>OY754470.1:28455750-33369000 GCA_963575645.1 Xanthostigma xanthostigma | reverse complement strand
CAAACTGCATATTAACCATTATTTTAACGCAGACAAGCAGTTTTTACATGCTTCACGACAATTGCGTGCAAATGAGTCCTTAAGGGCAAAATTGCGTTATTTTACAAAGGTAAGTCTATTTTTACTATAACATTCAGGTTTGGATCATTCTCTCATAAGAAAATGCAAATTGCATATTAACCATTATTTTAACGCATACAGGCAGTTTTTACATGCTTTATGACAATTAGTGGCAAATGAGTCCTTATAGGCAAAATTGCTTTATTCCATTAAGGTAAGTCTATTTACACTATAACATTCAGGTTTGGATCATTCTCTCATAAGAAAACGCAAACTGCATATTAACCATTATTTTAACGCTGACAAGCAGTTTTTACATGCTTTACGACAATTAGGTGCAAATGAGTCCTTATAGGCAAAAGTGCTTTATTTCATGAGGGTAAGTCTATTTACACTATAACATTCAGGTTTGGATCATTCTCTCATAAGAAAATTCAGACTGCATATTTACTATCATTTTCACGCAGACAAGCAGTTTTCACATGTTTTACGACAATAAGGTGGAAATAAGTCCTTAAAGGCAAAATTGTTATATTTCACAAAGGTAAGTCTACTTTCACTATAATATTCAGGGTTGGATCATTCTCTCATAAGAAAATGCAAACTGCATATTAACCATTATTTTAACGCAGACAAGCAGTTTTTAAATACTTAACGACAATTACGTGCAAATAAGTCCTTATAGGCAAAATTGCTTTATTTTACAAAGGTAAGTCTATTTATATTATAACATTCAGGTTTGGATCATTTTCTCAAAAGATAATGCAAACTGATCATTTCCTATTATTTTCACGCAGTCAAGCAGTTTTTACATGCTTCACGACAATTGCGTGCAAATGAGTCCTTATAAGCAAAATTGCTTTATTAATGAGGGTAAGTCTATTTACACTATAACATTCAGGTTTGGATCATTCTCTCATAAGAAAATGCAAACTGCATATTAACCATTATTTTAACGCATACAAGCAGTTTTTACATGCTTTATGACAATTAGGGGCAAATGAGTACTTATAGGCAAAATTGCTTTATTTCATTAAAGTAAGTCTATATTTACACTATAACATTCAGGTTTGGATCATTCTCTCATAAGAAAATGCAAACTGCATATTAACCATTATTTTAACGCTGACAAGCAGTTTTTACAAGCTTTATGACAATTAGGTGCAAATGAGTCCTTATAGGCAAAATTGCTTTATTTCATGAGGGTAAGTCTATTTACACTATAACATTCAGGTTTGGATCATTCTCTCATAAGAAAATGCAAATTGCATGTTTACTATCATTTTAACGCATACAAGCAGTTTTTACATGCTTTATGACAATTAGGTGCAAATGAGTCTTTATAGGCAAAATTGCTTTATTTCATGAGGGTAAGTCTATTTACACTATAACATTCAGGTTTGGATCATTCTCTCATAAGAAAATGCAAACTGCATATTAATCATTATTTTAACGCAGACAAGCAGTTTTTACATGCCTCACGACAATTGCGTGCAAATGAGTCCTTATAGGCAAAATTGCGTTATTTTACAAAGGTAAGTCTATTTTCACTATAACATTCAGGTTTGGATCATTCTCTCATAAGAAAATGAAAACTGCTTATAACCATTATTTTAACGCATACAAGCAGTTTTTACATGCTTTATGACAATTAGGGGCAAATGAGTCCTTATAGGCAAAATTGCTTTATTTCATTAAGGTAAGTCTATTTACACTATAACATTCAGGTTTGGATCATTCTCTCATAAGAAAATGCAAACTGCATATTAACCATTATTTTAACGCTGACAAGCAGTTTTTACATGCTTTACGACAATTAGGTGCAAATGAGTCCTTATAGGCAAAAGTGTTTTATTTCATGAAGGTAAGTCTATTTACACTGTAACATTCATGTTTGGACCATTCTCTTATAAAAAAATGCAAACTGCATATTTACTATCATTTTCACGCAGACAAGCAGTTTTCACATGTTTTACGACAATTAGGTGGAAATAAGTCCTTAAAGGCAAAATTGTTTTATTTCACAAAGGTAGATCTACTTTCACTATAACATTCAGGTTTGGATCATTCTCTCATAAGAAAAATCAAACTGCATATTAACCATTATTTTAACGCAGACAAGCAGTTACATGCTTCACGACAATTGTGTGCAAATGAGTCCTTATAGGCAAAATTGCTTTATTTTACAAAGGTAAGTCTATTTACACTATAACATTCAGGTTTGGATCATTCTCTCATAAGAAAATGCAAACTGCATATTAACCATTATTTTAACGCATACAAGCAGTTTTTACATGCTTTATGACAATTAGGGGCAAATGAGTCTTTATAGGCAAAATTGCTTTATTTCATGAAGGTAAGTCTATTTACACTATAACATTCAGGTTTGGATCATTCTCTCATAAGAAAATGTAAACTGCATATTAACCATTATTTTAACGCAGACAAGCAGTTTTTACATGCTTCACGACAATTGCGTGCAAATGAGTCCTTATAGGCAAAATTGCGTTATTTTACAAAGGTAAGTCTATTTTCACTATAACATTCAGGTTTGGATCATTCTCTCATAAAAAAATGCAAACTGCATATTAACCATTATTTTAACGCTGACAAGCAGTTTTTACATGCTTTACGACAATTAGGTGCAAATGAGTCCTTATAGGCAAAAGTGCTTTTTTTCATGAGGGTAAGTCTATTTACACTATAACATTCAGGTTTGGATCATTCTCTCATAAGAAAATGGCAAACTGCATATTTACTCTCATTTTCACGCAGACAAGCAGTTTTCACATGTTTTACGACAATTAAGTGGAAATAAGTCCTTAAAGTCAAAATTGTTTTATTTCACAAAGGTAAGTCTACTTTCACTATAACATTCAGGTTTGGATCAATCTCTCATAAGAAAATGCAAACTGCATATTAACCATTATTTTAACGCTGACAAGCAGTTTTTACATGCTTTATGACAATTAGGGGCAAATAAGTCCTTATAGGCAAAATTGCTTTATTTCATGAAGGTAAGTCTATTTAACTATAACATTCAGGTATGGATCATTCTCTCATAAGAAAATGCAAACTGCATATTAACCATTATTTTAACGCAGACAAGCGGTTTTTACATGCTTTACGACAATTAGGTGCAAATAAGTCCTTATAGGCAAAATTGCTTTATTTTACAAAGGTAAGTATACTTAAACTGTAACATTCAGGTTTGGATCATTCTCTCATAAGAAAATGCAAACTGCATATTAACGATTATTTTAACGCATACAAGCAGTTTTTACAAGCTTTATGACAATTAGGTGCAAATGAGTCCTTATAGGCAAAATTGCTTTATTTCATGAGGGTTAGTCTATTTACACTATACCATTTAGGTTTGGATCATTCTCTCTTAAGAAAATGCAAACTGCATATTTACTATCATTTTAACGCATACAAACAGTTTTTACATGCTTTATGACAATTAGGTGCAAATGAGTCCTTATAGGCAAAATTGCTTTATTTCATGAGGGTAATGCTATTTTCACTATAACATTCAGGTTTGGATCATTCTCTCATAAGAAAATGCAAACTTCATATTATACATTATTTTAACGCATACAAGCAGTTTTTACATGCTTTATGACAATTAGGGGCAAATGAGTCTTTATAGGCAATATTGCTTTATTTCATGAAGGTTAGTCTACTTACACTATAACATTCAGGTTTGGATCATTTTCTCATAAGAAAATGCAAGTTCATATTAACCATTATTTTAATGCAGACAAGCAGTTTTTACATGCTTTATGACAATTAGGGGCAAATGAGTCCTTATAGGCAAAATTGCTTTATTTCATTAAGGTTAGTCTATTTACACTATAACATTCAGGTTTGAATCTCTCTCACATAAGAAAATGCAAACTGCATATTAACCATTATTTTAACGCTGACAAGCAGTTTTTTAATGCTTTACGACAATTAGGTGCAAATGAGTCCTTATAGACAAAAGTGCTTTATTTCATGAGGGTAAGTCTATTTACACTATAACATTCAGGTTTGGATCATTCTCTCATAAGAAAATGCAAACTGCATATTTACTATCATTTTCACGCAGACAAGCAGTTTTCACATGTTTTACGCAATTAGGTGGAAATAAGTTCTTAAAGACAAAATTGTTTTATTTCACAAAGGTAAGTCTACTTTCACTATAACATTCAGGTTTGGATCATTTTCTCATAAGAAAATGCAAACTGCATATTAACCATTATTTTAACGCAGACAAGCAGTTTTTACATGCTTCACGACAATTGCGTGCAAATGAGTCCTTATAGGCAAAATTGCGGTATTTTACAAAGGTTAGTCTATTTTCACTATAACATTCAGGTTTGGATCATTCTCTCATAAGAAAATGCAAACTGCATATTAACCATTATTTTAACGCATACAAGCAGTTTTTACACGCTTTATGACAATTAGGGGCAAAAGAGTCTTTAAAGGCAAAATAGCTTTATTTCATGAAGGTAAGTCTATTTACACTATAACATTCAGGTTTGGATCATTCTCTCATAAGAAAATGCAAACTGCATATTAACCATTATTTTAACGCAGACAAGCAGTTTTTACATGCTTCACGACAATTGCGTGCAAATGAGTCCTTATAGGCAAAATTGCGTTATTTTACAAAGGTAAGTCTATTTTCACTATATCATTCAGGTTTGGATCATTCTCTCATAAGAAAATGCAAACTGCATATTAACCATTATTTTAACGCTGACAAGCAGTTTTTACATGCTTTACAACAATTAGGTGCAAATGAGTCCTTATAGGCAAAAGTGCTTTTTTTCATGAGGGTAAGTCTATTTACACTATAACATTCAGGTTTGGATCATTCTCTCATAAGAAAATGGCAAACTGCATATTTACTCTCATTTTCACGCAGACAAGCAGTTTTCACATGTTTTACGCAATTAGGTGGAAATAAGTTCTTAAAGACAAAATTGTTTTATTTCACAAAGGTAAGTCTACTTTCACTATAACATTCAGGTTTGGATCATTCTCTCATAAGAAAATGCAAACTGCATATTAACCATTATTTTAACGTTGACAAGCAGTTTTTACATGCTTTACGACAATAAGGTGCAAATGAGTCCTTATAGGCAAAAGTGCTTTTTTTCATGAGGGTAAGTCTATTTACACTATAACATTCAGGTTTGGATCATTCTCTCATAAGAAAATGCAAACTGCATATTTACTATCATTTTCACGCAGACAAGCAGTTTTCACATGTTTTACGCAATTAGGTGGAAATAAGTTCTTAAAGACAAAATTGTTTTATTTCACAAAGGTAAGTCTACTTTCACTATAACATTCAGGTTTGGATCATTCTCTCATAAGAAAATGCAAACTGCATATTAACCATTATTTTAACGCTGACAAGCAGTTTTTACATGCTTTATGACAATTAGGGGCAAATAAGTCTTTATAGGCAAAATTGCTTTATTTCATGAAGGTAAGTCTATTTAACTATAACATTCAGGTTTAGATCATTCTCTCATAAGAAAATGCAAACTGCATATTAACCATTATTTTAACGCAGACAAGCGGTTTTTACATGCTTTACGACAATTAGGTGCAAATAAGTCCTTATAGGCAAAATTGCTTTATTTTACAAAGGTAAGTATACTTAAACTGTAACATTCAGGTTTGGATCATTCTCTCATAAGAAAATGCAAACTGCATATTAACGATTATTTTAGCGCATACAAGCAGTTTTTACAAGCTTTATGACAATTAGGTGCAAATGAGTCCTTATAGGCAAAATTGCTTTATTTCATGAGGGTAATGCTATTTTCACTATAACATTCAGGTTTGGATCATTCTCTCATAAGAAAATGCAAACTTCATATTATACATTATTTTAACGCATACAAGCAGTTTTTACATGCTTTATGACAATTAGGGGCAAATGAGTCCTTATAAGCAATATTGCTTTATTTCATGAAGGTTAGTCTACTTACACTATAACATTCAGGTTTGGATCATTTTCTCATAAGAAAATGCAAGTTCATATTAACCATTATTTTAATGCAGACAAGCAGTTTTTACATGCTTTATGACAATTAGGGGCAAATGAGTCCTTATAGGCAAAATTGCTTTATTTCATTAAGGTTAGTCTATTTACACTATAACATTAAGGTTTGAATCTCTCTCACATAAGAAAATGCAAACTGCATATTAACCATTATTTTAACGCTGACAAGCAGTTTTTTAATGCTTTACGACAATTAGGTGCAAATGAGTCCTTATAGGCAAAAGTGCTTTATTTCATAAGGGTAAGTCTATTTACACTATAACATTCAGGTTTGGATCATTCTCTCATAAGAAAATGCAAACTGCATATT
This sequence comes from Xanthostigma xanthostigma, assembly GCA_963575645.1. Taxonomy (NCBI): domain Eukaryota; kingdom Metazoa; phylum Arthropoda; class Insecta; order Raphidioptera; family Raphidiidae; genus Xanthostigma; species Xanthostigma xanthostigma. The sequence goes on along the minus strand of OY754470.1, from coordinate 33,362,560 downwards.
AACCATTATTTTAACGCAGACAAGCAGTTTTTACATGCTTCACGACAATTGCGTGCAAATGAGTCCTTATAGGCAAAATTGCGGTATTTTACAAAGGTTAGTCTATTTTCACTATAACATTCAGGTTTGGATCATTCTCTCATAAGAAAATGCAAACTGCATATTAACCATTATTTTAACGCATACAAGCAGTTTTTACACGCTTTATGACAATTAGGGGCAAATGAGTCCTTATAGGAAAAATTGTTTTATTTCATTAAGGTAAGTCTATTTACACTATAACATTCAGGTTTGGATCATTCTCTCATAAGAAAACGCAAACTGCATATTAACCATTATTTTAACGCTGACAAGCAGTTTTTACATGCTTTACGACAATTAGGTGCAAATGAGTCCTTATAGGCAAAAGTGCTTTATTTCATGAGGGTAAGTTTATTTACACTATAACATTCAGGTTTGGATCATTCTCTCATAAGAAAATGCAAACTGCATATTTACTATCATTTTCACGCAGACAAGCAGTTTTCACATGTTTTACGACAATTAGGTGGAAATAAGTCCTTAAAGGCAAAATTGTTTTATTCCACAAAGGTAAGTCTACTTTCACTATAACATTCAGGTTTGGATCATTCTCTCATAAGAAAATGCAAACTGCATATTAACCATTATTTTAACGCAGACAAGCAGTTTTTACATGCTTCACGACAATTGCGTGCAAATGAGTCCTTAAGGGCAAAATTGCGTTATTTTACAAAGGTAAGTCTATTTTCACTATAACATTCAGGTTTGGATCATTCTCTCATAAGAAAATTCAAACTGCATATTAACCAATATTTTTACGCATACAGGCAGTTTTTACATGCTTTATGACAATTAGTGGCAAATGAGTCCTTATAGGCAAAATTGCTTTATTCCATTAAGGTAAGTCTATTTACACTATAACAATCAGGTTTGGATTATTCTCTCATAAGAAAACGCAAACTGCATATTAACCATTATTTTAACGCTGACAAGCAGTTTTTACATGCTTTACGACAATTAGGTGCAAATGAGTCCTTATAGGCAAAAGTGCTTTATTTCATGAGGGTAAGTCTATTTACACTATAACATTCAGGTTTGGATCATTCTCTCATAAGAAAATTCAAACTGCATATTTACTATCATTTTCACGCAGACAAGCAGTTTTCACATGTTTTACGACAATAAGGTGGAAATAAGTCCTTTAAGGCAAAATTGTTATATTTCACAAAGGTAAGTCTACTTTCACTATAATATTCAGGGTTGGATCATTCTCTCATAAGAAAATGCAAACTGCATATTAACCATTATTTTAACGCAGACAAGCAGTTTTTAAATGCTTAACGACAATTGCGTGCAAAGGAGTCCTTATAGGCAAAATTGCTTTATTTTACAAAGGTAAGTCTATTTATATTATAACATTCAGGTTTGGATCATTTTCTCAAAAGATAATGCAAACTGATCATTTCCTATTATTTTCACGCAGTCAAGCAGTTTTTACATGCTTCACGACAATTGCGTGCAAATAAGTCCTTATAAGCAAAATTGCTTTATTTCATGAGGGTAAGTCTATTTACACTATAACATTCAGGTTTGGATCATTCTCTCATAAGAAAATGCAAACTGCATATTTACCATTATTTTAACGCTGACAAGCAGTTTTTACATGCTTTATGACAATTAGGGGCAAATGAGTCTTTATAGGCAAAATTGCTTTATTTCATGAAAGTAAGTCTATTTACACTATAACATTCAGGTTTGGATTATTCTCTCATAAGAAAATGTAAACTGCATATTGACCATTATTTTAACGCAGACATGCAGTTTTTACATGCTTCACGACAATTGCGTGCAAATGAGTCCTTATAGGCAAAATTGCGTTATTTTACAAAGGTTAGTCTATTTTCACTATAACATTCAGGTTTGGATTATTCTCTCCTAAGAAAATGTAAACTGCATATTGACCATTATTTTAACGCAGACATGCAGTTTTTACATGCTTCACGACAATTGCGTGCAAATGAGTCCTTATAGGCAAAATTGCGTTATTTTACAAAGGTAAGTCTACTTTCACTATAACATTCAGGTTTGGATCATTCTCTCATAAGAAAATGCAAACTGCATATTAACCATTATTTTAACGCTGACAAGCAGTTTTTACATGCTTTACGACAATTAGGTGCAAATGAGTCCTTATAGGCAAAAGTGTTTTATTTCATGAAGGTAAGTCTATTTACACTGTAACATTCAGGTTTGGACCATTCTCTTATAAAAAAATGCAAACTGCATATTTACTATCATTTTCACGCAGACAAGCAGTTTTCACATGTTTTACGACAATTAGGTGGAAATAAGTCCTTAAAGGCAAAATTGTTTTATTTCACAAAGGTAGATCTACTTTCACTATAACATTCAGGTTTGGATCATTCTCTCATAAGAAAAATCAAACTGCATATTAACCATTATTTTAACGCAGACAAGCAGTTTTTACATGCTTCACGACAATTGTGTGCAAATGAGTCCTTATAGGCAAAATTGCTTTATTTTACAAAGGTAAGTCTATTTACACTATAACATTCAGGTTTGGATCATTCTCTCATAAGAAAATGCAAACTGCATATTAACCATTATTTTAACGCATACAAGCAGTTTTTACATGCTTTATGACAATTAGGGGCAAATGAGTCTTTATAGGCAAAATTGCTTTATTTCATGAAGGTAAGTCTATTTACACTATAACATTCAGGTTTGGATCATTCTCTCAAAAGAAAATGTAAACTGCATATTAACCATTATTTTAACGCAGACAAGCAGTTTTTACATGCTTCACGACAATTGCGTGCAAATGAGTCCTTATAGGCAAAATTGCGTTATTTTACAAAGGTGGGTCTATTTTCACTATAACATTCAGGTTTGGATCATTCTCTCATAAGAAAATGCAAACTGCATATTAACCATTATTTTAACGCTGACAAGCAGTTTTTACATGCTTTACGACAATAAGGTGCAAATGAGTCCTTATAGGCAAAAGTGCTTTTTTTCATGAGGGTAAGTCTATTTACACTATAACATTCAGGTTTGGATCATTCTCTCATAAGAAAATGCAAACTGCATATTTACTATCATTTTCACGCAGACAAGCAGTTTTCACATGTTTTACGCAATTAGGTGGAAATAAGTTCTTAAAGACAAAATTGTTTTATTTCACAAAGGTAAGTCTACTTTCACTATAACATTCAGGTTTGGATCATTCTCTCATAAGAAAATGCAAACTGCATATTAACCATTATTTTAACGCTGACAAGCAGTTTTTACATGCTTTATGACAATTAGGGGCAAATAAGTCTTTATAGGCAAAATTGCTTTATTTCATGAAGGTAAGTCTATTTAACTATAACATTCAGGTTTGGATCATTCTCTCATAAGAAAATGCAAACTGCATATTAACCATTATTTTAACGCAGACAAGCGGTTTTTACATGCTTTACGACAATTAGGTGCAAATAAGTCCTTATAGGCAAAATTGCTTTATTTTACAAAGGTAAGTATACTTAAACTGTAACATTCAGGTTTGGATCATTCTCTCATAAGAAAATGCAAACTGCATATTAACGATTATTTTAGCGCATACAAGCAGTTTTTACAAGCTTTATGACAATTAGGTGCAAATGAGTCCTTATAGGCAAAATTGCTTTATTTCATGAGGGTAATGCTATTTTCACTATAACATTCAGGTTTGGATCATTCTCTCATAAGAAAATGCAAACTTCATATTATACATTATTTTAACGCATACAAGCAGTTTTTACATGCTTTATGACAATTAGGGGCAAATGAGTCCTTATAAGCAATATTGCTTTATTTCATGAAGGTTAGTCTACTTACACTATAACATTCAGGTTTGGATCATTTTCTCATAAGAAAATGCAAGTTCATATTAACCATTATTTTAATGCAGACAAGCAGTTTTTACATGCTTTATGACAATTAGGGGCAAATGAGTCCTTATAGGCAAAATTGCTTTATTTCATTAAGGTTAGTCTATTTACACTATAACATTAAGGTTTGAATCTCTCTCACATAAGAAAATGCAAACTGCATATTAACCATTATTTTAACGCTGACAAGCAGTTTTTTAATGCTTTACGACAATTAGGTGCAAATGAGTCCTTATAGGCAAAAGTGCTTTATTTCATAAGGGTAAGTCTATTTACACTATAACATTCAGGTTTGGATCATTCTCTCATAAGAAAATGCAAACTGCATATTAACCATTATTTTAACGCAGACAAGCAGTTTTTACATGCTTCACGACAATTGCGTGCAAATGAGTCCTTATAGGCAAAATTGCGGTATTTTACAAAGGTTAGTCTATTTTCACTATAACATTCAGGTTTGGATCATTCTCTCATAAGAAAATGCAAACTGCATATTAACCATTATTTTAACGCATACAAGCAGTTTTTACACGCTTTATGACAATTAGGGGCAAATGAGTCCTTATAGGAAAAATTGTTTTATTTCATTAAGGTAAGTCTATTTACACTATAACATTCAGGTTTGGATCATTCTCTCATAAGAAAACGCAAACTGCATATTAACCATTATTTTAACGCTGACAAGCAGTTTTTACATGCTTTACGACAATTAGGTGCAAATGAGTCCTTATAGGCAAAAGTGCTTTATTTCATGAGGGTAAGTCTATTTACACTATAACATTCAGGTTTGGATCATTCTCTCATAAGAAAATGCAAACTGCATATTTACTATCATTTTCACGCAGACAAGCAGTTTTCACATGTTTTACGACAATTAGGTGGAAATAAGTCCTTAAAGGCAAAATTGTTTTATTCCACAAAGGTAAGTCTACTTTCACTATAACATTCAGGTTTGGATCATTCTCTCATAAGAAAATGCAAACTGCATATTAACCATTATTTTAACGCAGACAAGCAGTTTTTACATGCTTCACGACAATTGCGTGCAAATGAGTCCTTAAGGGCAAAATTGCGTTATTTTACAAAGGTAAGTCTATTTTCACTATAACATTCAGGTTTGGATCATTCTCTCATAAGAAAATTCAAACTGCATATTAACCAATATTTTTACGCATACAGGCAGTTTTTACATGCTTTATGACAATTAGTGGCAAATGAGTCCTTATAGGCAAAATTGCTTTATTCCATTAAGGTAAGTCTATTTACACTATAACAATCAGGTTTGGATTATTCTCTCATAAGAAAACGCAAACTGCATATTAACCATTATTTTAACGCTGACAAGCAGTTTTTACATGCTTTACGACAATTAGGTGCAAATGAGTCCTTATAGGCAAAAGTGCTTTATTTCATGAGGGTAAGTCTATTTACACTATAACATTCAGGTTTGGATCATTCTCTCATAAGAAAATTCAAACTGCATATTTACTATCATTTTCACGCAGACAAGCAGTTTTCACATGTTTTACGACAATAAGGTGGAAATAAGTCCTTTAAGGCAAAATTGTTATATTTCACAAAGGTAAGTCTACTTTCACTATAATATTCAGGGTTGGATCATTCTCTCATAAGAAAATGCAAACTGCATATTAACCATTATTTTAACGCAGACAAGCAGTTTTTAAATGCTTAACGACAATTGCGTGCAAAGGAGTCCTTATAGGCAAAATTGCTTTATTTTACAAAGGTAAGTCTATTTATATTATAACATTCAGGTTTGGATCATTTTCTCAAAAGATAATGCAAACTGATCATTTCCTATTATTTTCACGCAGTCAAGCAGTTTTTACATGCTTCACGACAATTGCGTGCAAATAAGTCCTTATAAGCAAAATTGCTTTATTTCATGAGGGTAAGTCTATTTACACTATAACATTCAGGTTTGGATCATTCTCTCATAAGAAAATGCAAACTGCATATTAACCATTATTTTAACGCATACAAGCAGTTTTTACATGCTTTATGACAATTAGGGGCAAATGAGTCTTTATAGGCAAAATTGCTTTATTTCATGAAGGTAAGTCTATTTACACTATAACATTCAGGTTTGGATCATTCTCTCATAAGAAAATGTAAACTGCATATTAACCATTATTTTAACGCAGACAAGCAGTTTTTACATGCTTCACGACAATTGCGTGCAAATGAGTCCTTATAGGCAAAATTGCGTTATTTTACAAAGGTAAGTCTATTTTCACTATAACATTCAGGTTTGGATCATTCTCTCATAAGAAAATGCAAACTGCATATTAACCATTAGTTTAACGCACACAAGCAGTTTTTACATGCTTTATGACAATTAGGGGCAAATGAGTCCTTATAGGCAAAATTGCTTATTTCATTAAGGTAAGTCTATTTACCTTATAACATTCAGGTTTGGATCATTCTCTCATAAAAAAAACGAACTGCATATTAACCATTATTTTAACGCTGACAAGCAGTTTTTACATGCTTTACGACAATTAGGTGCAAATGAGTCCTGATAGGCAAAAGTGCTTTATTTCATGAAGGTAAGTCTATTTACACTATAACATTCAGGTTTGGATCATTCTCTCATAAGAAAATGCAAACTGCATATTAACCATTATTTTAACGCTGACAAGCAGTTTTTACATGCTTTACGACAATTAGGTGCAAATGAGTCCTTATAGGCAAAAGTGCTTTTTTTCATGAGGGTAAGTCTATTTACACTAAAACATTCAGGTTTGGATCATTCTCTCATAAGAAAATGGCAAACTGCATATTTACTCTCATTTTCACGCAGACAAGCAGTTTTCACATGTTTTACGACAATTAGGTGGAAATAAGTCCTTAAAGGCAAAATTGTTTTATTTCACAAAGGTAAGTCTACTTTCACTATAACATTCAGGTTTGGATCAATCTCTCATAAGAAAATGCAAACTGCATATTAATCATTATTTTAACGCTGACAAGCAGTTTTTACATGCTTTATGACAATTAGGGGCAAATAAGTCCTTATAGGCAAAATTGCTTTATTTCGTGAAGGTAAGTCTATTTAACTATAACATTCAGGTTTGGATCATTCTCTCATAAGAAAATGCAAACTGCATATTAACCATTATTTTAACGCAGACAAGCAGTTTTTACATGCTTTACGACAATTAGGTGCAAATAAGTCCTTATAGGCAAAATTGCTTTATTTTACAAAGGTAAGTATACTTAAACTTTAACATTCAGGTTTGGATCATTCTCTCATAAGAAAATGCAAACTGCATATTAACGATTATTTTAACGCATACAAGCAGTTTTTACAAGCTTTATGACAATTAGGTGCAAATGAGTCCTTATAGGCAAAATTGCTTTATTTCATGAGGGTTAGTCTATTTACACTATAACATTTAGGTTTGGATCATTCTCTCTTAAGAAAATGCAAACTGCATATTTACTATCATTTTAACGCATACAAACAGTTTTTACATGCTTTATGACAATTAGGTGCAAATGAGTCCTTATAGGCAAAATTGCTTTATTTCATGAGGGTAATGCTATTTTCACTATAACATTCAGGTTTGGATTATTCTCTCATAAGAAAATGCAAACTTCATATTATACATTATTTTAACGCATACAAGCAGTTTTTACATGCTTTATGACAATTAGGGGCAAATGAGTCCTTATAGGCAATATTGCTTTATTTCATGAAGGTTAGTCTACTTACACTATAACATTCAGGTTTGGATCATTTTCTCATTAGAAAATGCAAGTTCATATTAACCATTATTTTAATGCAGACAAGCAGTTTTTACATGCTTTATGACAATTAGGGGCAAATGAGTCCTTATAGGCAAAATTGCTTTATTTCATTAAGGTTAGTCTATTTACACTATAACATTCAGGTTTGAATCTCTCTCACATAAGAAAATGCAAACTGCATATTAACCATTATTTTAACGATGACAAGCAGTTTTTACATGCTTTACGACAATTAGGTGCAAATGAGTCCTTATAGGCAAAAGTGCTTTATTTCATGAGGGTAAGTCTATTTACACTATAACATTCAGGTTTGGATCATTCTCTCATAAGAAAATGCAAACTGCATATTTACTATCATTTTCACGCAGACAAGCAGTTTTCACATGTTTTACGACAATTAGGTGGAAATAAGTCCTTAAAGGCAAAATTGTTTTATTCCACAAAGGTAAGTCTACTTTCACTATAACATTCAGGTTTGGATCATTCTCTCATAAGAAAATGCAAACTGCATATTTACATCATTTTCACGCAGACAAGCAGTTTTCACATGTTTTACGCAATTAGGTGGAAATAAGTTCTTAAAGACAAAATTGTTTTATTTCACAAAGGTAAGTCTACTTTCACTATAACATTCAGGTTTGGATCATTTTCTCATAAGAAAATGCAAACTGCATATTAACCATTATTTTAACGCAGACAAGCAGTTTTTACATGCTTCACGACAATTGCGTGCAAATGAGTCCTTATTGGCAAAATTGCGTTATTTTACAAAGGTTAGTCTATTTTCACTATAACATTCAGGTTTGGATCATTCTCTCATAAGAAAATGCAAACTGCATATTAACCATTATTTTAACGCATACAAGCAGTTTTTACACGCTTTATGACAATTAGGGGCAAATGAGTCCTTATAGGAAAAATTGCTTTATTTCATTAAGGTAAGTCTATTTACACTATAACATTCAGGTTTGGATCATTCTCTCATAAGAAAACGCAAATTGCATATTAACCATTATTTTAACGCTGACAAGCAGTTTTTACATGCTTTACGACAATTAGGTGCAAATGAGTCCTTATAGGCAAAAGTGCTTTATTTCATGAGGGTAAGTCTATTTACACTATAACATTCAGGTTTGGATCATTCTCTCATAAGAAAATGCAAACTGCATATTTACTATCATTTTCACGCAGACAAGCAGTTTTCACATGTTTTACGACAATTAGGTGGAAATAAGTCCTTAAAGGCAAAATTGTTTTATTCCACAAAGGTAAGTCTACTTTCACTATAACATTCAGGTTTGGATCATTCTCTCATAAGAAAATGCAAACTGCATATTTACATCATTTTCACGCAGACAAGCAGTTTTCACATGTTTTACGCAATTAGGTGGAAATAAGTTCTTAAAGACAAAATTGTTTTATTTCACAAAGGTAAGTCTACTTTCACTATAACATTCAGGTTTGGATCATTTTCTCATAAGAAAATGCAAACTGCATATTAACCATTATTTTAACGCAGACAAGCAGTTTTTACATGCTTCACGACAATTGCGTGCAAATGAGTCCTTATTGGCAAAATTGCGTTATTTTACAAAGGTTAGTCTATTTTCACTATAACATTCAGGTTTGGATCATTCTCTCATAAGAAAATGCAAACTGCATATTAACCATTATTTTAACGCATACAAGCAGTTTTTACACGCTTTATGACAATTAGGGGCAAATGAGTCCTTATAGGAAAAATTGCTTTATTTCATTAAGGTAAGTCTATTTACACTATAACATTCAGGTTTGGATCATTCTCTCATAAGAAAACGCAAACTGCATATTAACCATTATTTTAACGCTGACAAGCAGTTTTTACATGCTTTACGACAATTAGGTGCAAATGAGTCCTTATAGGCAAAAGTGCTTTATTTCTTGAGAGTAAGTCTATTCACACTATAACATTCAGGTTTGGATCATTCTCTCATAAGAAAATTCAAACTGCATATTTACTATCATTTTCACGCAGACAAGCAGTTTTCACATGTTTTACGACAATAAGGTGGAAATAAGTCCTTAAAGGCAAAATTGTTATATTTCACAAAGGTAAGTCTACTTTCACTATAATATTCAGGGTTGGATCATTCTCTCATAAGAAAATGCAAACTGCATATTAACCATTATTTTAACGCAGACAAGCAGTTTTTAAATGCTTAACGACAATTGCGTGCAAATGAGTCCTTATAGGCAAAATTGCTTTATTTTACAAAGGTAAGTCTATTTATATTATAACATTCAGGTTTGGATCATTTTCTCAAAAGATAATGCAAACTGATCATTTCCTATTATTTTCACGCAGTCAAGCAGTTTTTACATGCTTCACGACAATTGCGTGCAAATGAGTCCTTATAAGCAAAATTGCTTTATTTCATGAGGGTTAGTCTATTTACACTATAACATTCAGGTTTGGATCATTCTCTCATAAGAAAATGCAAACTGCATATTAACCATTATTTTAACGCATACAAGCAGTTTTTACATGCTTTATGACAATTAGAGGCAAATGGGTCCTTATAGGCAAAATTGCTTTATTTCATGAGAGTAAGTCTATTTACACTATAACATTCAGGTTTGGATCATTCTCTCATAAGAAAATGGCAAACTGCATATTTACTCTCATTTTCACGCAGACAAGCAGTTTTCACATGTTTTACGACAATTAGGTGGAAATAAGTCCTTAAAGGCAAAATTGTTTTATTCCACAAAGGTAAGTCTACTTTCACTATAACATTCAGGTTTGGATCATTCTCTCATAAGAAAATGCAAACTGCATATTAACCATTATTTTAACGCTGACAAGCAGTTTTTACATGCTTTATGACAATTAGGGGCAAATAAGTCCTTATAGGCAAAATTGCTTTATTTCATGAAGGTAAGTCTATTTAACTATAACATTCAGGTTTGGATCATTCTCTCATAAGAAAATGCAAACTGCATATTAACCATTATTTTAACGCTGACAAGCAGTTTTTACATGCTTTACGACAATTAGGTGCAAATGAGTCCTTATAGGCAAAAGTGCTTTTTTTCATGAGGGTAAGTCTATTTACACTATAACATTCAGGTTTGGATCACTCTCTCATAAGAAAATGGCAAACTGCATATTTACTCTCATTTTCACGCAGACAAGCAGTTTTCACATGTTTTACGACAATTAGGTGGAAATAAGTCCTTAAAGGCAAAATTGTTTTATTCCACAAAGGTAAGTCTACTTTCACTATAACATTCAGGTTTGGATCATTCTCTCATAAGAAAATGCAAACTGCATATTAACCATTATTTTAACGCTGACAAGCAGTTTTTACATGCTTTATGACAATTAGGGGCAAATAAGTCCTTATAGGCAAAATTGCTTTATTTCATGAAGGTAAGTCTATTTAACTATAACATTCAGGTTTGGATCATTCTCTCATAAGAAAATGCAAACTGCATATTAACCATTATTTTAACGCATACAAGCAGTTTTTACAAGCTTTATGACAATTAGGTGCAAATGAGTCCTTATAGGCAAAATTGCTTTATTTCATGAGGGTTAGTCTATTTACACTATACCATTTAGGTTTGGATCATTCTCTCTTAAGAAAATGCAAACTGCATATTTATTATCATTTTAACGCATACAAACAGTTTTTACATGCTTTATGACAATTAGGTGCAAATGAGTCCTTATAGGCAAAATTGCTTTATTTTACAAAGGTAAGTTTACTTAAACTATAACATTCAGGTTTAGATCATTCTCTCATAAGAAAATGCAAACTGCATATTAACTATTATTTTAACGCATACAAGCAGTTTTTACATGCTTTATGACAATTAGGGGCAAATGAGTCCTTATAAGCAATATTGCTTTATTTCATGAAGGTTAGTCTACTTACACTATAACATTCAGGTTTGGATCATTTTCTCATAAGAAAATGCAAGTTCATATTAACCATTATTTTAATGCAGACAAGCAGTTTTTACATGCTTTATGACAATTAGGGGCAAATGAGTCCTTATAGGCAAAATTGCTTTATTTCATTAAGGTTAGTCTATTTACACAATAACATTAAGGTTTGAATCTCTCTCTCATAAGAAAATGCAAACTGCATATTAACCATTATTTTAATGCTGACAAGCAGTTTTTTAATGCTTTACGACAATTAGGTGCAAATGAGTCCTTATAGGCAAAAGTGCTTTATTTCATGAGGGTAAGTCTATTTACACTATAACATTCAGGTTTGGATCATTCTCTCATAAGAAAATGCAAACTGCATATTAACCATTATTTTAACGCAGACAAGCAGTTTTTACATGCTTCACGACAATTGCGTGCAAATGAGTCCTTATAGGCAAAATTGCGGTATTTTACAAAGGTTAGTCTATTTTCACTATAACATTCAGGTTTGGATCATTCTCTCATAAGAAAATGCAAACTGCATATTAATCATTATTTTAACGCATACAAGCAGTTTTTACACGCTTTATGACAATTAGGGGCAAATGAGTCCTTATAGGAAAAATTGCTTTATTTCATTAAGGTAAGTCTATTTACACTATAACATTCAGGTTTGGATCATTCTCTCATAAGAAAACGCAAACTGCATATTAACCATTATTTTAACGCTGACAAGCAGTTTTTACATGCTTTACGACAATTAGGTGCAAATGAGTCCTTATAGGCAAAAGTGCTTTATTTCATGAGGGTAAGTCTATTTACACTATAACATTCAGGTTTGGATCATTCTCTCATAAGAAAATGCAAACTGCATATTTACTATCATTTTCACGCATACAAGCAGTTTTCACATGTTTTACGACAATTAGGTGGAAATAAGTCCTTAAAGGCAAAATTGTTTTATTCCACAAAGGTAAGTCTACTTTCACTATAACATTCAGGTTTGGATCATTCTCTCATAAGAAAATGCGAACTGCATATTAACCATTATTTTAACGCAGACAAGCAGTTTTTACATGCTTCACGACAATTGCGTGCAAATGAGTCCTTAAGGGCAAAATTGCGTTATTTTACAAAGGTTAGTCTATTTTCACTATAACATTCAGGTTTGGATCATTCTCTCATAAGAAAATTCAAACTGCATATTAACCAATATTTTAACGCATACAGGCAGTTTTTACATGCTTTATGACAATTAGTGGCAAATGAGTCCTTATAGGCAAAATTGCTTTATTCCATTAAGGTAAGTCTATTTACACTATAACAATCAGGTTTGGTATATTCTCTCATAAGAAAACGCAAACTGCATATTAACCATTATTTTAACGCTGACAAGCAGTTTTTACATGCTTTACGACAATTAGGTGCAAATGAGTCCTTATAGGCAAAAGTGCTTTATTTCATGAGGGTAAGTCTATTTACACTATAACATTCAGGTTTGGATCATTCTCTCATAAGAAAATTCAAACTGCATATTTACTATCATTTTCACGCAGACAAGCAGTTTTCACATGTTTTACGACAATAAGGTGGAAATAAGTCCTTTAAGGCAAAATTGTTATATTTCACAAAGGTAAGTCTACTTTCACTATAATATTCAGGGTTGGATCATTCTCTCATAAGAAAATGCAAACTGCATATTAACCATTATTTTAACGCAGACAAGCAGTTTTTAAATGCTTAACGACAATTGCGTGCAAATGAGTCCTTATAAGCAAAATTGCTTTATTTCATGAGGGTAAGTCTATTTACACTATAACATTCAGGTTTGGATCATTCTCTCATAAGAAAATGCAAACTGCATATTAACCATTATTTTAACGCATACAAGCAGTTTTTACATGCTTTATGACAATTAGAGGCAAATGGGTCCTTATAGGCAAAATTGCTTTATTTCATGAGGGTAAGTCTATTTACACTATAACATTCAGGTTTGGATCATTCTCTCATAAGAAAATGCAAATTGCATATTAACCATTAATTTAACGCAGACAAGCAGTTTTTACATGCTTCACGACAATTGCGTGCAAATGAGTCCTTATAAGCAAAATTGCTTTATTTCATGAGAGTAAGTCTATTTACACTATAACATTCAGGTTTGGATCATTCTCTCATAAGAAAATGCAAACTGCATATTAACCATTATTTTAACGCAACAAGCAGTTTTTACATGCTTCACGACAATTGCGTGCAAATGAGTCCTTATAAGCAAAATTGCTTTATTTCATGAGAGTAAGTCTATTTACACTATAACATTCAGGTTTAGATCATTCTCTCATAAGAAAATGCAAACTGCATATTAACTATTATTTTAACGCATACAAGCAGTTTTTACAAGCTTTATGACAATTAGGTGCAAATGAGTCCTTAAGGGCAAAATTGCTTTATTTCATGAGAGTAAGTCTAATTACACTATAACATTCAGGTTTGGGTCATTCTCTCATAAGAAAATGCAAACTGCATATTATACATTATTTTAACGCATACAAGCAGTTTTTACATGCTTTATGACAATAAGGGGCAAATAAGTCCTTATAGGCAAAATTGCTTTATTTCATGAAGGTAAGTCTATTTACACTATAACATTCAGGTTTGGATCATTCTCTCATAAGAAAATGCAAACTGCATATTAACCATTATTTTAACGCTGACAAGCAGTTTTTACATGCTTTATGACAATTAGGGGCAAATGTGTCCTTATAGGCAAAATTGCTTTATTTCATGAAGGTTAGTCTATTTACACTATAACATTCAGGTTTAGATCATTCTCTCATAAGAAAATGCAAACTGCATATTTACTATCATTTTCACGCAGACAAGCAGTTTTTACATGCTTCACGACAATTGCGTGCAAATGAGTCCTTATAGGCAAAATTGCTTTATTTTACAAAGGTAAGTCTATTTTCACTATAACATTCAGGTTTGGATCATTCTCTCATAAGAAAATGCAAACTGCAAATTAACCATTATTTTAACGCATACAAGCAGTTTTTACATGCTTTATGACAATTAGGGGCAAATGAGTCCTTATAGGCAAAATTGCTTTACTTTACAAAGGTTAGTTTACTTAAACTATAACATTCAGGTTTAGATCATTCTCTTATAAGAAAATGCAAACTGCATATTAACTATTATTTTAACGCATACACGCAGTTTTTACAAGCTTTAAGACAAGTAGGTGCAAATGAGTCCTTATAGGCAAAATTGCTTTATTTTATGAGAGTCAGTCTATTTACACTATAACATTCAGGTTTGGATCTTTCTCTCATAAGAAAATGCAAACTGCATATTTACTATCATTTTAACGCATACAAGCAGTTTTTACATGCTTTATGACAATTAGGTGCAAATGAGTCTTTATAGGCAAAATTGCTTTATTTCATGAGGGTAAGTCTATTTACACTAAAACATTTAGGTTTGGATCATTCTCTCATAAGAAAATGCAAACTGCATATTAACCATTATTTTAACGCAGACAAGCAGTTTTTACATGCTTCACGACAATTGCGTGCAAATGAGTCCTTATAGGCAAAATTGCGTTATTTTACAAAGGTAAGTCTATTTTCACTATAACATTCAGGTTTGGATCATTCTCTCATAAGAAAATGCAAACTGCATATTAACCATTATTTTAACGCATACAAGCAGTTTTTACATGCTTTATGACAATTAGGGGCAAATGAGTCCTTATAGGCAAAATTGCTTTATTTCATGAAGGTAAGTCTATTTACACTATAACATTCAGGTTTGGATCTTTCTCTCATAAGAAAATGCAAACTGCATATTAACCATTATTTAAACGCAGACAAGCAGTTTTTACATGCTTTACGACAATTAGGTGCAAATGAGTCTTTATAGGCAAAATTGCTTTATTTCATGAGGGTAAGTCTATTTACACTATAACATTCAGGTTTGGATCATTCTCTCATAAGAAAATGCAAACTGCATATTTACTATCATTTTTACGCAAACAAGCAGTTTTTACATGCTTCACGACAATTGCGTGCAAATGAGTCCTCATAGGCAAAATTGCTTTATTTCATGAAGGTAAGTCTATTTACACTATAACATTCAGGTTTGGATCTTTCTCTCATAAGAAAATGCAAACTGCATATTAACCATTATTTAAACGCAGACAAGCAGTTTTTACATGCTTTACGACAATTAGGTGCAAATGAGTCTTTATAGGCAAAATTGCTTTATTTCATGAAGGTAAGTCTATTTACACTATAACATTCAGGTTTGGATCTTTCTCTCATAAGAAAATGCAAACTGCATATTTACTATCATTTTCACGCAGACAAGCAGTTTTCACATGTTTTACGACAATTAGGTGGAAATAAGTCCTTAAAGGCAAAATTGTTTTATTTCACAAAGGTAAGTCTACATTCACTATAACATTCAGGTTTGGATCATTCTCTCATAAGAAAATGCAAACTGCATATTAGCCATTATTTTAACGCAGACAAGCAGTTTTTATATGCTTCACAACAATTGCGTGCAAATGAGTCCTTATAAGCAAAATTGCCTTATTCTACAAAGGTAAGTATATTTACAATATAACATTCAGGTTTGGATCCTTCTCTCATAAGAAAATGCAAACTGCATATTAACCATTATTTTAACGCATACAAGCAGTTTTTACATGCTTTATGACAATTAGGGGCAAATGAGTCCTTATAGGCAAAATTGCTTTATTTCATGAAGGTAAGTCTATTTACACTATAACATTCAGGTTTGGATCTTTCTCTCATAAGAAAATGCAAACTGCATATTAACCATTATTTAAACGCAGACAAGCAGTTTTTACATGCTTTACGACAATTAGGTGCAAATGAGTCTTTATAGGCAAAATTGCTTTATTTCATGAGGGTAAGTCTATTTACACTATAACATTCAGGTTTGGATCATTCTCTCATAAGAAAATGCAAACTGCATATTTACTATCATTTTTACGCAAACAAGCAGTTTTTACATGCTTCACGACAATTGCGTGCAAATGAGTCCTCATAGGCAAAATTGCTTTATTTTACAAAGGTAAGTCTATTTTCACTATAACATTCAGGTTTGGATCATTCCCTCATAAGAAAATGCAAACTGCATATTATACATTATTTTAACGCATACAAGCAGTTTTTACATGTTTAATGACAATAAGGGGCAAATGAGTCCTTATAGGCAAAATTGCTTTATTTCATGAAGGTAAGTCTATTTACACTATAACATTCAGGTTTGGATCATTCTCTCATAAGAAAATGCAAACTGCATATTAACCATTATTTTAACGCTGACAAGCAGTTTTTACATGCTTTATGACAAAAAGGGGCAAATGAGTCCTTATAGGCAAAATTGCTTTATTTCATGAAGGTAAGTCTATTTACACTATAACATTCAGGTTTGGATCATTTTCTCATAAGAAAATGCAAACTGCATATTAACCATTATTTAAACGCAGACAAGCAGTTTTCACTTGCTTTACGACAATTAGGTGCAAATGAATCTTTTTAGGCAAAATTGCTTTATTTTATGAGGGTTAGTCTATTTACACTATAACGTTCAGGTTTGGATCATTCTCTCATAAGAAAATGCAAACTGCATTATTACTATCATTTTCACGCAGACAAGCAGTTTTTACATGCTTCACGACAATTGCGTGCAAATGAGTCCTTATAGGCAAAATTGCTTTATTTTACAAATGTAAATCTATTAACACTATAACATTCCTGTTTGGATCATTCTCACATAAGAAAATGCAAACTGCATATTAACCATTATTTTAACGCATACAAGCAGTTTTTACATGCTTTATGACAATTAGGGGCAAATGAGTCCTTATAGGCAAAATTGTTTTATTTTACAAAGGTAAGTTTACTTAAACTATAACATTCAGGTTTAGATCATTCTCTCATAAGAAAATGCAAACTGCATATTAACTGTTATTTTAACGCATACACGCAGTTTTTACAAGCTTTATGACAATTAGGTGCAAATGAGTCCTTATAGGCAAAATTGCTTTATTTCATGAGGGTAAATCTATTTACA
Source organism: Xanthostigma xanthostigma (assembly GCA_963575645.1). Taxonomy (NCBI): domain Eukaryota; kingdom Metazoa; phylum Arthropoda; class Insecta; order Raphidioptera; family Raphidiidae; genus Xanthostigma; species Xanthostigma xanthostigma. The sequence goes on along the minus strand of OY754470.1, from coordinate 33,344,806 downwards.
CTATAACATTCAGGTTTGGATCATTCTCTCATAAGAAAATGCAAACTGCATATTTACTATCATTTTAACGCATACAAGCAGTTTTTACATGCTTTATGACAATTAGGTGCAAATGAGTCTTTATAGGCAAAATTGCTTTATTTCATGAGGGTAAGTCTTTTTACACTAAAACATTTAGGTTTGGATCATTCTCTCATAAGAAAATGCAAACTGCATATTTACTTTCATTTTCACGCAGACAAGCAGTTTTTACATGCTTCACGACAATTGCGTGCAAATGAGTCCTTATAGGCAAAATTGTTTTATTTTACAAAGGTATGTCTATTTACACTATAACATTCAGGTTTGGATCATTCTCTCATAAGAAAATGCAAACTGCATATTAACCATTATTTTAACGCATACAAGCAGTTTTTACATGCTTTACGACAATTAGGGGCAAATTAGTCTATATAGGCAAAATTGTTTTATTTTACAAAGGTAAGTTTACTTAAACTATAACATTCAGGTTTAGATCAATCTCTCATAAGAAAATGCAAACTGCATATTAACTATTATTTTAACGCAGACAAGCAGTTTTTACATGCTTCACGACAATTGCGTGCAAATGAGTCCTTATAGGCAAAATTGCTTTATTTTACAAAGGTAAGTCTATTTTCACTATAACATTCAGGTTTGGATCATTCTCTCATAAGAAAATGCAAACTGCATATTATACATTATTTTAACGCATACAAGCATTTTTTACATGCTTTATGACAATAAGGGGCAAATAAGTCCTTATAGGCAAAATTGCTTTATTTCATGAAGGTAAGTCTATTTACACTATAACATTCAGGTTTGGATCATTCTCTCATAAGAAAATGCAAACTGCATATTAACTATTATTTTAACGCAGACAAGCAGTTTTTACATGCTTCACGACAATTGCGTGCAAATGAGTCCTTATAGGCAAAATTGCTTTATTTTACAAAGGTAAATCTATTTACACTATAACATTCAGGTTTGGATCATTCTCTCATAAGAAAATGCAAACTGCATATTTACTATCATTTTAACGCATACAAGCAGTTTTTACATGCTTTATGACAATTAGGTGCAAATGAGTCTTTATAGGCAAAATTGCTTTATTTCATGAGGGTAAGTATATTTACACTATAACATTCAGGTTTGGATCATTCTTTCATAAGAAAATGCAAACTGCATATTAACCATTATTTTAACGCAGACAAGCAGTTTTTACATGCTTCACGATTATTGCGTGCAAATGAGTCCTTATAGGCAAAATTGCTTTATTTCATGAGGGTAAATCTATTTACACTATAACATTCAGGTTTGGATCATTCTCTCATAAGAAAATGCAAACTGCATATTTACTATCATTTTAACGCATACAAGCAGTTTTTACATGCTTTATGACAATTAGGGGCAAATGAGTCCTTATAGGCAAAATTGCTTTATTTTATGAAGGTAAGTCTATTTACACTATAACATTCAGGTTTGGATCTTTCTCTCATAAGAAAATGCAAACTGCATATTTACTATCATTTTCACGCAGACAAGCAGTTTTCACATGTTTTACGACAATTAGGTGGAAAAAAGTCCTTAAAGGCAAAATTGTTTTATTTCACAAAGGTAAGTCTACTTTCACTATAACATTCAGGTTTGGATCATTCTCTCATAAGAAAATGCAAACTGCATATTAACCATTATTTTAACGCAGACAAGCAGTTTTTATATGCTTCACGACAATTGCGTGCAAATGAGTCCTTATAGGCAAAATTGCTTTATTTCATGAAGGTAAGTCTATTTACACTATAACATTCAGGTTTGGATCTTTCTCTCATAAGAAAATGCAAACTGCATATTAACCATTATTTTAACGCATACAAGCAGTTTTTACATGCTTTATGACAATTAGGGGCAAATGAGTCCTTATAGGCAAAATTGCTTTATTTCATGAAGGTAAGTCTATTTACACTATAACATTCAGGTTTGGATCATTTTCTCATAAGAAAATGCAAACTGCATATTAACCATTATTTTAACGCAGACAAGCATTTTTTACATGCTTCACGACAATTGCGTGCAAATGAGTCCTTATAGGCAAAATTGCTTTATTTTACAAAGGTAAGTCTATTTACACTATAACCTTCAGGTTTGGATCATTCTCTCATAAGAAAATGCAAACTGCATATTAACCATTATTTAAACGCAGACAAGCAGTTTTCACATGCTTTACGACAATTAGGTGCAAATGAATCTTTATAGGCAAAATTGCTTTATTTTATGAGGGTTAGTCTATTTACACTATAACGTTCAGGTTTGGATCATTCTCTCATAAGAAAATGCAAACTGCATATTTACTATCATTTTCACGCAGACAAGCAGTTTTTACATGCTTCACGACAATTGCGTGCAAATGAGTCCTTATAGGCAATATTGCTTTATTTTACAAAGGTAAGTCTATTTTCACTATAACATTCAGGTTTGGATCATTCTCTCATAAGAAAATGCAAACTGCATATTATACATTATTTTAACGCATACAAGCAGTTTTTACATGCTTTATGAAAATAAGGGGCAAATAAGTCCTTATAGGCAAAATTGCTTTATTTCATGAAGGTAAGTCTATTTACACTATAACATTCAGGTTTGGATCATTCTCTCAAAAGAAAATGCAAACTGCATATTAACCATTATTTTAACGCTGACAAGCAGTTTTTACATGCTTTATGACAATTAGGGGCAAATGAGTACTTATAGGCAAAATTGCTTTATTTCATAAAGGTAAGTCTATTTACACTATAACATTCAGGTTTGGATCTTTCTCTCATAAGAAAATGCAAACTGCATTTTTACTATCATTTTCACGCAGACAAGCAGTTTTCACATGTTTTACGACAAATAGGTTAAAAAAAAGTCCTTAAAGGCAAAATTGTTTTATTTCACAAAGGTAAGTCTACTTTCACTATAACATTCAGGTTTGGATCATTCTCTCATAAGAAAATGCAAACTGCATATTAACCATTATTTTAACGCAGACAAGCAGTTTTTATATGCTTCACGACAATTGCGTGCAAATGAGTCCTTATAGGCAAAATTGCTTTATTTCATGACGGTTAGTCTATTTACACTATAACATTTAGGTTTGGATCTTTCTCTCATAAGAAAATGCAAACTGCATATTAACCATTATTTTAACGCATACAAGCAGTTTTTACATGCTTTATGAAAATTAGGGGCAAATGAGTCCTTATAGGCAAAATTGCTTTATTTTACAAAGGTAAGTTTACTTAAACTATAACATTCAGGTTTAGATCATTCTCTCATAAGAAAATGCAAACTGCATATTAACTATTATTTTAACGCATACACGCAGTTTTTACTAGCTTTATGACAATTAGGTGCAAATGAGTCCTTATAGGCAAAATTGCTTTATTTCATGAGGGTAAATCTATTTACACTATAACATTCAGGTTTGGATCATTCTCTCATAAGAAAATTCAAACTGCATATTTACTATCATTTTAACGCATACAAGCAGTTTTTACATGCTTTATGACAATTAGGGGCAAATGAGTCCTTATAGGCAAAATTGCTTTATTTTATGAAGGTAAGTCTATTTACACTATAACATTCAGGTTTGGATCTTTCTCTCATAAGAAAATGCAAACTGCATATTTACTATCATTTTCACGCAGACAAGCAGTTTTCACATGTTTTACGACAATTAGGTGGAAAAAAGTCCTTAAAGGCAAAATTGTTTTATTTCACAAAGGTAAGTCTACTTTCACTATAACATTCAGGTTTGGATCATTCTCTCATAAGAAAATGCAAACTGCATATTAACCATTATTTTAACGCAGACAAGCAGTTTTTATATGCTTCACGACAATTGCGTGCAAATGAGTCCTTATAGGCAAAATTGCTTTATTTCATGAAGGTAAGTCTATTTACACTATAACATTCAGGTTTGGATCTTTCTCTCATAAGAAAATGCAAACTGCATATTAACCATTATTTTAACGCATACAAGCAGTTTTTACATGCTTTATGACAATTAGGGGCAAATGAGTCCTTATAGGCAAAATTGCTTTATTTCATGAAGGTAAGTCTATTTACACTATAACATTCAGGTTTGGATCTTTCTCTCATAAGAAAATGCAAACTGCATATTAACCATTATTTAAACGCAGACAAGCAGTTTTTACATGCTTTACGACAATTAGGTGCAAATGAGTCTTTATAGGCAAAATTGCTTTATTTCATGAGGGTAAGTCTATTTACACTATAACATTCAGGTTTGGATCATTCTTTCATAAAAAAATGCAAACTGCATATTTACTATCATTTTTACGCAAACAAGCAGTTTTTACATGCTTCACGACAATTGCGTGCATGTGAGTCCTCATAGGCAAAATTGCTTTATTTTACAAAGGTAAGTCTATTTTCACTATATCATTCAGGTTTGGATCATTCTCTCATAAGAAAATGCAAACTGCATATTATACATTATTTTAACGCATACAAGCAGTTTTTACATGCTTTATGACAATAAGGGGCAAATGAGTCCTTATAGGCAAAATTGCTTTATTTCATGAAGGTAAGTCTATTTACACTATTACATTCAGGTTTGGATCATTCTCTCATAAGAAAATGCAAACTGCATATTAACCATTATTTTAACGCTGACAAGCAGTTTTTACATGCTTTATGACAATTAGGGGCAAATGAGTCCTTATAGGCAAAATTGCTTTATTTCATGAAGGTAAGTCTATTTACACTATAACATTCAGGTTTGGATTATTTTCTCATAAGAAAATGCAAACTGCATATTAACCATTATTTTAACGCAGACAAGCATTTTTTACATGCTTCACGACAATTGCGTGCAAATGAGTCCTTATAGGCAAAATTGCTTTATTTTACAAAGGTAAGTCTATTTACACTATAACCTTCAGGTTTGGATCATTCTCTCATAAGAAAATGCAAACTGCATATTAACCATTATTTAAACGCAGACAAGCAGTTTTCACATGCTTTACGACAATTAGGTGCAAATGAATCTTTATAGGCAAAATTGCTTTATTTTATGAGGGTTAGTCTATTTACACTATAACGTTCAGGTTTGGATCATTCTCTCATAAGAAAATGCAAACTGCATATTTACTATCATTTTCACGCATACAAGCAGTTTTTACATGCTTCACGACAATTGCGTGCAAATGAGTCCTTATAGGCAATATTGCTTTATTTTACAAAGGTAAGTCTATTTACACTATAACATTCAGGTTTGGATCATTCTCTCATAAGAAAATGCAAACTGCATATTAACCATTATTTTAACGCATACAAGCAGTTTTTACATGCTTTATGACAATTAGGGGCAAATGAATCCTTATAGGCAAAATTGCTTTATTTTACAAAGGTAAGTTTACTTAAACTATAACATTCAGGTTTAGATCATTCTCTCATAAGAAAATGCAAACTGCATATTAACTATTATTTTAACGCATACACGCAGTTTTTACAAGCTTTATGACAATTAAGTGCAAATGAGTCCTTATAGGCAAAATTGCTTTATTTCATGAGTGTAAATCTATTTACACTATAACATTCAGGTTTGGATCTTTCTCTCATAAGAAAATGCAAACTGCATATTAACCATTATTTAAACGCAGACAAGCAGTTTTTACATTTTTTACGACAATTAGGTGCAAATGAGTCTTTATAGGCAAAATTGCTTTATTTCATGAGGGTAAGTCTATTTACTCTATGACATTCAGGTTTGGATCATTCTCTTATAAGAAAATGCAAACTGCATATTTACTATCATTTTTACGCAAACAAGCAGTTTTTACATGCTTCACGACAATTGCGTGCAAATGAGTCCTCATAGGCAAAATTGCTTTATTTTACAAAGGTTAATCTATTTTCACTATATCATTCAGGTTTGGATCATTCTCTCATAAGAAAATGCAAACTGCATATTATACATTATTTTAACGCATACAAGCAGTTTTTACATGCTTTATGACAATTAGGGGCAAATGAGTCCTTATAGGCAAAATTGCTTTATTTCATGAAGGTAAGTCTATTTACACTATAACATTCAGGTTTGGATCATTTTCTCATAAGAAAATGCAAACTGCATATTAACCATTATTTTAACGCAGACAAGCATTTTTTACATGCTTCACGACAATTGCGTGCAAATGAGTCCTTATAGGCAAAATTGCTTTATTTTACAAAGGTAAGTCTATTTACACTATAACCTTCAGGTTTGGATCATTCTCTTATAAGAAAATGCAAACTGCATATTAACCATTATTTAAACGCAGACAAGCAGTTTTCACATGCTTTACGACAATTAGGTGCAAATGAATCTTTATAGGTAAAATTGCTTTATTTTATGAGGGTTAGTCTATTTACACTATAACGTTCAGGTTTGGATCATTCTCTCATAAGAAAATGCAAACTGCATATTTACTATCATTTTCACGCAGACAAGCAGTTTTTACATGCTTCACGACAAATGCGTGCAAATGAGTCCTTATAGGCAATATTGCTTTATTTTACAAAGGTAAGTCTATTTACACTATAACCTTCAGGTTTGGATCATTCTCTCATAAGAAAATGCAAACTGCATATTAACCATTATTTAAACGCAGACAAGCAGTTTTCACATGCTTTACGACAATTAGGTGCAAATGAATCTTTATAGGCAAAATTGCTTTATTTTATGAGGGTAAGTCTATTTACACTATAACGTTCAGGTTTGGATCATTCTCTCATAAGAAAATGCAAACTGCATATTTACTACCATTTTCACGCAGACAAGCAGGTTTACATGCTTCACGACAATTGCGTGCAAATGAGTACTTATAGGCAAAATTGCTTTATTTTACAATGGTAAGTCTATTTACACTATAACATTCAGGTTTGGATCATTCTCTCATAAGGAAATGCAAACTGCATATTAACCATTATTTAAACGCAGACAAGCAGTTTTAACATGCTTTACGACAATTAGGTGCAAATGAATCTTTATAGGCAAAATTGCTTTATTTCATGAAGGTAAGTCTATTTACACTATAACATTCAGGTTTGGATCATTCTCTCTTAAGAAAATGCAAACTGCATATTAACCATTATTTTAACGCTGACAAGCAGTTTTTACATGCTTTATGACAATTAGGGGCAAATGAGTCCTTATAGGCAAAATTGCTTTATTTCATGAAGGTAAGTCTATTTTATTTACACTATAACATTCAGGTTTGGATCATTCTCTCATAAGAAAATGCAAACTGCATATTAACCATTATTTAAACGCAGACAAGCAGTTTTCACATGCTTTACGACAATTAGGTGCAAATGAATCTTTATAGGCAAAATTGCTTTATTTTATGAGGGTAAGTCTATTTACACTATAACGTTCAGGTTTGGATCATTCTCTCATAAGAAAATGCAAACTGCATATTTAATATCATTTTCACGCAGACAAGCAGGTTTACATGCTTCACGACAATTGCGTGCAAATGAGTACTTATAGCCAAAATTGCTTTATTTTACAAAGGTAAGTCTATTTACACTATAACATTCAGGTTTGGATCATTCTCTCATAAGGAAATGCAAACTGCATATTAACCATTATTTTAAAGCATACAAGCAGTTTTTACATGCTTTATGACAATTAGGGGCAAATGAGTCCTTATAGGCAAAATTGCTTTATTTTACAAAGGTAAGTTCACTTAAACTATAACATTCAGGTTTAGATCATTCTCTCATAAGAAAATGCAAACTGCAAATTAACTATTATTTTAACGCATACACGCAGTTTTTACAAGCTTTATGACAATTAGGTGCAAATGAGTCCTTATAGGCAAAATTGCTTTATTTCATGAGGGTAAATCTATTTACACTATAACATTCAGGTTTGGATCATTCTCTCATAAGAAAATGCAAACTGCATTTTTACTATCATTTTAACGCATACAAGCAGTTTTTACATGCTTTATGACAATTAGGTGCAAATGAGTCTTTATAGGCAAAATTGCTTTATTTCATGAAGGTTAGTCTATTTACACTATAACATTCAGGTTTGGATCATTCTCTCATAAGAAAATGCAAACTGCATATTAACCATTATTTTAACGCAGACAAGCAGTTTTTACATGCTTCATGACAATTGCGTGCAAATGGGTCCTTATAGGCAAAATTGCTTTATTTTAGAAAGGTAAGTCTATTTACACTATAACATTCAGGTTTGGATCATTCTCTCATAAGAAAATGCAAACTGCATATTAACCATTATTTTAACGCTGACAAGCAGTTTTTTCATGCTTTATGACAATTAGGTGCAAATGAGGCCTTATAGGCAAAAGTGCTTTATTTCATGAGGGTAAGTCTATTTACACTATAACATTCAGGTTTGGATCATTCTCTCATAAGAAAATGCAAACTGCATATTAACCATTATTTTAACGCTGACAAGCAGTTTATACATGCTTTATGACAATTAGGGGCAAATGAGTCCTTATAGGCAAAATTGCTTTATTTCATGAAGGTTAGTCTATTTACACTATAACATTCAGGTTTGGATCATTCTCTCATAAGAAAATGCAAACTGCATATTATACATTATTTTAACGCATACAAGCAGTTTTTACATGCTTTATGACAATAAGGGGCAAATGAGTCCTTATAGGCAAAATTGCTTTATTTCATTTAGGTAAGTCTATTTACACTATAACATTCAGGTTTGGATCATTCTCTCATAAGAAAATGCAAACTGCATATTAACCATTATTTTAACGCTGACAAGCAGTTTATACATGCTTTATGACAATTAGGGGCAAATGAGTCCTTATAGGCAAAATTGCTTTATTTCATGAAGGTTAGTCTATTTACACTATAACATTCAGGTTTGGATCAATCTCTCATAAGAAAATGCAAACTGCATATTTACTATCATTTTTACGCAGACAAGCAGTTTTCACATGTTTTACGACAATTAAATGGAAAAAAGTCCTTAAAGGCAAAATTGTTTTATTTCACAAAGGTTAGTCTACTTTCACTTTAACATTCAGGTTTGGATCATTCTCTCATAAGAAAATGCAAACTGCATATAAACCATTATTTTAACGCAGACAAGCAGTTTTTATATGCTTCACGACAAATGCGTTCAAATGAGTCCTTATAGGCAAAATTGCTTTATTTCATGAAGGTAAGTCTATTTACACTATAACATTCAGGTTTGGATCTTTCTCTCATAAGAAAATGCAAACTGCATATTTACTATCATTTTTACGCAGACAAGCAGTTTTCACATGTTTTACGACAATTAAATGGAAAAAAGTCCTTAAAGGCAAAATTGTTTTATTTCACAAAGGTTAGTCTACTTTCACTTTAACATTCAGGTTTGGATCTTTCTCTCATAAGAAAATGCAAACTGCATATTAACCATTATTTAAACGCAGACAAGCAGTTTTTACATGCTTTACGACAATTAGGTGCAAATGAGTTTTTATAGGCAAAATTGCTTTATTTCATGAGGGTAAGTCTATTTACACTATAACATTCAGGTTTGGATCATTCTCTCATAAGAAAATGCAAACTGCATATTTACTATCATTTTTACGCAAACAAGCAGTTTTTACATGCTTCACGACAATTGCGTGCATGTGAGTCCTCATAGGCAAAATTGCTTTATTTTACAAAGGTAAGTCTATTTTCACTATATCATTCAGGTTTGGATCATTCTCTCATAAGAAAATGCAAACTGCATATTATACATTATTTTAACGCATACAAGCAGTTTTTACATGCTTTATGACAATAAGGGGCAAATGAGTCCTTATAGGCAAAATTGCTTTATTTCATGAAGGTAAGTCTATTTACACTATAACATTCAGGTTTGGATCATTCTCTCATAAGAAAATGCAAACTGCATATTAACCATTATTTTAACGCTGACAAGCAGTTTTTACATGCTTTATGACAATTAGGGGCAAATGAGTCCTTATAGGCAAAATTGCTTTATTTCATGAAGGTAAGTCTATTTACACTATAACATTCAGGTTTGGATCATTTTCTCATAAGAAAATACAAACTGCATATTAACCATTATTTAAACGCAGACAAGCAGTTTTTACATTCTTTACGACAATTAGGTGCAAATGAGTCTTTATAAGCAAAATTGCTTTATTTCATGAGGGTAAGTCTATTTACACTATAACATTCAGGTTTGGATCATTCTCTCATAAGAAAATGCAAACTGCAAATTTACTATCATTTTCACGCAGACAAGCAGTTTTTACATGCTTCACGTCAATTGCGTGCAAATGAGTCCTTATAGGCAAAATTGCTTTATTTTACAATGGTAAATCTATTTACACTATAACATTCAGGTTTGGATCATTCTCTCATAAGAAAATGCAAACTGCATATTAACCATTATTTTAACGCATACAAGCAGTTTTTACATGCTTTACGACAATTAGGGGCAAATTAGTCTATATAGGCAAAATTGCTTTATTTTACAAAGGTAAGTTTACTTAAACTATAACATTCAGGTTTAGATCATTCTCTCATAAGAAAATGCAAACTGCATATTAACTATTATTTTAACGCATACAAGCAGTTTTTACAAGCTTTATGACAATTAGGTGCAAATGAGTCCTTAAGGGCAAAATTGCTTTATTTCATGAGGGTAAGTCTATTTACACTATAACATTTAGGTTTGGGTCATTCTCTCATAAGAAAATGCAAACTGCATATTATACATTATTTTAACGCATACAAGCAGTTTTTACATGCTTTATGACAATAAGGGGCAAATAAGTCCTTATAGGCAAAATTGCTTTATTTCATGAAGGTAAGTCTATTTACACTATAACATTCAGGTTTGGATCATTCTCTCATAAGAAAATGCAAACTGCATATTAACCATTATTTTAACGCTGACAAGCAGTTTTTACATGCTTTATGACAATTAGGGGCAAATGAGTCCTTATAGGCAAAATTGCTTTACTTTACAAAGGTTAGTTTACTGAAACTATAACATTCAGGTTTAGATCATTCTCTTATAAGAAAATGCAAACTGCATATTAACTATTATTTTAACGCATACACGCAGTTTTTACAAGCTTTATGACAAGTAGGTGCAAATGAGTCCTTATAGGCAAAATTGCTTTATTTTATGAGGGTAAGTCTATTTACACTATAACATTCAGGTTTGGATCTTTCTCACATAAGAAAATGCAAACTGCATATTTACTATCATTTTAACGCATACAAGCAGTTTTTACATGCTTTATGACAATTAGGTGCAAATGAGTCTTTATAGGCAAAATTGCTTTATTTCATGAGGGTAAGTCTATTTACACTAAAACATTCAGGTTTGGATCATTCTCTCATAAGAAAATGCAAACTGCATATTAACCATTGTTTTAACGCAGACAAGCAGTTTTTACATGCTTCACGACAATTGCGTGCAAATGAGTCCTCATAGGCAAAATTGCTTTATTTTACAAAGGTAAGTCTATTTTCACTATAACATTCAGGTTTGGATCATTCTCTCATAAGAAAATGCAAACTGCATATTATACATTATTTTAACGCATACAAGCAGTTTTTACATGTTTTATGACAATAAGGGGCAAATGAGTCCTTATAGGCAAAATTGCTTTATTTTACAAAGGTAAGTTTACTTAAACTATAACATTCAGGTTTAGATCATTCTCTCATAAGAAAATGCAAACTGCATATTAACTGTTATTTTAACGCATACACGCAGTTTTTACAAGCTTTATGACAATTAGGTGCAAATGAGTCTTTATAAGCAAAATTGCTTTATTTCATGAGGGTAAGTCTATTTACACTATAACATTCAGGTTTGGATCATTCTCTCATAAGAAAATGCAAACTGCAAATTTACAATCATTTTCACGCAGACAAGCAGTTTTTACATGCTTCACGTCAATTGCGTGCAAAGGAGTCCTTATAGGCAAAATTGCTTTATTTTACAAAGGTAAATCTATTTACACTATAACATTCAGGTTTGGATCATTCTCTCATAAGAAAATGCAAACTGCATATTAACCATTATTTTAACGCATACAAGCAGTCTTTACATGCTTTACGACAATTAGGGGCAAATTAGTCTATATAGGCAAAATTGCTTTATTTTACAAAGGTAAGTTTACTTAAACTATAACATTCAGGTTTAGATCATTCTCTCATAAGAAAATGCAAACTGCATATTAACTATTATTTTAACGCATACAAGCAGTTTTTACAAGCTTTATGACAATTAGGTGCAAATGAGTCCTTAAGGGCAAAATTGCTTTATTTCATGAGGGTAAGTCTATGTACACTATAACATTCAGGTTTGGGTCATTCTCTCATAAGAAAATGCAAACTGCATATTATACATTATTTTAACGCATACAAGCAGTTTTTACATGCTTTATGACAATAAGGGGCAAATAAGTCCTTATAGGCAAAATTGCTTTATTTCATGAAGGTAAGTCTATTTACACTATAACATTCAGGTTTGGATCATTCTCTCATAAGAAAATCAAACTGCATATTAACCATTATTTTAACGCTGACAAGCAGTTTTTACATGCTTTATGACAATTAGGGGCAAATGAGTCCTTATAGGCAAAATTGCTTTATTTCATGAAGGTTAGTTTATTTACACTATAACATTCAGGTTTAGATCATTCTCTCATAAGAAAATGCAAACTGCATATTTACTATCATTTTCACGCAGACAAGCAGTTTTTACATGCTTCACGACAATTGCGTGCAAATGAGTCCTTATAGGCAAAATTGCTTTATTTTACAAAGGTAAGTCTATTTTCACTATAACATTCAGGTTTGGATCATTCTCTCATAAGAAAATGCAAACTGCATATTAACCATTATTTTAACGCATACAAGCAGTTTTTACATGCTTTATGACAATTAGGGGCAAATGAGTCCTTATAGGCAAAATTGCTTTACTTTACAAAGGTTAGTTTACTTAAACTATACCATTCAGGTTTAGATCATTCTCTTATAAGAAAATGCAAACTGCATATTAACTATTATTTTAACGCATACACGCAGTTTTTACAAGCTTTATGACAAGTAGGTGCAAATGAGTCCTTATAGGCAAAATTGCTTTATTTCATGAAGGTAAGTCTATTTACACTATAACATTCAGGTTTGGATCTTTCTCTCATAAGAAAATGCAAACTGCATATAAACCATTATTTAAACGCACACAAGCAGTTTTTACATGCTTCACGACAATTAGGTGCAAATGAGTCTTTATAGGCAAAATTGCTTTATTTCATGAGGGTAAGTCTATTTACACTATAACATTCAGGTTTGGATCATTCTCTCATAAGAAAATGCAAACTGCATATTTACTATCATTTTTACGCAAACAAGCAGTTTTTACATGCTTCACGACAATTGCGTGCAAATGAGTCCTCATAGGCAAAATTGCTTTATTTTACAAAGGTAAGTCTATTTTCACTATAACATTCAGGTTTGGATCATTCTCTCATAAGAAAATGCAAACTGCATATTATACATTATTTTAACGCATACAAGCAGTTTTTACATGTTTAATGACAATAAGGGGCAAATGAGTCCTTATAGGCAAAATTGCTTTATTTCATGAAGGTAAGTCTATTTACACTATAACATTCAGGTTTGGATCATTCTCTCATAAGAAAATGCAAACTGCATATTAACCATTATTTTAACGCTGACAAGCAGTTTTTACACGCTTTATGACAAAAAGGGGCAAATGAGTCCTTATAGGCAAAATTGCTTTATTTCATGAAGGTAAGTCTATTTACACTATAACATTCAGGTTTGGATCATTTTCTCATAAGAAAATGCAAACTGCATATTAACCATTATTTAAACGCAGACAAGCAGTTTTCACTTGCTTTACGACAATTAGGTGCAAATGAATCTTTATAGGCAAAATTGCTTTATTTTATGAGGGTAAGTCTATTTACACTATAACGTTCAGGTTTGGATCATTCTCTCATAAGAAAATGCAAACTGCATTATTACTATCATTTTCACGCAGACAAGCAGTTTTTACATGCTTCACGACAATTGCGTGCAAATGAGTCCTTATAGGCAAAATTGCTTTATTTTACAAATGTAAGTCTATTAACACTATAACATTCAGGTTTGGATCATTCTCACATAAGAAAATGCAAACTGCATATTAACCATTATTTTAACGCATACAAGCAGTTTTTACATGCTTTATGACAATTAAGGGCAAATGAGTCCTTATAGGCAAAATTGCTTTATTTTACAAAGGTAAGTTTACTTAAACTATAACATTCAGGTTTAGAACATTCTCTCATAAGAAAATGCAAACTGCATATTAACTGTTATTTTAACGCATACACGCAGTTTTTACAAGCTTTATGACAATTAGGTGCAAATGAGTCCTTATAGGCAAAATTGCTTTATTTCATGAGGGTAAATCTATTTACACTAAAACATTCAGGTTTGGATCATTCTCTCATAAGAAAATGCAAACTGCATATTTACTATCATTTTAACGCATACAAGCAGTTTTTACATGCTTTATGACAATTAGGTGCAAATGAGTCTTTATAGGCAAAATTGCTTTATTTCATGAGGGTAAGTCTATTTACACTAAAACATTCAGGTTTGGATCGTTCTCTCATAAGAAAATGCAATCTGCATATTAACCATTATTTTAACGCATACAAGCAGTTTTTACATGCTTTATGACAATTAGGGGCAAATGAGTCCTTATAGGCAAAATTGCTTTATTTCATGAAGGTAAGTCTATTTACACTATAACATTCAGGTTTGGATCATTCTCTCATAAGAAAATGCAAACTGCATATTAACTATTATTTAAACGCAGACAAGCAGTTTTTACATGCTTTATGACAATTAGGTGCAAATGAGTCTTTATAGGCAAAATTGCTTTATTTCATGAGGGTAAGTCTATTTACACTATAACATTCAGGTTTGGATCATTCTCTCATAAGAAAATGCAAACTGCATATATACTTTCATTTTCACGCAGACAAGCAGTTTTTACATGCTTCACGACAATTGCGTGCAAATGAGTCCTTATAGGCAAAATTGCTTTATTTTACAAAGGTATGTCTATTTACACTATAACATTCAGGTTTGGATCATTCTCTCATAAGAAAATGCAATCTGCATATTAACCATTATTTTAACGCATACAAGCAGTTTTTACATGCTTTATGACAATTAGGGGCAAATGAGTCCTTATAGGCAAAATTGCTTTACTTTACAAAGGTTAGTTTACTTAAACTATAACATTCAGGTTTAGATCATTCTCTTATAAGAAAATGCAAACTGCATATTAACTATTATTTTAACGCATACACGCAGTTTTTACAAGCTTTATGACAAGTAGGTGCAAATGAGTCCTTATAGGCAAAATTGCTTTATTTTATGAGGGTAAGTCTATTTACACTATAACATTCTGGTTTGGATCTTTCTCTCATAAGAAAATGCAAACTGCATATTTACTATCATTTTAACGCATACAAGCATTTTTTACATGCTTTATGACAATAAGGGGCAAATAAGTCCTTATAGGCAAAATTGCTTTATTTCATGAAGGTAAGTCTATTTACACTATAACATTCAGGTTTGGATCATTCTCTCATAAGAAAATGCAAACTGCATATTAACCATTATTTTAACGCTGACAAGCAGTTTTTACATGCTTCACGACAATTGCGTGCAAATAAGTCCTTAAAGGCAAAATTGCTTTATTTTAGAAAGGTAAGTCTATTTACTCTATAACATTCAGGTTTGGATCATTTTCTCGAAAGATAATGCAAACTGATCATTTCCTATTATTTTCACTCAGACAAGCAGTATTTACATGCTTTATGACAATTAGGTGCAAATACGTCCTTATAGGCAAAATTGCTTTATTTTACAAAGGTAAGTCTATTTATATTATAACATTCAGGTTTGGATCATTTTCTCAAAAGATAATGCAAACTGATCATTTCCTATTTTTTTCACGCAGACAAGCAGTATTTACATGCTTTATGACAATTAGGTGCAAATGTGTCCTTATAGGCAGAATTCCTTTATTCACAAAGGTAAGTCTACTTTCACTATAATATTCAGGGTTGGATCATTCTCTCATAAGAAAATGCAAACTGCATATTAACCAATATTTTAACGCAGACAAACAGTCTTTACATGCTTCACGACAATTGCGTGCAAATGAGTCCTTGTAGGCAAAATTGCTTTATTTTACAAAGGTAAGTCTACTTACACTATAACATTCAGGTTTGGATCATTCTCTCATAAGAAAATGCAAACTGCATATTAACCATTATTTTAACGCATACAAGCATTTTTTACATGCTTTATGACAATTAGGTGCAAATGAGTCCTTTTAGGCAAAACTGCTTTATTTCACAAAGGTAAGTTTACTTACACTATAACATTCAGGTTTGGATCATTCTCTCACAAAAAAATGCAAACTGCATATTAACTATTATTTTAACGCATACAAGCAGTTTTTACATGCTTTATGACAATTAGGTGCAAATGAGTCCTTATAGGCATAATTGCTTTATTTCATGAGGGTAAGTCTATTTACACTATAACATTCAGGTTTGGATCATTCTCTCATAAGAAAATGCAAACTGCATATTAACTATTGTTTTAACGCATACAAGCAGTTTTTACATGCTTTACGACAATTAGGGGCAAATTAGTCTATATAGGCAAAATTGCTTTATTTTACAAAGGTAAGTTTACTTAAACTATAACATTCAGGTTTAGATCATTCTCTCATAAGAAAATGCAAACTGCATATTAACTATTATTTTAACGCATACAAGCAGTTTTTACAAGCTTTATGACAATTAGGTGCAAATGAGTCCTTATAGGCAAAATTGCTTTATTTCATGAGGGTAAGTCTATTTACACTATAACATTCAGGTTTAGATCATTCTCTCATAAGAAAATGCAAACTGCATATTTACTATCATTTTCACGCAGACAAGCAGTTTTTACATGCTTCACGACAATTGCGTGCAAATGAGTCCTTATAGGCAAAATTGCTTTATTTTACAAAGGTAAATCTATTTACACTATAACATTCAGGTTTGGATCATTCTCTCATAAGAAAATGCAAACTGCATATTAACCATTATTTTAACGCATACAAGCAGTCTTTACATGCTTTACGACAATTAGGGGCAAATTAGTCTATATAGGCAAAATTGCTTTATTTTACAAAGGTAAGTTTACTTAAACTATAACATTCAGGTTTAGATCATTCTCTCATAAGAAAATGCAAACTGCATATTAACTATTATTTTAACGCATACAAGCAGTTTTTACAAGCTTTATGACAATTAGGTGCAAATGAGTCCTTAAGGGCAAAATTGCTTTATTTCATGAGGGTAAGTCTATGTACACTATAACATTCAGGTTTGGGTCATTCTCTCATAAGAAAATGCAAACTGCATATTATACATTATTTTAACGCATACAAGCAGTTTTTACATGCTTTATGACAATAAGGGGCAAATAAGTCCTTATAGGCAAAATTGCTTTATTTCATGAAGGTAAGTCTATTTACACTATAACATTCAGGTTTGGATCATTCTCTCATAAGAAAATGCAAACTGCAAATTTACAATCATTTTCACGCAGACAAGCAGTTTTTACATGCTTCACGTCAATTGCGTGCAAAGGAGTCCTTATAGGCAAAATTGCTTTATTTTACAAAGGTAAATCTATTTACACTATAACATTCAGGTTTGGATCATTCTCTCATAAGAAAATGCAAACTGCATATTAACCATTATTTTAACGCATACAAGCAGTCTTTACATGCTTTACGACAATTAGGGGCAAATTAGTCTATATAGGCAAAATTGCTTTATTTTACAAAGGTAAGTTTACTTAAACTATAACATTCAGGTTTAGATCATTCTCTCATAAGAAAATGCAAACTGCATATTAACTATTATTTTAACGCATACAAGCAGTTTTTACAAGCTTTATGACAATTAGGTGCAAATGAGTCCTTAAGGGCAAAATTGCTTTATTTCATGAGGGTAAGTCTATGTACACTATAACATTCAGGTTTGGGTCATTCTCTCATAAGAAAATGCAAACTGCATATTATACATTATTTTAACGCATACAAGCAGTTTTTACATGCTTTATGACAATAAGGGGCAAATAAGTCCTTATAGGCAAAATTGCTTTATTTCATGAAGGTAAGTCTATTTACACTATAACATTCAGGTTTGGATCATTCTCTCATAAGAAAATCAAACTGCATATTAACCATTATTTTAACGCTGACAAGCAGTTTTTACATGCTTTATGACAATTAGGGGCAAATGAGTCCTTATAGGCAAAATTGCTTTATTTCATGAAGGTTAGTTTATTTACACTATAACATTCAGGTTTAGATCATTCTCTCATAAGAAAATGCAAACTGCATATTTACTATCATTTTCACGCAGACAAGCAGTTTTTACATGCTTCACGACAATTGCGTGCAAATGAGTCCTTATAGGCAAAATTGCTTTATTTTACAAAGGTAAGTCTATTTTCACTATAACATTCAGGTTTGGATCATTCTCTCATAAGAAAATGCAAACTGCATATTAACCATTATTTTAACGCATACAAGCAGTTTTTACATGCTTTATGACAATTAGGGGCAAATGAGTCCTTATAGGCAAAATTGCTTTACTTTACAAAGGTTAGTTTACTTAAACTATACCATTCAGGTTTAGATCATTCTCTTATAAGAAAATGCAAACTGCATATTAACTATTATTTTAACGCATACACGCAGTTTTTACAAGCTTTATGACAAGTAGGTGCAAATGAGTCCTTATAGGCAAAATTGCTTTATTTCATGAAGGTAAGTCTATTTACACTATAACATTCAGGTTTGGATCTTTCTCTCATAAGAAAATGCAAACTGCATATAAACCATTATTTAAACGCACACAAGCAGTTTTTACATGCTTCACGACAATTAGGTGCAAATGAGTCTTTATAGGCAAAATTGCTTTATTTCATGAGGGTAAGTCTATTTACACTATAACATTCAGGTTTGGATCATTCTCTCATAAGAAAATGCAAACTGCATATTTACTATCATTTTTACGCAAACAAGCAGTTTTTACATGCTTCACGACAATTGCGTGCAAATGAGTCCTCATAGGCAAAATTGCTTTATTTTACAAAGGTAAGTCTATTTTCACTATAACATTCAGGTTTGGATCATTCTCTCATAAGAAAATGCAAACTGCATATTATACATTATTTTAACGCATACAAGCAGTTTTTACATGTTTAATGACAATAAGGGGCAAATGAGTCCTTATAGGCAAAATTGCTTTATTTCATGAAGGTAAGTCTATTTACACTATAACATTCAGGTTTGGATCATTCTCTCATAAGAAAATGCAAACTGCATATTAACCATTATTTTAACGCTGACAAGCAGTTTTTACACGCTTTATGACAAAAAGGGGCAAATGAGTCCTTATAGGCAAAATTGCTTTATTTCATGAAGGTAAGTCTATTTACACTATAACATTCAGGTTTGGATCATTTTCTCATAAGAAAATGCAAACTGCATATTAACCATTATTTAAACGCAGACAAGCAGTTTTCACTTGCTTTACGACAATTAGGTGCAAATGAATCTTTATAGGCAAAATTGCTTTATTTTATGAGGGTAAGTCTATTTACACTATAACGTTCAGGTTTGGATCATTCTCTCATAAGAAAATGCAAACTGCATTATTACTATCATTTTCACGCAGACAAGCAGTTTTTACATGCTTCACGACAATTGCGTGCAAATGAGTCCTTATAGGCAAAATTGCTTTATTTTACAAATGTAAGTCTATTAACACTATAACATTCAGGTTTGGATCATTCTCACATAAGAAAATGCAAACTGCATATTAACCATTATTTTAACGCATACAAGCAGTTTTTACATGCTTTATGACAATTAAGGGCAAATGAGTCCTTATAGGCAAAATTGCTTTATTTTACAAAGGTAAGTTTACTTAAACTATAACATTCAGGTTTAGAACATTCTCTCATAAGAAAATGCAAACTGCATATTAACTGTTATTTTAACGCATACACGCAGTTTTTACAAGCTTTATGACAATTAGGTGCAAATGAGTCCTTATAGGCAAAATTGCTTTATTTCATGAGGGTAAATCTATTTACACTAAAACATTCAGGTTTGGATCATTCTCTCATAAGAAAATGCAAACTGCATATTTACTATCATTTTAACGCATACAAGCAGTTTTTACATGCTTTATGACAATTAGGTGCAAATGAGTCTTTATAGGCAAAATTGCTTTATTTCATGAGGGTAAGTCTATTTACACTAAAACATTCAGGTTTGGATCGTTCTCTCATAAGAAAATGCAATCTGCATATTAACCATTATTTTAACGCATACAAGCAGTTTTTACATGCTTTATGACAATTAGGGGCAAATGAGTCCTTATAGGCAAAATTGCTTTATTTCATGAAGGTAAGTCTATTTACACTATAACATTCAGGTTTGGATCATTCTCTCATAAGAAAATGCAAACTGCATATTAACTATTATTTAAACGCAGACAAGCAGTTTTTACATGCTTTATGACAATTAGGTGCAAATGAGTCTTTATAGGCAAAATTGCTTTATTTCATGAGGGTAAGTCTATTTACACTATAACATTCAGGTTTGGATCATTCTCTCATAAGAAAATGCAAACTGCATATATACTTTCATTTTCACGCAGACAAGCAGTTTTTACATGCTTCACGACAATTGCGTGCAAATGAGTCCTTATAGGCAAAATTGCTTTATTTTACAAAGGTATGTCTATTTACACTATAACATTCAGGTTTGGATCATTCTCTCATAAGAAAATGCAATCTGCATATTAACCATTATTTTAACGCATACAAGCAGTTTTTACATGCTTTATGACAATTAGGGGCAAATGAGTCCTTATAGGCAAAATTGCTTTACTTTACAAAGGTTAGTTTACTTAAACTATAACATTCAGGTTTAGATCATTCTCTTATAAGAAAATGCAAACTGCATATTAACTATTATTTTAACGCATACACGCAGTTTTTACAAGCTTTATGACAAGTAGGTGCAAATGAGTCCTTATAGGCAAAATTGCTTTATTTTATGAGGGTAAGTCTATTTACACTATAACATTCTGGTTTGGATCTTTCTCTCATAAGAAAATGCAAACTGCATATTTACTATCATTTTAACGCATACAAGCATTTTTTACATGCTTTATGACAATAAGGGGCAAATAAGTCCTTATAGGCAAAATTGCTTTATTTCATGAAGGTAAGTCTATTTACACTATAACATTCAGGTTTGGATCATTCTCTCATAAGAAAATGCAAACTGCATATTAACCATTATTTTAACGCTGACAAGCAGTTTTTACATGCTTCACGACAATTGCGTGCAAATAAGTCCTTAAAGGCAAAATTGCTTTATTTTAGAAAGGTAAGTCTATTTACTCTATAACATTCAGGTTTGGATCATTTTCTCGAAAGATAATGCAAACTGATCATTTCCTATTATTTTCACTCAGACAAGCAGTATTTACATGCTTTATGACAATTAGGTGCAAATACGTCCTTATAGGCAAAATTGCTTTATTTTACAAAGGTAAGTCTATTTATATTATAACATTCAGGTTTGGATCATTTTCTCAAAAGATAATGCAAACTGATCATTTCCTATTTTTTTCACGCAGACAAGCAGTATTTACATGCTTTATGACAATTAGGTGCAAATGTGTCCTTATAGGCAGAATTCCTTTATTCACAAAGGTAAGTCTACTTTCACTATAATATTCAGGGTTGGATCATTCTCTCATAAGAAAATGCAAACTGCATATTAACCAATATTTTAACGCAGACAAACAGTCTTTACATGCTTCACGACAATTGCGTGCAAATGAGTCCTTGTAGGCAAAATTGCTTTATTTTACAAAGGTAAGTCTACTTACACTATAACATTCAGGTTTGGATCATTCTCTCATAAGAAAATGCAAACTGCATATTAACCATTATTTTAACGCATACAAGCATTTTTTACATGCTTTATGACAATTAGGTGCAAATGAGTCCTTTTAGGCAAAACTGCTTTATTTCACAAAGGTAAGTTTACTTACACTATAACATTCAGGTTTGGATCATTCTCTCACAAAAAAATGCAAACTGCATATTAACTATTATTTTAACGCATACAAGCAGTTTTTACATGCTTTATGACAATTAGGTGCAAATGAGTCCTTATAGGCATAATTGCTTTATTTCATGAGGGTAAGTCTATTTACACTATAACATTCAGGTTTGGATCATTCTCTCATAAGAAAATGCAAACTGCATATTAACTATTGTTTTAACGCATACAAGCAGTTTTTACATGCTTTACGACAATTAGGGGCAAATTAGTCTATATAGGCAAAATTGCTTTATTTTACAAAGGTAAGTTTACTTAAACTATAACATTCAGGTTTAGATCATTCTCTCATAAGAAAATGCAAACTGCATATTAACTATTATTTTAACGCATACAAGCAGTTTTTACAAGCTTTATGACAATTAGGTGCAAATGAGTCCTTATAGGCAAAATTGCTTTATTTCATGAGGGTAAGTCTATTTACACTATAACATTCAGGTTTAGATCATTCTCTCATAAGAAAATGCAAACTGCATATTTACTATCATTTTCACGCAGACAAGCAGTTTTTACATGCTTCACGACAATTGCGTGCAAATGAGTCCTTATAGGCAAAATTGCTTTATTTTACAAAGGTAAATCTATTTACACTATAACATTCAGGTTTGGATCATTCTCTCATAAGAAAATGCAAACTGCATATTAACCATTATTTTAACGCAACAAGCAGTTTTTACATGCTTTACGACAATTAGGTGCAAATGAGTCCTTTTAGGCAAAACTGCTTTATTTCACAAAGGTAAGTTTACTTACACTATAACATTCAGGTTTGGATCATTCTCTCACAAAAAAATGCAAACTGCATATTAACTATTATTTTAACGCATACAAGCAGTTTTTACATGCTTTATGACAATTAGGTGCAAATGAGTCCTTATAGGCATAATTGCTTTATTTCATGAGGGTAAGTCTATTTACACTATAACATTCAGGTTTGGATCATTCTCTCATAAGAAAATGCAAACTGCATATTATCCATTATTTAAACGCAGACAAGCAGTTTTTACATGCTTTACGACAATTAGGTGCAAATGAGTCTTTATAGGCAAAATTGCTTTATTTCATGAGGGTAAGTATATTTACACTATAACATTCAGGTTTAGATCATTCTCTCATAAGAAAATGCAAACTGCATATTTACTATCATTTTCACGCAGACAAGCAGTTTTTACATGCTTCACGACAATTGCGTGCAAATGAGTCCTTATAGGCAAAATTGCTTTATTTTACAAAGGTAAATCTATTTACACTATAACATTCAGGTTTGGATCATTCTCTCATAAGAAAATGCAAACTGCATATTAACCATTATTTTAACGCATACAAGCAGTTTTTACATGCTTTACGACAATTAGGGGCAAATTAGTCTATATAGGCAAAATTGCTTTATTTTACAAAGGTAAGTTTACTTAAACTATAACATTCAGGTTTAGATCATTCTCTCATAAGAAAATGCAAACTGCATATTAACTATTATTTTAACCCATACAAGCAGTTTTTACAAGCTTTATGACAATTAGGTGCAAATGAGTCCTTATAGGCAAAATTGCTTTATTTCATGAGGGTAAGTCTATTTACACTATAACATTCAGGTTTAGATCATTCTCTCATAAGAAAATGCAAACTGCATATTTACTATCATTTTCACGCAGACAAGCAGTTTTTACATGCTTCACGACAATTGCGTGCAAATGAGTCCTTATAGGCAAAATTGCTTTATTTTACAAAGGTAAATCTATTTACACTATAACATTCAGGTTTGGATCATTCTCTCATAAGAAAATGCAAACTGCATATTAACCATTATTTTAACGCATACAAGCAGTTTTTACATGCTTTACGACAATTAGGGGCAAATTAGTCTATATAGGCAAAATTGCTTTATTTTACAAAGGTAAGTTTACTTAAACTATAACATTCAGGTTTAGATCATTCTCTCATAAGAAAATGCAAACTGCATATTAACTATTATTTAAACGCAGACAAGCAGTTTTTACATGCTTTACGACAATTAGGTGCAAATGAGTCCTTATAGGCATAATTGCTTTATTTCATGAGGGTAAGTCTATTTACACTATAACATTCAGGTTTGGATCATTCTCTCATAAGAAAATGCAAACTGCATATTATCCATTATTTAAACGCAGACAAGCAGTTTTTACATGCTTTATGACAATTAGGTGCAAATAAGTCTTTATAGGCAAAATTGCTTTATTTTACAAAGGTTAGTCTATTTACACTATAACATTCAGGTTTGGATCATTCTCTCATAAAAAAATGCAAACTGCATATTAACCATTATTTTAACGCAGACAAGCAGTTTTTACATGCTTCACGACAATTGCGTGCAAATGAGTCCTTATAGGCAAAAATGTTTTATTTTACAAAGGTAAGTCTATTTTCACTATAACATTCAGATTTGGATCATTCTCTCATAAGAAAATGCAAACTGCATATTATACATTATTTTAACGCATACAAGCAGTTTTTACATGCTTTGTGACAATAAGGGGCAAATAAGTCCTTATAGGCAAAATTGCTTTATTTCATGAAGGTAAGTCTATTTACACTATAACAATCAGGTTTGGATCATTCTCTCATAAGAAAATGCAAACTGCATATTAACCATTATTTTAACGCTGACAAGCAGTTTTTACATGCTTTATGACAATTAGGGGCAAATGAGTCCTTATAGGAAAAATTGCTCTATTTCATGAAGGTTAGTCTATTTACACTATAACATTCAGGTTTGGATCATTCTCTCATAAGAAAATGCAAACTGTATATTAACCATTATTTTAACGCAGACAAGCAGTTTTTACATGCTTCACGACAATTGCGTGCAAATGAGTCCTTATAAGCAAAATTGCTTTATTTTATGAGGGTAAGTCTATTTACACTATAACGTTCAGGTTTGGATCATTCTCTCATAAGAAAATGCAAACTGCATATTTACTATCATTTTCACGCAGACAAGCAGTTTTTACATGCTTCACGACAATTGCGTGCAAATGAGTCCTTATAGGCAAAATTGCTTTATTTTACAAAGGTAAGTCTATTTACACTATAACATTCAGGTTTGGATCATTCTCTCATAAGAAAATGCAAACTGCATATTAACCATTATTTTAACGCATACAAGCAGTTTTTACATGCTTTATGACAATTAGGGGCAAATGAGTCCTTATAGGCAAAATTGCTTTACTTTACAAAGGTAAGTTTACTTAAACTATAACATTCAGGTTTAGATCATTCTCTTATAAGAAAATGCAAACTGCATATTAACTATTATTTTAACGCATACACGCAGTTTTTACAAGCTTTATGACAAGTAGGTGCAAATGAGTCCTTATAGGCAAAATTGCTTTATTTTATGAGGGTAAGTCTATTTACACTATAACACTCTGGTTTGGATCTTTCTCTCATAAGAAAATGCAAACTGCTTATTTACTATCATTTTAACGCATACAAGCAGTTTTTACATGCTTTATGACAATTAGGGGCAAATGAGTCCTTATAGGCAAAATTTCTTTATTTCATGAAGGTTAGTCTATTTACACTATAACATTCAGGTTTGGATCATTCTCTCATAAGAAAATGCAAACTGCATATTATACATTATTTTAACGCATACAAGCAGTTTTTACATGCTTTATGACAATAAGGGGCAAATAAGTCCTTATAGGCAAAATTGCTTTATTTCATGAAGGTAAGTCTATTTACACTATAACATTCAGGTTTGGATCATTCTCTCATAAGAAAAAGCAAACTGCATATTAACCATTATTTTAACGCTGACAAGCAGTTTTTACATGCTTCACGACAATTGCGTGCAAATAAGTCCTTAAAGGCAAAATTGCTTTATTTTAGAAAGGTAAGTCTATTTACACTATAACATTCAAGTTTGGATCATTTTCTCGAAAGATAATGCAAACTGATCATTTCCTATTATTTTCACTCAGACAAGCAGTATTTACATGCTTTATGACAATTAGGTGCAAATAAGTCCTTATAGGCAAAATTGCTTTATTTCACAAAGGTAAGTCTACTTTCACTATAATATTCAGGGTTGGATCATTCTCTCATAAGAAAATGCAAACTGCATATTAACCATTATTTTAACGCAGACAAGCAGTTTTTACATGCTTCACGACAATTGCGTGCAAATGAGTCCTTATAGGCAAAATTGCTTTATTTTACAAAGGTAAGTCTATTTATATTATAACATTCAGGTTTGGATCATTTTCTCAAAAGATAATGCAAACTGATCATTTCCTATTTTTTTCACGCAGACAAGCAGTATTTACATGCTTTATGACAATTAGGTGCAAATGTGTCCTTATAGGCAGAATTCCTTTATTCACAAAGGTAAGTCTACTTTCACTATAATATTCAGGGTTAGATCATTCTCTCATAAGAAAATGCAAACTGCATATTAACCAATATTTTAACGCAGACAAACAGTCTTTACATGCTTCACGACAATTGCGTGAAAATGAGTCCTTGTAGGCAAAATTGCTTTATTTTACAAAGGTAAGTCTATTTACACTATACCATTCAGGTTTGGATCATTCTCTCATAAGAAAATGCAAACTGCATATTAACCATTATTTTAACGCATACAAGCATTTTTTACATGCTTTATGACAATTAGGTGCAAATGTGTCCTTATAGGCAGAATTGCTTTATTTCACAAAGGTAAGTCTACTTTCACTATAATATTCAGGGTTGGATCATTCTATCATAAGAAAATGCAAACTGCATATTAACCATTATTTTAACGCAACAAGCAGTTTTTACATGCTTTACGACAATTAGGTGCAAATGAGTCCTTTTAGGCAAAACTGCTTTATTTCACAAAGGTAAGTTTACTTACACTATAACATTCAGGTTTGGATCATTCTCTCACAAGAAAATGCAAACTGCATATTAACTATTATTTTAACGCATACAAGCAGTTTTTACATGCTTTATGACAATTAGGTGCAAATGAGTCCTTATAGGCAAAATTGCTTTATTTCATGAGGGTAAGTCTATTTACACTATAACATTCAGGTTTAGATCATTCTCTCATAAGAAAATGCAAACTGCATATTTACTATCATTTTCACGCAGACAAGCAGTTTTTACATGCTTCACGACAATTGCGTGCAAATGAGTCCTTATAGGCAAAATTGCTTTATTTTACAAAGGTAAATCTATTTACACTATAACATTCAGGTTTGGATCATTCTCTCATAAGAAAATGCAAACTGCATATTAACCATTATTTTAACGCATACAAGCAGTTTTTACATGCTTTACGACAATTAGGGGCAAATTAGTCTATATAGGCAAAATTGCTTTATTTTACAAAGGTAAGTTTACTTAAACTATAACATTCAGGTTTAGATCATTCTCTCATAAGAAAATGCAAACTGCATATTAACTATTATTTAAACGCAGACAAGCAGTTTTTACATGCTTTACGACAATTAGGTGCAAATGAGTCCTTATAGGCATAATTGCTTTATTTCATGAGGGTAAGTCTATTTACACTATAACATTCAGGTTTGGATCATTCTCTCATAAGAAAATGCAAACTGCATATTATCCATTATTTAAACGCAGACAAGCAGTTTTTACATGCTTTATGACAATTAGGTGCAAATAAGTCTTTATAGGCAAAATTGCTTTATTTTACAAAGGTTAGTCTATTTACACTATAACATTCAGGTTTGGATCATTCTCTCATAAGAAAATGCAAACTGCATATTAACCATTATTTTAACGCAGACAAGCAGTTTTTACATGCTTCACGACAATTGCGTGCAAATGAGTCCTTATAGGCAAAATTGCTTTATTTTACAAAGGTATGTCTATTTACACTATAACATTCAGGTTTGGATCATTCTCTCATAAGAAAATGCAATCTGCATATTAACCATTATTTTAACGCATACAAGCAGTTTTTACATGCTTTATGACAATTAGGGGCAAATGAGTCCTTATAGGCAAAATTGCTTTACTTTACAAAGGTTAGTTTACTTAAACTATAACATTCAGGTTTAGATCATTCTCTTATAAGAAAATGCAAACTGCATATTAACTATTATTTTAACGCATACACGCAGTTTTTACAAGCGTTATGACAAGTAGGTGCAAATGAGTCCTTATAGGCAAAATTGCTTTATTTTATGAGGGTAAGTCTATTTACACTATAACATTCTGGTTTGGATCTTTCTCTCATAAGAAAATGCAAACTGCATATTTACTATCATTTTAACGCATACAAGCATTTTTTACATGCTTTATGACAATAAGGGGCAAATAAGTCCTTATAGGCAAAATTGCTTTATTTCATGAAGGTAAGTCTATTTACACTATAACATTCAGGTTTGGATCATTCTCTCATAAGAAAATGCAAACTGCATATTAACCATTATTTTAACGCTGACAAGCAGTTTTTACATGCTTCACGACAATTGCGTGCAAATAAGTCCTTAAAGGCAAAATTGCTTTATTTTAGAAAGGTAAGTCTATTTACTCTATAACATTCAGGTTTGGATCATTTTCTCGAAAGATAATGCAAACTGATCATTTCCTATTATTTTCACTCAGACAAGCAGTATTTACATGCTTTATGACAATTAGGTGCAAATACGTCCTTATAGGCAAAATTGCTTTATTTTACAAAGGTAAGTCTATTTATATTATAACATTCAGGTTTGGATCATTTTCTCAAAAGATAATGCAAACTGATCATTTCCTATTTTTTTCACGCAGACAAGCAGTATTTACATGCTTTATGACAATTAGGTGCAAATGTGTCCTTATAGGCAGAATTCCTTTATTCACAAAGGTAAGTCTACTTTCACTATAATATTCAGGGTTGGATCATTCTCTCATAAGAAAATGCAAACTGCATATTAACCAATATTTTAACGCAGACAAACAGTCTTTACATGCTTCACGACAATTGCGTGCAAATGAGTCCTTGTAGGCAAAATTGCTTTATTTTACAAAGGTAAGTCTACTTACACTATAACATTCAGGTTTGGATCATTCTCTCATAAGAAAATGCAAACTGCATATTAACCATTATTTTAACGCATACAAGCATTTTTTACATGCTTTATGACAATTAGGTGCAAATGAGTCCTTTTAGGCAAAACTGCTTTATTTCACAAAGGTAAGTTTACTTACACTATAACATTCAGGTTTGGATCATTCTCTCACAAAAAAATGCAAACTGCATATTAACTATTATTTTAACGCATACAAGCAGTTTTTACATGCTTTATGACAATTAGGTGCAAATGAGTCCTTATAGGCATAATTGCTTTATTTCATGAGGGTAAGTCTATTTACACTATAACATTCAGGTTTGGATCATTCTCTCATAAGAAAATGCAAACTGCATATTAACTATTGTTTTAACGCATACAAGCAGTTTTTACATGCTTTACGACAATTAGGGGCAAATTAGTCTATATAGGCAAAATTGCTTTATTTTACAAAGGTAAGTTTACTTAAACTATAACATTCAGGTTTAGATCATTCTCTCATAAGAAAATGCAAACTGCATATTAACTATTATTTTAACGCATACAAGCAGTTTTTACAAGCTTTATGACAATTAGGTGCAAATGAGTCCTTATAGGCAAAATTGCTTTATTTCATGAGGGTAAGTCTATTTACACTATAACATTCAGGTTTAGATCATTCTCTCATAAGAAAATGCAAACTGCATATTTACTATCATTTTCACGCAGACAAGCAGTTTTTACATGCTTCACGACAATTGCGTGCAAATGAGTCCTTATAGGCAAAATTGCTTTATTTTACAAAGGTAAATCTATTTACACTATAACATTCAGGTTTGGATCATTCTCTCATAAGAAAATGCAAACTGCATATTAACCATTATTTTAACGCATACAAGCAGTCTTTACATGCTTTACGACAATTAGGGGCAAATTAGTCTATATAGGCAAAATTGCTTTATTTTACAAAGGTAAGTTTACTTAAACTATAACATTCAGGTTTAGATCATTCTCTCATAAGAAAATGCAAACTGCATATTAACTATTATTTTAACGCATACAAGCAGTTTTTACAAGCTTTATGACAATTAGGTGCAAATGAGTCCTTAAGGGCAAAATTGCTTTATTTCATGAGGGTAAGTCTATGTACACTATAACATTCAGGTTTGGGTCATTCTCTCATAAGAAAATGCAAACTGCATATTATACATTATTTTAACGCATACAAGCAGTTTTTACATGCTTTATGACAATAAGGGGCAAATAAGTCCTTATAGGCAAAATTGCTTTATTTCATGAAGGTAAGTCTATTTACACTATAACATTCAGGTTTGGATCATTCTCTCATAAGAAAATGCAAACTGCAAATTTACAATCATTTTCACGCAGACAAGCAGTTTTTACATGCTTCACGTCAATTGCGTGCAAAGGAGTCCTTATAGGCAAAATTGCTTTATTTTACAAAGGTAAATCTATTTACACTATAACATTCAGGTTTGGATCATTCTCTCATAAGAAAATGCAAACTGCATATTAACCATTATTTTAACGCATACAAGCAGTCTTTACATGCTTTACGACAATTAGGGGCAAATTAGTCTATATAGGCAAAATTGCTTTATTTTACAAAGGTAAGTTTACTTAAACTATAACATTCAGGTTTAGATCATTCTCTCATAAGAAAATGCAAACTGCATATTAACTATTATTTTAACGCATACAAGCAGTTTTTACAAGCTTTATGACAATTAGGTGCAAATGAGTCCTTAAGGGCAAAATTGCTTTATTTCATGAGGGTAAGTCTATGTACACTATAACATTCAGGTTTGGGTCATTCTCTCATAAGAAAATGCAAACTGCATATTATACATTATTTTAACGCATACAAGCAGTTTTTACATGCTTTATGACAATAAGGGGCAAATAAGTCCTTATAGGCAAAATTGCTTTATTTCATGAAGGTAAGTCTATTTACACTATAACATTCAGGTTTGGATCATTCTCTCATAAGAAAATCAAACTGCATATTAACCATTATTTTAACGCTGACAAGCAGTTTTTACATGCTTTATGACAATTAGGGGCAAATGAGTCCTTATAGGCAAAATTGCTTTATTTCATGAAGGTTAGTTTATTTACACTATAACATTCAGGTTTAGATCATTCTCTCATAAGAAAATGCAAACTGCATATTTACTATCATTTTCACGCAGACAAGCAGTTTTTACATGCTTCACGACAATTGCGTGCAAATGAGTCCTTATAGGCAAAATTGCTTTATTTTACAAAGGTAAGTCTATTTTCACTATAACATTCAGGTTTGGATCATTCTCTCATAAGAAAATGCAAACTGCATATTAACCATTATTTTAACGCATACAAGCAGTTTTTACATGCTTTATGACAATTAGGGGCAAATGAGTCCTTATAGGCAAAATTGCTTTACTTTACAAAGGTTAGTTTACTTAAACTATACCATTCAGGTTTAGATCATTCTCTTATAAGAAAATGCAAACTGCATATTAACTATTATTTTAACGCATACACGCAGTTTTTACAAGCTTTATGACAAGTAGGTGCAAATGAGTCCTTATAGGCAAAATTGCTTTATTTCATGAAGGTAAGTCTATTTACACTATAACATTCAGGTTTGGATCTTTCTCTCATAAGAAAATGCAAACTGCATATAAACCATTATTTAAACGCACACAAGCAGTTTTTACATGCTTCACGACAATTAGGTGCAAATGAGTCTTTATAGGCAAAATTGCTTTATTTCATGAGGGTAAGTCTATTTACACTATAACATTCAGGTTTGGATCATTCTCTCATAAGAAAATGCAAACTGCATATTTACTATCATTTTTACGCAAACAAGCAGTTTTTACATGCTTCACGACAATTGCGTGCAAATGAGTCCTCATAGGCAAAATTGCTTTATTTTACAAAGGTAAGTCTATTTTCACTATAACATTCAGGTTTGGATCATTCTCTCATAAGAAAATGCAAACTGCATATTATACATTATTTTAACGCATACAAGCAGTTTTTACATGTTTAATGACAATAAGGGGCAAATGAGTCCTTATAGGCAAAATTGCTTTATTTCATGAAGGTAAGTCTATTTACACTATAACATTCAGGTTTGGATCATTCTCTCATAAGAAAATGCAAACTGCATATTAACCATTATTTTAACGCTGACAAGCAGTTTTTACACGCTTTATGACAAAAAGGGGCAAATGAGTCCTTATAGGCAAAATTGCTTTATTTCATGAAGGTAAGTCTATTTACACTATAACATTCAGGTTTGGATCATTTTCTCATAAGAAAATGCAAACTGCATATTAACCATTATTTAAACGCAGACAAGCAGTTTTCACTTGCTTTACGACAATTAGGTGCAAATGAATCTTTATAGGCAAAATTGCTTTATTTTATGAGGGTAAGTCTATTTACACTATAACGTTCAGGTTTGGATCATTCTCTCATAAGAAAATGCAAACTGCATTATTACTATCATTTTCACGCAGACAAGCAGTTTTTACATGCTTCACGACAATTGCGTGCAAATGAGTCCTTATAGGCAAAATTGCTTTATTTTACAAATGTAAGTCTATTAACACTATAACATTCAGGTTTGGATCATTCTCACATAAGAAAATGCAAACTGCATATTAACCATTATTTTAACGCATACAAGCAGTTTTTACATGCTTTATGACAATTAAGGGCAAATGAGTCCTTATAGGCAAAATTGCTTTATTTTACAAAGGTAAGTTTACTTAAACTATAACATTCAGGTTTAGAACATTCTCTCATAAGAAAATGCAAACTGCATATTAACTGTTATTTTAACGCATACACGCAGTTTTTACAAGCTTTATGACAATTAGGTGCAAATGAGTCCTTATAGGCAAAATTGCTTTATTTCATGAGGGTAAATCTATTTACACTAAAACATTCAGGTTTGGATCATTCTCTCATAAGAAAATGCAAACTGCATATTTACTATCATTTTAACGCATACAAGCAGTTTTTACATGCTTTATGACAATTAGGTGCAAATGAGTCTTTATAGGCAAAATTGCTTTATTTCATGAGGGTAAGTCTATTTACACTAAAACATTCAGGTTTGGATCGTTCTCTCATAAGAAAATGCAATCTGCATATTAACCATTATTTTAACGCATACAAGCAGTTTTTACATGCTTTATGACAATTAGGGGCAAATGAGTCCTTATAGGCAAAATTGCTTTATTTCATGAAGGTAAGTCTATTTACACTATAACATTCAGGTTTGGATCATTCTCTCATAAGAAAATGCAAACTGCATATTAACTATTATTTAAACGCAGACAAGCAGTTTTTACATGCTTTATGACAATTAGGTGCAAATGAGTCTTTATAGGCAAAATTGCTTTATTTCATGAGGGTAAGTCTATTTACACTATAACATTCAGGTTTGGATCATTCTCTCATAAGAAAATGCAAACTGCATATATACTTTCATTTTCACGCAGACAAGCAGTTTTTACATGCTTCACGACAATTGCGTGCAAATGAGTCCTTATAGGCAAAATTGCTTTATTTTACAAAGGTATGTCTATTTACACTATAACATTCAGGTTTGGATCATTCTCTCATAAGAAAATGCAATCTGCATATTAACCATTATTTTAACGCATACAAGCAGTTTTTACATGCTTTATGACAATTAGGGGCAAATGAGTCCTTATAGGCAAAATTGCTTTACTTTACAAAGGTTAGTTTACTTAAACTATAACATTCAGGTTTAGATCATTCTCTTATAAGAAAATGCAAACTGCATATTAACTATTATTTTAACGCATACACGCAGTTTTTACAAGCTTTATGACAAGTAGGTGCAAATGAGTCCTTATAGGCAAAATTGCTTTATTTTATGAGGGTAAGTCTATTTACACTATAACATTCTGGTTTGGATCTTTCTCTCATAAGAAAATGCAAACTGCATATTTACTATCATTTTAACGCATACAAGCATTTTTTACATGCTTTATGACAATAAGGGGCAAATAAGTCCTTATAGGCAAAATTGCTTTATTTCATGAAGGTAAGTCTATTTACACTATAACATTCAGGTTTGGATCATTCTCTCATAAGAAAATGCAAACTGCATATTAACCATTATTTTAACGCTGACAAGCAGTTTTTACATGCTTCACGACAATTGCGTGCAAATAAGTCCTTAAAGGCAAAATTGCTTTATTTTACAAAGGTAAGTTTACTTAAACTATAACATTCAGGTTTAGATCATTCTCTCATAAGAAAATGCAAACTGCATATTAACTATTATTTTAACGCATACAAGCAGTTTTTACAAGCTTTATGACAATTAGGTGCAAATGAGTCCTTATAGGCAAAATTGCTTTATTTCATGAGGGTAAGTCTATTTACACTATAACATTCAGGTTTAGATCATTCTCTCATAAGAAAATGCAAACTGCATATTTACTATCATTTTCACGCAGACAAGCAGTTTTTACATGCTTCACGACAATTGCGTGCAAATGAGTCCTTATAGGCAAAATTGCTTTATTTTACAAAGGTAAATCTATTTACACTATAACATTCAGGTTTGGATCATTCTCTCATAAGAAAATGCAAACTGCATATTAACCATTATTTTAACGCAACAAGCAGTTTTTACATGCTTTACGACAATTAGGTGCAAATGAGTCCTTTTAGGCAAAACTGCTTTATTTCACAAAGGTAAGTTTACTTACACTATAACATTCAGGTTTGGATCATTCTCTCACAAAAAAATGCAAACTGCATATTAACTATTATTTTAACGCATACAAGCAGTTTTTACATGCTTTATGACAATTAGGTGCAAATGAGTCCTTATAGGCATAATTGCTTTATTTCATGAGGGTAAGTCTATTTACACTATAACATTCAGGTTTGGATCATTCTCTCATAAGAAAATGCAAACTGCATATTATCCATTATTTAAACGCAGACAAGCAGTTTTTACATGCTTTACGACAATTAGGTGCAAATGAGTCTTTATAGGCAAAATTGCTTTATTTCATGAGGGTAAGTATATTTACACTATAACATTCAGGTTTAGATCATTCTCTCATAAGAAAATGCAAACTGCATATTTACTATCATTTTCACGCAGACAAGCAGTTTTTACATGCTTCACGACAATTGCGTGCAAATGAGTCCTTATAGGCAAAATTGCTTTATTTTACAAAGGTAAATCTA
The DNA here is from genome assembly GCA_963575645.1 of Xanthostigma xanthostigma. Taxonomy (NCBI): domain Eukaryota; kingdom Metazoa; phylum Arthropoda; class Insecta; order Raphidioptera; family Raphidiidae; genus Xanthostigma; species Xanthostigma xanthostigma. The sequence continues at coordinate 33,309,178 of OY754470.1, read as the reverse complement.
TTTACACTATAACATTCAGGTTTGGATCATTCTCTCATAAGAAAATGCAAACTGCATATTAACCATTATTTTAACGCATACAAGCAGTTTTTACATGCTTTACGACAATTAGGGGCAAATTAGTCTATATAGGCAAAATTGCTTTATTTTACAAAGGTAAGTTTACTTAAACTATAACATTCAGGTTTAGATCATTCTCTCATAAGAAAATGCAAACTGCATATTAACTATTATTTTAACCCATACAAGCAGTTTTTACAAGCTTTATGACAATTAGGTGCAAATGAGTCCTTATAGGCAAAATTGCTTTATTTCATGAGGGTAAGTCTATTTACACTATAACATTCAGGTTTAGATCATTCTCTCATAAGAAAATGCAAACTGCATATTTACTATCATTTTCACGCAGACAAGCAGTTTTTACATGCTTCACGACAATTGCGTGCAAATGAGTCCTTATAGGCAAAATTGCTTTATTTTACAAAGGTAAATCTATTTACACTATAACATTCAGGTTTGGATCATTCTCTCATAAGAAAATGCAAACTGCATATTAACCATTATTTTAACGCATACAAGCAGTTTTTACATGCTTTACGACAATTAGGGGCAAATTAGTCTATATAGGCAAAATTGCTTTATTTTACAAAGGTAAGTTTACTTAAACTATAACATTCAGGTTTAGATCATTCTCTCATAAGAAAATGCAAACTGCATATTAACTATTATTTAAACGCAGACAAGCAGTTTTTACATGCTTTACGACAATTAGGTGCAAATGAGTCCTTATAGGCATAATTGCTTTATTTCATGAGGGTAAGTCTATTTACACTATAACATTCAGGTTTGGATCATTCTCTCATAAGAAAATGCAAACTGCATATTATCCATTATTTAAACGCAGACAAGCAGTTTTTACATGCTTTATGACAATTAGGTGCAAATAAGTCTTTATAGGCAAAATTGCTTTATTTTACAAAGGTTAGTCTATTTACACTATAACATTCAGGTTTGGATCATTCTCTCATAAAAAAATGCAAACTGCATATTAACCATTATTTTAACGCAGACAAGCAGTTTTTACATGCTTCACGACAATTGCGTGCAAATGAGTCCTTATAGGCAAAAATGTTTTATTTTACAAAGGTAAGTCTATTTTCACTATAACATTCAGATTTGGATCATTCTCTCATAAGAAAATGCAAACTGCATATTATACATTATTTTAACGCATACAAGCAGTTTTTACATGCTTTGTGACAATAAGGGGCAAATAAGTCCTTATAGGCAAAATTGCTTTATTTCATGAAGGTAAGTCTATTTACACTATAACAATCAGGTTTGGATCATTCTCTCATAAGAAAATGCAAACTGCATATTAACCATTATTTTAACGCTGACAAGCAGTTTTTACATGCTTTATGACAATTAGGGGCAAATGAGTCCTTATAGGAAAAATTGCTCTATTTCATGAAGGTTAGTCTATTTACACTATAACATTCAGGTTTGGATCATTCTCTCATAAGAAAATGCAAACTGTATATTAACCATTATTTTAACGCAGACAAGCAGTTTTTACATGCTTCACGACAATTGCGTGCAAATGAGTCCTTATAAGCAAAATTGCTTTATTTTATGAGGGTAAGTCTATTTACACTATAACGTTCAGGTTTGGATCATTCTCTCATAAGAAAATGCAAACTGCATATTTACTATCATTTTCACGCAGACAAGCAGTTTTTACATGCTTCACGACAATTGCGTGCAAATGAGTCCTTATAGGCAAAATTGCTTTATTTTACAAAGGTAAGTCTATTTACACTATAACATTCAGGTTTGGATCATTCTCTCATAAGAAAATGCAAACTGCATATTAACCATTATTTTAACGCATACAAGCAGTTTTTACATGCTTTATGACAATTAGGGGCAAATGAGTCCTTATAGGCAAAATTGCTTTACTTTACAAAGGTAAGTTTACTTAAACTATAACATTCAGGTTTAGATCATTCTCTTATAAGAAAATGCAAACTGCATATTAACTATTATTTTAACGCATACACGCAGTTTTTACAAGCTTTATGACAAGTAGGTGCAAATGAGTCCTTATAGGCAAAATTGCTTTATTTTATGAGGGTAAGTCTATTTACACTATAACACTCTGGTTTGGATCTTTCTCTCATAAGAAAATGCAAACTGCTTATTTACTATCATTTTAACGCATACAAGCAGTTTTTACATGCTTTATGACAATTAGGGGCAAATGAGTCCTTATAGGCAAAATTTCTTTATTTCATGAAGGTTAGTCTATTTACACTATAACATTCAGGTTTGGATCATTCTCTCATAAGAAAATGCAAACTGCATATTATACATTATTTTAACGCATACAAGCAGTTTTTACATGCTTTATGACAATAAGGGGCAAATAAGTCCTTATAGGCAAAATTGCTTTATTTCATGAAGGTAAGTCTATTTACACTATAACATTCAGGTTTGGATCATTCTCTCATAAGAAAAAGCAAACTGCATATTAACTATTATTTTAACGCTGACAAGCAGTTTTTACATGCTTCACGACAATTGCGTGCAAATAAGTCCTTAAAGGCAAAATTGCTTTATTTTAGAAAGGTAAGTCTATTTACACTATAACATTCAAGTTTGGATCATTTTCTCGAAAGATAATGCAAACTGATCATTTCCTATTATTTTCACTCAGACAAGCAGTATTTACATGCTTTATGACAATTAGGTGCAAATAAGTCCTTATAGGCAAAATTGCTTTATTTCACAAAGGTAAGTCTACTTTCACTATAATATTCAGGGTTGGATCATTCTCTCATAAGAAAATGCAAACTGCATATTAACCATTATTTTAACGCAGACAAGCAGTTTTTACATGCTTCACGACAATTGCGTGCAAATGAGTCCTTATAGGCAAAATTGCTTTATTTTACAAAGGTAAGTCTATTTATATTATAACATTCAGGTTTGGATCATTTTCTCAAAAGATAATGCAAACTGATCATTTCCTATTTTTTTCACGCAGACAAGCAGTATTTACATGCTTTATGACAATTAGGTGCAAATGTGTCCTTATAGGCAGAATTCCTTTATTCACAAAGGTAAGTCTACTTTCACTATAATATTCAGGGTTAGATCATTCTCTCATAAGAAAATGCAAACTGCATATTAACCAATATTTTAACGCAGACAAACAGTCTTTACATGCTTCACGACAATTGCGTGAAAATGAGTCCTTGTAGGCAAAATTGCTTTATTTTACAAAGGTAAGTCTATTTACACTATACCATTCAGGTTTGGATCATTCTCTCATAAGAAAATGCAAACTGCATATTAACCATTATTTTAACGCATACAAGCATTTTTTACATGCTTTATGACAATTAGGTGCAAATGTGTCCTTATAGGCAGAATTGCTTTATTTCACAAAGGTAAGTCTACTTTCACTATAATATTCAGGGTTGGATCATTCTATCATAAGAAAATGCAAACTGCATATTAACCATTATTTTAACGCAACAAGCAGTTTTTACATGCTTTACGACAATTAGGTGCAAATGAGTCCTTTTAGGCAAAACTGCTTTATTTCACAAAGGTAAGTTTACTTACACTATAACATTCAGGTTTGGATCATTCTCTCACAAGAAAATGCAAACTGCATATTAACTATTATTTTAACGCATACAAGCAGTTTTTACATGCTTTATGACAATTAGGTGCAAATGAGTCCTTATAGGCAAAATTGCTTTATTTCATGAGGGTAAGTCTATTTACACTATAACATTCAGGTTTAGATCATTCTCTCATAAGAAAATGCAAACTGCATATTTACTATCATTTTCACGCAGACAAGCAGTTTTTACATGCTTCACGACAATTGCGTGCAAATGAGTCCTTATAGGCAAAATTGCTTTATTTTACAAAGGTAAATCTATTTACACTATAACATTCAGGTTTGGATCATTCTCTCATAAGAAAATGCAAACTGCATATTAACCATTATTTTAACGCATACAAGCAGTTTTTACATGCTTTACGACAATTAGGGGCAAATTAGTCTATATAGGCAAAATTGCTTTATTTTACAAAGGTAAGTTTACTTAAACTATAACATTCAGGTTTAGATCATTCTCTCATAAGAAAATGCAAACTGCATATTAACTATTATTTAAACGCAGACAAGCAGTTTTTACATGCTTTACGACAATTAGGTGCAAATGAGTCCTTATAGGCATAATTGCTTTATTTCATGAGGGTAAGTCTATTTACACTATAACATTCAGGTTTGGATCATTCTCTCATAAGAAAATGCAAACTGCATATTATCCATTATTTAAACGCAGACAAGCAGTTTTTACATGCTTTATGACAATTAGGTGCAAATAAGTCTTTATAGGCAAAATTGCTTTATTTTACAAAGGTTAGTCTATTTACACTATAACATTCAGGTTTGGATCATTCTCTCATAAGAAAATGCAAACTGCATATTAACCATTATTTTAACGCAGACAAGCAGTTTTTACATGCTTCACGACAATTGCGTGCAAATGAGTCCTTATAGGCAAAAATGTTTTATTTTACAAAGGTAAGTCTATTTTCACTATAACATTCAGATTTGGATCATTCTCTCATAAGAAAATGCAAACTGCATATTATACATTATTTTAACGCATACAAGCAGTTTTTACATGCTTTATGACAATAAGGGGCAAATAAGTCCTTATAGGCAAAATTGCTTTATTTCATGAAGGTAAGTCTATTTACACTATAACAATCAGGTTTGGATCATTCTCTCATAAGAAAATGCAAACTGCATATTAACCATTATTTTAACGCTGACAAGCAGTTTTTACATGCTTTATGACAATTAGGGGCAAATGAGTCCTTATTGGAAAAATTGCTTTATTTCATGAAGGTTAGTCTATTTACACTATAACATTCAGGTTTGGATCATTCTCTCATAAGAAAATGCAAACTGTATATTAACCATTATTTTAACGCAGACAAGCAGTTTTTACATGCTTCACGACAATTGCGTGCAAATGAGTCCTTATAAGCAAAATTGCTTTATTTTATGAGGGTAAGTCTATTTACACTATAACGTTCAGGTTTGGATCATTCTCTCATAAGAAAATGCAAACTGCATATTTACTATCATTTTCACGCAGACAAGCAGTTTTTACATGCTTTATGACAATTAGGTGCAAATGAGTCCTTATAGGCATAATTGCTTTATTTCATGAGGGTAAGTCTATTTACACTATAACATTCAGGTTTGGATCATTCTCTCATAAGAAAATGCAAACTGCATATTATCCATTATTTAAACGCAGACAAGCAGTTTTTACATGCTTTACGACAATTAGGTGCAAATGAGTCCTTATAAGCAAAATTGCTTTATTTCATGAGGGTAAGTATATTTACACTATAACATTCAGGTTTAGATCATTCTCTCATAAGAAAATGCAAACTGCATATTTACTATCATTTTCACGCAGACAAGCAGTTTTTACATGCTTCACGACAATTGCGTGCAAATGAGTCCTTATAGGCAAAATTGCTTTATTTTACAAAGGTGAATCTATTTACACTATAACATTCAGGTTTGGATCATTCTCTCATAAGAAAATGCAAACTGCATATTAACCATTATTTTAACGCATACAAGCAGTTTTTACATGCTTTACGACAATTAGGGGCAAATTAGTCTATATAGGCAAAATTGCTTTATTTTACAAAGGTAAGTTTACTTAAACTATAACATTCAGGTTTAGATCATTCTCTCATAAGAAAATGCAAACTGCATATTAACTATTATTTAAACGCAGACAAGCAGTTTTTACATGCTTTACGACAATTAGGTGCAAATGAGTCCTTATAGGCATAATTGCTTTATTTCATGAGGGTAAGTCTATTTACACTATAACATTCAGGTTTGGATCATTCTCTCATAAGAAAATGCAAACTGCATATTATCCATTATTTAAACGCAGACAAGCAGTTTTTACATGCTTTATGACAATTAGGTGCAAATAAGTCTTTATAGGCAAAATTGCTTTATTTTACAAAGGTTAGTCTATTTACACTATAACATTCAGGTTTGGATCATTCTCTCATAAGAAAATGCAAACTGCATATTAACCATTATTTTAACGCAGACAAGCAGTTTTTACATGCTTCACGACAATTGCGTGCAAATGAGTCCTTATAGGCAAAAATGTTTTATTTTACAAAGGTAAGTCTATTTTCACTATAACATTCAGATTTGGATCATTCTCTCTCATAAGAAAATGCAAACTGCATATTATACATTATTTTAACGCATACAAGCAGTTTTTACATGCTTTATGACAATAAGGGGCAAATAAGTCCTTATAGGATAAATTGCTTTATTTCATGAAGGTAAGTCTATTTACACTATAACAATCAGGTTTGGATCATTCTCTCATAAGAAAATGCAAACTGCATATTAACCATTATTTTAACGCTGACAAGCAGTTTTTACATGCTTTATGACAATTAGGGGCAAATGAGTCCTTATAGGAAAAATTGCTTTATTTCATGAAGGTTAGTCTATTTACACTATAACATTCAGGTTTGGATCATTCTCCCATAAGAAAATGCAAACTGTATATTAACCATTATTTTAACGCAGACAAGCAGTTTTTACATGCTTCACGACAATTGCGTGCAAATGAGTCCTTATAAGCAAAATAGCTTTATTTTATGAGGGTAAGTCTATTTACACTATAACGTTCAGGTTTGGATCATTCTCTCATAAGAAAATGCAAACTGCATATTTACTATCATTTTCACGCAGACAAGCAGTTTTTACATGCTTTATGACAATTAGGTGCAAATGAGTCCTTATAGGCATAATTGCTTTATTTCATGAGGGTAAGTCTATTTACACTATAACATTCAGGTTTGGATCATTCTCTCATAAGAAAATGCAAACTGCATATTATCCATTATTTAAACGCAGACAAGCAGTTTTTACATGCTTTACGACAATTAGGTGCAAATGAGTCTTTATAGGCAAAATTGCTTTATTTCATGAGGGTAAGTATATTTACACTATAACATTCAGGTTTAGATCATTCTCTCATAAGAAAATGCAAACTGCATATTTACTATCATTTTCACGCAGACAAGCAGTTTTTACATGCTTCACGACAATTGCGTGCAAATGAGTCCTTATAGGCAAAATTGCTTTATTTTACAAAGGTAAATCTATTTACACTATAACATTCAGGTTTGGATCATTCTCTCATAAGAAAATGCAAACTGCATATTAACCATTATTTTAACGCATACAAGCAGTTTTTACATGCTTTACGACAATTAGGGGCAAATTAGTCTATATAGGCAAAATTGCTTTATTTTACAAAGGTAAGTTTACTTAAACTATAACATTCAGGTTTAGATCATTCTCTCATAAGAAAATGCAAACTGCATATTAACTATTATTTTAACGCATACAAGCAGTTTTTACAAGCTTTATGACAATTAGGTGCAAATGAGTCCTTATAGGCAAAATTGCTTTATTTCATGAGGGTAAGTCTATTTACACTATAACATTCAGGTTTAGATCATTCTCTCATAAGAAAATGCAAACTGCATATTTACTATCATTTTCACGCAGACAAGCAGTTTTTACATGCTTCACGACAATTGCGTGCAAATGAGTCCTTATAGGCAAAATTGCTTTATTTTACAAAGGTAAATCTATTTACACTATAACATTCAGGTTTGGATCATTCTCTCATAAGAAAATGCAAACTGCATATTAACCATTATTTTAACGCATACAAGCAGTTTTTACATGCTTTACGACAATTAGGGGCAAATTAGTCTATATAGGCAAAATTGCTTTATTTTACAAAGGTAAGTTTACTTAAACTATAACATTCAGGTTTAGATCATTCTCTCATAAGAAAATGCAAACTGCATATTAACTATTATTTAAACGCAGACAAGCAGTTTTTACATGCTTTACGACAATTAGGTGCAAATGAGTCCTTATAGGCAAAATTGCTTTATTTCATGAGGGTAAGTCTATTTACACTATAACATTCAGTTTTGGATCATTCTCTCATAAGAAAATGCAAACTGCATATTATCCATTATTTAAACGCAGACAAGCAGTTTTTACATGCTTTATGACAATTAGGTGCAAATAAGTCTTTATAGGCAAAATTGCTTTATTTTACAAAGGTTAGTCTAGTTACACTATAACATTCAGGTTTGGATCATTCTCTCATAAGAAAATGCAAACTGCATATTAACCATTATTTTAACGCAGACAAGCAGTTTTTACATGCTTCACGACAATTGCGTGCAAATGAGTCCTTATAGGCAAAAATGTTTTATTTTACAAAGGTAAGTCTATTTACACTATAACATTCAGGTTTGGATCATTCTCTCATAAGAAAATGCAAACTGCATATTAACCATTATTTTAACGCATACAAGCAGTTTTTACATGCTTTACGACAATTAGGGGCAAATTAGTCTATATAGGCAAAATTGCTTTATTTTACAAAGGCAAGTTTACTTAAACTATAACATTCAGATTTGGATCATTCTCTCATAAGAAAATGCAAACTGCATATTATACATTATTTTAACGCATACAAGCAGTTTTTACATGCTTTATGACAATAAGGGGCAAATAAGTCCTTATAGGCAAAATTGCTTTATTTCATGAAGGTAAGTCTATTTACACTATAACAATCAGGTTTGGATCATTCTGTCATAAGAAAATGCAAACTGCATATTAACCATTATTTTAACGCTGACAAGCAGTTTTTACATGCTTTATGACATTTAGGGGCAAATGAGTCCTTATAGGAAAAATTGCTTTATTTCATGAAGGTTAGTCTATTTACACTATAACATTCAGGTTTGGATCATTCTCTCATAAGAAAATGCAAACTGTATATTAACCATTATTTTAACGCAGACAAGCAGTTTTTACATGCTTCACGACAATTGCGTGCAAATGAGTCCTTATAAGCAAAATTGCTTTATTTTATGAGGGTAAGTCTATTTACACTATAACGTTCAGGTTTGGATCATTCTCTCATAAGAAAATGCAAACTGCATATTTACTATCATTTTCACGCAGACAAGCAGTTTTTACATGCTTCACGACAATTGCGTGCAAATGAGTCCTTATAGGCAAAATTGCTTTATTTTACAAAGGTAAGTCTATTTACACTATAACATTCAGGTTTGGATCATTCTCTCATAAGAAAATGCAAACTGCATATTAACCATTATTTTAACGCATACAAGCAGTTTTTACATGCTTTATGACAATTAGGGGCAAATGAGTCCTTATAGGCAAAATTGCTTTACTTTACAAAGGTAAGTTTACTTAAACTATAACATTCAGGTTTAGATCATTCTCTTATAAGAAAATGCAAACTGCATATTAACTATTATTTTAACGCATACACGCAGTTTTTACAAGCTTTATGACAAGTAGGTGCAAATGAGTCCTTATAGGCAAAATTGCTTTATTTTATGAGGGTAAGTCTATTTACACTATAACACTCTGGTTTGGATCTTTCTCTCATAAGAAAATGCAAACTGCATATTTACTATCATTTTAACGCATACAAGCAGTTTTTACATGCTTTATGACAATTAGGGGCAAATGAGTCCTTATAGGCAAAATTTCTTTATTTCATGAAGGTTAGTCTATTTACACTATAACATTCAGGTTTGGATCATTCTCTCATAAGAAAATGCAAACTGCATATTATACATTATTTTAACGCATACAAGCAGTTTTTACATGCTTTATGACAATAAGGGGCAAATAAGTCCTTATAGGCAAAATTGCTTTATTTCATGAAGGTAAGTCTATTTACACTATAACATTCAGGTTTGGATCATTCTCTCATAAGAAAAAGCAAACTGCATATTAACCATTATTTTAACGCAGACAAGCAGTTTTTACATGCTTCACGACAATTGCGTGCAAATAAGTCCTTAAAGGCAAAATTGCTTTATTTTAGAAAGGTAAGTCTATTTACACTATAACATTCAGGTTTGGATCATTTTCTCGAAAGATAATGCAAACTGATCATTTCCTATTATTTTCACTTAGACAAGCAGTATTTACATGCTTTATGACAATTAGGTGCAAATAAGTCCTTATAGGCAAAATTGCTTTATTTCACAAAGGTAAGTCTACTTTCACTATAATATTCAGGGTTGGATCATTCTCTCATAAGAAAATGCAAACTGCATATTAACCATTATTTTAACGCAGACAAGCAGTTTTTACATGCTTCACGACAATTGCGTGCAAATGAGTCCTTATAGGCAAAATTGCTTTATTTTACAAAGGTAAGTCTATTTATATTATAACATTCAGGTTTGGATCATTTTCTCAAAAGATAATGCAAACTGATCATTTCCTATTTTTTTCACGCAGACAAGCAGTATTTACATGCTTTATGACAATTAGGTGCAAATGTGTCCTTATAGGCAGAATTCCTTTATTCACAAAGGTAAGTCTACTTTCACTATAATATTCAGGGTTGGATCATTCTCTCATAAGAAAATGCAAACTGCATATTAACCAATATTTTAACGCAGACAAACAGTCTTTACATGCTTCACGACAATTGCGTGAAAATGAGTCCTTGTAGGCAAAATTGCTTTATTTTACAAAGGTAAGTCTATTTACACTATAACATTCAGGTTTGGATCATTCTCTCATAAGAAAATGCAAACTGCATATTAACCATTATTTTAACGCATACAAGCATTTTTTACATGCTTTATGACAATTAGGTGCAAATGTGTCCTTATAGGCAGAATTGCTTTATTTCACAAAGGTAAGTCTACTTTCACTATAATATTCAGGGTTGGATCATTCTCTCATAGGAAAATGCAAACTGCATATTAACCATTATTTTAACGCAACAAGCAGTTTTTACATGCTTTACGACAATTAGGTGCAAATGAGTCCTTTTAGGCAAAACTGCTTTATTTCACAAAGGTAAGTTTACTTACACTATAACATTCAGGTTTGGATCATTCTCTCACAAGAAAATGCAAACTGCATATTAACTATTATTTTAACGCATACAAGCAGTTTTTACATGCTTTATGACAATTAGGTGCAAATGAGTCCTTATAGGCAAAATTGCTTTATTTCATGAGGGTAAGTCTATTTACACTATAACATTCAGGTTTGGATCATTCTCTCATAAGAAAATGCAAACTGCATATTATCCATTATTTAAACGCAGACAAGCAGTTTTTACATGCTTTACGACAATTAGGTGCAAATGAGTCTTTATAGGCAAAATTGCTTTATTTCATGAGGGTAAGTATATTTACACTATAACATTTAGGTTTGGATCATTCTCTCATAAGAAAATGCAAACTGCATATTTTCTATCATTTTCACGCAGACAAGCAGTTTTTACATGCTTCACGACAATTGCGTGCAAATGAGACTTATAGGCAAAATTGCTTTATTTTACAAAGGTAAGTCTATTTACACTATAACATTCAGGTTTGGATCATTCTCTCATAAGAAAATGCAATCTGTATATTAACCATTATTTTAACGCATACAAGCAGTTTTTACATGCTTTATGACAATTAGGGGCAAATGAGTCCTTATAGGCAAAATTGCTTTATTTCATGAAGGTAAGTCTATTTACACTATAACATTCAGGTTTGGATCATTCTCTCATAAGAAAATGCAAACTGCATATTAACCATTATTTAAACGCAGACAAGCAGTTTTTACATGCTTTACGACAATTAGGTGCAAATGAGTCTTTATAGGCAAAATTGCTTTATTTCATGAGGGTAAGTCTATTTACACTATAACATTTAGGTTTGGATCATTCTCTCATAAGAAAATGCAAACTGCATATTTACTATCATTTTCACGCAGACAAGCAGTTTTTACATGCTTCACGACAATTGCGTGCAAATAAGTCCTTATAGGCAAAATTGCTTTATTTTACAAAGGTAAATCTATTTACACTATAACATTCAGGTTTGGATCATTCTCTCATAAGAAAATGCAAACTGCATATTAACCATTATTTTAACGCATACAAGCAGTTTTTACAAGCTTTACGACAATTAGGGGCAAATTAGTCTATATAGGCAAAATTGCTTTATTTTACAAAGGTAAGTTTACTTAAACTATAACATTCAGGTTTAGATCATTCTCTCATAAGAAAATGCAAACTGCATATTTACTATCATTTTAACGCATACAAGCAGTTTTTACATGCTTTATGACAATAAGGTGCAAATGAGTCTTTATAGGCAAAATTGCTTTATTTCATGAGGGTAAGTCCATTTACACTATAACATTCAGGTTTGGATCATTCTCTCATAAGGAAATGCAAACTGCATATTAACCATTATTTTAACGCAGACAAGCAGTTTTTACATGCTTCACGACAATTGCGTGCAAATGAGTCCTTATAGGCAAAAATGTTTTATTTTACAAAGGTAAGTCTATTTTCACTATAACATTCAGGTTTGGATCATTCTCTCATAAGAAAATGCAAACTGCATATTATACATTATTTTAACGCATACAAGCAGTTTTCACATGCTTTATGACAATAAGGGGCAAATAAGTCCTTATAGGCAAAATTGCTTTATTTCATGAAGGTAAGTCTATTTACACTATAACCATCAGGTTTGGATCGTTCTCTCATAAGAAAATGCAAACTGCATATTAACCATTATTTTAACGCTGACAAGCAGTTTTTACATGCTTTATGACAATTAGGGGCAAATGAGTCCTTATAGGCAAAATTGCTTTATTTCATGAAGGTAAGTCTATTTACACTATAACATTCAGGTTTGGATCATTCTCTCATAAGAAAATGCAAACTGCATATTAACCATTATTTTAACGCAGACAAGCAGTTTTTACATACTTCACGACAATTGCGTGCAAATGAGTCCTTATAGGCAAAATTGCTTTATTTTACAAAAGTAAGTCTATTTACACTATAACATTCAGGTTTGGATCATTCTCTCATAAGAAAATGCAAACTGCATATTAACCATTATTTAAACGCAGACAAGCAGTTTTCACATGCTTTACGACAATTAGGTGCAAATGAATCTTTATAGGCAAAATTGCTTTATTTTATGAGGGTAAGTCTATTTACACTATAACGTTCAGGTTTGGATCATTCTCTCATAAGAAAATGCAAACTGCATATTTACTATCATTTTCACGCAGACAAGCAGTTTTTACATGCTTCACGACAATTGCGTGCAAATGAGTCCTTATTGGCAAAAATGTTTTATTTTACAAAGGTAAGTCTATTTTCACTATAACATTCAGGTTTGGATCATTCTCTCATAAGAAAATGCAAACTGCATATTATACATTATTTTAACGCATACAAGCAGTTTTTACATGCTGTATGACAATAAGGGGCAAATAAGTCCTTATAGGCAAAATTGCTTTATTTCATGAAGGTAAGTCTATTTACACTATAACAATCAGGTTTGGATCATTCTCTCATAAGAAAATGCAAACTGCATATTAACCATTATTTTAACGCTGACAAGCAGTTTTTACATGCTTTATGACAATTAGGGGCAAATGAGTCCTTATAGGAAAAATTGCTTTATTTCATGAAGGTTAGTCTATTTACACTATAACATTAAGGTTTGGATCATTCTCTCATAAGAAAATGCAAACTGCATATTAACCATTATTTTAACGCAGACAAGCAGTTTTTACATGCTTCACGTCAATTGCGTGCAAATGAGTCCTTATAGGCAAAATTGCTTTATTTCATGAGGGTAAGTCTATTTACACTATAACGTTCAGGTTTGGATCATTCTCTCATAAGAAAATGCAAACTGCATATTTACTATCATTTTCACGCAGACAAGCAGTTTTTACATGCTTCACGACAATTGCGTGCAAATGAGTCCTTATAGGCAAAATTGCTTTATTTTACAAAGGTAAGTCTATTTACACTATAACATTCAGGCTTAGATCATTCTCTCATTAGAAAATGCAAACTGCATATTAACCATTATTTTAACGCATACAAGCAGTTTTTACATGCTTTATGACAATTAGGGGCAAATGAGTCCTTATAGGCAAAATTGCTTTACTTTACAAAGGTTAGTTTACTTAAACTATAACATTCAGGCTTAGATCATTCTCTTATAAGAAAATGCAAACTGCATATTAACTATTATTTTAACGCATACACGCAGTTTTTACAAGCTTTATGACAAGTAGGTGCAAATGAGTCCTTATAGGCAAAATTGCTTTATTGTATGAGGGTAAGTCTATTTACACTATAACATTCTGGTTTGGATCTTTCTCTCATAAGAAAATGCAAACTGCATATTTACTATCATTTTAACGCATACAAGCAGTTTTTACATGCTTTATGACAATTAGGTGCAAATGAGTCTTTATAGGCAAAATTGCTTTATTTCATGAAGGTAAGTCTATTTACACTATAACAATCAGGATTGGATCATTCTCTCATAAGAAAATGCAAACTGCATATTAACCATTATTTTAACGCTGACAAGCAGTTTTTACATGCTTTATGACAATTAGGGGCAAATGAGTCCTTATAGGAAAAATTGCTTTATTTCATGAAAGTTAGTCTATTTACACTATAACATTCAGGTTTGGATCATTCTCTCATAAGAAAATGCAAACTGCATATTAACCATTATTTTAACGCAGACAAGCAGTTTTTACATGGTTCACGACAATTGCGTGCAAATGAGTCCTTATAGGCAAAATTGCTTTATTTCATGAGGGTAAGTCTATTTACACTATAACGTTCAGGTTTGGATCATTCTCTCATAAGAAAATGCAAACTGCATATTAACCATTATTTTAACGCTGACAATCAGTTTTTACATGCTTTATGACAATTAGGGGCAAATGAGTCCTTATAGGAAAAATTGCTATATTTCATGAAGGTTAGTCTATTTATACTATAACATTAAGGTTTGGATCATTCTCTCATAAGAAAATGCAATCTGCATATTAACCATTATTTTAACGCAGACAAGCAGTTTTTACATGCTTCACGACAATTGCGTGCAAATGAGTCCTTATAGGCAAAATTGCTTTATTTCATGAGGGTAAGTCTATTTACACTATAACGTTCAGGTTTGGATCATTCTCTCATAAGAAAATGCAAACTGCATATTTACTATCATTTTCACGCAGACAAGCAGTTTTTACATGCTTCACGACAATTGCGTGCAAATGAGTCCTTATAGGCAAAATTGCTTTATTTTACAAAGGTAAGTCTATTTACACTATAACATTCAGGTTTGGATCATTCTCTCATAAGAAAATGAAAACTGCATATTAACCATTATTTTAACGCATACAAGCAGTTTTTACATGCTTTATGACAATTAGGGGCAAATGAGTCCTTATAGGCAAAATTGCTTTACTTTACAGAGGTTAGTTTACTTAAACTATAACATTCAGGTTTAGATCATTCTCTTATAAGAAAATGCAAACTGCATATTAACTATTATTTTAACGCATACACGCAGTTTTTACAAGCTGTATGACAAGTAGGTGCAAATGAGTCCTTATAGGCAAAATTGCTTTATTTTATGAGGGTAAGTCTGTTTACACTATAACATTCTGGTTTGGATCTTTCTCTCATAAGAAAATGCAAACTGCATATTTACTATCATTTTAACGCATACAAACAGTTTTTACATGCTTTATGACAATTAGGTGCAAATGAGTCTTTATAGGCAAAATTGCTTTATTTTATGAGGGTTAGTCTATTTTCACAAAAACATTTAGGTTTGGATCATTCTCTCATAAGAAAATGCAAACTGCATATTAACCATTATTTTAACGCAGACAAGCAGTTTTTACATGCTTCACGACAATTGCGTGCAAATGAGTCCTTATAGGCAAAATTACGTTATTTTACAAAGGTAAGTCTATTTTCACTATAACATTCAGGTTTGGATCATTCTCTCATAAGAAAATGCAAACTGCATATTAACCATTATTTTAACGCATACAAGCAGTTTTTACATGCTTTATGACAATTAGGGGCAAATGAGTCCTTATAGGCAAAATTGCTTTATTTCATGAAGGTAAGTCTATTTACACTATAACATTCAGGTTTGGATCTTTCTCTCATAAGAAAATGCAAACTGCATATTTACTATCATTTTCACGCAGACAAGCAGTTTTCACATGTTTTACGACAATTAGGTGGAAATAAGTCCTTAAAGGCAAAATTGTTTTATTTCACAAAGGTAAGTCTACTTTCACTATAACATTCAGGTTTGGATCATTCTCTCATAAGAAAATGCAAACTGCATATTAACCATTATTTTAACGCAGACAAGCAGTTTTTATATGCTTAACGACAATTGCGTGCAAATGAGTCCTTATAAGCAAAATTGCTTTATTTTACAAAGGTAAGTCTATTTACACTATAACATTCAGGTTTGGATCCTTCTCTCATAAGAAAATGCAAACTGCATATTAACCATTATTTTAACGCAACAAGCAGTTTTTACATGCTTTATGACAATTAGGGGCAAATGAGTCCTTATAGGCAAAATTGCTTTGTTTCATGAAGGTAAGTCTATTTACACTATAACATTCAGGTTTGGATCTTTCTCTCATAAGAAAATGCAAACTGCATATTAACCATTATTTAAACGCAGACAAGCAGTTTTTACATGCTTTATGACAATTAGGTGCAAATGAGTCCTTATAGGCAAAATTGCTTTATTTCATGAGGGTAAGTCTATTTACACTATAACATTCAGGTTTGGATCATTCTCTCATAAGAAAATGCAAACTGCATATTATCCATTATTTAAACGCAGACAAGCAGTTTTTACATGCTTTACGACAATTAGGTGCAAATGAGTCTTTATAGGCAAAATTGCTTTATTTCATGAGGGTAAGTATATTTACACTATAACATTCAGGTTTGGATCATTCTCTCATAAGAAAATGCAAACTGCATATTTACTATCATTTTCACGCAGACAAGCAGTTTTTACATGCTTCACGACAATTGCGTGCAAATGAGTCCTTATAGGCAAAATTGCTTTATTTTACAAAGGTAAGTCTATTTACACTATAACATTCAGGTTTGGATCATTCTCTCATAAGAAAATGCAATCTGCATATTAACCATTATTTTAACGCATACAAGCAGTTTTTACATGCTTTATGACAATTAGGGGCAAATGAGTCCTTATAGGCAAAATTGCTTTATTTCATGAAGGTAAGTCTATTTACACTATAACATTCAGGTTTGGATCATTCTCTCATAAGAAAATGCAAACTGCATATTAACCATTATTTAAACGCAGACAAGCAGTTTTTACATGCTTTACGACAATTAGGTGCAAATGAGTCTTTATAGGCAAAATTGCTTTATTTCATGAGGGTAAGTCTATTTACTTTATACCATTTAGGTTTGGATCATTCTCTCATAAGAAAATGCAAACTGCATATTTACTATCATTTTCACGCAGACAAGCAGTTTTTACACGCTTCACGACAATTGCGTGCAAATAAGTCCTTATAGGCAAAATTGCTTTATTTTACAAAGGTAAATCTATTTACACTATAACATTCAGGTTTGGATCATTCTCTCATAAGAAAATGCAAACTGCATATTAACCATTATTTTAACGCATACAAGCAGTTTTTACATGCTTTACGACAATTAGGGGCAAATTAGTCTATATAGGCAAAATTGCTTTATTTTACAAAGGTAAGTTTACTTAAACTATAACATTCAGGTTTAGATCATTCTCTCATAAGAAAATGCAAACTGCATATTAACTATTATTTTAACCCATACAAGCAGTTTTTACAAGCTTTATGACAATTAGGTGCAAATGAGTCCTTATAGGCAAATTTGCTTTATTTCATGAGGGTAAGTCTATTTACACTATAACATTCAGGTTTAGATCATTCTCTCATAAGAAAATGCAAACTGCATATTTACTATCATTTTCACGCAGACAAGCAGTTTTTACATGCTTCACGACAATTGCGTGCAAATGAGTCCTTATAGGCAAAATTGCTTTATTTTACAAAGGTAAATCTATTTACACTATAACATTCAGGTTTGGATCATTCTCTCATAAGAAAATGCAAACTGCATATTAACCATTATTTTAACGCATACAAGCAGTTTTTACATGCTTTACGACAATTAGGGGCAAATTAGTCTATATAGGCAAAATTGCTTTATTTTACAAAGGTAAGTTTACTTAAACTATAACATTCAGGTTTAGATCATTCTCTCATAAGAAAATGCAAACTGCATATTAACTATTATTTAAACGCAGACAAGCAGTTTTTACATGCTTTACGACAATTAGGTGCAAATGAGTCCTTATAGGCATAATTGCTTTATTTCATGAGGGTAAGTCTATTTACACTATAACATTCAGGTTTGGATCATTCTCTCATAAGAAAATGCAAACTGCATATTATCCATTATTTAAACGCAGACAAGCAGTTTTTACATGCTTTATGACAATTAGGTGCAAATAAGTCTTTATAGGCAAAATTGCTTTATTTTACAAAGGTTAGTCTATTTACACTATAACATTCAGGTTTGGATCATTCTCTCATAAAAAAATGCAAACTGCATATTAACCATTATTTTAACGCAGACAAGCAGTTTTTACATGCTTCACGACAATTGCGTGCAAATGAGTCCTTATAGGCAAAAATGTTTTATTTTACAAAGGTAAGTCTATTTTCACTATAACATTCAGATTTGGATCATTCTCTCATAAGAAAATGCAAACTGCATATTATACATTATTTTAACGCATACAAGCAGTTTTTACATGCTTTGTGACAATAAGGGGCAAATAAGTCCTTATAGGCAAAATTGCTTTATTTCATGAAGGTAAGTCTATTTACACTATAACAATCAGGTTTGGATCATTCTCTCATAAGAAAATGCAAACTGCATATTAACCATTATTTTAACGCTGACAAGCAGTTTTTACATGCTTTATGACAATTAGGGGCAAATGAGTCCTTATAGGAAAAATTGCTCTATTTCATGAAGGTTAGTCTATTTACACTATAACATTCAGGTTTGGATCATTCTCTCATAAGAAAATGCAAACTGTATATTAACCATTATTTTAACGCAGACAAGCAGTTTTTACATGCTTCACGACAATTGCGTGCAAATGAGTCCTTATAAGCAAAATTGCTTTATTTTATGAGGGTAAGTCTATTTACACTATAACGTTCAGGTTTGGATCATTCTCTCATAAGAAAATGCAAACTGCATATTTACTATCATTTTCACGCAGACAAGCAGTTTTTACATGCTTCACGACAATTGCGTGCAAATGAGTCCTTATAGGCAAAATTGCTTTATTTTACAAAGGTAAGTCTATTTACACTATAACATTCAGGTTTGGATCATTCTCTCATAAGAAAATGCAAACTGCATATTAACCATTATTTTAACGCATACAAGCAGTTTTTACATGCTTTATGACAATTAGGGGCAAATGAGTCCTTATAGGCAAAATTGCTTTACTTTACAAAGGTAAGTTTACTTAAACTATAACATTCAGGTTTAGATCATTCTCTTATAAGAAAATGCAAACTGCATATTAACTATTATTTTAACGCATACACGCAGTTTTTACAAGCTTTATGACAAGTAGGTGCAAATGAGTCCTTATAGGCAAAATTGCTTTATTTTATGAGGGTAAGTCTATTTACACTATAACACTCTGGTTTGGATCTTTCTCTCATAAGAAAATGCAAACTGCTTATTTACTATCATTTTAACGCATACAAGCAGTTTTTACATGCTTTATGACAATTAGGGGCAAATGAGTCCTTATAGGCAAAATTTCTTTATTTCATGAAGGTTAGTCTATTTACACTATAACATTCAGGTTTGGATCATTCTCTCATAAGAAAATGCAAACTGCATATTATACATTATTTTAACGCATACAAGCAGTTTTTACATGCTTTATGACAATAAGGGGCAAATAAGTCCTTATAGGCAAAATTGCTTTATTTCATGAAGGTAAGTCTATTTACACTATAACATTCAGGTTTGGATCATTCTCTCATAAGAAAAAGCAAACTGCATATTAACCATTATTTTAACGCTGACAAGCAGTTTTTACATGCTTCACGACAATTGCGTGCAAATGAGTCCTTATAGGCAAAAATGTTTTATTTTACAAAGGTAAGTCTATTTTCACTATAACATTCAGGTTTGGATCATTCTCTCATAAGAAAATGCAAACTGCATATTATACATTATTTTAACGCATACAAGCAGTTTTCACATGCTTTATGACAATAAGGGGCAAATAAGTCCTTATAGGCAAAATTGCTTTATTTCATGAAGGTAAGTCTATTTACACTATAACCATCAGGTTTGGATCGTTCTCTCATAAGAAAATGCAAACTGCATATTAACCATTATTTTAACGCTGACAAGCAGTTTTTACATGCTTTATGACAATTAGGGGCAAATGAGTCCTTATAGGCAAAATTGCTTTATTTCATGAAGGTAAGTCTATTTACACTATAACATTCAGGTTTGGATCTTTCTCTCATAAGAAAATGCAAACTGCATATTTACTATCATTTTCACGCAGACAAGCAGTTTTCACATGTTTTACGACAATTAGGTGGAAATAAGTCCTTAAAGGCAAAATTGTTTTATTTCACAAAGGTAAGTCTACTTTCACTATAACATTCAGGTTTGGATCATTCTCTCATAAGAAAATGCAAACTGCATATTAACCATTATTTTAACGCAGACAAGCAGTTTTTATATGCTTAACGACAATTGCGTGCAAATGAGTCCTTATAAGCAAAATTGCTTTATTTTACAAAGGTAAGTCTATTTACACTATAACATTCAGGTTTGGATCCTTCTCTCATAAGAAAATGCAAACTGCATATTAACCATTATTTTAACGCAACAAGCAGTTTTTACATGCTTCACGACAATTGCGTGCAAATGAGTCCTTATAGGCAAAATTGCTTTATTTTACAAAGGTAAATCTATTTACACTATAACATTCAGGTTTGGATCATTCTCTCATAAGAAAATGCAAACTGCATATTAACCATTATTTTAACGCATACAAGCAGTTTTTACATGCTTTACGACAATTAGGGGCAAATTAGTCTATATAGGCAAAATTGCTTTATTTTACAAAGGTAAGTTTACTTAAACTATAACATTCAGGTTTAGATCATTCTCTCATAAGAAAATGCAAACTGCATATTAACTATTATTTAAACGCAGACAAGCAGTTTTTACATGCTTTACGACAATTAGGTGCAAATGAGTCCTTATAGGCATAATTGCTTTATTTCATGAGGGTAAGTCTATTTACACTATAACATTCAGGTTTGGATCATTCTCTCATAAGAAAATGCAAACTGCATATTATCCATTATTTAAACGCAGACAAGCAGTTTTTACATGCTTTATGACAATTAGGTGCAAATAAGTCTTTATAGGCAAAATTGCTTTATTTTACAAAGGTTAGTCTATTTACACTATAACATTCAGGTTTGGATCATTCTCTCATAAAAAAATGCAAACTGCATATTAACCATTATTTTAACGCAGACAAGCAGTTTTTACATGCTTCACGACAATTGCGTGCAAATGAGTCCTTATAGGCAAAAATGTTTTATTTTACAAAGGTAAGTCTATTTTCACTATAACATTCAGATTTGGATCATTCTCTCATAAGAAAATGCAAACTGCATATTATACATTATTTTAACGCATACAAGCAGTTTTTACATGCTTTGTGACAATAAGGGGCAAATAAGTCCTTATAGGCAAAATTGCTTTATTTCATGAAGGTAAGTCTATTTACACTATAACAATCAGGTTTGGATCATTCTCTCATAAGAAAATGCAAACTGCATATTAACCATTATTTTAACGCTGACAAGCAGTTTTTACATGCTTTATGACAATTAGGGGCAAATGAGTCCTTATAGGAAAAATTGCTCTATTTCATGAAGGTTAGTCTATTTACACTATAACATTCAGGTTTGGATCATTCTCTCATAAGAAAATGCAAACTGTATATTAACCATTATTTTAACGCAGACAAGCAGTTTTTACATGCTTCACGACAATTGCGTGCAAATGAGTCCTTATAAGCAAAATTGCTTTATTTTATGAGGGTAAGTCTATTTACACTATAACGTTCAGGTTTGGATCATTCTCTCATAAGAAAATGCAAACTGCATATTTACTATCATTTTCACGCAGACAAGCAGTTTTTACATGCTTCACGACAATTGCGTGCAAATGAGTCCTTATAGGCAAAATTGCTTTATTTTACAAAGGTAAGTCTATTTACACTATAACATTCAGGTTTGGATCATTCTCTCATAAGAAAATGCAATCTGCATATTAACCATTATTTTAACGCATACAAGCAGTTTTTACATGCTTTATGACAATTAGGGGCAAATGAGTCCTTATAGGCAAAATTGCTTTATTTCATGAAGGTAAGTCTATTTACACTATAACATTCAGGTTTGGATCATTCTCTCATAAGAAAATGCAAACTGCATATTAACCATTATTTAAACGCAGACAAGCAGTTTTTACATGCTTTACGACAATTAGGTGCAAATGAGTCTTTATAGGCAAAATTGCTTTATTTCATGAGGGTAAGTCTATTTACTTTATACCATTTAGGTTTGGATCATTCTCTCATAAGAAAATGCAAACTGCATATTTACTATCATTTTCACGCAGACAAGCAGTTTTTACACGCTTCACGACAATTGCGTGCAAATAAGTCCTTATAGGCAAAATTGCTTTATTTTACAAAGGTAAATCTATTTACACTATAACATTCAGGTTTGGATCATTCTCTCATAAGAAAATGCAAACTGCATATTAACCATTATTTTAACGCATACAAGCAGTTTTTACATGCTTTACGACAATTAGGGGCAAATTAGTCTATATAGGCAAAATTGCTTTATTTTACAAAGGTAAGTTTACTTAAACTATAACATTCAGGTTTAGATCATTCTCTCATAAGAAAATGCAAACTGCATATTAACTATTATTTTAACCCATACAAGCAGTTTTTACAAGCTTTATGACAATTAGGTGCAAATGAGTCCTTATAGGCAAATTTGCTTTATTTCATGAGGGTAAGTCTATTTACACTATAACATTCAGGTTTAGATCATTCTCTCATAAGAAAATGCAAACTGCATATTTACTATCATTTTCACGCAGACAAGCAGTTTTTACATGCTTCACGACAATTGCGTGCAAATGAGTCCTTATAGGCAAAATTGCTTTATTTTACAAAGGTAAATCTATTTACACTATAACATTCAGGTTTGGATCATTCTCTCATAAGAAAATGCAAACTGCATATTAACCATTATTTTAACGCATACAAGCAGTTTTTACATGCTTTACGACAATTAGGGGCAAATTAGTCTATATAGGCAAAATTGCTTTATTTTACAAAGGTAAGTTTACTTAAACTATAACATTCAGGTTTAGATCATTCTCTCATAAGAAAATGCAAACTGCATATTAACTATTATTTAAACGCAGACAAGCAGTTTTTACATGCTTTACGACAATTAGGTGCAAATGAGTCCTTATAGGCATAATTGCTTTATTTCATGAGGGTAAGTCTATTTACACTATAACATTCAGGTTTGGATCATTCTCTCATAAGAAAATGCAAACTGCATATTATCCATTATTTAAACGCAGACAAGCAGTTTTTACATGCTTTATGACAATTAGGTGCAAATAAGTCTTTATAGGCAAAATTGCTTTATTTTACAAAGGTTAGTCTATTTACACTATAACATTCAGGTTTGGATCATTCTCTCATAAAAAAATGCAAACTGCATATTAACCATTATTTTAACGCAGACAAGCAGTTTTTACATGCTTCACGACAATTGCGTGCAAATGAGTCCTTATAGGCAAAAATGTTTTATTTTACAAAGGTAAGTCTATTTTCACTATAACATTCAGATTTGGATCATTCTCTCATAAGAAAATGCAAACTGCATATTATACATTATTTTAACGCATACAAGCAGTTTTTACATGCTTTGTGACAATAAGGGGCAAATAAGTCCTTATAGGCAAAATTGCTTTATTTCATGAAGGTAAGTCTATTTACACTATAACAATCAGGTTTGGATCATTCTCTCATAAGAAAATGCAAACTGCATATTAACCATTATTTTAACGCTGACAAGCAGTTTTTACATGCTTTATGACAATTAGGGGCAAATGAGTCCTTATAGGAAAAATTGCTCTATTTCATGAAGGTTAGTCTATTTACACTATAACATTCAGGTTTGGATCATTCTCTCATAAGAAAATGCAAACTGTATATTAACCATTATTTTAACGCAGACAAGCAGTTTTTACATGCTTCACGACAATTGCGTGCAAATGAGTCCTTATAAGCAAAATTGCTTTATTTTATGAGGGTAAGTCTATTTACACTATAACGTTCAGGTTTGGATCATTCTCTCATAAGAAAATGCAAACTGCATATTTACTATCATTTTCACGCAGACAAGCAGTTTTTACATGCTTCACGACAATTGCGTGCAAATGAGTCCTTATAGGCAAAATTGCTTTATTTTACAAAGGTAAGTCTATTTACACTATAACATTCAGGTTTGGATCATTCTCTCATAAGAAAATGCAAACTGCATATTAACCATTATTTTAACGCATACAAGCAGTTTTTACATGCTTTATGACAATTAGGGGCAAATGAGTCCTTATAGGCAAAATTGCTTTACTTTACAAAGGTAAGTTTACTTAAACTATAACATTCAGGTTTAGATCATTCTCTTATAAGAAAATGCAAACTGCATATTAACTATTATTTTAACGCATACACGCAGTTTTTACAAGCTTTATGACAAGTAGGTGCAAATGAGTCCTTATAGGCAAAATTGCTTTATTTTATGAGGGTAAGTCTATTTACACTATAACACTCTGGTTTGGATCTTTCTCTCATAAGAAAATGCAAACTGCTTATTTACTATCATTTTAACGCATACAAGCAGTTTTTACATGCTTTATGACAATTAGGGGCAAATGAGTCCTTATAGGCAAAATTTCTTTATTTCATGAAGGTTAGTCTATTTACACT
The DNA here is from genome assembly GCA_963575645.1 of Xanthostigma xanthostigma. Taxonomy (NCBI): domain Eukaryota; kingdom Metazoa; phylum Arthropoda; class Insecta; order Raphidioptera; family Raphidiidae; genus Xanthostigma; species Xanthostigma xanthostigma. The sequence continues at coordinate 33,283,930 of OY754470.1, read as the reverse complement.
ATAACATTCAGGTTTGGATCATTCTCTCATAAGAAAATGCAAACTGCATATTATACATTATTTTAACGCATACAAGCAGTTTTTACATGCTTTATGACAATAAGGGGCAAATAAGTCCTTATAGGCAAAATTGCTTTATTTCATGAAGGTAAGTCTATTTACACTATAACATTCAGGTTTGGATCATTCTCTCATAAGAAAAAGCAAACTGCATATTAACCATTATTTTAACGCTGACAAGCAGTTTTTACATGCTTCACGACAATTGCGTGCAAATGAGTCCTTATAGGCAAAAATGTTTTATTTTACAAAGGTAAGTCTATTTTCACTATAACATTCAGGTTTGGATCATTCTCTCATAAGAAAATGCAAACTGCATATTATACATTATTTTAACGCATACAAGCAGTTTTCACATGCTTTATGACAATAAGGGGCAAATAAGTCCTTATAGGCAAAATTGCTTTATTTCATGAAGGTAAGTCTATTTACACTATAACCATCAGGTTTGGATCGTTCTCTCATAAGAAAATGCAAACTGCATATTAACCATTATTTTAACGCTGACAAGCAGTTTTTACATGCTTTATGACAATTAGGGGCAAATGAGTCCTTATAGGCAAAATTGCTTTATTTCATGAAGGTAAGTCTATTTACACTATAACATTCAGGTTTGGATCATTCTCTCATAAGAAAATGCAAACTGCATATTAACCATTATTTTAACGCAGACAAGCAGTTTTTACATACTTCACGACAATTGCGTGCAAATGAGTCCTTATAGGCAAAATTGCTTTATTTTACAAAAGTAAGTCTATTTACACTATAACATTCAGGTTTGGATCATTCTCTCATAAGAAAATGCAAACTGCATATTAACCATTATTTAAACGCAGACAAGCAGTTTTCACATGCTTTACGACAATTAGGTGCAAATGAATCTTTATAGGCAAAATTGCTTTATTTTATGAGGGTAAGTCTATTTACACTATAACGTTCAGGTTTGGATCATTCTCTCATAAGAAAATGCAAACTGCATATTTACTATCATTTTCACGCAGACAAGCAGTTTTTACATGCTTCACGACAATTGCGTGCAAATGAGTCCTTATTGGCAAAAATGTTTTATTTTACAAAGGTAAGTCTATTTTCACTATAACATTCAGGTTTGGATCATTCTCTCATAAGAAAATGCAAACTGCATATTATACATTATTTTAACGCATACAAGCAGTTTTTACATGCTGTATGACAATAAGGGGCAAATAAGTCCTTATAGGCAAAATTGCTTTATTTCATGAAGGTAAGTCTATTTACACTATAACAATCAGGTTTGGATCATTCTCTCATAAGAAAATGCAAACTGCATATTAACCATTATTTTAACGCTGACAAGCAGTTTTTACATGCTTTATGACAATTAGGGGCAAATGAGTCCTTATAGGAAAAATTGCTTTATTTCATGAAGGTTAGTCTATTTACACTATAACATTAAGGTTTGGATCATTCTCTCATAAGAAAATGCAAACTGCATATTAACCATTATTTTAACGCAGACAAGCAGTTTTTACATGCTTCACGTCAATTGCGTGCAAATGAGTCCTTATAGGCAAAATTGCTTTATTTCATGAGGGTAAGTCTATTTACACTATAACGTTCAGGTTTGGATCATTCTCTCATAAGAAAATGCAAACTGCATATTTACTATCATTTTCACGCAGACAAGCAGTTTTTACATGCTTCACGACAATTGCGTGCAAATGAGTCCTTATAGGCAAAATTGCTTTATTTTACAAAGGTAAGTCTATTTACACTATAACATTCAGGCTTAGATCATTCTCTCATTAGAAAATGCAAACTGCATATTAACCATTATTTTAACGCATACAAGCAGTTTTTACATGCTTTATGACAATTAGGGGCAAATGAGTCCTTATAGGCAAAATTGCTTTACTTTACAAAGGTTAGTTTACTTAAACTATAACATTCAGGCTTAGATCATTCTCTTATAAGAAAATGCAAACTGCATATTAACTATTATTTTAACGCATACACGCAGTTTTTACAAGCTTTATGACAAGTAGGTGCAAATGAGTCCTTATAGGCAAAATTGCTTTATTGTATGAGGGTAAGTCTATTTACACTATAACATTCTGGTTTGGATCTTTCTCTCATAAGAAAATGCAAACTGCATATTTACTATCATTTTAACGCATACAAGCAGTTTTTACATGCTTTATGACAATTAGGTGCAAATGAGTCTTTATAGGCAAAATTGCTTTATTTCATGAAGGTAAGTCTATTTACACTATAACAATCAGGATTGGATCATTCTCTCATAAGAAAATGCAAACTGCATATTAACCATTATTTTAACGCTGACAAGCAGTTTTTACATGCTTTATGACAATTAGGGGCAAATGAGTCCTTATAGGAAAAATTGCTTTATTTCATGAAAGTTAGTCTATTTACACTATAACATTCAGGTTTGGATCATTCTCTCATAAGAAAATGCAAACTGCATATTAACCATTATTTTAACGCAGACAAGCAGTTTTTACATGGTTCACGACAATTGCGTGCAAATGAGTCCTTATAGGCAAAATTGCTTTATTTCATGAGGGTAAGTCTATTTACACTATAACGTTCAGGTTTGGATCATTCTCTCATAAGAAAATGCAAACTGCATATTAACCATTATTTTAACGCTGACAATCAGTTTTTACATGCTTTATGACAATTAGGGGCAAATGAGTCCTTATAGGAAAAATTGCTATATTTCATGAAGGTTAGTCTATTTACACTATAACATTAAGGTTTGGATCATTCTCTCATAAGAAAATGCAATCTGCATATTAACCATTATTTTAACGCAGACAAGCAGTTTTTACATGCTTCACGACAATTGCGTGCAAATGAGTCCTTATAGGCAAAATTGCTTTATTTCATGAGGGTAAGTCTATTTACACTATAACGTTCAGGTTTGGATCATTCTCTCATAAGAAAATGCAAACTGCATATTTACTATCATTTTCACGCAGACAAGCAGTTTTTACATGCTTCACGACAATTGCGTGCAAATGAGTCCTTATAGGCAAAATTGCTTTATTTTACAAAGGTAAGTCTATTTACACTATAACATTCAGGTTTGGATCATTCTCTCATAAGAAAATGAAAACTGCATATTAACCATTATTTTAACGCATACAAGCAGTTTTTACATGCTTTATGACAATTAGGGGCAAATGAGTCCTTATAGGCAAAATTGCTTTACTTTACAGAGGTTAGTTTACTTAAACTATAACATTCAGGTTTAGATCATTCTCTTATAAGAAAATGCAAACTGCATATTAACTATTATTTTAACGCATACACGCAGTTTTTACAAGCTGTATGACAAGTAGGTGCAAATGAGTCCTTATAGGCAAAATTGCTTTATTTTATGAGGGTAAGTCTGTTTACACTATAACATTCTGGTTTGGATCTTTCTCTCATAAGAAAATGCAAACTGCATATTTACTATCATTTTAACGCATACAAACAGTTTTTACATGCTTTATGACAATTAGGTGCAAATGAGTCTTTATAGGCAAAATTGCTTTATTTTATGAGGGTTAGTCTATTTTCACAAAAACATTTAGGTTTGGATCATTCTCTCATAAGAAAATGCAAACTGCATATTAACCATTATTTTAACGCAGACAAGCAGTTTTTACATGCTTCACGACAATTGCGTGCAAATGAGTCCTTATAGGCAAAATTACGTTATTTTACAAAGGTAAGTCTATTTTCACTATAACATTCAGGTTTGGATCATTCTCTCATAAGAAAATGCAAACTGCATATTAACCATTATTTTAACGCATACAAGCAGTTTTTACATGCTTTATGACAATTAGGGGCAAATGAGTCCTTATAGGCAAAATTGCTTTATTTCATGAAGGTAAGTCTATTTACACTATAACATTCAGGTTTGGATCTTTCTCTCATAAGAAAATGCAAACTGCATATTTACTATCATTTTCACGCAGACAAGCAGTTTTCACATGTTTTACGACAATTAGGTGGAAATAAGTCCTTAAAGGCAAAATTGTTTTATTTCACAAAGGTAAGTCTACTTTCACTATAACATTCAGGTTTGGATCATTCTCTCATAAGAAAATGCAAACTGCATATTAACCATTATTTTAACGCAGACAAGCAGTTTTTATATGCTTAACGACAATTGCGTGCAAATGAGTCCTTATAAGCAAAATTGCTTTATTTTACAAAGGTAAGTCTATTTACACTATAACATTCAGGTTTGGATCCTTCTCTCATAAGAAAATGCAAACTGCATATTAACCATTATTTTAACGCAACAAGCAGTTTTTACATGCTTTATGACAATTAGGGGCAAATGAGTCCTTATAGGCAAAATTGCTTTGTTTCATGAAGGTAAGTCTATTTACACTATAACATTCAGGTTTGGATCTTTCTCTCATAAGAAAATGCAAACTGCATATTAACCATTATTTAAACGCAGACAAGCAGTTTTTACATGCTTTATGACAATTAGGTGCAAATGAGTCCTTATAGGCAAAATTGCTTTATTTCATGAGGGTAAGTCTATTTACACTATAACATTCAGGTTTGGATCATTCTCTCATAAGAAAATGCAAACTGCATATTATCCATTATTTAAACGCAGACAAGCAGTTTTTACATGCTTTACGACAATTAGGTGCAAATGAGTCTTTATAGGCAAAATTGCTTTATTTCATGAGGGTAAGTATATTTACACTATAACATTCAGGTTTGGATCATTCTCTCATAAGAAAATGCAAACTGCATATTTACTATCATTTTCACGCAGACAAGCAGTTTTTACATGCTTCACGACAATTGCGTGCAAATGAGTCCTTATAGGCAAAATTGCTTTATTTTACAAAGGTAAGTCTATTTACACTATAACATTCAGGTTTGGATCATTCTCTCATAAGAAAATGCAATCTGCATATTAACCATTATTTTAACGCATACAAGCAGTTTTTACATGCTTTATGACAATTAGGGGCAAATGAGTCCTTATAGGCAAAATTGCTTTATTTCATGAAGGTAAGTCTATTTACACTATAACATTCAGGTTTGGATCATTCTCTCATAAGAAAATGCAAACTGCATATTAACCATTATTTAAACGCAGACAAGCAGTTTTTACATGCTTTACGACAATTAGGTGCAAATGAGTCTTTATAGGCAAAATTGCTTTATTTCATGAGGGTAAGTCTATTTACTTTATACCATTTAGGTTTGGATCATTCTCTCATAAGAAAATGCAAACTGCATATTTACTATCATTTTCACGCAGACAAGCAGTTTTTACACGCTTCACGACAATTGCGTGCAAATAAGTCCTTATAGGCAAAATTGCTTTATTTTACAAAGGTAAATCTATTTACACTATAACATTCAGGTTTGGATCATTCTCTCATAAGAAAATGCAAACTGCATATTATCCATTATTTAAACGCAGACAAGCAGTTTTTACATGCTTTATGACAATTAGGTGCAAATAAGTCTTTATAGGCAAAATTGCTTTATTTTACAAAGGTTAGTCTATTTACACTATAACATTCAGGTTTGGATCATTCTCTCATAAAAAAATGCAAACTGCATATTAACCATTATTTTAACGCAGACAAGCAGTTTTTACATGCTTCACGACAATTGCGTGCAAATGAGTCCTTATAGGCAAAAATGTTTTATTTTACAAAGGTAAGTCTATTTTCACTATAACATTCAGATTTGGATCATTCTCTCATAAGAAAATGCAAACTGCATATTATACATTATTTTAACGCATACAAGCAGTTTTTACATGCTTTGTGACAATAAGGGGCAAATAAGTCCTTATAGGCAAAATTGCTTTATTTCATGAAGGTAAGTCTATTTACACTATAACAATCAGGTTTGGATCATTCTCTCATAAGAAAATGCAAACTGCATATTAACCATTATTTTAACGCTGACAAGCAGTTTTTACATGCTTTATGACAATTAGGGGCAAATGAGTCCTTATAGGAAAAATTGCTCTATTTCATGAAGGTTAGTCTATTTACACTATAACATTCAGGTTTGGATCATTCTCTCATAAGAAAATGCAAACTGTATATTAACCATTATTTTAACGCAGACAAGCAGTTTTTACATGCTTCACGACAATTGCGTGCAAATGAGTCCTTATAAGCAAAATTGCTTTATTTTATGAGGGTAAGTCTATTTACACTATAACGTTCAGGTTTGGATCATTCTCTCATAAGAAAATGCAAACTGCATATTTACTATCATTTTCACGCAGACAAGCAGTTTTTACATGCTTCACGACAATTGCGTGCAAATGAGTCCTTATAGGCAAAATTGCTTTATTTTACAAAGGTAAGTCTATTTACACTATAACATTCAGGTTTGGATCATTCTCTCATAAGAAAATGCAAACTGCATATTAACCATTATTTTAACGCATACAAGCAGTTTTTACATGCTTTATGACAATTAGGGGCAAATGAGTCCTTATAGGCAAAATTGCTTTACTTTACAAAGGTAAGTTTACTTAAACTATAACATTCAGGTTTAGATCATTCTCTTATAAGAAAATGCAAACTGCATATTAACTATTATTTTAACGCATACACGCAGTTTTTACAAGCTTTATGACAAGTAGGTGCAAATGAGTCCTTATAGGCAAAATTGCTTTATTTTATGAGGGTAAGTCTATTTACACTATAACACTCTGGTTTGGATCTTTCTCTCATAAGAAAATGCAAACTGCTTATTTACTATCATTTTAACGCATACAAGCAGTTTTTACATGCTTTATGACAATTAGGGGCAAATGAGTCCTTATAGGCAAAATTTCTTTATTTCATGAAGGTTAGTCTATTTACACTATAACATTCAGGTTTGGATCATTCTCTCATAAGAAAATGCAAACTGCATATTATACATTATTTTAACGCATACAAGCAGTTTTTACATGCTTTATGACAATAAGGGGCAAATAAGTCCTTATAGGCAAAATTGCTTTATTTCATGAAGGTAAGTCTATTTACACTATAACATTCAGGTTTGGATCATTCTCTCATAAGAAAAAGCAAACTGCATATTAACCATTATTTTAACGCTGACAAGCAGTTTTTACATGCTTCACGACAATTGCGTGCAAATGAGTCCTTATAGGCAAAAATGTTTTATTTTACAAAGGTAAGTCTATTTTCACTATAACATTCAGGTTTGGATCATTCTCTCATAAGAAAATGCAAACTGCATATTATACATTATTTTAACGCATACAAGCAGTTTTCACATGCTTTATGACAATAAGGGGCAAATAAGTCCTTATAGGCAAAATTGCTTTATTTCATGAAGGTAAGTCTATTTACACTATAACCATCAGGTTTGGATCGTTCTCTCATAAGAAAATGCAAACTGCATATTAACCATTATTTTAACGCTGACAAGCAGTTTTTACATGCTTTATGACAATTAGGGGCAAATGAGTCCTTATAGGCAAAATTGCTTTATTTCATGAAGGTAAGTCTATTTACACTATAACATTCAGGTTTGGATCATTCTCTCATAAGAAAATGCAAACTGCATATTAACCATTATTTTAACGCAGACAAGCAGTTTTTACATACTTCACGACAATTGCGTGCAAATGAGTCCTTATAGGCAAAATTGCTTTATTTTACAAAAGTAAGTCTATTTACACTATAACATTCAGGTTTGGATCATTCTCTCATAAGAAAATGCAAACTGCATATTAACCATTATTTAAACGCAGACAAGCAGTTTTCACATGCTTTACGACAATTAGGTGCAAATGAATCTTTATAGGCAAAATTGCTTTATTTTATGAGGGTAAGTCTATTTACACTATAACGTTCAGGTTTGGATCATTCTCTCATAAGAAAATGCAAACTGCATATTTACTATCATTTTCACGCAGACAAGCAGTTTTTACATGCTTCACGACAATTGCGTGCAAATGAGTCCTTATTGGCAAAAATGTTTTATTTTACAAAGGTAAGTCTATTTTCACTATAACATTCAGGTTTGGATCATTCTCTCATAAGAAAATGCAAACTGCATATTATACATTATTTTAACGCATACAAGCAGTTTTTACATGCTGTATGACAATAAGGGGCAAATAAGTCCTTATAGGCAAAATTGCTTTATTTCATGAAGGTAAGTCTATTTACACTATAACAATCAGGTTTGGATCATTCTCTCATAAGAAAATGCAAACTGCATATTAACCATTATTTTAACGCTGACAAGCAGTTTTTACATGCTTTATGACAATTAGGGGCAAATGAGTCCTTATAAGCAAAATTGCTTTATTTTACAAAGGTAAGTCTATTTACACTATAACATTCAGGTTTGGATCCTTCTCTCATAAGAAAATGCAAACTGCATATTAACCATTATTTTAACGCATACAAGCAGTTTTTACATGCTTTATGACAATTAGGGGCAAATGAGTCCTTATAGGCAAAATTGCTTTATTTCATGAAGGTAAGTCTATTTACACTATAACATTCAGGTTTGGATCTTTCTCTCATAAGAAAATGCAAACTGCATATTTACTATCATTTTCACGCAGACAAGCAGTTTTCACATGTTTTACGACAATTAGGTGGAAATAAGTCCTTAAAGGCAAAATTGTTTTATTTCACAAAGGTAAGTCTACTTTCACTATAACATTCAGGTTTGGATCATTCTCTCATAAGAAAATGCAAACTGCATATTAACCATTATTTTAACGCAGACAAGCAGTTTTTATATGCTTAACGACAATTGCGTGCAAATGAGTCCTTATAAGCAAAATTGCTTTATTTTACAAAGGTAAGTCTATTTACACTATAACATTCAGGTTTGGATCCTTCTCTCATAAGAAAATGCAAACTGCATATTAACCATTATTTTAACGCAACAAGCAGTTTTTACATGCTTTATGACAATTAGGGGCAAATGAGTCCTTATAGGCAAAATTGCTTTGTTTCATGAAGGTAAGTCTATTTACACTATAACATTCAGGTTTGGATCTTTCTCTCATAAGAAAATGCAAACTGCATATTAACCATTATTTAAACGCAGACAAGCAGTTTTTACATGCTTTATGACAATTAGGTGCAAATGAGTCTTTATAGGCAAAATTGCTTTATTTTATGAGGGTTAGTCTATTTTCACAAAAACATTTAGGTTTGGATCATTCTCTCATAAGAAAATGCAAACTGCATATTAACCATTATTTTAACGCAGACAAGCAGTTTTTACATGCTTCACGACAATTGCGTGCAAATGAGTCCTTATAGGCAAAATTACGTTATTTTACAAAGGTAAGTCTATTTTCACTATAACATTCAGGTTTGGATCATTCTCTCATAAGAAAATGCAAACTGCATATTAACCATTATTTTAACGCATACAAGCAGTTTTTACATGCTTTATGACAATTAGGGGCAAATGAGTCCTTATAGGCAAAATTGCTTTATTTCATGAAGGTAAGTCTATTTACACTATAACATTCAGGTTTGGATCTTTCTCTCATAAGAAAATGCAAACTGCATATTTACTATCATTTTCACGCAGACAAGCAGTTTTCACATGTTTTACGACAATTAGGTGGAAATAAGTCCTTAAAGGCAAAATTGTTTTATTTCACAAAGGTAAGTCTACTTTCACTATAACATTCAGGTTTGGATCATTCTCTCATAAGAAAATGCAAACTGCATATTAACCATTATTTTAACGCAGACAAGCAGTTTTTATATGCTTAACGACAATTGCGTGCAAATGAGTCCTTATAAGCAAAATTGCTTTATTTTACAAAGGTAAGTCTATTTACACTATAACATTCAGGTTTGGATCCTTCTCTCATAAGAAAATGCAAACTGCATATTAACCATTATTTTAACGCAACAAGCAGTTTTTACATGCTTTATGACAATTAGGGGCAAATGAGTCCTTATAGGCAAAATTGCTTTGTTTCATGAAGGTAAGTCTATTTACACTATAACATTCAGGTTTGGATCTTTCTCTCATAAGAAAATGCAAACTGCATATTAACCATTATTTAAACGCAGACAAGCAGTTTTTACATGCTTTATGACAATTAGGTGCAAATGAGTCTTTATAGGCAAAATTGCTTTATTTTATGAGGGTTAGTCTATTTTCACAAAAACATTTAGGTTTGGATCATTCTCTCATAAGAAAATGCAAACTGCATATTAACCATTATTTTAACGCAGACAAGCAGTTTTTACATGCTTCACGACAATTGCGTGCAAATGAGTCCTTATAGGCAAAATTACGTTATTTTACAAAGGTAAGTCTATTTTCACTATAACATTCAGGTTTGGATCATTCTCTCATAAGAAAATGCAAACTGCATATTAACCATTATTTTAACGCATACAAGCAGTTTTTACATGCTTTATGACAATTAGGGGCAAATGAGTCCTTATAGGCAAAATTGCTTTATTTCATGAAGGTAAGTCTATTTACACTATAACATTCAGGTTTGGATCTTTCTCTCATAAGAAAATGCAAACTGCATATTTACTATCATTTTCACGCAGACAAGCAGTTTTCACATGTTTTACGACAATTAGGTGGAAATAAGTCCTTAAAGGCAAAATTGTTTTATTTCACAAAGGTAAGTCTACTTTCACTATAACATTCAGGTTTGGATCATTCTCTCATAAGAAAATGCAAACTGCATATTAACCATTATTTTAACGCAGACAAGCAGTTTTTATATGCTTAACGACAATTGCGTGCAAATGAGTCCTTATAAGCAAAATTGCTTTATTTTACAAAGGTAAGTCTATTTACACTATAACATTCAGGTTTGGATCCTTCTCTCATAAGAAAATGCAAACTGCATATTAACCATTATTTTAACGCAACAAGCAGTTTTTACATGCTTTATGACAATTAGGGGCAAATGAGTCCTTATAGGCAAAATTGCTTTGTTTCATGAAGGTAAGTCTATTTACACTATAACATTCAGGTTTGGATCTTTCTCTCATAAGAAAATGCAAACTGCATATTAACCATTATTTAAACGCAGACAAGCAGTTTTTACATGCTTTATGACAATTAGGTGCAAATGAGTCCTTATAGGCAAAATTGCTTTATTTCATGAGGGTAAGTCTATTTACACTATAACATTCAGGTTTGGATCATTCTCTCATAAGAAAATGCAAACTGCATATTATCCATTATTTAAACGCAGACAAGCAGTTTTTACATGCTTTACGACAATTAGGTGCAAATGAGTCTTTATAGGCAAAATTGCTTTATTTCATGAGGGTAAGTATATTTACACTATAACATTCAGGTTTGGATCATTCTCTCATAAGAAAATGCAAACTGCATATTTACTATCATTTTCACGCAGACAAGCAGTTTTTACATGCTTTACGACAATTAGGTGCAAATGAGTCCTTATAGGCATAATTGCTTTATTTCATGAGGGTAAGTCTATTTACACTATAACATTCAGGTTTGGATCATTCTCTCATAAGAAAATGCAAACTGCATATTATCCATTATTTAAACGCAGACAAGCAGTTTTTACATGCTTTATGACAATTAGGTGCAAATAAGTCTTTATAGGCAAAATTGCTTTATTTTACAAAGGTTAGTCTATTTACACTATAACATTCAGGTTTGGATCATTCTCTCATAAGAAAATGCAAACTGCATATTAACCATTATTTAAACGCAGACAAGCAGTTTTTACATGCTTTACGACAATTAGGTGCAAATGAGTCTTTATAGGCAAAATTGCTTTATTTCATGAGGGTAAGTCTATTTACTTTATACCATTTAGGTTTGGATCATTCTCTCATAAGAAAATGCAAACTGCATATTTACTATCATTTTCACGCAGACAAGCAGTTTTTACACGCTTCACGACAATTGCGTGCAAATAAGTCCTTATAGGCAAAATTGCTTTATTTTACAAAGGTAAATCTATTTACACTATAACATTCAGGTTTGGATCATTCTCTCATAAGAAAATGCAAACTGCATATTATCCATTATTTAAACGCAGACAAGCAGTTTTTACATGCTTTATGACAATTAGGTGCAAATAAGTCTTTATAGGCAAAATTGCTTTATTTTACAAAGGTTAGTCTATTTACACTATAACATTCAGGTTTGGATCATTCTCTCATAAAAAAATGCAAACTGCATATTAACCATTATTTTAACGCAGACAAGCAGTTTTTACATGCTTCACGACAATTGCGTGCAAATGAGTCCTTATAGGCAAAAATGTTTTATTTTACAAAGGTAAGTCTATTTTCACTATAACATTCAGATTTGGATCATTCTCTCATAAGAAAATGCAAACTGCATATTATACATTATTTTAACGCATACAAGCAGTTTTTACATGCTTTGTGACAATAAGGGGCAAATAAGTCCTTATAGGCAAAATTGCTTTATTTCATGAAGGTAAGTCTATTTACACTATAACAATCAGGTTTGGATCATTCTCTCATAAGAAAATGCAAACTGCATATTAACCATTATTTTAACGCTGACAAGCAGTTTTTACATGCTTTATGACAATTAGGGGCAAATGAGTCCTTATAGGAAAAATTGCTCTATTTCATGAAGGTTAGTCTATTTACACTATAACATTCAGGTTTGGATCATTCTCTCATAAGAAAATGCAAACTGTATATTAACCATTATTTTAACGCAGACAAGCAGTTTTTACATGCTTCACGACAATTGCGTGCAAATGAGTCCTTATAAGCAAAATTGCTTTATTTTATGAGGGTAAGTCTATTTACACTATAACGTTCAGGTTTGGATCATTCTCTCATAAGAAAATGCAAACTGCATATTTACTATCATTTTCACGCAGACAAGCAGTTTTTACATGCTTCACGACAATTGCGTGCAAATGAGTCCTTATAGGCAAAATTGCTTTATTTTACAAAGGTAAGTCTATTTACACTATAACATTCAGGTTTGGATCATTCTCTCATAAGAAAATGCAAACTGCATATTAACCATTATTTTAACGCATACAAGCAGTTTTTACATGCTTTATGACAATTAGGGGCAAATGAGTCCTTATAGGCAAAATTGCTTTACTTTACAAAGGTAAGTTTACTTAAACTATAACATTCAGGTTTAGATCATTCTCTTATAAGAAAATGCAAACTGCATATTAACTATTATTTTAACGCATACACGCAGTTTTTACAAGCTTTATGACAAGTAGGTGCAAATGAGTCCTTATAGGCAAAATTGCTTTATTTTATGAGGGTAAGTCTATTTACACTATAACACTCTGGTTTGGATCTTTCTCTCATAAGAAAATGCAAACTGCTTATTTACTATCATTTTAACGCATACAAGCAGTTTTTACATGCTTTATGACAATTAGGGGCAAATGAGTCCTTATAGGCAAAATTTCTTTATTTCATGAAGGTTAGTCTATTTACACTATAACATTCAGGTTTGGATCATTCTCTCATAAGAAAATGCAAACTGCATATTATACATTATTTTAACGCATACAAGCAGTTTTTACATGCTTTATGACAATAAGGGGCAAATAAGTCCTTATAGGCAAAATTGCTTTATTTCATGAAGGTAAGTCTATTTACACTATAACATTCAGGTTTGGATCATTCTCTCATAAGAAAAAGCAAACTGCATATTAACCATTATTTTAACGCTGACAAGCAGTTTTTACATGCTTCACGACAATTGCGTGCAAATGAGTCCTTATAGGCAAAAATGTTTTATTTTACAAAGGTAAGTCTATTTTCACTATAACATTCAGGTTTGGATCATTCTCTCATAAGAAAATGCAAACTGCATATTATACATTATTTTAACGCATACAAGCAGTTTTCACATGCTTTATGACAATAAGGGGCAAATAAGTCCTTATAGGCAAAATTGCTTTATTTCATGAAGGTAAGTCTATTTACACTATAACCATCAGGTTTGGATCGTTCTCTCATAAGAAAATGCAAACTGCATATTAACCATTATTTTAACGCTGACAAGCAGTTTTTACATGCTTTATGACAATTAGGGGCAAATGAGTCCTTATAGGCAAAATTGCTTTATTTCATGAAGGTAAGTCTATTTACACTATAACATTCAGGTTTGGATCATTCTCTCATAAGAAAATGCAAACTGCATATTAACCATTATTTTAACGCAGACAAGCAGTTTTTACATACTTCACGACAATTGCGTGCAAATGAGTCCTTATAGGCAAAATTGCTTTATTTTACAAAAGTAAGTCTATTTACACTATAACATTCAGGTTTGGATCATTCTCTCATAAGAAAATGCAAACTGCATATTAACCATTATTTAAACGCAGACAAGCAGTTTTCACATGCTTTACGACAATTAGGTGCAAATGAATCTTTATAGGCAAAATTGCTTTATTTTATGAGGGTAAGTCTATTTACACTATAACGTTCAGGTTTGGATCATTCTCTCATAAGAAAATGCAAACTGCATATTTACTATCATTTTCACGCAGACAAGCAGTTTTTACATGCTTCACGACAATTGCGTGCAAATGAGTCCTTATTGGCAAAAATGTTTTATTTTACAAAGGTAAGTCTATTTTCACTATAACATTCAGGTTTGGATCATTCTCTCATAAGAAAATGCAAACTGCATATTATACATTATTTTAACGCATACAAGCAGTTTTTACATGCTGTATGACAATAAGGGGCAAATAAGTCCTTATAGGCAAAATTGCTTTATTTCATGAAGGTAAGTCTATTTACACTATAACAATCAGGTTTGGATCATTCTCTCATAAGAAAATGCAAACTGCATATTAACCATTATTTTAACGCTGACAAGCAGTTTTTACATGCTTTATGACAATTAGGGGCAAATGAGTCCTTATAGGAAAAATTGCTTTATTTCATGAAGGTTAGTCTATTTACACTATAACATTAAGGTTTGGATCATTCTCTCATAAGAAAATGCAAACTGCATATTAACCATTATTTTAACGCAGACAAGCAGTTTTTACATGCTTCACGTCAATTGCGTGCAAATGAGTCCTTATAGGCAAAATTGCTTTATTTCATGAGGGTAAGTCTATTTACACTATAACGTTCAGGTTTGGATCATTCTCTCATAAGAAAATGCAAACTGCATATTTACTATCATTTTCACGCAGACAAGCAGTTTTTACATGCTTCACGACAATTGCGTGCAAATGAGTCCTTATAGGCAAAATTGCTTTATTTTACAAAGGTAAGTCTATTTACACTATAACATTCAGGCTTAGATCATTCTCTCATTAGAAAATGCAAACTGCATATTAACCATTATTTTAACGCATACAAGCAGTTTTTACATGCTTTATGACAATTAGGGGCAAATGAGTCCTTATAGGCAAAATTGCTTTACTTTACAAAGGTTAGTTTACTTAAACTATAACATTCAGGCTTAGATCATTCTCTTATAAGAAAATGCAAACTGCATATTAACTATTATTTTAACGCATACACGCAGTTTTTACAAGCTTTATGACAAGTAGGTGCAAATGAGTCCTTATAGGCAAAATTGCTTTATTGTATGAGGGTAAGTCTATTTACACTATAACATTCTGGTTTGGATCTTTCTCTCATAAGAAAATGCAAACTGCATATTTACTATCATTTTAACGCATACAAGCAGTTTTTACATGCTTTATGACAATTAGGTGCAAATGAGTCTTTATAGGCAAAATTGCTTTATTTCATGAAGGTAAGTCTATTTACACTATAACAATCAGGATTGGATCATTCTCTCATAAGAAAATGCAAACTGCATATTAACCATTATTTTAACGCTGACAAGCAGTTTTTACATGCTTTATGACAATTAGGGGCAAATGAGTCCTTATAGGAAAAATTGCTTTATTTCATGAAAGTTAGTCTATTTACACTATAACATTCAGGTTTGGATCATTCTCTCATAAGAAAATGCAAACTGCATATTAACCATTATTTTAACGCAGACAAGCAGTTTTTACATGGTTCACGACAATTGCGTGCAAATGAGTCCTTATAGGCAAAATTGCTTTATTTCATGAGGGTAAGTCTATTTACACTATAACGTTCAGGTTTGGATCATTCTCTCATAAGAAAATGCAAACTGCATATTAACCATTATTTTAACGCTGACAATCAGTTTTTACATGCTTTATGACAATTAGGGGCAAATGAGTCCTTATAGGAAAAATTGCTATATTTCATGAAGGTTAGTCTATTTACACTATAACATTAAGGTTTGGATCATTCTCTCATAAGAAAATGCAATCTGCATATTAACCATTATTTTAACGCAGACAAGCAGTTTTTACATGCTTCACGACAATTGCGTGCAAATGAGTCCTTATAGGCAAAATTGCTTTATTTCATGAGGGTAAGTCTATTTACACTATAACGTTCAGGTTTGGATCATTCTCTCATAAGAAAATGCAAACTGCATATTTACTATCATTTTCACGCAGACAAGCAGTTTTTACATGCTTCACGACAATTGCGTGCAAATGAGTCCTTATAGGCAAAATTGCTTTATTTTACAAAGGTAAGTCTATTTACACTATAACATTCAGGTTTGGATCATTCTCTCATAAGAAAATGAAAACTGCATATTCACCATTATTTTAACGCATACAAGCAGTTTTTACATGCTTTATGACAATTAGGGGCAAATGAGTCCTTATAGGCAAAATTGCTTTACTTTACAGAGGTTAGTTTACTTAAACTATAACATTCAGGTTTAGATCATTCTCTTATAAGAAAATGCAAACTGCATATTAACTATTATTTTAACGCATACACGCAGTTTTTACAAGCTGTATGACAAGTAGGTGCAAATGAGTCCTTATAGGCAAAATTGCTTTATTTTATGAGGGTAAGTCTGTTTACACTATAACATTCTGGTTTGGATCTTTCTCTCATAAGAAAATGCAAACTGCATATTTACTATCATTTTAACGCATACAAACAGTTTTTACATGCTTTATGACAATTAGGTGCAAATGAGTCTTTATAGGCAAAATTGCTTTATTTTATGAGGGTTAGTCTATTTTCACAAAAACATTTAGGTTTGGATCATTCTCTCATAAGAAAATGCAAACTGCATATTAACCATTATTTTAACGCAGACAAGCAGTTTTTACATGCTTCACGACAATTGCGTGCAAATGAGTCCTTATAGGCAAAATTACGTTATTTTACAAAGGTAAGTCTATTTTCACTATAACATTCAGGTTTGGATCATTCTCTCATAAGAAAATGCAAACTGCATATTAACCATTATTTTAACGCATACAAGCAGTTTTTACATGCTTTATGACAATTAGGGGCAAATGAGTCCTTATAGGCAAAATTGCTTTATTTCATGAAGGTAAGTCTATTTACACTATAACATTCAGGTTTGGATCTTTCTCTCATAAGAAAATGCAAACTGCATATTTACTATCATTTTCACGCAGACAAGCAGTTTTCACATGTTTTACGACAATTAGGTGGAAATAAGTCCTTAAAGGCAAAATTGTTTTATTTCACAAAGGTAAGTCTACTTTCACTATAACATTCAGGTTTGGATCATTCTCTCATAAGAAAATGCAAACTGCATATTAACCATTATTTTAACGCAGACAAGCAGTTTTTATATGCTTAACGACAATTGCGTGCAAATGAGTCCTTATAAGCAAAATTGCTTTATTTTACAAAGGTAAGTCTATTTACACTATAACATTCAGGTTTGGATCCTTCTCTCATAAGAAAATGCAAACTGCATATTAACCATTATTTTAACGCAACAAGCAGTTTTTACATGCTTTATGACAATTAGGGGCAAATGAGTCCTTATAGGCAAAATTGCTTTGTTTCATGAAGGTAAGTCTATTTACACTATAACATTCAGGTTTGGATCTTTCTCTCATAAGAAAATGCAAACTGCATATTAACCATTATTTAAACGCAGACAAGCAGTTTTTACATGCTTTATGACAATTAGGTGCAAATGAGTCCTTATAGGCAAAATTGCTTTATTTCATGAGGGTAAGTCTATTTACACTATAACATTCAGGTTTGGATCATTCTCTCATAAGAAAATGCAAACTGCATATTATCCATTATTTAAACGCAGACAAGCAGTTTTTACATGCTTTACGACAATTAGGTGCAAATGAGTCTTTATAGGCAAAATTGCTTTATTTCATGAGGGTAAGTATATTTACACTATAACATTCAGGTTTGGATCATTCTCTCATAAGAAAATGCAAACTGCATATTTACTATCATTTTCACGCAGACAAGCAGTTTTTACATGCTTCACGACAATTGCGTGCAAATGAGTCCTTATAGGCAAAAATGTTTTATTTTACAAAGGTAAGTCTATTTTCACTATAACATTCAGGTTTGGATCATTCTCTCATAAGAAAATGCAAACTGCATATTATACATTATTTTAACGCATACAAGCAGTTTTCACATGCTTTATGACAATAAGGGGCAAATAAGTCCTTATAGGCAAAATTGCTTTATTTCATGAAGGTAAGTCTATTTACACTATAACCATCAGGTTTGGATCGTTCTCTCATAAGAAAATGCAAACTGCATATTAACCATTATTTTAACGCTGACAAGCAGTTTTTACATGCTTTATGACAATTAGGGGCAAATGAGTCCTTATAGGCAAAATTGCTTTATTTCATGAAGGTAAGTCTATTTACACTATAACATTCAGGTTTGGATCATTCTCTCATAAGAAAATGCAAACTGCATATTAACCATTATTTTAACGCAGACAAGCAGTTTTTACATACTTCACGACAATTGCGTGCAAATGAGTCCTTATAGGCAAAATTGCTTTATTTTACAAAAGTAAGTCTATTTACACTATAACATTCAGGTTTGGATCATTCTCTCATAAGAAAATGCAAACTGCATATTAACCATTATTTAAACGCAGACAAGCAGTTTTCACATGCTTTACGACAATTAGGTGCAAATGAATCTTTATAGGCAAAATTGCTTTATTTTATGAGGGTAAGTCTATTTACACTATAACGTTCAGGTTTGGATCATTCTCTCATAAGAAAATGCAAACTGCATATTTACTATCATTTTCACGCAGACAAGCAGTTTTTACATGCTTCACGACAATTGCGTGCAAATGAGTCCTTATTGGCAAAAATGTTTTATTTTACAAAGGTAAGTCTATTTTCACTATAACATTCAGGTTTGGATCATTCTCTCATAAGAAAATGCAAACTGCATATTATACATTATTTTAACGCATACAAGCAGTTTTTACATGCTGTATGACAATAAGGGGCAAATAAGTCCTTATAGGCAAAATTGCTTTATTTCATGAAGGTAAGTCTATTTACACTATAACAATCAGGTTTGGATCATTCTCTCATAAGAAAATGCAAACTGCATATTAACCATTATTTTAACGCTGACAAGCAGTTTTTACATGCTTTATGACAATTAGGGGCAAATGAGTCCTTATAGGAAAAATTGCTTTATTTCATGAAGGTTAGTCTATTTACACTATAACATTAAGGTTTGGATCATTCTCTCATAAGAAAATGCAAACTGCATATTAACCATTATTTTAACGCAGACAAGCAGTTTTTACATGCTTCACGTCAATTGCGTGCAAATGAGTCCTTATAGGCAAAATTGCTTTATTTCATGAGGGTAAGTCTATTTACACTATAACGTTCAGGTTTGGATCATTCTCTCATAAGAAAATGCAAACTGCATATTTACTATCATTTTCACGCAGACAAGCAGTTTTTACATGCTTCACGACAATTGCGTGCAAATGAGTCCTTATAGGCAAAATTGCTTTATTTTACAAAGGTAAGTCTATTTACACTATAACATTCAGGCTTAGATCATTCTCTCATTAGAAAATGCAAACTGCATATTAACCATTATTTTAACGCATACAAGCAGTTTTTACATGCTTTATGACAATTAGGGGCAAATGAGTCCTTATAGGCAAAATTGCTTTACTTTACAAAGGTTAGTTTACTTAAACTATAACATTCAGGCTTAGATCATTCTCTTATAAGAAAATGCAAACTGCATATTAACTATTATTTTAACGCATACACGCAGTTTTTACAAGCTTTATGACAAGTAGGTGCAAATGAGTCCTTATAGGCAAAATTGCTTTATTGTATGAGGGTAAGTCTATTTACACTATAACATTCTGGTTTGGATCTTTCTCTCATAAGAAAATGCAAACTGCATATTTACTATCATTTTAACGCATACAAGCAGTTTTTACATGCTTTATGACAATTAGGTGCAAATGAGTCTTTATAGGCAAAATTGCTTTATTTCATGAAGGTAAGTCTATTTACACTATAACAATCAGGATTGGATCATTCTCTCATAAGAAAATGCAAACTGCATATTAACCATTATTTTAACGCTGACAAGCAGTTTTTACATGCTTTATGACAATTAGGGGCAAATGAGTCCTTATAGGAAAAATTGCTTTATTTCATGAAAGTTAGTCTATTTACACTATAACATTCAGGTTTGGATCATTCTCTCATAAGAAAATGCAAACTGCATATTAACCATTATTTTAACGCAGACAAGCAGTTTTTACATGGTTCACGACAATTGCGTGCAAATGAGTCCTTATAGGCAAAATTGCTTTATTTCATGAGGGTAAGTCTATTTACACTATAACGTTCAGGTTTGGATCATTCTCTCATAAGAAAATGCAAACTGCATATTAACCATTATTTTAACGCTGACAATCAGTTTTTACATGCTTTATGACAATTAGGGGCAAATGAGTCCTTATAGGAAAAATTGCTATATTTCATGAAGGTTAGTCTATTTACACTATAACATTAAGGTTTGGATCATTCTCTCATAAGAAAATGCAATCTGCATATTAACCATTATTTTAACGCAGACAAGCAGTTTTTACATGCTTCACGACAATTGCGTGCAAATGAGTCCTTATAGGCAAAATTGCTTTATTTCATGAGGGTAAGTCTATTTACACTATAACGTTCAGGTTTGGATCATTCTCTCATAAGAAAATGCAAACTGCATATTTACTATCATTTTCACGCAGACAAGCAGTTTTTACATGCTTCACGACAATTGCGTGCAAATGAGTCCTTATAGGCAAAATTGCTTTATTTTACAAAGGTAAGTCTATTTACACTATAACATTCAGGTTTGGATCATTCTCTCATAAGAAAATGAAAACTGCATATTAACCATTATTTTAACGCATACAAGCAGTTTTTACATGCTTTATGACAATTAGGGGCAAATGAGTCCTTATAGGCAAAATTGCTTTACTTTACAGAGGTTAGTTTACTTAAACTATAACATTCAGGTTTAGATCATTCTTTTATAAGAAAATGCAAACTGCATATTAACTATTATTTTAACGCATACACGCAGTTTTTACAAGCTGTATGACAAGTAGGTGCAAATGAGTCCTTATAGGCAAAATTGCTTTATTTTATGAGGGTAAGTCTGTTTACACTATAACATTCTGGTTTGGATCTTTCTCTCATAAGAAAATGCAAACTGCATATTTACTATCATTTTAACGCATACAAACAGTTTTTACATGCTTTATGACAATTAGGTGCAAATGAGTCTTTATAGGCAAAATTGCTTTATTTTATGAGGGTTAGTCTATTTTCACAAAAACATTTAGGTTTGGATCATTCTCTCATAAGAAAATGCAAACTGCATATTAACCATTATTTTAACGCAGACAAGCAGTTTTTACATGCTTCACGACAATTGCGTGCAAATGAGTCCTTATAGGCAAAATTACGTTATTTTACAAAGGTAAGTCTATTTTCACTATAACATTCAGGTTTGGATCATTCTCTCATAAGAAAATGCAAACTGCATATTAACCATTATTTTAACGCATACAAGCAGTTTTTACATGCTTTATGACAATTAGGGGCAAATGAGTCCTTATAGGCAAAATTGCTTTATTTCATGAAGGTAAGTCTATTTACACTATAACATTCAGGTTTGGATCTTTCTCTCATAAGAAAATGCAAACTGCATATTTACTATCATTTTCACGCAGACAAGCAGTTTTCACATGTTTTACGACAATTAGGTGGAAATAAGTCCTTAAAGGCAAAATTGTTTTATTTCACAAAGGTAAGTCTACTTTCACTATAACATTCAGGTTTGGATCATTCTCTCATAAGAAAATGCAAACTGCATATTAACCATTATTTTAACGCAGACAAGCAGTTTTTATATGCTTAACGACAATTGCGTGCAAATGAGTCCTTATAAGCAAAATTGCTTTATTTTACAAAGGTAAGTCTATTTACACTATAACATTCAGGTTTGGATCCTTCTCTCATAAGAAAATGCAAACTGCATATTAACCATTATTTTAACGCAACAAGCAGTTTTTACATGCTTTATGACAATTAGGGGCAAATGAGTCCTTATAGGCAAAATTGCTTTGTTTCATGAAGGTAAGTCTATTTACACTATAACATTCAGGTTTGGATCTTTCTCTCATAAGAAAATGCAAACTGCATATTAACCATTATTTAAACGCAGACAAGCAGTTTTTACATGCTTTATGACAATTAGGTGCAAATGAGTCCTTATAGGCAAAATTGCTTTATTTCATGAGGGTAAGTCTATTTACACTATAACATTCAGGTTTGGATCATTCTCTCATAAGAAAATGCAAACTGCATATTATCCATTATTTAAACGCAGACAAGCAGTTTTTACATGCTTTACGACAATTAGGTGCAAATGAGTCTTTATAGGCAAAATTGCTTTATTTCATGAGGGTAAGTATATTTACACTATAACATTCAGGTTTGGATCATTCTCTCATAAGAAAATGCAAACTGCATATTTACTATCATTTTCACGCAGACAAGCAGTTTTTACATGCTTCACGACAATTGCGTGCAAATGAGTCCTTATAGGCAAAATTGCTTTATTTTACAAAGGTAAGTCTATTTACACTATAACATTCAGGTTTGGATCATTCTCTCATAAGAAAATGCAATCTGCATATTAACCATTATTTTAACGCATACAAGCAGTTTTTACATGCTTTATGACAATTAGGGGCAAATGAGTCCTTATAGGCAAAATTGCTTTATTTCATGAAGGTAAGTCTATTTACACTATAACATTCAGGTTTGGATCATTCTCTCATAAGAAAATGCAAACTGCATATTAACCATTATTTAAACGCAGACAAGCAGTTTTTACATGCTTTACGACAATTAGGTGCAAATGAGTCTTTATAGGCAAAATTGCTTTATTTCATGAGGGTAAGTCTATTTACTTTATACCATTTAGGTTTGGATCATTCTCTCATAAGAAAATGCAAACTGCATATTTACTATCATTTTCACGCAGACAAGCAGTTTTTACACGCTTCACGACAATTGCGTGCAAATAAGTCCTTATAGGCAAAATTGCTTTATTTTACAAAGGTAAATCTATTTACACTATAACATTCAGGTTTGGATCATTCTCTCATAAGAAAATGCAAACTGCATATTAACCATTATTTTAACGCATACAAGCAGTTTTTACATGCTTCACGACAATTGCGTGCAAATGAGTCCTTATAGGCATAATTGCTTTATTTCATGAGGGTAAGTCTATTTACACTATAACATTCAGGTTTGGATCATTCTCTCATAAGAAAATGCAAACTGCATATTATCCATTATTTAAACGCAGACAAGCAGTTTTTACATGCTTTATGACAATTGCGTGCAAATGAGTCCTTATAGGCAAAAATGTTTTATTTTACAAAGGTAAGTCTATTTTCACTATAACATTCAGGTTTGGATCATTCTCTCATAAGAAAATGCAAACTGCATATTATACATTATTTTAACGCATACAAGCAGTTTTCACATGCTTTATGACAATAAGGGGCAAATAAGTCCTTATAGGCAAAATTGCTTTATTTCATGAAGGTAAGTCTATTTACACTATAACATTCAGGTTTAGATCATTCTCTCATAAGAAAATGCAAACTGCATATTTACTATCATTTTCACGCAGACAAGCAGTTTTTACATGCTTCACGACAATTGCGTGCAAATGAGTCCTTATAGGCAAAATTGCTTTATTTTACAAAGGTAAATCTATTTACACTATAACATTCAGGTTTGGATCATTCTCTCATAAGAAAATGCAAACTGCATATTAACCATTATTTTAACGCATACAAGCAGTTTTTACATGCTTTACGACAATTAGGGGCAAATTAGTCTATATAGGCAAAATTGCTTTATTTTACAAAGGTAAGTTTACTTAAACTATAACATTCAGGTTTAGATCATTCTCTCATAAGAAAATGCAAACTGCATATTAACTATTATTTAAACGCAGACAAGCAGTTTTTACATGCTTTACGACAATTAGGTGCAAATGAGTCCTTATAGGCATAATTGCTTTATTTCATGAGGGTAAGTCTATTTACACTATAACATTCAGGTTTGGATCATTCTCTCATAAGAAAATGCAAACTGCATATTATCCATTATTTAAACGCAGACAAGCAGTTTTTACATGCTTTATGACAATTAGGTGCAAATAAGTCTTTATAGGCAAAATTGCTTTATTTTACAAAGGTTAGTCTATTTACACTATAACATTCAGGTTTGGATCATTCTCTCATAAAAAAATGCAAACTGCATATTAACCATTATTTTAACGCAGACAAGCAGTTTTTACATGCTTCACGACAATTGCGTGCAAATGAGTCCTTATAGGCAAAAATGTTTTATTTTACAAAGGTAAGTCTATTTTCACTATAACATTCAGATTTAGATCATTCTCTCATAAGAAAATGCAAACTGCATATTATACATTATTTTAACGCATACAAGCAGTTTTTACATGCTTTGTGACAATAAGGGGCAAATAAGTCCTTATAGGCAAAATTGCTTTATTTCATGAAGGTAAGTCTATTTACACTATAACAATCAGGTTTGGATCATTCTCTCATAAGAAAATGCAAACTGCATATTAACCATTATTTTAACGCTGACAAGCAGTTTTTACATGCTTTATGACAATTAGGGGCAAATGAGTCCTTATAGGAAAAATTGCTCTATTTCATGAAGGTTAGTCTATTTACACTATAACATTCAGGTTTGGATCATTCTCTCATAAGAAAATGCAAACTGTATATTAACCATTATTTTAACGCAGACAAGCAGTTTTTACATGCTTCACGACAATTGCGTGCAAATGAGTCCTTATAAGCAAAATTGCTTTATTTTATGAGGGTAAGTCTATTTACACTATAACGTTCAGGTTTGGATCATTCTCTCATAAGAAAATGCAAACTGCATATTTACTATCATTTTCACGCAGACAAGCAGTTTTTACATGCTTCACGACAATTGCGTGCAAATGAGTCCTTATAGGCAAAATTGCTTTATTTTACAAAGGTAAGTCTATTTACACTATAACATTCAGGTTTGGATCATTCTCTCATAAGAAAATGCAAACTGCATATTAACCATTATTTTAACGCATACAAGCAGTTTTTACATGCTTTATGACAATTAGGGGCAAATGAGTCCTTATAGGCAAAATTGCTTTACTTTACAAAGGTAAGTTTACTTAAACTATAACATTCAGGTTTAGATCATTCTCTTATAAGAAAATGCAAACTGCATATTAACTATTATTTTAACGCATACACGCAGTTTTTACAAGCTTTATGACAAGTAGGTGCAAATGAGTCCTTATAGGCAAAATTGCTTTATTTTATGAGGGTAAGTCTATTTACACTATAACACTCTGGTTTGGATCTTTCTCTCATAAGAAAATGCAAACTGCTTATTTACTATCATTTTAACGCATACAAGCAGTTTTTACATGCTTTATGACAATTAGGGGCAAATGAGTCCTTATAGGCAAAATTTCTTTATTTCATGAAGGTTAGTCTATTTACACTATAACATTCAGGTTTGGATCATTCTCTCATAAGAAAATGCAAACTGCATATTATACATTATTTTAACGCATACAAGCAGTTTTTACATGCTTTATGACAATAAGGGGCAAATAAGTCCTTATAGGCAAAATTGCTTTATTTCATGAAGGTAAGTCTATTTACACTATAACATTCAGGTTTGGATCATTCTCTCATAAGAAAAAGCAAACTGCATATTAACCATTATTTTAACGCTGACAAGCAGTTTTTACATGCTTCACGACAATTGCGTGCAAATGAGTCCTTATAGGCAAAAATGTTTTATTTTACAAAGGTAAGTCTATTTTCACTATAACATTCAGGTTTGGATCATTCTCTCATAAGAAAATGCAAACTGCATATTATACATTATTTTAACGCATACAAGCAGTTTTCACATGCTTTATGACAATAAGGGGCAAATAAGTCCTTATAGGCAAAATTGCTTTATTTCATGAAGGTAAGTCTATTTACACTATAACCATCAGGTTTGGATCGTTCTCTCATAAGAAAATGCAAACTGCATATTAACCATTATTTTAACGCTGACAAGCAGTTTTTACATGCTTTATGACAATTAGGGGCAAATGAGTCCTTATAGGCAAAATTGCTTTATTTCATGAAGGTAAGTCTATTTACACTATAACATTCAGGTTTGGATCTTTCTCTCATAAGAAAATGCAAACTGCATATTTACTATCATTTTCACGCAGACAAGCAGTTTTCACATGTTTTACGACAATTAGGTGGAAATAAGTCCTTAAAGGCAAAAGTGTTTTATTTCACAAAGGTAAGTCTACTTTCACTATAACATTCAGGTTTGGATCATTCTCTCATAAGAAAATGCAAACTGCATATTAACCATTATTTTAACGCAGACAAGCAGTTTTTATATGCTTAACGACAATTGCGTGCAAATGAGTCCTTATAAGCAAAATTGCTTTATTTTACAAAGGTAAGTCTATTTACACTATAACATTCAGGTTTGGATCCTTCTCTCATAAGAAAATGCAAACTGCATATTAACCATTATTTTAACGCAACAAGCAGTTTTTACATGCTTTATGACAATTAGGGGCAAATGAGTCCTTATAGGCAAAATTGCTTTGTTTCATGAAGGTAAGTCTATTTACACTATAACATTCAGGTTTGGATCTTTCTCTCATAAGAAAATGCAAACTGCATATTAACCATTATTTAAACGCAGACAAGCAGTTTTTACATGCTTTATGACAATTAGGTGCAAATGAGTCCTTATAGGCAAAATTGCTTTATTTCATGAGGGTAAGTCTATTTACACTATAACATTCAGGTTTGGATCATTCTCTCATAAGAAAATGCAAACTGCATATTATCCATTATTTAAACGCAGACAAGCAGTTTTTACATGCTTTACGACAATTAGGTGCAAATGAGTCTTTATAGGCAAAATTGCTTTATTTCATGAGGGTAAGTATATTTACACTATAACATTCAGGTTTGGATCATTCTCTCATAAGAAAATGCAAACTGCATATTTACTATCATTTTCACGCAGACAAGCAGTTTTTACATGCTTCACGACAATTGCGTGCAAATGAGTCCTTATAGGCAAAATTGCTTTATTTTACAAAGGTAAGTCTATTTACACTATAACATTCAGGTTTGGATCATTCTCTCATAAGAAAATGCAATCTGCATATTAACCATTATTTTAACGCATACAAGCAGTTTTTACATGCTTTATGACAATTAGGGGCAAATGAGTCCTTATAGGCAAAATTGCTTTATTTCATGAAGGTAAGTCTATTTACACTATAACATTCAGGTTTGGATCATTCTCTCATAAGAAAATGCAAACTGCATATTAACCATTATTTAAACGCAGACAAGCAGTTTTTACATGCTTTACGACAATTAGGTGCAAATGAGTCTTTATAGGCAAAATTGCTTTATTTCATGAGGGTAAGTCTATTTACTTTATACCATTTAGGTTTGGATCATTCTCTCATAAGAAAATGCAAACTGCATATTTACTATCATTTTCACGCAGACAAGCAGTTTTTACACGCTTCACGACAATTGCGTGCAAATAAGTCCTTATAGGCAAAATTGCTTTATTTTACAAAGGTAAATCTATTTACACTATAACATTCAGGTTTGGATCATTCTCTCATAAGAAAATGCAAACTGCATATTAACCATTATTTTAACGCATACAAGCAGTTTTTACATGCTTTACGACAATTAGGGGCAAATTAGTCTATATAGGCAAAATTGCTTTATTTTACAAAGGTAAGTTTACTTAAACTATAACATTCAGGTTTAGATCATTCTCTCATAAGAAAATGCAAACTGCATATTAACTATTATTTTAACCCATACAAGCAGTTTTTACAAGCTTTATGACAATTAGGTGCAAATGAGTCCTTATAGGCAAATTTGCTTTATTTCATGAGGGTAAGTCTATTTACACTATAACATTCAGGTTTAGATCATTCTCTCATAAGAAAATGCAAACTGCATATTTACTATCATTTTCACGCAGACAAGCAGTTTTTACATGCTTCACGACAATTGCGTGCAAATGAGTCCTTATAGGCAAAATTGCTTTATTTTACAAAGGTAAATCTATTTACACTATAACATTCAGGTTTGGATCATTCTCTCATAAGAAAATGCAAACTGCATATTAACCATTATTTTAACGCATACAAGCAGTTTTTACATGCTTTACGACAATTAGGGGCAAATTAGTCTATATAGGCAAAATTGCTTTATTTTACAAAGGTAAGTTTACTTAAACTATAACATTCAGGTTTAGATCATTCTCTCATAAGAAAATGCAAACTGCATATTAACTATTATTTAAACGCAGACAAGCAGTTTTTACATGCTTTACGACAATTAGGTGCAAATGAGTCCTTATAGGCATAATTGCTTTATTTCATGAGGGTAAGTCTATTTACACTATAACATTCAGGTTTGGATCATTCTCTCATAAGAAAATGCAAACTGCATATTATCCATTATTTAAACGCAGACAAGCAGTTTTTACATGCTTTATGACAATTAGGTGCAAATAAGTCTTTATAGGCAAAATTGCTTTATTTTACAAAGGTTAGTCTATTTACACTATAACATTCAGGTTTGGATCATTCTCTCATAAAAAAATGCAAACTGCATATTAACCATTATTTTAACGCAGACAAGCAGTTTTTACATGCTTCACGACAATTGCGTGCAAATGAGTCCTTATAGGCAAAAATGTTTTATTTTACAAAGGTAAGTCTATTTTCACTATAACATTCAGATTTGGATCATTCTCTCATAAGAAAATGCAAACTGCATATTATACATTATTTTAACGCATACAAGCAGTTTTTACATGCTTTGTGACAATAAGGGGCAAATAAGTCCTTATAGGCAAAATTGCTTTATTTCATGAAGGTAAGTCTATTTACACTATAACAATCAGGTTTGGATCATTCTCTCATAAGAAAATGCAAACTGCATATTAACCATTATTTTAACGCTGACAAGCAGTTTTTACATGCTTTATGACAATTAGGGGCAAATGAGTCCTTATAGGAAAAATTGCTCTATTTCATGAAGGTTAGTCTATTTACACTATAACATTCAGGTTTGGATCATTCTCTCATAAGAAAATGCAAACTGTATATTAACCATTATTTTAACGCAGACAAGCAGTTTTTACATGCTTCACGACAATTGCGTGCAAATGAGTCCTTATAAGCAAAATTGCTTTATTTTATGAGGGTAAGTCTATTTACACTATAACGTTCAGGTTTGGATCATTCTCTCATAAGAAAATGCAAACTGCATATTTACTATCATTTTCACGCAGACAAGCAGTTTTTACATGCTTCACGACAATTGCGTGCAAATGAGTCCTTATAGGCAAAATTGCTTTATTTTACAAAGGTAAGTCTATTTACACTATAACATTCAGGTTTGGATCATTCTCTCATAAGAAAATGCAAACTGCATATTAACCATTATTTTAACGCATACAAGCAGTTTTTACATGCTTTATGACAATTAGGGGCAAATGAGTCCTTATAGGCAAAATTGCTTTACTTTACAAAGGTAAGTTTACTTAAACTATAACATTCAGGTTTAGATCATTCTCTTATAAGAAAATGCAAACTGCATATTAACTATTATTTTAACGCATACACGCAGTTTTTACAAGCTTTATGACAAGTAGGTGCAAATGAGTCCTTATAGGCAAAATTGCTTTATTTTATGAGGGTAAGTCTATTTACACTATAACACTCTGGTTTGGATCTTTCTCTCATAAGAAAATGCAAACTGCTTATTTACTATCATTTTAACGCATACAAGCAGTTTTTACATGCTTTATGACAATTAGGGGCAAATGAGTCCTTATAGGCAAAATTTCTTTATTTCATGAAGGTTAGTCTATTTACACTATAACATTCAGGTTTGGATCATTCTCTCATAAGAAAATGCAAACTGCATATTATACATTATTTTAACGCATACAAGCAGTTTTTACATGCTTTATGACAATAAGGGGCAAATAAGTCCTTATAGGCAAAATTGCTTTATTTCATGAAGGTAAGTCTATTTACACTATAACATTCAGGTTTGGATCATTCTCTCATAAGAAAAAGCAAACTGCATATTAACCATTATTTTAACGCTGACAAGCAGTTTTTACATGCTTCACGACAATTGCGTGCAAATGAGTCCTTATAGGCAAAAATGTTTTATTTTACAAAGGTAAGTCTATTTTCACTATAACATTCAGGTTTGGATCATTCTCTCATAAGAAAATGCAAACTGCATATTATACATTATTTTAACGCATACAAGCAGTTTTCACATGCTTTATGACAATAAGGGGCAAATAAGTCCTTATAGGCAAAATTGCTTTATTTCATGAAGGTAAGTCTATTTACACTATAACCATCAGGTTTGGATCGTTCTCTCATAAGAAAATGCAAACTGCATATTAACCATTATTTTAACGCTGACAAGCAGTTTTTACATGCTTTATGACAATTAGGGGCAAATGAGTCCTTATAGGCAAAATTGCTTTATTTCATGAAGGTAAGTCTATTTACACTATAACATTCAGGTTTGGATCATTCTCTCATAAGAAAATGCAAACTGCATATTAACCATTATTTTAACGCAGACAAGCAGTTTTTACATACTTCACGACAATTGCGTGCAAATGAGTCCTTATAGGCAAAATTGCTTTATTTTACAAAAGTAAGTCTATTTACACTATAACATTCAGGTTTGGATCATTCTCTCATAAGAAAATGCAAACTGCATATTAACCATTATTTAAACGCAGACAAGCAGTTTTCACATGCTTTACGACAATTAGGTGCAAATGAATCTTTATAGGCAAAATTGCTTTATTTTATGAGGGTAAGTCTATTTACACTATAACGTTCAGGTTTGGATCATTCTCTCATAAGAAAATGCAAACTGCATATTTACTATCATTTTCACGCAGACAAGCAGTTTTTACATGCTTCACGACAATTGCGTGCAAATGAGTCCTTATTGGCAAAAATGTTTTATTTTACAAAGGTAAGTCTATTTTCACTATAACATTCAGGTTTGGATCATTCTCTCATAAGAAAATGCAAACTGCATATTATACATTATTTTAACGCATACAAGCAGTTTTTACATGCTGTATGACAATAAGGGGCAAATAAGTCCTTATAGGCAAAATTGCTTTATTTCATGAAGGTAAGTCTATTTACACTATAACAATCAGGTTTGGATCATTCTCTCATAAGAAAATGCAAACTGCATATTAACCATTATTTTAACGCTGACAAGCAGTTTTTACATGCTTTATGACAATTAGGGGCAAATGAGTCCTTATAGGAAAAATTGCTTTATTTCATGAAGGTTAGTCTATTTACACTATAACATTAAGGTTTGGATCATTCTCTCATAAGAAAATGCAAACTGCATATTAACCATTATTTTAACGCAGACAAGCAGTTTTTACATGCTTCACGTCAATTGCGTGCAAATGAGTCCTTATAGGCAAAATTGCTTTATTTCATGAGGGTAAGTCTATTTACACTATAACGTTCAGGTTTGGATCATTCTCTCATAAGAAAATGCAAACTGCATATTTACTATCATTTTCACGCAGACAAGCAGTTTTTACATGCTTCACGACAATTGCGTGCAAATGAGTCCTTATAGGCAAAATTGCTTTATTTTACAAAGGTAAGTCTATTTACACTATAACATTCAGGCTTAGATCATTCTCTCATTAGAAAATGCAAACTGCATATTAACCATTATTTTAACGCATACAAGCAGTTTTTACATGCTTTATGACAATTAGGGGCAAATGAGTCCTTATAGGCAAAATTGCTTTACTTTACAAAGGTTAGTTTACTTAAACTATAACATTCAGGCTTAGATCATTCTCTTATAAGAAAATGCAAACTGCATATTAACTATTATTTTAACGCATACACGCAGTTTTTACAAGCTTTATGACAAGTAGGTGCAAATGAGTCCTTATAGGCAAAATTGCTTTATTGTATGAGGGTAAGTCTATTTACACTATAACATTCTGGTTTGGATCTTTCTCTCATAAGAAAATGCAAACTGCATATTTACTATCATTTTAACGCATACAAGCAGTTTTTACATGCTTTATGACAATTAGGTGCAAATGAGTCTTTATAGGCAAAATTGCTTTATTTCATGAAGGTAAGTCTATTTACACTATAACAATCAGGATTGGATCATTCTCTCATAAGAAAATGCAAACTGCATATTAACCATTATTTTAACGCTGACAAGCAGTTTTTACATGCTTTATGACAATTAGGGGCAAATGAGTCCTTATAGGAAAAATTGCTTTATTTCATGAAAGTTAGTCTATTTACACTATAACATTCAGGTTTGGATCATTCTCTCATAAGAAAATGCAAACTGCATATTAACCATTATTTTAACGCAGACAAGCAGTTTTTACATGGTTCACGACAATTGCGTGCAAATGAGTCCTTATAGGCAAAATTGCTTTATTTCATGAGGGTAAGTCTATTTACACTATAACGTTCAGGTTTGGATCATTCTCTCATAAGAAAATGCAAACTGCATATTAACCATTATTTTAACGCTGACAATCAGTTTTTACATGCTTTATGACAATTAGGGGCAAATGAGTCCTTATAGGAAAAATTGCTATATTTCATGAAGGTTAGTCTATTTACACTATAACATTAAGGTTTGGATCATTCTCTCATAAGAAAATGCAATCTGCATATTAACCATTATTTTAACGCAGACAAGCAGTTTTTACATGCTTCACGACAATTGCGTGCAAATGAGTCCTTATAGGCAAAATTGCTTTATTTCATGAGGGTAAGTCTATTTACACTATAACGTTCAGGTTTGGATCATTCTCTCATAAGAAAATGCAAACTGCATATTTACTATCATTTTCACGCAGACAAGCAGTTTTTACATGCTTCACGACAATTGCGTGCAAATGAGTCCTTATAGGCAAAATTGCTTTATTTTACAAAGGTAAGTCTATTTACACTATAACATTCAGGTTTGGATCATTCTCTCATAAGAAAATGAAAACTGCATATTAACCATTATTTTAACGCATACAAGCAGTTTTTACATGCTTTATGACAATTAGGGGCAAATGAGTCCTTATAGGCAAAATTGCTTTACTTTACAGAGGTTAGTTTACTTAAACTATAACATTCAGGTTTAGATCATTCTCTTATAAGAAAATGCAAACTGCATATTAACTATTATTTTAACGCATACACGCAGTTTTTACAAGCTGTATGACAAGTAGGTGCAAATGAGTCCTTATAGGCAAAATTGCTTTATTTTATGAGGGTAAGTCTGTTTACACTATAACATTCTGGTTTGGATCTTTCTCTCATAAGAAAATGCAAACTGCATATTTACTATCATTTTAACGCATACAAACAGTTTTTACATGCTTTATGACAATTAGGTGCAAATGAGTCTTTATAGGCAAAATTGCTTTATTTTATGAGGGTTAGTCTATTTTCACAAAAACATTTAGGTTTGGATCATTCTCTCATAAGAAAATGCAAACTGCATATTAACCATTATTTTAACGCAGACAAGCAGTTTTTACATGCTTCACGACAATTGCGTGCAAATGAGTCCTTATAGGCAAAATTACGTTATTTTACAAAGGTAAGTCTATTTTCACTATAACATTCAGGTTTGGATCATTCTCTCATAAGAAAATGCAAACTGCATATTAACCATTATTTTAACGCATACAAGCAGTTTTTACATGCTTTATGACAATTAGGGGCAAATGAGTCCTTATAGGCAAAATTGCTTTATTTCATGAAGGTAAGTCTATTTACACTATAACATTCAGGTTTGGATCTTTCTCTCATAAGAAAATGCAAACTGCATATTTACTATCATTTTCACGCAGACAAGCAGTTTTCACATGTTTTACGACAATTAGGTGGAAATAAGTCCTTAAAGGCAAAATTGTTTTATTTCACAAAGGTAAGTCTACTTTCACTATAACATTCAGGTTTGGATCATTCTCTCATAAGAAAATGCAAACTGCATATTAACCATTATTTTAACGCAGACAAGCAGTTTTTATATGCTTAACGACAATTGCGTGCAAATGAGTCCTTATAAGCAAAATTGCTTTATTTTACAAAGGTAAGTCTATTTACACTATAACATTCAGGTTTGGATCCTTCTCTCATAAGAAAATGCAAACTGCATATTAACCATTATTTTAACGCAACAAGCAGTTTTTACATGCTTTATGACAATTAGGGGCAAATGAGTCCTTATAGGCAAAATTGCTTTGTTTCATGAAGGTAAGTCTATTTACACTATAACATTCAGGTTTGGATCTTTCTCTCATAAGAAAATGCAAACTGCATATTAACCATTATTTAAACGCAGACAAGCAGTTTTTACATGCTTTATGACAATTAGGTGCAAATGAGTCCTTATAGGCAAAATTGCTTTATTTCATGAGGGTAAGTCTATTTACACTATAACATTCAGGTTTGGATCATTCTCTCATAAGAAAATGCAAACTGCATATTATCCATTATTTAAACGCAGACAAGCAGTTTTTACATGCTTTACGACAATTAGGTGCAAATGAGTCTTTATAGGCAAAATTGCTTTATTTCATGAGGGTAAGTATATTTACACTATAACATTCAGGTTTGGATCATTCTCTCATAAGAAAATGCAAACTGCATATTTACTATCATTTTCACGCAGACAAGCAGTTTTTACATGCTTCACGACAATTGCGTGCAAATGAGTCCTTATAGGCAAAATTGCTTTATTTTACAAAGGTAAGTCTATTTACACTATAACATTCAGGTTTGGATCATTCTCTCATAAGAAAATGCAATCTGCATATTAACCATTATTTTAACGCATACAAGCAGTTTTTACATGCTTTATGACAATTAGGGGCAAATGAGTCCTTATAGGCAAAATTGCTTTATTTCATGAAGGTAAGTCTATTTACACTATAACATTCAGGTTTGGATCATTCTCTCATAAGAAAATGCAAACTGCATATTAACCATTATTTAAACGCAGACAAGCAGTTTTTACATGCTTTACGACAATTAGGTGCAAATGAGTCTTTATAGGCAAAATTGCTTTATTTCATGAGGGTAAGTCTATTTACTTTATACCATTTAGGTTTGGATCATTCTCTCATAAGAAAATGCAAACTGCATATTTACTATCATTTTCACGCAGACAAGCAGTTTTTACACGCTTCACGACAATTGCGTGCAAATAAGTCCTTATAGGCAAAATTGCTTTATTTTACAAAGGTAAATCTATTTACACTATAACATTCAGGTTTGGATCATTCTCTCATAAGAAAATGCAAACTGCATATTAACCATTATTTTAACGCATACAAGCAGTTTTTACATGCTTTACGACAATTAGGGGCAAATTAGTCTATATAGGCAAAATTGCTTTATTTTACAAAGGTAAGTTTACTTAAACTATAACATTCAGGTTTAGATCATTCTCTCATAAGAAAATGCAAACTGCATATTAACTATTATTTTAACCCATACAAGCAGTTTTTACAAGCTTTATGACAATTAGGTGCAAATGAGTCCTTATAGGCAAATTTGCTTTATTTCATGAGGGTAAGTCTATTTACACTATAACATTCAGGTTTAGATCATTCTCTCATAAGAAAATGCAAACTGCATATTTACTATCATTTTCACGCAGACAAGCAGTTTTTACATGCTTCACGACAATTGCGTGCAAATGAGTCCTTATAGGCAAAATTGCTTTATTTTACAAAGGTAAATCTATTTACACTATAACATTCAGGTTTGGATCATTCTCTCATAAGAAAATGCAAACTGCATATTAACCATTATTTTAACGCATACAAGCAGTTTTTACATGCTTTACGACAATTAGGGGCAAATTAGTCTATATAGGCAAAATTGCTTTATTTTACAAAGGTAAGTTTACTTAAACTATAACATTCAGGTTTAGATCATTCTCTCATAAGAAAATGCAAACTGCATATTAACTATTATTTAAACGCAGACAAGCAGTTTTTACATGCTTTACGACAATTAGGTGCAA
This sequence comes from Xanthostigma xanthostigma, assembly GCA_963575645.1. Classification (NCBI taxonomy): domain Eukaryota; kingdom Metazoa; phylum Arthropoda; class Insecta; order Raphidioptera; family Raphidiidae; genus Xanthostigma; species Xanthostigma xanthostigma. The sequence goes on along the minus strand of OY754470.1, from coordinate 33,247,198 downwards.
ATGAGTCCTTATAGGCATAATTGCTTTATTTCATGAGGGTAAGTCTATTTACACTATAACATTCAGGTTTGGATCATTCTCTCATAAGAAAATGCAAACTGCATATTATCCATTATTTAAACGCAGACAAGCAGTTTTTACATGCTTTATGACAATTAGGTGCAAATAAGTCTTTATAGGCAAAATTGCTTTATTTTACAAAGGTTAGTCTATTTACACTATAACATTCAGGTTTGGATCATTCTCTCATAAAAAAATGCAAACTGCATATTAACCATTATTTTAACGCAGACAAGCAGTTTTTACATGCTTCACGACAATTGCGTGCAAATGAGTCCTTATAGGCAAAAATGTTTTATTTTACAAAGGTAAGTCTATTTTCACTATAACATTCAGATTTGGATCATTCTCTCATAAGAAAATGCAAACTGCATATTATACATTATTTTAACGCATACAAGCAGTTTTTACATGCTTTGTGACAATAAGGGGCAAATAAGTCCTTATAGGCAAAATTGCTTTATTTCATGAAGGTAAGTCTATTTACACTATAACAATCAGGTTTGGATCATTCTCTCATAAGAAAATGCAAACTGCATATTAACCATTATTTTAACGCTGACAAGCAGTTTTTACATGCTTTATGACAATTAGGGGCAAATGAGTCCTTATAGGAAAAATTGCTCTATTTCATGAAGGTTAGTCTATTTACACTATAACATTCAGGTTTGGATCATTCTCTCATAAGAAATGCAAACTGTATATTAACCATTATTTTAACGCAGACAAGCAGTTTTTACATGCTTCACGACAATTGCGTGCAAATGAGTCCTTATAAGCAAAATTGCTTTATTTTATGAGGGTAAGTCTATTTACACTATAACGTTCAGGTTTGGATCATTCTCTCATAAGAAAATGCAAACTGCATATTTACTATCATTTTCACGCAGACAAGCAGTTTTTACATGCTTCACGACAATTGCGTGCAAATGAGTCCTTATAGGCAAAATTGCTTTATTTTACAAAGGTAAGTCTATTTACACTATAACATTCAGGTTTGGATCATTCTCTCATAAGAAAATGCAAACTGCATATTAACCATTATTTTAACGCATACAAGCAGTTTTTACATGCTTTATGACAATTAGGGGCAAATGAGTCCTTATAGGCAAAATTGCTTTACTTTACAAAGGTAAGTTTACTTAAACTATAACATTCAGGTTTGGATCATTCTCTTATAAGAAAATGCAAACTGCATATTAACTATTATTTTAACGCATACACGCAGTTTTTACAAGCTTTATGACAAGTAGGTGCAAATGAGTCCTTATAGGCAAAATTGCTTTATTTTATGAGGGTAAGTCTATTTACACTATAACACTCTGGTTTGGATCTTTCTCTCATAAGAAAATGCAAACTGCTTATTTACTATCATTTTAACGCATACAAGCAGTTTTTACATGCTTTATGACAATTAGGGGCAAATGAGTCCTTATAGGCAAAATTTCTTTATTTCATGAAGGTTAGTCTATTTACACTATAACATTCAGGTTTGGATCATTCTCTCATAAGAAAATGCAAACTGCATATTATACATTATTTTAACGCATACAAGCAGTTTTTACATGCTTTATGACAATAAGGGGCAAATAAGTCCTTATAGGCAAAATTGCTTTATTTCATGAAGGTAAGTCTATTTACACTATAACATTCAGGTTTGGATCATTCTCTCATAAGAAAAAGCAAACTGCATATTAACCATTATTTTAACGCTGACAAGCAGTTTTTACATGCTTCACGACAATTGCGTGCAAATAAGTCCTTAAAGGCAAAATTGCTTTATTTTAGAAAGGTAAGTCTATTTACACTATAACATTCAGGTTTGGATCATTTTCTCGAAAGATAATGCAAACTGATCATTTCCTATTGTTTTCACTCAGACAAGCAGTATTTACATGCTTTATGACAATTAGGTGCAAATAAGTCCTTATAGGCAAAATTGCTTTATTTCACAAAGGTAAGTCTACTTTCACTATAATATTCAGGGTTGGATCATTCTCTCATAAGAAAATGCAAACTGCATATTAACCATTATTTTAACGCAGACAAGCAGTTTTTACATGCTTCACGACAATTGCGTGCAAATGAGTCCTTATAGGCAAAATTGCTTTATTTTACAAAGGTAAGTCTATTTATATTATAACATTCAGGTTTGGATCATTTTCTCAAAAGATAATGCAAACTGATCATTTCCTATTTTTTTCACGCAGACAAGCAGTATTTACATGCTTTATGACAATTAGGTGCAAATGTGTCCTTATAGGCAGAATTCCTTTATTCACAAAGGTAAGTCTACTTTCACTATAATATTCAGGGTTAGATCATTCTCTCATAAGAAAATGCAAACTGCATATTAACCAATATTTTAACGCAGACAAACAGTCTTTACATGCTTCACGACAATTGCGTGAAAATGAGTCCTTGTAGGCAAAATTGCTTTATTTTACAAAGGTAAGTCTATTTACACTATAACATTCAGGTTTGGATCATTCTCTCATAAGAAAATGCAAACTGCATATTAACCATTATTTTAACGCAAACAAGCATTTTTTACATGCTTTATGACAATTAGGTGCAAATGTGTCCTTATAGGCAGAATTGCTTTATTTCACAAAGGTAAGTCTACTTTCACTATAATATTCAGGGTTGGATCATTCTCTCATAAGAAAATGCAAACTGCATATTAACCATTATTTTAACGCAACAAGCAGTTTTTACATGCTTTACGACAATTAGGTGCAAATGAGTCCTTTTAGGCAAAACTGCTTTATTTCACAAAGGTAAGTTTACTTACACTATAACATTCAGGTTTGGATCATTCTCTCACAAGAAAATGCAAACTGCATATTAACTATTATTTTAACGCATACAAGCAGTTTTTACATGCTTTATGACAATTAGGTGCAAATGAGTCCTTATAGGCAAAATTGCTTTATTTCATGAGGGTAAGTCTATTTACACTATAACATTCAGGTTTAGATCATTCTCTCATAAGAAAATGCAAACTGCATATTTACTATCATTTTCACGCAGACAAGCAGTTTTTACATGCTTCACGACAATTGCGTGCAAATGAGTCCTTATAGGCAAAATTGCTTTATTTTACAAAGGTAAATCTATTTACACTATAACATTCAGGTTTGGATCATTCTCTCATAAGAAAATGCAAACTGCATATTAACCATTATTTTAACGCAGACAAGCAGTTTTTACATGCTTCACGACAATTGCGTGCAAATGAGTCCTTATAGGCAAAAATGTTTTATTTTACAAAGGTAAGTCTATTTTCACTATAACATTCAGATTTGGATCATTCTCTTATAAGAAAATGCAAACTGCATATTATACATTATTTTAACGCATACAAGCAGTTTTTACATGCTTTATGACAATAAGGGGCAAATAAGTCCTTATAGGCAAAATTGCTTTATTTCATGAAGGTAAGTCTATTTACACTATAACAATCAGGTTTGGATCATTCTCTCATAAGAAAATGCAAACTGCATATTAACCATTATTTTAACGCTGACAAGCAGTTTTTACATGCTTTATGACAATTAGGGGCAAATGAGTCCTTATTGGAAAAATTGCTTTATTTCATGAAGGTTAGTCTATTTACACTATAACATTCAGGTTTGGATCATTCTCTCATAAGAAAATGCAAACTGTATATTAACCATTATTTTAACGCAGACAAGCAGTTTTTACATGCTTCACGACAATTGCGTGCAAATGAGTCCTTATAAGCAAAATTGCTTTATTTTATGAGGGTAAGTCTATTTACACTATAACGTTCAGGTTTGGATCATTCTCTCATAAGAAAATGCAAACTGCATATTTACTATCATTTTCACGCAGACAAGCAGTTTTTACATGCTTTATGACAATTAGGTGCAAATGAGTCCTTATAGGCATAATTGCTTTATTTCATGAGGGTAAGTCTATTTACACTATAACATTCAGGTTTGGATCATTCTCTCATAAGAAAATGCAAACTGCATATTATCCATTATTTAAACGCAGACAAGCAGTTTTTACATGCTTTACGACAATTAGGTGCAAATGAGTCCTTATAAGCAAAATTGCTTTATTTCATGAGGGTAAGTATATTTACACTATAACATTCAGGTTTAGATCATTCTCTCATAAGAAAATGCAAACTGCATATTTACTATCATTTTCACGCAGACAAGCAGTTTTTACATGCTTCACGACAATTGCGTGCAAATGAGTCCTTATAGGCAAAATTGCTTTATTTTACAAAGGTGAATCTATTTACACTATAACATTCAGGTTTGGATCATTCTCTCATAAGAAAATGCAAACTGCATATTAACCATTATTTTAACGCATACAAGCAGTTTTTACATGCTTTACGACAATTAGGGGCAAATTAGTCTATATAGGCAAAATTGCTTTATTTTACAAAGGTAAGTTTACTTAAACTATAACATTCAGGTTTAGATCATTCTCTCATAAGAAAATGCTAACTGCATATTAACTATTATTTAAACGCAGACAAGCAGTTTTTACATGCTTTACGACAATTAGGTGCAAATGAGTCCTTATAGGCATAATTGCTTTATTTCATGAGGGTAAGTCTATTTACACTATAACATTCAGGTTTGGATCATTCTCTCATAAGAAAATGCAAACTGCATATTATCCATTATTTAAACGCAGACAAGCAGTTTTTACATGCTTTATGACAATTAGGTGCAAATAAGTCTTTATAGGCAAAATTGCTTTATTTTACAAAGGTTAGTCTATTTACACTATAACATTCAGGTTTGGATCATTCTCTCATAAGAAAATGCAAACTGCATATTAACCATTATTTTAACGCAGACAAGCAGTTTTTACATGCTTCACGACAATTGCGTGCAAATGAGTCCTTATAGGCAAAAATGTTTTATTTTACAAAGGTAAGTCTATTTTCACTATAACATTCAGATTTGGATCATTCTCTCTCATAAGAAAATGCAAACTGCATATTATACATTATTTTAACGCATACAAGCAGTTTTTACATGCTTTATGACAATAAGGGGCAAATAAGTCCTTATAGGCAAAATTGCTTTATTTCATGAAGGTAAGTCTATTTACACTATAACAATCAGGTTTGGATCATTCTCTCATAAGAAAATGCAAACTGCATATTAACCATTATTTTAACGCTGACAAGCAGTTTTTACATGCTTTATGACAATTAGGGGCAAATGAGTCCTTATAGGAAAAATTGCTTTATTTCATGAAGGTTAGTCTATTTACACTATAACATTCAGGTTTGGATCATTCTCCCATAAGAAAATGCAAACTGTATATTAACCATTATTTTAACGCAGACAAGCAGTTTTTACATGCTTCACGACAATTGCGTGCAAATGAGTCCTTATAAGCAAAATAGCTTTATTTTATGAGGGTAAGTCTATTTACACTATAACGTTCAGGTTTGGATCATTCTCTCATAAGAAAATGCAAACTGCATATTTACTATCATTTTCACGCAGACAAGCAGTTTTTACATGCTTTATGACAATTAGGTGCAAATGAGTCCTTATAGGCATAATTGCTTTATTTCATGAGGGTAAGTCTATTTACACTATAACATTCAGGTTTGGATCATTCTCTCATAAGAAAATGCAAACTGCATATTATCCATTATTTAAACGCAGACAAGCAGTTTTTACATGCTTTACGACAATTAGGTGCAAATGAGTCTTTATAGGCAAAATTGCTTTATTTCATGAGGGTAAGTATATTTACACTATAACATTCAGGTTTAGATCATTCTCTCATAAGAAAATGCAAACTGCATATTTACTATCATTTTCACGCAGACAAGCAGTTTTTACATGCTTCACGACAATTGCGTGCAAATGAGTCCTTATAGGCAAAATTGCTTTATTTTACAAAGGTAAATCTATTTACACTATAACATTCAGGTTTGGATCATTCTCTCATAAGAAAATGCAAACTGCATATTAACCATTATTTTAACGCATACAAGCAGTTTTTACATGCTTTACGACAATTAGGGGCAAATTAGTCTATATAGGCAAAATTGCTTTATTTTACAAAGGTAAGTTTACTTAAACTATAACATTCAGGTTTAGATCATTCTCTCATAAGAAAATGCAAACTGCATATTAACTATTATTTTAACGCATACAAGCAGTTTTTACAAGCTTTATGACAATTAGGTGCAAATGAGTCCTTATAGGCAAAATTGCTTTATTTCATGAGGGTAAGTCTATTTACACTATAACATTCAGGTTTAGATCATTCTCTCATAAGAAAATGCAAACTGCATATTTACTATCATTTTCACGCAGACAAGCAGTTTTTACATGCTTCACGACAATTGCGTGCAAATGAGTCCTTATAGGCAAAATTGCTTTATTTTACAAAGGTAAATCTATTTACACTATAACATTCAGGTTTGGATCATTCTCTCATAAGAAAATGCAAACTGCATATTAACCATTATTTTAACGCATACAAGCAGTTTTTACATGCTTTACGACAATTAGGGGCAAATTAGTCTATATAGGCAAAATTGCTTTATTTTACAAAGGTAAGTTTACTTAAACTATAACATTCAGGTTTAGATCATTCTCTCATAAGAAAATGCAAACTGCATATTAACTATTATTTAAACGCAGACAAGCAGTTTTTACATGCTTTACGACAATTAGGTGCAAATGAGTCCTTATAGGCAAAATTGCTTTATTTCATGAGGGTAAGTCTATTTACACTATAACATTCAGTTTTGGATCATTCTCTCATAAGAAAATGCAAACTGCATATTATCCATTATTTAAACGCAGACAAGCAGTTTTTACATGCTTTATGACAATTAGGTGCAAATAAGTCTTTATAGGCAAAATTGCTTTATTTTACAAAGGTTAGTCTATTTACACTATAACATTCAGGTTTGGATCATTCTCTCATAAGAAAATGCAAACTGCATATTAACCATTATTTTAACGCAGACAAGCAGTTTTTACATGCTTCACGACAATTGCGTGCAAATGAGTCCTTATAGGCAAAAATGTTTTATTTTACAAAGGTAAGTCTATTTACACTATAACATTCAGGTTTGGATCATTCTCTCATAAGAAAATGCAAACTGCATATTAACCATTATTTTAACGCATACAAGCAGTTTTTACATGCTTTACGACAATTAGGGGCAAATTAGTCTATATAGGCAAAATTGCTTTATTTTACAAAGGCAAGTTTACTTAAACTATAACATTCAGATTTGGATCATTCTCTCATAAGAAAATGCAAACTGCATATTATACATTATTTTAACGCATACAAGCAGTTTTTACATGCTTTATGACAATAAGGGGCAAATAAGTCCTTATAGGCAAAATTGCTTTATTTCATGAAGGTAAGTCTATTTACACTATAACAATCAGGTTTGGATCATTCTGTCATAAGAAAATGCAAACTGCATATTAACCATTATTTTAACGCTGACAAGCAGTTTTTACATGCTTTATGACATTTAGGGGCAAATGAGTCCTTATAGGAAAAATTGCTTTATTTCATGAAGGTTAGTCTATTTACACTATAACATTCAGGTTTGGATCATTCTCTCATAAGAAAATGCAAACTGTATATTAACCATTATTTTAACGCAGACAAGCAGTTTTTACATGCTTCACGACAATTGCGTGCAAATGAGTCCTTATAAGCAAAATTGCTTTATTTTATGAGGGTAAGTCTATTTACACTATAACGTTCAGGTTTGGATCATTCTCTCATAAGAAAATGCAAACTGCATATTTACTATCATTTTCACGCAGACAAGCAGTTTTTACATGCTTCACGACAATTGCGTGCAAATGAGTCCTTATAGGCAAAATTGCTTTATTTTACAAAGGTAAGTCTATTTACACTATAACATTCAGGTTTGGATCATTCTCTCATAAGAAAATGCAAACTGCATATTAACCATTATTTTAACGCATACAAGCAGTTTTTACATGCTTTATGACAATTAGGGGCAAATGAGTCCTTATAGGCAAAATTGCTTTACTTTACAAAGGTAAGTTTACTTAAAATATAACATTCAGGTTTAGATCATTCTCTTATAAGAAAATGCAAACTGCATATTAACTATTATTTTAACGCATACACGCAGTTTTTACAAGCTTTATGACAAGTAGGTGCAAATGAGTCCTTATAGGCAAAATTGCTTTATTTTATGAGGGTAAGTCTATTTACACTATAACACTCTGGTTTGGATCTTTCTCTCATAAGAAAATGCAAACTGCATATTTACTATCATTTTAACGCATACAAGCAGTTTTTACATGCTTTATGACAATTAGGGGCAAATGAGTCCTTATAGGCAAAATTTCTTTATTTCATGAAGGTTAGTCTATTTACACTATAACATTCAGGTTTGGATCATTCTCTCATAAGAAAATGCAAACTGCATATTATACATTATTTTAACGCATACAAGCAGTTTTTACATGCTTTATGACAATAAGGGGCAAATAAGTCCTTATAGGCAAAATTGCTTTATTTCATGAAGGTAAGTCTATTTACACTATAACATTCAGGTTTGGATCATTCTCTCATAAGAAAAAGCAAACTGCATATTAACCATTATTTTAACGCAGACAAGCAGTTTTTACATGCTTCACGACAATTGCGTGCAAATAAGTCCTTAAAGGCAAAATTGCTTTATTTTAGAAAGGTAAGTCTATTTACACTATAACATTCAGGTTTGGATCATTTTCTCGAAAGATAATGCAAACTGATCATTTCCTATTATTTTCACTTAGACAAGCAGTATTTACATGCTTTATGACAATTAGGTGCAAATAAGTCCTTATAGGCAAAATTGCTTTATTTCACAAAGGTAAGTCTACTTTCACTATAATATTCAGGGTTGGATCATTCTCTCATAAAAAAATGCAAACTGCATATTAACCATTATTTTAACGCAGACAAGCAGTTTTTACATGCTTCACGACAATTGCGTGCAAATGAGTCCTTATAGGCAAAATTGCTTTATTTTACAAAGGTAAGTCTATTTATATTATAACATTCAGGTTTGGATCATTTTCTCAAAAGATAATGCAAACTGATCATTTCCTATTTTTTTCACGCAGACAAGCAGTATTTACATGCTTTATGACAATTAGGTGCAAATGTGTCCTTATAGGCAGAATTCCTTTATTCACAAAGGTAAGTCTACTTTCACTATAATATTCAGGGTTGGATCATTCTCTCATAAGAAAATGCAAACTGCATATTAACCAATATTTTAACGCAGACAAACAGTCTTTACATGCTTCACGACAATTGCGTGAAAATGAGTCCTTGTAGGCAAAATTGCTTTATTTTACAAAGGTAAGTCTATTTACACTATAACATTCAGGTTTGGATCATTCTCTCATAAGAAAATGCAAACTGCATATTAACCATTATTTTAACGCATACAAGCATTTTTTACATGCTTTATGACAATTAGGTGCAAATGTGTCCTTATAGGCAGAATTGCTTTATTTCACAAAGGTAAGTCTACTTTCACTATAATATTCAGGGTTGGATCATTCTCTCATAGGAAAATGCAAACTGCATATTAACCATTATTTTAACGCAACAAGCAGTTTTTACATGCTTTACGACAATTAGGTGCAAATGAGTCCTTTTAGGCAAAACTGCTTTATTTCACAAAGGTAAGTTTACTTACACTATAACATTCAGGTTTGGATCATTCTCTCACAAGAAAATGCAAACTGCATATTAACTATTATTTTAACGCATACAAGCAGTTTTTACATGCTTTATGACAATTAGGTGCAAATGAGTCCTTATAGGCAAAATTGCTTTATTTCATGAGGGTAAGTCTATTTACACTATAACATTCAGGTTTGGATCATTCTCTCATAAGAAAATGCAAACTGCATATTATCCATTATTTAAACGCAGACAAGCAGTTTTTACATGCTTTACGACAATTAGGTGCAAATGAGTCTTTATAGGCAAAATTGCTTTATTTCATGAGGGTAAGTATATTTACACTATAACATTTAGGTTTGGATCATTCTCTCATAAGAAAATGCAAACTGCATATTTTCTATCATTTTCACGCAGACAAGCAGTTTTTACATGCTTCACGACAATTGCGTGCAAATGAGACTTATAGGCAAAATTGCTTTATTTTACAAAGGTAAGTCTATTTACACTATAACATTCAGGTTTGGATCATTCTCTCATAAGAAAATGCAATCTGTATATTAACCATTATTTTAACGCATACAAGCAGTTTTTACATGCTTTATGACAATTAGGGGCAAATGAGTCCTTATAGGCAAAATTGCTTTATTTCATGAAGGTAAGTCTATTTACACTATAACATTCAGGTTTGGATCATTCTCTCATAAGAAAATGCAAACTGCATATTAACCATTATTTAAACGCAGACAAGCAGTTTTTACATGCTTTACGACAATTAGGTGCAAATGAGTCTTTATAGGCAAAATTGCTTTATTTCATGAGGGTAAGTCTATTTACACTATAACATTTAGGTTTGGATCATTCTCTCATAAGAAAATGCAAACTGCATATTTACTATCATTTTCACGCAGACAAGCAGTTTTTACATGCTTCACGACAATTGCGTGCAAATAAGTCCTTATAGGCAAAATTGCTTTATTTTACAAAGGTAAATCTATTTACACTATAACATTCAGGTTTGGATCATTCTCTCATAAGAAAATGCAAACTGCATATTAACCATTATTTTAACGCATACAAGCAGTTTTTACAAGCTTTACGACAATTAGGGGCAAATTAGTCTATATAGGCAAAATTGCTTTATTTTACAAAGGTAAGTTTACTTAAACTATAACATTCAGGTTTAGATCATTCTCTCATAAGAAAATGCAAACTGCATATTTACTATCATTTTAACGCATACAAGCAGTTTTTACATGCTTTATGACAATAAGGTGCAAATGAGTCTTTATAGGCAAAATTGCTTTATTTCATGAGGGTAAGTCTATTTACACTATAACATTCAGGTTTGGATCATTCTCTCATAAGGAAATGCAAACTGCATATTAACCATTATTTTAACGCAGACAAGCAGTTTTTACATGCTTCACGACAATTGCGTGCAAATGAGTCCTTATAGGCAAAAATGTTTTATTTTACAAAGGTAAGTCTATTTTCACTATAACATTCAGGTTTGGATCATTCTCTCATAAGAAAATGCAAACTGCATATTATACATTATTTTAACGCATACAAGCAGTTTTCACATGCTTTATGACAATAAGGGGCAAATAAGTCCTTATAGGCAAAATTGCTTTATTTCATGAAGGTAAGTCTATTTACACTATAACCATCAGGTTTGGATCGTTCTCTCATAAGAAAATGCAAACTGCATATTAACCATTATTTTAACGCTGACAAGCAGTTTTTACATGCTTTATGACAATTAGGGGCAAATGAGTCCTTATAGGCAAAATTGCTTTATTTCATGAAGGTAAGTCTATTTACACTATAACATTCAGGTTTGGATCATTCTCTCATAAGAAAATGCAAACTGCATATTAACCATTATTTTAACGCAGACAAGCAGTTTTTACATACTTCACGACAATTGCGTGCAAATGAGTCCTTATAGGCAAAATTGCTTTATTTTACAAAAGTAAGTCTATTTACACTATAACATTCAGGTTTGGATCATTCTCTCATAAGAAAATGCAAACTGCATATTTTCCATTATTTAAACGCAGACAAGCAGTTTTCACATGCTTAACGACAATTAGGTGCAAATGAATCTTTATAGGCAAAATTGCTTTATTTTATGAGGGTAAGTCTATTTACACTATAACGTTCAGGTTTGGATCATTCTCTCATAAGAAAATGCAAACTGCATATTTACTATCATTTTCACGCAGACAAGCAGTTTTTACATGATTCACGACAATTGCGTGCAAATGAGTCCTTATTGGCAAAAATGTTTTATTTTACAAAGGTAAGTCTATTTTCACTATAACATTCAGGTTTGGATCATTCTCTCATAAGAAAATGCAAACTGCATATTATACATTATTTTAACGCATACAAGCAGTTTTTACATGCTGTATGACAATAAGGGGCAAATAAGTCCTTATAGGCAAAATTGCTTTATTTCATGAAGGTAAGTCTATTTACACTATAACAATCAGGTTTGGATCATTCTCTCATAAGAAAATGCAAACTGCATATTAACCATTATTTTAACGCTGACAAGCAGTTTTTACATGCTTTATGACAATTAGGGGCAAATGAGTCCTTATAGGAAAAATTGCTTTATTTCATGAAGGTTAGTCTATTTACACTATAACATTAAGGTTTGGATCATTCTCTCATAAGAAAATGCAAACTGCATATTAACCATTATTTTAACGCAGACAAGCAGTTTTTACATGCTTCACGTCAATTGCGTGCAAATGAGTCCTTATAGGCAAAATTGCTTTATTTCATGAGGGTAAGTCTATTTACACTATAACGTTCAGGTTTGGATCATTCTCTCATAAGAAAATGCAAACTGCATATTTACTATCATTTTCACGCAGACAAGCAGTTTTTACATGCTTCACGACAATTGCGTGCAAATGAGTCCTTATAGGCAAAATTGCTTTATTTTACAAAGGTAAGTCTATTTACACTATAACATTCAGGCTTAGATCATTCTCTCATTAGAAAATGCAAACTGCATATTAACCATTATTTTAACGCATACAAGCAGTTTTTACATGCTTTATGACAATTAGGGGCAAATGAGTCCTTATAGGCAAAATTGCTTTACTTTACAAAGGTTAGTTTACTTAAACTATAACATTCAGGCTTAGATCATTCTCTTATAAGAAAATGCAAACTGCATATTAACTATTATTTTAACGCATACACGCAGTTTTTACAAGCTTTATGACAAGTAGGTGCAAATGAGTCCTTATAGGCAAAATTGCTTTATTGTATGAGGGTAAGTCTATTTACACTATAACATTCTGGTTTGGATCTTTCTCTCATAAGAAAATGCAAACTGCATATTTACTATCATTTTAACGCATACAAGCAGTTTTTACATGCTTTATGACAATTAGGTGCAAATGAGTCTTTATAGGCAAAATTGCTTTATTTCATGAAGGTAAGTCTATTTACACTATAACAATCAGGATTGGATCATTCTCTCATAAGAAAATGCAAACTGCATATTAACCATTATTTTAACGCTGACAAGCAGTTTTTACATGCTTTATGACAATTAGGGGCAAATGAGTCCTTATAGGAAAAATTGCTTTATTTCATGAAAGTTAGTCTATTTACACTATAACATTCAGGTTTGGATCATTCTCTCATAAGAAAATGCAAACTGCATATTAACCATTATTTTAACGCAGACAAGCAGTTTTTACATGGTTCACGACAATTGCGTGCAAATGAGTCCTTATAGGCAAAATTGCTTTATTTCATGAGGGTAAGTCTATTTACACTATAACGTTCAGGTTTGGATCATTCTCTCATAAGAAAATGCAAACTGCATATTAACCATTATTTTAACGCTGACAATCAGTTTTTACATGCTTTATGACAATTAGGGGCAAATGAGTCCTTATAGGAAAAATTGCTATATTTCATGAAGGTTAGTCTATTTACACTATAACATTAAGGTTTGGATCATTCTCTCATAAGAAAATGCAATCTGCATATTAACCATTATTTTAACGCAGACAAGCAGTTTTTACATGCTTCACGACAATTGCGTGCAAATGAGTCCTTATAGGCAAAATTGCTTTATTTCATGAGGGTAAGTCTATTTACACTATAACGTTCAGGTTTGGATCATTCTCTCATAAGAAAATGCAAACTGCATATTTACTATCATTTTCACGCAGACAAGCAGTTTTTACATGCTTCACGACAATTGCGTGCAAATGAGTCCTTATAGGCAAAATTGCTTTATTTTACAAAGGTAAGTCTATTTACACTATAACATTCAGGCTTAGATCATTCTCTCATTAGAAAATGCAAACTGCATATTAACCATTATTTTAACGCATACAAGCAGTTTTTACATGCTTTATGACAATTAGGGGCAAATGAGTCCTTATAGGCAAAATTGCTTTACTTTACAAAGGTTAGTTTACTTAAACTATAACATTCAGGCTTAGATCATTCTCTTATAAGAAAATGCAAACTGCATATTAACTATTATTTTAACGCATACACGCAGTTTTTACAAGCTGTATGACAAGTAGGTGCAAATGAGTCCTTATAGGCAAAATTGCTTTATTTTATGAGGGTAAGTCTGTTTACACTATAACATTCTGGTTTGGATCTTTCTCTCATAAGAAAATGCAAACTGCATATTTACTATCATTTTAACGCATACAAACAGTTTTTACATGCTTTATGACAATTAGGTGCAAATGAGTCTTTATAGGCAAAATTGCTTTATTTTATGAGGGTTAGTCTATTTTCACAAAAACATTTAGGTTTGGATCATTCTCTCATAAGAAAATGCAAACTGCATATTAACCATTATTTTAACGCAGACAAGCAGTTTTTACATGCTTCACGACAATTGCGTGCAAATGAGTCCTTATAGGCAAAATTACGTTATTTTACAAAGGTAAGTCTATTTTCACTATAACATTCAGGTTTGGATCATTCTCTCATAAGAAAATGCAAACTGCATATTAACCATTATTTTAACGCATACAAGCAGTTTTTACATGCTTTATGACAATTAGGGGCAAATGAGTCCTTATAGGCAAAATTGCTTTATTTCATGAAGGTAAGTCTATTTACACTATAACATTCAGGTTTGGATCTTTCTCTCATAAGAAAATGCAAACTGCATATTTACTATCATTTTCACGCAGACAAGCAGTTTTCACATGTTTTACGACAATTAGGTGGAAATAAGTCCTTAAAGGCAAAATTGTTTTATTTCACAAAGGTAAGTCTACTTTCACTATAACATTCAGGTTTGGATCATTCTCTCATAAGAAAATGCAAACTGCATATTAACCATTATTTTAACGCAGACAAGCAGTTTTTATATGCTTAACGACAATTGCGTGCAAATGAGTCCTTATAAGCAAAATTGCTTTATTTTACAAAGGTAAGTCTATTTACACTATAACATTCAGGTTTGGATCCTTCTCTCATAAGAAAATGCAAACTGCATATTAACCATTATTTTAACGCAACAAGCAGTTTTTACATGCTTTATGACAATTAGGGGCAAATGAGTCCTTATAGGCAAAATTGCTTTGTTTCATGAAGGTAAGTCTATTTACACTATAACATTCAGGTTTGGATCTTTCTCTCTTAAGAAAATGTAAACTGCATATTAACCATTATTTAAACGCAGACAAGCAGTTTTTACATGCTTTATGACAATTAGGTGCAAATGAGTCCTTATAGGCAAAATTGCTTTATTTCATGAGGGTAAGTCTATTTACACTATAACATTCAGGTTTGGATCATTCTCTCATAAGAAAATGCAAACTGCATATTATCCATTATTTAAACGCAGACAAGCAGTTTTTACATGCTTTACGACAATTAGGTGCAAATGAGTCTTTATAGGCAAAATTGCTTTATTTCATGAGGGTAAGTATATTTACACTATAACATTCAGGTTTGGATCATTCTCTCATAAGAAAATGCAAACTGCATATTTACTATCATTTTCACGCAGACAAGCAGTTTTTACATGCTTCACGACAATTGCGTGCAAATGAGTCCTTATAGGCAAAATTGCTTTATTTTACAAAGGTAAGTCTATTTACACTATAACATTCAGGTTTGGATCATTCTCTCATAAGAAAATGCAATCTGCATATTAACCATTATTTTAACGCATACAAGCAGTTTTTACATGCTTTATGACAATTAGGGGCAAATGAGTCCTTATAGGCAAAATTGCTTTATTTCATGAAGGTAAGTCTATTTACACTATAACATTCAGGTTTGGATCATTCTCTCATAAGAAAATGCAAACTGCATATTAACCATTATTTAAACGCAGACAAGCAGTTTTTACATGCTTTACGACAATTAGGTGCAAATGAGTCTTTATAGGCAAAATTGCTTTATTTCATGAGGGTAAGTCTATTTACTTTATAACATTTAGGTTTGGATCATTCTCTCATAAGAAAATGCAAACTGCATATTTACTATCATTTTCACGCAGACAAGCAGTTTTTACACGCTTCACGACAATTGCGTGCAAATAAGTCCTTATAGGCAAAATTGCTCTATTTTACAAAGGTAAATCTATTTACACTATAACATTCAGGTTTGGATCATTCTCTCATAAGAAAATGCAAACTGCATATTAACCATTATTTTAACGCATACAAGCAGTTTTTACATGCTTTACGACAATTAGGGGCAAATTAGTCTATATAGGCAAAATTGCTTTATTTTACAAAGGTAAGTTTACTTAAACTATAACATTCAGGTTTAGATCATTCTCTCATAAGAAAATGCAAACTGCATATTAACTATTATTTTAACGCATACAAGCAGTTTTTACAAGCTTTATGACAATTAGGTGCAAATGAGTCCTTATAGGCAAAATTGCTTTATTTCATGAGGGTAAGTCTATTTACACTATAACATTCAGGTTTGGGTCATTCTCTCATAAGAAAATGCAAACTGCATATTTACTATCATTTTAACGCATACAAGCAGTTTTTACATGCTTTATGACAATAAGGTGCAAATGAGTCTTTATAGGCAAAATTGCTTTATTTCATGAGGGTAAGTCTATTTACACTATAACATTCAGGTTTGGATCATTCTCTCATAAGAAAATGCAAACTGCATATTAACCATTATTTTAACGCAGACAAGCAGTTTTTACATGCTTCACGACAATTGCGTGCAAATGAGTCCTTATAGGCAAAAATGTTTTATTTTACAAAGGTAAGTCTATTTTCACTATAACATTCAGGTTTGGATCATTCTCTCATAAGAAAATGCAAACTGCATATTATACATTATTTTAACGCATACAAGCAGTTTTTACATGCTTTATGACAATAAGGGGCAAATAAGTCCTTATAGGCAAAATTGCTTTATTTCATGAAGGTAAGTCTATTTACACTATAACAATCAGGTTTGGATCATTCTCTCATAAAAAAATGAAAACTGCATATTAACCATTATTTTAACGCTGACAAGCAGTTTTTACATGCTTTATGACAATTAGGGGCAAATGAGTCCTTATAGGAAAAATTGCTTTATTTCATGAAGGTTAGTCTATTTACACTATAACGTTCAGGTTTGGATCATTCTCTCATAAGAAAATGCAAACTGCATATTTACTATCATTTTCACGCAGACAAGCAGTTTTTACATGCTTCACGACAATTGCGAGCAAATGAGTCCTTATAGGCAAAATTGCTTTATTTTACAAAGGTAAGTCTATTTTCACTATAACATTCAGGTTTGGATCATTCTCTCATAAGAAAATGCAAACTGCATATTATACATTATTTTAACGCATACAAGCAGTTTTTACATGCTTTATGACAATTAGGGGCAAATGAGTCCTTATAGGCAAAATTGCTTTATTTCATGAAGGTAAGTCTATTTACACTATAACATTCAGGTTTGGATCTTTCTCTCATAAGAAAATGCAAACTGCATATTTACTATCATTTTCACGCAGACAAGCAGTTTTCACATGTTTTACGACAATTAGGTGGAAATAAGTCCTTAAAGGCAAAATTGTTTTATTTCACAAAAGTAAGTCTACTTTCACTATAACATTCAGGTTTGGATCATTCTCTCATAAGAAAATGCAAACTGCATATTAACCATTATTTTAACGCAGACAAGCAGTTTTTATATGCTTAACGACAATTGCGTGCAAATGAGTCCTTATAAGAAAAATTGCTTTATTTTACAAAGGTAAGTCTATTTATACTATAACATTCAGGTTTGGATCCTTCTCTCATAAGAAAATGCAAATTGCATATTAACCATTATTTTAACGCATACAAGCAGTTTTTACATGCTTTATGACAATTAGGGGCAAATGAGTCCTTATAGGCAAAATTGCTTTACTTTACAAAGGTTAGTTTACTTAAACTATAACATTCAGGTTTAGATCATTCTCTTATAAGAAAATGCAAACTGCATATTAACTATTATTTTAACGCATACACGCAGTTTGTACAAGCTTTATGACAAGTAGGTGCAAATGAGTCCTTATAGGCAAAATTGCTTTATTTTATGAGGGTAAGTCTATTTACACTATAACATTCTGGTTTGGATCTTTCTCTCATAAGAAAATGCAAACTGCATATTTACTATCATTTTAACGCATACAAGCAGTTTTTACATGCTTTATGACAATTAGGTGCAAATGAGTCTTTATAGGCAAAATTGCTTTATTTCATGAAGGTAAGTCTATTTACACTATAACAATCAGGTTTGGATCATTCTCTCATAAGAAAATGCAAACTGCATATTAACCATTATTTTAACGCTGACAAGCAGTTTTTACATGCTTTATGACAATTAGGGGCAAATGAGTCCTTATAGGAAAAATTGCTTTATTTCATGAAGGTTAGTCTATTTACACTATAACATTCAGGTTTGGATCATTCTCTCATAAGAAAATGCAAACTGCATATTAACCATTATTTTAACGCAGACAAGCAGTTTTTACATGCTTCACGACAATTGCGTGCAAATGAGTCCTTATAGGCAAACTTGCTTTATTTCATGAGGGTAAGTCTATTTACACTATAACGTTCAGGTTTGGATCATTCTCTCATAAGAAAATGCAAACTGCATATTAACCATTATTTTAACGCTGACAAGCAGTTTTTACATGCTTTATGACAATTAGGGGCAAATGAGTCTTTATAGGAAAAATTGCTTTATTTCATGAAGGTTAGTCTATTTACACTATAACATTCAGGTTTGGATCATTCTCTCATAAGAAAATGCAAACTGCATATTAACCATTATTTTAACGCAGACAAGCAGTTTTTACATGCTTCACGACAATTGCGTGCAAATGAGTCCTTATAGGCAAAATTGCTTTATTTCATGAGGGTAAGTCTATTTACACTATAACGTTCAGGTTTGGATCATTCTCTCATAAGAAAATGCAAACTGCATATTTACTATCATTTTCACGCAGACAAGCAGTTTTTACATGCTTTACGACAATTGCGTGCAAATGAGTCCTTATAGGCAAAATTGCTTTATTTTACAAAGGTAAGTGTATTTACACTATAACATTCAGGTTTGGATCATTCTCTCATAAGAAAATGAAAACTGCATATTAACCATTATTTTAACGCATACAAGCAGTTTTTACATGCTTTATGACAATTAGGGGCAAATGAGTCCTTATAGGCAAAATTGCTTTACTTTACAAAGGTTAGTTTACTTAAACTATAACATTCAGGTTTAGATCATTCTCTTATAAAAAATGCAAACTGCATATTAACTATTATTTTAACGCATACACGCAGTTTTTACAAGCTGTATGACAAGTAGGTGCAAATGAGTCCTTATAGGCAAAATTGCTTTATTTTATGAGGGTAAGTCTGTTTACACTATAACATTCTGGTTTGGATCTTTCTCTCATAAGAAAATGCAAACTGCATATTTACTATCATTTTAACGCATACAAGCAGTTTTTACATGCTTTATGACAATTAGGTGCAAATGAGTCTTTATAGGCAAAATTGCTTTATTTCATGAGGGTTAGTCTATTTACACTAAAACATTCAGGTTTGGATCATTCTCTCATAAGAAAATGCAAACTGCATATTAACCATTATTTTAACGCAGACAAGCAGTTTTTACATGCTTCACGACAATTGCGTGCAAATGAGTCCTTATAGGCAAAATTGCGTTATTTTACAAAGGTAAGTCTATTTTCACTATAACATTCAGGTTTGGATCATTCTCTCATAAGAAAATGCAAACTGCATATTAACCATTATTTTAACGCATACAAGCAGTTTTTACATGCTTTATGACAATTAGGGGCAAATGAGTCCTTATAGGCAAAATTGCTTTATTTCATGAAGGTAAGTCTATTTACACTATAACATTCAGGTTTAGATCTTTCTCTCATAAGAAAATGCAAACTGCATATTAACCATTATTTAAACGCAGACAAGCAGTTTTTACATGCTTTACGACAATTAGGTGCAAATGAGTCTTTATAGGCAAAATTGCTTTATTTCAGGAGGGTAAGTCTATTTACACTATAACATTCAGGTTTGAATCATTCTCTCATAAGAAAATGCAAACTGCATATTTACTATCATTTTTACGCAAACAAGCAGTTTTTACATGCTTCACGACAATTGCGTGCAAATGAGTCCTCATAGGCAAAATTGCTTTATTTTACAAAGGTAAGTCTATTTTCACTATAACATTCAGGTTTGGATCATTCTCTCATAAGAAAATGCAAACTGCATATTAACCATTATTTTAACGCTGACAAGCAGTTTTTACATGCTTTATGACAATTAGGGGCAAATGAGTCCTTATAGGCAAAATTGCTTTATTTCATGAAGGTTAGTCTATTTACACTATAAAATTCAGGTTTGGATCATTCTCTCATAAGAAAATGCAAACTGCATATTAACCATTATTTTAACGCAGACAAGCAGTTTTTACATGCTTCACGACAATTGCGTGCAAATGAGTCCTTATAGGCAAAATTGCGTTATTTTACAAAGGTAAGTCTATTTTCACTATAACATTCAGGTTTGGATCATTCTCTCATAAGAAAATGCAAACTGCATATTAACCATTATTTTAACGCTGACAAGCAGTTTTTACATGCTTTATGACAATTAGGGGCAAATGAGTCCTTATAGGCAAAATTGCTTTATTTCATGAAGGTAAGTCTATTTACACTATAAAATTCAGGTTTGGATCATTCTCTCATAAGAAAATGCAAACTGCATATTAACCATTATTTTAACGCAGACAAGCAGTTTTTACATACTTCACGACAATTGCGTGCAAATGAGTCCTTATAGGCAAAATTGCTTTATTTTACAAAGGTAAGTCTATTTACACTATAACCTTCAGGTTTGGATCATTCTCTCATAAGAAAATGCAAACTGCATATTAACCATTATTTTTACGCAGACAAGCAGTTTTCACATGCTTAACGACAATTAGGTGCAAATGAATCTTTATAGGCAAAATTGCTTTATTTTATGAGGGTAAGTCTATTTACACTATAACGTTCAGGTTTGGATCATTCTCTCATAAGAAAATGCAAACTGCATATTTACTATCATTTTCACGCAGACAAGCAGTTTTTACATGCTTCACGACAATTGCGTGCAAATGAGTCCTTATTGGCAAAAATGTTTTATTTTACAAAGGTAAGTCTATTTTCACTATAACATTCAGGTTTGGATCATTCTCTCATAAGAAAATGCAAACTGCATATTATACATTATTTTAACGCATACAAGCAGTTTTTACATGCTTTATGACAATAAGGGGCAAATAAGTCCTTATAGGCAAAATTGCTTTATTTCATGAAGGTAAGTCTATTTACACTATAACAATCAGGTTTGGATCATTCTCTCATAAGAAAATGCAAACTGCATATTAACCATTATTTTAACGCTGACAAGCAGTTTTTACATGCTTTATGACAATTAGGGGCAAATGAGTCCTTATAGGAAAAATTGCTTTATTTCATGAAGGTTAGTCTATTTACACTATAACATTCAGGTTTGGATCATTCTCTCATAAGAAAATGCAAACTGCATATTAACCATTATTTTAACGCAGACAAGCAGTTTTTACATGCTTCACGACAATTGCGTGCAAATGAGTCCTTATAGGCAAAATTGCTTTATTTCATGAGGGTAAGTCTATTTACACTATAACGTTCAGGTTTGGATCATTCTCTCATAAGAAAATGCAAACTGCATATTTACTATCATTTTCACGCAGACAAGCAGTTTTTACATGCTTCACGACAATTGCGTGCAAATGAGTCCTTATAGGCAAAATTGCTTTATTTTACAAAGGTAAGTCTATTTACACTATAACATTCAGGTTTAGATCATTCTCTCATAAGAAAATGCAAAATGCATATTAACCATTATTTTAACGCATACAAGCAGTTTTTACATGCTTTATGACAATTAGGGGCAAATGAGTCCTTATAGGCAAAATTGCTTTACTTTACAAAGGTTAGTTTACTTAAACTATAACATTCAGGTTTAGATCATTCTCTTATAAGAAAATGCAAACTGCATATTAACTATTATTTTAACGCATACACGCAGTTTTTACAAGCTTTATGACAAGTAGGTGCAAATGAGTCCTTATAGGCAAAATTGCTTTATTTTATGAGGGTAAGTCTATTTACACTATAACATTCTGGTTTGGATCTTTCTCTCATAAGAAAATGCAAACTACATATTTACTATCATTTTAACGCATACAAGCAGTTTTTACATGCTTTATGACAATTAGGTGCAAATGAGTCTTTATAGGCAAAATTGCTTTATTTCTTGAAAGTTAGTCTATTTACACTATAACATTCAGGTTTGGATCATTCTCTCATAAGAAAATGCAAACTGCATATTAACCATTATTTTAACGCAGACAAACAGTTTTCACATGCTTAACGACAATTAGGTACAAATGAATCTTTATAGGCAAAATTGCTTTATTTTATGAGGGTAAGTCTATTTACACTATAACGTTCAGGTTTGGATCATTCTCTCATAAGAAAATGCAAACTGCATATTTACTATCATTTTCACGCAGACAAGCAGTTTACATGCTTTACGACAATTGCGTGCAAATGAGTCCTTATTGGCAAAATGGCTTTATTTCATGAGGGTTAATCTATTTACACTATAACATTCAGGTTTGGATCATTCTCTCATAAGAAAATGCAAACTGCATATTTACTATCATTTTAACGCATACAAGCTGTTTTTACATGCTTTATGACAATTAGGTGCAAATGAGTATAGGCAAAATTGCTTTATTTAATGAGGGTAAGTCTATTTACACTAATACATTCAGGTTTGGATCATTCTCTCATAAGAAAATGCAAACTGCATATTAACCATTATTTTAACGCAGACAAGCAGTTTTTACATGCTTCACGACAATAGCGTGCAAATGAGTCCTTTTAGGCAAAATTGCGTTATTTTACAAAGGTTAGTCTATTTTCACTATAACATTCAGGTTTGGATCATTCTCTCATAAGAAAATGCAAACTGCATATTAACCATTATTTTAACGCATACAAGCAGTTTTTACATGCTTTATGACAATTAGGGGCAAATGAGTCCTTATAGGCCAAATTGCTTTATTTCATTAAGGTAAGTCTATTTACACTATAACATTCAGGTTTGGATCATTCTCTCATAAGAAAATGCAAACTGCATATTAACCATTATT
This sequence comes from Xanthostigma xanthostigma, assembly GCA_963575645.1. Classification (NCBI taxonomy): domain Eukaryota; kingdom Metazoa; phylum Arthropoda; class Insecta; order Raphidioptera; family Raphidiidae; genus Xanthostigma; species Xanthostigma xanthostigma. The sequence goes on along the minus strand of OY754470.1, from coordinate 33,223,663 downwards.
TTAACGCTGACAAGCAGTTTATACATGCTTTATGACAATTAGGGGCAAATGTGTCCTTATTGGCAAAATTGCTTTATTTCATGAAAGTTAGTCTATTTACACTATAACATTCAGGTTTGGATCATTCTCTCATAAGAAAATGCATACTGCATATTAATCTTTATTTTAACGCAGACAAGCAGTTTTTACATGCTTCATGACAATTGCGTGCAAATGAGTCCTTATAGGCAAAATTGCTTTATTTTACAAAGGTAAGTCTATTTACACTATAAGATTCAGGTTTCGATCATTCTCTCATAAGAAAATGCAAACTGCATATTAACCATTTTTTTAACGCTGACAAGCAGTTTTTACATGCTTTATGACAATTAGGTGCAAATGAGGCCTTATAGGCAATAGTGCTTTATTTCATGAAGGTAAGTCTATTTACACTATAACATTCAGGTTTGGATCATTCTCTCATAAGAAAATGCAAACTGCATATTAACCATTATTTTAATGCTGACAAGCAGTTTTTACATGCTTTACGACAATTAGATGCAAATGAGTCCTTATAGGCAAAAGTGCTTTATTTCATGAGGGTAAGTCTATTTACATTATAACATTCAGGTTTGGATCATTCTCTCATAAGAAAATGCAAACTGAATATTGACTATCATTTTCACGCAGACAAGCAGTTTTTACATGGTTTACGACAATTAGCTGCAAATAAGTCCTTAAAGGAAAAATCGTTTTATTTCACAAAGGTAAGTCTACTTTCACTATAATGTTCAGGGTTGGATCATTCTCTCATAAGAAAATGCAAACTGCATATTAACCATTATTTTAACGCAACAAGCAGTTTTTACATGCTTTACGACAATTAGGTGCAAATGAGTCCTTTTAGGCAAAACTGCTTTATTTCACAAAGGTAAGTTTACTTACACTATAACATTCAGGTTTGGATCATTCTCTCACAAGAAAATGCAAACTGCATATTAACTATTATTTTAACGCATACAAGCAGTTTTTACATGCTTTATGACAATTAGGTGCAAATGAGTCCTTATAGGCAAAATTGCTTTATTTCATGAGGGTAAGTCTATTTACACTATAACATTCAGGTTTGGATCATTCTCTCATAAGAAAATGCAAACTGCATATTATCCATTATTTAAACGCAGACAAGCAGTTTTTACATGCTTTACGACAATTAGGTACAAATGAGTCTTTATAGGCAAAACTGCTTTATTTCATGAGGGTAAGTCTATTTACACTATAACATTCAGGTTTGGATCATTCTCTCATAAGAAAATGCAAACTGCATATTTACTATCATTTTCACGCAGACAAGCAGTTTTTACATGCTTCACGACAATTGCGTGCAAATGAGTCCTTATAGGCAAAATTGCTTTATTTTACAAAGGTAAATCTATTTACACTATAACATTCAGGTTTGGATCATTCTCTCATAAGAAAATGCAAACTGCATATTAACCATTATTTTAACGCATACAAGCAGTTTTTACATGCTTTATGACAATAAGGGGCAAATAAGTCCTTATAGGCAAAATTGCTTTATTTCATGAAGGTAAGTCTATTTACACTATAACATTCAGGTTTGGATCCTTCTCTCATAAGAAAATGCAAACTGCATATTAACCATTATTTTAACGCTGACAAGCAGTTTTTACATGCTTTATGACAATTAGGGGCAAATGAGTCCTTATAGGCAAAATTGCTTTACTTTACAAAGGTTAGTTTACTTAAACTATAACATTCAGGTTTAGATCATTCTCTTATAAGAAAATGCAAACTGCATATTAACTATTATTTTAACGCATACACGCAGTTTTTACAAGCTTTATGACAAGTAAGTGCAAATGAGTCCTTATAGGCAAAATTGCTTTATTTTATGAGGGTAAGTCTATTTACACTATAACATTCAGGTTTGGATCTTTCTCTCATAAGAAAATGCAAACTGCATATTTACTATCATTTTAACGCATACAAGCAGTTTTTACATGCTTTATGACAATTAGGTGCAAATGAGTCTTTATAGGCAAAATTGCTTTATTTCATGAGGGTACCTGAATGTTATAGTTTAAGTAAGCTTACCTTTGTAAAATAAAGCAATTTTGCCTATATAGACTCATTTGCCCCTAATTGTCATAAAGCATAATATAAAAACTGCTTGTCTGCGTGAAAATGATAGTAAATATGCAGGTTGCATTTTCTTATGAGAGAACGATCCAAACCTGAATGTTATAGTGTAAATAGACTTACCCTCATGTAATAAAGCAATTTTGCCTATAAAGACTCATTTGCACCTAATTGTCGTAAAGCATGTAAAAACTGCTTGTCTGCGTTTAAATTTGGTTAATATGCAGTTTGCATTTTCTTATGAGAGAATGATCCAAACCTGAATGTTACAGTGTAAATAGACTTACCTTCATGAAATAAAGCAATTTTGCCTATAAGGACTCATTTGCACCTAATTGTCATAAAGCATGTAAAAACTGCTTGTCAGCGTTAAAATAATGGTTAATAAGCAGTTTGCATTTTCTTATGAGAGAATGATCCAAACCTGAATGTTATAGTGTAAATAGACTTACCTTAATGAAATAAAGCAATTTTGCCTATAAGGACTCATTTGCATCTAATTGTCATAAAGCATGTAAAAACTGCTTGTATGCGTTAAAATAATGGTTAATATGCAGTTTGCATTTTCTTATGAGAGAATGATCTAAACCTGAATGTTATAGTGTAAATAGACTTACCTTTGTAAAATAAAGCAATTTTGCCTATAAGCACTCATTTGCACGCAATTGTCGTGATTCATGTAAAAACTGCTTGTCTGCGTTAAAATAATGGTTAATATGCAGTTTGCATTTTCTTATGAGAGAATGATCCAAACCTGAATGTTATATTGTAAATAGACTTACCTTTGTAAAATAAAGCAATTTTGCCTATAAGGACTTATTTGCACGCAATTGTCGAGAAGCATGTAAAAAGTAAAAACTGCTTGTCTGCGTGAAAATGATAGTAAATATGCAGTTTGCATTTTCTTATGAGAGAATGATCCAAACCTGAATGTACAGTGTAAATAGACTTACCTTTGTAAAATAAAGCAATTTTGCCTTTAAGGACTCATTTGCAGGCAATTGTCGTGAAGCATGTAAAAACTGCTTGTCTGCGTTAAAATAATGGTTAATATGAAGTTTGCATTTTCTTATGAGAGAATGATCCAAACCTGAATGTTATAGTGAAAATAGACTTACCTTTGTGAAATAAAACAATTTTGCCTTTAAAGACTTACTTCTACCTAATTGTCGTAAAACATGTGAAAACTGCTTGTCTGCGTGAAAATGATAGTAAATATGCAGTTTGCATTTTCTTATGAGAGAATGATCCAAACCTGAATGGTATAGTGTAAATAGACTTACCCTCATGAAATAAAGCACTTTTGCCTATAAGGCGTCATTTGCACCTAATTGTCATAAAGCATGTAAAAACTGCTTGTCAGCGTTTAAATTTGGTTAATATGCAGTTTACATTTTCTTATGAGAGAATGATCCAAACCTGAATGTTACAGTGTAAATAGACTTACCTTTATGAAATAAAGCAATTTTGCCTATAAGGACTCATTTGCCCCTAATTGTCATAAAGCATGTAAAAACTGCTTGTCTGCGTTTAAATAATGGTTAATATGCAGTTTGCATTTTCTTATGAGAGAAAGATCCAAACCTGAATGTTAGAGTCTAAATAGACTTAGTCATGAAATAAAGCAATTTTGCCTATTAGGACTCATTTGCCCCTAATTGTCATAAAGCATGTAAAAACTGCTTGTCTGCGTAAAAATAATGGTTAATATGCAGTTTGCATTTTCTTATGAGAGAAGAATCCAAACATGAATGTTATAGTTTAAGTAAACTTACCTTTGTAAAATAAAGCAATTTTGCCTATATAGACTAATTTGCCCCTAATTGTCGTAAAGCATGTAAAAACTGCTTGTATGCGTTTAAATAATGGTTAATATGCAGTTTGCATTTTCTTATGAAAGAATGATCCAAACCTGAATGTTATAGTGTAAATAGACTTACCCTCATGAAATAAAGCAATTTTGCCTATAAAAACTCATTTGCACCTAATTGTCGTAAAGCATGTAAAAACTGCTTGTCTGCGTTTAAATAATGGTTAATATGCAGTTTGCATTTTCTTATCAGAGAATGATCCAAACCTGAATGTTATAGTGTAAATAGACTTACCTTTGTAAAATAAAGCAATTTTGCCTATAAGGACTCATTTGCACGCAATTGTCGTGAAGCATGTAAAAACTGCTTGTCTGCATGAAAATGATAGTAAATATGCAGTTTGCATTTTCTTGTGAGAGAATGATCCAAACCTGAACGTTATAGTGTAAATAGACTTACCATCATGAAATAAAGCAATTTTGCCTATAAAAACTCATTTGCACCTAATTGTCGTAAAGCATGTAAAAACTGCTTGTCTGCGTTTAAATAATGGTTAATATGCAGTTTGCATTTTCTTATCAGAGAATGATCCAAACCTGAATGTTATAGTGTAAATAGACTTACCTTTGTAAAATAAAGCAATTTTGCCTATAAGAACTCATTTGCACGCAATTGTCGTGAAGCATGTAAAAACTGCTTTTCTGCATGAAAATGATAGTAAATATGAAGTTTGCGTTTTCTTATGAGAGAATGATCCAAACCTAAATGTTATAGTGTAAATAGACGTACCTTTGTAAAATAAAGCAATTTTGCCTATAAAGACTCATTTGCACGCAATTGGCGTGAAGCATGTAAAAACTGCTTGTCTGCGTTAAAATAATGGTTAATATGCAGTTTGCATTTTCTTATGAGAGAATGATCCAAACCTGAATGTTATAGTGTAAATAGACTTACCTTCATGAAATAAATCAATTTTGCCTATAAGGACTCATTTGCCCCTAATTGTCATAAAGCATGTAAAAACTGCTTGTCAGCGTTAAAATAATGGTTAATATGCAGTTTGCATTTTCTTATCAGAGAATGATCCAAACCTGAATGTTATAGTGTAAATAGACTTACCTTTGTAAAATAAAGCAATTTTGCCTATAAGAACTCATTTGCACGCAATTGTCGTGAAGCATGTAAAAACTGCTTTTCTGCATGAAAATGATAGTAAATATGCAGTTTGCATTTTCTTGTGAGAGAATGATCCAAACCTGAACGTTATAGTGTAAATAGACTTACCCTCATGAAATAAAGCAATTTTGCCTATAAAGACTCATTTGCACCTAATTGTCATAAAGCATGTAAAAAACTGCTTGTATGCGATAAATGATAGTAATTATGCAGTTTGCATTTTCTTATGAGAGAATGATCCAAACCTGAACGTTATAGTGTAAATAGACTTACCCTCATGAAATAAAGCAATTTTGCCTATAAAGACTCATTTGCACCTAATTGTCATAAAGCATGTAAAAAACTGCTTGTATGCGATAAATGATAGTAATTATGCAGTTTGCATTTTCTTATGAGAGAAAGATTAAAACCTGAATGTTATAGTGTAAATAGACTTACCCTCATAAAATAAAGCAATTTTGCCTATATAGACTCATTTGCACCTAATTGTCATAAAGCTTGTAAAAACTGCTTGTATGCGTTAAAATAATAGTTGATATGCAGTTTGCATTTTCTTATTAGAGAATGATCTAAACCTGAATGTTATAGTTTAAGAAAACTTACCTTTGTAAAATAAAGCAAGTTTGCCTATAAGGACTCATTTGCCCCTAATTGTCATAAAGCATGTAAAAACTGCTTGTCAGCGTTAAAATAATGGTTAATATGCAGTTTGCATTTTCTTATGAGAGAATGATCCAAACCTGCTTGTTATAGTGTAAATAGACTTACCTTAATGAAATAAAGCAATTTTGCCTATAAGGACTCATTTGCCCCTAATTGTCATAAAGCATGTAAAAACTGCTTGTATGCGTTAAAATAATGGTTAATATGCAGTTTGCATTTTCTTATGAGAGAATGATCCAAACCTGAATGTTTTAGTGTAAATAGACTTACCCTCATGAAATAAAGCAATTTTGCCTATAAAGACTCATTTGCACCTAATTGTCATAAAGCATGTAAAAACTGCTTGTATGCGTTAAAATGATAGTAAATATGCAGTTTGCATTTTCTTATGAGAGAATGATCCAAACCTGAATGTTATAGTGTAAATAGACTTACCTTTGTAAAACAAAGCAATTTTGCCTATAAGGACTCATTTGCACGCAATTGTCGTGAACCATGTAAAAACTGCTTGTATGCGTTAAAATAATGGTTAATATGCAGTTTGCATTTTCTTATGAGAGAATGATCCAAACCTGAATATTATAGTGTAAATAGACTTACCTTTGTAAAACAAAGCAATTTTGCCTATAAGGACTCATTTGCACGCAATTGTCGTGAACCATGTAAAAACTGCTTGTCTGCGTTAAAATAATGGTTAATATGCAGTTTGCATTTTCTTATGAGAGAATGAACCAAACCTGAATGTTATAGTGTAAATAGACTTACCTTAATGAAATACAGCAATTTTGCCTATAAGGACTCATTTGCATCTAATTGTCATAAAGCATGTAAAAACTGCTTGCATGCGTTAAAATAATGGGAAATATGCAGTTTGCATTTTCTTATGAGAGAATGATCCAAACCTGAATGTTATAGTGTAAATAGACTTACCTTTATAAAATAAAGCAATTTTGCCTATAAGGACTCATTTGCCCCTAATTGTCATAAAGCATGTAAAAACTGCTTGTCAGCGTTAAAATAATGGTTAATATGCAGTTTGCATTTTCTTATGAGAGAATGATCCAAACCTGAATGTTATAGTGTAAATAGACTTACCTTCATGAAATAAAGCAATTTAGCCTATAAGGACTCATTTGCCCCTTATTGTCATAAAGCATGTAAAAACTGCTTGTATGCGTTAAAATAATGTATAATATGCAGTTTGCATTTTCTTATGAGAGAATGATCCAAACCTGAATGTTATAGTGAAAATAGACTAACCTTTGTAAAATAAAGCAATTTTGCCTATAAGGACTCATTTGCACGCAATTGTCGTGAAGCATATAAAAACTGCTTGTCTGCGTTTAAATAATGGTTAATATGCAGTTTGCATTTTCTTATGAGAGAATGATCCAAACCTGACTGTTATAGTGTAAATAGACTTACCCTCATGTTATAAAAGCAATTTTGCCTATAAAGACTCATTTGCACCTAATTGTCGTAAAGCATGTAAAAACTGCTTGTCTGCGTTTAAATAATGGTTAATATGCAGTTTGCATTTTCTTATGAGAGAATGATCCAAACCTGAATGTTATAGTGTCAATAGACTTACCTTTATGATATAAAGCAATTTTGCCTATAAGGACTCATTTGCCCCTAATTGTCATAAAGCATGTAAAAACTGCTTGTATGCGTTAAAATAATGGTTAATATGCAGTTTGCATTTTCTTATGAGAGAATGATCCAAACCTGAATGTTATAGTGTAAATAGACTTAATCTCATGAAATAAAGCACTTTTGCCTATAAGGACTCATTTGCACCTAATTGTCGTAAAGCATGTAAAAACTGCTTGTCAGCGTTAAAATAATGGTTAATAAGCAGTTTGCATTTTCTTATGAGAGAATGATCCAAACCTGAATGTTATAGTGTAAATAGACTTACCTTAATGAAATAAAGCCATTTTGCCTATAAGGACTCATTTGCATCTAATTGTCATAAAGCATGTAAAAACTGCTTGTATGCGTTAAAATAATGGTTAATATGCAGTTTGCATTTTCTTATGAGAGAATGATCCAAACCTGAATGTTATAGTGTAAATAGACTTATCTTCATGAAATAAAGCAATTTTGCCTATAAGGACTCATTTGCCCCTAATTGTCATAAAGCATGTAAAAACTGCTTGTATGCGTTAAAATAATGGTTAATATGCAGTTTGCATTTTCTTTTGAGAGAATGATCCAAACCTGAATGTTATAGTGTAAATAGACTTACCTTTGTAAAACAAAGCAATTTTGCCTATAAGGACTCATTTGCACGCAATTGTCGTGAACCATGTAAAAACTGCTTGTCTGCGTTAAAATAATGGTTAATATGCAGTTTGCATTTTCTTATGAGAGAATGAACCAAACCTGAATGTTATAGTGTAAATAGACTTACCTTAATGAAATAAAGCAATTTTGCCTATAAGGACTCATTTGCATCTAATTGTCATAAAGCATGTAAAAACTGCTTGTATGCGTTAAAATAATGGTAAATATGCAGTTTGCATTTTCTTATGAGAGAATGATCCAAACCTGAATGTTATAGTGTAAATAGACTTACCTTTATGAAATAAAGCAATTTTGCCTATAAGGACTCATTTGCCCCTAATTGTCATAAAGCATGTAAAAACTGCTTGTCAGCGTTAAAATAATGGTTAATATGCAGTTTGCATTTTCTTATGAGAGAATGATCCAAACCTGAATGTTATAGTATAAATAGACTTACCTTCATGAAATAAAGCAATTTAGCCTATAAGGACTCATTTGCCCCTTATTGTCATAAAGCATGTAAAAACTGCTTGTATGCGTTAAAATAATGTATAATATGCAGTTTGCATTTTCTTATGAGAGAATGATCCAAACCTGAATGTTATAGTGAAAATAGACTTACCTTTGTAAAATAAAGCAATTTTGCCTATAAGGACTCATTTGCACGCAATTGTCGTGAAGCATATAAAAACTGCTTGTCTGCGTTTAAATAATGGTTAATATGCAGTTTGCATTTTCTTATGAGAGAATGATCCAAACCTGACTGTTATAGTGTAAATAGACTTACCCTCATGTTATAAAAGCAATTTTGCCTATAAAGACTCATTTGCACCTAATTGTCGTAAAGCATGTAAAAACTGCTTGTCTGCGTTTAAATAATGGTTAATATGCAGTTTGCATTTTCTTATGAGAGAATGATCCAAACCTGAATGTTATAGTGTCAATAGACTTACCTTTATGATATAAAGCAATTTTGTCTATAAGGACTCATTTGCCCCTAATTGTCATAAAGCATGTAAAAACTGCTTGTATGCGTTAAAATAATGGTTAATATGCAGTTTGCATTTTCTTATGAGAGAATGATCCAAACCTGAATGTTATAGTGTAAATAGACTTAATCTCATGAAATAAAGCAATTTTGCATATAAGGACTCATTTGCACCTAATTGTCGTAAAGCATGTAAAAACTGCTTGTCAGCGTTAAAATAATGGTTAATAAGCAGTTTGCATTTTCTTATGAGAGAATGATCCAAACCTGAATGTTATAGTGTAAATAGACTTACCTTAATGAAATAAAGTAATTTTGCCTATAAGGACTCATTTGCATCTAATTGTCATAAAGCATGTAAAAACTGCTTGTATGCGTTAAAATAATGGTTAATATGCAGTTTGCATTTTCTTATGAGAGAATGATCTAAACCTGAATGTTATAGTGTAAATATACTTACCTTTGTAAAGTAAAGCAATTTTGCCTATAAGCACTCATTTGCACGCAATTGTCGTGATTCATGTAAAAACTGCTTGTCTGCGTTAAAATAATGGTTAATATGCAGTTTGCATTTTCTTATGAGAGAATGATCCAAACCTGAATGTTATATTGTAAATAGACTTACCTTTGTAAAATAAAGCAATTTTGCCTATAAGGACTTATTTGCACGCAATTGTCGTGAAGCATGTAAAAAGTAAAAACTGCTTGTCTGCGTGAAAATGATAGTAAATATGCAGTTTGCATTTTCTTATGAGAGAATGATCCATCCCTGAATGTATAGTGTAAATAGACTTACCTTTGTAAAATAAAGCAATTTTGCCTTTGAGGACTCATTTGCACGCAATTGTCGTAAAGCATGTAAAAACTGCTTGTCTGCGTTAAAATAATGTTTATTATGCAGTTTGCATTTTCTTATGAGTGAATGATCCAAACCTGAATGTTATAGTGTAAATAGACTTACCCTCATGAAATAAAGCACTTTTGCCTATAAGGCCTCATTTGCACCTAATTGTCGTAAAGCATGTAAAAACTGCTTGTCAGCGTTAAAATAATGGTTAATATGCAGTTTGCATTTTCTTATGAGAGAATGGTCCAAACCTGAATGTTATAGTGTAAATAGACTTACCCTCATGAAATAAAGCACTTTTGCCTATAAGGACTCATTTGCCCCTAATTGTCATAAAGCATGTAAAAACTGCTTGTATGCGTTAAAATAATGGTAAATATGCAGTTTGCATTTTCTTATGAGAGAATGATCCAAACCTGAATGTTATAGTGAAAATAGACTAACCTTTGTAAAATAACGCAATTTTGCCTATAAGGACTCATTTGCACGCAATTGTCGTGAAGCATGTAAAAACTGCTTGTCTGCGTTTAAATAATGGTTAATATGCAGTTTGCATTATTTTATGAGAGAATGATCCAAACCTGAATGTTATAGTGTAAATAGACTTACCTTCAAGAAATAAAGCAATTTTGCCTATAAGGACTCATTTGCCCCTAATTGTCATAAAGCATGTAAAAACTGCTTGTATGCGTTAAAATAATGGTTAATATGCATTTTGCATTTTCTTATGAGAGAATGATCTAAACCTGAATGTTATAGTGTAAATAGACTTACCTTTGTAAAATAAAGCAATTTTGCCTATAAGGACTCATTTGCACGCAATTGTCGTGAAGCATGTAAAAACTGCTTGTCTGCGTGAAAATGATAGTAAATATGCAGTTTGCATTTTCTTATGAGAGAATGATCCAAACCTGAACGTTATAGTGTAAATAGACTTACCCTCATGAAATAAAGCAATTTTGCCTATAAGAACTCATTTGCACGCAATTGTCGTGAAGCATGTAAAAACTGCTTTTCTGCGTGAAAATGATAGTAAATATGAAGTTTGCGTTTTCTTATGAGAGAATAATCCAATCCTAAATGTTATAGTGTAAATAGACTTACCTTTGTAAAATAAAGCAATTTTGCCTATAAAGACTCATTTGCACGCAATTGGCGTGAAGCATGTAAAAACTGCTTGTCTGCGTTAAAATAATGGTTAATATGCAGTTTGCATTTTCTTATGAGAGAATGATCCAAACCTGAATGTTATAGTGTAAATAGACTAACCTTCATGAAATAAATCAATTTTGCCTATAAGGACTCATTTGCCCCTAATTGTCATAAAGCATGTAAAAACTGCTTGTCAGCGTTAAAATAATGGTTAATATGCAGTTTGCATTTTCTTATCAGAGAATGATCCAAACCTGAATGTTATAGTGTAAATAGACTTACCTTTGTAAAATAAAGCAATTTTGCCTATAAGAACTCATTTGCACGCAATTGTCGTGAAGCATGTAAAAACTGCTTTTCTGCATGAAAATGATAGTAAATATGCAGTTTGCATTTTCTTGTGAGAGAATGATCCAAACCTGAACGTTATAGTGTAAATAGACTTACCCTCATGAAATAAAGCAATTTTGCCTATAAAGACTCATTTGCACCTAATTGTCATAAAGCATGTAAAAAACTGCTTGTATGCGATAAATGATAGTAATTATGCAGTTTGCATTTTCTTATGAGAGAAAGATTAAAACCTGAATGTTATAGTGTAAATAGACTTACCCTCATGAAATAAAGCAATTTTGCCTATATAGACTCATTTGCACCTAATTGTCATAAAGCTTGTAAAAACTGCTTGTATGCGTTAAAATAATAGTTGATATGCAGTTTGCATTTTCTTATTAGAGAATGATCTAAACCTGAATGTTATAGTTTAAGAAAACTTACCTTTGTAAAATAAAGCAAGTTTGCCTATAAGGACTCATTTGCCCCTAATTGTCATAAAGCATGTAAAAACTGCTTGTCAGCGTTAAAATAATGGTTAATATGCAGTTTGCATTTTCTTATGAGAGAATGATCCAAACCTGAATGTTATAATGTAAATAGACTTACCTTTATAAAATAAAGCAATTTTGCCTATAAGGACTCATTTGCCCCTAATTGTCATAAAGCATGTAAAAACTGCTTGTCAGCGTTAAAATAATGGTTAATATGCAGTTTGCATTTTCTTATGAGAGAATGATCCAAACCTGAATGTTATAGTGTAAATAGACTTAACTTCATGAAATAAAGCAATTTAGCCTATAAGGACTCATTTGCCCCTTATTGTCATAAAGCATGTAAAAACTGCTTGTATGCGTTAAAATAATGTATAATATGCAGTTTGCATTTTCTTATGAGAGAATGATCCAAACCTGAATGTTATAGTGAAAATAGACTTACCTTTGTAAAATAAAGCAATTTTGCCTATAAGGACTCATTTGCACGCAATTGTCGTGAAGCATATAAAAACTGCTTGTCTGCGTTTAAATAATGGTTAATATGCAGTTTGCATTTTCTTATGAGAGAATGATCCAAACCTGACTGTTATAGTGTAAATAGACTTACCCTCATGTTATAAAAGCAATTTTGCCTATAAAGACTCATTTGCACCTAATTGTCGTAAAGCATGTAAAAACTGCTTGTCTGCGTTTAAATAATGGTTAATATGCAGTTTGCATTTTCTTATGAGAGAATGATCCAAACCTGAATGTTATAGTGTCAATAGACTTACCTTTATGATATAAAGCAATTTTGCCTATAAGGACTCATTTGCCCCTAATTGTCATAAAGCATGTAAAAACTGCTTGTATGCGTTAAAATAATGGTTAATATGCAGTTTGCATTTTCTTATGAGAGAATGATCCAAACCTGAATGTTATAGTGTAAATAGACTTAATCTCATGAAATAAAGCACTTTTGCCTATAAGGACTCATTTGCACCTAATTGTCGTAAAGCATGTAAAAACTGCTTGTCAGCGTTAAAATAATGGTTAATAAACAGTTTGCATTTTCTTATGAGAGAATGATCCAAACCTGAATGTTATAGTGTAAATAGACTTACCTTAATGAAATAAAGCAATTTTGCCTATAAGGACTCATTTGCATCTAATTGTCATAAAGCATGTAAAAACTGCTTGTATGCGTTAAAATAATGGTTAATATGCAGTTTGCATTTTCTTATGAGAGAATGATCCAAACCTGAATGTTATAGTGTAAATAGACTTATCTTCATGAAATAAAGCAATTTTGCCTATAAGGACTCATTTGCCCCTAATTGTCATAAAGCATGTAAAAACTGCTTGTATGCGTTAAAATAATGGTTAATATGCAGTTTGCATTTTCTTTTGAGAGAATGATCCAAACCTGAATGTTATAGTGTAAATAGACTTACCTTTGTAAAACAAAGCAATTTTGCCTATAAGGACTCATTTGCACGCAATTGTCGTGAACCATGTAAAAACTGCTTGTCTGCGTTAAAATAATGGTTAATATGCAGTTTGCATTTTCTTATGAGAGATTGAACCAAACCTGAATGTTATAGTGTAAATAGACTTACCTTAATGAAATAAAGCAATTTTGCCTATAAGGACTCATTTGCATCTAATTGTCATAAAGCATGTAAAAACTGCTTGTATGCGTTAAAATAATGGTAAATATGCAGTTTGCATTTTCTTATGAGAGAATGATCCAAACCTGAATGTTATAGTGTAAATAGACTTACCTTTATGAAATAAAGCAATTTTGCCTATAAGGACTCATTTGCCCCTAATTGTCATAAAGCATGTAAAAACTGCTTGTCAGCGTTAAAATAATGGTTAATATGCAGTTTGCATTTTCTTATGAGAGAATGATCCAAACCTGAATGTTATAGTGTAAATAGACTTACCCTCATGAAATAAAGCACTTTTGCCTATAAGGACTCATTTGCCCCTAATTGTCATAAAGCATGTAAAAACTGCTTGTATGCGTTAAAATAATGGTAAATATGCAGTTTGCATTTTCTTATGAGAGAATGATCCAAACCTGAATGTTATAGTGAAAATAGACTAACCTTTGTAAAATAACGCAATTTTGCCTATAAGGACTCATTTGCACGCAATTGTCGTGAAGCATGTAAAAACTGCTTGTCTGCGTTTAAATAATGGTTAATATGCAGTTTGCATTTTTTTATGAGAGAATGATCGAAACCTGAATGTTATAGTGTAAATAGACTTACCTTCATGAAATAAAGCAATTTTGCCTATAAGGACTCATTTGCCCCTAATTGTCATAAAGCATGAAAAAACTGCTTGTATGCGTTAAAATAATGGTTAATATGCAGTTTGCATTTTCTTTTGAGAGAATGATCCAAACCTGAATGTTATAGTGTAAATAGACTTACCTTTGTAAAACAAAGCAATTTTGCCTATAAGGACTCATTTGCACGCAATTGTCGTGAACCATGTAAAAACTGCTTGTCTGCGTTAAAATAATGGTTAATATGCAGTTTGCATTTTCTTATGAGAGATTGAACCAAACCTGAATGTTATAGTGTAAATAGACTTACCTTAATGAAATAAAGCAATTTTGCCTATAAGGACTCATTTGCATCTAATTGTCATAAAGCATGTAAAAACTGCTTGTATGCGTTAAAATAATGGTAAATATGCAGTTTGCATTTTCTTATGAGAGAATGATCCAAACCTGAATGTTATAGTGTAAATAGACTAACCTTCATGAAATAAATCAATTTTGCCTATAAGGACTCATTTGCCCCTAATTGTCATAAAGCATGTAAAAACTGCTTGTCAGCGTTAAAATAATGGTTAATATGCAGTTTGCATTTTCTTATCAGAGAATGATCCAAACCTGAATGTCATAGTGTAAATAGACTTACCTTTGTAAAATAAAGCAATTTTGCCTATAAGAACTCATTTGCACGCAATTGTCGTGAAGCATGTAAAAACTGCTTTTCTGCATGAAAATGATAGTAAATATGCAGTTTGCATTTTCTTGTGAGAGAATGATCCAAACCTTAACGTTATAGTGTAAATAGACTTACCCTCATGAAATAAAGCAATTTTGCCTATAAAGACTCATTTGCACCTAATTGTCATAAAGCATGTAAAAAACTGCTTGTATGCGATAAATGATAGTAATTATGCAGTTTGCATTTTCTTATGAGAGAAAGATTAAAACCTGAATGTTATAGTGTAAATAGACTTACCCTCATGAAATAAAGCAATTTTGCCTATATAGACTCATTTGCACCTAATTGTCATAAAGCTTGTAAAAACTGCTTGTATGCGTTAAAATAATAGTTGATATGCAGTTTGCATTTTCTTATTAGAGAATGATCTAAACCTGAATGTTATAGTTTAAGAAAACTTACCTTTGTAAAATAAAGCAAGTTTGCCTATAAGGACTCATTTGCCCCTAATTGTCATAAAGCATGTAAAAACTGCTTGTCAGCGTTAAAATAATGGTTAATATGCAGTTTGCATTTTCTTATGAGAGAATGATCCAAACCTGAATGTTATAATGTAAATAGACTTACCTTTATAAAATAAAGCAATTTTGCCTATAAGGACTCATTTGCCCCTAATTGTCATAAAGCATGTAAAAACTGCTTGTCAGCGTTAAAATAATGGTTAATATGCAGTTTGCATTTTCTTATGAGAGAATGATCCAAACATAAATGTTATAGTGTAAATAGACTTAACTTCATGAAATAAAGCAATTTAGCCTATAAGGACTCATTTGCCCCTTATTGTCATAAAGCATGTAAAAACTGCTTGTATGCGTTAAAATAATGTATAATATGCAGTTTGCATTTTCTTATGAGAGAATGATCCAAACCTGAATGTTATAGTGAAAATAGACTTACCTTTGTAAAATAAAGCAATTTTGCCTATAAGGACTCATTTGCACGCAATTGTCGTGAAGCATATAAAAACTGCTTGTCTGCGTTTAAATAATGGTTAATATGCAGTTTGCATTTTCTTATGAGAGAATGATCCAAACCTGACTGTTATAGTGTAAATAGACTTACCCTCATGTTATAAAAGCAATTTTGCCTATAAAGACTCATTTGCACCTAATTGTCGTAAAGCATGTAAAAACTGCTTGTCTGCGTTTAAATAATGGTTAATATGCAGTTTGCATTTTCTTATGAGAGAATGATCCAAACCTGAATGTTATAGTGTCAATAGACTTACCTTTATGATATAAAGCAATTTTGCCTATAAGGACTCATTTGCCCCTAATTGTCATAAAGCATGTAAAAACTGCTTGTATGCGTTAAAATAATGGTTAATATGCAGTTTGCATTTTCTTATGAGAGAATGATCCAAACCTGAATGTTATAGTGTAAATAGTCTTAATCTCATGAAATAAAGCACTTTTGCCTATAAGGACTCATTTGCACCTAATTGTCGTAAAGCATGTAAAAACTGCTTGTCAGCGTTAAAATAATGGTTAATAAACAGTTTGCATTTTCTTATGAGAGAATGATCCAAACCTGAATGTTATAGTGTAAATAGACTTACCTTAATGATATAAAGCAATTTTGCCTATAAGGACTCATTTGCATCTAATTGTCATAAAGCATGTAAAAACTGCTTGTATGCGTTAAAATAATGGTTAATATGCAGTTTGCATTTTCTTATGAGAGAATGATCCAAACCTGAATGTTATAGTGTAAATAGACTTATCTTCATGAAATAAAGCAATTTTGCCTATAAGGACTCATTTGCCCCTAATTGTCATAAAGCATGTAAAAACTGCTTGTATGCGTTAAAATAATGGTTAATATGCAGTTTGCATTTTCTTTTGAGAGAATGATCCAAACCTGAATGTTATAGTGTAAATAGACTTACCTTTGTAAAACAAAGCAATTTTGCCTATAAGGACTCATTTGCACGCAATTGTCGTGAACCATGTAAAAACTGCTTGTCTGCGTTAAAATAATGGTTAATATGCAGTTTGCATTTTCTTATGAGAGATTGAACCAAACCTGAATGTTATAGTGTAAATAGACTTACCTTAATGAAATAAAGCAATTTTGCCTATAAGGACTCATTTGCATCTAATTGTCATAAAGCATGTAAAAACTGCTTGTATGCGTTAAAATAATGGTAAATATGCAGTTTGCATTTTCTTATGAGAGAATGATCCAAACCTGAATGTTATAGTGTAAATAGACTTACCTTTATGAAATAAAGCAATTTTGCCTATAAGGACTCATTTGCCCCTAATTGTCATAAAGCATGTAAAAACTGCTTGTCAGCGTTAAAATAATGGTTAATATGCAGTTTGCATTTTCTTATGAGAGAATGATCCAAACCTGAATGTTATAGTGTAAATAGACTTACCCTCATGAAATAAAGCACTTTTGCCTATAAGGACTCATTTGCCCCTAATTGTCATAAAGCATGTAAAAACTGCTTGTATGCGTTAAAATAATGGTAAATATGCAGTTTGCATTTTCTTATGAGAGAATGATCCAAACCTGAATGTTATAGTGAAAATAGACTAACCTTTGTAAAATAACGCAATTTTGCCTATAAGGACTCATTTGCACGCAATTGTCGTGAAGCATGTAAAAACTGCTTGTCTGCGTTTAAATAATGGTTAATATGCAGTTTGCATTTTTTTATGAGAGAATGATCCAAACCTGAATGTTATAGTGTAAATAGACTTACCTTCATGAAATAAAGCATTTTTGCCTATAAGGACTCATTTGCCCCTAATTGTCATAAAGCATGAAAAAACTGCTTGTATGCGTTAAAATAATGGTTAATATGCAGATTGCATTTTCTTATGAGAGAATCATCCAAACCTGAATGTTATAGTGTAAATAGACTTACCTTTGTAAAATAAAGCAATTTTGCCTATAAGGACTCATCTGCACGCAATTGTCGTGAAGCATGTAAAAACTGCTTGTCTGCGTTAAAATAATGGTTAATATGCAGTTTGCATTTTCTTATGAGAGAATGATCCAACCTGAATGTTATAGTGAAAGTAGACTTACCTTTGTGAAATAAAACAATTTTGCCTTTAAGGACTTATTTGCACCTAATTGTCGTAAACCATGTAAAAACTGCTTGTCTGCGTGAAAATGATAGTTAATATTCAGTTTGCATTTTCTTATGAGAGAATGATCCAAACCTGTTGGTAATAGTGTAAATAGACTTACCCTCACGAAATAAAGCAATTTTGCCTATAAGGACTCATTTGCACCTAATTGTCATAAAGCATGTAAAAACTGCTTGTATGCGTTATAATAATAGTTAATATGCAGTTTTAATTTTCTTGTGAGAGAATGATCCAAACCTGAATGTTATAGTGTAAGTAAACTTACCATTGTGAAATAAAGCAATTTTGCCTATAAGGACTCATTTGCACCTTATTGTCGTAAAGCATGTAAAAACTGCTTGTCTGCAATAAAATAATGGTTAATATGCAGTTTGCATTTTCTTATGAGAGAATAATCCAAACCTGAATGTTATAGTGTAAATAGACTAACCTTCATATAATAAAGCAATTTTGCCTATAAGGACCCATTTGCCCCTAATTGTCATAAAGCATGTAAAAACTGCTTGTATGCGTTAAAATAATGGTTAATATGCAGTTTTCATTTTCTTATGAGAGAATGATCCAAACCTGAATGTTATAGTGTAAATAGACTTACCCTCATGAAATAAAGCAATTTTGCCTATAAGGACTCATTTGCACCTAATTGTCATAAAGCATGTAAAAACTGCTTGTATGCGTTGAAATAATGGTTAATATGCAGTTTGCATTTTCTTATGAGAGAATGATCCAAACCTGAATGTTATAGTGTAAATAGACTTAGCTTCATGAAATAAAGCAATTTTGCTTATAAAGACTCATTTGCACCTAATTGTCGTAAAGCATGAAAAAACTGCTTGTCTGCGTTTAAATAATAGTTAATATAGAGTTTGCATTTTCTTATGAGAGAATGATCCAAACCTGAATGTTATAGTATAAATAGACTTACCTTCATGAAATAAAGCAATTTTGCCTATAAGGACTCATTTGCCCCTAATTGTCATAAAGCATGTAAAAACTGCTTGTATGCGTTAAAATAATGGTTAATATGCAGTTTGCATTTTCTTATGAGAGAATGATCCAAACCTGAATGTTAGAGTGTAAATAGACTTACCTTTGTAAAATAAAGCAATTTTGCCTATGAGGACTCATTTGCACGCAATTGTCGTGAAGCATGTAAAAACTGCTTGTCTGCGTAAAAATGATAGTAAATATGCAGTTTTGCAATTTCTTATGAGAGAATGATCCAAACCTGAATGTTATAGTGTAAATAGACTTACCCTCATGAAATAAAGCAATTTTGCCTATAAGGACTCATTTGCCCCTAATTGTCATAAAGCATGTAAAAACCGCTTGTATGCGTTAAAATAATGGTTAATATGCAGTTTGCATTTTCTTATGACAGAAGAATCCAAACCTGAATGTTATAGTGTAAATAGACTTACCTTTGTAAAATAAAGCAATTTTGCTTATAAGGACTCATTTGCACGCAATTGTCGTGAACCATGTAAAAACTGCTTGTATGCGTTAAAATAATGGTTAATATGCAGTTTGCATTTTCTTATGACAGAAGAACCCAAACCTGAATGTTATAGTGTAAATAGACTTACCTTTGTAAAACAAAGCAATTTTGCCTATAAGGACTCATTTGCACGCAATTGTCGTGAACCATGTAAAAACTGCTTGTATGCGTTAAAATAATGGTTAATATGCAGTTTGCATTTTCTTATGAGAGAATGATCCAAACCTGAATGTTATAGTGTAAATAGACTTACCTTTGTAAAACAAAGCAATTTTGCCTATAAGGACTCATTTGCACGCAATTGTCGTGAACCATGTAAAAACTGCTTGTCTGCGTTAAAATAATGGTTAATATGCAGTTTGCATTTTCTTATGAGAGAATGAACCAAACCTGAATGCTATAGTGTAAATAGACTTACCTTAATGAAATAAAGCAATTTTGCCTATAAGAACTCATTTGCATCTAATTGTCATAAAGCATGTAAAAACAGCTTGTATGCGTTAAAATAATGGTTAATATGCAGTTTGCATTTTCTTATGAGAGAATGATCCAAACCTGAATGTTATAGTGTAAATAGACTTACCTTTATGAAATAAAGCAATTTTCCCTATAAGGACTCATTTGCCCCTAATTGTCATAAAGCATGTAAAAACAGCTTGTCAGCGTTAAAATAATGGTTAATATGCAGTTTGCATTTTCTTATGAGAGAACGATCCAAACCTGAATGTTATAGTGTAAATAGACTTACCTTCATGAAATAAAGCAATTTAGCCTATAAGGACTCATTTGCCCCTTATTGTCATAAAGCATGTAAAAACTGCTTGTATGCGTTAAAATAATGTATAATATGCAGTTTGCATTTTCTTATGAGAGAATGATCCAAACCTGAATGTTATAGTGAAAATAGACTTACCTTTGTAAAATAAAGCAATTTTGCCTATAAGGACTCATTTGCACGCAATTGTCGTGAAGCTTATAAAAACTGCTTGTCTGCGTTTAAATAATGGTTAATATGCAGTTTGCATTTTCTTATGAGAGAATGATCCAAACCTGACTGTTATAGTGTAAATAGACTTACCCTCATGTTATAAAAGCAATTTTGCCTATAAAGACTCATTTGCACCTAATTGTCGTAAAGCATGTAAGAACTGCTTGTCTGCGTTTAAATAATGGTTAATATGCAGTTTGCATTTTCTTATGAGAGAATGATCCAAACCTGAATGTTATAGTGTCAATAGACTTACCTTTATGATATAAAGCAATTTTGCCTATAAGGACTCATTTGCCCCTAATTGTCATAAAGCATGTAAAAACTGCTTGTATGCGTTAAAATAATGGTTAATATGCAGTTTGCATTTTCTTATGAGAGAATGATCCAAACCTGAATGTTATAGTGTAAATAGACTTAATCTCATGAAATAAAGCACTTTTGCCTATAAGGACTCATTTGCACCTAATTGTCGTAAAGCATGTAAAAACTGCTTGTCAGCGTTAAAATAATGGTTAATAAGCAGTTTGCATTTTCTTATGAGAGAATGATCCAAACCTGAATGTTATAGTGTAAATAGACTTACCTTAATGAAATAAAGCAAATTTGCCTATAAGGACTCATTTGCATCTAATTGTCATAAAGCATGGAAAAACTGCTTGTATGCGTTAAAATAATGGTTAATATGCAGTTTGCATTTTCTTATGAGAGAATGATCTAAACCTGAATGTTATAGTGTAAATAGACTTACCTTTGTAAAATAAAGCAATTTTGCCTATAAGCACTCATTTGCACGCAATTGTCGTGATTCATGTAAAAACTGCTTGTCTGCGTTAAAATAATGGTTAATATGCAGTTTGCATTTTCTTATGAGAGAATGATCCAAACCTGAATGTTATATTGTAAATAGACTTACCTTTGTAAAATAAAGCAATTTTGCCTATAAGGACTTATTTGCACGCAATTGTCGTGAAGCATGTAAAAAGTAAAAACTGCTTGTCTGCGTGAAAATGATAGTAAATATGCAGTTTGCATTTTCTTATGAGAGAATGATCCAAACCTGAATGTATAGTGTAAATAGACTTACCTTTGTAAAATAAAGCAATTTTGCCTTTGAGGACTCATTTGCACGCAATTGTCGCGAAGCATGTAAAAACTGCTTGTCTGCGTTAAAATAATGTTTAATATGCAGTTTGCATTTTCTTATGAGAGAATGATCCAAACCTGAATGTTATAGTGTAAATAGACTAAACCCTCATGAAATAAAGCACTTTTGCCTATAAGGCCTCATTTGCACCTAATTGTCGTAAAGCATGTTAAAACTGCTTGTCAGCGTTAAAATAATGGTTAATATGCAGTTTGCATTTTCTTATGAGAGAATGATCCAAACCTGAATGTTATAGTGTAAATAGACTTACCCTCATGAAATAAAGCACTTTTGCCTATAAGGACTCATTTGCCCCTAATTGTCATAAAGCATGTAAAAACTGCTTGTATGCGTTAAAATAATGGTAAATATGCAGTTTGCATTTTCTTATGAGAGAATGATCCAAACCTGAATGTTATAGTAAAAATACACTAACCTTTGTAAAATAACGCAATTTTGCCTATAAGGACTCATTTGCACGCAATTGTCGTGAAGCATGTAAAAACTGCTTGTCTGCGTTTAAATAATGGTTAATATGCAGTTTGCATTTTTTTATGAGAGAATGATCCAAACCTGAATGTTATAGTGTAAATAGACTTACCTTCATGAAATAAAGCAATTTTGCCTATAAGGACTCATTTGCCCCTAATTGTCATAAAGCATGTAAAAACTGCTTGTATGCGTTAAAATAATGGTTAATATGCAGATTGCATTTTCTTATGAGAGAATCATCCAAACCTGAATGTTATAGTGTAAATAGACTTACCTTTGTAAAATAAAGCAATTTTGCCTATAAGGACTCATTTGCACGCAATTGTCGTGAAGCATGTAAAAACTGCTTGTCTGCGTTAAAATAATGGTTAATATGCAGTTTGCATTTTCTTATGAGAGAATGATCCAACCTGAATGTTATAGTGAAAGTAGACTTACCTTTGTGAAATAAAACAATTTTGCCTTTAAGGACTTATTTGCACCTAATTGTCGTAAACCATGTAAAAACTGCTTGTCTGCGTGAAAATGATAGTTAATATTCAGTTTGCATTTTCTTATGAGAGAATGATCCAAACCTGTTGGTAATAGTGTAAATAGACTTACCCTCACGAAATAAAGCAATTTTGCCTATAAGGACTCACTTGCACCTAATTGTCATAAAGCATGTAAAAACTGCTTGTATGCGTTATAATAATAGTTAATATGCAGTTTTAATTTTCTTGTGAGAGAATGATCCAAACCTGAATGTTATAGTGTAAATAGACTTACCCTCATGAAATAAAGCACTTTTGCCTATAAGGACTCATTTGCCCCTAATTGTCATAAAGCATGTAAAAACTGCTTGTATGCGTTAAAATAATGGTAAATATGCAGTTTGCATTTTCTTATGAGGGAATGATCGAAACCTGAATGTTATAGTAAAAATAGACTAACCTTTGTAAAATAACGCAATTTTGCCTATAAGGACTCATTTGCACCTTATTGTCGTAAAGCATGTAAAAACTGCTTGTCTGCAATAAAATAATGGTTAATATGCAGTTTGCATTTTCTTATGAGAGAATAATCCAAACCTGAATGTTATAGTGTAAATAGACTAACCTTCATATAATAAAGCAATTTTGCCTATAAGGACCCATTTGCCCCTAATTGTCATAAAGCATGTAAAAACTGCTTGTATGCGTTAAAATAATGGTTAATATGCAGTTTTCATTTTCTTATGAGAGAATGCTCCAAACCTGAATGTTATAGTGTAAATAGACTTACCCTCATGAAATAAAGCAATTTTGCCTATAAGGACTCATTTGCACCTAATTGTCATAAAGCATGTAAAAACTGCTTGTATGCGTTGAAATAATGGTTAATATGCAGTTTGCATTTTCTTATGAGAGAATGATCCAAACCTGAATGTTATAGTGTAAATAGACTTATCTTCATGAAATAAAGCAATTTTGCCTATAAGGACTCATTTGCCCCTAATTGTCATAAAGCATGTAAAAACTGCTTGTATGCGTTAAAATAATGGTTAATATGCAGTTTGCATTTTCTTTTGAGAGAATGATCCAAACCTGAATGTTATAGTGAAAATAGACTTACCTTTGTAAAATAACGCAATTTTGCCTATAAGGACTCATTTGCACGCAATTGTCGTGAAGCATGTAAAAACTGCTTGTCTGCGTTTAAATAATGGTTAATATGCTATTTGCATTTTTTTATGAGAGAATGATCCAAACCTGAATGTTATAGTGTAAATAGACTAACCTTCATGAAATAAAGCAATTTTGCCTATAAGGACTCATTTGCACCTAATTGTCATAAAGCATGTAAAAACTGCTTGTATGCGTTGAAATAATGGTTAATATGCAGTTTGCATTTTCTTATGAGAGAATGATCCAAACCTGAATGTTATAGTGTAAATAGACTTAGCTTCATGAAATAAAGCAATTTTGCTTATAAAGACTCATTTGCACCTAATTGTCATAAAGCATGTAAAAACTGCTTGTATGCGTTGAAATAATGGTTAATATGCAGTTTGCATTTTCTTATGAGAGAATGATCCAAACCTGAATGTTATAGTGTAAATAGACTTAGCTTCATGAAATAAAGCAATTTTGCCTATAAGGACTCATTTGCACCTAATTGTCATAAAGCATGTAAAAACTGCTTGTATGCGTTGAAATAATGGTTAATATGCAGTTTGCATTTTCTTATGAGAGAATGATCCAAACCTGAATGTTATAGTATAAATAGACTTACCTTCATGAAATAAAGCAATTTTGCCTATAAGGACTCATTTGCCCCTAATTGTCATAAAGCATGTAAAAACTGCTTGTATGCGTTAAAATAATGGTTAATATGCAGTTTGCATTTTCTTATGAAAGAATGATCCAAACCTGAATGTTAGAGTGTAAATAGACTAACCTTTGTAAAATGAAGCAATTTTGCCTATGAGGACTCATTTGCACGCAATTGTCGTGAAGCATGTAAAAACTGCTTGTCTGCGTAAAAATGATAGTAAATATGCAGTTTGCAATTTCTTATGAGAGAATGATCCAAACCTGAATGTTATAGTGTAAATAGACTTACCCTCATGAAATAAAGCAATTTTGCCTATAAGGACTCATTTGGCCCTAATTGTCATAAAGCATGTAAAAACCGCTTGTATGCGTTAAAATAATGGTTAATATGCAGTTTGCATTTTCTTATGACAGAAGAATCCAAACCTGAATGTTATAGTGTAAATAGACTTACCTTTGTAAAATAAAGCAATTTTGCTTATAAGGACTCATTTGCACGCAATTGTCGTGAAGCATATAAAAACTGCTTGTCTGCGTTAAAATAATGGTTAATATGCAGTTTGCATTTTCTTATGAGAGAATGATCCAAACCTGAATGTTATAGTGAAAGTAGACTTACCTTTGTGAAATAAAACAATTTTGCCTTTAAGGACTTATTTCCACCTAATTGTCGTAAAACATGTGAAAACTGCTTGTCTGCGTGAAAATTATAGTAAATATGCAGTTTGCATTTTCTTATGAGAGAATGATCCAAACCTGTTGGTAATAGTGTAAATAGACTTACCCTCACGAAATAAAGCAATTTTGCCTATAAGGACTCATTTGCACCTAATTGTCATAACGCATGTAAAAACTGCTTGTATGCGTTAAAATAATAGTTAATATGCAGTTTGCATTTTCTTGTGAGAGAATGATCCAAACCTGAATGTTATAGTGTAAGTAAACCTACCTTTGTGAAATAAAGCAATTTTGCCTATAAGGACTCATTTGCACCTAATTGTCGTAAAGTATGTAAAAACTGCTTGTCTGCAATAAAATAATGGTTAATATGCAGTTTGCATTTTCTTATGAGAGAATAATCCAAACCTGAATGTTATAGTGTAAATAGACTAACCTTCATGAAATAAAGCAATTTTGCCTATAAGGACCCATTAGCCCCTAATTGTCATAAAGCATGTAAAAACTGCTTGTATGCGTTAAAAGAATGGTTAATATGCAGTTTTCATTTTCTTATGAGAGAATGATCCAAACCTGAATGTTATAGTGTAAATAGACTTACCCTCATGAAATAAAGCAATTTTGCCTATAAGGACTCATTTGCACCTAATTGTCATACAGCATGTAAAAACTGCTTGTATGCGTTGAAATAATGGTTAATATGCAGTTTGCATTTTCTTATGAGAGAATGATCCAAACCTGAATGTTATAGTGTAAATAGACTTACCCTCATGAAATAAAGCAATTTTGCTTATAAAGACTCACTTGCACCTAATTGTCGTAAAGCATGAAAAAACTGCTTGTCTTCGTTTAAATAATAGTTAATATGCAGTTTGCATTTTCTTATGAGAGAATGATCCAAACCTGAATGTTATAGTATAAATAGACTTACCTTCATGAAATAAAGCAATTTTGCCTATAAGGACTCATTTGCCCCTAATTGTCATAAAGCATGTAAAAACTGCTTGTATGCGTTAAAATAATGGTTAATATGCAGTTTGCATTTTCTTATGAGAGAATGATCCAAACCTGAATGTTAGAGTGTAAATAGACTTACCTTTGAAAAATAACGCAATTTTGCCTATAAGGACTCATTTGCACGCAATTGTCGTGAAGCATGTAAAAACTGCTTGTCTGCGTTTAAATAATGGTTTATATGCAATTTGCATTTTCTTATGAGAGAATGATCCAAACCTGAATGTTATGGTGTAAATAGACTTACCTTCATGAAATAAAGCAGTTTTGCCTATAAGGACTCATTTGCCCCTAATTGTCATAAAGCATGTAAAAACTGCTTGTATGCGTTAAAATAATGGTTAATATGCAGATTGCATTTTCTTATGAGAGAATGATCCAAACCTGAATGTTATAGTGTAAATAGACTTACCTTTGTAAAATAAAGCAATTTTGCCTATAAGGACTCATTTGCACGCAATTGTCGTGAAGCATGTAAAAACTGCTTGTCTGCGTAAAAATGATAGTAAATATGCAGTTTGCATTTTCTTATGAGAGAATGATCCAAACCTGAATGTTGTAGTGTAAATAGACTTACCCTCATGAAATAAAGCAATGTTGCCTATAAAGACTCATTTGCACCTAATTGTCGTAAAGCATGTAAAAACTGCTTGTCTGCGTTTAAATAATGGTTAATATGCAGTTTGCATTTTCTTATGAGAGAAAGATCCAAACCTGAATGTTCTAAATAGACTTACCTTCATAAAATAAAGCAATTTTGCCTATAAGGACTGATTTGCCCCTAATTGTCATAAAGCATGTAAAAACTGCTTGTATGCGTTAAAATAATGGTTAATATGCAGTTTGCATTTTCTTATGAGAAAAGAATCCAAACCTGAATGTTATAGTGTAAATAGACTTACCTTTGTAAAATAAAGCAATTTTGCTTATAAGGACTCATTTGCACGCAATTGTCGTGAAGCATATAAAAACTGCTTGTCTGCGTTAAAATAATGGTTAATATGCAGTTTGCATTTTCTTATGAGAGAATGATCCAAACCTGAATGTTATAGTGAAAGTAGACTTACCTTTGTGAAATAAAACAATTTTGCCTTTAAGGACTTATTTCCACCTAATTGTCGTAAAACATGTGAAAACTGCTTGTCTGCGTGAAAATGATAGTAAATATGCAGTTTGCATTTTCTTATGAGAGAATGATCCAAACCGGAATGTTATAGTGTAAATAGACTTACCTTCATGAAATAAAGCAATTTTGCCTATAAGGACTCATTTGCCCCTAATTGTCATAAAACATGTAAAAACTGCTTGTATGCGTTAAAATAATGGTTAATATGCAGATTGCATTTTCTTATGAGAGAATGATCCAAACCTGAATGTTATAGTGTAAATAGACTTACCTTTGTAAAATAAAGCAATTTTGCCTATAAGGACTCATTTGCACGCAATTGTCGTGAAGCATGTAAAAACTGCTTGTCTGCGTAAAAATGATAGTCAATATGCAGTTTGCATTTTCTTATGAGAGAATGATCCAAACCTGAGTGTTATAGTGTAAATAGACTTACCCTCATGAAATAAAGCAATGTTGCCTATAAAGACTCATTTGCACCTAATTGTCGTAAAGCATGTAAAAACTGCTTGTCTGCGTTTAAATAATGGTTAATATGCAGTTTGCATTTTCTTATGAGAGAATGATCCAAACCTGAATGTTATAGTGTAAATAGACTTACCTTTGTAAAATAAAGCAATTTTGCCTATAAGGACTCATTTGCACGCAATTGTCGTGAAGCATGTAAAAACTGCTTTTCTGCGTGAAAATGGAAGTAAATATGAAGTTTGCATTTTCTTATGTGAGAATGATCCAAACCTAAATGTTATAGTGTAAATAGACTTTCCTTTGTAAAATAAAGCAATTTTGCCTATAAAGACTCATTTGCACGCAATTATCGTGAAGCATGTAAAAACTGCTTGTCTGCGTTAAAATTTTAGTAAATATGCAGTTTGCATTTTCTTATGAGAGAATGATCCAAACCTGAATGTTATAGTGTAAATAGACTTACCTTTATAAAATAAAGCAATTTTGCTTATAAGGACTCATTTGCACGCAATTGTCGTGAAGCATGTAAAAACTGCTTGTCTGCGTTAAAATAATGGTTAATATGCAGTTTGCATTTTCTTATGAGACAATGATCCAAACCTGAATGTTATAGTGTAAATAGACTTACCCTCATGAAATAAAGCACTTTTGCCTATAAGGCCTCATTTGCACCTAATTGTCGTAAAGCATGTAAAAACTGCTTGTCAGCGTTAAAATAATGGTTAATATGCAGTCTGCATTTTCTTATGAGAGAATGATCCAAACCTGAATGTTATAGTGTAAATAGACTTACCTTAATGAAATAAAGCAATTTTGCCTATAAGGACTCATTTGCCCCTAATTGTCATAAAGCATGTAAAAACTGCTTGTATGCGTTAAAATAATGGTTAATATGCAGTTTGCATTTTCTTATGAGAGAATGATCCAAACCTGAATGTTTTAGTGTAAATAGACTTACCCTCATGAAATAAAGCAATTTTGCCAATAAAGACTCATTTGCACTTAATTGTCATAAAGCATGTAAAAACTGCTTGTATGCGTTAAAATGATAGTAAATATGCAGTTTGCATTTTCTTATGAGAGAACGATCCAAACCTGAATGTTATAGTGTAAATAGACTTACCCTCATGAAATAAAGCAATTTTGCCTATAAGGACTCTTTTGCCCCTAATTGTCATAAAGCATGTAAAAACTGCTTGTATGCGTTAAAATAATGGTTAATATGCAGTTTGCATTTTCTTATGAGAGAATGATCCAAACCTGAATGTTATAGTGTAAATAGACTTACCTTTGTAAAACAAAGCAATTTTGCCTATAAGGACTCATTTGCACGCAATTGTCGTGAACCATGTAAAAACTGCTTGTCTGCGTTAAAATAATGGTTAATATGCAGTTTGCATTTTCTTATGAGAGAATAATCCAAACCTGAACGTTATAGTGTAAATAGACTTACCCTCATGAAATAAAGCAATTTTGCCTATAAGGACTCATTTGCACGCAATTGTCGTGAACCATGTAAAAACTGCTTGTCTGCGTTAAAATAATGGTTAATATGCAGTTTGCATTTTCTTATGAGAGAATGATCCAAACCTGAATGTTATAGTGAAAACAGACTTACCTTTATGAAATAAAGCAATTTTGCCTATAAGGACTCTTTTGCCCCTTATTGTTATAAAGCATGTAAAAACTGCTTGTATGCGTTAAAATAATGTATAATATGCAGTTTGCATTTTCTTATGAGAGAATGATCCAAACCTGAATGTTATAGTGAAAATAGACTTACCTTTGTAAAATAAAGCAATTTTGCCTATAAGGACTCATTTGCACGCAATTGTCGTGAAGCATATAAAAACTGCTTGTCTGCGTTTAAATAATGGTTAATATGCAGTTTGCATTTTCTTATGAGAGAATGATCCAAACCTGAATGTTATAGTGTAAACAGACTTACCCTCATGTAATAAAGCAATTTTGCCTATAAAGACTCATTTGCACCTAATTGTCGTAAAGCATGTAAAAACTGCTTGTCTGCGTTTAAATAATGGTTAATGAGCAGTTTGCATTTTCTTATGAGAGAATGATCCAAACCTGAATGTTATAGTGAAAATAGACTTACCTTTGTAAAATAAAGCAATTTTGCCTATAAGGACTCATTTGCACGCAATTGTCGTGAAGCATAAAAAAACTGCTTGTCTGCGTTTAAATAATGGTTAATATGCAGTTTGCATTTTCTTATGAGAGAATGATCCAAACCTGAATGTTATAGTGTAAATAGACCTACCCTCATGAAATAAAGCAATTTTGCTTATAAAGACTCATTTGCACCTAATTGTCGTAAAGCATGAAAAAACTGCTTGTCTGCGTTTAAATAATAGTTAATATGCAGTTTGCATTTTCTTATGAGAGAATGATCCAAACCTGAATGTTATAGTATAAATAGACTTACCTTCATGAAATTTAGCAATTTTGCCTATAAGGACTCATTTGCCCCTAATTGTCATAAAGCATGTAAAAACTGCTTGTATGCGTTAAAATAATGCTTAATATGCAGTTTGCATTTTCTTATGAGAGAATGATCCAAACCTGAATGTTAGAGTGTAAATAGACTTACCTTTGAAAAATAACGCAATTTTGCCTATAAGGACTCATTTGCACGCAATTGTCGTGAAGCATGTAAAAACTGCTTGTCTGCGTTTAAATAATGGTTTATATGCAATTTGCATTTTCTTATGAGAGAATGATCCAAACCTGAATGTTATGGTGT
The DNA here is from genome assembly GCA_963575645.1 of Xanthostigma xanthostigma. Lineage (NCBI taxonomy): Eukaryota > Metazoa > Arthropoda > Insecta > Raphidioptera > Raphidiidae > Xanthostigma > Xanthostigma xanthostigma. The sequence continues at coordinate 33,193,181 of OY754470.1, read as the reverse complement.
AAATAGACTTACCTTCATGAAATAAAGCAATTTTGCCTATAAGGACTCATTTGCCCCTAATTTTCATAAAGCATGTAAAAACTGTTTGTATGCGTTAAAATAATGGTTAATATGCAGTTTGCATTTTCTTATGAGAGAATGATCCAAACCTGAATGTTATAGTGAAAATAGACTTACCTTTGTAAAATAACGCAATTTTGCCTATAAGGACTCATTTGCACGCAATTGTCGTGAAGCATGTAAAAACTGCTTGTTTGCGTTTAAATAATGGTTAATATGCAATTTGCATTTTCTTATGAGAGAATGTTCCAAACCTGAATGTTATAGTGTTAATAGACTTACCTTTGTAAAATAAAGCAATTTTGCCTATAAGGCTCATTTGCACGCAATTGTCGTGAAGCATGTAAAAACTGCTTGTCTGCGTAAAAATGATAGTAAATATGCAGTTTGCATTTTCTTATGAGAGAATGATCCAAACCTGAATGTTATAGTGTAAACAGACTTACCCTCATGAAATAAAGCAATTTTGCCTATAAAGACTCATTTGCACCTAATTGTCATAAAGCATGTAAAAACTGCTTGTCAGCGTTAAAATAATGGTTAATATGCAGTTTGCATTTTCTTATGAGAGAATGATCCAAACCTGAATGTTATAGTATAAATAGACTTACCTTCATGAAATAAAGCAATTTTGCCTATAAGGACTCATTTGCCCCTAATTGTCATAAAGCATGTAAAAACTGCTTGTATGCGTTAAAATAATGCTTAATATGCAGTTTGCATTTTCTTATGAGAGAATGATCCAAACCTGAATGTTAGAGTGTAAATAGACTTACCTTTGAAAAATAACGCAATTTTGCCTATAAGGACTCATTTGCACGCAATTGTCGTGAAGCATGTAAAAACTGCTTGTCTGCGTTTAAATAATGGTTTATATGCAATTTGCATTTTCTTATGAGAGAATGATCCAAACCTGAATGTTATGGTGTAAATAGACTTACCTTCATGAAATAAAGCAATTTTGCCTATAAGGACTCATTTGCCCCTAATTTTCATAAAGCATGTAAAAACTGTTTGTATGCGTTAAAATAATGGTTAATATGCAGTTTGCATTTTCTTATGAGAGAATGATCCAAACCTGAATGTTATAGTGAAAATAGACTTACCTTTGTAAAATAACGCAATTTTGCCTATAAGGACTCATTTGCACGCAATTGTCGTGAAGCATGTAAAAACTGCTTGTTTGCGTTTAAATAATGGTTAATATGCAATTTGCATTTTCTTATGAGAGAATGTTCCAAACCTGAATGTTATAGTGTTAATAGACTTACCTTTGTAAAATAAAGCAATTTTGCCTATAAGGCTCATTTGCACGCAATTGTCGTGAAGCATGTAAAAACTGCTTGTCTGCGTAAAAATGATAGTAAATATGCAGTTTGCATTTTCTTATGAGAGAATGATCCAAACCTGAATGTTATAGTGTAAACAGACTTACCCTCATGAAATAAAGCAATTTTGCCTATAAAGACTCATTTGCACCTAATTGTCATAAAGCATGTAAAAACTGCTTGTCAGCGTTAAAATAATGGTTAATATGCAGTTTGCATTTTCTTATGAGAGAATGATCCAAACCTGAATGTTATAGTGTAAATAGACTTACCTTCATGAAATAAAGCAATTTTGCCTATAAGGACTCATTTGCCCCTAATTGTCATAAAGCATGTAAAAACTGCCTGTCAGCGTTAAAATAATGGTTAATATGCAGTTTGCATTTTCTTATGAGAGAATGATCCAAACCTGAATGTTATAGTGTAAATAGACTTACCTTCATGAAATAAATCAATTTTGCCTATAAGGACGCATTTGCCCCTAATTGTCATAAAGCATGTAAAAACTGCTTGTATGCGATAAAATAATGTATAATATGCAGTTTGCATTTTCTTATGAGAGAATGATCCAAACCTAAATGTTATAGTGAAAATAGACTTACCCTCATGAAATAAAGCAATTTTGCCTATAAGGACTCATTTGCACGCAATTGTCGTGAAGCATGTAAAAACTGCTTGTCTGCGTTAAAATAATGGTTAATATGCAGTTTGCATTTTCTTATGAGCGAATGATCCAAACCTGAATGTTATAGTGTAAATAGACTTACCCTCATGAAATAAAGCAATTTTGCCTATAAGGACTCATTTGCACCTAATTGTCATAAAGCATGTAAAAACTGCTTGTATGCGTTAAAATGATAGTAAATATGCAGTTTGCATTTTCTTATGAGAGAATGATCCAAACCTGAATGTTATAGTGTAAATAGACTTACCTTTGTAAAATAAAGCAATTTTGCCTATAAGGACTCATTTGCACGCAATTGTCGTGAAGCATGTAAAAACTTCTTGTCTGCGTTAAAATAATAGTTAATATGCAGTTTGCATTTTCCTATGAGAGAATGATCCAAACCTGAATGTTATAGTGAAAGTAGACTTACCTTTGTGAAATAAAACAATTTTGCCTTTAAAGACTTACTTCTACCTAATTGTCGTAAAACATGTGAAAACTGCATGTCTGCGTGAAAATGATAGTAAATATGCAGTTTGCATTTTCTTATGAGAGAATGATCCAAACCTGAATGTTATATTGTAAATAGACTTCCCCTTAATGAAATAAAGCACTTTTGCCTATAAGGCCTCATTTGCACCTAATTGTCGTAAAGCATGTAAAAACTGCTTGTCAGGTTTAGATCATTCTCTCATAAGAAAATGCAAACTGCATATTAACTATTATTTTAACGCTGACAAGCAGTTTTTACATGCTTTACGACAATTAGGTGCAAATGAGGCCTTATAGGCAAAAGTGCTTTATTTCATGAGGGTAAGTCTATTTACAATATAACATTCAGGTTTGGATCATTCTCTCATAAGAAAATGCAAACTGCATATTTACTATCATTTTCACGCAGACAAGCAGTTTACACATGCTTCACGACAATTGCGTGCAAATGAGTCCTTGTAGGCAAAATTGCTTTATTTTACAAAGGTAAGTCTATTTACACTATAACATTCAGGTTTGGATCATTCTCTCATAAGAAAATGCAAACTGCATATTTACTATCATTTTAACGCATACAAGCAGTTTTTACATGCTTTATGACAATTAGGTGCAAATGAGTCCTTATAGGCAAAATTGCTTTATTTCATGGGGGTAAGTCTATTTACACTATAACATTCAGGTTTGGATCATTCTCTCATAAGAAAATGCAAACTGCATATTAACCATTATTTTAACGCAGACAAGCAGTTTTTACATGCTTCACGACAATTGCGTGCAAATGAGTCCTTATAGGAAAAATTGCTTTATTTTACAAAGGTAAGTCTATTTTCACTATAACATTTAGGTTTGGATCATTCTCTCATAAGAAAATGCAAACTGCATATTATACATTATTTTATCGCATACAAGCAGTTTTTACATGCTTTATGACAATTAGGGGCAAATGAGTCCTTATAGGCAAAATTGATTTATTTCATGAAGGTAAGTCTATTTACACTATAACATTCAGGTTTGGATCATTCTCTCATAAGAAAATGCAAACTGCATATTAACCATTATTTTAACGCATACAAGCAGTTTTTACATGCTTTATGACAATTAGTGGCAAATGAGTCCTTATAGGCAAAATTGCTTTATTTCATGAAGGTAAGTCTATTTATACTATAACATTCAGGTTTGGATCATTCTCTCATAAGAAAATGCAAACTGCATATTAACCATTATTTAAACGCAGACAAGCAGTTTTTTCATGCTTTACGACAATTAGGTGCAAATGAGTCTTTATAAGCAAAATTGCTTTATTTCATGAGGGTAAGTTTATTTACACTATAACATTCAGGTTTGGATCATTCTCTCATAAGAAAATGCAAACTGCATATTTACTATCATTTTTACGCAGACAAGCAGTTTTTACATGCTTCACGACAATTGCGTGCAAATGAGTCCTTATAGGCAAAATTGCTTTATTTTACAAAGGTAAGTCTATTAACACTATAACATTCAGGTTTGGATCATTCTCTCATCAGAAAATGCAAACTGCATATTAACCATTATTTAAACGCAGACAAGCAGTTTTTACATGCTTCACGACAATTGCGTGCAAATGAGTCCTTATAGGCAAAATTGCTTTATTTCATGAAGGTAAGTCTATTTACACTATAACATTCAGGTTTGGATCATTCTCTTATAAGAAAATGCAAATTGCATATTAACCATTATTTAAACGCAGACAAGCAGTTTTTACATGCTTTACGACAATTGCGTGCAAATGAGTCCTTATAGGCCAAATTGCGTTATTTTACAAAGGTAAGTCTATTTTCACTATAACATTCAGGTTTGGATCATTCTCTCATAAGAAAATGCAAACTGCATATTAACCATTATTTTAACGCAGACAAGCAGTTTTTACATGCTTCACGACAATTGCGTGCAAATGAGTCCTTATAGGCAAAATTGCTTTATTTCATGAAGGTAAGTCTATTTACACTATAACATTCAGGTTTGGATCAATCTCTCATAAGAAAATGCAAATTGCATATTAACCATTATTTAAACGCAGACAAGCAGTTTTTACATGCTTTACGACAATTGCGTGCAAATGAGTCCTTATAGGCCAAATTGCGTTATTTTACAAAGGTAAGTCTATTTTCACTATAACATTCAGGTTTGGATCATTCTCTCATAAGAAAATGCAAACTGCATATTAACCATTATTTTAACGCAGACAAGCAGTTTTTACATGCTTCACGACAATTGCGTGCAAATGAGTCCTTATAGGCAAAATTGCTTTATTTCATGAAGGTAAGTCTATTTACACTATAACATTCAGGTTTGGATCATTCTCTTATAAGAAAATGCAAATTGCATATTAACCATTATTTAAACGCAGACAAGCAGTTTTTTCATGCTTCACGACAATTGCGTGCAAATGAGTCCTTATAGGCAAAATTGCGTTATTTTACAAAGGTAAGTCTATTTTCACTATAACATTCAGGTTTGGATCATTCTCTCATAAGAAAATGCAAACTGCATATTAACCAAATTTAAACGCAGACAAGCAGTTTTTACATGCTTTACGACAATTAGGTGCAAATGAGTCTTTATAGGCAAAATTGCTTTATTACATGAGGGTAAGTCTATTTACACTATAACATTCAGGTTTGGATCACTCTCTTATAAGAAAATGCAAACTGCATATTTACTATCATTTTCACGCAGACAAGCAGTTTTTATATGCTTCACGACAATTGCGTGCAAATGAGTCCTTATAGCCAAAATTGCTTTATTTTACAAAGGTAAGTCTATTTACACTATAACATTCAGGTTTGGATCATTCTCTCATAAGAAAATGCAAACTGCATATTAACCATTATTTTAACGCATACAAGCAGTTTTTACATGCTTTATGACAATTAGGGGCTAATGAGTCTATATAGGCAAAATTGCTTTATTTTACAAAGGTAAGCTTACTTAAACTATAACATTCAGGTTTAGATCATTCTCTCATACTAAAATGCAAACTGCATATTAACAATTATTTTAACGCATACAAGCAGTTTTTACAAACTTTATGACAATTAGGTGCAAATGAGTCCTTATAGGCAAAATTGCTTTATTTCATGAGGGTAAGTCTATTTACACTATAACATTTAGGTTTGGATCATTCTCTCATAAGAAAATGCAAACTGCATATTTACTATCATTTTAACGCATACAAGCAGTTTTTACATGCTTTATGACAATTAGGTGCAAATGAGTCTTTATAGGCAAAATTGCTTTATTTCATGAGGGTAAGTCTATTTACACTATAACATTCAGGTTTGGATCATTCTCTCATAAGAAAATGCAAACTGCATATTAACCATTATTTTAACGCAGACAAGCAGTTTTTACATGCTTCACGACAATTGCGTGCAAACGAGTCCTTATAGGAAAAATTGCTTTATTTTACAAAGGTAAGTCTATTTTCACTATAACATTTAGGTTTGGATCATTCTCTCATAAGAAAATGCAAACTGCATATTATACATTATTTTAACGCATACAAGCAGTTTTTACATGCTTTATGACAATTAGGGGCAAATGAGTCCTTACAGGCAAAATTGATTTATTTCATGAAGGTAAGTCTATTTACACTATAACATTCAGGTTTGGATCATTCTCTCATAAGAAAATGCAAACTGCATATTTACTATCATTTTCACGCAGACAAGCAGTTTTCACATGTTTTACGACAATTAGGTGGAAATAAGTCCTTAAAGGCAAAATTGTTTTATTTCACAAAGGTAAGTCTACTTTCACTATAACATTCAGGTTTGGATCATTCTCTCATAAGAAAATGCAAACTGCATATTAACCATTATTTTAACGCAGACAAGCAGTTTTTATATGCTTCACGACAATTGCGTGCAAATGAGTCCTTATAAGCAAAATTGCTTTATTTTACAAAGGTAAGTCTATTTACACTATAACATTTAGGTTTGGATTCTTCTCTCATAAGAAAATGCAAACTGCATATTAACCATTATTTTTACGCATACAAGCAGTTTTTACATGCTTTATGACAATTAGGGGCAAATGAGTCCTTATAGGCAAAATTGCTTTATTTCATGAAGGTAAGTCTATTTAGACTATAACATTCAGGTTTGGATCTTTCTCTCATAAGAAAATGCAAACTGCATATTAACCATTATTTAAACGCAGACAAGCAGTTTTTACATGCTTTACGACAATTAGGTGCAAATGAGTCTTTATAGGCAAAATTGCTTTATTTCATGAGGGTAAGTCTATTTACACTATAACATTCAGGTTTGGATCATTCTCTCATAAGAAAATGCAAACTGCATATTTACTATCATTTTTACGCAGACAAGCAGTTTTTACATGCTTCACGACAATTGCGTGCAAATGAGTCCTCATAGGCAAAATTGCTTTATTTCATTAAGGTAAATCTATTTACACTATAACATTCAGGTTTGGATCATTCTCTCATAAGAAAATGCAAACTGCATATTAACCATTATTTTAACGCTGACAAGCAGTTTTTACATGCTTTACGACAATTAGGTGCAAATGAGGCCTTATAGGCAAAAGTGCTTTATTTCATGAAGGTAAGTCTATTTACACTATAACATTCTGGTTTGGATCATTCTCTCATAAGAAAATGCAAACTGCATATTTACTATCATTTTCACGCAGACAAGCAGTTTTTACTATTTACATGCTTCACGACAATTGCGTGCAAATAAGTCCTTATAGGCAAAATTGCTTTATTTTACAAAGGTAAGTCTATTTACACTATACCATTCAGGTTTGGATCATTCTCTCATACGAAAATGCAAACTGCATATTAACCATTATTTTAACGCTGACAAGCAGTTTTTACATGAATCACGACAAATGCGTGCAAATGAGTGCTTATAGGCAAAATTGCTTTATTTTACAAAGGTAAGTCTATTTACACTATAACATTTAGGTTTAGATCATTCTCTCATATGAAAATGCAAACTGCATATAAACCAATATTTTAACGCATACAAGCAGTTTTTACATGCTTTACGACAATTAGGTGCAAATGAGTCCTTATAGGCAAAAGTGCTTTATTTCATGAGGGTAAGTCTATTTACACTATAACATTCAGGTTTAAATCATTCTCTTATAAGAAAATGCAAACTGCATATTAACCATTATTTTAACGCAGACAAGCAGTTTTTACATGCTTTACGACAATTAGGTGCAAATGAGTCTTTATAGGCAAAATTGCTTTATTACATGAGGGTAAGTCTATTTACACTATAACATTCAGGTTTGGATCATTCTCTCACAAGAAAATGCAAACTGCATATTAACTATTATTTTAACGCATACAAGCAGTTTTTACATGCGTTATGACAATTAGGTGCAAATGAGTCCTTATAGGCAAAATTGCTTTATTTCGTGAGGGTAAGTCTATTTACACTATTACCAACAGGTTTGGATCATTCTCTCATAAGAAAATGCAAACTGAATATTGACTATCATTTTCACGCAGACTAGCAGTTTTTACATGGTTTACGACAATTAGGTGCAAATAAGTCCCTAGAGGCAAAATTGTTTTATTTCACAAAGGTAAGTCTACTTTCACTATAACATTCAGGTTGGATCATTCTCTCATAAGAAAATGCAAACTGCATATTAACCATTATTTAAACGCAGACAAGCAGTTTTTACATGCTTCACGACAATTGCTTGCAAATGAGTCCTTATAGGCAAAATTGCGTTATTTTACAAAGGTAAGTCTATTTTCACTATAACATTCAGGTTTGGATCATTCTCTCATAAGAAAATGCTAACTGCATATTAACCATTATTTTAACGCGTACAAGCAGTTTTTACATGCTTTATGACAATTAGAAGCAAATAGGTCCTTATAGGCAAAATTGCTTTATTTCATTAAGGTAAGTCTATTTACACTATAACATTCAGGTTTGGATCATTCTCTCATAAGAAAATGCAAACTGCATATTAACCATTATTTTAACGCTGACAAGCAGTTTTTACATGCTTTACGACAATTAGGTGCAAATGAGTCCTTATAGGCAAAAGTGCTTTATTTCATGAGGGTAAGTCTATTTACACTATATCATTCAGGTTTGGATCATTCTCTCATAAGAAAATGCAAACTGCATATTAACCATTATTTTAACGCATACAAGCAGTTTTTACATGCTTTATGACAATTAGGGGCAAATGAGTCCTTATAGGCAAAATTGCTTTATATCATGAAGGTAAGTCTATTTACACTATAACATTCAGGTTTGGATCATTCTCTCATAAGAAAATGCAAACTGCATATTAACCATTATTTAAACGCAGACAAACAGTTTTTACATGCTTTACGAGTAGGTTATTTGTGGGGTTTCTGGGCCCTCCATAAAAGAGTTCCCTCCCGCGAACTGAAATCAAGGCTTTTTTACCCCCTCCACTTTTATAGATTTGTGTATAATTTCTCGAATTTTAAGATTAGACATATCAAGTTTGGACTCAAATTAATCGGGGATCTGAGACGAGTTCAACGATGGTATTCAAGTAGGGGGTGGCAGCAACCCCTAACATTTCCACCCCTTTCGAATTTTAAAGTACATCAGTTTTTTTGGACTCAAATGAAGCAGGAAGCACGGTGTTTACCGGTGGTGGTGATTCAATCGACTGATGCTTTTTTTATTATCGGCAGCGGTTGTTATCTGAAAAGAGTGGGAGATCAGAGAGAGAGAGAGAGAGAGAAAGAGAGAAAGAGAGAGAGGGAGGGAGGAGAGAGAAAGAGAGAGAGAGAGGGAGGGAGGAGAGAGAAAGAGAGAGAGGGAGAGAGAAAGAGAGAGAGGGAGGGAGGAGAGAGAAAGAGAGAGAGAAAGAGAGAGAATGGAGGGAACATATGCTTGGTAAATCTAATCAATTTAATTTATTTAATAAAATCGTAATTTAATTAATTAATTTAATATAGCAGCGGGCTGAGGATCCGAACTCAGTTCGTTATGGTTCTCAGTTGTAGTGCAGCGCCTTTAACCGCTCGACCACGAATCGTATTGCGGGAGAGCCTCTTAAAAGTGCATTTGTTTCTAATCTCATCATAATGTGCACATTCTTAACATGTTTTGTCTCGCTGGCATTTTTTACTTTTTTTTTATCCCCGTAATATTTATTTGTTTTTCTCGTTTGAGCTATTTTTGTTTATTTTGTTGAATTTAATTTATCTAATAAAATCATTTAATTAATTTAATTTAATATATCGGCGAGCTGTGGATCCGAACTCGGTTCGTTGCGGTCTTAGTTGCAGCGCAGCGCCTTTAACCGCTCGATCACGAATCGTATTGCGAGAGAGTCTCTTAAAAGTGTATTTGTTTTTAATCCCATCATAATGTGCAAATTCTTAACATTTTTGTCTTGCTGACATTTTCAGTTTTTTGTCCCCGTCATATTTATTAGTTTTTTTCACGTTTGAGCTATTTTTGTTATTTGTTGAATTTATTTTCTCTTTATTATTTTTCCTCAATTTTAGTTTCGAAGGAGGTTTGCTCATTCATCCCCATGGTGACCAGCCGGGTTGGGGATTTACCTGTTTTTTTTTTTTTTTTGTTTTTGTGTTTTTTTATATCCATTGAGTTCAGTCCATTGTCCTCATCATTGCCTCGGTCATCAACTTTTAATCATTTCAGAAATTTTATTTTTAGTCAATTGTTTCTTTCACTCTCTTCTCCAACTTCTTTATTTGCCATAAGCAATGTTCCTAGGGAATAATCTCGTCGTCTACCTATACACCTTTCTAAATTTGTAAATATCAATGCAGGTTTTTTTGTTTTTCTTGAATCTTGATTTTTTTGTCATTCCATCTTTTTCGCTTTATTATCATTTCTTTCCCACGTGACCTGCCTTTCTTTGCTCTTAAAGAATTGATAGTAGTTTTTTTTCCTAGTCTCCAAAACTTTTTTCTGAAGATCTTCTGTTATATATTTGTATCGTTAAGGTTTCTCTCGCTCTGCAATATTTGCAATTTTTACGCCATGTATTTAGTCCAACCAGAATTGCTCTATTTGATATACTTTGATTTTGCTAGTCTGCGTACGTAATCTATTTCCTCAATTTTACAGTGCACCCTCAGATGGTTATTGATTATCTCATAGACAGTGTTTTTTCGAGTTGAAAATAGTTTTCTCTTTTTTCGTAACTTTCCACTCCATGTATTCTTATGTTTTTTTCCTCCTTTTTTCCCTCTCCCAATTGCCTTTAATGACTTCTTGCTCTTTATTTTTCTCTTCTAACGCAGAAATTTTCTGTTTGTAATTTTTATTCTTTTTCATTCACTTATAAACTTAGGTCATCTATTTTTGGTTCTACTCTCTTGATTGCTTCCAATACCTGCTCCATGTTGTTATTACTTTGTATATTATTATTACGTATCACTTTCTGTATGCCCTTTTTAATAATTTTTCTGATTAACCTATAATGTTATTTGATATCACTGTCTTTTACAATCGTATTATAAAAAACGATCTTTTCTCTCTTTTATTTTTATGTTATATCACTAGTTTATGACAGTTAGCTGACACTTTTAGTAATTTTTTTCTTTTTTTGTAAATTTAATAATATTTTAAATTTTCGGCATGAATTTTATTTAGTACTTTATAAAAACTTACTAAATTTCGTGAATATTACACTTTATTATTATTACCAAGCTTATAACCACTTTATTTGACAATTTACAGGACTGTAAAATAACACGTTCTATATTTTCCAACGTCAGCCATTGTTTTGGAATTTTTTCCTTGTACTAGTATTTCATTAAATAGTCTTGGCAAGAGTGGTACTAGTATTTCGATTCCATGTTTTATTTATTCATTCTTAATTTTATCACTACCGGGGCATTTCTCTTTCTTTAAGTTTTTTTATAGTTAGTCCTGTTTCATGCTTCAGTATTAATTGTATATCCTCTGTTTTATCGCTAAAGAAGTCTTTTTTTAGTTTGATCTTTGCTTTTGTACAGATTTCTATAGAAATTGGCAGCCTCCGCCAAAATTTCGTCTCTTTTTCTTTTTTTGGTTATTAGTATTTGTTATTAACAACGGTATCCATATCCTGCCTTGAATTCGTTCCCTTTCGGCCTTTTTAACAGTAGTATTTTGTGTCACAATATCTTCTACCAGTTTTTTTTTATTATTTTTACGTTGATCACTTCTGATTTCTTTTATCATTACCTTACATAATTCTACGTATTCAACCTTGTTGAGGGAACAATCGTCCTTATGAGGTTTTAATAATTCTCTTTTGTCTATTAGTTTCAGTGTTTCTTCCGACAATTTTGTATAATTTTTATTTTGCTTTGTTATTCCGGTTTCTTCTACTGCTTTGTGAATGCAAAACTCGATTTGGTTATATAATTCTTACACTTCTGTTTTTTTTTTCTCCTTCTATTTAAATTCAAGTTGATTACCTATACATCCAATACATTTTTTTGTTTTTTTTTTTTTTTGTTAACTAGGAAAATATAATCTATTTGATTTTTGTTATTCCATTTGGTACTAGCCAAGTCCAAATTCATTGATGCCTGTTTTTTTAAAAAATCATCTGATGCGACATAGCGAAGCCAATTAATTTTTTTCCTTCAAAGTTTCTTTCACCATAATGAAAATTTCCCATAACTGCCTCTTCTCATCCTTCTCGCTTTCCTACTTGTCCGTTAAAATCACCCATAACTATTTTTTGTATAGAGTTTTGATCATTCAGTTCCTCACTTAGTGTTTCATAGAATTGGTCTATTTTTTCCTCAGTATATGATAATGTTGGAGCGTACACTTGTATAAATGATACATTATTTTTTTCATTTATTTTTATCTTTAACGTCGCTTTTCTGTCTGTTATTCCTTTAAATTAATCAATTTTATTTGTTAAATGTCGGTTTTACCATGAATCCTACTCCATTTCGACCTTTTGTTTTTCCAAAATGGTAGAATATTAAGCCGTTTCTTCTTTCACTCAAGTGTTCCCAGTTTCTTCTTACGTCTGCTAGTCCTAATATATCCCACTTAACTTGTTTTAAAGCGTTTTCCAGTTCAATTAATCTTTCATTATCTAATAGTATTCTAACATTTAATGTGCATATTCTTAGCTTTTTTTTGTCTTTTCGTCATTTTTATTTTTTTTCCCCGTCATATTCATTAGTTTTTTCACGTTTGTGCTATTTTTGTTATATTCTGTTGAATTTATTTTGTCTTTATTATTTTCCTTCAATTTTAGTTTCGCACTGCTTCGAGGAGGGTTTGGTCATTTATCCCCACGATGACCAGCCGGGTCAGGGATTTACCTTTTTTTTTTTTTTTTTTGTTTTTTTGTGTTTTTTTTTTTATATCCATTGAGTTCAGTCGATTGTCATCATCAATGCCCCACTCGTCAACTTTTAATCTTTTTTCAGAAATTTTATTTTTTAGTCAAGATTTCTATAGAAATTGGTAGCCTCCGCCAAAATTTCATATCTTTCTTCTTTTTTTTGGTTATTAGTATTTGTTATTAACAACGGTATCCATACCCTGCCTTGAATTCGTACCCTTTCGACCTTTTAACAGCAGTATTTTGTGTCACAATATCTTCTACCAGTTTTTTTTTTTTTTTATTATTTTTACGTTGATCACCTCTGATTTCTTTTATCATTACCTTACATAATTCTGCGTATTCAACCTTGTTGAGGGAACAATCGTCCTTATGAGGTTTTTATAGTTCTCTTTTGTCTATTAGTTTCAGTGTTTCTTCCGACAATTTTGTATAATTTTTATTTTGCTTTGTTATTCCGGTTTCTTCTACTGCTTTGTGAATACAAAACTCGATTTGGTTATATAATTCTTGCACTTCTGTTTTTTTTCTTCTATATATTTTTTTAAGTTTTTATTCATAATTATCTGCTATTTCTTTGTTCAATGAGTTAAAGTTTTTATTGAATTTATCATTTCTGTACAATTTATTCGAATTAATTAATAGTATCGCTCTCAACAATCTGCGGTCAGAGTTAAATTTAAATTGATTACCTATGCATCCAATACATTTTCTGTTTTTTTTTTTTTGTTAACTAGGAAATAATCTATTTGATTTTTGTTATTCCATTTGGTACTAGCCAAGTCCATTTCATTGATGCCTGTTTTTTTAAAAAGTGTGTTTCCTATTGTCATCTGATGCGACACAGCGAAGTCAATTAATTTTTGTTCTCCCAAAGTTTCTTTTACCATAATGAAAATTTCACATATCTGCCTCTTCTCATCCTTCTCGCTTTCCTACTTGTCCGTTAAAATCACCCATAACTATTTTTAGTATAGAGTTCCTCACTTAGTGTTTCATAGAATTGGTCTATTTCTTCCTCAGTATATGATGATGTTGGAGCGTATACTTGTATAAATGATGCAGTATTTTTTTCGTTTATTTTTATCTTTAACGTCGCTATTCTGTCTGTTATTCCTTTAAATTCATCAATTTTATTTGTTAAATGTCGGTTTTACCATGAATCCTACTCCATTTCGACCTTTTATTTTTCCAAATGGTAGAATATTACGCCGTTTCTTCTTTCACTCAAGTGTTCCCAGTTTCTTCTCACGTCTGCTAGTCCTAATATATCCCAATTAACTTGTTTTAATGCGTTTTCCAGTTCAATTAATCTATCATTATCTAATAGTATTCTAACATTTAATGTGCATATTCTTAACTTTTTTCTTGTCCAGTTGACATTTTTATTTTTGTTCCCGTCATATTTATTAGTTTTTTTTCACGTTTGAGCTATTTTCGTTATATTTTATTGGATTTATTTTGTCTTTATTATTTTCCTTCAATTTTAGTTTCACACTGCTTCGAGGAGGGTTTGGTCATTTATCTACACAATGACCAGCCGGGTCAGGGATTTATCTATTTTTTTTGTTTTTTTTGTGTTTTTTTTTATATCCATTGAGTTCAGTCGATTGTCATCATCAATGCCCCACTCGTCAACTTTTAATCTTTTTTCAGAAATTTTATTTTTTAGTCATGATTTCTATAGAAATTGGTAGCCTCCGCCAAAATTTCATATCTTTTTTCTTTTTGGTTATTAGTATTTGTTATTAACAACGGTATTCATGTCCTGCCTTGAATTCGTTCCCTTTCGGCCTTTTTAACAGCATTATTTTATGTCACAATATCTTCTACCAGTTTTTTTAATTATTTTTACGTTGATCACTTCTGATTTCTTCTATCATTACCTTACATAATTCTGCGTATTCAACCTTGTTGAGGGAATAATCATCCTTATGAGGTTTTAATAATTATCTTTTTGTCTATTAGTTTTAGTGTTTTTTTCGACAATTTTGTATAATTTTTATTTTGTTTTGTTGTTCCGGTTTCTTGTACTGCTTTGTGAATACAAAACTCGATTTGATTGTATAATTCTAACACTTCTGTTTTTTCTTTACAATCATTTTCTTTTATATATTTTTTAAGTTTTTATTCATAATTATCTGCTATTTCTTTGTTCAATGAGTTAAAGTTTTTATTGAATTTATCATTTCTGTACAATTTATTCGAATTAATTAATAGTGTCGCTCTCAACAATCTGCGGTCTGAGTTAAATTTAAATTGATTACCTATACATCCAATACATTTTTTTGTTTTTTTTTTTTTTGTTAACTAGGAAATAATCTATTTGATTTTTGTTATTCCATTTGGTACTAGCCAAGTCCATTTCTTTGATGCTTGTTTTTTTTAAAAAGTGTGTTTCCTATTATCATCTGATAGGACACAGCGAAGCCAATTAATTTTATTCCTCCAAAGTTTCTTTTACCATAATGAAAATTTCCCATAACTGCCTCATCTCATTCTACTTGTCCGTTAAAATCACCCATAACTATTTTTGTATAGAGTTTTGATCATTCAGCTCCTCACTTAGTGTTTCATAGAATTGGTCTATTTTTTCCTCAGTATATGATGATGTTGGAGCGTATACTTGTATAAATGATGCATTATTTTTTTCATTTATTTTTATCTTTAACGTCGCTATTCTGTCTGTTATTCCTTTAAATTCATCAATTTTATTTGTTAAATGTTGGTTTTACCATGAATCCTACTCCATTTCGACCTTTTGTTTTTCTAAAATGGTAGAATATTAAGCCGTTTCTTCTATCACTCAAGTGTTCCCAGATCTTCTTACGTCTGCTAGTCCTAATATATCCCACTTGTTTTAAAGCGTTTTCCAGTTCAATTAATCTATCATTATCTAATAGTATTCTAACATTTAATGTGCATATTCTTAGCTTTTTTTGTCTTGTTGTCATTTTTATTTTTTTATCCCCGTCATATTCATTAGTTTTTTCACGTTTGTGCTATTTTTGTTATATTTTGTTGAATTTATTTTGTCTTCATTATTTTCCTTCAATTATAGTTTCACACTGTTTCGAGGAGGGTTTGGTCATTTATCCCATGGTGACCAGTGGAGTTGGGGATTTACCTGTTTTTTTTTTTTTGTTTTTTGTGTTTTTTATATCCATTGTTGAGCTATTTTCATTATCTTTTATTGAATTTATTTTGTCTTTATTATTTTCCTTCAATTTTAGTTTCGTACTGTTTCGAGGAGGGTTTAATCATTTATCCCACGGTGACCAGTGGAGTTGGGGATTTACCTGTTTTTTTTTTGTTTTTTGTGTTTTTTATATCCATTGAGTTCAGTCAATTGTCCTCATCATTGCCTTGATCATCAACTTTTATTCGTTTCAGAAATTTTATTTTTAGTCAATTGCTTCTTTAACTCTCTTCTCCAATTCTTTATTTGCCATAAACGACGTTCCTAGGGAATTTACTCGTCGTCTACCTTTATACCTTTCTAAATTTGTAAATATCAATGCAGTTTTGTTTTTTTTTTCTTGAATCTTGATTTTTTTGTCAGTTTTGTTTTGTCTAGCTCTTCCTCAGAACCTTCTAATCGTTTTCTTTTTTGTCTCTGATTCCATTTCTGCTTTATCTTTTTTTGCTTTATTATCATTTCATTCCCATTAACATAGATTTCATCATGTTTAAAGAATGCCACATAACCTGCCTTTCTCTGCTCTCCCAATTATCATTAATGACCTCTTGCTCTTTATTTTTCTCTTCTAGCACAGAAATTTTTCTACTTTTTCATTCACTCGTAAACTTAGGTTATCTATTTTTTTGATTCTACTCTGTTGTTTGCTCCCAATATCTACTCCACGCTGTTATTACTTTTTATATTATTATTGTATAAAACACTCTGTTTATCTTTTTAATAATTTGTCTGATTATCCTATAATGTTATTTGATATCACTGTCTTTTACCATCGTATTATAAAAACGATCTTTTCTCTCCTTTTATTTTTTATGTTATATCACTAGTTCATGACAGCTAGCTAATACTTTTAGTAGTTTTATTATTAACGGTGGAGGATTTATACGTGTCAGCATATATGACTATATTATATATGTGACACATTGCAGATTGCACTTTTATCATTATATTGTAATCTGAGAATATCCGGTGATAAGAAAACGGACTGAATCTGATGACAATGAATTAGAGATGAAAATACATTCATGTAATAAACGACTTTGAATCAACAACTAAACTGGGGAGTGCAAATCTCCATTTTGGTTAATTAGTATTAATTTTTTTGTAAAACAATGTAATAATTAATAAATGAAACAATAATTCCATGAAACTCGCCTTAAAATAAAATCTCTTTTTTCTTTTATTTACTAGCTTTTTTTAGTCCAACTTTGCCTGGGGGGTAGATTTTGGGTTGAAATAATCAAGAGCAACAAATCTCTTCGGGAGAAAATTGGTTTTTAAACAGTTAAATAAATTTTCAAATCAGTTCAGTAGTTCCGGTGCTAATGACCTTATCACCGAACCCCTATTAAAATTAAAAAAAAGAAAAAAAATCATAAAAAAACAGTTAGACCACACACACACACACACACACCCACACACACCCCACCACACACACACACATACACACACACACACACACACACACCACATGCACAGCACACGTTGACACCAATTTAACATATATAACACAATAAATGTGAAGGGCGGTCTTAGAAACGGTGTTTGTAAACTACTTGGAGTAGTGATTATGGTTACAACCAGCGCCTCCTTGGACTTTGGACCCCTCTCTGACGTCACTGCAACGTTTCAGTCACCTCCAATCAAACAGGAAACCGCCCCCTTTCCACCCAGACGTCAGAGTGGGGTTCAAAGTCTAATGTAGCTGGTTGTAACCATAATCACTACTCCAAGTAGTTTACAAACACCGTTTCTAAGACCGCCCTTCACATTTATTGTGTTATATATGTTAAATTGGTGTCAACGTGTGCTGTGCATGTGGTGTGTGTGTGTGTGTGTGTGTGTATGTGTGTGTGTGTGGTGGGGTGTGTGTGGGTGTGTGTGTGTGTGTGTGTGTGGTGGGGTGTGTGTGGGTGTGTGTGTGTGTGTGTGTGGTCTAACTGTTTTTTTATGATTTTTTTTCTTTTTTTTAATTTTAATAGGGGTTCGGTGATAAGGTCATTAGCACCGGAACTACTGAACTGATTTGAAAATTTATTTAACTGTTTAAAAACCAATTTTCTCCCGAAGAGATTTGTTGCTCTTGATTATTTCAACCCAAAATCTACCCCCCAGGCAAAGTTGGACTAAAAAAAGCTAGTAAATAAAAGAAAAAAGAGATTTTATTTTAAGGCGAGTTTCATGGAATTATTGTTTCATTTATTAATTATTACATTGTTTTACAAAAAAATTAATACTAATTAACCAAAATGGAGATTTGCACTCCCCAGTTTAGTTGTTGATTCAAAGTCGTTTATTACATGAATGTATTTTCATCTCTAATTCATTGTCATCAGATTCAGTCCGTTTTCTTATCACCGGATATTCTCAGATTACAATATAATGATAAAAGTGCAATCTGCAATGTGTCACATATATAATATAGTCATATATGCTGACACGTATAAATCCTCCACCGTTAATAATAAAACTACTAAAAGTATTAGCTAGCTGTCATGAACTAGTGATATAACATAAAAAATAAAAGGAGAGAAAAGATCGTTTTTATAATACGATGGTAAAAGACAGTGATATCAAATAACATTATAGGATAATCAGACAAATTATTAAAAAGATAAACAGAGTGTTTTATACAATAATAATATAAAAAGTAATAACAGCGTGGAGTAGATATTGGGAGCAAACAACAGAGTAGAATCAAAAAAATAGATAACCTAAGTTTACGAGTGAATGAAAAAGTAGAAAAATTTCTGTGCTAGAAGAGAAAAATAAAGAGCAAGAGGTCATTAATGATAATTGGGAGAGCAGAGAAAGGCAGGTTATGTGGCATTCTTTAAACATGATGAAATCTATGTTAATGGGAATGAAATGATAATAAAGCAAAAAAAGATAAAGCAGAAATGGAATCAGAGACAAAAAAGAAAACGATTAGAAGGTTCTGAGGAAGAGCTAGACAAAACAAAACTGACAAAAAAATCAAGATTCAAGAAAAAAAAAACAAAACTGCATTGATATTTACAAATTTAGAAAGGTATAAAGGTAGACGACGAGTAAATTCCCTAGGAACGTCGTTTATGGCAAATAAAGAATTGGAGAAGAGAGTTAAAGAAGCAATTGACTAAAAATAAAATTTCTGAAACGAATAAAAGTTGATGATCAAGGCAATGATGAGGACAATTGACTGAACTCAATGGATATAAAAAACACAAAAAACAAAAAAAAAACAGGTAAATCCCCAACTCCACTGGTCACCGTGGGATAAATGATTAAACCCTCCTCGAAACAGTACGAAACTAAAATTGAAGGAAAATAATAAAGACAAAATAAATTCAATAAAAGATAATGAAAATAGCTCAACAATGGATATAAAAAACACAAAAAACAAAAAAAAAAAAACAGGTAAATCCCCAACTCCACTGGTCACCATGGGATAAATGACCAAACCCTCCTCGAAACAGTGTGAAACTATAATTGAAGGAAAATAATGAAGACAAAATAAATTCAACAAAATATAACAAAAATAGCACAAACGTGAAAAAACTAATGAATATGACGGGGATAAAAAAATAAAAATGACAACAAGACAAAAAAAGCTAAGAATATGCACATTAAATGTTAGAATACTATTAGATAATGATAGATTAATTGAACTGGAAAACGCTTTAAAACAAGTGGGATATATTAGGACTAGCAGACGTAAGAAGATCTGGGAACACTTGAGTGATAGAAGAAACGGCTTAATATTCTACCATTTTAGAAAAACAAAAGGTCGAAATGGAGTAGGATTCATGGTAAAACCAACATTTAACAAATAAAATTGATGAATTTAAAGGAATAACAGACAGAATAGCGACGTTAAAGATAAAAATAAATGAAAAAAATAATGCATCATTTATACAAGTATACGCTCCAACATCATCATATACTGAGGAAAAAATAGACCAATTCTATGAAACACTAAGTGAGGAGCTGAATGATCAAAACTCTATACAAAAATAGTTATGGGTGATTTTAACGGACAAGTAGAATGAGATGAGGCAGTTATGGGAAATTTTCATTATGGTAAAAGAAACTTTGGAGGAATAAAATTAATTGGCTTCGCTGTGTCCTATCAGATGATAATAGGAAACACACTTTTTAAAAAAAACAAGCATCAAAGAAATGGACTTGGCTAGTACCAAATGGAATAACAAAAATCAAATAGATTATTTCCTAGTTAACAAAAAAAAAAAAAACAAAAAAATGTATTGGATGTATAGGTAATCAATTTAAATTTAACTCAGACCGCAGATTGTTGAGAGCGACACTATTAATTAATTCGAATAAATTGTACAGAAATGATAAATTCAATAAAAACTTTAACTCATTGAACAAAGAAATAGCAGATAATTATGAATAAAAACTTAAAAAATATATAAAAGAAAATGATTGTAAAGAAAAAACAGAAGTGTTAGAATTATACAATCAAATCGAGTTTTGTATTCACAAAGCAGTACAAGAAACCGGAACAACAAAACAAAATAAAAATTATACAAAATTGTCGAAAAAAACACTAAAACTAATAGACAAAAAGATAATTATTAAAACCTCATAAGGATGATTATTCCCTCAACAAGGTTGAATACGCAGAATTATGTAAGGTAATGATAGAAGAAATCAGAAGTGATCAACGTAAAAATAATTAAAAAAACTGGTAGAAGATATTGTGACATAAAATAATGCTGTTAAAAAGGCCGAAAGGGAACGAATTCAAGGCAGGACATGAATACCGTTGTTAATAACAAATACTAATAACCAAAAAGAAAAAAGATATGAAATTTTGGCGGAGGCTACCAATTTCTATAGAAATCATGACTAAAAAATAAAATTTCTGAAAAAAGATTAAAAGTTGACGAGTGGGGCATTGATGATGACAATCGACTGAACTCAATGGATATAAAAAAAAACACAAAAAAAACAAAAAAAATAGATAAATCCCTGACCCGGCTGGTCATTGTGTAGATAAATGACCAAACCCTCCTCGAAGCAGTGTGAAACTAAAATTGAAGGAAAATAATAAAGACAAAATAAATCCAATAAAATATAACGAAAATAGCTCAAACGTGAAAAAAAAACTAATAAATATGACGGGAACAAAAATAAAAATGTCAACTGGACAAGAAAAAAGTTAAGAATATGCACATTAAATGTTAGAATACTATTAGATAATGATAGATTAATTGAACTGGAAAACGCATTAAAACAAGTTAATTGGGATATATTAGGACTAGCAGACGTGAGAAGAAACTGGGAACACTTGAGTGAAAGAAGAAACGGCGTAATATTCTACCATTTGGAAAAATAAAAGGTCGAAATGGAGTAGGATTCATGGTAAAACCGACATTTAACAAATAAAATTGATGAATTTAAAGGAATAACAGACAGAATAGCGACGTTAAAGATAAAAATAAACGAAAAAAATACTGCATCATTTATACAAGTATACGCTCCAACATCATCATATACTGAGGAAGAAATAGACCAATTCTATGAAACACTAAGTGAGGAACTCTATACTAAAAATAGTTATGGGTGATTTTAACGGACAAGTAGGAAAGCGAGAAGGATGAGAAGAGGCAGATATGTGAAATTTTCATTATGGTAAAAGAAACTTTGGGAGAACAAAAATTAATTGACTTCGCTGTGTCGCATCAGATGACAATAGGAAACACACTTTTTAAAAAAACAGGCATCAATGAAATGGACTTGGCTAGTACCAAATGGAATAACAAAAATCAAATAGATTATTTCCTAGTTAACAAAAAAAAAAAAAACAGAAAATGTATTGGATGCATAGGTAATCAATTTAAATTTAACTCTGACCGCAGATTGTTGAGAGCGATACTATTAATTAATTCGAATAAATTGTACAGAAATGATAAATTCAATAAAAACTTTAACTCATTGAACAAAGAAATAGCAGATAATTATGAATAAAAACTTAAAAAAATATATAGAAGAAAAAAAACAGAAGTGCAAGAATTATATAACCAAATCGAGTTTTGTATTCACAAAGCAGTAGAAGAAACCGGAATAACAAAGCAAAATAAAAATTATACAAAATTGTCGGAAGAAACACTGAAACTAATAGACAAAAGAGAACTATAAAAACCTCATAAGGACGATTGTTCCCTCAACAAGGTTGAATACGCAGAATTATGTAAGGTAATGATAAAAGAAATCAGAGGTGATCAACGTAAAAATAATAAAAAAAAAAAAAAACTGGTAGAAGATATTGTGACACAAAATACTGCTGTTAAAAGGTCGAAAGGGTACGAATTCAAGGCAGGGTATGGATACCGTTGTTAATAACAAATACTAATAACCAAAAAAAAGAAGAAAGATATGAAATTTTGGCGGAGGCTACCAATTTCTATAGAAATCTTGACTAAAAAATAAAATTTCTGAAAAAAGATTAAAAGTTGACGAGTGGGGCATTGATGATGACAATCGACTGAACTCAATGGATATAAAAAAAAAAACACAAAAAAACAAAAAAAAAAAAAAAAAGGTAAATCCCTGACCCGGCTGGTCATCGTGGGGATAAATGACCAAACCCTCCTCGAAGCAGTGCGAAACTAAAATTGAAGGAAAATAATAAAGACAAAATAAATTCAACAGAATATAACAAAAATAGCACAAACGTGAAAAAACTAATGAATATGACGGGGAAAAAAAATAAAAATGACGAAAAGACAAAAAAAAGCTAAGAATATGCACATTAAATGTTAGAATACTATTAGATAATGAAAGATTAATTGAACTGGAAAACGCTTTAAAACAAGTTAAGTGGGATATATTAGGACTAGCAGACGTAAGAAGAAACTGGGAACACTTGAGTGAAAGAAGAAACGGCTTAATATTCTACCATTTTGGAAAAACAAAAGGTCGAAATGGAGTAGGATTCATGGTAAAACCGACATTTAACAAATAAAATTGATTAATTTAAAGGAATAACAGACAGAAAAGCGACGTTAAAGATAAAAATAAATGAAAAAAATAATGTATCATTTATACAAGTGTACGCTCCAACATTATCATATACTGAGGAAAAAATAGACCAATTCTATGAAACACTAAGTGAGGAACTGAATGATCAAAACTCTATACAAAAAATAGTTATGGGTGATTTTAACGGACAAGTAGGAAAGCGAGAAGGATGAGAAGAGGCAGTTATGGGAAATTTTCATTATGGTGAAAGAAACTTTGAAGGAAAAAAATTAATTGGCTTCGCTATGTCGCATCAGATGATTTTTTAAAAAAACAGGCATCAATGAATTTGGACTTGGCTAGTACCAAATGGAATAACAAAAATCAAATAGATTATATTTTCCTAGTTAACAAAAAAAAAAAAAAACAAAAAAATGTATTGGATGTATAGGTAATCAACTTGAATTTAAATAGAAGGAGAAAAAAAAAACAGAAGTGTAAGAATTATATAACCAAATCGAGTTTTGCATTCACAAAGCAGTAGAAGAAACCGGAATAACAAAGCAAAATAAAAATTATACAAAATTGTCGGAAGAAACACTGAAACTAATAGACAAAAGAGAATTATTAAAACCTCATAAGGACGATTGTTCCCTCAACAAGGTTGAATACGTAGAATTATGTAAGGTAATGATAAAAGAAATCAGAAGTGATCAACGTAAAAATAATAAAAAAAACTGGTAGAAGATATTGTGACACAAAATACTACTGTTAAAAAGGCCGAAAGGGAACGAATTCAAGACAGGATATGGATACCGTAGTTAATAACAAATACTAATAACCAAAAAAAGAAAAAGAGACGAAATTTTGGCGGAGGCTGCCAATTTCTATAGAAATCTGTACAAAAGCAAAGATCAAACTAAAAAAAGACTTCTTTAGCGATAAAACAGAGGATATACAATTAATACTGAAGCATGAAACAGGACTAACTATAAAAAAACTTAAAGAAAGAGAAATGCCCCGGTAGTGATAAAATTAAGAATGAATAAATAAAACATGGAATCGAAATACTAGTACCACTCTTGCCAAGACTATTTAATGAAATACTAGTACAAGGAAAAAATTCCAAAACAATGGCTGACGTTGGAAAATATAGAACGTGTTATTTTACAGTCCTGTAAATTGTCAAATAAAGTGGTTATAAGCTTGGTAATAATAATAAAGTGTAATATTCACGAAATTTAGTAAGTTTTTATAAAGTACTAAATAAAATTCATGCCGAAAATTTAAAATATTATTAAATTTACAAAAAAAGAAAAAAATTACTAAAAGTGTCAGCTAACTGTCATAAACTAGTGATATAACATAAAAATAAAAGAGAGAAAAGATCGTTTTTTATAATACGATTGTAAAAGACAGTGATATCAAATAACATTATAGGTTAATCAGAAAAATTATTAAAAAGGGCATACAGAAAGTGATACGTAATAATAATATACAAAGTAATAACAACATGGAGCAGGTATTGGAAGCAATCAAGAGAGTAGAACCAAAAATAGATGACCTAAGTTTATAAGTGAATGAAAAAGAATAAAAATTACAAACAGAAAATTTCTGCGTTAGAAGAGAAAAATAAAGAGCAAGAAGTCATTAAAGGCAATTGGGAGAGGGAAAAAAGGAGGAAAAAAACATAAGAATACATGGAGTGGAAAGTTACGAAAAAAGAGAAAACTATTTTCAACTCGAAAAAACACTGTCTATGAGATAATCAATAACCATCTGAGGGTGCACTGTAAAATTGAGGAAATAGATTACGTACGCAGACTAGCAAAATCAAAGTATATCAAATAGAGCAATTCTGGTTGGACTAAATACATGGCGTAAAAATTGCAAATATTGCAGAGCGAGAGAAACCTTAACGATACAAATATATAACAGAAGATCTTCAGAAAAAAGTTTTGGAGACTAGGAAAAAAAACTACTATCAATTCTTTAAGAGCAAAGAAAGGCAGGTCACGTGGGAAAGAAATGATAATAAAGCGAAAAAGATGGAATGACAAAAAAATCAAGATTCAAGAAAAACAAAAAAACCTGCATTGATATTTACAAATTTAGAAAGGTGTATAGGTAGACGACGAGATTATTCCCTAGGAACATTGCTTATGGCAAATAAAGAAGTTGGAGAAGAGAGTGAAAGAAACAATTGACTAAAAATAAAATTTCTGAAATGATTAAAAGTTGATGACCGAGGCAATGATGAGGACAATGGACTGAACTCAATGGATATAAAAAAACACAAAAACAAAAAAAAAAAAAAAACAGGTAAATCCCCAACCCGGCTGGTCACCATGGGGATGAATGAGCAAACCTCCTTCGAAACTAAAATTGAGGAAAAATAATAAAGAGAAAATAAATTCAACAAATAACAAAAATAGCTCAAACGTGAAAAAAACTAATAAATATGACGGGGACAAAAAACTGAAAATGTCAGCAAGACAAAAATGTTAAGAATTTGCACATTATGATGGGATTAAAAACAAATACACTTTTAAGAGACTCTCTCGCAATACGATTCGTGATCGAGCGGTTAAAGGCGCTGCGCTGCAACTAAGACCGCAACGAACCGAGTTCGGATCCACAGCTCGCCGATATATTAAATTAAATTAATTAAATGATTTTATTAGATAAATTAAATTCAACAAAATAAACAAAAATAGCTCAAACGAGAAAAACAAATAAATATTACGGGGATAAAAAAAAAGTAAAAAATGCCAGCGAGACAAAACATGTTAAGAATGTGCACATTATGATGAGATTAGAAACAAATGCACTTTTAAGAGGCTCTCCCGCAATACGATTCGTGGTCGAGCGGTTAAAGGCGCTGCACTACAACTGAGAACCATAACGAACTGAGTTCGGATCCTCAGCCCGCTGCTATATTAAATTAATTAATTAAATTACGATTTTATTAAATAAATTAAATTGATTAGATTTACCAAGCATATGTTCCCTCCATTCTCTCTCTTTCTCTCTCTCTTTCTCTCTCCTCCCTCCCTCTCTCTCTTTCTCTCTCCCTCTCTCTCTTTCTCTCTCCTCCCTCCCTCTCTCTCTCTCTTTCTCTCTCCTCCCTCCCTCTCTCTCTTTCTCTCTTTCTCTCTCTCTCTCTCTCTGATCTCCCACTCTTTTCAGATAACAACCGCTGCCGATAATAAAAAAAGCATCAGTCGATTGAATCACCACCACCGGTAAACACCGTGCTTCCTGCTTCATTTGAGTCCAAAAAAACTGATGTACTTTAAAATTCGAAAGGGGTGGAAATGTTAGGGGTTGCTGCCACCCCCTACTTGAATACCATCGTTGAACTCGTCTCAGATCCCCGATTAATTTGAGTCCAAACTTGATATGTCTAATCTTAAAATTCGAGAAATTATACACAAATCTATAAAAGTGGAGGGGGTAAAAAAGCCTTGATTTCAGTTCGCGGGAGGGAACTCTTTTATGGAGGGCCCAGAAACCCCACAAATAACCTACTTTTACGACAATTAGGTGCAAATGAGTCCTTATAGGCAAAATTGCTTTATTACATGAGGGTAAGTCTATTTACACTATAACATTCAGGTTTGGATCATTCTCTCATAAGAAAATGCAAACTGCATATTTACTATCATTTTCACGCAGACAAGCAGTTTTTACATGCTTCACGACAATTGCGTGCAAATGAGTCCTCATAGGCAAAATTGCTTTATTTTACAAAGGTAAGTCTATTTACACTCTAACATTCAGGTTTGGATCATTCTCTCATAAGAAAATGCGAACTGCATATTAACCATTATTTTAACGCATTCAAGCAGTTTTTACATGCTTTATGACAATTAGGGGCAAATGAGTCCTTATAGGCAAAATTGCTTTATTTCATGAAGGTAAGTCTATTTATACTATAACATTCAGGTTTGGATCATTCTCTCATAAGAAAATGCAAACTGCATATTAACCATTATTTAAACGCAGACAAGCAGTTTTTTCATGCTTTACGACAATTAGGTGCAAATGAGTCTTTATAAGCAAAATTGCTTTATTTCATGAGGGTAAGTCTATTTACACTATAACATTCAGGTTTGGATCATTCTCTCATAAGAAAATGCAAACTGCATATTAACTATTATTTCAACGCATACAAGCAGTTTTTACATGCTTTATGACAATTAGGTGCAAATGAGTCTTTATAGGCAAAATTGCTTTATTTCATGAGGGTAAGTCTATTTACACTATAACATTCAGGTTTGGATCATTCTCTTATAAGAAAATGAAAACTGCATATTAACCATTATTTTAACGCATACAAACAGTTTATACATGCTTTATGACAATTAGGGGCAAATGGGTCCTTATAGGCAAAACTGCTTTATTTCATGAAGGTTAGTCTATTTACACTATAACATTCAGGTTTGGATTATTCTCTCATAAGAAAATGCAAACTGCATATTAACCATTATTTTATTGCAGACAAGCAGTTTTTACATGCTTTACGACAATTAGGTGCAAATGAGTCCTTATAGGCAAAATTGGTTTATTTCACAAAGGTAAGTTTACTTACACTATAACATTCAGGTTTGGATCATTCTCTCGCAAGAAAATGCAAACTGCATATTAACTATTATTTTAACGCATACAAGCAGTTTTTACATGCTTTATGACAATTAGGTGCAAATGAGTCCTTATAGGCAAAATTGCTTTATTTCGTGAGGGTAAGTCTATTTACACTATAACCAAGAGGTTTGGATCATTCTCTCATAAGAAAATGCAAACTGAATATTGACTATCATTTTCACGCAGACAAGCAGTTTTTACATGGTTTACGACAATTAGGTGCAAATAAGTCCTTAAAGGCCAAATTGTTTTATTTCACAAAGGTAAGTCTACTTTCACTATAACATTCAGGTTGGATCATTCTCTCATAAGAAAATGCAAACTGCATATTAACCATTATTTTAACGCAGACAAGCAGTTTTTACATGCTTCACGACAATTGCGTGCAAATGAGTCCTTATAGTCAAAATTGATTTATTTTACAAAGGTAAGTCTTTTTACACTATAACATTCAGGTTTGGATCATTCTCTCATAAGAAAATGCAAACTGCATAATATTTACTATCATTTTCACGCAGACAAGCAGTTTTTACTTTTTACATGCTTCACGACAATTGCGTGCAAATAAGTCCTTATAGGCTAAATTGCTTTATTTTACAAAGGTAAGTCTATTTACACTTTAACATTTAGGTTTAGATCATTCTCTCATAAGAAAATGCAAACTGCATATTAACCATTATTTTAACGCAGACAAGCAGTTTTTACATGAATCACGACAATTGCGTGCAAATGAGTGCTTATAGGCAAAATTGCTTTATTTTACAAAGGTAAGTGTATTAACACTATAACATTTGGGTTTAGATCATTCTCTCATAAGAAAATGCAAACTGCATATTAACCATTATTTTAACGCATACAAGCAGTTTTTACATGCTTTACGACAATTAGGTGCAAATGAGTCCTTATAGGCAAAAGTGCTTTATTTCATGAGGGTAAGTCTATTTACACTATAACATTCAGGTTTGGATCATTCTCTCATAAGAAAATGCAAACTGCATATTAACCATTATTTTAACGCATACAAGCAGTTTTTACATGCTTTATGACAATTAGATGCAAATGAGTCCTTATAGGCAAAATTGCTTTATTTCATTATGGTAAGTCCATTTACACTATAATATTCAGGTTTGGATCATTCTCTCATAAGAAAATGCAAACTGCATAATAACCATTATTTTAACGCAGACAAGCAGTTTATACATGCTTTATGACAATTAGGGGCAAATGGGTCCTTATAGACTAAACTGCTTTATTTCATGAAGGTTAGTCTATTTACACTATAACATTCAGGTTTGGATTATTCTCTCATAAGAAAATGCAAACTGCATATTAACCATTATTTTATTGCAGACAAGCAGTTTTTACATGCTTTACGACAATTAGGTGCAAATGAGTCCTTATAGGCAAAATTGCTTTATTTCATTATGGTAAGTCCATTTACACTATAATATTCAGGTTTGGATCATTCTCTCATAAGAAAATGCAAACTGCATAATAACCATTATTTTAACGCAGACAAGCAGTTTATACATGCTTTATGACAATTAGGGGCAAATGGGTCCTTATAGGCAAAACTGCTTTATTTCATGAAGGTTAGTCTATTTACACTATAACATTCAGGTTTGGATTATTCTCTCATAAGAAAATGCAAACTGCATATTAACCATTATTTTATTGCAGACAAGCAGTTTTTACATGCTTCACGACAATTGCGTGCAAATGAGTCCTTATAGGCAAAATTGCGTTATTTTACAAAGGTAAGTCTATTTTCACTATAACATTCAGGTTTGGATCATTCTCTCATAAGAAAATGCAAACTGCATATTAACCATTATTTTAACGCATACAAGCAGTTTTTACATGCTTTATGACAATTAGGGGCAAATGAGTCCTTATAGGCAAAATTGCTTTATTTCATTAAGGTAAGTCTATTTACACTATAACATTCAGGTTTGGATCATTCTCTCATAAGAAAATGCAAATTGCAAATTAACCATTATTTAAACGCAGACAAGCAGTTTTTACATGCGTCACGACAATTGCGTGCAAATGAGTCTTTATAGGCAAAATTGCGTTATTTTACAAAGGTAAGTCTATTTTCACTATAACATTCAGGTTTGGATCATTCTCTCATAAGAAAATGCAAACTGCATATTAACCATTATTTTAACGCATACAAGCAGTTTTTACATGCTTTATGACAATTAGGGGCAAATGAGTCCTTATAGGCAAAATTGCTTTATTTCATGAGGGTAAGTCTATTTACACTATAACATTCAGGTTTGGATCATTCTCTCATAAGAAATTGCAAACTGCATATTAACCATTATTTTTACGCAGACAAGCAGTTTTTACAAGCTTCACGACAATTGCGTGCAAATGAGTCCTCATAAACAAAATTGCTTTATTTTACAAAGGTAAGTCTATTTACACTCTAAGATTCAGGTTTGGATCATTCTCTCATAAGAAAATGCAAACTGCATATTAACCATTATTTTAACGCATACAAGCAGTTTTTACATGCTTTATGACAATTAGGGGCAAATCAGTCCTTATAGGCAAAATTGCTTTATTTCATGAAGGTAAGTCTATTTATACTATAACATTCAGGTTTAGATCATTCTCTCATAAGAAAATGCAAACTGCATATTAACTATTATTTAAACGCAGACAAGCAGTTTTTTCATGCTTTACGACAATTAGGTGCAAATGAGTCTTTATAAGCAAAATTGCTTTATTTCATGAAGCTAAGTCTATTTACACTATAACATTCAGGTTTGGATCATTCTCTCATAAGAAAATGCAAACTGCATAGAAACCATTATTTCAACGCATACAAGCAGTTTTTACATGCTTTATGACAATTAGGTGCAAATGAGTCCTTATAGGCAAAATTTCTTTATTTCATGAAGGTTAGTCTATTTACACTATAACATTCAGGTTTGGATCATTCTCTCATAAGAAAATGCAATCTGCATATTAACCATTATTTTAACGCATACAAGCAGTTTTTACATGCCTTATGACAATTAAGGGCAAATGAGTCCTTATAGGCAAAATTGCTTTATTTCATGAAGGTAAGTCTATTTACACTGTAACATTTAGGTTTGGATCATTCTCTCATAAGAAAATGCAAACTGCATATTAACCAAATTTAAACGCAGACAAGCAGTTTTTACATGCTTTACGACAATTAGGTGCAAATGAGTCTTTATAGGCAAAATTGCTTTATTACATGAGGGTAAGTCTATTTACACTATAACATTCAGGTTTGGATCATTCTCTCATAAGAAAATGCAAACTGCATATTAACCAAATTTAAACGTAGACAAGCAGTTTTTATATGCCTCACGACAATTGCGTGCAAATGAGTCCTTATAGCCAAAATTGCTTTATTTTACAAAGGTAAGTCTATTTACACTATAACATTCAGGTTTGGATCATTCTCTCATAAGAAAATGCAAACTGCATATTAACCATTATTTTAACGCATACAAGCAGTTTTTACATGCTTTATGACAATTAGGGGCAAATGAGTCTATATAGGCAAAATTGCTTTATTTTACAAAGGTAAGCTTACTTAAACTATAACATTCAGGTTTAGATCATTCTCTCATACTAAAATGCAAACTGCATATTAACAATTATTTAAACGCATACAAGCAGTTTTTACAAACTTTATGACAATTAGGTGCAAATGAGTCTTTATAGGCAAAATTGCTTTATTTCATGAGGGTAAGTCTATTTACACTATAACATTTAGGTTTGGATCATTCTCTCATAAGAAAATGCAAACTGCATATTAACCATTATTTTAACGCAGACAAGCAGTTTTTACATGCTTCACGACAATTGCGTGCAAACGAGTCCTTATAGGAAAAATTGCTTTATTTTACAAAGGTAAGTCTATTTTCACTATAACATTTAGGTTTGGATCATTCTCTCATAAGAAAGTGCAAACTGCATATTATACATTATTTTAACGCTGACAAGCAGTTTTTCATGCTTTATGACAATTAGGGGCAAATGAGTCCTTATAGGCAAAATTGCTTTATTTCATGAAGGTAAGTTTACTTACACTATAACATTCAGGTTTGGATCATTCTCTCACAAGAAAATGCAAACTGCATATTAACTATTATTTTAACGCATACAAGCAGTTTTTACATGCGTTATGACAATTAGGTGCAAATGAGTCCTTATAGGCAAAATTGCTTTATTTCGTGAGGGTAAGTCTATTTACACTATTACCAACAGGTTTGGATCATTCTCTCATAAGAAAATGCAAACTGAATATTGACTATCATTTTCAAGCAGACTAGCAGTTTTTACATGGTTTACGACAATTAGGTGCAAATAAGTACTTAAAGGCAAAATTGTTTTATTTCACAAAGGTAAGTCTACTTTCATTATAACATTCAGGTTGGATCATTCTCTCATAAGAAAATGCAAACTGCATATTAACCATTATTTAAACGCAGACAAGCAGTTTTTACATGCTTCACGACAATTGCTTGCAAATGAGTCCTTATAGGCAAAATTGCGTTATTTTACAAAGGTAAGTCTATTTTCACTATAACATTCAGGTTTGGATCATTCTCTCATAAGAAAATGCTAACTGCATATTAACCATTATTTTAACGCATACAAGCAGTTTTTACATGCTTTATGACAATTAGAAGCAAATAGGTCCTTATAGGCAAAATTGCTTTATTTCATTAAGGTAAGTCTATTTACACTATAGCATTCAGGTTTGGATCATTCTCTCATAAGAAAATGCAAACTGCATATTAACCATTATTTTAACGCTGACAAGCAGTTTTTACATGCTTTACGACAATTAGGTGCAAATGAGGCCTTATAGGCAAAAGTGCTTTATTTCATGAGGGTAAGTCTATTTACACTATAACATTCAGGTTTAGATCATTCTCTCATAAGAAAATGCAAACTGCATATTAACCATTATTAATTTAACGCATACAAGCAGTTTTTACATGCTTTATGACAATTAGATGCAAATGAGTCCTTATAGGCAAAATTGCTTTATTTCATCAAGGTAAGTCTATTTACACTATAACATTCAGGTTTGGATCATTCTCTCATAAGAAAATGCAAACTGCATATTAACCATTATTTTAACGCTGACAAGCAGTTTTTACATGCTTTACGACAATTAGGTGCAAATGAGTCCTTATAGGCAAAAGTGCTTTATTTCATGAGGGTAAGTCTATTTACACTATATCATTCAGGTTTGGATCATTCTCTCATAAGACAATGCAAACTGCATATTAACCATTATTTTAACGCATACAAGCAGTTTTTACATGCTTTATGACAATTAGGGGCAAATGAGTCCTTATAGGCAAAATTGCTTTATATCATGAAGGTAAGTCTATTTACACTATAACATTCAGGTTTGGATCATTCTCTCATAAGAAAATGCAAACTGCATATTAACCATTATTTAAACGCAGACAAACAGTTTTTACATGCTTTACGACAATTAGGTGCAAATGAGTCTTTATAGGCAAAATTGCTTTATTACATGAGGGTAAGTCTATTTACACTATAACATTCAGGTTTGGATCATTCTCTCATAAGAAAATGCAAACTGCATATTTACTATCATTTTCACGCAGACAAGCAGTTTTTACATGCTTCACGACAATTGCGTGCAAATGTGTCCTCATAGGCAAAATTGCTTTATTTTACAAAGGTAAGTCTATTTACACTCTAACATTCAGGTTTGGATCATTCTCTCATAAGAAAATGCAAACTGCATATTAACCATTATTTTAACGCATTCAAGCAGTTTTTACATGCTTTATGACAATTAGGGGCAAATGAGTCCTTATAGGCAAAATTGCTTTATTTCATGAAGGTAAGTCTATTTATACTATAACATTCAGGTTTGGATCATTCTCTCATAAGAAAATGCAAACTGCATATTAACCATTATTTAAACGCAGACAAGCAGGTTTTTCATGCTTTACGACAATTAGGTGCAAATGAGTCTTTATAAGCAAAATTGCTTTATTTCATGAGGGTAAGTCTATTTACACTATAACATTCAGGTTTGGATCATTCTCTCATAAGAAAATGCAAACTGCATATTAACTATTATTTCAACGCATACAAGCAGTTTTTACATGCTTTATGACAATTAGGTGCAAATGAGTCTTTATAGGCAAAATTGCTTTATTTCATGAGGGTAAGTCTATTTACACTATAACATTCAGGTTTGGTTCATTCTCTTATAAGAAAATGAAAACTGCATATTAACCATTATTTTAACGCATACAAGCAGTTTATACATGCTTTTGACAATTAGGGGCAAATGGGTCCTTATAGGCAAAACTGCTTTATTTCATGAAGGTTAGTCTATTTACACTATAACATTCAGGTTTGGATTATTCTCTCATAAGAAAATGCAAACTGCATATTAACCATTATTTTATTGCAGACAAGCAGTTTTTACACGCTTTACGACAATTAGGTGCAAATGAGTCCTTATAGGCAAAATTGCTTTATTTCGTGAGGGTAAGTCTATTTACACTATAACCAACAGGTTTGGATCATTCTCTCATAAGAAAATGCAAACTGAATATTGACTATCATTTTCACGCAGACAAGCAGTTTTTACATGGTTTACGACAATTAGGTGCAAATAAGTCCTTAAAGGCCAAATTGTTTTATTTCACAAAGGTAAGTCTACTTTCACTATAACATTCAGGTTGGATCATTCTCTCATAAGAAAATGCAAACTGCATATTAACCATTATTTTAACGCAGACAAGCAGTTTTTACATGCTTCACGACAATTGCGTGCAAATGAGTCCTTATAGTCAAAATTGATTTATTTTACAAAGGTAAGTCTATTTACACTATAACATTCAGGTTTGGATCATTCTCTCATAAGAAAATGCAAACTGCATAATATTTACTTTCATTTTCACGCAGACAAGCAGTTTTTACTTTTTACATGCTTCACGACAATTGCGTGCAAATAAGTCCTTATAGGCTAAATTGCTTTATTTTACAAAGGTAAGTCTATTTACACTATAACATTTAGGTTTAGATCATTCTCTCATAAGAAAATGCAAACTGCATATTAACCATTATTTTAACGCATACAAGCAGTTTTTACATGCTTTACGACAATTAGGTGCAAATGAGTCCTTATAGGCAAAAGTGCTTTATTTCATGAGGGTAAGTCTACTTACACTATAACATTCAGGTTTGGATCATTCTCTCATAAGACAATGCAAACTGCATATTAACCATTATTTTAACGCATACAAGCAGTTTTTACATGCTTTATGACAATTAGGGGCAAATGAGTCTTTATAGGCAAAATTGCTTTATTTTATAAAGGTAAGCTTACTTAAACTATAACATTCAGGTTTAGATCATTCTCTCATACTAAAATGCAAACTGCATATTAACAATTATTTAAACGCATACAAGCAGTTTTTACAAACTTTATGACAATTAGGTGCAAATGAGTCTTTATAGGCAAAATTGCTTTATTTCATGAGGGTAAGTCTATTTACACTATAACATTTAGGTTTGGATCATTCTCTCATAAGAAAATGCAAACTGCATATTAACCATTATTTTAACGCAGACAAGCAGTTTTTACATGCTTCACGACAATTGCGTGCAAACGAGTCCTTATAGGAAAAATTGCTTTATTTTACAAAGGTAAGTCTATTTTCACTATAACATTTAGGTTTAGATCATTCTCTCATAAGAAAGTGCAAACTGCATATTATACATTATTTTAACGCTGACAAGCAGTTTTTCATGCTTTATGACAATTAGGGGCAAATGAGTCCTTATAGGCAAAATTGCTTTATTTCATGAAGGTAAGTTTACTTACACTATAACATTCAGGTTTGGATCATTCTCTCACAAGAAAATGCAAACTGCATATTAACTATTATTTTAACGCATACAAGCAGTTTTTACATGCGTTATGACAATTAGGTGCAAATGAGTCCTTATAGGCAAAATTGCTTTATTTCGTGAGGGTAAGTCTATTTACACTATTACCAACAGGTTTGGATCATTCTCTCATTAGAAAATGCAAACTGAATATTGACTATCATTTTCAAGCAGACTAGCAGTTTTTATATGGTTTACGACAATTAGGTGCAAATAAGTACTTAAAGGCAAAATTGTTTTATTTCACAAAGGTAAGTCTACTTTCACTATAACATTCAGGTTGGATCATTCTCTCATAAGAAAATGCAAACTGCATATTAACCATTATTTAAACGCAGACAAGCAGTTTTTACATGCTTCACGACAATTGCTTGCAAATGAGTCCTTATAGGCAAAATTGCGTTATTTTACAAAGGTAAGTCTATTTTCACTATAACATTCAGGTTTGGATCATTCTCTCATAAGAAAATGCTAACTGCATATTAACCATTATTTTAACGCATACAAGCAGTTTTTACATGCTTTATGACAATTAGAAGCAAATAGGTCCTTATAGGCAAAATCGCTTTATTTCATTAAGGTTAGTCTATTTACACTATAGCATTCAGGTTTGGATCATTCTCTCATAAGAAAATGCAAACTGCATATTAACCATTATTTTAACGCTGACAAGCAGTTTTTACATGCTTTACGACAATTAGGTGCAAATGAGGCCTTATAGGCAAAAGTGCTTTATTTCATGAGGGTAAGTCTATTTACACTATAACATTCAGGTTTAGATCATTCTCTCATAAGAAAATGCAAACTGCATATTAACCATTATTAATTTAACGCATACAAGCAGTTTTTACATGCTTTATGACAATTAGATGCAAATGAGTCCTTATAGGCAAAATTGCTTTATTTCATCAAGGTAAGTCTATTTACACTATAACATTCAGGTTTGGATCATTCTCTCATAAGAAAATGCAAACTGCATATTAACCATTATTTTAACGCTGACAAGCAGTTTTTACATGCTTTACGACAATTAGGTGCAAATGAGTCCTTATAGGCAAAAGTGCTTTATTTCATGAGGGTAAGTCTATTTACACTATATCATTCAGGTTTGGATCATTCTCTCATAAGACAATGCAAACTGCATATTAACCATTATTTTAACGCATACAAGCAGTTTTTACATGCTTTATGACAATTAGGGGCAAATGAGTCTTTATAGGCAAAATTGCTTTATATCATGAAGGTAAGTCTATTTACACTATAACATTCAGGTTTGGATCATTCTCTCATAAGAAAATGCAAACTGCATATTAACCATTATTTAAACGCAGACAAACAGTTTTTACATGCTTTACGACAATTAGGTGCAAATGAGTCTTTATAGGCAAAATTGCTTTATTACATGAGGGTAAGTCTATTTACACTATAACATTCAGGTTTGGATCATTCTCTCATAAGAAAATGCAAACTGCATATTTACTATCATTTTCACGCAGACAAGCAGTTTTTACATGCTTCACGACAATTGCGTGCAAATGTGTCCTCATAGGCAAAATTGCTTTATTTTACAAAGGTAAGTCTATTTACACTCTAACATTCAGGTTTGGATCATTCTCTCATAAGAAAATGCAAACTGCATATTAACCATTATTTTAACGCATTCAAGCAGTTTTTACATGCTTTATGACAATTAGGGGCAAATGAGTCCTTATAGGCAAAATTGCTTTATTTCATGAAGGTAAGTCTATTTATACTATAACATTCAGGTTTGGATCATTCTCTCATAAGAAAATGCAAACTGCATATTAACCATTATTTAAACGCAGACAAGCAGTTTTTTCATGCTTTACGACAATTAGGTGCAAATGAGTCTTTATAAGCAAAATTGCTTTATTTCATGAGGGTAAGTCTATTTACACTATAACATT
Source organism: Xanthostigma xanthostigma (assembly GCA_963575645.1). Lineage (NCBI taxonomy): Eukaryota > Metazoa > Arthropoda > Insecta > Raphidioptera > Raphidiidae > Xanthostigma > Xanthostigma xanthostigma. The sequence goes on along the minus strand of OY754470.1, from coordinate 33,155,588 downwards.
CAGGTTTGGATCATTCTCTCATAAGAAAATGCAAACTGCATATTAACTATTATTTCAACGCATACAAGCAGTTTTTACATGCTTTATGACAATTAGGTGCAAATGAGTCTTTATAGGCAAAATTGCTTTATTTCATGAGGGTAAGTCTATTTACACTATAACATTCAGGTTTGGATCATTCTCTTATAAGAAAATGAAAACTGCATATTAACCATTATTTTAACGCATACAAGCAGTTTATACATGCTTTATGACAATTAGGGGCAAATGGGTCCTTATAGGCAAAACTGCTTTATTTCATGAAGGTTAGTCTATTTACACTATAACATTCAGGTTTGGATTATTCTCTCATAAGAAAATGCAAACTGCATATTAACCATTATTTTATTGCAGACAAGCAGTTTTTACATGCTTTACGACAATTAGGTGCAAATGAGTCCTTATAGGCAAAATTGCTTTATTTCGTGAGGGTAAGTCTATTTACACTATAACCAACAGGTTTGGATCATTCTCTCATAAGAAAATGCAAACTGAATATTGACTATCATTTTCACGCAGACAAGCAGTTTTTACATGGTTTACGACAATTAGGTGCAAATAAGTCCTTAAAGGCCAAATTGTTTTATTTCACAAAGGTAAGTCTACTTTCACTATAACATTCAGGTTGGATCATTCTCTCATAAGAAAATGCAAACTGCATATTAACCATTATTTTAACGCAGACAAGCAGTTTTTACATGCTTCACGACAATTGCGTGCAAATGAGTCCTTATAGTCAAAATTGATTTATTTTACAAAGGTAAGTCTATTTACACTATAACATTCAGGTTTGGATCATTCTCTCATAAGAAAATGCAAACTGCATAATATTTACTATCATTTTCACGCAGACAAGCAGTTTTTACTTTTTACATGCTTCACGACAATTGCGTGCAAATAAGTCCTTATAGGCTAAATTGCTTTATTTTACAAAGGTAAGTCTATTTACACTATAACATTTAGGTTTAGATCATTCTCTCATAAGAAAATGCAAACTGCATATTAACCATTATTTTAACGCATACAAGCAGTTTTTACATGCTTTACGACAATTAGGTGCAAATGAGTCCTTATAGGCAAAAGTGCTTTATTTCATGAGGGTAAGTCTACTTACACTATAACATTCAGGTTTGGATCATTCTCTCATAAGAAAATGCAAACTGCATATTAACCATTATTTTAACGCATACAAGCAGTTTTTACATGCTTTATGACAATTAGATGCAAATGAGTCCTTATAGGCAAAATTGCTTTATTTCATTATGGTCAGTCCATTTACACTATAATATTCAGGTTTGGATCATTCTCTCATAAGAAAATGCAAACTGCATAATAACCATTATTTTAACGCAGACAAGCAGTTTATACATGCTTTATGACAATTAGGGGCAAATGGGTCCTTATAGGCAAAACTGCTTTATTTCATGAAGGTTAGTCTACTTACACTATAACATTCAGGTTTGGATTATTCTCTCATAAGAAAATGCAAACTGCATATTAACCATTTTTTTATTGCAGACAAGCAGTTTTTACATGCTTTACGACAATTAGGTGCAAATGAGTCCTTATAGGCAAAATTGCTTTATTTCATTATGGTAAGTCCATTTACACTATAATATTCAGGTTTGGATCATTCTCTCATAAGAAAATGCAAACTGCATAATAACCATTATTTTAACGCAGACAAGCAGTTTATACATGCTTTATGACAATTAGGGGCAAATGGGTCCTTATAGGCAAAACTGCTTTATTTCATGAAGGTTAGTCTATTTACACTATAACATTCAGGTTTGGATTATTCTCTCATAAGAAAATGCAAACTGCATATTAACCATTATTTTATTGCAGACAAGCAGTTTTTACATGCTTCACGACAATTGCGTGCAAATGAGTCCTTATAGGCAAAATTGCGTTATTTTACAAAGGTAAGTCTATTTTCACTATAACATTCAGGTTTGGATCATTCTCTCATAAGAAAATGCAAACTGCATATTAAGCATTATTTTAACGCATACAAGCAGTTTTTACATGCTTTATGACAATTAGGGGCAAATGAGTCCTTATAGGCAAAATTGCTTTATTTCATTAAGGTAAGTCTATTTACACTATAACATTCAGGTTTGGATCATTCTCTCATAAGAAAATGCAAACTGCATATTTACTATCATTTTCACGCAGACAAGCAGTTTTCACATGTTTTACGACAATTAGGTGGAAATAAGTCCTTAAAGGCAAAATTGTTTTATTTCACAAAGGTAAGTCTACTTTCACTATAACATTCAGGTTTGGATCATTCTCTCATAAGAAAATGCAAACTGCATATTAACCATTATTTTAACGCAGACAAGCAGTTTTTATATGCTTCACGACAATTGCGTGCAAATGAGTCCTTATAAGCAAAATTGCTTTATTTTACAAAGGTAAGTCTATTTACACTATAACATTCAGGTTTGGATTCTTCTCTCATAAGAAATTGCAAACTGCATATTAACCATTATTTTTACGCAGACAAGCAGTTTTTACATGCTTCACGACAATTGCGTGCAAATGAGTCCTTATAGGCAAAATTGCTTTATTTTACAAAGGTTAGTCTATTTACACTATAACATTCAGGTTTGGATCATTCTCTCATAAGAAAATGCAATCTGCATATTAACCATTATTGTAACGCATACAAGCAGTTTTTACATGCTTTATGACAATTATAGGCAAATGAGTCCTTATAGGCAAAATTGCTTTATTTCATGAAGGTAAGTCTATTTACACTATAACATTCAGGTTTGGATCATTCTCTCATAAGAAAATGCAAATTGCATATTAACCATTATTTAAACGCAGACAAGCAGTTTTTACATGCTTCACGACAATTGCGTGCAAATGAGTCCTTATAGGCAAAATTGCGTTATTTTACAAAGGTAAGTCTATTTTCACTATAACATTCAGGTTTGGATCATTCTCTCAAAAGAAAATGCGAACTGCATATTAACCATTATTTTAACGCATACATACAGTTTTTACATGCTTTATGACAATTAGGGGCAAATGAGTCCTTATAGGCAAAATTGCTTTATTTCATGAGGGTAAGTCTATTTACACTATAACATTCAGGTTTGGATCATTCTCTCATAAGAAAATGCAAATTGCAAATTAACCATTATTTAAACGCAGACAAGCAGTTTTTACATGCTTCACGACAATTGCGTGCAAATGAGTCTTTATAGGCAAAATTGCGTTATTTTACAAAGGTAAGTCTATTTTCACTATAACATTCAGGTTTGGATCATTCTCTTATAAGAAAATGCAAACTGCATATTAACCATTATTTTAACGCATACAAGCAGTTTTTACATGCTTTATGACAATTAGGGGCAAATGAGTCCTTATAGGCAAAATTGCTTTATTTCATGAGGGTAAGTCTATTTACACTATAACATTGAGGTTTGGATCATTCTCTCATAAGAAATTGCAAACTGCATATAAACCATTATTTAAACGCAGACAAGCAGTTTTTACATGCTTCACGGCAATTGCGTGCAAATGAGTCCTTATAGGCAAAATTGCGTTATTTTTCAAAGGTAAGTCTATTTACACTCTAACATTCAGGTTTGGATCATTCTATCATAAGAAAATGCAAACTGCATATTAACCATTATTTTAACGCATACAAGCAGTTTTTACATGCTTTATGACAATTAGGGGCAACTGAGTCCTTATAGGCAAAATTGCTTTATTTCATGAAGGTAAGTCTATTTATACTATAACATTCAGGTTTGGATCATTCTCTCATAAGAAAATGCAAACTGCATATTAACTATTATTTAAACGCAGACAAGCAGTTTTTTCATGCTTTACGACAATTAGGTGCAAATGAGTCTTTATAAGCAAAATTGCTTTATTTCATGAGGGTAAGTCTATTTACACTATAACATTCAGGTTTGGATCATTCTCTCATAAGAAAATGAAAACTGCATATTAACTATTATTTTAACGCATACAAGCAGTTTTTACATGCTTTATGACAATTAGGTGCAAATGAGTCCTTATAAGCAAAATTGCTTTATTTCGTGAGGGTAAGTCTATTTACACTCTTACCAACAGGTTTGGATCATTCTCTCATAAGAAAATGCAAACTGAATATTGACTATCATTTTCACGCAGACAAGCAGTTTTTACATGGTTTACGACAATTGCGTGCAAATGAGTCCTTATAGGCAAAATTGCTTTATTTTACAAAGGTAAGTCTATTTACACTATAACATTCAGGTTTGGATGATTCTCTCATAAGAAAATGCAATCTGCATATTAACCATTATTTTAACGCATACAAGCAGTTTTTACATGCTTTATGACAATTAGGGGCAAATGAGTCCTTATAGGCAAAATTGCTTTATTTCATGAAGGTAAGTCTATTTACACTATAACATTCAGGTTTGGATCATTCTCTCATAAAAAAATGCAAACTGCATGTTAACCATTATTTAAACGCAGACAAGCAGTTTTTACATGCTTCACGACAATTGCGTGCAAATGAGTCCTTATATGCAAAATTGCGTTATTTTACAAAGGTAAGTCTATTTTCACTACAACATTCAGGTTTGGATCATTCTCTCATAAGAAAATGCAAACTGCATATTAACCATTATTTTAACGCATACAAGCAGTTTTTACATGCTTTATGACAATTAGGGGCAAATGAGTCCTTATAGGCAAAATTGCTTTATTTCATTAAGGTAAGTCTATTTACACTATAACATTCAGGTTTGGATCATTCTCTCATAAGAAAATGCAGACTGCATATTAACAATTATTTTAACGCTGACAAGCAGTTTTTACATGCTTTACGACAATTAGGTGCAAATGAGGCCTTATAGGCAAAAGTGCTTTATTTCATGAGGGTAAGTCTATTTACACTATAACATTCAGGTTTGGATCATTGTCTCATAAGAAAATGCAAACTGCATATTAACCATTATTTTAACGCAGACAAGCAGTTTTTACATGCTTCACGACAATTGCGTGCAAATGAGTCCTTATAAGCAAAATTGCTTTATTTTACAAAGGTAAGTCTATTTACACTATAACATTCAGGTTTGGATCATTCTCTCATAAGAAAATGCAAACTGCATATTTACTAAAATTTTCACGCAGACAAGCAGTTTTTACATGAATCACGATAATTGCGTGCAAATGAGGCCTTATAGGCAAAATTGCTTTATTTCATGAAGGTAAGTCTATTTACACTATAACATTCAGGTTTGGATCATTCTCTCATAAGAAAATGCAAACTGCATATTAACCATTATTTTAACGCAGACAAGCAGTTTTTACATGCTTCACGATAATTGCGTGCAAATGAGTCTTTATAGGCAAAATTGCTTTATTTTACAAAGGTAAGTCTATTTACACTATAACATTTAGGTTTGGATCATTCTCTCATAAGAAAATGCAAACTTCATATTTACTATCATTTTCACGCAAAAAAGCAGTTTTTACATGCTTCACGACAATTGCGTGCAAATGAGTCCTTATAGGCAAAATTGCTTTATTTTACAAAGGTAAGTCTATTTACACTATAACATTCAGGTTTGGATCATTCTCTCATAAGAAAATGCAAACTGCATATTAACCATTATTTAAACGCAGACAAGCAGTTTTTACATGCTTTACGACAATTAGGTGCAAATGAGTCTTTATAGGCAACATTGCTTTATTTCATGAGGGTAAGTCTATTTACACTATAACACTCAGGTTTGGATCATTCTCTCATAAGAAAATGCAAACTGCATATTGACTATCATTTTTACGCAGACAAGCAGTTTTTACATGCTTCACGACAATTGCGTGCAAATGAGTCCTTATAGACAAAATTGCTTTATTTTACAAAGGTAAGTCTATTTACACTATAACATTCAGGTTTGGATCATTCTCTCATAAGAAAATGCAATCTGCATATTAACCATTATTTTAACGCATACAAGCAGTTTTTACATGCTTTATGACAATTAGGGGCAAATGAGTCCTTATAAGCAAAATTGCTTTATTTCATGAAGGTAAGTCTATTTACACTATAACATTCCGGTTTGGATCATTTTCTCATAAGAAAATGCAAATTGCATATTAACCATTATTTAAACGCAGAGAACCAGTTTTTACATGCTTCACGACAATTGCGTGCAAATGAGTCCTTATAGGCAAAATTGCGTTATTTTACAAAGGTAAGTCTATTTTCACTATAACATTCAGGTTTGGATCATTCTCTCATAAGAAAATGCAAACTGCATATTAACCATTATTTTAACGCATACAAGCAGTTTTTACATGCTTTATGACAATTAGGGGCAAATGAGTCCTTATAGGCAAAATTGCTTTATTTCATTAAGGTAAGTCTATTTACACTATAACATTCAGGTTTGGATCATTCTCTCATAAGAAAATGCAAACTGCATATTTACTATTATTTTCACGCAGAGAAGCAGTTTTCACATGTTTTACGACAATTAGGTGGAAATAAGTCCTTAAAGGCAAAATTGTTTTATTTCACAAAGGTAAGTCTACTTTCACTATAACATTCAGGTTTGGATCATTCTCTCATAAGAAAATGCAAACTGCATATTAACCATTATTTTAACGCAGACAAGCAGTTTTTACATGCTTCACGATAATTGCGTGCAAATGAGTCTTTATAGGCAAAATTGCTTTATTTTACAAAGGTAAGTCTATTTACACTATAACATTTAGGTTTGGATCATTCTCTCATAAGAAAATGCAAACTTCATATTAACCATTATTTTAACGCAGACAAGCAGTTTTTACATGAATCACGATAATTGCGTGCAAATGAGGCCTTATAGGCAAAATTGCTTTATTTCATGAAGGTAAGTCTATTTACACTATAACATTCAGGTTTGGATCATTCTCTCATAAGAAAATGCAAACTGCATATTAACCATTATTTTAACGCAGACAAGCAGTTTTTACATGCTTCACGATAATTGCGTGCAAATGAGTCTTTATAGGCAAAATTGCTTTATTTTACAAAGGTAAGTCTATTTACACTATAACATTTAGGTTTGGATCATTCTCTCATAAGAAAATGCAAACTTCATATTTACTATCATTTTCACGCAAAAAAGCAGTTTTTACATGCTTCACGACAATTGCGTGCAAATGAGTCCTTATAGGCAAAATTGCTTTATTTTACAAAGGTAAGTCTATTTACACTATAACATTCAGGTTTGGATCATTCTCTCATAAGAAAATGCAAACTGCATATTAACCATTATTTAAACGCAGACAAGCAGTTTTTACATGCTTTACGACAATTAGGTGCAAATGAGTCTTTATAGGCAACATTGCTTTATTTCATGAGGGTAAGTCTATTTACACTATAACACTCAGGTTTGGATCATTCTCTCATAAGAAAATGCAAACTGCATATTGACTATCATTTTTACGCAGACAAGCAGTTTTTACATGCTTCACGACAATTGCGTGCAAATGAGTCCTTATAGACAAAATTGCTTTATTTTACAAAGGTAAGTCTATTTACACTATAACATTCAGGTTTGGATCATTCTCTCATAAGAAAATGCAATCTGCATATTAACCATTATTTTAACGCATACAAGCAGTTTTTACATGCTTTATGACAATTAGGGGCAAATGAGTCCTTATAAGCAAAATTGCTTTATTTCATGAAGGTAAGTCTATTTACACTATAACATTCCGGTTTGGATCATTTTCTCATAAGAAAATGCAAATTGCATATTAACCATTATTTAAACGCAGAGAACCAGTTTTTACATGCTTCACGACAATTGCGTGCAAATGAGTCCTTATAGACAAAATTGCGTTATTTTACAAAGGTAAGTCTATTTTCACTATAACATTCAGGTTTGGATCATTCTCTCATAAGAAAATGCAATCTGCATATTAACCATTATTTTAACGCATACAAGCAGTTTTTACATGCTTTATGACAATTAGGGGCAAATGAGTCCTTATAGGCAAAATTGCTTTATTTCATTAAGGTAAGTCTATTTACACTATAACATTCAGGTTTGGATCATTCTCTCATAAGAAAATGCAAACTGCATATTTACTATTATTTTCACGCAGAGAAGCAGTTTTCACATGTTTTACGACAATTAGGTGGAAATAAGTCCTTAAAGGCAAAATTGTTTTATTTCACAAAGGTAAGTCTACTTTCACTATAACATTCAGGTTTGGATCATTCTCTCATAAGAAAATGCAAACTGCATATTAACCATTATTTTAACGCAGACAAGCAGTTTTTATATGCTTCACGACAATTGCGTGCAAATGAGTCCTTATAAGCAAAATTGCTTTATTTTACAAATGTAAGTCTATTTACACTATACATTCAGGTTTGGATTCTTCTCTCATAAGAAAATGCAAACTGCATATTAACCATTATTTTAACGCATACTAGCAGTTTTTACATGCTTTATGACAATTAGGGGCAAATCAGTCCTTATAGGCAAAATTGCTTTATTTTATGAAGGTAAGTCTATTTAGAACATTCAGGTTTGGATCTTTCTCTTATAAGAAAATGCAAACTGCATATTAACCATTATTTAAACGCCGACAAGCAGTTTTTACATGCTTTACGACAATTAGGTGCAAATGAGTCTTTATAGGCAACGTTGCTTTATTTCATGAGGGTAAGTCTATTTACACTACAACATTCAGGTTTGGATCATTCTCTCATAAGAAAATGCAAACTGCATATTTACTATCATTTTTACGCAGACAAGCAGTTTTTACATGCTTCACGACAATTGCGTGCAAATGAGTCCTTATAGGCAAAATTGCTTTATTTTACAAAGGTAAGTCTATTTACACTATAACATTCAGGTTTGGATCATTCTCTCATAAGAAAATGCAATCTGCATATTAACCATTATTTTAACGCATACAAGCAGTTTTTACATGCTTTATGACAATTAGGGGCAAATGAGTCCTTATAGGCAAAATTGCTTTATTTCATGAAGGTAAGTCTATTTACACCATAACATTCAGGTTTGGATCATTCTCTCATAAGAAAATGCAAATTGCATATAAACCATTATTTAAACGCAGACAAGCAGTTTTTACATGCTTCACGACAATTGCGTGCAAATGAGTCCTTATAGGCAAAATTGCGTTATTTTTCAAAGGTAAGTCTATTTACACTCTAACATTCAGGTTTGGATCATTCTCTCATAAGAAAATGCAAACTGCATATTAACCATTATTTTAACGCATACAAGCAGTTTTTACATGCTTTATGACAATTAGGGGCAAATGAGTCCTTATAGGCAAAATTGCTTTATTTCATGAAGGTAAGTCTATTTATACTATAACATTCAGGTTTGGATCATTCTCTCATAAGAAAATGCAAACTGCATATTAACTATTATTTAAACGCAGACAAGCAGTTTTTTCATGCTTTACGACAATTAGGTGCAAATGAGTCTTTATAAGCAAAATTGCTTTATTTCATGAGGGTAAGTCTATTTACACTATAACATTCAGGTTTGGATCATTCTCTCATAAGGAAATGCAAACTGCATATTAACCATTATTTCAATGCATACAAGCAGTTTTTACATGCTTTATGACAATTAGGTGCAAATGAGTCCTTATAGGCAAAATTGCTTTATTTCATGAGGGTAAGTCTATTTACACTATAACATTCAGGTTTGGATCATTCTCTCATAAGAAAATGAAAACTGCATATTAACCATTCTTTTAACGCATACAAGCAGTTTTTACATGCTTTATGACAATTAGGGGCAAATGGGTCCTTATAGGCAAAATTGCTTTATTTCATGAAGGTTAGTCTATTTACACTCTAACATTCAGGTTTGGATTATTCTCTCATAAGAAAATGCAAACTGCATATTAACCATTATTTTATTGCAGACAAGCAGTTTTTACATACTTTACGACAATTAGGTGCAAATGAGTCCTTATAGGCTAAATTGCTTTATTTCACAAAGGTAAGTTTACTTACACTATAACATTCAGGTTTGGATCATTCTCTCACAAGAAAATGCAAACTGCATATTAACTATTATTTTAACGCATACAAGCAGTTTTTACATGCGTTATGACAATTAGGTGCAAATGAGTCCTTATAGGCAAAATTGCTTTATTTCGTGAGGGTAAGTCTATTTACACTATTACCAACAGGTTTGGATCATTCTCTCATAAGAAAATGCAAACTGCATATTTACTATAATTTTCACGCAGACAAGCAGTTTTCACATGTTTTACGACAATTAGGTGGAAATAAGTACTTAAAGGCAAAATTGTTTTATTTCACAAAGGTAAGTCTACTTTCACTATAACATTCAAGTTTGGATCATTCTCTCATAAGAAAATGCAAACTGCATATTAACCATTATTTTAACGCAGACAAGCAGTTTTTATATGCTTCACGACAATTGCGTGCAAATGAGTCCTTATAAGCAAAATTGCTTTATTTTACAAACGTAAGTCTATTTACACAATAACATTCAGGTTTGGATTCTTCTCTCATAAGAAAATGCAAACTGCATATTAACCATTATTTTAACGCATACAAGCGGTTTTTACATGCTTTATGACAATTAGGGGCAAATGAGTCCTTATAGGCAAAATTGCTTTATTTCATGAGGGTAAGTCTATTTACACTATAACATTCAGGTTTGGATCATTCTCTCATAAGAAATTGCAAACTGCATATTTACTATCATTTTTACGCAGACAAGCAGTTTTTACATGCTTCACGACAATTGCGTGCAAATGAGTTTTCATAGGCAAAATTGCTTTATTTTACAAAGGTAAGTCTATTTACACTCTAACATTCAGGTTTGGATCATTCTCTCATAAGAAAATGCAAACTGCATATTAACCATTATTTTAACGCATACAAGCAGTTTTTACATGCTTTATGACAATTAGGGGCAAATGAGTCCTTATAGGCAAAATTGCTTTATTTCATGAAGGTAAGTCTATTTATACTATAACATTCAGGTTTGGATCATTCTCTCATAAGAAAATGCAAACTGCATATGAGGGGCCTAGTTCCAAAGTGTACAATCTCCATGTTTCAATTAAAAAGAGATAGATGGCATTTCAAACGCAGTTTTTAGCGCTGAATTGAAATAAACCATCATTTCGTATCAAAACGGTCAATCTCAAGTCTACTTTTGGTGTTGAAAATTAGACCTAGTTCTATAACGTACAATCTCCAATAATAATTTAGTTCCAAACCGTACAAACTCCCAACTCGTCAACTAAAGCAAAACGTACAATCTCCAATGCATATTAATACATTGTTATATTATTATATACACTAATTTTTAAAGTGAGCAATATTTCTTTCGCGATAAAATCAGCTATTTACGTGTTTTTACAGGTTAGAACTCGAAATTTTCTTATTATTCTGAGTTCTGTTGAAAAGAAAGGTTGTCTTTATTAATTGTGCAGTGTAGTGGTGCTTATATTTCATATATTTTCATAAAAGTGTTTAATTAAAATAGATTTGTAAATGGATGTTAACATAACACCAGTTGTAAGTAAGAGAAACGCTCGGAAAAGAATAAAAAATCCTACAGAATGGAAGAAGAATAAGGAAAAACTGATTAGGTAAGTTGGATTAGAGATTAATAATAATATTAAGGTTTAGATCAAGTTTCTAAGATACGATATTAATTGTTTGTATAGGTATGGTCCACATTATCTTCCGGTTTACCCAACATGTGGACACAAAACCTCTGCATTTCAGTGCATTTCGCTAACAATGGCTGAAATTAGGAATTTCCACAGCAAGTTTTATGAAGTTAAACAAAAAATTTATCAAGATAACTTTATTTTAAAATACTGTAAAACTACACCAGTAAAGCGACAGAGGCCAAAAAATTCGAAACACAGCAGGAAAATATTTCAAACAAAATTTTATGTTCTTAGTCAGCAAAAAAAATTAATTCCAGTTTGTAAAAATTCTTTTATGGCCATTTTGGGAATTACAAGAAGGAGGACTGACACAGTGACAAAAAATTATTTTAAAACTTCGCTACCAGCTCGGGAAAACCGTGGTGGTGATAGGAAGTTGGCAAAATATCAGTGCAAAAAACAATCGGTTATGAATTTTATTGAGAAATTTAAGGGCATTGAGAGTCATTATTGCAGGGGACAGAGTGAAAGGCTGTATCTTGATTCTTCTTTAAATATCACAAAAATGTGGATCATGTACCAAAATGAGAATAAGGAGCAACTAGTGAAAAAAAGTTACTTTAGACATGTTTTTAACACACAATATAATTTGGGATTTGGAACTCCACGCACAGATGTATGTTCTACATGTCTGCAGTTGACAGAAAAGATTAAAAGCTGCAACGATGAAAATATTAAAACTAACCTAATGACAGAGAAGAGAGTACACAAAATGAGAGCTCAAGCATATTTTAGCCTTCTAAGAAAAGCAGAGGATGGCGTGGCAATTTTTTCATTCGACTGTCAAAAAAATCAGGTGCTGCCCAAAGTTCCAGATCAGCAAGCGTACTACTCTAGACAGTTTTATATATATAATTTTACTGTTGTTAGAGGCACTTCGAAAACTAAACTAAACAGTTCCACAGTTACAAGTTTTTGTTGGACCGAAAATGAGTACAGCAAGGGATCAAATGAGATTGCCTCCTGCATTCACCACATCTTGAATACGTCTGACTTTACCGATATTCAGACTATTAGACTGATGTGTGATGGATGCGGGGGACAAAATAAAAATACAACCCTTATCACAATGTGTTGCAACTGGCTCTCTAAGCAAAACCAAATAACGAACATTGAAGTTATTTTTCCAGTGAGAGGACATTCATTTATACCTCCGGACAGAGTGTTTGGTCACATAGAACGAGATATTCGTAAAAAAGAGATCATTTTAGAGCCAGACGAATATATAAATATTTTCTCGAGGTATGCAACTGTGCTTAAGGTAGGAGAAGACGTTAAAATTAATAACTGGAAGGAAGAAACAAGTAAATTTATAAAGTCGCCGGGTCAGAGGCACTTTGCTTTTTCTAAAATGAAAAGAATGATACTTAATAAGAATTCAAAGGGGGTAGTAATAGTCCGGGGAGAAAGAAACTATAGATCTGATCTAGGGATGGGAAAATCCATTACAAAAAAAGGTAAAAGCATCCCTAATATGGATCCATCCATAATTACCAAGAAGAATTCAGTAGGCGAAAATAAAAAAAATGATGTCAATAATCTACTTATTTCACATTATGGAGAGGAGTGGAAAAGTGACCCTAGATTACAGTTTTATAAATTTGTGCTGGAAGAAGGATGTCAAGACGAAGATACTGAGAACACGTTAATATGCGAAGCAGAGGAAGAAGAGTGTAGCTTAACAGTTTAATTTTTGCGATTATTTAATCCAGTTACCTAGTTATATAGTTTTCATAATGTTATGTGAACAATGTTTTATTTAAACTTTATATGATTGGAAAAAACGTTTTCGTTTATGTTAGGTAACTGAGTCTGACCTACTAATAATGTTTGTTAGTAAAGACGAAATAAAAATGTGTTTACCTGAATTAAAAGCGTTATTTCATTTCCAAAGTGAACAATCTCCACCAAAAAATTTCATATCGTACAATATCCATATCTTTTTTGAAAATATTTTTGAAAAGGAATTCTTTTTTTTCTAGAAATCCATAAAATATCTATAGCTAATGACAATATCTCAATAAAATATTCAAATTTTAAAAAGAATACATTACATTCAATATAGAGGTTTTTTTTGTTTGCTAGAAATTCAGGTTTGGATATTTCTCTCATAAGAAAATGCAAACTGCATATTAACCATTATTTAAACGCAGACAAGCAGTTTTTACATGCTTTACGACAATTAGGTGCAAATGAGTCTTTATAGGCAAAATTGCTTTATTTCATGAGGGTAAGTCTATTTAGACTATAACATTCAGGTTTGGATCATTCTCTCATAAGAAAATGCAAACTGCATATTTACTATCATTTTCACGCAGACAAACAGTTTTTACATGCTTCACGACAATTGCGTGCAAATGAGTCCTTATAGGCAAAATTGCTTTATTTCATGAAGGTAAGTCTATTTACACTATAACATTCAGGTTTGGATCATTCTCTCATAAGAAAATGCAAACTGCATATTTACTATCATTTTCACGCAGACAAGCAGTTTTCACATGTTTTACGACAATTAGGTGGAAATAAGTCCTTAAAGGCAAAATTGTTTTATTTCACAAAGGTAAGTCTACTTTCACTATAAAATTCAGGTTTGGATCATTCTCTCATAAGAAAATGCAAACTGCATATTAACCATTATTTTAACGCATACAAGCAGTTTTTACATGCTTCACGACAATTGCGTGCAAATGAGTTCTTATAGGCAAAATTCTTTATTTTACAAAGGTTAGTCTATTTACACTATAACATTCAGGTTTGGATCATTCTCTCATAAGAAAATGCAAACTGCATATTAACTATTATTTTAACGCATACAAGCAGTTTTTACATGTTTTATGACAATTAGGGGCAAATGAGTCCTTATAGGCAAAATTGCTTTATTTCATGAAGGTAAGTCTATTTACACTATAACATTCAGGTTTGGATCATTCTCTCATAAGAAAATGCAAACTGCATTTTAACCATTATTTTAACGCAGACAAGCAGTTTTTACATGCTTTATGACAATTAGGTATAATTGAGTCTTTATAGGCAAAATTGCTTTATTTCATGAGGGTAAGTCTATTTACACTATAACATTCAGGTTTGGATCATTCTCTCATAAGAAAATGCAAACTGCATATTTACTATCATTTTCACGCAGACAAGCAGTTTTTACATGTTTTACAACAATTAGGTGCAAATAAGTCCTTAAAGGCAAAATTGTTTATTTCACAAAGGTAAGTCTACTTTCACTATAAAAATCAGGTTTGGATCATTCTCTCATAAGAAAATGCAAACTGCATATTAACCATTTTTTAACGCAGACAAGCAGTTTTTACATGCTTCACGACAATTGCGTGCTAATGAGTCCTTATAGGCAAAATTCTTTATTTTACAAAGGTAAGTCTATTTACACTATACCATTCAGGTTTGGATCTTTCTCTCATAAGAAAATGCAAACTGCATATTAACCATTATTTTAACGCAGACAAGCAGTTTTTACATGCTTCACGACAATTGCGTGCAAATGAGTCCTTATAGGCAAAATTGCGTTATTTTAAAAAGTTTAGTCTATTTTCATTATAACATTCAGGTTTGTATCATTCTCTCATAAGAAAATGCAAACTGCATATTTACTATCATTTTCACGCAGACAAGCAGTTTTCACATATATTACAACAATTAGGTAGAAGTAAGTCTTTAAAGGCAAAATTGTTTAATTTCACAAAGGTAAGTCTACTTTCACTATAACATTCAGGTTTGGATCATTCTCTCATAAGAAAATGCAAACTGCATATTAACCATTATTTTAACGCATACAAGCAGTTTTTACATGCTTTATGACAATTAGGGGCAAATGAGTCCTTAGGGGCAAAATTGCTTTATTTCATTAAGGTAAGTCTATTTACACTATAACATTCAGGTTTGAATCTCTCTCACATAAGAAAATGCAAACTGCATATTAACCGTTATTTAAACGCTGACAAGCAGTTTTTACATGTTTTACGACAATTGCGTGCAAATGAGTCCTTATAGGCAGAAAAGCTTTATTTCATGAGGGTAACTCTATTTACACTATAACATTCAGGTTTGGATCATTCTCTCATAAGAAAATGCAAACTGCATATTAACCATTATTTTAACGCAGACAAGCAGTTTTTACATGCTTCACGACAATTGCGTGCAAATGAGTCCTTATAGGCAAAATTGCTTTATTTTACAAAGGTAAGTCTATTTACACTATAACATTCAGGTTTGGGTCATTCTCTCATAAGAAAATGCAAACTGCATATTTACTATCATTTTCACGCAGACAAGCAGTTTTTACTTTTTACATGCTTCACGACAATTACGTGCAAATAAGTTCTTATAGGCAAAATTGCTTTATTTTACAAAGGTAAGTCTATTTACACTATAACATTTAGGTTTGGATCATTCTCTCATAAGATAATGCAAACTGCATATTAACAATTATTTTAACGCTGACAAGCAGTTTTTACATGCTTTACGACAATTAGGTTCAAATAGGTTCTTATAGCAAAAGTGTTTTATTTCATGAGGGTAAGTCTATTTACACTATAACATTCAGGTTTGGATCATTCTCTCATAAGAAAATGCAAACTGCATATTTACTATCATTTTCACGCAGACAAGCAGTTTTCACATTTTTACGACAATTGGGTGGAAATAAGTCCTTAAGGCAAAATTGTTTTATTCCACAAAGGTAAGTCTACTTTCACTATAACATTCAGGTTTGGATCATTCTCTTATAAAAAAATGCAAACTGCATATTAACCATTATTTTAACGCTGACAAGCAGTTTTTACATGCTTTATGACAATTAGGGGCAAATGAGTCCTTATAGGCCAAATTGCTTTATTTCATGAAGGTAAGTCTATTTACACTATAACATTCAGTTTTGGATAATTCTCTCATAAGAAAATGCAAACTGCATTATAAACATTATTTTAACGCAGACAAGCAGTTTTTACATGCTTTACGACAATTGCGTGCAAATGAGTCTTTATAGGCAAAATTGCTTTATTTTACAAAGGTAAGTCTATTTACACTATAACATTAAGGTTTGGATCATTCTCTCATAAGAAAATGCATACTGCATATTAACCATTATTTTAACGCATACAAGCAGTTTTTACATGCTTTATGACAATTAGAGGCAAATGAGTCCTTATAGGCAAAATTGCTTTATTTCATGAAGGTAAGTCTATTTACACTAAAACATTCAGGTTTGGATCATTCTCTCATAAGAAAATGCAAACTGCATATTAACCATTAAACGCAGACAAGCAGTTTTTACATGCTTTACGACAATTAGGTGCAAATGAGTCTTTACACCCAAAATTGCTTTATTTCATGAGGTTAAGTCTATTTACACTATAACATTCAGGTTTGGATCATTCTCTCATAAGAAAATGCAAACTGCATATTTACTATCCATTTCACGCAGACAAGCAGTTCTTACATGCTTCACGACAATTGCGTGCAAATGAGTCCTTATAGGCAAAATTGCTTTATTTTACAAAGGTAAAGTCTATTTACACTATAACATTCAGGTTTGGATCATTCTTTTATAAGAAAATGCAAACTGCATATTAACCATTATTTTAAAGCATACAAGCAGTTTTTACATGCTTTATGACAATTAGGTGCAAAAGAGTCCTTATAGGCAAAATTGCTTTATTTCATGAGGGAGAGTCTATTTACACTATAACATTCAGGTTTGGATCATTCTCTCATAAGAAAATGCAAACTGCATATTAACCATTATTTTAACGCATACAAGCAGTTTTTACATGCTTTATGACAATTAGGGGCAAATGAGTCCTTATAGGCAAAATTGCTTTATTTTACAAAGGTAAGTGTACTTAAACTATAACATTCAGGTTTAGATCATTCTCTCATAAGGAAATGCAAACTGCATATTAACTATTATTTTAACGCATACAAGTAGTTTTTACAAGCTTTATGACAATTAGGTGCAAATAAGTCCTTATAGGCAAAATTGCTTTATTTCATGAGGGTAAGTCTATTTACACTATACCATTCAGGTTTGGATCATTCTCTCATAAGAAAATGCAAACTGCTTATTTACTATCATTTTAACGCATACAAGCAGTTTTTACATGCTTTATGACAATTAGGTGCAAATGAGTCTTTATAGGCAAAATTGCTTTATTTAATGAGGGTAAGTCTATTTACACTAAAACATTCAGGTTTGGATCATTCTCTCATAAGAAAATGCAAACTGCATATTAACCATTATTTTAACGCAGACAAGCAGTTTTTAGATGCTTCACGACAATTACGTGCAAATGAGTCCTTATAGTCAAAATTGCGTTATTTTACAAAGGTAAATCTATTTTCACTATAACATTCAGGTTTAGATCATTCTCAAATAAGAAAATGCAAACTGCATATTAACCATTATTTTAACGCATACAATCAGTTTTTACAAGCTTTATGACAATTAGGTGCAAATGAGTCTATATAATCAAAACTGCTTTATTTCATGAGGATAAGTCTATTTACACTATAACATTCAGGTTTGGATCATTCTCACATAAGAAAATGCAAACTGCATTTAAACCATTATTTTAACGCTGACAAGCAGTTTTTACATGTTTTACGACAATTAGGTGCAAATGAGTCCTTATAAGCAAAAGTGTTTTATTTCATGAGGGTAAGTCTATTTACACTATAACATTCAGGATTGGATCCTTCTCTCATAAGAAAATGCAAACTGCATATTTACTATCATTTTCACGCAGACGAACAGTTTTCACATGTTTTACGACAATTAGGTGGAAATAAGTCCTTAAAGGCAAAATTGTTTTATTTCACAAAGGTAAGTCTACTTTCACTATAACATTCAGGTTTGTATCATTCTCTCATAAGAAAATGCAAACTGATATTAACCATTATTTTAACGCAGAAAAGCAGTTTTTACATGCTTTACGACAATTGCGTGCAAATGAGTCCTTATAGGCAAAATTGCTTTATTTCATGAGGGTAAGTCTATTTACACTATAACATTCAGGTTTGATCATTCTCTCATAAGAAAATGCAAACTGCATATTAACCATTATTTTAACGCATACAAGCAGTTTTTACATGCTTTATGACAATTAGGTGCAAATGAGTCATTATAGGAAAAATTGCTTTATTTCATGAGGGTAAGTCTATTTACACTATAATATTCAGGTTTGGATCATTCTCTCATAAGAAAATGCAAACTGCATATTAACCATTATTTTAACGCATACAAGCAGTTTTTACAATCTTTATGACAATTAGGGGCAAATGGGTCCTTATAGGCAAAATTGCTTTATTTCATGAAGGTTAGTCTATTTACACTATAACATTCAGGTTTGGATCTTTCTCTCATAAGAAAATGCAAACTGCATATTAACCATTATTTTAACGCATACAAGCAGTTTTTACATGCTTTATGACAATTAGGGGCAAATGGGTCCTTATAGGCAAAATTGCTTTATTTCATGAAGGTAAGTCTATTTACACTATTACATTCAGGTTTGGATCTTTCTCTCATAAGAAAATGCAAACTGCATATTAACCATTATTTAAACGCAGACAAGCAGTTTTTACATGCTTTACGACAATTAGGTGCAAATGAGTCTTTATAGGCAAAATTGCTTTATTTCACGAGGGTAAGTCTATTTACACTATAACATTCAGGTTTGGATCATTCTATCATAAGAAAATGCAAACTGCATATTTACTATCATTTTCACGCAGACAAGCAGTTTTTACATGCTTTATGACAATTAGGTGCAAATGAGTCCTTATAGGCAAAATTGCTTTTTTTCATGAGGGTAAATCTATTTACACTATAACATTTAGGTTTGGATCATTCTCTCATAAGAAAATGCAAACTGAATATTGACTATCATTTTCACGCAGACAAGCAGTTTTTACATGGTTTGCGACAATTAGGTGCAAATAAGTCCTTAAAGGCAAAATTGTTTTATTTCACAAAGGTAAGTCTACTTTCACTATAACATTCAGGTTTGGATCGTTCTCTCATAAGAAAATGCAAACTGCATATTAACCATTATTTTAACGCAAACAAGCAGTTTTTACATGCTTTACGACAATTAGGTGCAAATGAGTCCTTATAGGCAAAATTGCTTTATTTTACAAAGGTAAGTTTAACTAAACTATAACATTCAGGTTTGGATCATTCTCTCATAACAAAATGCAAACTGCATATTAACTATTATTTTAACGCATACAAGTAGTTTTTACAAGCTTTATGACAATTAGGTGCAAATAAGTCCTTATAGGCAAAATTGCTTTATTTCATGAGGGTAAGTCTATTTACACTATACCATTCAGGTTTGGATCATTCTCTCATAAGAAAATGCAAACTGCTTATTTACTATCATTTTAACGCATACAAGCAGTTTTTACATGCTTTATGACAATTAGGTGCAAATGAGTCTTTATAGGCAAAATTGCTTTATTTAATGAGGGTAAGTCTATTTACACTAAAACATTCAGGTTTGGATCATTCTCTCATAAGAAAATGCAAACTGCATATTAACTATTATTTTAACGCATACAAGCAGTTTTTACAAGCTATATGACAATTAGGTGCAAATGAGTCCTTATAGGCAAAATTGCTTTATTTCATGAGGGTTAGTCTATTTACACTATAACATTCAGGTTTGGATCATTCTCTCATAAGAAAATGCAAACTGCATATTAACCATTATTTTAACGCATACAAGCAGTCTTTACATGCTTTATGACAATTAGGGGCAAATGGGTCCTTATAGGCAAAATTGCTTTATTTTATGAAGGTTAGTCTATTTACACTATAACATTCAGGTTTGGATTATTCTCTCATAAGAAAATGCAAACTGCATATTAACCATTATTTTAACGCTGACAAGCAGTTTTTACATGCTTTACGACAATTAGGTGCAAATGAGTCCTTATAGGCCAAAGTGTTTTATTTCATGAGGGTAAGTCTATTTACACTATAACATTCAGGATTGGATCATTCTCTCATAAGAAAATGCAAACTGCATATTTACTATCATTTTCACGCAGACGAACTGTTTTCACATGTTTTACGACAATTAGGTGGAAATAAGTCCTTAAAGGCAAAATTGTTTTATTTCACAAAGGTAAGTCTACTTTCACTATAACATTCAGGTTTGGATCATTCTCTCATAAGAAAATGCAAACTGCATATTAACCATTATTTTAACGCAGAAAAGCAGTTTTTACATGCTTCACGACAATTGCGTGCAAATGAGTCCTTATAGGCAAAAGTGCTTTATTTCATGAGGGTAAGTCTATTTACACTATAACATTCAGGTTTGATCATTCTCTCATAAGAAAATGCAAACTGCATATTAACCATTATTTTAACGCATACAAGCAGTTTTTACATGCTTTATGACAATTAGGTGCAAATGAGTCATTATAGGAAAAATTGCTTTATTTCATGAGGGTGAGTCTATTTACACTATAACATTCAGGTTTGGATCATTCTCTCATAAGAAAATGCAAACTGCATATTAACCATTATTTTAACGCATACAAGCAGTTTTTACAATCTTTATGACAATTAGGGGCAAATGGGTCCTTATAGGCAAAATTGCTTTATTTCATGAAGGTTAGTCTATTTACACTATAACATTCAGGTTTGGATCTTTCTCTCATAAGAAAATGCAAACTGCATATTAACCATTATTTAAACGCAGACAAGCAGTTTTTACATGCTTTACGACAATTAGGTGCAAATGAGTCTTTATAGGCTAAATTGCTTTATTTCATGAGTGTAAGTCTATTAAATTACACTATTACATTCAGGTTTGGATCATTCTCTCATAAGAAAATGCAAACTGCATATTTACTGTCATTTTCACGCAGACAAGCAGTTTTTACATGCTTTATGACAATTAGGTGCAAATTAGTCCTTATAGGCAAAATTGCTTTATTTCATGAGGGTAAGTCTATTTACACTATAACATTCAGGTTTGGATCATTCTCTCATAAGAAAATGCAAACTGAATATTGACTATCATTTTCACGCAGACAAGCAGTTTTTACATGGTTTGCGACAATTAGGTGCAAATAAGTCCTTAAAGGCAAAATTGTTTTATTTCACAAAGGTAAGTCTACTTTCACTATAACATTCAGGTTTGGATCATTCTCTCATAAGAAAATGCAAACTGCATATTAACCATTATTTTAACGCAAACAAGCAGTTTTTACATGCTTTACGACAATTAGGTGCAAATGAGTCCTTATAGGCAAAATTGCTTTATTTTACAAAGGTAAGTTTAACTAAACTATAACATTCAGGTTTGGATCATTCTCTCATAAGAAAATGCAAACTGCATATTAACTATTATTTTAACGCATACAAGCAGTTTTTACAAGCTATATGACAATTAGGTGCAAATGAGTCCTTATAGGCAAAATTGCTTTATTTCATGAGGGTTAGTCTATTTACACTATAACATTCAGGTTTGGATCATTCTCTCATAAGAAAATGCAAACTGCATATTAACCATTATTTTAACGCATACAAGCAGTCTTTACATGCTTTATGACAATTAGGGGCAAATGGGTCCTTATAGGCAAAATTGCTTTATTTTATGAAGGTTAGTCTATTTACACTATAACATTCAGGTTTGGATTATTCTCTCATAAGAAAATGCAAACTGCATATTAACCATTATTTTAACGCTGACAAGCAGTTTTTACATGCTTTACGACAATTAGGTGCAAATGAGTCCTTATAGGCCAAAGTGTTTTATTTCATGAGGGTAAGTCTATTTACACTATAACATTCAGGATTGGATCATTCTCTCATAAGAAAATGCAAACTGAATATTGACTATCATTTTCACGCAGACAAGCAGTTTTTACATGGTTTGCGACAATTAGGTGCAAATAAGTCCTTAAAGGCAAAATTGTTTTATTTCACAAAGGTAAGTCTACTTTCACTATAACATTCAGGTTTGGATCATTCTCTCATAAGAAAATGCAAACTGCATATTAACCATTATTTTAACGCAAACAAGCAGTTTTTACATGCTTTACGACAATTAGGTGCAAATGAGTCCTTATAGGCAAAATTGCTTTATTTTACAAAGGTAAGTTTAACTAAACTATAACATTCAGGTTTGGATCATTCTCTCATAAGAAAATGCAAACTGCATATTAACTATTATTTTAACGCATACAAGCAGTTTTTACAAGCTATATGACAATTAGGTGCAAATGAGTCCTTATAGGCAAAATTGCTTTATTTCATGAGGGTTAGTCTATTTACACTATAACATTCAGGTTTGGATCATTCTCTCATAAGAAAATGCAAACTGCATATTAACCATTATTTTAACGCATACAAGCAGTCTTTACATGCTTTATGACAATTAGGGGCAAATGGGTCCTTATAGGCAAAATTGCTTTATTTCATGAAGGTTAGTCTATTTACACTATGACATTCAGGTTTGGATTATTCTCTCATAAGAAAATGCAAACTGCATATTAACCATTATTTTAACGCTGACAAGCAGTTTTTACATGCTTCACGACAATTGCGTGCAAATGAGTCCTTATAGGCAAAATTGCTTTATTTTACAAAGGTTAGTCTATTTACACTATAACATTCAGGTTTGGATCATTCTCTCATAAGAAAATGCAAACTGCATATTAACCATTATTTTAACGCAGACAAGCAGTTTTTACATGCTTTACGACAATTAGGTGCAAATGAGTCCTTATAGGCAAAATTGTTTTATTTCATGAGGGTTAGTCTATTTACACTATAACATTTAGGTTTGGATCATTCTCTCATAAGAAAATGCAAACTGCATATTTACTATCATTTTCACGCAGACAAGCAGTTTTTACATGCTTCACGACAATTGCGTGCAAATGAGTCCTTATAGGCAAAATTGCTTTATTTTACAAAGGTTAGTCTATTTACACTATAACATTCAGGTTTGGATCATTCTCTCATAAGAAAATGCAAACTGCATATTAACCATTATTTTAACGCATACAAGCAGTTTTTACATGCTTTTTGACAATTAGGTGCAAATAAGTCCTTATAGGCAAAATTGCTTTATTTCATTAGGGTAAGTCTATTTACACTATAATATTCAGGTTTGGATCATTCTCTCATAAAAAAATGCAAACTGCATATTAACCATTATTTTAACGCATACAAGCAGTTTTTACATGCTTTATGACAATTAGGGGCAAATGGGTCCTTATAGGCAAAATTGCTTTATTTCATGAAGGTAAGTCTATTTACACTATAACATTCAGGTTTGGATCTTTCTTTCATAAGAAAATGCAAACTGCATATTAACCATTATTTAAACGCAGACAAGCAGTTTTACATGCTTTACGACAATTAGGTGCAAATGAGTCTTTATAGGCAAAATTGCTTTATTTCACGAGGGTAAGTCTATTTACACTATAACATTCAGGTTTAGATCTATCTATCATAAGAAAATGCAAACTGCATATTTACTATCATTTTCACGCAGACAAGCAGTTTTTACATGCTTTATGACAATTAGGTGCAAATGAGTCCTTATAGGCAAAATTGCTTTATTTCATGAGGGTAAATCTATTTACACTATAACATTTAGGTTTGGATCATTCTCTCATAAGAAAATGCAAACTGAATATTGACTATCATTTTCACGCAGACAAGCAGTTTTTACATGGTTTACGACAATTAGGTGCAAATAAGTCCTTAAAGGCAAAATTGTTTTATTTCACAAGGGTAAGTCTACTTTCACTATAACATTCAGGTTTGGATCATTCTCTCATAAGAAAATGCAAACTGCATATTAACCATTATTTTAACGCAAACAAGCAGTTTTTACATGCTTTACGTCAATTAGGTGCAAATGAGTCCTTATAGGCAAAATTGCTTTATTTTACAAATGTAAGTTTAACTAAACTATAACATTCAGGTTTGGATCATTCTCTCATAAGAAAATGCAAACTGCATATTAACTATTATTTTAACGCATACAAGCAGTTTTTACAAGCTATATGACAATTAGGTGCAAATGAGTCCTTATTGGCAAAATTGCTTTATTTCATGAGGGTTAGTCTATTTACACTATAACATTCAGGTTTGGATCATTCTCTCATAAGAAAATGCAAACTGCATATTAACCATTATTTTAACGCATACAAGCAGTCTTTACATGCTTTATGACAATTAGGGGCAAATGGGTCCTTATAGGCAAAATTGCTTTATTTCATGAAGGTTAGTCTATTTACACTATAACATTCAGGTTTGGATTATTCTCTCATAAGAAAATGCAAACTGCATATTAACCATTATTTTAACGCTGACAAGCAGTTTTTACATGCTTTACGACAATTAGGTGCAAATGAGTCCTTATAGGCCAAAGTGTTTTATTTCATGAGGGTAAGTCTATTTACACTATAACATTCAGGATTGGATCATTCTCTCATAAGAAAATGCAAACTGCATATTTACTATCATTTTCACGCAGACGAACAGTTTTCACATGTTTTACGACACATAGGTGGAAATAAGTCCTTAAAGGCAAAATTGCATTATTTCACAAAGGTAAGTCTACTTTCACTATAACATTCAGGTTTGGATCATTCTCTCATAAGAAAATGCAAACTGCATATTAACCATTATTTTAACGCAGAAAAGCAGTTTTTACATGCTTCACGACAATTGCGTGCAAATGAGTCCTTATAGGCAAAAGTGCTTTATTTCATGAGGGTAAGTCTATTTACACTATAACATTCAGGTTTGATCATTCTCTCATTAGAAAATGCAAACTGCATATTAACCATTATTTTAACGCATACAAGCAGTTTTTACAATCTTTATGACAATTAGGGACAAATGGGTCCTTATAGGCAAAATTGCTTTATTTCATGAAGGTTAGTCTATTTACACTATAACATTCAGGTTTGGATCTTTCTCTCATAAGAAAATGCAAACTGCATATTTACTATCAATTTCACGCAGACAAGCAGTTTTTACATGCTTTACGACAATTAGGTGCAAATGAGTCCTTATAGGCAAAATTGTTTTATTTCATGAGGGTTAGTCTATTAAATTACACTATAACATTTAGGTTTGGATCATTCTCTCATAAGAAAATGCAAACTGCATATTTACTATCATTTTCACGCAGACAAGCAGTTTTTACATGCTTCACGACAATTGCGTGCAAATGAGTCCTTATAGGCAAAATTGCTTTATTTTACAAAGGTTAGTCTATTTACACTATAACATTCAGGTTTGGATCATTCTCTCATAAGAAAATGCAAACTGCATATTAACCATTATTTTAACGCATACAAGCAGTTTTTACATGCTTTATGACAATTAGGTGCAAATAAGTCCTTATAGGCAAAATTGCTTTATTTCATTAGGGTAAGTCTATTTACACTATAATATTCAGGTTTGGATCATTCTCTCATAAGAAAATGCAAACTGCATATTAACCATTATTTTAACGCATACAAGCAGTTTTTACATGCTTTATGACAATTAGGGGCAAATGGGTCCTTATAGGCAAAATTGCTTTATTTCATGAAGGTAAGTCTATTTACACTATAACATTCAGGTTTGGATCTTTCTCTCATAAGAAAATGCAAACTGCATATTAACCATTATTTAAACGCAGACAAGCAGTTTTACATGCTTTACGACAATTAGGTTTAATGAGTCTTTATAGGCAAAATTGCTTTATTTCACGAGGGTAAGTCTATATACACTATAACATTCAGGTTTAGATCATTCTATCATTAGAAAATGCAAACTGCATATTTACTATCATTTTCACGCAGACAAGCAGTTTTTACATGCTTTATGACAATTAGGTGCAAATGAGTCCTTATAGGCAAAATTGCTTTATTTCATGAGGGTAAATCTATTTACACTATAACATTTAGATTTGGATTATTCTCTCATAAGAAAATGCAAACTGAATATTGACTATCATTTTCACGCAGACAAGCAGTTTTTACATGGTTTACGACAATTAGGTGCAAATAAGTCCTTAAAGGCAAAATTGTTTTATTTCACAAAGGTAAGTCTACTTTCACTATAACATTCAGGTTTGGATCATTCTCTCATAAGAAAATGCAAACTGCATATTAACCATTATTTTAACGCAGACAAGCAGTTTTTACATGCTTTACGACAATTAGGTGCAAATGAGTCCTTATAGGCAAAATTGCATTATTTTACAAAGGTAAGTTTAACTAAACTATAACATTCAGGTTTGGATCATTCTCTCATAAGAAAATGCAAACTGCATATTAACTATTATTTTAACGCATACAAGCAGTTTTTACAAGCTATATGACAATTAGGTGCAAATGAGTCCTTATAGGCAAAATTGCTTTATTTCATGAGGGTTAGTCTATTTACACTATAACATTCAGGTTTGGATTATTCTCTCATAAGAAAATGCAAACTGCATATTAACCATTATTTTAACACTGACAAGCAGTTTTTACATGCTTTACGACAATTAGGTGCAAATGAGTCCTTATAGGCCAAAGTGTTTTATTTCATGAGGTTAAGTCTATTTACACTATAACATTCAGGATTGGATCATTCTCTTATAAGAAAATTCAAACTGCATATTTACTATCATTTTCACGCAGACGAACAGTTTTCACATGTTTTACGACAATTAGGTGGAAATAAGTCCTTAAAGGCAAAATTGTTTTATTTCACAAAGGTAAGTCTACTTTCATTATAACATTCAGGTTTGGATCATTCTCTCATAAGAAAATGCAAACTGAATATTGACTATCATTTTCACGCAGACAAGCAGTTTTTACATGGTTTACGACAATTAGGTGCAAATAAGTCCTTAAAGGCAAAATTGTTTTATTTCACAAGGGTAAGTCTACTTTCACTATAACATTCAGGTTTGGATCATTCTCTCATAAGAAAATGCAAACTGCATATTAACCATTATTTTAACGCAAACAAGCAGTTTTTACATGCTTTACGTCAATTAGGTGCAAATGAGTCCTTATAGGCAAAATTGCTTTATTTTACAAATGTAAGTTTAACTAAACTATAACATTCAGGTTTGGATCATTCTCTCATAAGAAAATGCAAACTGCATATTAACTATTATTTTAACGCATACAAGCAGTTTTTACAAGCTTTATGACCATTAGGTGCAAATGAGTCCTTATAGGCAAAATTGCTTTATTTCATGAGGGTTAGTCTATTTACACTATAACATTCAGGTTTGGATCATTCTCTCATAAGAAAATGCAAACTGCATATTAACCATTATTTTAACGCATACAAGCAGTCTTTACATGCTTTATGACAATTAGGGGCAAATGGGTCCTTATAGGCAAAATTGCTTTATTTCATGAAGGTTAGTCTATTTACACTATAACATTCAGGTTTGGATTATTCTCTCATAAGAAAATGCAAACTGCATATTAACCATTATTTTAACGCTGACAAGCAGTTTTTACATGCTTTACGACAATTAGGTGCAAATGAGTCCTTATAGGCCAAAGTGTTTTATTTCATGAGGGTAAGTCTATTTACACTATAACATTCAGGATTGGATCATTCTCTTATAAGAAAATGCAAACTGCATATTTACTATCATTTTCACGCAGACGAACAGTTTTCACATGTTTTACGACAATTAGGTGGAAATAAGTCCTTAAAGGCAAAATTGCATTATTTCACAAAGGTAAGTCTACTTTCACTATAACATTCAGGTTTGGATCATTCTCTCATAAGAAAATGCAAACTGCATATTAACCATTATTTTAACGCAGAAAAGCAGTTTTTACATGCTTCACGACAATTGCGTGCAAATGAGTCCTTATAGGCAAAAGTACTTTATTTCATGAGGGTAAGTCTATTTACACTATAACATTCAGGTTTGATCATTCTCTCATAAGAAAATGCAACCTGCATATTAACCATTATTTTAACGCATACAAGCAGTTTTTACAATCTTTATGACAATTAGGGGCAAATGGGTCCTTATAGGCAAAATTGCTTTATTTCATGAAGGTTAGTCTATTTACACTATAACATTCAGGTTTGGATCTTTCTCTCATAAGAAAATGCAAACTGCATATTAACCATTATTTAAACGCAGACAAGCAGTTTTTACATGCTTTACGACAATTAGGTGCAAATGAGTCTTTATAGGCTAAATTGCTTTATTTCATGAGTGTAAGTCTATTAAATTACACTATAACATTCAGGTTTGGATCATTCTCTCATAAGAAAATGCAAACTGCATATTTACTATCATTTTCACGCAGACAAGCAGTTTTTACATGCTTCACGACAATTGCGTGCAAATGAGTCCTTATAGGCAAAATTGCTTTATTTTACAAAGGTTAGTCTATTTACACTATAACATTAAGGTTTGGATCATTCTCTCATTAGAAAATGCAAACTGCATATTAACCATTATTTATACGCATACAAGCAGTTTTTACATGCTTTATGACAATTAGGTGCAAATAAGTCCTTATAGGCAAAATTGCTTTATTTTATTAGGGTAAGTCTATTTACACTATAATATTCAGGTTTGGATCATTCTCTCATAAGAAAATGCAAACTGCATATTAACCATTATTTTAACGCATACAAGCAGTTTTTACATGCTTTATGACAATTAGGGGCAAATGGGTCCTTATAGGCAAAATTGCTTTATTTCATGAAGGTAAGTCTATTTACACTATAACATTCAGGTTTGGATCTTTCTCTCATAAGAAAATGCAAACTGCATATTAACCATTATTTAAACGCAGACAAGCAGTTTTACATGCTTTACGACAATTAGGTTTAATGAGTCTTTATAGGCAAAATTGCTTTATTTCACGAGGGTAAGTCTATATACACTATAACATTCAGGTTTAGATCATTCTATCATAAGAAAATGCAAACTGCATATTTACTATCATTTTCACGCAGACAAGCAGTTTTTACATGCTTTATGACAATTAGGTGCAAATGAGTCCTTATAGGCAAAATTGCTTTATTTCATGAGGGTAAATCTATTTACAATATAACATTTAGATTTGGATCATTCTCTCATACGAAAATGCAAACTGAATATTGACTATCATTTTCACGCAGACAAGCAGTTTTTACATGGTTTACGACAATTAGGTGCAAATAAGTCCTTAAAGGCAAAATTGTTTTATTTCACAAAGGTAAGTCTACTTTCACTATAACATTCAGGTTTGGATCATTCTCTCATAAGAAAATGCAAACTGCATATTAACCATTATTTTAACGCAGACAAGCAGTTTTTACATGCTTTACGACAATTAGGTGCAAATGAGTCCTTATAAGCAAAATTGCATTATTTTACAAAGGTAAGTTTAACTAAACTATAACATTCAGGTTTGGATCATTCTCTCATAAGAAAATGCAAACTGCATATTAACTATTATTTTAACGCATACAAGCAGTTTTTACAAGCTATATGACAATTAGGTGCAAATGAGTCCTTATAGGCAAAATTGCTTTATTTCATGAGGGTTAGTCTATTTACACTATAACATTCAGGTTTGGATTATTCTCTCATAAGAAAATGCAAACTGCATATTAACCATTATTTTAACGCTGACAAGCAGTTTTTACATGCTTTACGACAATTAGGTGCAAATGAGTCCTTATAGGTTAAAGTGTTTTATTTCATGAGGTTAAGTCTATTTACACTATAACATTCAGGATTGGATCATTCTCTTATAAGAAAATTCAAACTGCATATTTACTATCATTTTCACGCAGACGAACAGTTTTCACATGTTTTACGACAATTAGGTGGAAATAAGTCCTTAAAGGCAAAATTGTTTTATTTCACAAAGGTAAGTCTACTTTCATCATAACATTCAGGTTTGGATCATTCTCTCATAAGAAAATGCAAACTGCATATTAACCATTATTTTAACGCATACAAGCAGTTTTTACATGCTTTATGACAATTAGGTGCAAATGAGTCATTATAGGAAAAATTGCTTTATTTCATGAGGGTAAGTCTATTTACACTATAACATTCAGGTTTGGATCATTCTCTTATAAGAAAATGCAAACTGCATATTAACCATTATTTTAACGCATACAAGCAGTTTTTACAATCTTTATGACAATTAGGGGCAAATGGGTCCTTATAGGCAAAATTGCTTTATTTCATGAAGGTTAGTCTATTTACACTATAACATTCAGGTTTGGATCTTTCTCTCATAAGAAAATGCAAACTGCATATTACCATTATTTAAACGCAGACAAGCAGTTTTTTCATGCTTTACGACAATTAGGTGCAAATGAGTCTTTATAGGCTAAATTGCTTTATTTAATGAGGGTAAGTCTATTAAATTACACTATAACATTCAGGTTTGGATCATTCTCTCATAAGAAAATGCAAACTGCATATTTACTATCATTTTCACGCAGACAAGCAGTTTTTACATGCTTTATGACAATTAGGTGCAAATTAGTCCTTATAGGCAAAATTGCTTTATTTCATGAGGGTAAGTCTATTTACACTATAACATTCAGGTTTGGATCTTTCTCTCATAAGAAAATGCAAACTGCATATTAACCATTATATAAACGCAGACAAGCAGTTTTTACATGCTTTACGACAATTAGGTGCAAATGAGTCTTTATAGGCAAAATTGCTTTATTTCATGAGGGTAAGTCTATTTAGACTATAACATTCAGGTTTGGATCATTCTCTCATTAGAAAATGCAAACTGCATATTTACTATCATTTTCACGCAGACAAACAGTTTTTACATGCTTCACGACAATTGCGTGCAAATGAGTCCTTATAGGCAAAATTGCTTTATTTTACAAAGGTAAGTCTATTTACACTATAATATTCAGGTTTGGATCATTCTCTCGTAAGAAAATGCAAACTGCATTTTAACCATTATTTTAACGCATACAAGCAGTTTTTACATGCTTTATGACAATTAGAGGCAAATGAGTCCTTATAGGCAAAATTGCTTTATTTCATGAAGGTAAGTCTATTTACACTATAACATTCAGGTTTGGATCATTCTCTCATAAGAAAATGCAAACTGCATATTAACCATTATTTAAACGCAGACAAGCAGTTTTTACATGCTTTACGACAATTAGGTGCAAATGAGTCTTTACACCCAAAATTGCTTTATTTCATGAGGTTAAGTCTATTTACACTATAACATTCAGGTTTGGATCATTCTCTCATAAGAAAATGCAAACTGCATATTTACTATCCATATCACGCAGACAAGCAGTTTTTACATGCTTCACGACAATTGCGTGCAAATGAGTCCGTATAGGCAAAATTGCTTTATTTTACAAAGGTAAAGTCTATTTACACTATAACATTCAGGTTTGGATCATTCTCTCATAAGAAAATGCAAACTGAATATTAACCATTATTTTAAAGCATACAAGCAGTTTTTACATGCTTTATGACAATTAGGTGCAAATGAGTCCTTATAGGCAAAATTGCTTTATTTCATGAGGGTCAGTCTATTTACACTATAACATTCAGGTTTCGATCATTCTCTCATAAGAAAATGCAAACTGCATATTAACCATTATTTTAACGCTTACAAGCAGTTTTTACATGCTTTATGACAATTAGGGGCAAATGAGTCCTTATAGGCAAAATTGCTTTACTTTACAAAGGTAAGTGTACTTAAACTATAACATTCAGGTTTAGATCATTCTCTCATAAGGAAATGCAAACTGCATATTAACTATTATTTTAACGCATACAAGCAGTTTTTACAAGATTTATGACAATTAGGTGCAAATGAGTCCTTATAGGCAAAATTGCTTTATTTCATGAGGGTAAGTCTATTTACACTATACCATTCAGGTTTGGATCATTCTCTCATAAGAAAATGCAAACTGCATATTTACTATCATTTTAACGCATACAAGCAGTTTTTACATGCTTTATGACAATTAGGTGCAAATGAGTCTTTATAGGCAAAATTGCTTTATTTCATGAGGGTAAGTCTATTTACACTAAAACATTCAGGTTTGGATCATTCTCTCATAAGAAAATGCAAACTGCATATTAACCATTATTTTAACGCAGACAAGCAGTTTTTACATGCTTCACGACAATTACGTGCAAATGAGTCCTTATAGGCAAAATTGCGTTATTTTACAAAGGTAAGTCTATTTTCACTATAACATTCAGGTTTAGATCATTCTCAAATAAGAAAATGCAAACTGCATATTAACTATTATTTTAACGCATACAAGCAGTTTTTACAAGCTTTATGACAATTAGGTGCAAATGAGTCTATATAATCAAAACTGCTTTATTTCATGAGGGTAAGTCTATTTACACTATAACATTCCGGTTTGGATCATTCTCACATAAGAAAATGCAAACTGCATTTAAACCATTATTTTAACGCTGACAAGCAGTTTTTACATGTTTTACGACAATTAGGTGCAAATGAGTCCTTATAGGCAAAAGTGTTTTATTTCATGAGGGTAAGTCTATTTACACTATAACATTCAGGATTGGATCCTTCTCTCATAAGAAAATGCAAACTGCATATTTACTATCATTTTCACGCAGACGAACAGTTTTCACATGTTTTACGACAATTAGGTGGAAATAAGTCCTTAAAGGCTAAATTGTTTTATTTCACAAAGGTAAGTCTACTTTCACTATGACATTCAGGTTTGGATCATTCTCTCATAAAAAAATGCAAACTGATATTAACCATTATTTTAACGCAGAAAAGCAGTTTTTACATGCTTCACGACAATTGCGTGCAAATGAGTCCTTATAGGCAAAAGTGCTTTATTTCATAAGGGTAAGTCTATTTACACTATAACATTCAGGTTTGGATCATTCTCTCATAAAAAAATGCAAACTGCATATTAACCATTATTTTAACGCATACAAGCAGTTTTTACATGCTTTATGACAATTAGGTGCAAATGAGTCATTATAGGAAAAATTGCTTTATTTCATGAGGGTAAGTCTATTTACACTATAACATTCAGGTTTGGATCATTCTCTCATAAAAAAATGCAAACTGCATATTAACCATTATTTTAACGCATACAAGCAGTTTTTACAATCTTTATGACAATTAGGGGCAAATGGGTCCTTATAGGCAAAATTGCTTTATTTCATGAAGGTTAGTCTATTTACACTATAACATTCAGGTTTGGATCTTTCTCTCATAAGAAAATGCAAACTGCATATTAACCATTATTTTAACGCATACAAGCAGTTTTTACATGCTTTATGACAATTAGGGGCAAATGGGTCCTTATAGGCAAAATTGCTTTATTTCATGAAGGTAAGTCTATTTACACTATTACATTCAGGTTTGGATCTTTCTCTCATAAGAAAATGCAAACTGCATATTAACCATTATTTAAACGCAGACAAGCAGTTTTTACATGCTTTACGACAATTAGGTGCAAATAAGTCTTTATAGGCAAAATTGCTTTATTTCACGAGGGTAAGTCTATTTACACTATAACATTCAGGTTTGGATCATTCTATCATAAGAAAATGCAAACTGCATATTTACTATCATTTTCACGCAGACAAGCAGTTTTTACATGCTTTATGACAATTAGGTGCAAATGAGTCCTTATAGGCAAAATTGCTTTTTTTCATGAGGGTAAATCTATTTACACTATAACATTTAGGTTTGGATCATTCTCTCATAAGAAAATGCAAACTGAATATTGACTATCATTTTCACGCAGACAAGCAGTTTTTACATGGTTTGCGACAATTAGGTGCAAATAAGTCCTTAAAGGCAAAATTGTTTTATTTCACAAAGGTAAGTCTACTTTCACTATAACATTCAGGTTTGGATCATTCTCTCATAAGAAAATGCAAACTGCATATTAACTATTATTTTAACGCATACAAGCAGTTTTTACAAGCTATATGACAATTAGGTGCAAATGAGTCCTTATAGGCAAAATTGCTTTATTTCATGAGGGTTAGTCTATTTACACTATAACATTCAGGTTTGGATCATTCTCTCATAAGAAAATGCAAACCGCATATTAACCATTATTTTAACGCATACAAGCAGTCTTTACATGCTTTATGACAATTAGGGGCAAATGGGTCCTTATAGGCAAAATTGCTTTATTTTATGAAGGTTAGTCTATTTACACTATAACATTCAGGTTTGGATTATTCTCTCATAAGAAAATGCAAACTGCATATTAACTATTATTTTAACGCATACAAGCAGTTTTTACAAGATTTATGACAATTAGGTGCAAATGAGTCCTTATAGGCCAAAGTGTTTTATTTCATGAGGGTAAGTCTATTTACACTATATCATTCAGGATTGGATCATTCTCTCATAAGAAAATGCAAACTGCATATTTACTATCATTTTCACGCAGACGAACAGTTTTCACATGTTTTACGACAATTAGGTGGAAATAAGTCCTTAAAGGCAAAATTGTTTTATTTCACAAAGGTAAGTCTACTTTCACTATAACATTCAGGTTTGGATCATTCTCTTATAAGAAAATGCAAACTGCATATTAACCATTATTTTAACGCAGAAAAGCAGTTTTTACATGCTTCACGACAATTGCGTGCAAATGAGTCCTTATAGGCAAAAGTGCTTTATTTCATGAGGGTAAGTCTATTTACACTATAACATTCAGGTTTGATCATTCTCTTATAAGAAAATGCAAACTGCATATTTACCATTATTTTAACGCATACAAGCAGTTTTTACATGCTTTATGACAATTAGGTGCAAATGAGTCATTATAGGAAAAATTGCTTTATTTTATGAGGGTAAGTCTATTTACACTATAACATTCAGGTTTAGATCATTCTCTTATAAGAAAATGCAAACTGCATATTAACCATTATTTTAACGCATACAAGCAGTTTTTACAATCTTTATGACAATTAGGGGCAAATGGGTCCTTATAGGCAAAATTGCTTTATTTCATGAAGGTTAGTCTATTTACACTATAACATTCAGGTTTGGATCTTTCTCTCATAAGAAAATGCAAACTGCATATTAACCATTATTTAAACGCAGACAAGCAGTTTTTACATGCTTTACGACAATTAGGTGCAAATGAGTCTTTATAGGCTATATTGCTTTATTTCATGAGTGTAAGTCTATTAAATTACACTATAACATTCAGGTTTGGATCATTCTCTCATAAGAAAACGCAAACTGCATATTTACTATCATTTTCACGCAGACAAGCAGTTTTTACATGCTTTATGACAATTAGGTGCAAATTAGTCCTTATAGGCAAAATTGCTTTATTTCATGAGGGTAAGTCTATTTACACTATAACATTCAGGTTTGGATCATTCTCTCATAAGAAAATGCAAACTGAATATTGACTATCATTTTCACGCAGACAAGCAGTTTTTACATGGTTTGCAACAATTAGGTGCAAATAAGTCCTTAAAGGCAAAATTGTTTTATTTCACAAAGGTAAGTCTACTTTCACTATAATATTCAGGTTTGGATCATTCTCTCATAAGAAAATGCAAACTGCATATTAACCATTATTTTAACGCAAACAAGCAGTTTTTACATGCTTTACGACAATTAGGTGCAAATGAGTCCTTATAGGCAAAATTGCTTTATTTTACAAAGGTAAGTTTAACTAAACTATAACATTCAGGTTTGGATCATTCTCTCATAAGAAAATGCAATCTGCATATTAACTATTATTTTAACGCATACAAGCAGTTTTTACAAGCTATATGACAATTAGGTGCAAATGAGTCCTTATAGGCAAAATTGCTTTATTTCATGAGGGTTAGTCTATTTACTCTATAACATTCAGGTTTGGATCATTCTCTCATAAGAAAATGCAAACTGCATATTAACCATTATTTTAACGCATACAAGCAGTCTTTACATGCTTTATGACAATTAGGGGCAAATGGGTCCTTATAGGCAAAATTGCTTTATTTCATGAAGGTTAGTCTATTTACACTATAACATTCAGGTTTGGATTATTCTCTCATAAGAAAATGCAAACTGCATATTAACCATTATTTTAACGCTGACAAGCAGTTTTTACATGCTTTACGACAATTAGGTGCAAATGAGTCCTTATAGGCCAAAGTGTTTTATTTCACGAGGGTAAGTCTATTTACACTATAACATTCAGGATTGGATCATTCTCTCATAAGAAAATGCAAACTGCATATTTACTATCATTTTCACGCAGACGAACAGTTTTCACATGTTTTACGACAATTAGGTGGAAATAAGTCCTTAAAGGCAAAATTGTTTTATTTCACAAAGGTAAGTCTACTTTCACTATAACATTCAGGTTTGGATCATTCTCTCATAAGAAAATGCAAACTGCATATTAACCATTATTTTAACGCAGAAAAGCAGTTTTTACATGCTTCACGACAATTGCGTGCAAATGAGTCCTTATAGGCAAAAGTGCTTTATTTCATGAGGGTAAGTCTATTTACACTATAACATTCAGGTTTGGATCATTCTCTCATAAGAAAATGCAAACTGCATATTTACTATCATTTTCACGCAGACAAGCAGTTTTTACATGCTTTATGACAATTAGGTGCAAATTAGTCCTTATAGGCAAAATTGCTTTATTTCATGAGGGTAAGTCTATTTACACTATAACATTCAGGTTTGGATCATTCTCTCATAAGAAAATGCAAACTGCATATTAACCATTATTTTAACGCAGAAAAGCAGTTTTTACATGCTTCACGACAATTGCGTGCAAATGAGTCCTTATAGGCAAAAGTGCTTTATTTCATGAGGGTAAGTCTATTTACACTATAACATTCAGGTTTGGATCATTCTCTCATAAGAAAATGCAAACTGCATATTAACCATTATTTTAACGCAGACAAGCAGTTTTTACATGCTTTACGACAATTAGGTGCAAATGAGTCCTTATAGGCAAAATTGTTTTATTTCATCAGGGTTAGTCTATTTACACTATAACATTTAGGTTTGGATCATTCTCTCATAAGAAAATGCAAACTGCATATTAACCATTATTTTAACGCATACAAGCAGTCTTTACATGCTTTATGACAATTAGGGGCAAATGGGTCCTTATAGGCAAAATTGCTTTATTTCATGAAGGTTAGTCTATTTACGCTATAACATTCAGGTTTGGATTATTCTCTCATAAGAAAATGCAAACTGCATATTAACCATTATTTTAACGCTGACAAGCAGTTTTTACATGCTTTACGACAATTAGGTGCAAATGAGTCCTTATAGGCCAAAGTGTTTTATTTCATGAGGGTAAGTCTATTTACACTATAACATTCAGGATTGGATCATTCTCTCATAAGGAAATGCAAACTGCATATTTACTATCATTTTCACGCAGACGAACAGTTATCACATGTTTTACGACAATTAGGTGGAAATAAGTCCTTAAAGGCAAAATTGTTTTATTTCACAAAGGTAAGTCTACTTTCACTATAACATTCAGGTTTGGATCATTCTCTCATAAGAAAATGCAAACTGCATATTAACCATTATTTTAACGCAGAAAAGCAGTTTTTACATGCTTCACGACAATTGCGTGCAAATGAGTCCTTATAGGCAAAAGTGCTTTATTTCATGAGGGTAAGTCTATTTACACTATAACATTCAGGTTTGATCATTCTCTCATAAGAAAATGCAAACTGCATATTAACCATTATTTTAACGCATACAAGCAGTTTTTACATGCTTTATGACAATTAGGTGCAAATGAGTCATTACAGGAAAAATTGCTTTATTTCATGAGGGTAAGTCTATTTACACTATAACATTCAGGTTTGGATCATTCTCTCATAAGAAAATGCAAACTGAATATTGACTATCATTTTTACGCAGACAAGCAGTTTTTACATGTTTTACGACAATTAGGTGCAAATAAGTCCTTAAAGGCAAAACTGTTTTATTTCACAAAGGTAAGTCTACTTTCACTATAACATTCAGGTTTGGATCATTCTCTCATAAGAAAATGCAAACTGCATATTAACCATTATTTTAACGCATACAAGCAGTTTTTACAATCTTTATGACAATTAGGGGCAAATGGGTCCTTATAGGCAAAATTGCTTTATTTCATGAAGGTTAGTCTATTTACACTGTAACATTCAGGTTTGGATCTTTCTCTCATAAGAAAATGCAAACTGCATATTAACCATTATTTAAACGCAGACAAGCAGTTTTTACATGCTTTACGACAATTAGGTGCAAATGAGTCTTTATAGGCTATATTCCTTTATTTCATGAGTGTAAGTCTATTAAATTACACTATAACATTCAGGTTTGGATCATTCTCTCATAAGAAAACGCAAACTGCATATTTACTATCATTTTCACGCAAACAAGCAGTTTTTACATGCTTTATGACAATTAGGTGCAAATTAGTCCTTATAGGCAAAATTGCTTTATTTCATGAGGGTAAGTCTATTTACACTATAACATTCAGGTTTGGATCATTCTCTCATAAGAAAATGCAAACTGAATATTGACTATCATTTTCACGCAGACAAGCAGTTTTTACATGGTTTGCGACAATTAGGTGCAAATAAGTCCTTAAAGGCAAAATTGTTTTATTTCACAAAGGTAAGTCTACTTTCACTATAATATTCAGGTTTGGATCATTCTCTCATAAGAAAATGCAAACTGCATATTAACCATTATTTTAACGCAAACAAGCAGTTTTTACATGCTTTACGACAATTAGGTGCAAATGAGTCCTTATAGGCAAAATTGCTTTATTTTACAAAGGTAAGTTTAACTAAACTATAACATTCAGGTTTGGATCATTCTCTCATAAGAAAATGCAATCTGCATATTAACTATTATTTTAACGCATACAAGCAGTTTTTACAAGCTATATGACAATTAGGTGCAAATGAGTCCGTATAGGCAAAATTGCTTTATTTCACGTGGGTAAGTCTATTTACACTATAACATTCAGGATTGGATCATTCTCTTATAAGAAAATGCAAACTGCATATTTACTATCGTTTTCACGCAGACGAACAGTTTTCACATGTTTTACGACAATTAGGTGGAAATAAGTCCTTAAAGGCAAAATTGTTTTATTTCACAAAGGTAAGTCTACTTTCACTATAACATTCAGGTTTGGATCATTCTCTCATAAGAAAATGCAAACTGCATATTAACCATTATTTTAACGCAGAAAAGCAGTTTTTACATGCTTCACGACAATTGCGTGCAAATGAGTCCTTATAGGCAAAAGTGCTTTATTTCATGAGGGTAAGTCTATTTACACTATAACATTCAGGTTTGGATCATTCTCTTATAAGAAAATGCAAACTGAATATTGACTATCATTTTTACGCAGACAAGCAGTTTTTACATGGTTTATGACAATTAGGTGCAAATTAGTCCTTATAGGCAAAATTGCTTTATTTCATGAGGGTAAGTCTATTTACACTATAACATTCAGGTTTGGATCATTCTCTTATAAGAAAATGCAAACTGAATATTGACTATCATTTTTACGCAGACAAGCAGTTTTTACATGGTTTACGACAATTAGGTGCAAATAAGTCCTTAAAGGCCAAACTGTTTTATTTCACAAAGGTAAGTCTACTTTCACTATAACATTCAGGTTTGGATCATTCTCTCATAAGAAAATGCAAACTGCATATTAACCATTATTTTAACGCAGACAAGCAGTTTTTACATGCTTTACGACAATTAGGTGCAAATGAGTCCTTATAGGCAAAATTGTTTTATTTCATGAGGGTTAGTCTATTTACACTATAACATTTAGGTTTGGATCATTCTCTCATAAGAAAATGCAAACTGCATATTAACCATTATTTTAACGCATACAAGCAGTCTTTACATGCTTTATGACAATTAGGGGCAAATGGGTCCTTATAGGCAAAATTGCTTTATTTCATGAAGGTTAGTCTATTTACACTATAACATTCAGGTTTGGATTATTCTCTCATAAGAAAATGCAAACTGCATATTAACCATTATTTTAACGCTGACAAGCAGTTTTTACATGCTTTACGACAATTAGGTGCAAATGAGTCCTTATAGGCCAAAGTGTTTTATTTCATGAGGGTAAGTCTATTTACACTATAACATTCAGGATTGGATCATTCTCTCATAAGAAAATGCAAACTGCATATTTACTATCATTTTCACGCAGACGAACAGTTTTCACATGTTTTACGACAATTAGGTGGAAATAAGTCCTTAAAGGCAAAATTGTTTTATTTCACAAAGGTAAGTCTACTTTCACTATAACATTCAGGTTTGGATCATTCTCTCATAAGAAAATGCAAACTGCATATTAACCATTATTTTAACGCAGAAAAGCAGTTTTTACATGCTTCACGACAATTGCGTGCAAATGAGTCCTTATAGGCAAAAGTGCTTTATTTCATGAGGGTAAGTCTATTTACACTATAACATTCAGGTTTGATCATTCTCTCATAAGAAAATGCAAACTGCATATTAACCATTATTTTAACGCATACAAGCAGTTTTTACATGCTTTATGACAATTAGGTGCAAATGAGTCATTATAGGAAAAATTGCTTTATTTCATGAGGGTAAGTCTATTTACACTATAACATTCAGGTTTGGATCATTCTCTCATAAGAAAATGCAAACTGCATATTAACCATTATTTTAACGCATACAAGCAGTTTTTACAATCTTTATGACAATTAGGGGCAAATGGGTCCTTATAGGCAAAATTGCTTTATTTCATGAAGGTTAGTCTATTTACACTATAACATTCAGGTTTGGATCTTTCTCTCATAAGAAAATGCAAACTGCATATTAACCATTATTTAAACGCAGACAAGCAGTTTTTACATGTTTTACGACAATTAGGTGCAAATGAGTCTTTATAGGCTAATTTGCTTTATTTCAAGAGGGTAAGTCTATTTACACTATAATATTCAGGTTTGGATCATTCTCTCATAAGAAAATGCAAACTGCATATTAACCATTATTTTAACGCATACAAGCAGTTTTTACATGCTTTATGACAATTAGGGGCAAATGGGTCCTTATAGGCAAAATTGCTTTATTTCATGAAGGTAAGTTTATTTACACTATAACATTCAGGTTTGGATCTTTCTCTCATAAGAAAATGCAAACTGCATATTAACCATTATTTAAACGCAGACAAGCAGTTTTTACATGCTTTACGACAATTAGGTGCAAATGAGTCTTTATAGGCTAAATTGCTTTATTTCATTAGTGTAAGTCTATTAAATTACACTATAACATTCAGGTTTGGATCATTCTCTCATAAGAAAATGCAAACTGCATATTTACTATCATTTTCACGCAGACAAGCAGTTTTACATGCTTCACGACAATTGCGTGCAAATGAGTCCTTATAGGCAAAATTGCTTTATTTTACAAAGGTTAGTCTATTTACACTATAACATTCAGGTTTGGATCATTCTCTCATAAGAAAATGCAAACTGCATATTTACTATCATTTTCACGCAGACAAGCAGTTTTTACATGCTTTATGACAATTAGGTGCAAATAAGTCCTTATAGGCAAAATTGCTTTATTTCATTAGGGTAAGTCTATTTACACTATAATATTCAGGTTTGGATCATTCTCTCATAAGAAAATGCAAACTGCATATTAACCATTATTTTAACGCATACAAGCAGTTTTTACATGCTTTATGACAATTAGGGGCAAATGGGTCCTTATAGGCAAAATTGCTTTATTTCATGAAGGTAAGTTTATTTACACTATAACATTCAGGTTTGGATCTTTCTCTCATAAGAAAATGCAAACTGCATATTAACCATTATTTAAACGCAGACAAACAATTTTACATGCTTTACGACAATTAGGTGCAAATGAGTCTTTATAGGCAAAATTGCTTTATTTCATGAGGGTAAATCTATTTACACTATAACATTTAGGTTTGGATCATTCTCTCATAAGAAAATGCAAACTGAATATTGACTATCATTTTCACGCAGACAAGCAGTTTTTACATGGTTTACGACAATTAGGTGCAAATAAGTCCTTAAAGGCAAAATTGTTTTATTTCACAAAGGTAAGTCTACTTTCACTATAACTAATAAGAAAAAATTCGCAGGTTTGTGGACAAAAGTTATATTTATAATTGTACGACGTTTCGTCTATAAATTTAGACTTTTTCAAGTACAAAATTGAAAATTATTTAAAACAATAATTATGAAAATAAACATTAATTACTAACCATAGCAATTAACAAAAGTTAAGGTACATAAGATAAAAACATGGCAACTAGTTTATGTATAAATGTTTTAAACAATAAAAATAAAAGAAGGAAGTTGATAAATCAATCCCATTTTTAGACACATTAGTAACACGTTCAGCTTCAGGAGAATTAAGAACGAATTGGTATATGAAACCATCTCATTCAGGCAGGCTTCTGAATTATCGCTCAAACCATTCAGTACAGCAGAAAATTAGTGTTATAAAAAGCTTGTTACACAGGGTAACAAGATTAAGTCACCAAGATTACCATAATGACAATTTTAAGAAAGTTGAAAATATCTTAAAAGCTAATAATTACCCTGTCAAGTTTATTCATCAATGCATCAATAAGTTTATACAAGACCAAAATCACCTGAATAACACGTTGGATACTGTGGCTGAAAAAACTAACTCTACCAAGATGTATGTTAGATTTCCATTCGTCAAGAACTTATCCTACAAGATCAACAGACTATTTTCTAACACAAATATCAAGTTGGTGTTTTATAACTTAAATAAATTAGACAGATTATTCACAAGTCTTAAAGATAAAACACCTATTTTACATCAATCTAATATCATTTACAAAATACCTTGTGAATGTAGTAAGTGTTATGTGGGGCAAACAAGACAGTTACTAAAACATAGAATTTACCAACACAGAATGGACTGTA
Organism: Xanthostigma xanthostigma; assembly: GCA_963575645.1. Taxonomy (NCBI): domain Eukaryota; kingdom Metazoa; phylum Arthropoda; class Insecta; order Raphidioptera; family Raphidiidae; genus Xanthostigma; species Xanthostigma xanthostigma. The sequence goes on along the minus strand of OY754470.1, from coordinate 33,111,852 downwards.
GAAACAATAATTTATTAAGTGATAATAAGACCGCGTTGTCATCTCATCATTTCGACACTGGACATAAATTTCTATTTAACGAAGTTCAAATATTAGATAAAGAGTCAAATTGGAAAAAACGTAATATCAGTGAAATGTGTTTTATTAGAAAAAACAATTCTATTAATTATAGAACAGACACTCAAAATTTAAGTAGTCAGTACAACTATATTATGAAATTGAACTAACTTACGAATTTTTAATTTTTTATTTTTAATTTTTATTTTTATTGTTTAAAACATTTATACATAAACTAGTTGCCATGTTTTTATCTTATGTACCTTAACTTTTGTTAATTGCTATGGTTAGTAATTAATGTTTATTTTCATAATTATTGTTTTAAATAATTTTCAATTTTGTACTTGAAAAAGTCTAAATTTATAGACGAAACGTCGTACAATTATAAATATAACTTTTGTCCACAAACCTGCGAATTTTTTCTTATTAACTATTATCGATGGACACGATATCTAATATATACTTTCAACCGAGGGGTTTTATAAACTACATTGGCTTTAATTATGGACACCAGGTACGTAAGATAATTAAAGAATGGTTTAACTCGTCAAAAAAACTAGCAAATTTTAATAATAGACGTATTTTTCTTTTACAATGTCGGTATCATGGAGTTTATCCCAAGCACATAACTAATAATCACAAAAGTATTGATTCGTTGCTACTTGAATCACACCCGTTCAAAAAAGAAGCTGAAAAACTTGGTAAGGATTTTTCAAGAAGGATTTTAAATCTAGAAATAAAAATAACACTATGGAAAATTGAAAAACTGGGTTCATTAAATCGTAGACTCGGTGAGTCATTAAAGGAATTAATTCCAACAGAGTTGTTTAATGAATGTCAAAGTTTGAAAAACAGAAAATATGAGTTTGAATTTAAAAGAATAAAACAGTCGAACATCAACAAATTAAATAACTTATGCCAAGATAAATCACCAATACTTACTAATACTCATGAAAAATCTTGTATCTACAATTTTACAAATACTCAGTTACCAGAGGATGTGAAGAGGATTCTATGTCTGGAACCAAATTTTGGAATACCAATTACAAACAAGGAAGTTCCGTCACATGTGTTAATTAAAGATTTAGAATATGGGTTTGATTTTCTTGATATAGAAGGTGCAGATGCAACAACATTAGCAGAAGAGAAAAACAATTTAAGATCAAGGGCCATCAATGTAATTCATAATTTTTACAAGTATGATAAGTGTGATAAAGATAACAGAAGTATTCTGAAAGATTATAAATCAACGAAAACATTTCTCAAAGACAACCAACATTTAATTATATCACGAGCGGATAAAGGTAATAGTACTGTGATTATGGAAAAAGATGAATACACTACGGTAATGAAAACAATGGTGGGAGATATTTCTACATACAAATTGCTCAACAAAGATCCTACTACTCAATTCCAAAATAGGAGTAATGTTTTAGTATCCAAGATGAAGGAGAAAAATCTCATTGACAAAGATACCGAGAAACAATTAAAAACACATAATGCAGTTCCACCGAAACTTTATGGCTTGAGAAAAGTTCATAAACAAGGTTGCAAGCTAAGACCTGTAGTAAATTGCATTGGGTCTCCTTGTTATAAGTTGGCGAAGTGTTTACATCAATTATTAAGTCCGTTAATTACAGACTTTAAACATAACGTAAAGAACTCGTATTGTTTTGTTGAATCTTTAAGAGGAATTAAGTTGGATCCGAATTATAATCTGGTGTCTTTAGATGTAACATCCCTTTTCACAAATATACCTAAAGAATTGGTCTTAAAAATTGTTAAAGAAAATTGGCACACGTGGTCAAAGAAAATTAACATAACTCTTGACTTGCTCATTGAACTTATTTGTTTTTGTTTTGACACAAGTTACTTTAGCTACGATAATCATTTCTACCTCCAACTTGATGGCAGCGCAATGGGAAACCCAGCAAGTCCTGTCTTAGCCAACATCGTGATGGACTACGTAGTTTCCAAAGTATTGGAAACTTTACCATATAAAATCCCGATACTAAAAGTTTATGTGGACGACACTTTCATTGCAGTTCCTGATAATAAAATTGATGACTTATTGCAAAGGTTTAATCAGTTTAATGAGAAGATCCAATTCACTATGGAGAAGGAAGTTGATAAATCAATCCCATTTTTAGACACATTAGTAACACGTTCAGCTTCAGGAGAATTAAGAACGAATTGGTATATGAAACCATCTCATTCAGGCAGGCTTCTGAATTATCGCTCAAACCATTCAGTACAGCAGAAAATTAGTGTTATAAAAAGCTTGTTACACAGGGTAACAAGATTAAGTCACCAAGATTACCATAATGACAATTTTAAGAAAGTTGAAAATATCTTAAAAGCTAATAATTACCCTGTCAAGTTTATTCATCAATGCATCAATAAGTTTATACAAGACCAAAATCACCTGAATAACACGTTGGATACTGTGGCTGAAAAAACTAACTCTACCAAGATGTATGTTAGATTTCCATTCGTCAAGAACTTATCCTACAAGATCAACAGACTATTTTCTAACACAAATATCAAGTTGGTGTTTTATAACTTAAATAAATTAGACAGATTATTCACAAGTCTTAAAGATAAAACACCTATTTTACATCAATCTAATATCATTTACAAAATACCTTGTGAATGTAGTAAGTGTTATGTGGGGCAAACAAGACAGTTACTAAAACATAGAATTTACCAACACAGAATGGACTGTAGAAACAATAATTTATTAAGTGATAATAAGACCGCGTTGTCATCTCATCATTTCGACACTGGACATAAATTTCTATTTAACGAAGTTCAAATATTAGATAAAGAGTCAAATTGGAAAAAACGTAATATCAGTGAAATGTGTTTTATTAGAAAAAACAATTCTATTAATTATAGAACAGACACTCAAAATTTAAGTAGTCAGTACAACTATATTATGAAATTGAACTAACTTACGAATTTTTAATTTTTTATTTTTAATTTTTATTTTTATTGTTTAAAACATTTATACATAAACTAGTTGCCATGTTTTTATCTTATGTACCTTAACTTTTGTTAATTGCTATGGTTAGTAATTAATGTTTATTTTCATAATTATTGTTTTAAATAATTTTCAATTTTGTACTTGAAAAAGTCTAAATTTATAGACGAAACGTCGTACAATTATAAATATAACTTTTGTCCACAAACCTGCGAATTTTTTCTTATTAACTATTATCGATGGACACGATATCTAATATATACTTTCACTATAACATTCAGGTTTGGATCATTCTCTCATAAGAAAATGCAAACTGCATATTAACCATTATTTTAACGCAGACAAGCAGTTTTTACAAGCTATATGACAATTAGGTGCAAATGAGTCCTTATAGGCAAAATTGCTTTATTTCATGAGGGTTAGTCTATTTACACTATAACATTCAGGTTTGGATCATTCTCTCATAAGAAAATGCAAACTGCATATTAACCATTATTTTAACGCATACAAGCAGTCTTTACATGCTTTATGACAATTAGGGGCAAATGGGTCCTTATAGGCAAAATTGCTTTATTTCATGAAGGTTAGTCTATTTACACTATAACATTCAGGTTTGGACTATTCTCTCATAAGAAAATGCAAACTGCATATTAACCATTATTTTAACGCTGACAAGCAGTTTTTACATGCTTTACGACAATTAGGTGCAAATGAGTCCTTATAGGCCAAAGTGTTTTATTTCATGAGGGTAAGTCTATTTACACTATAACATTCAGGATTGGATTATTCTCTCATAAGAAAATGCAAACTGCATTATTACTATCATTTTCACGCAGACGAACAGTTTTTACATGGTTTATGACAATTAGGTGCAAATTAGTCCTTATAGGCAAAATTGCTTTATTTCATGAGGGTAAGTCTATTTACACTATAACATTCAGGTTTGGATCATTCTCTTATAAGAAAATGCAAACTGAATATTGACTATCATTTTTACGCAGACAAGCAGTTTTTACATGGTTTACGACAATTAGGTGCAAATAAGTCCTTAAAGGCCAAACTGTTTTATTTCACAAAGGTAAGTCTACTTTCACTATAACATTCAGGTTTGGATCATTCTCTCATAAGAAAATGCAAACTGCATATTAACCATTATTTTAACGCAGACAAGCAGTTTTTACATGCTTTACGACAATTAGGTGCAAATGAGTCCTTATAGGCAAAATTGTTTTATTTTATGAGGGTTAGTCTATTTACACTATAACATTTAGGTTTGGATCATTCTCTCATAAGAAAATGCAAACTGCATATTAACCATTATTTTAACGCATACAAGCAGTCTTTACATGCTTTATGACAATTAGGGGCAAATGGGTCCTTATAGGCAAAATTGCTTTATTTCATGAAGGTTAGTCTATTTACACTATAACATTCAGGTTTGGATTATTCTCTCATAAGAAAATGCAAACTGCATATTAACCATTATTTTAACGCTGACAAGCAGTTTTTACATGCTTTACGACAATTAGGTGCAAATGAGTCCTTATAGGCCAAAGTGTTTTATTATATGAGGGTAAGTCTATTTACACTATAACATTTAGGATTGGATCATTCTCTCATAAGAAAATGCAAACTGCATATTTACTATCATTTTCACGCAGACGAACAGTTTTCACATGTTTTACGACAATTAGGTGGAAATAAGTCCTTAAAGGCAAAATTGTTTTATTTCACAAAGGTAAGTCTACTTTTACTATAACATTCAGGTTTGGATCATTCTCTCATAAGAAAATGCAAACTGCATATTAACCATTATTTTAACGCAGAAAAGCAGTTTTTACATGCTTCACGACAATTGCGTGCAAATGAGTCCTTATAGGCAAAAGTGCTTTATTTCATGAGGGTAAGTCTACTTACACTATAACATTCAGGTTTGATCATTCTCTCATAAGAAAATGCAAACTGCATATTAACCATTATTTTAACGCATACAAGCAGTTTTTACATGCTTTATGACAATTAGGTGCAAATGAGTCATTATAGGAAAAATTGCTTTATTTCATGAGGGTAAGTCTATTTACACTATAACATTCAGGTTTGGATCATTCTCTCATAAGAAAATGCAAACTGCATATTAACCATTATTTTAACGCATACAAGCAGTTTTTACATGCTTTACGACTATTAGGTGCAAATGAGTCTTTATAGGCTAAATTGCTTTATTTCATTAGTGTAAGTCTATTAAATTACACTATAACATTCAGGTTTGGATCATTCTCTCATAAGAAAATGCAAACTGCATATTTACTATCATTTTCACGCAGACAAGCAGTTTTTACATGCTTAACGACAATTGCGTGCAAATGAGTCCTTATAGGCAAAATTGCTTTATTTTACAAAGGTTAGTCTATTTACACTATAACATTCAGGTTTGGATCATTCTCTCATAAGAAAATGCAAACTGCATATTAACCATTATTTTAACGCATACAAGCAGTTTTTACATGCTTTATGACAATTAGGTGCAAATAAGTCCTTATAGGCAAAATTGCTTTATTTCATTAGGGTAAGTCTATTTACACTATAATATTCAGGTTTGGATCATTCTCTCATAAGAAAATGCAAACTGCATATTAACCATTATTTTAACGCATACAAGCAGTTTTTACATGCATTATGACAATTAGGGGCAAATGGGTCCTTATAGGCAAAATTGCTTTATTTCATGAAGGTAAGTTTATTTACACTATAACATTCAGGTTTGGATCTTTCTCTCATCAGAAAATGCAAACTGCATATTAACCATTATTTTAACGCATACAAGCAGTTTTTACATGCTTTATGACAATTAGGTGCAAATGAGTCATTATAGGAAAAATTGCTTTTTTTCATGAGGGTAAGTCTATTTACAATATAACATTCAGGTTTGGATCATTCTCTCATAAGAAAATGCAAACTGCATATTAACCATTATTTAAACGCAGACAAACAGTTTTTACATGCTTTACGACAATTAAGTGCAAATGAGTCTTTATAGGCTAAATTGCTTTATTTCATTAGGGTAAGTCTATTAAATTACACTATAACATTCAGGTTTGGATCATTCTCTCATAAGAAAATGCAAACTGCATATTTACTATCATTTTCACGCAGACAAGCAGTTTTTACATGCTTTATGACAATTAGGTGCAAATTAGTCCTTATAGGCAAAATTGCTTTATTTCATGAGGGTTAGTCTATTTACACTATAACATTCAGGTTTGGATCATTCTCTCATAAGAAAATGCGAACTGAATATTGACTATCATTTTTACGCAGACAAGCAGTTTTTACATGGTTTACGACAATTAGGTGCAAATAAGTCCTTAAAGGCAAAACTGTTTTATTTCACAAAGGTAAGTCTACTTTCACTATAACATTCAGGTTTGGATCATTCTCTCATAAGAAAATGCAAACTGCATATTAACCATTTTTTTAACGCAGACAAGCAGTTTTTACATGCTTTACGACAATTAGGTGCAAATGAGTCCTTATAGGCAAAATTGTTTTATTTCATGAGGGTTAGTCTATTTACACTATAACATTTAGGTTTGGATCATTCTCTCATAAGAAAATGCAAACTGCATATTTACTATCATTTTCACGCAGACAAGCAGTTTTTACATGCTTCACGACAATTGCGTGCAAATGAGTCCTTATAGGCAAAATTGCTTTATTTTACAAAGGTTAGTCTATTTACACTATAACATTCAGGTTTGGATCATTCTCTCATAAGAAAATGCAAACTGCATATTAATCATTATTTTAACGCATACAAGCAGTTTTTACATGCTTTATGACAATTAGGGGCAAATGGGTCCTTATAGGCAAAATTGCTTTATTTTATGAAGGTAAGTCTATTTACACTATAACATTCAGGTTTGGATCTTTCTCTCATAAGAAAATGCAAACTGCATATTTACTATCATTTTCACGCAGACAAGCAGTTTTTACATGCTTTATGACAATTAGGTGCAAATGAGTCCTTATAGGCAAAATTGCTTTATTTCATGAGGGTAAATCTATTTACACTATAACATTTAGGTTTGGATCATTCTCTCATAAGAAAATGCAAACTGAATATTGACTATCATTTTCACGCAGACAAGCAGTTTTTACATGGTTTACGACAATTAGGTGCAAATAAGTCCTTAAAGGCAAAATTGTTTTATTTCACAAAGGTAAGTCTACTTTCACCATAACATTCAGGTTTGGATCATTCTCTCATAAGAAAATGCAAACTGCATATTAACCATTATTTTAACGCAGACAAGCAGTTTTTACATGCTTTACGACAATTAGGTGCAAATGAGTCCTTATAGGCAAAATTGCTTTATTTTACAAAGGTAAGTTTAACTAAACTATAACATTCAGGTTTGGATCATTCTCTCATAAGAAAATGCAAACTGCATATTAACTATTATTTTAACGCATACAAACAGTTTTTACAAGCTATATGACAATTAGGTGCAAATGAGTCCTTATAGGCAAAATTGCTTTATTTCATGAGGGTTAGTCTATTTACACTATAACATTCAGGTTTGGATCATTCTCTCATAAGAAAATGCAAACTGCATATTAACCATTATTTTAACGCATACAAGCAGTTTTTACATGCTTTATGACAATTAGGTGCAAATGAGTCATTATAGGAAAAATTGCTTTATTTCATGAGGGTAAGTCTATTTACACTATAACATTCAGGTTTGGATCATTCTCTCATAAGAAAATGCAAACTGCATATTAACCATTATTTTAACGCATACAAGCAGTTTTTACAATCTTTATGACAATTAGGGGCAAATGGGTCCTTATAGGCAAAATTGCTTTATTTCATGAAGGTTAGTCTATTTACACTATAACATTCAGGTTTGGATCTTTCTCTCATAAGAAAATGCAAACTGCATATTAACCATTATTTAAACGCAGACAAGCAGTTTTTACATGCTTTACGACAATTAGGTGCAAATGAGTCTTTATATGCTAAATTGCTTTATTTCATGAGGGTAAGTCTATTAAATTACACTATAACATACAGGTTTGGATCATTCTCTCATAAGAAAATGCAAACTGCATATTTACTATCATTTTCACGCAGACAAGCAGTTTTTACATGCTTTATGACAATTAGGTGCAAATTAGTCCTTATAGGCAAAATTGCTTTATTTCATGAGGCTAAGTCTATTTACACTATAACATTCAGGTTTGGATCATTCTCTCATAAGAATATGCAAACTGAATATTGACTATCATTTTTACGCAGACAAGCAGTTTTTACATGGTTTACGACAATTAGGTGCAAATAAGTCCTTAAAGGCAAAACTGTTTTATTTCACAAAGGTAAGTCTACTTTCACTATAACATTCAGGTTTGGATCATTCTCTCATAAGAAAATGCAAACTGCATATTAACCATTATTTTAACGCAGACAAGCAGTTTTTACATGCTTTACGACAATTAGGTGCAAATGAGTCCTTATAGGCAAAATTGTTTTATTTCATGAGGGTTAGTCTATTTACACTATAACATTTAGGTTTGGATCATTCTCTCATAGGAAAATGCAAACTGCATATTTACTATCATTTTCACGCAGACAAGCAGTTTTTACATGCTTCACGACAATTGCGTGCAAATGAGTCCTTATAGGCAAAATTGCTTTATTTTACAAAGGTAAGTTTAACTAAACTATAACATTCAGGTTTGGATCATTCTCTCATAAGAAAATGCAAACTGCATATTAACTATTATTTTAACGCATACAAGCAGTTTTTACAAGCTATATGACAATTAGGTGCAAATGAGTCCTTATAGGCAAAATTGCTTTATTTCATGAGGGTAAATCTATTTACACTATAACATTTAGGTTTGGATCATTCTCTCATAAGAAAATGCAAACTGAATATTGACTATCATTTTCACGCAGACAAGCAGTTTTTACATGGTTTACGACAATTAGGTGCAAATAAGTCCTTAAAGGCAAAATTGTTTTATTTCACAAAGGTAAGTCTACTTTCACTATAACATTCAGGTTTGGATCATTCTCTCATAAGAAAATGCAAACTGCATATTAACCATTATTTTAACGCAGACAAGTAGTTTTTACATGCTTTATGACAATTAGGTGCAAATGAGTCATTATAGGCAAAATTGTTTTATTTCATTAGGGTAAGTCTATTTACACTATAACATTCAGGTTTGGATCATTCTATCATAAGAAAATGCAAACTGCATATTTACTATCATTTTCACGCAGACAAGCAGTTTTTACATGCTTTATGGCAATTAGGTGCAAATGAGTCCTTATAGGCAAAATTGCTTTATTTCATGAGGGTCAATCTATTTACACTATAACATTTAGGTTTGGATCATTCTCTCATAAGAAAATGCAAACTGAATATTGATTATCATTTTCACGCAGACAAGCAGTTTTTACATGGTTTACGACAATTAGGTGCAAATAAGTCCTTAAAGGCAAAATTGTTTTATTTCACAAAGGTAAGTCTACTTTCACTATAACATTCAGGTTTGGATCATTCTCTCATAAGAAAATGCAAACTGCATATTAACCATTATTTTAACGCAGACAAGTAGTTTTTACATGCTTTATGACAATTAGGTGCAAATGAGTCATTATAGGCAAAATTGCTTTATTTCATTAGGGTAAGTCTATTTATACTATAACATTCAGGTTTGGATCTTTCTCTCATATGAAAATGCAAACTGCATATTAACCATTATTTAAACGCAGACAAGCAGTTTTTACATGCTTTACGACAATTAGGTGAAAATGAGTCCTTATAGGCAAAATTGCTTTATTTTACAAAGGTAAGTTTAACTAAACTATAACATTCAGGTTTGGATCATTCTCTCATAAGAAAATGCAAACTGCATATTAACTATTATTTTAACGCATACAAGCAGTTTTTACAAGCTATATGACAATTAGGTGCAAATGAGTCCTTATAGGCAAAATTGCTTTATTTCATGAGGGTTAGTCTATTTACACTATAACATTCAGGTTTGGATCATTCTCTCATAAGAAAATGCAAACTGCATATTAACCATTATTTTAACGCATACAAGCAGTCTTTACATGCTTTATGACAATTAGGGGCAAATAGGTCCTTATAGGCAAAATTGCTTTATTTCATGAAGGTTAGTCTATTTACACTATAACATTCAGGTTTGGATTATTCTCTCATAAGAAAATGCAAACTGCATATTAACCATTATTTTAACGCAGACACGCAGTTTTTACATGCTTTACGACAATTAGGTGCAAATGAGTCCTTATAGGCAAAATTGCTTTATTTCACAAAGGTTAGTTTACTTACACTATAACATTTAGGTTTGGATCATTCTCTCACAAGTGAATGCAAACTGCATATTAACTATTATTTTAACGCATACAAGCAGTTTTTACATGCTTTATGACAATTAGGTGCAAATGAGTCCTTATAGGCAAAATTGCATTATTTCATGAGGGTAAGTATATTTACACTATAACATTCAGGTTTGGATCATTCTCTCATAAGAAAATGCAAACTGAATATTGACTATCATTTTTACGCAGTCAAGCAGTTTTTACATGATTTACGACAATTAGGTGCAAATAAGTCCTTAAACGCAAAATTGTTCTATTTCACAAAGGTAAGTCTACTTTCACTATAACATTCAGGTTTGGATCATTCTCTCATAAGAAAATGCAAACTGCATATTAACCATTATTTTAACGCAGACAAGCAGTTTTTACATGCTTCACGACAATTGCGTGCAAATGAGTCCTTATAGGCAAAATTGCTTTATTTCGAGAAGGTATGTCTATTTACACTATAACATTCAGGTTTGGATCATTCTCTCATAAGAAAATGCAAACTGCATATTAACCATTATTTGAAAGCTGACAAGCAGTTTTTACATGCTTTATGACAATTAGGTGCAAATGAGTCCTTATAGGCAAAATTGCTTTATTTTACAAAGGTAAGTTTACCTAAACTATAACATTCAGGTTTGGATCATTCTCTCATAAGAAAATGCAAACTGCATATTAATTATTATTTTAACGCATACAAGCAGTTTTTACAAGCTATATGACAATTAGGTGCAAATGAGTCCTTATAAGCAAAATTGCTTTATTTCATGCGGGTAAGTCTATTTACACTATAACATTCAGGTTTGGATCATTCTCTCATAAGAAAATGCAAACTGCATATTTACTATCATTTTCACGCAGACAAGCAGTTTTTACATGCTTCACGACAATTGCGTGCAAATGAGTCCTTATAGGCAAAATTCTTTATTTTACAAAGGTAAGTCTACTTTCACTATAACAATCAGGTTTGGATCATTCTCTCATAAGAAAATGCAAACTGCATATTTACTATCATTTTCACGCAGACAAGCAGTTTTCACATGTTTTACGACAATTAGGTGGAAATAAGTCCTTAAAGGCAAAATTGTTTTATTTCACAAAGGTAAGTCTACTTTCACTATAAAATTCAGGTTTGGATCATTCTCTCATAAGAAAATGCAAACTGCATATTAACTATTATTTTAACGCATACAAACAGTTTTTACATGTTTTATGACAATTAGGGGCAAATGAGTCCTTATAGGCAAAATTGCTTTATTTCATGAAGGTAAGTCTATTTACACTATAACATTCAGGTTTGGATCATTCTCTCATAAGAAAATGCAAACTGCATATTAACCATTATTTGAAAGCTGACAAGCAGTTTTTACATGCTTTATGACAATTAGGTGCAAATGAGTCCTTATAAGCAAAATTGCTTTATTTCATGAGAATAAGTCTATTTACACTATAACATTTAGGTTTGGATCATTCTCTCATAAGAAAATGCAAACTGCATATTAACCATTATTTTAACGCAGACAAGCAGTTTTTTCATGCTTTACGACAATTAGGTGCAAATGAGTCCTTATAGGCAAAATTGCTTTATTTTACAAAGGTAAGTTTACCTAAACTATAACATTCAGGTTTGGATCATTCTCTCATAAGAAAATGCAAACTGCATATTAACTATTATTTTAACGCATACAAGCAGTTTTTACAAGCTATATGACAATTAGTTGCAAATGAGTCCTTATAGGCAAAATTGCTTTATTTCATGCGGGTAAGTCTATTTACACTATAACATTCAGGTTTGGATCATTCTCTCATAAGAAAATGCAAACTGCATATTTACTATCATTTTCACGCAGACAAGCAGTTTTTACATGCTTCACGACAATTGCGTGCAAATGAGTCCTTATAGGCAAAATTCTTTATTTTACAAAGGTAAGTCTACTTTCACTATACCAATCAGGTTTGGATCATTCTCTCATAAGAAAATGCAAACTGCATATTTACTATCATTTTCACGCAGACAAGCAGTTTTCACATGTTTTACGACAATTAGGTGGAAATAAGTCCTTAAAGGCAAAATTGTTTTATTTCACAAAGGTAAGTCTACTTTCACTATAAAATTCAGGTTTGGATCATTCTCTCATAAGAAAATGCAAACTGCATATTAACTATTATTTTAACGCATACAAGCAGTTTTTACATGTTTTATGACAATTAGGGGCAAATGAGTCCTTATAGGCAAAATTGCTTTATTTCATGAAGGTAAGTCTATTTACACTATAACATTCAGGTTTGGATCATTCTCTCATAAGAAAATATAAACTGCATATTAACCATTTTTTTAACGCAGACAAGCAGTTTTTACATGCTTCACGACAATTGCGCGCTAAAGAGCCCTTATAGGCAAAATTCTTTATTTTACAAAGGTAAGTCTATTTACACTATAACATTCAGGTTTGGATCATTCTCTCATAAGAAAATGCAAACTGCATATTAACCATTATTTTAACGCAGACAAGCAGTTTTTACATGCTTTACGACAATTAGGTGCAAATGAGTCCTTATAGGCAAAATTGTTTTATTTTATGAGGGTTAGTCTATTTACACTATAACATTTAGGTTTGGATCATTCTCTCATAAGAAAATGCAAACTGCATATTAACCATTATTTTAACGCATACAAGCAGTCTTTACATGCTTTATGACAATTAGGGGCAAATGGGTCCTTATAGGCAAAATTGCTTTATTTCATGAAGGTTAGTCTATTTACACTATAACATTCAGGTTTGGATTATTCTCTCATAAGAAAATGCAAACTGCATATTAACCATTATTTTAACGCTGACAAGCAGTTTTTACATGCTTTACGACAATTAGGTGCAAATGAGTCCTTATAGGCCAAAGTGTTTTATTTCATGAGGGTAAGTCTATTTACACTATAACATTTAGGATTGGATCATTCTCTCATAAGAAAATGCAAACTGCATATTTACTATCATTTTCACGCAGACGAACAGTTTTCACATGTTTTACGACAATTAGGTGGAAATAAGTCCTTAAAGGCAAAATTGTTTTATTTCACAAAGGTAAGTCTACTTTCACTATAACATTCAGGTTTGGATCATTCTCTCATAAGAAAATGCAAACTGCATATTAACCATTATTTTAACGCAGAAAAGCAGTTTTTACATGCTTCACGACAATTGCGTGCAAATGAGTCCTTATAGGCAAAAGTGCTTTATTTCATGAGGGTAAGTCTACTTACACTATAACATTCAGGTTTGATCATTCTCTCATAAGAAAATGCAAACTGCATATTAACCATTATTTTAACGCATACAAGCAGTTTTTACATGCTTTATGACAATTAGGTGCAAATGAGTCATTATAGGAAAAATTGCTTTATTTCATGAGGGTAAGTCTATTTACACTATAACATTCAGGTTTGGATCATTCTCTCATAAGAAAATGCAAACTGCATATTAACCATTATTTTAACGCATACAAGCAGTTTTTACATGCTTTACGACTATTAGGTGCAAATGAGTCTTAATAGGCTAAATTGCTTTATTTCATTAGTGTAAGTCTATTAAATTACACTATAACATTCAGGTTTGGATCATTCTCTCATAAGAAAATGCAAACTGCATATTTACTATCATTTTCACGCAGACAAGCAGTTTTTACATGCTTTATGACAATTAGGTGCAAATTAGTCTTTATAGGCAAAATTGCTTTATTTCAAGAGGGTAAGTCTATTTACACTATAATATTCAGGTTTGGATCATTCTCTCATAAGAAAATGCAAACTGCATATTAACCATTATTTTAACGCATACAAGCAGTTTTTACATGCTTTATGACAATTAGGGGCAAATGGTTCCTTATAGGCAAAATTGCTTTATTTCATGAAGGTAAGTTTATTTACACTATAACATTCAGGTTTGGATCTTTCTCTCATAAGAAAATGCAAACTGCATATTAACCATTATTTAAACGCAGACAAGCAGTTTTTACATGCTTTACGACAATTAGGTGCAAATGAGTCTTTATAGGCTAAATTGCTTTATTTCATTAGTGTAAGTCTATTAAATTACACTATAACATTCAGGTTTGGATCATTCTCTCATAAGAAAATGCAAACTGCATATTTACTATCATTTTCACGCAGACAAGCAGTTTTTACATGCTTAACGACAATTGCGTGCAAATGAGTCCTTATAGGCAAAATTGCTTTATTTTACACAGGTTAGTCTATTTACACTATAACATTCAGGTTTGGATCATTCTCTCATAAGAAAATGCAAACTGCATATTAACCATTATTTTAACGCATACAAGCAGTTTTTACATGCTTTATGACAATTAGGTGCAAATAAGTCCTTATAGGCAAAATTGCTTTATTTCATTAGGGTAAGTCTATTTACACTATAATATTCAGGTTTGGATCATTCTCTCATAAGAAAATGCAAACTGCATATTAACCATTATTTTAACGCATACAAGCAGTTTTTACATGCTTTATGACAATTAGGGGCAAATGGGTCCTTATAGGCAAAATTGCTTTATTTCATGAAGGTAAGTTTATTTACACTATAACATTCAGGTTTGGATCTTTCTCTCATCAGAAAATGCAAACTGCATATTAACCATTATTTTAACGCATACAAGCAGTTTTTACATGCTTTATGACAATTAGGTGCAAATGAGTCATTATAGGAAAAATTGCTTTTTTTCATGAGGGTAAGTCTATTTACAATATAACATTCAGGTTTGGATCATTCTCTCATAAAAAAATGCAAACTGCATATTAACCATTATTTAAACGCAGACAAACAGTTTTTACATGCTTTACGACAATTAAGTGCAAATGAGTCTTTATAGGCTAAATTGCTTTATTTCATTAGGGTAAGTCTATTAAATTACACTATAACATTCAGGTTTGGATCATTCTCTCATAAGAAAATGCAAACTGCATATTTACTATCATTTTCACGCAGACAAGCAGTTTTTACATGCTTTATGACAATTAGGTGCAAATTAGTCCTTATAGGCAAAATTGCTTTATTTCATGAGGGTTAGTCTATTTACACTATAACATTCAGGTTTGGATCATTCTCTCATAAGAAAATGCGAACTGAATATTGACTATCATTTTTACGCAGACAAGCAGTTTTTACATGGTTTACGACAATTAGGTGCAAATAAGTCCTTAAAGGCAAAACTGTTTTATTTCACAAAGGTAAGTCTACTTTCACTATAACATTCAGGTTTGGATCATTCTCTCATAAGAAAATGCAAACTGCATATTAACCATTTTTTTAACGCAGACAAGCAGTTTTTACATGCTTTACGACAATTAGGTGCAAATGAGTCCTTATAGGCAAAATTGTTTTATTTCATGAGGGTTAGTCTATTTACACTATAACATTTAGGTTTGGATCATTCTCTCATAAGAAAATGCAAACTGCATATTTACTATCATTTTCACGCAGACAAGCAGTTTTTACATGCTTCACGACAATTGCGTGCAAATGAGTCCTTATAGGCAAAATTGCTTTATTTTACAAAGGTTAGTCTATTTACACTATAACATTCAGGTTTGGATCATTCTCTCATAAGAAAATGCAAACTGCATATTAATCATTATTTTAACGCATACAAGCAGTTTTTACATGCTTTATGACAATTAGGGGCAAATGGGTCCTTATAGGCAAAATTGCTTTATTTTATGAAGGTAAGTCTAACTACACTATAACATTCAGGTTTGGATCTTTCTCTCATAAGAAAATGCAAACTGCATATTTACTATCATTTTCACGCAGACAAGCAGTTTTTACATGCTTTATGACAATTAGGTGCAAATGAGTCCTTATAGGCAAAATTGCTTTATTTCATGAGGGTAAATCTATTTACACTATAACATTTAGGTTTGGATCATTCTCTCATAAGAAAATGCAAACTGAATATTGACTATCATTTTCACGCAGACAAGCAGTTTTTACATGGTTTACGACAATTAGGTGCAAATAAGTCCTTAAAGGCAAAATTGTTTTATTTCACAAAGGTAAGTCTACTTTCACCATAACATTCAGGTTTGGATCATTCTCTCATAAGAAAATGCAAACTGCATATTAACCATTATTTTAACGCAGACAAGCAGTTTTTACATGCTTTACGACAATTAGGTGCAAATGAGTCCTTATAGGCAAAATTGCTTTATTTTACAAAGGTAAGTTTAACTAAACTATAACATTCAGGTTTGGATCATTCTCTCATAAGAAAATGCAAACTGCATATTAACTATTATTTTAACGCATACAAACAGTTTTTACAAGCTATATGACAATTAGGTGCAAATGAGTCCTTATAGGCAAAATTGCTTTATTTCATGAGGGTTAGTCTATTTACACTATAACATTCAGGTTTGGATCATTCTCTCATAAGAAAATGCAAACTGCATATTAACCATTATTTTAACGCATACAAGCAGTTTTTACATGCTTTATGACAATTAGGTGCAAATGAGTCATTATAGGAAAAATTGCTTTATTTCATGAGGGTAAGTCTATTTACACTATAACATTCAGGTTTGGATCATTCTCTCATAAGAAAATGCAAACTGCATATTAACCATTATTTTAACGCATACAAGCAGTTTTTACAATCTTTATGACAATTAGGGGCAAATGGGTCCTTATAGGCAAAATTGCTTTATTTCATGAAGGTTAGTCTATTTACACTATAACATTCAGGTTTGGATCTTTCTCTCATAAGAAAATGCAAACTGCATATTAACCATTATTTAAACGCAGACAAGCAGTTTTTACATGCTTTACGACAATTAGGTGCAAATGAGTCTTTATATGCTAAATTGCTTTATTTCATGAGGGTAAGTCTATTAAATTACACTATAACATACAGGTTTGGATCATTCTCTCATAAGAAAATGCAAACTGCATATTTACTATCATTTTCACGCAGACAAGCAGTTTTTACATGCTTTATGACAATTAGGTGCAAATTAGTCCTTATAGGCAAAATTGCTTTATTTCATGAGGCTAAGTCTATTTACACTATAACATTCAGGTTTGGATCATTCTCTCATAAGAATATGCAAACTGAATATTGACTATCATTTTTACGCAGACAAGCAGTTTTTACATGGTTTACGACAATTAGGTGCAAATAAGTCCTTAAAGGCAAAACTGTTTTATTTCACAAAGGTAAGTCTACTTTCACTATAACATTCAGGTTTGGATCATTCTCTCATAAGAAAATGCAAACTGCATATTAACCATTATTTTAACGCAGACAAGCAGTTTTTACATGCTTTACGACAATTAGGTGCAAATGAGTCCTTATAGGCAAAATTGTTTTATTTCATGAGGGTTAGTCTATTTACACTATAACATTTAGGTTTGGATCATTCTCTCATAGGAAAATGCAAACTGCATATTTACTATCATTTTCACGCAGACAAGCAGTTTTTACATGCTTCACGACAATTGCGTGCAAATGAGTCCTTATAGGCAAAATTGCTTTATTTTACAAAGGTAAGTTTAACTAAACTATAACATTCAGGTTTGGATCATTCTCTCATAAGAAAATGCAAACTGCATATTAACTATTATTTTAACGCATACAAGCAGTTTTTACAAGCTATATGACAATTAGGTGCAAATGAGTCCTTATAGGCAAAATTGCTTTATTTCATGAGGGTAAATCTATTTACACTATAACATTTAGGTTTGGATCATTCTCTCATAAGAAAATGCAAACTGAATATTGACTATCATTTTCACGCAGACAAGCAGTTTTTACATGGTTTACGACAATTAGGTGCAAATGAGTCCTTATAGGCAAAATTGCTTTATTTCATGAGGGTAAATCTATTTACACTATAACATTTAGGTTTGGATCATTCTCTCATAAGAAAATGCAAACTGAATATTGACTATCATTTTCACGCAGACAAGCAGTTTTTACATGGTTTACGACAATTAGGTGCAAATAAGTCCTTAAAGGCAAAATTGTTTTATTTCACAAAGGTAAGTCTACTTTCACTATAACATTCAGGTTTGGATCATTCTCTCATAAGAAAATGCAAACTGAATATTGATTATCATTTTCACGCAGACAAGCAGTTTTTACATGGTTTACGACAATTAGGTGCAAATAAGTCCTTAAAGGCAAAATTGTTTTATTTCACAAAGGTAAGTCTACTTTCACTATAACATTCAGGTTTGGATCATTCTCTCATAAGAAAATGCAAACTGCATATTAACCATTATTTTAACGCAGACAAGTAGTTTTTACATGCTTTATGACAATTAGGTGCAAATGAGTCATTATAGGCAAAATTGCTTTATTTCATTAGGGTAAGTCTATTTATACTATAACATTTAGGTTTGGATCTTTCTCTCATATGAAAATGCAAACTGCATATTAACCATTATTTAAACGCAGACAAGCAGTTTTTACATGCTTTACGACAATTAGGTGAAAATGAGTCCTTATAGGCAAAATTGCTTTATTTTACAAAGGTAAGTTTAACTAAACTATAACATTCAGGTTTGGATCATTCTCTCATAAGAAAATGCAAACTGCATATTAACTATTATTTTAACGCATACAAGCAGTTTTTCAAGCTATATGACAATTAGGTGCAAATGAGTCCTTATAGGCAAAATTGCTTTATTTCATGAGGGTTAGTCTATTTACACTATAACATTCAGGTTTGGATCATTCTCTCATAAGAAAATGCAAACTGCATATTAACTATTATTTTAACGCATACAAGCAGTCTTTACATGCTTTATGACAATTAGGGGCAAATAGGTCCTTATAGGCAAAATTGCTTTATTTCATGAAGGTTAGTCTATTTACACTATAACATTCAGGTTTGGATTATTCTCTCATAAGAAAATGCAAACTGCATATTAACCATTATTTTAACGCAGACACGCAGTTTTTACATGCTTTACGACAATTAGGTGCAAATGAGTCCTTATAGGCAAAATTGCTTTATTTCACAAAGGTTAGTTTACTTACACTATAACATTTAGGTTTGGATCATTCTCTCACAAGTGAATGCAAACTGCATATTAACTATTATTTTAACGCATACAAGCAGTTTTTACATGCTTTATGACAATTAGGTGCAAATGAGTCCTTATAGGCAAAATTGCATTATTTCATGAGGGTAAGTATATTTACACTATAACATTCAGGTTTGGATCATTCTCTCATAAGAAAATGCAAACTGAATATTGACTATCATTTTTACGCAGTCAAGCAGTTTTTACATGATTTACGACAATTAGGTGCAAATAAGTCCTTAAACGCAAAATTGTTCTATTTCACAAAGGTAAGTCTACTTTCACTATAACATTCAGGTTTGGATCATTCTCTCATAAGAAAATGCAAACTGCATATTAACCATTATTTTAACGCAGACAAGCAGTTTTTACATGCTTTACGACAATTAGGTGCAAATGAGTCTTTATAGGCTAAATTGCTTTATTTCATTAGTGTAAGTCTATTAAATTACACTATAACATTCAGGTTTGGATCATTCTCTCATAAGAAAATGCAAACTGCATATTTACTATCATTTTCACGCAGACAAGCAGTTTTTACATGCTTAACGACAATTGCGTGCAAATGAGTCCTTATAGGCAAAATTGCTTTATTTTACAAAGGTTAGTCTATTTACACTATAACATTCAGGTTTGGATCATTCTCTCATAAGAAAATGCAAACTGCATATTAACCATTATTTTAACGCATACAAGCAGTTTTTACATGCTTTATGACAATTAGGTGCAAATAAGTCCTTATAGGCAAAATTGCTTTATTTCATTAGGGTAAGTCTATTTACACTATAATATTCAGGTTTGGATCATTCTCTCATAAGAAAATGCAAACTGCATATTAACCATTATTTTAACGCATACAAGCAGTTTTTACATGCTTTATGACAATTAGGGGCAAATGGGTCCTTATAGGCAAAATTGCTTTATTTCATGAAGGTAAGTTTATTTACACTATAACATTCAGGTTTGGATCTTTCTCTCATCAGAAAATGCAAACTGCATATTAACCATTATTTTAACGCATACAAGCAGTTTTTACATGCTTTATGACAATTAGGTGCAAATGAGTCATTATAGGAAAAATTGCTTTTTTTCATGAGGGTAAGTCTATTTACAATATAACATTCAGGTTTGGATCATTCTCTCATAAAAAAATGCAAACTGCATATTAACCATTATTTGAAAGCTGACAAGCAGTTTTTACATGCTTTATGACAATTAGGTGCAAATGAGTCCTTATAAGCAAAATTGCTTTATTTTACAAAGGTTAGTCTATTTACACTATAACATTCAGGTTTGGATCATTCTCTCATAAGAAAATGCAAACTGCATATTAATTATTATTTTAACGCATACAAGCAGTTTTTACAAGCTATATGACAATTAGGTGCAAATGAGTCCTTATAGGCAAAATTGCTTTATTTCATGCGGGTAAGTCTATTTACACTATAACATTCAGGTTTGGATCATTCTCTCATAAGAAAATGCAAACTGCATATTTACTATCATTTTCACGCAGACAAGCAGTTTTCACATGTTTTACGACAATTAGGTGGAAATAAGTCCTTAAAGGCAAAATTGTTTTATTTCACAAAGGTAAGTCTACTTTCACTATAAAATTCAGGTTTGGATCATTCTCTCATAAGAAAATGCAAACTGCATATTAACTATTATTTTAACGCATACAAGCAGTTTTTACATGTTTTATGACAATTAGGGGCAAATGAGTCCTTATAGGCAAAATTGCTTTATTTCATGAAGGTAAGTCTATTTACACTATAACATTCAGGTTTGGATCATTCTCTCATAAGAAAATGCAAACTGCATATTAACCATTATTTGAAAGCTGACAAGCAGTTTTTACATGCTTTATGACAATTAGGTGCAAATGAGTCCTTATAAGCAAAATTGCTTTATTTCATGAGGGTAAGTCTATTTACACTATAACATTTAGGTTTGGATCATTCTCTCATAAGAAAATGCAAACTGCATATTAACCATTATTTTAACGCAGACAAGCAGTTTTTTCATGCTTTACGACAATTAGGTGCAAATGAGTCCTTATAGGCAAAATTGCTTTATTTTACAAAGGTAAGTTTACCTAAACTATAACATTCAGGTTTGGATCATTCTCTCATAAGAAAATGCAAACTGCATATTAACTATTATTTTAACGCATACAAGCAGTTTTTACAAGCTATATGACAATTAGTTGCAAATGAGTCCTTATAGGCAAAATTGCTTTATTTCATGCGGGTAAGTCTATTTACACTATAACATTCAGGTTTGGATCATTCTCTCATAAGAAAATGCAAACTGCATATTTACTATCATTTTCACGCAGACAAGCAGTTTTTACATGCTTCACGACAATTGCGTGCAAATGAGTCCTTATAGGCAAAATTCTTTATTTTACAAAGGTAAGTCTACTTTCACTATACCAATCAGGTTTGGATCATTCTCTCATAAGAAAATGCAAACTGCATATTTACTATCATTTTCACGCAGACAAGCAGTTTTCACATGTTTTACGACAATTAGGTGGAAATAAGTCCTTAAAGGCAAAATTGTTTTATTTCACAAAGGTAAGTCTACTTTCACTATAAAATTCAGGTTTGGATCATTCTCTCATAAGAAAATGCAAACTGCATATTAACTATTATTTTAACGCATACAAGCAGTTTTTACATGTTTTATGACAATTAGGGGCAAATGAGTCCTTATAGGCAAAATTGCTTTATTTCATGAAGGTAAGTCTATTTACACTATAACATTCAGGTTTGGATCATTCTCTCATAAGAAAATATAAACTGCATATTAACCATTTTTTTAACGCAGACAAGCAGTTTTTACATGCTTCACGACAATTGCGCGCTAAAGAGCCCTTATAGGCAAAATTCTTTATTTTACAAAGGTAAGTCTATTTACACTATAACATTCAGGTTTGGATCATTCTCTCATAAGAAAATGCAAACTGCATATTAACCATTATTTTAACGCAGACAAGCAGTTTTTACATGCTTTACGACAATTAGGTGCAAATAAATCCTTATAGGCAAAATTGCTTTATTTTACAAAGGTAAGTTTACCTAAACTATAACATTCAGGTTTGGATCATTCTCTCATAAGAAAATGCAAACTGCATATTAACTATTATTTTAACGCATACAAGCAGTTTTTACATGTTTTATGACAATTAGGGGCAAATGAGTCCTTATAGGCAAAATTGCTCTATTTCATGAAGGTTAGTCTATTTACACTATAACATTCAGGTTTGGATCATTCTCTCATAAGAAAATGCAAACTACATTTTAACCATTATTTTAACGCAGACAAGCAGTTTTAACATGCTTTATGACAATTAGGTGCAAATGAGTCTTTATAGGCAAAATTGCTTTATTTCATGAGAGTAAGTCTCTTTACACTATAACATTCAGGTTTGGATCATTCTCTCATAAGAAAATGCAAACTGCATATTTACTATCATTTTCACGCAGACAAGCAGTTTTTACATGTTTTACAACAATTAGGTGCAAATAAGTCCTTAAAGGCAAAATTGTTTTATTTCACAAAGGTAAGTCTACTTTCACTATAACAATTAGGTTTGGATCATTCTCTCATAAGAAAATGCAAACTGCATATTAACCATTTTTTTAACGCAGACAAGCAGTTTTTACATGCTTCACGACAATTGCGCGCTAATGAGTCCTTATAGGCAAAATTCTTTATTTTACAAAGGTAAGTCTATTTACACTATAACATTCAGGTTTGGATCATTCTCTCATAAGAAAATGCAAACTGCATATTAACCATTATTTTAACGCATACAAGCAGTTTTTACATGTTTTATGACAATTAGGGGCAAATGAGTCCTTATAGGCATATTGCTTTATTTCATGAAGGTAAGTCTATTTACACTATAACATTCAGGTTTAGATCATTCTCTCATAAGAAAATGCAAACTGCATTTTAACCATTATTTAAACGCAGACAAGCAGTTTTTACATGCTTTATGACAATTAGGTGCAAATGAGTCTTTATAGGCAAAATTGCTTTATTTCATGAGGGTAAGTCTATTTACACTATAACATTCAGGTTTGGATCATTCTCTCATAAGAAAATGCAAACTGAATATTTACTATCATTTTCACGCAGACAAGCAGTTTTTACATGTTCTACGACAATTAGGTGCAAATAAGTCCTTAAAGGCAAAATTGTTTTATTTCACAAAGGTAAGTCTACTTTCACTATAACAATCAGGTTTGGATCATTCTCTCATAAGAAAATGCAAACTGCATATTAACCATTATTTTAACGCAGACAAGCAGTTTTTACATGCTTCACGACAATTGCGTGCAAATGAGTCCTTATAGGCAAAATTGCTTTATTTTACAAAGGTAAGTCTATTTACACTATAACATTCAGGTTTGGATCATTTTCTCAAAAGATAATGCAAACTCATCATTTCCTAATTTTTTCACGCAGACAAGAAGTATTTACATGCTTTATGACAATGAGGTGCAAATGTGTCCTTGTAGGCAAAATTGCTTTATTTCATGAAGGTAATTCTACTTACACTATAACATTCAGGTTTGGATCATTCTCCCATAAGAAAACGCAAACTGCATATTAACCATTATTTTGACGCAGACAAGCAGTTTTTACATGCTTCACGACAATTGCGTGCAAATGAGTCCTAATAAGCAGAATTGCTTTATTTCACAAAGGTAAGTCTATTAACACGATAACATTCGGGTTTGGATCATTCTCTCAAAAGATAATGCAAACTGATCATTTTCTATTATTTTCACGCAGACAAGTAGTATTTACATGCTTATGACAATTAGGTGAAAATGAGTCCTTATAGGCAAAATTGCTTTATTTTACAAAGGTAAGTCTATTTACACTATAATATTCAGGTTTGGATCATTTTCTCAAACGATAATGCAAACTGATCATTTCCTATTATTTTCACGCAGACAAGCAGTATTTACATGCTTTATGACAATTAGGTGCAAATGAGTCCTTATAGGCAAAATTGCTTTATTTCATGAGGGTTAGTCTATTTACACTATAACATTTAGGTTTGGATCATTCTCTCATAAGAAAATGCAAACTGCATATTTACTATCATTTTCACGCAGACAAGCAGTTTTTACATGCTTCACGACAATTGCGTGCAAATGAGTCCTTATAGGCAAAATTGCTTTATTTTACAAAGGTTAGTCTATTTACACTATAACATTCAGGTTTGGATCATTCTCTCATAAGAAAATGCAAACTGCATATTAATCATTATTTTAACGCATACAAGCAGTTTTTACATGCTTTATGACAATTAGGGGCAAATGGGTCCTTATAGGCAAAATTGCTTTATTTTATGAAGGTAAGTCTATTTACACTATAACATTCAGGTTTGGATCTTTCTCTCATAAGAAAATGCAAACTGCATATTTACTATCATTTTCACGCAGACAAGCAGTTTTTACATGCTTTATGACAATTAGGTGCAAATGAGTCCTTATAGGCAAAATTGCTTTATTTCATGAGGGTAAATCTATTTACACTATAACATTTAGGTTTGGATCATTCTCTCATAAGAAAATGCAAACTGAATATTGACTATCATTTTCACGCAGACAAGCAGTTTTTACATGGTTTACGACAATTAGGTGCAAATAAGTCCTTAAAGGCAAAATTGTTTTATTTCACAAAGGTAAGTCTACTTTCACCATAACATTCAGGTTTGGATCATTCTCTCATAAGAAAATGCAAACTGCATATTAACCATTATTTTAACGCAGACAAGCAGTTTTTACATGCTTTACGACAATTAGGTGCAAATGAGTCCTTATAGGCAAAATTGCTTTATTTTACAAAGGTAAGTTTAACTAAACTATAACATTCAGGTTTGGATCATTCTCTCATAAGAAAATGCAAACTGCATATTAACTATTATTTTAACGCATACAAACAGTTTTTACAAGCTATATGACAATTAGGTGCAAATGAGTCCTTATAGGCAAAATTGCTTTATTTCATGAGGGTTAGTCTATTTACACTATAACATTCAGGTTTGGATCATTCTCTCATAAGAAAATGCAAACTGCATATTAACCATTATTTTAACGCATACAAGCAGTTTTTACATGCTTTATGACAATTAGGTGCAAATGAGTCATTATAGGAAAAATTGCTTTATTTCATGAGGGTAAGTCTATTTACACTATAACATTCAGGTTTGGATCATTCTCTCATAAGAAAATGCAAACTGCATATTAACCATTATTTTAACGCATACAAGCAGTTTTTACAATCTTTATGACAATTAGGGGCAAATGGGTCCTTATAGGCAAAATTGCTTTATTTCATGAAGGTTAGTCTATTTACACTATAACATTCAGGTTTGGATCTTTCTCTCATAAGAAAATGCAAACTGCATATTAACCATTATTTAAACGCAGACAAGCAGTTTTTACATGCTTTACGACAATTAGGTGCAAATGAGTCTTTATATGCTAAATTGCTTTATTTCATGAGGGTAAGTCTATTAAATTACACTATAACATACAGGTTTGGATCATTCTCTCATAAGAAAATGCAAACTGCATATTTACTATCATTTTCACGCAGACAAGCAGTTTTTACATGCTTTATGACAATTAGGTGCAAATTAGTCCTTATAGGCAAAATTGCTTTATTTCATGAGGCTAAGTCTATTTACACTATAACATTCAGGTTTGGATCATTCTCTCATAAGAATATGCAAACTGAATATTGACTATCATTTTTACGCAGACAAGCAGTTTTTACATGGTTTACGACAATTAGGTGCAAATAAGTCCTTAAAGGCAAAACTGTTTTATTTCACAAAGGTAAGTCTACTTTCACTATAACATTCAGGTTTGGATCATTCTCTCATAAGAAAATGCAAACTGCATATTAACCATTATTTTAACGCAGACAAGCAGTTTTTACATGCTTTACGACAATTAGGTGCAAATGAGTCCTTATAGGCAAAATTGTTTTATTTCATGAGGGTTAGTCTATTTACACTATAACATTTAGGTTTGGATCATTCTCTCATAGGAAAATGCAAACTGCATATTTACTATCATTTTCACGCAGACAAGCAGTTTTTACATGCTTCACGACAATTGCGTGCAAATGAGTCCTTATAGGCAAAATTGCTTTATTTTACAAAGGTAAGTTTAACTAAACTATAACATTCAGGTTTGGATCATTCTCTCATAAGAAAATGCAAACTGCATATTAACTATTATTTTAACGCATACAAGCAGTTTTTACAAGCTATATGACAATTAGGTGCAAATGAGTCCTTATAGGCAAAATTGCTTTATTTCATGAGGGTAAATCTATTTACACTATAACATTTAGGTTTGGATCATTCTCTCATAAGAAAATGCAAACTGAATATTGACTATCATTTTCACGCAGACAAGCAGTTTTTACATGGTTTACGACAATTAGGTGCAAATGAGTCCTTATAGGCAAAATTGCTTTATTTCATGAGGGTAAATCTATTTACACTATAACATTAAGGTTTGGATCATTCTCTCATAAGAAAATGCAAACTGAATATTGACTATCATTTTCACGCAGACAAGCAGTTTTTACATGGTTTACGACAATTAGGTGCAAATAAGTCCTTAAAGGCAAAATTGTTTTATTTCACAAAGGTAAGTCTACTTTCACTATAACATTCAGGTTTGGATCATTCTCTCATAAGAAAATGCAAACTGAATATTGATTATCATTTTCACGCAGACAAGCAGTTTTTACATGGTTTACGACAATTAGGTGCAAATAAGTCCTTAAAGGCAAAATTGTTTTATTTCACAAAGGTAAGTCTACTTTCACTATAACATTCAGGTTTGGATCATTCTCTCATAAGAAAATGCAAACTGCATATTAACCATTATTTTAACGCAGACAAGTAGTTTTTACATGCTTTATGACAATTAGGTGCAAATGAGTCATTATAGGCAAAATTGCTTTATTTCATTAGGGTAAGTCTATTTATACTATAACATTCAGGTTTGGATCTTTCTCTCATATGAAAATGCAAACTGCATATTAACCATTATTTAAACGCAGACAAGCAGTTTTTACATGCTTTACGACAATTAGGTGAAAATGAGTCCTTATAGGCAAAATTGCTTTATTTTACAAAGGTAAGTTTAACTAAACTATAACATTCAGGTTTGGATCATTCTCTCATAAGAAAATGCAAACTGCATATTAACTATTATTTTAACGCATACAAGCAGTTTTTACAAGCTATATGACAATTAGGTGCAAATGAGTCCTTATAGGCAAAATTGCTTTATTTCATGAGGGTTAGTCTATTTACACTATAACATTCAGGTTTGGATCATTCTCTCATAAGAAAATGCAAACTGCATATTAACTATTATTTTAACGCATACAAGCAGTCTTTACATGCTTTATGACAATTAGGGGCAAATAGGTCCTTATAGGCAAAACTGCTTTATTTCATGAAGGTTAGTCTATTTACACTATAACATTCAGGTTTGGATTATTCTCTCATAAGAAAATGCAAACTGCATATTAACCATTATTTTAACGCAGACACGCAGTTTTTACATGCTTTACGACAATTAGGTGCAAATGAGTCCTTATAGGCAAAATTGCTTTATTTCACAAAGGTTAGTTTACTTACACTATAACATTTAGGTTTGGATCATTCTCTCACAAGTGAATGCAAACTGCATATTAACTATTATTTTAACGCATACAAGCAGTTTTTACATGCTTTATGACAATTAGGTGCAAATGAGTCCTTATAGGCAAAATTGCATTATTTCATGAGGGTAAGTATATTTACACTATAACATTCAGGTTTGGATCATTCTCTCATAAGAAAATGCAAACTGAATATTGACTATCATTTTTACGCAGTCAAGCAGTTTTTACATGATTTACGACAATTAGGTGCAAATAAGTCCTTAAACGCAAAATTGTTCTATTTCACAAAGGTAAGTCTACTTTCACTATAACATTCAGGTTTGGATCATTCTCTCATAAGAAAATGCAAACTGCATATTAACCATTATTTTAACGCAGACAAGCAGTTTTTACATGCTTCACGACAATTGCGTGCAAATGAGTCCTTATAGGCAAAATTGCTTTATTTCGAGAAGGTATGTCTATTTACACTATAACATTCAGGTTTGGATCATTCTCTCATAAGAAAATGCAAACTGCATATTAACCATTATTTGAAAGCTGACAAGCAGTTTTTACATGCTTTATGACAATTAGGTGCAAATGAGTCCTTATAGGCAAAATTGCTTTATTTTACAAAGGTAAGTTTACCTAAACTATAACATTCAGGTTTGGATCATTCTCTCATAAGAAAATGCAAACTGCATAATATTAATTATTATTTTAACGCATACAAGCAGTTTTTACAAGCTATATGACAATTAGGTGCAAATGAGTCCTTATAGGCAAAATTGCTTTATTTCATGCGGGTAAGTCTATTTACACTATAACATTCAGGTTTGGATCATTCTCTCATAAGAAAATGCAAACTGCATATTTACTATCATTTTCACGCAGACAAGCAGTTTTCACATGTTTTACGACAATTAGGTGGAAATAAGTCCTTAAAGGCAAAATTGTTTTATTTCACAAAGGTAAGTCTACTTTCACTATAAAATTCAGGTTTGGATCATTCTCTCATAAGAAAATGCAAACTGCATATTAACTATTATTTTAACGCATACAAGCAGTTTTTACATGTTTTATGACAATTAGGGGCAAATGAGTCCTTATAGGCAAAATTGCTTTATTTCATGAAGGTAAGTCTATTTACACTATAACATTCAGGTTTGGATCATTCTCTCATAAGAAAATGCAAACTGCATATTAACCATTATTTGAAAGCTGACAAGCAGTTTTTACATGCTTTATGACAATTAGGTGCAAATGAGTCCTTATAAGCAAAATTGCTTTATTTCATGAGGGTAAGTCTATTTACACTATAACATTTAGGTTTGGATCATTCTCTCATAAGAAAATGCAAACTGCATATTAACCATTATTTTAACGCAGACAAGCAGTTTTTTCATGCTTTACGACAATTAGGTGCAAATGAGTCCTTATAGGCAAAATTGCTTTATTTTACAAAGGTAAGTTTACCTAAACTATAACATTCAGGTTTGGATCATTCTCTCATAAGAAAATGCAAACTGCATATTAACTATTATTTTAACGCATACAAGCAGTTTTTACAAGCTATATGACAATTAGTTGCAAATGAGTCCTTATAGGCAAAATTGCTTTATTTCATGCGGGTAAGTCTATTTACACTATAACATTCAGGTTTGGATCATTCTCTCATAAGAAAATGCAAACTGCATATTTACTATCATTTTCACGCAGACAAGCAGTTTTTACATGCTTCACGACAATTGCGTGCAAATGAGTCCTTATAGGCAAAATTCTTTATTTTACAAAGGTAAGTCTACTTTCACTATACCAATCAGGTTTGGATCATTCTCTCATAAGAAAATGCAAACTGCATATTTACTATCATTTTCACGCAGACAAGCAGTTTTCACATGTTTTACGACAATTAGGTGGAAATAAGTCCTTAAAGGCAAAATTGTTTTATTTCACAAAGGTAAGTCTACTTTCACTATAAAATTCAGGTTTGGATCATTCTCTCATAAGAAAATGCAAACTGCATATTAACTATTATTTTAACGCATACAAGCAGTTTTTACATGTTTTATGACAATTAGGGGCAAATGAGTCCTTATAGGCAAAATTGCTTTATTTCATGAAGGTAAGTCTATTTACACTATAACATTCAGGTTTGGATCATTCTCTCATAAGAAAATATAAACTGCATATTAACCATTTTTTTAACGCAGACAAGCAGTTTTTACATGCTTCACGACAATTGCGCGCTAAAGAGCCCTTATAGGCAAAATTCTTTATTTTACAAAGGTAAGTCTATTTACACTATAACATTCAGGTTTGGATCATTCTCTCATAAGAAAATGCAAACTGCATATTAACCATTATTTTAACGCAGACAAGCAGTTTTTACATGCTTTACGACAATTAGGTGCAAATAAATCCTTATAGGCAAAATTGCTTTATTTTACAAAGGTAAGTTTACCTAAACTATAACATTCAGGTTTGGATCATTCTCTCATAAGAAAATGCAAACTGCATATTAACTATTATTTTAACGCATACAAGCAGTTTTTTAGAGCTATATGACAATTAGGTGCAAATGAGTCCTTATAGGCAAAATTGCTTTATTTCATGAGGGTAAGTCTATTTACACTATAACATTCAGGTTTGGATCATTCTCTCATAAGAAAATGCAAACTGCATTTTTACTATCATTTTCACGCAGACAAGCAGTTTTTACATGCTTCACGACAATTGCGTGCAAATGAGTCCTTATAAGCAAAATTCTTTATTTTACAAAGGTAAGTCTATTTACACTATAACATTCAGGTTTGGATCATTCTCTCATAAGAAAATGCAAACTGCATATTAACTATTATTTTAACGCATACAAGCAGTTTTTACATGTTTTATGACAATTAGGGGCAAATGAGTCCTTATAGGCAAAATTGCTCTATTTCATGAAGGTTAGTCTATTTACACTATAACATTCAGGTTTGGATCATTCTCTCATAAGAAAATGCAAACTACATTTTAACCATTATTTTAACGCAGACAAGCAGTTTTAACATGCTTTATGACAATTAGGTGCAAATGAGGCTTTATAGGCAAAATTGCTTTATTTCATGAGAGTAAGTCTCTTTACACTATAACATTCAGGTTTGGATCATTCTCTCATAAGAAAATGCAAACTGCATATTTACTATCATTTTCACGCAGACAAGCAGTTTTTACATGTTTTACAACAATTAGGTGCAAATAAGTCCTTAAAGGCAAAATTGTTTTATTTCACAAAGGTAAGTCTACTTTCACTATAACAATCAGGTTTGGATCATTCTCTCATAAGAAAATGCAAACTGCATATTAACCATTTTTTTAACGCAGACAAGCAGTTTTTACATGCTTCACGACAATTGCGCGCTAATGAGTCCTTATAGGCAAAATTCTTTATTTTACAAAGGTAAGTCTATTTACACTATAACATTCAGGTTTGGATCATTCTCTCATAAGAAAATGCAAACTGCATATTAACCATTATTTTAACGCATACAAGCAGTTTTTACATGTTTTATGACAATTAGGGGCAAATGAGTCCTTATAGGCATATTGCTTTATTTCATGAAGGTAAGTCTATTTACACTATAACATTCAGGTTTAGATCATTCTCTCATAAGAAAATGCAAACTGCATTTTAACCATTATTTAAACGCAGACAAGCAGTTTTTACATGCTTTATGACAATTAGGTGCAAATGAGTCTTTATAGGCAAAATTGCTTTATTTCATGAGGGTAAGTCTATTTACACTATAACATTCAGGTTTGGATCATTCTCTCATAAGAAAATGCAAACTGAATATTTACTATCATTTTCACGCAGACAAGCAGTTTTTACATGTTCTACGACAATTAGGTGCAAATAAGTCCTTAAAGGCAAAATTGTTTTATTTCACAAAGGTAAGTCTACTTTCACTATAACAATCAGGTTTGGATCATTCTCTCATAAGAAAATGCAAACTGCATATTAACCATTATTTTAACGCAGACAAGCAGTTTTTACATGCTTCACGACAATTGCGTGCAAATGAGTCCTTATAGGCAAAATTGCTTTATTTTACAAAGGTAAGTCTATTTACACTATAACATTCAGGTTTGGATCATTTTCTCAAAAGATAATGCAAACTCATCATTTCCTAATTTTTTCACGCAGACAAGAAGTATTTACATGCTTTATGACAATGAGGTGCAAATGTGTCCTTGTAGGCAAAATTGCTTTATTTCATGAAGGTAATTCTACTTACACTATAACATTCAGGTTTGGATCATTCTCCCATAAGAAAACGCAAACTGCATATTAACCATTATTTTGACGCAGACAAGCAGTTTTTACATGCTTCACGACAATTGCGTGCAAATGAGTCCTAATAAGCAGAATTGCTTTATTTCACAAAGGTAAGTCTATTAACACGATAACATTCGGGTTTGGATCATTCTCTCAAAAGATAATGCAAACTGATCATTTTCTATTATTTTCACGCAGACAAGTAGTATTTACATGCTTATGACAATTAGGTGAAAATGAGTCCTTATAGGCAAAATTGCTTTATTTTACAAAGGTAAGTCTATTTACACTATAATATTCAGGTTTGGATCATTTTCTCAAACGATAATGCAAACTGATCATTTCCTATTATTTTCACGCAGACAAGCAGTATTTACATGCTTTATGACAATTAGGTGCAAATGAGTCCTTATAGGCAAAATTGCTTTATTTCATGAAGGTAAGTCTATTTACACTATAACATTCAGGTTTGGATCATTCTCTCATAACAAAATGCAAACTGCATATTTACTATCATTTTCACGCAGACAAGCAGTTTTTACATGCTTCACGACAATTGCGTGCAAATGAGTCCTTATAAGCAGAATTGCTTTATTTCACAAAGGTAAGTCTATTAACACGATAACATTCGGGTTTGGATCATTCTCTCAAAAGATAATGCAAACTGATCATTTTCTATTATTTTCACGCAGACAAGTAGTATTTACATGCTTATGACAATTAGGTGAAAATGAGTCCTTATAGGCAAAATTGCTTTATTTTACAAAGGTAAGTCTATTTACACTATAATATTCAGGTTTGGATCATTTTCTCATAAGAATATGCAAACTGAATATTGACTATCATTTTTACGCAGACAAGCAGTTTTTACATGGTTTACGACAATTAGGTGCAAATAAGTCCTTAAAGGCAAAACTGTTTTATTTCACAAAGGTAAGTCTACTTTCACTATAACATTCAGGTTTGGATCATTCTCTCATAAGAAAATGCAAACTGCATATTAACCATTATTTTAACGCAGACAAGCAGTTTTTACATGCTTTATGACAATTAGGTGCAAATTAGTCCTTATATGCTAAATTGCTTTATTTCATGAGGGTAAGTCTATTAAATTACACTATAACATACAGGTTTGGATCATTCTCTCATAAGAAAATGCAAACTGCATATTTACTATCATTTTCACGCAGACAAGCAGTTTTTACATGCTTTATGACAATTAGGTGCAAATTAGTCCTTATAGGCAAAATTGCTTTATTTCATGAGGGTAAGTCTATTTACACTATAACATTCAGGTTTGGATCATTCTCTCATAAGAATATGCAAACTGAATATTGACTATCATTTTTACGCAGACAAGCAGTTTTTACATGGTTTACGACAATTAGGTGCAAATAAGTCCTTAAAGGCAAAACTGTTTTATTTCACAAAGGTAAGTCTACTTTCACTATAACATTCAGGTTTGGATCATTCTCTCATAAGAAAATGCAAACTGCATATTAACCATTATTTTAACGCAGACAAGCAGTTTTTACATGCTTTACGACAATTAGGTGCAAATGAGTCCTTATAGGCAAAATTGTTTTATTTCATGAGGGTTAGTCTATTTACACTATAACATTTAGGTTTGGATCATTCTCTCATAGGAAAATGCAAACTGCATATTTACTATCATTTTCACGCAGACAAGCAGTTTTTACATGCTTCACGACAATTGCGTGCAAATGAGTCCTTATAGGCAAAATTGCTTTATTTTACAAAGGTAAGTTTAACTAAACTATAACATTCAGGTTTGGATCATTCTCTCATAAGAAAATGCAAACTGCATATTAACTATTATTTTAACGCATACAAGCAGTTTTTACAAGCTATATGACAATTAGGTGCAAATGAGTCCTTATAGGCAAAATTGCTTTATTTCATGAGGGTAAATCTATTTACACTATAACATTTAGGTTTGGATCATTCTCTCATAAGAAAATGCAAACTGAATATTGACTATCATTTTCACGCAGACAAGCAGTTTTCACATGGTTTACGACAATTAGGTGCAAATGAGTCCTTATAGGCAAAATTGCTTTATTTCATGAGGGTAAATCTATTTACACTATAACATTTAGGTTTGGATCATTCTCTCATAAGAAAATGCAAACTGAATATTGACTATCATTTTCACGCAGACAAGCAGTTTTTACATGGTTTACGACAATTAGGTGCAAATAAGTCCTTAAAGGCAAAATTGTTTTATTTCACAAAGGTAAGTCTACTTTCACTATAACATTCAGGTTTGGATCATTCTCTCATAAGAAAATGCAAACTGCATATTAACCATTATTTTAACGCAGACAAGTAGTTTTTACATGCTTTATGACAATTAGGTGCAAATGAGTCATTATAGGCAAAATTGTTTTATTTCATTAGGGTAAGTCTATTTACACTATAACATTCAGGTTTGGATCATTCTATCATAAGAAAATGCAAACTGCATATTTACTATCATTTTCACGCAGACAAGCAGTTTTTACATGCTTTATGGCAATTAGGTGCAAATGAGTCCTTATAGGCAAAATTGCTTTATTTCATGAGGGTCAATCTATTTACACTATAACATTTAGGTTTGGATCATTCTCTCATAAGAAAATGCAAACTGAATATTGATTATCATTTTCACGCAGACAAGCAGTTTTTACATGGTTTACGACAATTAGGTGCAAATAAGGCCTTAAAGGCAAAATTGTTTTATTTCACAAAGGTAAGTCTACTTTCACTATAACATTCAGGTTTGGATCATTCTCTCATAAGAAAATGCAAACTGCATATTAACCATTATTTTAACGCAGACAAGTAGTTTTTACATGCTTTATGACAATTAGGTGCAAATGAGTCATTATAGGCAAAATTGCTTTATTTCATTAGGGTAAGTCTATTTACACTATAACATTCAGGTTTGGATCTTTCTCTCATATGAAAATGCAAACTGCATATTAACCATTATTTAAACGCAGACAAGCAGTTTTTACATGCTTTACGACAATTAGGTGAAAATGAGTCCTTATAGGCAAAATTGCTTTATTTTACAAAGGTAAGTTTAACTAAACTATAACATTCAGGTTTGGATCATTCTCTCATAAGAAAATGCAAACTGCATATTAACTATTATTTTAACGCATACAAGCAGTTTTTACAAGCTATATGACAATTAGGTGCAAATGAGTCCTTATAGGCAAAATTGCTTTATTTCATGAGGGTTAGTCTATTTACACTATAACATTCAGGTTTGGATCATTCTCTCATAAGAAAATGCAAACTGCATATTAACCATTATTTTAACGCATACAAGCAGTCTTTACATGCTTTATGACAATTAGGGGCAAATAGGTCCTTATAGGCAAAATTGCTTTATTTCATGAAGGTTAGTCTATTTACACTATAACATTCAGGTTTGGATTATTCTCTCATAAGAAAATGCAAACTGCATATTAACCATTATTTTAACGCAGACACGCAGTTTTTACATGCTTTACGACAATTAGGTGCAAATGAGTCCTTATAGGCAAAATTGCTTTATTTCACAAAGGTTAGTTTACTTACACTATAACATTTAGGTTTGGATCATTTTCTCACAAGTGAATGCAAACTGCATATTAACTATTATTTTAACGCATACAAGCAGTTTTTACATGCTTTATGACAATTAGGTGCAAATGAGTCCTTATAGGCAAAATTGCATTATTTCATGAGGGTAAGTATATTTACACTATAACATTCAGGTTTGGATCATTCTCTCATAAGAAAATGCAAACTGAATATTGACTATCATTTTTACGCAGTCAAGCAGTTTTTACATGATTTACGACAATTAGGTGCAAATAAGTCCTTAAACGCAAAATTGTTCTATTTCACAAAGGTAAGTCTACTTTCACTATAACATTCAGGTTTGGATCATTCTCTCATAAGAAAATGCAAACTGCATATTAACCATTATTTTAACGCAGACAAGCAGTTTTTACATGCTTCACGACAATTGCGTGCAAATGAGTCCTTATAGGCAAAATTGCTTTATTTCGAGAAGGTAAGTCTATTTACACTATAACATTCAGGTTTGGATCATTCTCTCATAAGAAAATGCAAACTGCATATTAACCATTATTTGAAAGCTGACAAGCAGTTTTTACATGCTTTATGACAATTAGGTGCAAATGAGTCCTTATAGGCAAAATTGCTTTATTTTACAAAGGTAAGTTTACCTAAACTATAACATTCAGGTTTGGATCATTCTCTCATAAGAAAATGCAAACTGCATATTAACTATTATTTTAACGCATACAAGCAGTTTTTACAAGCTATATGACAATTAGGTGCAAATGAGTCCTTATAGGCAAAATTGCTTTATTTCATGCGGGTAAGTCTATTTACACTATAACATTCAGGTTTGGATCATTCTCTCATAAGAAAATGCAAACTGCATATTTACTATCATTTTCACGCAGACAAGCAGTTTTTACATGCTTCACGACAATTGCGTGCAAATGAGTCCTTATAGGCAAAATTCTTTATTTTACAAAGGTAAGTCTACTTTCACTATAACAATCAGGTTTGGATCATTCTCTCATAAGAAAATGCAAACTGCATATTTACTATCATTTTCACGCAGACAAGCAGTTTTCACATGTTTTACGACAATTAGGTGGAAATAAGTCCTTAAAGGCAAAATTGTTTTATTTCACAAAGGTAAGTCCACTTTCACTATAAAATTCAGGTTTGGATCATTCTCTCATAAGAAAATGCAAACTGCATACTAACTATTATTTTAACGCATACAAGCAGTTTTTACATGTTTTATGACAATTAGGGGCAAATGAGTCCTTATAGGCAAAATTGCTTTATTTCATGAAGGTAAGTCTATTTACACTATAACATTCAGGTTTGGATCATTCTCTCATAAGAAAATGCAAACTGCATATTAACCATTATTTGAAAGCTGACAAGCAGTTTTTACATGCTTTATGACAATTAGGTGCAAATGAGTCCTTATAAGCAAAATTGCTTTATTTCATGAGGGTAAGTCTATTTACACTATAACATTTAGGTTTGGATCATTCTCTTATAAGAAAATGCAAACTGCATATTAACCATTATTTTAACGCAGACAAGCAGTTTTTTCATGCTTTACGACAATTAGGTGCAAATGAGTCCTTATAGGCAAAATTGCTTTATTTTACAAAGGTAAGTTTACCTAAACTATAACATTCAGGTTTGGATCATTCTCTCATAAGAAAATGCAAACTGCATATTAACTATTATTTTAACGCATACAAGCAGTTTTTACAAGCTATATGACAATTAGTTGCAAATGAGTCCTTATAGGCAAAATTGCTTTATTTCATGCGGGTAAGTCTATTTACACTATAACATTCAGGTTTGGATCATTCTCTCATAAGAAAATGCAAACTGCATATTTACTATCATTTTCACGCAGACAAGCAGTTTTTACATGCTTCACGACAATTGCGTGCAAATGAGTCCTTATAGGCAAAATTCTTTATTTTACAAAGGTAAGTCTACTTTCACTATACCAATCAGGTTTGGATCATTCTCTCATAAGAAAATGCAAACTGCATATTTACTATCATTTTCACGCAGACAAGCAGTTTTCACATGTTTTACGACAATTAGGTGGAAATAAGTCCTTAAAGGCAAAATTGTTTTATTTCACAAAGGTAAGTCTACTTTCACTATAAAATTCAGGTTTGGATCATTCTCTCATAAGAAAATGCAAACTGCATATTAACTATTATTTTAACGCATACAAGCAGTTTTTACATGTTTTATGACAATTAGGGGCAAATGAGTCCTTATAGGCAAAATTGCTTTATTTCATGAAGGTAAGTCTATTTACACTATAACATTCAGGTTTGGATCATTCTCTCATAAGAAAATGCAAACTGCATATTAACCATTTTTTTAACGCAGAGAAGCAGTTTTTACATGCTTCACGACAATTGCGCGCTAAAGAGCCCTTATAGGCAAAATTCTTTATTTTACAAAGGTAAGTCTATTTACACTATAACATTCAGGTTTGGATCATTCTCTCATAAGAAAATGCAAACTGCATATTAACCATTATTTTAACGCAGACAAGCAGTTTTTACATGCTTTACGACAATTAGGTGCAAATGAGTCCTTATAGGCAAAATTGCTTTATTTTACAAAGGTAAGTTTACCTAAACTATAACATTCAGGTTTGGATCATTCTCTCATAAGAAAATGCAAACTGCATATTAACTATTATTTTAACGCATACAAGCAGTTTTTTAGAGCTATTTGACAATTAGGTGCAAATGAGTCCTTATAGGCAAAATTGCTTTATTTCATGAGGGTAAGTCTATTTACACTATAACATTCAGGTTTGGATCATTCTCTCATAAGAAAATGCAAACTGCATATTTACTATCATTTTCACGCAGACAAGCAGTTTTTACATGCTTCACGACAATTGCGTGCAAATGAGTCCTTATAAGCAAAATTCTTTATTTTACAAAGGTAAGTCTATTTACACTATAACATTCAGGTTTGGATCATTCTCTCATAAGAAAATGCAAACTGCATATTAACTATTATTTTAACGCATACAAGCAGTTTTTACATGTTTTATGACAATTAGGGGCAAATGAGTCCTTATAGGCAAAATTGCTCTATTTCATGAAGGTTAGTCTATTTACACTATAACATTCAGGTTTGGATCATTCTCTCATAAGAAAATGCAAACTACATTTTAACCATTATTTTAACGCAGACAAGCAGTTTTAACATGCTTTATGACAATTAGGTGCAAATGAGTCTTTATAGGCAAAATTGCTTTATTTCATGAGAGTAAGTCTCTTTACACTATAACATTCAGGTTTGGATCATTCTCTCATAAGAAAATGCAAACTGCATATTTACTATCATTTTCACGCAGACAAGCAGTTTTTACATGTTTTACAACAATTAGGTGCAAATAAGTCCTTAAAGGCAAAATTGTTTTATTTCACAAAGGTAAGTCTACTTTCACTATAACAATCAGGTTTGGATCATTCTCTCATAAGAAAATGCAAACTGCATATTAACCATTTTTTTAACGCAGACAAGCAGTTTTTACATGCTTCACGACAATTGCGCGCTAATGAGTCCTTATAGGCAAAATTCTTTATTTTACAAAGGTAAGTCTATTTACACTATAACATTCAGGTTTGGATCATTCTCTCATAAGAAAATGCAAACTGCATATTAACCATTATTTTAACGCATACAAGCTGTTTTTACATGTTTTATGACAATTAGGAGCAAATGAGTCCTTAAAGGCAAAATTGTTTTATTTCACAAAGGTAAGTCTACTTTCACTATAACAATCAGGTTTGGATCATTCTCTCATAAGAAAATGCAAACTGCATATTAACCATTTTTTTAACGCAGACAAGCAGTTTTTACATGCTTCACGACAATTGCGCGCTAATGAGTCCTTATAGGCAAAATTCTTTATTTTACAAAGGTAAGTCTATTTACACTATAACATTCAGGTTTGGATCATTCTCTCATAAGAAAATGCAAACTGCATATTAACCATTTTTTTAACGCAGACAAGCAGTTTTTACATGCTTCACGACAATTGCGCGCTAATGAGTCCTTATAGGCAAAATTCTTTATTTTACAAAGGTAAGTCTATTTACACTATAACATTCAGGTTTGGATCATTCTCTCATAAGAAAATGCAAACTACATTTTAACCATTATTTAAACGCAGACAAGCAGTTTTTACATGCTTTATGACAATTAGGTGCAAATGAGTCTTTATAGGCAAAATTGCTTTATTTCATGAGGGTAAGTCTATTTACACTATAACATTCAGGTTTGGATCATTCTCTCATAAGAAAATGCAAACTGAATATTTACTATCATTTTCACGCAGACAAGCAGTTTTTACATGTTTTACGACAATTAGGTGCAAATAAGTCCTTAAAGGCAAAATTGTTTTATTTCACAAAGGTAAGTCTACTTTCACTATAACAATCAGGTTTGGATCATTCTCTCATAAGAAAATGCAAACTGCATATTAACCATTATTTTAACGCAGACAAGCAGTTTTTACATGCTTCACGACAATTGCGTGCAAATGAGTCCTTATAGGCAAAATTGCTTTATTTTACAAAGGTAAGTCTATTTACACTATAACATTCAGGTTTGGATCATTTTCTCAAAAGATAATGCAAACTCATCATTTCCTATTATTTTCACGCAGACAAGCAGTATTTACATGCTTTATGACAATTAGGTGCAAATGAGTCCTTATAGGCAAAATTGCTTTATTTCATGAAGGTAAGTCTATTTACACTATAACATTCAGGTTTGGATCATTCTCTCATAAGAAAATGCAAACTGCATATTTACTATCATTTTCACGCAGACAAGCAGTTTTTACATGCTTCACGACAATTGCGTGCAAATGAGTCCTTATAAGCAGAATTGCTTTATTTCACAAAGGTAAGTCTATTAACACGAGAACATTCGGGTTTGGATCATTCTCTCAAAAGATAATGCAAACTGATCATTTTCTATTATTTTCACGCAGACAAGTAGTATTTACATGCTTATGACAATTAGGTGAAAATGAGTCCTTATAGGCAAAATTGCTTTATTTTACAAAGGTAAGTCTATTTACACTATAATATTCAGGTTTGGATCATTTTCTCAAAAGATAATGCAAACTGATCATTTCCTATTATTTTCACGCAGACAAGCAGTATTTACATGCTTTATGACAATTAGGTGCAAATGAGTCCTTATAAACAAAATTGCTTTATTTCATGAGGGTAAGTCTATTTACACTATAATATTCAGGTTTGGATCATTCTCTCATAAGAAAATGCAAACTGCATATTAACCATTATTTTAACGCATACCAGCAGTTTTTACATGCTTTATGACAATTAGGGGCAAATGGGTCCTTATAGGCAAAATTGCTTTATTTTACAAAGGTAAGTTTGCCTAAACTATAACATTCAGGTTTGGATCATTCTCTCATAAGAAAATGCAAACTGCACATTTACTATCATTTTAACACAGCCAAGCAGTTTTTACATGCTTTACGACAATTAGGTGCAAATAAGTCCTTATAGGCAAAATTGCTTTATTTCATGAAGGTAAGTCTATTTACACTATAACATTCAGGTTTGGATCATTCTCTCATAAGAAAATGCAAACTGCATATTTACTATCATTTTCACGCAGACAAGCAGTTTTTACATGCTTTACGACAAATAGGTGCAAATGAGTCCTTATAGGCAAAATTGCTTTATTTTACAAAGGTAAGTTTACCTAAACTATAACATTCAGGTTTGGATCATTCTCTCATAAGAAAATGCAAACTGCATATTAACTATTATTTTAACGCATACAAGCAGTTTTTACAAGCTATATGACTAATGACAATTAGGTGCAAATGAGTCCTTATAGGCAAAATTGCTTTATTTCGTGAGGGTAAGTCTATTTACACTATAACATTCAGGTTTGGATCATTCTTTCATAAGAAAATGCAAACTGCATATTAACCATTATTTTAACGCTGACAAGCAGTTTTTACATGCTTTACGACAATTAGGTGCAAATGAGTCCTTATAGGCAAAATTGCTTTATTTCATGAAGGTAAGTCTATTTACACTATAACATTCAGGTTTGGATCATTCTATCATAAGAAAATGCAAACTGCATATTTACTATCATTTTTACGCAGACAAGCAGTTTTCACATGTTTTACGACAATTAGGTGGAAATAAGTCCTTAAAGGCAAAATTGTTTTATTTCACAAAGGTAAGTCTACTTTCACTATAACATCCAGGTTTGGATCATTCTCTCATAAGAAAATGCAAACTGCATATTAACCATTATTTTAACGCAGACAAGCAGTTTTTACATGCTTTACGACAATTAGGTGCAAATGAGTCCTTATAGGCAAAATTGCTGTATTTTACAAAGCTAAGTTTAACTAAACTATAACATTCAGGTTTGGATCATTCTCCCATAAGAAAATGCAAACTGCATATTAACCATTATTTTAACGCATACAAGCAGTTTTTACATGCTTTATGACAATTAGGTGCAAATGAGTCATTATAGGAAAAATTGCTTTTTTTCATGAGGGTAAGTCTATTTACAATATAACATTCAGGTTTGGATCATTCTCTCATAAGAAAATGCAAACTGCATATTAACCATTATTTAAACGCAGACAAACAGTTTTTACATGCTTTACGACAATTAAGTGCAAATGAGTCTTTATAGGCTAAATTGCTTTATTTCATGAGGTTAAGTCTATTAAATTACACTATAACATTCAGGTTTGGATCATTCTCTCATAAGAAAATGCAAAC
Organism: Xanthostigma xanthostigma; assembly: GCA_963575645.1. Taxonomy (NCBI): domain Eukaryota; kingdom Metazoa; phylum Arthropoda; class Insecta; order Raphidioptera; family Raphidiidae; genus Xanthostigma; species Xanthostigma xanthostigma. The sequence continues at coordinate 33,068,870 of OY754470.1, read as the reverse complement.
TGCATATTTACTATCATTTTCACGCAGACAAGCAGTTTTTACATGCTTTATGACAATTAGGTGCAAATTAGTCCTTATAGGCAAAATTGCTTTATTTCATGAGGGTTAGTCTATTTACACTATAACATTCAGGTTTGGATCATTCTCTCATAAGAAAATGCGAACTGAATATTGACTATCATTTTTACGCAGACAAGCAGTTTTTACATGGTTTACGACAATTAGGTGCAAATAAGTCCTTAAAGGCAAAACTGTTTTATTTCACAAAGGTAAGTCTACTTTCACTATAACATTCAGGTTTGGATCATTCTCTCATAAGAAAATGCAAACTGCATATTAACCATTTTTTTAACGCAGACAAGCAGTTTTTACATGCTTTACGACAATTAGGTGCAAATGAGTCCTTATAGGCAAAATTGTTTTATTTCATGAGGGTTAGTCTATTTACACTATAACATTTAGGTTTGGATCATTCTCTCATAAGAAAATGCAAACTGCATATTTACTATCATTTTCACGCAGACAAGCAGTTTTTACATGCTTCACGACAATTGCGTGCAAATGAGTCCTTATAGGCAAAATTGCTTTATTTTACAAAGGTTAGTCTATTTACACTATAACATTCAGGTTTGGATCATTCTCTCATAAGAAAATGCAAACTGCATATTAATCATTATTTTAACACATACAAGCAGTTTTTACATGCTTTATGACAATTAGGGGCAAATGGGTCCTTATAGGCAAAATTGCTTTATTTTATGAAGGTAAGTCTATTTACACTATAACATTCAGGTTTGGATCTTTCTCTCATAAGAAAATGCAAACTGCATATTTACTATCATTTTCACGCAGACAAGCAGTTTTTACATGCTTTATTACAATTAGGTGCAAATGAGTCCTTATAGGCAAAATTGCTTTATTTCATGAGGGTAAATCTATTTACACTATAACATTTAGGTTTGGATCATTCTCTCATAAGAAAATGCAAACTGAATATTGACTATCATTTTCACGCAGACAAGCAGTTTTTACATGGTTTACGACAATTAGGTGCAAATAAGTCCTTAAAGGCAAAATTGTTTTATTTCACAAAGGTAAGTCTACTTTCACCATAACATTCAGGTTTGGATCATTCTCTCATAAGAAAATGCAAACTGCATATTAACCATTATTTTAACGCAGACAAGCAGTTTTTACATGCTTTACGACAATTAGGTGCAAATGAGTCCTTATAGGCAAAATTGCTTTATTTTACAAAGGTAAGTTTAACTAAACTATAACATTCAGGTTTGGATCATTCTCTCATAAGAAAATGCAAACTGCATATTAACTATTATTTTAACGCATACAAGCAATTTTTACAAGCTATATGACAATTAGGTGCAAATGAGTCCTTATAGGCAAAATTGCTTTATTTCATGAGGGTTAGTCTATTTACACTATAACATTCAGGTTTGGATCATTCTCTCATAAGAAAATGCAAACTGCATATTAACCATTATTTTAACGCATACAAGCAGTTTTTACATGCTTTATGACAATTAGGTGCAAATGAGTCATTATAGGAAAAATTGCTTTATTTCATGAGGGTAAGTCTATTTACACTATAACATTCAGGTTTGGATCATTCTCTCATAAGAAAATGCAAACTGCATATTAACCATTATTTTAACGCATACAAGCAGTTTTTACAATCTTTATGACAATTAGGGGCAAATGGGTCCTTATAGGCAAAATTGCTTTATTTCATGAAGGTTAGTCTATTTACACTATAACATTCAGGTTTGGATCTTTCTCTCATAAGAAAATGCAAACTGCATATTAACCATTATTTAAACGCAGACAAGCAGTTTTTACATGCTTTACGACAATTAGGTGCAAATGAGTCTTTATATGCTAAATTGCTTTATTTCATGAGGGTAAGTCTATTAAATTACACTATAACATACAGGTTTGGATCATTCTCTCATAAGAAAATGCAAACTGCATATTTACTATCATTTTCACGCAGACAAGCAGTTTTTACATGCTTTATGACAATTAGGTGCAAATTAGTCCTTATAGGCAAAATTGCTTTATTTCATGAGGCTAAGTCTATTTACACTATAACATTCAGGTTTGGATCATTCTCTCATAAGAATATGCAAACTGAATATTGACTATCATTTTTACGCAGACAAGCAGTTTTTACATGGTTTACGACAATTAGGTGCAAATAAGTCCTTAAAGGCAAAACTGTTTTATTTCACAAAGGTAAGTCTACTTTCACTATAACATTCAGGTTTGGATCATTCTCTCATACGAAAATGCAAACTGCATATTAACCATTATTTTAACGCAGACAAGCAGTTTTTACATGCTTTACGACAATTAGGTGCAAATGAGTCCTTATAGGCAAAATTGTTTTATTTCATGAGGGTTAGTCTATTTACACTATAACATTTAGGTTTGGATCATTCTCTCATAGGAAAATGCAAACTGCATATTTACTATCATTTTCACGCAGACAAGCAGTTTTTACATGCTTCACGACAATTGCGTGCAAATGAGTCCTTATAGGCAAAATTGCTTTATTTTACAAAGGTAAGTTTAACTAAACTATAACATTCAGGTTTGGATCATTCTCTCATAAGAAAATGCAAACTGCATATTAACTATTATTTTAACGCATACAAGCAGTTTTTACAAGCTATATGACAATTCGGTGCAAATGAGTCCTTATAGGCAAAATTGCTTTATTTCATGAGGGTAAATCTATTTACACTATAACATTTAGGTTTGGATCATTCTCCCATAAGAAAATGCAAACTGAATATTGACTATCATTTTCACGCAGACAAGCAGTTTTTACATGGTTTACGACAATTAGGTGCAAATGAGTCCTTATAGGCAAAATTGCTTTATTTCATGAGGGTAAATCTATTTACACTATAACATTTAGGTTTGGATCATTCTCTCATAAGAAAATGCAAACTGAATATTGACTATCATTTTCACGCAGACAAGCAGTTTTTACATGGTTTACGACAATTAGGTGCAAATAAGTCCTTAAAGGCAAAATTGTTTTATTTCACAAAGGTAAGTCTACTTTCACTATAACATTCAGGTTTGGATCATTCTCTCATAAGAAAATGCAAACTGCATATTAACCATTATTTTAACGCAGACAAGTAGTTTTTACATGCTTTATGACAATTAGGTGCAAATGAGTCATTATAGGCAAAATTGTTTTATTTCATTAGGGTAAGTCTATTTACACTATAACATTCAGGTTTGGATCATTCTATCATAAGAAAATGCAAACTGCATATTTACTATCATTTTCACGCAGACAAGCAGTTTTTACATGCTTTATGGCAATTAGGTGCAAATGAGTCCTTATAGGCAAAATTGCTTTATTTCATGAGGGTCAATCTATTTACACTATAACATTTAGGTTTGGATCATTCTCTCATAAGAAAATGCAAACTGAATATTGATTATCATTTTCACGCAGACAAGCAGTTTTTACATGGTTTACGACAATTAGGTGCAAATAAGTCCTTAAAGGCAAAATTGTTTTATTTCACAAAGGTAAGTCTACTTTCACTATAACATTCAGGTTTGGATCATTCTCTCATAAGAAAATGCAAACTGCATATTAACCATTATTTTAACGCAGACAAGTAGTTTTTACATGCTTTATGACAATTAGGTGCAAATGAGTCATTATAGGCAAAATTGCTTTATTTCATTAGGGTAAGTCTATTTACACTATAACATTCAGGTTTGGATCTTTCTCTCATATGAAAATGCAAACTGCATATTAACCATTATTTAAACGCAGACAAGCAGTTTTTACATGCTTTACGACAATTAGGTGAAAATGAGTCCTTATAGGCAAAATTGCTTTATTTTACAAAGGTAAGTTTAACTAAACTATAACATTCAGGTTTGGATCATTCTCTCATAAGAAAATGCAAACTGCATATTAACTATTATTTTAACGCATACAAGCAGTTTTTACAAGCTATATGACAATTAGGTGCAAATGAGTCCTTATAGGCAAAATTGCTTTATTTCATGAGGGTTAGTCTATTTACACTATAACATTCAGGTTTGGATCATTCTCTCATAAGAAAATGCAAACTGCATATTAACCATTATTTTAACGCATACAAGCAGTCTTTACATGCTTTATGACAATTAGGGGCAAATAGGTCCTTATAGGCAAAATTGCTTTATTTCATGAAGGTTAGTCTATTTACACTATAACATTCAGGTTTGGATTATTCTCTCATAAGAAAATGCAAACTGCATATTAACCATTATTTTAACGCAGACACGCAGTTTTTACATGCTTTACGACAATTAGGTGCAAATGAGTCCTTATAGGCAAAATTGCTTTATTTCATGAGGGTAAGTCTATTTACACTATAACATTCAGGTTTGGATCATTCTCTCATAAGAAAATGCAAACTGAATATTTACTATCATTTTCACGCAGACAAGCAGTTTTTACATGTTTTACGACAATTAGGTGCAAATAAGTCCTTAAAGGCAAAATTGTTTTATTTCACAAAGGTAAGTCTACTTTCACTATAACAATCAGGTTTGGATCATTCTCTCATAAGAAAATGCAAACTGCATATTAACCATTATTTTAACGCAGACAAGCAGTTTTTACATGCTTCATGACAATTGCGTGCAAATGAGTCCTTATAGGCAAAATTGCTTTATTTTACAAAGGTAAGTCTATTTACACTATAACATTCAGGTTTGGATCATTTTCTCAAAAGATAATGCAAACTCATCATTTCCTAATTTTTTCACGCAGACAAGAAGTATTTACATGCTTTATGACAATGAGGTGCAAATGTGTCCTTGTAGGCAAAATTGCTTTATTTCATGAAGGTAATTCTACTTACACTATAACATTCAGGTTTGGATCATTCTCCCATAAGAAAACGCAAACTGCATATTAACCATTATTTTGACGCAGACAAGCAGTTTTTACATGCTTCACGACAATTGCGTGCAAATGAGTCCTAATAAGCAGAATTGCTTTATTTCACAAAGGTAAGTCTATTAACACGATAACATTCGGGTTTGGATCATTCTCTCAAAAGATAATGCAAACTGATCATTTTCTATTATTTTCACGCAGACAAGTAGTATTTACATGCTTATGACAATTAGGTGAAAATGAGTCCTTATAGGCAAAATTGCTTTATTTTACAAAGGTAAGTCTATTTACACTATAATATTCAGGTTTGGATCATTTTCTCAAACGATAATGCAAACTGATCATTTCCTATTATTTTCACGCAGACAAGCAGTATTTACATGCTTTATGACAATTAGGTGCAAATGAGTCCTTACAGGCAAAATTGCTTTATTTCATGAAGGTAAGTCTATTTACACTATAACATTCAGGTTTGGATCATTCTCTCATAAGAAAATGCAAACTGCATATTTACTATCATTTTCACGCAGACAAGCAGTTTTTACATGCTTCACGACAATTGCGTGCAAATGAGTCCTTATAAGCTGAATTGCTTTATTTCACAAAGGTTAGTCTATTAACACGATAACATTCGGGTTTGGATCATTCTCTCAAAAGATAATGCAAACTGATCATTTTCTATTATTTTCACGCAGACAAGTAGTATTTACATGCTTATGACAATTAGGTGAAAATGAGTCCTTATAGGCAAAATTGCTTTATTTTACAAAGGTAAGTCTATTTACACTATAATATTCAGGTTTGGATCATTTTCTCATAAGAATATGCAAACTGAATATTGACTATCATTTTTACGCAGACAAGCAGTTTTTACATGGTTTACGACAATTAGGTGCAAATAAGTCCTTAAAGGCAAAACTGTTTTATTTCACAAAGGTAAGTCTACTTTCACTATGACATTCAGGTTTGGATCATTCTCTCATAAGAAAATGCAAACTGCATATTAACCATTATTTTAACGCAGACAAGCAGTTTTTACATGCTTTATGACAGTTAGGTGCAAATTAGTCCTTATATGCTAAATTGCTTTATTTCATGAGGGTAAGTCTATTAAATTACACTATAACATACAGGTTTGGATCATTCTCTCATAAGAAAATGCAAACTGCATATTTACTATCATTTTCACGCAGACAAGCAGTTTTTACATGCTTTATGACAATTAGGTGCAAATTAGTCCTTATAGGCAAAATTGCTTTATTTCATGAGGGTAAGTCTATTTACACTATAACATTCAGGTTTGGATCATTCTCTCATAAGAATATGCAAACTGAATATTGACTATCATTTTTACGCAGACAAGCAGTTTTTACATGGTTTACGACAATTAGGTGCAAATAAGTCCTTAAAGGCAAAACTGTTTTATTTCACAAAGGTAAGTCTACTTTCACTATAACATTCAGGTTTGGATCATTCTCTCATAAGAAAATGCAAACTGCATATTAACCATTATTTTAACGCAGACAAGCAGTTTTTACATGCTTTACGACAATTAGGTGCAAATGAGTCCTTATAGGCAAAATTGTTTTATTTCATGAGGGTTAGTCTATTTACACTATAACATTTAGGTTTGGATCATTCTCTCATAGGAAAATGCAAACTGCATATTTACTATCATTTTCACGCAGACAAGCAGTTTTTACATGCTTCACGACAATTGCGTGCAAATGAGTCCTTATAGGCAAAATTGCTTTATTTTACAAAGGTAAGTTTAACTAAACTATAACATTAAGGTTTGGATCATTCTCTCATAAGAAAATGCAAACTGCATATTAACCATTATTTTAACGCAGACAAGTAGTTTTTACATGCTTTATGACAATTAGGTGCAAATGAGTCATTATAGGCAAAATTGTTTTATTTCATTAGGGTAAGTCTATTTACACTATAACATTCAGGTTTGGATCATTCTATCATAAGAAAATGCAAACTGCATATTTACTATCATTTTCACGCAGACAAGCAGTTTTTACATGCTTTATGGCAATTAGGTGCAAATGAGTCCTTATAGGCAAAATTGCTTTATTTCATGAGGGTCAATCTATTTACACTATAACATTTAGGTTTGGATCATTCTCTCATAAGAAAATGCAAACTGAATATTGATTATCATTTTCACGCAGACAAGCAGTTTTTACATGGTTTACGACAATTAGGTGCAAATAAGGCCTTAAAGGCAAAATTGTTTTATTTCACAAAGGTAAGTCTACTTTCACTATAACATTCAGGTTTGGATCATTCTCTCATAAGAAAATGCAAACTGCATATTAACCATTATTTTAACGCAGACAAGTAGTTTTTACATGCTTTATGACAATTAGGTGCAAATGAGTCATTATAGGCAAAATTGCTTTATTTCATTAGGGTAAGTCTATTTACACTATAACATTCAGGTTTGGATCTTTCTCTCATATGAAAATGCAAACTGCATATTAACCATTATTTAAACGCAGACAAGCAGTTTTTACATGCTTTACGACAATTAGGTGCAAATGAGTCCTTATAGGCAAAATTGTTTTATTTCATGAGGGTTAGTCTATTTACACTATAACATTTAGGTTTGGATCATTCTCTCATAGGAAAATGCAAACTGCATATTTACTATCATTTTCACGCAGACAAGCAGTTTTTACATGCTTCACGACAATTGCGTGCAAATGAGTCCTTATAGGCAAAATTGCTTTATTTTACAAAGGTAAGTTTAACTAAACTATAACATTCAGGTTTGGATCATTCTCTCATAAGAAAATGCAAACTGCATATTAACTATTATTTTAACGCATACAAGCAGTTTTTACAAGCTATATGACAATTCGGTGCAAATGAGTCCTTATAGGCAAAATTGCTTTATTTCATGAGGGTAAATCTATTTACACTATAACATTTAGGTTTGGATCATTCTCTCATAAGAAAATGCAAACTGAATATTGACTATCATTTTCACGCAGACAAGCAGTTTTTACATGGTTTACGACAATTAGGTGCAAATAAGTCCTTAAAGGCAAAATTGTTTTATTTCACAAAGGTAAGTCTACTTTCACTATAACATTCAGGTTTGGATCATTCTCTCATAAGAAAATGCAAACTGCATATTAACCATTATTTTAACGCAGACAAGTAGTTTTTACATGCTTTATGACAATTAGGTGCAAATGAGTCATTATAGGCAAAATTGTTTTATTTCATTAGGGTAAGTCTATTTACACTATAACATTCAGGTTTGGATCATTCTATCATAAGAAAATGCAAACTGCATATTTACTATCATTTTCACGCAGACAAGCAGTTTTTACATGCTTTATGGCAATTAGGTGCAAATGAGTCCTTATAGGCAAAATTGCTTTATTTCATGAGGGTCAATCTATTTACACTATAACATTTAGGTTTGGATCATTCTCTCATAAGAAAATGCAAACTGAATATTGATTATCATTTTCACGCAGACAAGCAGTTTTTACATGGTTTACGACAATTAGGTGCAAATAAGTCCTTAAAGGCAAAATTGTTTTATTTCACAAAGGTAAGTCTACTTTCACTATAACATTCAGGTTTGGATCATTCTCTCATAAGAAAATGCAAACTGCATATTAACCATTATTTTAACGCAGACAAGTAGTTTTTACATGCTTTATGACAATTAGGTGCAAATGAGTCATTATAGGCAAAATTGCTTTATTTCATTAGGGTAAGTCTATTTACACTATAACATTCAGGTTTGGATCTTTCTCTCATATGAAAATGCAAACTGCATATTAACCATTATTTAAACGCAGACAAGCAGTTTTTACATGCTTTACGACAATTAGGTGAAAATGAGTCCTTATAGGCAAAATTGCTTTATTTTACAAAGGTAAGTTTAACTAAACTATAACATTCAGGTTTGGATCATTCTCTCATAAGAAAATGCAAACTGCATATTAACTATTATTTTAACGCATACAAGCAGTTTTTACAAGCTATATGACAATTAGGTGCAAATGAGTCCTTATAGGCAAAATTGCTTTATTTCATGAGGGTTAGTCTATTTACACTATAACATTCAGGTTTGGATCATTCTCTCATAAGAAAATGCAAACTGCATATTAACCATTATTTTAACGCATACAAGCAGTCTTTACATGCTTTATGACAATTAGGGGCAAATAGGTCCTTATAGGCAAAATTGCTTTATTTCATGAAGGTTAGTCTATTTACACTATAACATTCAGGTTTGGATTATTCTCTCATAAGAAAATGCAAACTGCATATTAACCATTATTTTAACGCAGACACGCAGTTTTTACATGCTTTACGACAATTAGGTGCAAATGAGTCCTTATAGGCAAAATTGCTTTATTTCATGAGGGTAAGTCTATTTACACTATAACATTCAGGTTTGGATCATTCTCTCATAAGAAAATGCAAACTGAATATTTACTATCATTTTCACGCAGACAAGCAGTTTTTACATGTTTTACGACAATTAGGTGCAAATAAGTCCTTAAAGGCAAAATTGTTTTATTTCACAAAGGTAAGTCTACTTTCACTATAACAATCAGGTTTGGATCATTCTCTCATAAGAAAATGCAAACTGCATATTAACCATTATTTTAACGCAGACAAGCAGTTTTTACATGCTTCATGACAATTGCGTGCAAATGAGTCCTTATAGGCAAAATTGCTTTATTTTACAAAGGTAAGTCTATTTACACTATAACATTCAGGTTTGGATCATTTTCTCAAAAGATAATGCAAACTCATCATTTCCTAATTTTTTCACGCAGACAAGAAGTATTTACATGCTTTATGACAATGAGGTGCAAATGTGTCCTTGTAGGCAAAATTGCTTTATTTCATGAAGGTAATTCTACTTACACTATAACATTCAGGTTTGGATCATTCTCCCATAAGAAAACGCAAACTGCATATTAACCATTATTTTGACGCAGACAAGCAGTTTTTACATGCTTCACGACAATTGCGTGCAAATGAGTCCTAATAAGCAGAATTGCTTTATTTCACAAAGGTAAGTCTATTAACACGATAACATTCGGGTTTGGATCATTCTCTCAAAAGATAATGCAAACTGATCATTTTCTATTATTTTCACGCAGACAAGTAGTATTTACATGCTTATGACAATTAGGTGAAAATGAGTCCTTATAGGCAAAATTGCTTTATTTTACAAAGGTAAGTCTATTTACACTATAATATTCAGGTTTGGATCATTTTCTCAAACGATAATGCAAACTGATCATTTCCTATTATTTTCACGCAGACAAGCAGTATTTACATGCTTTATGACAATTAGGTGCAAATGAGTCCTTACAGGCAAAATTGCTTTATTTCATGAAGGTAAGTCTATTTACACTATAACATTCAGGTTTGGATCATTCTCTCATAAGAAAATGCAAACTGCATATTTACTATCATTTTCACGCAGACAAGCAGTTTTTACATGCTTCACGACAATTGCGTGCAAATGAGTCCTTATAAGCAGAATTGCTTTATTTCACAAAGGTTAGTCTATTAACACGATAACATTCGGGTTTGGATCATTCTCTCAAAAGATAATGCAAACTGATCATTTTCTATTATTTTCACGCAGACAAGTAGTATTTACATGCTTATGACAATTAGGTGAAAATGAGTCCTTATAGGCAAAATTGCTTTATTTTACAAAGGTAAGTCTATTTACACTATAATATTCAGGTTTGGATCATTTTCTCATAAGAATATGCAAACTGAATATTGACTATCATTTTTACGCAGACAAGCAGTTTTTACATGGTTTACGACAATTAGGTGCAAATAAGTCCTTAAAGGCAAAACTGTTTTATTTCACAAAGGTAAGTCTACTTTCACTATAACATTCAGGTTTGGATCATTCTCTCATAAGAAAATGCAAACTGCATATTAACCATTATTTTAACGCAGACAAGCAGTTTTTACATGCTTTATGACAGTTAGGTGCAAATTAGTCCTTATATGCTAAATTGCTTTATTTCATGAGGGTAAGTCTATTAAATTACACTATAACATACAGGTTTGGATCATTCTCTCATAAGAAAATGCAAACTGCATATTTACTATCATTTTCACGCAGACAAGCAGTTTTTACATGCTTTATGACAATTAGGTGCAAATTAGTCCTTATAGGCAAAATTGCTTTATTTCATGAGGGTAAGTCTATTTACACTATAACATTCAGGTTTGGATCATTCTCTCATAAGAATATGCAAACTGAATATTGACTATCAATTTTACGCAGACAAGCAGTTTTTACATGGTTTACGACAATTAGGTGCAAATAAGTTCTTAAAGGCAAAACTGTTTTATTTCACAAAGGTAAGTCTACTTTCACTATAACATTCAGGTTTGGATCATTCTCTCATAAGAAAATGCAAACTGCATATTAACCATTATTTTAACGCAGACAAGCAGTTTTTACATGCTTTACGACAATTAGGTGCAAATGAGTCCTTATAGGCAAAATTGTTTTATTTCATGAGGGTTAGTCTATTTACACTATAACATTTAGGTTTGGATCATTCTCTCATAGGAAAATGCAAACTGCATATTTACTATCATTTTCACGCAGACAAGCAGTTTTTACATGCTTCACGACAATTGCGTGCAAATGAGTCCTTATAGGCAAAATTGCTTTATTTTACAAAGGTAAGTTTAACTAAACTATAACATTAAGGTTTGGATCATTCTCTCATAAGAAAATGCAAACTGCATATTAACCATTATTTTAACGCAGACAAGTAGTTTTTACATGCTTTATGACAATTAGGTGCAAATGAGTCATTATAGGCAAAATTGTTTTATTTCATTAGGGTAAGTCTATTTACACTATAACATTCAGGTTTGGATCATTCTATCATAAGAAAATGCAAACTGCATATTTACTATCATTTTCACGCAGACAAGCAGTTTTTACATGCTTTATGGCAATTAGGTGCAAATGAGTCCTTATAGGCAAAATTGCTTTATTTCATGAGGGTCAATCTATTTACACTATAACATTTAGGTTTGGATCATTCTCTCATAAGAAAATGCAAACTGAATATTGATTATCATTTTCACGCAGACAAGCAGTTTTTACATGGTTTACGACAATTAGGTGCAAATAAGGCCTTAAAGGCAAAATTGTTTTATTTCACAAAGGTAAGTCTACTTTCACTATAACATTCAGGTTTGGATCATTCTCTCATAAGAAAATGCAAACTGCATATTAACCATTATTTTAACGCAGACAAGTAGTTTTTACATGCTTTATGACAATTAGGTGCAAATGAGTCATTATAGGCAAAATTGCTTTATTTCATTAGGGTAAGTCTATTTACACTATAACATTCAGGTTTGGATCTTTCTCTCATATGAAAATGCAAACTGCATATTAACCATTATTTAAACGCAGACAAGCAGTTTTTACATGCTTTTCGACAATTAGGTGAAAATGAGTCCTTATAGGCAAAATTGCTTTATTTTACAAAGGTAAGTTTAACTAAACTATAACATTCAGGTTTGGATCATTCTCTCATAAGAAAATGCAAACTGCATATTAACTATTATTTTAACGCATACAAGCAGTTTTTACAAGCTATATGACAATTAGGTGCAAATGAGTCCTTATAGGCAAAATTGCTTTATTTCATGAGGGTTAGTCTATTTACACTATAACATTCAGGTTTGGATCATTCTCTCATAAGAAAATGCAAACTGCATATTAACCATTATTTTAACGCATACAAGCAGTTTTTACATGCTTTACGACAATTAGGTGCAAATGAGTCCTTATAGGCAAAATTGTTTTATTTCATGAGGGTTAGTCTATTTACACTATAACATTTAGGTTTGGATCATTCTCTCATAGGAAAATGCAAACTGCATATTTACTATCATTTTCACGCAGACAAGCAGTTTTTACATGCTTCACGACAATTGCGTGCAAATGAGTCCTTATAGGCAAAATTGCTTTATTTTACAAAGGTAAGTTTAACTAAACTATAACATTAAGGTTTGGATCATTCTCTCATAAGAAAATGCAAACTGCATATTAACCATTATTTTAACGCAGACACGCAGTTTTTACATGCTTTACGACAATTAGGTGCAAATGAGTCCTTATAGGCAAAATTGCTTTATTTCACAAAGGTTAGTTTACTTACACTATAACATTTAGGTTTGGATCATTTTCTCACAAGTGAATGCAAACTGCATATTAACTATTATTTTAACGCATACAAGCAGTTTTTACATGCTTTATGACAATTAGGTGCAAATGAGTCCTTATAGGCAAAATTGCATTATTTCATGAGGGTAAGTATATTTACACTATAACATTCAGGTTTGGATCATTCTCTCATAAGAAAATGCAAACTGAATATTGACTATCATTTTTACGCAGTCAAGCAGTTTTTACATGATTTACGACAATTAGGTGCAAATAAGTCCTTAAACGCAAAATTGTTCTATTTCACAAAGGTAAGTCTACTTTCACTATAACATTCAGGTTTGGATCATTCTCTCATAAGAAAATGCAAACTGCATATTAACCATTATTTTAACGCAGACAAGCAGTTTTTACATGCTTCACGACAATTGCGTGCAAATGAGTCCTTATAGGCAAAATTGCTTTATTTCGAGAAGGTAAGTCTATTTACACTATAACATTCAGGTTTGGATCATTCTCTCATAAGAAAATGCAAACTGCATATTAACCATTATTTTAACGCAGACAAGCAGTTTTTACATGCTTTACGACAATTAGGTGCAAATGAGTCCTTATAGGCAAAATTGCTTTATTTTACAAAGGTAAGTTTACCTAAACTATAACATTCAGGTTTGGATCATTCTCTCATAAGAAAATGCAAACTGCATATTAACTATTATTTTAACGCATACAAGCAGTTTTTTAGAGCTATATGACAATTAGGTGCAAATGAGTCCTTATAGGCAAAATTGCTTTATTTCATGAGGGTAAGTCTATTTACACTATAACATTCAGGTTTGGATCATTCTCTCATAAGAAAATGCAAACTGCATATTTACTATCATTTTCACGCAGACAAGCAGTTTTTACATGCTTCACGACAATTGCGTGCAAATGAGTCCTTATAAGCAAAATTCTTTATTTTACAAAGGTAAGTCTATTTACACTATAACATTCAGGTTTGGATCATTCTCTCATAAGAAAATGCAAACTGCATATTAACTATTATTTTAACGCATACAAGCAGTTTTTACATGTTTTATGACAATTAGGGGCAAATGAGTCCTTATAGGCAAAATTGCTCTATTTCATGAAGGTTAGTCTATTTACACTATAACATTCAGGTTTGGATCATTCTCTCATAAGAAAATGCAAACTACATTTTAACCATTATTTTAACGCAGACAAGCAGTTTTAACATGCTTTATGACAATTAGGTGCAAATGAGTCTTTATAGGCAAAATTGCTTTATTTCATGAGAGTAAGTCTCTTTACACTATAACATTCAGGTTTGGATCATTCTCTCATAAGAAAATGCAAACTGCATATTTACTATCATTTTCACGCAGACAAGCAGTTTTTACATGTTTTACAACAATTAGGTGCAAATAAGTCCTTAAAGGCAAAAGTTGTTTTATTTCACAAAGGTAAGTCTACTTTCACTATAACAATCAGGTTTGGATCATTCTCTCATAAGAAAATGCAAACTGCATATTAACCATTTTTTTAACGCAGACAAGCAGTTTTTACATGCTTCACGACAATTGCGCGCTAATGAGTCCTTATAGGCAAAATTCTTTATTTTACAAAGGTAAGTCTATTTACACTATAACATTCAGGTTTGGATCATTCTCTCATAAGAAAATGCAAACTGCATATTAACCATTATTTTAACGCATACAAGCAGTTTTTACATGTTTTATGACAATTAGGAGCAAATGAGTCCTTAAAGGCAAAATTGTTTTATTTCACAAAGGTAAGTCTACTTTCACTATAACAATCAGGTTTGGATCATTCTCTCATAAGAAAATGCAAACTGCATATTAACCATTTTTTTAACGCAGACAAGCAGTTTTTACATGCTTCACGACAATTGCGCGCTAATGAGTCCTTATAGGCAAAATTCTTTATTTTACAAAGGTAAGTCTATTTACACTATAACATTCAGGTTTGGATCATTCTCTCATAAGAAAATGCAAACTGCATATTAACCATTTTTTTAACGCAGACAAGCAGTTTTTACATGCTTCACGACAATTGCGCGCTAATGAGTCCTTATAGGCAAAATTCTTTATTTTACAAAGGTAAGTCTATTTACACTATAACATTCAGGTTTGGATCATTCTCTCATAAGAAAATGCAAACTACATTTTAACCATTATTTAAACGCAGACAAGCAGTTTTTACATGCTTTATGACAATTAGGTGCAAATGAGTCTTTATAGGCAAAATTGCTTTATTTCATGAGGGTAAGTCTATTTACACTATAACATTCAGGTTTGGATCATTCTCTCATAAGAAAATGCAAACTGAATATTTACTATCATTTTCACGCAGACAAGCAGTTTTTACATGTTTTACGACAATTAGGTGCAAATAAGTCCTTAAAGGCAAAATTGTTTTATTTCACAAAGGTAAGTCTACTTTCACTATAACAATCAGGTTTGGACCATTCTCTCATAAGAAAATGCAAACTGCATATTAACCATTATTTTAACGCAGACAAGCAGTTTTTACATGCTTCACGACAATTGCGTGCAAATGAGTCCTTATAGGCAAAATTGCTTTATTTTACAAAGGTAAGTCTATTTACACTATAACATTCAGGTTTGGATCATTTTCTCAAAAGATAATGCAAACTCATCATTTCCTAATTTTTTCACGCAGACAAGAAGTATTTACATGCTTTATGACAATGAGGTGCAAATGTGTCCTTGTAGGCAAAATTGCTTTATTTCATGAAGGTAATTCTACTTACACTATAACATTCAGGTTTGGATCATTCTCCCATAAGAAAACGCAAACTGCATATTAACCATTATTTTGACGCAGACAAGCAGTTTTTACATGCTTCACGACAATTGCGTGCAAATGAGTCCTAATAAACAGAATTGCTTTATTTCACAAAGGTAAGTCTATTAACACGATAACATTCGGGTTTGGATCATTCTCTCAAAAGATAATGCAAACTGATCATTTTCTATTATTTTCACGCAGACAAGTAGTATTTACATGCTTATGACAATTAGGTGAAAATGAGTCCTTATAGGCAAAATTGCTTTATTTTACAAAGGTAAGTCTATTTACACTATAATATTCAGGTTTGGATCATTTTCTCAAAAGATAATGCAAACTGATCATTTCCTATTATTTTCACGCAGACAAGCAGTATTTACATGCTTTATGACAATTAGGTGCAAATGAGTCCTTATAGGCAAAATTGCTTTATTTCATGAAGGTAAGTCTATTTACACTATAACATTCAGGTTTGGATCATTCTCTCATAAGAAAATGCAAACTGCATATTTACTATCATTTTCACGCAGACAAGCAGTTTTTACATGCTTCACGACAATTGCGTGCAAATGAGTCCTTATAAGCAGAATTGCTTTATTTCACAAAGGTAAGTCTATTAACACGATAACATTCGGGTTTGGATCATTCTCTCAAAAGATAATGCAAACTGATCATTTTCTATTATTTTCACGCAGACAAGTAGTATTTACATGCTTATGACAATTAGGTGAAAATGAGTCCTTATAGGCAAAATTGCTTTATTTTACAAAGGTAAGTCTATTTACACTATAATATTCAAGTTTGGATCATTTTCTCAAAAGATAATGCAAACTGATCATTTCCTATTATTTTCACGCAGACAAGCAGTATTTACATGCTTTATGACAATTAGGTGCAAATGAGTCCTTATAAACAAAATTGCTTTATTTCATGAGGGTAAGTCTATTTACACTATAATATTCAGGTTTGGATCATTCTCTCATAAGAAAATGCAAACTGCATATTAACCATTATTTTAACGCATACCAGCAGTTTTTACATGCTTTATGACAATTAGGGGCAAATGGGTCCTTATAGGCAAAATTGCTTTATTTTACAAAGGTAAGTTTACCTAAACTATAACATTCAGGTTTGGATCATTCTCTCATAAGAAAATGCAAACTGCACATTTACTATCATTTTAACACAGCCAAGCAGTTTTTACATGCTTTACGACAATTAGGTGCAAATAAGTCCTTATAGGCAAAATTGCTTTATTTCATGAAGGTAAGTCTATTTACACTATAACATTCAGGTTTGGATCATTCTCTCATAAGAAAATGCAAACTGCATATTTACTATCATTTTCACGCAGACAAGCAGTTTTTACATGCTTTACGACAAATAGGTGCAAATGAGTCCTTATAGGCAAAATTGCTTTATTTTACAAAGGTAAGTTTACCTAAACTATAACATTCAGGTTTGGATCATTCTCTCATAAGAAAATGCAAACTGCATATTAACTATTATTTTAACGCATACAAGCAGTTTTTACAAGCTATATGACTAATGACAATTAGGTGCAAATGAGTCCTTATAGGCAAAATTGCTTTATTTCGTGAGGGTAAGTCTATTTACACTATAACATTCAGGTTTGGATCATTCTTTCATAAGAAAATGCAAACTGCATATTAACCATTATTTTAACGCTGACAAGCAGTTTTTACATGCTTTACGACAATTAGGTGCAAATGAGTCCTTATAGGCAAAATTGCTTTATTTCATGAAGGTAAGTCTATTTACACTATAACATTCAGGTTTGGATCATTCTATCATAAGAAAATGCAAACTGCATATTTACTATCATTTTTACGCAGACAAGCAGTTTTCACATGTTTTACGACAATTAGGTGGAAATAAGTCCTTAAAGGCAAAATTGTTTTATTTCACAAAGGTAAGTCTACTTTCACTATAACATCCAGGTTTGGATCATTCTCTCATAAGAAAATGCAAACTGCATATTAACCATTATTTTAACGCAGACAAGCAGTTTTTACATGCTTTACGACAATTAGGTGCAAATGAGTCCTTATAGGCAAAATTGCTGTATTTTACAAAGCTAAGTTTAACTAAACTATAACATTCAGGTTTGGATCATTCTCCCATAAGAAAATGCAAACTGCATATTAACCATTATTTTAACGCATACAAGCAGTTTTTACAAGCTATATGACAATTAGGTGCAAATGAGTCCTTATAGGCAAAATTGCTTTATTTTATGAAGGTAAGTCTATTTACACTATACCATTCAGGTTTTGATCTTTCTCTCATAAGAAAATGCAAACTGCATATTAACCATTATTTAAACGCAGACAAGCAGTTTTTACATGCTTTACGACAATTAGGTGCAAATGAGTCTTTATAGACAAAATTGCTTTATTTCATGAAGGTAATTCTACTTACACTATAACATTCAGGTTTGGATCATTCTCCCATAAGAAAACGCAAACTGCATATTAACCATTATTTTGACGCAGACAAGCAGGTTTAAATGCTTCACGACAATTGCGTGCAAAAGAGTCCTAATAAGCAGAATTGCTTTATTTCACAAAGGTAAGTCTATTTACACGATAACATTCGGGTTTGGATCATTCTCTCAAAAGATAATGCAAACTGATCATTTCCTATTATTTTCACGCAGACAAGCAGTATTTACATGCTTTATGACAATTAGGTTCAAATGAGTCCTTATAGGCAAATTTGCTTTATTTCATGAAGGTAAGTCTATTTACACTATAACATTCATAAAGCATGTAAAAACTGCCTGTCTGCGTTAAAATAATGGTTAATATGCACTTTGCATTTTCTTATGAGAGAATGATCCAAACCTAAATGTTATAGTGTAAATAGACTTACCTTTGTAAAATAAAGCAATTTTGCCTATAAAGACTCATTTGCACGCAATTGTCGTGAAGCATGTAAAAACTGCTTGTCTGCGTTAAAATAATGGTTAATATGCAGTTTGCATTTTCTTATGAGAGAACGATCCAAAACTGAATGTTATAGTGTAAATAGACTTACCTTCATGAAATAAAGCAATTTTGCCTATAAGGACTCATTTGCCCCTAATTGTCATAAAGCATGTAAAAACTGCTTGTCAGCGTTAAAATAATGGTTAATATGCAGTTTGCATTTTTTTATAAGAGAATGATCCAAACCTGAATGTTATAGTGAAAGTAGACTTACCTTTGTGGAATAAAACAATTTTGCCTTTATGGACTTATTTCCACCCAATTGTCGTAAAACATGTGAAAACTGCTTGTCTGTGTGAAAATGATAGTAAATATGCAGTTTGCATTTTCTTATGAGAGAATGATCCAAACCTGAATGTTATAGTGTAAATAGACTTACCTTTGTAAAATAAAGCAATTTTGCCTATAAGGACTCATTTGCACGCAATTGTCGTGAAGCATGTAAAAACTGCTTGTCTGCGTTAAAATAATGGTTAATATGCAGTTTGCATTTTCTTAGGAGAGAATGATCCAAACCTGAATGTTATAGTGAAAGTAGACTTACCTTTGTGAAATAAAACAATTTTGCCTTTAAAGACTTACTTCTACCTAATTGTCGTAAAACATGTGAAAACTGCTTGTCTGCGTGAAAACGATAGTAAATATGCAGTTTGCATTTTCTTATGAGAGAATGATCCAAACCTGAATGTTATAGTGTAAATAGACTTACCCTCATGAAATAAAGCTTTTTTGCCTATAAGGACTCATTTGCACCTAATTGTCGTAAAGCATGTAAAAACTGCTTGTCAGCGTTAAAATAACGGTTAATATGCAGTTTGCATTTTCTTATGTGAGAGAGATTCAAACCTGAATGTTATAGTGTAAATAGACTTACCTTTGTAAAATAAAGCAATTTTGCCTATAAGCACTCATTTGCACGCAATTGTCGTGATTCATGTAAAAACTGCTTGTATGCGTTAAAATAATGGTTAATATGCAGTTTGGATTTTCTTATGAGAGAATGATCCAAACCTGAATGTTATGGTTTAAGTAAACTTACCTTTGTAAAATAAAGCAATTTTGCCTATAAGGACTCATTTCCCCCTAATTGTCGTGAAGCATGTAAACACTGCTTGTTTGCGTGAAAATGATAGTAAATATGCAGTTTGCATTTTCTTGTGAGAGAATGATCCAAACCTGAATGTTATAGTGTAAATAGACTTACCCTCATGAAATAAAGCAATTTTGCCTATAAAGACTCATTTGCACCTAATTGTCGTAAAGCATGTAAAAACTGCTTGTCTGCGTTTAAATAATGGTTACTATGCATTTTGCATTTTCTTATGAGAGAATGATCCAAACCTGAATGTTATAGTGTAAATAGACTTAAATTTGTAAAATAAAGCAATTTTGCCTATAAGGACTCATTTGCACGCAATTGTCGTGAAGCATGTAAAAACTGCTTTTCTGCGTGAAAATGATAGTAAATATGAAGTTTGCATTTTCTTATGAGAGAATGATCCAAACCTAAATGTTATAGTGTAAATAGACTTACCTTTGTAAAATAAAGCAATTTTGCCTATAAAGACTCATTTGCACGCAATTGTCGTGAAGCATGTAAAAACTGCTTGTCTGCGTTAAAATAATGGTTAATATGCAGTTTGCATTTTCTTATGAGAGAATGATCCAAACCTGAATGTTATAGTGTAAATAGACTAACCTTCATGAAATAAAGCAATTTTGCCTATAAGGACTCATTTGCCCCTAATTGTCATAAGGCATGTAAAAACTGCTTGTCAGCGTTAAAATAATGATTAATATGCAGTTTGCATTTTCTTATGAGAGAATGATCCAAACCTGAATGTTATAGTGTAAATAGACTTACCTTCATGAAATAAATCAATTTTGCCTATAAGGACTCATTTGCCCCTAATTGTCATAAAGCATGTAAAAACTGCTTGTATGCGTTAAAATAATGTATAATATGCAGTTTGCATTTTCTTATGAGAGAATGATCCAAACCTAAATGTTATAGTGAAAATAGACTTACCTTTGTAAAATAAAGCAATTTTGCCTATAAGGACTCATTTGCACGCAATTGTCGTGAAGCATGTAAAAACTGCTTGTCTGCGTTAAAATAATGGTTTAATATGCAGTTTGCATTTTCTTATAAGAGAATGATCCAAACCTGAATGTTATAGTGTAAATAGACTTACCCTCATGAAATAAAGCAATTTTGCCTATAAAGACTCATTTGCACCTAATTGTCATAAAGCATGTAAAAACTGCTTGTATGCGTTAAAATGATAGTAAATATGCAGTTTGCATTTTCTTATGAGAGAATGATCCAAACCTAAATGTTATAGTGTAAATAGACTTACCCTCATGAAATAAAGCAATTTTGCCTATAAGGACTCATTTGCACCTAATTGTCATAAAGCTTGTAAAAACTGCTTGTATGCGTTAAAATAATAGTTAATATGCAGTTTGCATTTTCTTATGAGAGAATGATCCAAACCTGAATGGTATAGTGTAAATAGACTGACCTTTGTAAAATAAAGCAATTTTGCCTATAAGGACTCATTTGCACGCAATTGTCGTGAAGCATATAAAAACTGCTTGTCTGCGTGAAAATGATAGTAAATATGCAGTTTGCATTTTCTTATGAGAGAATGATCCAAACCTGACTGTTATAGTGTAAATAGACTTACCCTCATGTAATAAAGCAATTTTGCCTATAAAGAGTCATTTGCACCTAATTGTCGTAAAGCATGTAAAAACTGCTTGTCTGCGTTTAAATAATGGTTAATATGCAGTTTGCAATTTTTTATGAGAGAATGATCCAAACCTGAATGTTATAGTGTAAATAGACTTACCCTCTTGAAATAAAGCACTTTTGCCTATAAGGTCTCATTTGCACCTAAATGTCGTAAAGCATGTAAAAACTGCTCATCAGCGTTAAAATAATGGTTAATATGCAGTTTGCATTTTCTTATGAGAGAATGATCCAAACCTGAATGTTATAGTGTAAATAGACTTACCCTCATAATATAAAGCAATTTTGCCTATAAGGACTCATTTGCACCTAATTGTCATAAAGCTTGTAAAAACTGCTTGTATGCGTTAAAATAATAGTTAATATGCAGTTTGCATTTTAGTATGAGAGAATGATCTAAACCTGAATGTTATAGTTTAAGTAAACTTACCTTTGTAAAATAAAGCTATTTTGCCTATATAGACTCATTTGCCCCTAATTGTCATAAAGCATGTAAAAACTGCTTGTATGCGTTAAAATAATGGTTAATATGCAGTTTGCATTTTCTTATGAGAGAATGATCCAAACCTGAATGTTATAGTGTAAATAGACTTACCTTTGTAAGATAAAGCAATTTTGCCTATAAGGACTCATTTGCACGCAATTGTCGTGAAGCATATAAAAACTGCTTGTCTGCGTGAAAATGATATTAAATATGCAGTTTGCATTTTCTTATGAGAGAATGATCCAAACCTGAATGTTATAGTGTAAATAGACTAACCCTCATGTAATAAAGCAATTTTGCCTATAAAGACTCATTTGCACCTAATTGTCGTAAAGCATGTAAAAACTGCTTGTCTGCGTTTAAATAATAGTTAATATGCAGTTTGCATTTTCTTATGAGAGAATGATCCAAACCTGAATGTTATAGTGTAAATAGACTTACCTTCATGAAATAAAGCAATTTTGCCTATAAGGACTCATTTGCCCCTAATTGTCATAAAGCATGTAAAAACAGCTTGTATGCGTTAAAATAATGGTTAATATGCAGTTTGCATTTTCTTATGAGAGAATGATCCAAACCTGAATGTTATAGTGTAAATAGACTTACCCTCATGAAATAAAGCACTTTTGCCTATAAGGACTCATTTGCATCTAATTGTCATAAAGCATGTAAAAACTGCTTGTATGCGTTAAAATAATGGTTAATATGCAGTTTGCATTTTCTTATGAGAGAATGATCCAAACCTGAATGTTATATTGTAAATAGACTTACCCTCATGAAATAAAGCAATTTTGCCTATAAAGACTCATTTGCACCTAATTGTCATAAAGCATGTAAAAACTGCTTGTGTGCGTTAAAATGATAGTAAATATGCAGTTTGCATTTTCTTATGAGAGAATGATCCAAACCTAAATGTTATAGTGTAAATAGACTAACCCTCATGAAATAAAGCAATTTTGCCTATAAGGACTCATTTGCACGCAATTGTCGTGAAGCATGTAAAAACTGCTTGTCTGCGTTAAAATAATGGTTAATATGCAGTTTGCATTTTCTTATGAGAGAATGATCCAAACCTGAATGTTATATTGTAAATAGACTTACCCTCATGAAATAAAGCAATTTTGCCTATAAAGACTCATTTGCACCTAATTGTCATAAAGCATGTAAAAACTGCTTGTGTGCGTTAAAATGATAGTAAATATGCAGTTTGCATTTTCTTATGAGAGAATGATCCAAAACTAAATGTTATAGTGTAAATAGACTAACCCTCATGAAATAAAGCAATTTTGCCTATAAGGACTCATTTGCTCCTAATTGTCATAAAGCTTGTAAAAACTGCTTGTATGCGTTAAAATAATAGTTAACATGCAGTTTGCATTTTAGTATGAGAGAATGATCTAAACCTGAATGTTATAGTTTAAGTAAACTTACCTTTGTAAAATAAAGCAATTTTGCCTATATAGACTCATTTGCCCCTAATTGTCATAAAGCATGTAAAAACTGCTTGTATGCGTTAAAATAAAGGTTAATTTGCAGTTTGCATTTTCTTATGAGAGAATGATCCAAACCTGAATGTTATAGTGTAAATAGACTTACCTTTGTAAAATAAAGCAATTTTGCCTATAAGGACTCATTTGCACGCAATTGTCGTGAAGCATATAAAAACTGCTTGTCTGCGTGAAAATGATAGTAAATATGCAGTTTGCATTTTCTTATGAGAGAATGATCCAAACCTGAATGTTATAGTGTAAATAGACTTACCCTCATGTAATAAAGCAATTTTGCCTATAAAGACTCATTTGCACCTAATTGTCGTAAAGCATGTAAAAACTGCTTGTCTGCGTTTAAATAATGGTTAATATGCAGTTTGCATTTTCTTATGAGAGAATGATCCAAACCTGAATGTTATAGTGTAAATAGACTTACCTTCATGAAATAAAGCAATTTTGCCTATAAGGACTTATTTGCCCCTAATTGTCATAAAGCATGTAAAAACTGCTTGTCAGCGTTAAAATAATGGTTAATATGCAGTTTGCATTTTCTTATGAGAGAATGATCAAAACCTGAATGTTATAGTGTAAATAGACTTACCTTCATGAAATAAATTAATTTTGCCTATAAGAACTCATTTGCCCCTAATTATCATATAGCATGTAAAAACTGCTTGTATGCGTTAAAATAATGTATAATATGCAGTTTGCATTTTCTTATGAGAGAATGATCCAAACCTAAATGTTATAGTGAAAATAGACTTACCTTTGTAAAATAAAGCAATTTTGCCTATAAGGACTCATTTGCCCCTAATTGTCATAAAGCATGTAAAAACTGCTTGTATGCGTTAAAATAATGGTTAATATGCAGTTTGCATTTTCTTATGAGAGAATGATCCAAACCTGAATGTTATAGTGTAAATAGACTTAACTTCATGAAATAAATCAATTTTGCCTATAAGGACTCATTTGCCCCTAATTGTCATAAAGCATGTAAAAACTGCTTGTATGCGTTAAAATAATGTATAATATGCAGTTTGCATTTTCTTATGAGAGAATGATCCAAACCTAAATTAAATAGTGAAAATAGACTTACCTTTTTAAAATAACGCAATTTTGCCTATAAGGACTCATTTGCCCCTAATTGTCATAAAGCATGTAAAAACTGCTTGTAAGCGTTAAAATAATGGTTAATATGCAGTTTGCATTTTCTTATGAGAGAATGATCCAAACCTGAATGTTATAGTGTAAATAGACTTAACTTTGTAAAATAAAGCAATTTTGCCTATAAGGACTAATTTGCACGCAATTGTCGTGAAGCATGTAAAAACTGCTTTTCTGCGTGAAAATGATAGTAAATATGAAGTTTGCATTTTCTTATGAGAGAATGATCCAAACCTTAATGTTATAGTGTAAATGGACTTACCTTTGTAAAATAAAGCAATTTTGCCTATAAGGACTCATTTGCACGCAATTGTCGTGAAGCATGTAAAAACTGCTTGTCTGCGTTAAAATAATGGTTAATATGCAGTATGCACTTTCTTATGAGAGAATGATCCAAACCTGAATGTTATAATGTAAATAGACTTACCCTCATGAAATAAAGCAATTTTGCCTATAAAGACTCATTTGCACCTAATTGTCATAAAGCATGTAAAAACTGCTTGTGTGCGTTAAAATGATAGTAAATATGCAGTTTGCATTTTCTTATGAGAGAATGATCCAAACCTAAATGTTATAGTGTAAATAGACTAACCCTCATGAAATAAAGCAATTTTGCCTATAAGGACTCATTTGCACGCAATTGTCGTGAAGCATGTAAAAACTGCTTGTCTGCGTTAAAATAATGGTTAATATGCAGTTTGCATTTTCTTATGAGAGAATGATCCAAACCTGAATGTTATAGTGTAAATAGACTTACCTTCATGAAATTAAGCAATTTTGCCTATAAGGACTTATTTGCCCCTAATTGTCATAAAGCATGTAAAAACTGCTTGTCAGCGTTAAAATAATGGTTAATATGCAGTTTGCATTTTCTTATGAGAGAATGATCAAAACCTGAATGTTATAGTGTAAATAGACTTACCTTCATGAAATAAATTAATTTTGCCTATAAGAACTCATTTGCCCCTAATTATCATATAGCATGTAAAAACTGCTTGTATGCGTTAAAATAATGTATAATATGCAGTTTGCATTTTCTTATGAGAGAATGATCCAAACCTAAATGTTATAGTGAAAATAGACTTACCTTTGTAAAATAAAGCAATTTTGCCTATAAGGACTCATTTGCCCCTAATTGTCATAAAGCATGTAAAAACTGCTTGTATGCGTTAAAATAATGGTTAATATGCAGTTTGCATTTTCTTATGAGAGAATGATCCAAACCTGAATGTTATAGTGTAAATAGACTTAACTTCATGAAATAAATCAATTTTGCCTATAAGGACTCATTTGCCCCTAATTGTCATAAAGCATGTAAAAACTGCTTGTATGCGTTAAAATAATGTATAATATGCAGTTTGCATTTTCTTATGAGAGAATGATCCAAACCTAAATTAAATAGTGAAAATAGACTTACCTTTTTAAAATAACGCAATTTTGCCTATAAGGACTCATTTGCCCCTAATTGTCATAAAGCATGTAAAAACTGCTTGTAAGCGTTAAAATAATGGTTAATATGCAGTTTGCATTTTCTTATGAGAGAATGATCCAAACCTGAATGTTATAGTGTAAATAGACTTAACGTGGTAAAATAAAGCAATTTTGCCTATAAGGACTAATTTGCACGCAATTGTCGTGAAGCATGTAAAAACTGCTTTTCTGCGTGAAAATGATAGTAAATATGAAGTTTGCATTTTCTTATGAGAGAATGATCCAAACCTTAATGTTATAGTGTAAATG
This sequence comes from Xanthostigma xanthostigma, assembly GCA_963575645.1. Taxonomy (NCBI): domain Eukaryota; kingdom Metazoa; phylum Arthropoda; class Insecta; order Raphidioptera; family Raphidiidae; genus Xanthostigma; species Xanthostigma xanthostigma. Next base: position 33,042,225 of record OY754470.1, on the reverse strand, counting down.
GACTTACCTTTGTAAAATAAAGCAATTTTGCCTATAAGGACTCATTTGCACGCAATTGTCGTGAAGCATGTAAAAACTGCTTGTCTGCGTTAAAATAATGGTTAATATGCAGTATGCACTTTCTTATGAGAGAATGATCCAAACCTGAATGTTATAATGTAAATAGACTTACCTTCATGAAGTAAAGTAATTTTGCCTATAAGGACTCATTTGCCCCTAATTGTCATAAAGCATGTAAAAACTGCTTGTCAGCGTTAAAATATTGGTTAATATGCAGTTTGCATTTTCTTATGAGAGAATGATCCAAACCTTAATGTTATAGTGTAAATGGACTTACCTTTGTAAAATAAAGCAATTTTGCCTATAAGGACTCATTTGCACGCAATTGTCGTGAAGCATGTAAAAACTGCTTGTCTGCGTTAAAATAATGGTTAATATGCAGTTTGCATTTTCTTATGAGAGAATGATCCAAACCTGAATGTTATATTGTAAATAGACTTACCCTCATGAAATAAAGCAATTTTGCCTATAAAGACTCATTTGCACCTAATTGTCATAAAGCATGTAAAAACTGCTTGTGTGCGTTAAAATGATAGTAAATATGCAGTTTGCATTTTCTTATGAGAGAATGATCCAAACCTGAATGTTATAGTGTAAATAGACTTACCTTCATGAAATAAAGCAATTTTGCCTATAAGGACTCATTTGCCCCTGATTGTCATAAAGCATGTAAAAACTGCTTGTCAGCGTTAAAATAATGGTTAATATGCAGTTTGCATTTTCTTATGAGAGAATGATCCAAACCTGAATGTTATAGTGTAAATAGTCTTACCTTCATGAAATAAATCAATTTTGCCTATAAGGACTCATTTGCCCCTAATTGTCATAAAGCATGTAAAAACTGCTTGTATGCGTTAAAATAATGTATAATATGCAGTTTGCATTTTCTTATGAGAGAATGATCCAAACCTAAATGTTATAGTGAAAATAGACTTACCTTTGTAAAATAAAGCAATTTTGCCTATAAGGACTCATTTGCACGCAATTGTCGTGAAGCATGTAAAAACTGCTTGTCTGCGTTAAAATAATGGTTAATATGCAGTTTGCATTTTCTTATGAGAGAATGATCCAAACCTGAATGTTATAGTGTAAATAGACTTACCCTCATGAAATAAAGCAATTTTGCCTATAAAGACTCATTTGCACCTAATTGTCATAAAGCATGTAAAAACTGCTTGTATGCGTTAAAATGATAGTAAATATGCAGTTTGCATTTTCTTATGAGAGAATGATCCAAACCTAAATGTTATAGTGTAAATAGACTTACCCTCATGAAATAAAGCAATTTTGCCTATAAGGACTCATTTGCACCTAATTGTCATAAAGCAAGTAAAAACTGCTTGTATGCGTTAAAATAATAGTTAATATGCAGTTTTCATTTTAGTATGAGAGAATGATCTAAACCTGAATGTTATAGTTTAAGTAAACTTACCTTTGTAAAATAAAGCAATTTTGCCTATATAGACTCATTTGCCCCTAATTGTCATAAAGCATGTAAAAACTGCTTGTATGCGTTAAAATAATGGTTAATATGCAGTTTGCATTTTCTTATGAGAGAATGATCCAAACCTGAATGTTATAGTGTAAATAGACTTACCTTTGTAAAATAAAGCAATTTTGCCTATAAGGACTCATTTTCACGCAATTGTCGTGAAGCATATAAAAACTGCTTGTCTGCGTGAAAATGATAGTAAATATGCAGTTTGCATTTTCTTATGAGAGAATGATCCAAACCTGAATGTAATAGTGTAAATAGACTTACCCTCATGTAATAAAGTAATTTTGCCTATAAAGACTCATTTGCACCTAATTGTCATAAAGCTTGTAAAAACTGCTTGTATGCGTTAAAATAATAGTTGATATGCAGTTTGCATTTTCTTATTAGAGAATGATCTAAACCTGAATGTTATAGTTTAAGTAAACTTACCTTTGTAAAATAAAGCAATGTTGCCTATAAGGACTCATTTGCCCCTAATTGTCATAAAGCATGTAAAAACTGCTTGTATGCGTTAAAATAATGGTTAATATGCAGTTTGCATTTTCTTATGAGAGAATGATCCAAACCTGAATGTTATAGTGTAAATAGACTTACCCTCATGAATTAAAACAATTTTGCCTATAAGGACTCATTTGCACCTAATTGTCATAAAGCTTGTAAAAACTGCTTGTATGCGTTAAAATAATAGTTAATATGCAGTTTGCATTTTAGTATGAGAGAATGATCTAAACCTGAATGTTATAGTTTAAGTAAACTTACCTTTGTAAAATAAAGCAATTTTGCCTATATAGACTCATTTGCCCCTAATTGTCATAAAGCATGTAAAAACTGCTTGTATGCGTTAAAATAATGGTTAATATGCAGTTTGCATTTTCTTATGAGAGAATGATCTAAACCTAAATGTTATAGTGAAAATAGACTTACCTTTGTAAAATAAAGCAATTTTGCCTATAAGGACTCATTTGCACGCAATTGTCGTGAAGCATGTAAAAACTGCTTGTCTGCGTTAAAATAATGGTTAATATGCAGTTTGCATTTTCTTATGAGAGAATGATCCAAACCTGAATGTTATAGTGTAAATAGACTTACCCTCATGAAATAAAGCAATTTTGCCTATAAAGACTCATTTGCACCTAATTGTCATAAAGCATGTAAAAACTGCTTGTATGCGTTAAAATGATAGTAAATATGCAGTTTGCATTTTCTTATGAGAGAATGATCCAAACCTAAATGTTATAGTGTAAATAGACTTACCCTCATGAAATAAAGCAATTTTGCCTATAAGGACTCATTTGCACCTAATTGTCATAAAGCTTGTAAAAACTGCTTGTATGCGTTAAAATAATAGTTAATATGCAGTTTTCATTTTAGTATGAGAGAATGATCTAAACCTGAATGTTATAGTTTAAGTAAACTTACCTTTGTAAAATAAAGCAATTTTGCCTATATAGACTCATTTGCCCCTAATTGTCATAAAGCATGTAAAAACTGCTTGTATGCGTTAAAATAATGGTTAATATGCAGTTTGCATTTTCTTATGTGAGAATGATCCAAACCTGAATGTTATAGTGTAAATAGACTTACCTTTGTAAATTAAAGCAATTTTGCCTATAAGGACTCATTTTCACGCAATTGTCGTGAAGCATATAAAAACTGCTTGTCTGCGTGAAAATGATAGTAAATATGCAGTTTGCATTTTCTTATGAGAGAATGATCCAAACCTGAATGTAATAGTGTAAATAGACTTACCCTCATGTAATAAAGCAATTTTGCCTATAAAGACTCATTTGCACCTAATTGTCGTAAAGCATGTAAAAACTGCTTGTCTGCGTTTAAATAATGGTTAATATGCAGTTTGCAATTTCTTATGAGAGAATGATCCAAACCTGAATGTTATAGTGTAAATAGACTTACCCTCTTAAAATAAAGCACTTTTGCCTATAAGGACTCATTTGCACCTAATTGTCGTAAAGCATGTAAAAACTGCTTGTCAGCGTTAAAACAATGGTTAATATGCAGTTTGCATTTTCTTATGAGAGAATGATCCAAACCTGAATGTTATAGTGTAAATAGACTTACCCTCATGAATTAAAGCAATTTTGCCTATAAGGACTCATTTGCACCTAATTGTCATAAAGCTTGTAAAAACTGCTTGTATGCGTTAAAATAATAGTTAATATGCAGTTTGCATTTTAGTATGAGAGAATGATCTAAACCTGAATGTTATAGTTTAAGTAAACTTACCTTTGTAAAATAAAGCAATTTTGCCTATATAGACTCATTTGCCCCTAATTGTCATAAAGCATGTAAAAACTGCTTGTATGCGTTAAAATAATGGTTAATATGCAGTTTGCATTTTCTTATGAGAGAATGATCTAAACCTGAATGTTATAGTGTAAATAGACTTACCTTTGTAAAATAAAGCAATTTTGCCTATAAGGACTCATTTGCACGCAATTGTAGTGAAGCATATAAAAACTGCTTGTCTGCGTGAAAATGATATTAAATATGCAGTTTGCATTTTCTTATGAGAGAATGATCCAAACCTGAATGTTATAGTGTAAATAGACTTACCCTCATGTAATAAAGCAATTTTGCCTATAAAGACTCATTTGCACCTAATTGTCGTAAAGCATGTAAAAACTGCTTGTCTGCGTTTAAATAATGGTTAATATGCAGTTTGCATTTTCTTATGAGAGAATGATCCAAACCTGAATGTTATAGTGTTAATAGACTTACCTTCATGAAATAAAGCAATTTTGCCTATAAGGACTCATTTGCCCCTAATTGTCATAAAGCATGTAAAAACTGCTTGTAGGCGTTAAAATAATGGTTAATATGCAGTTTGCATTTTCTTATGAGAGAATGATCCAAACCTGAATGTTATAGTGTAAATAGACTTACCCTCATGAAATAAAGCACTTTTGCCTATAAGGACTCATTTGCACCTAATTGTCGTAAAGCATGTAAAAACTGCTTGTCAGCGTTAAAACAATGGTTAATATGCAGTTTGCATTTTCTTATGAGAGAATGATCCAAACCTGAATGTTATAGTGTAAATAGACTTACCCTAATGAAATAAAGAAATTTTGCCTATAAGGACTCATTTGCATCTAATTGTCATAAAGCATGTAAAAACTGCTTGTATGCGTTAAAATAATGGTTAATATGCAGTTTGCATTTTCTTATGAGAGAATGATCCAAACCTGAATGTTATAGTGAAAATAGACTTACTTTTGTAAAATAAAGCAATTATGCCTATAAGGACTCATTTGCACGCAATTGTCGTGAAGCATGTAAAAACTGCTTGTCTGCGTTAAAATAATGGTTAATATGCAGTTTGCATTTTCTTATGAGAGAATGATCCAAACCTGAATGTTATATTGTAAATAGACTTACCCTCATGAAATAAAGCAATTTTGCCTATAAAGACTCATATGCACCTAATTGTCATAAAGCATGTAAAAACTGCTTGTGTGCGTTAAAATGATAGTAAATATGCAGTTTGCATTTTCTTATGAGAGAATGATCCAAACCTGAATGTTATAGTGTAAATAGACTTACCCTCATGTAATAAAGCAATTTTGCCTATAAAGACTCATTTGCACCTAATTGTCGTAAAGCATGTAAAAACTGCTTGTCTGCGTTTAAATAATGGTTAATATGCAGTTTGCATTTTCTTATGAGAGAATGATCCAAACCTGAATGTTATAGTGTAAATAGACTTACCTTCATGAAATAAAGCAATTTTGCCTATAAGGACTCATTTGCCCCTAATTGTCATAAAGCATGTAAAAACTGCTTGTCAGCGTTAAAATAATGGTTAATATGCAGTTTGCATTTTCTTATGAGAGAATGATCCAAACCTGAATGTTATAGTGTAAATAGACTTACCTTCATGAAATAAATCAATTTTGCCTATAAGGACTCATTTGCCCCTAATTGTCATAAAGCATGTAAAAACTGCTTGTATGCGTTAAAATAATGTATAATATGCAGTTTGCATTTTCTTATGAGAGAATGATCCAAACCTAAATGTTATAGTGAAAATAGACTTACCTTTGTAAAATAAAGCAATTTTGCCTATAAGGACTCATTTGCACGCAATTGTCGTGAAGCATGTAAAAACTGCTTGTCTGCGTTAAAATAATGGTTGATATGCAGTTTGCATTTTCTTATGAGAGAATGATCCAAACCTGAATGTTATAGTGTAAATAGACTTACCCTCATGAAATAAAGCAATTTTGCCTATAAAGACTCATTTGCACCTAATTGTCATAAAGCATGTAAAAACTGCTTGTATGCGTTAAAATGATAGTAAATATGCAGTTTGCATTTTCTTATGAGAGAATGATCCAAACCTAAATGTTATAGTGTAAATAGACTTACCCTCATGAAATAAAGAAATTTTGCCTATAAGGACTCATTTGCACCTAATTGTCATAAAGCTTGTAAAAACTGCTTGTATGCGTTAAAATAATAGTTAATATGCAGTTTTCATTTTAGTATGAGAGAATGATCTAAACCTGAATGTTATAGTTTAAGTAAACTTACCTTTGTAAAATAACGCAATTTTGCCTATATAGACTCATTTGCCCCTAATTGTCATAAAGCATGTAAAAACTGCTTGTATGCGTTAAAATAATGGTTAATATGCAGTTTGCATTTTCTTATGTGAGAATGATCCAAACCTGAATGTTATAGTGTAAATAGACTTACCTTTGTAAAATAAAGCAATTTTGCCTATAAGGACTCATTTTCACGCAATTGTCGTGAAGCATATAAAAACTGCTTGTCTGCGTGAAAATGATAGTAAATATGCAGTTTGCATTTTCTTATGAGAGAATGATCCAAACCTGAATGTAATAGTGTAAATAGACTTACCCTCATGTAATAAAGCAATTTTGCCTATAAAGACTCATTTGCAACTAATTGTCGTAAAGCATGTAAAAACTGCTTGTCTGCGTTTAAATAATGGTTAATATGCAGTTTGCAATTTCTTATGAGAGAATGATCCAAACCTGAATGTTATAGTGTAAATAGACTTACCCTCTTAAAATAAAGCACTTTTGCCTATAAGGACTCATTTGCACCTAATTGTCATAGAGCTTGTAAAAACTGCTTGTATGCGTTAAAATAATAGTTGATATGCAGTTTGCATTTTCTTATTAGAGAATGATCTAAACCTGAAAGTTATAGTTTAAGTAAACTTACCTTTGTAAAATAAAGCAATTTTGCCTATAAGGACTCATTTGCCCCTAATTGTCATAAAGCATGTAAAAACTGCTTGTATGCGTTAAAATAATGGTTAATATGCAGTTTGCATTTTCTTATGAGAGAATGATCCAAACCTGAATGTTATAGTGTAAATAGACTTACCCTCATGAATTAAAGCAATTTTGCCTATAAGGACTCATTTGCACCTAATTGTCATAAAGCTTGTAAAAACTGCTTGTATGCGTTAAAATAATAGTTAATATGCAGTTTGCATTTTAGTATGAGAGAATGATCTAAACCTGAATGTTATAGTTTAAGTAAACTTACCTTTGTAAAATAAAGCAATTTTGCCTATATAGACTCATTTGCCCCTAATTGTCATAAAGCATGTAAAAACTGCTTGTATGCGTTAAAATAATGGTTAATATGCAGTTTGCATTTTCTTATGAGAGAATGATCTAAACCTGAATGTTATAGTGTAAATAGACTTACCTTTGTAAAATAAAGCAATTTTGCCTATAAGGACTCATTTGCACGCAATTGTCGTGAAGCATATAAAAACTGCTTGTCTGCGTGAAAATGATATTAAATATGCAGTTTGCATTTTCTTATGAGAGAATAATCCAAACCTGAATGTTATAGTGTAAATAGACTTACCCTCATGTAATAAAGCAATTTTGCCTATAAAGACTCATTTGCACCTAATTGTCGTAAAGCATGTAAAAACTGCTTGTCTGCGTTTAAATAATGGTTAATATGCAGTTTGCATTTTCTTATGAGAGAATGATCCAAACCTGAATGTTATAGTGTTAATAGACTTACCTTCATGAAATAAAGCAATTTTGCCTATAAGGACTCATTTGCCCCTAATTGTCATAAAGCATGTAAAAACTGCTTGTAGGCGTTAAAATAATGGTTAATATGCAGTTTGCATTTTCTTATGAGAGAATGATCCAAACCTGAATGTTATAGTGTAAATAGACTTACCCTCATGAAATAAAGCACTTTTGCCTATAAGGACTCATTTGCACCTAATTGTCGTAAAGCATGTAAAAACTGCTTGTCAGCGTTAAAACAATGGTTAATATGCAGTTTGCATTTTCTTATGAGAGAATGATCCAAACCTGAATGTTATAGTGTAAATAGACTTACCCTAATGAAATAAAGAAATTTTGCCTATAAGGACTCATTTGCATCTAATTGTCATAAAGCATGTAAAAACTGCTTGTATGCGTTAAAATAATTGTTAATATGCAGTTTGCATTTTCTTATGAGAGAATGATCCAAACCAGAATGTTATAGTGAAAATAGACTTACTTTTGTAAAATAAAGCAATTATGCCTATAAGGACTCATTTGCACGCAATTGTCGTGAAGCATGTAAAAACTGCTTGTCTGCGTTAAAATAATGGTTAATATGCAGTTTGCATTTTCTTATGAGAGAATGATCCAAACCTGAATGTTATATTGTAAATAGACTTACCCTCATGAAATAAAGCAATTTTGCCTATAAAGACTCATATGCACCTAATTGTCATAAAGCATGTAAAAACTGCTTGTGTGCGTTAAAATGATAGTAAATATGCAGTTTGCATTTTCTTATGAGAGAATGATCCAAACCTGAATGTTATAGTGTAAATAGACTTACCCTCATGTAATAAAGCAATTTTGCCTATAAAGACTCATTTGCACCTAATTGTCGTAAAGCATGTAAAAACTGCTTGTCTGCGTTTAAATAATGGTTAATATGCAGTTTGCATTTTCTTATGAGAGAATGATCCAAACCTGAATGTTATAGTGTAAATAGACTTACCTTCATGAAATAAAGCAATTTTGCCTATAAGGACTCATTTGCCCCTAATTGTCATAAAGCATGTAAAAACTGCTTGTCAGCGTTAAAATAATGATTAATATGCAGTTTGCATTTTCTTATGAGAGAATGATCCAAACCTGAATGTTATAGTGTAAATAGACTTACCTTCATGAAATAAATCAATTTTGCCTATAAGGACTCATTTGCCCCTAATTGTCATAAAGCATGTAAAAACTGCTTGTATGCGTTAAAATAATGTATAATATGCAGTTTGCATTTTCTTATGAGAGAATGATCCAAACCTAAATGTTATAGTGAAAATAGACTTACCTTTGTAAAATAAAGCAATTTTGCCTATAAGGACTCATTTGCACGCAATTGTCGTGAAGCATGTAAAAACTGCTTGTCTGCGTTAAAATAATGGTTGATATGCAGTTTGCATTTTCTTATGAGAGAATGATCCAAACCTGAATGTTATAGTGTAAATAGACTTACCCTCATGAAATAAAGCAATTTTGCCTATAAAGACTCATTTGCACCTAATTGTCATAAAGCATGTAAAAACTGCTTGTATGCGTTAAAATGATAGTAAATATGCAGTTTGCATTTTCTTATGAGAGAATGATCCAAACCTAAATGTTATAGTGTAAATAGACTTACCCTCATGAAATAAAGAAATTTTGCCTATAAGGACTCATTTGCACCTAATTGTCATAAAGCTTGTAAAAACTGAATGTATGCGTTAAAATAATAGTTAATATGCAGTTTTCATTTTAGTATGAGAGAATGATCTAAACCTGAATGTTATAGTTTAAGTAAACTTACCTTTGTAAAATAACGCAATTTTGCCTATATAGACTCATTTGCCCCTAATTGTCATAAAGCATGTAAAAACTGCTTGTATGCCTTTAAATAATGGTTAATATTTAGTTTGCATTTTCTTATGAGAGAATGATCCAAACCTGAATGTTATAGTGTAAATAGACTTACCTTTGTAAAATAAAGCAATTTTGCCTATAAGGACTCATTTTCACGCAATTGTCGTGAAGCATATAAAAACTGCATGTCTGCGTGAAAATGATAGTAAATATGCAGTTTGCATTTTCTTATGAGAGAATGATCCAAACCTGAATGTAATAGTTTAAATAGACTTACCCTCATGTAATAAAGCAATTTTGCCTATAAAGACTCATTTGCACCTAATTGTCGTAAAGCATGTAAAAACTGCTTGTCTGCGTTTAAATAATGGTTAATATGCAGTTTGCAATTTCTTATGAGAGAATGATCCAAACCTGAATGTTATAGTGTAAATAGACTTACCCTCTTAAAATAAAGCACTTTTGCCTATAAGGACTCATTTGCACCTAATTGTCATAAAGCTTGTAAAAACTGCTTGTATGCGTTAAAATAATAGTTGATATGCAGTTTGCATTTTCTTATTAGAGAATGATCCAAACCTGAATGTTATAGTGTAAATAGACTTACCTTAATGAAATAAAGCAATTTTGCCTATAAGGAATCATTTGCATCTAATTGTCATAAAGCATGTAAATACTGCTTGTATGCGTTAAAATAATGGTTAATATGCAGTTTGCATTTTCTTATGAGAGAATGATCCAAACCTGAATGTTATAGTGTAAATAGACTTACCTTTGTAAAATAAAGCAATTTTGCCTATAAGGACTTATTTCCACGCAATTGTCGTGAAGCATGTAAAAAGTAAAAACTGCTTGTCTGCGTGAAAATGATAGTAAATATGCAGTTTGCATTTTCTTATGAGAGAATGATCCAAACCTGAATGTTATAGTGTAAATAGACTTACCTTTGTAAAATAAAGCAATTTTGCCTATAAGGACTCATTTGCACGTAATTGTCGTGAAGCATGTAAAAACTGCTTGTCTGCGTTAAAATAATGGTTAATATGCAGTTTGCATTTTCTTATGAGAGAATGATCCAAACCTGAATGTTATAGTGAAAGTAGACATACCTTTGTGAAATAAAACAATTTTGCCTTTAAAGACTTACTTCTACCTAATTGTCGTAAAACATGTGAAAACTGCTTGTCTGCGTGAAAATGATAGTAAATATGCAGTTTGCATTTTCTTATGAGAGAATGATCCAAACCTGAATGTTATAGTGTAAATAGACTTACCCTCATGAAATAAAGCACTTTTGCCTATAAGGACTCATTTGCACCTAATTGTCGTAAAGCATGTAAAAACTGCTTGTCAGCGTTAAAATAATGGTTAATATGCAGTTTGCATTTTCTTATGTGAGAGAGATTCAAACCTGAATATTATTATAGTGTAAATTGACTTACCTTAATGAAATAAAGCAATTTTGCCTATAAGGACTCATTTGCCCCTAATTGTCATAAAGCATGTAAAAACTGCTTGTATGCGTTAAAATAATGGTTAATATGCAGTTTGCATTTTCTTATGAGAGAATGATCCAAACCTGAATGTTATAGTGAAAATAGACTTACCTTTTTAAAATAACGCAATTTTGCCTATAAGGACTCATTTGCACGCAATTGTCGTGAAGCATGTAAAAACTGCTTGTCTGCGTTAAAATAATGGTTAATATGCAGTATGCATTTTCTTATGAGAGAATGATCCAAACCTGAATGGTATAGTGTAAATAGACTTACCCTCATGAAATAAAGCAATTTTGCCTATAAAGACTCATTTGCACCTAATTGTCATAAAGCATGTAAAAAACTGCTTGTATGCGTTAAAATGATAGTAAATATGCAGTTTGCATTTTCTTATGAGAGAATGATCCAAACCTGAATGTTATAGTGTAAATAGACTTTCCCTCATGTAATAAAGCAATTTTGCCTATAAAGACTCATTTGCACCTAATTGTCGTAAAGCATGTAAAAACTGCTTGTCTGCGTTTAAATAATGGTTAATATGCAGTTTGCATTTTCTTATGAGAGAATGATCCAAACCTGAATGTTATAGTGTAAATAGACTTACCTTCATGAAATAAAGCAATTTTGCCTATAAGGACTCATTTGCCCCTAATTGTCATAAAGCATGTAAAAACTGCTTGTCAGCGTTAAAATAATGGTTAATATGCAGTTTGCATTTTCTTATGAGAGAATGATCCAAACCTGAATGTTATAGTGTAAATAGACTTACCTTCATGAAATAAATCAATTTTGCCTATAAGGACTCATTTGCCCCTAATTGTCATAAAGCATGTAAAAACTGCTTGTATGCGTTAAAATAATGTATAATATGCAGTTTGCATTTTCTTATGAGAGAATGATCCAAACCTAAATGTTATAGTGAAAATAGACTTACCTTTGTAAAATAAAGCAATTTTGCCTATAAGGACTCATTTGCACGCAATTGTCGTGAAGCATGTAAAAACTGCTTGTCTGCGTTAAAATAATGGTTGATATGCAGTTGGCATTTTCTTATGAGAGAATGATCCAAACCTGAATGTTATAGTGTAAATAGACTTACCCTCATGAAATAAAGCAATTTTGCCTATAAAGACTCATTTGCACCTAATTGTCATAAAGCATGTAAAAACTGCTTGTATGCGTTAAAATGATAGTAAATATGCAGTTTGCATTTTCTTATGAGAGAATGATCCAAACCTAAATGTTATAGTGTAAATAGACTTACCCTCATGAAATAAAGAAATTTTGCCTATAAGGACTCATTTGCACCTAATTGTCATAAAGCTTGTAAAAACTGATTGTATGCGTTAAAATAATAGTTAATATGCAGTTTTCATTTTAGTATGAGAGAATGATCTAAACCTGAATGTTATAGTTTAAGTACACTTACCTTTGTAAAATAACGCAATTTTGCCTATATAGACTCATTTGCCCCTAATTGTCATAAAGCATGTAAAAACTGCTTGTATGCGTTTAAATAATGGTTAATATTTAGTTTGCATTTTCTTATGAGAGAATGATCCAAACCTGAATGTTATAGTGTAAATAGACTTACCTTTGTAAAATAAAGCAATTTTGCCTATAAGGACTCATTTTCACGCAATTGTCGTGAAGCATATAAAAACTGCATGTCTGCGTGAAAATGATAGTAAATATGCAGTTTGCATTTTCTTATGAGAGAATGATCCAAACCTGAATGTAATAGTTTAAATAGACTTACCCTCATGTAATAAAGCAATTTTGCCTATAAAGACTCATTTGCACCTAATTGTCGTAAAGCATGTAAAAACTGCTTGTCTGCGTTTAAATAATGGTTAATATGCAGTTTGCAATTTCTTATGAGAGAATGATCCAAACCTGAATGTTATAGTGTAAATAGACTTACCCTCTTAAAATAAAGCACTTTTGCCTATAAGGACTCATTTGCACCTAATTGTCATAAAGCTTGTAAAAACTGCTTGTATGCGTTAAAATAATAGTTGATATGCAGTTTGCATTTTCTTATTAGAGAATGATCCAAACCTGAATGTTATAGTGTAAATAGACTTACCTTAATGAAATAAAGCAATTTTGCCTATAAGGAATCATTTGCATCTAATTGTCATAAAGCATGTAAATACTGCTTGTATGCGTTAAAATAATGGTTAATATGCAGTTTGCATTTTCTTATGAGAGAATGATCCAAACCTGAATGTTATAGTGTAAATAGACTTACCTTTGTAAAATAAAGCAATTTTGCCTATAAGGACTTATTTCCACGCAATTGTCGTGAAGCATGTAAAAAGTAAAAACTGCTTGTCTGCGTGAAAATGATAGTAAATATGCAGTTTGCATTTTCTTATGAGAGAATGATCCAAACCTGAATGTTATAGTGTAAATAGACTTACCTTTGTAAAATAAAGCAATTTTGCCTATAAGGACTCATTTGCACGTAATTGTCGTGAAGCATGTAAAAACTGCTTGTCTGCGTTAAAATAATGGTTAATATGCAGTTTGCATTTTCTTATGAGAGAATGATCCAAACCTGAATGTTATAGTGAAAGTAGACATACCTTTGTGAAATAAAACAATTTTGCCTTTAAAGACTTACTTCTACCTAATTGTCGTAAAACATGTGAAAACTGCTTGTCTGCGTGAAAATGATAGTAAATATGCAGTTTGCATTTTCTTATGAGAGAATGATCCAAACCTGAATGTTATAGTGTAAATAGACTTACCTTTGTAAAATAACGCAATTTTGCCTATATAGACTCATTTGCCCCTAATTGTCATAAAGCATGTAAAAACTGCTTGTATGCGTTTAAATAATGGTTAATATTTAGTTTGCATTTTCTTATGAGAGAATGATCCAAACCTGAATGTTATAGTGTAAATAGACTTACCTTTGTAAAATAAAGCAATTTTGCCTATAAGGACTCATTTTCACGCAATTGTCGTGAAGCATATAAAAACTGCATGTCTGCGTGAAAATGATAGTAAATATGCAGTTTGCATTTTCTTATGAGAGAATGATCCAAACCTGAATGTAATAGTTTAAATAGACTTACCCTCATGTAATAAAGCAATTTTGCCTATAAAAACTCATTTGCACCTAATTGTCGTAAAGCATGTAAAAACTGCTTGTCTGCGTTTAAATAATGGTTAATATGCAGTTTGCAATTTCTTATGAGAGAATGATCCAAACCTGAATGTTATAGTGTAAATAGACTTACCCTCTTAAAATAAAGCACTTTTGCCTATAAGGACTCATTTGCACCTAATTGTCATAAAGCTTGTAAAAACTGCTTGTATGCGTTAAAATAATAGTTGATATGCAGTTTGCATTTTCTTATTAGAGAATGATCCAAACCTGAATGTTATAGTGTAAATAGACTTACCTTAATGAAATAAAGCAATTTTGCCTATAAGGAATCATTTGCATCTAATTGTCATAAAGCATGTAAATACTGCTTGTATGCGTTAAAATAATGGTTAATATGCAGTTTGCATTTTCTTATGAGAGAATGATCCAAACCTGAATGTTATAGTGTAAATAGACTTACCTTTGTAAAATAAAGCAATTTTGCCTATAAGGACTTATTTCCACGCAATTGTCGTGAAGCATGTAAAAAGTAAAAACTGCTTGTCTGCGTGAAAATGATAGTAAATATGCAGTTTGCATTTTCTTATGAGAGAATGATCCAAACCTGAATGTTATAGTGTAAATAGACTTACCTTTGTAAAATAAAGCAATTTTGCCTATAAGGACTCATTTGCACGTAATTGTCGTGAAGCATGTAAAAACTGCTTGTCTGCGTTAAAATAATGGTTAATATGCAGTTTGCATTTTCTTATGAGAGAATGATCCAAACCTGAATGTTATAGTGAAAGTAGACATACCTTTGTGAAATAAAACAATTTTGCCTTTAAAGACTTACTTCTACCTAATTGTCGTAAAACATGTGAAAACTGCTTGTCTGCGTGAAAATGATAGTAAATATGCAGTTTGCATTTTCTTATGAGAGAATGATCCAAACCTGAATGTTATAGTGTAAATAGACTTACCCTCATGAAATAAAGCACTTTTGCCTATAAGGACTCATTTGCACCTAATTGTCGTAAAGCATGTAAAAACTGCTTGTCAGCGTTAAAATAATGGTTAATATGCAGTTTGCATTTTCTTATGTGAGAGAGATTCAAACCTGAATATTATTATAGTGTAAATTGACTTACCTTAATGAAATAAAGCAATTTTGCCTATAAGGACTCATTTGCCCCTAATTGTCATAAAGCATGTAAAAACTGCTTGTATGCGTTAAAATAATGGTTAATATGCAGTTTGCATTTTCTTATGAGAGAATGATCCAAACCTGAATGTTATAGTGAAAATAGACTTACCTTTTTAAAATAACGCAATTTTGCCTATAAGGACTCATTTGCACGCAATTGTCGTGAAGCATGTAAAAACTGCTTGTCTGCGTTAAAATAATGGTTAATATGCAGTATGCATTTTCTTATGAGAGAATGATCCAAACCTGAATGGTATAGTGTAAATAGACTTACCCTCATGAAATAAAGCAATTTTGCCTATAAAGACTCATTTGCACCTAATTGTCATAAAGCATGTAAAAAACTGCTTGTATGCGTTAAAATGATAGTAATTATGCAGTTTGCATTTTCTTATGAGAGAATGATTAAAACCTGAATGTTATAGTGTAAATAGACTTACCCTCATGAAATAAAGCAATTTTGCCTATATAGACTCATTTGCACCTAATTGTCATAAAGCTTGTAAAAACTGCTTGTATGCGTTAAAATAATAGTTGATATGCAGTTTGCATTTTCTTATTAGAGAATGATCCAAACCTGAATGTTATAGTGTAAATAGACTTACTCTATTTACACTATACCATTCAGGTTTGGATCATTCTCTCATAAGAAAATGCAAACTGCATATTAACCATTATTTTAACGCAACAAGCAGTTTTTACATGCTTTACGACAATTAGGTGCAAGTGAGTCCTTATAGGCAAAATTGTTTTATTTCACAAAGGTAAGTCTACTTTCACTATAATATTCAGGGTTGGATCATTCTCTCATAAGAAAATGCAACTTGCATATTAACTATTATTTTAACGCAGACAAGCAGTTTTTACATGCTTCACGACAATTGCGTGCAAATGAGTCCTTATAAGCAAAATTGCTTTATTTCATGAGAGTAAGTCTATTTACACTATAACATTCAGGTTTGGATCATTCTCTCATAAGAAAATGCAAACTGCATTGTTACGGTTAAATTTTGAAATTTTGTCGTATTCTAACATTATTTCCTTGAGGGTAGGCAACTGAGATTATTCAATTCAGTACAATTTCTTTCGCGGTATATTTTTTTTTTTTTTTTTTAATTTAACTAAACCACTACCGATCTGCGAATATTTTTCTTATATAGATTTTCATGAATTTTGTCTGCGAGGCAGACTTGTGACTTATTTATTTATTCAGGATTTAAGAGTTTTTTTTTTTTGTACGAATAATTGTGAAGGCGCCGTGCGCCGACTGTAACCACTAGGTCGTGTACTTGTTTTCTTTTGATTTTTAATATATATGTATATGTTTGATGAATTGTGGTTATAATTGCTTTTTCTTTGGTCCATCCCCTCATTGCCTGAGTCGAAAGTCAGCGACCCTTTCCGGCGGTACCAATATCTGACTTTGGCGCCTAACTAAAATATTTATCACTATTTTGTGGGACTCTCCCACCTCTCGTATACCTGCGTACAGCTGGAGGTATTGTGGGCCACCAAAGGAATTCCGGTAAGTTCTTCCCTTCTAGTTTTTTTTTTGGTACACTATTGCGTGGTCATTTAACGCCCCACCCCTAACTGCCGACTGAAGGCCGAAGCATCCCTTTTGTCACGCGCTGTCAGTGTGACGGCGTGACAAAATTTTGGCGCCCAACGTGGGGCCTCTTTGCGTTAAAACCTTCCGTATTGATAGATGTTGTTTAGATGAGTTTTTCGTGACCTACATATACATATATATCGAAGAATCTCGTTAGAGATTCTTTTCTGTGCTAAATGCCGACGTATCTCTAACGTATTCTTATACATTGATTTTGCCTAGCTCCCATATAACGCCGTGTATATGAGACGAGTTTCCAAGTTTTATAGTTTTGTGACCACGTGACTTTCATAGGACCGATTTTTCGTATCACCCATATATACTTCTGTACCACAATAACAGCTTATACTGCGAGGGTGCCCGTGGACGAGTGGTTACGACGTTAGACTAGTAATAACACTAATAACAGGGTCTCGGGTTCGATTCCCAGCAGCATCATTGGAAAAGTTTTTTTTTCCTACTCCATTTTATTTCCACTTGATATTTATATATAATCATATATTTTTTTTTTAATTTTTAATTTTTTTTTAATTTTTAATTTTTTTTTAATTTTTAATTTTTTTTAATTTTTAATTTTTTTTTGCATTTTTAATTGTTTTTTTTTATTTTTAATTTATTTTCTCAATTTTTTTCTCATATACCTACATATTTTTATTTCTTTTTAATTTTTTAATTTTTTATTTTCTTGTTTTTTGAAAAATACACTTTCGTCAAATTTTTTATTAAAAAATAATAAAATATATGATTGAAGTTAGATTTAAATAATTTAATTTATTAAAAAACATATTTATCATATAAAGTGCAACAAAAATTAAAAAGTGGAAAGTTTTCAAAGTGAAACTTCTTTTTTTAATGCAAAATAAGTAGGTATTTTACAAATGATATGAAAAAAATTTTGTATTTTTAATGGTTGGCCTTGTTCATTGATTTTTATTTCATGCCTTCAAAATTGGCCTTCATGGAATCTGTGGCCTCTTAATTCTAAAAATGCACATACGTTTATTTTTTGGAGAAAAAATAAAAAAATGTCTCACACTTTGGAAAAAGACGTGAAATCTTAAAAAAAAAACTTCGGAGAAGTAAAAACTTCGTTCTGTGCTAAATTCAAAAACTTGAGGCGACTGAATCTCAGAATTATAACTTAAAAAAAAAAGAATTTCGAGGCAGACAAGAAATTGAAATCAAGCTCGAAATTCTGTGCCTAAGACGTCGAAAAAAAAAAGAATTTTGAGGCAGACAAGGAATTGAAATCCAACTTCGAAATTCTGTGCTTATAAATGCTACAAGAGCAACAGCAAAAAAAAGTGCACAGACGGCGTTTTTTTAGTGGTAACTAAAGGAGTTATGCGAACACCGTCTTTGCATTTTTTTGCTGTTGCTCTTGTAGCTTTTATAAGCACAGAATTTCGAAGTTGGATTTAAATTCCTTGTCTGCCTCAAAATTCTTTTTTTTTTCGACGTCTTAGGCACAGAATTTCGAGCTTGATTTCAATTTCTTGTCTGCCTCGAAATTCTTTTTTTTTTAAGTTATAATTCTGAGATTCAGTCGCCTCAAGTTTTTGAATTTAGCACAGAACGAAGTTTTTACTTCTCCGAAGTTTTTTTTTTAAGATATATATATACATATTGTGACGAATGAGCTGCGAGCTCGGATATTTTGTTGTGCGACCTTTTGTTTTGTTTAGTGGTTTCGTTGATGAACCAACCACCCCTTTTGTGTCAGGCGCGGTCGCAGCCTGAAATTTTGGGGGGGGTCACTCACTACACTAATAAAAAATAGGTATTTGGAATAAAATTTCCTTTTATTATTTGGCAAATTTTTGAGATTTTTCAATTTGACCTTAGATTTTGGGGGGGGTCATGTCCCCTGTGACCCCCCCCTTCGGACCGCGCCTGTTTTGTGTGAAGTATAACGAACGATCTAGAATTACCCTTGATTGACCTTGACCTTTCTCTTGTGTAATAGATTTTAGTCGAGTATTTTTTTTTGTTGTTGTTTTTTTTTGTGTGGCCGTTACTGTATTGAGACTTGTTTCAACTACTTGTTTGCGGCATTTACTAATAGTCGCTATGGCATATTCCGGAGTGGACATTAACCGATTGAAGAAGGAGGAACTTCAATATGAGCTTCGCATTCGAGGAGCAAATATTGAGGACGATAGAGTCGACCCGATGCGTGCACGTTTGCGTTCGCTTATGCGATTAGAAGCACTACCCCCTATTTTGTTAACTTTGGTAAAGAGTATGTTGGATCTGGTGACCATTATAGAATACGACCTCCGCAAGATGATGTTGAGCTCCCTACGGAAATACAACAGCGTACCGCTGGTTATCAAACTATGTTTGCAACTATTCAGAATCGATTACTTCGGGCTTCCGAACGAGTTAGACATCGTTATAATCTAAGACGACGACCTGTACACTTTGATATAGGACAATTAGTTTACCGCCGAAACAAAGTTTTATCTGATGCTCTCAATTATTTTACGGCAAAACTAGCGCCGAAATACGTTGGGCCATATCGAATTCGACGTAAACCAGGTCAGTGGACCTACGAATTGGAAACTTGTGAAGGAGAGGCCGCTGGAACCTGGCATGTTCAAGATCTTAAGTTGGCCGACGATTTCGCCGACGCTGAGTAATTTTTTTTGTGTGTTGTTTTGTCTCGCTGTATGTAGTCCTTTTGGTAATGAAGAATTATGCCGAATAATTATTCTTTCGTTGTTGTGTGTTATTGCGTTTCGTTTACGGCCCCACTTATTGATAGAAGCCGTGCGGGGGCCGGCGAAGAATAGTCCCGCGGTACGTTCCGCCGATCGTAAAAGTCGATCAAGTGAACCCACACACACCACAGTACATTTTCCCTTCACTATCACACTTACACAACACCACTATATACACTCCAGTTGGATTTAAAGAAGCCGTGCGGGGGCCGGCGAAGAATAGTCCCGTGGTACGTTCCGCCGATCGTAAAAGGCGATCAAGTGAACCCACACACACCACAGTACATTTTCTGCACTTACACAACACCACTATATACACTCCAGTTGGATTTAAAGATTCGATTGTGACTAACCCGATTTCGACAATTTTTTTTTTTCCCGAAAGTGACTTAGACTTTTCTATAATTTCTTTAAATGCCCTGCGGTAAAGGGGTGTACAAGAATTCTTTCGCGGTTTGATCTTACCGGCCGTAAGAGGCGGCCATTGCGTAGATCGTTGACAATTATTCTGATAGTTACCGTTCTTTTCTCTGTCGATCGACGTTGCGTAGTAATCATTGCTCTGAATTTGAGCGCTTGTTGCTTATGGATTTGGATGAATTCCGTTACTGCTTTGCAGGATTTGCCTAAGCTCTAGTGTGGCGTTAGGAGATGTCAACTTTTTTGTGTTTTATTTTGTTTGGTGGACGTGATTGGAGAAACACAATATAATATTGGATTTGAAGTTTTCTTCCCGCTCACCCATCTGTTTGTGTTGTGATAAAGTGATCAAAGTACCTATAGTGTCTTTGAAGTTTATTGGCACCTCCACTCTGATTATTCAGGATTTGGCTTTACTCGAGTCTGAGTAGTGTGCTACATCAACGTTAGGTCCAGCGAAACTGTTCTTGGTAGTCTACAGAATTTCCCGATTTTGACAAGTGCCCGGCTTAGAGATTATTTTTTTTGAGCGTTCGTATGCTCTTGATTTTAGGAGTTGAATGTTCTTGTATTTAATTATGTTTTCTTTCCTTGTCCACTTATATATAGTGCCGTATGTCTTATGTTGTGTTTGAAACGAGTGTGCTTACAATCTTTGATATCTAAACCCGTCTCTATATCCTGGAGACCGTTAAGCATACTATTGTATTTTTCCTTGAGTCTTGTTCTGAACCCATAACCATAATCATGGAGATTGGCAACTTTTGTATGTCACGAATTCCTGGTTATTGTAATGGAGATAGTCGAACTTTCTCTTTTCTTTTGAAGAATTTTTCTTTTCTTGAGTGTTGTTTGATTAGGGGTGATGATTCCCTCTAACGTTACTCGTTGTGTTCATGGGCTCTGTTGGAGCAGATATTTTGATTTTGTGAGAATTCTGGAATGTGAGTTTTGTTTAGTTAGATTGGTTTCAGACGGCATCAGTCGTCAGAAAACTCAGGGAGTTTTCTGCCTGACGGGGTAAGGGGGGAGTTGTTACGGTTAAATTTTGAAATTTTGTCGTATTCTAACATTATTTCCTTGAGGGTAGGCAACCTATCATTCAGTATAGTAATTTCGCTGCATTTCGTGTAGATACTTTTCTTTTGGGAAGTAGGTTGTATATTTTGCCAGTAGATGGGTTTAACAGTAAGGTATTCCGCTATAGAATGACGCTGTCAATGTTCTGTTCGATTTGGATTTTATTGCGACGGATTTCTAAGATGGCTTGCTGTGATGATACATGAATAAAAGTTACATCCTGGATCATCTGCCCGAAAATTTGAATTTTATAGCCTGAAGTGATTGTTTATTCTTGTCTGCAAGATAATGAATGTTTTTCCGACTGGATTTTTCGATTTTCCTACTGGTAAGATCTTTTGCCTTGCATAAAATTTTCTGTCCACGTGTGACTTTTGGTCAACCTTTTTTTTTGATGATTATATATGGAAATCTTGTAGGTTCCTAGTCGAAGGAACACCATGCATTATGGTATGAAATAGCGATGATGTAGTTCGTCGAATGAAAATCATTTGGAAATGTAACCTGTATGGTGACGAAATAGGACCTGGTTCTTATTTGCTGTCTTATGGATCTACCGGCTCTGGGGTTCATCACATCAACTGAATTTCCAGTCTGACGTTCATCTGAAAGATCTACTCAGCTTGGTAAAAGTAGTCGAAGCCAACAAGTAGTGAGTTGTTCCATTTAGCTTTTGTGTGTGTGCAAATCTCATTGTCACTGAAGACACTACATATTGAAATTTCGTTCTCGTGCGTTTGACTTTTCTACGGGTATCAATCGAAGCCCTAATTCATTGTCGAATAGATCTTCGTTCATCGGAGCCTTGTTCGTGTTCCGATAGTCCATCCGACAAACGTAGTATTTCTTGGAACGCATCGATGAGTATCGTTAATTAAATATTAGCTCAATATAGTAAAAACTATGCCACTGTTACTTAATTTACTAGCTTATTCATGAATTTTTTTGCAAAAAAAAAAATATTAAGTCATACGTAGAATTGTACAGAGCTGTATTAAGTAGATGTAAATTTTGGCTTCACCGTTTCATTTATTGACGACCTATCGAGTAAGAATTTGAGTTATTTGTGCTAAATTATATTCGTAAAAATGTTAAATTTGTGCTTCCCACAATAATTTTTTTTTACCTTATGAAATATTTATAGGGTACGTTGCCCAATTGCCTGAATGGTCAACGATAAGATTAATTTAAGTTATTTATGCCTCCGATTAAGTATTTGTACCTCCGATTAAGTATTTGTACCTCCGATGCTCCGTTTGTGCTTAGAAAACTGAATGCCGATGGCCGGTGTGATTTTTAATTGACTGAGCAACATTTCATTAGAGTCGTTCTGAAATTTAGTTTTTTTGTTATGCTACAAACTTTGTAACTTCACTTCATTGCCGCCCTGTGGGGTTGGGGCTACAACCACTTACCTTAGAGAATACCCCCACCGTTTGCTCTTGACGGACCGTAAAAGGCGGTTGCCAAACAGCATTTCACTTCGTGTACGAATTTCTTTATTTTGTTTTGCCAAACGAAGTGTAGAAAGTTCATTTAGTTATGAATATTATTTTTTTTTTACTATTAATCTCTTTTGAACAGCCTGTGATTTGGTAGTCAAGCTGTTGTCTGTTTTAATAAAATTTTGAATTTATTATGTTGCTCGGCATCGTTACGCCTGCCATTGACTTATGTATGTATATAATGTTTTGGAACCTCTGGTTTAAGTATTAAGAAATGTTGTACATAACCTGGTACCACGTTATTTTTGTTGTCTAGTTAATTATGAACTATACCACGTTATTTTTGTTGTCTAGTTAATTATGAACTATATCACGTTATTTTCTTTTGATTTAAGTATGTAGTTTTTTTGAAGTGTTCAGAAATGACCACCTTTTCATGTAACTGATTTAGGTACGCTGGAAGAAGGGTTGTTACAGTAACCAAGTTGTTTGTTGAATTATTATGTAAATTATTCTGACGTTATGATTCGGTCAATGTAATTGCGGGTCTTTTGAGTACGGTATTTTGTATTTTAGTGCCTTCATTTTTTTTTTGTGTGCTTTACGCTGGGGGAAAAACGTCGAAGTACGGATTTAAATAACCTCGCACTGTTCTGCAATTTTGGGTACTTGCTTTTGTGCGTTACGCTAGGGGAAAAACGTCGAAGAACGGATTTAAATAACCTCGCAGTGTTTTGCAATTTTGGGTACTTGTTTTGAGCGATTCGCTGGGGAACGTCTTAGACGGATTTAAATAGCCTCAGACATCGTCTCGCGTCTTGTTGTATGATTTTGTGATATTGATAGTATTGCGGAAATTCTGAAGTTTTAAATTTATGATTTAGATTTCTTTGTGTCTTGGTCGTGTACGGACGACAATAAATTTTTGGGGGTTACTGTTACAACACTACCTTCTACCAACGTTTACTACATTTACGTATGTAATTAATTTATGGTATTTTCTTGTGGGTGTCCTTCAGACACATATAATGTATAATTGTATATCTGTTGTTCATGGCAATTCATTGAGGTAATTGGCCACAAATTTTGTTGCAACCTATTTTGTTTATATTTTGATTTATTCGTACAAGTGATGGCAATACGGTTATAAAATTTTGTTATTGTTGATTCTATATTTTGAAGTAACACTTTGTTCGTTTGACTTAATTGTGGTATTTTAGATTCATCACGTCTCTGATTCATTTTAGTGCATTTCGTTCGGAACCGTCTTACGACTCTTTCGGTTACTTTAGTCTATGTTTCAATTTAAGTGCCGTTTTCACAATTGTGTTGAAATTTACCGATAATGCCATTACCTGTCGCGAATTGAGATTATTCAATTCAGTACAATTTCTTTCGCGGTATATTTTTTTTTTTTTTTTTAATTTAACTAAACAACTACCGATCTGCGAATATTTTTCTTATATAGATTTTCTTGCATTTTGTCTGCGAGGCAGACTTGTGACTTATTTATTTATTCAGGATTTAAGAGTTTTTTTTTTGTACGAATAATTGTGAAGGCGCCGTGCGCCGACTGTAACCACTAGGTCGTGTACTTGTTTTCTTTTGATTTTTAATATATATGTATATGTTTGATGAATTGTGGTTATAATTGCTTTTTCTTTGGTCCATCCCCTCATTGCCTGAGTCGAAAGTCAGCGACCCTTTCCGGCGGTACCAATATCTGACTTTGGCGCCTAACTAAAATATTTATCACTATTTTGTGGGACTCTCCCACCTCTCGTATACCTGCGTACAGCTGGAGGTATTGTGGGCCACCAAAGGAATTCCGGTAAGTTCTTCCCTTCTAGTTTTTTTTTTTTGGTACACTATTGCGTGGTCATTTAACGCCCCACCCCTAACTGCCGACTGAAGGCCGAAGCATCCCTTTTGTCACGCGCTGTCAGTGTGACGGCGTGGCAGCATATCAACCATTATTTTAACGCAACAAGCAGTTTTTACATGCTTTACGACAATTAGGTGCAAATGAGTCCTTATAGGCAAAATTGTTTTATTTCACAAAGGTAAGTCTACTTTCACTATAATATTCAGGGTTGGATCATTCTCTCATAAGAAAATGCAAACTGCATATTTACTATCATTTTCACGCAGACAAGCAGTTTTCACATGTTTTACGACAATTAGGTGGAAATAAGTCCTTAAAGGCAAAATTGTTTTATTTCACAAAGGTAGATCTACTTTCACTATAACATTCAGGTTTGGATCATTCTCTCATAAGAAAAATCAAACTGCATATATTAACGCAGACAAGCAGTTTTTACATGCTTCACGACAATTGCGTGCAAATGAGTCCTTATAGGCAAAATTGCGTTATTTTACAAAGGTAAGTCTATTTTCACTATAACATTTAGGTTTGGATCATTCTCTCATAAGAAAATGCAAACTGCATATTAACCATTATTTTAACGCACACAAGCAGTTTTTACATGCTTTATGACAATTAGGGGCAAATGAGTCCTTTTAGGCAAAAGTGCTTATTTCATTAAGGTAAGTCTATTTACACTATAACATTCAGGTTTGGATCATTCTCTCATAAAAAAATGCAAACTGCATATTAACCATTATTTTAACGCTGACAAGCAGTTTTTACATGCTTTACGACAATTAGGTGCAAATGAGTCCTTATAGGCAAAAGTGCTTTATTTCATGAAGGTAAGTCTATTTACACTATAACATTTAGGTTTGGATCATTCTCTCATAAGAAAATGCAAACTGCATATTTACTATCATTTTAACGCATACAAACAGTTTTTACATGCTTTATGACAATTAGGTGCAAATGAGTCCTTATAGGCAAAATTGCTTTATTTCATGAGGGTAATGCTATTTTCACTATAACATTCAGGTTTGGATCATTCTGTCATAAGAAAATGCAAACTGCATATTATACATTATTTTAACGCATACAAGCAGTTTTTACATGCTTTATGACAATAAGGGGCAAATGAGTCCTTATAGGCAATATTGCTTTATTTCATGAAGGTAAGTCTACTTACACTATAACATTCAGGTTTGGATCATTTTCTCATAAGAAAATGCAAATTCATATTAACCATTATTTTAATGCAGACAAGCAGTTTTTACATGCTTTATGACAATTAGGGGCAAATGAGTCCTTATAGGCAAAATTGCTTTATTTCATTAAGGTTAGTCTATTTACACTATAACATTCAGGTTTGAATCTCTCTCACATAATAAAAATGCAAACTGCATATTAACCATTATTTTAACGCTGACAAGCAGTTTTTACATGCTTTACGACAATTAGGTGCAAATGAGTCCTTATAGGCAAAAGTGCTTTATTTCATGAGGGTAAGTCTATTTACACTATAACATTCAGGTTTGGATCATTCTCTCATAAGAAAATGCAAACTGCATATTTACTATCATTTTCGAGCAGACAAGCAGTTTTCACATGTTTTACGCAATTAGGTGGAAATAAGTTCTTAAAGACAAAATTGTTTTATTCCACAAAGGTAAGTCTACTTTCACTATAACATTCAGGTTTGGATCATTCTCTCATAAGAAAATGCAAACTGCATATTAACCATTATTTTAACGAATACAGGCAGTTTTAACATGCTTTACGACAATTAGGGGCAAATGAGTCCTTATAGGCAAAATTGCTTTATTTCATTAAGGTTAGTCTATTTACACTATAACATTCAGGTTTGGATCATTCTCTCATAAGAAAATGCAAACTGCATATTAACCATTATTTTAACGCAGAAAAGCAGTTTTTACATGCTTCACGACAATTGCGTGCAAATGAGTCCTTATAGGCAAAAGTGCTTTATTTCATGAGGGTAAGTCTATTTACACTATAACATTCAGGTTTGGATCATTCTCTCATAAGAAAATGCAAACTGCATATTTACTATCATTTTCACGCAGACAAGCAGTTTTTACATGCTTTATGACAATTAGGTGCAAATTAGTCCTTATAGGCAAAATTGCTTTATTTCATGAGGGTAAGTCTATTTACACTATAACATTCAGGTTTGGATCATTCTCTTATAAGAAAATGCAAACTGAATATTGACTATCATTTTTACGCAGACAAGCAGTTTTTACATGGTTTACGACAATTAGGTGCAAATAAGTCCTTAAAGGCCAAACTGTTTTATTTCACAAAGGTAAGTCTACTTTCACTATAACATTCAGGTTTGGATCATTCTCTCATAAGAAAATGCAAACTGCATATTAATCATTACTTTAACGCAGACAAGCAGTTTTTACATTCTTTACTACAATTAGGTGCAAATGAGTCCTTATAGGCAAAATTGTTTTATTTCATGAGGGTTAGTCTATTTACACTATAACATTTAGGTTTGGATCATTCTCTCATAAGAAAATGCAAACTGCATATTAACCATTATTTTAACGCATACAAGCAGTCTTTACATGCTTTATGACAATTAGGGGCAAATGGGTCCTTATAAGCAAAATTGCTTTATTTCATGAAGGTTAGTCTATTTACACTATAACATTCAGGTTTGGATTATTCTCTCATAAGAAAATGCAAACTGCATATTAACCATTATTTTAACGCTGACAAGCAGTTTTTACATGCTTTACGACAATTAGGTGCAAATGAGTCCTTATAGGCCAAAGTGTTTTATTTCATGAGGGTAAGTCTATTTACACTATAACATTCAGGATTGGATCATTCTCTCATAAGAAAATGCAAACTGCATATTAACCATTATCTTAACGCATACAAGCAGTTTTTACATGCTTTATGACAATTAGGTGCAAATGAGTCATTATAGGAAAAATTGCTTTATTTCATGAGGGTAAGTCTATTTACACTATAACATTCAGGTTTGGATCATTCTCTCATAAGAAAATGCAAACTGCATATTTACTATCATTTTCACGCAGACAAGCAGTTTTTACATGCTTTATGACAATTAGGTGCAAATTAGTCCTTATAGGCAAAATTGCTTTATTTCAAGAGGGTTAGTCTATTTACACTATAACATTCAGGTTTGGATCATTCTCTCATAAGAAAATGCAAACTGCATATTTACTATCATTTTCACGCAGACAAGCAGTTTTTACATGCTTCACGACAATTGCGTGCAAATGAGTCCTTATAGGCAAAATTGCTTTATTTTACAAAGGTTAGTCTATTTACACTATAACATTCAGGTTTGGATCATTCTCTCATAAGAAAATGCAAACTGCATATTAACCATTATTTTAACGCATACAAGCAGTTTTTACATGCTTTATGACAATTAGGTGCAAATAAGTCCTTATAGGCAAAATTGCTTTATTTCATTAGGGTTAGTCTATATTACACTATAATATTCAGGTTTGGATCATTCTCTCATAAGAAAATGCAAACTGCATATTAACCATTATTTTAACGCATACAAGCAGTTTTTACATGCTTTATGACAATTAGGGGCAAATGGGTCCTTATAGGCAAAATTGCTTTATTTCATGAAGGTAAGTTTATTTACACTATATCATTCAGGTTTGGATCTTTCTCTCATAAGAAAATGCAAACTGCATATTAACCATTATTTAAACGCAGACAAGCAGTTTTACATGCTTTACGACAATTAGGTGCAAATGAGTCTTTATAGGCAAAATTGCTTTATTTCATGAGGGTAAATCTATTTACACTATAACATTTAGGTTTGGATCATTCTCTCATAAGAAAATGCAAACTGAATATTGACTATCATTTTCACGCAGACAAGCAGTTTTTACATGGTTTACGACAATTAGGTGAAAATAAGTCCTTAAAGGCAAAATTGTTTTATTTCACAAAGGTAAGTCTACTTTCACTATAACATTCATGTTTGGATCATTCTCTCATAAGAAAATGCAAACTGCATATTAACAATTATTTTAACGCAGACAAGCTGTTTTTACATGCTTTACGACAATTAGGTGCAAATGAGTCCTTATAGGCAAAATTGCTTTATTTTACAAAGGTAAGTTTAACTAAACTATAACATTCAGGTTTGGATCATTCTCTCATAAGAAAATGCAAACTGCATATTAACTATTATTTTAACGCATACAAGCAGTTTTTACAAGCTATATGACAATTAGGTGCAAATGAGTCCTTATAGGCAAAATTGCTTTATTTCATGAGGGTTAGTCTATTTACACTAAAACATTCAGGTTTGGATCATTCTCTCATAAGAAAATGCAAACTGCATATTAACCATTATTTTAACGCATACAAGCAGTCTTTACATGCTTTATGACAATTAGGGGCAAATGGGTCCTTATAGGCAAAATTGCTTTATTTCATGAGGGTTAGTCTATTTACACTATATAATTCAGGTTTGGATCATTCTCTCATAAGAAAATGCAAACTGCATATTTACTATCATTTTCACGCAGACGAACAGTTTTCACATGTTTTACGACAATTAGGTGGAAATAAGTCCTTAAAGGCAAAATTGTTTTATTTCACAAAGGTAAGTCTACTTTCACTATAACATTCAGGTTTGGATCATTCTCTCATAAGAAAATGCAAACTGCATATTAACCATTATTTTAACGCAGAAAAGCAGTTTTTACATGCTTCACGACAATTGCGTGCAAATGAGTCCTTATAGGCAAAAGTGCTTTATTTCATGAGGGTAAGTCTATTTACACTATAACATTCAGGTTTGATCATTCTCTCATAAGAAAATGCAAACTGCATATTAACCATTATTTTAACGCATACAAGCAGTTTTTACATGCTTTATGACAATTAGGTGCAAATGAGTCATTATAGGAAAAATTGGTTTATTTCATGAGGGTAAGTCTATTTACACTATAACATTCAGGTTTGGATCATTCTCTCATAAGAAAATGCAAACTGCATATTAACCATTATTTAAACGCAGACAAACAGTTTTTACATGCTTTACGACAATTAGGTGCAAATGAGTCTTTATAGGCTAAATTGCTTTATTTCATGAGGGTAAGTCTATTAATTTACACTATAACATTCAGGTTTGGATCATTCTCTCATAAGAAAATGCAAACTGCATATTTACTATCATTTTCACGCAGACAAGCAGTTTTTACATGCTTTATGACAATTAGGTGCAAATTAGTCCTTATAGGCAAAATTGCTTTATTTCATGAGGGTTAGTCTATTTACACTATAACATTCAGATTTGGATCATTCTCTCATAAGAAAATGCGAACTGAATATTGACTATCATTTTTACGCAGACAAGCAGTTTTTACATGCTTCACGACAATTGCGTGCAAATGAGTCATTATAGGCAAAATTGCTTTATTTTACAAAGGTTAGTCTATTTACACTATAACATTCAGGTTTGGATCATTCTCTCATAAGAAAATGCAAACTGCATATTAACCATTATTTTAACGCATACAAGCAGTTTTTACATGCTTTATGACAATTAGGTGCAAAGGAGTCCATATAGGCAAAATTGCTTTATTTCATTAGGGTAAGTCTATTTACACTATAATATTCAGGTTTGGATCATTCTCTCATAAGAAAATGCAAACTGCATATTAATCATTATTTTAACGCATACAAGCAGTTTTTACATGCTTTATGACAATTAGGGGCAAATGGGTCCGTATAGGCAAAATTGCTTTATTTTATGAAGGTAAGTCTATTTACACTATAACATTCAGGTTTGGATCTTTCTCTCATAAGAAAATGCAAACTGCATATTTACTATCATTTTCACGCAGACAAGCAGTTTTTACATGCTTTATGACAATTAGGTGCAAATGAGTCCTTATAGGCAAAATTGCTTTATTTCATGAGGGTAAATCTATTTACACTATAACATTTAGGTTTGGATCATTCTCTCATAAGAAAATGCAAACTGAATATTGACTATCATTTTCACGCAGACAAGCAGTTTTTACATGGTTTACGACAATTAGGTGCAAATAAGTCCTTAAAGGCAAAATTGTTTTATTTCACAAAGGTAAGTCAACTTTCACCATAACATTCAGGTTTGGATCATTCTCTCATAAGAAAATGCAAACTGCATATTAACCATTTATTTAACGCAGACAAGCAGTTTTTACATGCTTTACGACAATTAGGTGCAAATGAGTCCTTATAGGCAAAATTGCTTTATTTTACAAAGGTAAGTTTAACTAAACTATAACATTCAGGTTTGGATCATTCTCTCATAAGAAAATGCAAACTGCATATTAACTATTATTTTAACGCATACAAGCAATTTTTACAAGCTATATGACAATTAGGTGCAAATGAGTCCTTATAGGCAAAATTGCTTTATTTCATGAGGGTTAGTCTATTTACACTATATAATTCAGGTTTGGATCATTCTCTCATAAGAAAATGCAAACTGCATATTAACCATTATTTTAACGCATACAAGCAGTTTTTACATGCTTTATGACAATTAGGTGCAAATGAGTCATTATAGGAAAAATTGCTTTATTTCATGAGGGTAAGTCTATTTACACTATAACATTCAGGTTTGGATCATTCTCTCATAAGAAAATGCAAACTGCATATTAACCATTATTTTAACGCATACAAGCAGTTTTTACAATCTTTATGACAATTAGGGGCAAATGGGTCCTTATAGGCAAAATTGCTTTATTTCATGAAGGTTAGTCTATTTACACTATAACATTCAGGTTTGGATCTTTCTCTCATAAGAAAATGCAAACTGCATATTAACCATTATTTAAACGCAGACAAGCAGTTTTTACATGCTTTACGACAATTAGGTGCAAATGAGTCTTTATAGGCTAAATTGCTTTATTTCATGAGGGTAAGTCTATTAAATTACACTATAACATACAGGTTTGGATCATTCTCTCATAAGAAAATGCAAACTGCATATTTACTATCATTTTCACGCAGACAAGCAGTTTTTACATGCTTTATGACAATTAGGTGCAAATTAGTCCTTATAGGCAAAATTGCTTTATTTCATGAGGGTAAGTCTATTTACACTATAACATTCAGGTTTGGATCATTCTCTCATAAGAATATGCAAACTGAATATTGACTATCATTTTTACGCAGACAAGCAGTTTTTACATGGTTTACGACAATTAGGTGCAAATAAGTCCTTAAAGGCAAAACTGTTTTATTTCACAAAGGTAAGTCTACTTTCACTATAACATTCAGGTTTGGATCATTCTCTCATAAGAAAATGCAAACTGCATATTAACCATTATTTTAACGCAGACAAGTAGTTTTTACATGCTTTATGACAATTAGGTGCAAATGAGTCATTATAGGCAAAATTGCTTTATTTCAATAGGGTAAGTCTATTTACACTATAACATTCAGGTTTGGATCTTTCTCTCATATGAAAATGCAAACTGCATATTAACCATTATTTAAACGCAGACAAGCAGTTTTTACATGCTTTACGACAATTAGGTGCAAATGAGTCCTTATAGGCAAAATTGCTTTATTTTACAAAGGTAAGTTTAACTAAACTATAACATTCAGGTTTGGATCATTCTCTCATAAGAAAATGCAAACTGCATATTAACTATTATTTTAACGCATACAAGCAGTTTTTACAAGCTATATGACAATTAGGTGCAAATGAGTCCTTATAGGCAAAATTGCTTTATTTCATGAGGGTTAGTCTATTTACACTATAACATTTAGGTTTGGATCATTCTCTCATAAGAAAATGCAAACTGAATATTGACTATCATTTTCACGCAGACAAGCAGTTTTTACATGGTTTACGACAATTAGGTGCAAATAAGTCCTTAAAGGCAAAATTGTTTTATTTCACAAAGGTAAGTCAACTTTCACCATAACATTCAGGTTTGGATCATTCTCTCATAAGAAAATGCAAACTGCATATTAACCATTTATTTAACGCAGACAAGCAGTTTTTACATGCTTTACGACAATTAGGTGCAAATGAGTCCTTATAGGCAAAATTGCTTTATTTTACAAAGGTAAGTTTAACTAAACTATAACATTCAGGTTTGGATCATTCTCTCATAAGAAAATGCAAACTGCATATTAACTATTATTTTAACGCATACAAGCAGTTTTTACAAGCTATATGACAATTAGGTGCAAATGAGTCCTTATAGGCAAAATTGCTTTATTTCATGAGGGTTAGTCTATTTACACTATATAATTCAGGTTTGGATCATTCTCTCATAAGAAAATGCAAACTGCATATTAACCATTATTTTAACGCATACAAGCAGTTTTTACATGCTTTATGACAATTAGGTGCAAATGAGTCATTATAGGAAAAATTGCTTTATTTCATGAGGGTAAGTCTATTTACACTATAACATTCAGGTTTGGATCATTCTCTCATAAGAAAATGCAAACTGCATATTAACCATTATTTGAACGCATACAAGCAGTTTTTACAATCTTTATGACAATTAGGGGCAAATGGGTCCTTATAGGCAAAATTGCTTTATTTCATGAAGGTTAGTCTATTTACACTATAACATTCAGGTTTGGATCTTTCTCTCATAAGAAAATGCAAACTGCATATTAACCATTATTTAAACGCAGACAAGCAGTTTTTACATGCTTTACGACAATTAGGTGCAAATGAGTCTTTATAGGCTAAATTGCTTTATTTCATGAGGGTAAGTCTATTAAATTACACTATAACATACAGGTTTGGATCATTCTCTCATAAGAAAATGCAAACTGCATATTTACTATCATTTTCACGCAGACAAGCAGTTTTTACATGCTTTATGACAATTAGGTGCAAATTAGTCCTTATAGGCAAAATTGCTTTATTTCATGAGGGTAAGTCTATTTACACTATAACATTCAGGTTTGGATCATTCTCTCATAAGAATATGCAAACTGAATATTGACTATCATTTTTACGCAGACAAGCAGTTTTTACATGGTTTACGACAATTAGGTGCAAATAAGTCCTTAAAGGCAAAACTGTTTTATTTCACAAAGGTAAGTCTACTTTCACTATAACATTCAGGTTTGGATCATTCTCTCATAAGAAAATGCAAACTGCATATTAACCATTATTTTAACGCAGACAAGCAGTTTTTACATGCTTTACGACAATTAGGTGCAAATGAGTCCTTATAGGCAAAATTGTTTTATTTCATGAGGGTTAGTCTATTTACACTATAACATTTAGGTTTGGATCATTCTCTCATAGGAAAATGCAAACTGCATATTTACTATCATTTTCACGCAGACAAGCAGTTTTTACATGCTTCACGACAATTGCGTGCAAATGAGTCCTTATAGGCAAAATTGCTTTATTTTACAAAGGAAAGTTTAACTAAACTATAACATTCAGGTTTGGATCATTCTCTCATAAGAAAATGCAAACTGCATATTAACTATTATTTTAACGCATACAAGCAGTTTTTACAAGCTATATGACAATTAGGTGCAAATGAGTCCTTATAGGCAAAATTGCTTTATTTCATGAGGGTAAATCTATTTACACTATAACATTTAGGTTTGGATCATTCTCTCATAAGAAAATGCAAACTGAATATTGACTATCATTTTCACGCAGACAAGCAGTTTTTACATGGTTTACGACAATTAGGTGCAAATAAGTCTTTAAAGGCAAAATTGTTTTATTTCACAAAGGTAAGTCTACTTTCACTATTACATTCAGGTTTGGATCATTCTCTCATAAGAAAATGCAAACTGCATATTAACCATTATTTTAACGCAGACAAGTAGTTTTTACATGCTTTATGACAATTAGGTGCAAATGAGTCATTATAGGCAGTAATTGTTTTATTTCATTAGGGTAAGTCTATTTACACTATAACATTCAGGTTTGGATCATTCTATCATAAGAAAATGCAAACTGCATATTTACTATCATTTTCACGCAGACAAGAAGTTTTTACATGCTTTATGGCAATTAGGTGCAAATGAGTCCTTATAGGCAAAATTGCTTTATTTCATGAGGGTCAATCTATTTACACTATAACATTTAGGTTTGGATCATTCTCTCATAAGAAAATGCAAACTGAATATTGACTATCATTTTCACGCAGACAAGCAGTTTTTACATGGTTTACGACAATTAGGTGCAAATAAGTCCTTAAAGGCAAAATTGTTTTATTTCACAAAGGTAAGTCTACTTTCACTATAACATTCAGGTTTGGATCATTCTCTCATAAGAAAATGCAAACTGCATATTAACCATTATTTTAACGCAGACAAGTAGTTTTTACATGCTTTATGACAATTAGGTGCAAATGAGTCATTATAGGCAAAATTGCTTTATTTCAATAGGGTAAGTCTATTTACACTATAACATTCAGGTTTGGATCTTTCTCTCATATGAAAATGCAAACTGCATATTAACCATTATTTAAACGCAGACAAGCAGTTTTTACATGCTTTACGACAATTAGGTGCAAATGAGTCCTTATAGGCAAAATTGCTTTATTTTACAAAGGTAAGTTTAACTAAACTATAACATTCAGGTTTGGATCATTCTCTCATAAGAAAATGCAAACTGCATATTAACTATTATTTTAACGCATACAAGCAGTTTTTACAAGCTATATGACAATTAGGTGCAAATGAGTCCTTATAGGCAAAATTGCTTTATTTCATGAGGGTTAGTCTATTTACACTATAACATTCAGGTTTGGATCATTCTCTCATAAGAAAATGCAAACTGCATATTAACCATTATTTTAACGCATACAAGCAGTCTTTACATGCTTTATGACAATTAGGGGCAAATAGGTCCTTATAGGCAAAATTGCTTTATTTCATGAAGGTTAGTCTATTTACACTATAACATTCAGGTTTGGATTATTTTCTCATAAGAAAATGCAAACTGCATATTAACCATTATTTTAACGCAGACACGCAGTTTTTACATGCTTTACGACAATTAGGTGCAAATGAGTCCTTATAGGCAAAATTGCTTTATTTCACAAAGGTTAGTTTACTTACACTATAACATTTAGGTTTGGATCATTCTCTCACAAGTGAATGCAAACTGCATATTAACTATTATTTTAACGCATACAAGCAGTTTTTACATGCTTTATGACAATTAGGTGCAAATGAGTCCTTATAGGCAAAATTGCATTATTTCATGAGGGTAAGTATATTTACACTATAACATTCAGGTTTGGATCATTCTCTCATAAGAAAATGCAAACTGAATATTGACTATCATTTTTACGCAGTCAAGCAGTTTTTACATGATTTACGACAATTAGGTGCAAATAAGTCCTTAAACGCAAAATTGTTCTATTTCACAAAGGTAAGTCTACTTTCACTATAACATTCAGGTTTGGATCATTCTCTCATAAGAAAATGCAAACTGCATATTAACCATTA
The DNA here is from genome assembly GCA_963575645.1 of Xanthostigma xanthostigma. Classification (NCBI taxonomy): domain Eukaryota; kingdom Metazoa; phylum Arthropoda; class Insecta; order Raphidioptera; family Raphidiidae; genus Xanthostigma; species Xanthostigma xanthostigma. The sequence goes on along the minus strand of OY754470.1, from coordinate 33,006,314 downwards.
TTTTAACGCATACAAGCAGTTTTTACATGCTTTATGACAATTAGGGGCAAATGAGTCCTTATAGGCAAAATTGCTTTATTTCGAGAAGGTAAGTCTATTTACACTATAACATTCAGGTTTGGATCATTCTCTCATAAGAAAATGCAAACTGCATATTAACCATTATTTGAAAGCTGACAAGCAGTTTTTACATGCTTTATGACAATTAGGTGCAAATGAGTCCTTATAAGCAAAATTGCTTTATTTCATGAGGGTAAGTCTATTTACACTATAACATTTAGGTTTGGATCATTCTCTCATAAGAAAATGCAAATTGCATATTAACCATTATTTTAACGCAGACAAGCAGTTTTTTCATGCTTTACGACAATTAGGTGCAAATGAGTCCTTATAGGCAAAATTGCTTTATTTTACAAAGGTAAGTTTACCTAAACTATAACATTCAGGTTTGGATCATTCTCTCATAAGAAAATGCAAACTGCATATTAACTATTATTTTAACGCATACAAGCAGTTTTTACAAGCTATATGACAATTAGGTGCAAATGAGTCCTTATAGGCAAAATTGCTTTATTTCATGCGGGAGGGTCTATTTACACTATAACATTCAGGCTTGGATCATTCTCTCATAAGAAAATGCAAACTGCATATTTACTATCATTTTCACGCAGTCAAGCAGTTTTTACATGCTTCACGACAATTGCGTGCAAATGAGTCCTTATAGGCAAAATTCTTTATTTTACAAAGGTAAGTCTACTTTCACTATAACAATCAGGTTTATATCATTCTCTCATAAGAAAATGCAAACTGCATATTTACTATCATTTTCACGCAGACAAGCAGTTTTCACATGTTTTACGACAATTAGGTGGAAATAAGTCCTTAAAGGCAAAATTGTTTTATTTCACAAAGGTAAGTCTACTTTCACTATAAAATTCAGGTTTGGATCATTCTCTCATAAGAAAATGCAAACTGCATATTAACTATTATTTTAACGCATACAAGCAGTTTTTACATGTTTTATGACAATTAGGGGCAAATGAGTCCTTATAGGCAAAATTGCTTTATTTCATGAAGGTAAGTCTATTTACACTATAACATTCAGGTTTGGATCATTCTCTCATAAGAAAATGCAAACTGCAAATTAACCATTATTTGAAAGCTGACAAGCAGTTTTTACATGCTTTATGACAATTAGGTGCAAATGAGTCCTTATAAGCAAAATTGCTTCATTTCATGAGGGTAAGTCTATTTACTCTATAACATTTAGGTTTGGATCATTCTCTCATAAGAAAATGCAAACTGCATATTAACCATTATTTTAACGCAGACAAGCAGTTTTTTCATGCTTTACGACAATTAGGTGCAAATGAGTCCTTATAGGCAAAATTGCTTTATTTTACAAAGGTAAGTTTACCTAAACTATAACATTCAGGTTTGGATCATTCTCTCATAAGAAAATGCAAACTGCATATTAACTATTATTTTAACGCATACAAGCAGTTTTTACAAGCTATATGACAATTAGTTGCAAATGAGTCCTTATAGGCAAAATTGCTTTATTTCATGCGGGTAAGTCTATTTACACTATAACATTCAGGTTTGGATCATTCTCTCATAAGAAAATGCAAACTGCATATTTACTATCATTTTCACGCAGACAAGCAGTTTTTACATGCTTCACGACAATTGCGTGCAAATGAGTCCTTATAGGCAAAATTCTTTATTTTACAAAGGTAAGTCTACTTTCACTATAACAATCAGGTTTGGATCATTCTCTCATAAGAAAATGCAAACTGCATATTTACTATCATTTTCACGCAGACAAGCAGTTTTCACATGTTTTACGACAATTAGGTGGAAATAAGTCCTTAAAGGCAAAATTGTTTTATTTCACAAAGGTAAGTCTACTTTCACTATAAAATTCAGTTTTGGATCATTCTCTCATAAGAAAATGCAAACTGCATATTAACTATTATTTTAACGCATACAAGCAGTTTTTACATGTTTTATGACAATTAGGGGCAAATGAGTCCTTATAGGCAAAATTGCTTTATTTCATGAAGGTAAGTCTATTTACACTATAACATTCAGGTTTGGATCATTTTCTCATAAGAAAATGCAAACTACATTTTAACCATTATTTTAACGCAGACAAGCAGTTTTAACATGCTTTATGACAATTAGGTGCAAATGAGTCTTTATAGGCAAAATTGCTTTATTTCATGAGGGTAAGTCTATCTACACTATAACATTCAGGTTTGGATCATTCTCTCATAAGAAAATGCAAACTGCATATTTACTATCATTTTCACGCAGACAAGCAGTTTTTACATGCTTCACGACAATTGCGTGCAAATGAGTCCTTATAGGCAAAATTCTTTATTTTACAAAGGTAAGTCTACTTTCACTATAACAATCAGGTTTGGATCATTCTCTCATAAGAAAATGCAAACTGCATATTAACCATTTTTTTAACGCAGACAAGCAGTTTTTACATGCTTCACGACAATTGCGCGCTAATGAGTCCTTATAGGCAAAATTCTTTATTTTACAAAGGTAAGTCTATTTACACTATAACATTCAGGTTTGGATCATTCTCTCATAAGAAAATGCAAACTGCATATTAACCATTATTTTAACGCAGACAAGCAGTTTTTACATGCTTTACGACAATTAGGTGCAAATGAGTCCTTATAGGCAAAATTGCTTTATTTTACAAAGGTAAGTTTACCTAAACTATAACATTCAGGTTTGGATCATTCTCTCATAAGAAAATGCAAACTGCATATTTACTATCATTTTCACGCAGACAAGCAGTTTTTACATGTTTTACAACAATTAGGTGCAAATAAGTCCTTAAAGGCAAAATTGTTTTATTTCACAAAGGTAAGTCTACTTTCACTATAACAATCAGGTTTGGATCATTCTCTCATAAGAAAATGCAAACTGCATATTTACTATCATTTTCACGCAGACAAGCAGTTTTCACATGTTTTACGACAATTAGGTGGAAATAAGTCCTTAAAGGCAAAATTGTTTTATTTCACAAAGGTAAGTCTACTTTCACTATAAAATTCAGGTTTGGATCATTCTCTCCTAAGAAAATGCAAACTGCATATTAACTATTATTTTAACGCATACAAGCAGTTTTTACATGTTTTATGACAATTAGGGGCAAATGAGTCCTTATAGGCAAAATTGCTTTATTTCATGAAGGTAAGTCTATTTACACTATACCATTCAGGTTTGGATCATTCTCTCATAAGAAAATGCAAACTACATTTTAACCATTATTTTAACGCAGACAAGCAGTTTTAACATGCTTTATGACAATTAGGTGCAAATGAGTCTTTATAGGCAAAATTGCTTTATTTCATGAGGGTAAGTCTATCTACACTATAACATTCAGGTTTGGATCATTCTCTCATAAGAAAATGCAAACTGCATATTTACTATCATTTTCACGCAGACAAGCAGTTTTTACATGCTTTATGACAATTAGGTGCAAATTAGTCCTTATAGGCAAAATTGCTTTATTTCATGAGGGTTAGTCTATTTACACTATAACATTCAGATTTGGATCATTCTCTCATAAGAAAATGCGAACTGAATATTGACTATCATTTTTACGCAGACAAGCAGTTTTTACATGCTTCACGACAATTGCGTGCAAATGAGTCATTATAGGCAAAATTGCTTTATTTTACAAAGGTTAGTCTATTTACACTATAACATTCAGGTTTGGATCATTCTCTCATAAGAAAATGCAAACTGCATATTAACCATTATTTTAACGCATACAAGCAGTTTTTACATGCTTTATGACAATTAGGTGCAAAGGAGTCCATATAGGCAAAATTGCTTTATTTCATTAGGGTAAGTCTATTTACACTATAATATTCAGGTTTGGATCATTCTCTCATAAGAAAATGCAAACTGCATATAAATCATTATTTTAACGCATACAAGCAGTTTTTACATGCTTTATGACAATTAGGGGCAAATGGGTCCGTATAGGCAAAATTGCTTTATTTTATGAAGGTAAGTCTATTTACACTATAACATTCAGGTTTGGATCTTTCTCTCATAAGAAAATGCAAACTGCATATTTACTATCATTTTCACGCAGACAAGCAGTTTTTACATGCTTTATGACAATTAGGTGCAAATGAGTCCTTATAGGCAAAATTGCTTTATTTCATGAGGGTAAATCTATTTACACTATAACATTTAGGTTTGGATCATTCTCTCATAAGAAAATGCAAACTGAATATTGACTATCATTTTCACGCATACAAGCAGTTTTTACAAGCTATATGACAATTAGGTGCAAATGAGTCCTTATAGGCAAAATTGCTTTATTTCATGAGGGTTAGTCTATTTACACTATATAATTCAGGTTTGGATCATTCTCTCATAAGAAAATGCAAACTGCATATTAACCATTATTTTAACGCATACAAGCAGTTTTTACATGCTTTATGACAATTAGGTGCAAATGAGTCATTATAGGAAAAATTGCTTTATTTCATGAGGGTAAGTCTATTTACACTATAACATTCAGGTTTGGATCATTCTCTCATAAGAAAATGCAAACTGCATATTAACCATTATTTTAACGCATACAAGCAGTTTTTACAATCTTTATGACAATTAGGGGCAAATGGGTCCTTATAGGCAAAATTGCTTTATTTCATGAAGGTTAGTCTATTTACACTATAACATTCAGGTTTGGATCTTTCTCTCATAAGAAAATGCAAACTGCATATTAACCATTATTTAAACGCAGACAAGCAGTTTTTACATGCTTTACGACAATTAGGTGCAAATGAGTCTTTATAGGCTAAATTGCTTTATTTCATGAGGGTAAGTCTATTAAATTACACTATAACATACAGGTTTGGATCATTCTCTCATAAGAAAATGCAAACTGCATATTTACTATCATTTTCACGCAGACAAGCAGTTTTTACATGCTTTATGACAATTAGGTGCAAATTAGTCCTTATAGGCAAAATTGCTTTATTTCATGAGGGTAAGTCTATTTACACTATAACATTCAGGTTTGGATCATTCTCTCATAAGAATATGCAAACTGAATATTGACTATCATTTTTACGCAGACAAGCAGTTTTTACATGGTTTACGACAATTAGGTGCAAATAAGTCCTTAAAGGCAAAACTGTTTTATTTCACAAAGGTAAGTCTACTTTCACTATAACATTCAGGTTTGGATCATTCTCTCATAAGAAAATGCAAACTGCATATTAACCATTATTTTAACGCAGACAAGCAGTTTTTACATGCTTTACGACAATTAGGTGCAAATGAGTCCTTATAGGCAAAATTGTTTTATTTCATGAGGGTTAGTCTATTTACACTATAACATTTAGGTTTGGATCATTCTCTCATAGGAAAATGCAAACTGCATATTTACTATCATTTTCACGCAGACAAGCAGTTTTTACATGCTTCACGACAATTGCGTGCAAATGAGTCCTTATAGGCAAAATTGCTTTATTTTACAAAGGAAAGTTTAACTAAACTATAACATTCAGGTTTGGATCATTCTCTCATAAGAAAATGCAAACTGCATATTAACTATTATTTTAACGCATACAAGCAGTTTTTACAAGCTATATGACAATTAGGTGCAAATGAGTCCTTATAGGCAAAATTGCTTTATTTCATGAGGGTAAATCTATTTACACTATAACATTTAGGTTTGGATCATTCTCTCATAAGAAAATGCAAACTGAATATTGACTATCATTTTCACGCAGACAAGCAGTTTTTACATGGTTTACGACAATTAGGTGCAAATAAGTCTTTAAAGGCAAAATTGTTTTATTTCACAAAGGTAAGTCTACTTTCACTATTACATTCAGGTTTGGATCATTCTCTCATAAGAAAATGCAAACTGCATATTAACCATTATTTTAACGCAGACAAGTAGTTTTTACATGCTTTATGACAATTAGGTGCAAATGAGTCATTATAGGCAGTAATTGTTTTATTTCATTAGGGTAAGTCTATTTACACTATAACATTCAGGTTTGGATCATTCTATCATAAGAAAATGCAAACTGCATATTTACTATCATTTTCACGCAGACAAGAAGTTTTTACATGCTTTATGGCAATTAGGTGCAAATGAGTCCTTATAGGCAAAATTGCTTTATTTCATGAGGGTCAATCTATTTACACTATAACATTTAGGTTTGGATCATTCTCTCATAAGAAAATGCAAACTGAATATTGACTATCATTTTCACGCAGACAAGCAGTTTTTACATGGTTTACGACAATTAGGTGCAAATAAGTCCTTAAAGGCAAAATTGTTTTATTTCACAAAGGTAAGTCTACTTTCACTATAACATTCAGGTTTGGATCATTCTCTCATAAGAAAATGCAAACTGCATATTAACCATTATTTTAACGCAGACAAGTAGTTTTTACATGCTTTATGACAATTAGGTGCAAATGAGTCATTATAGGCAAAATTGCTTTATTTCAATAGGGTAAGTCTATTTACACTATAACATTCAGGTTTGGATCTTTCTCTCATATGAAAATGCAAACTGCATATTAACCATTATTTAAACGCAGACAAGCAGTTTTTACATGCTTTACGACAATTCGGTGCAAATGAGTCCTTATAGGCAAAATTGCTTTATTTTACAAAGGTAAGTTTAACTAAACTATAACATTCAGGTTTGGATCATTCTCTCATAAGAAAATGCAAACTGCATATTAACTATTATTTTAACGCATACAAGCAGTTTTTACAAGCTATATGACAATTAGGTGCAAATGAGTCCTTATAGGCAAAATTGCTTTATTTCATGAGGGTTAGTCTATTTACACTATAACATTCAGGTTTGGATCATTCTCTCATAAGAAAATGCAAACTGCATATTAACCATTATTTTAACGCATACAAGCAGTCTTTACATGCTTTATGACAATTAGGGGCAAATAGGTCCTTATAGGCAAAATTGCTTTATTTCATGAAGGTTAGTCTATTTACACTATAACATTCAGGTTTGGATTATTCTCTCATAAGAAAATGCAAACTGCATATTAACCATTATTTTAACGCAGACACGCAGTTTTTACATGCTTTACGACAATTAGGTGCAAATGAGTCCTTATAGGCAAAATTGCTTTATTTCACAAAGGTTAGTTTACTTACACTATAACATTTAGGTTTGGATCATTCTCTCACAAGTGAATGCAAACTGCATATTAACTATTATTTTAACGCATACAAGCAGTTTTTACATGCTTTATGACAATTAGGTGCAAATGAGTCCTTATAGGCAAAATTGCATTATTTCATGAGGGTAAGTATATTTACACTATAACATTCAGGTTTGGATCATTCTCTCATAAGAAAATGCAAACTGAATATTGACTATCATTTTTACGCAGTCAAGCAGTTTTTACATGATTTACGACAATTAGGTGCAAATAAGTCCTTAAACGCAAAATTGTTCTATTTCACAAAGGTAAGTCTACTTTCACTATAACATTCAGGTTTGGATCATTCTCTCATAAGAAAATGCAAACTGCATATTAACCATTATTTTAACGCATACAAGCAGTTTTTACATGCTTTATGACAATTAGGGGCAAATGAGTCCTTATAGGCAAAATTGCTTTATTTCGAGAAGGTAAGTCTATTTACACTATAACATTCAGGTTTGGATCATTCTCTCATAAGAAAATGCAAACTGCATATTAACCATTATTTGAAAGCTGACAAGCAGTTTTTACATGCTTTATGACAATTAGGTGCAAATGAGTCCTTATAAGCAAAATTGCTTTATTTCATGAGGGTAAGTCTATTTACACTATAACATTTAGGTTTGGATCATTCTCTCATAAGAAAATGCAAATTGCATATTAACCATTATTTTAACGCAGACAAGCAGTTTTTTCATGCTTTACGACAATTAGGTGCAAATGAGTCCTTATAGGCAAAATTGCTTTATTTTACAAAGGTAAGTTTACCTAAACTATAACATTCAGGTTTGGATCATTCTCTCATAAGAAAATGCAAACTGCATATTAACTATTATTTTAACGCATACAAGCAGTTTTTACAAGCTATATGACAATTAGGTGCAAATGAGTCCTTATAGGCAAAATTGCTTTATTTCATGCGGGAGGGTCTATTTACACTATAACATTCAGGCTTGGATCATTCTCTCATAAGAAAATGCAAACTGCATATTTACTATCATTTTCACGCAGTCAAGCAGTTTTTACATGCTTCACGACAATTGCGTGCAAATGAGTCCTTATAGGCAAAATTCTTTATTTTACAAAGGTAAGTCTACTTTCACTATAACAATCAGGTTTATATCATTCTCTCATAAGAAAATGCAAACTGCATATTTACTATCATTTTCACGCAGACAAGCAGTTTTCACATGTTTTACGACAATTAGGTGGAAATAAGTCCTTAAAGGCAAAATTGTTTTATTTCACAAAGGTAAGTCTACTTTCACTATAAAATTCAGGTTTGGATCATTCTCTCATAAGAAAATGCAAACTGCATATTAACTATTATTTTAACGCATACAAGCAGTTTTTACATGTTTTATGACAATTAGGGGCAAATGAGTCCTTATAGGCAAAATTGCTTTATTTCATGAAGGTAAGTCTATTTACACTATAACATTCAGGTTTGGATCATTCTATCATAAGAAAATGCAAACTGCAAATTAACCATTATTTGAAAGCTGACAAGCAGTTTTTACATGCTTTATGACAATTAGGTGCAAATGAGTCCTTATAAGCAAAATTGCTTCATTTCATGAGGGTAAGTCTATTTACTCTATAACATTTAGGTTTGGATCATTCTCTCATAAGAAAATGCAAACTGCATATTAACCATTATTTTAACGCAGACAAGCAGTTTTTTCATGCTTTACGACAATTAGGTGCAAATGAGTCCTTATAGGCAAAATTGCTTTATTTTACAAAGGTAAGTTTACCTAAACTATAACATTCAGGTTTGGATCATTCTCTCATAAGAAAATGCAAACTGCATATTAACTATTATTTTAACGCATACAAGCAGTTTTTACAAGCTATATGACAATTAGTTGCAAATGAGTCCTTATAGGCAAAATTGCTTTATTTCATGCGGGTAAGTCTATTTACACTATAACATTCAGGTTTGGATCATTCTCTCATAAGAAAATGCAAACTGCATATTTACTATCATTTTCACGCAGACAAGCAGTTTTTACATGCTTCACGACAATTGCGTGCAAATGAGTCCTTATAGGCAAAATTCTTTATTTTACAAAGGTAAGTCTACTTTCACTATAACAATCAGGTTTGGATCATTCTCTCATAAGAAAATGCAAACTGCATATTTACTATCATTTTCACGCAGACAAGCAGTTTTCACATGTTTTACGACAATTAGGTGGAAATAAGTCCTTAAAGGCAAAATTGTTTTATTTCACAAAGGTAAGTCTACTTTCACTATAAAATTCAGGTTTGGATCATTCTCTCATAAGAAAATGCAAACTGCATATTAACTATTATTTTAACGCATACAAGCAGTTTTTACATGTTTTATGACAATTAGGGGCAAATGAGTCCTTATAGGCAAAATTGCTTTATTTCATGAAGGTAAGTCTATTTACACTATAACATTCAGGTTTGGATCATTTTCTCATAAGAAAATGCAAACTACATTTTAACCATTATTTTAACGCAGACAAGCAGTTTTAACATGCTTTATGACAATTAGGTGCAAATGAGTCTTTATAGGCAAAATTGCTTTATTTCATGAGGGTAAGTCTATCTACACTATAACATTCAGGTTTGGATCATTCTCTCATAAGAAAATGCAAACTGCATATTTACTATCATTTTCACGCAGACAAGCAGTTTTTACATGCTTCACGACAATTGCGTGCAAATGAGTCCTTATAGGCAAAATTCTTTATTTTACAAAGGTAAGTCTACTTTCACTATAACAATCAGGTTTGGATCATTCTCTCATAAGAAAATGCAAACTGCATATTAACCATTTTTTTAACGCAGACAAGCAGTTTTTACATGCTTCACGACAATTGCGCGCTAATGAGTCCTTATAGGCAAAATTCTTTATTTTACAAAGGTAAGTCTATTTACACTATAACATTCAGGTTTGGATCATTCTCTCATAAGAAAATGCAAACTGCATATTAACCATTATTTTAACGCAGACAAGCAGTTTTTACATGCTTTACGACAATTAGGTGCAAATGAGTCCTTATAGGCAAAATTGCTTTATTTTACAAAGGTAAGTTTACCTAAACTATAACATTCAGGTTTGGATCATTCTCTCATAAGAAAATGCAAACTGCATATTTACTATCATTTTCACGCAGACAAGCAGTTTTTACATGTTTTACAACAATTAGGTGCAAATAAGTCCTTAAAGGCAAAATTGTTTTATTTCACAAAGGTAAGTCTACTTTCACTATAACAATCAGGTTTGGATCATTCTCTCATAAGAAAATGCAAACTGCATATTTACTATCATTTTCACGCAGACAAGCAGTTTTCACATGTTTTACGACAATTAGGTGGAAATAAGTCCTTAAAGGCAAAATTGTTTTATTTCACAAAGGTAAGTCTACTTTCACTATAAATATCAGGTTTGGATCATTCTCTCCTAAGAAAATGCAAACTGCATATTAACTATTATTTTAACGCATACAAGCAGTTTTTACATGCTTTATGACAATTAGGTGCAAATGAGTCTTTATAGGCAAAATTGCTTTATTTCATGAGGGTAAGTCTATCTACACTATAACATTCAGGTTTGGATCATTCTCTCATAAGAAAATGCAAACTGCATATTTACTATCATTTTCACGCAGACAAGCAGTTTTTACATGCTTCACGACAATTGCGTGCAAATGAGTCCTTATAGGCAAAATTCTTTATTTTACAAAGGTAAGTCTACTTTCACTATAACAATCAGGTTTGGATCATTCTCTCATAAGAAAATGCAAACTGCATATTAACCATTTTTTTAACGCAGACAAGCAGTTTTTACATGCTTCACGACAATTGCGCGCTAATGAGTCCTTATAGGCAAAATTCTTTATTTTACAAAGGTAAGTCTATTTACACTATAACATTCAGGTTTGGATCATTCTCTCATAAGAAAACGCAAACTGCATATTAACCATTATTTTAACGCAGACAAGCAGTTTTTACATGCTTTACGACAATTAGGTGCAAATGAGTCCTTATAGGCAAAATTGCTTTATTTTACAAAGGTAAGTTTACCTAAACTATAACATTCAGGTTTGGATCATTCTCTCATAAGAAAATGCAAACTGCATATTAACTATTATTTTAACGCATACAAGCAGTTTTTTAGAGCTATATGACAATTAGGTGCAAATGAGTCCTTATAGGCAAAATTGCTTTATTTCATGAGGGTAAGTCTATTTACACTATAACATTCAGGTTTGGATCATTCTCTCATAAGAAAATGCAAACTGCATATTTACTATCATTTTCACGCAGACAAGCAGTTTTTACATGCTTCACGACAATTGCGTGCAAATGAGTCCTTATAAGCAAAATTCTTTATTTTACAAAGGTAAGTCTATTTACACTATAACATTCAGGTTTGGATCATTCTCTCATAAGAAAATGCAAACTGCATATTAACTATTATTTTAACGCATACAAGCAGTTTTTACATGTTTTATGACAATTAGGGGCAAATGAGTCCTTATAGGCAAAATTGCTCTATTTCATGAAGGTAAGTCTATTTACACTATAACATTCAGGTTTGGATCATTCTCTCATAAGAAAATGCAAACTACATTTTAACCATTATTTTAACGCAGACAAGCAGTTTTAACATGCTTTATGACAATTAGGTGCAAATGAGTCTTTATAGGCAAAATTGCTTTATTTCATGAGGGTAAGTCTCTTTACACTATAACATTCAGGTTTGGATCATTCTCTCATAAGAAAATGCAAACTGCATATTAACTATTATTTTAACGCATACAAGCAGTTTTTACAAGCTATATGACAATTAGTTGCAAATGAGTCCTTATAAGCAAAATTGCTTTATTTCATGCGGGTAAGTCTATTTACACTATAACATTCAGGTTTGGATCATTCTCTCATACTGCATATTTACTATCATTTTCACGCAGACAAGCAGTTTTTACATGCTTCACGACAATTGCGTGCAAATGAGTCCTTATAGGCAAAATTCTTTATTTTACAAAGGTAAGTCTACTTTCACTATAACAATCAGGTTTGGATCATTCTCTCATAAGAAAATGCAAACTGCATATTTACTATCGTTTTCACGCAGACAAGCAGTTTTCACATGTTTTACGACAATTAGGTGGAAATAAGTCCTTAAAGGCAAAATTGTTTTATTTCACAAAGGTAAGTCTACTTTCACTATAAAATTCAGGTTTGGATCATTCTCTCATAAGAAAATGCAAACTGCATATTAACTATTATTTTAACGCATACAAGCAGTTTTTACATGTTTTATGACAATTAGGGGCAAATGAGTCCTTATAGGCAAAATTGCTTTATTTCATGAAGGTAAGTCTATTTACACTATAACATTCAGGTTTGGATCATTTTCTCATAAGAAAATGCAAACTACATTTTAACCATTATTTTAACGCAGACAAGCAGTTTTAACATGCTTTATGACAATTAGGTGCAAATGAGTCTTTATAGGCAAAATTGCTTTATTTCATGAGGGTAAGTCTATCTACACTATAACATTCAGGTTTGGATCATTCTCTCATAAGAAAATGCAAACTGCATATTTACTATCATTTTCACGCAGACAAGCAGTTTTTACATGCTTCACGACAATTGCGTGCAAATGAGTCCTTATAGGCAAAATTCTTTATTTTACAAAGGTAAGTCTACTTTCACTATAACAATCAGGTTTGGATCATTCTCTCATAAGAAAATGCAAACTGCATATTAACCATTTTTTTAACGCAGACAAGCAGTTTTTACATGCTTCACGACAATTGCGCGCTAATGAGTCCTTATAGGCAAAATTCTTTATTTTACAAAGGTAAGTCTATTTACACTATAACATTCAGGTTTGGATCATTCTCTCATAAGAAAATGCAAACTGCATATTAACCATTATTTTAACGCAGACAAGCAGTTTTTACATGCTTTACGACAATTAGGTGCAAATGAGTCCTTATAGGCAAAATTGCTTTATTTTACAAAGGTAAGTTTACCTAAACTATAACATTCAGGTTTGGATCATTCTCTCATAAGAAAATGCAAACTGCATATTTACTATCATTTTCACGCAGACAAGCAGTTTTTACATGTTTTACAACAATTAGGTGCAAATAAGTCCTTAAAGGCAAAATTGTTTTATTTCACAAAGGTAAGTCTACTTTCACTATAACAATCAGGTTTGGATCATTCTCTCATAAGAAAATGCAAACTGCATATTTACTATCATTTTCACGCAGACAAGCAGTTTTCACATGTTTTACGACAATTAGGTGGAAATAAGTCCTTAAAGGCAAAATTGTTTTATTTCACAAAGGTAAGTCTACTTTCACTATAAAATTCAGGTTTGGATCATTCTCTCCTAAGAAAATGCAAACTGCATATTAACTATTATTTTAACGCATACAAGCAGTTTTTACATGTTTTATGACAATTAGGGGCAAATGAGTCCTTATAGGCAAAATTGCTTTATTTCATGAAGGTAAGTCTATTTACACTATACCATTCAGGTTTGGATCATTCTCTCATAAGAAAATGCAAACTACATTTTAACCATTATTTTAACGCAGACAAGCAGTTTTAACATGCTTTATGACAATTAGGTGCAAATGAGTCTTTATAGGCAAAATTGCTTTATTTCATGAGGGTAAGTCTATCTACACTATAACATTCAGGTTTGGATCATTCTCTCATAAGAAAATGCAAACTGCATATTTACTATCATTTTCACGCAGACAAGCAGTTTTTACATGCTTCACGACAATTGCGTGCAAATGAGTCCTTATAGGCAAAATTCTTTATTTTACAAAGGTAAGTCTACTTTCACTATAACAATCAGGTTTGGATCATTCTCTCATAAGAAAATGCAAACTGCATATTAACCATTTTTTTAACGCAGACAAGCAGTTTTTACATGCTTCACGACAATTGCGCGCTAATGAGTCCTTATAGGCAAAATTCTTTATTTTACAAAGGTAAGTCTATTTACACTATAACATTCAGGTTTGGATCATTCTCTCATAAGAAAACGCAAACTGCATATTAACCATTATTTTAACGCAGACAAGCAGTTTTTACATGCTTTACGACAATTAGGTGCAAATGAGTCCTTATAGGCAAAATTGCTTTATTTTACAAAGGTAAGTTTACCTAAACTATAACATTCAGGTTTGGATCATTCTCTCATAAGAAAATGCAAACTGCATATTAACTATTATTTTAACGCATACAAGCAGTTTTTTAGAGCTATATGACAATTAGGTGCAAATGAGTCCTTATAGGCAAAATTGCTTTATTTCATGAGGGTAAGTCTATTTACACTATAACATTCAGGTTTGGATCATTCTCTCATAAGAAAATGCAAACTGCATATTTACTATCATTTTCACGCAGACAAGCAGTTTTTACATGCTTCACGACAATTGCGTGCAAATGAGTCCTTATAAGCAAAATTCTTTATTTTACAAAGGTAAGTCTATTTACACTATAACATTCAGGTTTGGATCATTCTCTCATAAGAAAATGCAAACTGCATATTAACTATTATTTTAACGCATACAAGCAGTTTTTACATGTTTTATGACAATTAGGGGCAAATGAGTCCTTATAGGCAAAATTGCTCTATTTCATGAAGGTAAGTCTATTTACACTATAACATTCAGGTTTGGATCATTCTCTCATAAGAAAATGCAAACTACATTTTAACCATTATTTTAACGCAGACAAGCAGTTTTAACATGCTTTATGACAATTAGGTGCAAATGAGTCTTTATAGGCAAAATTGCTTTATTTCATGAGGGTAAGTCTCTTTACACTATAACATTCAGGTTTGGA
Source organism: Xanthostigma xanthostigma (assembly GCA_963575645.1). Classification (NCBI taxonomy): domain Eukaryota; kingdom Metazoa; phylum Arthropoda; class Insecta; order Raphidioptera; family Raphidiidae; genus Xanthostigma; species Xanthostigma xanthostigma. The sequence goes on along the minus strand of OY754470.1, from coordinate 32,991,200 downwards.
TCATTCTCTCATAAGAAAATGCAAACTGCATATTAACTATTATTTTAACGCATACAAGCAGTTTTTACAAGCTATATGACAATTAGTTGCAAATGAGTCCTTATAAGCAAAATTGCTTTATTTCATGCGGGTAAGTCTATTTACACTATAACATTCAGGTTTGGATCATTCTCTCATAAGAAAATGCAAACTGCATATTTACTATCATTTTCACGCAGACAAGCAGTTTTTACATGCTTCACGACAATTGCGTGCAAATGAGTCCTTATAGGCAAAATTCTTTATTTTACAAAGGTAAGTCTACTTTCACTATAACAATCAGGTTTGGATCATTCTCTCATAAGAAAATGCAAACTGCATATTTACTATCATTTTCACGCAGACAAGCAGTTTTCACATGTTTTACGACAATTAGGTGGAAATAAGTCCTTAAAGGCAAAATTGTTTTATTTCACAAAGGTAAGTCTACTTTCACTATAAAATTCAGTTTTGGATCATTCTCTCATAAGAAAATGCAAACTGCATATTAACTATTATTTTAACGCATACAAGCAGTTTTTACATGTTTTATGACAATTAGGGGCAAATGAGTCCTTATAGGCAAAATTGCTTTATTTCATGAAGGTAAGTCTATTTACACTATAACATTCAGGTTTGGATCATTTTCTCATAAGAAAATGCAAACTACATTTTAACCATTATTTTAACGCAGACAAGCAGTTTTAACATGCTTTATGACAATTAGGTGCAAATGAGTCTTTATAGGCAAAATTGCTTTATTTCATGAGGGTAAGTCTATCTACACTATAACATTCAGGTTTGGATCATTCTCTCATAAGAAAATGCAAACTGCATATTTACTATCATTTTCACGCAGACAAGCAGTTTTTACATGCTTCACGACAATTGCGTGCAAATGAGTCCTTATAGGCAAAATTCTTTATTTTACAAAGGTAAGTCTACTTTCACTATAACAATCAGGTTTGGATCATTCTCTCATAAGAAAATGCAAACTGCATATTAACCATTTTTTTAACGCAGACAAGCAGTTTTTACATGCTTCACGACAATTGCGCGCTAATGAGTCCTTATAGGCAAAATTCTTTATTTTACAAAGGTAAGTCTATTTACACTATAACATTCAGGTTTGGATCATTCTCTCATAAGAAAATGCAAACTGCATATTAACCATTATTTTAACGCAGACAAGCAGTTTTTACATGCTTTACGACAATAAGGTGCAAATGAGTCCTTATAGGCAAAATTGCTTTATTTTACAAAGGTAAGTTTACCTAAACTATAACATTCAGGTTTGGATCATTCTCTCATAAGAAAATGCAAACTGCATATTAACTATTATTTTAACGCATACAAGCAGTTTTTTAGAGCTATATGACAATTAGGTGCAAATGAGTCCTTATAGGCAAAATTGCTTTATTTCATGAGGGTAAGTCTATTTACACTATAACATTCAGGTTTGGATCATTCTCTCATAAGAAAATGCAAACTGCATATTTACTATCATTTTCACGCAGACAAGCAGTTTTTACATGCTTCACGACAATTGCGTGCAAATGAGTCCTTATAAGCAAAATTCTTTATTTTACAAAGGTAAGTCTATTTACACTATAACATTCAGGTTTGGATCATTCTCTCATAAGAAAATGCAAACTGCATATTAACTATTATTTTAACGCATACAAGCAGTTTTTACATGTTTTATGACAATTAGGCGCAAATGAGTCCTTATAGGCAAAATTGCTCTATTTCATGAAGGTAAGTCTATTTACACTATAACATTCAGGTTTGGATCAATCTCTCATAAGAAAATGCAAACTACATTTTAACCATTATTTTAACGCAGACAAGCAGTTTTAACATGCTTTATGACAATTAGGTGCAAATGAGTCTTTATAGGCAAAATTGCTTTATTTCATGAGGGTAAGTCTCTTTACACTATAACATTCAGGTTTGGATCATTCTCTCATAAGAAAATGCAGACTGCATATTTACTATCATTTTCACGCAGACAAGCAGTTTTAACATGTTTTACAACAATTAGGTGCAAATAAGTCCTTAAAGGCAAAATTGTTTTATTTCACAAAGGTAAGTCTACTTTCACTATAACAATCAGGTTTGGATCATTCTCTCATAAGAAAATGCAAACTGCATATTAACCATTTTTTTAACGCAGACAAGCAGTTTTTACATGCTTCACGACAATTGCGCGCTAATGAGTCCTTATAGGCAAAATTCTTTATTTTACAAAGGTAAGTCTATTTACACTATAACATTCAGGTTTGGATCATTCTCTCATAAGAAAATGCAAACTGCATATTAACCATTATTTTAACGCATACAAGCAGTTTTTACATGTTTTATGACAATTAGGGGCAAATGAGTCCTTATAGGCAAAATTGCTTTATTTCATGAAGGTAAGTCTATTTACACTATAACATTCAGGTTTAGATCATTCTCTCATAAGAAAATGCAAACTGCATTTTAACCATTATTTAAACGCAGACAAGCAGTTTTTACATGCTTTATGACAATTAGGTGCAAATGAGTCTTTATAGGCAAAATTGCTTTATTTCATGAGGGTAAGTCTACTTTCACTATAACAATCAGGTTTGGATCATTCTCTCATAAGAAAATGCAAACTGCATATTTACTATCATTTTCACGCAGACAAGCAGTTTTCACATGTTTTACGACAATTAGGTGGAAATAAGTCCTTAAAGGCAAAATTGTTTTATTTCACAAAGGTAAGTCTCCTTTCACTATAAAATTCAGGTTTGGATCATTCTCTCATAAGAAAATGCAAACTGCATATTAACTATTATTTTAACGCATACAAGCAGTTTTTACATGTTTTATGACAATTAGGGGCAAATGAGTCCTTATAGGCAAAATTGCTTTATTTCATGAAGGTAAGTCTATTTACACTATAACATTCAGGTTTGGATCATTTTCTCATAAGAAAATGCAAACTACATTTTAACCATTATTTTAACGCAGACAAGCAGTTTTAACATGCTTTATGACAATTAGGTGCAAATGAGTATTTATAGGCAAAATTGCTTTATTTCATGAGGGTAAGTCTATCTACACTATAACATTCAGGTTTGGATCATTCTCTCATAAGAAAATGCAAACTGCATATTTACTATCATTTTCACGCAGACAAGCAGTTTTTACATGCTTCACGACAATTGCGTGCAAATGAGTCCTTATAGGCAAAATTCTTTATTTTACAAAGGTAAGTCTACTTTCACTATAACAATCAGGTTTGGATCATTCTCTCATAAGAAAATGCAAACTGCATATTAACCATTTTTTTAACGCAGACAAGCAGTTTTTACATGCTTCACGACAATTGCGCGCTAATGAGTCCTTATAGGCAAAATTCTTTATTTTACAAAGGTAAGTCTATTTACACTATAACATTCAGGTTTGGATCATTCTCTCATAAGAAAATGCAAACTGCATATTAACCATTATTTTAACGCAGACAAGCAGTTTTTACATGCTTTACGACAATTAGGTGCAAATGAGTCCTTATAGGCAAAATTGCTTTATTTTACAAAGGTAAGTTTACCTAAACTATAACATTCAGGTTTGGATCATTCTCTCATAAGAAAATGCAAACTGCATATTTACTATCATTTTCACGCAGACAAGCAGTTTTTACATGTTTTACAACAATTAGGTGCAAATAAGTCCTTAAAGGCAAAATTGTTTTATTTCACAAAGGTAAGTCTACTTTCACTATAACAATCAGGTTTGGATCATTCTCTCATAAGAAAATGCAAACTGCATATTTACTATCATTTTCACGCAGACAAGCAGTTTTCACATGTTTTACGACAATTAGGTGGAAATAAGTCCTTAAAGGCAAAATTGTTTTATTTCACAAAGGTAAGTCTACTTTCACTATAAAATTCAGGTTTGGATCATTCTCTCCTAAGAAAATGCAAACTGCATATTAACTATTATTTTAACGCATACAAGCAGTTTTTACATGTTTTATGACAATTAGGGGCAAATGAGTCCTTATAGGCAAAATTGCTTTATTTCATGAAGGTAAGTCTATTTACACTATACCATTCAGGTTTGGATCATTCTCTCATAAGAAAATGCAAACTACATTTTAACCATTATTTTAACGCAGACAAGCAGTTTTAACATGCTTTATGACAATTAGGTGCAAATGAGTCTTTATAGGCAAAATTGCTTTATTTCATGAGGGTAAGTCTATCTACACTATAACATTCAGGTTTGGATCATTCTCTCATAAGAAAATGCAAACTGCATATTTACTATCATTTTCACGCAGACAAGCAGTTTTTACATGCTTCACGACAATTGCGTGCAAATGAGTCCTTATAGGCAAAATTCTTTATTTTACAAAGGTAAGTCTACTTTCACTATAACAATCAGGTTTGGATCATTCTCTCATAAGAAAATGCAAACTGCATATTAACCATTTTTTTAACGCAGACAAGCAGTTTTTACATGCTTCACGACAATTGCGCGCTAATGAGTCCTTATAGGCAAAATTCTTTATTTTACAAAGGTAAGTCTATTTACACTATAACATTCAGGTTTGGATCATTCTCTCATAAGAAAACGCAAACTGCATATTAACCATTATTTTAACGCAGACAAGCAGTTTTTACATGCTTTACGACAATTAGGTGCAAATGAGTCCTTATAGGCAAAATTGCTTTATTTTACAAAGGTAAGTTTACCTAAACTATAACATTCAGGTTTGGATCATTCTCTCATAAGAAAATGCAAACTGCATATCAACTATTATTTTAACGCATACAAGCAGTTTTTTAGAGCTATATGACAATTAGGTGCAAATGAGTCCTTATAGGCAAAATTGCTTTATTTCATGAGGGTAAGTCTATTTACACTATAACATTCAGGTTTGGATCATTCTCTCATAAGAAAATGCAAACTGCATATTTACTATCATTTTCACGCAGACAAGCAGTTTTTACATGCTTCACGACAATTGCGTGCAAATGAGTCCTTATAAGCAAAATTCTTTATTTTACAAAGGTAAGTCTATTTACACTATAACATTCAGGTTTGGATCATTCTCTCATAAGAAAATGCAAACTGCATATTAACTATTATTTTAACGCATACAAGCAGTTTTTACATGTTTTATGACAATTAGGGGCAAATGAGTCCTTATAGGCAAAATTGCTCTATTTCATGAAGGTAAGTCTATTTACACTATAACATTCAGGTTTGGATCATTCTCTCATAAGAAAATGCAAACTACATTTTAACCATTATTTTAACGCAGACAAGCAGTTTTAACATGCTTTATGACAATTAGGTGCAAATGAGTCTTTATAGGCAAAATTGCTTTATTTCATGAGGGTAAGTCTCTTTACACTATAACATTCAGGTTTGGATCATTCTCTCATAAGAAAATGCAAACTGCATATTAACTATTATTTTAACGCATACAAGCAGTTTTTACAAGCTATATGACAATTAGTTGCAAATGAGTCCTTATAAGCAAAATTGCTTTATTTCATGCGGGTAAGTCTATTTACACTATAACATTCAGGTTTGGATCATTCTCTCATAAGAAAATGCAAACTGCATATTTACTATCATTTTCACGCAGACAAGCAGTTTTTACATGCTTCACGACAATTGCGTGCAAATGAGTCCTTATAGGCAAAATTCTTTATTTTACAAAGGTAAGTCTACTTTCACTATAACAATCAGGTTTGGATCATTCTCTCATAAGAAAATGCAAACTGCATATTTACTATCATTTTCACGCAGACAAGCAGTTTTCACATGTTTTACGACAATTAGGTGGAAATAAGTCCTTAAAGGCAAAATTGTTTTATTTCACAAAGGTAAGTCTACTTTCACTATAAAATTCAGGTTTGGATCATTCTCTCATAAGAAAATGCAAACTGCATATTAACTATTATTTTAACGCATACAAGCAGTTTTTACATGTTTTATGACAATTAGGGGCAAATGAGTCCTTATAGGCAAAATTGCTTTATTTCATGAAGGTAAGTCTATTTACACTATAACTATGAGGTTTGGATCATTTTCTCATAAGAAAATGCAAACTACATTTTAACCATTATTTTAACGCAGACAAGCAGTTTTAACATGCTTTATGACAATTAGGTGCAAATGAGTCTTTATAGGCAAAATTGCTTTATTTCATGAGGGTAAGTCTATCTACACTATAACATTCAGGTTTGGATCATTCTCTCATAAGAAAATGCAAACTGCATATTTACTATCATTTTCACGCAGACAAGCAGTTTTTACATGCTTCACGACAATTGCGTGCAAATGAGTCCTTATAGGCAAAATTCTTTATTTTACAAAGGTAAGTCTACTTTCACTATAACAATCAGGTTTGGATCATTCTCTCATAAGAAAATGCAAACTGCATATTAACCATTTTTTTAACGCAGACAAGCAGTTTTTACATGCTTCACGACAATTGCGCGCTAATGAGTCCTTATAGGCAAAATTCTTTATTTTACAAAGGTAAGTCTATTTACACTATAACATTCAGGTTTGGATCATTCTCTCATAAGAAAATGCAAACTGCATATTAACCATTATTTTAACGCAGACAAGCAGTTTTTACATGCTTTACGACAATTAGGTGCAAATGAGTCCTTATAGGCAAAATTGCTTTATTTTACAAAGGTAAGTTTACCTAAACTATAACATTCAGGTTTGGATCATTCTCTCATAAGAAAATGCAAACTGCATATTTACTATCATTTTCACGCAGACAAGCAGTTTTTACATGTTTTACAACAATTAGGTGCAAATAAGTCCTTAAAGGCAAAATTGTTTTATTTCACAAAGGTAAGTCTACTTTCACTATAACAATCAGGTTTGGATCATTCTCTCATAAGAAAATGCAAACTGCATATTTACTATCATTTTCACGCAGACAAGCAGTTTTCACATGTTTTACGACAATTAGGTGGAAATAAGTCCTTAAAGGCAAAATTGTTTTATTTCACAAAGGTAAGTCTACTTTCACTATAAAATTCAGGTTTGGATCATTCTCTCCTAAGAAAATGCAAACTGCATATTAACTATTATTTTAACGCATACAAGCAGTTTTTACATGTTTTATGACAATTAGGGGCAAATGAGTCCTTATAGGCAAAATTGCTTTATTTCATGAAGGTAAGTCTATTTACACTATACCATTCAGGTTTGGATCATTCTCTCATAAGAAAATGCAAACTACATTTTAACCATTATTTTAACGCAGACAAGCAGTTTTAACATGCTTTATGACAATTAGGTGCAAATGAGTCTTTATAGGCAAAATTGCTTTATTTCATGAGGGTAAGTCTATCTACACTATAACATTCAGGTTTGGATCATTCTCTCATAAGAAAATGCAAACTGCATATTTACTATCATTTTCACGCAGACAAGCAGTTTTTACATGCTTCACGACAATTGCGTGCAAATGAGTCCTTATAGGCAAAATTCTTTATTTTACAAAGGTAAGTCTACTTTCACTATAACAATCAGGTTTGGATCATTCTCTCATAAGAAAATGCAAACTGCATATTAACCATTTTTTTAACGCAGACAAGCAGTTTTTACATGCTTCACGACAATTGCGCGCTAATGAGTCCTTATAGGCAAAATTCTTTATTTTACAAAGGTAAGTCTATTTACACTATAACATTCAGGTTTGGATCATTCTCTCATAAGAAAACGCAAACTGCATATTAACCATTATTTTAACGCAGACAAGCAGTTTTTACATGCTTTACGACAATTAGGTGCAAATGAGTCCTTATAGGCAAAATTGCTTTATTTTACAAAGGTAAGTTTACCTAAACTATAACATTCAGGTTTGGATCATTCTCTCATAAGAAAATGCAAACTGCATATTAACTATTATTTTAACGCATACAAGCAGTTTTTTAGAGCTATATGACAATTAGGTGCAAATGAGTCCTTATAGGCAAAATTGCTTTATTTCATGAGGGTAAGTCTATTTACACTATAACATTCAGGTTTGGATCATTCTCTCATAAGAAAATGCAAACTGCATATTTACTATCATTTTCACGCAGACAAGCAGTTTTTACATGCTTCACGACAATTGCGTGCAAATGAGTCCTTATAAGCAAAATTCTTTATTTTACAAAGGTAAGTCTATTTACACTATAACATTCAGGTTTGGATCATTCTCTCATAAGAAAATGCAAACTGCATATTAACTATTATTTTAACGCATACAAGCAGTTTTTACATGTTTTATGACAATTAGGGGCAAATGAGTCCTTATAGGCAAAATTGCTCTATTTCATGAAGGTAAGTCTATTTACACTATAACATTCAGGTTTGGATCATTCTCTCATAAGAAAATGCAAACTACATTTTAACCATTATTTTAACGCAGACAAGCAGTTTTAACATGCTTTATGACAATTAGGTGCAAATGAGTCTTTATAGGCAAAATTGCTTTATTTCATGAGGGTAAGTCTCTTTACACTATAACATTCAGGTTTGGATCATTCTCTCATAAGAAAATGCAAACTGCATATTAACTATTATTTTAACGCATACAAGCAGTTTTTACAAGCTATATGACAATTAGTTGCAAATGAGTCCTTATAAGCAAAATTGCTTTATTTCATGCGGGTAAGTCTATTTACACTATAACATTCAGGTTTGGATCATTCTCTCATAAGAAAATGCAAACTGCATATTTACTATCATTTTCACGCAGACAAGCAGTTTTTACATGCTTCACGACAATTGCGTGCAAATGAGTCCTTATAGGCAAAATTCTTTATTTTACAAAGGTAAGTCTACTTTCACTATAACAATCAGGTTTGGATCATTCTCTCATAAGAAAATGCAAACTGCATATTTACTATCATTTTCACGCAGACAAGCAGTTTTCACATGTTTTACGACAATTAGGTGGAAATAAGTCCTTAAAGGCAAAATTGTTTTATTTCACAAAGGTAAGTCTACTTTCACTATAAAATTCAGTTTTGGATCATTCTCTCATAAGAAAATGCAAACTGCATATTAACTATTATTTTAACGCATACAAGCAGTTTTTACATGTTTTATGACAATTAGGGGCAAATGAGTCCTTATAGGCAAAATTGCTTTATTTCATGAAGGTAAGTCTATTTACACTATAACATTCAGGTTTGGATCATTTTCTCATAAGAAAATGCAAACTACATTTTAACCATTATTTTAACGCAGACAAGCAGTTTTAACATGCTTTATGACAATTAGGTGCAAATGAGTCTTTATAGGCAAAATTGCTTTATTTCATGAGGGTAAGTCTATCTACACTATAACATTCAGGTTTGGATCATTCTCTCATAAGAAAATGCAAACTGCATATTTACTATCATTTTCACGCAGACAAGCAGTTTTTACATGCTTCACGACAATTGCGTGCAAATGAGTCCTTATAGGCAAAATTCTTTATTTTACAAAGGTAAGTCTACTTTCACTATAACAATCAGGTTTGGATCATTCTCTCATAAGAAAATGCAAACTGCATATTAACCATTTTTTTAACGCAGACAAGCAGTTTTTACATGCTTCACGACAATTGCGCGCTAATGAGTCCTTATAGGCAAAATTCTTTATTTTACAAAGGTAAGTCTATTTACACTATAACATTCAGGTTTGGATCATTCTCTCATAAGAAAATGCAAACTGCATATTAACCATTATTTTAACGCAGACAAGCAGTTTTTACATGCTTTACGACAATAAGGTGCAAATGAGTCCTTATAGGCAAAATTGCTTTATTTTACAAAGGTAAGTTTACCTAAACTATAACATTCAGGTTTGGATCATTCTCTCATAAGAAAATGCAAACTGCATATTAACTATTATTTTAACGCATACAAGCAGTTTTTTAGAGCTATATGACAATTAGGTGCAAATGAGTCCTTATAGGCAAAATTGCTTTATTTCATGAGGGTAAGTCTATTTACACTATAACATTCAGGTTTGGATCATTCTCTCATAAGAAAATGCAAACTGCATATTTACTATCATTTTCACGCAGACAAGCAGTTTTTACATGCTTCACGACAATTGCGTGCAAATGAGTCCTTATAAGCAAAATTCTTTATTTTACAAAGGTAAGTCTATTTACACTATAACATTCAGGTTTGGATCATTCTCTCATAAGAAAATGCAAACTGCATATTAACTATTATTTTAACGCATACAAGCAGTTTTTACATGTTTTATGACAATTAGGCGCAAATGAGTCCTTATAGGCAAAATTGCTCTATTTCATGAAGGTAAGTCTATTTACACTATAACATTCAGGTTTGGATCAATCTCTCATAAGAAAATGCAAACTACATTTTAACCATTATTTTAACGCAGACAAGCAGTTTTAACATGCTTTATGACAATTAGGTGCAAATGAGTCTTTATAGGCAAAATTGCTTTATTTCATGAGGGTAAGTCTCTTTACACTATAACATTCAGGTTTGGATCATTCTCTCATAAGAAAATGCAGACTGCATATTTACTATCATTTTCACGCAGACAAGCAGTTTTTACATGTTTTACAACAATTAGGTGCAAATAAGTCCTTAAAGGCAAAATTGTTTTATTTCACAAAGGTAAGTCTACTTTCACTATAACAATCAGGTTTGGATCATTCTCTCATAAGAAAATGCAAACTGCATATTAACCATTTTTTTAACGCAGACAAGCAGTTTTTACATGCTTCACGACAATTGCGCGCTAATGAGTCCTTATAGGCAAAATTCTTTATTTTACAAAGGTAAGTCTATTTACACTATAACATTCAGGTTTGGATCATTCTCTCATAAGAAAATGCAAACTGCATATTAACCATTATTTTAACGCATACAAGCAGTTTTTACATGTTTTATGACAATTAGGGGCAAATGAGTCCTTATAGGCAAAATTGCTTTATTTCATGAAGGTAAGTCTATTTACACTATAACATTCAGGTTTAGATCATTCTCTCATAAGAAAATGCAAACTGCATTTTAACCATTATTTAAACGCAGACAAGCAGTTTTTACATGCTTTATGACAATTAGGTGCAAATGAGTCTTTATAGGCAAAATTGCTTTATTTCATGAGGGTAAGTCTACTTTCACTATAACAATCAGGTTTGGATCATTCTCTCATAAGAAAATGCAAACTGCATATTTACTATCATTTTCACGCAGACAAGCAGTTTTCACATGTTTTACGACAATTAGGTGGAAATAAGTCCTTAAAGGCAAAATTGTTTTATTTCACAAAGGGAAGTCTCCTTTCACTATAAAATTCAGGTTTGGATCATTCTCTCATAAGAAAATGCAAACTGCATATTAACTATTATTTTAACGCATACAAGCAGTTTTTACATGTTTTATGACAATTAGGGGCAAATGAGTCCTTATAGGCAAAATTGCTTTATTTCATGAAGGTAAGTCTATTTACACTATAACATTCAGGTTTGGATCATTTTCTCATAAGAAAATGCAAACTACATTTTAACCATTATTTTAACGCAGACAAGCAGTTTTAACATGCTTTATGACAATTAGGTGCAAATGAGTATTTATAGGCAAAATTGCTTTATTTCATGAGGGTAAGTCTATCTACACTATAACATTCAGGTTTGGATCATTCTCTCATAAGAAAATGCAAACTGCATATTTACTATCATTTTCACGCAGACAAGCAGTTTTTACATGCTTCACGACAATTGCGTGCAAATGAGTCCTTATAGGCAAAATTGCTTTATTTTACAAAGGTAAGTTTACCTAAACTATAACATTCAGGTTTGGATCATTCTCTCATAAGAAAATGCAAACTGCATATTTACTATCATTTTCACGCAGACAAGCAGTTTTTACATGTTTTACAACAATTAGGTGCAAATAAGTCCTTAAAGGCAAAATTGTTTTATTTCACAAAGGTAAGTCTACTTTCACTATAACAATCAGGTTTGGATCATTCTCTCATAAGAAAATGCAAACTGCATATTTACTATCATTTTCACGCAGACAAGCAGTTTTCACATGTTTTACGACAATTAGGTGGAAATAAGTCCTTAAAGGCAAAATTGTTTTATTTCACAAAGGTAAGTCTACTTTCACTATAAAATTCAGGTTTGGATCATTCTCTCATAAGAAAATGCCAACTGCATATTAACTATTATTTTAACGCATACAAGCAGTTTTTACATGTTTTATGACAATTAGGGGCAAATGAGTCCTTATAGGCAAAATTGCTTTATTTCATGAAGGTAAGTCTATTTACACTATAACATTCAGGTTTGGATCATTCTCTCATAAGAAAATGCAAACTACATTTTAACCATTATTTTAACGCAGACAAGCAGTTTTAACATGCTTTATGACAATTAGGTGCAAATGAGTCTTTATAGGCAAAATTGCTTTATTTCATGAGGGTAAGTCTATCTACACTATAACATTCAGGTTTGGATCATTCTCTCATAAGAAAATGCAAACTGCATATTTACTATCATTTTCACGCAGACAAGCAGTTTTTACATGCTTCACGACAATTGCGTGCAAATGAGTCCTTATAGGCAAAATTCTTAATTTTACAAAGGTAAGTCTACTTTCACTATAACAATCAGGTTTGGATCATTCTCTCATAAGAAAATGCAAACTGCATATTAACCATTTTTTTAACGCAGACAAGCAGTTTTTACATGCTTCACGACAATTGCGCGCTAATGAGTCCTTATAGGCAAAATTCTTTATTTTACAAAGGTAAGTCTATTTACACTATAACATTCAGGTTTGGATCATTCTCTCATAAGAAAACGCAAACTGCATATTAACCATTATTTTAACGCAGACAAGCAGTTTTTACATGCTTTACGACAATTAGGTGCAAATGAGTCCTTATAGGCAAAATTGCTTTATTTTACAAAGGTAAGTTTACCTAAACTATAACATTCAGGTTTGGATCATTCTCTCATAAGAAAATGCAAACTGCATATTAACTATTATTTTAACGCATACAAGCAGTTTTTTAGAGCTATATGACAATTAGGTGCAAATGAGTCCTTATAGGCAAAATTGCTTTATTTCATGAGGGTAAGTCTATTTACACTATAACATTCAGGTTTGGATCATTCTCTCATAAGAAAATGCAAACTGCATATTTACTATCATTTTCACGCAGACAAGCAGTTTTTACAAGCTTCACGACAATTGCGTGCAAATGAGTCCTTATAAGCAAAATTCTTTATTTTACAAAGGTAAGTCTATTTACACTATAACATTCAGGTTTGGATCATTCTCTCATAAGAAAATGCAAACTGCATATTAACTATTATTTTAACGCATACAAGCATTTTTTACATGTTTTATGACAATTAGGGGCAAATGAGTCCTTATAGGCAAAATTGCTCTATTTCATGAAGGTAAGTCTATTTACACTATAACATTCAGGTTTGGATCATTCTCTCATAAGAAAATGCAAACTACATTTTAACCATTATTTTAACGCAGACAAGCAGTTTTAACATGCTTTATGACAATTAGGTGCAAATGAGTCTTTATAGGCAAAATTGCTTTATTTCATGAGGGTAAGTCTCTTTACACTATAACATTCAGGTTTGGATCATTCTCTCATAAGAAAATGCAAACTGCATATTAACTATTATTTTAACGCATACAAGCAGTTTTTACAAGCTATATGACAATTAGTTGCAAATGAGTCCTTATAGGCAAAATTGCTTTATTTCATGCGGGTAAGTCTATTTACACTATAACATTCAGGTTTGGATCATTCTCTCATAAGAAAATGCAAACTGCATATTTACTATCATTTTCACGCAGACAAGCAGTTTTTACATGCTTCACGACAATTGCGTGCAAATGAGTCCTTATAGGCAAAATTCTTTATTTTACAAAGGTAAGTCTACTTTCACTATAACAATCAGGTTTGGATCATTCTCTCATAAGAAAATGCAAACTGCATATTTACTATCATTTTCACGCAGACAAGCAGTTTTCACATGTTTTACGACAATTAGGTGGAAATAAGTCCTTAAAGGCAAAATTGTTTTATTTCACAAAGGTAAGTCTACTTTCACTATAAAATTCAGTTTTGGATCATTCTCTCATAAGAAAATGCAAACTGCATATTAACTATTATTTTAACGCATACAAGCAGTTTTTACATGTTTTATGACAATTAGGGGCAAATGAGTCCTTATAGGCAAAATTGCTTTATTTCATGAAGGTAAGTCTATTTACACTATAACATTCAGGTTTGGATCATTTTCTCATAAGAAAATGCAAACTACATTTTAACCATTATTTTAACGCAGACAAGCAGTTTTAACATGCTTTATGACAATTAGATGCAAATGAGTCTTTATAGGCAAAATTGCTTTATTTCATGAGGGTAAGTCTATCTACACTATAACATTCAGGTTTGGATCATTCTCTCATAAGAAAATGCAAACTGCATATTTACTATCATTTTCACGCAGACAAGCAGTTTTTACATGCTTCACGACAATTGCGTGCAAATGAGTCCTTATAGGCAAAATTCTTTATTTTACAAAGGTAAGTCTACTTTCACTATAACAATAAGGTTTGGATCATTCTCTCATAAGAAAATGCAAACTGCATATTAACCATTTTTTTAACGCAAACAAGCAGTTTTTACATGCTTCACGACAATTGCGCGCTAATGAGTCCTTATAGGCAAAATTCTTTATTTTACAAAGGTAAGTCTATTTACACTATAACATTCAGGTTTGGATCATTCTCTCATAAGAAAATGCAAACTGCATATTAACCATTATTTTAACGCAGACAAGCAGTTTTTACATGCTTTACGACAATTAGGTGCAAATGAGTCCTTATAGGCAAAATTGCTTTATTTTACAAAGGTAAGTTTACCTAAACTATAACATTCAGGTTTGGATCATTCTCTCATAAGAAAATGCAAACTGCATATTAACTATTATTTTAACGCATACAAGCAGTTTTTTAGAGCTATATGACAATTAGGTGCAAATGAGTCCTTATAGGCAAAATTGCTTTATTTCATGGGGGTAAGTCTATTTACACTATAACATTCAGGTTTGGATCATTCTCTCATAAGAAAATGCAAACTGCATATTTACTATCATTTTCACGCAGACAAGCAGTTTTTACATGCTTCACGACAATTGCGTGCAAATGAGTCCTTATAAGCAAAATTCTTTATTTTACAAAGGTAAGTCTATTTACACTATAACATTCAGGTTTGGATCATTCTCTCATAAGAAAATGCAAACTGCATATTAACTATTATTTTAACGCATACAAGCAGTTTTTACATGTTTTATGACAATTAGGGGCAAATGAGTCCTTATAGGCAAAATTGCTCTATTTCATGAAGGTAAGTCTATTTACACTATAACATTCAGGTTTGGATCATTCTCTCATAAGAAAATGCAAACTACATTTTAACCATTATTTTAACGCAGACAAGCAGTTTTAACATGCTTTATGACAATTAGGTGCAAATGAGTCTTTATAGGCAAAATTGCTTTATTTCATGAGGGTAAGTCTCTTTACACTATAACATTCAGGTTTGGATCATTCTCTCATAAGAAAATGCAAACTGCATATTTACTATCATTTTCACGCAGACAAGCAGTTTTTACATGTTTTACAACAATTAGGTGCAAATAAGTCCTTAAAGGCAAAATTGTTTTATTTCACAAAGGTAAGTCTACTTTCACTATAACAATCAGGTTTGGATCATTCTCTCATAAGAAAATGCAAACTGCATATTTACTATCATTTTCACGCAGACAAGCAGTTTTCACATGTTTTACGACAATTAGGTGGAAATAAGTCCTTAAAGGCAAAATTGTTTTATTTCACAAAGGTAAGTCTACTTTCACTATAAAATTCAGGTTTGGATCATTCTCTCATAAGAAAATGCAAACTGCATATTAACTATTATTTTAACGCATACAAGCAGTTTTTACATGTTTTATGACAATTAGGGGCAAATGAGTCCTTATAGGCAAAATTGCTTTATTTCATGAAGGTAAGTCTATTTACACTATAACATTCAGGTTTGGATCATTCTCTCATAAGAAAATGCAAACTACATTTTAACCATTATTTTAACGCAGACAAGCAGTTTTAACATGCTTTATGACAATTAGGTGCAAATGAGTCTTTATAGGCAAAATTGCTTTATTTCATGAGGGTAAGTCTATCTACACTATAACATTCAGGTTTGGATCATTCTCTCATAAGAAAATGCAAACTGCATATTTACTATCATTTTCACGCAGACAAGCAGTTTTTACATGCTTCACGACAATTGCGTGCAAATGAGTCCTTATAGGCAAAATTCTTTATTTTACAAAGGTAAGTCTACTTTCACTATAACAATCAGGTTTGGATCATTCTCTCATAAGAAAATGCAAACTGCATATTAACCATTTTTTTAACGCAGACAAGCAGTTTTTACATGCTTCACGACAATTGCGCGCTAATGAGTCCTTATAGGCAAAATTCTTTATTTTACAAAGGTAAGTCTATTTACACTATAACATTCAGGTTTGGATCATTCTCTCATAAGAAAATGCAAACTGCATATTAACCATTATTTTAACGCAGACAAGCAGTTTTTACATGCTTTAGGACAATTAGGTGCAAATGAGTCCTTATAGGCAAAATTGCTTTATTTTACAAAGGTAAGTTTACCTAAACTATAACATTCAGGTTTGGATCATTCTCTCATAAGAAAATGCAAACTGCATATTAACTATTATTTTAACGCATACAAGCAGTTTTTTAGAGCTATATGACAATTAGGTGCAAATGAGTCCTTATAGGCAAAATTGCTTTATTTCATGAGGGTAAGTCTATTTACACTATAACATTCAGGTTTGGATCATTCTCTCATAAGAAAATGCAAACTGCATATTTACTATCATTTTCACGCAGACAAGCAGTTTTTACATGCTTCACGACAATTGCGTGCAAATGAGTCCTTATAAGCAAAATTCTTTATTTTACAAAGGTAAGTCTATTTACACTATAACATTCAGGTTTGGATCATTCTCTCATAAGAAAATGCAAACTGCATATTAACTATTATTTTAACGCATACAAGCAGTTTTTACATGTTTTATGACAATTAGGGGCAAATAAGTCCTTATAGGCAAAATTGCTCTATTTCATGAAGGTAAGTCTATTTACACTATAACATTCAGGTTTGGATCATTTTCTCATAAGAAAATGCAAACTACATTTTAACCATTATTTTAACGCAGACAAGCAGTTTTAACATGCTTTATGACAATTAGGTGCAAATGAGTCTTTATAGGCAAAATTGCTTTATTTCATGAGGGTAAGTCTCTTTACACTATAACATTCAGGTTTGGATCATTCTCTCATAAGAAAATGCAAACTGCATATTTACTATCTTTTTCACGCAGACAAGCAGTTTTTACATGTTTTACAACAATTAGGTGCAAATAAGTCCTTAAAGGCAAAATTGTTTTATTTCACAAAGGTAAGTCTACTTTCACTATAACAATCAGGTTTGGATCATTCTCTCATAAGAAAATGCAAACTGCATATTAACCATTTTTTTAACGCAGACAAGCAGTTTTTACATGCTTCACGACAATTGCGCGCTAATGAGTCCTTATAGGCAAAATTCTTTATTTTACAAAGGTAAGTCTATTTACACTATAACATTCAGGTTTGGATCATTCTCTCATAAGAAAATGCAAACTGCATATTAACCATTATTTTAACGCAGACAAGCAGTTTTTACATGCTTTAGGACAATTAGGTGCAAATGAGTCCTTATAGGCAAAATTGCTTTATTTTACAAAGGTAAGTTTACCTAAACTATAACATTCAGGTTTGGATCATTCTCTCATAAGAAAATGCAAACTGCATATTAACTATTATTTTAACGCATACAAGCAGTTTTTTAGAGCTATATGACAATTAGGTGCAAATGAGTCCTTATAGGCAAAATTGCTTTATTTCATGAGGGTAAGTCTATTTACACTATAACATTCAGGTTTGGATCATTCTCTCATAAGAAAATGCAAACTGCATATTTACTATCATTTTCACGCAGACAAGCAGTTTTTACATGCTTCACGACAATTGCGTGCAAATGAGTCCTTATAAGCAAAATTCTTTATTTTACAAAGGTAAGTCTATTTACACTATAACATTCAGGTTTGGATCATTCTCTCATAAGAAAATGCAAACTGCATATTAACTATTATTTTAACGCATACAAGCAGTTTTTACATGTTTTATGACAATTAGGGGCAAATAAGTCCTTATAGGCAAAATTGCTCTATTTCATGAAGGTAAGTCTATTTACACTATAACATTCAGGTTTGGATCATTTTCTCATAAGAAAATGCAAACTACATTTTAACCATTATTTTAACGCAGACAAGCAGTTTTAACATGCTTTATGACAATTAGGTGCAAATGAGTCTTTATAGGCAAAATTGCTTTATTTCATGAGGGTAAGTCTCTTTACACTATAACATTCAGGTTTGGATCATTCTCTCATAAGAAAATGCAAACTGCATATTTACTATCTTTTTCACGCAGACAAGCAGTTTTTACATGTTTTACAACAATTAGGTGCAAATAAGTCCTTAAAGGCAAAATTGTTTTATTTCACAAAGGTAAGTCTACTTTCACTATAACAATCAGGTTTGGATCATTCTCTCATAAGAAAATGCAAACTGCATATTAACCATTTTTTTAACGCAGACAAGCAGTTTTTACATGCTTCACGACAATTGCGCGCTAATGAGTCCTTATAGGCAAAATTCTTTATTTTACAAAGGTAAGTCTATTTACACTATAACATTCAGGTTTGGATCATTCTCTCATAAGAAAATGCAAACTGCATATTAACCATTATTTTAACGCATACAAGCAGTTTTTACATGTTTTATGACAATTAGGGGCAAATGAGTCCTTATAGGCAAAATTGCTTTATTTAATGAAGGTAAGTCTATTTACACTATAACTTTCAGGTTTAGATCATTCTCTCATAAGAAAATGCAAACTGCATTTTAACCATTATTTAAACGCAGACAAGCAGTTTTTACATGCTTTATGACAATTAGGTGCAAATGAGTCTTTATAGGCAAAATTGCTTTATTTCATGAGGGTAAGTCTATTTACACTATAACATTCAGGTTTGGATCATTCTCTTATAAGAAAATGCAAACTGAATATTTACTATCATTTTCACGCAGACAAGCAGTTTTTACATGTTTTACGACAATTAGGTGCAAATAAGTCCTTAAAGGCAAAATTGTTTTATTTCACAAAGGTAAGTCTACTTTCACTATAACAATCAGGTTTGGATCATTCTCTCATAAGAAAATGCAAACTGCATATTAACCATTATTTTAACGCAAACAAGCAGTTTTTACATGCTTCACGACAATTGCGTGCAAATGAGTCCTTATAGGCAAAATTGCTTTATTTTACAAAGGTAAGTCTATTTACACTATAACATTCAGGTTTGGATTATTTTCTCAAAAGATAATGCAAACTCATCATTTCCTAATTTTTTCACGCAGACAAGAAGTATTTACATGCTTTATGACAATGAGGTGCAAATGTGTCCTTGTAGGCAAAATTGCTTTATTTCATGAAGGTAATTCTACTTACACTATAACATTCAGGTTTGGATCATTCTCCCATAAGAAAACGCAAACTGCATATTAACCATTATTTTGACGCAGACAAGCAGTTTTTACATGCTTCACGACAATTGCGTGCAAATGAGTCCTAATAAGCAGAATTGCTTTATTTCACAAAGGTAAGTCTATTAACACGATAACATTCGGGTTTGGATCATTCTCTCAAAAGATAATGCAAACTGATCATTTTCTATTATTTTCACGCAGACAAGTAGTATTTACATGCTTATGACAATTAGGTGAAAATGAGTCCTTATAGGCAAAATTGCTTTATTTTACAAAGGTAAGTCTATTTACACTATAATATTCAGGTTTGGATCATTTTCTCAAAAGATAATGCAAACTGATCATTTCCTATTATTTTCACGCAGACAAGCAGTATTTACATGCTTTATGACAATTAGGTGCAAATGAGTCCTTATAGGCAAAATTGCTTTATTTCATGAAGGTAAGTCTATTTACACTATAACAATCAGGTTTGGATCATTCTCTCATAACAAAATGCAAACTGCACATTTACTATCATTTTAACGCAGACAAGCAGTTTTTACATGCTTTACGACAATTAAGTGCAAATTAGTCCTTATAGGCAAAATTGCTTTATTTCATGAAGGTAAGTCTATTTACACTATAACATTCAGGTTTGGATCATTCTCTCATAAGAAAATGCAAACTGCATATTTACTATCATTTTCACGCAGACAAGCAGTTTTTACATGCTTCACGACAATTGCGTGCAAATGAGTCCTTATAGGCAAAATTGCTTTATTTTACAAAGGTTAGTTTATTTACACTATAACATTCAGGTTTGGATCATTCTCCCATAAGAAAACGCAAACTGCATATTAACCATTATTTTGACGCAGACAAGCAGTTTTTACATGCTTCACGACAATTGCGTGCAAATGAGTCCTAATAAGCAGAATTGCTTTATTTCACAAAGGTAAGTCTATTAACACGATAACATTCGGGTTTGGATCATTCTCTCAAAAGATAATGCAAACTGATCATTTTCTATTATTTTCACGCAGACAAGTAGTTTTTACATGCTTTATGACAATTAGGTGCAAATGAGTCCTTATAAACAAAATTGCTTTATTTCATGAGGGTAAGTCTATTTACACTATAATATTCAGGTTTGGATCATTCTCTCATAAGAAAATGCAAACTGCATATTAACCATTATTTTAACGCATACCAGCAGTTTTTACATGCTTTATGACAATTAGGGGCAAATGGGTCCTCATAGGCAAAATTGCTTTATTTTACAAAGGTAAGTTTACCTAAACTATAACATTCAGGTTTGGATCATTCTCTCATAAGAAAATGCAAACTGCACATTTACTATCATTTTCACGCAGACAAGCAGTTTTTACATGCTTTACGACAAATAGGTGCAAATGAGTCCTTATAGGCAAAATTGCTTTATTTTACAAAGGTAAGTTTACCTAAACTATAACATTCAGGTTTGGATCATTCTCTCATAAGAAAATGCAAACTGCATATTTACTATCATTTTCACGCAGACAAGCAGTTTTTACATGCTTTACGACAAATAGGTGCAAATGAGTCCTTATAGGCAAAATTGCTTTATTTTACAAAGGTTAGTTTACCTAAACTATAACATTCAGGTTTGGATCATTCTCTCATAAGAAAATGCAAACTGCATATTAACTATTATTTTAACGCATACAAGCAGTTTTTACAAGCTATATGACTAATGACAATTAGGTGCAAATGAGTCCTTATAGGCAAAATTGCTTTATTTCGTGAGGGTAAGTCTATTTACACTATAACATTCAGGTTTGGATCATTCTTTCATAAGAAAATGCAAACTGCATATTAACCATTATTTTAACGCTGACAAGCAGTTTTTACATGCTTTACGACAATTAGGTGCAAATGAGTCCTTATAGGCAAAATTGCTTTATTTCATGAAGGTAAGTCTATTTACACTATAACATTCAGGTTTGGATCATTTTATCATAAGAAAATGCAAACTGCATATTTACTATCATTTTCACGCAGACAAGCAGTTTTCACATGTTTTACGACAATTAGGTGGAAATAAGTCCTTAAAGGCAAAATTGTTTTATTTCACAAAGGTAAGTCTACTTTCACTATAAAATTCAGGTTTTGATCTTTCTCTCATAAGAAAATGCAAACTGCATATTAACCATTATTTAAACGCAGACAAGCAGTTTTTACATGCTTTACGACAATTAGGTGCAAATGAGTCTTTATAGGCAAAATTGCTTTATTTCATGAGGGTAAGTCTATTTACACTATAACATTCAGGTTTGGATCAATCTATCATAAGAAAATGCAAACTGCATATTTACTATCATTTTTACGCAGACAAGCAGTTTTTACATGCTTTATGACAATTAGGTGCAAATGAGTCCTTATAGGCAAAATTGCTTTATTTCATGAGGGTAAATCTATTTACACTATAACATTTAGGTTTGGATCATTCTCTCATAAGAAAATGCAAACTGAATATTGACTATCATTTTCACGCAGACAAGCAGTTTTTACATGGTTTACGACAATTAGGTGCAAATAAGTCCTTAAAGGCAAAATTGTTTTATTTCACAAAGGTAAGTCTACTTTCACTATAACATCTAGGTTTGGATCATTCTCTCATAAGAAAATGCAAACTGCATATTAACCATTATTTTAACGCAGACAAGCAGTTTTTACATGCTTTACGACAATTAGGTGCAAATGAGTCCTTATAGGCAAAATTGCTGTATTTTACAAAGCTAAGTTTAACTAAACTATAACATTCAGGTTTGGATCATTCTCCCATAAGAAAATGCAAACTGCATATTAACCATTATTTTAACGCATACAAGCAGTTTTTACAAGCTATATGACAATTAGGTGCAAATGAGTCCTTATAGGCAAAATTGCTTTATTTCATGAGGGTTAGTCTATTTACACTATAACATTCAAGTTTGGATCATTCTCTCATAAGAAAATGCAAACTGCATATTAACTATTATTTTAACGCATACAAGCAGTCTTTACATGCTTTGTGACAATTAGGGGCAAATGGGTCCTTATAGGCAAAATTGCTTTATTTCATGAAGGTTAGTCTATTTACA
Source organism: Xanthostigma xanthostigma (assembly GCA_963575645.1). Classification (NCBI taxonomy): domain Eukaryota; kingdom Metazoa; phylum Arthropoda; class Insecta; order Raphidioptera; family Raphidiidae; genus Xanthostigma; species Xanthostigma xanthostigma. The sequence continues at coordinate 32,968,313 of OY754470.1, read as the reverse complement.
CCATAACTTTCAGGTTTGGATTATTCTCTCATAAGAAAATGCAAACTGCATATTAACCATTATTTTAACGCAGACACGCAGTTTTTACATGCTTTACGACAATTAGGTGCAAATGAGTCCTTATAGGCAAAATTGCTTTATTTCAAAAAGGTTAGTTTACTTACACTATAACATTCAGGTTTGGATCATTCTCTCACAAGAAAATGCAAACTGCATATTAACTATTATTTTAACGCATACAAGCAGTTTTTACATGCTTTATGACAATTAGGTGCAAATGAGTCCTTATAGGCAAAATTGCATTATTTCATGAGGGTAAGTCTATTTACACCATAACATTCAGGTTTGGATCATTCTCTCATAAGAAAATGCAAACTGAATATTGAATATCATTTTTACGCAGTCAAGCAGTTTTTACATGGTTTACGACAATTAGGTGCAAATAAGTCCTTAAACGCAAAATTGTTCTATTTCACAAAGGTAAGTCTACTTTCACTATAACATTCAGGTTTGGATCATTCTCTCATAAGAAAATGCAAACTGCATATTAACCATTATTTTAACGCAGACAAGCAGTTTTTACATGCTTCACGACAATTGCGTGCAAATGAGTCCTTATAGGCAAAATTGTTTTATTTTACAAAGGTAAATCTATTTACACTATAACATTCAGTTTTGGATCATTCTCTCATAAGAAAATGCAATCTGCATATTAGCTATTATTTTAACGCATACAAGCAGTTTTTACATGCTTTATGACAATTAGGGGCAAATGAGTCCTTATAGGCAAAATTGCTTTATTTCATGAAGGTAAGTCTATTTACACTATAACATTGAGGTTTGGATCATTCTCTCATAAGAAAATGCAAACTGCATATTAACCATTATTTGAAAGCTGACAAGCAGTTTTTACATGCTTTATGACAATTAGGTGCAAATGAGTCCTTATAAGCAAAATTGCTTTATTTCATGAGGGTAAGTCTACTTTCACTATAACAATCAGGTTTGGATCATTCTCTCATAAGAAAATGCAAACTGCATATTAACCATTATTTTAACGCAGACAAGCAGTTTTTACATGCTTTACGACAATTAGGTGCAAATGAGTCCTTATAGGCAAAATTGCTTTATTTTACAAAGGTGAGTCTATTTACACTATAACATTCAGGTTTGGATCATTTTCTCAAAAGATAATGCAAACTCATCATTTCCTAATATTTTCACGCAGACAAGAAGTATTTACATGCTTTATGACAATGAGGTGCAAATTTGTCCTTGTAGACAAAATTGCTTTATTTTACAAAGGTAAGTCTATTTACACTATAATATTTAGGTTTGGATCATTTTCTCAAAAGATAATGCAAACTGATCATTTTCTATTATATTCACGCAGACAAGCAGTATTTACATGCTTTATGACAATTAGGTGCAAATGAGTCCTTATAGGCAAAATTGCTTTATTTAATAAAGGTAAGTCTATTTACACTATAACATTCAGGTTTGGATCATTCTCTCAAAAGATAATGCAAACTGATCATTTCCTATTATTTTCACGCAGACAAGCAGTAGTTACATGCTTTATGACAATTAGGTGCAAATGAGTCCTTATAGGCAAATTTGCTTTATTTCATGAAGGTAAGTCTATTTACACTATAACATTTATAAAGCATGTAAAAACTGCTTGTCAGCGTTAAAATAATGGTTAATATGCAGTTTGCATTTTTTTATAAGAGAATGATCCAAACCTGAATGTTATAGTGAAAGTAGACTTACCTTTGTGGAATAAAACAATTTTGCCTTTAAGGACTTATTTCCACCCAATTGTCGTAAAACATGTGAAAACTGCTTGTCTGCGTGAAAATGACAGTAAATATGCAGTTTGCATTTTCTTATGAGAGAATAATCCAAACCTGAATGTTATAGTGTAAATAGACTTACCCTCATGAAATAAAGCAATTTAGCCTATAAAGACTCATTTGCACCTAATTGTCGTAAAACATGTGAAAACTGCTTGTCTGCGTGAAAATGATAGTAAATATGCAGTTTGCATTTTCTTATGAGAGAATAATCAAAACCTGAATGGTATAGTGTAAATAGACTTACTCTCATGAAATAAAGCAATTTAGCCTATAAAGACTCATTTGCACGCAATTGTCGTGAAGCATGTAAAAACTGCCTGTCTGCGTTAAAATAATGGTTAATATGCACTTTGCATTTTCTTATGAGAGAATGATCCAAACCTAAATGTTATAGTGTAAATAGACTTACCTTTGTAAAATAAAGCAATTTTGCCTATAAAGACTAATTTGCACGCAATTGTCGTGAAGCATGTAAAAACTGCTTGTCTGCGTTAAAATAATGGTTAATATGCAGTTTGCATTTTCTTATGAGAGAACGATCCAAAACTGAATGTTATAGTGTAAATAGACTTACCTTCATGAAATAAAGCAATTTTGCCTATAAAGACTCATTTGCCCCTAATTGTCATAAAGCATGTAAAAACTGCTTGTCAGCGTTAAAATAATGGTTAATATGCAGTTTGCATTTTTTTATAAGAGAATGATCCAAACCTGAATGTTATAGTGAAAGTAGACCCTTTTTGGAATAAAACAATTTTGCCTTTATGGACTTATTTCCACCCAATTGTCGTAAAACATGTGAAAACTGCTTGTCTGCGTGAAAATGATAGTAAATATGCAGTTTGCATTTTCTTATGAGAGAATGATCCAAACCTGAATGTTATAGTGTAAATAGACTTACCCTCATGAAATAAAGCTTTTTTGCCTATAAGGACTCATTTGCACCTAATTGTCGTAAAGCATGTAAAAACTGCTTGTCAGCGTTAAAATAACGGTTAATATGCAGTTTGCATTTTCTTATGTGAGAGAGATTCAAACCTGAATGTTATAGTGTAAATAGACTTACCTTTGTAAAATAAAGCAATTTTGCCTATAAGCACTCATTTGCACGCAATTGTCGTGATTCATGTAAAAACTGCTTGTATGCGTTAAAATAATGGTTAATATGCAGTTTGCATTTTCTTATGAGAGAATGATCCAAACCTGAATGTTATGGTTTAAGTAAACTTACCTTTGTAAAATAAAGCAATTTTGCCTATAAGGACTCATTTCCCCCTAATTGTCGTGAAGCATGTAAACACTGCTTGTTTGCGTGAAAATGATAGTAAATATGCAGTTTGCATTTTCTTGTGAGAGAATGATCCAAACCTGAATGTTATAGTGTAAATAGACTTACCCTCATGAAATAAAGCAATTTTGCCTATAAAGACTCATTTGCACCTAATTGTCGTAAAGCATGTAAAAACTGCTTGTCTGCGTTTAAATAATGGTTACTATGCATTTTGCATTTTCTTATGAGAGAATGATCCAAACCTGAATGTTATAGTGTAAATAGACTTACCTTTGTAAAATAAAGCAATTTTGCCTATAAAGACTCATTTGCACGCAATTGTCGTAAAGCATGTAAAAACTGCTTTTCTGCGTGAAAATGATAGTAAATATGAAGTTTGCATTTTCTTATGAGAGAATGATCCAAACCTAAATGTTATAGTGTAAATAGACTTACCTTTGTAGAAATAAAGCAATTTTGCCTATAAAGACTCATTTGCACGCAATTGTCGTGAAGCATGTAAAAACTTCTTGTCTGCGTTAAAATAATGGTTAATATGCAGTTTGCATTTTCTTATGAGAGAATGATCCAAACCTGAATGTTATAGTGTAAATAGACTAACCTTCATGAAATAAAGCAATTTTGCCTATAAGGACTCATTTGCCCCTAATTGTCATAAAGCATGTAAAAACTGCTTGTCAGCGTTAAAATAATGGTTAATATGCAGTTTGCATTTTCTTATGAGAGAATGATCCAAACCTGAATGTTATAGTGTAAATAGACTTACCTTCATGAAATAAATCAATTTTGCCTATAAGGACTCATTTGCCCCTAATTGTCATAAAGCATGTAAAAACTGCTTGTATGCGTTAAAATAATGTATAATATGCAGTTTGCATTTTCTTATGAGAGAATGATCCAAACCAAAATGTTATAGTGAAAATAGACTTACCTTTGTAAAATAAAGCAATTTTGCCTATAAGGACTCATTTGCACGCAATTGTCGTGAAGCATGTAAAAACTGCTTGTCTGCGTTAAAATAATGGTTTAATATGCAGTTTGCATTTTCTTATAAGAGAATGATCCAAACCTGAATGTTATAGTGTAAATAGACTTACCCTCATGAAATAAAGCACTTTTGCCTATAAAGACTCATTTGCACCTAATTGTCATAAAGCATGTAAAAACTGCTTGTATGCGTTAAAATGATAGTAAATATGCAGTTTGCATTTTCTTATGAGAGAATGATCCAGACCTAAATGTTATAGTGTAAATAGACTTACCCTCATGAAATAAAGCAATTTTGCCTATAAGGACTCATTTGCACCTAATTGTCATAAAGCTTGTAAAAACTGCTTGTATGCGTTAAAATAATAGTTAATATGCAGTTTGCATTTTCTTATGAGAGAATGATCCAAACCTGAATGGTATATTGTAAATAGACTGACCTTTGTAAAATAAAGCAATTTTGCCTATAAGGACTCATTTGCACGCAATTGTCGTGAAGCATATAAAACTGCTTGTCTGCGTGAAAATGATAGTAAATATGCAGTTTGCATTTTCTTATGAGAGAATGATCCAAACCTGACTGTTATAGTGTAAATAGACTTACCCTCATGTAATAAAGCAATTTTGCCTATAAAGAGTCATTTGCACCTAATTGTCGTAAAGCATGTAAAAACTGCTTGTCTGCGTTTAAATAATGGTTAATATGCAGTTTGCAATTTTTTATGAGAGAATGATCCAAACCTGAATGTTATAGTGTAAATAGACTTACCCTCTTGAAATAAAGCACTTTTGCCTTTAAGGTCTCATTTGCACCTAAATGTCGTAAAGCATGTAAAAACTGCTCATCAGCGTTAAAATAATGGTTAATATGCAGTTTGCATTTTCTTATGAGAGAATGATCCAAACCTGAATGTTATAGTGTAAATAGACTTACCCTCATAAAATAAAGCAATTTTGCCTATAAGGACTCATTTGCACCTAATTGTCATAAAGCTTGTAAAAACTGCTTGTATGCGTTAAAATAATAGTTAATATGCAGTTTGCATTTTAGTATGAGAGAATGATCTAAACCTGAATGTTATAGTTTAAGTAAACTTACCTTTGTAAAATAAAGCTATTTTGCCTATATAGACTCATTTGCCCCTAATTGTCATAAAGCATGTAAAAACTGCTTGTATGCGTTAAAATAATGGTTAATATGCAGTTTGCATTTTCTTATGAGAGAATGATCCAAACCTGAATGTTATAGTGTAAATAGACTTACCTTTGTAAGATAAAGCAATTTTGCCTATAAGGACTCATTTGCACGCAATTGTCGTGAAGCATATAAAAACTGCTTGTCTGCGTGAAAATGATATTAAATATGCAGTTTGCATTTTCTTATGAGAGAATGATCCAAACCTGAATGTTATAGTGTAAATAGACTTACCCTCATGTAATAAAGCAATTTTGCCTATAAAGACTCATTTGCACCTAATTGTCGTAAAGCATGTAAAAACTGCTTGTCTGCGTTTAAATAATAGTTAATATGCAGTTTGCATTTTCTTATGAGAGAATGATCTAAACCTGAATGTTATAGTGTAAATAGACTTACCTTCATGAAATAAAGCAATTTTGCCTATAAGGACTCATTTGCCCCTAATTGTCATAAAGCATGTAAAAACAGCTTGTATGCGTTAAAATAATGGTTAATATGCAGTTTGCATTTTCTTAAGAGAGAATGATCCAAACCTAAATGTTATAGTGTAAATAGACTTACCCTCATGAAATAAAGCACTTTTGCCTATAAGGACTCATTTGCATCTAATTGTCATAAAGCATGTAAAAACTGCTTGTATGCGTTAAAATAATGGTTAATATGCAGTTTGCATTTTCTTATGAGAGAATGATCCAAACCTGAATGTTATAGTGTAAATAGACTTACCTTCATGAAATAAAGCAATTTTGCCTATAAGGACTCATTTGCCCCTAATTGTCATAAAGCATGTAAAAACAGCTTGTATGCGTTAAAATAATGGTTAATATGCAGTTTGCATTTTCTTAAGAGAGAATGATCCAAACCTAAATGTTATAGTGTAAATAGACTTACCCTCATGAAATAAAGCACTTTTGCCTATAAGGACTCATTTGCATCTAATTGTCATAAAGCATGTAAAAACTGCTTGTATGCGTTAAAATAAAGGTTAATTTGCAGTTTGCATTTTCTTATGAGAGAATGATCCAAACCTGAATGTTATAGTGTAAATAGACTTACCTTTGTAAAATAAAGCAATTTTGCCTATAAGAACTCATTTGCACGCAATTGTCGTGAAGCATATAAAAACTGCTTGTCTGCGTGAAAATGATAGTAAATATGCAGTTTGCATTTTCGTATGAGAGAATGATCCAAACCTGAATGTTATAGTGTAAATAGACTTACCCTCATGTAATAAAGCAATTTTGCCTATAAAGACTCATTTGCACCTAATTGTCGTAAAGCATGTAAAAACTGCTTGTCTGCGTTTAAATAATGGTTAATATGCAGTTTGCATTTTCTTATGAGAGAATGATCCAAACCTGAATGTTATAGTGTAAATAGACTTACCTTCATGAAATAAAGCAATTTTGCCTATAAGGACTTATTTGCCCCTAATTGTCATAAAGCATGTAAAAACTGCTTGTCAGCGTTAAAATAATGGTTAATATGCAGTTTGCATTTTCTTATGAGAGAATGATCCAAACCTGAATGTTATAGTGTAAATAGACTTACCTTCATGAAATAAATCAATTTTGCCTATAAGAACTCATTTGCCCCTAATTATCATATAGCATGTAAAAACTGCTTGTATGCGTTAAAATAATGTATAATATGCAGTTTGCATTTTCTTATGAGAGAATGATCCAAACCTAAATGTTATAGTGAAAATAGACTTACCTTTGTAAAATAAAGCAATTTTGCCTATAAGGACTCATTTGCCCCTAATTGTCATAAAGCATGTAAAAACTGCTTGTATGCGTTAAAATAATGGTTAATATGCAGTTTGCATTTTCTTATGAGAGAATGATCCAAACCTGAATGTTATAGTGTAAATAGACTTAACTTCATGAAATAAATCAATTTTGCCTATAAGGACTCATTTGCCCCTAATTGTCATAAAGCATGTAAAAACTGCTTGTATGCGTTAAAATAATGTATAATATGCAGTTTGCATTTTCTTATGAGAGAATGATCCAAACCTAAATTAAATAGTGAAAATAGACTTACCTTTTTAAAATAACGCAATTTTGCCTATAAGGACTCATTTGCCCCTAATTGTCATAAAGCATGTAAAAACTGCTTGTATGCGTTAAAATAATGGTTAATATGCAGTTTGCATTTTCTTATGAGAGAATGATCCAAACCTGAATGTTATAGTGTAAATAGACTTAACTTTGTAAAATAAAGCAATTTTGCCTATAAGGACTCATTTGCACGCAATTGTCGTGAAGCATGTAAAAACTGCCTGTCTGCGTTTAAATAATGGTTAATATGCAGTTTGCATTTTCTTATGAGAGAATGATCCAAACCTGAATGTTATAGTGTAAATAGACTTAACTTTGTAAAATAAAGCAATTTTGCCTATAAGGACTAATTTGCACGCAATTGTCGTGAAGCATGTAAAAACTGCTTGTCAGCGTTAAAATAATGGTTAATATGCAGTTTGCATTTTCTTATGAGAGAATGATCCAAACCTGAATGTTATAGTGTAAATATACTTACCTTCATGAAATAAAGCAATTTTGCCTATAAGGACTCATTTGCCCCTAATTGTCATAAAGCATGTAAAAACTGCTTGTCAGCGTTAAAATAATGGTTAATATGCAGTTTGCATTTTCTTATGAGAGAATGATCCAAACCTGAATGTTATAGTGAAAATAGACTTACTTTTGTAAAATAAAGCAATTTTGCCTATAAGGACTCATTTGCACGCAATTGTCGTAAAGCATGTAAAAACTGCTTGTCTGCGTTAAAATAATGGTTAATATGCAGTTTGCATTTTCTTATGAGAGAATGATCCAAACCTGAATGTTATATTGTAAATAGACTTACCCTCATGAAATAAAGCAATTTTGCCTATAAAGACTCATTTGCACCTAATTGTCATAAAGCATGTAAAAACTGCTTGTGTGCGTTAAAATGATAGTAAATATGCAGTTTGCATTTTCTTATGAGAGAATGATCCAAACCTGAATGTTATAGTGTAAATAGACTTACCCTCATGTAATAAAGCAATTTTGCCTATAAAGACTCATTTGCACCTAATTGTCGTAAAGCATGTAAAAACTGCTTGTGTGCGTTAAAATAATGGTTAATATGCAGTTTGCATTTTCTTATGAGAGAATGATCCAAACCTGAATGTTATAGTGTAAATAGACTTACCTTCATGAAATAAAGCAATTTTGCCTATAAGGACTCATTTGCCCCTAATTGTCATAAAGCATGTAAAAACTGCTTGTATGCGTTAAAATAATGTATAATATGCAGTTTGCATTTTCTTATGAGAGAATGATCCAAACCTAAATGTTATAGTGAAAATAGACTTACCTTTGTAAAATAAAGCAATTTTGCCTATAAGGACTCATTTGCACGCAATTGTCGTGAAGCATGTAAAAACTGCTTGTCTGCGTTAAAATAATGGTTAATATGCAGTTTGCATTTTCTTATGAGAGAATGATCCAAACCTGAATGTTATAGTGTAAATAGACTTACCCTCATGAAATAAAGCAATTTTGCCTATAAAGACTCATTTGCACCTAATTGTCATAAAGCATGTAAAAACTGCTTGCATGCGTTAAAATGATAGTAAATATGCAGTTTGCATTTTCTTATGAGAGAATGATCCAAACCTAAATGTTATAGTGTAAATAGACTTACCCTCATGAAATAAAGCAATTTTGCCTATAAGGACTCATTTGCACCTAATTGTCATAAAGCTTGTAAAAACTGCTTGTATGCGTTAAAATAATAGTTAATATGCAGTTTTCATTTTAGTATGAGAGAATGATCTAAACCTGAATGTTATAGTTTAAGTAAACTTACCTTTGTAAAATAAAGCAATTTTGCCTATATAGACTCATTTGCCCCTAATTGTCATAAAGCATGTAAAAACTGCTTGTTTGCGTTAAAATAATGGTTAATATGCAGTTTGCATTTTCTTAAGAGAGAATGATCCAAACCTAAATGTTATAGTGTAAATAGACTTACCCTCATGAAATAAAGCACTTTTGCCTATAAGGACTCATTTGCATCTAATTGTCATAAAGCATGTAAAAACTGCTTGTATGCGTTAAAATAATGGTTAATATGCAGTTTGCATTTTCTTATGAGAGAATGATCCAAACCTGAATGTTATAGTGTAAATAGACTTACCTTCATGAAATAAAGCAATTTTGCCTATAAGGACTCATTTGCCCCTAATTGTCATAAAGCATGTAAAAACAGCTTGTATGCGTTAAAATAATGGTTAATATGCAGTTTGCATTTTCTTAAGAGAGAATGATCCAAACCTAAATGTTATAGTGTAAATAGACTTACCCTCATGAAATAAAGCACTTTTGCCTATAAGGACTCATTTGCATCTAATTGTCATAAAGCATGTAAAAACTGCTTGTATGCGTTAAAATAAAGGTTAATTTGCAGTTTGCATTTTCTTATGAGAGAATGATCCAAACCTGAATGTTATAGTGTAAATAGACTTACCTTTGTAAAATAAAGCAATTTTGCCTATAAGGACTCATTTGCACGCAATTGTCGTGAAGCATATAAAAACTGCTTGTCTGCGTGAAAATGATAGTAAATATGCAGTTTGCATTTTCGTATGAGAGAATGATCCAAACCTGAATGTTATAGTGTAAATAGACTTACCCTCATGTAATAAAGCAATTTTGCCTATAAAGACTCATTTGCACCTAATTGTCGTAAAGCATGTAAAAACTGCTTGTCTGCGTTTAAATAATGGTTAATATGCAGTTTGCATTTTCTTATGAGAGAATGATCCAAACCTGAATGTTATAGTGTAAATAGACTTACCTTCATGAAATAAAGCAATTTTGCCTATAAGGACTTATTTGCCCCTAATTGTCATAAAGCATGTAAAAACTGCTTGTCAGCGTTAAAATAATGGTTAATATGCAGTTTGCATTTTCTTATGAGAGAATGATCCAAACCTGAATGTTATAGTGTAAATAGACTTACCTTCATGAAATAAATCAATTTTGCCTATAAGAACTCATTTGCCCCTAATTATCATATAGCATGTAAAAACTGCTTGTATGCGTTAAAATAATGTATAATATGCAGTTTGCATTTTCTTATGAGAGAATGATCCAAACCTAAATGTTATAGTGAAAATAGACTTACCTTTGTAAAATAAAGCAATTTTGCCTATAAGGACTCATTTGCCCCTAATTGTCATAAAGCATGTAAAAACTGCTTGTATGCGTTAAAATAATGGTTAATATGCAGTTTGCATTTTCTTATGAGAGAATGATCCAAACCTGAATGTTATAGTGTAAATAGACTTAACTTCATGAAATAAATCAATTTTGCCTATAAGGACTCATTTGCCCCTAATTGTCATAAAGCATGTAAAAACTGCTTGTATGCGTTAAAATAATGTATAATATGCAGTTTGCATTTTCTTATGAGAGAATGATCCAAACCTAAATTAAATAGTGAAAATAGACTTACCTTTTTAAAATAACGCAATTTTGCCTATAAGGACTCATTTGCCCCTAATTGTCATAAAGCATGTAAAAATTGCTTGTATGCGTTAAAATAATGGTTAATATGCAGTTTGCATTTTCTTATGAGAGAATGATCCAAACCTGAATGTTATAGTGTAAATAGACTTAACTTTGTAAAATAAAGCAATTTTGCCTATAAGGACTCATTTGCACGCAATTGTCGTGAAGCATGTAAAAACTGCCTGTCTGCGTTTAAATAATGGTTAATATGCAGTTTGCATTTTCTTATGAGAGAATGATCCAAACCTGAATGTTATAGTGTAAATAGACTTAACTTTGTAAAATAAAAAAATTTTGCCTATAAGGACTAATTTGCACGCAATTGTCGTGAAGCATGTAAAAACTGCTTGTCAGCGTTAAAATAATGGTTAATATGCAGTTTGCATTTTCTTATGAGAGAATGATCCAAACCTGAATGTTATAGTGTAAATATACTTACCTTCATGAAATAAAGCAATTTTGCCTATAAGGACTCATTTGCCCCTAATTGTCATAAAGCATGTAAAAACTGCTTGTCAGCGTTAAAATAATGGTTAATATGCAGTTTGCATTTTCTTATGAGAGAATGATCCAAACCTGAATGTTATAGTGAAAATAGACTTACTTTTGTAAAATAAAGCAATTTTGCCTATAAGGACTCATTTGCACGCAATTGTCGTAAAGCATGTAAAAACTGCTTGTCTGCGTTAAAATAATGGTTAATATGCAGTTTGCATTTTCTTATGAGAGAATGATCCAAACCTGAATGTTATATTGTAAATAGACTTACCCTCATGAAATAAAGCAATTTTGCCTATAAAGACTCATTTGCACCTAATTGTCATAAAGCATGTAAAAACTGCTTGTGTGCGTTAAAATGATAGTAAATATGCAGTTTGCATTTTCTTATGAGAGAATGATCCAAACCTGAATGTTATAGTGTAAATAGACTTACCCTCATGTAATAAAGCAATTTTGCCTATAAAGACTCATTTGCACCTAATTGTCGTAAAGCATGTAAAAACTGCTTGTGTGCGTTAAAATAATGGTTAATATGCAGTTTGCATTTTCTTATGAGAGAATGATCCAAACCTGAATGTTATAGTGTAAATAGACTTACCTTCATGAAATAAAGCAATTTTGCCTATAAGGACTCATTTGCCCCTAATTGTCATAAAGCATGTAAAAACTGCTTGTATGCGTTAAAATAATGTATAATATGCAGTTTGCATTTTCTTATGAGAGAATGATCCAAACCTAAATGTTATAGTGAAAATAGACTTACCTTTGTAAAATAAAGCAATTTTGCCTATAAGGACTCATTTGCACGCAATTGTCGTGAAGCATGTAAAAACTGCATGTCTGCGTGAAAATGATAGTAAATATGCAGTTTGCATTTTCTTATGAGAGAATGATCCAAACCTGAATGTAATAGTGTAAATAGACTTACCCTCATGTAATAAAGCAATTTTGCCTATAAAGACTCATTTGCACCTAATTGTCGTAAAGCATGTAAAAACTGCTTGTCTGCGTTTAAATAATGGTTAATATGCAGTTTGCAATTTCTTATGAGAGAATGATCCAAACCTGAATGTTATAGTGTAAATAGACTTACCCTCTTAAAATAAAGCACTTTTGCCTATAAGGACTCATTTGCACCTAATTGTCATAAAGCTTGTAAAAACTGCTTGTATGCGTTAAAATAATAGTTGATATGCAGTTTGCATTTTCTTATTAGAGAATGATCTAAACCTGAATGTTATAGTTTAAGTAAACTTACCTTTGTAAAATAAAGCAATTTTGCCTATAAGGACTCATTTGCCCCTAATTGTCATAAAGCATGTAAAAACTGCTTGTATGCGTTAAAATAATGGTTAATATGCAGTTTGCATTTTCTTATGAGAGAATGATCTAAACCTGAATGTTATAGTGTAAATAGACTTACCCTCATGAATTAAAGCAATTTTGCCTATAAGGACTCACTTGCACCTTATTGTCATAAAGCTTGTAAAAACTGCTTGTATGCGTTAAAATAATAGTTGATATGCAGTTTGCATTTTAGTATGAGAGAATGATCTAAACCTGAATGTTATAGTTTAAGTAAACTTACCTTTGTAAAATAAAGCAATTTTGCCTATATAGACTCATTTGCCCTTAATTGTCATAAAGCATGTAAAAACTGCTTGTGTGCGTTAAAATAATGGTTAATATGCAGTTAGCATTTTCTTATGAGAGAATGATCTAAACCTGAATGTTATAGTGTAAATAGACTTACCTTTGTAAAATAAAGCAATTTTGCCTATAAGGACTCATTTGCACGCAATTGTCGTGAAGCATATAAAAACTGCTTGTCTGCGTGAAAATGATATTAAATATGCAGTTTGCATTTTCTTATGAGAGAATGATCCAAACCTGAATGTTATAGTGTAAATAGACTTACCCTCATGTAATAAAGCAATTTTGCCTATAAAGACTCATTTGCACCTAATTGTCGTAAAGCATGTAAAAACTGCTTGTCTGCGTTTAAATAATGGTTAATATGCAGTTTGCATTTTCTTATGAGAGAATGATCCAAACCTGAATGTTATAGTGTAAATAGACTTACCTTCATGAAATAAAGCAATTTTGCCTATAAGGACTCATTTGCCGCTAATTGTCATAAAGCATGTAAAAACTGCTTGTATGCGTTAAAATAATGGTTAATATGCAGTTTGCATTTTCTTATGAGAGAATGATCCAAACCTGAATGTTATAGTGTAAATAGACTTACCCCCATGAAATAAAGCACTTTTGCCTATAAGGACTCATTTGCACCTAATTGTCGTAAAGCATGTAAAAACTGCTTGTCAGCGTTAAAACAATGGTTAATATTCAGTTTGCATTTTCTTATGAGAGAATGATCCAAACCTGAATGTTATAGTGTAAATAGACTTACCCTCATGAATTAAAGCAATTTTGCCTATAAGGACTCACTTGCACCTTATTGTCATAAAGCTTGTAAAAACTGCTTGTATGCGTTAAAATAATAGTTGATATGCAGTTTGCATTTTAGTATGAGAGAATGATCTAAACCTGAATGTTATAGTTTAAGTAAACTTACCTTTGTAAAATAAAGCAATTTTGCCTATAAGGAATCATTTGCATCTAATTGTCATAAAGCATGTAAATACTGCTTGTATGCGTTAAAATAATGGTTAATATGCAGTTTGCATTTTCTTATGAGAGAATGATCCAAACCTGAATGTTATAGTGTAAATAGACTTACCTTTGTAAAATAAAGCAATTTTGCCTATAAGGACTCATTTGCACGTAATTGTCGTGAAGCATGTAAAAACTGCTTGTCTGCGTTAAAATAATGGTTAATATGCAGTTTGCATTTTCTTATGAGAGAATGATCCAAACCTGAATGTTATAGTGAAAGTAGACATACCTTTGTGAAATAAAACAATTTTGCCTTTAAAGACTTACTTCTACCTAATTGTCGTAAAACATGTGAAAACTGCTTGTCTGCGTGAAAATGACAGTAAATATGCAGTTTGCATTTTCTTATGAGAGAATGATCCAAACCTGAATGTTATAGTGTAAATAGACTTACCCTCATGAAATAAAGCACTTTTGCCTATAAGGACTCATTTGCACCTAATTGTCGTAAAGCATGTAAAAACTGCTTGTCAGCGTTAAAATAATGGTTAATATGCAGTTTGCATTTTCTTATGTGAGAGAGATTCAAACCTGAATATTATAGTGTAAATTGACTTACCTTAATGAAATAAAGCAATTTTGCCTATAAGGACTCATTTGCCCCTAATTGTCATAAAGCATGTAAAAACTGCTTGTATGCGTTAAAATAATGGTTAATATGCAGTTTGCATTTTCTTATGAGAGAATGATCCAAACCTGAATGTTATAGTGAAAATAGACTTACCTTTTTAAAATAACGCAATTTAACCTATAAGGACTCATTTGCACGCAATTGTCGTGAAGCATGTAAAAACTGCTTGTCTGCGTTAAAATAATGGTTAATATGCAGTATGCATTTTCTTATGAGAGAATGATCCAAACCTGAATGGTATAGTGTAAATAGACTTACCCTCATGAAATAAAGCAATTTTGCCTATAAAGACTCATTTGCACCTAATTGTCATAAAGCATGTAAAAAACTGCTTGTATGCGTTAAAATGATAGTAATTATGCAGTTTGCATTTTCTTATGAGAGAATGATTAAAACCTGAATGTTATAGTGTAAATAGACTTACCCTCATGAAATAAAGCAATTT
This sequence comes from Xanthostigma xanthostigma, assembly GCA_963575645.1. Classification (NCBI taxonomy): domain Eukaryota; kingdom Metazoa; phylum Arthropoda; class Insecta; order Raphidioptera; family Raphidiidae; genus Xanthostigma; species Xanthostigma xanthostigma. Next base: position 32,953,155 of record OY754470.1, on the reverse strand, counting down.
TGCCTATATAGACTCATTTGCACCTAATTGTCATAAAGCTTGTAAAAACTGCTTGTATGCGTTAAAATAATAGTTGATATGCAGTTTGAATTTTCTTATTAGAGAATGATCCAAACCTGAATGTTATAGTGTAAATAGACTTACTCTATTTACACTATAACATTCAGGTTTGGATCATTCTCTCATAAGAAAATGCAAACTGCATATTAACCATTATTTTAACGCAACAAGCAGTTTTTACATGCTTTACGACAATTAGGTGCAAGTGAGTCCTTATAGGCAAAATTGTTTTATTTCACAAAGGTAAGTCTACTTTCACTATAATATTCAGGGTTGGATCATTCTCTCATAAGAAAATGCAACTTGCATATTAACCATTATTTTAACGCAGACAAGCAGTTTTTACATGCTTCACGACAATTGCGTGCAAATGAGTCCTTATAAGCAAAATTGCTTTATTTCATGAGAGTAAGTCTATTTACACTATAACATTCAGGTTTGGATCATTCTCTCATAAGAAAATGCAAACTGCATTGTTACGGTTAAATTTTGAAATTTTGTCGTATTCTAACATTATTTCCTTGAGGGTAGGCAACTGAGATTATTCAATTCAGTACAATTTCTTTCGCGGTATATTTTTTTTTTTTTTTTTTAATTTAACTAAACAACTACCGATCTGCGAATATTTTTCTTATATAGATTTTCATGAATTTTGTCTGCGAGGCAGACTTGTGACTTATTTATTTATTCAGGATTTAAGAGTTTTTTTTTTGTACGAATAATTGTGAAGGCGCCGTGCGCCGACTGTAACCACTAGGTCGTGTACTTGTTTTCTTTTGATTTTTAATATATATGTATATGTTTGATGAATTGTGGTTATAATTGCTTTTTCTTTGGTCCATCCCCTCATTGCCTGAGTCGAAAGTCAGCGACCCTTTCCGGCGGTACCAATATCTGACTTTGGCGCCTAACTAAAATATTTATCACTATTTTGTGGGACTCTCCCACCTCTCGTATACCTGCGTACAGCTGGAGGTATTGTGGGCCACCAAAGGAATTCCGGTAAGTTCTTCCCTTCTAGTTATTTTTTTTGGTACACTATTGCGTGGTCATTTAACGCCCCACCCCTAACTGCCGACTGAAGGCCGAAGCATCCCTTTTGTCACGCGCTGTCAGTGTGACGGCGTGACAAAATTTTGGCGCCCAACGTGGGGCCTCTTTGCGTTAAAACTTTCCGTATTGATAGATGTTGTTTAGATGAGATTTTCGTGACCTACATATACATATATATATATATACATATTGTGACGAATGAGCTGCGAGCTCGGATATTTTGTTGTGCGACCTTTTGTTTTGTTTAGTGGTTTCGTTGATGAACCAACCACCCCTTTTGTGTGAAGTATAACGAACGATCTAGAATTACCCTTGATTGACCTTGACCTTTCTCTTGTGTAATAGATTTTAGTCGAGTATTTTTTTTTTGTTGTTGTTTTTTTTTGTGTGGCCGTTACTGTATTGAGACTTGTTTCAACTACTTGTTTGCGGCATTTACTAATAGTCGCTATGGCATATTCCGGAGTGGACATTAACCGATTGAAGAAGGAGGAACTTCAATATGAGCTTCGCATTCTAGGAGCAAATATTGAGGACGATAGAGTCGACCCGATGCGTGCACGTTTGCGTTCGCTTATGCGATTAGAAGCACTACCCCCTATTTTGTTAACTTTGGTAAAGAGTATGTTGGATCTGGTGACCATTATAGAATACGACCTCCGCAAGATGATGTTGAGCTCCCTACGGAAATACAACAGCGTACCGCTGGTTATCAAACTATGTTTGCAACTATTCAGAATCGATTACTTCGGGCTTCCGAACGAGTTAGACATCGTTATAATCTAAGACGACGACCTGTACACTTTGATATAGGACAATTAGTTTACCGCCGAAACAAAGTTTTATCTGATGCTCTCAATTATTTTACGGCAAAACTAGCGCCGAAATACGTTGGGCCATATCGAATTCGACGTAAACCAGGTCAGTGGACCTACGAATTGGAAACTTGTGAAGGAGAGGCCGCTGGAACCTGGCATGTTCAAGATCTTAAGTTGGCCGACGATTTCGCCGACGCTGAGTAATTTTTTTTGTGTGTTGTTTTGTCTCGCTGTATGTAGTCCTTTTGGTAATGAAGAATTATGCCGAATAATTATTCTTTCGTTGTTGTGTGTTATTGCGTTTCGTTTACGACCCCACTTATTGATAGAAGCCGTGCGGGGGCTGGCGAAGAATAGTCCCGCGGTACGTTCCGCCGATCGTAAAAGTCGATCAAGTGAACCCACGCACACCACAGTACATTTTCCCTTCACTATCACACTTACACAACACCACTATATACACTCCAGTTGGATTTAAAGAAGCCGTGCGGGGGCCGGCGAAGAATAGTCCCGCGGTACGTTCCGCCGATCGTAAAAGGCGATCAAGTGAACCCACACACACCACAGTACATTTTCTGCACTTACACAACACCACTATATACACTCCAGTTGGATTTAAAGATTCGATTGTGACTAACCCGATTTCGACAATTTTTTTTTTTTCCCGAAAGTGAATTAGACTTTTCTATAATTTCTTTAAATGCCCTGCGGTAAAGGGGTGTACAAGAATTCTTCCGCGGTTTGATCTTACCGGCCGTAAGAGGCGGCCATTGCGTAGATCGTTGACAATTATTCTGATAGTTACCGTTCTTTTCTCTGTCGATCGACGTTGCGTAGTAATCATTGCTCTGAATTTGAGCGCTTGTTGCTTATGGATTTGGATGAATTCCGTTACTGCTTTGCAGGATTTGCCTAAGCTCTAGTGTGGCGTTAGGAGATGTCAACTTTTTTGTGTTTTATTTTGTTTGGTGGACGTGATTGGAGAAACACAATATAATATTGGATTTGAAGTTTTCTTCCCGCTCACCCATCTGTTTGTGTTGTGATAAAGTGATCAAAGTACCTATAGTGTCTTTGAAGTTTATTGGCACCTCCACTCTGATTATTCAGGATTTGGCTTTACTCGAGTCTGAGTAGTGTGCTATATCAACGTTAGGTCCAGCGAAACTGTTCTTGGTATTCTACAGAATTTCCCGATTTTGACAAGTGCCCGGCTTAGAGATTATTTTTTTTGAGCGTTCGTATGCTCTTGATTTTTAGGAGTTGAATGTTCTTGTATTAAATTATGTTTTCTTTCCTTGTCCACTTATATATAGTGCCGTATGTCTTATGTTGTGTTTGAAACGAGTGTGCTTACAATCTTTGATATCTAAACCCGTCTCTATATCCTGGAGACCGTTAAGCATACTATTGTATTTTTCCTTGAGTCTTGTTCTGAACCCATAACCATAATCATGGAGATTGGCAACTTTTGTATGTCACGAATTCCTGGTTATTGTAATGGAGATAGTCGAACTTTCTCTTTTCTTTTGAAGAATTTTTCTTTTCTTGAGTGTTGTTTGATTAGGGGTGATGATTCCCTCTAACGTTACTCGTTGTGTTCATGGGCTCTGTTGGAGCAGATATTTTGATTTTGTGAGAATTCTGGAATGTGAGTTTTGTTTAGTTAGATTGGTTTCAGACGGCATCAGTCGTCAGAAAACTCAGGGAGTTTTCTGCCTGACGGGGTAAGGGGGGAGTTGTTACGGTTAAATTTTGAAATTTTGTCGTATTCTAACATTATTTCCTTGAGGGTAGGCAACCTATCATTCAGTATAGTAATTTCGCTGCATTTCGTGTAGATACTTTTCTTTTGGGAAGTAGGTTGTATATTTTGCCAGTAGATGGGTTTAACAGTAAGGTATTCCGCTATAGAATGACGCTGTCAATGTTCTGTTCGATTTGGATTTTATTGCGACGGATTTCTAAGATGGCTTGCTGTGATGATACATGAATAAAAGTTACATCCTGGATCATCTGCCCGAAAATTTGAATTTTATAGCCTGAAGTGATTGTTTATTCTTGTCTGCAAGATAATGAATGTTTTTCCGACTGGATTTTTCGATTTTCCTACTGGTAAGATCTTTTGCCTTGCATAAAATTTTCTGTCCACGTGTGACTTTTGGTCAACCTTTTTTTTTGATGATTATATATGGAAATCTTGTAGGTTCCTAGTCGAAGGAACACCATGCATTATGGTATGAAATAGCGATGATGTAGTTCGTCGAATGAAAATCATTTGGAAATGTAACCTGTATGGTGACGAAATAGGACCTGGTTCTTATTTGCTGTCTTATGGATCTACCGGCTCTGGGGTTCATCACATCAACTGAATTTCCAGTCTGACGTTCATCTGAAAGATCTACTCAGCTTGGTAAAAGTAGTCGAAGCCAACAAGTAGTGAGTTGTTCCATTTAGCTTTTGTGTGTGTGCAAATCTCATTGTCACTGAAGACACTACATATTGAAATTTCGTTCTCGTGCGTTTGACTTTTCTACGGGTATCAATCGAAGCCCTAATTCATTGTCGAATAGATCTTCGTTCATCGGAGCCTTGTTCGTGTTCCGATAGTCCATCCGACAAACGTAGTATTTCTTGGAACGCATCGATGAGTATCGTTAATTAAATATTAGCTCAATATAGTAAAAACTATGCCACTGTTACTTAATTTACTAGCTTATTCATGAATTTTTTTGCAAAAAAAAAAATATTAAGTCATACGTAGAATTGTACAGAGCTGTATTAAGTAGATGTAAATTTTGGCTTCACCGTTTCATTTATTGACGACCTATCGAGTAAGAATTTGAGTTATTTGTGCTAAATTATATTCGTAAAAATGTTAAATTTGTGCTTCCCACAATAATTTTTTTTTACCTTATGAAATATTTATAGGGTACGTTGCCCAATTGCCTGAATGGTCAACGATAAGATTAATTTAAGTTATTTATGCCTCCGATTAAGTATTTGTACCTCCGATTAAGTATTTGTACCTCCGATGCTCCGTTTGTGCTTAGAAAACTGAATGCCGATGGCCGGTGTGATTTTTAATTGACTGAGCAACATTTCATTAGAGTCGTTCTGAAATTTAGTTTTTTTGTTATGCTACAAACTTTGTAACTTCACTTCATTGCCGCCCTGTGGGGTTGGGGCTACAACCACTTACCTTAGAGAATACCCCCACCGTTTGCTCTTGACGGACCGTAAAAGGCGGTTGCCAAACAGCATTTCACTTCGTGTACGAATTTCTTTATTTTGTTTTGCCAAACGAAGTGTAGAAAGTTCATTTAGTTATGAATATTATTTTTTTTTTACTATTAATCTCTTTTGAACAGCCTGTAATTTGGTAGTCAAGCTGTTGTCTGTTTTAATAAAATTTTGAATTTATTATGTTGCTCGGCATCGTTACGCCTGCCATTGACTTATGTATGTATATAATGTTTTGGAACCTCTGGTTTAAGTATTAAGAAATGTTGTACATAACCTGGTACCACGTTATTTTTGTTGTCTAGTTAATTATGAACTATACCACGTTATTTTTGTTGTCTAGTTAATTATGAACTATATCACGTTATTTTCTTTTGATTTAAGTATGTAGTTTTTTTGAAGTGTTCAGAAATGACCACCTTTTCATGTAACTGATTTAGGTACGCTGGAAGAAGGGTTGTTACAGTAACCAAGTTGTTTGTTGAATTATTATGTAAATTATTCTGACGTTATGATTCGGTCAATGTAATTGCGGGTCTTTTGAGTACGGTATTTTGTATTTTAGTACCTTCATTTTTTTTTTGTGTTCTTTACGCTGGGGGAAAAACGTCGAAGTACGGATTTAAATAACCTCGCAGTGTTCTGCAATTTTGGGTACTTGCTTTTGTGCGTTACGCTAGGGGAAAAACGTCGAAGAACGGATTTAAATAACCTCGCAGTGTTTTGCAATTTTGGGTACTTGTTTTGAGCGATTCGCTGGGGAACGTCTTAGACGGATTTAAATAGCCTCAGACATCGTCTCGCGTCTTGTTGTATGATTTTGTGATATTGATAGTATTGCGGAAATTCTGAAGTTTTAAATTTATGATTTAGATTTCTTTGTGTCTTGGTCGTGTACGGACGACAATAAATTTTTGGGGGTTACTGTTACAACACTACCTTCTACCAACGTTTACTACATTTACGTATGTAATTAATTTATGGTATTTTCTTGTGGGTGTCCTTCAGACACATATAATGTATAATTGTATATCTGTTGTTCATGGCAATTCATTGAGGTAATTGGCAACAAATTTTGTTGCAACCTATTTTGTTTATATTTTGATTTATTCGTACAAGTGATGGCAATACGGTTATAAAATTTTGTTATTGTTGATTCTATATTTTGAAGTAACACTTTGTTCGTTTGACTTAATTGTGGTATTTTAGATTCATCACGTCTCTGATTCATTTTAGTGCATTTCGTTCGGAACCGTCTTACGACTCTTTCGGTTACTTTAGTCTATGTTTCAATTTAAGTGCCGTTTTCACAATTCTGTTGAAATTTACCGATAATGCCATTACCTGTCGCGAATTGAGATTATTCAATTCAGTACAATTTCTTTCGCGGTATATTTTTTTTTTTTTTTTTAATTTAACTAAACAACTACCGATCTGCGAATATTTTTCTTATATAGATTTTCTTGCATTTTGTCTGCGAGGCAGACTTGTGACTTATTTATTTATTCAGGATTTAAGAGTTTTTTTTTTTTGTACTAATAATTGTGAAGGCGCCGTGCGCCGACTGTAACCACTAGGTCGTGTACTTGTTTTCTTTTGATTTTTAATATATATGTATATGTTTGATGAATTGTGGTTATAATTGCTTTTTCTTTGGTCCATCCCCTCATTGCCTGAGTCGAAAGTCAGCGACCCTTTCCGGCGGTACCAATATCTGACTTTGGCGCCTAACTAAAATATTTATCACTATTTTGTGGGACTCTCCCACCTCTCGTATACCTGCGTACAGCTGGAGGTATTGTGGGCCACCAAAGGAATTCCGGTAAGTTCTTCCCTTCTAGTTTTTTTTTTTGGTACACTATTGCGTGGTCATTTAACGCCCCACCCCTAACTGCCGACTGAAGGCCGAAGCATCCCTTTTGTCACGCGCTGTCAGTGTGACGGCGTGGCAGCATATCAACCATTATTTTAACGCAACAAGCAGTTTTTACATGCTTTACGACAATTAGGTGCAAATGAGTCCTTATAGGCAAAATTGTTTTATTTCACAAAGGTAAGTCTACTTTCACTATAATATTCAGGGTTGGATCATTCTCTCATAAGAAAATGCAAACTGCATATTTACTATCATTTTCACGCAGACAAGCAGCTTTCACATGTTTTACGACAATTAGGTGGAAATAAGTCCTTAAAGGCAAAATTGTTTTATTTCACAAAGGTAGATCTACTTTCACTATAACATTCAGGTTTGGATCATTCTCTCATAAGAAAAATCAAACTGCATATATTAACGCAGACAAGCAGTTTTTACATGCTTCACGACAATTGTGTGCAAATGAGTCCTTATAGGCAAAATTGCTTTATTTTACAAAGGTAAGTCTATTTACACTATAACATTCAGGTTTGGATCATTCTCTCATAAGAAAATGCAAACTGCATATTAACCATTATTTTCACGCATACAAGCAGTTTTTACATGCTTTATGACAATTAGGGGCAAATGAGTCTTTATAGGCAAAATTGCTTTATTTCATGAGGGTAAGTCTATTTACACTATAACATTCAGGTTTGGATCATTCTCTCATAAGAAAATGTAAACTGAATATTAACCATTATTTTAACGCAGACAAGCAGTTTTTACATGCTTCACGACAATTGCGTGCAAATGAGTCCTTATAGGCAAAATTGCGTTATTTTACAAAGGTAAGTCTATTTTCACTATAACATTCAGGTTTGGATCATTCTCTCATAAGAAAATGCAAACTGCATATTAACCATTATTTTAACGCACACAAGCAGTTTTTACATGCTTTATGACAATTAGGGGCAAATGAGTCCTTATAGGCAAAATTGCTTATTTCATTAAGGTAAGTCTATTTACACTATAACATTCAGGTTTGGATCATTCTCTCATAAAAAAATGCAAACTGCATATTAACCATAATTTTAACGCTGACAAGCAGTTTTTACATGCTTTACGACAATTAGGTGCAAATGAGTCCTTATAGGCAAAGAGCTTTATTTCATGAAGGTAAGTCTATTTACACTATAACATTCAGGTTTGGATCATTCTCTCATAAGAAAATGCAAACTGCATATTAACCATTATTTTAACGCTGACAAGCAGTTTTTACATGCTTTACGACAATTAGGTGCAAATGAGTCCTTATAGGCAAAAGTGCTTTTTTTCATGAGGGTAAGTCTATTTACACTATAACATTCAGGTTTGGATCATTCTCTCATAAGAAAATGGCAAACTGCATATTTACTCTCATTTTCACGCAGACAAGCATTTTTCACTTGTTTTACGCCAATTAGGTGAAAATAAGTCCTTAAAGGCAAAATTGTTTTATTTCACAAAGGTAAGTCTACTTTCACTATAACATTCAGGTTTGGATCAATCTCTCATAAGAAAATGCAAACTGCATATTAACCATTATTTTAACGCTGACAAGCAGTTTTTACATGCTTTATGACAATTAGGGGCAAATAAGTCCTTATAGGCAAAATTGCTTTATTTCATAAAGGTAAGTCTATTTAACTATAACATTCAGGTTTGGATCATTCTCTCATAAGAAAATGCAAACTGCATATTAACCATTATTTTAACGCAGACAAGCAGTTTTTACATGCTTTACGACAATTAGGTGCAAATGAGTCCTTATAGGCAAAATTGCTTTATTTTACAAAGGTAAGTATACTTAAACTATAACATTCAGGTTTGGATCATTATCTCATAAGAAAATGCAAACTGCATATTAACGATTATTTTAACGCATACAAGCAGTTTTTACAAGCTTTTTGACAATTAGGTGCAAATGAGTCCTTATAGGCAAAATTGCTTTATTTCATGAGGGTTAGTCTATTTACACTATAACATTTAGGTTTGGATCATTCTCTCATAAGAAAATGCAAACTGCATATTTACTATCATTTTAACGCATACAAACAGTTTTTACATGCTTTATGACAATTAGGTGCAAATGAGTCCTTATAGGCAAAATTGCTTTATTTCATGAGGGTAATGCTATTTTCACTATAACATTCAGGTTTGGATCATTCTCTCATAAGAAAATGCAAACTGCATATTATACATTATTTTAACGCATACAAGCAGTTTTTACATGCTTTATGACAATTAGGGGCAAATGAGTCCTTATAAGCAATATTGCTTTATTTCATGAAGGTAAGTCTATTTACACTATAACATTCAGGTTTGGATCATTCTCTCATAAGAAAATGTAAACTGCATATTAACCATTATTTTAACGCAGACAAGCAGTTTTTACATGCTTTACGACAATTGCGTGCAAATGAGTCCTTATAGGCAAAATTGCGTTATTTTACAAAGGTAAGTCTATTTTCACTATAACATTCAGGTTTGGATCATTCTCTCATAAGAAAATGCAAACTGCATATTAACCATTATTTTAACGCACACAAGCAGTTTTTACATGCTTTATGACAATTAGGGGCAAATGAGTCCTTTTAGGCAAAATTGCTTATTTCATTAAGGTAAGTCTATTTACACTATAACATTCAGGTTTGGATCATTCTCTCATAAGAAAATGCAAACTGCATATTAACCATTATTTTAACGCATACAAGCAGTTTTTACATGCTTTATGACAATTAGGGGCAAATGAGTCTTTATAGGCAAAATTGCTTTATTTCATGAAGGTAAGTCTATTTACACTATAACATTCAGGTTTGGATCATTCTCTCATAAGAAAATGTAAACTGCATATTAACCATTATTTTAACGCAGACAAGCAGTTTTTACATGCTTCACGACAATTGCGTGCAAATGAGTCCTTATAGGCAAAATTGCGTTATTTTACAAAGGTAAGTCTATTTTCACTATAACATTCAGGTTTGGATCATTCTCTCATAAAAAAATGCAAACTGCATATTAACCATTATTTTAACGCACACAAGCAGTTTTTACATGCTTTATGACAATTAGGGGCAAATGAGTCCTTTTAGGCAAAATTGCTTATTTCATTAAGGTAAGTCTATTTACACTATAACATTCAGGTTTGGATCATTCTCTCATAAAAAAATGCAAACTGCATATTAACCATTATTTTAACGCTGACAAGCAGTTTTTACATGCTTTACGACCATTAGGTGCAAATGAGTCCTTATAGGCAAAAGTGCTTTATTTCGTGAAGGTAAGTCTATTTACACTATAACATTTAGGTTTGGATCATTCTCTCATAAGAAAATGCAAACTGCATATTAACCATTATTTTAACGCTGACAAGCAGTTTTTACATGCTTTACGACAATTAGGTGCAAATGAGTCCTTATAGGCAAAATTGCTTTATTTTACAAAGGTAAGTATACTTAAACTATAACATTCAGGTTTGGATCATTCTCTCATAAGAAAATGCAAACTGCATATTAACGATTATTTTAACGCATACAAACAGTTTTTACAAGCTTTATGGCAATTAGGTGCAAATGAGTCCTTATAGGCAAAATTGCTTTATTTCATGAGGGTTAGTCTATTTACACTATAACATTTAGGTTTGGATCATTCTCTCATAAGAAAATGCAAACTGCATATTTACTATCATTTTAACGCATACAAACAGTTTTTACATGCTTTATGACAATTAGGTGCAAATGAGTATTTATAGGCAAAATTGCTTTATTTCATGAGGGTAATGCTATTTTCACTATAACATTCAGGTTTGGATCATTCTCTCATAAGAAAATGCAAACTGCATATTATAACATTATTTTAACGCATACAAGCAGTTTTTACATGCTTTATGACAATTAGGGGCAAATGAGTCCTTATAGGCAATATTGCTTTATTTCATGAATGTAAGTCTACTTACACTATGACATTCAGGTTTGGATCATTTTCTCATAAGAAAATGCAAATTCATATTAACCATTATTTTAATGCAGACAAGCAGTTTTTACATGCTTTATGACAATTAGGGGCAAATGAGTCCTTATAGGCAAAATTGCTTTATTTCATTAAGGTTAGTCTATTTACACTATAACATTCAGGTTTGAATCTCTCTCACATAATAAAAATGCAAACTGCATATTAACCATTATTTTAACGCTGTCAAGCAGTTTTTACATGCTTTACGACAATTAGGTGCAAATGAGTCCTTATAGGCAAAAGTGCTTTATTTCATGAGGGTAAGTCTATTTACACTATAACATTCAGGTTTGGATCATTCTCTCATAAGAAAATGCAAACTGCATATTTACTATCATTTTCACGCAGACAAGCAGTTTTCACATGTTTTACGCAATTAGGTGGAAATAAGTTCTTAAAGACAAAATTGTTTTATTCCACAAAGGTAAGTCTACTTTCACTATAACATTCAGGTTTGGATCATTCTCTCATAAGAAAATGCAAACTGCATATTAACCATTATTTTAACGCAGACAAGCAGTTTTTACATGCTTCACGACAATTGCGTGCAAATGAGTCCTTATAGGCAAAATTGCGTTAATTTACAAAGGTTAGTCTATTTTCACTATAACATTCAGGTTTGGATCATTCTCTCATAAGAAAATGCAAACTGCATATTAACCATTATTTTAACGCATACAGGCAGTTTTAACATGCTTTATGACAATTAGGGGCAAATGAGTCCTTATAGGCAAAATTGCTTTATTTCATTAAGGTTAGTCTATTTACACTATAACATTCAGGTTTGAATCTCTCTCACATAATAAAAATGCAAACTGCATATTAACCATTATTTTAACGCTGACAAGCAGTTTTTACATGCTTTACGACAATTAAGTGCAAATGAGTCCTTATAGGCAAAATTGTTATATTTCACAAAGGTAAGTCTACTTTCACTATAATATTCAGGGTTGGATCATTCTCTCATAAGAAAATGCAAACTGCCTATTAACCATTATTTTAACGCAGACAAGCAGTTTTTAAATGCTTCACGACAATTGCATGCAAATGAGTCCTTATAGGCAAAATTGCTTTATTTTACAAAGGTAAGTCTATTTATATTATAATATTCAGGTTTGGATCATTTTCTCAAAAGATAATGCAAACTGATCATTTCCTATTATTTTCACGCAGTCAAGCAGTTTTTACATGCTTCACGACAATTGCGTGCAAATTAGTCCTTATAAGCAAAATTGCTTTATTTCATGAGGGTAAGTCTATTTACTAACATTCAGGTTTGGATCATTCTCTCATAAGAAAATGCAAATTGCATATTAACCATTATTTTAACGCACACAAGCAGTTTTTACATGCTTCACGACAATTGCGTGCAAATGAGTCCTTATAAGCAAAATTGCTTTATTTCATGAGAGTAAGTCTATTTACACTATAACATTCAGGTTTGGATCATTCTCTCTTAAGAAAATGCAAACTGCATATTAACCATTATTTTAACGCAACAAGCAGTTTTTACATGCTTTACGACAATTAGGTGCAAATGAGTCCTTATAGGCAAAATTGTTTTCTTTCACAAAGGTTAGTCTACTTATACTATAATATTCAGGGTTTGATTATTCTCTCATAAGAAAATGCAAACTGCATATTAACCATTATTTTAACGCAGACAAGCAGTTTTTAAATGCTTCACGACAATTGCGTGCAAATGAGTCCTTATAAGCAAAATTGCTTTATTTCATGAGGGTAAGTCTATTTACACTATAACATTTAGGTTTGGATCATTCTCTCATAAGAAAATGCAAACTGCATATTATCTATTATTTTAACGCATACAAGCAGTTTTTACATGCTTTATGACAATTAGGGGCAAATGAGTCCTTATAGGCAAAATTGCTTTATTTCATGGGGGTAAGTCTATTTACACTATAACATTCAGGTTTGGTTCATTCTCTCATAAGAAAATGCAAACTGAATATTGACTATCATTTTCACGCAGACAAGCAGTTTTTACATGGTTTACGACAATTAGGTGCAATAAGTCCTTAAAGGAAAAATTGTTTTATTTCACAATGGTAAGTCTACTTTCACTATAACATTCAGGTTTGGATCATTCTCTCATAAGAAAATGCAAATTGCATATTAACCATTATTTTAACGCAGACAAGCAGTTTTTACATGCTTCACGACAATTGCGTGCAAATGATTCCTTATAGGCAAAATTGCTTTATTTTACAAAAGTAAGTCTATTTGCACTATAACATTCAGGTTTGGATAATTCTCTCATAAGAAAATGCAAACTGCATATTAACCATTATTTTAACGCAAACAAGCAGTTTTTACAAGCTTAATGTCAATTAGGTGCAAATGAGTCCTTATAGGCAAAATTGCTTTATTTCATGAGGATAAGTCTATTTACACTATAACATTCAGGTTTGGATAATTCTCTCATAAGAAAATGCAAACTGCATATTAACCATTATTTTAACGCATACAAGCAGTTTTTACAAGCTTAATGTCAATTAGGTGCAAATGAGTCCTTATAGGCAAAATTGCTTTATTTCATGTGGGTTAGTCTATTTACACTATATAATTCAGGTTTGGATCATTCTCTCATAAGAAAATGCAAACTGCATATTAACCATTATTTTAACGCATACAAGCAGTTTTTACATGCTTTATGACAATTAGATGCAAATGAGTCCTTATAGGCAAAATTGCTTTATTTCATTAAGGTAAGTCTATTTACACTATAACATTCAGGTTTGGATCATTCTCTCATAAGAAAATGCAAACTGCATATTTACTATCATTTTCACGCAGACAAGCAGTTTTCACATGTTTTACGACAATTAGGTGGAAATAAGTCCTTAAAGGCAAAATTGTTTTATTTCACAAAGGTAAGTCTATTTTCACTATAACATTCAGGTTTGGATCATTCTCTCATAAGAAAATGCAAACTGCATATTAACCATTATTTTAACGCATACAAGCAGTTTTTACATGCTTCATGACAATTAGGGGCAAATGAGTCCTTATAGGCAAAATTGCTTTATTTCATTAAGGTAAGTCTATTTACACTATAACATTCAGGTTTGGATAATTCTCTCATTTGAAAATGCAAACTGCATATTAACCATTATTTTAACGCTGACAAGCAGTTTTTACATGCTTTACGACAATTAGGTGCAAATGAGGCCTTATAGGCAAAAGTGCTTTATTTCATGAGGGTGAGTCTATTTACACTATAACATTCAGGTTTGGATCTTTCTCTCATAAGAAAATGCAAACTGCATATTAACCATTATTTAAAACAGACAAGCAGTTTTTACATGCTTTACGACAATTAGGTGCAAATGAGTCTTTATAGGCAAAATTGCTTTATTTCATGAGGGTAAGTCTATTTACACTATAACATTCAGGTTTGGATCATTCTCTCATAAGAAAATGCAAACTGCATATTTACTATCAGTTTTACGCAGACAAGCAGTTTTTACATGCTTCACGACAATTGCGTGCAAATGAGTCCTTATAGGCAAAATTGCTTTCTTTTACAAAGGTAAGTCTATTTTCACTATAACATTCAGGTTTGGATCATTCTCTCATAAGAAAATGCAAACTGCATATTATACATTATTTTAACGCATACAAGCAGTTTTTACATGCTTTATGACAATTAGGGGCAAATGAGTCCTTATAGGCAAAATTGCTTTATTTCATGAAGGTAAGTCTATTTACACTATAACATTCAGGTTTGGATCATTCTCTCATAAGAATATGCAAACTGCATATTAACCCTTATTTTAACGCAGACAAGCAGTTTTTACATGCTTCACGACAATTGCGTGCAAATGAGTCCTTATAGGCAAAATTGCTTTATTTTACAAAGGTAAGTCTATTTACACTATAACATTCAGGTTTGGATCATTCTCTCATAAGAAAATGCAAACTGCATATTAACCATTATTTAAACGCAGACAAGCAGTTTTCACATGCTTTACGACAATTAGGTGCAAATGAATCTTTATAGGCAAAATTGCTTTATTTCATGAGGGTAAGTCTATTTACACTATAACGTTCAGGTTTGGATCATTCTCTCATAAGAAAATGCAAACTGCATATTTACTATCATTTTCACGCAGACAAGCAGTTTTTACATGCTTCACGACAATTGCGTGCAAATGAGTCCTTATAGGCAAAATTGCTTTATTTTACAAAGGTAAGTCTATTTACACTATAACATTCAGGTTTGGATCATTCTCTCATAAGAAAATGCAAACTGCATATTAACTATTATTTTAACGCATACACGCAGTTTTTACAAGCTTTATGACAATTAGGTGCAAATGAGTCCTTATAGGCAAAATTGCTTTATTTCATGAAGGTAAGTCTATTTACACTATAACATTCAGGTTTGGATCATTCTCTCATAAGAAAATGCAAACTGCATATTTACTATCATTTTAACGCATACAAGCAGTTTTAACATGCTTTATGACAATTAGGTGCAAATGAGTCTTCATAGGCTAAATTGCTTTATTTCATGAGGGTAAGTCTATTTACACTAAAACATTCAGGTTTGGATCATTCTCTCATAAGAAAATGCAAACTGCATATTTACTATCATTTTCACGCAGACAAGCAGTTTTCACATGTTTTACGCAATTAGGTGGAAATAAGTTCTTAAAGACAAAATTGTTTTATTCCACAAAGGTAAGTCTACTTTCACTATAACATTCAGGTTTGGATCATTCTCTCATAAGAAAATGCAAACTGCATATTAACCATTATTTTAACGCAGACAAGCAGTTTTTACATGCTTCATGACAATTGCGTGCAAATGAGTCCTTAAGGGCAAAATTGCGTTATTTTACAAAGGTAAGTCTATTTTCACTATAACATTCAGGTTTGGATCATTCTCTCATAAGAAACTGCAAACTGCATATTAACCATTATTTTAACGCATACAGGCAGTTTTTACATGCTTTATGACAATTAGGGGCAAATGAGTCCTTATAGGCAAAATTGCTTTATTTCATTAAGGTAAGTCTATTTACACTATAACATTCAGGTTTGGATCATTCTCTCATAAGAAAACGCAAACTGCATATTAACCATTATTTTAACGCTGACAAGCAGTTTTTACATGCTTTACGACAATTAGGTGCAAATGAGTCCTTATAGGCAAAAGTACTTTATTTCATGAGGGTAAGTCTATTTACACTATAACATTCAGGTTTGGATCATTCGCTCATAAGAAAATGCAAACTGCATATTTACTATCATGTTCACGCAGACAAGCAGTTTTCACATGTTTTACGACAATAAGGTGGAATTAAGTCCTTAAAGGCAAAATTGTTATATTTCACAAAGGTAAGTCTACTTTCACTATAATATTCAGGGTTGGATCATTCTCTCATAAGAAAATGCAAACTGCATATTTAACCATTATTTTAACGCAGACAAGCAGTTTTTAAATGCTTCACGACAATTGCATGCAAATGAGTCCTTATAGGCAAAATTGCTTTATTTTACAAAGGTAAGTCTATTTATATTATAACATTCAGGTTTGGATCATTTTCTCAAAAGATAATGCAAACTGATCATTTCCTATTATTTTCACGCAGTCAAGCAGTTTTTACATGCTTCACGACAATTGCGTGCAAATGAGTCCTTATAAGCAAAATTGCTTTATTTCATGAGGGTAAGTCTATTTACACTATAACATTCAGGTTTGGATCATTCTCTCATAAGAAAATGCAAACTACATATTAACCATTATTTTAACGCATACAAGCAGTTTTTACATGCTTTATGACAATTAGAGGCAAATGGGTCCTTATAGGCAAAATTGTTTTATTTCATGAAGGTTAGTCTATTTACACTATAACATTCAGGTTTGGATCATTCTCTCATAAGAAAATGCAAACTGATTATTAACCATTATTTTAACGCAACAAGCAGTTTTTACATGCTTTACGACAATTAGGTGCAAATGAGTCCATATAGGCAAAATTGCTTTATTTCACAAAGGTAAGTTTACTTACACTATAACATTCAGGTTTGGATCATTCTCTCATAAGAAAATGCAAATTGCATATTAACCATTATTTTAACGCAGACAAGCAGTTTTTACATGCTTCACGACAATTGCGTGCAAATGAGTCCTTATAAGCAGAATTGCTTTAGTTCATTAGAGTAAGTCTATTTACACTATAACATTCAGGTTTGGATCATTCTCTCATAAGAAAATGCAAACTGCATATTAACCATTATTTTAACGCAACAAGCAGTTTTTACATGCTTTACGACAATTAGGTGCAAATGAGTCCTTATAGGCAAAATTGTTTTATTTCACAAAGGTAAGTCTACTTTCACTATAATATTCAGGGTTGGATCATTCTCTCATAAGAAAATGCAAACTGCATATTAACCATTATTTTAACGCAGACAAGCAGTTTTTAAATGCTTCACGACAATTGCGTGCAAATGAGTCCTTATAAGCAAAATTGCTTTATTTCATGAGGGTTAGTCTATTTACACTATAACATTCAGGTTTGGATCATTCTCTCATAAGAAAATGCAAACTGCATATTAACCATTATTTTAACGCAACAAGCAGTTTTTACATGCTTTACGACAATTAGGTGCAAATAAGTCCTTAAAGGAAAAATTGTTTTATTTCACGATGGTAAGTCTACATTCACTATAACATTCAGGTTTGGATCATTCTCTCATAAGAAAACGCAAATTACATATTAACCATTATTTTAACGCAGACAAGCAGTTTTTACATGCTTCACGACAATTGCGTGCAAATGAGTCCTTATAGGCAAAATTGCTTTATTTTACAAAGGTCAGTCTATTTGCACTATAACATTCAGGTTTGGATAATTCTCTCATAAGAAAATGCAAACTGCATATTAACCATTATTTTAACGCATACAA
Source organism: Xanthostigma xanthostigma (assembly GCA_963575645.1). Classification (NCBI taxonomy): domain Eukaryota; kingdom Metazoa; phylum Arthropoda; class Insecta; order Raphidioptera; family Raphidiidae; genus Xanthostigma; species Xanthostigma xanthostigma. Next base: position 32,935,134 of record OY754470.1, on the reverse strand, counting down.
GCAGTTTTTACAAGCTTTATGACAATTAGGTGCAAATGAGTCCTTATAGGCAAAATTGCTTTATTTCATGAGGGTAAGTCTATTTACACTATAACATTCAGGTTTGGATCATTCTCTCATAAGAAAATGCAAACTGCATATTTTCTATCATTTTAACGCATACAAGCAGTTTTTACATGCTTTATGACAATTAGGTGCAAATGAGTCTTTATAGGCAAAATTGCTTTATTTCATGTGGGTTAGTCTATTTACACTATAACATTCAGGTTTGGATCATTATCTCATAAGAAAATGCAAACTGCATATTAACCATTATTTTAACGCATACAAGCAGTTTTTACATGCTTTATGACAATTAGATGCAAATGAGTCCTTATAGGCAAAATTGCTTTATTTCATTAAGGTAAGTCTATTTACACTATAACATTCAGGTTTGGATCATTCTCTCATAAGAAAATGCAAACTGCATATTTATTATCATTTTCACGCAGACAAGCAGTTTTCACATGTTTTACGACAATAAGGTGGAAATAAGTCCTTAAAGGCAAAATTGTTTTATTTCACAAAGGTAAGTCTATTTTCACTATAACATTCAGGTTTGGATCATTCTCTCATAAGAAAATGCAAACTGCATATTAACCATTATTTTAACGCATACAAGCAGTTTTTACATGCTTTATGACAATTAGGGGCAAATGAGTCCTTATAGGCAAAATTGCTTTATTTCATTAAGGTAAGTCTATTTACACTATAACATTCAGGTTTGGATCATTCTCCCATTAGAAAATGCAAACTGCATATTAACCATTATTTTAACGCTGACAAGCAGTTTTTACATGCTTTACGACAATTAGGTGCAAATAAGGCCTTATAGGCAAAAGTGCTTTATTTCATGAGGGTGAGTCTATTTACAATATAACATTCAGGTTAGGATCATTCCCTCATAAGAAAATGCAAACTGCATATTTACTATCATTTTCACGCAGACAAGCAGTTTTCACATGTTTTACGACAATTAGGTGTAAATAAGTCCTTAAAGGCAAAATTGTTTTATTTCACAAAGGTAAGTCTACTTTCACTATAACATTCAGGTTTGGATCATTCTCTCATAAGAAAATGCAAACTGCATATTAACCATTATTTTAACGCAGACAAGCAGTTTTTATATGCTTCACGACAATTGCGTGCAAATGAGTCCTTATAAGCAAAATTGCTTTATTTTACAAAGGTAAGTTTATTTACACTATAACATTCAGGTTTGGATCCTTATCTCATAAGAAAATGCAAACTGCATATTAACCATTATTTAAAACAGACAAGCAGTTTTTACATGCTTTACGACAATTAGGTGCAAATGAGTCTTTATAGGCAAAATTGCTTTATTTCATGAGGGTAAGTCTATTTACACTATAACATTCAGGTTTGGATCATTCTCTCATAAGAAAATGCAAACTGCATATTTACTATCAGTTTTACGCAGACAAGCAGTTTTTACATGCTTCACGACAATTGCGTGCAAATGAGTCCTTATAGGCAAAATTGCTTTCTTTTACAAAGGTAAGTCTATTTTCACTATAACATTCAGGTTTGGATCATTCTCTCATAAGAAAATGCAAACTGCATATTATACATTATTTTAACGCATAAAAGCAGTTTTTACATGCTTTATGACAATTAGGGGCAAATGAGTCCTTATAGGCAAAATTGCTTTATTTCATGAAGGTAAGTCTATTTACACTATAACATTCAGGTTTGGATCATTCTCTCATAAGAAAATGCAAACTGCATATTAACCCTTATTTTAACGCAGACAAGCAGTTTTTACATGCTTCACGACAATTGCGTGCAAATGAGTCCTTATAGGCAAAATTGCTTTATTTTTCAAAGGTAAGTCTATTTACACTATAACATTCAGGTTTGGATGATTCTCTCATAAGAAAATGCAAACTGCATATTAACCATTATTTAAACGCAGACAAGCAGTTTTCACATGCTTTACGACAATTAGGTGCAAATGAATCTTTATAGGCAAAATTGCTTTATTTCATTAGGGTAAGTCTATTTACACTATAACGTTCAGGTTTGGATCATTCTCTCATAAGAAAATGCAAACTGCTTATTTACTATCATTTTCACGCAGACAAGCAGTTTTTACATGCTTCACGACAATTGCGTGCAAATGAGTCCTTATAGGCAAAATTGTGTAATTTTACAAAAGTTAGTCTATTTTCACTATAACAATCAGGTTTGGATCATTCTCTCATAAGAAAATGCAAACTGCATATTAACCATTATTTTAACGCATACAAGCAGTTTTTACATGCTTTATGACAATTAGGGGCAAATGAGTCCTTATAGGCAAAATTGCTTTATTTCATGAGGGTAAGTCTATTTACACTATAACATTCAGGTTTGGATCATTCTCTCATAAGAAAATGCAAACTGCATATTTACTATCATTTTCACGCAGACAAGCAGTTTTCACAAGTTTTACGACAATTAGGTAGAAGTAAGTCTTTAAAGTCAAAATTGTTTTATTTTACAAAGGTAAGTCTACTTTCACTATAACATTCAGATTTGGATCATTCTCTCATAAGAAAATGCAAACTGCATATTTACTATCATTTTCACGAAGACAAGCAGTTTTTACATGCTTCACGACAATTGCGTGGAAATGAGTGTTTATAAGCAAAATTGCTTTATTTTACAAAGGTAAGTCTATTTACACTATAACATTCAGGTTTAGATCATTCTCTCATAAGAAAATGCAAACTGCATATTAACCATTATTTAACGCATACAAGCAGTTTTTACATGCTTTATGACAATTAGATGCAAATGAGTCCTTATAGGCAAAATTGCTTTATTTCATTAAGGTAAGTCTATTTACACTATAACATTCAGGTTTGGATCATTCTCTCATAAGAAAATGCAAACTGCATATTTACTATCATTTTCACGCAGACAAGCAGTTTTCACATGTTTTACGACAATTAGGTGGAAATAAGTCCTTAAAGGCAAAATTGTTTTATTTCACAAAGGTAAGTCTACTTTCACTATAACATTCAGGTTTGGATCATTCTCTCATAAGAAAATGCAAACTGCATATAAACCATTATTTTAACGCAGACAAGCAGTTTTTATATGCTTCACGACAATTCCGTGCAAATGAGTCCTTATAAGCAAAATTGCTTTATTTTACAAAGGTAAGTCTATTTACACTATAACATTCAGGTTTGGATTCTTCTCTCATAAGAAAATGCAAACTGCATATTACCATTTTTTTAACGCATACAAGCAGTTTTTACATGCTTTATGACAATTAGGGGCAAATGAGTCCTTATAGGCAAAAGTGCTTTATTTCATGAAGGTAAGTCTATTTACACTATAACATTCAGGTTTGGATCTTTCTCTCATAAGAAAATGCAAACTGCATATTAACCATTATTTAAACGCAGACAAGCAGTTTTTACATGCTTTACGACAATTGCGTGCAAATGAGTGTTTATAAGCAAAATTGCTTTATTTTACAAAGGTAAGTCTATTTACACTATAACATTCAGGTTTAGATCATTCTCTCATAAGAAAATGCAAACTGCATATTAACCATTCTTTAACGCATACAAGCAGTTTTTACATGCTTTATGACAATTAGATGCAAATGAGTCCTTATAGGCAAAATTGCTTTATTTCATTAAGGTAAGTCTATTTACACTATAACATTCAGGTTTGGATCATTCTCTCATAAGAAAATGCAAACTGCATATTTACTATCATTTTCACGAAGACAAGCAGTTTTTACATGCTTCACGACAATTGCGTGCAAATGAGTGTTTATAAGCAAAATTGCTTTATTTTACAAAGGTAAGTCTATTTACACTATAACATTCAGGTTTAGATCATTCTCTCATAAGAAAATGCAAACTGCATATTAACCATTATTTAACGCAAACAAGCAGTTTTTACATGCTTTATGACAATTAGATGCAAATGAGTCCTTATAGGCAAAATTGCTTTATTTCATTAAGGTAAGTCTATTTACACTATAACATTCAGGTTTGGATCATTCTCTCATAAGAAAATGCAAACTGCATATTTACTATCATTTTCACGCAGACAAGCAGTTTTCACATGTTTTACGACAATTAGGTGGAAATAAGTCCTTAAAGGCAAAATTGTTTTATTTCACAAAGGTAAGTCTACTTTCACTATAACATTCAGGTTTGGATCATTCTCTCATAAGAAAATGCAAACTGCATATAAACCATTATTTTAACGCAGACAAGCAGTTTTTATATGCTTTACGACAATTCCGTGCAAATGAGTCCTTATAAGCAAAATTGCTTTATTTTACAAAGGTAAGTCTATTTACACTATAACATTCAGGTTTGGATTCTTCTCTCATAAGAAAATGCAAACTTCATATTACCATTTTTTTAACGCATACAAGCAGTTTTTACATGCTTTATGACAATTAGGGGCAAATGAGTCCTTATAGGCAAAAGTGCTTTATTTCATGAAGGTAAGTCTATTTACACTATAACATTCAGGTTTGGATCTTTCTCTCATAAGAAAATGCAAACTGCATATTAACCATTATTTAAACGCAGACAAGCAGTTTTCACATGCCTTACGACAATTAGGTGCAAATGAGTCTTTATAGGCAAAATTGCTTTATTTCATGAGGGTAAGTCTATTTACACGATAACATTCAGGTTTGGATCATTCTTTCATAAGAAAATGCAAACTGCATATTTACTATCATTTTTACGCATACAAGCAGTTTTTACATGCTTTATGACAATTAGGGGCAAATGAGTCCTTATAGGCAAAATTGCTTTATTTCATTAAGGTAAGTCTATTTACATTATAACATTCAGGTTTGGATCATTCTCTCGTAAGAAAATGCAAACTGCATATTAACCATTATTTTAACGCTGACAAGCAGTTTTTACATGCTTTATGACAATTAGGGGCAAATGAGTCCTTATAGGCAAAATTGCTTTATTTCATGAAGGTTAGTCTATTTACACTATAACATTCAGGTTTGGATCATTCTCTCATAAGAAAATGCAAACTGCATATTAACCATTATTTTAACGCATACAAGCAGTTTTAACATGCTTTATGACAATAAGATGCAAATGAGTCCTTATAGGCAAAATTGCTTTATTTCATTAAGGTAAGTCTATTTACACTATAACATTCAGGTTTGGATCATTCTCTCATAAGAAAATGCAAACTGCATATTAACCATTATTTTAACGCTGACAAGCAGTTTTTACATGCTTAACGACAATTAGGTGCAAATGAGTCCTTATAGGCAAAAGTGCTTTATTTCATGAGGGTAAGTCTATTTACACTATAACATTCAGGTTTGGATCATTCTCTCATAAGAAAATGCAAACTGCTGCAATTAACCATTATTTTAACGCATACAAGCAGTTTTTACATGCTTTATGACAATTAGGGGCAAATGAGTGCTTATAGGCAAAATTGCTTTATATCATGAAGGTAAGTCTATTTACACTATAACATTCAGGTTTGGATCATTCTCTCATAAGAAAATGCAAACTGCATATTAACCATTATTTAAACGCAGACAAGCAGTTTTTACATGCTTTACGACAATTAGGTGCAAATGAGTCTTTATAGGCAAAATTGCTTTATTACATGAGGGTAAGTCTATTTACACTATAACATTCAGGTTTGGATCATTCTCTCATAAGAAAATGCAAACTGCATATTTACTATCATTTTCACGCAGACAAGCAGTTTTTATATGCTTCACGACAATTGCGTGCAAATAAGTCCTTATAGGCAAAATTGCTTTATTTCATTAAGGTAAGTCTATTTACATTATAACATTCAGGTTTGGATCATTCTCTCATAAGAAAATGCAAACTGCATATTAAACATTATTTTAACGCTGACAAGCAGTTTTTACATGCTTTATGACAATTAGGGGCAAATAAGTCCTTATAGGCAAAATTGCTTTATTTCATGAAGGTAAGTCTATTTACACTATAACGTTCAGGTTTGGATCATTCTCTCATAAGAAAATGCAAACTGCATATTAACCATTATTTTAACGCAGACAAGCAGTTTTTACATGGTTCACGACAATTGCGTGCAAATGAGTCCTTATAGGCAAAATTGCTTTATTTTACAAAGGTAAGTCTATTTACACTATAACATTCAGGTTTAGATCATTCTCTCATAAGAAAATGCAAACTGCATATTAACCATTATTTAAACGCAGACAAGCAGTTTTCACATGCTTTACGACAATTAGGTGCAAATGAATCTTTATAGGCAAAATTGCTTTATTTCATGAGGGTAAGTCTATTTACACTATAACGTTCAGGTTTGGATCATTCTCTCATAAGAAAATGCAAACTGCATATTTACTATCATTTTCACGCAGACAAGCAGTTTCTACATGCTTCACGACAATTGCGTGCAAATGAGTCCTTATAGGCAAAATTGCGTTATTTTACAAAGATTAGTCTATTTTCACTATAACATTCAGGTTTGGATCATTCTCTCATAAGAAAATGCAAACTGCATATTAACCATTATTTTAACGCATACAAGCAGTTTTTACATGCTTTATGACAATTAGATGCAATTAATGAGTCCTTATAGGCAAAATTGCTTTATTTCATTAAGGTTAATGTATTTACACTATAACATTCAGGTTTGGATCATTCTCTCATAAGAAAATGCAAACTGCATATAAACAATTATTTTAACGCATACAAGCAGTTTTTACATGCTTTATGACAATTAGATGCAATTAATGAGTCCTTATAGGCAAAATTGCTTTATTTCATGAAGGTAAGTCTACTTACATTATAACATTCAGGTTTGGATCATTCTCTCATAAGAAAATGCAAACTGCATATTAACCATTATTTTAACGCTGACAAGCAGTTTTTACATGCTTTATGACAATTAGGGGCAAATGAGTCCTTATAGGCAAAATTGCTTTATTTCATGAAGGTAAGTCTATTTACACTATAACATTCAGGTTTGGATCATTCTCTCATAAGAAAATGCAAACTGCATATTAACCATTATTTTAACGCAGACAAGCAGTTTTTACATGGTTCACGACAATTGCGTGCAAATGAGTCCTTATAGGCAAAATTGCTTTATTTTACAAAGGTAAATCTATTTACACTATAACATTCAGGTTTAGATCATTCTCTCATAAGAAAATGCAAACTGCATATTAACCATTATTTAAACGCAGACAAGCAGTTTTCACATGCTTTACGACAATTAGGTGCAAATGAATCTTTATAGGCAAAATTGCTTTATTTCATGAGGGTAAGACTATTTACACTATAACGTTCAGGTTTGGATCATTCTCTCATAAGAAAATGCAAACTGCATATAAACCATTATTTTAACGCATACAAGCAGTTTTTACATGCTTTATGACAATTAGATGCAATTAATGAGTCCTTATAGGCAAAATTGCTTTATTTCATTAAGGTAAGTCTATTTACACTATAACATTCAGGTTTGGATCATTCTCTCATAAGAAAATGCAAACTGCATATTAACCATTATTTTAACGCATACAAGCAGTTTTTACATGCTTTATGACAATTAGATGCAATTAATGAGTCCTTATAGGCAAAATTGCTTTATTTCATGAAGGTAAGTCTATTTACATTATAACATTCAGGTTTGGATCAATCTCTCATAAGTAAATGGAAACTGCATATTAACCATTATTTTAACGCTGACAAGCAGTTTTTACATGCTTTATGACAATTAGGGGCAAATGAGTCCTTATAGGCAAAATTGCTTTATTTCATGAAGGTAAGTCTATTTACACTATAACATTCAGGTTTGGATCATTCTCTCATAAGAAAATGCAAACTGCATATTAACCATTATTTTAACGCATACAAGCAGTTTTTACATGCTTTATGACAATAAGATGCAAATGAGTCCTTATAGGCAAAATTGCTTTATTTCATTAAGGTAAGTCTATTTACACTATAACATTCAGGTTTGGATCATTCTCTCATAAGAAAATGCAAACTGCATATTAACCATTATTTTAACGCTGACAAGCAGTTTTTACATGCTTAACGACAATTAGGTGCAAATGAGTCCTTATAGGCAAAAGTGCTTTATTTCATGAGGGTAAGTCTATTTACACTATAACATTCAGGTTTGGATCATTCTCTCATAAGAAAATGCAAACTGCTGCAATTAACCATTATTTTAACGCATACAAGCAGTTTTTACATGCTTTATGACAATTAGGGGCAAATGAGTGCTTATAGGCAAAATTGCTTTATATCATGAAGGTAAGTCTATTTACATTATAACATTCAGGTTTGGATCATTTTCTCATAAGAAAATGCAAACTGCATATTAACCATTATTTAAACGCAGACAAGCAGTTTTTACATGCTTTACGACAATTAGGTGCAAATGAGTCTTTATAGGCAAAATTGCTTTATTACATGAGGGTAAGTCTATTTACACTATAACATTCAGGTTTGGATCATTCTCTCATAAGAAAATGCAAACTGCATATAAACCATTATTTTAACGCATACAAGCAGTTTTTACATGCTTTATGACAATTAGATGCAATTAATGAGTCCTTATAGGCAAAATTGCTTTATTTCATGAAGGTAAGTCTATTTACATTATAACATTCAGGTTTGGATCATTCTCTCATAAGAAAATGCAAACTGCATATTAACCATTATTTTAACGCTGACAAGCAGTTTTTACATGCTTTATGACAATTAGGGGCAAATAAGTCCTTATAGGCAAAATTGCTTTATTTCATGAAGGTAAGTCTATTTACACTATAACATTCAGGTTTGGATCATTCTCTCATAAGAAAATGCAAACTGCATATTAACCATTATTTTAACGCAGACAAGCAGTTTTTACATGGTTCACGACAATTGCGTGCAAATGAGTCCTTATAGGCAAAATTGCTTTATTTTACAAAGGTAAGTCTATTTACACTATAACATTCAGGTTTAGTTCATTCTCTCATAAGAAAATGCAAACTGCATATTAACCATTATTTAAACGCAGACAAGCAGTTTTCACATGCTTTACGACAATTAGGTGCAAATGAATCTTTATAGGCAAAATTGCTTTATTTCATGAGAGTAAGTCTATTTACACTATAACATTCAGGTTTGGATCATTCTCTCATAAGAAAATGCAAACTGCATATTAACCATTATTTTAACGCATACAAGCAGTTTTTACATGCTTTATCACAATTAGATGCAATTAATGAGTCCTTATAGGCAAAATTGCTTTATTTCATTAAGGTAAATCTATTTACACTATAACATTCAGGTTTGGATCATTCTCTCATAAGAAAATGCAAACTGCATATTAACCATTATTTTAACGCTGACAAGCAGTTTTTACATGCTTTATGACAATTAGATGCAATTAATGAGTCCTTATAGGCAAAATTGCTTTACTTCATTAAGGTAAGTCTATTTACACTATAACATTCAGGTTTGGATCATTCTCTCATAAGAAAATGCAAACTGCATATTAACCATTATTTTAACGCATACAGGCAGTTTTTACATGCTTTATGACAATTAGATGCAATTAATGAGTCCTTATAGGCAAAATTGCTTTATTTCATGAAGGTAAGTCTATTTACATTATAACATTCAGGTTTGGATCAATCTCTCATAAGTAAATGGAAACTGCATATTAACCATTATTTTAACGCTGACAAGCAGTTTTTACATGCTTTATGACAATTAGGGGCAAATGAGTCCTTATAGGCAAAATTGCTTTATTTCATGAAGGTAAGTCTATTTACACTATAACATTCAGGTTTGGATCATTCTCTCATAAGAAAATGCAAACTGCATATTAACCATTATTTTAACGCATACAAGCAGTTTTTACATGCTTTATGACAATAAGATGCAAATGAGTCCTTATAGGCAAAATTGCTTTATTTCATTAAGGTAAGTCTATTTACACTATAACATTCAGGTTTGGATCATTCTCTCATAAGAAAATGCAAACTGCATATTAACCATTATTTTAACGCTGACAAGCAGTTTTTACATGCTTAACGACAATTAGGTGCAAATGAGTCCTTATAGGCAAAAGTGCTTTATTTCATGAGGGTAAGTCTATTTACACTATAACATTCAGGTTTGGATCATTCTCTCATAAGAAAATGCAAACTGCTGCAATTAACCATTATTTTAACGCATACAAGCAGTTTTTACATGCTTTATGACAATTAGGGGCAAATGAGTGCTTATAGGCAAAATTGCTTTATATCATGAAGGTAAGTCTATTTACACTATAACATTCAGGTTTGGATCATTCTCTCATAAGAAAATGCAAACTGCATATTAACCATTATTTAAACGCAGACAAGCAGTTTTTACATGCTTTACGACAATTAGGTGCAAATGAGTCTTTATAGGCAAAATTGCTTTATTACATGAGGGTAAGTCTATTTACACTATAACATTCAGGTTTGGATCATTCTCTCATAAGAAAATGCAAACTGCATATTTACTATCATTTTCACGCAGACAAGCAGTTTTTATATGCTTCACGACAATTGCGTGCAAATAAGTCCTTATAGGCAAAATTGCTTTATTTCATTAAGGTAAGTCTATTTACATTATAACATTCAGGTTTGGATCATTCTCTCATAAGAAAATGCAAACTGCATATTAAACATTATTTTAACGCTGACAAGCAGTTTTTACATGCTTTATGACAATTAGGGGCAAATAAGTCCTTATAGGCAAAATTGCTTTATTTCATGAAGGTAAGTCTATTTACACTATAACGTTCAGGTTTGGATCATTCTCTCATAAGAAAATGCAAACTGCATATTAACCATTATTTTAACGCAGACAAGCAGTTTTTACATGGTTCACGACAATTGCGTGCAAATGAGTCCTTATAGGCAAAATTGCTTTATTTTACAAAGGTAAGTCTATTTACACTATAACATTCAGGTTTAGATCATTCTCTCATAAGAAAATGCAAACTGCATATTAACCATTATTTAAACGCAGACAAGCAGTTTTCACATGCTTTACGACAATTAGGTGCAAATGAATCTTTATAGGCAAAATTGCTTTATTTCATGAGGGTAAGTCTATTTACACTATAACGTTCAGGTTTGGATCATTCTCTCATAAGAAAATGCAAACTGCATATTTACTATCATTTTCACGCAGACAAGCAGTATCTACATGCTTCACGACAATTGCGTGCAAATGAGTCCTTATAGGCAAAATTGCGTTATTTTACAAAGATTAGTCTATTTTCACTATAACATTCAGGTTTGGATCATTCTCTCATAAGAAAATGCAAACTGCATATTAACCATTATTTTAACGCATACAAGCAGTTTTTACATGCTTTATGACAATTAGATGCAATTAATGAGTCCTTATAGGCAAAATTGCTTTATTTCATTAAGGTTAATGTATTTACACTATAACATTCAGGTTTGGATCATTCTCTCATAAGAAAATGCAAACTGCATATAAACCATTATTTTAACGCATACAAGCAGTTTTTACATGCTTTATGACAATTAGATGCAATTAATGAGTCCTTATAGGCAAAATTGCTTTATTTCATGAAGGTAAGTCTACTTACATTATAACATTCAGGTTTGGATCATTCTTTCATAAGAAAATGCAAACTGCATATTAACCATTATTTTAACGCTGACAAGCAGTTTTTACATGCTTTATGACAATTAGGGGCAAATGAGTCCTTATAGGCAAAATTGCTTTATTTCATGAAGGTAAGTCTATTTACACTATAACATTCAGGTTTGGATCATTCTCTCATAAGAAAATGCAAACTGCATATTAACCATTATTTTAACGCAGACAAGCAGTTTTTACATGGTTCACGACAATTGCGTGCAAATGAGTCCTTATAGGCAAAATTGCTTTATTTTACAAAGGTAAGTCTATTTACACTATACCATTCAGGTTTAGATCATTCTCTCATAAGAAAATGCAAACTGCATATTAACCATTATTTAAACGCAGACAAGCAGTTTTCACATGCTTTACGACAATTAGGTGCAAATGAGTCCTTATAGGCAAAATTGCTTTATTTCATGAGAATAAGTCTATTTACACTAAAACATTCAGGTTTGGATCATTCTCTCATAAGAAAATGCAAACTGCATATTAACCATTATTTTAACTCAGACAAGCAGTTTTTACATGCTTCACGACAATTGCGTGCAAATGAGTCCTTTTAGGCAAATTTGCGTTATTTTACAAAGGTAAGTCTATTTACACTATAACATTCAGGTTTAGATCATTCTTTCATAAGAAAATGCAAACTGCATATTAACCATTATTTTAACGCATACAAGCAGTTTTTACATGCTTTATGACAATTAGATGCAATTAATGAGTCCTTATAGGCAAAATTGCTTTATTTCATGAATGTAAGTCTACTTACATTATAACATTCATGTTTGGATCATTCTCTCATAAGAAAATGCAAACTGCATATTAACCATTATTTTAACGCTGACAAGCAGTTTTTACATGCTTTATGACAATTAGATGCAATTAATGAGTCCTTATAGGCAAAATTGCTTTACTTCATTAAGGTAAGTCTATTTACACTATAACATTCAGGTTTGGATCATTCTCTCATAAGAAAATGCAAACTGCATATTAACCATTATTTTAACGCTGACAAGCAGTTTTTACATGCTTCACGACAATTGCGTGCAAATGAGTCCTTTTAGGCAAATTTGCGTTATTTTACAAAGGTAAGTCTATTTACACTATAACATTCAGGTTTAGATCATTCTTTCATAAGAAAATGCAAACTGCATATTAACCATTATTTTAACGCATACAGGCAGTTTTTACATGCTTTATGACAATTAGATGCAATTAATGAGTCCTTATAGGCAAAATTGCTTTATTTCATGAAGGTAAGTCTATTTACATTATAACATTCAGGTTTGGATCAATCTCTCATAAGTAAATGGAAACTGCATATTAACCATTATTTTAACGCTGACAAGCAGTTTTTACATGCTTTATGACAATTAGGGGCAAATGAGTCCTTATAGGCAAAATTGCTTTATTTCATGAAGGTAAGTCTATTTACACTATAACATTCAGGTTTGGATCATTCTCTCATAAGAAAATGCAAACTGCATATTAACCATTATTTTAACGCATACAAGCAGTTTTTACATGCTTTATGACAATAAGATGCAAATGAGTCCTTATAGGCAAAATTGCTTTATTTCATTAAGGTAAGTCTATTTACACTATAACATTCAGGTTTGGATCATTCTCTCATAAGAAAATGCAAACTGCATATTAACCATTATTTTAACGCTGACAAGCAGTTTTTACATGCTTAACGACAATTAGGTGCAAATGAGTCCTTATAGGCAAAAGTGCTTTATTTCATGAGGGTAAGTCTATTTACACTATAACATTCAGGTTTGGATCATTCTCTCATAAGAAAATGCAAACTGCTGCAATTAACCATTATTTTAACGCATACAAGCAGTTTTTACATGCTTTATGACAATTAGGGGCAAATGAGTGCTTATAGGCAAAATTGCTTTATATCATGAAGGTAAGTCTATTTACACTATAACATTCAGGTTTGGATCATTCTCTCATAAGAAAATGCAAACTGCATATTAACCATTATTTAGACGCAGACAAGCAGTTTTTACATGCTTTACGACAATTAGGTGCAATTGAGTCTTTATAGGCAAAATTGCTTTATTACATGAGGGTAAGTCTATTTACACTATAACATTCAGGTTTGGATCATTCTCTCATAAGAAAATGCAAACTGCATATTTACTATCATTTTCACGCAGACAAGCAGTTTTTATATGCTTCACGACAATTGCGTGCAAATAAGTCCTTATAGGCAAAATTGCTTTATTTCATTAAGGTAAGTCTATTTACATTATAACATTCAGGTTTGGATCATTCTCTCATAAGAAAATGCAAACTGCATATTAAACATTATTTTAACGCTGACAAGCAGTTTTTACATGCTTTATGACAATTAGGGGCAAATAAGTCCTTATAGGCAAAATTGCTTTATTTCATGAAGGTAAGTCTATTTACACTATAACGTTCAGGTTTGGATCATTCTCTCATAAGAAAATGCAAACTGCATATTAACCATTATTTTAACGCAGACAAGCAGTTTTTACATGGTTCACGACAATTGCGTGCAAATGAGTCCTTATAGGCAAAAATGCTTTATTTTACAAAGGTAAGTCTATTTACACTATAACATTCAGGTTTAGATCATTCTCTCATAAGAAAATGCAAACTGCATATAAACCATTATTTTAACGCATACAAGCAGTTTTTACATGCTTTATGACAATTAGATGCAATTAATGAGTCCTTATAGGCAAAATTGCTTTATTTCATGAAGGTAAGTCTACTTACATTATAACATTCAGGTTTGGATCATTCTCTCATAAGAAAATGCAAACTGCATATTAACCATTATTTTAACGCTGACAAGCAGTTTTTACATGCTTTATGACAATAAGGGGCAAATGAGTCCTTATAGGCAAAATTGCTTTATTTCATGAAGGTAAGTCTATTTACACTATAACATTCAGGTTTGGATCATTCTCTCATAAGAAAATGCAAACTGCATATTAACCATTATTTTAACGCAGACAAGCAGTTTTTACATGGTTCACGACAATTGCGTGCAAATGAGTCCTTATAGGCAAAATTGCTTTATTTTACAAAGGTAAGTCTATTTACACTATACCATTCAGGTTTAGATCATTCTCTCATAAGAAAATGCAAACTGCATATTAACCATTATTTAAACGCAGACAAGCAGTTTTCACATGCTTTACGACAATTAGGTGCAAATGAGTCCTTATAGGCAAAATTGCTTTATTTCATGAGAATAAGTCTATTTACACTAAAACATTCAGGTTTGGATCATTCTCTCATAAGAAAATGCAAACTGCATATTAACCATTATTTTAACGCAGACAAGCAGTTTTTACATGCTTCACGACAATTGCGTGCAAATGAGTCCTTTTAGGCAAATTTGCGTTATTTTACAAAGGTAAGTCTATTTACACTATAACATTCAGGTTTAGATAATTCTTTCATAAGAAAATGCAAACTGCATATTAACCATTATTTTAACGCATACAAGCAGTTTTTACATGCTTTATGACAATTAGATGCAATTAATGAGTCCTTATAGGCAAAATTGCTTTATTTCATTAAGGTTAGTCTATTTACACTATCACATTCAGGTTTGGATCATTCTCTCATAAGAAAATGCAAACTGCATATTAACCGTTATTTTAACGCAGACAAGCAGTTTTTACATGGTTCACGACAATTGCGTGCAAATGAGTCCTTATAGGCAAAATTGCTTTATTTTACAAAGGTAAGTCTATTTACACTATAACATTCAGGTTTAGATCATTCTCTCATAAGAAAATGCAAACTGCATATTAACTATTATTTTAACGCATACACGCAGTTTTTACAAGCTTTATGACAATTAGGTGCAAATGGGTCCTTATAGGCAAAATTGCTTTATTTCATGAGGGTAAGTCTATTTACACTATAACATTCAGGTTTGGATCATTCTCTCATAAGAAAATGCAAACTGCATATTTACTATTATTTTAACGCATACAAGCAGTTTTTACATGCTTTATGACAATTAGGTGCAAATGAGTCTTTATAGGCAAAATTGCTTTATTTCATGAGGGTAAGTCTATTTACACTAAAACATTCAGGTTTGGATCATTCTCTCATAAGAAAATGCAAACTGCATATTAACCATTATTTTAACGCAGACAAGCAGTTTTTACATGCTTCACGACAATTGCGTGCAAATGAGTCCTTATAGGCAAAATTGCGTTATTTTACAAAGGTTAGTCTATTTTCACTATAACATTCAGGTTTGGATCATTCTCTCATAAGAAAATGCAAACTGCATATTAACCATTATTTTAACGCATACAAGCAGTTTTTACATGCTTTATGACAATAAGATGCAAATGAGTCCTTATAGGCAAAATTGCTTTATTTCATTAAGGTAAGTCTATTTACACTATAACATTCAGGTTTGGATCATTCTCTCATAAGAAAATGCAAACAGCATATTAACCATTATTTTAACGCTGACAAGCAGTTTTTACATGCTTTACGACAATTAGGTGCAAATGAGGCCTTATAGGCAAAAGTGCTATATTTCATGAGGGTATGTCTATTTACACTATAACATTCAGGTTTGGATCATTCTCTCATAAGAAAATGCAAACTGCATATTAACCATTATTTAAACGCAGACAAGCAGTTTTCACATGCTTTACGACAATTAGGTGCAAATGAATATTTATAGACAAAATTGCTTTATTTCATGAGGGTAAGTCTATTTACACTATAACGTTCAGGTTTGGATCATTCTCTCATAAGAAAATGCAAACTGCATATTTACTATCATTTTCACGCAGACAAGCAGTTTTTACATGCTTCACGACAATTGCGTGCAAATGAGTCCTTATAGGCAAAATTGCGTTATTTTACAAAGGTTAGTCTATTTTCACTATAACATTCAGGTTTGGATCATTCTCTCATAAGAAAATGCAAACTGCATATTAACCATTATTTTAACGCATCCAAGCTGTTTTTACATGCTTTATGACAATAAGGGGCAAATGAGTCCTTATAGGCAAAATTGATTTATTTCATGAAGATAAGTCTATTTACACTATAACATTCAGGATTGGATCATTCCCTCATAAGAAAATGCAAACTGCATATTAACCATTATTTTAACGCAGACAAGCAGTTTTTACATTGTTCACGTCAATTGCGTGCAAATGAGTCCTTATAGGCAAAATTGCTTTATTTTACAAAGGTAAGTCTATTTACACTATAACATTCAGGTTTGGATCATTCTCTCATAAGAAAATGCAAACTGCATATTAACCATTATTTAAACGCAGACAAGCAGTTTTCACATGCTTTACGACAATTAGGTGCAAATGAATCTTTATAGGCAAAATTGCTTTATTTCATGAGGGTAAGTCTATTTACACTATAACGTTCAGGTTTGGATCATTCTCTCATAAGAAAATGCAAACTGCATATTTACTATCATTTTCACGCAGACAAGCAGTTTTTACATTGTTCACGAATATTGCGTGCAAATGAGTCCTTATAGGCAAAATTGCGTTATTTTACAAAGGTTAGTCTATTTTCACTATAACATTCAGGTTTGGATCATTCTCTCATAAGAAAATGCAAACTGCATATTAACCATTATTTTAACGCATACAAGCAGTTTTTACATGCTTTATGACAATTAGATGCAATTAATGAGTCCTTATAGGCAAAATTGCTTTATTTCATTAAGGTAAGTCTATTTACACTATAACATTCAGGTTTGGATCATTCTCTCATAAGAAATTGCAAACTGCATATTAACCATTATTTTAACGCAAACAAGCAGTTTTTACATGGTTCACGACAATTGCGTGCAAATGAAACCTTATAGGCAAAATTGCTTTATTTTACAAAGGTTAGTCTATTTACACTATAACATTCAGGTTTAGATCATTCTCTTATAAGAAAATGCAAACTGCATATTAACCATTATTTTAACGCAGACAAGCAGTTTTTACATGCTTCACGACAATTGCGTGCAAATGAGTCCTTATAGGCAAAATTGCGTTATTTTACAAAGGTTAGTCTATTTTCACTATAACATTCAGGTTTGGATCATTCTCTCATAAGAAAATGCAAACTGCATATTAACCATTATTTTAACGCATACAAGCAGTTTTTACATGCTTTATGACAATTAGGGGCAAATGAGTCCTTATAGGCAAAATTGCTTTATTTCATGAGGGTAAGTCTATTTACACTATAACATTCAGGTTTGGATCATTCTCTCATAAGAAAATGCAAACTGCATATTAACTATCATTTTCACGCAGACAAGCAGTTTTCACAAGTTTTACGACAATTAGGTAGAAGTAAGTCTTTAAAGTCAAAATTGTTTTATTTCACAAAGGTAAGTCTACTTTCACTATAACATTCAGATTTGGATCATTCTCTCATAAGAAAATGCAAACTGCATATTTACTATCATTTTCACGAAGACAAGCAGTTTTTACATGCTTCACGACAATTGCGTGCAAATGAGTGTTTATAAGCAAAATTGCTTTATTTTACAAAGGTAAGTCTGTTAATTACACTATAACATTCAGGTTTAGATCATTCTCTCATAAGAAAATGCAAACTGCATATTAACCATTATTTAACGCATACAAGCAGTTTTTACATGCTTTATGACAATTAGATGCAAATGAGTCCTTATAGGCAAAATTGCTTTATTTCATTAAGGTAAGTCTATTAACACTATAACATTCAGGTTTGGATCATTCTCTCATAAGAAAATGCAAACTGCATATTTACTATCATTTTCACGCAGACAAGCAGTTTTCACATGTTTTACGACAATTAGGTGGAAATAAGTCCTTAAAGGCAAAATTGTTTTATTTCACAAAGGTAAGTCTACTTTCACTATAACATTCAGGTTTGGATCATTCTCTCATAAGAAAATGCAAACTGCATATAAACCATTATTTTAACGCAGACAAGCAGTTTTTATATGCTTTACGACAATTCCGTGCAAATGAGTCCTTATAAGCAAAATTGCTTTATTTTACAAAGGTAAGTCTATTTACACTATAACATTCAGGTTTAGATTCTTCTCTCATAAGAAAATGCAAACTGCATATTACCATTTTTTTAACGCATACAAGCAGTTTTTACATGCTTTATGACAATTAGGGGCAAATGAGTCCTTATAGGCAAAAGTGCTTTATTTCATGAAGGTAAGTCTATTTACACTATAACATTCAGGTTTGGATCATTCTCTCATAAGAAAATGCAAACTGCATATTAACCATTATTTTAACGCAGACAAGCAGTTTTTACATGGTTCACGACAATTGCGTGCCAATGAGTCCTTATAGGCAAAATTGCTTTATTTTACAAAGGTAAATCTATTTACACTATAACATTCAGGTTTAGATCATTCTCTTATAAGAAAATGCAAACTGCATATTAACCATTATTTAAACGCAGACAAGCAGTTTTCACATGCTTTACGACAATTAGGTGCAAATGAATCTTTATAGGCAAAATTGCTTTATTTCATGAGGGTAAGTCTATTTACACTATAACGTTCAGGTTTGGATCATTCTCTCATAAGAAAATGCAAACTGCATATTTACTATCATTTTCACGCAGACAAGCAGTTTTTACATGCTTCACGACAATTGCGTGCAAATGAGTCCTTATAGGCAAAATTGCGTTATTTTACAAAGGTTAGTCTATTTTCACTATAACATTCAGGTTTGGATCATTCTCTCGTAAGAAAATGCAAACTGCATATTAACCATTATTTTAACGCTGACAAGCAGTTTTTACATGCTTTATGACAATTAGGGGCAAATGATAGGCAAAATTGCTTTATTTCATGAAGGTAAGTCTATTTACACTATAACATTCAGGTTTGGATCATTCTCTCATAAGAAAATGCAAACTGCATATTAACCATTATTTTAACGCAGACAAGCAGTTTTTACATGGTTCACGACAATTGCGTGCAAATGAGTCCTTATAGGCAAAATTGCTTTATTTTACAAAGGTAAATCTATTTACACTATAACATTCAGGTTTAGATCATTCTCTCATAAGAAAATGCAAACTGCATATTAACCATTATTTAAACGCAGACAAGCAGTTTTCACATGCTTTACGACAATTAGGTGCAAATGAATCTTTATAGGCAAAATTGCTTTATTTCATGAGGGTAAGTCTATTTACACTATAACGTTCAGGTTTGGATCATTCTCTCATAAGAAAATGCAAACTGCATATTTACTATCATTTTCACGCAGACAAGCAGTTTTTACATGCTTCACGACAATTGCGTGCAAATGAGTCCTTATAGGCAAAATTGCGTTATTTTACAAAGGTTAGTCTATTTTCACTATAACATTCAGGTTTGGATCATTCTCTCATAAGAAAATGCAAACTGCATATTAACCATTATTTTAACGCATACAAGCAGTTTTTACATGCTTTATGACAATTAGATGCAATTAATGAGTCCTTATAAGCAAAATTGCTTTATTTCATTAAGGTAAGTCTATTTACACTATAACATTCAGGTTTGGATCATTCTCTCATAAGAAAATGCAAACTGCATATTAACCATTATTTTAACGCATACAAGCAGTTTTTACATGCTTTATGACAATTAGATGCAATTAATAAGTCCTTATAGGCAAAATTGCTTTATTTCATGAAGGTAAGTCTATTTACATTATAACATTCAGGTTTGGATCAATCTCTCATAAGAAAATGCAAACTGCATATTAACCATTATTTTAACGCTGACAAGCAGTTTTTACATGCTTTATGACAATTAGGGGCAAATGAGTCCTTATAGGCAAAATTGCTTTATTTCATGAAGGTAAGTCTATTTACACTATAACATTCAGGTTTGGATCATTCTCTCATAAGAAAATGCAAACTGCATATTAACCATTATTTTAACGCATACAAGCAGTTTTTACATGCTTTATGACAATAAGATGCAAATGAGTCCTTATAGGCAAAATTGCTTTATTTCATTAAGGTAAGTCTATTTACACTATAACATTCAGGTTTGGATCATTCTCTCATAAGAAAATGCAAACTGCATATTAACCATTATTTTAACGCTGACAAGCAGTTTTTACATGCTTAACGACAATTAGGTGCAAATGAGTCCTTATAGGCATAAGTGCTTTATTTCATGAGGGTAAGTCTATTTACACTATAACATTCAGGTTTGGATCATTCTCTCATAAGAAAATGCAAACTGCATATTAACCATTATTTTAACGCAGACAAGCAGTTTTTACATGGTTCACGACAATTGCGTGCAAATGAGTCCTTATAGGCAAAATTGCTTTATTTTACAAAGGTAAGTCTATTTACACTATAACATTCAGGTTTAGATCATTCTCTCATAAGAAAATGCAAACTGCATATTAACCATTATTTAAACGCAGACAAGCAGTTTTCACATGCTTTACGACAATTAGGTGCAAATGAATCTTTATAGGCAAAATTGCTTTATTTCATGAGGGTAAGTCTATTTACACTATAACGTTCAGGTTTGGATCATTCTCTCATAAGAAAATGCAAACTGCATATTTACTATCATTTTCACGCAGACAAGCAGTTTTTACATGCTTCACGACAATTGCGTGCAAATGAGTCCTTATAGGCAAAATTGCTTTATTTTACAAAGGTAAGTCTATTTACACTATACCATTCAGGTTTAGATCATTCTCTCATAAGAAAATGCAAACTGCATATTAACCATTATTTAAACGCAGACAAGCAGTTTTCACATGCTTTACGACAATTAGGTGCAAATGAGTCCTTATAGGCAAAATTGCTTTATTTCATGAGAATAAGTCTATTTACACTAAAACATTCAGGTTTGGATCATTCTCTCATAAGAAAATGCAAACTGCATATTAACCATTATTTTAACGCAGACAAGCAGTTTTTACATGCTTCACGACAATTGCGTGCAAATGAGTCCTTATAGGCAAATTTGCGTTATTTTACAAAGGTAAGTCTATTTACACTATAACATTCAGGTTTAGATCATTCTTTCATAAGAAAATGCAAACTGCATATTAACCATTATTTTAACGCATACAAGCAGTTTTTACATGCTTTATGACAATTAGATGCAATTAATGAGTCCTTATAGGCAAAATTGCTTTATTTTATTAGGGTTAGTCTATTTACACTATAACATTCAGGTTTGGATCATTCTCTCATAGGAAAATGCAAACTGCATATTAACCGTTATTTTAACGCAGACAAGCAGTTTTTACATGCTTCACGACAATTGCGTGCAAATGAGTCCTTATAGGCAAAATTGCTTTATTTTACAAAGGTAAGTCTATTTACACTATAACATTCAGGTTTAGATCATTCTCTCATAAGAAAATGCAAACTGCATATTAACTATTATTTTAACGCATACACGCAGTTTTTACAAGCTTTATGACAATTAGGTGCAAATGGGTCCTTATAGGCAAAATTGCTTTATTTCATGAGGGTAAGTCTATTTACACTATAACATTCAGGTTTGGATCATTCTCTCATAAGAAAATGCAAACTGCATATTTTACTATTATTTTAACGCATACAAGCAGTTTTTACATGCTTTATGACAATTAGGTGCAAATGAGTCTTTATAGGCAAAATTGCTTTATTTCATGAGGGTAAGTCTATTTACACTAAAACATTCAGGTTTGGATCATTCTCTCATAAGAAAATGCAAACTGCATATTAACCATTATTTTAACGCAGACAAGCAGTTTTTACATGCTTCACGACAATTGCGTGCAAATGAGTCCTTATAGGCAAAATTGCGTTATTTTACAAAGGTTAGTCTATTTTCACTATAACATTCAGGTTTGGATCATTCTCTCATAAGAAAATGCAAACTGCATATTAACCATTATTTTAACGCATACAAGCAGTTTTTACATGCTTTATGACAATTAGGGGCAAATGAGTCCTTATAGGCAAAATTGGTTTATTTCATTAAGGTAAGTCTATTTACACTATAACATTCAGGTTTGGATCATTCTCTCATAAGAAAATGCAAACAGCATATTAACCATTATTTTAACGCTGACAAGCAGTTTTTACATGCTTTACGACAATTAGGTGCAAATGAGGCCTTATAGGCAAAAGTGCTATATTTCATGAGGGTATGTCTATTTACACTATAACATTCAGGTTTGGATCATTCTCTCATATGAAAATGCAAACTGCATATTAACCATTATTTAAACGCAGACAAGCAGTTTTCACATGCTTTACGACAATTAGGTGCAAATGAATCTTTATAGGCAAAATTGCTTTATTTCATGAGGGTAAGTCTATTTACACTATACCGTTCAGGTTTGGATCATTCTCTCATAAGAAAATGCAAACTGCATATTTACTATCATTTTCACGCAGACAAGCAGTTTTTACATGCTTCACGACAATTGCGTGCAAATGAGTCCTTATAGGCAAAATTGCGTTATTTTACAAAGGTTAGTCTATTTTCACTATAACATTCAGGTTTGGATCATTCTCTCATAAGAAAATGCAAACTGCATATTAACCATTATTTTAACGCATACAAGCAGTTTTTACATGCTTTATGACAATTAGATGCAATTAATGAGTCCTTATAGGCAAAATTGCTTTATTTCATTAAGGATAGTCTATTTACACTATAACATTCAGGTTTGGATCATTCTCTCATAAGAAAATGCAAACTGCATATTAACCATTATTTTAACGCAAACAAGCAGTTTTTACATGGTTCACGACAATTGCGTGCAAATGAAACCTTATAGGCAAAATTGCTTTATTTTACAAAGGTAAGTCTATTTAGACTATAACATTCAGGTTTAGATCATTCTCTCATAAGAAAATGCAAACTGCATATTAACTATTATTTTAACGCATACACGCAGTTTTTACAAGCTTTATGACAATTAGATGCAAATGAGTCCTTATAGGCAAAATTGCTTTATTTCATGAGGGTAAGTCTATTTACACTATAACATTTAGGTTTGGATCGTTCTCTCATAAGAAAATGCAAACTGCATATTTACTATCATTTTAACGCAGACAAGCAGTTTTTACATGCTTCACGACAATTGCGTGCAAATGAGTCCTTATAGGCAAAATTGCGTTATATTACAAAGGTTAGTCTATTTTCACTATAACATTCAGGTTTGGATCATTCTCTCATATGAAAATGCAAACTGCATATTTACTATCATTTTCACGCAGACAAGCAGTTTTTACTTTTTACATGCTTCACGACAATTGCGTGCAAATAAGTCCTTATAGGCAAAATTGCTTTATTTTACAAAGGTCAGTCTATTTACACTATAAAATTCAGGTTTTGATCATTCTCTCATAAGAAAATGCAAACTGCATATTAACCATTATTTTAACGCAGACAAGCAGTTTTTATATGCTTCACGACAATTGCGTGCAAATGAGTCCTTATAAGCAAAATTGCTTTATTTTACAAAGGTAAGTCTATTTACACTATAACATTAAGGTTTGGATCATTCTCTCATAAGAAAATGCAAACTGCATATTTACTATCATTTTTACGCAGACTAGCAGTTTTTACATGCTTCACGACAATTGCGTGCAAATGAGTCGTCATAGGCAAAATTGCTTTATTTTACAAAGGTAAGTCTATTTACACTCTAACATTCAGGTTTGGATCATTCTCTCATAAGAAAATGCAAACTGCATATTAACCATTATTTTAACGCATACAAGCAGTTTTTACATGCTTTATGACAATTAGGGGCAAATGAGTCCTTATAGGCAAAATTGCTTTATTTCATGAAGGTAAGTCTATTTATACTATAACATTACGACAATTAGGTGCAAATGAGTCCTTATAAGCAAAATTGCTTTATTTCATGAGGGTAAGTCTATTTACACTATGACATTCAGGTTTAAATCATTCTCTTCTAAGAAAATGCAAACTGCATATTAACCATTATTTCAACGCATACAAGCAGTTTTTACATGCTTTATGACAATTAGGTGCAAATGTGTCCTTATAGGCAAAATTGCTTTATTTCATGAGGGTAAGTCTATTTACACTATAACATTCAGGTTTGGATCATTCTCTCATAAGAAAATGAAAACTGCATATTAACCATTATTTTAACGCATACAAGCAGTTTTTACATGCTTTATGACAATTAGGGGCAAATGGGTCCTTATAGGCAAAATTGCTTTATTTCATGAAGGTTAGTCCATTTACACTATAACATTCAGGTTTGGATTATTCTCTCATAAGAAAATGCCAACTGCATTATAACTATTATTTTAACGCATACAAGCAGTTTTTACATGGTTCACGACAATTGCGTGCAAATGAGTCCTTATAGGCAAAATTGCTTTATTTCACAAAGGTAAGTTTACTTACACTATAACATTCAGGTTTGGATCATTCTCTCACAAGAAAATGCCAACTGCATATTAACTATTATTTTAACGCATACAAGCAGTTTTTACATGGTTCACGACAATTGCGTGCAAATGAGTCCTTATAGGCAAAATTTCTTTATTTTACAAAGGTAAGTCTATTTACACTATAACATTCAGGTTTAGATCATTCTCTCATAACAAAATGCAAACTGCATATTAACCATTATTTAAACGCAGACAAGCAGTTTTCACATGCTTTACGACAATTAGGTGCAAATGAATCTTTATAGGCAAAATTGCTTTATTTCATGAGGGTAAGTCTATTTACACTATAACGTTCAGGTTTGGATCATTCTCTCATAAGAAAATGCAAACTGCATATTTACTATCATTTTCACGCAGACAAGCAGTTTTTACATGCTTCACGACAATTGCGTGCAAATGAGTCCTTATAGGCAAAATTGCGTTATTTTACAAAGATTAGTCTATTTTCACTATAACATTCAGGTTTGGATCATTCTCTCATAAGAAAATGCAAACTGCATATTAACCATTATTTTAATGCATACAAGCTGTTTTTACATGCTTTATGACAATTAGATGCAATTAATGAGTCCTTATAGGCAAAATTGCTTTATTTCATTAAGGTAAATCTATTTACACTATAACATTCAGGTTTGGATCATTCTCTCATAAGAAAATGCAAACTGCATATAAACCATTATTTTAACGCATACAAGCAGTTTTTACATGCTTTATGACAATTAGATGCAATTAATGAGTCCTTATAGGCAAAATTGCTTTATTTCATTAAGGTAAGTCTATTTACACTATAACATTCAGGTTTGGATCATTCTCTCATAAGAAAATGCAAACTGCATATTAACCATTATTTTAACGCATACAAGCAGTTTTTACATGCTTTATGACAATTAGATGCAATTAATGAGTCCTTATAATCAAAATTGCTTTATTTCATGAAGGTAAGTCTATTTACATTATAACATTCAGGTTTGGATCAATCTCTCATAAGTAAATGGAAACTGCATATTAACCATTATTTTAACGCTGACAAGCAGTTTTTACATGCTTTATGACAATTAGGGGCAAATGAGTCCTTATAGGCAAAATTGCTTTATTTCATGAAGGTAAGTCTATTTACACTATAACATTCAGGTTTGGATCATTCTCTCATAAGAAAATGCAAACTGCATATTAACCATTATTTAAACGCATACAAGCAGTTTTTACATGCTTTATGACAATAAGATGCAAATGAGTCCTTATAGGCAAAATTGCTTTATTTCATTAGGGTAAGTCTATTTACACTATAACATTCAGGTTTGGATCATTCTCTCATAAGA
The DNA here is from genome assembly GCA_963575645.1 of Xanthostigma xanthostigma. Classification (NCBI taxonomy): domain Eukaryota; kingdom Metazoa; phylum Arthropoda; class Insecta; order Raphidioptera; family Raphidiidae; genus Xanthostigma; species Xanthostigma xanthostigma. The sequence goes on along the minus strand of OY754470.1, from coordinate 32,908,622 downwards.
AAATGCAAACTGCATATTAACCATTATTTTAACGCTGACAAGCAGTTTTTACATGCTTTATGACAATTAGGGGCAAATGAGTCCTTATAGGCAAAATTGCTTTATTTCATGAATGTAAGTCTATTTACACTATAACATTCAGGTTTGGATCAATCTCTCATAAGTAAATGGAAACTGCATATTAACCATTATTTTAACGCTGACAAGCAGTTTTTACATGCTTTATGACAATTAGGGGCAAATGAGTGCTTATAGGCAAAATTGCTTTATATCATGAAGGTAAGTCTATTTACACTATAACATTCAGGTTTGGATCATTCTCTCATAAGAAAATGCAAACTGCATATTAACCATTATTTAAACGCAGACAAGCAGTTTTTACATGCTTTACGACAATTAGGTGCAAATGAGTCTTTATAGGCAAAATTGCTTTATTACATGAGGGTAAGTCTATTTACACTATAACATTCAGGTTTGGATCATTCTCTCATAAGAAAATGCAAACTGCATATTTACTATCATTTTCACGCAGACAAGCAGTTTTTATATGCTTCACGACAATTGCGTGCAAATAAGTCCTTATAGGCAAAATTGCTTTATTTCATGAAGGTAAGTCTATTTACATTATAACATTCAGGTTTGGATCATTCTCTCATAAGAAAATGCAAACTGCATATTAACCATTATTTTAACGCTGACAAGCAGTTTTTACATGCTTTATGACAATTAGGGGCAAATAAGTCCTTATAGGCAAAATTGCTTTATTTCATGAAGGTAAGTCTATTTACACTATAACATTCAGGTTTGAATCATTCTCTCATAAGAAAATGCAAACTGCATATTAACCATTATTTTAACGCAGACAAGCAGTTTTTACATGGTTCACGACAATTGCTTGCAAATGAGTCCTTATAGGCAAAATTGCTTTATTTTACAAAGGTAAGTCTATTTACACTATAACATTCAGGTTTAGATCATTCTCTCATAAGAAAATGCAAACTGCATATTAACCATTATTTAAACGCAGACAAGCAGTTTTCACATGCTTTACGACAATTAGGTGCAAATGAATCTTTATAGGCAAAATTGCTTTATTTCATGAGGGTAAGTCTATTTACACTATAACGTTCAGGTTTGGATCATTCTCTCATAAGAAAATGCAAACTGCATATTTACTATCATTTTCACGCAGACAAGCAGTTTTTACATGCTTCACGACAATTGCGTGCAAATGAGTCCTTATAGGCAAAATTGCGTTATTTTACAAAGATTAGTCTATTTTCACTATAACATTCAGGTTTGGATCATTCTCTCATAAGAAAATGCAAACTGCATATTAAACATTATTTTAACGCATACAAGCAGTTTTTACATGCTTTATGACAATTAGATGCAATTAATGAGTCCTTATAGGCAAAATTGCTTTATTTCATTAAGGTAAATCTATTTACACTATAACATTCAGGTTTGGATCATTCTCTCATAAGAAAATGCAAACTGCATATAAACCATTATTTTAACGCATACAAGCAGTTTTTACATGCTTTATGACAATTAGATGCAATTAATGAGTCCTTATAGGCAAAATTGCTTTATTTCATGAAGGTAAGTCTACTTACATTATAACATTCAGGTTTGGATCATTCTCTCATAAGAAAATGCAAACTGCATATTAACCATTATTTTAACGCTGACAAGCAGTTTTTACATGCTTTATGACAATTAGGGGCAAATGAGTCCTTATAGGCAAAATTGCTTTATTTCATGAAGGTAAGTCTATTTACACTATAACATTCAGGTTTGGATCATTCTCTCATAAAAAAATGCAAACTGCATATTAACCATTATTTTAACGCAGACAAGCAGTTTTTACATGGTTCACGACAATTGCGTGCAAATGAGTCCTTATAGGCAAAATTGCTTTATTTTACAAAGGTAAGTCTATTTACACTATACCATTCAGGTTTAGATCATTCTCTCATAAGAAAATGCAAACTGCATATTAACCATTATTTAAACGCAGACAAGCAGTTTTCACATGCTTTACGACAATTAGGTGCAAATGAGTCCTTATAGGCAAAATTGCTTTATTTCATGAGAATAAGTCTATTTACACTAAAACATTCAGGTTTGGATCATTCTCTCATAAGAAAATGCAAACTGCATATTAACCATTATTTTAACGCAGACAAGCAGTTTTTACATGCTTTACGACAATTGCGTGCAAATGAGTCCTTATAGGCAAATTTGCGTTATTTTACAAAGGTAAGTCTATTTACACTATAACATTCAGGTTTAGATCATTCTTTCATAAGAAAATGCAAACTGCATATTAACCATTATTTTAACGCATACAAGCAGTTTTTACATGCTTTATGACAATTAGATGCAATTAATGAGTCCTTATAGGCAAAATTGCTTTATTTCATTAAGGTTAGTCTATTTACACTATAACATTCAGGTTTGGATCATTCTCTCATAAGAAAATGCAAACTGCATATTAACCGTTATTTTAACGCAGACAAGCAGTTTTTACATGGTTCACGACAATTGCGTGCAAATGAGTCCTTATAGGCAAAATTGCTTTATTTTACAAAGGTAAGTCTATTTACACTATAACATTCAGGTTTAGATCATTCTCTCATAAGAAAATGCAAACTGCATATTAACTATTATTTTAACGCATACACGCAGTTTTTACAAGCTTTATGACAATTAGGTGCAAATGGGTCCTTATAGGCAAAATTGCTTTATTTCATGAGGGTAAGTCTATTTACACTATAACATTCAGGTTTGGATCATTCTCTCATAAGAAAATGCAAACTGCATATTTACTATTATTTTAACGCATACAAGCAGTTTTTACATGCTTTATGACAATTAGGTGCAAATGAGTCTTTATAGGCAAAATTGCTTTATTTCATGAGGGTAAGTCTATTTACACTAAAACATTCAGGTTTGGATCATTCTCTCATAAGAAAATGCAAACTGCATATTAACCATTATTTTAACGCAGACAAGCAGTTTTTACATGCTTCACGACAATTGCGTGCAAATGAGTCCTTATAGGCAAAATTGCGTTATTTTACAAAGGTTAGTCTATTTTCACTATAACATTCAGGTTTGGATCATTCTCTCATAAGAAAATGCAAACTGCATATTAACCATTATTTTAACGCATACAAGCAGTTTTTACATGCTTTATGTAAATTAGGGGCAAATGAGTCCTTATAGGCAAAATTGCTTTATTTCATTAAGGAAAGTCTATTTACACTATAACATTCAGGTTTGGATCATTCTCTCATAAGAAAATGCAAACAGAATATTAACCACTATTTTAACGCTGACAAGCAGTTTTTACATGCTTTACGACAATTAGGTGCAAATGAGGCCTTATAGGCAAAAGTGCTATATTTAATGAGGGTATGTCTATTTACACTATAACATTCAGGTTTGGATCATTCTCTCATAAGAAAATGCAAACTGCATATTAACCATTATTTTAACGCAGACAAGCAGTTTTTACATGCTTCACGACAATTAGGTGCAAATGAATATTTATAGACAAAATTGCTTTATTTCATGAGGGTAAGTCTATTTACACTATAACGTTCAGGTTTGGATTTTTCTCTCATAAGAAAATGCAAACTGCATATTTACTATCATTTTCACGCAGACAAGCAGTTTTTACATGCTTCACGACAATTGCGTGCAAATGAGTCCTTATAGGCAAAATTGCGTTATTTTACAAAGGTTAGTCTATTTTCACTATAACATTCAGGTTTGGATCATTCTCTCATAAGAAAATGCAAACTGCATATTAACCATTATTTTAACGCATCCAAGCTGTTTTTACATGCTTTATGACAATAAGGGGCAAATGAGTCCTTATAGGCAAAATTGATTTATTTCATGAAGATAAGTCTATTTACACTATAACATTCAGGTTTGGATCATTCCCTCATAAGAAAATGCAAACTGCATATTTACCATTATTTTAACGCAGACAAGCAGTTTTTACATTGTTCACGACAATTGCGTGCAAATGAGTCCTTATAGGCAAAATTGCTTTATTTTACAAAGGTAAGTCTATTTACACTATAACATTCAGGTTTGGATCATTCTCTCATAAGAAAATGCAAACTGCATATTAACCATTATTTAAACGCAGACAAGCAGTTTTCACATGCTTTACGACAATTAGGTGCAAATGAATCTTTATAGGCAAAATTGCTTTATTTCATGAGGGTAAGTCTATTTACACTATAACGTTCAGGTTTGGATCATTCTCTCATAAGAAAATGCAAACTGCATATTTACTATCATTTTCACGCAGACAAGCAGTTTTTACATGCTTCACGACAATTGCGTGCAAATGAGTCCTTATAGGCAAAATTGCGTTATTTTACAAAGGTTAGTCTATTTTCACTATAACATTCAGGTTTGGATCATTCTCTCATAAGAAAATGCAAACTGGATATTAACCATTATTTTTACGCATACAAGCAGTTTTTACATGCTTTATGACAATTAGATGCAATTAATGAGTCCTTATAGGCAAAATTGCTTTATTTCATTAAGGTAAGTCTATTTACACTATAACATTCAGGTTTGGATCATTCTCTCATAAGAAATTGCAAACTGCATATTAACCATTATTTTAACGCAGACAAGCAGTTTTTACATGCTTCACGATAATTGCGTGCAAATGAGTCCTTATAGGCAAAATTGCGTTATTTTACAAAGGTTAGTCTATTTTCACTATAACATTCAGGTTTGGATCATTCTCTCATAAGAAAATGCAAACTGCATATTAACCATTATTTTAACGCATACAAGCAGTTTTTACATGCTTTATGACAATTAGGGGCAAATGAGTCCTTATAGGCAAAAGTGCTTTATTTCATGAAGGTAAGTCTATTTACACTATAACATTCAGGTTTGGATCATTCTCTCATAAGAAAATGCAAACTGCATATTAACCATTATTTTAACGCAGACAAGCAGTTTTTACATGGTTCACGACAATTGCGTGCAAATGAGTCCTTATAGGCAAAATTGCTTTATTTTACAAAGGTAAATCTATTTACACTATAACATTCAGGTTTAGATCATTCTCTCATAAGAAAATGCAAACTGCATATTAACCATTATTTAAACGCAGACAAGCAGTTTTCACATGCTTTACGACAATTAGGTGCAAATGAATCTTTATAGGCAAAATTGCTTTATTTCATGAGGGTAAGTCTATTTACACTATAACGTTCAGGTTTGGATCATTCTCTCATAAGAAAATGCAAACTGCATATTTACTATCATTTTCACGCAGACAAGCAGTTTTTACATGCTTCACGACAATTGCGTGCAAATGAGTCCTTATAGGCAAACATGCGTTATTTTACAAAGGTTAGTCTATTTTCACTATAACATTCAGGTTTGGATCATTCTCTCGTAAGAAAATGCAAACTGCATATTAACCATTATTTTAACGCTGACAAGCAGTTTTTACATGCTTTATGACAATTAGGGGCAAATGAGTCCTTATAGGCAAAATTGCTTTATTTCATGAAGGTAAGTCTATTTACACTATAACATTCAGGTTTGGATCATTCTCTTATAAGAAAATGCAAACTGCATATTAACCATTATTTTAACGCAGACAAGCAGTTTTTACATGGTTCACGACAATTGCGTGCAAATGAGTCCTTATAGGCAAAATTGCTTTATTTTACAAAGGTAAATCTATTTACACTATAACATTCAGGTTTAGATCATTCTCTCATAAGAAAATGCAAACTGCATATTAACCATTATTTAAACGCAGACAAGCAGTTTTCACATGCTTTACGACAATTAGGTGCGAATGAATCTTTATAGGCAAAATTGCTTTATTTCATGAGGGTAAGTCTATTTACACTATAACGTTCAGGTTTAGATCATTCTCTCATAAGAAAATGCAAACTGCATATTTACTATCATTTTCACGCAGACAAGCAGTTTTTACATGCTTCACGACAATTGCGTGCAAATGAGTCCTTATAGGCAAAATTGCGTTATTTTACAAAGGTTAGTCTATTTTCACTATAACATTCAGGTTTGGATCATTCTCTCATAAGAAAATGCAAACTGCATATTAACCATTATTTTAACGCATACAAGCAGTTTTTACATGCTTTATGACAATTAGATGCAATTAATGAGTCCTTATAGGCAAAATTGCTTTATTTCATTAAGGTAAGTCTATTTACACTATAACATTCAGGTTTGGATCATTCTCTCATAAGAAAATGCAAACTGCATATTAACCATTATTTTAACGCATACAAGCAGTTTTTAAATGCTTTATGACAATTAGATGCAATTAATGAGTCCTTATAGGCAAAATTGCTTTATTTCATGAAGGTAAGTCTATTTACATTATAACATTCAGGTTTGGATCAATCTCTCATAAGAAAATGCAAACTGCATATTAACCATTATTTTAACGCTGACAAGCAGTTTTTACATGCTTTATGACAATTAGGGGCAAATGAGTCCTTATAGGCAAAATTGCTTTATTTCATGAAGGTAAGTCTATTTACACTATAACATTCAGGTTTGGATCATTCTCTCATAAGAAAATGCAAACTGCATATTAACCATTATTTTAACGCATACAAGCAGTTTTTACATGCTTTATGACAATAAGATGCAAATGAGTCCTTATAGGCAAAATTGCTTTATTTCATTAAGGTAAGTCTATTTACACTATAACATTCAGGTTTGGATCATTCTCTCATAAGAAAATGCAAACTGCATATTAACCATTATTTTAACGCTGACAAGCAGTTTTTCCATGCTTAACGACAATTAGGTGCAAATGAGTCCTTATAGGCAAAAGTGCTTTATTTCATGAGGGTAAGTCTATTTACACTATAACATTCAGGTTTGGATCATTCTCTCATAAGAAAATGCAAACTGCTGCAATTAACCATTTAACGCATACAAGCAGTTTTTACATGCTTTATGACAATTAGGGGCAAATGAGTGCTTATAGGCAAAATTGCTTTATATCATGAAGGTAAGTCTATTTACACTATAACATTCAGGTTTGGATCATTCTCTCATAAGAAAATGCAAACTGCATATTAACCATTATTTAAACGCAGACAAGCAGTTTTTACATGCTTTACGACAATTAGGTGCATATGAGTCTTTATAGGCAAAATTGCTTTATTACATGAGGGTAAGTCTATTTACACTATAACAATCAGGTTTGGATCATTCTCTCATAAGAAAATGCAAACTGCATATTTACTATCATTTTCACGCAGACAAGCAGTTTTTATATGCTTCACGACAATTGCGTGCAAATAAGTCCTTATAGGCAAAATTGCTTTATTTCATGAAGGTAAGTCTATTTACATTATAACATTCAGGTTTGGATCATTCTCTCATAAGAAAATGCAAACTGCATATTAACCATTATTTTAACGCTGACAAGCAGTTTTTACATGCTTTATGACAATTAGGGGCAAATAAGTCCTTATAGGCAAAATTGCTTTATTTCATGAAGGTAAGTCTATTTACACTATAACATTCAGGTTTGGATCATTCTCTCATAAGAAAATGCAAACTGCATATTAACCATTATTTTAACGCTGACAAGCAGTTTTTACATGCTTTATGACAATTAGGGGCAAATGAGTCCTTATAGGCAAAATTGCTTTATTTCATGAAGGTAAGTCTATTTACACTATAACATTCAGGTTTGGATCATTCTCTCATAAGAAAATGCAAACTGCATATTAACCATTATTTTAACGCATACAAGCAGTTTTTACATGCTTTATGACAATAAGATGCAAATGAGTCCTTATAGGCAAAATTGCTTTATTTCATTAAGGTAAGTCTATTTACACTATAACATTTAGGTTTGGATCATTCTCTCATAAGAAAATGCAAACTGCATATTAACCATTATTTTAACGCTGACAAGCAGTTTTTACATGCTTAACGACAATTAGGTGCAAATGAGTCCTTATAGGCAAAAGTGCTTTATTTCATGAGGGTAAGTCTATTTACACTATAACATTCAGGTTTGGATCATTCTCTCATAAGAAAATGCAAACTGCTGCAATTAACCATTTAACGCATACAAGCAGTTTTTACATGCTTTATGACAATTAGGGGCAAATGAGTGCTTATAGGCAAAATTGCTTTATATCATGAAGGTAAGTCTATTTACACTATAACATTCAGGTTTGGATCATTCTCTCATAAGAAAATGCAAACTGCATATTAACCATTATTTAAACGCAGACAAGCAGTTTTTACATGCTTTACGACAATTAGGTGCAAATGAGTCTTTATAGGCAAAATTGCTTTATTACATGAGGGTAAGTCTATTTACACTATAACATTCAGGTTTGGATCATTCTCTCATAAGAAAATGCAAACTGCATATTTACTATCATTTTCACGCAGACAAGCAGTTTTTATATGCTTCACGACAATTGCGTGCAAATAAGTCCTTATAGGCAAAATTGCTTTATTTCATGAAGGTAAGTCTATTTACATTATAACATTCAGGTTTGGATCATTCTCTCATAAGAAAATGCAAACTGCATATTAACCATTATTTTAACGCTGACAAGCAGTTTTTACATGCTTTATGACAATTAGGCGCAAATAAGTCCTTATAGGCAAACTTGCTTTATTTCATGAAGGTAAGTCTATTTACACTATAATATTCAGGTTTGGATCATTCTCTCATAAGAAAATGCAAACTGCATATTAACCATTACTTTAACGCAGACAAGCAGTTTTTACATGGTTCACGACAATTGCGTGCAAATGAGTCCTTATAGGCAAAATTGCTTTATTTTACAAAGGTAAGTCTATTTACACTATAACATTCAGGTTTAGATCATTCTCTCATAAGTAAATGCAAACTGCATATTAACCATTATTTAAACGCAAACAAGCATTTTTCACATGCTTTACGACAATTAGGTGCAAATGAATCTTTATAGGCAAAATTGCTTTATTTCATGAGGGTTAGTCTATTTACACTATAACGTTCAGGTTTGGATCCATTCTCTCATAAGAAAATGCAAACTGCATATTTACTATCATTTTCACGCAGACAAGCAGTTTTTACATGCTTCACGACAATTGGGTGCAAATGAGTCCTTATAGGCAAAATTGCTTTATTTTACAAAGGTAAGTCTATTTACACTATACCATTCAGGTTTAGATCATTCTCTCATAAGAAAATGCAAACTGCATATTAACCATTATTTAAACGCAGACAAGCAGTTTTCACATGCTTTACGACAATTAGGTGCAAATGAGTCCTTATAGGCAAAATTGCTTTATTTCATGAGAATAAGTCTATTTACACTAAAACATTCAGGTTTGGATCATTCTCTCATAAGAAAATGCAAACTGCATATTAACCATTATTTTAACGCAGACAAGCAGTTTTTACATCCTTCACGACAATTGCGTGCAAATGAGTCCTTATAGGCAAATTTGCGTTATTTTACAAAGGTAAGTCTATTTACACTATAACATTCAGGTTTAGATCATTCTTTCATAAGAAAATGCAAACTGCATATTAACCATTATTTTAACGCATACAAGCAGTTTTTACATTCTTTATGACAATTAGATGCAATTAATGAGTCCTTATAGGCAAAATTGCTTTATTTCATTAAGGTTAGTCTATTTACACTATAACATTCAGGTTTGGATCATTCTCTCATAAGAAAATGCAAACTGCATATTAACTATTATTTTAACGCATACACGCAGTTTTTACAAGCTTTATGACAATTAGGTGCAAATGGGTCCTTATAGGCAAAATTGCTTTATTTCATGAGGGTAAGTCTATTTACACTATAACATTCAGGTTTGGATCATTCTCTCATAAGAAAATGCAAACTGCATATTTACTATTATTTTAACGCATACAAGCAGTTTTTACATGCTTTATGACAATTAGGTGCAAATGAGTCTTTATAGGCAAAATTGCTTTATTTCATGAGTGTAAGTCTATTTACACTAAAACATTCAGGTTTGGATCATTCTCTCATAAGAAAATGCAAACTGCATATTAACCATTATTTTAACGCAGACAAGCAGTTTTTACATGCTTCACGACAATTGCGTGCAAATGAGTCCTTATAGGCAAAATTGCTTTATTTCATTAAGGTAAGTCTATTTACACTATAACATTCAGGTTTGGATCATTCTCTCATAAGAAAATGCAAACTGCATATTAACCATTATTTTAACGCTGACAAGCAGTTTTTCCATGCTTAACGACAATTAGGTGCAAATGAGTCCTTATAGGCAAAAGTGCTTTATTTCATGAGGGTAAGTCTATTTACACTATAACATTCAGGTTTGGATCATTCTCTCATAAGAAAATGCAAACTGCTGCAATTAACCATTTAACGCATACAAGCAGTTTTTACATGCTTTATGACAATTAGGGGCAAATGAGTGCTTATAGGCAAAATTGCTTTATATCATGAAGGTAAGTCTATTTACACTATAACATTCAGGTTTGGATCATTCTCTCATAAGAAAATGCAAACTGCATATTAACCATTATTTAAACGCAGACAAGCAGTTTTTACATGCTTTACGACAATTAGGTGCATATGAGTCTTTATAGGCAAAATTGCTTTATTACATGAGGGTAAGTCTATTTACACTATAACATTCAGGTTTGGATCATTCTCTCATAAGAAAATGCAAACTGCATATTTACTATCATTTTCACGCAGACAAGCAGTTTTTATATGCTTCACGACAATTGCGTGCAAATAAGTCCTTATAGGCAAAATTGCTTTATTTCATGAAGGTAAGTCTATTTACATTATAACATTCAGGTTTGGATCATTCTCTCATAAGAAAATGCAAACTGCATATTAACCATTATTTTAACGCTGACAAGCAGTTTTTACATGCTTTATGACAATTAGGGGCAAATAAGTCCTTATAGGCAAAATTGCTTTATTTCATGAAGGTAAGTCTATTTACACTATAACATTCAGGTTTGGATCATTCTCTCATAAGAAAATGCAAACTGCATATTAACCATTATTTTAACGCTGACAAGCAGTTTTTACATGCTTTATGACAATTAGGGGCAAATGAGTCCTTATAGGCAAAATTGCTTTATTTCATGAAGGTAAGTCTATTTACACTATAACATTCAGGTTTGGATCATTCTCTCATAAGAAAATGCAAACTGCATATTAACCATTATTTTAACGCATACAAGCAGTTTTTACATGCTTTATGACAATAAGATGCAAATGAGTCCTTATAGGCAAAATTGCTTTATTTCATTAAGGTAAGTCTATTTACACTATAACATTTAGGTTTGGATCATTCTCTCATAAGAAAATGCAAACTGCATATTAACCATTATTTTAACGCTGACAAGCAGTTTTTACATGCTTAACGACAATTAGGTGCAAATGAGTCCTTATAGGCAAAAGTGCTTTATTTCATGAGGGTAAGTCTATTTACACTATAACATTCAGGTTTGGATCATTCTCTCATAAGAAAATGCAAACTGCTGCAATTAACCATTTAACGCATACAAGCAGTTTTTACATGCTTTATGAATATTAGGGGCAAATGAGTGCTTATAGGCAAAATTGCTTTATATCATGAAGGTAAGTCTATTTACACTATAACATTCAGGTTTGGATCATTCTCTCATAAGAAAATGCAAACTGCATATTAACCATTATTTAAACGCAGACAAGCAGTTTTTACATGCTTTACGACAATTAGGTGCAAATGAGTCTTTATAGGCAAAATTGCTTTATTACATGAGGGTAAGTCTATTTACACTATAACATTCAGGTTTGGATCATTCTCTCATAAGAAAATGCAAACTGCATATTTACTATCATTTTCACGCAGACAAGCAGTTTTTATATGCTTCACGACAATTGCGTGCAAATAAGTCCTTATAGGCAAAATTGCTTTATTTCATGAAGGTAAGTCTATTTACATTATAACATTCAGGTTTGGATCATTCTCTCATAAGAAAATGCAAACTGCATATTAACCATTATTTTAACGCTGACAAGCAGTTTTTACATGCTTTATGACAATTAGGCGCAAATAAGTCCTTATAGGCAAACTTGCTTTATTTCATGAAGGTAAGTCTATTTACACTATAATATTCAGGTTTGGATCATTCTCTCATAAGAAAATGCAAACTGCATATTAACCATTACTTTAACGCAGACAAGCAGTTTTTACATGGTTCACGACAATTGCGTGCAAATGAGTCCTTATAGGCAAAATTGCTTTATTTTACAAAGGTAAGTCTATTTACACTATAACATTCAGGTTTAGATCATTCTCTCATAAGTAAATGCAAACTGCATATTAACCATTATTTAAACGCAAACAAGCATTTTTCACATGCTTTACGACAATTAGGTGCAAATGAATCTTTATAGGCAAAATTGCTTTATTTCATGAGGGTTAGTCTATTTACACTATAACGTTCAGGTTTGGATCCATTCTCTCATAAGAAAATGCAAACTGCATATTTACTATCATTTTCACGCAGACAAGCAGTTTTTACATGCTTCACGACAATTGCGTGCAAATGAGTCCTTATAGGCAAAATTGCTTTATTTTACAAAGGTAAGTCTATTTACACTATACCATTCAGGTTTAGATCATTCTCTCATAAGAAAATGCAAACTGCATATTAACCATTATTTAAACGCAGACAAGCAGTTTTCACATGCTTTACGACAATTAGGTGCAAATGAGTCCTTATAGGCAAAATTGCTTTATTTCATGAGAATAAGTCTATTTACACTAAAACATTCAGGTTTGGATCATTCTCTCATAAGAAAATGCAAACTGCATATTAACCATTATTTTAACGCAGACAAGCAGTTTTTACATCCTTCACGACAATTGCGTGCAAATGAGTCCTTATAGGCAAATTTGCGTTATTTTACAAAGGTAAGTCTATTTACACTATAACATTCAGGTTTAGATCATTCTTTCATAAGAAAATGCAAACTGCATATTAACCATTATTTTAACGCATACAAGCAGTTTTTACATTCTTTATGACAATTAGATGCAATTAATGAGTCCTTATAGGCAAAATTGCTTTATTTCATTAAGGTTAGTCTATTTACACTATAACATTCAGGTTTGGATCATTCTCTCATAAGAAAATGCAAACTGCATATTAACTATTATTTTAACGCATACACGCAGTTTTTACAAGCTTTATGACAATTAGGTGCAAATGGGTCCTTATAGGCAAAATTGCTTTATTTCATGAGGGTAAGTCTATTTACACTATAACATTCAGGTTTGGATCATTCTCTCATAAGAAAATGCAAACTGCATATTTACTATTATTTTAACGCATACAAGCAGTTTTTACATGCTTTATGACAATTAGGTGCAAATGAGTCTTTATAGGCAAAATTGCTTTATTTCATGAGTGTAAGTCTATTTACACTAAGACATTCAGGTTTGGATCATTCTCTCATAAGAAAATGCAAACTGCATATTAACCATTATTTTAACGCAGACAAGCAGTTTTTACATGCTTCACGACAATTGCGTGCAAATGAGTCCTTATAGGCAAAATTGCGTTATTTTACAAAGGTTAGTCTATTTTCACTATAACATTCAGGTTTGGATCATTCTCTCATAAGAAAATGCAAACTGCATATTAACCATTATTTTAACGCATACAAGCAGTTTTTACATGCTTTATGACAATTAGGGGCAAATGAGTCCTTATAGGCAAAATTGCTTTATTTCATTAAGGTAAGTCTATTTACACTATAACATTCAGGTTTGGATCATTCTCTCATAAGAAAATGCAAACAGCATATTAACCATTATTTTAACGCTGACAAGCAGTTTTTACATGCTTTACGACAATTAGGTGCAAATGAGGCCTTATAGGCAAAAGTGCTATATTTCATGAGGGTATGTCTATTTACACTATTACATTCAGGTTTGGATCATTCTCTCATAAGAAAATGCAAACTGCATATTAACCATTATTTAAACGCAGACAAGCAGTTTTCACATGCTTTACGACAATTAGGTGCAAATGAATATTTATAGACAAAATTGCTTTATTTCATGAGGGTAAGTCTATTTACACTATAACGTTCAGGTTTGGATCATTCTCTCATAAGAAAATGCAAACTGCATATTTACTATCATTTTCACGCAGACAAGCAGTTTTTACATGCTTCACGACAATTGCGTGCAAATGAGTCCTTATAGGCAAAATTGCGTTATTTTACAAAGGTTAGTCTATTTTCACTATAACATTCAGGTTTTGATCATTCTCTCATAAGAAAATGCAAACTGCATATTAACCATTATTTTAACGCATCCAAGCTGTTTTTACATGCTTTATGACAATAAGGGGCAAATGAGTCCTTATAGGCAAAATTGATTTATTTCATGAAGATAAGTCTATTTACACTATAACATTCAGGTTTGGATCATTCCCTCATAAGAAAATGCAAACTGCATATTAACCATTATTTTAACGCAGACAAGCAGTTTTTACATTGTTCACGACAATTGCGTGCAAAAGAGTCCTTATAGGCAAAATTGCTTTATTTTACAAAGGTAAGTCTATTTACACTATAACATTCAGGTTTGGATCATTCTCTCATAATAAAATGCAAACTGCATATTAACCATTATTTAAACGCAGACAAGCAGTTTTCACATGCTTTACGACAATTAGGTGCAAATGAATCTTTATAGGCAAAATTGCTTTATTTCATGAGGGTAAGTCTATTTACACTATAACGTTCAGGTTTGGATCATTCTCTCATAAGAAAATGCAAACTGCATATTTACTATCATTTTCACGCAGACAAGCAGTTTTTACATGCTTCACGACAATTGCGTGCAAATGAGTCCTTATAGGCAAAATTGCGTTATTTTACAAAGGTTAGTCTATTTTCACTATAACATTCAGGTTTGGATCATTCTCTCATAAGAAAATGCAAACTGCATATTAACCATTATTTTAACGCATACAAGCAGTTTTTACATGCTTTATGACAATTAGATGCAATTAATGAGTCCTTATAGACAAAATTGCTTTATTTCATTAAGGTAAGTCTATTTACACTATAACATTCAGGTTTGGATCATTCTCTCATAAGAAAATGCAAACTGCATATTAACCATTATTTTAACGCAAACAAGCAGTTTTTACATGGTTCACGACAATTGCGTGCAAATGAAACCTTATAGGCAAAATTGCTTTATTTTACAAAGGTAAGTCTATTTACACTATAACATTCAGGTTTAGATCATTCTCTCATAAGAAAATGCAAACTGCATATTAACTATTATTTTAACGCATACACGCAGTTTTTACAAGCTTTATGACAATTAGATGCAAATGAGTCCTTATAGGCAAAATTGCTTTATTTCATGAGGGTAAGTCTATTTACACTATAACATTCAGGTTTGGATCGTTCTCTCATAAGAAAATGCAAACTGCATATTTACTATCATTTTAACGCAGACAAGCAGTTTTTACATGCTTCACGACAATTGCGTGCAAATGAGTCCTTATAGGCAAAATTGCGTTATATTACAAAGGTTAGTCTATTTTCACTATAACATTCAGGTTTGGATCATTCTCTCATATGAAAATGCAAACTGCATATTTACTATCATTTTCACGCAGACAAGCAGTTTTTACTTTTTACATGCTTCACGACAATTGCGTGCAAATAAGTCCTTATAGGCAAAATTGCTTTATTTTACAAAGGTCAGTCTATTTACACTATAACATTCAGGTTTGGATCATACTCTCATAAGAAAATGCAAACTGCATATTAACCATTATTTTAACGCAGACAAGCAGTTTTTATATGCTTCACGACAATTGCGTGCAAATGAGTCCTTATAAGCAAAATTGCTTTATTTTACAAAGGTAAGTCTATTTACACTATAACATTAAGGTTTGGATCATTCTCTCATAAGAAAATGCAAACTGCATATTTACTATCATTTTTACGCAGACTAGCAGTTTTTACATGCTTCACGACAATTGCGTGCAAATGAGTCGTCATAGGCAAAATTGCTTTATTTTACAAAGGTAAGTCTATTTACACTCTAACATTCAGGTTTGGATCATTCTCTCATAAGAAAATGCAAACTGCATATTAACCATTATTTTAACGCATACAAGCAGTTTTTACATGCTTTATGACAATTAGGGGCAAATGAGTCCTTATAGGCAAAATTGCTTTATTTCATGAAGGTAAGTCTATTTATACTATAACATTCAGGTTTGGATCATTCTCTCTTAAGAAAATGCAAACTGCATATTAACCATTATTTAAACGCAGACAAGCAGTTTTTTCATGCTTTACGACAATTAGGTGCAAATGAGTCCTTATAAGCAAAATTGCTTTATTTCATGAGGGTAAGTCTATTTACACTATGACATTCAGGTTTAAATCATTCTCTCCTAAGAAAATGCAAACTGCATATTAACCATTATTTCAACGCATACAAGCAGTTTTTACATGCTTTATGACAATTAGGTGCAAATGTGTCCTTATAGGCAAAATTGCTTTATTTCATGAGGGTAAGTCTATTCACACTATAACATTCAGGTTTGGATCATTCTCTCATAAGAAAATGAAAACTGCATATTAACCATTATTTTAACGCATACAAGCAGTTTTTACATGCTTTATGACAATTAGGGGCAAATGGGTCCTTATAGGCAAAATTGCTTTATTTCATGAAGGTTAGTCCATTTACACTATAACATTCAGGTTTGGATTATTCTCTCATAAGAAAATGCAAACTGCATATTAACCATTATTTTATTGCAGACAAGCAGTTTTTACATGCTTTACGACAATTAGGTGCAAATGAGTCCTTATAGGCAAAATTGCTTTATTTCACAAAGGTAAGTTTACTTACACTATAACATTCAGGTTTGGATCATTCTCTCACAAGAAAATGCAAACTGCATATTAACTATTATTTTAACGCATACAAGCAGTTTTTACATGCTTTATGACAATTAGGTACAAATGAATCCCTATAGGCAAAATTGCTTTATTTCGTGAGGGTAAGTCTATTTACACTATAACCAACAGGTTTGGATCATTCTCTCATAAGAAAATGCAAACTGAATATTGACTATCATTTTCACGCAGACAAGCAGTTTTTACATGGTTTACGACAATTAGGTGCAAATAAGTCCTTAAAGGCAAAATTGTTTTATTTCACAAAGGTAAGTCTACTTTCACTATAACATTCAGGTTGGATCATTCTCTCATAAGAAAATGCAAACTGCATATTAACCATTATTTTAACGCAGACAAGCAGTTTTTACATGCTTCACGACAATTGCGTGCGAATGAGACCTTATAGGCAAAATTGCTTTATTTTACAAAGGTCAGTCTATTTACACTATAACATTCAGGTTTGGATCATTCTCTCATAAGAAAATGCAATCTGCATATTAACCATTATTTTAACGCATACAAGCAGTTTTTACATGCTTTATGACAATTAAGGGCAAATGAGTCCTTATAGGCAAAATTGCTTTATTTCATGAAGGTAAGTCTTTTTACACTATAACATTCAGGTTTGGATCATTCTCTCATAAGAAAATGCAAACTGCATATTAACCATTATTTAAACGCAGACAAGCAGTTTTTACATGCTTCACGACAATTGCGTGCAAATGAGTCCTTATAGGCAAAATTGCGTTATTTTACAAAGGTAAGTCTATTTTCACTATAACATTCAGGTTTGGATCATTCTCTCATAAGAAAATGCAAACTGCATATTTACCATTATTTCAACGCATACAAGCAGTTTTTACATGCTTTATGACAATTAGGGGCAAATGAGTCCTTATAGGCAAAATTGCTTTATTTCATTAAGGTAAGTCTATTTACACTATAACATTCAGGTTTGGATCATTCTCTCATAAGAAAATGCAAACTGCATATTAACCATTATTTTAACGCTGACAAGCAGTTTTTACATGCTTTACGACAATTAGGTGCAAATGAGGCCTTATAGGCAAAAGTGCATTATTTTATGAGGGTATGTCTATTTACACTATAACATTCAGGTTTGGATCATTCTCTCATAAGAAAATGCAAACTGCATATTAACCATTATTTAAACGCAGACAAGCAGTTTTCACATGCTTTACGACAATTAGGTGCAAATGAATATTTATAGGCAAAATTGCTTTATTTCATGAGGGTAAGTCTATTTACACTATAACGTTCAGGTTTGGATCATTCTCTCATAAGAAAATGCAAACTGCATATTTACTATCATTTTCACGCAGACAAGCAGTTTTTACATGCTTCACGACAATTGCGTGCAAATGAGTCCTTATAGGCAAAATTGCGTTATTTTACAAAGGTTAGTCTATTTTCATTATAACATTCAGGTTTGGATCATTCTCTCATAAGAAAATGCAAACTGCATATTAACCATTATTTTAACGCAGACAAGCAGTTTTTACATGCTTCACGACAATTGCGTGCAAATGAGTCCTTATAGGCAAAATTGCGTTATATTACAAAGGTTAGTCTATTTTCACTATAACATTCAGGTTTGGATCATTCTCTCATATGAAAATGCAAACTGCATATTTACTATCATTTTCACGCAGACAAGCAGTTTTTACTTTTTACATGCTTCACGACAATTGCGTGCAAATAAGTCCTTATAGGCAAAATTGCTTTATTTTACAAAGGTAAGTCTATTTACACTATAACATTCAGGTTTGGATCATTCTCTCATAAGAAAATGCAAACTGCATATTAACCATTATTTTAACGCAGACAAGCAGTTTTTATATGCTTCACGACAATTGCGTGCAAATGAGTCCTTATAAGCAAAATTGCTTTATTTTACAAAGGTAAGTCTATTTACACTATAACATTCAGGTTTGGATCATTTTCTCATAAGAAAATGCAAACTGCATATTAACCATTATTTAAACGCAGACAAGCAGTTTTTTCATGCTTTACGACAATTAGGTGCAAATGAGTCCTTATAAGCAAAATTGCTTTATTTCATGAGGGTAAGTCTATTTACACTATGACATTCAGGTTTAAATCATTCTCTCCTAAGAAAATGCAAACTGCATATTAACCATTATTTCAACGCATACAAGCAGTTTTTACATGCTTTATGACAATTAGGTGCAAATGTGTCCTTATAGGCAAAATTGCTTTATTTCATGAGGGTAAGTCTATTTACACTATAACGTTCAGGTTTGGATCATTCTCTCATAAGAAAATGCAAACTGCATATTTACTATCATTTTCACGCAGACAAGCAGTTTTTACATGCTTCACGACAATTGCGTGCAAATGAGTCCTTATAGGCAAAATTGCGTTATTTTACAAAGGTTAGTCTATTTTCACTATAACATTCAGGTTTGGATCATTCTCTCATAAGAAAATGCAAACTGCATATTAACCATTATTTTAACGCAGACAAGCAGTTTTTACATGCTTCACGACAATTGCGTGCAAATGAGTCCTTATAGGCAAAATTGCGTTATATTACAAAGGTTAGTCTATTTTCACTATAACATTCAGGTTTGGATCATTCTCTCATATGAAAATGCAAACTGCATATTTACTATCATTTTCACGCAGACAAGCAGTTTTTACTTTTTACATGCTTCACGACAATTGCGTGCAAATAAGTCCTTATAGGCAAAATTGCTTTATTTTACAAAGGTAAGTCTATTTACACTATAACATTCAGGTTTGGATCATTCTCTCATAAGAAAATGCAAACTGCATATTAACCATTATTTTAACGCAGACAAGCAGTTTTTATATGCTTCACGACAATTGCGTGCAAATGAGTCCTTATAAGCAAAATTGCTTTATTTTACAAAGGTAAGTCTATTTACACTATAACATTCATGTTTGGATCATTCTCTCATAAGAAAATGCAAACTGCATATTAACCATTATTTTAACGCAAACAAGCAGTTTTTACATGGTTCACGACAATTGCGTGCAAATGAAACCTTATAGGCAAAATTGCTTTATTTTACAAAGGTAAGTCTATTTACACTATAACATTCAGGTTTAGATCATTCTCTCATAAGAAAATGCAAACTGCATATTAACTATTATTTTAACGCATACACGCAGTTTTTACAAGCTTTATGACAATTAGATGCAAATGAGTCCCTATAGGCAAAATTGCTTTATTTCATGAGGGTAAGTCTATTTACACTATAACATTCAGGTTTGGATCATTCTCTCATAAGAAAATGCAAAATGCATATTTACTATCATTTTAACGCATACAAGCAGTTTTTACATGCTTTATGACAATTAGGTGCAAATGAGTCTTTATAGGCAAAATTGCTTTATTTCATGAGGGTAAGTCTATTTACACTAAAACATTCAGGTTTGGATCATTCTCTCATAAGAAAATGCAAACTGCATATTAACCATAATTTTAACGCAGACAAACAGTTTTTACATGCTTCACGACAATTGCGTGCAAATGAGTCCTTATAGGCAAAATTGCGTTATATTACAAAGGTTAGTCTATTTTCACTATAACATTCAGGTTTGGATCATTCTCTCATATGAAAATGCAAACTGCGGATTTACTATCATTTTCACGCAGACAAGCAGTTTTTACTTTTTACATGCTTCACGACAATTGCGTGCAAATAAGTCCTTATAGGCAAAATTGCTTTATTTTACAAAGGTAAGTCTATTTACACTATAACATTCAGGTTTGAATCATTCTCTCATAAGAAAATGCAAACTGCATATTAACCATTATTTTAACGCAGACAAGCAGTTTTTATATGCTTCACGACAATTGCGTGCAAATGAGTCCTTATAAGCAAAATTGCTTTATTTTACAAAGGTAAGTCTATTTACACTATAACATTAAGGTTTGGATCATTCTCTCATAAGAAAATGCAAACTGCATATTTACTATCATTTTTACGCAGACTAGCAGTTTTTACATGCTTAACGACAATTGCGTGCAAATGAGTCCTTATAGGCAAAATTGCGTTATTTTACAAAGGTTAGTCTATTTTCACTATAACATTCAGGTTTGGATCATTCTCTCATAAGAAAATGCAAACTGCATATTAACCATTATTTTAACGCATACAAGCAGTTTTTACATGCTTTATGACAATTAGATGCAATTAATGAGTCCTTATAGGCAAAATTGCTTTATTTCATTAAGGTAAGTCTATTTACACTATAACATTCATGTTTGGATCATTCTCTCATAAGAAAATGCAAACTGCATATTAACCATTATTTTAACGCAAACAAGCAGTTTTTACATGGTTCACGACAATTGCGTGCAAATGAAACCTTATAGGCAAAATTGCTTTATTTTACAAAGGTAAGTCTATTTACACTATAACATTCAGGTTTAGATCATTCTCTCATAAGAAAATGCAAACTGCATATTAACTATTATTTTAACGCATACACGCAGTTTTTACAAGCTTTATGACAATTAGATGCAAATGAGTCCCTATAGGCAAAATTGCTTTATTTCATGAGGGTAAGTCTATTTACACTATAACATTCAGGTTTGGATCATTCTCTCATAAGAAAATGCAAACTGCATATTTACTATCATTTTAACGCATACAAGCAGTTTTTACATGCTTTATGACAATTAGGTGCAAATGAGTCTTTATAGGCAAAATTGCTTTATTTCATGAGGGTAAGTCTATTTACACTAAAACATTCAGGTTTGGATCATTCTCTCATAAGAAAATGCAAACTGCATATTAACCATAATTTTAACGCAGACAAACAGTTTTTACATGCTTCACGACAATTGCGTGCAAATGAGTCCTTATAGGCAAAATTGCGTTATATTACAAAGGTTAGTCTATTTTCACTATAACATTCAGGTTTGGATCATTCTCTCATATGAAAATGCAAACTGCGGATTTACTATCATTTTCACGCAGACAAGCAGTTTTTACTTTTTACATGCTTCACGACAATTGCGTGCAAATAAGTCCTTATAGGCAAAATTGCTTTATTTTACAAAGGTAAGTCTATTTACACTATAACATTCAGGTTTGAATCATTCTCTCATAAGAAAATGCAAACTGCATATTAACCATTATTTTAACGCAGACAAGCAGTTTTTATATGCTTCACGACAATTGCGTGCAAATGAGTCCTTATAAGCAAAATTGCTTTATTTTACAAAGGTAAGTCTATTTACACTATAACATTAAGGTTTGGATCATTCTCTCATAAGAAAATGCAAACTGCATATTTACTATCATTTTTACGCAGACTAGCAGTTTTTACATGCTTCACGACAATTGCGTGCAAATGAGTCGTCATAGGCAAAATTGCTTTATTTTACAAAGGTAAGTCTATTTACACTCTAACATTCAGGTTTGGATCCCTCTCTCATAAGAAAATGCAAACTGCATATTAACCATTATTTTAACGCATACAAGCAGTTTTTACATGCTTTATGACAATTAGGTGCAAATGTGTCCTTATAGGCAAAATTGCTTTATTTCATGAGGGTAAGTCCATTTACACTATAACATTCAGGTTTGGATTATTCTCTCATAAGAAAATGCAAACTGCATATTAACCATTATTTTATTGCAGACAAGCAGTTTTTACATGCTTTACGACAATTAGGTGCAAATGAGTCCTTATAGGCAAAATTGCTTTATTTCACAAAGGTAAGTTTACTTACACTATAACATTCAGGTTTGGATCATTCTCTCATAAGAAAATGAAAACTGCATATTAACCATTATTTTAACGCATACAAGCAGTTTTTACATGCTTTATGACAATTAGGTGCAAATGTGTCCTTATAGGCAAAATTGCTTTATTTCATGAGGGTAAGTCCATTTACACTATAACATTCAGGTTTGGATTATTCTCTCATAAGAAAATGCAAACTGCATATTAACCATTATTTTATTGCAGACAAGCAGTTTTTACATGCTTTACGACAATTAGGTGCAAATGAGTCCTTATAGGCAAAATTGCTTTATTTCACAAAGGTAAGTTTACTTACACTATAACATTCAGGTTTGGATCATTCTCTCATAAGAAAATGAAAACTGCATATTAACCATTATTTTAACGCATACAAGCAGTTTTTACAT
Organism: Xanthostigma xanthostigma; assembly: GCA_963575645.1. Lineage (NCBI taxonomy): Eukaryota > Metazoa > Arthropoda > Insecta > Raphidioptera > Raphidiidae > Xanthostigma > Xanthostigma xanthostigma. The sequence goes on along the minus strand of OY754470.1, from coordinate 32,885,410 downwards.
GCTTTATGACAATTAGGTGCAAATGTGTCCTTATAGGCAAAATTGCTTTATTTCATGAGGGTAAGTCCATTTACACTATAACATTCAGGTTTGGATTATTCTCTCATAAATAAATGCAAACTGCATATAAACCATTATTTTATTGCAGACAAGCAGTTTTTACATGCTTTACGACAATAAGGTGCAAATGAGTCCTTATAGGCAAAATTGCTTTATTTCACAAAGGTAAGTTTACTTACACTATAACATTCAGGTTTGGATCATTCTCTCATAAGAAAATGAAAACTGCATATTAACCATTATTTTAACGCATACAAGCAGTTTTTACATGCTTTATGACAATTAGGGGCAAATGGGTCCTTATAGGCAAAATTGCTTTATTTCATGAAGGTTAGTCCATTTACACTATAACATTCAGGTTTGGATTATTCTCTCATAAGAAAATGCAAACTGCATATTAACCATTATTTTATTGCAGACAAGCAGTTTTTACATGCTTTACGACAATTAGGTGCAAATGAGTCCTTATAGGCAAAATTGCTTTATTTCACAAAGGTAAGTTTACTTACACTATAACATTCAGGTTTGGATCATTCTCTCACAAGAAAATGCCAACTGCATATTAACTATTATTTTAACGCATACAAGCAGTTTTTACATGCTTTATGACAATTAGGTGCAAATGAATCCCTATAGGCAAAATTGCTTTATTTCGTGAGGGTAAGTCTATTTACACTATAACCAACAGGTTTGGATCATTCTCTCATAAGAAAATGCAAACTGAATATTGACTATCATTTTCACGCAGACAAGCAGTTTTTACATGGTTTACGACAATTAGGTGCAAATAAGTCCTTAAAGGCAAAATTGTTTTATTTCACAAAGGTAAGTCTACTTTCACTATAACATTCAGGTTGGATCATTCTCTCATAAGAAAATGCAAACTGCATATTAACCATTATTTTAACGCAGACAAGCAGTTTTTACATGCTTCACGACAATTGCGTGCGAATGAGTCCTTATAGGCAAAATTGATTTATTTTACAAAGGTAAGTCTATTTACACTATAACATTCAGGTTTGGATCATTCTCTCATAAGAAAATGCAATCTGCATATTAACCATTATTTTAACGCATACAAGCAGTTTTTACATGCTTTATGACAATTAAGGGCAAATGAGTCCTTATAGGCAAAATTGCTTTATTTCATGAAGGTAAGTCTTTTTACACTATAACATTCAGGTTTGGATCATTCTCTCATAAGAAAATGCAAACTGCATATTAACCATTATTTAAACGCAGACAAGCAGTTTTTACATGCTTCACGACAATTGCGTGCAAATGAGTCCTTATAGGCAAAATTGCGTTATTTTACAAAGGTAAGTCTATTTTCACTATAACATTCAGGTTTGGATCATTCTCTCATAAGAAAATGCAAACTGCATATTAACCATTATTTTAACGCATCCAAGCAGTTTTTACATGCTTTATGACAATTAGGGGCAAATGAGTGCTTATAGGCAAAATTGCTTTATATCATGAAGGTAAGTCTATTTACACTATAACATTCAGGTTTGGATCATTCTCTCATAAGAAAATGCAAACTGCTGCAATTAACCATTATTTTAACGCATACAAGCAGTTTTTACATGCTTTATGACAATTAGGGGCAAATGAGTGCTTATAGGCAAAATTGCTTTATATCATGAAGGTAAGTCTATTTACACTATAACATTCAGGTTTGGATCATTCTCTCATAAGAAAATGCAAACTGCATATTAACCATTATTTAAACGCAGACAAGCAGTTTTTACATGCTTTACGACAATTAGGTGCAAATGAGTCTTTATAGGCAAAATTGCTTTAATACATGAGGGTAAGTCTATTTACACTATAACATTCAGGTTTGGATCATTCTCTCATAAGAAAATGCAAACTGCATATTTACTATCATTTTCACGCAGACAAGCAGTTTTTATATGCTTCACGACAATTGCGTGCAAATAAGTCCTTATAGGCAAAATTGCTTTATTTCATGAAGGTAAGTCTATTTACATTATAACATTCAGGTTTGGATCATTCTCTCATAAGAAAATGCAAACTGCATATTAACCATTATTTTAACGCTGACAAGCAGTTTTTACATGCTTTATGACAATTAGGGGCAAATAAGTCCTTATAGGCAAAATTGCTTTATTTCATGAAGGTAAGTCTATTTACACTATAACATTCAGGTTTGGATCATTCTCTCATAAGAAAATGCAAACTGCATATTAACCATTATTTTAACGCAGACAAGCAGTTTTTACATGGTTCACGACAATTGCGTGCAAATGAGTCCTTATAGGCAAAATTGCTTTATTTCATAAAGGTAAGTCTATTTACACTATAACATTCAGGTTTGGATCATTCTCTCATAAGAAAATGCAAACTGCATATTAACCATTATTTTAACGCTGACAAGCAGTTTTTACATGCTTTATGACAATTAGGGGCAAATGAGTCCTTATAGGCAAAATTGCTTTATTTCATGAAGGTAAGTCTATTTACACTATAACATTCAGGTTTGGATCATTCTCTCATAAGAAAATGCAAACTGCATATTAACCATTATTTTAACGCAGACAAGCAGTTTTTACATGGTTCACGACAATTGCGTGCAAATGAGTCCTTATGGGCAAAATTGCTTTATTTTACAAAGGTAAGTCTATTTACACTATACCATTCAGGTTTAGATCATTCTCTCATAAGAAAATGCAAACTGCATATTAACCATTATTTTAACGCATACAAGCAGTTTTTACATGCTTTATGACAATTAGATGCAATTAATGAGTCCTTATAGGCAAAATTGCTTTATTTCATGAAGGTAAGTCTATTTACATTATAACATTCAGGTTTGGATCATTCTCTCATAAGAAAATGCAAACTGCATATTAACCATTATTTTAACGCAGACAAGCAGTTTTTACATGCTTAACGACAATTAGGTGCAAATGAATCTTTATAGGCAAAATTGCTTTATTTCATGAGGGTAAGTCTATTTACACTATAACGTTCAGGTTTGGATCATTCTCTCATAAGAAAATGCAAACTGCATATTTACTATCATTTTCACGCAGACAAGCAGTTTTCACATGCTTTACGACAATTAGGTGCAAATGAGTCCTTATAGGCAAAATTGCTTTATTTCATGAGAATAAGTCTATTTACACTAAAACATTCAGGTTTGGATCATTCTCTCATAAGAAAATGCAAACTGCATATTAACCATTATTTTAACGCAGACAAGCAGTTTTTACATGCTTCACGACAATTGCGTGCAAATGAGTCCTTATAGGCAAAATTGCTTTATTTCATTAAGGTAAGTCTATTTACACTATAACATTCAGGTTTGGATCATTCTCTCATAAGAAAATGCAAACTGCATATTAACCATTATTTTAACGCTGACAAGCAGTTTTTACATGCTTAACGACAATTAGGTGCAAATGAGTCCTTATAGGCAAAAGTGCTTTATTTTATGAGGGTAAGTCTATTTACACTATAACATTCAGGTTTGGACCATTCTCTCATAAGAAAATGCAAACTGCTGCAATTAACCATTATTTTAACGCATACAAGCAGTTTTTACATGCTTTATGACAATTAGGGGCAAATGAGTGCTTATAGGCAAAATTGCTTTATATCATGAAGGTAAGTCTATTTACACTATAACATTCAGGTTTGGATCATTCTCTCATAAGAAAATGCAAACTGCATATTAACCATTATTTAAACGCAGACAAGCAGTTTTTACATGCTTTACGACAATTAGGTGCAAATGAGTCTTTATAGGCAAAATTGCTTTAATACATGAGGGTAAGTCTATTTACACTATAACATTCAGGTTTGGATCATTCTCTCATAAGAAAATGCAAACTGCATATTTACTATCATTTTCACGCAGACAAGCAGTTTTTATATGCTTCACGACAATTGCGTGCAAATAAGTCCTTATAGGCAAAATTGCTTTATTTCATGAAGGTAAGTCTATTTACATTATAACATTCAGGTTTGGATCATTCTCTGATAAGAAAATGCAAACTGCATATTAACCATTATTTTAACGCTGACAAGCAGTTTTTACATGCTTTACGACAATTAGGTGCAAATGAATCTTTATAGGCAAAATTGCTTTATTTCATGAGGGTAAGTCTATTTACACTATAACGTTCAGGTTTGGATCATTCTCTCATAGGAAAATGCAAACTGCATATTTACTATCATTTTCACGCAGACAAGCAGTTTTTACATGCTTCACGACAATTGCGTGCATATGAGTCCTTATAGGCAAAATTGCGTTATTTTACAAAGATTAGTCTATTTTCACTATAACATTCAGGTTTGGATCATTCTCTCATAAGAAAATGCAAACTGCATATTAACCATTATTTTAACGCATACAAGCAGTTTTTACATGCTTTATGACAATTAGATGCAATTAATGAATCCTTATAGGCAAAATTGCTTTATTTCATTAAGGTAAATCTATTTACACTATAACATTCAGGTTTGGATCATTCTCTCATAAGAAAATGCAAACTGCATATTAACCATTATTATAACGCATACAAGCAGTTTTTACATGCTTTATGACAATTAGATGCAATTAATGAGTCCTTATAGGCAAAATTGCTTTATTTCATGAAGGTAAGTCTATTTACATTATAACATTCAGGTTTGGATCATTCTCTCATAAGAAAATGCAAACTGCATATTAACCATTATTTTAACGCTGACAAGCAGTTTTTACATGCTTTATGACAATTAGGGGCAAATGAGTCCTTATAGGCAAAATTGCTTTATTTCATGAAGGTAAGTCTATTTACACTATAACATTCAGGTTTGGATCATTCTCTCATAAGAAAATGCAAACTGCATATTAACCATTATTTTAACGCAGACAAGCAGTTTTTACATGGTTCACGACAATTGCGTGCAAATGAGTCCTTATGGGCAAAATTGCTTTATTTTACAAAGGTAAGTCTATTTACACTATACCATTCAGGTTTAGATCATTCTCTCATAAGAAAATGCAAACTGCATATTAACCATTATTTTAACGCATACAAGCAGTTTTTACATGCTTTATGACAATTAGATGCAATTAATGAGTCCTTATAGGCAAAATTGCTTTATTTCATGAAGGTAAGTCTATTTACATTATAACATTCAGGTTTGGATCATTCTCTCATAAGAAAATGCAAACTGCATATTAACCATTATTTTAACGCAGACAAGCAGTTTTTACATGCTTTACGACAATTAGGTGCAAATGAATCTTTATAGGCAAAATTGCTTTATTTCATGAGGGTAAGTCTATTTACACTATAACGTTCAGGTTTGGATCATTCTCTCATAAGAAAATGCAAACTGCATATTTACTATCATTTTCACGCAGACAAGCAGTTTTCACATGCTTTACGACAATTAGGTGCAAATGAGTCCTTATAGGCAAAATTGCTTTATTTCATGAGAATAAGTCTATTTACACTAAAACATTCAGGTTTGGATCATTCTCTCATAAGAAAATGCAAACTGCATATTAACCATTATTTTAACGCAGACAAGCAGTTTTTACATGCTTCACGACAATTGCGTGCTAATGAGTCCTTATAGGCAAATTTGCGTTATTTTACAAAGGTAAGTCTATTTTCACTATAACATTCAGGTTTAGATCATTCTTTCATAAGAAAATGCAAACTGCATATTAACCAATATTTTAACGCATACAAGCAGTTTTTACATGCTTTATGACAATTAGGGGCAAATGAGTCCTTATAGGCAAAATTGCTTTATTTCATTAAGGTAAGTCTATTTACACTATAACATTCAGGTTTGGATCATTCTCTCATAAGAAAATGCAAGCTGCATATTAACCATTATTTTAACGCTGACAAGCAGTTTTTACATGCTTTACGACAATTAGGTGCAAATGAGGCCTTATAGGCAAAAATGCTATATTTCATGAGGGTATGTCTATTTACACTATAACATTCAGGTTTGGATCATTCTCTCATAAGAAAATGCAAACTGCATATTAACCATTATTTAACGCATACAAGCTGTTTTCACATGCTTTACGACAATTAGGTGCAAATGAATATTTATAGGCAAAATTGCTTTATTTCATTAAGGTAAGTCTATTTACACTATAACGTTCAGGTTTGGATCATTCTCTCATAAGAAAATGCAAACTGCATATTTACTATCATTTTCACGCAGACAAGCAGTTTTTACATGCTTCACGACAATTGCGTGCAAATGAGTCCTTAAAGGCAAAATTGTTTTATTTCACAAAGGTTAGTCTACTTTCACTATAACATTCAGGTTTGGATCATTCTCTCATAAGAAAATGCAAACTGCATATAAACCATTATTTTAACGCATCCAAGCTGTTTTTACATGCTTTATGACAATAAGGGGCAAATGAGTCCTTATAGGCAAAATTGATTTATTTCATGAAGATAAGTCTATTTACACTATAACATTCAGGTTTGGATCATTCCCTCATAAGAAAATGCAAACTGCATATTAACCATTATTTTAACGCAGACAAGCAGTTTTTACATGCTTTATGACAATTAGGGGCAAATGAGTCCTTATAGGCAAAAGTGCTTTATTTCATAAAGGTAAGTCTATTTACACTATAACATTCAGGTTTGGATCATTCTCTCATAAGAAAATGCAAACTGCATATTAACCATTATTTTAACGCAGACAAGCAGTTTTTACATGGTTCACGACAATTGCGTGCAAATGAGTCCTTATAGGCAAAATTGCTTTATTTTACAAAGGTAAATCTATTTACACTATAACATTCAGGTTTAGATCATTCTCTCATAAGAAAATGCAAACTGCATATTAACCATTATCTAAACGCAGACAAGCAGTTTTCACATGCTTTACGACAATTAGGTGCAAATGAATCTTTATAAGCAAAATTGCTTTATTTCATGAGGGTAAGTCTATTTACACTATAACGTTCAGGTTTGGATCATTCTCTCATAAGAAAATGCAAACTGCATATTTACTATCATTTTCACGCAGACAAGCAGTTTTTACATGCTTCACGACAATTGCGTGCAAATGAGTCCTTATAGGCAAAATTGCAATATTTTACAAAGGTTAGTCTATTTTCACTATAACATTCAGGTTTGGATCATTCTCTCGTAAGAAAATGCAAACTGCATATTAACCATTATTTTAACGCTGACAAGCAGTTTTTACATGCTTTATGACAATTAGGGGCAAATGAGTCCTTATAGGCAAAATTGCTTTATTTCATGAAGGTAAGTCTATTTACACTATAACATTCAGGTTTGGATCATTCTCTCATAAGAAAATGCAAACTGCATATTAACCATTATTTTAACGCAGACAAGCAGTTTTTACATGGTTCACGACAATTGCGTGCAAATGAGTCCTTATAGGCAAAATTGCTTTATTTTACAAAGGTAAATCTATTTACACTATAACATTCAGGTTTAGATCATTCTCTCATAAGAAAATGCAAACTGCATATTAACCATTATTTAAACGCAGACAAGCAGTTTTCACATGCTTTACGACAATTAGGTGCAAATGAATCTTTATAGGCAAAATTGCTTTATTTCATGAGGGTAAGTCTATTTACACTATAACGTTCAGGTTTGGATCATTCTCTCATAAGAAAATGCAAACTGCATATTTACTATCATTTTCACGCAGACAAGCAGTTTTTACATGCTTCACGACAATTGCGTGCAAATGAGTCCTTATAGGCAAAATTGCGTTATTTTACAAAGGTTAGTCTATTTTCACTATAACATTCAGGTTTGGATCATTCTCTCATAAGAAAATGCAAACTGCATATTACCCATTATTTTAACGCATACAAGCAGTTTTTACATGCTTTATGACAATTAGATGCAATTAATGAGTCCTTATAGGCAAAATTGCTTTATTTCATTAAGGTAAGTCTATTTACACTATAACATTCAGGTTTAGATCATTCTCTCATAAGAAAATGCAAACTGCATATTAACCATTATTTTAACGCATACAAGCAGTTTTTACATGCTTTATGACAATTAGATGCAATTAATGAGTCCTTATAGGCAAAATTGCTTTATTTCATGAAGGTAAGTCTATTTACATTATAACATTCAGGTTTGGATCAATCTCTCATAAGAAAATGCAAACTGCATATTAACCATTATTTTAACGGTGACAAGCAGTTTTTACATGCTTTATGACAATTAGGGGCAAATGAGTCCTTATAGGCAAAATTGCTTTATTTCATGAAGGTAAGTCTATTTACACTATAACATTCAGGTTTGGATCATTCTCTCATAAGAAAATGCAAACTGCATATTTACCATTATTTTAACGCATACAAGCAGTTTTTACATGCTTTATGACAATAAGATGGAAATGAGTCCATATAGGCAAAATTGCTTTATTTCATTAAGGTAAGTCTATTTACACTATAACATTCAGGTTTGGATCATTCTCTCATAAGAAAATGCAAACTGCATATTAACCATTATTTTAACGCTGACAAGCAGTTTTTACATGCTTAACGACAATTAGGTGCAAATGAGTCCTTATAGGCAAAAGTGCTTTATTTCATGAGGGTAAGTCTATTTACACTATAACATTCAGGTTTGGATCATTCTCTCATAAGAAAATGAAAACTGCTGCAATTAACCATTTAACGCATACAAGCAGTTTTTACATGCTTTATGACAATTAGGGGCAAATGAGTGCTTATAGGCAAAATTGCTTTATATCATGAAGGTAAGTCTATTTACACTATAACATTCAGGTTTGGATCATTCTCTCATAAGAAAATGCAAACTGCATATTAACCATTATTTAAACGCAGACAAGCAGTTTTTACATGCTTTACGACAATTAGGTGCAAATGAGTCTTTATAGGCAAAATTGCTTTATTACATGAGGGTAAGTCTATTTACACTATAACATTCAGGTTTGGATCATTCTCTCATAAGAAAATGCAAACTGCATATTTACTATCATTTTCACGCAGACAAGCAGTTTTTATATGCTTCACGACAATTGCGTGCAAATAAGTCCTTATAGGCAAAATTGCTTTATTTCATGAAGGTAAGTCTATTTACATTATAACATTCAGGTTTGGATCATTCTCTCATAAGAAAATGCAAACTGCATATTAACCACTATTTTAACGCTGACAAGCAGTTTTTACATGCTTTATGACAATTAGGGGCAAATAAGTCCTTATAGGCAAAATTGCTTTATTTCATGAAGGTAAGTCTATTTACACTATAACATTCAGGTTTGGATCATTCTCTCATAAGAAAATGCAAACTGCATATTAACCATTATTTTAACGCAGACAAGCAGTTTTTACATGGTTCACGACAATTGCGTGCAAATGAGTCCTTATAGGCAAAATTGCTTTATTTTACAAAGGTAAGTCTATTTACACTATAACATTCAGGTTTAGATCATTCTCTCATAAGAAAATGCAAACTGCATATTAACCATTATTTAAACGCAGACAAGCAGTTTTCACATGCTTTACGACAATTAGGTGCAAATGAATCTTTATAGGCAAAATTGCTTTATTTCATGAGGGTAAGTCTATTTACACTATAACGTTCAGGTTTGGATCATTCTCTCATAAGAAAATGCAAACTGCATATTTACTATCATTTTCACGCAGACAAGCAGTTTTTACATGGTTCACGACAATTGCGTGCAAATGAGTCCTTATAGGCAAAATTGCTTTATTTTACAAAGGTAAGTCTATTTACACTATAACATTCAGGTTTAGATCATTCTCTCATAAGAAAATGCAAACTGCATATTAACTATTATTTTAACGCATACACGCAGTTTTTACAAGCTTTATGACAATTAGGTGCAAATGGGTCCTTATAGGCAAACTTGCTTTATTTCATGAGGGTAAGTCTATTTACACTATAACATTCAGGTTTGGATCATTCTCTCATAAGAAAATGCAAACTGCATATTAACCATTATTTTATTGCAGACAAGCAGTTTTTACATGCTTTACGACAATTAGGTGCAAATGAGTCCTTATAGGCAAAATTGCTTTATTTCACAAAGGTAAGTTTACTTACACTATAACATTCAGGTTTGGATCATTCTCTCACAAGAAAATGCCAACTGCATATTAACTGTTATTTTAACGCATACAAGCAGTTTTTACATGCTTTATGACAATTAGGTGCAAATGTGTCCTTATAGGCAAAATTGCTTTATTTGATGAGGGTAAGTCCATTTACACTATAACATTCAGGTTTGGATTATTCTCTCATAAGAAAATGCAAACTGCATATTAACCATTATTTTATTGCAGACAAGCAGTTTTTACATGCTTTACGACAATTAGGTGCAAATGAGTCCTTATAGGCAAAATTGCTTTATTTCACAAAGGTAAGTTTACTTATACTATAACATTCAGGTTTGGATCAATCTCTCATAAGAAAATGCAAACTGCATATTAACCATTATTTTAACGCTGACAAGCAGTTTTTACATGCTTTATGACAATTAGGGGCAAATGAGTCCTTATAGGCAAAATTGCTTTATTTCATGAAGGTAAGTCTATTTACACTATAACATTCAGGTTTGGATCATTCTCTCATAAGAAAATGCAAACTGCATATTTACCATTATTTTAACGCATACAAGCAGTTTTTACATGCTTTATGACAATAAGATGGAAATGAGTCCATATAGGCAAAATTGGTTTATTTCATTAAGGTAAGTCTATTTACACTATAACATTCAGGTTTGGATCATTCTCTCATAAGAAAATGCAAACTGCATATTAACCATTATTTTAACGCTGACAAGCAGTTTTTACATGCTTAACGACAATTAGGTGCAAATGAGTCCTTATAGGCAAAAGTGCTTTATTTCATGAGGGTAAGTCTATTTACACTATAACATTCAGGTTTGGATCATTCTCTCATAAGAAAATGAAAACTGCTGCAATTAACCATTTAACGCATACAAGCAGTTTTTACATGCTTTATGACAATTAGGGGCAAATGAGTGCTTATAGGCAAAATTGCTTTATATCATGAAGGTAAGTCTATTTACACTATAACATTCAGGTTTGGATCATTCTCATAAGAAAATGCAAACTGCATATTAACCATTATTTAAACGCAGACAAGCAGTTTTTACATGCTTTACGACAATTAGGTGCAAATGAGTCTTTATAGGCAAAATTGCTTTATTACATGAGGGTAAGTCTATTTACACTATAACATTCAGGTCTGGATCATTCTCTCATAAGAAAATGCAAACTGCATATTTACTATCATTTTCACGCAGACAAGCAGTTTTTATATGCTTCACGACAATTGCGTGCAAATAAGTCCTTATAGGCAAAATTGCTTTATTTCATGAAGGTAAGTCTATTTACATTATAACATTCAGGTTTGGATCATTCTCTCATAAGAAAATGCAAACTGCATATTAACCACTATTTTAACGCTGACAAGCAGTTTTTACATGCTTTATGACAATTAGGGGCAAATAAGTCCTTATAGGCAAAATTGCTTTATTTCATAAAGGTAAGTCTATTTACACTATAACATTCAGGTTTGGATCATTCTCTCATAAGAAAATGCAAACTGCATATTAACCATTATTTTAACGCAGACAAGCAGTTTTTACATGGTTCACGACAATTGCGTGCAAATGAGTCCTTATAGGCAAAATTGCTTTATTTTACAAAGGTAAGTCTATTTACACTATAACATTCAGGTTTAGATCATTCTCTCATAAGAAAATGCAAACTGCATATTAACCATTATTTAAACGCAGACAAGCAGTTTTCACATGCTTTACGACAATTAGGTGCAAATGAATCTTTATAGGCAAAATTGCTTTATTTCATGAGGGTAAGTCTATTTACACTATAACGTTCAGGTTTGGATCATTCTCTCATAAGAAAATGCAAACTGCATATTTACTATCATTTTCACGCAGACAAGCAGTTTTTACATGGTTCACGACAATTGCGTGCAAATGAGTCCTTATAGGCAAAATTGCTTTATTTTACAAAGGTAAGTCTATTTACACTATAACATTCAGGTTTAGATCATTCTCTCATAAGAAAATGCAAACTGCATATTAACTATTATTTTAACGCATACACGCAGTTTTTACAAGCTTTATGACAATTAGGTGCAAATGGGTCCTTATAGGCAAAATTGCTTTATTTCATGAGGGTAAGTCTATTTACACTATAACATTCAGGTTTGGATCATTCTCTCATAAGAAAATGCAAACTGCATATTAACCATTATTTTATTGCAGACAAGCAGTTTTTACATGCTTTACGACAATTAGGTGCAAATGAGTCCTTATAGGCAAAATTGCTTTATTTCACAAAGGTAAGTTTACTTACACTATAACATTCAGGTTTGGATCATTCTCTCACAAGAAAATGCCAACTGCATATTAACTATTATTTTAACGCATACAAGCAGTTTTTACATGCTTTATGACAATTAGGTGCAAATGTGTCCTTATAGGCAAAATTGCTTTATTTGATGAGGGTAAGTCCATTTACACTATAACATTCAGGTTTGGATTATTCTCTCATAAGAAAATGCAAACTGCATATTAACCATTATTTTATTGCAGACAAGCAGTTTTTACATGCTTTACGACAATTAGGTGCAAATGAGTCCTTATAGGCAAAATTGCTTTATTTCACAAAGGTAAGTTTACTTATACTATAACATTCAGGTTTGGATCATTCTCTCATAAGAAAATGAAAACTGCATATTAACCATTATTTTAACGCATACAAGCAGTTTTTACATGCTTTATGACAATTAGGGGCAAATGGGTCCTTATAGGCAAAATTGCTTTATTTCATGAAGGTTAGTCCATTTACACTATAACATTCAGGTTTGGATTATTCTCTCATAAGAAAATGCAAACTGCATATTAACCATTATTTTATTGCAGACAAGCAGTTTTTACATGCTTTACGACAATTAGGTGCAAATGAGTCCTTATAGGCAAAATTGCTTTATTTCACAAAGGTAAGTTTACTTACACTATAACATTCAGGTTTGGATCATTCTCTCACAAGAAAATGCCAACTGCATATTAACTATTATTTTAACGCATACAAGCAGTTTTTACATGCTTTATGACAATTAGGTGCAAATGAATCCCTATAGGCAAAATTGCTTTATTTCGTGAGGGTAAGTCTATTTACACTATAACCAACAGGTTTGGATCATTCTCTCATAAGAAAATGCAAACTGAATATTGACTATCATTTTCACGCAGACAAGCAGTTTTTACATGGTTTACGACAATTAGGTGCAAATAAGTCCTTAAAGGCAAAATTGTTTTATTTCACAAAGGTAAGTCTACTTTCACTATAACATTCAGGTTGGATCATTCTCTCATAAGAAAATGCAAACTGCATATTAACCATTATTTTAACGCAGACAAGCAGTTTTTACATGCTTCACGACAATTGCGTGCGAATGAGTCCTTATAGGCAAAATTGATTTATTTTACAAAGGTAAGTCTATTTACACTATAACATTCAGGTTTGGATCATTCTCTCATAAGAAAATGCAATCTGCATATTAACCATTATTTTAACGCATACAAGCAGTTTTTACATGCTTTATGACAATTAAGGGCAAATGAGTCCTTATAGGCAAAATTGCTTTATTTCATGAAGGTAAGTCTTTTTACACTATAACATTCAGGTTTGGATCATTCTCTCATAAGAAAATGCAAACTGCATATTAACCATTATTTAAACGCAGACAAGCAGTTTTTACATGCTTCACGACAATTGCGTGCAAATGAGTCCTTATAGGCAAAATTGCGTTATTTTACAAAGGTAAGTCTATTTTCACTATAACATTCAGGTTTGGATCATTCTCTCATAAGAAAATGCAAACTGCATATTAACCATTATTTTAACGCATCCAAGCTGTTTTTACATGCTTTATGACAATAAGGGGCAAATGAGTCCTTATAGGCAAAATTGATTTATTTCATGAAGATAAGTCTATTTACACTATAACATTCAGGTTTGGATCATTCCCTCATAAGAAAATGCAAACTGCATATTAACCATTATTTAAACGCAGACAAGCAGTTTTTACATTGTTCACGACAATTGCGTGCAAATGAGTCCTTATAGGCAAAATTGCTTTATTTTACAAAGGTAAGTCTATTTACACTATAACATTCAGGTTTGGATCATTCTCTCATAAGAAAATGCAAACTGCATATTAATTATTATTTAAACGCAGACAAGCAGTTTTCACATGCTTTACGACAATTAGGTGCAAATGAATCTTTATAGGCAAAATTGCTTTATTTCATGAGGGTAAGTCTTTTTACACTATAACGTTCAGGTTTGGATCATTCTCTCATAAGAAAATGCAAACTGCATATTTACTATCATTTTCACGCAGACAAGCAGTTTTTACATGCTTCACGACAATTGCGTGCAAATGAGTCCTTATAGGCAAAATTGCGTTATTTTACAAAGGTTAGTCTATTTTCACTATAACATTCAGGTTTGGATCATTCTCTCATAAGAAAATGCAAACTGCATATTAACCATTATTTTAACGCATACAAGCAGTTTTTACATGCTTTATGACAATTAGATGCAATTAATGAGTCCTTATAGGCAAAATTGCTTTATTTCATTAAGGTAAGTCTATTTACACTATAACATTCAGGTTTGGATCATTCTCTCATAAGAAAATGCAAACTGCATATTAACCATTATTTTAACGCAAACAAGCAGTTTTTACATGCTTCACGACAATTGCGTGCAAATGAGTCCTTATAGGCAAAATTGCAATATTTTACAAAGGTTAGTCTATTTTCACTATAACATTCAGGTTTGGATCATTCTCTCGTAAGAAAATGCAAACTGCATATTAACCATTATTTTAACGCTGACAAGCAGTTTTTACATGCTTTATGACAATTAGGGGCAAATGAGTCCTTATAGGCAAAATTGCTTTATTTCATGAAGGTAAGTCTATTTACACTATAACATTCAGGTTTGGATCATTCTCTCATAAGAAAATGCAAACTGCATATTAACCATTATTTTAACGCAGACAAGCAGTTTTTACATGGTTCACGACAATTGCGTGCAAATGAGTCCTTATAGGCAAAATTGCTTTATTTTACAAAGGTAAATCTATTTACACTATAACATTCAGGTTTAGATCATTCTCTCATAAGAAAATGCAAACTGCATATTAACCATTATTTAAACGCAGACAAGCAGTTTTCACATGCTTTACGACAATTAGGTGCAAATGAATCTTTATAGGCAAAATTGCTTTATTTCATGAGGGTAAGTCTATTTACACTATAACGTTCAGGTTTGGATCATTCTCTCATAAGAAAATGCAAACTGCATATTTACTATCATTTTCACGCAGACAAGCAGTTTTTACATGCTTCACGACAATTGCGTGCAAATGAGTCCTTATAGGCAAAATTGCGTTATTTTACAAAGGTTAGTCTATTTTCACTATAACATTCAGGTTTGGATCATTCTCTCATAAGAAAATGCAAACTGCATATTAACCATTATTTTAACGCATACAAGCAGTTTTTACATGCTTTATGACAATTAGATGCAATTAATGAGTCCTTATAGGCAAAATTGCTTTATTTCATTAAGGTAAGTCTATTTACACTATAACATTCAGGTTTAGATCATTCTTTCATAAGAAAATGCAAACTGCATATTAACCATTATTTTAACGCATACAAGCAGTTTTTACATGCTTTATGACAATTAGATGCAATTAATGAGTCCCTATAGGCAAAATTGCTTTATTTCATGAAGGTAAGTCTATTTACATTATAACATTCAGGTTTGGATCAATCTCTCATAAGAAAATGCAAACTGCATATTAACCATTATTTTAACGCTGACAAGCAGTTTTTACATGCTTTATGACAATTAGGGGCAAATGAGTCCTTATAGGCAAAATTGCTTTATTTCATGAAGGTAAGTCTATTTACACTATAACATTCAGGTTTGGATCATTCTCTCATAAGAAAATGCAAACTGCATATTTACCATTATTTTAACGCATACAAGCAGTTTTTACATGCTTTATGACAATAAGATGGAAATGAGTCCATATAGGCAAAATTGCTTTATTTCATTAAGGTAAGTCTATTTACACTATAACATTCAGGTTTGGATCATTCTCTCATAAGAAAATGCAAACTGCATATTAACCATTATTTTAACGCTGACAAGCAGTTTTTACATGCTTAACGACAATTAGGTGCAAATGAGTCCTTATAGGCAAAAGTGCTTTATTTCATGAGGGTAAGTCTATTTACACTATAACATTCAGCTTTGGATCATTCTCTCATAAGAAAATGAAAACTGCTGCAATTAACCATTTAACGCATACAAGCAGTTTTTACATGCTTTATGACAATTAGGGGCAAATGAGTGCTTATAGGCAAAATTGCTTTATATCATGAAGGTAAGTCTATTTACACTATAACATTCAGGTTTGGATCATTCTCTCATAAGAAAATGCAAACTGCATATTAACCATTATTTAAACGCAGACAAGCAGTTTTTACATGCTTTACGACAATTAGGTGCAAATGAGTCTTTATAGGCAAAATTGCTTTATTACATGAGGGTAAGTCTATTTACACTATAACATTCAGGTTTGGATCATTCTCTCATAAGAAAATGCAAACTGCATATTTACTATCATTTTCACGCAGACAAGCAGTTTTTATATGCTTCACGACAATTGCGTGCAAATAAGTCCTTATAGGCAAAATTGCTTTATTTCATTAAGGTAAGTCTATTTACATTATAACATTCAGGTTTGGATCATTCTCTCATAAGAAAATGCAAACTGCATATTAACCACTATTTTAACGCTGACAAGCAGTTTTTACATGCTTTATGACAATTAGGGGCAAATAAGTCCTTATAGGCAAAATTGCTTTATTTCATGAAGGTAAGTCTATTTACACTATAACATTCAGGTTTGGATCATTCTCTCATAAGAAAATGCAAACTGCATATTAACCATTATTTTAACGCAGACAAGCAGTTTTTACATGGTTCACGACAATTGCGTGCAAATGAGTCCTTATAGGCAAAATTGCTTTATTTTACAAAGGTAAGTCTATTTACACTATAACATTCAGGTTTAGATCATTCTCTCATAAGAAAATGCAAACTGCATATTAACCATTATTTAAACGCAGACAAGCAGTTTTCACATGCTTTACGACAATTAGGTGCAAATGAATCTTTATAGGCAAAATTGCTTTATTTCATGAGGGTAAGTCTATTTACACTATAACGTTCAGGTTTGGATCATTCTCTCATAAGAAAATGCAAACTGCATATTTACTATCATTTTCACGCAGACAAGCAGTTTTTACATGGTTCACGACAATTGCGTGCAAATGAGTCCTTATAGGCAAAATTGCTTTATTTTACAAAGGTAAGTCTATTTACACTATAACATTCAGGTTTAGATCATTCTCTCATAAGAAAATGCAAACTGCATATTAACTATTATTTTAACGCATACACGCAGTTTTTACAAGCTTTATGACAATTAGGTGCAAATGGGTCCTTATAGGCAAAATTGCTTTATTTCATGAGGGTAAGTCTATTTACACTATAACATTCAGGTTTGGATCATTCTCTCATAAGAAAATGCAAACTGCATATTAACCATTATTTTATTGCAGACAAGCAGTTTTTACATGCTTTACGACAATTAGGTGCAAATGAGTCCTTATAGGCAAAATTGCTTTATTTCACAAAGGTAAGTTTACTTACACTATAACATTCAGGTTTGGATCATTCTCTCACAAGAAAATGCCAACTGCATATTAACTATTATTTTAACGCATACAAGCAGTTTTTACATGCTTTATGACAATTAGGTGCAAATGTGTCCTTATAGGCAAAATTGCTTTATTTGATGAGGGTAAGTCCATTTACACTATAACATTCAGGTTTGGATTATTCTCTCATAAGAAAATGCAAACTGCATATTAACCATTATTTTATTGCAGACAAGCAGTTTTTACATGCTTTACGACAATTAGGTGCAAATGAGTCCTTATAGGCAAAATTGCTTTATTTCACAAAGGTAAGTTTACTTATACTATAACATTCAGGTTTGGATCAATCTCTCATAAGAAAATGCAAACTGCATATTAACCATTATTTTAACGCTGACAAGCAGTTTTTACATGCTTTATGACAATTAGGGGCAAATGAGTCCTTATAGGCAAAATTGCTTTATTTCATGAAGGTAAGTCTATTTACACTATAACATCAAGGTTTGGATCATTCTCTCATAAGAAAATGCAAACTGCATATTTACCATTATTTTAACGCATACAAGCAGTTTTTACATGCTTTATGACAATAAGATGGAAATGAGTCCATATAGGCAAAATTGCTTTATTTCATTAAGGTAAGTCTATTTACACTATAACATTCAGGTTTGGATCATTCTCTCATAAGAAAATGCAAACTGCATATTAACCATTATTTTAACGCTGACAAGCAGTTTTTACATGCTTAACGACAATTAGGTGCAAATGAGTCCTTATAGGCAAAAGTGCTTTATTTCATGAGGGTAAGTCTATTTACACTATAACATTCAGGTTTGGATCATTCTCTCATAAGAAAATGAAAACTGCTGCAATTAACCATTTAACGCATACAAGCAGTTTTTACATGCTTTATGACAATTAGGGGCAAATGAGTGCTTATAGGCAAAATTGCTTTATATCATGAAGGTAAGTCTATTTACACTATAACATTCAGGTTTGGATCATTCTCTCATAAGAAAATGCAAACTGCATATTAACCATTATTTAAACGCAGACAAGCAGTTTTTACATGCTTTACGACAATTAGGTGCAAATGAGTCTTTATAGGCAAAATTGCTTTATTACATGAGGGTAAGTCTATTTACACTATAACATTCAGGTTTGGATCATTCTCTCATAAGAAAATGCAAACTGCATATTTACTATCATTTTCACGCAGACAAGCAGTTTTTATATGCTTCACGACAATTGCGTGCAAATAAGTCCTTATAGGCAAAATTGCTTTATTTCATGAAGGTAAGTCTATTTACATTATAACATTCAGGTTTGGATCATTCTCTCATAAGAAAATGCAAACTGCATATTAACCACTATTTTAACGCTGACAAGCAGTTTTTACATGCTTTATGACAATTAGGGGCAAATAAGTCCTTATAGGCAAAATTGCTTTATTTCATAAAGGTAAGTCTATTTACACTATAACATTCAGGTTTGGATAATTCTCTCATAAGAAAATGCAAACTGCATATTAACCATTATTTTAACGCAGACAAGCAGTTTTTACATAGTTCACGACAATTGCGTGCAAATGAGTCCTTATAGGCAAAATTGCTTTATTTTACAAAGGTAAGTCTATTTACACTATAACATTCAGGTTTAGATCATTCTCTCATAAGAAAATGCAAACTGCATATTAACCATTATTTAAACGCAGACAAGCAGTTTTCACATGCTTTACGACAATTAGGTGCAAATGAATCTTTATAGGCAAAATTGCTTTATTTCATGAGGGTAAGTCTATTTACACTATAACGTTCAGGTTTGGATCATTCTCTCATAAGAAAATGCAAACTGCATATTTACTATCATTTTCACGCAGACAAGCAGTTTTTACATGGTTCACGACAATTGCGTGCAAATCAGTCCTTATAGGCAAAATTGCTTTATTTTACAAAGGTAAGTCTATTTACACTATAACATTCAGGTTTTGATCATTCTCTCATAAGAAAATGCAAACTGCATATTAACTATTATTTTAACGCATACACGCAGTTTTTACAAGCTTTATGACAATTAGGTGCAAATGGGTCCTTATAGGCAAAATTGCTTTATTTCATGAGGGTAAGTCTATTTACACTATAACATTCAGGTTTGGATCATTCTCTCATAAGAAAATGCAAACTGCATATTAACCATTATTTTATTGCAGACAAGCAGTTTTTACATGCTTTACGACAATTAGGTGCAAATGAGTCCTTATAGGCAAAATTGCTTTATTTCACAAAGGTAAGTCTATTTACACTATAACATTCAGGTTTAGATCATTCTCTCATAAGAAAATGCAAACTGCATATTAACCATTATTTTAACGCATACAAGCAGTTTTTACATGCTTTATGACAATTAGGGGCAAATGGGTCCTTATAGGCAAAATTGCTTTATTTCATGAAGGTTAGTCCATTTACACTATAACATTCAGGTTTGGATTATTCTCTCATAAGAAAATGCAAACTGCATATTAACCATTATTTTATTGCAGACAAGCAGTTTTTACATGCTTTACGACAATTAGGTGCAAATGAGTCCTTATAGGCAAAATTGCTTTATTTCACAAAGGTAAGTTTACTTACACTATAACATTCAGGTTTGGATCATTCTCTCACAAGAAAATGCCAACTGCATATTAACTATTATTTTAACGCATACAAGCAGTTTTTACATGCTTTATGACAATTAGGTGCAAATGAATCCCTATAGGCAAAATTGCTTTATTTCGTAAGGGTAAGTCTATTTACACTATAACCAACAGGTTTGGATCATTCTCTCATAAGAAAATGCAAACTGAATATTGACTATCATTTTCACGCAGACAAGCAGTTTTTACATGGTTTACGACAATTAGGTGCAAATAAGTCCTTAAAGGCAAAATTGTTTTATTTCACAAAGGTAAGTCTACTTTCACTATAACATTCAGGTTGGATCATTCTCTCATAAGAAAATGCAAACTGCATATTAACCATTATTTTAACGCAGACAAGCAGTTTTTACATGCTTCACGACAATTGCGTGCGAATGAGTCCTTATAGGCAAAATTGATTTATTTTACAAAGGTAAGTCTATTTACACTATAACATTCAGGTTTGGATCATTCTCTCATAAGAAAATGCAATCTGCATATTAACCATTATTTTAACGCATACAAGCAGTTTTTACATGCTTTATGACAATTAAGGGCAAATGAGTCCTTATAGGCAAAATTGCTTTATTTCATGAAGGTAAGTCTTTTTACACTATAACATTCAGGTTTGGATCATTCTCTCATAAGAAAATGCAAACTGCATATTAACCATTATTTAAACGCAGACAAGCAGTTTTTACATGCTTCACGACAATTGCGTGCAAATGAGTCCTTATAGGCAAAATTGCGTTATTTTACAAAGGAGAGTCTATTTTCACTATAACATTCAGGTTTGGATCATTCTCTCATAAGAAAATGCAAACTGCATATTAACCATTATTTTAACGCATCCAAGCTGTTTTTACATGCTTTATGACAATAAGGGGCAAATGAGTCCTTATAGGCAAAATTGATTTATTTCATGAAGATAAGTATATTTACACTATAACATTCAGGTTTGGATCATTCCCTCATAAGAAAATGCAAACTGCATATTAACCATTATTTAAACGCAGACAAGCAGTTTTTACATTGTTCACGACAATTGCGTGCAAATGAGTCCTTATAGGCCAAATTGCTTTATTTTACAAAGGTAAGTCTATTTACACTATAACATTCAGGTTTGGATCATTCTCTCATAAGAAAATGCAAACTGCATATTAATTATTTTTTAAACGCAGACAAGCAGTTTTCACATGCTTTACGACAATTAGGTGCAAATGAATCTTTATAGGCAAAATTGCTTTATTTCATGAGGGTAAGTCTATTTACACTATAACGTTCAGGTTTGGATCATTCTCTCATAAGAAAATGCAAACTGCATATTTACTATCATTTTCACGCAGACAAGCAGTTTTTACATGCTTCACGACAATTGCGTGCAAATGAGTCCTTATAGGCAAAATTGCGTTATTTTACAAAGGTTAGTCTATTTTCACTATAACATTCAGGTTTGGATCATTCTCTCATAAGAAAATGCAAACTGCATATTAACCATTATTTTAACGCATACAAGCAGTTTTTACATGCTTTATGACAATTAGATGCAATTAATGAGTCCTTATAGGCAAAATTGCTTTATTTCATTAAGGTAAGTCTATTTACACTATAACATTCCGGTTTGGATCATTCTCTCATAAGAAAATGCAAACTGCATATTAACCATTATTTTAACGCAAACAAGCAGTTTTTACATGGTTCACGACAATTGCGTGCAAATGAAACCTTATAGGCAAAATTGCTTTATTTTACAAAGGTAAGTCTATTTACACTATAACATTCAGGTTTAGATCATTCTCTCATAAGAAAATGCAAACTGCATATTAACCATTATTTTAACGCAGACAAGCAGTTTTTACATGCTTCACGACAATTGCGTGCAAATGAGTCCTTATAGGCAAAATTGCGTTATTTTACAAAGGTTAGTTTATTTTCACTATAACATTCAGGTTTGGATCATTCTCTCATAAGAAAATGCAAACTGCATATTAACCATTATTTTAACGCATACAAGCAGTTTTTACATGCTTTATGACAATTAGGGGCAAATGAGTCCTTATAGGCAAAATTGCTTTATTTCATGAGGGTAAGTCTATTTACACTATAACATTCAGGTTTGGATCATTCTCTCATAAGAAAATGCAAACTGCATATTTACTATCATTTTCACGCAGACAAGCAGTTTTCACAAGTTTTACGACAATTAGGTAGAAGTAAGTCTTTAAAGTCAAAATTGTTTTATTTCACAAAGGTAAGTCTACTTTCACTATAACATTCAGATTTGGATCATTCTCTCATAAGAAAATGCAAACTGCATATTTACTATCATTTTCACGAAGACAAGCAGTTTTTACATGCTTCACGACAATTGCGTGCAAATAAGTGTTTATAAGCAAAATTGCTTTATTTTACAAAGGTAAGTCTATTTACACTATAACATTCAGGTTTAGATCATTCTATCATAAGAAAATGCAAACTGCATATTAACCATTATTTAACGCATACAAGCAGTTTTTACATGCTTTATGACAATTAGATGCAAATGAGTCCTTATAGGCAAAATTGCTTTATTTCATTAAGGTAAGTCTATTTACACTATAACATTCAGGTTTGGATCATTCTCTCATAAGAAAATGCAAACTGCATATTAACCAATATTTAAACGCAGACAAGCAGTTTTTACATGCTTTATGACAATTAGGTGCAAATGAGTCTTTATAGGCAAAATTGCTTTATTTCATGAGGGTAAGTCTATTTACACGATAACATTCAGGTTTGGATCATTCTCTCATAAGAAAATGCAAACTGCATATTTACTATCATTTTCACGCAGACAAGCAGTTTTCACATGTTTTACGACAATTAGGTGGAAATAAGTCCTTAAAGGCAAAATTGTTTTATTTCACAAAGGTAAGTCTACTTTCACTATAACATTCAGGTTTGGATCATTCTCTCATAAGAAAATGCAAACTGCATATTAACCATTATTTTAACGCAGACAAGCAGTTTTTATATGCTTCACGACAATTGCGTGCAAATGAGTCCTTATAAGCAAAATTGCTTTATTTTACAAAGGTAAGTCTATTTACACTATAACATTCAGGTTTGGATCATTCTCTCATAAGAAAATGCAAACTGCATATTTACTATCATTTTCACGCAGACAAGCAGTTTTCACAAGTTTTACGACAATTAGGTAGAAGTAAGTCTTTAAAGTCAAAATTGTTTTATTTCACAAAGGTAAGTCTACTTTCACTATAACATTCAGATTTGGATCATTCTCTCATAAGAAAATGCAAACTGCATATTTACTATCATTTTCACGAAGACAAGCAGTTTTTACATGCTTCACGACAATTGCGTGCAAATAAGTGTTTATAAGCAAAATTGCTTTATTTTACAAAGGTAAGTCTATTTACACTATAACATTCAGGTTTAGATCATTCTATCATAAGAAAATGCAAACTGCATATTAACCATTATTTAACGCATACAAGCAGTTTTTACATGCTTTATGACAATTAGATGCAAATGAGTCCTTATAGGCAAAATTGCTTTATTTCATTAAGGTAAGTCTATTTACACTATAACATTCAGGTTTGGATCATTCTCTCATAAGAAAATGCAAACTGCATATTTACTATCATTTTCACGCAGACAAGCAGTTTTCACATGTTTTACGACAATTAGGTGGAAATAAGTCCTTAAAGGCAAAATTGTTTTATTTCACAAAGGTAAGTCTACTTTCACTATAACATTCAGGTTTGGATCATTTTCTCATAAGAAAATGCAAACTGCATATAAACCATTATTTTAACGCAGACAAGCAGTTTTTATATGCTTCACGACAATTCCGTGCAAATGAGTCCTTATTAGCAAAATTGCTTTATTTTACAAAGGTAAGTCTATTTACACTATAACATTCAGGTTTGGATTCTTCTCTCATAAGAAAATGCAAACTGCATATTACCATTTTTTTAACGCATACAAGCAGTTTTTACATGCTTTATGACAATTAGGGGCAAATGAGTCCTTATAGGCAAAAGTGCTTTATTTCATGAAGGTAAGTCTATTTACACTATAACATTCAGGTTTGGATCTTTCTCTCATAAGAAAATGCAAACTGCATATTAACCAATATTTAAACGCAGACAAGCAGTTTTTACATGCTTTATGACAATTAGGTGCAAATGAGTCTTTATAGGCAAAATTGCTTTATTTCATGAGGGTAAGTCTATTTACACGATAACATTCAGGTTTGGATCATTCTCTCATAAGAAAATGCAAACTGCATATTTACTATCATTTTTACGCATACAAGCAGTTTTTACATGCTTTATGACAATTAGGGGCAAATGAGTCCTTATAGGCAAAATTGCTTTATTTCATTAAGGTAAGTCTATTTACATTATAACATTCAGGTTTGGATCATTCTCTCGTAAGAAAATGCAAACTGCATATTAACCATTATTTTAACGCTGACAAGCAGTTTTTACATGGTTCACGACAATTGCGTGCAAATGAGTCCTTATAGGCAAAATTGCTTTATTTTACAAAGGTAAATCTATTTACACTATAACATTCAGGTTTAGATCATTCTCTCATAAGAAAATGCAAACTGCATATTAACCATTATTTAAACGCAGACAAGCAGTTTTCACATGCTTTACGACAATTAGGTGCGAATGAATCTTTATAGGCAAAATTGCTTTATTTCATGAGGGTAAGTCTATTTACACTATAACGTTCAGGTTTGGATCATTCTCTCATAAGAAAATGCAAACTGCATATTTACTATCATTTTCACGCAGACAAGCAGTTTTTACATGCTTCACGACAATTGCGTGCAAATGAGTCCTTATAGGCAAAATTGCGTTATTTTACAAAGGTTAGTCTATTTTCACTATAACATTCAGGTTTGGATCATTCTCTCATAAGAAAATGCAAACTGCATATTAACCAGTATTTTAACGCATACAAGCAGTTTTTACATGCTTTATGACAATTAGATGCAATTAATGAGTCCTTATAGGCAAAATTGCTTTATTTCATTAAGGTAAGTCTATTTACACTATAACATTCAGGTTTGGATCATTCTCTCATAAGAAAATGCAAACTGCATATTAACCATTATTTTAACGCATACAAGCAGTTTTTACATGCTTTATGACAATTAGATGCAATTAATGAGTCCTTATAGGCAAAATTGCTTTATTTCATGAAGGTAAGTCTATTTACATTATAACATTCAGGTTTGGATCAATCTCTCATAAGAAAATGCAAACTGCATATTAACCATTATTTTAACGCTGACAAGCAGTTTTTACATGCTTTATGACAATTAGGGGCAAATGAGTCCTTATAGGCAAAATTGCTTTATTTCATGAAGGTAAGTCTATTTACACTATAACATTCAGGTTTGGATCATTCTCTCATAAGAAAATGCAAACTGCATATTAACCATTATTTTAACGCAGACAAGCAGTTTTTACATGGTTCACGACAATTGCGTGCAAATGAGTCCTTATAGGCAAAATTGCTTTATTTCATGAAGGTAAGTCTATTTACATTATAACATTCAGGTTTGGATCATTCTCTCATAAGAAAATGCAAACTGCATATTAACCATTATTTTAACGCAGACAAGCAGTTTTTACATGGTTCACGACAATTGCGTGCAAATGAGTCCTTATAGGCAAAAATGCTTTATTTCATAAAGGTAAGTCTATTTACACTATAACATTCAGGTTTGGATCATTCTTTCATAAGAAAATGCAAACTGCATATTAACCATTATTTTAACGCATACAAGCAGTTTTTACATGCTTTATGACAATTAGGGGAAAATAAGTCCTTATAGGCAAAATTGCTTTATTTCATGAAGGTAAGTCTATTTACACTATAACATTCAGGTTTGGATCATTCTCTCATAAGAAAATGCAAACTGCATATTAACCATTATTTTAACGCAGACAAGCAGTTTTTACATGGTTCACGACAATTGCGTGCAAATGAGTCCTTATAGGCAAAATTGCTTTATTTCATAAAGGTAAGTCTATTTACACTATAACATTCAGGTTTGGATCATTCTCTCATAAGAAAATGCAAACTGCATATTAACCATTATTTTAACGCATACAAGCAGTTTTTACATGCTTTATGACAATTAGATGCAATTAATAAATCCTTATAGGCAAAATTGCTTTCTCTCATAAAGGTAAGTCTATTTACACTATAACATTCAGGTTTGGAACATTCTCTCATAAGAAAATGCAAACTGCATATTAACCATTAATTTAACGCTGACAAGCAGTTTTTACATGCTTTATGACAATTAGGGGAAAATAAGTCCTTATAGGCAAAATTGCTTTATTTCATGAAGGTAAGTCTATTTACACTATAACATTCAGGTTTGGATCATTCTCTCATAAGAAAATGCAAACTGCATATTAACCATTATTTTAACGCATACAAGCAGTTTTTACATGCTTTATGACAATTAGATGCAATTAATGAATCCTTATAGGCAAAATTGCTTTATTTCATTAAGGTAAATCTATTTACACTATAACATTCAGGTTTGGATCATTCTCTTATAAGAAAATGCAAACTGCATATTAACCATTATTTTAACGCATACAAGCAGTTTTTACATGCTTTATGACAATTAGATGCGATTAATGAGTCCTTATAGGCAAAATTGCTTTATTTCATGAAGGTAAGTCTATTTACATTATAACATTCAGGTTTGGATCATTCTCTCATAAGAAAATGCAAACTGCATATTAGCCATTATTTTAACGCTGACAAGCAGTTTTTACATGCTTTATGACAATTAGGGGCAAATGAGTCCTTATAGGCAAAATTGCTTTATTTCATGAAGGTAAGTCTATTTACACTATAACATTCAGGTTTGGATCATTCTCTCATAAGAAAATGCAAACTGCATATTAACCATTATTTTAACGCAGACAAGCAGTTTTTACATGGTTCACGACAATTGCGTGTAAATGAGTCCTTATGGGCAAAATTGCTTTATTTTACAAAGGTAAGTCTATTTACACTATACCATTCAGGTTTAGATCATTCTCTCATAAGAAAATGCAAACTGCATATTAACCATTATTTTAACGCATACAAGCAGTTTTTACATGCTTTATGACAATTAGATGCAATTAATGAGTCCTTATAGGCAAAATTACTTTATTTCATGAAGGTAAGTCTATTTACATTATAACATTCAGGTTTGGATCATTCTCTCATAAGAAAATGCAAACTGCATATTAACCATTATTTTAACGCAGACAAGCAGTTTTTACATGCTTTACGACAATTAGGTGCAAATGAATCTTTATAGGCAAAATTGCTTTATTTCATGAGGGTAAGTCTATTTACACTATAACGTTCAGGTTCGGATCATTCTCTCATAAGAAAATGCAAACTGCATATTTACTATCATTTTCACGCAGACAAGCAGTTTTCACATGCTTTACGACAATTAGGTGCAAATGAGTCCTTATAGGCAAAATTGCTTTATTTCATGAGAATAAGTCTATTTACACTAAAACATTCAGGTTTGGATCATTCTCTCATAAGAAAATGCAAACTGCATATTAACCATTATTTTAACGCAGACAAGCAGTTTTTACATGCTTCACGACAATTGCGTGCAAATGAGTCCTTATAGGCAAATTTGCGTTATTTTACAAAGGTAAGTCTATTTTCACTATAACATTCAGGTTTAGATCATTCTTTCATAAGAAAATGCAAACTGCATATTAACCAATATTTTAACGCATACAAGCAGTTTTTACATGCTTTATGACAATTCGGGGCAAATGAGTCCTTATAGGCAAAATTGCTTTATTTCATTAAGGTAAGTCTATTTACACTATAACATTCAGGTTTGGATCATTCTCTCATAAGAAAATGCAAACAGCATATTTACCATTATTTTAACGCTGACAAGCAGTTTTTACATGCTTTACGACAATTAGGTGCAAATGAGGCCTTATAGGCAAAAGTGCTATATTTCATGAGGGTATGTCTATTTACACTATAACATTCAGGTTTGGATCATTCTCTCATAAGAAAATGCAAACTGCATATTAACCATTATTTAAACGCAGACAAGCAGTTTTCACATGCTTTACGACAATTAGGTGCAAATGAATATTTATAGACAAAATTGCTTTATTTCATGAGGGTAAGTCTATTTACACTATAACGTTCAGGTTTGGATCATTCTCTCATAAGAAAATGCAAACTGCATATTTACTATCATTTTCACGCAGACAAGCAGTTTTTACATGCTTCACGACAATTGCGTGCAAATGAGTCCTTATAGGCAAAATTGCGTTATTTTACAAAGGTTAGTCTATTTTCACTATAACATTCAGGTTTGGATCATTCTCTCATAAGAAAATGCAAACTGCATATTAACCATTATTTTAACGCATCCAAGCTGTTTTTACATGCTTTATGACAATAAGGGGCAAATGAGTCCTTATAGGCAAAATTGATTTATTTCATGAAGATAAGTCTATTTACACTATAACATTCAGGTTTGGATCATTCCCTCATAAGAAAATGCAAACTACATATTAACCATTATTTTAACGCAGACAAGCAGTTTTTACATTGTTCACGACAATTGCGTGCAAATGAGTCCTTATAGGCAAAATTGCTTTATTTTACAAAGGTAAGTCTATTTACACTATAACATTCAGGTTTGGATCATTCTCTCATAAGAAAATGCAAACTGCATATTAACCATTATTTAAACGCAGACAAGCAGTTTTCACATGCTTTACGACAATTAGGTGCAAATGAATCTTTATAGGCAAAATTGCTTTATTTCATGAGGGTAAGTCTATTTACACTATAACGTTCAGGTTTGGATCATTCTCTCATAAGAAAATGCAAACTGCATATTTACTATCATTTTCACGCAGACAAGCAGTTTTTACATGCTTCACGACAATTGCGTGCAAATGAGTCCTTATAGGCAAAATTGCGTTATTTTACAAAGGTTAGTCTATTTTCACTATAACATTCAGGTTTGGATCATTCTCTCATAAGAAAATGCAAACTGCATATTAACCATTATTTTAACGCATACAAGCAGTTTTTACATGCTTTATGACAATTAGATGCAATTAATGAGTCCTTATAGGCAAAATTGCTTTATTTCATTAAGGTAAGTCTATTTACACTATAACATTCAGGTTTGGATCATTCTCTCATAAGAAAATGCAAACTGCATATTAACCATTATTTTAACGCAAACAAGCAGTTTTTACATGGTTCACGACAATTGCGTGCAAATGAAACCTTATAGGCAAAATTGCTTTATTTTACAAAGGTAAGTCTATTTACACTATATAATTCAGGTTTAGATCATTCTCTCATAAGAAAATGCAAACTGCATATTAACTATTATTTTAACGCATACACGCAGTTTTTACAAGCTTTATGACAATTAGATGCAAATGAGTCCTTATAGGCAAAATTGCTTTATTTCATGAGGGTAAGTCTATTTACACTATAACATTCAGGTTTGGATCATTCTCTCATAAGAAAATGCAAACTGCATATTTACTATCATTTTAACGCATACAAGCAGTTTTTACATGCTTTATGACAATTAGGTGCAAATGAGTCTTTATAGGCAAAATTGCTTTATTTCATGAGGGTAAGTCTATTTACACTAAAACATTCAGGTTTGGATCATTCTCTCATAAGAAAATGCAAACTGCATATTAACCATTATTTTAACGCAGACAAGCAGTTTTTACATGCTTTATGACAATTAGGGGCAAATGAGTCCTTATAGGCAAAATTGCTTTATTTCATGAGGGTAAGTCTATTTACACTATAACATTCAGGTTTGGATCATTCTCTCATAAGAAAATGCAAACTGCATATTTACTATCATTTTCACGCAGACAAGCAGTTTTCACAAGTTTTACGACAATTAGGTAGAAGTAAGTCTTTAAAGTCAAAATTGTTTTATTTCACAAAGGTAAGTCTACTTTCACTATAACATTCAGATTTGGATCATTCTCTCATAAGAAAATGCAAACTGCATATTTACTATCATTTTTACGCAGACTAGCAGTTTTTACATGCTTCACGACAATTGCGTGCAAATGAGTCGTCATAGGCAAAATTGCTTTATTTTACAAAGGTAAGTCTATTTACACTCTAACATTCAGGTTTGGATCATTCTCTCATAAGAAAATGCAAACTGCATATTAACCATTATTTTAACGCATACAAGCAGTTTTTACATGCTTTATGACAATTAGGGGCAAATGAGTCCTTATAGGCAAAATTGCTTTATTTCATGAAGGTAAGTCTATTTATACTATAACATTCAGGTTTGGATCATTCTCTCATAAGAAAATGCAAACTGCATATTAACCATTATTTAAACGCAGACAAGCAGTTTTTTCATGCTTTACGACAATTAGGTGCAAATGAGTCCTTATAAGCAAAATTGCTTTATTTCATGAGGGTAAGTCTATTTACACTATGACATTCAGGTTTAAATCATTCTCTCCTAAGAAAATGCAAACTGCATATTAACCATTATTTTAACGCATACAAGCAGTTTTTACATGCTTTATGACAATTAGGGGCAAATGAGTCCTTATAGGCAAAATTGCTTTATTTCATGAGGGTAAGTCTATTTACACTATAACATTCAGGTTTGGATCATTCTCTCATAAGAAAATGCAAACTGCATATTTACTATCATTTTCACGCAGACAAGCAGTTTTCACAAGTTTTACGACAATTAGGTAGAAGTAAGTCTTTAAAGTCAAAATTGTTTTATTTCACAAAGGTAAGTCTACTTTCACTATAACATTCAGATTTGGATCATTCTCTCATAAGAAAATGCAAACTGCATATTTACTATCATTTTCACGAAGACAAGCAGTTTTTACATGCTTCACGACAATTGCGTGCAAATGAGTGTTTATAAGCAAAATTGCTTTATTTTACAAAGGTAAGTCTATTTACACTATAACATTCAGGTTTAGATCATTCTCTCATAAGAAAATGCAAACTGCATATTAACCATTATTTAACGCATACAAGCAGTTTTTACATGCTTTATGACAATTAGATGCAAATGAGTCCTTATAGGCAAAATTGCTTTATTTCATTAAGATAAGTCTATTTACACTATAACATTCAGGTTTGGATCATTCTCTCATAAGAAAATGCAAACTGCATATTTACTATCATTTTCACGCAGACAAGCAGTTTTCACATGTTTTACGACAATTAGGTGGAAATAAGTCCTTAAAGGCAAAATTGTTTTATTTCACAAAGGTAAGTCTACTTTCACTATAACATTCAGGTTTGGATCATTTTCTCATAAGAAAATGCAAACTGCATATAAACCATTATTTTAACGCAGACAAGCAGTTTTTATATGCTTCACGACAATTCCGTGCAAATGAGTCCTTATAAGCAAAATTGCTTTATTTTACAAAGGTAAGTCTATTTACACTATAACATTCAGGTTTGGATTCTTCTCTCATAAGAAAATGCAAACTGCATATTACCATTTTTTTAACGCATACAAGCAGTTTTTACAGGCTTTATGACAATTAGGGGCAAATGAGTCCTTATAGGCAAAAGTGCTTTATTTCATGAAGGTAAGTCTATTTACACTATAACATTCAGGTTTGGATCTTTCTCTCATAAGAAAATGCAAACTGCATATTAACCATTATTTAAACGCAGACAAGCAGTTTTTACATGCTTTACGACAATTAGGTGCAAATGAGTCTTTATAGGCAAAATTGCTTTATTTCATGAGGGTAAGTCTATTTACACGATAACATTCAGGTTTGGATCATTCTCTCATAAGAAAATGCAAACTGCATATTTACTATCATTTTTACGCATACAAGCAGTTTTTACATGCTTTATGACAATTAGGGGCAAATGAGTCCTTATAGGCAAAATTGCTTTATTTCATTAAGGTAAGTCTATTTACATTATAACATTCAGGTTTGGATCATTCTCTCGTAAGAAAATGCAAACTGCATATTAACCATTATTTTAACGCTGACAAGCAGTTTTTACATGGTTCACGACAATTGCGTGCAAATGAGTCCTTATAGGCAAAATTGCTTTATTTTACAAAGGTAAATCTATTTACACTATAACATTCAGGTTTAGATCATTCTCTCATAAGAAAATGCAAACTGCATATTAACCATTATTTAAACGCAGACAAGCAGTTTTCACATGCTTTACGACAATTAGGTGCAAATGAATCTTTATAGGCAAAATTGCTTTATTTCATGAGGGTAAGTCTATTTACACTATAACGTTCAGGTTTGGATCATTCTCTCATAAGAAAATGCAAACTGCATAATAATAATAATAATAATAATATTTATTTTGTTCACCTAGTAAACACGTCAATACAAAGTTGTTACATACAATATAAAAAAGACATAGAATTAAAATTGTTTAAAATCATATAAAGCACTATTTAGTAAAGTTTCCTTAATTTCCTTTTTGTATTTATTTATTGGTAACCGTCTTATTTTTTGAGGTAGCTTATTATAAAATGAAATTGCCCAATAATTTGCTCCATATTTATATTTGTTCGCTGAGAATCTTGATTGCTGAATATCAATATTAGCTCTAGTTTGGTAACTATGGTTTTCATAATTAAAATTAAATTTTGAAATATTTAGTTTCAGGTATACTAAACATTCGTATATAAAGACGCTTGGTAATGTTAAAATTTTATTTTGTATAAAATATTCTTTGCAAGGAGTTCTCGCCGGTACTTTTGATAAAATTCTAATGGCTCTTTTCTGTAACTTAAAAATGTTAATTGATTCTGCAGATGAACCCCATAATATAATACCATATGTTAAAACTGAGTGAAAATTACCGTAATAAATTTTTTTTAAAACTTCATAAGACGTACAGTCTGCCATTTTTCTTAAGAGGAATAGTGTTTTTGAAAGTTTTTTACAGATGACGCCAATGTGTGTTTTCCATTTAAGGTTGCTACTAAAATATACTCCTAGGAACTTTACATTCACATCTGTATCACCCTCAAAGCATATCTCCTGAGTTTTTGATTTGTTTAGCTTCAGATGATTTGCTTCAAACCATTTTGAAGTTTCCTCTAAGGCTCTTCTCTTAGAAACACAGAGAGAGCTATTATCCTCAGAAACATGAAGTAATGATGTATCATCTGCATATAAAAAGATTTCTGCATTGCTCACATTGTCAACTAAGTCATTAATATAAAACAGGAAAAGAATCGGCCCTAACACTGATCCCTGAGGAACCCCGCACTTACTCTCTAAATAGGTTGATTCTCTGTTCCCTATAACCACTTTCTGAATTCTGTTTTTTAAATATGAATCAAGTAATGCCCAGGGTACACCTCTTACTCCGTAATACTCAAGCTTTCGTAATAATAGACTATGTGGTACGCTATCAAATGCTTTGCTTAAGTCACATAATGTCAAGGCAACGATTCTCCGATTATTTAAATTCTCTAGGATTATATTATAAACATTTATTAGTGCTAAGGTCGTAGATTTATTTTGTTGGTATGCAAACTGTCTGTTATTTATAATATTGAAGCTGTTACAGAAGGACAAAAGCCTGTTTTTAATTACTATCTCAAAAACTTTTGACAGGACTGGGAGAATCGACACTGGTCTATAATTATTTTTATCATCTTTATCACCTCCTTTGAAAATTGGTACAACCTTTGCTATTTTTAGAATATCAGGAAAAATTCCTACAGATAAACACTTATTAATTACGAAAGCTAGAGGTTCTATTATAAACTCTTTAGCAGATTTTATTATATTGTTACTGAGATCATATACATCGGCACTATTTTTGTTCTTTAGACTTGATATGATCGCCTCTATTTCGTCCTTATGTACTGGTGCCATGTACATTGATGAATTATGACCTTTATGATTTATATTTTCTAAGTAATTTATTGATTCGTCTGTATCAATAGCATCTGCGTGATTGCCCATTTTTGTAAAAAAATCATTCACGTCATTTGGGTTTAAATTGTTCAGTGACTCAGATTTATTTTTACCAGTCTCTTGCTTAATTATATTCCATATGGCCTTTTGTTTGTTATTGGCTTTTGACACGTAATTGTTGTATGTTATCTGTTTAGAGTCTACGATAGCGTTTTTATACAGATGTTTATACTCCTTAAATAATGTATATATTGTAGGGGTGTGATTTAATTTTAGTATTTCGCATATAAAGAGGAACGTTTCTTTTATTATGTTCAGTGTGGAATTGTTACCAAAATCTAAGTCAGGCCTGCACATATTACTTTTTATTTTGTTTCTAACCGGAAAACTACTATTCACTGCATTTCCTAGCAATTCGTTAAAAAATTCAAAACACTCATTGGCATCATCTATCTTTTCAATTTGTTCCCAGTCTATATGTTTTAATTTTTCTGTAAACAGCAATTTATTCTGTTCATTTACTATTCTACATCTTACATACGTCTTTGGCTCATTTTCAACCCTATTAGCTTTCATTTTAATTACTTGACCATAATGGTCCGACAAACCAGGATTAACTACCTCCTTTTCATACAATGCTTCATCACAGTTAGTTAAACAATTGTCAATACAAGTTGCACTGAAATTATTAACTCTGGAAAAATCATTAAAAACAATATGCAAGTTGTAGGAATAAAATAAATTAGTGCATAAGTCTAGGTTACTCGATGGACTTAAAAAATTAATATTAAAATCACCTACAATGAAAATATTTTTAATTTTACTATCAAAAGTTCTTTCTAAAACTAAATTTAGTTTTTCGTAAAATAAACTAAAGTCCCCATTTGGTGATCTATATAATGTTACTACAATACTACTAAAATCTTGTATTTCAATAGCAGCAAATTCACTGTGCATTTCTTCACTTAGGTTAACAATGTCCGTTCTTTGGGATGCTCTAATATTATTTTTGGCAAAAATTGCTACCCCTCCATGCAGATAAGTATTTCTTGAGAAATAGCTAATTGTTGTATAATTCGGAATTATTATAGCTTCAATCATATCTTCTTTCATCCAGTGTTCCGTTACACATACAATATCATATTTATTTTTATTCAGATATATACTAAGCTCATTTATTTTATTTGATATATTTACTATCATTTTCACGCAGACAAGCAGTTTTTAAATGCTTCACGACAATTGCGTGCAAATGAGTCCTTATAGGCAAAATTGCGTTATTTTACAAAGGTTAGTCTATTTTCACTATAACATTCAGGTTTGGATCATTCTCTCATAAGAAAATGCAAACTGCATATTAACCAGTATTTTAACGCATACAAGCAGTTTTTACATGCTTTATGACAATTAGATGCAATTAATGAGTCCTTAAAGGCAAAATTGCTTTATTTCATTAAGGTAAGTCTATTTACACTATAACATTCAGGTTTGGATCATTCTCTCATAAGAAAATGCAAACTGCATATTAACCATTATTTTAACGCATACAAGCAGTTTTTACATGCTTTATGACAATTAGATGCAATTAATGAGTCCTTATAGGCAAAATTGCTTTATTTCATGAAGGTAAGTCTATTTACATTATAACATTCAGGTTTGGATCAATCTCTCATAAGAAAATGCAAACTGCATATTAACCATTATTTTAACGCTGACAAGCAGTTTTTACATGCTTTATGACAATTAGAGGCAAATGAGTCCTTATAGGCAAAATTGCTTTATTTCATGAAGGTAAGTCTATTTACACTATAACATTCAGGTTTGGATCATTCTCTTATAAGAAAATGCAAACTGCATATTAACCATTATTTTAACGCATACAAGCAGTTTTTACATGCTTTATGACAATAAGATGCAAATGAGTCCTTATAGGCAAAATTGCTTTATTTCATTAAGGTAAGTCTATTTACACTATAACATTCAGGTTTGGATCATTCTCTCATAAGAAAATGCAAACTGCATATTAACCATTATTTTAACGCTGACAAGCAGTTTTTACATGCTTAACGACAATTAGGTGCAAATGAGTCCTTATAGGCAAAAGTGCTTTATTTCATGAGGGTAAGTCTATTTACACTATAACATTCAGGTTTGGATCATTCTCTCATAAGAAAATGCAAACTGCTGCAATTCACCATTATTTTAACGCATACAAGCAGTTTTTACATGCTTTATGACAATTAGGGGCAAATGAGTGCTTATAGGCAAAATTGCTTTATATCATGAAGGTAAGTCTATTTACACTATAACATTCAGGTTTGGATCATTCTCTCATAAGAAAATGCAAACTGCATATTAACCATTATTTAAACGCAGACAAGCAGTTTTTACATGCTTTACGACAATTAGGTGCAAATGAGTCTTTATAGGCAAAATTGCTTTATTACATGAGGGTAAGTCTATTTACACTATAACATTCAGGTTTGGATCATTCTCTCATAAGAAAATGCAAACTGCATATTTACTATCATTTTCACGCAGACAAGCAGTTTTTATATGCTTCACGACAATTGCGTGCAAATAAGTCCTTATAGGCAAAATTGCTTTATTTCATGAAGGTAAGTCTATTTACATTATAACATTCAGGTTTGGATCATTCTCTCATAAGAAAATGCAAACTGCATATTAACCATTAATTTAACGCTGACAAGCAGTTTTTACATGCTTTATGACAATTAGGGGAAAATAAGTCCTTATAGGCAAAATTGCTTTATTTCATGAAGGTAAGTCTATTTACACTATAACATTCAGGTTTGGATCATTCTCTCATAAGAAAATGCAAACTGCATATTAACCATTATTTTAACGCAGACAAGCAGTTTTTACATGGTTCACGACAATTGCGTGCAAATGAGTCCTTATAGGCAAAATTGCTTTATTTCATAAAGGTAAGTCTATTTACACTATAACATTCAGGTTTGGATCATTCTCTCATAAGAAAATGCAAACTGCATATTAACCATTATTTTAACGCATACAAGCAGTTTTTACATGCTTTATGACAATTAGATGCAATTAATGAATCCTTATAGGCAAAATTGCTTTATTTCATTAAGGTAAATCTATTTACACTATAACATTCAGGTTTGGATCATTCTCTCATAAGAAAATGCAAACTGCATATTAACCATTATTTTAACGCATACAAGCAGTTTTTACATGCTTTATGACAATTAGATGCAATTAATGAGTCCTTATAAGCAAAATTGCTTTATTTCATGAAGGTAAGTCTATTTACATTATAACATTCAGGTTTGGATCATTCTCTCATAAGAAAATGCAAACTGCATATTAACCATTATTTTAACGCTGACAAGCAGTTTTTACATGCTTTATGACAATTAGGGGCAAATGAGTCCTTATAGGCAAAATTGCTTTATTTCATGAAGGTAAGTCTATTTACACTATAACATTCAGGTTTGGATCATTCTCTCATAAGAAAATGCAAACTGCATATTAACCATTATTTTAACGCAGACAAGCAGTTTTTACATGGTTCACGACAATTGCGTGCAAATGAGTCCTTGTGGGCAAAATTGCTTTATTTTACAAAGGTAAGTCTATTTACACTATACCATTCAGGTTTAGATCATTCTCTCATAAGAAAATGCAAACTGCATATTAAACATTATTTTAACGCATACAAGCAGTTTTTACATGCTTTATGACAATTAGATGCAATTAATGAGTCCTTATAGGCAAAATTACTTTATTTCATGAAGGTAAGTCTATTTACATTATAACATTCAGGTTTGGATCATTCTCTCATAAGAAAATGCAAACTGCATATTAACCATTATTTTAACGCAGACAAGCAGTTTTTACATGCTTTACGACAATTAGGTGCAAATGAATCTTTATAGGCAAAATTGCTTTATTTCATGAGGGTAAGTCTATTTACACTATAACGTTCAGGTTTGGATCATTCTCTCATAAGAAAATGCAAACTGCATATTTACTATCATTTTCACGCAGACAAG
Source organism: Xanthostigma xanthostigma (assembly GCA_963575645.1). Taxonomy (NCBI): domain Eukaryota; kingdom Metazoa; phylum Arthropoda; class Insecta; order Raphidioptera; family Raphidiidae; genus Xanthostigma; species Xanthostigma xanthostigma. The sequence continues at coordinate 32,846,771 of OY754470.1, read as the reverse complement.
CAGTTTTCACATGCTTTACGACAATTAGGTGCAAATGAGTCCTTATAGGCAAAATTGCTTTATTTCATGAGAATAAGTCTATTTACACTATAACATTCAGGTTTGGATCATTCTCTCATAAGAAAATGCAAACTGCATATTAACCATTATTTTAACGCATACAAGCAGTTTTTACATGCTTTATGACAATTAGATGCAATTAATGAATCCTTATAGGCAAAATTGCTTTATTTCATTAAGGTAAATCTATTTACACTATAACATTCAGGTTTGGATCATTCTCTCATAAGAAAATGCAAACTGCATATTAACCATTATTTTAACGCATACAAGCAGTTTTTACATGCTTTATGACAATTAGATGCAATTAATGAGTCCTTATAAGCAAAATTGCTTTATTTCATGAAGGTAAGTCTATTTACATTATAACATTCAGGTTTGGATCATTCTCTCATAAGAAAATGCAAACTGCATATTAACCATTATTTTAACGCTGACAAGCAGTTTTTACATGCTTTATGACAATTAGGGGCAAATGAGTCCTTATAGGCAAAATTGCTTTATTTCATGAAGGTAAGTCTATTTACACTATAACATTCAGGTTTGGATCATTCTCTCATAAGAAAATGCAAACTGCATATTAACCATTATTTTAACGCAGACAAGCAGTTTTTACATGGTTCACGACAATTGCGTGCAAATGAGTCCTTGTGGGCAAAATTGCTTTATTTTACAAAGGTAAGTCTATTTACACTATACCATTCAGGTTTAGATCATTCTCTCATAAGAAAATGCAAACTGCATATTAACCATTATTTTAACGCATACAAGCAGTTTTTACATGCTTTATGACAATTAGATGCAATTAATGAGTCCTTATAGGCAAAATTACTTTATTTCATGAAGGTAAGTCTATTTACATTATAACATTCAGGTTTGGATCATTCTCTCATAAGAAAATGCAAACTGCATATTAACCATTATTTTAACGCAGACAAGCAGTTTTTACATGCTTTACGACAATTAGGTGCAAATGAATCTTTATAGGCAAAATTGCTTTATTTCATGAGGGTAAGTCTATTTACACTATAACGTTCAGGTTTGGATCATTCTCTCATAAGAAAATGCAAACTGCATATTTACTATCATTTTCACGCAGACAAGCAGTTTTCACATGCTTTACGACAATTAGGTGCAAATGAGTCCTTATAGGCAAAATTGCTTTATTTCATGAGAATAAGTCTATTTACACTAAAACATTCAGGTTTGGATCATTCTCTCATAAGAAAATGCAAACTGCATATTAACCATTATTTTAACGCAGACAAGCAGTTTTTACATGCTTCACGACAATTGCGTGCAAATGAGTCCTTATAGGCAAATTTGCGTTATTTTACAAAGGTAAGTCTATTTTCACTATAACATTCAGGTTTAGATCATTCTTTCATAAGAAAATGCAAACTGCATATTAACCAATATTTTAACGCATACAAGCAGTTTTTACATGCTTTATGACAATTCGGGGCAAATGAGTCCTTATAGGCAAAATTGCTTTATTTCATTAAGGTAAGTCTATTTACACTATAACATTCAGGTTTGGATCATTCTCACATAAGAAAATGCAAACAGCATATTAACCATTATTTTAACGCTGACAAGCAGTTTTTACATGCTTTACGACAATTAGGTGCAAATGAGGCCTTATAGGCAAAAGTGCTATATTTCATGAGGGTATGTCTATTTACACTATAACATTCAGGTTTGGATCATTCTCTCATAAGAAAATGCAAACTGCATATTAACCATTATTTAAACGCAGACAAGCAGTTTTCACATGCTTTACGACAATTAGGTGCAAATGAATATTTATAGACAAAATTGCTTTATTTCATGAGGGTAAGTCTATTTACACTATAACGTTCAGGTTTGGATCATTCTCTCATAAGAAAATGCAAACTGCATATTTACTATCATTTTCACGCAGACAAGCAGTTTTTACATGCTTCACGACAATTGCGTGCAAATAAGTCCTTATAGGCAAAATTGCTTTATTTTTCAAAGGTAAATCTATTTACACTATAACATTCAGGTTTGGATCATTCTCTCATAAGAAAATGCAAACTGCATATTAACCATTATTTTAACGCAGACAAGCAGTTTTTATATGCTTCACGACAATTGCGTGCAAATGAGTCCTTATAAGCAAAATTGCTTTATTTTACAAAGGTAAGTCTATTTACACTATAACATTAAGGTTTGGATCATTCTCTCATAAGAAAATGCAAACTGCATATTTACTATCATTTTTACGCAGACTAGCAGTTTTTACATGCTTCACGACAATTGCGTGCAAATGAGTCGTCATAGGCAAAATTGCTTTATTTTACAAAGGTAAGTCTATTTACACTCTAACATTCAGGTTTGGATCATTCTCTCATAAGAAAATGCAAACTGCATATTAACCATTATTTTAACGCATACAAGCAGTTTTTACATGCTTTATGACAATTAGGGGCAAATGAGTCCTTATAGGCAAAATTGCTTTATTTCATGAAGGTAAGTCTATTTATACTATAACATTTAGGTTTGGATCATTCTCTCATAAGAAAATGCAAACTGCATATTAACCATTATTTAAACGCAGACAAGCAGTTTTTTCATGCTTTACGACAATTAGGTGCAAATGAGTCCTTATAAGCAAAATTGCTTTATTTCATGAGGGTAAGTCTATTTACACTATGACATTCAGGTTTAAATCATTCTCTCCTAAGAAAATGCAAACTGCATATTAACCATTATTTCAACGCATACAAGCAGTTTTTACATGCTTTATGACAATTAGGTGCAATTGTGTCCTTATAGGCAAAATTGCTTTATTTCATGAGGATAAGTCTATTTACACTATAACATTCAGGTTTGGATCATTCTCTCATAAGAAAATGAAAACTGCATATTAACCATTATTTTAACGCATACAAGCAGTTTTTACATGCTTTATGACAATTAGGGGCAAATGGGTCCTTATAGGCAAAATTGCTTTATTTCATGAAGGTTAGTCCATTTACACTATAACATTCAGGTTTGGATTATTCTCTCATAAGAAAATGCAAACTGCATATTAACCATTATTTTATTGCAGACAAGCAGTTTTTACATGCTTTACGACAATTAGGTGCAAATGAGTCCTTATAGGCAAAATTGCTTTATTTCACAAAGGTTAGTTTACTTACACTATAACATTCAGGTTTGGATCATTCTCTCACAAGAAAATGCAAACTGCATATTAACTATTATTTTAACGCATACAAGCAGTTTTTACATGCTTTATGACAATTAGGTGCAAATGAATCCCTATAGGCAAAATTGCTTTATTTCGTGAGGGTAAGTCTATTTACACTATAACCAACAGGTTTGGATCATTCTCTCATAAGAAAATGCAAACTGAATATTGACTATCATTTTCACGCAGACAAGCAGTTTTTACATGGTTTACGACAATTAGGTGCAAATAAGTCCTTAAAGGCAAAATTGTTTTATTTCACAAAGGTAAGTCTACTTTCACTATAACATTCAGGTTGGATCATTCTCTCATAAGAAAATGCAAACTGCATATTAACCATTATTTTAACGCAGACAAGCAGTTTTTACATGCTTCACGACAATTGCGTGCGAATGAGTCCTTATAGGCAAAATTGATTTATTTTACAAAGGTAAGTCTATTTACACTATAACATTCAGGTTTGGATCATTCTCACATAAGAAAATGCAATCTGCATATTAACCATTATTTTAACGCATACAAGCAGTTTTTACATGCTTTATGACAATTAAGGGCAAATGAGTCCTTATAGGCAAAAGTGCTTTATTTCATGAAGGTAAGTCTTTTTACACTATAACATTCAGGTTAGGATCATTCTCTCATAAGAAAATGCAAACTGCATATTAACCATTATTTAAACGCAGACAAGCAGTTTTTACATGCTTCACGACAATTGCGTGCAAATGAGTCCTTATAGGCAAAATTGCGTTATTTTACAAAGGTAAGTCTATTTTCACTATAACATTCAGGTTTGGATCATTCTCTCATAAGAAAATGCAAACTGCATATTTACCATTATTTTAACGCATACAAGCAGTTTTTACATGCTTTATGACAATTAGGGGCAAATGAGTCCTTATAGGCAAAATTGCTTTATTTCATTAAGGTAAGTCTATTTACACTATAACATTCAGGTTTGGATCATTCTCTCATAAGAAAATGCAAACTGCATATTAACCATTATTTTAACGCTGACAAGCAGTTTTTACATGCTTTACGACAATTAGGTGCAAATGAGGCCTTATAGGCAAAAGTGCATTATTTCATGAGGGTATGTCTATTTACACTATAACATTCAGGTTTGGATCATTCTCTCATAAGAAAATGCAAACTGCATATTAACCATTATTTAAACGCAGACAAGCAGTTTTCACATGCTTTACGACAATTAGGTGCAAATGAATATTTATAGGCAAAATTGCTTTATTTCATGAGGGTAAGTCTATTTACACTATAACGTTCAGGTTTGGATCATTCTCTCATAAGAAAATGCAAACTGCATATTTACTATCATTTTCACGCAGACAAGCAGTTTTTACATGCTTCACGACAATTGCGTGCAAATGAGTCCCTTTAGGCAAAATTGCGTTATTTTACAAAGGTTAGTCTATTTTCATTATAACATTCAGGTTTGGATCATTCTCTCATAAGAAAATGCAAACTGCATATCAACCATTATTTTAACGCAGACAAGCAGTTTTTATATGCTTCACGACAATTGCGTGCAAATGAGTCCTTATAAGCAAAATTGCTTTATTTTACAAAGGTAAGTCTATTTACACTATAACATTCAGGTTTGGATCATTCTCTCATAAGAAAATGCAATCTGCATATTAACCATTATTTTAACGCATACAAGCAGTTTTTACATGCTTTATGACAATTAAGGGCAAATGAGTCCTTATAGGCAAAAGTGCTTTATTTCATGAAGGTAAGTCTTTTTACACTATAACATTCAGGTTTGGATCATTCTCTCATAAGAAAATGCAAACTGCATATTAACCATTATTTAAACGCAGACAAGCAGTTTTTACATGCTTCACGACAATTGCGTGCAAATGAGTCCTTATAGGCAAAATTGCGTTATTTTACAAAGGTTAGTCTATTTTCACTATAACATTCAGGTTTGGATCATTCTCTCATAAAAAATTGCAAACTGCATATTTACCATTATTTTAACGCATACAAGCAGTTTTTACATGCTTTATGACAATTAGGGGCAAATGAGTCCTTATAGGCAAAATTGCTTTATTTCATTAAGGTAAGTCTATTTACACTATAACATTCAGGTTTGGATCATTCTCTCATAAGAAAATGCAAACTGCATATTAACCATTATTTTAACGCTGACAAGCAGTTTTTACATGCTTTACGACAATTAGGTGCAAATGAGGCCTTATAGGCAAAAGTGCATTATTTCATGAGGGTATGTCTATTTACACTATAACATTAAGGTTTGGATCATTCTCTCATAAGAAAATGCAAACTGCATATTAACCATTATTTAAACGCAGACAAGCAGTTTTCACATGCTTTACGACAATTAGGTGCAAATGAATATTTATAGGCAAAATTGCTTTATTTCATGAGGGTAAGTCTATTTACACTATAACGTTCAGGTTTGGATCATTCTCTCATAAGAAAATGCAAACTGCATATTTACTATCATTTTCACGCAGACAAGCAGTTTTTACATGCTTCACGACAATTGCGTGCAAATGAGTCCTTATAGGCAAAATTGCGTTATTTTACAAAGGTTAGTCTATTTTCATTATAACATTCAGGTTTGGATCATTCTCTCATAAGAAAATGCAAACTGCTTATTAACCATTATTTTAACGCAGACAAGCAGTTTTTATATGCTTCACGACAATTGCGTGCAAATGAGTCCTTATAAGCAAAATTGCTTTATTTTACAAAGGTAAGTCTATTTACACTATAACATTAAGGTTTGGATCATTCTCTCATAAGAAAATGCAAACTGCATATTTACTATCATTTTCACGCAGACAAGCAGTTTTTACATGCTTCACGACAATTGCGTGCAAATGAGTCGTCATAGGCAAAATTGCTTTATTTTACAAAGGTAAGTCTATTTACACTCTAACATTCAGGTTTGGATCATTCTCTCATAAGAAAATGCAAACTGCATATTAACCATTATTTTAACGCATACAAGCAGTTTTTACATGCTTTATGACAATTAGGGGCAAATGAGTCCTTATAGGCAAAATTGCTTTATTTCATGAAGGTAAGTCTATTTATACTATAACATTCAGGTTTGGATCATTCTCTCATAAGAAAATGCAAACTGCATATTAACCATTATTTAAACGCAGACAAGCAGTTTTTTCATGCTTTACGACAATTAGGTGCAAATGAGTCCTTATAAGCAAAATTGCTTTATTTCATGAGGGTAAGTCTATTTACACTATGACATTCAGGTTTAAATCATTCTCTCCTAAGAAAATGCAAACTGCATATTAACCATTATTTCAACGCATACAAGCAGTTTTTACATGCTTTATGACAATTAGGTGCAAATGTGTCCTTATAGGCAAAATTGCTTTATTTCATGAGGGTAAGTCTATTTACACTATAACGTTCAGGTTTGGATCATTCTCTCATAAGAAAATGCAAACTGCATATTTACTATCATTTTCACGCAGACAAGCAGTTTTTACATGCTTCACGACAATTGCGTGCAAATGAGTCCTTATAGGCAAAATTGCGTTATTTTACAAAGGTTAGTCTATTTTACTATAACATTCAGGTTTGGATCATTCTCTCATAAGAAAATGCAAACTGCATATTAACCATTATTTTAACGCATACAAGCAGTTTTTACATGCTTTATGACAATTAGATGCAATTAATGAGTCCTTATAGGCAAAATTGCTTTATTTCATTAAGGTAAGTCTATTTACACTATAACATTCAGGTTTGGATCATTCTCTCATAAGAAAATGCAAACTGCATATTAACCATTATTTTAACGCAAACAAGCAGTTTTTACATGGTTCACGACAATTGCGTGCAAATGAAACCTTATAGGCAAAATTGCTTTATTTTACAAAGGTAAGTCTATTTACACTATAACATTCAGGTTTAGATCATTCTCTCATAAGAAAATGCAAACTGCATATTAACTATTATTTTAACGCATACACGCAGTTTTTACAAGCTTTATGACAATTAGATGCAAATGAGTCCTTATAGGCAAAATTGCTTTATTTCATGAGGGTAAGTCTATTTACACTATAACATTCAGGTTTGGATCATTCTCTCATAAGAAAATGCAAACTGGATATTTACTGTCATTTTAACGCATACAAGCAGTTTTTACATGCTTTATGACAATTAGGTGCAAATGAGTCTTTATAGGCAAAATTGCTTTATTTCATGAGGGTAAGTCTATTTACACTAAAACATTCAGGTTTGGATCATTCTCTCATAAGATAATGCAAACTGCATATTAACCATAATTTTAACGCAGACAAGCAGTTTTTACATGCTTCACGACAATTGCGTGCAAATGAGTCCTTATAGGCAAAATTGCGTTATATTACAAAGGTTAGTCTATTTTCACTATAACATTCAGGTTTGGATCATTCTCTCATATGAAAATGCAAACTGCATATTTACTATCATTTTCACGCACACAAGCAGTTTTTACTTTTTACATGCTTCACGACAATTGCGTGCAAATAAGTCCTTATAGGCAAAATTGCTTTATTTTACAAAGGTAAGTCTATTTACACTATAACATTCAGGTTTGGATCATTCTCTCATAAGAAAATGCAAACTGCATATTAACCATTATTTTAACGCAGACAAGCAGTTTTTATAATATGCTTCACGACAATTGCGTGCAAATGAGTCCTTATAAGCAAAATTGCTTTATTTTATAAAGGTAAGTCTATTTACACTATAACATTAAGGTTTGGATCATTCTCTCATAAGAAAATGCAAACTGCATATTTACTATCATTTTTACGCAGACTAGCAGTTTTTACATGCTTCACGACAATTGCGTGCAAATGAGTCGTCATAGGCAAAATTGCTTTATTTTACAAGAGTAAGTCTATTTACACTCTAACATTCAGGTTTGGATCATTCTCTCATAAGAAAATGCAAACTGCATATTAACCATTATTTTAACGCATACAAGCAGTTTTTACATGCTTTATGACAATTAGGGGCTAATGAGTTCTTATAGGCAAAATTGCTTTATTTCATGAAGGTAAGTCTATTTATACTATAACATTCAGGTTTGAATCATTCTCTCATAAGAAAATGCAAACTGCATATTAACCATTATTTAAACGCAGACAAGCAGTTTTTTCATGCTTTACGACAATTAGGTGCAAATGAGTCCTTATAAGCAAAATTGCTTTATTTCATGAGGGTAAGTCTATTTACACTATGACATTCAGGTTTAAATCATTCTCTCCTAAGAAAATGCAAACTGCATATTAACCATTATTTCAACGCATACAAGCAGTTTTTACATGCTTTATGACAATTAGGTGCAAATGTGTCCTTATAGGCAAAATTGCTTTATTTCATGAGGGTAAGTCTATTTACACTATAACATTTAGGTTTGGATCATTCTCTCATAAGAAAATGAAAACTGCATATTAACCATTATTTTAACGCATACAAGCAGTTTTTACATGCTTTATGACAATTAGGGGCAAATGGGTCCTTATAGGCAAAATTGCTTTATTTCATGAAGGTTAGTCCATTTACACTATAACATTCAGGTTTGGATTATTCTCTCATAAGAAAATGCAAACTGCATATTAACCATTATTATATTGCAGACAAGCAGTTTTTACATGCTTTACGACAATTAGGTGCAAATGAGTCCTTATAGGCAAAATTGCTTTATTTCACAAAGGTAAGTTTACTTACACTATAACATTCAGGTTTGGATCATTCTCTCACAAGAAAATGCAAACTGCATATTAACTATTATTTTAACGCATACAAGCAGTTTTTACATGCTTTATGACAATTAGGTGCAAATGAATCCCTATAGGCAAAATTGCTTTATTTCGTGAGGGTAAGTCTATTTACACTATACTAACAGGTTTGGATCATTCTCTCATAAGAAAATGCAAACTGAATATTGACTATCATTTTCACGCAGACAAGCAGTTTTTACATGGTTTACGACAATTAGGTGCAAATAAGTCCTTAAAGGCAAAATTGTTTTATTTCACAAAGGTAAGTCTACTTTCACTATAACATTCAGGTTGGATCATTCTCTCATAAGAAAATGCAAACTGCATATTAACCATTATTTTAACGCAGACAAGCAGTTTTTACATGCTTCACGACAATTGCGTGCGAATGAGTCCTTATAGGCAAAATTGCGTTATTTTACAAAGGTAAGTCTATTTACACTATAACATTCAGGTTTGGATCATTCTCTCATAAGAAAATGCAAACTGCATATTAACCATTATTTTAACGCATACAAGCTGTTTTTACATGCTTTATGACAATAAGGGGCAAATGAGTCCTTATAGGCAAAATTGATTTATTTCATGAAGATAAGTCTATTTACACTATAACATTCAGGTTTGGATCATTCCCTCATAAGAAAATGCAAACTGCATATTAACCATTATTTAAACGCAGACAAGCAGTTTTTACATGGTTTACGACAATTAGGTGCAAATAAGTCCTTAAAGGCAAAATTGTTTTATTTCACAAAGGTAAGTCTACTTTCACTATAACATTCAGGTTGGATCATTCTCTCATAAGAAAATGCAAACTGCATATTAACCATTATTTTAACGCAGACAAGCAGTTTTTACATGCTTCACGACAATTGCGTGCGAATGAGTCCTTATAGGCAAAATTGCGTTATTTTACAAAGGTAAGTCTATTTACACTATAACATTCAGGTTTGGATCATTCTCTCATAAGAAAATGCAAACTGCATATTTACCATTATTTTAACGCATACAAGCAGTTTTTACATGCTTTATGACAATTAGGGGCAAATGAGTCCTTATAAGCAAAATTGCTTTATTTCATTAAGGTAAGTCTATTTACACTATAACATTCAGGTTTGGATCATTCTCTCATAAGAAAATGCAAACTGCATATTAACCATTATTTTAACGCTGACAAGCAGTTTTTACATGCTTTACGACAATTAGGTGCAAATGAGGCCTTATAGGCAAAAGTGCATTATTTCATGAGGGTATGTCTATTTACACTATAACATTCAGGTTTGGATCATTCTCTCATAAGAAAATGCAAACTGCATATTAACCATTATTTAAACGCAGACAAGCAGTTTTCACATGCTTTACGACAATTAGGTGCAAATGAATATTTATAGGCAAAATTGCTTTATTTCATGAGGGTAAGTTTATTTACACTATAACGTTCAGGTTTGGATCATTCTCTCATAAGAAATTGCAAACTGCATATTTACTATCATTTTCACGCAGACAAGCAGTTTTTACATGCTTCACGACAATTGCGTGCAAATGAGTCCTTATAGGCAAAATTGCGTTATTTTACAAAGGTTAGTCTATTTTCACTATAACATTCAGGTTTGGATCATTCTCTCATAAGAAAATGCAAACTGCATATTAACCATTATTTTAACGCATACAAGCTGTTTTTACATGCTTTATGACAATAAGGGGCAAATGAGTCCTTATAGGCAAAATTGATTTATTTCATGAAGATAAGTCTATTTACACTATAACATTCAGGTTTGGATCATTCCCTCATAAGAAAATGCAAACTGTATATTTACCATTATTTTAACGCAGACAAGCAGTTTTTACATTGTTCACGACAATTGCGTGCAAATGAGTCCTTATAGGCAAAATCGTTTTATTTTACAAAGGTAAGTCTATTTACACTATAACATTCAGGTTTAGATCATTCTCTCATAAGAAAATGCAAACTGCATATTAACCATTATTTAAACGCAGACAAGCAGTTTTCACATGCTTTACGACAATTAGGTGCAAATGAATCTTTATAAGCAAAATTGCTTTATTTCATGAGGGTAAGTCTATTTACACTATAACGTTCAGGTTTGGATCATTCTCTCATAAGAAAATGCAAACTGCATATTTACTATCATTTTCACGCAGACAAGCAGTTTTTACATGCTTTATGACAATTAGGTGCAAATGAGTCTTTATAGGCAAAATTGCTTTATTTCATGAGGGTAAGTCTATTTACACTAAAACATTCAGGTTTGGATCATTCTCTCATAAGAAAATGCAAACTGCATATTTACTATCATTTTAACGCAGACAAGCAGTTTTTACATGCTTCACGACAATTGCGTGCAAATGAGTCCTTATAGGCAAAATTACGTTATATTACAAAGGTTAGTCTATTTTCACTATAACATTCAGGTTTGGATCATTCTCTCATATGAAAATGCAAACTGCATATTTACTATCATTTTCACGCAGACAAGCAGTTTTTACTTTTTACATGCTTCACGACAATTGCGTGCAAATAAGTCCTTATAGGCAAAATTGCTTTATTTTACAAAGTTAAGTCTATTTACACTCTAACATTCAGGTTTGGATCATTCTCTCATAAGAAAATGCAAACTGCATATTAACCATTATTTTAACGCATACAAGCAGTTTTTACATGCTTTATGACAATTAGGGGCAAATGAGACCTTATAGGCAAAATTGCTTTATTTCATGAAGGTAAGTCTATTTATACTATAACATTCAGGTTTGGATCATTCTCACATAAGAAAATGCAAACTGCATATTAACCATTATATTAACGCAGACAAGCAGTTTTTACATGGTTCACGACAATTGCGTGCAAATGAGTCCTTATAGGCTAAATTGCTTTATTTTACAAAGGTAAATCTATTTACACTATAACATTCAGGTTTAGATCATTCTCTCATAAGAAAATGCAAACTGCATATTAACCATTATTTAAACGCAGACAAGCAGTTTTCACATGCTTTACGACAATTAGGTGCAAATGAATCTTTATAGGCAAAATTGCTTTATTTCATGAGGGTAAGTCTATTTACACTATAACGTTCAGGTTTGGATCATTCTCTCATAAGAAAATGCAAACTGCATATTTACTATCATTTTCACGCAGACAAGCAGTTTTTACATGCTTCACGACAATTGCGTGCAAATGAGTCCTTATAGGCAAAATTGCGTTATTTTACAAAGGTTAGTCTATTTTCACTATAACATTCAGGTTTGGATCATTCTCTCATAAGAAAATGCAAACTGCATATTAACCATTATTTTAACGCATACAAGCAGTTTTTACATGCTTTATGACAATTAGATGCAATTAATGAGTCCTTATAGGCAAAATTGCTTTATTTCATGAAGGTAAGTCTATTTACATTATAACATTCAGGTTTGGATCAATCTCTCATAAGAAAATGCAAACTGCATATTAACCATTATTTTAACGCTGACAAGCAGTTTTTACATGCTTTATGACAATTAGGGGCAAATGAGTCCTTATAGGCAAAATTGCTTTATTTCATGAAGGTAAGTCTATTTACACTATAACATTCAGGTTTGGATCATTCTCTCATAAGAAAATGCAAACTGCATATTAACCATTATTTTAACGCATACAAGCAGTTTTTACATGCTTTATGACAATAAGATGCAAATGAGTCCTTATAGGCAAAATTGCTGTATTTCATTAAGGTAAGTCTATTTACACTATAACATTCAGGTTTGGATCATTCTCTCATAAGAAAATGCAAACTGCATATTAACCATTATTTTAACGCTGACAAGCAGTTTTTACATGCTTAACGACAATTAGGTGCAAATGAGTCCTTATAGGCAAAAGTGCTTTATTTCATGAGGGTAAGTCTATTTACACTATAACATTCAGGTTTGGATCATTCTCTCATAAGAAAATGCAAACTGCTGCAATTAACCATTTAACGCATACAAGCAGTTTTTACATGCTTTATGACAATTAGGGGCAAATGAGTGCTTATAGGCAAAATTGCTTTATATCATGAAGGTAAGTCTATTTACACTATAACATTCAGGTTTGGATCATTCTCTCATAAGAAAATGCAAACTGCATATTAACCATTATTTAAACGCAGACAAGCAGTTTTTACATGCTTTACGACAATTAGGTGCAAATGAGTCTTTATAGGCAAAATTGCTTTATTACATGAGGGTAAGTCTATTTACACTATAACATTCAGGTTTGGATCATTCTCTCATAAGAAAATGCAAACTGCATATTTACTATCATTTTCACGCAGACAAGCAGTTTTTATATGCTTCACGACAATTGCGTGCAAATAAGTCCTTATCGGCAAAATTGCTTTATTTCATGAAGGTAAGTCTATTTACATTATAACATTCAGGTTTGGATCATTCTCTCATAAGAAAATGCAAACTGCATATTAACCATTATTTTAACGCTGACAAGCAGTTTTTACATGCTTTATGACAATTAGGGGCAAATAAGTCCTTATAGGCAAAATTGCTTTATTTCATGAAGGTAAGTCTATTTACACTATAACATTCAGGTTTGGACCATTCTCTCATAAGAAAATGCAAACTGCATATTAACCATTATTTTAACGCAGACAAGCAGTTTTTACATGGTTCACGACAATTGCGTGCAAATGAGTCCTTATAGGCAAAATTGCTTTATTTTACAAAGGTAAGTCTATTTACACTATAACATTCAGGTTTAGATCATTCTCTAATAAGAAAATGCAAACTGCATATTAACCATTATTTAAACGCAGACAAGCAGTTTTCACATGCTTTACGACAATTAGGTGCAAATGAATCTTTATAGGCAAAATTGCTTTATTTCATGAGGGTAAGTCTATTTACACTATAACGTTCAGGTTTGGATCATTCTCTCATAAGAAAATGCAAACTGCATATTTACTATCATTTTCACGCAGACAAGCAGTTTTTACATGCTTCACGACAATTACGTGCAAATGAGTCCTTATAGGCAAAATTGCTTTATTTTACAAAGGTAAGTCTATTTACACTATACCATTCAGGTTTAGATCATTCTCTCATAAGAAAATGCAAACTGCATATTAACCATTATTTAAACGCAGACAAGCAGTTTTCACATGCTTTACGACAATTAGGTGCAAATGAGTCCTTATAGGCAAAATTGCTTTATTTCATGAGAATAAGTCTATTTACACTAAAACATTCAGGTTTGGATCATTCTCTCATAAGAAAATGCAAACTGCATATTAACCATTATTTTAACGCAGACAAGCAGTTTTTACATGCTTCACGACAATTGCGTGCAAATGAGTCCTTATAGGCAAATTTGCGTTATTTTACAAAGGTAAGTCTATTTACACTATAACATTCAGGTTTAGATCATTCTTTCATAAGAAAATGCAAACTGCATATTAACCATTATTTTAACGCATACAAGCAGTTTTTACATGCTTTATGACAATTAGATGCAATTAATGAGTCCTTATAGGCAAAATTGCTTTATTTCATTAAGGTTAGTCTATTTACACTAAAACATTCAGGTTTGGATCATTCTCTCATAAGAAAATGCAAACTGCATATTAACCGTTATTTTAACGCAGACAAGCAGTTTTTACATGGTTCACGACAATTGCGTGCAAATGAGTCCTTATAGGCAAAATTGCTTTATTTTACAAAGGTAAGTCTATTTACACTATAACATTCAGGTTTAGATCATTCTCTCATAAGAAAATGCAAACTGCATATTAACTATTATTTTAACGCATACACGCAGTTTTTACAAGCTTTATGACAATTAGGTGCAAATGGGTCCTTATAGGCAAAATTGCTTTATTTCATGAGGGTAAGTCTATTTGCACTATAACATTCAGGTTTGGATCATTCTCTCATAAGAAAATGCAAACTGCATATTTACTATTATTTTAACGCATACAAGCAGTTTTTACATGCTTTATGACAATTAGGTGCAAATGAGTCTTTATAGGCAAAATTGCTTTATTTCATGAGGGTAAGTCTATTTACACTAAAACATTCAGGTTTGGATCATTCTCTCATAAGAAAATGCAAACTGCATATTAACCATTATTTTAACGCAGACAAGCAGTTTTTACATGCTTCACGACAATTGCGTGCAAATGAGTCCTTATAGGCAAAATTGCGTTATTTTACAAAGGTTAGTCTATTTTCACTATAACATTCAGGTTTGGATCATTCTCTCATAAGAAAATGCAAACTGCATATTAACCATTATTTTAACGCATACAAGCAGTTTTTACATGCTTTATGACAATTAGGGGCAAATGAGTCCTTATAGGCAAAATTGCTTTATTTCATTAAGGTAAGTCTATTTACACTATAACATTCAGGTTTGGATCATTCTCTCATAAGAAAATGCAAACAGCATATTAACCATTATTTTAACGCTGACAAGCAGTTTTTACATGCTTTACGACAATTAGGTGCAAATGAGGCCTTATAGGCAAAAGTTCTATATTTCATGAGGGTATGTCTATTTACACTATAACAATCAGGTTTGGATCATTCTCTCATAAGAAAATGCAAACTGCATATTAACCATTATTTAAACGCAGACAAGCAGTTTTCACATGCTTTACGACAATTAGGTGCAAATGAATATTTATAGACAAAATTGCTTTATTTCATGAGGGTAAGTCTATTTACACTATAACGTTCAGGTTTGGATCATTCTCTCATAAGAAAATGCAAACTGCATATTAACCATTATTTTAACGCATCCAAGCTGTTTTTACATGCTTTATGACAATAAGGGGCAAATGAGTCCTTATAGGCAAAATTGATTTATTTCATGAAGATAAGTCTATTTACACTATAACATTCAGGTTTGGATCATTCCCTCATAAGAAAATGCAAACTGCATATTAACCATTATTTTAACGCAGACAAGCAGTTTTTACATTGTTCACGACAATTGCGTGCAAATGAGTCCTTATAGGCAAAATTGCTTTATTTTACAAAGGTAAGTCTATTTACACTATAACATTCAGGTTTGGATCATTCTCTCATAAGAAAATGCAAACTGCATAATAACCATTATTTAAACGCAGACAAGCAGTTTTCACATGCTTTACGACAATTAGGTGCAAATGAATCTTTATAGGCAAAATGGCTTTTTTTCATGAGGGTAAGTCTATTTACACTATAACGTTCAGGTTTGGATCATTCTCTCATAAGAAAATGCAAACTGCATATTTACTATCATTTTCACGCAGACAAGCAGTTTTTACATGCTTCACGACAATTGCGTGCAAATGAGTCCTTATAGGCAAAATTGCGTTATTTTACAAAGGTTAGTCTATTTTCACTATAACATTCAGGTTTGGATCATTCTCTCATAAGAAAATGCAAACTGCATATTAACCATTATTTTAACGCATACAAGCAGTTTTTACATGCTTTATGACAATTAGATGCAATTAATGAGTCCTTATAGGCAAAATTGCTTTATTTCATTAAGGTAAGTCTATTTACACTATAACATTCAGGTTTGGATCATTCTCTCATAAGAAAATGCAAACTGCATATTAACCATTATTTTAACGCAAACAAGCAGTTTTTACATGGTTCACGACAATTGCGTGCAAATGAAACCTTATAGGCAAAATTGCTTTATTTTACAAAGGTAAGTCTATTTACACTATAACATTCAGGTTTAGATCATTCTCTCATAAGAAAATGCAAACTTCATATTAACTATTATTTTAACGCATACACGCAGTTTTTACAAGCTTTATGACAATTAGATGCAAATGAGTCCTTATAGGCAAAATTGCTTTATTTCATGAGGGTAAGTCTATTTACACTATAACATTCAGGTTTGGATCGTTCTCTCATAAGAAAATGCAAACTGCATATTTACTATCATTTTAACGCAGACAAGCAGTTTTTACATGCTTCACGACAATTGCGTGCAAATGAGTCCTTATAGGCAAAATTGCGTTATATTACAAAGGTAAGTCTATTTTCACTATAACATTCAGGTTTGGATCATTCTCTCATATGAAAATGCAAACTGCATATTTACTATCATTTTCACGCAGACAAGCAGTTTTTACTTTTTACATGCTTCACGACAATTGCGTGCAAATAAGTCCTTATAGGCAAAATTGCTTTATTTTACAAAGGTCAGTCTATTTACACTATAACATTCAGGTTTGGATCATTCTCTCATAAGAAAATGAAAACTGCATATTAACCATTATTTTAACGCATACAAGCAGTTTTTACATGCTTTATGACAATTAGGGGCAAATGGGTCCTTATAGGCAAAATTGCTTTATTTCATGAAGGTTGGTCCATTTACACTATAACATTCAGGTTTGGATTATTCTCTCATAAGAAAATGCAAACTGCATATTAACCATTATTTTATTGCAGACAAGCAGTTTTTACATGCTTTACGACAATTAGGTGCAAATGAGTCCTTATAGGCAAAATTGCTTTATTTCATGAGGGTAAGTCTATTTACACTATGACATTCAGGTTTAAATCATTCTCTCCTAAGAAAATGCAAACTGCATATTAACCATTATTTCAACGCATACAAGCAGTTTTTACATGCTTTATGACAATTAGGTGCAAATGTGTCCTTATAGGCAAAATTGTTTTATTTCATGAGGGTAAGTCTATTTACACTATAACATTCAGGTTTGGATCATTCTCTCATAAGAAAATGAAAACTGCATATTAACCATTATTTTAACGCATACAAGCAGTTTTTACATGCTTTATGACAATTAGGGGCAAATGGGTCCTTATAGGCAAAATTGCTTTATTTCATGAAGGTTGGTCCATTTACACTATAACATTCAGGTTTGGATTATTCTCTCATAAGAAAATGCAAACTGCATATTAACCATTATTTTATTGCAGACAAGCAGTTTTTACATGCTTTACGACAATTAGGTGCAAATGAGTCCTTATAGGCAAAATTGCTTTATTTCACAAAGGTAAGTTTACTTACACTATAACATTCAGGTTTGGATCATTCTCTCACAAGAAAATGCAAACTGCATATTAACTATTATTTTAACGCATACAAGCTGTTTTTACATGCTTTATGACAATTAGGTGCAAATGAATCCCTATAGGCAAAATTGCTTTATTTCGTGAGGGTAAGTCTATTTACACTATAACCAACAGGTTTAGATCATTCTCTCATAAGAAAATGCAAACTGAATATTGACTATCATTTTCACGCAGACAAGCAGTTTTTACATGGTTTACGACAATTAGGTGCAAATAAGTCCTTAAAGGCAAAATTGTTTTATTTCACAAAGGTAAGTCTACTTTCACTATAACATTCAGGTTGGATCATTCTCTCATAAGAAAAATGCAAACTGCATATTAACCATTATTTTAACGCAGACAAGCAGTTTTTACATGCTTCACGATAATTGCGTGCGAATGAGTCCTTAGAGGAAAAATTGATTTATTTTACAAAGGTAAGTCTATTTACACTATAACATTCAGGTTTGGATCATTCTCTCATAAGAAAATGCAATCTGCATATTAACCATTATTTTAACGCATACAAGCAGTTTTTACATGCTTTATGACAATTAAGGGCAAATGAGTCCTTATAGGCAAAATAGCTTTATTTCATGAAGGTAAGTCTTTTTACACTATAACATTCAGGTTTGGATCATTCTCTCATAAGAAAATGCAAACTGCATATTAACCATTATTTAAACGCAGACAAGCAGTTTTTACATGCTTCACGACAATTGCGTGCAAATGAGTCCTTATAGGCAAAATTGCGTTATTTTACAAAGGTAAGTCTATTTTCACTATAACATTCAGGTTTGGATCATTCTCTCATAAGAAAATGCAAACTGCATATTTACCATTATTTTAACGCATACAAGCAGTTTTTACATGCTTTATGACAATTAGGGGCAAATGAGTCCTTATAGGCAAAATTGCTTTATTTCATTAAGGTAAGTCTATTTACACTATAACATTCAGGTTTGGATCATTCTCTCATAAGAAAATGCAAACTGCATATTAACCATTATTTTAACGCTGACAAGCAGTTTTTATATGCTTTACGACAATTAGGAGCAAATGAGGCTTTATAGGCAAAAGTGCATTATTTCATGAGGGTATGTCTATTTACACTATAACATTCAGGTTTGGATCATTCTCTCATAAGAAAATGCAAACTGCATATTAACCATTATTTAAACGCAGACAAGCAGTTATCACATGCTTTACGACAATTAGGTGCAAATGAATATTTATAGGCAAAATTGCTTTATTTCATGAAGGTAAGTCTATTTACACTATAACGTTCAGGTTTAGATCATTCTCTCATAAGAAAATGCAAACTGCATATTTACTATCATTTTCACGCAGACAAGCAGTTTTTACATGCTTCACGACAATTGCGTGCAAATGAGTCCTTATAGGCAAAATTGCGTTATTTTACAAAGGTTAGTCTATTTTCATTATAACATTCAGGTTTGGATCATTCTCTCATAAGAAAATGCAAACTGCATATTAACCATTATTTTAACGCAGACAAGCAGTTTTTATATGCTTCACGACAATTGCGTGCAAATGAGTCGTCATAGGCAAAATTGCTTTATTTTACAAAGGTAAGTCTATTTACACTCTAACATTCAGGTTTGGATCATTCTCTCATAAGAAAATGCAAACTGCATATTAACCATTATTTTAACGCATACAAGCAGTTTTTACATGCTTTATGACAATTAGGGGCAAATGAGTCCTTATAGGCAAAATTGCTTTATTTCATGAAGGTAAGACTATTTATACTATAACATTCAGGTTTGGATCATTCTCTCATAAGAAAATGCAAACTGCATATTAACCATTATTTAAACGCAGACAAGCAGTTTTTTCATGCTTTACGACAATTAGGTGCAAATGAGTCCTTATAAGCAAAATTGCTTTATTTCATGAGGGTAAGTCTATTTACACTATGACATTCAGGTTTAAATCATTCTCTCCTAAGAAAATGCAAACTGCATATTAACCATTATTTCAACGCATACAAGCAGTTTTTACATGCTTTATGACAATTAGGTGCAAATGTGTCCTTATAGGCAAAATTGCTTTATTTCATGAGGGTAAGTCTATTTACACTATAACGTTCAGGTTTGGATCATTCTCTCATAAGAAAATGCAAACTGCATATTTACTATCATTTTCACGCAGACAAGCAGTTTTTACATGCTTCACGACAATTGCGTGCAAATGAGTCCTTATAGGCAAAATTGCGTTATTTTACAAAGGTTAGTCTATTTTCACTATAACATTCAGGTTTGGATCATTCTCTCATAAGAAAATGCAAACTGCATATTAACCATTATTTTAACGCAAACAAGCAGTTTTTACATGGTTCACGACAATTGCGTGCAAATGAAACCTTATAGGCAAAATTGCTTTATTTTACAAAGGTAAGTCTATTTACACTATAACATTCAGGTTTAGATCATTCTCTCATAAGAAAATGCAAACTGCATATTAACTATTATTTTAACGCATACACGCAGTTTTTACAAGCTTTATGACAATTAGATGCAAATGAGTCCTTATAGGCAAAATTGCTTTATTTCATGAGGGTAAGTCTATTTACACTATAACATTCAGGTTTGGATCATTCTCTCATAAGAAAATGCAAACTGCATATTTACTATCATTTTAACGCATACAAGCAGTTTTTACATGCTTTATGACAATTAGGTGCAAATGAGTCTTTATAGGCAAAATTGCTTTATTTCATGAGGGTAAGTCTATATACACTAAAACATTCAGGTTTGGATCATTCTCTCATAAGAAAATGCAAACTGCATATTAACCATAATTTTAACGCAGACATGCAGTTTTTACATGCTTCACGACAATTGCGTGCAAATGAGTCCTTATAGGCAAAATTGCGTTATATTACAAAGGTTAGTCTATTTTCACTATAACATTCAGGTTTGGATCATTCTCTCATATGAAAATGCAAACTGCATATTTACTATCATTTTCACGCAGACAAGCAGTTTTTACTTTTTACATGCTTCACGACAATTGCGTGCAAATAAGTCCTTATAGGCAAAATTGCTTTATTTTACAAAGGTAAGTCTATTTACACTATAACATTCAGGTTTGGATCATTCTCTCATAAGAAAATGCAAACTGCATATTAACCATTATTTTAACGCAGACAAGCAGTTTTTATATGCTTCACGACAATTGCGTGCAAATGAGTCCTTATAAGCAAAATTGCTTTATTTTACAAAGGTAAGTCTATTTACACTATAACATTAAGGTTTGGATCATTCTCTCATAAGAAAATGCAAACTGCATATTTACTATCATTTTTACGCAGAGTAGCAGTTTTTACATGCTTCACGACAATTGCGTGCAAATGAGTCGTCATAGGCAAAATTGCTTTATTTTACAAAGGTAAGTCTATTTACACTCTAACATTCAGGTTTGGATCATTCTCTCATAAGAAAATGCAAACTGCATATTAACCATTATTTTAACGCATACAAGCAGTTTTTACATGCTTTATGACAATTAGGGGCAAATGAGTCCTTATAGGCAAAATTGCTTTATTTCATGAAGGTAAGTCTATTTATACTATAACATTCAGGTTTGGATCATTCTCTTATAAGAAAATGCAAACTGCATATTAACCATTATTTAAACGCAGACAAGCAGTTTTTTCATGCTTTACGACAATTAGGTGCAAATGAGTCCTTATAAGCAAAATTGCTTTATTTCATGAGGGTAAGTCTATTTACACTATGACATTCAGGTTTAAATCATTCTCTCCTAAGAAAATGCAAACTGCATATTAACTATTATTTCAACGCATACAAGCAGTTTTTACATGCTTTATGACAATTAGGTGCAAATGTGTTCTTATAGGCAAAATTGCTTTATTTCATGAGGGTAAGTCCATTTACACTATAACATTCAGGTTTGGATTATTCTCTCATAAGAAAATGCAAACTGCATATTAACCATTATTTTATTGCAGACAAGCAGTTTTTACATACTTTACGACAATTAGGTGCAAATGAGTCCTTATAGGCAAAATTGCTTTATTTCACAAAGGTAAGTTTACTTACACTATAACATTCAGGTTTGGATCATTCTCTCACAAGAAAATGCCAACTGCATATTAACTATTATTTTAACGCATACAAGCTGTTTTTACATGCTTTATGACAATTAGGTGCAAATGTGTCCTTATAGGCAAAATTGCTTTATTTCATGAGGGTAAGTCCATTTACACTATAACATTCAGGTTTGGATTATTCTCTCATAAGAAAATGCAAACTGCATATTAACCATTATTTTATTGCAGACAAGCAGTTTTTACATGCTTTACGACAATTAGGTGCAAATGAGTCCTTATAGGCAAAATTGCTTTATTTCACAAAGGTAAGTTTACTTACACTATAACATTCAGGTTTGGATCATTCTCTCACAAGAAAATGCCAACTGCATATTAACTATTATTTTAACGCATACAAACAGTTTTTACATGCTTTATGACAATTAGGTGCAAATGAATCCCTATAGGCAAAATTGCTTTATTTCGTGAGGGTAAGTCTATTTACACTATATCCAACAGGTTTGGATCATTCTCTCATAAGAAAATGCAAACTGAATATTGACTATCATTTTCACGCAGACAAGCAGTTTTTACATGGTTTACGACAATTAGGTGCAAATAAGTCCTTAAAGGCAAAATTGTTTTATTTCACAAAGGTAAGTCTACTTTCACTATAACATTCAGGTTGGATCATTCTCTCATAAGAAAATGCAAACTGCATATTAACCATTATTTTAACGCAGACAAGCAGTTTTTACATGCTTCACGACAATTGCGTGCGAATGAGTCCTTATAGGCAAAATTGATTTATTTTACAACGGTAAGTCTATTTACACTATAACATTCAGGTTTGGATCATTCTCTCATAAGAAAATGCAATCTGCATATTAACCATTATTTTAACGCATACAAGCAGTTTTTACATGCTTTATGACAATTAAGGGCAAATGAGTCCTTATAGGCAAAATTGCTTTATTTCATGAAGGTAAGTCTTTTTACACTATAACATTCAGGTTTGGATCATTCTCTCATAAGAAAATGCAAACTGCATATTAACCATTATTTAAACGCAGACAAGCAGTTTTTACATGCTTCACGACAATTGCGTGCAAATGAGTCCTTATAGGCAAAATTGCGTTATTTTACAAAGGTAAGTCTATTTTCACTATAACATTCAGGTTTGGATCATTCTCTCATAAGAAAATGCAAACTGCATATTAACCATTATTTTAACGCATCCAAGCTGTTTTTACATGCTTTATGACAATAAGGGGCAAATGAGTCCTTATAGGCAAAATTGATTTATTTCATGAAGATAAGTCTATTTACACTATAACATTCAGGTTTGGATCATTCCCTCATAAGAAAATGCAAACTGCATATTAACCATTATTTTAACGCAGACAAGCAGTTTTTACATTGTTCACGACAATTGCGTGCAAATGAGTCCTTATAGGCAAAATTGCATTATTTTACAAAGGTAAGTCTATTTACACTATAACATTCAGGTTTGGATCATTCTCTCATAAGAAAATGCAAACTGCATATTAACCATTATTTAAACGCAGACAAGCAGTTTTCACATGCTTTACGACAATTAGGTGCAAATGAATCTTTATAGGCAAAATTGCTTTATTTCATGAGGGTAAGTCTATTTACACTATAACGTTCAGGTTTGGATCATTCTCTCATAAGAAAATGCAAACTGCATATTTACTATCATTTTCACGCAGACAAGCAGTTTTTACATGCTTCACGACAATTGCGTGCAAATGAGTCCTTATAGGCAAAATTGCGTTATTTTACAAAGGTTAGTCTATTTTCACTATAACATTCAGGTTTGGATCATTCTCTCATAAGAAAATGCAAACTGCATATTAACCATTATTTTAACGCATACAAGCAGTTTTTACATGCTTTATGACAATTAGATGCAATTAATGAGTCCTTATAGGCAAAATTGCTTTATTTCATTAAGGTAAGTCTATTTACACTATAACATTCAGGTTTGGATCATTCTCTCATAAGAAAATGCAAACTGCATATTAATAATTATTTTAACGCAAACAAGCAGTTTTTACATGGTTCACGACAATTGCGTGCAAATAAAACCTTATAGGCAAAATTGCTTTATTTTACAAAGGTAAGTCTATTTACACTATAACATTCAGGTTTAGATCATTCTCTCATAAGAAAATGCAAACTGCATATTAACCATTATTTTAACGCAGACAAGCAGTTTTTACATGCTTCACGACAATTGCGTGCAAATGAGTCCTTATAGGCAAAATTGCGTTATTTTACAAAGGTTAGTCTATTTTCACTATAACATTCAGGTTTGGATCATTCTCTCATAAGAAAATGCAAACTGCATATTAACCATTATTTTAACGCATACAAGCAGTTTTTACATGCTTTATGACAATTAGGGGCAAATGAGTCCTTATAGGCAAAATTGCTTTATTTCATGAGGGTAAGTCTATTTACACTATACCATTCAGGTTTGGATCATTCTCTCATAAGAAAATGCAAACTGCATATTTACTATCATTTTCACGCAGACAAGCAGTTTTCACAAGTTTTACGACAATTAGGTAGAAGTAAGTCTTTAAAGTCAAAATTGTTTTATTTCACAAAGGTAAGTCTACTTTCACTATAACATTCAGATTTGGATCATTCTCTCATAAGAAAATGCAAACTGCATATTTACTATCATTTTCACGAAGACAAGCAGTTTTTACATGCTTCACGACAATTGCGTGCAAATGAGTGTTTATAAGCAAAATTGCTTTATTTTACAAAGGTAAGTCTATTTACACTATAACATTCAGGTTTAGATCATTCTCTCATAAGAAAATGCAAACTGCATATTAACCATTATTTAACGCATACAAGCAGTTTTTACATGCTTTATGACAATTAGATGCAAATGAGTCCTTATAGGCAAAATTGCTTTATTTCATTAAGGTAAGTCTATTTACACTATAACATTCAGGTTTGGATCATTCTCTCCTAAGAAAATGCAAACTGCATATTTACTATCATTTTCACGCAGACAAGCAGTTTTCACATGTTTTACGACAATTAGGTGGAAATAAGTCCTTAAAGGCAAAATTGTTTTATTTCACAAAGGTAAGTCTACTTTCACTATAACATTCAGGTTTGGATCATTCTCTCATAAGAAAATGCAAACTGCATATAAACCATTATTTTAACGCAGACAAGCAGTTTTTATATGCTTCACGACAATTCCGTGCAAATGAGTCCTTATAAGCAAAATTGCTTTATTTTACAAAGGTAAGTCTATTTACACTATAACATTCAGGTTTGGATTCTTCTCTCATAAGAAAATGCAAACTGCATATTACCATTTTTTTAACGCATACAAGCAGTTTTTACATGCTTTATGACAATTAGGGGCAAATGAGTCCTTATAGGCAAAAGTGCTTTATTTCATGAAGGTAAGTCTATTTACACTATAACATTCAGGTTTGGATCTTTCTCTCATAAGAAAATGCAAACTTCATATTAACCATTATTTAAACGCAGACAAGCAGTTTTTACATGCTTTATGACAATTAGGTGCAAATGAGTCTTTATAGGCAAAATTGCTTTATTTCATGAGGGTAAGTCTATTTACACGATAACATTCAGGTTTGGATCATTCTCTCATAAGAAAATGCAAACTGCATATTTACTATCATTTTTACGCATACAAGCAGTTTTTACATGCTTTATGACAATTAGATGCAATTAATGAGTCCTTATAGGCAAAAGTGCTTTATTTCATGAGGGTAAGTCTATTTACACTATAACATTCAGGTTTGGATCATTCTCTCATAAGAAAATGCAAACTGCTGCAATTAACCATTATTTTAACGCATACAAGCAGTTTTTACATGCTTTATGACAATTAGGGGCAAATGAGTGCTTATAGGCAAAATTGCTTTATATCATGAAGGTAAGTCTATTTACACTATAACATTCAGGTTTGGATCATTCTCTCATAAGAAAATGCAAACTGCATATTAACCATTATTTAAACGCAGACAAGCAGTTTTTACATGCTTTACGACAATTAGGTGCAAATGAGTCTTTATAGGCAAAATTGCTTTATTACATGAGGGTAAGTCTATTTACACTATAACATTCAGGTTTAGATCATTCTCTCATAAGAAAATGCAAACTGCATATTTACTATCATTTTCACGCAGACAAGCAGTTTTTATATGCTTCACGACAATTGCGTGCAAATAAGTCCTTATAGGCAAAATTGCTTTATTTCATGAAGGTAAGTCTATTTACATTATAACATTCAGGTTTGGATCATTCTCTCATAAGAAAATGCAAACTGCATATTAACGATTATTTTAACGCTGACAAGCAGTTTTTACATGCTTTATGACAATTAGGGGCAAATAAGTCCTTATAGGCAAAATTGCTTTATTTCATGAAGGTAAGTCTATTTACACTATAACATTCAGGTTTGGATCATTCTCTCATAAGAAAATGCAAACTGCATATTAACCATTATTTTAACGCAGACAAGCAGTTTTTACATGCTTCACGACAATTGCGTGCGAATGAGTCCTTAGAGGCAAAATTGATTTATTTTACAAAGGTAAGTCTATTTACACTATAACATTCAGGTTTGGATCATTCTCTCATAAGAAAATGCAATCTGCATATTAACCATTATTTTAACGCATACAAGCAGTTTTTACATGCTTTATGACAATTAAGGGCAACATGAGTCCTTATAGGCAAAATAGCTTTATTTCATGAAGGTAAGTCTTTTTACACTATAACATTCAGGTTTGGATCATTCTCTCATAAGAAAATGCAAACTGCATATTAACCATTATTTAAACGCAGACAAGCAGTTTTTACATGCTTCACGACAATTGCGTGCAAATGAGTCCTTATAGGCAAAATTGCGTTATTTTACAAAGGTAAGTCTATTTTCACTATAACATTCAGGTTTGGATCATTCTCTCATAAGAAAATTCAAACTGCATATTTACCATTATTTTAACGCATACAAGCAGTTTTTACATGCTTTATGACAATTAGGGGCAAATGAGTCCTTATAGGCAAAATTGCTTTATTTCATTAAGGTAAGTCTATTTACACTATAACATTCAGGTTTGGATCATTCTCTCATAAGAAAATGCAAACTGCATATTAACCATTATTTTAACGCTGACAAGCAGTTTTTACATGCTTTACGACAATTAGGTGCAAATGAGGCCTTATAGGCAAAAGTGCATTATTTCATGAGGGTATGTCTATTTGCACTATAACATTCAGGTTTGGATCATTCTCTCATAAGAAAATGCAAACTGCATATTAACCATTATTTAAACGCAGACAAGCAGTTTTCACATGCTTTACGACAATTAGGTGCAAATGAATATTTATAGGCAAAATTGCTTTATTTCATGAGGGTAAGTCTATTTACACTATAACGTTCAGGTTTGGATCATTCTCTCATAAGAAAATGCAAACTGCATATTTACTATCATTTTCACGCAGACAAGCAGTTTTTACATGCTTCACGACAATTGCGTGCAAATGAGTCCTTATAGGCAAAATTGCGTTATTTTACAAAGGTTAGTCTATTTACACTATAACATTCAGGTTTGGATCATTCTCTCATAAGAAAATGCAAACTGCATATTAACCATTATTTTAACGCAGACAAGCAGTTTTTATATGCTTCACGACAATTGCGTGCAAATGAGTCCTTATAAGCAAAATTGCTTTATTTTACAAAGGTAAGTCTATTTACACTATAACATTAAGGTTTGGATCATTCTCTCATAAGAAAATGCAAACTGCATATTTACTATCATTTTTACGCAGACTAGCAGTTTTTACATGCTTCACGACAATTGCGTGCAAATGAGTCGTCATAGGCAAAATTGCTTTATTTTACAAGGGTAAGTCTATTTACACTCTAACATTCAGGTTTGGATCATTCTCTCATAAGAAAATGCAAACTGCATATTAACCATTATTTTAACGCATACAAGCAGTCTTTACATGCTTTATGACAATTAGGGGCAAATGAGTCCTTATAGGCAAAATTGCTTTATTTCATGAAGGTAAGACTATTTATACTATAACATTCAGGTTTGGATCATTCTCTCATAAGAAAATGCAAACTGCATATTAACCATTATTTAAACGCAGACAAGCAGTTTTTTCATGCTTTACGACAATTAGGTGCAAATGAGTCCTTATAAGCAAAATTGCTTTATTTCATGAGGGTAAGTCTATTTACACTATGACATTCAGGTTTAAATCATTCTCTCCTAAGAAAATGCAAACTGCATATTAACCATTATTTCAACGCATACAAGCAGTTTTTACATGCTTTATGACAATTAGGTGCAAATGTGTTCTTATAGGCAAAATTGCTTTATTTCATGAGGGTAAGTCTATTTACACTATAACGTTCAGGTTTGGATCATTCTCTCATAAGAAAATGCAAACTGCATATTTACTATCATTTTCACGCAGACAAGCAGTTTTTACATGCTTCACGACAATTGCGTGCAAATGAGTCCTTATAGGCAAAATTGCGTTATTTTACAAAGGTTAGTCTATTTTCACTATAACATTCAGGTTTGGATCATTCTCTCATAAGAAAATGCAAACTGCATATTAACCATAATTTTAACGCAGACATGCAGTTTTTACATGCTTCACGACAATAATTGCGTGCAAATGAGTCCTTATAGGCAAAATTGCGTTATATTACAAAGGTTAGTCTATTTTCACTATAACATTTAGGTTTGGATCATTCTCTCATATGAAAATGCAAACTGCATATTTACTATCATTTTCACGCAGACAAGCAGTTTTTACTTTTTACATGCTTCAAGACAATTGCGTGCAAATAAGTCCTTATAGGCAAAATTGCTTTATTTTACAAAGGTAAGTCTATTTACACTATAACATTTAGGTTTGGATCATTCTCTCATAAGAAAATGCAAACTGCATATTAACCATTATTTTAACGCAGACAAGCAGTTTTTATATGCTTCACGACAATTGCGTGCAAATGAGTCCTTATAAGCAAAATTGCTTTATTTCATGAAGGTAAGTCTATTTATACTATAACATTCAGGTTTGGATCATTCTCTTATAAGAAAATGCAAACTGCATATTAACCATTATTTAAACGCAGACAAGCAGTTTTTTCATGCTTTACGACAATTAGATGCAAATGAGTCCTTATAAGCAAAATTGCTTTATTTCATGAGGGTAAGTCTATTTACACTATGACATTCAGGTTTAAATCATTCTCTCCTAAGAAAATGCAAACTGCATAGTAACCATTATTTCAACGCATACAAGCAGTTTTTACATGCTTTATGACAATTAGGTGCAAATGTGTCCTTATAGGCAAAATTGCTTTATTTCATGAGGGTAAGTCCATTTACACTATAACATTCAGGTTTGGATTATTCTCTCATAAGAAAATGCAAACTGCATATTAACCATTATTTTATTGCAGACAAGCAGTTTTTACATGCTTTACGACAATTAGGTGCAAATGAGTCCTTATAGGCAAAATTGCTTTATTTCACAAAGGTAAGTTTACTTACACTATAACATTCAGGTTTGGATCATTCTCTCACAAGAAAATGCCAACTGCATATTAACTATTATTTAACGCATACAAGCTGTTTTTACATGCTTTATGACAATTAGGTGCAAATGTGTCCTTATAGGCAAAATTGCTTTATTTCATGAGGGTAAGTCCATTTACACTATAACATTCAGGTTTGGATTATTCTCTCATAAGAAAATGCAAACTGCATATTAACCATTATTTTATTGCAGACAAGCAGTTTTTACATGCTTTATAACAATTAGGTGCAAATGAGTCCTTATAGGCAAAATTGCTTTATTTCACAAAGGTAAGTTTACTTACACTATAACATTCAGGTTTGGATCATTCTCTCACAAGAAAATGCTAACTGCATATTAACTATTATTTTAACGCATACAAACAGTTTTTACATGCTTTATGACAATTAGGTGCAAATGAATCCCTATAGGCAAAATTGCTTTATTTCGTGAGGGTAAGTCTATTTACACTATATCCAACAGGTTTGGATCATTCTCTCATAAAAAAATGCAAACTGAATATTGACTATCATTTTCACGCAGACAAGCAGTTTTTACATGGTTTACGACAATTAGGTGCAAATAAGTCCTTAAAGGCAAAATTGTTTTATTTCACAAAGGTAAGTCTACTTTCACTATAACATTCAGGTTGGATCATTCTCTCATAAGAAAATGAAAACTGCATATTAACCATTATTTTAACGCAGACAAGCAGTTTTTACATGCTTCACGACATTTGCGTGCGAATGAGTCCTTATAGGCAAAATTGATTTATTTTACAAAGGTAAGTCTATTTACACTATAACATTCAGGTTTGGATCATTCTCTCATAAGAAAATGCAATCTGCATATTAACCATTATTTTAACGCATACAAGCAGTTTTTACATGCTTTATGACAATTAAGGGCAAATGAGTCCTTATAGGCAAAATTGCTTTATTTCATGAAGGTAAGTCTTTTTACACTATAACATTCAGGTTTGGATCATTCTCTCATAAGAAAATGCAAACTGCATATTAACCATTATTTAAACGCAGACAAGCAGTTTTTACATGCTTCACGACAATTGCGTGCAAATGAGTCCTTATAGGCAAAATTGCGTTATTTTACAAAGGTAAGTCTATTTTCACTATAACATTCAGGTTTGGATCATTCTCTCATAAGAAAATGCAAACTGCATATTAACCATTATTTTAACGCATCCAAGCTGTTTTTACATGCTTTATGACAATAAGGGGCAAATGAGTCCTTATAGGCAAAATTGATTTATTTCATGAAGATAAATCTATTTACACTATAACATTCAGGTTTGGATCATTCCCTCATAAGAAAATGCAAACTGCATATTAACCATTATTTTAACGCAGACAAGCAGTTTTTACATTGTTCACGACAATTGCGTGCAAATGAGTCCTTATAGGCAAAATTGCTTTATTTTACAAAGGTAAGTCTATTTACACTATAACATTCAGGTTTGGATCATTCTCTCATAAGAAAATGCAAACTGCATATTAACCATTATTTAAACGCAGACAAGCAGTTTTCACATGCTTTACGACAATTAGGTGCAAATGAATCTTTATAGGCAAAATTGCTTTATTTCATGAGGGTAAGTCTATTTACACTATAACGTTCAGGTTTGGATCATTCTCTCATAAGAAAATGCAAACTGCATATTTACTATCATTTTCACGCAGACAAGCAGTTTTTACATGCTTCACGACAATTGCGTGCAAATGAGTCCTTATAGGCAAAATTGCGTTATTTTACAAAGGTTAGTCTATTTTCACTATAACTTTCAGGTTTGGATCATTCTCTCATAAGAAAATGCAAACTGCATATTAACCATTATTTTAACGCATACAAGCAGTTTTTACATGCTTTATGACAATTAGATGCAATTAATGAGTCCTTATAGGCAAAATTGCTTTATTTCATTAAGGTAAGTCTATTTACACTATAACATTCAGGTTTGGATCATTCTCTCATAAGAAAATGCAAACTGCATATTAACCATTATTCTAACGCAAACAAGCAGTTTTTACATGGTTCACGACAATTGCGTGCAAATGAAACCTTATAGGCAAAATTGCTTTATTTTACAAAGGTAAGTCTATTTACACTATAACATTCAGGTTTAGATCATTCTCTCATAAGAAAATGCAAACTGCATATTAACCATTATTTTAACGCAGACAAGCAGTTTTTACATGCTTCACGACAATTGCGTGCAAATGAGTCCTTATAGGCAAAATTGCGTTATTTTACAAAGGTTAGTCTATTTTCACTATAACATTCAGGTTTGGATCATTCTCTCATAAGAAAATGCAAACTGCATATTAACCATTATTTTAACGCATACAAGCAGTTTTTACATGCTTTATGACAATTAGGGGCAAATGAGTCCTTGAAGGCAAAATTGCTTTATTTCATGAGGGTAAGTCTATTTACACTATAACATTCAGGTTTGGATCATTCTCTCATAAGAAAATGCAAACTGCATATTTACTATCATTTTCACGCAGACAAGCAGTTTTCACAAGTTTTACGACAATTAGGTAGAAGTAAGTCTTTAAAGTCAAAATTGTTTTATTTCACAAAGGTAAGTCTACTTTCACTATAACATTCAGATTTGGATCATTCTCTCATAAGAAAATGCAAACTGCATATTTACTATCATTTTCACGAAGACAAGCAGTTTTTACATGCTTCACGACAATTGCGTGCAAATGAGTGTTTATAAGCAAAATTGCTTTATTTTACAAAGATAAGTCTATTTACACTATAACATTCAGGTTTAGATCATTCTCTCATAAGAAAATGCAAACTGCATATTAACCATTATTTAACGCATACAAGCAGTTTTTACATGCTTTATGACAATTAGATGCAAATGAGTCCTTATAGGCAAAATTGCTTTATTTCATTAAGGTAAGTCTATTTACACTATAACATTCAGGTTTGGATCATTCTCTCATAAGAAAATGCAAACTGCATATTAACCATTATTTAAACGCAGACAAGCAGTTTTTACATGCTTTACGACAATTAGGTGCAAATGAGTCTTTATAGGCAAAATTGCTTTATTACATGAGGGTAAGTCTATTTACACTATAACATTCAGGTTTGGATCATTCTCTCATAAGAAAATGCAAACTGCATATTTACTATCATTTTCACGCAGACAAGCAGTTTTTATATGCTTCACGACAATTGCGTGCAAATAAGTCCTTATAGGCAAAATTGCTTTATTTCATGAAGGTAAGTCTATTTACATTATAACATTCAGGTTTGGATCATTCTCTCATAAGAAAATGCAAACTGCATATTAACCATTATTTTAACGCTGACAAGCAGTTTTTACATGCTTTATGACAATTAGGGGCAAATAATTCCTTATAGGCAAAATTGCTTTATTTCATGAAGGTAAGTCTATTTACACTATAACATTCAGGTTTGGATCATTCTCTCATAAGAAAATGCAAACTGCATATTAACCATTATTTTAACGCAGACAAGCAGTTTTTACATGGTTCACGACAATTGCGTGCAAATGAGTCCTTATAGGCAAAATTGCTTTATTTCATAAAGGTAAGTCTATTTACACTATAACATTCAGGTTTGGATCATTCTCTCATTAGAAAATGCAAACTGCATATTAACCATTATTTTAACGCATACAAGCAGTTTTTACATGCTTTATGACAATTAGATGCAATTAATGAATCCTTATAGGCAAAATTGCTTTATTTCATTAAGGTAAGTCTATTTACACTATAACATTCAGGTTTGGATCATTCTCTCATAAGAAAATGCAAACAGCATATTAACCATTATTTTAACGCTGACAAGCAGTTTTTACATGCTTTACGACAATTAGGTGCAAATGAGGCCTTATAGGCAAAAGTGCTATATTTCATGAGGGTATGTCTATTTACACTATAACATTCAGGTTTGGATCATTCTCTCATAAGAAAATGCAAACTGCATATTAACCATTAATTAAACGCAGACAAGCAGTTTTCACATGCTTTACGACAATTAGGTGCAAATGAATATTTATAGACAAAATTGCTTTATTTCATGAGGGTAAGTCTATTTACACTATAACGTTCAGGTTTGGATCATTCTCTCATAAGAAAATGCAAACTGCATATTTACTATCATTTTCACGCAGACAAGCAGTTTTTACATGCTTCTCGACAATTGCGTGCAAATGAGTCCTTATAGGCAAAATTGCGTTATTTTACAAAGGTTAGTCTATTTTCACTATAACATTCAGGTTTGGATCATTCTCTCATAAGAAAATGCAAACTGCATATTAACCATTATTTTAACGCATCCAAGCTGTTTTTACATGCTTTATGACAATAAGGGGCAAATGAGTCCTTATAGGCAAAATTGATTTATTTCATGAAGATAAGTCTATTTACACTATAACATTCAGGTTTGGATCATTCCCTCATAAGAAAATGCAAACTACATATTAACCATTATTTTAACGCAGACAAGCAGTTTTTACATTGTTCACAATTGCGTGCAAATGAGTCCTTATAGGCAAAATTGCTTTATTTTACAAAGGTAAGTCTATTTACACTATAACATTCAGGTTTGGATCATTCTCTCATAAGAAAATGCAAACTGCATATTAACCATTATTTAAACGCAGACAAGCAGTTTTCACATGCTTTACGACAATTAGGTGCAAATGAATCTTTATAGGCAAAATTGCTTTATTTCATGAGGGTAAGTCTATTTACACTATAACGTTCAGGTTTGGATCATTCTCTCATAAGAAAATGCAAACTGCATATTTACTATCATTTTCACGCAGACAAGCAGTTTTTACATGCTTCACGACAATTGCGTGCAAATGAGTCCTTATAGGCAAAATTGCGTTATTTTACAAAGGTTAGTCTATTTTCACTATAACATTCAGGTTTGGATCATTTTCTCATAAGAAAATGCAAACTGCATATTAACCATTATTTTAACGCATACAAGCAGTTTTTACATGCTTTATGACAATTAGATGCAATTAATGAGTCCTTATAGGCAAAATTGCTTTATTTCATTAAGGTAAGTCTATTTACACTATAACATTCAGGTTTGGATCATTCTCTCATAAGAAAATGCAAACTGCATATTAACCATTATTTTAACGCAAACAAGCAGTTTTTACATGGTTCACGACAATTGCGTGCAAATGAAACCTTATAGCCAAAATTGCTTTATTTTACAAAGGTAAGTCTATTTACACTATAACATTCAGGTTTAGATCATTCTCTCATAAGAAAATGCAAACTGCATATTAACTATTATTTTAACGCATACACGCAGTTTTTACAAGCTTTATGACAATTAGATGCAAATGAGTCCTTATAGGCAAAATTGCTTTATTTCATGAGTGTAAGTCTATTTACACTATAACATTCAGGTTTGGATCATTCTCTCATAAGAAAATGCAAACTGCATATTTACTATCATTTTAACGCATACAAGCAGTTTTTACATGCTTTATGACAATTAGGTGCAAATGAGTCTTTATAGGCAAAATTGCTTTATTTCATGAGGGTAAGTCTATTTACACTAAAACATTCAGGTTTGGATCATTCTCTCATAA
Source organism: Xanthostigma xanthostigma (assembly GCA_963575645.1). Taxonomy (NCBI): domain Eukaryota; kingdom Metazoa; phylum Arthropoda; class Insecta; order Raphidioptera; family Raphidiidae; genus Xanthostigma; species Xanthostigma xanthostigma. Next base: position 32,811,276 of record OY754470.1, on the reverse strand, counting down.
GAAAATGCAAACTGCATATTAACCATAATTTTAACGCAGACAAGCAGTTTTTACATGCTTCACGACAATTGGGTGCAAATGAGTCCTTATAGGCAAAATTGCGTTATATTACAAAGGTTAGTCTATTTTCACTATAACATTCAGGTTTGGATCATTCTCTCATATGAAAATGCAAACTGCATATTTACTATCATTTTCACGCAGACAAGCAGTTTTTACTTTTTACATGCTTCACGACAATTGCGTGCAAATAAGTCCTTATAGGCAAAATTGCTTTATTTTACAAAGGTAAGTCTATTTACACTATAACATTCAGGTTTGGATCATTTTCTCATAAGAAAATGCAAACTGCATATTAACCATTATTTTAACGCAGACAAGCAGTTTTTATATGCTTCACGACAATTGCGTGCAAATGAGTCCTTATAAGCAAAATTGCTTTATTTTACAAAGGTAAGTCTATTTACACTATAACATTAAGGTTTGGATCATTCTCTCATAAGAAAATGCAAACTGCATATTTACTATCATTTTTACGCAGACTATCAGTTTTTACATGCTTCACGACAATTGCGTGCAAATGAGTCGTCGTAGGCAAAATTGCTTTATTTTACAAAGGTAAGTCTATTTACACTCTAACATTCAGGTTTGGATCATTCTCTCATAAGAAAATGCAAACTGCATATTAACCATTATTTTAACGCATACAAGCAGTTTTTACATGCTTTATGACAATTAGGGGCAAATGAGTCCTTATAGGCAAAATTGCTTTATTTCATGAAGGTAAGTCTATTTATACTATAACATTCAGGTTTGGATCATTCTCTCATAAGAAAATGCAAACTGCATATTAACCATTATTTAAACGCAGACAAGCAGTTTTTTCATGCTTTACGACAATTAGGTGCAAATGAGTCCTTATAAGCAGAATTGCTTTATTTCATGAGGGTAAGTCTATTTACACTATGACATTCAGGTTTAAATCATTCTCTCCTAAGAAAATGCAAACTGCATATTAACCATTATTTCAACGCATACAAGCAGTTTTTACATGCTTTATGACAATTAGGTGCAAATGTGTCCTTATAGGCAAAATTGCTTTATTTCATGAGGGTAAGTCTATTTACACTATAACATTCAGGTTTGGATCATTCTCTCATAAGAAAATGAAAACTGCATATTAACCATTATTTTAACGCATACAAGCAGTTTTTACATGCTTTATGACAATTAGGGGCAAATGGGTCCTTATAGGCAAAATTGCTTTATTTCATGAAGGTTAGTCCATTTACACTATAACATTCAGGTTTGGATTATTCTCTCATAAGAAAATGCAAACTGCATATTAACCATTATTTTATTGCAGACAAGCAGTTTTTACATGCTTTACGACAATTAGGTGCAAATGAGTCCTTATAGGCAAAATTGCTTTATTTCACAAAGGTAAGTTTACTTACACTATAACATTCAGGTTTGGATCATTCTCTCACAAGAAAATGCAAACTGCATATTAACTATTATTTTAACGCATACAAGCAGTTTTTACATGCTTTATGACAATTAGGTGCAAATGAATCCCTATAGGCAAAATTGCTTTATTTCGTGAGGGTAAGTCTATTTACACTATAACCAACAGGTTTGGATCATTCTCTCATAAGAAAATGCAAACTGAATATTGACCATCATTTTCACGCAGACAAGCAGTTTTTACATGGTTTACGACAATTAGGTGCAAATAAGTCCTTAAAGGCAAAATTGTTTTATTTCACAAAGGTAAGTCTACTTTCACTATAACATTCAGGTTGGATCATTCTCTCATAAGAAAATGCAAACTGCATATTAACCATTATTTTAACGCAGACAAGCAGTTTTTACATGCTTCACGACAATTGCGTGCGAATGAGTCCTTATAGGCAAAATTGCATTATTTCATGAGGGTAAGTCTATTTACACTATAACATTCAGGTTTGGATCATTCTCTCATAAGAAAATGCAATCTGCATATTAACCATTATTTTAACGCATACAAGCAGTTTTTACATGCTTTATGACAATTAAGGGCAAATGAGTCCTTATAGGCAAAAGTGCTTTATTTCATGAAGGTAAGTCTTTTTACACTATAACATTCAGGTTTAGATCATTCTCTCATAAGAAAATGCAAACTGCATATTAACCATTATTTAAACGCAGACAAGCAGTTTTTACATGCTTCACGACAATTGCGTGCAAATGAGTCCTTATAGGCAAAATTGCGTTATTTTACAAAGGTAAGTCTATTTTCACTATAACATTCAGGTTTGGATCATTCTCTCATAAGAAAATGCAAACTGCATATTTACCATTATTTTAACGCATACAAGCAGTTTTTACATGCTTTATGACAATTAGGGGCAAATGAGTCCTTATAGGCAAAATTGCTTTATTTCATTAAGGTAAGTCTATTTACACTATAACATTCAGGTTTGGATCATTCTCTCATAAGAAAATGCAAACTGCATATTAACCATTATTTTAACGCTGACAAGCAGTTTTTACATGCTTTACGACAATTAGGTGCAAATGAGGCCTTATAGGCAAAAGTGCATTATTTCATGAGGGTATGTCTATTTACACTATAACATTCAGGTTTGGATCATTCTCTCATAAGAAAATGCAAACTGCATATTAACCATTATTTAAACGCAGACAAGCAGTTTTCACATGCTTTACGACAATTAGGTGCAAATGAATATTTATAGGCAAAATTGCTTTATTTCATGAGGGTAAGTCTATTTACACTATAACGTTCAGGTTTGGATCATTCTCTCATAAGAAAATGCAAACTGCATATTTACTATCATTTTCACGCAGACAAGCAGTTTTTACATGCTTCACGACAATTGCGTGCAAATGAGTCCTTATAGGCAAAATTGCGTTATTTTACAAAGGTTAGTCTATTTTCATTGTAACATTCAGGTTTGGATCATTCTCTCATAAGAAAATGCAAACTGCATATTAACCATTATTTTAACGCAGACAAGCAGTTTTTATATGCTTCACGACAATTGCGTGCAAATGAGTCCTTATAAGCAAAATTGCTTTATTTTACAAAGGTAAGTCTATTTACACTATAACATTAAGGTTTGGATCATTCTCTCATAAGAAAATGCAAACTGCATATTTACTATCATTTTTACGCAGACTAGCAGTTTTTACATGCTTCACGACAATTGCGTGCAAATGAGTCGTCATAGACAAAATTGCTTTATTTTACAAAGGTAAGTCTATTTACACTCTAACATTCAGGTTTGGATCATTCTCTCATAAGAAAATGCAAACTGCATATTAACCATTATTTTAACGCATACAAGCAGTTTTTACATGCTTTATGACAATTAGGGGCAAATGAGTCCTTATAGGCAAAATTGCTTTATTTCATGAAGGTAAGTCTATTTATACTATAACATTCAGGTTTGGATCATTCTCTCATAAGAAAATGCAAACTGCATATTAACCATTATTTAAACGCAGACAAGCAGTTTTTTCATGCTTTACGACAATTAGGTGCAAATGAGTCCTTATAAGCAAAATTGCTTTATTTCATGAGGGTAAGTCTATTTACACTATGACATTCAGGTTTAAATCATTCTCTCCTAAGAAAATGCAAACTGCATATTAACCATTATTTCAACGCATACAAGCAGTTTTTACATGCTTTATGACAATTAGGTGCAAATGTGTCCTTATAGGCAAAATTGCTTTATTTCATGAGGGTAAGTCTATTTACACTATAACGTTCAGGTTTGGATCATTCTCTCATAAGAAAATGCAAACTGCATATTAACCATTATTTTAACGCATACAAGCAGTTTTTACATGCTTTATGACAATTAGGGGCAAATGAGTCCTTATTGGCAAAATTGCTTTATTTCATGAAGGTTAGTCTATTTACACTATAACATTCAGGTTTGGATCATTCTCTCATAAGAAAATGCAAACTGCATATTAACCATTATTTTAACGCAGACAAGCAGTTTTTACATGCTTTATGACAATTAGATGCAATTAATGAGTCCTTATAGGCAAAATTGCTTTATTTCATGAAGGTAAGTCTATTTACATCATAACATTCAGGTTTAGATCATTCTCTCATAAGAAAATGCAAACTGCATATTAACCATTATTTTAACGCAGACAAGCAGTTTTTACATGCTTTACGACAATTAGGTGCAAATGAATCTTTATAGGCAAAATTGCTTTATTTCATGAAGGTAAGTCTATTTACACTATAACGTTCAGGTTTGGATCATTCTCTCATAAGAAAATGCAAACTGCATATTTACTATCATTTTCACGCAGACAAGCAGTTTTCACATGCTTTACGACAATTAGGTGCAAATGAGTCCTTATAGGCAAAATTGCTTTATTTCATGAGAATAAGTCTATTTACACTAAAACATTCAGGTTTGGATCATTCTCTCATAAGAAAATGCAAACAGCATATTAACCATTATTTTAACGCTGACAAGCAGTTTTTACATGCTTCACGACAATTGCGTGCAAATGAGTCCTTATAGGCAAATTCGCGTTATTTTACAAAGGTAAGTCTATTTTCACTATAACATTCAGGTTTAGATCATTCTTTCATAAGAAAATGCAAACTGCATATTAACCAATATTTTAACGCATACAAGCAGTTTTTACATGCTTTATGACAATTCGGGGCAAATGAGGCCTTATAGGCAAAAGTGCTATATTTCATGAGGGTATGTCTATTTACACTATAACATTCAGGTTTGGATCATTCTCTCATAAGAAAATGCAAACTGCATATTAACCATTAATTAAACGCAGACAAGCAGTTTTCACATGCTTTACGACAATTAGGTGCAAATGAATATTTATAGACAAAATTGCTTTATTCATGAGGGTAAGTCTATTTACACTATAACGTTCAGGTTTGGATCATTCTCTCATAAGAAAATGCAAACTGCATATTTACTATCATTTTCACGCAGACAAGCAGTTTTTACATGCTTCACGACAATTGCGTGCAAATGAGTCCTTATAGGCAAAATTGCGTTATTTTACAAAGGTTAGTCTATTTTCACTATAACATTCAGGTTTGGATCATTCTCTCATAAGAAAATGCAAACTGCATATTAACCATTATTTTAACGCATCCAAGCTGTTTTTACATGCTTTATGACAATAAGGGGCAAATGAGTCCTTATAGGCAAAATTGATTTATTTCATGAAGATAAGTCTATTTACACTATACCATTCAGGTTTGGATCATTCCCTCATAAGAAAATGCAAACTACATATTAACCATTATTTTAACGCAGACAAGCAGTTTTTACATTGTTCACAATTGCGTGCAAATGAGTCCTTATAGGCAAAATTGCTTTATTTTACAAAGGTAAGTCTATTTACACTATAACATTCAGGTTTGGATCATTCTCTCATAAGAAAATGCAAACTGCATATTAACCATTATTTAAACGCAGACAAGCAGTTTTCACATGCTTTACGACAATTAGGTGCAAATGAATCTTTATAGGCAAAATTGCTTTATTTCATGAGGGTAAGTCTATTTACACTATAACGTTCAGGTTTGGATCATTCTCTCATAAGAAAATGCAAACTGCATATTTACTATCATTTTCACGCAGACAAGCAGTTTTTACATGCTTCACGACAATTGCGTGCAAATGAGTCCTTATAGGCAAAATTGCGTTATTTTACAAAGGTTAGTCTATTTTCACTATAACATTCAGGTTTGGATCATTTTCTCATAAGAAAATGCAAACTGCATATTAACCATTATTTTAACGCATACAAGCAGTTTTTACATGCTTTATGACAATTAGATGCAATTAATGAGTCCTTATAGGCAAAATTGCTTTATTTCATTAAGGTAAGTCTATTTACACTATAACATTCAGGTTTGGATCATTCTCTCATAAGAAAATGCAAACTGCATATTAACCGTTATTTTAACGCAAACAAGCAGTTTTTACATGGTTCACGACAATTGCGTGCAAATGAAACCTTATAGCCAAAATTGCTTTATTTTACAAAGGTAAGTCTATTTACACTATAACATTCAGGTTTAGATCATTCTCTCATAAGAAAATGCAAACTGCATATTAACTATTATTTTAACGCATACACGCAGTTTTTACAAGCTTTATGACAATTAGATGCAAATGAGTCCTTATAGGCAAAATTGCTTTATTTCATGAGGGTAAGTCTATTTACACTATAACATTCAGGTTTGGATCATTCTCTCATAAGAAAATGCAAACTGCATATTTACTATCATTTTAACGCATACAAGCAGTTTTTACATGCTTTATGACAATTAGGTGCAAATGAGTCTTTATAGGCAAAATTGCTTTATTTCATGAGGGTAAGTCTATTTATACTAAAACATTCAGGTTTGGATCATTCTCTCATAAGAAAATGCAAACTGCATATTAACCATAATTTTAACGCAGACAAGCAGTTTTTACATGCTTCACGACAATTGCGTGCAAATGAGTCCTTATAGGCAAAATTGCGTTATATTACAAAGGTTAGTCTATTTTCACTATAACATTCAGGTTTGGATCATTCTCTCATATGAAAATGCAAACTGCATATTTACTATCATTTTCACGCAGACAAGCAGTTTTTACTTTTTACATGCTTCACGACAATTGCGTGCAAATAAGTCCTTATAGGCAAAATTGCTTTATTTTACAAAGGTAAGTCTATTTACACTATAACATTCAGGTTTGGATCATTCTCTCATAAGAAAATGCAAACTGCATATTAACCATTATTTTAACGCAGACAAGCAGTTTTTATATGCTTCACGACAATTGCGTGCAAATGAGTCCTTATAGGCAAAATTGCGTTATTTTACAAAGGTTAGTCTATTTTCACTATAACATTCAGGTTTGGATCATTCTCTCATAAGAAAATGCAAACTGCATATTAACCATTATTTTAACGCATCCAAGCTGTTTTTACATGCTTTATGACAATAAGGGGCAAATGAGTCCTTATAGGCAAAATTGATTTATTTCATGAAGATAAGTCTATTTACACTATAACATTCAGGTTTGGATCATTCCCTCATAAGAAAATGCAAACTACATATTAACCATTATTTTAACGCAGACAAGCAGTTTTTACATTGTTCACAATTGCGTGCAAATGAGTCCTTATAGGCAAAATTGCTTTATTTTACAAAGGTAAGTCTATTTACACTATAACATTCAGGTTTGGATCATTCTCTCATAAGAAAATGCAAACTGCATATTAACCATTATTTAAACGCAGACAAGCAGTTTTCACATGCTTTACGACAATTAGGTGCAAATGAATCTTTATAGGCAAAATTGCTTTATTTCATGAGGGTAAGTCTATTTACACTATAACGTTCAGGTTTGGATCATTCTCTCATAAGAAAATGCAAACTGCATATTTACTATCATTTTCACGCAGACAAGCAGTTTTTACATGCTTCACGACAATTGCGTGCAAATGAGTCCTTATAGGCAAAATTGCGTTATTTTACAAAGGTTAGTCTATTTTCACTATAACATTCAGGTTTGGATCATTTTCTCATAAGAAAATGCAAACTGCATATTAACCATTATTTTAACGCATACAAGCAGTTTTTACATGCTTTATGACAATTAGGGGCAAATGGGTCCTTATAGGCAAAATTGCTTTATTTCATGAAGGTTAGTCCATTTACACTATAACATTCAGGTTTGGATTATTCTCTCATAAGAAAATGCAAACTGCATATTAACCATTATTTTAACGCAGACAAGCAGTTTTTACAAGCTTCACGACAATTGCGTGCGAATGAGTCCTTATAGGCAAAATTGCGTTATTTTACAAAAGTAAGTCTATTTACACTATAACATTCAGGTTTGGATCATTCTCTCATAAGAAAATGCAAACTGCATATTGACCATTATTTTAACGCATACAAGCTGTTTTTACATGCTTTATGACAATAAGGGGCAAATGAGTCCTTATAGGCAAAATTGATTTATTTCATGAAGATAAGTCTATTTACACTATAACATTCAGGTTTGGATCATTCCCTCATAAGAAAATGCAAACTGCATATTAACCATTATTTAAACGCAGACAAGCAGTTTTTACATGGTTTACGACAATTAGGTGCAAATAAGTCCTTAAAGGCAAAATTGTTTTATTTCACAAAGGTAAGTCTACTTTCACTATAACATTCAGGTTGGATCATTCTCTCATAAGAAAATGCAAACTGCATATTAACCATTATTTTAACGCAGACAAGCAGTTTTTACATGCTTCACGACAATTGCGTGCGAATGAGTCCTTATAGGCAAAATTGCGTTATTTTACAAAGGTAAGTCTATTTACACTATAACATTCAGGTTTGGATCATTCTCTCATAAGAAAATGCAAACTGCATATTTACCATTATTTTAACGCATACAAGCAGTTTTTACATGCTTTATGACAATTAGGGGCAAATGAGTCCTTATAAGCAAAATTGCTTTATTTCATTAAGGTAAGTCTATTTACACTATAACATTCAGGTTTGGATCATTCTCTCATAAGAAAATGCAAACTGCATATTAACCATTTTTTTAACGCTGACAAGCAGTTTTTACATGCTTTACGACAATTAGGTGCAAATGAGGCCTTATAGGCAAAAGTGCATTATTTCATGAGGGTATGTCTATTTACACTATAACATTCAGGTTTGGATAATTCTCTCATAAGAAAATGCAAACTGCATATTAACCATTATTTAAACGCAGACAAGCAGTTTTCACATGCTTTACGACAATTAGGTGCAAATGAATATTTATAGGCAAAATTGCTTTATTTCATAAGGGTAAGTCTATTTACACTATAACGTTCAGGTTTGAATCATTCTCTCATAAGAAAATGCAAACTGCATATTTACTATCATTTTCACGCAGACAAGCAGTTTTTACATGCTTCACGACAATTGCGTGCAAATGAGTCCTTATAGGCAAAATTGCGTTATTTTACAAAGGTTAGTCTATTTTCACTATAACATTCAGGTTTGGATCATTCTCTCATAAGAAAATGCAAACTGCATATTAACCATTATTTTAACGCATACAAGCTGTTTTTACATGCTTTATGACAATAAGGGGCAAATGAGTCCTTATAGGCAAAATTGATTTATTTCATGAAGATAAGTCTATTTACACTATAACATTCAGGTTTGGATCATTCCCTCATAAGAAAATGCAAACTGCATATTAACCATTATTTTAACGCAGACAAGCAGTTTTTACATTGTTCACGACAATTGCGTGCAAATGAGTCCTTATAGGCAAAATTGCTTTATTTTACAAAGGTAAGTCTATTTACACTATAACATTCAGGTTTGGATCATTCTCTCATAAGAAAATGCAAACTGCATATTAACCATTATTTAAACGCAGACAAGCAGTTTTCACATGCTTTACGACAATTAGGTGCAAATGAATCTTTATAAGCAAAATTGCATTATTTCATGAGGGTAAGTCTATTTACACTATAACGTTCAGGTTTGGATCATTCTCTCATAAGAAAATGCAAACTGCATATTTACTATCATTTTCACGCAGACAAGCAGTTTTTACATGCTTCACGACAATTGCGTGCAAATGAGTCCTTATTGGCAAAATTGCGTTATTTTACAAAGGTTAGTCTATTTTCACTATAACATTCAGGTTTGGATCATTCTCTCATAAGAAAATGCAAACTGCATATTTACTATCATTTAAACGCATACAAGCAGTTTTTACATGCTTTATGACAATTAGGTGCAAATGAGTCTTTATAGGCAAAATTGCTTTATTTCATGTGGGTAAGTCTATTTACACTATAACATTCAGGTTTGGATCTCTCTCTCATAAGAAAATGCAAACTGCATATTAACCATTATTTTAACGCAGACAAGCAGTTTTTATATGCTTCACGACAATTGCGTGCAAATGAGTCCTTATAAGCAAAATTGCTTTATTTTACAAAGGTAAGTCTATTTACACTATAACATTAAGGTTTGGATCATTCTCTCATAAGAAAATGCAAACTGCATATTTACCATTATTTTAACGCATACAAGCAGTTTTTACATGCTTTATGACAATTAGGGGCAAATGAGTCCTTATAAGCAAAATTGCTTTATTTCATTAAGGTAAGTCTATTTACACTATAACATTCAGGTTTGGATCATTCTCTCATAAGAAAATGCAAACTGCATATTAACCATTTTTTTAACGCTGACAAGCAGTTTTTACATGCTTTACGACAATTAGGTGCAAATGAGGCCTTATAGGCAAAAGTGCATTATTTCATGAGGGTATGTCTATTTACACTATAACATTCAGGTTTGGATAATTCTCTCATAAGAAAATGCAAACTGCATATTAACCATTATTTTAACGCAGACAAGCAGTTTTTACATGCTTCACGACAATTGCGTGCGAATGAGTCCTTATAGGCAAAATTGCGTTATTTTACAAAGGTAAGTCTATTTACACTATAACATTCAGGTTTGGATCATTCTCTCATAAGAAAATGCAAACTGCATATTTACCATTATTTTAACGCATACAAGCAGTTTTTACATGCTTTATGACAATTAGGGGCAAATGAGCCCTTATAAGCAAAATTGCTTTATTTCATTAATGTAAGTCTATTTACACTATAACATTCAGGTTTGGATCATTCTCTCATAAGAAAATGCAAACTGCATATTAACCATTTTTTTAACGCTGACAAGCAGTTTTTACATGCTTTACGACAATTAGGTGCAAATGACGCCTTATAGGCAAAAGTGCATTATTTCATGAGGGTATGTCTATTTACACTATAACATTCAGGTTTGGATAATTCTCTCATAAGAAAATGCAAACTGCATATTAACCATTATTTAAACGCAGACAAGCAGTTTTCACATGCTTTACGACAATTAGGTGCAAATGAATATTTATAGGCAAAATTGCTTTATTTCATAAGGGTAAGTCTATTTACACTATAACGTTCAGGTTTGAATCATTCTCTCATAAGAAAATGCAAACTGCATATTTACTATCATTTTCACGCAGACAAGCAGTTTTTACATGCTTCACGACAATTGCGTGCAAATGAGTCCTTATAGGCAAAATTGCGTTATTTTACAAAGGTTAGTCTATTTTCACTATAACATTCAGGTTTGGATCATTCTCTCATAAGAAAATGCAAACTGCATATTAACCATTATTTTAACGCATACAAGCTGTTTTTACATGCTTTATGACAATAAGGAGCAAATGAGTCCTTATAGGCAAAATTGATTTATTTCATGAAGATAAGTCTATTTACACTATAACATTCAGGTTTGGATCATTCCCTCATAAGAAAATGCAAACTGCATATTAACCATTATTTTAACGCAGACAAGCAGTTTTTACATTGTTCACGACAATTGCGTGCAAATGAGTCCTTATAGGCAAAATTGCTTTATTTTACAAAGGTAAGTCTATTTACACTATAACATTCAGGTTTGGATCATTCTCTCATAAGAAAATGCAAACTGCATATTAACCATTATTTAAACGCAGACAAGCAGTTTTCACATGCTTTACGACAATTAGGTGCAAATGAATCTTTATAAGCAAAATTGCATTATTTCATGAGGGTAAGTCTATTTACACTATAACGTTCAGGTTTGGATCATTCTCTCATAAGAAAATGCAAACTGCATATTTACTATCATTTTCACGCAGACAAGCAGTTTTTACATGCTTCACGACAATTGCGTGCAAATGAGTCCTTATTGGCAAAATTGCGTTATTTTACAAAGGTTAGTCTATTTTCACTATAACATTCAGGTTTGGATCATTCTCTCATAAGAAAATGCAAACTGCATATTTACTATCATTTAAACGCATACAAGCAGTTTTTACATGCTTTATGACAATTAGGTGCAAATGAGTCTTTATAGGCAAAATTGCTTTATTTCATGTGGGTAAGTCTATTTACACTATAACATTCAGGTTTGGATCTCTCTCTCATAAGAAAATGCAAACTGCATATTAACCATTATTTTAACGCAGACAAGCAGTTTTTATATGCTTCACGACAATTGCGTGCAAATGAGTCCTTATAAGCAAAATTGCTTTATTTTACAAAGGTAAGTCTATTTACACTATAACATTAAGGTTTGGATCATTCTCTCATAAGAAAATGCAAACTGCATATTTACCATTATTTTAACGCATACAAGCAGTTTTTACATGCTTTATGACAATTAGGGGCAAATGAGTCCTTATAAGCAAAATTGCTTTATTTCATTAAAGTAAGTCTATTTACACTATAACATTCAGGTTTGGATCATTCTCTCATAAGAAAATGCAAACTGCATATTAACCATTTTTTTAACGCTGACAAGCAGTTTTTACATGCTTTACGACAATTAGGTGCAAATGAGGCCTTATAGGCAAAAGTGCATTATTTCATGAGGGTATGTCTATTTACACTATAACATTCAGGTTTGGATAATTCTCTCATAAGAAAATGCAAACTGCATATTAACCATTATTTTAACGCAGACAAGCAGTTTTTACATGCTTCACGACAATTGCGTGCGAATGAGTCCTTATAGGCAAAATTGCGTTATTTTACAAAGGTAAGTCTATTTACACAATAACATTCAGGTTTGGATCATTCTCTCATAAGAAAATGCAAACTGCATATTTACCATTATTTTAACGCATACAAGCAGTTTTTACATGCTTTATGACAATTAGGGGCAAATGAGTCCTTATAAGCAAAATTGCTTTATTTCATTAAGGTAAGTCTATTTACACTATAACATTCAGATTTGGATCATTCTCTCATAAGAAAATGCAAACTGCATATTAACCATTTTTTTAACGCTGACAAGCAGTTTTTACATGCTTTACGACAATTAGGTGCAAATGAATATTTATAGGCAAAATTGCTTTATTTCATAAGGGTAAGTCTATTTACACTATAACGTTCAGGTTTGGATCATTCTCTCATAAGAAAATGCAAACTGCATATTTACTATCATTTTCACGCAGACAAGCAGTTTTTACATGCTTCACGACAATTGCGTGCAAATGAGTCCTTATAGGCAAAATTGCGTTATTTTACAAAGGTTAGTCTATTTTCACTATAACATTCAGGTTTGGATCATTGTCTCATAAGAAAATGCAAACTGCATATTAACCATTATATTAACGCATACAAGCTGTTTTTACATGCTTTATGACAATAAGGGGCAAATGAGTCCTTATAGGCAAAATTGATTTATTTCATGAAGATAAGTCTATTTACACTATAACATTCAGTTTTGGATCATTCCCTCATAAGAAAATGCAAACTGCATATTAACCATTATTTTAACGCAGACAAGCAGTTTTTACATTGTTCACGACAATTGCGTGCAAATGAGTCCTTATAGGCAAAATTGCTTTATTTTACAAAGGTAAGTCTATTTACACTATAACACTCAGGTTTGGATCATTCTCTCATAAGAAAATGCAAACTGCATATTAACCATTATTTAAACGCAGACAAGCAGTTTTCACATGCTTTACGACAATTAGGTGCAAATGAATCTTTATAAGCAAAATTGCTTTATTTCATGAGGGTAAGTCTATTTACACTATAACGTTCAGGTTTGGATCATTCTCTCATAAGAAAATGCAAACTGCATATTTACTATCATTTTCACGCAGACAAGCAGTTTTTACAAGCTTCACGACAATTGCGTGCAAATGAGTCCTTATTGGCAAAATTGCGTTATTTTACAAAGGTTAGTCTATTTTCACTATAACATTCAGGTTTGGATCATTCTCTCATAAGAAAATGCAAACTGCATATTTACTATCATTTTAACGCATACAAGCAGTTTTTACATGCTTTATGACAATTAGGTGCAAATGAGTCTTTATAGGCAAAATTGCTTTATTTCATGAGGGTAAGTCTATTTACACTATAACATTCAGGTTTGGATCTCTCTCTCATAAGAAAATGCAAACTGCATATTAACCATTATTTTAACGCAGACAAGCAGTTTTTTATGCTTCACGACAATTGCGTGCAAATGAGTCCTTATAAGCAAAATTGCTTTATTTTACAAAGGTAAGTCTATTTACACTATAACATTAAGGTTTGGATCATTCTCTCATAAGAAAATGCAAACTGCATATTTACTATCATTTTTACGCAGACTAGCAGTTTTTACATGCTTCACGACAATTGCGTGCAAATGAGTCGTCATAGGCAAAATCGCTTTATTTTACAAAGGTAAGTCTATTTACACTCTAACATTCAGGTTTGGATCATTCTCTCATAAGAAAATGCAAACTGCATATTAACCATTATTTTAACGCATACAAGCAGTTTTTACATGCTTTATGACAATTAGGGGCAAATGAGTCCTTATAGGCAAAATTGCTTTATTTCATGAAGGTAAGTCTATTTATACTATAACATTCAGGTTTGGATCATTCTCTCATAAGAAAATGCAAACTGCATATTAACCATTATTTAAACGCAGACAAGCAGTTTTTTCATGCTTTACGACAATTAGGTGCAAATGAGTCCTTATAAGCAAAATTGCTTTATTTCATGAGGGTAAGTCTATTTACACTATGACATTCAGGTTTAAATCATTCTCTCCTAAGAAAATGCAAACTGCATATTAACCATTATTTCAACGCATACAAGCAGTTTTTACATGCTTTATGACAATTAGGTGCAAATGTGTCCTTATAGGCAAAATTGCTTTATTTCATGAGAGTAAGTCTATTTACACTATAACATTCAGGTTTGGATCATTCTCTCATAAGAAAATGCAATCTGCATATTAACCATTATTTTAACGCATACAAGCAGTTTTTACATGCTTTATGACAATTAAGGGCAAATGAGTCCTTATAGGCAAAATTGCTTTATTTCATGAAGGTTAGTCCATTTACACTATAACATTCAGGTTTGGATCATTCTCTCATAAGAAAATGCAAACTGCATATTAACCATTATTTTATTGCAGACAAGCAGTTTTTACATGCTTCACGACAATTGCGTGCAAATGAGTCCTTATAGGCAAAATTGCGTTATTTTACAAAGGTAAGTCTATTTTCACTATAACATTCAGGTTTGGATCATTCTCTCATAAGAAAATGCAAACTGCATATTTACCATTATTTTAACGCATACAAGCAGTTTTTACATGCTTTATGACAATTAGGGGCAAATGAGTCCTTATAGGCAAAATTGCTTTATTTCATTAAGGTAAGTCTATTTACACTATAACATTCAGGTTTGGATCATTCTCTCATAAGAAAATGCAAACTGCATATTAACCATTATTTTAACGCTGACAAGCAGTTTTTACATGCTTTACGACAATTAGGTGCAAATGAGTCCTTATAGGCAAAAGTGCTTTATTTCATGAGGGTAAGTCTATTTACACTATAACATTCAGGTTTGGATTATTCTCTCATAAGAAAATGCAAACTGCATATTTACTATCATTTTCACGCAGACAAGCAGTTTTTATATGCTACACGACAATTGCGTGCAAATGAGTCCTTATAGGCAAAATTGCTTTATTTTACAAAGGTTAGTCTATTTACACTATAACATTCAGGTTTGGATCATTCTCTCATAAGAAAATGCAAACTGCATATTAAACATTATTTTAACGCATACAAGCAGTTTTTACATGCTTTATGACAATTAGGGGCGAATGAGTCTATATAGGCAAAATTGCTTTATTTTACAAATGTAAGTTTACTTAAACTATAACATTCAGGTTTAGATCATACTCTCATACTAAAATGCAAACTGCATAATAACTATTATTTTAACGCATACAAGCAGTTTTTACAAGCTTTATGACAATTAGGTGCAAAAGAGTCCTTTTAGGCAAAATTGCTTTATTTCATGAGGGTAGGTCTATTTACACTATAACATTAAGGTTTGGATCATTCTCTCATAAGAAAATGCAAACTGCATATTTACTATCATTTTAACGCATACAAGCAGTTTTTACATGCTTCACGACAATTGCGTGCAAATGAGTCCTTATAGGAAAAATTGCTTTATTTTACAAAGGTTAGTCTATTTTCACTATAACATTTAGGTTTGGATCATTCTCTCATAAGAAAATGCAAACTGCATATTATACATTATTTTAACGCATACAAGCAGTTTTTACATGCTTTATGACAATTAGGGGCAAATGAGTACTTATAGGCAAAATTGATTTATTTCATGAAGGTAAGTCTATTTACACTATAACATTCAGGTTTGGATCATTCTCTCATAAGAAAATGCAAACTGCATATTAACCATTATTTTAACGCTGACAAGCAGTTTTTACATGCTTTATGACAATTAGTGGCAAATGAGTCCTTATAGGCAAAATTGCTTTATTTCATGAAGGTAAGTCTATTTACACTATAACATTCAGGTTTGGATCATTTTCTCAAAAGATAATGCAAACTGATCATTTCCTATTATTTTCACTCAGACAAGCAGTATTTACATGCTTTATGACAATTAGGTGCAAATGAGTCCTTATAGGCAAAATTGCTTTATTTCATGAAGGTAAGTCTACTTACACTATAACATTCAAGTTTGGATCATTCTCTCAAAAGATAATGCAAACTGATAATTTCCTATTATTTTCACGCAGACAAGCAGTATTTACATGCTTTATGACAATTAGGTGCAAATGTGTCCTAATAGGCAGAATTGCTTTATTTCACAAAGGTAAGTCTACTTTCACTATAATATTCAGGGTTGGATCATTCTCTCATAGGAAAATGCAAACGGTATATTAATCATTATTTTAACGCATACAAGCAGTTTTTACATGCTTTATGACAATTAGGGGCAAATGAGTCCTTATAGGCAAAATTGCTTTATTTTACAAAGGTAAGTTTACTTAAACTATAACATTCAGGTTTAGATCATTCTCTAATAAGAAAATGCAAACTGCATATCAACTATTATTTTAACGCATACAAGCAGTTTTTACAAGCTTTATGACAATTAGGTGCAAATGAGTCTATATAAGCAAAATTGCTTTATTTCATGAGGGTAAGTCTATTTACACTATAACATTCAGGTTTTAATCATTCTCTCATAAGAAAATGCAAACTGCATAATTACTATCATTTATCGCATACAAGCAGTTTTTTACATGCTTTATGACAATTAGGTGCAAATGAGTCTTTATAGGCAAAATTGCTTTATTTCATGAGGGTAAGTCTATTTACACTATACCATTCAGGTATGGATCATTCTCTCATAAGAAAATGCAAACTGAATATTAACCATTATTTTAACGCTGACAAGCAGTTTTTACATGCTTTATGACAATTAGAGGCAAATAAGTCCTTATAGGCAAAATTGCTTTATTTCATGAAGGTAAGTCTATTTACACTATAACATTCAGGTTTGGATCATTCTCTCATAAGAAAATGCAAACTGCATATTAACCATTATTTTAACGCAGACAAGCAGTTTTTACATGCTTCACGACAATTGCGTGCAAATGAGTCTTTATAGGCAAAATTGCTTTATTTTACAAAGGTAAGTCTATTTACACTATAGCATTTAGGTTTGGATCATTCTCTCATAAAAAAATGCAAACTTCATATTTACTATCATTTTCACGCAGAAAAGCAGTTTTTACATGCTTCACGACAATTGCGTGCAAATGAGTCCTTATAGGCAAAATTGCTTTATTTTACAAAGGTATAACATTCAGGTTTGGATCATTCTCTCATAAGAAAATGCAAACTGCATATTAACCATTATTTAAACGCAGACAAGCAGTTTTTACATGCTTTACGACAATTGCGTGCAAATGAGTCCTTATAGGCAAAATCGCTTTATTTTACAAAGGTAAGTCTATTTACACTATAACATTCAAGTTTGGATCATTCTCTCATAAGAAAATGCAAACTGCATATTAACCATTATTTTAACGCATACAAGCAGTTTTTACATGCTTTACGACAATTAGGGGCAAATTAGTCTATATAGGCAAAATTGCTTTATTTTACAAAGGTAAGTTTACTTAAACTATAACATTCAGGTTTAGATCATTCTCTCATAAGAAAATGCAAACTGCATATTAACTATTATTTTAACGCCTACAAGCAGTTTTTACAAGCTTTATGACAATTAGGTGCAAATGAGTCCTTATAGGCAAAATTGCATTATTTCATGAGGGTAAGTCTATTTACACTATAACATTCAGGTTTGGGTCATTCTCTCATAAGAAAATGCAAACTGCATACATTTACTATCATTTTAACGCATACAAGCAGTTTTTAAATGCTTTATGACAATTAGGTGCAGATGAGTCTTTATAGGCAAAATTGCTTTATTTCATGAGGGTAAGTCTATTTATACTATAACATTTAGGTTTGGATCATTCTCTCATAAGAAAATGCAAACTGCATATTAACCATTATTTTAACGCAGACAAGCAGTTTTTACATGCTTCACGACAATTGCGTGCAAATGAGTCCTTATAGGCAAAATTGCTTTATTTTACAAAGGTAAATCTATTTTCACTATAACATTCAGGTTTGGATCATTCTCTCAGAAGAAAATGCAAACTGCATATTATACATTATTTTAACGCATACAAGCAGTTTTTACATACTTTATGACAATAAGAGGCAAATAAGTCCTTATAGGCAAAATTGCTTTATTTCATGAAGGTAAGTCTATTTACACTATAACATTCAGGTTTAGATCATTCTCTCATAAGAAATCGCAAACTGCATATTAACCATTATTTTAACGCTGACAAGCAGTTTTTACATGCTTCACGACAATTGCGTGCAAATGAGTCCTTATAGGCAAAATTTTTTTATTTTAGAAAGGTAAGTCTATTTACACTATAACATTCAGGTTTGGATCATTTTCTCAAAAGATAATGCAAACTGATCATTTCCTATTATTTTCACTCAGACAAGCAGTATTTACATGCTTTATGACAATTAGGTGCAAATGAGTCCTTATAGGCAAAATTGCTTTATTTCATGAAGGTAAGTCTACATACACTATAACATTCAAGTTTGGATCATTCTCTCAAAAGATAATGCAAACTGATAATTTCCTATTATTTTCACGCAGCAAGCAGTATTTACATGCTTTATGACAATTAGGTGCAAATGTGTCCTAATAGGCAGAATTGCTTTATTTCACAAAGGTAAGTCTACTTTCACTATAATATTCAGGGTTGGATCATTCTCTCATAAGAAATTGCAAACTGCATATTAACCATTATTTTAACGCAGACAAGCAGTTTTTACATGCTTCACGACAATTGCGTGCAAATGAGTCCTTATAGGCAAAATTGCTTTATTTTACAAAGGTAAGTCTATTTATATTATAACATTCAGGTTTGGATCATTTTCTCAAAAGATAATGCAAACTGATCATTTCCTATTTTTTTCACGCAGACAAGCAGTATTTACATGCTTTATGACAATTAGGTGCAAATGTGTCCTTATAGGCAGAATTGCTTTATTTCACAAAGGTAAGTCTACTTTCACTA
The DNA here is from genome assembly GCA_963575645.1 of Xanthostigma xanthostigma. Classification (NCBI taxonomy): domain Eukaryota; kingdom Metazoa; phylum Arthropoda; class Insecta; order Raphidioptera; family Raphidiidae; genus Xanthostigma; species Xanthostigma xanthostigma. Next base: position 32,791,676 of record OY754470.1, on the reverse strand, counting down.
TAATATTCAGGGTTGGATCATTCTCTCATAAGAAAATGCAAACTGCATATTAACCATTATTTTAACGCAGACAAACAGTTTTTACATGCTTCACGACAATTGCGTGCAAATGAGTCCTTATAGGCAAAATTGCTTTATTTTACAAAGGTAAGTCTATTTACACTATAACATTCAGGTTTGGATCATTCTCTCATAAGAAAATGCAAACTGCATATTAACCATTATTTTAACGCATACAAGCAGTTTTTACATGCTTTATGACAATTAGGGGCAAATGGGTCCTTATAGGCAAAATTGCTTTATTTCATGAAGGTTAGTCTATTTACACTATATCATTCAAGTTTGGATCATTCTCTCATAGGAAAATGCAAACTGCATATTAACCATTATTTTAACGCAACAAGCAGTTTTTACATGCTTTACGACAATTAGGTGCAAATGAGTCCTTATAGGCAAAATTGCTTTATTTCACAAAGGTAAGTTTACTTACACTATAACATTCAGGTTTGGATCATTCTCTCACAAGAAAATGCAAACTGCATATTAATTATTATTTTAACGCATACAAGCAGTTTTTACATGCTTTATGACAATTAGGTGCAAATGAGTCCTTATAGGCAAAATTGCTTTATTTCATGAGGGTAAGTCTATTTACACTATAACATTCAGGTTTGGATCATTCTCTCATAAGAAAATGCAAACTGAATATTGACTATCATTTTCACGCAGACAAGTTCTTTTTACATGGTTTACGACAATGAGGTGCAAATAAGTCCTTAAAAGAAAAATTGTTTTATTTTACAAAGGTAAGTCTACTTTTACTATAACATTCAGGTTTGGATCATTCACTCATAAGAAAATGCAAAAAGCTAATTAACGCAGACAAGCAGTTTTGACATGCTTCACGACAATTGCGTGCAAATGAGTCCTTATAGGCAAAATTGCTTTATTTTACAAAGGTAAGTCTATTTACACTATAACATTCAGGTTTGGATCATTCTCTCATAAGAAAATGCAATCAGCATATTAACCATTATTTTAACGCATACAAGCAGTTTTTACATGCTTTATGACAATTAAGGGCAAATGAGTCCTTATAGGCAAAATTGCTTTATTTCATGAAGGTAAGTCTATTTACACTATGACATTCAGGTTTGGATCATTCTCTCATAAGAAAATGCAAACTGCATATTAACCATTATTTAAACGCAGACAAACAGTTTTTACATGCTTTACGACAATTAGGTGCAAATGAGTCTTTATGAGCAAAATTGCTTTATTTCATGAGGGTAAGTCTATTTACACTATAACATTCAGGTTTGGATCATTCTCTCATAAGAAAATGCAAACTGCAAATTTACTATCTTTTTCACGCAGACAAGCAGTTTTTACATGCTTCACGACAATTGCGTGCAAATGAGTCCTTATAGGCAAAATTGCTTTATTTTACAAAGGTAAATCTATTTACACTATAACCTTCAGGTTTGGATCATTCTCTCATAAGAAAATGCAAACTGCATATCAACCATTATTTTAACGCATACAAGCAGTTTTTACATGCTTTACAACAATTAGGGGCAAATTAGTCTATATAGGCAAAATTGCTTTATTTTACAAAGGTAAGTTTACTTAAACTATAACATTCAGGTTTAGATCATTCTCTCATAAGAAAATGCAAACTGCATATTAACTATTATTTTAACGCATACAAGCAGTTTTTACAAGCTTTATGACAATTAGGTGCAAATGAGTCCTTAAGGGCAAAAATGCTTTATTTCATGAGGGTAAGTCTATTTACACTATAACATTCAGGTTTGGGTCATTCTCTCATAAGAAAATGCAAACTGCATATTAACCATTATTTTAACGCTGACAAGCAGTTTTTACATGCTTTATGACAATTAGGGGCAAATGAGTCCTTATAGGCAAAATTGCTTTATTTCATGAAGGTTAGTCTATTTACACTATAACATTCAGGTTTGGATCATTCCCTCATAAGATAATGCAAACTGCATATTAGCTATTATTTTAACGCAGACAAGCAGTTTTTACATTCTTCACGACAATTGCGTGCAAATGAGTCCTTATAGGCAAAATTGATTTATTTTATGAGGGTAAGTCTATTTACACTATAACGTTCAGGTTTGGATCATTCTCTCATAAGAAAATGCAAACTGCATATTTACTATCATTTTCACGCAGACAAGCAGTTTTTACATGCTTTACGACAATTGCGTGCAAATGAGTCCTTATAGGCAAAATTGCTTTATTTTACAAATGTAAGTCTATTTTCACTATAACATTCAGGTTTGGATCATTCTCTCATAAGAAAATGCAAACTGAATATTAACCATTATTTTAACGCATACAAGCAGTTTTTACATGCTTTATGACAATTAGGGGCAAATAAGTCCTTATAGGCAAAATTGCTTTATTTTACAAAGGTAAGTTTACTTAAACTATAACATTCAGGTTTAGATCATTCTCTCATAAGAAAATGCAAACTGCATATTAACTATTATTTTAACGCATACACGCAGTTTTTACAAGCTTTATGACAAGTAGGTGCAAATGAGTCCTTATAGGCAAAATTGCTTTATTTCATGAGGGTAAGTCTATTTACACTATAACATTCAGGTTTGGATCTTTCTCTCATAAGAAAATGCAAACTGCATATTTACTATCATTTTAACGCATACAAGCAGTTTTTACATGCTTCACGACAATTAGGTGCAAATGAGTCTTTATAGGCAAAATTGCTTTATTTTACAAAGGTCAGTCTATTCACACTATAACATTCAGGTTTAGATCATTCTCTCATAAGAAAATGCAAACTGCAAATTTACTATCATTTTCACGCAGACAAGCAGTTTTTACATGCTTCACGACAATTGCGTGCAAATGAGTCCTTATAGGCAAAATTGCTTTATTTTACAAAGGTAAATCTATTTACACTATAACATTCAGGTTTGGGTCGTTCTCTCATAAGAAAATGCAAACTGCATATTTACTATCATTTTAACGCATACAAGCAGTTTTTACATGCTTTATGACAATTAGGTGCAAATGAGTCTTTATAGGCAACATTGCTTTATTTCATGAAGGTAAGTCTATTTACACTATAACATTCAGGTTTGGATCATTCTCTCATAAGAAAATGCAAACTGCATATTAACCATTATTTTAACGCTGACAAGCAGTTTTTACATGCTTTATGACAATTAGGGGCAAATGAGTCCTTATAGGCAAAATTGCTTTATTTCATGAAGGTAAGTCTATTTACACTATAACATTCAGGTTTGGATCTTTCTCTCATAAGAAAATGCAAACTGCATATTAACCATTATTTAAACGATGACAAGCAGTTTTTACATGCTTTACGACAATTAGGTGCAAATGAGTCTTTATAGGCAAAATTGCTTTATTTCATGAAGGTAAGTCTATTTACACTATAACATTCAGGTTTGGATCATTCTCTCATAAGAAAATGCAAACTGCATATTAACCATTATTTTAACGCTGACAAGCAGTTTTTACATGCTTTATGACAATTAGGGGCAAATGAGTCCTTATAGGCAAAATTGCTTTATTTCATGAAGGTAAGTCTATTTATACTATAACATTCAGGTTTGGATCATTTTCTCATAAGAAAATGCAAACTGCATATTAACCATTATTTTAACGCAGACAAGCAGTTTTTACATGCTTCACGACAATTGCGTGCAAATGAGTCCTTATAGGCAAAATTGCTTTATTTTACAAAGGTAAGTCTGTTTACACTATAACCTTCAGGTTTGGATCAATCTCTCATAAGAAAATGCAAACTGCATATTAACCATTATTTAAACGCAGACAAGCAGTTTTCACATGCTTTACGACAATAAGGTGCAAATGAATCTTTATAGGCAAAATTGCTTTATTTTATGAGGGTAAGTCTATTTACACTATAACGTTCAGGTTTGGATCATTCTCTCATAAGAAAATGCAAACTGCATATTTACTATCATTTTAACGCATACAAGCAGTTTTTACATGCTTAATGACAATTAGGGGCAAATGAGTCCTTATAGGCAAAATTGCTTTATTTCATGAAGGTAAGTCTATTTACACTATAACATTCAGGTTTAAATCTTTCTCTCATAAGAAAATGCAAACTGCATATTTACTATCATTTTCACGCAGACAAGCAGTTTTTACATGCTTCACGACAATTGCGTGCAAATGAGTCCTTATAGGCAAAATTGCTTTTTTTTACAAAGGTAAGTCTATTTACATTATAACATTCAGGTTTGGATCATTCTCTCATAAGAAAATGCAAACTGCATATTAACCATTATTTTAACGCATACAAGCAGTTTTTACATGCTTTATGACAATTAGGGGCAAATGAGTCCTTATAGGCAAAATTGCTTTATTTCATGAAGGTAAGTCTATTTACACTATAACATTCAGGTTTAAATCTTTCTCTCATAAGAAAATGCAAACTGCATATTTACTATCATTTTCACGCAGACAAGCAGTTTTTACATGCTTCACGACAATTAGGTGCAAATGAGTCTTTATAGGCAAAATTGCTTTATTTTACAAAGGTCAGTCTATTCACACTATAACATTCAGGTTTAGATCATTCTCTCATAAGAAAATGCAAACTGCAAATTTACTATCATTTTCACGCAGACAAGCAGTTTTTACATGCTTCACGACAATTGCGTGCAAATGAGTCCTTATAGGCAAAATTGCTTTATTTTACAAAGGTAAATCTATTTACACTATAACATTCAGTTTGGGTCGTTCTCTCATAAGAAAATGCAAACTGCATATTTACTATCATTTTAACGCATACAAGCAGTTTTTACATGCTTTATGACAATTAGGTGCAAATGAGTCTTTATAGGCAACATTGCTTTATTTCATGAAGGTAAGTATATTTACACTATAACATTCAGGTTTGGATCTTTCTCTCATAAGAAAATGCAAACTGCATATTTACTATCATTTTCACGCAGACAAGCAGTTTTCACATGTTTTACGACAATTAGGTGGAAAAAAGTCCTTAAAGGCAAAATTGTTTTATTTCACAAGGGTAAGTCTACTTTCACTATAACATTCAGGTTTGGATCATTCTCTCATAAGAAAATGCAAACTGCATATTAACCATTATTTTAACGCAGACAAGCAGTTTTTATATGCTTCACGACAATTGCGTGCAAATGAGTCCTTATAGGCAAAATTGCTTTATTTCATGAAGGTAAGTCTATTTACACTATAACATTCAGGTTTGGATCTTTCTCTCATAAGAAAATGCAAACTGCATATTAACCATTATTTTAACGCATACAAGCAGTTTTTACATGCTTTATGACAATTAGGGGCAAATGAGTCCTTATAGGCAAAATTGCTTTATTTCATGAAGGTAAGTCTATTTACACTATAACATTCAGGTTTGGATCTTTCTCTCATAAGAAAATGCAAACTGCATATTAACCATTATTTAAACGATGACAAGCAGTTTTTACATGCTTTACGACAATTAGGTGCAAATGAGTCTTTATAGGCAAAATTGCTTTATTTCATGAAGGTAAGTCTATTTACACTATAACATTCAGGTTTGGATCATTCTCTCATAAGAAAATGCAAACTGCATATTAACCATTATTTTAACGCTGACAAGCAGTTTTTACATGCTTTATGACAATTAGGGGCAAATGAGTCCTTATAGGCAAAATTGCTTTATTTCATGAAGGTAAGTCTATTTATACTATAACATTCAGGTTTGGATCATTTTCTCATAAGAAAATGCAAACTGCATATTAACCATTATTTTAACGCAGACAAGCAGTTTTTACATGCTTCACGACAATTGCGTGCAAATGAGTCCTTATAGGCAAAATTGCTTTATTTTACAAAGGTAAGTCTGTTTACACTATAACCTTCAGGTTTGGATCAATCTCTCATAAGAAAATGCAAACTGCATATTAACCATTATTTAAACGCAGACAAGCAGTTTTCACATGCTTTACGACAATAAGGTGCAAATGAATCTTTATAGGCAAAATTGCTTTATTTTATGAGGGTAAGTCTATTTACACTATAACGTTCAGGTTTGGATCATTCTCTCATAAGAAAATGCAAACTGCATATTTACTATCATTTTAACGCATACAAGCAGTTTTTACATGCTTAATGACAATTAGGGGCAAATGAGTCCTTATAGGCAAAATTGCTTTATTTCATGAAGGTAAGTCTATTTACACTATAACATTCAGGTTTAAATCTTTCTCTCATAAGAAAATGCAAACTGCATATTTACTATCATTTTCACGCAGACAAGCAGTTTTTACATGCTTCACGACAATTGCGTGCAAATGAGTCCTTATAGGCAAAATTGCTTTTTTTTACAAAGGTAAGTCTATTTACATTATAACATTCAGGTTTGGATCATTCTCTCATAAGAAAATGCAAACTGCATATTAACCATTATTTTAACGCATACAAGCAGTTTTTACATGCTTTATGACAATTAGGGGCAAATGAGTCCTTATAGGCAAAATTGCTTTATTTTACAAAGGTAAGTTTACTTAAACTATAACATTCAGGTTTAGATCATTCTCTCATAAGAAAATGCAAACTGCATATTAACTATTATTTTAACGCATACACACAGTTTTTACAAGCTTTATGACAATTAGGTGCAAATGAGTCCTTATAGGCAAAATTGCTTTATTTCATGAAGGTAAGTCTATTTACACTATAACATTCAGGTTTGGATCTTTCTCTCATAAGAAAATGCAAACTGCATATTTACTATCATTTTAACGCATACAAGCAGTTTTTACATGCTTTATGACAATTAGGGGCAAATGAGTCCTTATAATCAAAATTGCTTTATTTCATGAAGGTAAGTCTATTTACACTATAACATTCAGGTTTGGATCTTTCTCTCATAAGAAAATGCAAACTGCATATTTACTATCATTTTCACGCAGACAAGCAGTTTTCACATGTTTTACGACAATTAGGTGGAAAAAAGTCCTTAAAGGCAAAATTGTTTTATTTCACAAAGGTTAGTCTACTTTCACTATAACATTCAGGTTTGGATCATTCTCTCATAAGAAAATGCAAACTGCATATTTACTATCATTTTAACGCATACAAGCAGTTTTTACATGCTTTATGACAATTAGGGGCAAATGAGTCCTTATAATCAAAATTGCTTTATTTCATGAAGGTAAGTCTATTTACACTATAACATTCAGGTTTGGATCTTTCTCTCATAAGAAAATGCAAACTGCATATTTACTATCATTTTCACGCAGACAAGCAGTTTTCACATGTTTTACGACAATTAGGTGGAAAAAAGTCCTTAAAGGCAAAATTGTTTTATTTCACAAAGGTTAGTCTACTTTCACTATAACATTCAGGTTTGGATCATTCTCTCATAAGAAAATGCAAACTGCATATTAACCATTATTTTAACGCAGACAAGCAGTTTTTATATGCTTCACGACAATTGCGTGCAAATGAGTCCTTATAGGCAAAATTGCTTTATTTCATGAAGGTAAGTCTATTTACACTATAACATTCAGGTTTGGATTTTTCTCTCATAAGAAAATGCAAACTGCATATTAACTATTATTTTAACGCATACAAGCAGTTTTTACATGCTTTATGACAATTAGGGGCAAATGAGTCCTTATAGGCAAAATTGCTTTATTTCATGAAGGTAAGTCTATTTACACTATAACATTCAGGTTTGGATCATTCTCTCATAAGAAAATGCAAACTGCATATTAACCATTATTTTAACGCAGACAAGCAGTTTTTACATGCTTCACGACAATTGCGTGCAAATGAGTCCTTATAGGCAAAATTGCTTTATTTTACAAAGGTAAATCTATTTACACTATAACATTCAGGTTTGGGTCATTCTCTCATAAGAAAATGCAAACTGCATATTAACCATTATTTTAACGCTGACAAGCAGTTTATACATGCTTTATGACAATTAGGGGCAAATGAGTCCTTATAGGCAAAATTGCTTTATTTCATGAAGGTTAGTCTATTTACACTATAACATTCAGGTTTGGATCATTCTCTCATAAGAAAATGCAAACTGCATATTAACCATTTTTTTAACGCAGACAAGCAGTTTTTACATGCTTCATGACAATTGCGTGAAAATGAATCCTTATAGGCAAAATTGCTTTATTTTAGAAAGGTAAGTCTATTTACACTATAACATTCAGGTTTGGATCATTCTCTCATAAGAAAATGCAAACTGCATATTAACTATTATTTTAACGCTGACAAGCAGTTTTTACATGCTTTATGACAATTAGGTGCAAATGAGGCCTTATAGGCAAAAGTGCTTTATTTCATGAGGGTAAGTCTATTTACACTATAACATTCAGGTTTGGATCATTCTCTCATAAGAAAATGCAAACTGCATATTTACTATCATTTTCACGCAGACAAGCAGTTTTCACATGTTTTACGACAATTAGGTAGAAGTAAGTCTTTAAAGGCAAAATTGTTTTATTTCACAAAGGTAAGTCTACTTTCACTATAATATTCAGGGTTGGATCATTCTCTCATAAGAAAATGCAAACTGCATATTAACCATTATTTTAACGCTGACAAGCAGTTTTTACATGCTTTATGACAATTAGGGGCAAATGAGTCCTTATAGGGAAAATTGCTTTATTTCATGAAGGTTAGTCTATTTACACTATAACATTCAGGTTTGGATCATTCTCTCATAAGAAAATGCAAACTGCATATTATACATTATTTTAACGCATACAAGCAGTTTTTACATGCTTTATGACAATAAGGGGCAAATAAGTCCTTGAAGGCAAAATTGCTTTATTTCATGAAGGTCAGTCTATTTACACTATAACATTCAGGTTTGGATCATTCTCTCATAAGAAAATGCAAACTGCATATTAACCATTATTTTAACGCTGACAAGCAGTTTTAACATGCTTTATGACAATTAGGGGCAAATGAGTCCTTATAGGCAAAATTGCTTTATTTCATAAAGGTTAGTCTATTTACACTATAACATTCAGGTTTGGATCATTCTCTCATAAGAAAATGCAAACTGCATATTAACCATTATTTTAACGCAGACAAACAGTTTTTACATGCTTCACGACAATTGCGTGCAAATGAGTCCTTAAAGGCAAAATTGCTTTATTTTGGAAAGGTAAGTCTATTTACACTATACATTCAGGTTTGGATCATTTTCTCGAAAGATAATGCAAACTGATCATTTCCTATTATTTTCACTCAGACAAGCAGTATTTACATGCTTTATGACAATTAGGTGCAAATGAGTCCTTATAGGCAAAATTGCTTTATTTCATGAAGGTAAGTCTACTTACACTATAACATTCAAGTTTGGATCATTCTCTCAAAAGATAATGCAAACTGATAATTTCCTATTATTTTCACGCAGACAAGCAGTATTTACATGCTTTATGACAATTAGGTGCAAATGTGTCCTAATAGGCAGAATTGCTTTATTTCACAAAGGTAAGTCTACTTTCACTATAATATTCAGGGTTGGATCATTCTCTCATAAGAAAATACAAACTGCATATTAACCATTATTTTAACGCAGACAAGCAGTTTTTACATGCTTCACGACAATTGCGTGCAAATGAGTCCTTATAGGCAAAATTGCTTTATTTTACAAAGGTAAGTCTATTTATATTATAACATTCAGGTTTGGATCATTTTCTCAAAAGATAATGCAAACTGATCATTTCCTATTTTTTTCACGCAGACAAGCAGTATTTACATGCTTTATGACAATTAGGTGCAAATGTGTCCTTATAGGCAGAATTCCTTTATTCACAAAGGTAAGTCAACTTTCACTATAATATTCAGGGTTGGATCATTCTCTCATAAAAAAATGCAAACTGCATATTAACCATTATTTTAACGCATACAAGCATTTTTTACATGCTTTATGACAATTAGGGGCAAATGGGTCCTTATAGGCAAAATTGCTTTATTTCATTAAGGTTAGTCTATTTACACTATAACATTCAAGTTTGGATCATTCTCTCATAAGAAAATGCAAACTGCATATTAACCATTATTTTAACGCAACAAGCAGTTTTTACATGCTTTACGAGAATTAGGTGCAAATGAGTCCTTATAGGCAAAACTGCTTTATTTCACAAAGGTAAGTTTACTTACACTATAACATTCAGGTTTGGATCATTCTCTCACAAGAAAATGCAAACTGCATATTAACTATTATTTTAACGCATACAAGCAGTTTTTACATGCTTTATGACAATTAGGTGCAAATGAGTCTTTATAGGCAAAATTGCTTTATTTCATGAGGGTAATTATATTTACACTATAACATTCAGGTTTGGATCATTCTCTCATAAGAAAATGCAAACTGCATATTAACCATTATTTAAACGCAGACAAGCAGTTTTTACATGCTTTACGACAATTAGGTGCAAATGAGTCTTTATAGGCAAAATTACTTTATTTCATGAGGGTAAGTCTATTTACACTATAACATTCAGGTTTGGATCATTCTCTCATAAGAAAATGCAAACTGCATATTAACCATTATTTTAACGCATACAAGCAGTTTTTACATGCTTTACGACAATTAGGGGCAAATTAGTCTATATAGGCAAAATTGCTTTATTTTACAAAGGTAAGTTTACTTAAACTATAACATTCAGGTTTAGATCATTCTCTCATAAGAAAATGCAAACTGCATATTAACTATTATTTTAACGCATACAAGCACTTTTTACAAGCTTTATGACAATTAGGTGCAAATGAGTCCTTATAGGCAAAATTGCTTTATTTCAAGAGGGTAAGTCTATTTACACTATAACATTCTGGTTTGGATCATTCTCTCATAAGAAAATGCAAACTGCATATTAACCATTATTTAAACGCAGACAAGCAGTTTTTACATGCTTTATGACAATAAGAGGCAAATAAGTCCTTATAGGCAAAATTGCTTTATTTCATGAAGGTAAGTCTATTTACACTATAACATTCAGGTTTGGATCATTCTCTCATAAGAAAATGCAAACTGCATATTAACCATTATTTAAACGCAGACAAGCAGTTTTTACATGCTTTACGACAATTAGGTGCAAATGAGTCTTTATAGGCAAAATTACTTTATTTTATGAGGGTAAGTCTATTTACACTATAACATTCAGGTTTGGATCATTCTCTCATAAGAAAATGCAAACTGCATATTTACTATCATTTTCACGCAGACAAGCAGTTTTTACATGCTTCACGACAATTGCGTGCAAATGAGTCCTTATAGGCAAAAATGCTTTATTTTACAAAGGTAAGTCTATTTTCACTATAACATTCAGGTTTGGATCATTCTCTCATAAGAAAATGCAAACTGCATATTATACATTATTTTAACGCATACAAGCAGTTTTTACATGCTTTATGACAATAAGGGGCAAATAAGTCCTTATAGGCAAAATTGCTTTATTTCATGAAGGTAAGTCTATTTACACTATAACATTCAGGTTTGGATCTTTCTCTCATAAGAAAATGCAAACTGCATATTTACTATCATTTTCACGCAGACAAGCAGTTTTTACATGCTTCACGACAATTGCGTGCAAATGAGTCCTTATAGGCAAAATTGCTTTTTTTTACAAAGGTAAGTCTATTTACATTATAACATTCAGGTTTGGATCATTCTCTCATAAGAAAATGCAAACTGCATATTAACCATTATTTTAACGCATACAAGCAGTTTTTACATGCTTTATGACAATTAGGGGCAAATGAGTCCTTATAGGCAAAATTGCTTTATTTTACAAAGGTAAGTTTACTTAAACTATAACATTCAGGTTTAGATCTTTCTCTCATAAGAAAATGCAAACTGCATATTAACTATTATTTTAACGCATACACGCAGTTTTTACAAGCTTTATGACAATTAGGTGCAAATGAGTCCTTATAGGCAAAATTGCTTTATTTCATGAGGGTAAATCTATTTACACTATAACATTCAGGTTTGGATCATTCTCTCATAAGAAAATGCAAACTGCATATTTACTATCATTTTAACGCATACAAGCAGTTTTTACATGCTTTATGACAATTAGGGGCAAATGAGTCCTTATAGGCAAAATTGCTTTATTTCATGAAGGTAAGTCTATTTACACTATAACATTCAGGTTTGGATCTTTCTCTCATAAGAAAATGCAAACTGCATATTTACTATCATTTTCACGCAGACAAGCAGTTTTCACATGTTTTACGACAATTAGGTGGAAAAAAGTCCTTAAAGGCAAAATTGTTTTATTTCACAAAGGTTAGTCTACTTTCACTATAACATTCAGGTTTGGATCATTCTCTCATAAGAAAATGCAAACTGCATATTAACCATTATTTTAACGCAGACAAGCAGTTTTTATATGCTTCACGACAATTGCGTGCAAATGAGTCCTTATAGGCAAAATTGCTTTATTTCATGAAGGTAAGTCTATTTACACTATAACATTCAGGTTTGGATTTTTCTCTCATAAGAAAATGCAAACTGCATATTAACTATTATTTTAACGCATACAAGCAGTTTTTACATGCTTTATGACAATTAGGGGCAAATGAGTCCTTATAGGCAAAATTGCTTTATTTCATGAAGGTAAGTCTATTTACACTATAACATTCAGGTTTGGATCATTCTCTCATAAGAAAATGCAAACTGCATATTAACCATTATTTTAACGCAGACAAGCAGTTTTTACATGCTTCACGACAATTGCGTGCAAATGAGTCCTTATAGGCAAAATTGCGTTATTTTACAAAGGTTAGTCTATTTTCACTATACATTCAGGTTTGGATCATTCTCTCATAAGAAAATGCAAACTGCAAATTTACTATCATTTTCACGCAGACAAGCAGTTTTTACATGCTTCACGACAATTGCGTGCAAATGAGTCCTTATAGGCAAAATTGCTTTATTTTACAAAGGTAAATCTATTTACACTATAACATTCAGGTTTGGGTCATTCTCTCATAAGAAAATGCAAACTGCATATTAACCATTATTTTAACGCTGACAAGCAGTTTATACATGCTTTATGACAATTAGGGGCAAATGAGTCCTTATAGGCAAAATTGCTTTATTTCATGAAGGTTAGTCTATTTACACTATAACATTCAGGTTTGGATCATTCTCTCATAAGAAAATGCAAACTGCATATTATACATTATATTAACGCATACAAGCAGTTTTTACATGCTTTATGACAATAAGGGGCAAATAAGTCCTTGAAGGCAAAATTGCTTTATTTCATGAAGGTCAGTCTATTTACACTATAACATTCAGGTTTGGATCATTCTCTCATAAGAAAATGCAAACTGCATATTAACCATTATTTTAACGCTGACAAGCAGTTATAACATGCTTTATGACAATTAGGGGCAAATGAGTCCTTATAGGCAAAATTGCTTTATTTCATGAAGGTTAGTCTATTTACACTATAACATTCAGGTTTGGATCATTCTCTCATAAGAAAATGCAAACTGCATATTAACCATTATTTTAACGCAGACAAGCAGTTTTTACATGCTTCACGACAATTGCGTGCAAATGAGTCCTTAAAGGCAAAATTGCTTTATTTTGGAAAGGTAAGTCTATTTACACTATACATTCAGGTTTGGATCATTTTCTCGAAAGATAATGCAAAGTGATCATTTCCTATTATTTTCACTCAGACAAGCAGTATTTACATGCTTTATGACATTTAGGTGCAAATGAGTCCTTATAGGCAAAATTGCTTTATTTCATGAAAGTAAGTCTACTTACACTATAACATTCAAGTTTGGATCATTCTCTCAAAAGATAATGCAAACTGATAATTTCCTATTATTTTCACGCAGACAAGCAGTATTTACATGCTTTATGACAATTAGGTGCAAATGTGTCCTAATAGGCAGAATTGCTTTATTTCACAAAGGTAAGTCTACTTTCACTATAATATTCAGGGTTGGATCATTCTCTCATAAGAAAATACAAACTGCATATTAACCATTATTTTAACGCAGACAAGCAGTTTTTACATGCTTCACGACAATTGCGTGCAAATGAGTCCTTATAGGCAAAATTGCTTTATTTTACAAAGGTAAGTCTATTTATATTATAACATTCAGGTTTGGATCATTTTCTCAAAAGATAATGCAAACTGATCATTTCCTATTTTTTTCACGCAGACAAGCAGTATTTACATGCTTTATGACAATTAGGTGCAAATGTGTCCTTATAGGCAGAATTCCTTTATTCACAAAGGTAAGTCAACTTTCACTATAATATTCAGGGTTGGATCATTCTCTCATAAAAAAATGCAAACTGCATATTAACCATTATTTTAACGCATACAAGCATTTTTTACATGCTTTATGACAATTAGGGGCAAATGAATCCTTATAGGCAAAATTGCTTTATTTCATTAAGGTAAGTCTATTTACACTATAACATTCAGGTTTGGATCATTCTCTCATAAGAAAATGCAAACTGCATATTAACCATTATTTTAACGCAAGCAAGCAGTTTTTACATGCTTTATGACAATTAGGGGCAAATGGGTCCTTATAGGCAAAATTGCTTTATTTCATTAAGGTTAGTCTATTTACACTATAACATTCAAGTTTGGATCATTCTCTCATAAGAAAATGCAAACTGCATATTAACCATTATTTTATCGCAACAAGCAGTTTTTACATGCTTTACGAGAATTAGGTGCAAATGAGTCCTTATAGGCAAAACTGCTTTATTTCACAAAGGTAAGTTTACTTACACTATAACATTCAGGTTTGGATCATTCTCTCACACGAAAATGCAAACTGCATATTAACTATTATTTTAACGCATACAAGCAGTTTTTACATGCTTTATGACAATTAGGTGCAAATGAGTCTTTATAGGCAAAATTGCTTTATTTCATGAGGGTAATTATATTTACACTATAACATTCAGATTTGGATCATTCTCTCATAAGAAAATGCAAACTGCATATTAACCATTATTTTATCGCAACAAGCAGTTTTTACATGCTTTACGACAATTAGGGGCAAATTAGTCTATATAGGCAAAATTGCTTTATTTTACAAAGGTAAGTTTACTTAAACTATAACATTCAGGTTTAGATCATTCTCTCATAAGAAAATGCAAACTGCATATTAACTATTATTTTAACGCATACAAGCAGTTTTTACAAGCTTTATGACAATTAGGTGCAAATGAGTCCTTATAGGCAAAATTGCTTTATTTCAAGAGGGTAAGTCTATTTACACTATAACATTCAGGTTTGGATCATTCTCTCATAAGAAAATGCAAACTGCATATTAACCATTATTTAAACGCAGACAAGCAGTTTTTACATGCTTTATGACAATAAGGGGCAAATAAGTCCTTATAGGCAAAATTACTTTATTTTATGAGGGTAAGTCTATATACACTATAACATTCAGGTTTGGATCATTCTCTCATAAGAAAATGCAAACTGCATATTTACTATCATTTTCACGCAGACAAGCAGTTTTTACATGCTTCACGACAATTGCGTGCAAATGAGTCCTTATAGGCAAAAATGCTTTATTTTACAAAGGTAAGTCTATTTTCACTATAACATTCAGGTTTGGATCATTCTCTCATAAGAAAATGCAAACTGCATATTATACATTATTTTAACGCATACAAGCAGTTTTTACATGCTTTATGACAATAAGGGGCAAATAAGTCCTTATAGGCAAAATTGCTTTATTTCATGAAGATAAGTCTATTTACACTATAACATTCAGGTTTGGATCATTCTCTCATAAGAAAATGCAAACTGCATATTTACCATTATTTTAACGCTGACAAGCAGTTTTTACATGCTTTATGACAATTCGGGGCAAATGAGTCCTTTCAGGCAAAATTGCTTTATTTCATGAAGGTTAGTCTATTTACACTATAACATTCAGGTTTGGATCATTCTCTCATAAGAAAATGCAAACTGCATATTAACCATTATTTTAACGCAGACAAGCAGTTTTTACATGCTTCACGACAATTGCGTGCAAATGAGTCCTTATTGGCAAAATTGCTTTATTTCATGAGGGTAAGTCTATTTACACTATAACGTTCAGGTTTGGATCATTCTCTCATAAGAAAATGCAAACTGCATATTTACTATCATTTTCACGCAGACAAGCAGTTTTTACATGCTTCACGACAATTGCGTGCAAATGAGTCCTTATAGGCAAAATTGCTTTATTTTACAAAGGAAAGTCTATTTACACTATAACATTCAGGTTTGGAACATTCTCTCATAAGAAAATGCAAACTGCATATTAACCATTATTTTAACGCATACAAGCAGTTTTTACATGCTTTATGACAATTAGGGGCAAATGAGTCCTTATAGGCAAAATTGCTTTATTTCATGAAGGTAAGTCTATTTACACTATAACATTCAGGTTTGGATCTTTCTCTCATAAGAAAATGCAAACTGCATATTAACCATTATTTAAACGCAGACAAGCAGTTTTTACATGCTTTACGACAATTAGGTGCAAATGAGTCTTTATAGGCAAAATTGCTTTATTTCATGAGGGTAAGTCTATTTACACTATAACATTCAGGTTTAGATCATTCTCTCATAAGAAAATGCAAACTGCATATTTACTATCATTTTTACGCAAACAAGCAGTTTTTACATGCTTTACGACAATTGCGTGCAAATGAGTCCTTATAGGCAAAATTGCTTTATTTTACAAAGGTAAGTCTATTTACACTATAACATTCAGGTTTGGATCATTCTCTCATAAGAAAATGCAAACTGCATATTTACTATCATTTTCACGCAGACAAGCAGTTTTCACATGTTTTACGACAATTAGGTGGAAATAAGTCCTTCAAGGCAAAATTGTTTTATTTCACAAAGGTAAGTCTACTTTCACTATAACATTCAGGTTTAGATCATTCTCTCATAAGAAAATGCAAACTGCATATTAACCATTATTTTAACGCAGACAAACAGTTTTTATATGCTTCACGACAATTGCGTGCAAATGAGTCCTTATAAGCAAAATGGATTTATTTACAAAGGTAAGTCTATTTACACTATAACATTCAGGTTTGGATCCTTCTCTCATAAGAAAATGCAAACGGCATATTAACCATTATTTTAACGCATACAAGCAGTTTTTACATGCTTTATGACAATTAGGGGCAAATGAGTCCTTATAGGCAAAATTGCTTTATTTCATAAAGGTAAGTCTATTTACACTATAACATTCAGGTTTGGATCTTTCTCTCATAAGAAAATGCAAACTGCATATTATACATTATTTTGACGCATACAAGCAGTTTTTACATGCTTTATAACAATAAGGGGCAAATAAGTCCTTATAGGCAAAATTGCTTTATTTTATGAGGGTAAGTCTATTTACACTATAACATTCAGGTTTGGATCTTTCTCTCATAAGAAAATGCAAACTGCATATTTACTATCATTTTAACGCATACAAGCAGTTTTTACATGCTTTACGACAATTAGGTGCAAATGAGTACTTTTAGGCAAAACTGCTTTATTTCACAAAGGTAAGTTTACTTACACTATAACATTCAGGTTTGGATTATTCTCTCACAAGAAAATGCAAACTGCATATTAACTATTATTTTAACGCATACAAGCAGTTTTTACATGCTTTATGACAATTAGGTGCAAATGAGTCCTTATAGGCAAAATTGCTTTATTTCATGAGGGTTAGTCTATTTACACTATAACATTCAGGTTTGGATCATTCTCTCATAAGAAAATGCAAACTGCATATTATCCATTATTTAAACGCAGACAAGCAGTTTTTACATGCTTTACGACAATTAGGTGCAAATGAGTCTTTATAGGCAAAATTGCTTTATTTCATGAGGGTAAGTATATTTACACTATAACATTCAGGTTTAGATCATTCTCTCATAAGAAAATGCAAACTGCATATTTACTATCATTTTCACGCAGACAAGCAGTTTTTACATGCTTCACGACAATTGCGTGCAAATGAGTCCTTATAGGCAAAATTGCTTTATTTTACAAAGGTAAGTCTATTTACACTATAACATTCAGGTTTGGATCATTCTCTCATAAGAAAATGCAATCTGCATATTAACCATTATTTTAACGCATACTAGCAGTTTTTACATGCTTTATGACAATTAGGGGCAAATGAGTCCTTATAGGCAAAATTGCTTTATTTCATGAAGGTAAGTCTATTTACACTATAACATTCAGGTTTGGATCATTCTCTCATAAGAAAATGCAAACTGCATATTAACCATTATTTAAACGCAGACAAGCAGTTTTTACATGCTTTACGACAATTAGGTGCAAATGAGTCTTTATAGGCAAAATTGCTTTATTTCATGAGGGTAAGTCTATTTACACTATAACATTCAGGTTTGGATCATTCTCTCATAAGAAAATGCAAACTGCATATTTACTATCATTTTCACGCATACAAGCAGTTTTTACATGCTTTATGACAATAAGGGGCAAATAAGTCCTTATAGGCAAAATTGCTTTACTTTATGAAGGTAAGTCTATTTACACTATAACATTCAGGTTTGGATCATTCTCTCATAAGAAAATGCAAACTGCATATTATACATTATTTTAACGCATACAAGCAGTTTTTACATGCTTTATGACAATAAGGGGCAAATAAGTCCTTATAGGCAAAATTGCTTTATTTTATGAAGGTAAGTCTATTTACACTATAACATTCAGGTTTGGATCATTCTCTCATAAGAAAATGCAAACTGCATATTAACCATTATTTTAACGCTGACAAGCAGTTTTTACATGCTTTATGACAATTAGGGGCAAATGAGTCCTTATAGCCAAAATTGCTTTATTTCATGAAGGTTAGTCTATTTACACTATAACATTCAGGTTTGGATCATTCTCACATAAGAAAATGCAAACTGCATATTAACCATTATTTTAACGCAGACAAGCAGTTTTTACATGCTTCACGACAATTGCGTGCAAATGAGTCCTTATAGGCAAAATTGCTTTATTTTAGAAAGGTAAGTCTATTTACACTATAACATTCAGGTTTGGATCATTTTCTCAAAAGATAATGCAAACTGATCATTTCCTATTATTTTCACTCGGACAAGCAGTATTTACATGCTTTATGACAATTAGGTGCAAATGAGTCCTTATAGGCAAAATTGCTTTATTTCATGAAGGTAAGTCTACTTACACTGTAACATTCAAGTTTGGATCATTCTCTCAAAAGATAATGCAAACTGATAATTTCCTATTATTTTCACGCAGACAAAAAGTATTTACATGCTTTATGACAATTAGGTGCAAATGTGTCCTAATAGGCAGAATTGCTTTACTTCACAAAGGTAAGTCTACATTCACTATAATATTCAGGGCTGGATCATTCTCTCATAAGAAAATGCAAACTGCATATTAACCATTATTTTAACGCAGACAAGCAGTTTTTACATGCTTCACGACAATTGCGTGCAAATGAGTCTTTATAGGCAAAATTGCTTTATTTTACAAAGGTAAGTCTATTTATATTATAAAATTCAGGTTTGGATCATTTTCTCAAAAGATAATGCAAACTGATCATTTCCTATTTTTTTCACGCAGACAAGCAGTATTTACATGCTTTATGACAATTAGGTGCAAATGTGTCCTTATAGGCAGAATTGCTTTATTCACAAAGGTAAGTCTACTTTCACTATAATATTCAGGGTTGGATCATTCTCTCATAAGAAAATGCAAACTGCATATTAACCATTATTTTAACGCAGACAAACAGTTTTTACATGCTTCACGACAATTGCGTGCAAATGAGTCCTTATAGGCAAAATTGCTTTATTTTACAAAGGTAAGTCTATTTACACTATAACATTCAGGTTTGGATCAATCTCTCATAAGAAAATGCAAACTGCATATTAACCATTATTTTAACGCTGACAAGCAGTTTTTACATGCTTTACGACAATTAGATGCAAATGAGTCCTTATAGGCAAAAGTGCTTTATTTCATGAGGGTAAGTCTATTTACACTATAACATTCAGGTTTGGATCATTCTCTCATAAGAAAATGCAAACTGCATATTAACCATTATTTTAACGCAACAAGCAGTTTTTACATGCTTTACGACAATTAGGTGCAAATGAGTACTTTTAGGCAAAACTGCTTTATTTCACAAAGGTAAGTTTACTTACACTATAACATTCAGGTTTGGATTATTCTCTCACAAGAAAATGCAAACTGCATATTAACTATTATTTTAACGCATACAAGCAGTTTTTACATGCTTTATGACAATTAGGTGCAAATGAGTCCTTATAGGCAAAATTGCTTTATTTCATGAGGGTAAGTCTATTTACACTATAACATTCAGGTTTGGATCATTCTCTCATAAGAAAATGCAAACTGCATATTATCCATTATTTAAACGCAGACAAGCAGTTTTTACATGCTTTACGACAATTAGGTGCAAATGAGTCTTTATAGGCAAAATTGCTTTATTTCATGAGGGTAAGTATATTTACACTATAACATTCAGGTTTGGATCATTCTCTCATAAGAAAATACTAACTGCATATTAACCATTATTTTAACGCAGACAAGCAGTTTTTATATGCTTCACGACAATTGCGTGCAAATGAGTCCTTAAAAGCAAAATGGCTTTATTTTACAAAGGTAAGTCTATTTACACTATAACATTCAGGTTTGGATCCTTCTCTCATAAGAAAATGCAAACGGCATATGAACCATTATTTTAACGCATACAAGCAGTTTTTACATGCTTTATGACAATTAGGGGCAAATGAGTCCTTATAGGCAAAATTGCTTTATTTCACAAAGTTAAGTTTACTTACACTATAACATTCAGGTTTGGATTATTCTCTCACAAGAAAATGCAAACTGCATATTAACTATTATTTTAACGAATACAAGCAGTTTTTACATGCTTTATTACAATTGGGTGCAAATGAGTCCTTATAGGCAAAATTGCTTTATTTCATGAGGGTAAGTCTATTTACACTATAACATTAAGGTTTGGATCATTCTCTCATAAGAAAATGCAAACTGCATATTATCCATTATTTAAACGCAGACAAGCAGTTTTTACATGCTTTACGACAATTAGGTGCAAATGAGTCTTTATAGGCAAAATTGCTTTATTTCATGAGGGTAAGTATATTTACACTATAACATTCAGGTTTGGATCATTCTCTCATAAGAAAATGCAAACTGCATATTTACTATCATTTTCACGCAGACAAACAGTTTTTACATGCTTCACGACAATTGCGTGCAAATGAGTCCTTATAGGCAAAATTGCTTTATTTTACAAAGGTAAATCTATTTACACTATAACATTCAGGTTTGGATCATTATCTCATAAGAAAATGCAAACTGCATATTAACCATTATTTTAACGCATACAAGCAGTTTTTACATGCTTTACGACAATTAGGTGCAAATTAGTCTATTTAGGCAAAATTGCCTTATTTTACAAAGGTAAGTTTATTTAAACTATAACATTCAGGTTTGGATCCTTCTCTCATAAGAAAATGCAAACGGCATATTAACCATTATTTTAACGCATACAAGCAGTTTTTACATGCTTTATGACAATTAGGGGCAAATGAGTCCTTATAGGCAAAATTGCTTTATTTCATGAAGGTTAGTCTATTTACACTATAACATTCAGGTTTGGATCCTTCTTAATAAGAAAATGCAAACTGCATATTTACTATCATTTTAACGCATACAAGCAGTTTTTACATGCTTTATGACAATTAGGTGCAAATGAGTCTTTATAGGCAAAATTGCTTTATTTCATGAGGGTAAGTCTATTTACACTAAAACATTCAGGTTTGGATCATTCTCTCATAAGAAAATGCAAACTGCATATTAACCATTATTTTAACGCAGACAAGCAGTTTTTACATGCTTCACGACAATTGCGTGCAAATGAGTCCTTATAGGCAAAATTGCGTTATTTTACAAAGGTAAGTCTATTTTCATTATAACATTCAGGTTTGGATCATTCTCTCATAAGAAAATGCAAACTGCATATTAACCATTATTTTAACGCAGACAAGCAGTTTTCACATGTTTTACGACAATTAGGTGGAAATAAGTCCTTAAAGGCAAAATTGTTTTATTTCACAAATATAAGTCTACTTTCACTATAACATTCAGGTTTGGATCATTCTCTCATAAGAAAATGCAAACTGCATATTAACCATTATTTTAACGCAGACAAGCAGTTTTTATATGCTTAACGACAATTGCGTGCAAATGAGTCCTTAAAAGCAAAATTGCTTTATTTTACAAAGGTTAGTCTATTTACACTAAACATTGAGGTTTGGATCCTTCTCTCATAAGAAAATGCAAACTGCATATTAACCATTATTTTAACGCATACAAGCAGTTTTTACATGCTTTATGACAATTAGGGGCAAATGAATCCTTATAGGCAAAATTGCTTTATTTCATGAAGGTAAGTCTATTTACACTATAACATTCAGGTTTGGATCTTTCTCTCATAAGAAAATGCAAACTGCATATTAACCATTATTTAAACGCAGACAAGCAGTTTTTACATGCTTTACGACAATTAGGTGCAAATGAGTCTTTATAGGCAAAATTGCTTTATTTCATGAGGGTAAGTCTATTTACATAATAACATTCAGGTTTGGATCATTCTCTCATAAGAAAATGCAAACTGCATATTAACTATCATTTTTACGCAAACAAGCAGTTTTTACATGCTTCACGACAATTGCGTGCAATTGAGTCCTCATAGGCAAAATTGCTTTATTTTACAAAGGTAAGTCTATTTTCACTATAACATCTAGGTTTGGATCATTCTCTCATAAGAAAATGCAAACTGCATATTATACATTATTTTAACGCATACAAGCAGTTTTTACATGCTTTATGACAATAAGGGGCAAATGAGTCCTTATAGGCAAAATTGCTTTATTTCATGAAGGTAAGTCTATTTACATTATAACATTCAGGTTTGGGTCATTCTCTCATAAGAAAATGCAAACTGCATATTAACCATTATTTTAACGCAGACAAGCAGTTTTTACATGCTTCACGACAATTGCGTGCAAATGAGTCCTTATAGGCAAAATTGCGTTATTTTACAAAGGTTAGTCTATTTTCACTATAACATTCAGGTTTGGATCATTCTCTCATAAGAAAATGCAAACTGCATATTAACCATTATTTTAACGCATACAAGCAGTTTTTACATGCTTTATTACAATTAGGGGCAAATGAGTCCTTATAGGCCAAATTGCTTTATTTCATTAAGGTAAGTCTATTTACACTATAACATTCAGGTTTGGATCATTCTCTCATAAGAAAATGCAAACTGCATATTAACCATTATTTTGACGCTGACAAGCAGTTTATACATGCTTTATGACAATTAGGGGAAAATGAGTCCTTATAGGCAAAATTGCTTTATTTTATGAAGGTTAGTCTATTTACACTATAACATTCAGGTTTGGATCATTCTTTCATAAGAAAATGCAAACTGCATATTAATCTTTATTTTAACGCAGACAAGCAGTTTTTACATGCTTTATGACAATTAGGTGCAAATGAGTCTTTATAGGCAAAATTGCTTTATTTCATGAGGGTAAGTCTATTTACACTAAAACATTCAGGTTTTGATCATTCTCTCATAAGAAAATGCAAACTGCATATTAACCATTATATTAACGCAGACAAGCAGTTTTCACATGTTTTACGACAATTAGGTGGAAATAAGTCCTTAAAGGCAAAATTGTTTTATTTCACAAAGGTAAGTCTACTTTCACTATAACATTCAGGTTTGGATCATTCTCTCATAAGAAAATGCAAACTGCATATTAACCATTATTTTAACGCAGACAAGCAGTTTTTATATGCTTAACGACAATTGCGTGCAAATGAGTCCTTATAAGCAAAATTGCTTTATTTTACAAAGGTAAGTCTATTTACACTATAACATTCAGGTTTGGATCCTTCTCTCATAAGAAAATGCAAACTGCATATTAACCATTATTTTAACGCATACAAGCAGTTTTTACATGCTTTATGACAATTAGGGGCAAATGAGTCCTTATAGGCAAAATTGCTTTATTTCATGAAGGTAAGTCTATTTACACTATAACATTCAGGTTTGGATCTTTCTCTCATAAGAAAATGCAAACTGCATATTTACTATCATTTTAACGCATACAAGCAGTTTTTACATGCTTTATGACAATTAGGTGCAAATGAGTCTTTATAGGCAAAATTGCTTTATTTCATGAGGGTAAGTCTATTTACACTAAAACATTCAGGTTTGGATCATTCTCTCATAAGAAAATGCAAACTGCATATTAACCATTATTTTAACGCAGACAAGCAGTTTTTACATGCTTCACGACAATTGCGTGCAAATGAGTCCTTATAGGCAAAATTGCGTTATTTTACAAAGGTAAGTCTATTTTCACTATAACATTTAGGTTTGGATCATTCTCTCATAAGAAAATGCAAACTGCATATTAACCATTATTTTAACGCAGACAAGCAGTTTTCACATGTTTTACGACAATTAGGTGGAAATAAGTCCTTAAAGGCAAAATTGTTTTATTTCACAAAGATAAGTCTACTTTCACTATAACATTCAGGTTTGGATCATTCTCTCATAAGAAAATGCAAACTGCATATTAACCATTATTTTAACGCAGACAAGCAGTTTTTATATGCTTAACGACAATTGCGTGCAAATGAGTCCTTATCAGCAAAATTGCTTTATTTTTCAAAGGTAAGTCTATTTACACTATAACATTCAGGTTTGGATCCTTCTCTCATAAGAAAATGCAAACTGCATATTAACCATTATTTTAACGCATACAAGCAGTTTTTACATGCTTTATGACAATTAGGGGCAAATGAATCCTTATAGGCAAAATGGCTTTATTTCATGAAGGTAAGTCTATTTACACTATAACATTCAGGTTTGGATCTTTCTCTCATAAGAAAATGCAAACTGCATATTAACCGTTATTTAAACGCAGACAAGCAGTTTTTACATGCTTTACGACAATTAGGTGCAAATGAGTCTTTATAGGCAAAATTGCTTTATTTCATGAGGGCAAGTCTATTTACATAATAACATTCAGGTTTGGATCATTCTCTCATAAGAAAATGCAAACTGCATATTTACTATCATTTTTACGCAAACAAGCAGTTTTTACATGCTTCACGACAATTGCGTGCAAATGAGTCCTCATAGGCAAAATTGCTTTATTTTACAAAGGTAAGTCTATTTTCACTATAACATTTAGGTTTGGATCATTCTCTCATAAGAAAATGCAAACTGCATATTATACATTATTTTAACGCATACAAGCAGTTTTTACATGCTTTATGACAATAAGAGGCAAATGAGTCCTTATAGGCAAAATTGCTTTATTTCATGAAGGTAAGTCTATTTACACTATAACATTCAGGTTTGGGTCATTCTCTCATAAGAAAATGCAAACTGCATATTAACCATTATTTTAACGCAGACAAGCAGTTTTTACATGCTTCACGACAATTGCGTGCAAATGAGTCCTTATAGGCAAAATTGCGTTATTTTACAAAGGTTAGTCTATTTTCACTATAACATTCAGGTTTGGATCATTCTCTCATAAGAAAATGCAAACTGCATATTAACCATTATTTTAACGCATACAAGCAGTTTTTATATGCTTTATGTCAATTAGGGGCAAATGAGTCCTTATAGGCCAAATTGCTTTATTTCATTAAGGTAAGTCTATTTACACTATAACATTCAGGTTTGGATCATTCTCTCATAAGAAAATGCAAACTGCATATTAACCATTATTTTAACGCTGACAAGCAGTTTATACATGCTTTATGACAATTAGGGGAAAATGAGTCCTTATAGGCAAAATTGCTTTATTTCATGAAGGTTAGTCTATTTACACTATAACATTCAGGTTTGGATCATTCTCTCATAAGAAAATGCAAACTGCACATTATTCTTTATTTTAACGCAGACAAGCAGTTTTTACATGCTTTATGACAATTAGGTGCAAATGAGTCTTTATAGGCAAAATTGCTTTATTTCATGAGGGTAAGTCTATTTACACTAAAACATTCAGGTTTGGATCATTCTCTCATAAGAAAATGCAAACTGCATATTAACCATTATTTTAACGCAGACAAGCAGTTTTTACATGCTTCACGACAATTGCGTGCAAATGAGTCCTTATAGGCAAAATTGCGTTATTTTACAAAGGTAAGTCTATTTTCACTATAACATTCAGGTTTGGATCATTCTCTCATAAGAAAATGCAAACTGCATATTAACCATTATTTTAACGCAGACAAGCAGTTTTCACATGTTTTACGACAATTAGGTGGAAATAAGTCCTTAAAGGCAAAATTGTTTTATTTCACAAAGGTAAGTCTACTTTCACTATACATTCAGGTTTGGATCATTCTCTCATAAGAAAATTCAAACTGCATATTAACCATTATTTTAACGCAGACAAGCAGTTTTTATATGCTTAACGACAATTGCGTGCAAATGAGTCCTTATAAGCAAAATTGCTTTATTTTACAAAGGTAAGTCTATTTACACTATAACATTCAGGTTTGGATCCTTCTCTCATAAGAAAATGCAAACTGCATATTAACCATTATAAATTAACGCATACAAGCAGTTTTTACATGCTTTATGACAATTAGGGGCAAATGAGTCCTTATAGGCAAAATTGCTTTATTTCATGAAGGTAAGTCTATTTACACTATAACATTTAGGTTTGGATCTTTCTCTCATAAGAAAATGCAAACTGCATATTAACCATTATTTAAACGCAGACAAGCAGTTTTTACATGCTTTACGACAATTAGGTGCAAATGAGTCTTTATAGGCAAAATTGCTTTATTTCATGAGGGTAAGTCTATTTACATAATAACATTCAGGTTTGGATCATTCTCTCATAAGAAAATGCAAACTGCATATTTACTATCATTTTTACGCAAACAAGCAGTTTTTACATGCTTCACGACAATTGCGTGCAAATGAGTCCTCATAGGCAAAATTGCTTTATTTTACAAAGGTAAGTCTATTTTCACTATAACATTCAGGTTTGGATCATTCTCTCATAAGAAAATGCAAACTGCATATTATACATTATTTTAACGCATACAAGCAGTTTTTACATGCTTTATGACAATAAGGGGCAAATGAGTCCTTATAGGCAAAATTGCTTTATTTCATGAAGGTAAGTATATTTACACTATAACATTCAGGTTTAGCTCATTCTCTCATAAGAAAATGCAAACTGCATATTAACCATTATTTTAACGCTGACAAGCAGTTTTTACATGCTTTATGACAATTAGGGGCAAATGAGTCCTTATAGGCAAAATTGCTTTATTTCATGAAGGTCAATCTACTTACACTATAACAATCAGGTTTGGATCATTCTCTCATAAGAAAATGCAAACTGCATATTTACTATCATTTTAACGCATACAAGCAGTTTTTACATGCTTTATGACAATTGAGTGCAAATGAGTATAGGCAAAATTGCTTTATTTAATGAGGGTAAGTCTATTTACACTAAAACATTCAGGTTTGGATCATTCTCTCATAAGAAAATGCAAACTGCATATTAACCATTATTTTAACGCAGACAAGCAGTTTTTACATGCTTCACGACAATTGCGTGCAAATGAGTCATTATAGGCAAAATTGCGTTATTTTACAAAGGTTAGTCTATTTTCACTATAACATTCAGGTTTGGATCATTCTCTAATAAGAAAATGCAAACTGCATATTAACCATTATTTTAACGCATACAAGCAGTTTTTACATGCTTTATGACAATTAGGGGCAAATGAGTCCTTATAGGCAAAATTGCTTTATTTCATGAAGGTTAGTCTATTTACACTATAACATTCAGGTTTGGATCATTCTATCATAAGAAAATGCAAACTGCATATTAATCTTTATTTTAACGCAGACAAGCAGTTTTTACATGCTTCATGACAATTGCGTGCAAATGAGTCCTTATAGGCAAAATTGCTTTATTTTAGAAAGGTAAGTCTATTTACACTATAACATTCAGGTTTGGATCATTCTCTCATAAGAAAATGCAAACTGCATATTAACCATTATTTTAACGCTGACAAGCAGTTTTTACATGATTTATGACAATTAGGTGCAAATGAGGCCTTATAGGCAAAAGTGCTTTATTTCATGAGGGTAAGTCTATTTACACTATAACATTCAGGTTTGAATCATTCTCTCATAAGAAAATGCAAACTGCATATTTACTATCATTTTCACGCAGACAAGCAGTTTTCACATGTTTTACGACAATTAGGTAGAAGTAAGTCTTTAAAGGCAAAATTGTTTTATTTCACAAAGGTAAGTCTACTTTCACTATAACATTCAGGTTTGGATCATTCTCTCATAGGAAAATGCAAACTGCATATTAACCATTATATTATCGCAGACAAGCAGTTTTTACATGCTTCACGACAATTGCGTGCAAATGAGTCCTTATAGGCAAAATTGCTTTATTTTACAAAGGTAAGTCTATTTTCACTATAACATTCAGGTTTGGATCATTCTCTCATAAGAAAATGCAAACTGCATATTATACATTATTTTAACGCATACAAGCAGTTTTTACATGCTTTATGACAATAAGGGGCAAATAAGTCCTTATAGGCAAAATTGCTTTATTTCATGAAGGTAAGTCTATTTACACTATAACATTCTGGTTTGGATCATTCTCTCATTAGAAAATGCAAACTGCATATTAACCATTATTTTAACGCATACAAGCATTTTTTACATGCTTTATGACAATTAGGGGCAAATGAGTTCTTATAGGCAAAATTGCTTTATTTCATTAAGGTAAGTCTATTTACACTATAACATTCAGGTTTGGATCATTCTCTCATAAGAAAATGCAAACTGCATATTAACCATTATTTTAACGCAGACAAGCAGTTTTTACATGCTTCACGACAATTGCGTGCAAATGAGGCCTTATAAGCAAAATTGCTTTATTTTACAAAGGTAAGTCTATTTATATTATAACATTAAGGTTTGGATCATTTTCTCAAAAGATAATGCAAACTGATCATTTCCTATTTTTTTCATGCAGACAAGCAGTATTTACATGCTTTATGACAATTAGGTGCAAATGTGTCCTTATAGGCAGAATTGCTTTATTTCACAAAGGTAAGTCTACTTTCACTATAATATTCAGGGTTGGATCATTCTCTCATAAGAAAATGCAAACTGCATATTAACCATTATTTTAACGCAACAAGCAGTTTTTACATGCTTTACGACAATTAGGTGCAAATGAGTACTTTTAGGCAAAACTGCTTTATTTCACAAAGGTAAGTTTACTTACACTATAACATTCAGGTTTGGATTATTCTCTCACAAGAAAATGCAAACTGCATATTAACTATTATTTTAACGCATACAAGCAGTTTTTACATGCTTTATGACAATTAGGTGCAAATGAGTCCTTATAGGCAAAATTGCTTTATTTCATGAGGGTAAGTCTATTTACACTATAACATTCAGGTTTGGATCATTCTCTCATAAGAAAATGCAAACTGCATATTAGCCATTATTTAAACGCAGACAAGCAGTTTTTACATGCTTTACGACAATTAGGTGCAAATGAGTCTTTATAGGCAAAATTGCTTTATTTCATGAGGGTAAGTATATTTACACTATAACATTCAGGTTTGGATCATTTTCTCATAAGAAAATGCAAACTGCATATTTACTATCATTTTCACGCAGACAAGCAGTTTTTACATGCTTCACGACAATTGCGTGCAAATGAGTCCTTATAGGCAAAATTGCTTTATTTTACAAAGGTAAATCTATTTACACTATAACATTCAGGTTTGGATCATTCTCTCATAAGAAAATGCAATCTGCATATTAACCATTATTTTAACGCATACAAGCAGTTTTTACATGCTTTATGACAATTAGTGGCAAATGAGTCCTTATAGGCAAAATTGCTTTATTTCATGAAGGTAAGTCTATTTACACTATAACATTCAGGTTTGGATCATTCTCTCATAAGAAAATGCAAACTGCATATAAACCATTATTTAAACGCAGACAAGCAGTTTTTACATGCTTTACGACAATTAGGTGCAAATGAGTCTTTATAGGCAAAATTGCTTTATTTCATGAGGGTAAGTCTATTTACACTATAACATTCAGGTTTGGGTCATTCTCTCATAATAAAATGCAAACTGCATATTTACTATCATTTTAACGCATACAAGCAGTTTTTACATGCTTTATGACAATTAGGTGCAAATGAGTCTTTATAGGCAAAATTGCTTTATTTCATGAGGGTAAGTCTATTTATACTATAACATTCAGGTTTGGATCATTCACTCATAAGAAAATGCAAACTGCATATTAACCATTATTTTAACGCAGACAAGCAGTTTTTACATGCTTCACGACAATTGCGTGCAAATGAGTCCTTATAGGCAAAAAGGCTTTATTTTACAAAGGTAAGTCTATTTTTACTATAACATTCAGGTTTGGATCATTCTCTCATAAGAAAATGCAAACTGCATATTAACCATTATTTTAACGCATACAAGCAGTTTTTACATGCTTTATGACAATTAGGGGCAAATGAGTCCTTATAGGCAAAATTGCTTTATTTCATGATGGTAAGTCTATTTACACTATAACATTCAGGTTTGGATCTTTCTCTCATAAGAAAATGCAAACTGCATATTTACTATCATTTTCACGCAGACAAGCAGTTTTCACATGTTTTACGACAATTAGGTGGAAATAAGTCCTTAAAGGCAAAATTGTTTTATTTCACAAAGGTAAGTCTACTTTCACTATAACATTCAGGTTTGGATCATTCTCTCATAAGAAAATGCAAACTGCATATTAACCATTATTTTAACGCAGACAAGCAGTTTTTATATGCTTCACGACAATTGCGTGCAAATGAGTCCTTATAGGCAAAAAGGCTTTATTTTACAAAGGTAAGTCTATTTACACTATAACATTCAGGTTTGGATCATTCTCTCATAAGAAAATGCAAACTGCATATTTACTATCATTTTCACGCAGACAAGCAGTTTTCACATGTTTTACGACAATTAGGTGGAAATAAGTCCTTAAAGGCAAAATTGTTTTATTTCACAAAGGTAAGTCTACTTTCGCTATAACATTCAGGTTTGGATCATTCTCTCATAAGAAAATGCAAACTGCATATTAACCATTATTTTAACGCAGACAAGCAGTTTTTTATATGCTTCACGACAATTGCGTGCAAATGAGTCCTTATAAGCAAAATGGCTTTATTTTACAAAGGTAAGTCTATTTACACTATAACATTCAGGTTTGGATCCTTCTCTCATAAGAAAATGCAAACGGCATATTAACCATTATTTTAACGCATACAAGCAGTTTTTACATGCTTTATGACAATTAGGGGAATATGAGTCCTTATAGGCAAAATTGCTTTATTTCATAAAGGTAAGTTTACTTACACTATAACATTCAGGTTTGGATTATTCTCTCACAAGAAAATGCAAACTGCATATTAACTATTATTTTAACGCATACAAGCAGTTTTTACATGCTTTATGACAATTAGGTGCAAATGAGTCCTTATAGGCAAAATTGCTTTATTTCATGAGGGTAAGTCTATTTACACTATAACATTCAGGTTTGGATCATTCTCTCATAAGAAAATGCAAACTGCATATTATCCATTATTTAAACGCAGACAAGCAGTTTTACATGCTTTACGACAATTAGGTGCAAATGAGTCTTTATAGGCAAAATTGCTTTATTTCATGAGGGTAAGTATATTTACACTATAACATTCAGGTTTGGATCATTTTCTCATAAGAAAATGCAAACTGCATATTTACTATCATTTTCACGCAGACAAGCAGTTTTTACATGCTTCACGACAATTGCGTGCAAATGAGTCCCTATAGGCAAAATTGCTTTATTTTACAAAGGTAAGTCTATTTACACTATAACATTCAGGTTTGGATCATTCTCTCATAGGAAAATGCAATCTGCATATTAACCATTATTTTAACGCATACAAGCAGTTTTTACATGCTTTATGACAATTAGGGGCAAATGAGTCCTTATAGGCAAAATTGCTTTATTTCATGAAGGTAAGTCTATTTACACTATAACATTCAGGTTTGGATCATTCTCTCATAAGAAAATGCAAACTGCATATTAACCATTATTTAAACGCAGACAAGCAGTTTTTACATGCTTTACGACAATTAGGTGCAAATGAGTCTTTATAGGCAAAATTGCTTTATTTCAGGAGGGTAAGTCTATTTACACTATAACATTCAGGTTTGGGTCATTCTCTCATAAGAAAATGCAAACTGCATATTAACCATTATTTTAACGCATACAAGCAGTTTTTACATGCTTTATGACAATTAGGGGCAAATGAGTCCTTATAGGCAAAATTGCTTTATTTCATGAAGGTAAGTCTATTTACACTATAACATTCAGGTTTGGATCTTTCTCTCATAAGAAAATGCAAACTGCATATTTACTATCATTTTCACGCAGACAAGCAGTTTTCACATGTTTTACGACAATTAGGTGGAAATAAGTCTTTAAAGGCAAAATTGTTTTATTTCACAAAGGTAAGTCTACTTTCACTATAACATTCAGGTTTGGATCATTCTCTCATAAGAAAATGCAAACTGCATATTAACCATTATTTTAACGCAGACAAGCAGTTTTTATATGCTTCACGACAATTGCGTGCAAATGAGTCCTTATAAGCAAAATTGCTTTATTTTACAAAGGTAAGTCTATTTACACTATAACATTCAGGTTTGGATCATTCTCTCATAAGAAAATGCAAACTGCATATTTACTATCATTTTCACGCAGACAAGCAGTTTTCACATGTTTTACGACAATTAGGTGGAAATAAGTCCTTCAAGGCAAAATTGTTTTATTTCACAAAGGTAAGTCTACTTTCACTATAACATTCAGGTTTAGATCATTCTCTCATAAGAAAATGCAAACTGCATATTAACCATTATTTTAACGCAGACAAGCAGTTTTTATATGCTTCACGACAATTGCGTGCAAATGAGTCCTTATAAGCAAAATGGCTTTATTTACAAAGGTAAGTCTATTTACACTATAACATTCAGGTTTGGATCCTTCTCTCATAAGAAAATGCAAACGGCATATTAACCATTATTTTAACGCATACAAGCAGTTTTTACATGCTTTATGACAATTAGGGGCAAATGAGTCATTATAGGCAAAATTGCTTTATTTCATAAAGGTAAGTCTATTTACACTATAACATTCAGGTTTGGATCTTTCTCTCATAAGAAAATGCAAACTGCATATTATACATTATTTTAACGCATACAAGCAGTTTTTACATGCTTTATAACAATAAGGGGCAAATAAGTCCTTATAGGCAAAATTGCTTTATTTTATGAGGGTAAGTCTATTTACACTATAACATTCAGGTTTGGATCTTTCTCTCATAAGAAAATGCAAACTGCATATTTACTATCATTTTAACGCATACAAGCAGTTTTTACATGCTTTACGACAATTAGGTGCAAATGAGTACTTTTAGGCAAAACTGCTTTATTTCACAAAAGTAAGTTTACTTACACTATAACATTCAGGTTTGGATTATTCTCTCACAAGAAAATGCAAACTGCATATTAACTATTATTTTAACGCATACAAGCAGTTTTTACATGCTTTATGACAATTAGGTGCAAATGAGTCCTTATAGGCAAAATTGCTTTATTTCATGAGGGTAAGTCTATTTACACTATAACATTCAGGTTTGGATCATTCTCTCATAAGAAAATGCAAACTGCATATTATCCATTATTTAAACGCAGACAAGCAGTTTTTACATGCTTTACGACAATTAGGTGCAAATGAGTCTTTATAGGCAAAATTGCTTTATTTCATGAGGGTAAGTATATTTACACTATAACATTCAGGTTTAGATCATTCTCTTATAAGAAAATGCAAACTGCATATTTACTATCATTTTCACGCAGACAAGCAGTTTTTACATGCTTCACGACAATTGCGTGCAAATGAGTCCTTATAGGCAAAATTGCTTTATTTTACAAAGGTAAGTCTATTTACACTATAACATTCAGGTTTGGATCATTCTCTCATAAGAAAATGCAATCTGCATATTAACCATTATTTTAACGCATACTAGCAGTTTTTACATGCTTTATGACAATTAGGGGCAAATGAGTCCTTATAGGCAAAATTGCTTTATTTCATGAAGGTAAGTCTATTTACACTATAACATTCAGGTTTGGATCATTCTCTCATAAGAAAATGCAAACTGCATATTAACCATTATTTAAACGCAGACAAGCAGTTTTTACATGCTTTACGACAATTAGGTGCAAATGAGTCTTTATAGGCAAAATTGCTTTATTTCATGAGGGTAAGTCTATTTACACTATAACATTCAGGTTTGGATCATTCTCTCATAAGAAAATGCAAACTGCATATTTACTATCATTTTCACGCCTACAAGCAGTTTTTACATGCTTTATGACAATAAGGGGCAAATAAGTCCTTATAGGCAAAATTGCTTTACTTTATGAAGGTAAGTCTATTTACACTATAACATTCAGGTTTGGATCATTCTCTCATAAGAAAATGCAAACTGCATATTATACATTATTTTAACGCATACAAGCAGTTTTTACATGCTTTATGACAATAAGGGGCAAATAAGTCCTTGTAGGCAAAATTGCTTTATTTTATGAAGGTAAGTCTATTTACACTATAACATTCAGGTTTGGATCATTCTCTCATAAGAAAATGCAAACTGCATATTAACCATTATTTTAACGCTGACAAGCAGTTTTTACATGCTTTATGACAATTAGGGGCAAATGAGTCCTTATAGCCAAAATTGCTTTATTTCATGAAGGTTAGTCTATTTACACTATAACAATTAGGTTTGGATCATTCTCTCATAAGAAAATGCAAACTGCATATTAACCATTATTTTAACGCAGACAAGCAGTTTTTACATGCTTCACGACAATTGCGTGCAAATGAGTCCTTATAGGCAAAATTGCTTTATTTTAGAAAGGTAAGTCTATTTACACTATAACATTCAGGTTTGGATCATTTTCTCAAAAGATAATGCAAACTGATCATTTCCTATTATTTTCACTCGGACAAGCAGTATTTACATGCTTTATGACAATTAGGTGCAAATGAGTCCTTATAGGCAAAATTGCTTTATTTCATGAAGGTAAGTCTACTTACACTGTAACATTCAAGTTTGGATCATTCTCTCTAAAGATAATGCAAACTGATAATTTCCTATTATTTTCACGCAGACAAAAAGTATTTACATGCTTTATGACAATTAGGTGCAAATGTGTCCTAATAGGCAGAATTGCTTTATTTCACAAAGGTAAGTCTACTTTCACTATAATATTCAGGGCTGGATCATTCTCTCATAAGAAAATGCAAACTTCATATTAACCATTATTTTAACGCAGACAAGCAGTTTTTACATGCTTCACGACAATTGCGTGCAAATGAGTCTTTATAGGCAAAATTGCTTTATTTTACAAAGGTAAGTCTATTTATATTATAAAATTCAGGTTTGGATCATTTTCTCAAAAGATAATGCAAACTGATCATTTCCTATTTTTTTCACGCAGACAAGCAGTATTTACATGCTTTATGACAATTAGGTGCAAATGTGTCCTTATAGGCAGAATTGCTTTATTCACAAAGGTAAGTCTACTTTCACTATAATATTCAGGGTTGGATCATTCTCTCATAAGAAAATGCAAACTGCATATTAACCATTATTTTAACGCAGACAAACAGTTTTTACATGCTTCACGACAATTGCGTGCAAATGAGTCCTTATAGGCAAAATTGCTTTATTTTACAAAGGTAAGTCTATTTACACTATAACATTCAGGTTTGGATCATTCTCTCATAAGAAAATGCAAACTGCATATTAACCATTATTTTAACGCTGACAAGCAGTTTTTACATGCTTTACGACAATTAGATGCAAATGAGTCCTTATAGGCAAAAGTGCTTTATTTCATGAGGGTAAGTCTATTTACACTATAACATTCAGGTTTGGATCATTCTCTCATAAGAAAATGCAAACTGCATATTAACCATTATTTTAACGCAACAAGCAGTTTTTACATGCTTTACGACAATTAGGTGCAAATGAGTACTTTTAGGCAAAACTGCTTTATTTCACAAAGGTAAGTTTACTTACACTATAACATTCAGGTTTGGATTATTCTCTCACAAGAAAATGCAAACTGCATATTAACTATTATTTTAACGCATACAAGCAGTTTTTACATGCTTTATGACAATTAGGTGCAAATGAGTCCTTATAGGCAAAATTGCTTTATTTCATGAGGGTAAGTCTATTTACACTATAACATTCAGGTTTGGATCATTCTCTCATAAGAAAATGCAAACTGCATATTATCCATTATTTAAACGCAGACAAGCAGTTTTTACATGCTTTACGACAAGTAGGTGCAAATGAGTCTTTATAGGCAAAATTGCTTTATTTCATGAGGGTAAGTATATTTACACTATAACATTCAGGTTTGGATCATTTTCTCATAAGAAAATGCAAACTGCATATTTACTATCATTTTCACGCAGACAAGCAGTTTTTACATGCTTTATGACAATTAGGTGCAAATGAGTCTTTATAGGCAAAATTGCTTTATTTCATGAGGGTAAGTCTATTTACACTATAACATTCAGGTTTGGATCATTCTCTCATAAGAAAATGCAAACTGCATATTAACCATTATTTTAACGCAGACAAGCAGTTTTTACATGCTTCACGACAATTGCGTGCAAATGAGTCCTTATAGGCAAAAAGGCTTTATTTTACAAAGGTAAGTCTATTTTCACTATAATATTCAGGTTTGGATCATTCTCTCATAAGAAAATGCAAACTGCATATTTACTATCATTTTCACGCAGACAAGCAGTTTTCACATGTTTTACGACAATTAGGTGGAAATAAGTCCTTAAAGGCAAAATTGTTTTATTTCACAAAGGTAAGTCTACTTTCACTATAACATTCAGGTTTGGATCATTCTCTCATAAGAAAATGCAAACTGCATATTAACCATTATTTTAACGCAGACAAGCAGTTTTTATATGCTTCACGACAATTGCGTGCAAATGAGTCCTTATAGGCAAAATTGCTTTATTTTACAAAGATAAGTCTACTTTCACTATAACATTCAGGTTTGGATCATTCTCTCATAAGAAAATACTAACTGCATATTAACCATTATTTTAACGCAGACAAGCAGTTTTTATATGCTTCACGACAATTGCGTGCAAATGAGTCCTTATAAGCAAAATGACTTTATTTTACAAAGGTAAGTCTATTTACACTATAACATTCAGGTTTGGATCCTTCTCTCATAAGAAAATGCAAACGGCATATTAACCATTATTTTAACGCATACAAGCAGTTTTTACATGCTTTATGACAATTAGGGGCAAATGAGTCCTTATAGGCAAAATTGCTTTATTTCACAAAGGTAAGTTTACTTACACTATAACATTCAGGTTTGGATTATTCTCTCACAAGAAAATGCAAACTGCATATTAACTATTATTTTAACGCATACAAGCAGTTTTTACATGCTTTATGACAATTAGGTGCAAATGAGTCCTTATAGGCAAAATTGCTTTATTTCATGAGGGTAAGTCTATTTACACTATAACATTAAGGTTTGGATCATTCTCTCATAAGAAAATGCAAACTGCATATTATCCATTATTTAAACGCAGACAAGCAGTTTTTACATGCTTTACGACAATTAGGTGCAAATGAGTCTTTATAGGCAAAATTGCTTTATTTCATGAGGGTAAGTATATTTACACTATAACATTCAGGTTTGGATCATTCTCTCATAAGAAAATGCAAACTGCATATTTACTATCATTTTCACGCAGACAAACAGTTTTTACATGCTTCACGACAATTGCGTGCAAATGAGTCCTTATAGGCAAAATTGCTTTATTTTACAAAGGTAAATCTATTTACACTATAACATTCAGGTTTGGATCATTATCTCATAAGAAAATGCAAACTGCATATTAACCATTATTTTAACGCATACAAGCAGTTTTTACATGCTTTACGACAATTAGGTGCAAATTAGTCTATTTAGGCAAAATTGCTTTATTTTACAAAGGTAAGTTTATTTAAACTATAACATTCAGGTTTGGATCCTTCTCTCATAAGAAAATGCAAACGGCATATTAACCATTATTTTAACGCATACAAGCAGTTTTTACATGCTTTATGACAATTAGGGGCAAATGAGTCTTTATAGGCAAAATTGCTTTATTTCATGAGGGTAAGTCTATTTACACTATAACATTCAGGTTTGGATCATTCTCTCATAAGAAAATGCAAACTGCATATTAACCATTATTTTAACGCAGACAAGCAGTTTTTACATGCTTCACGACAATTGCGTGCAAATGAGTCCTTATAGGCAAAAAGGCTTTATTTTACAAAGGTAAGTCTATTTTCACTATAATATTCAGGTTTGGATCATTCTCTCATAAGAAAATGCAAACTGCATATTATACATTATTTTAACGCATACAAGCAGTTTTTACATGCTTTAAGACAATAAGGGGCAAATAAGTCCTTATAGGCAAAAAGGCTTTATTTCATGAGGGTAAGTCTATTTGCACTATAACGTTCAGGTTTGGATCATTCTCTCATAAGAAAATGCAAACTGCATATTTACTATCATTTTCACGCAGACAAGCAGTTTTCACATGTTTTACGACAATTAGGTGGAAATAAGTCCTTAAAGGCAAAATTGTTTTATTTCACAAAGGTAAGTCTACTTTCACTATAACATTCAGGTTTGGATCATTCTCTCATAAGAAAATGCAAACTGCATATTAACCATTATTTTAACGCAGACAAGCAGTTTTTATATGCTTCACGACAATTGCGTGCAAATGAGTCCTTATAGGCAAAATTGCTTTATTTTACAAAGATAAGTCTACTTTCACTATAACATTCAGGTTTGGATCATTCTCTCATAAGAAAATACTAACTGCATATTAACCATTATTTTAACGCAGACAAGCAGTTTTTATATGCTTCACGACAATTGCGTGCAAATGAGTCCTTATAAGCAAAATGACTTTATTTTACAAAGGTAAGTCTATTTACACTATAACATTCAGGTTTGGATCCTTCTCTCATAAGAAAATGCAAACGGCATATTAACCATTATTTTAACGCATACAAGCAGTTTTTACATGCTTTATGACAATTAGGGGCAAATGAGTCCTTATAGGCAAAATTGCTTTATTTCACAAAGGTAAGTTTACTTACACTATAACATTCAGGTTTGGATTATTCTCTCACAAGAAAATGCAAACTGCATATTAACTATTATTTTAACGCATACAAGCAGTTTTTACATGCTTTATGACAATTAGGTGCAAATGAGTCCTTATAGGCAAAATTGCTTTATTTCATGAGGGTAAGTCTATTTACACTATAACATTAAGGTTTGGATCATTCTCTCATAAGAAAATGCAAACTGCATATTATCCATTATTTAAACGCAGACAAGCAGTTTTTACATGCTTTACGACAATTAGGTGCAAATGAGTCTTTATAGGCAAAATTGCTTTATTTCATGAGGGTAAGTATATTTACACTATAACATTCAGGTTTGGATCATTCTCTCATAAGAAAATGCAAACTGCATATTTACTATCATTTTCACGCAGACAAACAGTTTTTACATGCTTCACGACAATTGCGTGCAAATGAGTCCTTATAGGCAAAATTGCTTTATTTTACAAAGGTAAATCTATTTACACTATAACATTCAGGTTTGGATCATTATCTCATAAGAAAATGCAAACTGCATATTAACCATTATTTTAACGCATACAAGCAGTTTTTACATGCTTTACGACAATTAGGTGCAAATTAGTCTATTTAGGCAAAATTGCTTTATTTTACAAAGGTAAGTTTATTTAAACTATAACATTCAGGTTTGGATCCTTCTCTCATAAGAAAATGCAAACGGCATATTAACCATTATTTTAACGCATACAAGCAGTTTTTACATGCTTTATGACAATTAGGGGCAAATGAGTCCTTATAGGCAAAATTGCTTTATTTTACAAAGGTAAGTCTATTTACACTATATCATTCAGGTTTGGATCATTCTCTCATAAGAAAATGCAATCTGCATATTAACCATTATTTTAACGCATACTAGCAGTTTTTACATGCTTTATGACAATTAGGGGCAAATGAGTCCTTATAGGCAAAATTGCTTTATTTCATGAAGGTAAGTCTATTTACACTATAACATTCAGGTTTGGATCATTCTCTCATAAGAAAATGCAAACTGCATATTAACCATTATTTAAACGCAGACAAGCAGTTTTTACATGCTTTACGACAATTAGGTGCAAATGAGTCTTTATAGGCAAAATTGCTTTATTTCATGAGGGTAAGTCTATTTACACTATAACATTCAGGTTTGGATCATTCTCTCATAAGAAAATGCAAATTGCATATTTACTATCATTTTCACGCAGACAAGCAGTTTTTACATGCTTCACGACAATTGCGTGCAAATGAGTCCTTATAGGCAAAATTGCTTTATTTTACAAAGGTTAATCTATTTACACTATAACATTCAGGTTTGGATCATTATCTCATAAGAAAATGCAAACTGCATATTAACCATTATTTTAACGCATACATGCAGTTTTTACATGCTTTACTACAATTAGGTGCAAATTAGTCTATTTAGGCAAAATTGCTTTATTTTACAAAGGTAAGTCTATTTACACTATAACATTCAGGTTTGGATCATTCTCTCATAAGAAAATGCAAACTGCATATTAACTATTATTTTAACGCATACAAGCAGTTTTTACAAGCTTTATGACAATTAGGTGCAAATGAGTCCTTATAGGCAAAATTGCTTTATTTCATGAGGGTAAGTCAATTTACACTATAACATTCAGGTTTGGGTCATTCTCTCATAAGAAAATGCAAACTGCATATTATACATTATTTTAACGCATACAAGCAGTTTTTACATGCTTTATGACAATAAGGGGCAAATAAGTCCTTATAGGCAAAATTGCTTTATTTTATGAAGGTAAGTCTATTTACACTATAACATTCAGGTTTGGATCATTCTCTCATAAGAAAATGCAAACTGCATATTAACCATTATTTTAACGCTGACAAGCAGTTTTTACATGCTTTATGACAATTAGGGGCAAATGAGTCCTTATAGCCAAAATTGCTTTATTTCATGAAGATTAGTCTATTTACACTATAACATTCAGGTTTGGATCATTCTCTTATAAGAAAATGCAAACTGCATATTAACCATTATTTTAACGCAGACAAGCAGTTTTTACATGCTTCACGACAATTGCGTGCAAATGAGTCCTTATAGGCAAAATTGCTTTATTTTAGAAAGGTTAGTCTATTTACACTATAACATTCAGGTTTGGATCATTTTCTCAAAAGATAATGCAAACTGATCATTTCCTATTATTTTCACTCAGACAAGCAGTATTTACATGCTTTATGACAATTAGGTGCAAATGAGTCCTTATAGGCAAAATTGCTTTATTTCATAAAGGTAAGTCTACTTACACTATAACATTCAAGTTTGGATCATTCTCTCAAAAGATAATGTAAACTGATAATTTCCTTTTATTTTCACGCAGACATAAAGTATTTACATGCTTTATGACAATTAGGTGCAAATGTGTCCTAATAGGCAGAATTGCTTTATTTCACAAAGGTAAGTCTACTTTCACTATAATATTCAGGGCTGGATCATTCTCTCATAAGAAAATGCAAACTGCATATTAACCATTATTTTAACGCAGACAAGCAGTTTTTACATGCTTCACGACAATTGCGTGCAAATGAGTCCTTATAGGCAAAATTGCTTTATTTTACAAAGGTAAGTCTATTTATATTATAACATTCAGGTTTGGATCATTTTCTCAAAAGATAATGCAAACTGATCATTTCCTATTTTTTTCACGCAGACAAGCAGTATTTACATGCTTTATGACAATTAGGTGCAAATGTGTCCTTATAGGCAGAATTGCTTTATTCACAAAGGTAAGTCTACTTTCACTATAATATTCAGGGTTGGATCATTCTCTCATAAGAAAATGCAAACTGCATATTAACCATTATTTTAACGCAGACAAACAGTTTTTACATGCTTCACGACAATTGCGTGCAAATGAGTCCTTATAGGCAAAATTGCTTTATTTTACAAAGGTAAGTCTATTTACACAATAACATTCAGGTTTGGATCATTCTCTCATAAGAAAATGCAAACTGCATATTGACTATCATTTTCACGCAGACAAGCAGTTTTACATGGTTTACGACAATTAGGTGCAAATAAGTCCTTAAAGAAAAAATTGCTTTATTTTACAAAGGTAAGTCTATTTATATTATAACATACAGGTTTGGATCATTTTCTCAAAAGATAATGCAAACTGATCATTTCCTATTTTTTTCACGCAGACAAGCAGTATTTACATGCTTTATGACAATTAGGTGCAAATGTGTCCTTATAGGCAGAATTGCTTTATTTCACAAAGGTAAGTCTACTTTCACTATAATATTCAGGGTTGGATCATTCTCTCATAAGAAAATGCAAACTGCATAAAAACCATTATTTTAACGCAACAAGCAGTTTTTACATGCTTTACGACAATTAGGTGCAAATGAGTCCTTATAGGCAAAACTGCTTTATTTCACAAAGGTAAGTTTACTTACACTATAACATTCAGGTTTGGATCATTCTCTCACAAGAAAATGCAAACTGCATATTAACTATTATTTTACGCATACAAGCAGTTTTTACATGCTTTATGACAATTAGGTGCAAATGAGTCCTTATAGGCAAAATTGCTTTATTTCATGAGGGTAAGTCTATTTACACTATAACATTCAGGTTTGGATCCTTCTCTCATAAGAAAATGCAAACTGCATATTATCCATTATTTAAACCCAGACAAGCAGTTTTTACAAGCTTTACGACAATTAGGTGCAAATGAGTCTTTATAGGCAAAATTGCTTTATTTCATGAGGGTAAGTATATTTACACTATAACATTCAGGTTTGGATCATTCTCTCATAATAAAATGCAAACTGCATATTAACCATTATTTTAACGCAGACAAGCAGTTTTTACATGCTTCACGACAATTGCGTGCAAATGAGTCCTTATAGGCAAAAAGGCTTTATTTTACAAAGGTAAGTCTATTTTCACTACAATATTCAGGTTTGGATCATTCTCTCATAAGAAAATGCAAACTGCATATTATACATTATTTTAACGCATACAAGCAGTTTTTACATGCTTTAAGACAATAAGGGGCAAATAAGTCCTTATAGGCAAAAATGCTTTATTTCATGAGGGTAAGTCTATTTACACTATAACGTTCAGGTTTGGATCATTCTCTTATAAGAAAATGCAAACTGCATATTTACTACCATTTTCACGCAGACAAGCAGTTTTTACATGCTTCACGACAATTGCGTG
Organism: Xanthostigma xanthostigma; assembly: GCA_963575645.1. NCBI lineage: Eukaryota > Metazoa > Arthropoda > Insecta > Raphidioptera > Raphidiidae > Xanthostigma > Xanthostigma xanthostigma. Next base: position 32,747,883 of record OY754470.1, on the reverse strand, counting down.
CAAATGAGTCCTTATAGGCAAAATTGCTTTATTTTACAAAGGTAAGTCTACTTTCACTATAACATTCAGGTTTGGATCATTCTCTCATAAGAAAATGCAAACTGCATATTTACCATTATTTTAACGCATACAAGCAGTTTTTACATGCTTTATGACAATTAGGGGCAAATGAGTTCTTATAGGCAAAATTGCTTTATTTCATGAAGGTAAGTCTATTTACACTATAACATTCAGGTTTGGATCTTTCTCTCATAAGAAAATGCGAACTGCATATTTACTATCATTTTCACGCAGACAAGCAGTTTTCACATGTTTTACGACAATTAGGTGGAAATAAGTCCTTAAAGGCAAAATTGTTTTATTTCACAAAGGTAAGTCTACTTTCACTATAACATTCAGGTTTGGATCATTCTCTCATAAGAAAATGCAAACTGCATATTTACCATTATTTTAACGCAGACAAGCAGTTTTTATATGCTTCACGACAATTGCGTGCAAATGAGTCCTTATAAGCAAAATTGCTTTATTTTACAAAGGTAAGTCTATTTACACTATAACATTCAGGTTTGGATCATTCTCTCATAAGAAAATGAAAAACTGCATATTTACTATCATTTTCACGCAGACAAGCAGTTTTCACATGTTTTACGACAATTAGGTGGAAATAAGTCCTTAAAGGCAAAATTGTTTTATTTCACAAAGGTAAGTCTACTTTCACTATAACATTCAGGTTTGGATCATTCTCTCATAAGAAAATGCAAACTGCATATTAACCATTATTTTAACGCAGACAAGCAGTTTTTATATGCTTCACGACAATTGCGTGCAAATGAGTCCTTATAAGCAAAATGGCTTTATTTTACAAAGGTAAGTCTATTTACACTATAACATTCAGGTTTGGATCCTTCTCTCATAAGAAAATGCAAACGGCATATTAACCATTATTTTAACGCATACAAGCAGTTTTTACATGCTTTATGACAATTAGGGGCAAATGAGTCCTTATAGGCAAAATTGCTTTTTTTCATAAAGGTAAGTCTATTTACACTATAACATTCAGGTTTGGATCTTTCTCTCATAAGAAAATGCAAACTGCATATTAACCATTATTTAAACGCAGACAAGCAGTTTTTACATGCTTTACGACAATTAGGTGCAAATGAGTCTTTATAGGCAAAAATGCTTTATTTCATGTGGGTAAGTCTATTTACACTAAAACATTCAGGTTTGGATCATTCTCTCAAAAGAAAATGCAAACTGCATATTATACATTATTTTAACGCATACAAGCAGTTTTTACATGCTTTATGACAATAAGGGGCAAATAAGTCCTTATAGGCAAAATTGCTTTATTTTATGAAGGTAAGTCTATTTACACTATAACATTCAGGTTTGGATCATTCTCTCATAAGAAAATGCAAACTGCATATTAACCATTATTTTAACGCTGACAAGCAGTTTTTACATGCTTTATGACAATTAGGGGCAAATGAGTCCTTATAGCCAAAATTGCTTTATTTCATGAAGGTTAGTCTATTTACACTATAACATTCAGGTTTGGATCATTCTCTCATAAGAAAATGCAAACTGCATATTAACCATTATTTTAACGCAGACAAGCAGTTTTTACATGCTTCACGACAATTGCGTGCAAATGAGTCCTTATAGGCAAAATTGCTTTATTTTAGAAAGGTTAGTCTATTTACACTATAACATTCAGGTTTGGATCATTTTCTCAAAAGATAATGCAAACTGATCATTTCCTATTATTTTCACTCAGACAAGCAGTATTTACATGCTTTATGACAATTAGGTGCAAATGAGTCCTTATAGGCAAAATTGCTTTATTTCATGAAGGTAAGTCTACTTACACTATAACATTCAAGTTTGGATCATTCTCTCAAAAGATAATGCAAACTGATAATTTCCTATTATTTTCACGCAGACAAAAAGTATTTACATGCTTTATGACAATTAGGTGCAAATGTGTCCTAATAGGCAGAATTGCTTTATTTCACAAAGGTAAGTCTACTTTCACTATAATATTCAGGGCTGGATCATTCTCTCATAAGAAAATGCAAACTGCATATTTACTATCATTTTTACGCAAACAAGCAGTTTTTACATGCTTCACGACAATTGCGTGCAAATGAGTCCTTATAGGCAAAATTGCTTTATTTTACAAAGGTAAGTCTATTTATATTATAACATTCAGGTTTGGATCATTTTCTCAAAAGATAATGCAAACTGATCATTTCCTATTTTTTTCACGCAGACAAGCAGTATTTACATGCTTTATGACAATTAGGTGCAAATGTGTCCTTATAGGCAAAATTGCTTTATTCACAAAGGTAAGTCTACTTTCACTATATTATTCAGGGTTGGATCATTCTCTCATAAGAAAATGCAAACTGCATATTAACCATTATTTTAACGCAGACAAACAGTTTTTACATGCTTCACGACAATTGCGTGCAAATGAGTCCTTATAGGCAAAATTGCTTTATTTTACAAAGGTAAGTCTATTTACACTATAACATTCAGGTTTGGATCATTCTCTCATAAGAAAATGCAAACTGCATATTAACCATTATTTTAACGCTGACAAGCAGTTTTTACATGCTTTACGACAATTAGATGCAAATGAGTCCTTATAGGCAAAAGTGCTTTATTTCATGAGGGTAAGTCTATTTACACTATAACATTCAGGTTTGGATCATTCTCTCATAAGAAAATGCAAACTGAATATTGACTATCATTTTCACGCAGACAAGCAGTTTTACATGGTTTACGACAATTAGGTGCAAATAAGTCCTTAAAGGAAAAATTGCTTTATTTTACAAAGGTAAGTCTATTTATATTATAACATACAGGTTTGGATCATTTTCTCAAAAGATAATGCAAACTGATCATTTCCTATTTTTTTCACGCAGCCAAGCAGTATTTACATGCTTTATGACAATTAGGTGCAAATGTGTCCTTATAGGCAGAATTGCTTTATTTCACAAAGGTAAGTCTACTTTCACTATAATATTCAGGGTTGGATCAGTCTCTCATAAGAAAATGCAAACTGCATAAAAACCATTATTTTAACGCAACAAGCAGTTTTTACATGCTTTACGACAATTAGGTGCAAATGAGTCCTTATAGGCAAAACTGCTTTATTTCACAAAGGTAAGTTTACTTACACAATAACATTCAGGTTTGGATCATTCTCTCACAAGAAAATGCAAACTGCATATTAACTATTATTTTACGCATACAAGCAGTTTTTACATGCTTTATGACAATTAGGTGCAAATGAGTCCTTATAGGCAAAATTGCTTTATTTCATGAGGGTAAGTCTATTTACACTATAACATTCAGGTTTGGATCCTTCTCTCATAAGAAAATGCAAACTGCATATTATCCATTATTTAAACCCAGACAAGCAGTTTTTACAAGCTTTACGACAATTAGGTGCAAATGAGTCTTTATAGGCAAAATTGCTTTATTTCATGAGGGTAAGTATATTTACACTATAACATTCAGGTTTGGATCATTTTCTCATAAGAAAATGCAAACTGCATATTTACTATCATTTTCACGCAGACAAGCAGTTTTTACATGCTTCACGACAATTGCGTGCAAATGAGTCCTTATAGGCAAAATTGCTTTATTTTACAAAGGTAAGTCTATTTACACTATAACATTCAGGTTTGGATCATTCTCTCATAAGAAAATGCAATCTGCATATTAACCATTATTTTAACGCATACAAGCAGTTTTTACATGCTTTATGACAATTAGGGGCAAATGAGTCCTTATAAGCAAAATTGCTTTATTTCATGAAGGTAAGTCTATTTACACTATAACATTCAGGTTTGGATCATTCTCTCATAAGAAAATGCAAACTGCATATTAACCATTATTTAAACGCAGACAAGCAGTTTTTACATGCTTTACGACAATTAGGTGCAAATGAGTCTTTATAGGCAAAATTGCTTTATTTCATGAGGGTAAGTCTATTTACACTATAACATTCAGGTTTGGGTCATTCTCTCATAAGAAAATGCAAACTGCATATTTACTATCATTTTAACGCATACAAGCAGTTTTTACATGCTTTATGACAATTAGGTGCAAATGAGTCTTTATAGGCAAAATTGCTTTATTTCATGAGGGTAAGTCTATTTACACTATAACATTCAGGTTTGGATCATTCTCTCATAAGAAAATGCAAACTGCATATTAACCATTATTTTAACGCAGACAAGCAGTTTTTACATGCTTCACGACAATTGCGTGCAAATGAGTCCTTATAGGCAAAAAGGCTTTATTTTACAAAGGTAAGTCTATTTTCACTATAATATTCAGGTTTGGATCATTCTCTCATAAGAAAATGCAAACTGCATATTTACTATCATTTTCACGCAGACAAGCAGTTTTCACATGTTTTACGACAATTAGGTGGAAATAAGTCCTTAAAGGCAAAATTGTTTTATTTCACAAAGGTAAGTCTACTTTCACTATAACATTCAGGTTTGGATCATTCTCTCATAAGAAAATGCAAACTGCATATTAACCATTATTTTAACGCAGACAAGCAGTTTTTATATGCTTCACGACAATTGCGTGCAAATGAGTCCTTATAGGCAAAATTGCTTTATTTTACAAAGATAAGTCTACTTTCACTATAACATTCAGGTTTGGATCATTCTCTCATAAGAAAATACTAACTGCATATTAACCATTATTTTAACGCAGACAAGCAGTTTTTATATGCTTCACGACAATTGCGTGCAAATGAGTCCTTATAAGCAAAATGACTTTATTTTACAAAGGTAAGTCTATTTACACTATAACATTCAGGTTTGGATCCTTCTCTCATAAGAAAATGCAAACGGCATATTAACCATTATTTTAACGCATACAAGCAGTTTTTACATGCTTTATGACAATTAGGGGCAAATGAGTCCTTATAGGCAAAATTGCTTTATTTCACAAAGGTAAGTTTACTTACACTATAACATTCAGGTTTGGATTATTCTCTCACAAGAAAATGCAAACTGCATATTAACTATTATTTTAACGCATACAAGCAGTTTTTACATGCTTCACGACAATTGCGTGCAAATGAGTCCTTATAGGCAAAATTGCTTTATTTTACAAAGGTAAGTCTACTTTCACTATAACATTCAGGTTTGGATCATTCTCTCATAAGAAAATGCAAACTGCATATTTACCATTATTTTAACGCATACAAGCAGTTTTTACATGCTTTATGACAATTAGGGGCAAATGAGTTCTTATAGGCAAAATTGCTTTATTTCATGAAGGTAAGTCTATTTACACTATAACATTCAGGTTTGGATCTTTCTCTCATAAGAAAATGCAAACTGCATATTTACTATCATTTTCACGCAGACAAGCAGTTTTCACATGTTTTACGACAATTAGGTGGAAATAAGTCCTTAAAGGCAAAATTGTTTTATTTCACAAAGGTAAGTCTACTTTCACTATAACATTCAGGTTTGGATCATTCTCTCATAAGAAAATGCAAACTGCATATTAACCATTATTTTAACGCAGACAAGCAGTTTTTATATGCTTCACGACAATTGCGTGCAAATGAGTCCTTATAAGCAAAATTGCTTTATTTTACAAAGGTAAGTCTATTTACACTATAACATTCAGGTTTGGATCATTCTCTCATAAGAAAATGAAAAACTGCATATTTACTATCATTTTCACGCAGACAAGCAGTTTTCACATGTTTTACGACAATTAGGTGGAAATAAGTCCTTAAAGGCAAAATTGTTTTATTTCACAAAGGTAAGTCTACTTTCACTATAACATTCAGGTTTGGATCATTCTCTCATAAGAAAATGCAAACTGCATATTAACCATTATTTTAACGCAGACAAGCAGTTTTTATATGCTTCACGACAATTGCGTGCAAATGAGTCCTTATAAGCAAAATGGCTTTATTTTACAAAGGTAAGAGTATTTACACTATAACATTCAGGTTTGGATCCTTCTCTCATAAGAAAATGCAAACGGCATATTAACCATTATTTTAACGCATACAAGCAGTTTTTACATGTTTTATGACAATTAGGGGCAAATGAGTCCTTATAGGCAAAATTGCTTTTTTTCATAAAGGTAAGTCTATTTACACTATAACATTCAGGTTTGGATCTTTCTCTCATAAGAAAATGCAAACTGCATATTAACCATTATTTAAACGCAGACAAGCAGTTTTTACATGCTTTACGACAATTAGGTGCAAATGAGTCTTTATAGGCAAAAATGCTTTATTTCATGTGGGTAAGTCTATTTACACTAAAACATTCAGGTTTGGATCATTCTCTCAAAAGAAAATGCAAACTGCATATTATACATTATTTTAACGCATACAAGCAGTTTTTACATGCTTTATGACAATAAGGGGCAAATAAGTCCTTATAGGCAAAATTGCTTTATTTTATGAAGGTAAGTCTATTTACACTATAACATTCAGGTTTGGATCATTCTCTCATAAGAAAATGCAAACTGCATATTAACCATTATTTTAACGCTGACAAGCAGTTTTTACATGCTTTATGACAATTAGGGGCAAATGAGTCCTTATAGCCAAAATTGCTTTATTTCATGAAGGTTAGTCTATTTACACTATAACATTCAGGTTTGGATCATTCTCTCATAAGAAAATGCAAACTGCATATTAACCATTATTTTAACGCAGACAAGCAGTTTTTACATGCTTCACGACAATTGCGTGCAAATGAGTCCTTATAGGCAAAATTGCTTTATTTTAGAAAGGTTAGTCTATTTACACTATAACATTCAGGTTTGGATCATTTTCTCAAAAGATAATGCAAACTGATCATTTCCTATTATTTTCACTCAGACAAGCAGTATTTACATGCTTTATGACAATTAGGTGCAAATGAGTCCTTATAGGCAAAATTGCTTTATTTCATGAAGGTAAGTCTACTTACACTATAACATTCAAGTTTGGATCATTCTCTCAAAAGATAATGCAAACTGATAATTTCCTATTATTTTCACGCAGACAAAAAGTATTTACATGCTTTATGACAATTAGGTGCAAATGTGTCCTAATAGGCAGAATTGCTTTATTTCACAAAGGTAAGTCTACTTTCACTATAATATTCAGGGCTGGATCATTCTCTCATAAGAAAATGCAAACTGCATATTTACTATCATTTTTACGCAAACAAGCAGTTTTTACATGCTTCACGACAATTGCGTGCAAATGAGTCCTTATAGGCAAAATTGCTTTATTTTACAAAGGTAAGTCTATTTATATTATAACATTCAGGTTTGGATCATTTTCTCAAAAGATAATGCAAACTGATCATTTCCTATTTTTTTCACGCAGACAAGCAGTATTTACATGCTTTATGACAATTAGGTGCAAATGTGTCCTTATAGGCAAAATTGCTTTATTCACAAAGGTAAGTCTACTTTCACTATATTATTCAGGGTTGGATCATTCTCTCATAAGAAAATGCAAACTGCATATTAACCATTATTTTAACGCAGACAAACAGTTTTTACATGCTTCACGACAATTGCGTGCAAATGAGTCCTTATAGGCAAAATTGCTTTATTTTACAAAGGTAAGTCTATTTACACTATAACATTCAGGTTTGGATCATTCTCTCATAAGAAAATGCAAACTGCATATTAACCATTATTTTAACGCTGACAAGCAGTTTTTACATGCTTTACGACAATTAGATGCAAATGAGTCCTTATAGGCAAAAGTGCTTTATTTCATGAGGGTAAGTCTATTTACACTATAACATTCAGGTTTGGATCATTCTCTCATAAGAAAATGCAAACTGAATATTGACTATCATTTTCACGCAGACAAGCAGTTTTACATGGTTTACGACAATTAGGTGCAAATAAGTCCTTAAAGGAAAAATTGCTTTATTTTACAAAGGTAAGTCTATTTATATTATAACATACAGGTTTGGATCATTTTCTTAAAAGATAATGCAAACTGATCATTTCCTATTTTTTTCACGCAGACAAGCAGTATTTACATGCTTTATGACAATTAGGTGCAAATGTGTCCTTATAGGCAGAATTGCTTTATTTCACAAAGGTAAGTCTACTTTCACTATAATATTCAGGGTTGGATCATTCTCTCATAAGAAAATGCAAACTGCATAAAAACCATTATTTTAACGCAACAAGCAATTTTTACATGCTTTACGACAATTAGGTGCAAATGAGTCCTTATAGGCAAAACTGCTTTATTTCACAAAGGTAAGTTTACTTACACTATAACATTCAGGTTTGGATCATTCTCTCACAAGAAAATGCAAAATGCATATTAACTATTATTTTACGCATACAAGCAGTTTTTACATGCTTTATGACAATTAGGTGCAAATGAGTCCTTATAGGCAAAATTGCTTTATTTCATGAAGGTAAGTCTATTTATACTATAACATTCAGGTTTGGATCATTATCTCATAAGAAAATGCAAACTGCATATTAACCATTATTTTAACGCATACAAGCAGTTTTTACATGCTTTACGACAATTAGGTGCAAATTAGTCTATTTAGGCAAAATTGCTTTATTTTACAAAGGTAAGTTTATTTAAACTATAACATTCAGGTTTGGATCCTTCTCTCATAAGAAAATGCAAACGGCATATTAACCATTATTTTAACGCATACAAGCAGTTTTTACATGCTTTATGACAATTAGGGGCAAATGAGTCCTTATAGGCAAAATTGCTTTATTTTACAAAGGTAAGTCTATTTACACTATATCATTCAGGTTTGGATCATTCTCTCATAAGAAAATGCAATCTGCATATTAACCATTATTTTAACGCATACTAGCAGTTTTTACATGCTTTATGACAATTAGGGGCAAATGAGTCCTTATAGGCAAAATTGCTTTATTTCATGAAGGTAAGTCTATTTACACTATAACATTCAGGTTTGGATCATTCTCTCATAAGAAAATGCAAACTGCATATTAACCATTATTTAAACGCAGACAAGCAGTTTTTACATGCTTTACGACAATTAGGTGCAAATGAGTCTTTATAGGCAAAATTGCTTTATTTCATGAGGGTAAGTCTATTTACACTATAACATTCAGGTTTGGATCATTCTCTCATAAGAAAATGCAAATTGCATATTTACTATCATTTTCACGCAGACAAGCAGTTTTTACATGCTTCACGACAATTGCGTGCAAATGAGTCCTTATAGGCAAAATTGCTTTATTTTACAAAGGTTAATCTATTTACACTATAACATTCAGGTTTGGATCATTATCTCATAAGAAAATGCAAACTGCATATTAACCATTATTTTAACGCATACATGCAGTTTTTACATGCTTTACTACAATTAGGTGCAAATTAGTCTATTTAGGCAAAATTGCTTTATTTTACAAAGGTAAGTCTATTTACACTATAACATTCAGGTTTGGATCATTCTCTCATAAGAAAATGCAAACTGCATATTAACTATTATTTTAACGCATACAAGCAGTTTTTACAAGCTTTATGACAATTAGGTGCAAATGAGTCCTTATAGGCAAAATTGCTTTATTTCATGAGGGTAAGTCAATTTACACTATAACATTCAGGTTTGGGTCATTCTCTCATAAGAAAATGCAAACTGCATATTATACATTATTTTAACGCATACAAGCAGTTTTTACATGCTTTATGACAATAAGGGGCAAATAAGTCCTTATAGGCAAAATTGCTTTATTTTATGAAGGTAAGTCTATTTACACTATAACATTCAGGTTTGGATCATTCTCTCATAAGAAAATGCAAACTGCATATTAACCATTATTTTAACGCTGACAAGCAGTTTTTACATGCTTTATGACAATTAGGGGCAAATGAGTCCTTATAGCCAAAATTGCTTTATTTCATGAAGATTAGTCTATTTACACTATAACATTCAGGTTTGGATCATTCTCTTATAAGAAAATGCAAACTGCATATTAACCATTATTTTAACGCAGACAAGCAGTTTTTACATGCTTCACGACAATTGCGTGCAAATGAGTCCTTATAGGCAAAATTGCTTTATTTTAGAAAGGTTAGTCTATTTACACTATAACATTCAGGTTTGGATCATTTTCTCAAAAGATAATGCAAACTGATCATTTCCTATTATTTTCACTCAGACAAGCAGTATTTACATGCTTTATGACAATTAGGTGCAAATGAGTCCTTATAGGCAAAATTGCTTTATTTCACAAAGGTAAGTCTACTTTCACTATAATATTCAGGGCTGGATCATTCTCTCATAAGAAAATGCAAACTGCATATTAACCATTATTTTAACGCAGACAAGCAGTTTTTACATGCTTCACGACAATTGCGTGCAAATGAGTCCTTATAGGCAAAATTGCTTTATTTTACAAAGGTAAGTCTATTTACACTATAACATTCAGGTTTGGATCATTTTCTCAAAAGATAATGCAAACTGATCATTTCCTATTTTTTTCACGCAGACAAGCAGTATTTACATGCTTTATGACAATTAGGTGCAAATGTGTCCTTATAGGCAGAATTGCTTTATTTCACAAAGGTAAGTCTACTTTCACTATAATATTCAGGGTTGGATCATTCTCTCATAAGAAAATGCAAACTGCATAAAAACCATTATTTTAACGCAACAAGCAATTTTTACATGCTTTACGACAATTAGGTGCAAATGAGTCCTTATAGGCAAAACTGCTTTATTTCACAAAGGTAAGTTTACTTACACTATAACATTCAGGTTTGGATCATTCTCTCACAAGAAAATGCAAAATGCATATTAACTATTATTTTACGCATACAAGCAGTTTTTACATGCTTTATGACAATTAGGTGCAAATGAGTCCTTATAGGCAAAATTGCTTTATTTCATGAGGGTAAGTCTATTTACACTATAACATTCAGGTTTGGATCCTTCTCTCATAAGAAAATGCAAACTGCATATTATCCATTATTTAAACCCAGACAAGCAGTTTTTACAAGCTTTACGACAATTAGGTGCAAATGAGTCTTTATAGGCAAAATTGCTTTATTTCATGAGGGTAAGTATATTTACACTATAACATTCAGGTTTGGATCATTTTCTCATAAGAAAATGCAAACTGCATATTTACTATCATTTTCACGCAGACAAGCAGTTTTTACATGCTTCACGACAATTGCGTGCAAATGAGTCCTTATAGGCAAAATTGCTTTATTTTACAAAGGTAAGTCTATTTACACTATAACATTCAGGTTTGGATCATTCTCTCATAAGAAAATGCAATCTGCATATTAACCATTATTTTAACGCATACAAGCAGTTTTTACATGCTTTATGACAATTAGGGGCAAATGAGTCCTTATAGGCAAAATTGCTTTATTTCATGAAGGTAAGTCTATTTACACTATAACATTCAGGTTTGGATCATTCTCTCATAAGAAAATGCAAACTGCATATTAACCATTATTTAAACGCAGACAAGCAGTTTTTACATGCTTTACGACAATTAGGTGCAAATGAGTCTTTATAGGCAAAATTGCTTTATTTCATGAGGGTAAGTCTATTTACACTATAACATTCAGGTTTGGGTCATTCTCTCATAAGAAAATGCAAACTGCATATTTACTATCATTTTAACGCATACAAGCAGTTTTTACATGCTTTATGACAATTAGGTGCAAATGAGTCTTTATAGGCAAAATTGCTTTATTTCATGAGGGTAAGTCTATTTACACTATAACATTCAGGTTTGGATCATTCTCTCATAAGAAAATGCAAACTGCATATTAACCATTATTTTAACGCAGACAAGCAGTTTTTACATGCTTCACGACAATTGCGTGCAAATGAGTCCTTATAGGCAAAAAGGCTTTATTTTACAAAGGTAAGTCTATTTTCACTATAATATTCAGGTTTGGATCATTCTCTCATAAGAAAATGCAAACTGCATATTATACATTATTTTAACGCATACAAGCAGTTTTTACATGCTTTAAGACAATAAGGGGCAAATAAGTCCTTATAGGCAAAAATGCTTTAATTCATGAGGGTAAGTCTATTTACACTATAACGTTCAGGTTTGGATCATTCTCTCATAAGAAAATGCAAACTGCATATTTACTATCATTTTCACGCAGACAAGCAGTTTTTACATGCTTCACGACAATTGCGTGCAAATGAGTCCTTATAGGCAAAATTGCTTTATTTTACAAAGGTAAGTCTACTTTCACTATAACATTCTGGTTTGGATCATTCTCTCATAAGAAAATGCAAACTGCATATTAACCATTATTTTAACGCAGACAAGCAGTTTTTATATGCTTTACGACAATTGCGTGCAAATGAATCCTTATAGGCAAATTTGCGTTATTTTACAAAGGTAAGTCTATTTTCACTATAACATTCAGGTTTGGATCATTCTCTCATAAGAAAATGCAAACTGCATATTAACCATTATTTTAACGCATACAAGCAGTTTTAACATGCTTTATGACAATTAGGGGCAAATGAGTTCTTATAGGCAAAATTGCTTTATTTCATGAAGGTAAGTCTATTTACACTATAACATTCAGGTTTGGATCTTTCTCTCATAAGAAAATGCAAACTGCATATTTACTATCATTTTCACGCAGACAAGCAGTTTTCACATGTTTTACGACAATTAGGTGGAAATAAGTCCTTAAAGGCAAAATTGTTTTATTTCACAAAGGTAAGTCTACTTTCACTATAACATTCAGGTTTGGATCATTCTCTCATAAGAAAATGCAAACTGCATATTAACCATTATTTTAACGCAGACAAGCAGTTTTTATATGCTTCACGACAATTGCGTGCAAATGAGTCCTTATAAGCAAAATGGCTTTATTTTACAAAGGTAAGTCTATTTACACTATAACATTCAGGTTTGGATCCTTCTCTCATAAGAAAATGCAAACGGCATATTAACCATTATTTTAACGCATACAAGCAGTTTTTACATGCTTTATGACAATTAGGGGCAAATGAGTCCTTATAGGCAAAATTGCTTTTTTTCATAAAGGTAAGTCTATTTACACTATAACATTCAGGTTTGGATCTTTCTCTCATAAGAAAATGCAAACTGCATATTAACCATTATTTAAACACAGACAAGCAGTTTTTACATGCTTTACGACAATTAGGTGCAAATGAGTCTTTATAGGCAAAAATGCTTTATTTCATGTGGGTAAGTCTATTTACACTAAAACATTCAGGTTTGGATCATTCTCTCATAAGAAAATGCAAACTGCATATTATACATTATTTTAACGCATACAAGCAGTTTTTACATGCTTTATAACAATAAGGGGCAAATAAGTCCTTATAGGCAAAATTGCTTTATTTTATAAGGGTAAGTCTATTTACACTATAACATTCAGGTTTGGATCTTTCTCTCATAAGAAAATGCAAACTGCATATTAACCATTATTTTAACGCAGACAAGCAGTTTTTACATGCTTCACGACAATTGCGTGCAAATGAGTCCTTATAGGCAAAATTGCTTTATTTTAGAAAGGTTAGTCTATTTACACTATAACATTCAGGTTTGGATCATTTTCTCAAAAGATAATGCAAACTGATCATTTCCTATTATTTTCACTCAGACAAGCAGTATTTACATGCTTTATGACAATTAGGTGCAAATGAGTCCTTATAGGCAAAATTGCTTTATTTCATGAAGGTAAGTCTACTTACACTATAACATTCAAGTTTGGATCATTCTCTCAAAAGATAATGCAAACTGATAATTTCCTATTATTTTCACGCAGACAAAAAGTATTTACATGCTTTATGACAATTAGGTGCAAATGTGTCCTAATAGGCAGAATTGCTTTATTTCACAAAGGTAAGTCTACTTTCACTATAATATTCAGGGCTGGATCATTCTCTCATAAGAAAATGCAAACTGCATATTTACTATCATTTTTACGCAAACAAGCAGTTTTTACATGCTTCACGACAATTGCGTGCAAATGAGTCCTTATAGGCAAAATTGCTTTATTTTACAAAGGTAAGTCTATTTATATTATAACATTCAGGTTTGGATCATTTTCTCAAAAGATAATGCAAACTGATCATTTCCTATTTTTTTCACGCAGACAAGCAGTATTTACATGCTTTATGACAATTAGGTGCAAATGTGTCCTTATAGGCAAAATTGCTTTATTCACAAAGGTAAGTCTACTTTCACTATATTATTCAGGGTTGGATCATTCTCTCATAAGAAAATGCAAACTGCATATTAACCATTATTTTAACGCAGACAAACAGTTTTTACATGCTTCACGACAATTGCGTGCAAATGAGTCCTTATAGGCAAAATTGCTTTATTTTACAAAGGTAAGTCTATTTACACTATAACATTCAGGTTTGGATCATTCTCTCATAAGAAAATGCAAACTGCATATTAACCATTATTTTAACGCTGACAAGCAGTTTTTACATGCTTTACGACAATTAGATGCAAATGAGTCCTTATAGGCAAAAGTGCTTTATTTCATGAGGGTAAGTCTATTTACACTATAACATTCAGGTTTGGATCATTCTCTCATAAGAAAATGCAAACTGAATATTGAATATCATTTTCACGCAGACAAGCAGTTTTACATGGTTTACGACAATTAGGTGCAAATAAGTCCTTAAAGGAAAAATTGCTTTATTTTACAAAGGTAAGTCTATTTATATTATAACATACAGGTTTGGATCATTTTCTTAAAAGATAATGCAAACTGATCATTTCCTATTTTTTTCACGCAGACAAGCAGTATTTACATGCTTTATGACAATTAGGTGCAAATGTGTCCTTATAGGCAGAATTGCTTTATTTCACAAAGGTAAGTCTACTTTCACTATAATATTCAGGGTTGGATCATTCTCTCATAAGAAAATGCAAACTGCATAAAAACCATTATTTTAACGCAACAAGCAATTTTTACATGCTTTACGACAATTAGGTGCAAATGAGTCCTTATAGGCAAAACTGCTTTATTTCACAAAGGTAAGTTTACTTACACTATAACATTCAGGTTTGGATCATTCTCTCACAAGAAAATGCAAAATGCATATTAACTATTATTTTACGCATACAAGCAGTTTTTACATGCTTTATGACAATTAGGTGCAAATGAGTCCTTATAGGCAAAATTGCTTTATTTCATGAGGGTAAGTCTATTTACACTATAACATTCAGGTTTGGATCCTTCTCTCATAAGAAAATGCAAACTGCATATTATCCATTATTTAAACCCAGACAAGCAGTTTTTACAAGCTTTACGACAATTAGGTGCAAATGAGTCTTTATAGGCAAAATTGCTTTATTTCATGAGGGTAAGTATATTTACACTATAACATTCAGGTTTGGATCATTTTCTCATAAGAAAATGCAAACTGCATATTTACTATCATTTTCACGCAGACAAGCAGTTTTTACATGCTTCACGACAATTGCGTGCAAATGAGTCCTTATAGGCAAAATTGCTTTATTTT
This sequence comes from Xanthostigma xanthostigma, assembly GCA_963575645.1. Classification (NCBI taxonomy): domain Eukaryota; kingdom Metazoa; phylum Arthropoda; class Insecta; order Raphidioptera; family Raphidiidae; genus Xanthostigma; species Xanthostigma xanthostigma. The sequence goes on along the minus strand of OY754470.1, from coordinate 32,732,350 downwards.
ACAAAGGTAAGTCTATTTACACTATAACATTCAGGTTTGGATCATTCTCTCATAAGAAAATGCAATCTGCATATTAACCATTATTTTAACGCATACAAGCAGTTTTTACATGCTTTATGACAATTAGGGGCAAATGAGTCCTTATAGGCAAAATTGCTTTATTTCATGAAGGTAAGTCTATTTACACTATAACATTCAGGTTTGGATCATTCTCTCATAAGAAAATGCAAACTGCATATTAACCATTATTTAAACGCAGACAAGCAGTTTTTACATGCTTTACGACAATTAGGTGCAAATGAGTCTTTATAGGCAAAATTGCTTTATTTCATGAGGGTAAGTCTATTTACACTATAACATTCAGGTTTGGGTCATTCTCTCATAAGAAAATGCAAACTGCATATTTACTATCATTTTAACGCATACAAGCAGTTTTTACATGCTTTATGACAATTAGGTGCAAATGAGTCTTTATAGGCAAAATTGCTTTATTTCATGAGGGTAAGTCTATTTACACTATAACATTCAGGTTTGGATCATTCTCTCATAAGAAAATGCAAACTGCATATTAACCATTATTTTAACGCAGACAAGCAGTTTTTACATGCTTCACGACAATTGCGTGCAAATGAGTCCTTATAGGCAAAAAGGCTTTATTTTACAAAGGTAAGTCTATTTTCACTATAATATTCAGGTTTGGATCATTCTCTCATAAGAAAATGCAAACTGCATATTATACATTATTTTAACGCATACAAGCAGTTTTTACATGCTTTAAGACAATAAGGGGCAAATAAGTCCTTATAGGCAAAAATGCTTTAATTCATGAGGGTAAGTCTATTTACACTATAACGTTCAGGTTTGGATCATTCTCTCATAAGAAAATGCAAACTGCATATTTACTATCATTTTCACGCAGACAAGCAGTTTTTACATGCTTCACGACAATTGCGTGCAAATGAGTCCTTATAGGCAAAATTGCTTTATTTTACAAAGGTAAGTCTACTTTCACTATAACATTCTGGTTTGGATCATTCTCTCATAAGAAAATGCAAACTGCATATTAACCATTATTTTAACGCAGACAAGCAGTTTTTATATGCTTTACGACAATTGCGTGCAAATGAATCCTTATAGGCAAAATTGCGTTATTTTACAAAGGTAAGTCTATTTTCACTATAACATTCAGGTTTGGATCATTCTCTCATAAGAAAATGCAAACTGCATATTAACCATTATTTTAACGCATACAAGCAGTTTTAACATGCTTTATGACAATTAGGGGCAAATGAGTTCTTATAGGCAAAATTGCGTTATTTCATGAAGGTAAGTCTATTTACACTATAACATTCAGGTTTGGATCTTTCTCTCATAAGAAAATGCAAACTGCATATTTACTATCATTTTCACGCAGACAAGCAGTTTTCACATGTTTTACGACAATTAGGTGGAAATAAGTCCTTAAAGGCAAAATTGTTTTATTTCACAAAGGTAAGTCTACTTTCACTATAACATTCAGGTTTGGATCATTCTCTCATAAGAAAATGCAAACTGCATATTAACCATTATTTTAACGCAGACAAGCAGTTTTTATATGCTTCACGACAATTGCGTGCAAATGAGTCCTTATAAGCAAAATGGCTTTATTTTACAAAGGTAAGTCTATTTACACTATAACATTCAGGTTTGGATCCTTCTCTCATAAGAAAATGCAAACGGCATATTAACCATTATTTTAACGCATACAAGCAGTTTTTACATGCTTTATGACAATTAGGGGCAAATGAGTCCTTATAGGCAAAATTGCTTTTTTTCATAAAGGTAAGTCTATTTACACTATAACATTCAGGTTTGGATCTTTCTCTCATAAGAAAATGCAAACTGCATATTAACCATTATTTAAACGCAGACAAGCAGTTTTTACATGCTTTACGACAATTAGGTGCAAATGAGTCTTTATAGGCAAAAATGCTTTATTTCATGTGGGTAAGTCTATTTACACTAAAACATTCAGGTTTGGATCATTCTCTCATAAGAAAATGCAAACTGCATATTATACATTATTTTAACGCATACAAGCAGTTTTTACATGCTTTATAACAATAAGGGGCAAATAAGTCCTTATAGGCAAAATTGCTTTATTTTATAAGGGTAAGTCTATTTACACTATAACATTCAGGTTTGGATCTTTCTCTCATAAGAAAATGCAAACTGCATATTTACTATCATTTTAACGCATACAAGCAGTTTTTACATGCTTTATGACATTTAGGTGCAAATGAGTCTTTATAGGCAAAATTGCTTTATTTCATGAGGGTAAGTCTATTTACACTAAAACATTCAGGTTTGGATCATTCTCTCATAAGAAAATGCAAACTGCATATTAACCATTATTTTAACGCAGACAAGCAGTTTTTACATGCTTCACGACAATTGCGTGCAAATGAGTCCTTATAGGCAAAATTGCGTTATTTTACAAAGGTAAGTCTATTTTCACTATAACATTCAGGTTTGGATCATTCTCTCATAAGAAAATGCAAACTGCATATTAACCATTATTTTAACGCATACAAGCAGTTTTTACATGCTTTATGACAATTAGGGGCAAATGAGTCCTTATAGGCAAAATTGCTTTATTTCATGAAGGTAAGTCTATTTACACTATAACATTCAGGTTTGGATCTTTCTCTCATAAGAAAATGCAAACTGCATATTTACTGTCATTTTCACGCAGACAAGCAGTTTTCACATGTTTTACGACAATTAGGTGGAAGTAAGTCCTTAAAGTAAAAATTGTTTTATTTCACAAAGGTAAGTCTACTTTCACTATAACATTCAGGTTTGGATCATTCTCTCATAAGAAAATGCAAACTGCATATTAACCATTATTTTAACGCAGACAAGCAGTTTTTATATGCTTCACGACAATTGCGTGCAAATGAGTCCTTATAAGCAAAATTGCTTTATTTTACATAGGTAAGTCTATTTACACTATAACATTCAGGTTTGGATCATTCTCTCATAAGAAAATGCAAACTGCATATTAACCATTATTTAAACGCAGACAAGCAGTTTTCACATGTTTTACGACAATTAGGTGGAAATAAGTCCTTAAAGGCAAAATTGTTTTATTTCACAAAGGTAAGTCTACTTTCACTATAACATTCAGGTTTGGATCATTCTCTCATAAGAAAATGCAAACTGCATATTAACCATTATTTTAACGCAGACAAGCAGTTTTTATATGCTTCACGACAATTGCGTGCAAATGAGTCCTTATAAGCAAAATTGCTTTATTTTACAAAGGTAAGTCTATTTACACTTTAACATTCAGGTTTGGATCATTCTCTCATAAGAAAATGCAAACTGCATATTTACTATCATTTTCACGCAGACAAGCAGTTTTCACATGTTTTACGACAATTAGGTGGAAATAAGTCCTTAAAGGCAAAATTGTTTTATTTCACAAAGGTAAGTCTACTTTCACTATAACATTCAGGTTTTGATCATTCTCTCATAAGAAAATGCAAACTGCATATTAACCATTATTTTAACGCAGACAAGCAGTTTTTATATGCTTCACGACAATTGCGTGCAAATGAGTCTTTATAAGCAAAATTGCTTTATTTTACAAAGGTAAGTCTATTTACACTATAACATTCAGGTTTGGATCCTTCTCTCATAAGAAAATGCAAACGGCATATTAACCATTATTTTAACGCATACAAGCAGTTTTTACATGCTTTATAACAATAAGGGGCAAATAAGTCCTTATAGGCAAAATTGCTTTATTTTATGAGGGTAAGTCTATTTACACTAAAACATTCAGGTTTGGATCATTCTCTCATAAGAAAATGCAAACGGCATATTAACCATTATTTTAACGCATACAAGCAGTTTTTACATGCTTTATGACAATTAGGGGCAAATGAGTCCTTATAGGCAAAATTGCTTTATTTCATGAAGGTAAGTCTATTTACACTATACATTCAGGTTTGGATCTTTCTCTCATAAGAAAATGCAAACTGCATATTAACCATTATTTAAAACGCAGACAAGCAGTTTTTACATGCTTTAGGACAATTAGGTGCAAATGAGTCTTTATAGGCAAAATTGCTTTATTTCATAAGGGTAAGTCTATTTACACTAAAACATTGAGGTTTGGATCATTCTCTCATAAAAAAATGCAAACTGCATATTATACATTATTTTAACGCATACAAGCAGTTTTTACATGCTTTATGACAATAAGGGGCAAATAAGTCCTTATAGGCAAAATTGCTTTATTTTATGAGGGTAAGTCTATTTACACTATAACATTCAGGTTTGGATCTTTCTCTCATAAGAAAATGCAAACTGCATGTTTACTGTCATTTTCACGCAGACAAGCAGTTTTCACATGTTTTACGACAATTAGGTGGAAGTAAGTCCTTAAAGGCAAAATTGTTTTATTTCACAAAGGTAAGTCTACTTTCACTATAACATTCAGGTTTGGATCATTCTCTCATAAGAAAATGCAAACTGCATATTAACCATTATTTTAACGCATACAAGCAGTTTTTACATGCTTTATGACAATTAGGGGCAAATGAGTCTTTATAGGCAAAATTGCTTTATTTCATGAAGGTAAGTCTATTTACACTATAACATTCAGGTTTGGATCTTTCTCTCATAAGAAAATGCAAACTGCATGTTTACTGTCATTTTCACGCAGACAAGCAGTTTTCACATGTTTTACGACAATTAGGTGGAAGTAAGTCCTTAAAGGCAAAATTGTTTTATTTCACAAAGGTAAGTCTACTTTCACTATAACATTCAGGTTTGGATCATTCTCTCATAAGAAAATGCAAACTGCATATTAACCATTATTTTAACGCAGACAAGCAGTTTTTATATGCTTCACGACAATTGCGTGCAAATGAGTCACTATAAGCAAAATTGCTTTATTTTACAAAGGTAAGTCTATTTACACTATAACATTCAGGTTTGGATCCTTCTCTCATAAGAAAATGCAAACTGCATATTAACCATTATTTTATGGCATACAAGCAGTTTTTACATGCTTTATGACAATTAGGGGCAAATGAGTCCTTATAGGCAAAATTGTTTTATTTCATGAAGGTAAGTCTATTTACACTATAACATTCAGGTTTGGATCTTTCTCTCATAAGAAAATGCAAACTGCATATTAACCATTATTTAAACGCAGACAAGCAGTTTTTACATGCTTTACGACAATTAGGTGGAAATGAGTCTTTATAGGCAAAATTGCTTTATTTCATGAGGGTAAGTCTATTTACACTATAACATTCAGGTTTGGATCATTCTCTCATAAGAAAATGCAAACTGCATATTATACATTATTTTAACGCATACAAGCAGTTTTTACATGCTTTATGACAATAAGGGGCAAATGAGTCCTTATAGGCAAAATTGCTTTATTACATGAAGGTAAGTCTATTTACACTATAACATTCAGGTTTGGATCATTCTCTCATAAGAAAATGCAAACTGCATATTAAACATTATTTTAACGCTGACAAGCAGTTTTTACATGCTTTATGACAATTAGGGGCAAATGAGTCCTTATAGGCAAAATTGCTTTATTTTATGAGGGTAAGTCTATTTACACTATAACGTTCAGGTTTGGATCATTCTCTCATAAGAAAATGCAAACTGCATATTAACCATTATTTAAACGTAGACAAGCAGATTTCACATGCTTTACGACAATTAGGTGCAAATGAATCTTTATAGGCAAAATTGCTTTATTTTATGAGGGTAAGTCTATTTACACTATAACGTTCAGGTTTGGATCGTTCTCTCATAAGAAAATGCAAACTGCATATTTACTATCAATTTCACGCAGAAAGTAGTTTTTACATGCTTCACGACAATTGCGTGCAAATGAGTCCTTATAGGCAAAATTGCTTTATTTTACAAAGGTAAGTCTATTTACACTATACATTCAGGTTTGGATCATTCTCTCATAAGAAAATGCAAACTGCATATTTACTATCATTTTAACGCATACAAGCAGTTTTCACATGCTTTATGACAATTAGGTGCAAATGAGTCTTTATAGGCAAAATTGCTTTATTTCATGAGGGTAAGTCTATTTACACTAAAACTTTCAGGTTTGGATCATTCTCTCATAAGAAAATGTAAACTGCATATTAACCATTATTTTAACGCAGACAAGCAGTTTTTACATGCTTCACGACAATTGCGTGCAAATGAGTCCTTATAGGCAAAATTGCTTTATTTTACAAAGGTAAGTCTATTTACACTATAACATTCAGGTTTGGATCTTTCTCTCATAAGAAAATGCAAACTGCATATTTACTATCATTTTCACGCAGACAAGCAGTTTTTACTTTTTACATGCCTCACGACAATTGCGTGCAAATAAGTCCTTATAGGCAAAATTGCTTTATTTTACAAAGGTAAGTCTATTTACATTATAACATTCAGGTTTGGATCATTCTCTCATAAAAAAATGCAAACTGCATATTAACCATTATTTTAACGCAGACAAGCAGTTTTTACATGAATCACGACAATTGCGTGCAAATGAGTGCTTATAGGCAAAATTGCTTTATTTTACAAAGGAAAGCCTATTTACACTATAACATTCAGGTTTAGATCATTCTCTCATAAGAAAATGCAAACTGCATATTAACCATTATTTTAACGCATACAAGCAGTTTTTACATGCTTTATGACAGTTAGATGCAAATGAGTCCTTATAGGCAAAACTGCTTTATTTCATTAAGGTAAGTCTATTTACACTATAACATTCAGGTTTGGATCATTCTCTCATAAGAAAATGCAAACTGCATATGAACTATCATTTTCACGCAGACAAGCAGTTTTCACATATTTTACGACAATTAGGTGGAAATAAGTCTTTAAAGGCAAAATTGTTTTATTTCATAAAGGTAAGTCTACTTTCACTATAACATTCAGGTTTGGATCATTCTCTCATAAGAAAATGCAAACTGCATATTAACCATTATTTCAACGCAGACAAGCAGTTTTTATATGCTTCACGACAATTGCGTGTAAATGAGTCCTTATAAGCAAAATTGCTTTATTTTAAAAAGGTTAGTCTATTTACACTATAACATTCAGGTTTGGATCCTTCTCTCATAAGAAAATGCAAACTGCATATTAACCATTATTTTAACGCATACAAGCAGTATTTACATGCTTTATGACAATTAGGTGCAAATGTGTCCTTATAGGCAGAATTGCTTTATTTCACAAAGGTAAGTCTACTTTCACTATAATATTCAGGGTTGGATCATTCTCTCATAAGAAAATGCAAACTGCATATTTACTATCATTTTCACGCAGACAAACAGTTTTTACATGCTTCACGACAATTGCGTGCAAATGAGTCCTTATAGGCAAAATTGCTTTATTTTACAAAGGTAAATCTATTTACACTATAACATTCAGGTTTGGATCATTATCTCATAAGAAAATGCAAACTGCATATTAACCATTATTTTAACGCATACAAGCAGTTTTTACATGCTTTACGACAATTAGGTGCAAATTAGTCTATTTAGGCAAAATTGCCTTATTTTACAAAGGTAAGTTTATTTAAACTATAACATTCAGGTTTGGATCCTTCTCTCATAAGAAAATGCAAACGGCATATTAACCATTATTTTAACGCATACAAGCAGTTTTTACATGCTTTATGACAATTAGGGGCAAATGAGTCCTTATAGGCAAAATTGCTTTATTTCATGAAGGTTAGTCTATTTACACTATAACATTCAGGTTTGGATCCTTCTTAATAAGAAAATGCAAACTGCATATTTACTATCATTTTAACGCATACAAGCAGTTTTTACATGCTTTATGACAATTAGGTGCAAATGAGTCTTTATAGGCAAAATTGCTTTATTTCATGAGGGTAAGTCTATTTACACTAAAACATTCAGGTTTGGATCATTCTCTCATAAGAAAATGCAAACTGCATATTAACCATTATTTTAACGCAGACAAGCAGTTTTTACATGCTTCACGACAATTGCGTGCAAATGAGTCCTTATAGGCAAAATTGCGTTATTTTACAAAGGTAAGTCTATTTTCATTATAACATTCAGGTTTGGATCATTCTCTCATAAGAAAATGCAAACTGCATATTAACCATTATTTTAACGCAGACAAGCAGTTTTCACATGTTTTACGACAATTAGGTGGAAATAAGTCCTTAAAGGCAAAATTGTTTTATTTCACAAATATAAGTCTACTTTCACTATAACATTCAGGTTTGGATCATTCTCTCATAAGAAAATGCAAACTGCATATTAACCATTATTTTAACGCAGACAAGCAGTTTTTATATGCTTAACGACAATTGCGTGCAAATGAGTCCTTAAAAGCAAAATTGCTTTATTTTACAAAGGTTAGTCTATTTACACTAAACATTGAGGTTTGGATCCTTCTCTCATAAGAAAATGCAAACTGCATATTAACCATTATTTTAACGCATACAAGCAGTTTTTACATGCTTTATGACAATTAGGGGCAAATGAATCCTTATAGGCAAAATTGCTTTATTTCATGAAGGTAAGTCTATTTACACTATAACATTCAGGTTTGGATCTTTCTCTCATAAGAAAATGCAAACTGCATATTAACCATTATTTAAACGCAGACAAGCAGTTTTTACATGCTTTACGACAATTAGGTGCAAATGAGTCTTTATAGGCAAAATTGCTTTATTTCATGAGGGTAAGTCTATTTACATAATAACATTCAGGTTTGGATCATTCTCTCTTAAGAAAATGCAAACTGCATATTAACTATCATTTTTACGCAAACAAGCAGTTTTTACATGCTTCACGACAATTGCGTGCAATTGAGTCCTCATAGGCAAAATTGCTTTATTTTACAAAGGTAAGTCTATTTTCACTATAACATCTAGGTTTGGATCATTCTCTCATAAGAAAATGCAAACTGCATATTATACATTATTTTAACGCATACAAGCAGTTTTTACATGCTTTATGACAATAAGGGGCAAATGAGTCCTTATAGGCAAAATTGCTTTATTTCATGAAGGTAAGTCTATTTACATTATAACATTCAGGTTTGGGTCATTCTCTCATAAGAAAATGCAAACTGCATATTAACCATTATTTTAACGCAGACAAGCAGTTTTTACATGCTTCACGACAATTGCGTGCAAATGAGTCCTTATAGGCAAAATTGCGTTATTTTACAAAGGTTAGTCTATTTTCACTATAACATTCAGGTTTGGATCATTCTCTCATAAGAAAATGCAAACTGCATATTAACCATTATTTTAACGCATACAAGCAGTTTTTACATGCTTTATTACAATTAGGGGCAAATGAGTCCTTATAGGCCAAATTGCTTTATTTCATTAAGGTAAGTCTATTTACACTATAACATTCAGGTTTGGATCATTCTCTCATAAGAAAATGCAAACTGCATATTAACCATTATTTTGACGCTGACAAGCAGTTTATACATGCTTTATGACAATTAGGGGAAAATGAGTCCTTATAGGCAAAATTGCTTTATTTTATGAAGGTTAGTCTATTTACACTATAACATTCAGGTTTGGATCATTCTTTCATAAGAAAATGCAAACTGCATATTAATCTTTATTTTAACGCAGACAAGCAGTTTTTACATGCTTTATGACAATTAGGTGCAAATGAGTCTTTATAGGCAAAATTGCTTTATTTCATGAGGGTAAGTCTATTTACACTAAAACATTCAGGTTTTGATCATTCTCTCATAAGAAAATGCAAACTGCATATTAACCATTATATTAACGCAGACAAGCAGTTTTCACATGTTTTACGACAATTAGGTGGAAATAAGTCCTTAAAGGCAAAATTGTTTTATTTCACAAAGGTAAGTCTACTTTCACTATAACATTCAGGGTTGGATCATTCTCTCATAAGAAAATGCAAACTGCATATTAACCATTATTTTAACGCAGACAAGCAGTTTTTATATGCTTAACGACAATTGCGTGCAAATGAGTCCTTATAAGCAAAATTGCTTTATTTTACAAAGGTAAGTCTATTTACACTATAACATTCAGGTTTGGATCCTTCTCTCATAAGAAAATGCAAACTGCATATTAACCATTATTTTAACGCATACAAGCAGTTTTTACATGCTTTATGACAATTAGGGGCAAATGAGTCCTTATAGGCAAAATTGCTTTATTTCATGAAGGTAAGTCTATTTACACTATAACATTCAGGTTTGGATCTTTCTCTCATAAGAAAATGCAAACTGCATATTTACTATCATTTTAACGCATACAAGCAGTTTTTACATGCTTTATGACAATTAGGTGCAAATGAGTCTTTATAGGCAAAATTGCTTTATTTCATGAGGGTAAGTCTATTTACACTAAAACATTCAGGTTTGGATCATTCTCTCATAAGAAAATGCAAACTGCATATTAACCATTATTTTAACGCAGACAAGCAGTTTTTACATGCTTCACGACAATTGCGTGCAAATGAGTCCTTATAGGCAAAATTGCGTTATTTTACAAAGGTAAGTCTATTTTCACTATAACATTTAGGTTTGGATCATTCTCTCATAAGAAAATGCAAACTGCATATTAACCATTATTTTAACGCAGACAAGCAGTTTTCACATGTTTTACGACAATTAGGTGGAAATAAGTCCTTAAAGGCAAAATTGTTTTATTTCACAAAGATAAGTCTACTTTCACTATAACATTCAGGTTTGGATCATTCTCTCATAAGAAAATGCAAACTGCATATTAACCATTATTTTAACGCAGACAAGCAGTTTTTATATGCTTAACGACAATTGCGTGCAAATGAGTCCTTATCAGCAAAATTGCTTTATTTTTCAAAGGTAAGTCTATTTACACTATAACATTCAGGTTTGGATCCTTCTCTCATAAGAAAATGCAAACTGCATATTAACCATTATTTTAACGCATACAAGCAGTTTTTACATGCTTTATGACAATTAGGGGCAAATGAATCCTTATAGGCAAAATGGCTTTATTTCATGAAGGTAAGTCTATTTACACTATAACATTCAGGTTTGGATCTTTCTCTCATAAGAAAATGCAAACTGCATATTAACCGTTATTTAAACGCAGACAAGCAGTTTTTACATGCTTTACGACAATTAGGTGCAAATGAGTCTTTATAGGCAAAATTGCTTTATTTCATGAGGGCAAGTCTATTTACATAATAACATTCAGGTTTGGATCATTCTCTCATAAGAAAATGCAAACTGCATATTTACTATCATTTTTACGCAAACAAGCAGTTTTTACATGCTTCACGACAATTGCGTGCAAATGAGTCCTCATAGGCAAAATTGCTTTATTTTACAAAGGTAAGTCTATTTTCACTATAACATTTAGGTTTGGATCATTCTCTCATAAGAAAATGCAAACTGCATATTATACATTATTTTAACGCATACAAGCAGTTTTTACATGCTTTATGACAATAAGAGGCAAATGAGTCCTTATAGGCAAAATTGCTTTATTTCATGAAGGTAAGTCTATTTACACTATAACATTCAGGTTTGGGTCATTCTCTCATAAGAAAATGCAAACTGCATATTAACCATTATTTTAACGCAGACAAGCAGTTTTTACATGCTTCACGACAATTGCGTGCAAATGAGTCCTTATAGGCAAAATTGCGTTATTTTACAAAGGTTAGTCTATTTTCACTATAACATTCAGGTTTGGATCATTCTCTCATAAGAAAATGCAAACTGCATATTAACCATTATTTTAACGCATACAAGCAGTTTTTATATGCTTTATGTCAATTAGGGGCAAATGAGTCCTTATAGGCCAAATTGCTTTATTTCATTAAGGTAAGTCTATTTACACTATAACATTCAGGTTTGGATCATTCTCTCATAAGAAAATGCAAACTGCATATTAACCATTATTTTAACGCTGACAAGCAGTTTATACATGCTTTATGACAATTAGGGGAAAATGAGTCCTTATAGGCAAAATTGCTTTATTTCATGAAGGTTAGTCTATTTACACTATAACATTCAGGTTTGGATCATTCTCTCATAAGAAAATGCAAACTGCACATTATTCTTTATTTTAACGCAGACAAGCAGTTTTTACATGCTTTATGACAATTAGGTGCAAATGAGTCTTTATAGGCAAAATTGCTTTATTTCATGAGGGTAAGTCTATTTACACTAAAACATTCAGGTTTGGATCATTCTCTCATAAGAAAATGCAAACTGCATATTAACCATTATTTTAACGCAGACAAGCAGTTTTTACATGCTTCACGACAATTGCGTGCAAATGAGTCCTTATAGGCAAAATTGCGTTATTTTACAAAGGTAAGTCTATTTTCACTATAACATTCAGGTTTGGATCATTCTCTCATAAGAAAATGCAAACTGCATATTAACCATTATTTTAACGCAGACAAGCAGTTTTCACATGTTTTACGACAATTAGGTGGAAATAAGTCCTTAAAGGCAAAATTGTTTTATTTCACAAAGGTAAGTCTACTTTCACTATACATTCAGGTTTGGATCATTCTCTCATAAGAAAATTCAAACTGCATATTAACCATTATTTTAACGCAGACAAGCAGTTTTTATATGCTTAACGACAATTGCGTGCAAATGAGTCCTTATAAGCAAAATTGCTTTATTTTACAAAGGTAAGTCTATTTACACTATAACATTCAGGTTTGGATCCTTCTCTCATAAGAAAATGCAAACTGCATATTAACCATTATAAATTAACGCATACAAGCAGTTTTTACATGCTTTATGACAATTAGGGGCAAATGAGTCCTTATAGGCAAAATTGCTTTATTTCATGAAGGTAAGTCTATTTACACTATAACATTTAGGTTTGGATCTTTCTCTCATAAGAAAATGCAAACTGCATATTAACCATTATTTAAACGCAGACAAGCAGTTTTTACATGCTTTACGACAATTAGGTGCAAATGAGTCTTTATAGGCAAAATTGCTTTATTTCATGAGGGTAAGTCTATTTACATAATAACATTCAGGTTTGGATCATTCTCTCATAAGAAAATGCAAACTGCATATTTACTATCATTTTTACGCAAACAAGCAGTTTTTACATGCTTCACGACAATTGCGTGCAAATGAGTCCTCATAGGCAAAATTGCTTTATTTTACAAAGGTAAGTCTATTTTCACTATAACATTCAGGTTTGGATCATTCTCTCATAAGAAAATGCAAACTGCATATTATACATTATTTTAACGCATACAAGCAGTTTTTACATGCTTTATGACAATAAGGGGCAAATGAGTCCTTATAGGCAAAATTGCTTTATTTCATGAAGGTAAGTATATTTACACTATAACATTCAGGTTTAGCTCATTCTCTCATAAGAAAATGCAAACTGCATATTAACCATTATTTTAACGCTGACAAGCAGTTTTTACATGCTTTATGACAATTAGGGGCAAATGAGTCCTTATAGGCAAAATTGCTTTATTTCATGAAGGTCAATCTACTTACACTATAACAATCAGGTTTGGATCATTCTCTCATAAGAAAATGCAAACTGCATATTTACTATCATTTTAACGCATACAAGCAGTTTTTACATGCTTTATGACAATTGAGTGCAAATGAGTATAGGCAAAATTGCTTTATTTAATGAGGGTAAGTCTATTTACACTAAAACATTCAGGTTTGGATCATTCTCTCATAAGAAAATGCAAACTGCATATTAACCATTATTTTAACGCAGACAAGCAGTTTTTACATGCTTCACGACAATTGCGTGCAAATGAGTCCTTATAGGCAAAATTGCGTTATTTTACAAAGGTTAGTCTATTTTCACTATAACATTCAGGTTTGGATCATTCTCTAATAAGAAAATGCAAACTGCATATTAACCATTATTTTAACGCATACAAGCAGTTTTTACATGCTTTATGACAATTAGGGGCAAATGAGTCCTTATAGGCAAAATTGCTTTATTTCATGAAGGTTAGTCTATTTACACTATAACATTCAGGTTTGGATCATTCTATCATAAGAAAATGCAAACTGCATATTAATCTTTATTTTAACGCAGACAAGCAGTTTTTACATGCTTCATGACAATTGCGTGCAAATGAGTCCTTATAGGCAAAATTGCTTTATTTTAGAAAGGTAAGTCTATTTACACTATAACATTCAGGTTTGGATCATTCTCTCATAAGAAAATGCAAACTGCATATTAACCATTATTTTAACGCTGACAAGCAGTTTTTACATGATTTATGACAATTAGGTGCAAATGAGGCCTTATAGGCAAAAGTGCTTTATTTCATGAGGGTAAGTCTATTTACACTATAACATTCAGGTTTGAATCATTCTCTCATAAGAAAATGCAAACTGCATATTTACTATCATTTTCACGCAGACAAGCAGTTTTCACATGTTTTACGACAATTAGGTAGAAGTAAGTCTTTAAAGGCAAAATTGTTTTATTTCACAAAGGTAAGTCTACTTTCACTATAACATTCAGGTTTGGATCATTCTCTCATAGGAAAATGCAAACTGCATATTAACCATTATATTATCGCAGACAAGCAGTTTTTACATGCTTCACGACAATTGCGTGCAAATGAGTCCTTATAGGCAAAATTGCTTTATTTTACAAAGGTAAGTCTATTTTCACTATAACATTCAGGTTTGGATCATTCTCTCATAAGAAAATGCAAACTGCATATTATACATTATTTTAACGCATACAAGCAGTTTTTACATGCTTTATGACAATAAGGGGCAAATAAGTCCTTATAGGCAAAATTGCTTTATTTCATGAAGGTAAGTCTATTTACACTATAACATTCTGGTTTGGATCATTCTCTCATTAGAAAATGCAAACTGCATATTAACCATTATTTTAACGCATACAAGCATTTTTTACATGCTTTATGACAATTAGGGGCAAATGAGTTCTTATAGGCAAAATTGCTTTATTTCATTAAGGTAAGTCTATTTACACTATAACATTCAGGTTTGGATCATTCTCTCATAAGAAAATGCAAACTGCATATTAACCATTATTTTAACGCAGACAAGCAGTTTTTACATGCTTCACGACAATTGCGTGCAAATGAGGCCTTATAAGCAAAATTGCTTTATTTTACAAAGGTAAGTCTATTTATATTATAACATTAAGGTTTGGATCATTTTCTCAAAAGATAATGCAAACTGATCATTTCCTATTTTTTTCATGCAGACAAGCAGTATTTACATGCTTTATGACAATTAGGTGCAAATGTGTCCTTATAGGCAGAATTGCTTTATTTCACAAAGGTAAGTCTACTTTCACTATAATATTCAGGGTTGGATCATTCTCTCATAAGAAAATGCAAACTGCATATTAACCATTATTTTAACGCAACAAGCAGTTTTTACATGCTTTACGACAATTAGGTGCAAATGAGTACTTTTAGGCAAAACTGCTTTATTTCACAAAGGTAAGTTTACTTACACTATAACATTCAGGTTTGGATTATTCTCTCACAAGAAAATGCAAACTGCATATTAACTATTATTTTAACGCATACAAGCAGTTTTTACATGCTTTATGACAATTAGGTGCAAATGAGTCCTTATAGGCAAAATTGCTTTATTTCATGAGGGTAAGTCTATTTACACTATAACATTCAGGTTTGGATCATTCTCTCATAAGAAAATGCAAACTGCATATTAGCCATTATTTAAACGCAGACAAGCAGTTTTTACATGCTTTACGACAATTAGGTGCAAATGAGTCTTTATAGGCAAAATTGCTTTATTTCATGAGGGTAAGTATATTTACACTATAACATTCAGGTTTGGATCATTTTCTCATAAGAAAATGCAAACTGCATATTTACTATCATTTTCACGCAGACAAGCAGTTTTTACATGCTTCACGACAATTGCGTGCAAATGAGTCCTTATAGGCAAAATTGCTTTATTTTACAAAGGTAAATCTATTTACACTATAACATTCAGGTTTGGATCATTCTCTCATAAGAAAATGCAATCTGCATATTAACCATTATTTTAACGCATACAAGCAGTTTTTACATGCTTTATGACAATTAGTGGCAAATGAGTCCTTATAGGCAAAATTGCTTTATTTCATGAAGGTAAGTCTATTTACACTATAACATTCAGGTTTGGATCATTCTCTCATAAGAAAATGCAAACTGCATATAAACCATTATTTAAACGCAGACAAGCAGTTTTTACATGCTTTACGACAATTAGGTGCAAATGAGTCTTTATAGGCAAAATTGCTTTATTTCATGAGGGTAAGTCTATTTACACTATAACATTCAGGTTTGGGTCATTCTCTCATAATAAAATGCAAACTGCATATTTACTATCATTTTAACGCATACAAGCAGTTTTTACATGCTTTATGACAATTAGGTGCAAATGAGTCTTTATAGGCAAAATTGCTTTATTTCATGAGGGTAAGTCTATTTATACTATAACATTCAGGTTTGGATCATTCACTCATAAGAAAATGCAAACTGCATATTAACCATTATTTTAACGCAGACAAGCAGTTTTTACATGCTTCACGACAATTGCGTGCAAATGAGTCCTTATAGGCAAAAAGGCTTTATTTTACAAAGGTAAGTCTATTTTTACTATAACATTCAGGTTTGGATCATTCTCTCATAAGAAAATGCAAACTGCATATTAACCATTATTTTAACGCATACAAGCAGTTTTTACATGCTTTATGACAATTAGGGGCAAATGAGTCCTTATAGGCAAAATTGCTTTATTTCATGATGGTAAGTCTATTTACACTATAACATTCAGGTTTGGATCTTTCTCTCATAAGAAAATGCAAACTGCATATTTACTATCATTTTCACGCAGACAAGCAGTTTTCACATGTTTTACGACAATTAGGTGGAAATAAGTCCTTAAAGGCAAAATTGTTTTATTTCACAAAGGTAAGTCTACTTTCACTATAACATTCAGGTTTGGATCATTCTCTCATAAGAAAATGCAAACTGCATATTAACCATTATTTTAACGCAGACAAGCAGTTTTTATATGCTTCACGACAATTGCGTGCAAATGAGTCCTTATAGGCAAAAAGGCTTTATTTTACAAAGGTAAGTCTATTTACACTATAACATTCAGGTTTGGATCATTCTCTCATAAGAAAATGCAAACTGCATATTTACTATCATTTTCACGCAGACAAGCAGTTTTCACATGTTTTACGACAATTAGGTGGAAATAAGTCCTTAAAGGCAAAATTGTTTTATTTCACAAAGGTAAGTCTACTTTCGCTATAACATTCAGGTTTGGATCATTCTCTCATAAGAAAATGCAAACTGCATATTAACCATTATTTTAACGCAGACAAGCAGTTTTTTATATGCTTCACGACAATTGCGTGCAAATGAGTCCTTATAAGCAAAATGGCTTTATTTTACAAAGGTAAGTCTATTTACACTATAACATTCAGGTTTGGATCCTTCTCTCATAAGAAAATGCAAACGGCATATTAACCATTATTTTAACGCATACAAGCAGTTTTTACATGCTTTATGACAATTAGGGGAATATGAGTCCTTATAGGCAAAATTGCTTTATTTCATAAAGGTAAGTTTACTTACACTATAACATTCAGGTTTGGATTATTCTCTCACAAGAAAATGCAAACTGCATATTAACTATTATTTTAACGCATACAAGCAGTTTTTACATGCTTTATGACAATTAGGTGCAAATGAGTCCTTATAGGCAAAATTGCTTTATTTCATGAGGGTAAGTCTATTTACACTATAACATTCAGGTTTGGATCATTCTCTCATAAGAAAATGCAAACTGCATATTATCCATTATTTAAACGCAGACAAGCAGTTTTACATGCTTTACGACAATTAGGTGCAAATGAGTCTTTATAGGCAAAATTGCTTTATTTCATGAGGGTAAGTATATTTACACTATAACATTCAGGTTTGGATCATTTTCTCATAAGAAAATGCAAACTGCATATTTACTATCATTTTCACGCAGACAAGCAGTTTTTACATGCTTCACGACAATTGCGTGCAAATGAGTCCCTATAGGCAAAATTGCTTTATTTTACAAAGGTAAGTCTATTTACACTATAACATTCAGGTTTGGATCATTCTCTCATAGGAAAATGCAATCTGCATATTAACCATTATTTTAACGCATACAAGCAGTTTTTACATGCTTTATGACAATTAGGGGCAAATGAGTCCTTATAGGCAAAATTGCTTTATTTCATGAAGGTAAGTCTATTTACACTATAACATTCAGGTTTGGATCATTCTCTCATAAGAAAATGCAAACTGCATATTAACCATTATTTAAACGCAGACAAGCAGTTTTTACATGCTTTACGACAATTAGGTGCAAATGAGTCTTTATAGGCAAAATTGCTTTATTTCAGGAGGGTAAGTCTATTTACACTATAACATTCAGGTTTGGGTCATTCTCTCATAAGAAAATGCAAACTGCATATTAACCATTATTTTAACGCATACAAGCAGTTTTTACATGCTTTATGACAATTAGGGGCAAATGAGTCCTTATAGGCAAAATTGCTTTATTTCATGAAGGTAAGTCTATTTACACTATAACATTCAGGTTTGGATCTTTCTCTCATAAGAAAATGCAAACTGCATATTTACTATCATTTTCACGCAGACAAGCAGTTTTCACATGTTTTACGACAATTAGGTGGAAATAAGTCTTTAAAGGCAAAATTGTTTTATTTCACAAAGGTAAGTCTACTTTCACTATAACATTCAGGTTTGGATCATTCTCTCATAAGAAAATGCAAACTGCATATTAACCATTATTTTAACGCAGACAAGCAGTTTTTATATGCTTCACGACAATTGCGTGCAAATGAGTCCTTATAAGCAAAATTGCTTTATTTTACAAAGGTAAGTCTATTTACACTATAACATTCAGGTTTGGATCATTCTCTCATAAGAAAATGCAAACTGCATATTTACTATCATTTTCACGCAGACAAGCAGTTTTCACATGTTTTACGACAATTAGGTGGAAATAAGTCCTTCAAGGCAAAATTGTTTTATTTCACAAAGGTAAGTCTACTTTCACTATAACATTCAGGTTTAGATCATTCTCTCATAAGAAAATGCAAACTGCATATTAACCATTATTTTAACGCAGACAAGCAGTTTTTATATGCTTCACGACAATTGCGTGCAAATGAGTCCTTATAAGCAAAATGGCTTTATTTACAAAGGTAAGTCTATTTACACTATAACATTCAGGTTTGGATCCTTCTCTCATAAGAAAATGCAAACGGCATATTAACCATTATTTTAACGCATACAAGCAGTTTTTACATGCTTTATGACAATTAGGGGCAAATGAGTCATTATAGGCAAAATTGCTTTATTTCATAAAGGTAAGTCTATTTACACTATAACATTCAGGTTTGGATCTTTCTCTCATAAGAAAATGCAAACTGCATATTATACATTATTTTAACGCATACAAGCAGTTTTTACATGCTTTATAACAATAAGGGGCAAATAAGTCCTTATAGGCAAAATTGCTTTATTTTATGAGGGTAAGTCTATTTACACTATAACATTCAGGTTTGGATCTTTCTCTCATAAGAAAATGCAAACTGCATATTTACTATCATTTTAACGCATACAAGCAGTTTTTACATGCTTTACGACAATTAGGTGCAAATGAGTACTTTTAGGCAAAACTGCTTTATTTCACAAAAGTAAGTTTACTTACACTATAACATTCAGGTTTGGATTATTCTCTCACAAGAAAATGCAAACTGCATATTAACTATTATTTTAACGCATACAAGCAGTTTTTACATGCTTTATGACAATTAGGTGCAAATGAGTCCTTATAGGCAAAATTGCTTTATTTCATGAGGGTAAGTCTATTTACACTATAACATTCAGGTTTGGATCATTCTCTCATAAGAAAATGCAAACTGCATATTATCCATTATTTAAACGCAGACAAGCAGTTTTTACATGCTTTACGACAATTAGGTGCAAATGAGTCTTTATAGGCAAAATTGCTTTATTTCATGAGGGTAAGTATATTTACACTATAACATTCAGGTTTAGATCATTCTCTTATAAGAAAATGCAAACTGCATATTTACTATCATTTTCACGCAGACAAGCAGTTTTTACATGCTTCACGACAATTGCGTGCAAATGAGTCCTTATAGGCAAAATTGCTTTATTTTACAAAGGTAAGTCTATTTACACTATAACATTCAGGTTTGGATCATTCTCTCATAAGAAAATGCAATCTGCATATTAACCATTATTTTAACGCATACTAGCAGTTTTTACATGCTTTATGACAATTAGGGGCAAATGAGTCCTTATAGGCAAAATTGCTTTATTTCATGAAGGTAAGTCTATTTACACTATAACATTCAGGTTTGGATCATTCTCTCATAAGAAAATGCAAACTGCATATTAACCATTATTTAAACGCAGACAAGCAGTTTTTACATGCTTTACGACAATTAGGTGCAAATGAGTCTTTATAGGCAAAATTGCTTTATTTCATGAGGGTAAGTCTATTTACACTATAACATTCAGGTTTGGATCATTCTCTCATAAGAAAATGCAAACTGCATATTTACTATCATTTTCACGCCTACAAGCAGTTTTTACATGCTTTATGACAATAAGGGGCAAATAAGTCCTTATAGGCAAAATTGCTTTACTTTATGAAGGTAAGTCTATTTACACTATAACATTCAGGTTTGGATCATTCTCTCATAAGAAAATGCAAACTGCATATTATACATTATTTTAACGCATACAAGCAGTTTTTACATGCTTTATGACAATAAGGGGCAAATAAGTCCTTGTAGGCAAAATTGCTTTATTTTATGAAGGTAAGTCTATTTACACTATAACATTCAGGTTTGGATCATTCTCTCATAAGAAAATGCAAACTGCATATTAACCATTATTTTAACGCTGACAAGCAGTTTTTACATGCTTTATGACAATTAGGGGCAAATGAGTCCTTATAGCCAAAATTGCTTTATTTCATGAAGGTTAGTCTATTTACACTATAACAATTAGGTTTGGATCATTCTCTCATAAGAAAATGCAAACTGCATATTAACCATTATTTTAACGCAGACAAGCAGTTTTTACATGCTTCACGACAATTGCGTGCAAATGAGTCCTTATAGGCAAAATTGCTTTATTTTAGAAAGGTAAGTCTATTTACACTATAACATTCAGGTTTGGATCATTTTCTCAAAAGATAATGCAAACTGATCATTTCCTATTATTTTCACTCGGACAAGCAGTATTTACATGCTTTATGACAATTAGGTGCAAATGAGTCCTTATAGGCAA
The DNA here is from genome assembly GCA_963575645.1 of Xanthostigma xanthostigma. Classification (NCBI taxonomy): domain Eukaryota; kingdom Metazoa; phylum Arthropoda; class Insecta; order Raphidioptera; family Raphidiidae; genus Xanthostigma; species Xanthostigma xanthostigma. The sequence goes on along the minus strand of OY754470.1, from coordinate 32,710,916 downwards.
AATTGCTTTATTTCATGAAGGTAAGTCTACTTACACTGTAACATTCAAGTTTGGATCATTCTCTCTAAAGATAATGCAAACTGATAATTTCCTATTATTTTCACGCAGACAAAAAGTATTTACATGCTTTATGACAATTAGGTGCAAATGTGTCCTAATAGGCAGAATTGCTTTATTTCACAAAGGTAAGTCTACTTTCACTATAATATTCAGGGCTGGATCATTCTCTCATAAGAAAATGCAAACTTCATATTAACCATTATTTTAACGCAGACAAGCAGTTTTTACATGCTTCACGACAATTGCGTGCAAATGAGTCTTTATAGGCAAAATTGCTTTATTTTACAAAGGTAAGTCTATTTATATTATAAAATTCAGGTTTGGATCATTTTCTCAAAAGATAATGCAAACTGATCATTTCCTATTTTTTTCACGCAGACAAGCAGTATTTACATGCTTTATGACAATTAGGTGCAAATGTGTCCTTATAGGCAGAATTGCTTTATTCACAAAGGTAAGTCTACTTTCACTATAATATTCAGGGTTGGATCATTCTCTCATAAGAAAATGCAAACTGCATATTAACCATTATTTTAACGCAGACAAACAGTTTTTACATGCTTCACGACAATTGCGTGCAAATGAGTCCTTATAGGCAAAATTGCTTTATTTTACAAAGGTAAGTCTATTTACACTATAACATTCAGGTTTGGATCATTCTCTCATAAGAAAATGCAAACTGCATATTAACCATTATTTTAACGCTGACAAGCAGTTTTTACATGCTTTACGACAATTAGATGCAAATGAGTCCTTATAGGCAAAAGTGCTTTATTTCATGAGGGTAAGTCTATTTACACTATAACATTCAGGTTTGGATCATTCTCTCATAAGAAAATGCAAACTGCATATTAACCATTATTTTAACGCAACAAGCAGTTTTTACATGCTTTACGACAATTAGGTGCAAATGAGTACTTTTAGGCAAAACTGCTTTATTTCACAAAGGTAAGTTTACTTACACTATAACATTCAGGTTTGGATTATTCTCTCACAAGAAAATGCAAACTGCATATTAACTATTATTTTAACGCATACAAGCAGTTTTTACATGCTTTATGACAATTAGGTGCAAATGAGTCCTTATAGGCAAAATTGCTTTATTTCATGAGGGTAAGTCTATTTACACTATAACATTCAGGTTTGGATCATTCTCTCATAAGAAAATGCAAACTGCATATTATCCATTATTTAAACGCAGACAAGCAGTTTTTACATGCTTTACGACAAGTAGGTGCAAATGAGTCTTTATAGGCAAAATTGCTTTATTTCATGAGGGTAAGTATATTTACACTATAACATTCAGGTTTGGATCATTTTCTCATAAGAAAATGCAAACTGCATATTTACTATCATTTTCACGCAGACAAGCAGTTTTTACATGCTTTATGACAATTAGGTGCAAATGAGTCTTTATAGGCAAAATTGCTTTATTTCATGAGGGTAAGTCTATTTACACTATAACATTCAGGTTTGGATCATTCTCTCATAAGAAAATGCAAACTGCATATTAACCATTATTTTAACGCAGACAAGCAGTTTTTACATGCTTCACGACAATTGCGTGCAAATGAGTCCTTATAGGCAAAAAGGCTTTATTTTACAAAGGTAAGTCTATTTTCACTATAATATTCAGGTTTGGATCATTCTCTCATAAGAAAATGCAAACTGCATATTATACATTATTTTAACGCATACAAGCAGTTTTTACATGCTTTAAGACAATAAGGGGCAAATAAGTCCTTATAGGCAAAAAGGCTTTATTTCATGAGGGTAAGTCTATTTGCACTATAACGTTCAGGTTTGGATCATTCTCTCATAAGAAAATGCAAACTGCATATTTACTATCATTTTCACGCAGACAAGCAGTTTTCACATGTTTTACGACAATTAGGTGGAAATAAGTCCTTAAAGGCAAAATTGTTTTATTTCACAAAGGTAAGTCTACTTTCACTATAACATTCAGGTTTGGATCATTCTCTCATAAGAAAATGCAAACTGCATATTAACCATTATTTTAACGCAGACAAGCAGTTTTTATATGCTTCACGACAATTGCGTGCAAATGAGTCCTTATAGGCAAAATTGCTTTATTTTACAAAGATAAGTCTACTTTCACTATAACATTCAGGTTTGGATCATTCTCTCATAAGAAAATACTAACTGCATATTAACCATTATTTTAACGCAGACAAGCAGTTTTTATATGCTTCACGACAATTGCGTGCAAATGAGTCCTTATAAGCAAAATGACTTTATTTTACAAAGGTAAGTCTATTTACACTATAACATTCAGGTTTGGATCCTTCTCTCATAAGAAAATGCAAACGGCATATTAACCATTATTTTAACGCATACAAGCAGTTTTTACATGCTTTATGACAATTAGGGGCAAATGAGTCCTTATAGGCAAAATTGCTTTATTTCACAAAGGTAAGTTTACTTACACTATAACATTCAGGTTTGGATTATTCTCTCACAAGAAAATGCAAACTGCATATTAACTATTATTTTAACGCATACAAGCAGTTTTTACATGCTTTATGACAATTAGGTGCAAATGAGTCCTTATAGGCAAAATTGCTTTATTTCATGAGGGTAAGTCTATTTACACTATAACATTAAGGTTTGGATCATTCTCTCATAAGAAAATGCAAACTGCATATTATCCATTATTTAAACGCAGACAAGCAGTTTTTACATGCTTTACGACAATTAGGTGCAAATGAGTCTTTATAGGCAAAATTGCTTTATTTCATGAGGGTAAGTATATTTACACTATAACATTCAGGTTTGGATCATTCTCTCATAAGAAAATGCAAACTGCATATTTACTATCATTTTCACGCAGACAAACAGTTTTTACATGCTTCACGACAATTGCGTGCAAATGAGTCCTTATAGGCAAAATTGCTTTATTTTACAAAGGTAAATCTATTTACACTATAACATTCAGGTTTGGATCATTATCTCATAAGAAAATGCAAACTGCATATTAACCATTATTTTAACGCATACAAGCAGTTTTTACATGCTTTACGACAATTAGGTGCAAATTAGTCTATTTAGGCAAAATTGCTTTATTTTACAAAGGTAAGTTTATTTAAACTATAACATTCAGGTTTGGATCCTTCTCTCATAAGAAAATGCAAACGGCATATTAACCATTATTTTAACGCATACAAGCAGTTTTTACATGCTTTATGACAATTAGGGGCAAATGAGTCTTTATAGGCAAAATTGCTTTATTTCATGAGGGTAAGTCTATTTACACTATAACATTCAGGTTTGGATCATTCTCTCATAAGAAAATGCAAACTGCATATTAACCATTATTTTAACGCAGACAAGCAGTTTTTACATGCTTCACGACAATTGCGTGCAAATGAGTCCTTATAGGCAAAAAGGCTTTATTTTACAAAGGTAAGTCTATTTTCACTATAATATTCAGGTTTGGATCATTCTCTCATAAGAAAATGCAAACTGCATATTATACATTATTTTAACGCATACAAGCAGTTTTTACATGCTTTAAGACAATAAGGGGCAAATAAGTCCTTATAGGCAAAAAGGCTTTATTTCATGAGGGTAAGTCTATTTGCACTATAACGTTCAGGTTTGGATCATTCTCTCATAAGAAAATGCAAACTGCATATTTACTATCATTTTCACGCAGACAAGCAGTTTTCACATGTTTTACGACAATTAGGTGGAAATAAGTCCTTAAAGGCAAAATTGTTTTATTTCACAAAGGTAAGTCTACTTTCACTATAACATTCAGGTTTGGATCATTCTCTCATAAGAAAATGCAAACTGCATATTAACCATTATTTTAACGCAGACAAGCAGTTTTTATATGCTTCACGACAATTGCGTGCAAATGAGTCCTTATAGGCAAAATTGCTTTATTTTACAAAGATAAGTCTACTTTCACTATAACATTCAGGTTTGGATCATTCTCTCATAAGAAAATACTAACTGCATATTAACCATTATTTTAACGCAGACAAGCAGTTTTTATATGCTTCACGACAATTGCGTGCAAATGAGTCCTTATAAGCAAAATGACTTTATTTTACAAAGGTAAGTCTATTTACACTATAACATTCAGGTTTGGATCCTTCTCTCATAAGAAAATGCAAACGGCATATTAACCATTATTTTAACGCATACAAGCAGTTTTTACATGCTTTATGACAATTAGGGGCAAATGAGTCCTTATAGGCAAAATTGCTTTATTTCACAAAGGTAAGTTTACTTACACTATAACATTCAGGTTTGGATTATTCTCTCACAAGAAAATGCAAACTGCATATTAACTATTATTTTAACGCATACAAGCAGTTTTTACATGCTTTATGACAATTAGGTGCAAATGAGTCCTTATAGGCAAAATTGCTTTATTTCATGAGGGTAAGTCTATTTACACTATAACATTAAGGTTTGGATCATTCTCTCATAAGAAAATGCAAACTGCATATTATCCATTATTTAAACGCAGACAAGCAGTTTTTACATGCTTTACGACAATTAGGTGCAAATGAGTCTTTATAGGCAAAATTGCTTTATTTCATGAGGGTAAGTATATTTACACTATAACATTCAGGTTTGGATCATTCTCTCATAAGAAAATGCAAACTGCATATTTACTATCATTTTCACGCAGACAAACAGTTTTTACATGCTTCACGACAATTGCGTGCAAATGAGTCCTTATAGGCAAAATTGCTTTATTTTACAAAGGTAAATCTATTTACACTATAACATTCAGGTTTGGATCATTATCTCATAAGAAAATGCAAACTGCATATTAACCATTATTTTAACGCATACAAGCAGTTTTTACATGCTTTACGACAATTAGGTGCAAATTAGTCTATTTAGGCAAAATTGCTTTATTTTACAAAGGTAAGTTTATTTAAACTATAACATTCAGGTTTGGATCCTTCTCTCATAAGAAAATGCAAACGGCATATTAACCATTATTTTAACGCATACAAGCAGTTTTTACATGCTTTATGACAATTAGGGGCAAATGAGTCCTTATAGGCAAAATTGCTTTATTTTACAAAGGTAAGTCTATTTACACTATATCATTCAGGTTTGGATCATTCTCTCATAAGAAAATGCAATCTGCATATTAACCATTATTTTAACGCATACTAGCAGTTTTTACATGCTTTATGACAATTAGGGGCAAATGAGTCCTTATAGGCAAAATTGCTTTATTTCATGAAGGTAAGTCTATTTACACTATAACATTCAGGTTTGGATCATTCTCTCATAAGAAAATGCAAACTGCATATTAACCATTATTTAAACGCAGACAAGCAGTTTTTACATGCTTTACGACAATTAGGTGCAAATGAGTCTTTATAGGCAAAATTGCTTTATTTCATGAGGGTAAGTCTATTTACACTATAACATTCAGGTTTGGATCATTCTCTCATAAGAAAATGCAAATTGCATATTTACTATCATTTTCACGCAGACAAGCAGTTTTTACATGCTTCACGACAATTGCGTGCAAATGAGTCCTTATAGGCAAAATTGCTTTATTTTACAAAGGTTAATCTATTTACACTATAACATTCAGGTTTGGATCATTATCTCATAAGAAAATGCAAACTGCATATTAACCATTATTTTAACGCATACATGCAGTTTTTACATGCTTTACTACAATTAGGTGCAAATTAGTCTATTTAGGCAAAATTGCTTTATTTTACAAAGGTAAGTCTATTTACACTATAACATTCAGGTTTGGATCATTCTCTCATAAGAAAATGCAAACTGCATATTAACTATTATTTTAACGCATACAAGCAGTTTTTACAAGCTTTATGACAATTAGGTGCAAATGAGTCCTTATAGGCAAAATTGCTTTATTTCATGAGGGTAAGTCAATTTACACTATAACATTCAGGTTTGGGTCATTCTCTCATAAGAAAATGCAAACTGCATATTATACATTATTTTAACGCATACAAGCAGTTTTTACATGCTTTATGACAATAAGGGGCAAATAAGTCCTTATAGGCAAAATTGCTTTATTTTATGAAGGTAAGTCTATTTACACTATAACATTCAGGTTTGGATCATTCTCTCATAAGAAAATGCAAACTGCATATTAACCATTATTTTAACGCTGACAAGCAGTTTTTACATGCTTTATGACAATTAGGGGCAAATGAGTCCTTATAGCCAAAATTGCTTTATTTCATGAAGATTAGTCTATTTACACTATAACATTCAGGTTTGGATCATTCTCTTATAAGAAAATGCAAACTGCATATTAACCATTATTTTAACGCAGACAAGCAGTTTTTACATGCTTCACGACAATTGCGTGCAAATGAGTCCTTATAGGCAAAATTGCTTTATTTTAGAAAGGTTAGTCTATTTACACTATAACATTCAGGTTTGGATCATTTTCTCAAAAGATAATGCAAACTGATCATTTCCTATTATTTTCACTCAGACAAGCAGTATTTACATGCTTTATGACAATTAGGTGCAAATGAGTCCTTATAGGCAAAATTGCTTTATTTCATAAAGGTAAGTCTACTTACACTATAACATTCAAGTTTGGATCATTCTCTCAAAAGATAATGTAAACTGATAATTTCCTTTTATTTTCACGCAGACATAAAGTATTTACATGCTTTATGACAATTAGGTGCAAATGTGTCCTAATAGGCAGAATTGCTTTATTTCACAAAGGTAAGTCTACTTTCACTATAATATTCAGGGCTGGATCATTCTCTCATAAGAAAATGCAAACTGCATATTAACCATTATTTTAACGCAGACAAGCAGTTTTTACATGCTTCACGACAATTGCGTGCAAATGAGTCCTTATAGGCAAAATTGCTTTATTTTACAAAGGTAAGTCTATTTATATTATAACATTCAGGTTTGGATCATTTTCTCAAAAGATAATGCAAACTGATCATTTCCTATTTTTTTCACGCAGACAAGCAGTATTTACATGCTTTATGACAATTAGGTGCAAATGTGTCCTTATAGGCAGAATTGCTTTATTCACAAAGGTAAGTCTACTTTCACTATAATATTCAGGGTTGGATCATTCTCTCATAAGAAAATGCAAACTGCATATTAACCATTATTTTAACGCAGACAAACAGTTTTTACATGCTTCACGACAATTGCGTGCAAATGAGTCCTTATAGGCAAAATTGCTTTATTTTACAAAGGTAAGTCTATTTACACTATAACATTCAGGTTTGGATCATTCTCTCATAAGAAAATGCAAACTGCATATTGACTATCATTTTCACGCAGACAAGCAGTTTTACATGGTTTACGACAATTAGGTGCAAATAAGTCCTTAAAGAAAAAATTGCTTTATTTTACAAAGGTAAGTCTATTTATATTATAACATACAGGTTTGGATCATTTTCTCAAAAGATAATGCAAACTGATCATTTCCTATTTTTTTCACGCAGACAAGCAGTATTTACATGCTTTATGACAATTAGGTGCAAATGTGTCCTTATAGGCAGAATTGCTTTATTTCACAAAGGTAAGTCTACTTTCACTATAATATTCAGGGTTGGATCATTCTCTCATAAGAAAATGCAAACTGCATAAAAACCATTATTTTAACGCAACAAGCAGTTTTTACATGCTTTACGACAATTAGGTGCAAATGAGTCCTTATAGGCAAAACTGCTTTATTTCACAAAGGTAAGTTTACTTACACTATAACATTCAGGTTTGGATCATTCTCTCACAAGAAAATGCAAACTGCATATTAACTATTATTTTACGCATACAAGCAGTTTTTACATGCTTTATGACAATTAGGTGCAAATGAGTCCTTATAGGCAAAATTGCTTTATTTCATGAGGGTAAGTCTATTTACACTATAACATTCAGGTTTGGATCCTTCTCTCATAAGAAAATGCAAACTGCATATTATCCATTATTTAAACCCAGACAAGCAGTTTTTACAAGCTTTACGACAATTAGGTGCAAATGAGTCTTTATAGGCAAAATTGCTTTATTTCATGAGGGTAAGTATATTTACACTATAACATTCAGGTTTGGATCATTCTCTCATAATAAAATGCAAACTGCATATTAACCATTATTTTAACGCAGACAAGCAGTTTTTACATGCTTCACGACAATTGCGTGCAAATGAGTCCTTATAGGCAAAAAGGCTTTATTTTACAAAGGTAAGTCTATTTTCACTACAATATTCAGGTTTGGATCATTCTCTCATAAGAAAATGCAAACTGCATATTATACATTATTTTAACGCATACAAGCAGTTTTTACATGCTTTAAGACAATAAGGGGCAAATAAGTCCTTATAGGCAAAAATGCTTTATTTCATGAGGGTAAGTCTATTTACACTATAACGTTCAGGTTTGGATCATTCTCTTATAAGAAAATGCAAACTGCATATTTACTACCATTTTCACGCAGACAAGCAGTTTTTACATGCTTCACGACAATTGCGTGCAAATGAGTCCTTATAGGCAAAATTGCTTTATTTTACAAAGGTAAGTCTACTTTCACTATAACATTCAGGTTTGGATCATTCTCTCATAAGAAAATGCAAACTGCATATTTACCATTATTTTAACGCATACAAGCAGTTTTTACATGCTTTATGACAATTAGGGGCAAATGAGTTCTTATAGGCAAAATTGCTTTATTTCATGAAGGTAAGTCTATTTACACTATAACATTCAGGTTTGGATCTTTCTCTCATAAGAAAATGCGAACTGCATATTTACTATCATTTTCACGCAGACAAGCAGTTTTCACATGTTTTACGACAATTAGGTGGAAATAAGTCCTTAAAGGCAAAATTGTTTTATTTCACAAAGGTAAGTCTACTTTCACTATAACATTCAGGTTTGGATCATTCTCTCATAAGAAAATGCAAACTGCATATTTACCATTATTTTAACGCAGACAAGCAGTTTTTATATGCTTCACGACAATTGCGTGCAAATGAGTCCTTATAAGCAAAATTGCTTTATTTTACAAAGGTAAGTCTATTTACACTATAACATTCAGGTTTGGATCATTCTCTCATAAGAAAATGAAAAACTGCATATTTACTATCATTTTCACGCAGACAAGCAGTTTTCACATGTTTTACGACAATTAGGTGGAAATAAGTCCTTAAAGGCAAAATTGTTTTATTTCACAAAGGTAAGTCTACTTTCACTATAACATTCAGGTTTGGATCATTCTCTCATAAGAAAATGCAAACTGCATATTAACCATTATTTTAACGCAGACAAGCAGTTTTTATATGCTTCACGACAATTGCGTGCAAATGAGTCCTTATAAGCAAAATGGCTTTATTTTACAAAGGTAAGTCTATTTACACTATAACATTCAGGTTTGGATCCTTCTCTCATAAGAAAATGCAAACGGCATATTAACCATTATTTTAACGCATACAAGCAGTTTTTACATGCTTTATGACAATTAGGGGCAAATGAGTCCTTATAGGCAAAATTGCTTTTTTTCATAAAGGTAAGTCTATTTACACTATAACATTCAGGTTTGGATCTTTCTCTCATAAGAAAATGCAAACTGCATATTAACCATTATTTAAACGCAGACAAGCAGTTTTTACATGCTTTACGACAATTAGGTGCAAATGAGTCTTTATAGGCAAAAATGCTTTATTTCATGTGGGTAAGTCTATTTACACTAAAACATTCAGGTTTGGATCATTCTCTCAAAAGAAAATGCAAACTGCATATTATACATTATTTTAACGCATACAAGCAGTTTTTACATGCTTTATGACAATAAGGGGCAAATAAGTCCTTATAGGCAAAATTGCTTTATTTTATGAAGGTAAGTCTATTTACACTATAACATTCAGGTTTGGATCATTCTCTCATAAGAAAATGCAAACTGCATATTAACCATTATTTTAACGCTGACAAGCAGTTTTTACATGCTTTATGACAATTAGGGGCAAATGAGTCCTTATAGCCAAAATTGCTTTATTTCATGAAGGTTAGTCTATTTACACTATAACATTCAGGTTTGGATCATTCTCTCATAAGAAAATGCAAACTGCATATTAACCATTATTTTAACGCAGACAAGCAGTTTTTACATGCTTCACGACAATTGCGTGCAAATGAGTCCTTATAGGCAAAATTGCTTTATTTTAGAAAGGTTAGTCTATTTACACTATAACATTCAGGTTTGGATCATTTTCTCAAAAGATAATGCAAACTGATCATTTCCTATTATTTTCACTCAGACAAGCAGTATTTACATGCTTTATGACAATTAGGTGCAAATGAGTCCTTATAGGCAAAATTGCTTTATTTCATGAAGGTAAGTCTACTTACACTATAACATTCAAGTTTGGATCATTCTCTCAAAAGATAATGCAAACTGATAATTTCCTATTATTTTCACGCAGACAAAAAGTATTTACATGCTTTATGACAATTAGGTGCAAATGTGTCCTAATAGGCAGAATTGCTTTATTTCACAAAGGTAAGTCTACTTTCACTATAATATTCAGGGCTGGATCATTCTCTCATAAGAAAATGCAAACTGCATATTTACTATCATTTTTACGCAAACAAGCAGTTTTTACATGCTTCACGACAATTGCGTGCAAATGAGTCCTTATAGGCAAAATTGCTTTATTTTACAAAGGTAAGTCTATTTATATTATAACATTCAGGTTTGGATCATTTTCTCAAAAGATAATGCAAACTGATCATTTCCTATTTTTTTCACGCAGACAAGCAGTATTTACATGCTTTATGACAATTAGGTGCAAATGTGTCCTTATAGGCAAAATTGCTTTATTCACAAAGGTAAGTCTACTTTCACTATATTATTCAGGGTTGGATCATTCTCTCATAAGAAAATGCAAACTGCATATTAACCATTATTTTAACGCAGACAAACAGTTTTTACATGCTTCACGACAATTGCGTGCAAATGAGTCCTTATAGGCAAAATTGCTTTATTTTACAAAGGTAAGTCTATTTACACTATAACATTCAGGTTTGGATCATTCTCTCATAAGAAAATGCAAACTGCATATTAACCATTATTTTAACGCTGACAAGCAGTTTTTACATGCTTTACGACAATTAGATGCAAATGAGTCCTTATAGGCAAAAGTGCTTTATTTCATGAGGGTAAGTCTATTTACACTATAACATTCAGGTTTGGATCATTCTCTCATAAGAAAATGCAAACTGAATATTGACTATCATTTTCACGCAGACAAGCAGTTTTACATGGTTTACGACAATTAGGTGCAAATAAGTCCTTAAAGGAAAAATTGCTTTATTTTACAAAGGTAAGTCTATTTATATTATAACATACAGGTTTGGATCATTTTCTCAAAAGATAATGCAAACTGATCATTTCCTATTTTTTTCACGCAGCCAAGCAGTATTTACATGCTTTATGACAATTAGGTGCAAATGTGTCCTTATAGGCAGAATTGCTTTATTTCACAAAGGTAAGTCTACTTTCACTATAATATTCAGGGTTGGATCATTCTCTCATAAGAAAATGCAAACTGCATAAAAACCATTATTTTAACGCAACAAGCAGTTTTTACATGCTTTACGACAATTAGGTGCAAATGAGTCCTTATAGGCAAAACTGCTTTATTTCACAAAGGTAAGTTTACTTACACAATAACATTCAGGTTTGGATCATTCTCTCACAAGAAAATGCAAACTGCATATTAACTATTATTTTACGCATACAAGCAGTTTTTACATGCTTTATGACAATTAGGTGCAAATGAGTCCTTATAGGCAAAATTGCTTTATTTCATGAGGGTAAGTCTATTTACACTATAACATTCAGGTTTGGATCCTTCTCTCATAAGAAAATGCAAACTGCATATTATCCATTATTTAAACCCAGACAAGCAGTTTTTACAAGCTTTACGACAATTAGGTGCAAATGAGTCTTTATAGGCAAAATTGCTTTATTTCATGAGGGTAAGTATATTTACACTATAACATTCAGGTTTGGATCATTTTCTCATAAGAAAATGCAAACTGCATATTTACTATCATTTTCACGCAGACAAGCAGTTTTTACATGCTTCACGACAATTGCGTGCAAATGAGTCCTTATAGGCAAAATTGCTTTATTTTACAAAGGTAAGTCTATTTACACTATAACATTCAGGTTTGGATCATTCTCTCATAAGAAAATGCAATCTGCATATTAACCATTATTTTAACGCATACAAGCAGTTTTTACATGCTTTATGACAATTAGGGGCAAATGAGTCCTTATAAGCAAAATTGCTTTATTTCATGAAGGTAAGTCTATTTACACTATAACATTCAGGTTTGGATCATTCTCTCATAAGAAAATGCAAACTGCATATTAACCATTATTTAAACGCAGACAAGCAGTTTTTACATGCTTTACGACAATTAGGTGCAAATGAGTCTTTATAGGCAAAATTGCTTTATTTCATGATTGTAAGTCTATTTACACTATAACATTCAGGTTTGGGTCATTCTCTCATAAGAAAATGCAAACTGCATATTTACTATCATTTTAACGCATACAAGCAGTTTTTACATGCTTTATGACAATTAGGTGCAAATGAGTCTTTATAGGCAAAATTGCTTTATTTCATGAGGGTAAGTCTATTTACACTATAACATTCAGGTTTGGATCATTCTCTCATAAGAAAATGCAAACTGCATATTAACCATTATTTTAACGCAGACAAGCAGTTTTTACATGCTTCACGACAATTGCGTGCAAATGAGTCCTTATAGGCAAAAAGGCTTTATTTTACAAAGGTAAGTCTATTTTCACTATAATATTCAGGTTTGGATCATTCTCTCATAAGAAAATGCAAACTGCATATTATACATTATTTTAACGCATACAAGCAGTTTTTACATGCTTTAAGACAATAAGGGGCAAATAAGTCCTTATAGGCAAAAATGCTTTATTTCATGAGGGTAAGTCTATTTACACTATAACGTTCAGGTTTGGATCATTCTCTTATAAGAAAATGCAAACTGCATATTTACTATCATTTTCACGCAGACAAGCAGTTTTTACATGCTTCACGACAATTGCGTGCAAATGAGTCCTTATAGGCAAAATTGCTTTATTTTACAAAGGTAAGTCTACTTTCACTATAACATTCAGGTTTGGATCATTCTCTCATAAGAAAATGCAAACTGCATATTTACCATTATTTTAACGCATACAAGCAGTTTTTACATGCTTTATGACAATTAGGGGCAAATGAGTTCTTATAGGCAAAATTGCTTTATTTCATGAAGGTAAGTCTATTTACACTATAACATTCAGGTTTGGATCTTTCTCTCATAAGAAAATGCAAACTGCATATTTACTATCATTTTCACGCAGACAAGCAGTTTTCACATGTTTTACGACAATTAGGTGGAAATAAGTCCTTAAAGGCAAAATTGTTTTATTTCACAAAGGTAAGTCTACTTTCACTATAACATTCAGGTTTGGATCATTCTCTCATAAGAAAATGCAAACTGCATATTAACCATTATTTTAACGCAGACAAGCAGTTTTTATATGCTTCACGACAATTGCGTGCAAATGAGTCCTTATAAGCAAAATTGCTTTATTTTACAAAGGTAAGTCTATTTACACTATAACATTCAGGTTTGGATCATTCTCTCATAAGAAAATGAAAAACTGCATATTTACTATCATTTTCACGCAGACAAGCAGTTTTCACATGTTTTACGACAATTAGGTGGAAATAAGTCCTTAAAGGCAAAATTGTTTTATTTCACAAAGGTAAGTCTACTTTCACTATAACATTCAGGTTTGGATCATTCTCTCATAAGAAAATGCAAACTGCATATTAACCATTATTTTAACGCAGACAAGCAGTTTTTATATGCTTCACGACAATTGCGTGCAAATGAGTCCTTATAAGCAAAATGGCTTTATTTTACAAAGGTAAGAGTATTTACACTATAACATTCAGGTTTGGATCCTTCTCTCATAAGAAAATGCAAACGGCATATTAACCATTATTTTAACGCATACAAGCAGTTTTTACATGTTTTATGACAATTAGGGGCAAATGAGTCCTTATAGGCAAAATTGCTTTTTTTCATAAAGGTAAGTCTATTTACACTATAACATTCAGGTTTGGATCTTTCTCTCATAAGAAAATGCAAACTGCATATTAACCATTATTTAAACGCAGACAAGCAGTTTTTACATGCTTTACGACAATTAGGTGCAAATGAGTCTTTATAGGCAAAAATGCTTTATTTCATGTGGGTAAGTCTATTTACACTAAAACATTCAGGTTTGGATCATTCTCTCAAAAGAAAATGCAAACTGCATATTATACATTATTTTAACGCATACAAGCAGTTTTTACATGCTTTATGACAATAAGGGGCAAATAAGTCCTTATAGGCAAAATTGCTTTATTTTATGAAGGTAAGTCTATTTACACTATAACATTCAGGTTTGGATCATTCTCTCATAAGAAAATGCAAACTGCATATTAACCATTATTTTAACGCTGACAAGCAGTTTTTACATGCTTTATGACAATTAGGGGCAAATGAGTCCTTATAGCCAAAATTGCTTTATTTCATGAAGGTTAGTCTATTTACACTATAACATTCAGGTTTGGATCATTCTCTCATAAGAAAATGCAAACTGCATATTAACCATTATTTTAACGCAGACAAGCAGTTTTTACATGCTTCACGACAATTGCGTGCAAATGAGTCCTTATAGGCAAAATTGCTTTATTTTAGAAAGGTTAGTCTATTTACACTATAACATTCAGGTTTGGATCATTTTCTCAAAAGATAATGCAAACTGATCATTTCCTATTATTTTCACTCAGACAAGCAGTATTTACATGCTTTATGACAATTAGGTGCAAATGAGTCCTTATAGGCAAAATTGCTTTATTTCATGAAGGTAAGTCTACTTACACTATAACATTCAAGTTTGGATCATTCTCTCAAAAGATAATGCAAACTGATAATTTCCTATTATTTTCACGCAGACAAAAAGTATTTACATGCTTTATGACAATTAGGTGCAAATGTGTCCTAATAGGCAGAATTGCTTTATTTCACAAAGGTAAGTCTACTTTCACTATAATATTCAGGGCTGGATCATTCTCTCATAAGAAAATGCAAACTGCATATTTACTATCATTTTTACGCAAACAAGCAGTTTTTACATGCTTCACGACAATTGCGTGCAAATGAGTCCTTATAGGCAAAATTGCTTTATTTTACAAAGGTAAGTCTATTTATATTATAACATTCAGGTTTGGATCATTTTCTCAAAAGATAATGCAAACTGATCATTTCCTATTTTTTTCACGCAGACAAGCAGTATTTACATGCTTTATGACAATTAGGTGCAAATGTGTCCTTATAGGCAAAATTGCTTTATTCACAAAGGTAAGTCTACTTTCACTATATTATTCAGGGTTGGATCATTCTCTCATAAGAAAATGCAAACTGCATATTAACCATTATTTTAACGCAGACAAACAGTTTTTACATGCTTCACGACAATTGCGTGCAAATGAGTCCTTATAGGCAAAATTGCTTTATTTTACAAAGGTAAGTCTATTTACACTATAACATTCAGGTTTGGATCATTCTCTCATAAGAAAATGCAAACTGCATATTAACCATTATTTTAACGCTGACAAGCAGTTTTTACATGCTTTACGACAATTAGATGCAAATGAGTCCTTATAGGCAAAAGTGCTTTATTTCATGAGGGTAAGTCTATTTACACTATAACATTCAGGTTTGGATCATTCTCTCATAAGAAAATGCAAACTGAATATTGACTATCATTTTCACGCAGACAAGCAGTTTTACATGGTTTACGACAATTAGGTGCAAATAAGTCCTTAAAGGAAAAATTGCTTTATTTTACAAAGGTAAGTCTATTTATATTATAACATACAGGTTTGGATCATTTTCTTAAAAGATAATGCAAACTGATCATTTCCTATTTTTTTCACGCAGACAAGCAGTATTTACATGCTTTATGACAATTAGGTGCAAATGTGTCCTTATAGGCAGAATTGCTTTATTTCACAAAGGTAAGTCTACTTTCACTATAATATTCAGGGTTGGATCATTCTCTCATAAGAAAATGCAAACTGCATAAAAACCATTATTTTAACGCAACAAGCAATTTTTACATGCTTTACGACAATTAGGTGCAAATGAGTCCTTATAGGCAAAACTGCTTTATTTCACAAAGGTAAGTTTACTTACACTATAACATTCAGGTTTGGATCATTCTCTCACAAGAAAATGCAAAATGCATATTAACTATTATTTTACGCATACAAGCAGTTTTTACATGCTTTATGACAATTAGGTGCAAATGAGTCCTTATAGGCAAAATTGCTTTATTTCATGAAGGTAAGTCTATTTATACTATAACATTCAGGTTTGGATCATTATCTCATAAGAAAATGCAAACTGCATATTAACCATTATTTTAACGCATACAAGCAGTTTTTACATGCTTTACGACAATTAGGTGCAAATTAGTCTATTTAGGCAAAATTGCTTTATTTTACAAAGGTAAGTTTATTTAAACTATAACATTCAGGTTTGGATCCTTCTCTCATAAGAAAATGCAAACGGCATATTAACCATTATTTTAACGCATACAAGCAGTTTTTACATGCTTTATGACAATTAGGGGCAAATGAGTCCTTATAGGCAAAATTGCTTTATTTTACAAAGGTAAGTCTATTTACACTATATCATTCAGGTTTGGATCATTCTCTCATAAGAAAATGCAATCTGCATATTAACCATTATTTTAACGCATACTAGCAGTTTTTACATGCTTTATGACAATTAGGGGCAAATGAGTCCTTATAGGCAAAATTGCTTTATTTCATGAAGGTAAGTCTATTTACACTATAACATTCAGGTTTGGATCATTCTCTCATAAGAAAATGCAAACTGCATATTAACCATTATTTAAACGCAGACAAGCAGTTTTTACATGCTTTACGACAATTAGGTGCAAATGAGTCTTTATAGGCAAAATTGCTTTATTTCATGAGGGTAAGTCTATTTACACTATAACATTCAGGTTTGGATCATTCTCTCATAAGAAAATGCAAATTGCATATTTACTATCATTTTCACGCAGACAAGCAGTTTTTACATGCTTCACGACAATTGCGAGCAAATGAGTCCTTATAGGCAAAATTGCTTTATTTTACAAAGGTTAATCTATTTACACTATAACATTCAGGTTTGGATCATTATCTCATAAGAAAATGCAAACTGCATATTAACCATTATTTTAACGCATACATGCAGTTTTTACATGCTTTACTACAATTAGGTGCAAATTAGTCTATTTAGGCAAAATTGCTTTATTTTACAAAGGTAAGTCTATTTACACTATAACATTCAGGTTTGGATCATTCTCTCATAAGAAAATGCAAACTGCATATTAACTATTATTTTAACGCATACAAGCAGTTTTTACAAGCTTTATGACAATTAGGTGCAAATGAGTCCTTATAGGCAAAATTGCTTTATTTCATGAGGGTAAGTCAATTTACACTATAACATTCAGGTTTGGGTCATTCTCTCATAAGAAAATGCAAACTGCATATTATACATTATTTTAACGCATACAAGCAGTTTTTACATGCTTTATGACAATAAGGGGCAAATAAGTCCTTATAGGCAAAATTGCTTTATTTTATGAAGGTAAGTCTATTTACACTATAACATTCAGGTTTGGATCATTCTCTCATAAGAAAATGCAAACTGCATATTAACCATTATTTTAACGCTGACAAGCAGTTTTTACATGCTTTATGACAATTAGGGGCAAATGAGTCCTTATAGCCAAAATTGCTTTATTTCATGAAGATTAGTCTATTTACACTATAACATTCAGGTTTGGATCATTCTCTTATAAGAAAATGCAAACTGCATATTAACCATTATTTTAACGCAGACAAGCAGTTTTTACATGCTTCACGACAATTGCGTGCAAATGAGTCCTTATAGGCAAAATTGCTTTATTTTAGAAAGGTTAGTCTATTTACACTATAACATTCAGGTTTGGATCATTTTCTCAAAAGATAATGCAAACTGATCATTTCCTATTATTTTCACTCAGACAAGCAGTATTTACATGCTTTATGACAATTAGGTGCAAATGAGTCCTTATAGGCAAAATTGCTTTATTTCACAAAGGTAAGTCTACTTTCACTATAATATTCAGGGCTGGATCATTCTCTCATAAGAAAATGCAAACTGCATATTAACCATTATTTTAACGCAGACAAGCAGTTTTTACATGCTTCACGACAATTGCGTGCAAATGAGTCCTTATAGGCAAAATTGCTTTATTTTACAAAGGTAAGTCTATTTACACTATAACATTCAGGTTTGGATCATTTTCTCAAAAGATAATGCAAACTGATCATTTCCTATTTTTTTCACGCAGACAAGCAGTATTTACATGCTTTATGACAATTAGGTGCAAATGTGTCCTTATAGGCAGAATTGCTTTATTTCACAAAGGTAAGTCTACTTTCACTATAATATTCAGGGTTGGATCATTCTCTCATAAGAAAATGCAAACTGCATAAAAACCATTATTTTAACGCAACAAGCAATTTTTACATGCTTTACGACAATTAGGTGCAAATGAGTCCTTATAGGCAAAACTGCTTTATTTCACAAAGGTAAGTTTACTTACACTATAACATTCAGGTTTGGATCATTCTCTCACAAGAAAATGCAAAATGCATATTAACTATTATTTTACGCATACAAGCAGTTTTTACATGCTTTATGACAATTAGGTGCAAATGAGTCCTTATAGGCAAAATTGCTTTATTTCATGAGGGTAAGTCTATTTACACTATAACATTCAGGTTTGGATCCTTCTCTCATAAGAAAATGCAAACTGCATATTATCCATTATTTAAACCCAGACAAGCAGTTTTTACAAGCTTTACGACAATTAGGTGCAAATGAGTCTTTATAGGCAAAATTGCTTTATTTCATGAGGGTAAGTATATTTACACTATAACATTCAGGTTTGGATCATTTTCTCATAAGAAAATGCAAACTGCATATTTACTATCATTTTCACGCAGACAAGCAGTTTTTACATGCTTCACGACAATTGCGTGCAAATGAGTCCTTATAGGCAAAATTGCTTTATTTTACAAAGGTAAGTCTATTTACACTATAACATTCAGGTTTGGATCATTCTCTCATAAGAAAATGCAATCTGCATATTAACCATTATTTTAACGCATACAAGCAGTTTTTACATGCTTTATGACAATTAGGGGCAAATGAGTCCTTATAGGCAAAATTGCTTTATTTCATGAAGGTAAGTCTATTTACACTATAACATTCAGGTTTGGATCATTCTCTCATAAGAAAATGCAAACTGCATATTAACCATTATTTAAACGCAGACAAGCAGTTTTTACATGCTTTACGACAATTAGGTGCAAATGAGTCTTTATAGGCAAAATTGCTTTATTTCATGAGGGTAAGTCTATTTACACTATAACATTCAGGTTTGGGTCATTCTCTCATAAGAAAATGCAAACTGCATATTTACTATCATTTTAACGCATACAAGCAGTTTTTACATGCTTTATGACAATTAGGTGCAAATGAGTCTTTATAGGCAAAATTGCTTTATTTCATGAGGGTAAGTCTATTTACACTATAACATTCAGGTTTGGATCATTCTCTCATAAGAAAATGCAAACTGCATATTAACCATTATTTTAACGCAGACAAGCAGTTTTTACATGCTTCACGACAATTGCGTGCAAATGAGTCCTTATAGGCAAAAAGGCTTTATTTTACAAAGGTAAGTCTATTTTCACTATAATATTCAGGTTTGGATCATTCTCTCATAAGAAAATGCAAACTGCATATTATACATTATTTTAACGCATACAAGCAGTTTTTACATGCTTTAAGACAATAAGGGGCAAATAAGTCCTTATAGGCAAAAATGCTTTAATTCATGAGGGTAAGTCTATTTACACTATAACGTTCAGGTTTGGATCATTCTCTCATAAGAAAATGCAAACTGCATATTTACTATCATTTTCACGCAGACAAGCAGTTTTTACATGCTTCACGACAATTGCGTGCAAATGAGTCCTTATAGGCAAAATTGCTTTATTTTACAAAGGTAAGTCTACTTTCACTATAACATTCTGGTTTGGATCATTCTCTCATAAGAAAATGCAAACTGCATATTAACCATTATTTTAACGCAGACAAGCAGTTTTTATATGCTTTACGACAATTGCGTGCAAATGAATCCTTATAGGCAAAATTGCGTTATTTTACAAAGGTAAGTCTATTTTCACTATAACATTCAGGTTTGGATCATTCTCTCATAAGAAAATGCAAACTGCATATTAACCATTATTTTAACGCATACAAGCAGTTTTAACATGCTTTATGACAATTAGGGGCAAATGAGTTCTTATAGGCAAAATTGCTTTATTTCATGAAGGTAAGTCTATTTACACTATAACATTCAGGTTTGGATCTTTCTCTCATAAGAAAATGCAAACTGCATATTTACTATCATTTTCACGCAGACAAGCAGTTTTCACATGTTTTACGACAATTAGGTGGAAATAAGTCCTTAAAGGCAAAATTGTTTTATTTCACAAAGGTAAGTCTACTTTCACTATAACATTCAGGTTTGGATCATTCTCTCATAAGAAAATGCAAACTGCATATTAACCATTATTTTAACGCAGACAAGCAGTTTTTATATGCTTCACGACAATTGCGTGCAAATGAGTCCTTATAAGCAAAATGGCTTTATTTTACAAAGGTAAGTCTATTTACACTATAACATTCAGGTTTGGATCCTTCTCTCATAAGAAAATGCAAACGGCATATTAACCATTATTTTAACGCATACAAGCAGTTTTTACATGCTTTATGACAATTAGGGGCAAATGAGTCCTTATAGGCAAAATTGCTTTTTTTCATAAAGGTAAGTCTATTTACACTATAACATTCAGGTTTGGATCTTTCTCTCATAAGAAAATGCAAACTGCATATTAACCATTATTTAAACACAGACAAGCAGTTTTTACATGCTTTACGACAATTAGGTGCAAATGAGTCTTTATAGGCAAAAATGCTTTATTTCATGTGGGTAAGTCTATTTACACTAAAACATTCAGGTTTGGATCATTCTCTCATAAGAAAATGCAAACTGCATATTATACATTATTTTAACGCATACAAGCAGTTTTTACATGCTTTATAACAATAAGGGGCAAATAAGTCCTTATAGGCAAAATTGCTTTATTTTATAAGGGTAAGTCTATTTACACTATAACATTCAGGTTTGGATCTTTCTCTCATAAGAAAATGCAAACTGCATATTAACCATTATTTTAACGCAGACAAGCAGTTTTTACATGCTTCACGACAATTGCGTGCAAATGAGTCCTTATAGGCAAAATTGCTTTATTTTAGAAAGGTTAGTCTATTTACACTATAACATTCAGGTTTGGATCATTTTCTCAAAAGATAATGCAAACTGATCATTTCCTATTATTTTCACTCAGACAAGCAGTATTTACATGCTTTATGACAATTAGGTGCAAATGAGTCCTTATAGGCAAAATTGCTTTATTTCATGAAGGTAAGTCTACTTACACTATAACATTCAAGTTTGGATCATTCTCTCAAAAGATAATGCAAACTGATAATTTCCTATTATTTTCACGCAGACAAAAAGTATTTACATGCTTTATGACAATTAGGTGCAAATGTGTCCTAATAGGCAGAATTGCTTTATTTCACAAAGGTAAGTCTACTTTCACTATAATATTCAGGGCTGGATCATTCTCTCATAAGAAAATGCAAACTGCATATTTACTATCATTTTTACGCAAACAAGCAGTTTTTACATGCTTCACGACAATTGCGTGCAAATGAGTCCTTATAGGCAAAATTGCTTTATTTTACAAAGGTAAGTCTATTTATATTATAACATTCAGGTTTGGATCATTTTCTCAAAAGATAATGCAAACTGATCATTTCCTATTTTTTTCACGCAGACAAGCAGTATTTACATGCTTTATGACAATTAGGTGCAAATGTGTCCTTATAGGCAAAATTGCTTTATTCACAAAGGTAAGTCTACTTTCACTATATTATTCAGGGTTGGATCATTCTCTCATAAGAAAATGCAAACTGCATATTAACCATTATTTTAACGCAGACAAACAGTTTTTACATGCTTCACGACAATTGCGTGCAAATGAGTCCTTATAGGCAAAATTGCTTTATTTTACAAAGGTAAGTCTATTTACACTATAACATTCAGGTTTGGATCATTCTCTCATAAGAAAATGCAAACTGCATATTAACCATTATTTTAACGCTGACAAGCAGTTTTTACATGCTTTACGACAATTAGATGCAAATGAGTCCTTATAGGCAAAAGTGCTTTATTTCATGAGGGTAAGTCTATTTACACTATAACATTCAGGTTTGGATCATTCTCTCATAAGAAAATGCAAACTGAATATTGAATATCATTTTCACGCAGACAAGCAGTTTTACATGGTTTACGACAATTAGGTGCAAATAAGTCCTTAAAGGAAAAATTGCTTTATTTTACAAAGGTAAGTCTATTTATATTATAACATACAGGTTTGGATCATTTTCTTAAAAGATAATGCAAACTGATCATTTCCTATTTTTTTCACGCAGACAAGCAGTATTTACATGCTTTATGACAATTAGGTGCAAATGTGTCCTTATAGGCAGAATTGCTTTATTTCACAAAGGTAAGTCTACTTTCACTATAATATTCAGGGTTGGATCATTCTCTCATAAGAAAATGCAAACTGCATAAAAACCATTATTTTAACGCAACAAGCAATTTTTACATGCTTTACGACAATTAGGTGCAAATGAGTCCTTATAGGCAAAACTGCTTTATTTCACAAAGGTAAGTTTACTTACACTATAACATTCAGGTTTGGATCATTCTCTCACAAGAAAATGCAAAATGCATATTAACTATTATTTTACGCATACAAGCAGTTTTTACATGCTTTATGACAATTAGGTGCAAATGAGTCCTTATAGGCAAAATTGCTTTATTTCATGAGGGTAAGTCTATTTACACTATAACATTCAGGTTTGGATCCTTCTCTCATAAGAAAATGCAAACTGCATATTATCCATTATTTAAACCCAGACAAGCAGTTTTTACAAGCTTTACGACAATTAGGTGCAAATGAGTCTTTATAGGCAAAATTGCTTTATTTCATGAGGGTAAGTATATTTACACTATAACATTCAGGTTTGGATCATTTTCTCATAAGAAAATGCAAACTGCATATTTACTATCATTTTCACGCAGACAAGCAGTTTTTACATGCTTCACGACAATTGCGTGCAAATGAGTCCTTATAGGCAAAATTGCTTTATTTTACAAAGGTAAGTCTATTTACACTATAACATTCAGGTTTGGATCATTCTCTCATAAGAAAATGCAATCTGCATATTAACCATTATTTTAACGCATACAAGCAGTTTTTACATGCTTTATGACAATTAGGGGCAAATGAGTCCTTATAGGCAAAATTGCTTTATTTCATGAAGGTAAGTCTATTTACACTATAACATTCAGGTTTGGATCATTCTCTCATAAGAAAATGCAAACTGCATATTAACCATTATTTAAACGCAGACAAGCAGTTTTTACATGCTTTACGACAATTAGGTGCAAATGAGTCTTTATAGGCAAAATTGCTTTATTTCATGAGGGTAAGTCTATTTACACTATAACATTCAGGTTTGGGTCATTCTCTCATAAGAAAATGCAAACTGCATATTTACTATCATTTTAACGCATACAAGCAGTTTTTACATGCTTTATGACAATTAGGTGCAAATGAGTCTTTATAGGCAAAATTGCTTTATTTCATGAGGGTAAGTCTATTTACACTATAACATTCAGGTTTGGATCATTCTCTCATAAGAAAATGCAAACTGCATATTAACCATTATTTTAACGCAGACAAGCAGTTTTTACATGCTTCACGACAATTGCGTGCAAATGAGTCCTTATAGGCAAAAAGGCTTTATTTTACAAAGGTAAGTCTATTTTCACTATAATATTCAGGTTTGGATCATTCTCTCATAAGAAAATGCAAACTGCATATTATACATTATTTTAACGCATACAAGCAGTTTTTACATGCTTTAAGACAATAAGGGGCAAATAAGTCCTTATAGGCAAAAATGCTTTAATTCATGAGGGTAAGTCTATTTACACTATAACGTTCAGGTTTGGATCATTCTCTCATAAGAAAATGCAAACTGCATATTTACTATCATTTTCACGCAGACAAGCAGTTTTTACATGCTTCACGACAATTGCGTGCAAATGAGTCCTTATAGGCAAAATTGCTTTATTTTACAAAGGTAAGTCTACTTTCACTATAACATTCTGGTTTGGATCATTCTCTCATAAGAAAATGCAAACTGCATATTAACCATTATTTTAACGCAGACAAGCAGTTTTTATATGCTTTACGACAATTGCGTGCAAATGAATCCTTATAGGCAAAATTGCGTTATTTTACAAAGGTAAGTCTATTTTCACTATAACATTCAGGTTTGGATCATTCTCTCATAAGAAAATGCAAACTGCATATTAACCATTATTTTAACGCATACAAGCAGTTTTAACATGCTTTATGACAATTAGGGGCAAATGAGTTCTTATAGGCAAAATTGCTTTATTTCATGAAGGTAAGTCTATTTACACTATAACATTCAGGTTTGGATCTTTCTCTCATAAGAAAATGCAAACTGCATATTTACTATCATTTTCACGCAGACAAGCAGTTTTCACATGTTTTACGACAATTAGGTGGAAATAAGTCCTTAAAGGCAAAATTGTTTTATTTCACAAAGGTAAGTCTACTTTCACTATAACATTCAGGTTTGGATCATTCTCTCATAAGAAAATGCAAACTGCATATTAACCATTATTTTAACGCAGACAAGCAGTTTTTATATGCTTCACGACAATTGCGTGCAAATGAGTCCTTATAAGCAAAATGGCTTTATTTTACAAAGGTAAGTCTATTTACACTATAACATTCAGGTTTGGATCCTTCTCTCATAAGAAAATGCAAACGGCATATTAACCATTATTTTAACGCATACAAGCAGTTTTTACATGCTTTATGACAATTAGGGGCAAATGAGTCCTTATAGGCAAAATTGCTTTTTTTCATAAAGGTAAGTCTATTTACACTATAACATTCAGGTTTGGATCTTTCTCTCATAAGAAAATGCAAACTGCATATTAACCATTATTTAAACGCAGACAAGCAGTTTTTACATGCTTTACGACAATTAGGTGCAAATGAGTCTTTATAGGCAAAAATGCTTTATTTCATGTGGGTAAGTCTATTTACACTAAAACATTCAGGTTTGGATCATTCTCTCATAAGAAAATGCAAACTGCATATTATACATTATTTTAACGCATACAAGCAGTTTTTACATGCTTTATAACAATAAGGGGCAAATAAGTCCTTATAGGCAAAATTGCTTTATTTTATAAGGGTAAGTCTATTTACACTATAACATTCAGGTTTGGATCTTTCTCTCATAAGAAAATGCAAACTGCATATTTACTATCATTTTAACGCATACAAGCAGTTTTTACATGCTTTATGACATTTAGGTGCAAATGAGTCTTTATAGGCAAAATTGCTTTATTTCATGAGGGTAAGTCTATTTACACTAAAACATTCAGGTTTGGATCATTCTCTCATAAGAAAATGCAAACTGCATATTAACCATTATTTTAACGCAGACAAGCAGTTTTTACATGCTTCACGACAATTGCGTGCAAATGAGTCCTTATAGGCAAAATTGCGTTATTTTACAAAGGTAAGTCTATTTTCACTATAACATTCAGGTTTGGATCATTCTCTCATAAGAAAATGCAAACTGCATATTAACCATTATTTTAACGCATACAAGCAGTTTTTACATGCTTTATGACAATTAGGGGCAAATGAGTCCTTATAGGCAAAATTGCTTTATTTCATGAAGGTAAGTCTATTTACACTATAACATTCAGGTTTGGATCTTTCTCTCATAAGAAAATGCAAACTGCATATTTACTGTCATTTTCACGCAGACAAGCAGTTTTCACATGTTTTACGACAATTAGGTGGAAGTAAGTCCTTAAAGTAAAAATTGTTTTATTTCACAAAGGTAAGTCTACTTTCACTATAACATTCAGGTTTGGATCATTCTCTCATAAGAAAATGCAAACTGCATATTAACCATTATTTTAACGCAGACAAGCAGTTTTTATATGCTTCACGACAATTGCGTGCAAATGAGTCCTTATAAGCAAAATTGCTTTATTTTACATAGGTAAGTCTATTTACACTATAACATTCAGGTTTGGATCATTCTCTCATAAGAAAATGCAAACTGCATATTAACCATTATTTAAACGCAGACAAGCAGTTTTCACATGTTTTACGACAATTAGGTGGAAATAAGTCCTTAAAGGCAAAATTGTTTTATTTCACAAAGGTAAGTCTACTTTCACTATAACATTCAGGTTTGGATCATTCTCTCATAAGAAAATGCAAACTGCATATTAACCATTATTTTAACGCAGACAAGCAGTTTTTATATGCTTCACGACAATTGCGTGCAAATGAGTCCTTATAAGCAAAATTGCTTTATTTTACAAAGGTAAGTCTATTTACACTTTAACATTCAGGTTTGGATCATTCTCTCATAAGAAAATGCAAACTGCATATTTACTATCATTTTCACGCAGACAAGCAGTTTTCACATGTTTTACGACAATTAGGTGGAAATAAGTCCTTAAAGGCAAAATTGTTTTATTTCACAAAGGTAAGTCTACTTTCACTATAACATTCAGGTTTTGATCATTCTCTCATAAGAAAATGCAAACTGCATATTAACCATTATTTTAACGCAGACAAGCAGTTTTTATATGCTTCACGACAATTGCGTGCAAATGAGTCTTTATAAGCAAAATTGCTTTATTTTACAAAGGTAAGTCTATTTACACTATAACATTCAGGTTTGGATCCTTCTCTCATAAGAAAATGCAAACGGCATATTAACCATTATTTTAACGCATACAAGCAGTTTTTACATGCTTTATAACAATAAGGGGCAAATAAGTCCTTATAGGCAAAATTGCTTTATTTTATGAGGGTAAGTCTATTTACACTAAAACATTCAGGTTTGGATCATTCTCTCATAAGAAAATGCAAACGGCATATTAACCATTATTTTAACGCATACAAGCAGTTTTTACATGCTTTATGACAATTAGGGGCAAATGAGTCCTTATAGGCAAAATTGCTTTATTTCATGAAGGTAAGTCTATTTACACTATACATTCAGGTTTGGATCTTTCTCTCATAAGAAAATGCAAACTGCATATTAACCATTATTTAAAACGCAGACAAGCAGTTTTTACATGCTTTAGGACAATTAGGTGCAAATGAGTCTTTATAGGCAAAATTGCTTTATTTCATAAGGGTAAGTCTATTTACACTAAAACATTGAGGTTTGGATCATTCTCTCATAAAAAAATGCAAACTGCATATTATACATTATTTTAACGCATACAAGCAGTTTTTACATGCTTTATGACAATAAGGGGCAAATAAGTCCTTATAGGCAAAATTGCTTTATTTTATGAGGGTAAGTCTATTTACACTATAACATTCAGGTTTGGATCTTTCTCTCATAAGAAAATGCAAACTGCATGTTTACTGTCATTTTCACGCAGACAAGCAGTTTTCACATGTTTTACGACAATTAGGTGGAAGTAAGTCCTTAAAGGCAAAATTGTTTTATTTCACAAAGGTAAGTCTACTTTCACTATAACATTCAGGTTTGGATCATTCTCTCATAAGAAAATGCAAACTGCATATTAACCATTATTTTAACGCATACAAGCAGTTTTTACATGCTTTATGACAATTAGGGGCAAATGAGTCTTTATAGGCAAAATTGCTTTATTTCATGAAGGTAAGTCTATTTACACTATAACATTCAGGTTTGGATCTTTCTCTCATAAGAAAATGCAAACTGCATGTTTACTGTCATTTTCACGCAGACAAGCAGTTTTCACATGTTTTACGACAATTAGGTGGAAGTAAGTCCTTAAAGGCAAAATTGTTTTATTTCACAAAGGTAAGTCTACTTTCACTATAACATTCAGGTTTGGATCATTCTCTCATAAGAAAATGCAAACTGCATATTAACCATTATTTTAACGCAGACAAGCAGTTTTTATATGCTTCACGACAATTGCGTGCAAATGAGTCACTATAAGCAAAATTGCTTTATTTTACAAAGGTAAGTCTATTTACACTATAACATTCAGGTTTGGATCCTTCTCTCATAAGAAAATGCAAACTGCATATTAACCATTATTTTATGGCATACAAGCAGTTTTTACATGCTTTATGACAATTAGGGGCAAATGAGTCCTTATAGGCAAAATTGTTTTATTTCATGAAGGTAAGTCTATTTACACTATAACATTCAGGTTTGGATCTTTCTCTCATAAGAAAATGCAAACTGCATATTAACCATTATTTAAACGCAGACAAGCAGTTTTTACATGCTTTACGACAATTAGGTGGAAATGAGTCTTTATAGGCAAAATTGCTTTATTTCATGAGGGTAAGTCTATTTACACTATAACATTCAGGTTTGGATCATTCTCTCATAAGAAAATGCAAACTGCATATTATACATTATTTTAACGCATACAAGCAGTTTTTACATGCTTTATGACAATAAGGGGCAAATGAGTCCTTATAGGCAAAATTGCTTTATTACATGAAGGTAAGTCTATTTACACTATAACATTCAGGTTTGGATCATTCTCTCATAAGAAAATGCAAACTGCATATTAAACATTATTTTAACGCTGACAAGCAGTTTTTACATGCTTTATGACAATTAGGGGCAAATGAGTCCTTATAGGCAAAATTGCTTTATTTTATGAGGGTAAGTCTATTTACACTATAACGTTCAGGTTTGGATCATTCTCTCATAAGAAAATGCAAACTGCATATTAACCATTATTTAAACGTAGACAAGCAGATTTCACATGCTTTACGACAATTAGGTGCAAATGAATCTTTATAGGCAAAATTGCTTTATTTTATGAGGGTAAGTCTATTTACACTATAACGTTCAGGTTTGGATCGTTCTCTCATAAGAAAATGCAAACTGCATATTTACTATCAATTTCACGCAGAAAGTAGTTTTTACATGCTTCACGACAATTGCGTGCAAATGAGTCCTTATAGGCAAAATTGCTTTATTTTACAAAGGTAAGTCTATTTACACTATACATTCAGGTTTGGATCATTCTCTCATAAGAAAATGCAAACTGCATATTTACTATCATTTTAACGCATACAAGCAGTTTTCACATGCTTTATGACAATTAGGTGCAAATGAGTCTTTATAGGCAAAATTGCTTTATTTCATGAGGGTAAGTCTATTTACACTAAAACTTTCAGGTTTGGATCATTCTCTCATAAGAAAATGTAAACTGCATATTAACCATTATTTTAACGCAGACAAGCAGTTTTTACATGCTTCACGACAATTGCGTGCAAATGAGTCCTTATAGGCAAAATTGCTTTATTTTACAAAGGTAAGTCTATTTACACTATAACATTCAGGTTTGGATCTTTCTCTCATAAGAAAATGCAAACTGCATATTTACTATCATTTTCACGCAGACAAGCAGTTTTTACTTTTTACATGCCTCACGACAATTGCGTGCAAATAAGTCCTTATAGGCAAAATTGCTTTATTTTACAAAGGTAAGTCTATTTACATTATAACATTCAGGTTTGGATCATTCTCTCATAAAAAAATGCAAACTGCATATTAACCATTATTTTAACGCAGACAAGCAGTTTTTACATGAATCACGACAATTGCGTGCAAATGAGTGCTTATAGGCAAAATTGCTTTATTTTACAAAGGAAAGCCTATTTACACTATAACATTCAGGTTTAGATCATTCTCTCATAAGAAAATGCAAACTGCATATTAACCATTATTTTAACGCATACAAGCAGTTTTTACATGCTTTATGACAGTTAGATGCAAATGAGTCCTTATAGGCAAAACTGCTTTATTTCATTAAGGTAAGTCTATTTACACTATAACATTCAGGTTTGGATCATTCTCTCATAAGAAAATGCAAACTGCATATGAACTATCATTTTCACGCAGACAAGCAGTTTTCACATATTTTACGACAATTAGGTGGAAATAAGTCTTTAAAGGCAAAATTGTTTTATTTCATAAAGGTAAGTCTACTTTCACTATAACATTCAGGTTTGGATCATTCTCTCATAAGAAAATGCAAACTGCATATTAACCATTATTTCAACGCAGACAAGCAGTTTTTATATGCTTCACGACAATTGCGTGTAAATGAGTCCTTATAAGCAAAATTGCTTTATTTTAAAAAGGTTAGTCTATTTACACTATAACATTCAGGTTTGGATCCTTCTCTCATAAGAAAATGCAAACTGCATATTAACCATTATTTTAACGCATACAAGCAGTATTTACATGCTTTATGACAATTAGGTGCAAATGTGTCCTTATAGGCAGAATTGCTTTATTTCACAAAGGTAAGTCTACTTTCACTATAATATTCAGGGTTGGATCATTCTCTCATAAGAAAATGCAAACTGCATATTAACCATTATTTTAACGCAACAAGCAGTTTTTACATGCTTTACGACAATTAGGTGCAAATGAGTACTTTTAGGCAAAACTGCTTTATTTCACAAAGGTAAGTTTACTTACACTATAACATTCAGGTTTGGATCATTCTCTCACAAGAAAATGCAAACTGCATATTAACTATTATTTTAACGCATACAAGCAGTTTTTACATGCTTTATGACAATTAGGTGCAAATGAGTCCTTATAGGCAAAATTGCTTTATTTCAAGAGGGTAAGTCTATTTACACTATAACATTCAGGTTTGGATCATTCTCTCATAAGAAAATGCAAACTGCATATTATCCATTATTTAAACGCAGACAAGCAGTTTTTACATGCTTTACGACAATTAGGTGCAAATGAGTCTTTATAGGCAAAATTGCTTTATTTCATGAGGGTAAGTTTATTTACACTATAACATTCAGGTTTGGATCATTCTCCTATAAGAAAATGCAAACTGCATATTTACTATCATTTTCACGCAGACAAGCAGTTTTTACATGCTTCCCGACAATTGCGTGCAAATGAGTCCTTATAGGCAAAATTGCTTTATTTTACAAAGGTAAGTCTATTTACACTATAACATTCAGGTTTAGATCATTCTCTCATAAGAAAATGCAATCTGCATATTAACCAATATTTTAACGCATACAAGCAGTTTTTACATGCTTTATGACAATTAGGGGCAAATGAGTCCTTATAGGCAAAATTGCTTTATTTCATTAAGATAAGTCTATTTACACTATAACATTCAGGTTTGGATCATTCTCTCATAAGAAAATGCAAACTGCATATTAACCATTATTTAAACGCAGACAAGATGTTTTTACATGCTTTACGACAATTAGGTGCAAATGAGTCTTTATAGGCAAAATTGCTTTATTTCATGAGGGTAAGTCTATTTACACTATAACATTCAGGTTTGGATCATTCTCTCATAAGAAAATGCAAACTGCATATTTACTATCATTTTCACGCAGACAAGCAGTTTTTACATGCTTCACGACAATTGCGTGCAAATGAGTCCTTATAGGCAAAATTGCTTTATTTTACAAAGGTAAATCTATTTACACTATAACATTCAGGTTTGGATCTTTCTCTCATAAGAAAATGCAAACTGCATATTAACCATTTTTTTAACGCATACAAGCAGTTTTTACATGCTTTATGACAATTAGGGGCAAATGAGTCCTTATAGGCAAAATTGCTTTACTTCATGAAGGTAAGTCTATTTACACTATAACATTCAGGTTTGGATCTTTCTCTCATATGAAAATGCAAACTGCATATTTACTATCATTTTCACGCAGACAAGCAGTTTTCACATGTTTTACGACAATTAGGTGGAAGTAAGTCCTTAAAGGCAAAATTGTTTTATTTCACAAAGGTAAGTCTACTTTCACTATAACATTCAGGTTTGGATCATTCTCTCATAAGAAAATGCAAACTGCATATTAACCATTATTTTAACGCAGACAAGCAGTTTTTATATGCTTCACAATTGCCTGCAAATGAGTCCTTATAAGCAAAATTGCTTTATTTTACAAAGGTAAGTCTATTTACACTATAACATTCAGGTTTGGATCATTCTCTCATAAGAAAATGCAAACTGCATATTAACCATTATTTAAACGCAGACAAGCAGATTTCACATGCTTTACGACAATTAGGTGCAAATGAATCTTTATAGGCAAAATTGCTTTTTTTCATAAAGGTAAGTCTATTTACACTATAACATTCAGGTTTGGATCTTTCTCTCATAAGAAAATGCAAACTGCATATTAACCATTATTTAAACGCAGACAAGCAGTTTTTACATGCTTTACGACAATTAGGTGCGAATGAGTCTTTATAGGCAAAAATGCTTTATTTCATGTGGGTAAGTCTATTTACACTAAAACATTCAGGTTTGGATCATTCTCTCATAAGAAAATGCAAACTGCATATTAACCATTATTTTAACGCAGACAAGCAGTTTTTATATGCTTCACGACAATTGCGTGCAAATGAGTCCTTATAAGCAAAATGGCTTTATTTTACAAAGGTAAGTCTATTTACACTATAACATTCAGGTTTGGATTCTTCTCTCATAAGAAAATGCAAACGGCATATTAACCATTATTTTAACGCATACAAGCAGTTTTTACATGCTTTATGACAATTAGGGGCAAATGAGTCCTTATAGGCAAAATTGCTTTTTTTCATAAAGGTAAGTCTATTTACACTATAACATTCAGGTTTGGATCTTTCTCTCATAAGAAAATGCAAACTGCATATTAACCATTATTTAAACGCAGACAAGCAGTTTTTACATGCTTTACGACAATTAGGTGCGAATGAGTCTTTATAGGCAAAAATGCTTTATTTCATGTGGGTAAGTCTATTTACACTAAAACATTCAGGTTTGGATCATTCTCTCATAAGAAAATGCAAACTGCATATTATACATTATTTTAACGCATACAAGCAGTTTTTACATGCTTTATAACAATAAGGGGCAAATGAGTCCTTATAGGCAAAATTGCTTTATTTCATGAAGGTAAGTCTATTTACACTATAACATTCAGGTTTGGATCTTTCTCTCATAAGAAAATGCAAACTGCATATTTACTGTCATTTTCACGCAGACAAGCAGTTTTCACATGTTTTACGACAATTAGGTGGAAATAAGTCCTTAAAGGCAAAATTGTTTTATTTCACAAAGGTAAGTCTACTTTCACTATAACATTCAGGTTTGGATCATTCTCTCATAAGAAAATGCAAACTGCATATTAACCATTATTTTAACGCAGACAAGCAGTTTTTATATGCTTCACGACAATTGCGTGCAAATTAGTCCTTATAAGCAAAATTGCTTTATTTTTCAAAGGTAAGTCTATTTACACTATAACATTCAGGTTTGGATCATTCTCTCATAAGAAAATGCAAAACGGCATATTAACCATTATTTTAACGCATACAAGCAGTTTTTACATGCTTTACGACAATTAGGTGCAAATGAGTCTTTATAGGCAAAATTACTTTATTTCATGAGGGTAAGTCTATTTACACTAAAACATTCAGGTTTGGATCATTCTCTCATAAGAAAATGCAAACTGCATATTATACATTATTTTAACGCATACAAGCAGTTTTTACATGCTTTATGACAATAAGGAGCAAATAAGTCCTTATAGGCAAAATTGCTTTATTTTATGAGGGTAAGTCTATTTACACTAAAACATTCAGGTTTGGATCATTCTCTCATAAGAAAATGCAAACGGCATATTAACCATTATTTTAACGCATACAAGCAGTTTTTACATGCTTTATGACAATTAGGGGCAAATGAGTCATTATAGGCAAAATTGCTTTATTTCATGAAGGTAAGTCTATTTACACTATAACATTCAGGTTTGGATCTTTCTCTCATAAGAAAATGCAAACTGCATATTAACCATTATTTAAACGCAGACAAGCAGTTTTTACATGCTTTAAGACATTTAGGTGCAAATGAGTCTTTATAGGCAAAATTGCTTTATTTTATAAGGGTAAGTCTATTTACACTAAAACATTGAGGTTTGGATCATTCTCTCATAAAAAAATGCAAACTGCATATTATACATTATTTTAACGCATACAAGCAGTTTTTACATGCTTTATGACAATAAGGGGCAAATAAGTCCTTATAGGCAAAATTGTTTTATTTTATGAGGGTAAGTCTATTTACACTATAACATTCAGGTTTGGATTATTCTCTCATAAGAAAATGCAAACTGCATATTAACCATTATTTTAACGCATACAAGCAGTTTTTACATGCTTTATGACAATTAGGGGCAAATGAGTCTTTATAGGCAAAATTGCTTTATTTCATGAAGGTAAGTCTATTTACACTATAACATTCAGGTTTGGATCTTTCTCTCATAAGAAAATGCAAACTGCATATTTACTGTCATTTTCACGCAGACAAGCAGTTTTCACATGTTTTACGACAATTAGGTGGAAGTAAGTCCTTAAAGGCAAAATTGTTTTATTTCACAAAGGTAAGTCTTCTTTCACTATAACATTCAGGTTTGGATCATTCTCTCATAAGAAAATGCAAACTGCATATTAACCATTATTTTAACGCAGACAAGCAGTTTTTATATGCTTCACGACAATTGCGTGCAAATGAGTCACTATAGGCAAAATTGCTTTATTTTACAAAGGTAAGTCTATTTACACTATAACATTCAGGTTTGAATCCTTCTCTCATAAGAAAATGCAAACTGCA
Source organism: Xanthostigma xanthostigma (assembly GCA_963575645.1). Lineage (NCBI taxonomy): Eukaryota > Metazoa > Arthropoda > Insecta > Raphidioptera > Raphidiidae > Xanthostigma > Xanthostigma xanthostigma. The sequence goes on along the minus strand of OY754470.1, from coordinate 32,675,702 downwards.
TATTAACCATTATTTTATGGCATACAAGCAGTTTTTACATGCTTTATGACAATTAGGGGCAAATGAGTCATTATAGGCAAAATTGTTTTATTTCATGAAGGTAAGTCTATTTACACTATAACATTCAGGTTTGGATCTTTCTCTCATAAGAAAATGCAAACTGCATATTAACCATTATTTAAACGCAGACAAGCAGTTTTTACATGCTTTACGACAATTAGGTGCAAATGAGTCTTTATAGGCAAAATTGCTTTATTTCATGAGGGTAAGTCTATTTACACTATAACATTCAGGTTTGGATCATTCTCTCATAAGAAAATGCAAACTGGATATTATACATTATTTTAACGCATACAAGCAGTTTTTACATGCTTTATGACAATAAGGGGCAAATGAGTCCTTATAGGCAAAATTGCTTTATTTCATGAAGGTAAGTCTATTTACACTATAACATTCAGGTTTGGATCATTCTCTCATAAGAAAATGCAAACTGCATATTATACATTATTTTAACGCATACAAGCAGTTTTTACATGCTTTACGACAATTAGGTGCAAATGAGTCTTTATAGGCAAAATTGCTTTATTTCATGAGGGTAAGTCTATTTACACTATAACATTCAGGTTTGGATCATTCGCTCATAAGAAAATGCAAACTGCATATTAACCATTATTTTAACGCAGACAAGCAGTTTTTACATACTTCACGACAATTGCGTGCAAATGAGTCCTTATAGGCAAAATAGCTTTATTTTACAAAGGTAAGTCTATTTACACTATAACCTTCAGGTTTGGATCATTCTCTCATAAGAAAATGCAAACTGCATATTAACCATTATTTAAACGCAGACAAGCAGATTTCACATGCTTTACGACAATTAGGTGCAAATGAATCTTTATAGGCAAAATTGCTTTATTTTATGAGGGTAAGTCTATTTACACTATAACGTTCAGGTTTGGATCATTCTCTCATAAGAAAATGCAAACTGCATATTTACTATCAATTTCACGCAGACAAGCAGTTTTTACATGCTTCACGACAATTGCGTGCAAATGAGTCCTTATAGGCAAGATTGCTTTATTTTACAAAGGTAAGTCTATTTACACTATAACATTCAGGTTTGGATCATTCTCTCATAAGAAAATGCAAACTGCATATTTACTATCATTTTAACGCATACAAGCAGTTTTTACATGCTTTATGACAATTAGGTGCAAATGAGTCTTTATAGGCAAAATTGCTTTATTTCATGAGGGTAAGTCTATTTACACTAAAACTTTCAGGTTTGGATCATTCTCTCATAAGAAAATGTAAACTGCATATTAACCATTATTTTAACGCAGACAAGCAGTTATTACATGCTTCACGACAATTGCGAGCAAATGAGTCCTTATAGGCAAAATTGCTTTATTTTACAAAGGTAAGTCTATTTACACTATAACATTCAGGTTTGAATCCTTCTCTCATAAGAAAATGCAAACTGCATATTAACCATTATTTTATGGCATACAAGCAGTTTTTACATGCTTTATGACAATTAAGGGCAAATGAGTCATTATAGGCAAAATTGTTTTATTTCATGAAGGTAAGTCTATTTACACTATAACATTCAGGTTTGGATCTTTCTCTCATAAGAAAATGCAAACTGCATATTAACCATTATTTAAACGCAGACAAGCAGTTTTTACATGCTTTACGACAATTAGGTGCAAATGAGTCTTTATAGGCAAAATTGCTTTATTTCATGAGGGTAAGTCTATTTACACTATATCATTCAGGTTTGGATCATTCTCTCATAAGAAAATGCAAACTGCATATTATACATTATTTTAACGCATACAAGCAGTTTTTACATGCTTTATGACAATAAGGGGCAAATGAGTCCTTATAGGCAAAATTGCTTTATTTCATGAAGGTAAGTCTATTTACACTATAACATTCAGGTTTGGATCATTCTCTCATAAGAAAATGCAAACTGCATATTATACATTATTTTAACGCATACAAGCAGTTTTTACATGCTTTACGACAATTAGGTGCAAATGAGTCTTTATAGGCAAAATTGCTTTATTTCATGAGGGTAAGTCTATTTACACTATAACATTCAGGTTTGGATCATTCGCTCATAAGAAAATGCAAACTGCATATTAACCATTATTTTAACGCAGACAAGCAGTTTTTACATACTTCACGACAATTGCGTGCAAATGAGTCCTTATAGGCAAAATAGCTTTATTTTACAAAGGTAAGTCTATTTACACTATAACCTTCAGGTTTGGATCATTCTCTCATAAGAAAATGCAAACTGCATATTAACCATTATTTAAACGCAGACAAGCAGATTTCACATGCTTTACGACAATTAGGTGCAAATGAATCTTTATAGGCAAAATTGCTTTATTTTATGAGGGTAAGTCTATTTACACTATAACGTTCAGGTTTGGATCATTCTCTCATAAGAAAATGCAAACTGCATATTTACTATCAATTTCACGCAGACAAGCAGTTTTTACATGCTTCACGACAATTGCGTGCAAATGAGTCCTTATAGGCAAGATTGCTTTATTTTACAAAGGTAAGTCTATTTACACTATAACATTCAGGTTTGGATCATTCTCTCATAAAAAAATGCAAACTGCATATTATACATTATTTTAACGCATACAAGCAGTTTTTACATGCTTTATGACAATAAGGGGCAAATAAGTCCTTATAGGCAAAATTGTTTTATTTTATGAGGGTAAGTCTATTTACACTATAACATTCAGGTTTGGATTATTCTCTCATAAGAAAATGCAAACTGCATATTAACCATTATTTTAACGCATACAAGCAGTTTTTACATGCTTTATGACAATTAGGGGCAAATGAGTCTTTATAGGCAAAATTGCTTTATTTCATGAAGGTAAGTCTATTTACACTATAACATTCAGGTTTGGATCTTTCTCTCATAAGAAAATGCAAACTGCATATTTACTGTCATTTTCACGCAGACAAGCAGTTTTCACATGTTTTACGACAATTAGGTGGAAGTAAGTCCTTAAAGGCAAAATTGTTTTATTTCACAAAGGTAAGTCTACTTTCACTATAACATTCAGGTTTGGATCATTCTCTCATAAGAAAATGCAAACTGCATATTAACCATTATTTTAACGCAGACAAGCAGTTTTTATATGCTTCACGACAATTGCGTGCAAATGAGACACTATAGGCAAAATTGCTTTATTTTACAAAGGTAAGTCTATTTACACTATAACATTCAGGTTTGAATCCTTCTCTCATAAGAAAATGCAAACTGCATATTAACCATTATTTTATGGCATACAAGCAGTTTTTACATGCTTTATGACAATTAGGGGCAAATGAGTCATTATAGGCAAAATTGTTTTATTTCATGAAGGTAAGTCTATTTACACTATAACATTCAGGTTTGGATCTTTCTCTCATAAGAAAATGCAAACTGCATATTAACCATTATTTAAACGCAGACAAGCAGTTTTTACATGCTTTACGACAATTAGGTGCAAATGAGTCTTTATAGGCAAAATTGCTTTATTTCATGAGGGTAAGTCTATTTACACTATAACATTCAGGTTTGGATCATTCTCTCATAAGAAAATGCAAACTGCATATTATACATTATTTTAACGCATACAAGCAGTTTTTACATGCTTTATGACAATAAGGGGCAAATGAGTCCTTATAGGCAAAATTGCTTTATTTCATGAAGGTAAGTCTATTTACACTATAACATTCAGGTTTGGATCATTCTCTCATAAGAAAATGCAAACTGCATATTATACATTATTTTAACGCATACAAGCAGTTTTTACATGCTTTACGACAATTAGGTGCAAATGAGTCTTTATAGGCAAAATTGCTTTATTTCATGAGGGTAAGTCTATTTACACTATAACATTCAGGTTTGGATCATTCGCTCATAAGAAAATGCAAACTGCATATTAACCATTATTTTAACGCAGACAAGCAGTTTTTACATACTTCACGACAATTGCGTGCAAATGAGTCCTTATAGGCAAAATAGCTTTATTTTACAAAGGTAAGTCTATTTACACTATAACCTTCAGGTTTGGATCATTCTCTCATAAGAAAATGCAAACTGCATATTAACCATTATTTAAACGCAGACAAGCAGATTTCACATGCTTTACGACAATTAGGTGCAAATGAATCTTTATAGGCAAAATTGCTTTATTTTATGAGGGTAAGTCTATTTACACTATAACGTTCAGGTTTGGATCATTCTCTCATAAGAAAATGCAAACTGCATATTTACTATCAATTTCACGCAGACAAGCAGTTTTTACATGCTTCACGACAATTGCGTGCAAATGAGTCCTTATAGGCAAGATTGCTTTATTTTACAAAGGTAAGTCTATTTACACTATAACATTCAGGTTTGGATCATTCTCTCATAAGAAAATGCAAACTGCATATTTACTATCATTTTAACGCATACAAGCAGTTTTTACATGCTTTATGACAATTAGGTGCAAATGAGTCTTTATAGGCAAAATTGCTTTATTTCATGAGGGTAAGTCTATTTACACTAAAACTTTCAGGTTTGGATCATTCTCTCATAAGAAAATGTAAACTGCATATTAACCATTATTTTAACGCAGACAAGCAGTTATTACATGCTTCACGACAATTGCGAGCAAATGAGTCCTTATAGGCAAAATTGCTTTATTTTACAAAGGTAAGTCTATTTACACTATAACATTCAGGTTTGAATCCTTCTCTCATAAGAAAATGCAAACTGCATATTAACCATTATTTTATGGCATACAAGCAGTTTTTACATGCTTTATGACAATTAAGGGCAAATGAGTCATTATAGGCAAAATTGTTTTATTTCATGAAGGTAAGTCTATTTACACTATAACATTCAGGTTTGGATCTTTCTCTCATAAGAAAATGCAAACTGCATATTAACCATTATTTAAACGCAGACAAGCAGTTTTTACATGCTTTACGACAATTAGGTGCAAATGAGTCTTTATAGGCAAAATTGCTTTATTTCATGAGGGTAAGTCTATTTACACTATAACATTCAGGTTTGGATCATTCTCTCATAAGAAAATGCAAACTGCATATTATACATAATTTTAACGCATACAAGCAGTTTTTACATGCTTTATGACAATAAGGGGCAAATGAGTCCTTATAGGCAAAATTGCTTTATTTCATGAAGGTAAGTCTATTTACACTATAACATTCAGGTTTGGATCATTCTCTCATAAGAAAATGCAAACTGCATATTATACATTATTTTAACGCATACAAGCAGTTTTTACATGCTTTACGACAATTAGGTGCAAATGAGTCTTTATAGGCAAAATTGCTTTATTTCATGAGGGTAAGTCTATTTACACTATAACATTCAGGTTTGGATCATTCGCTCATAAGAAAATGCAAACTGCATATTAACCATTATTTTAACGCAGACAAGCAGTTTTTACATACTTCACGACAATTGCGTGCAAATGAGTCCTTATAGGCAAAATAGCTTTATTTTACAAAGGTAAGTCTATTTACACTATAACCTTCAGGTTTGGATCATTCTCTCATAAGAAAATGCAAACTGCATATTAACCATTATTTAAACGCAGACAAGCAGATTTCACATGCTTTACGACAATTAGGTGCAAATGAATCTTTATAGGCAAAATTGCTTTATTTTATGAGGGTAAGTCTATTTACACTATAACGTTCAGGTTTGGATCATTCTCTCATAAGAAAATGCAAACTGCATATTTACTATCAATTTCACGCAGACAAGCAGTTTTTACATGCTTCACGACAATTGCGTGCAAATGAGTCCTTATAGGCAAGATTGCTTTATTTTACAAAGGTAAGTCTATTTACACTATAACATTCAGGTTTGGATCATTCTCTCATAAGAAAATGCAAACTGCATATTTACTATCATTTTAACGCATACAAGCAGTTTTTACATGCTTTATGACAATTAGGTGCAAATGAGTCTTTATAGGCAAAATTGCTTTATTTCATGAGGGTAAGTCTATTTACACTAAAACTTTCAGGTTTGGATCATTCTCTCATAAGAAAATGTAAACTGCATATTAACCATTATTTTAACGCAGACAAGCAGTTATTACATGCTTCACGACAATTGCGAGCAAATGAGTCCTTATAGGCAAAATTGCTTTATTTTACAAAGGTAAGTCTATTTACACTATAACATTCAGGTTTGGATCATTCTCTCATAAGAAAATGCAAACTGCATATTTACTATCATTTTCACGCAGACAAGCAGTTTTTACTTTTTACATGCTTCACGACAATTGCGTGCAAATAAGTCCTTATAGGCAAAATTGCTTTATTTTACAAAGGTAAGTCTATTTACATTATAACATTCAGGTTTGGATCATTCTCTCATAAAAAAATGCAACCTGCATATTAACCATTATTTTAACGCAGACAAGCAGTTTTTACATGAATCACGACAATTGCGTGCAAATGAGTGCTTATAGGCAAAATTGCTTTATTTTACAAAGGTAAGCCTATTTACACTATAACATTCAGGTTTAGATCATTCTCTCATAAGAAAATGCAAACTGCATATTAACCATTATTTTAACGCATACAAGCAGTTTTTACATGCTTTATGACAGTTAGATGCAAATGAGTCCTTATAGGCAAAACTGCTTTATTTCATTAAGGTAAGTCTATTTACACTATAACATTCAGGTTTGGATCATTCTCTCATAAGAAAATGCAAACTGCATATTAACTATCATTTTCACGCAGACAAGCAGTTTTCACATATTTTACGACAATTAGGTGGAAATAAGTCTTTAAAGGCAAAATTGTTTTATTTCATAAAGGTAAGTCTACTTTCACTATAACATTCAGGTTTGGATCATTCTCTCATAAGAAAATGCAAACTGCATATTAACCATTATTTCAACGCAGACAAGCAGTTTTTATATGCTTCACGACAATTGCGTGCAAATGAGTCCTTATAAGCAAAATTGCTTTATTTTACAAAGGTAAGTCTATTTACACTATAACATTCAGGTTTGGATCCTTCTCTCATAAGAAAATGCAAACTGCATATTAACCATTATTTTAACGCATACAAGCAGACATGCTTTATGACAATTAGGTGCAAATGTGTCCTTATAGGCAGAATTGCTTTATTTCACAAAGGTAAGTCTACTTTCACTATAATATTCAGGGTTGGATCATTCTCTCATAAGAAAATGCAAACTGCATATTAACCATTATTTTAACGCAACAAGCAGTTTTTACATGCTTTACGACAATTAGGTGCAAATGAGTACTTTTAGGCAAAACTGCTTTATTTCACAAAGGTAAGTTTACTTACACTATAACATTCAAGTTTGGATCATTCTCTCACAAGAAAATGCAAACTGCATATTTACTATCATTTTCACGCAGACAAGCAGTTTTTACATGCTTCCCGACAATTGCGTGCAAATGAGTCCTTATAGGCAAAATTGCTTTATTTTACAAAGGTAAGTCTATTTACACTATAACATTCAGGTTTAGATCATTCTCTCATAAGAAAATGCAATCTGCATATTAACCATTATTTTAACGCATACAAGCAGTTTTTACATGCTTTATGACAATTAGGGGCAAATGAGTCCTTATAGGCAAAATTGCTTTATTTCATGAAGATAAGTCTATTTACACTATAACATTCAGGTTTGGATCATTCTCTCATAAGAAAATGCAAACTGCATATTAACCATTATTTAAACGCAGACAAGATGTTTTTACATGCTTTACGACAATTAGGTGCAAATGAGTCTTTATAGGCAAAATTGCTTTATTTCATGAGGGTAAGTCTATTTCTACTATAACATTCAGGTTTGGATCATTCTCTCATAAGAAAATGCAAACTGCATATTTACTATCATTTTCACGCAGACAAGCAGTTTTTACATGCTTCACGACAATTGCGTGCAAATGAGTCCTTATAGGCAAAATTGCTTTATTTTACAAAGGTAAATCTATTTACACTATAACATTCAGGTTTGGATCTTTCTCTCATAAGAAAATGCAAACTGCATATTAACCATTTTTTTAACGCATACAAGCAGTTTTTACATGCTTTATGACAATTAGTGGCAAATGAGTCCTTATAGGCAAAATTGCTTTACTTCATGAAGGTAAGTCTATTTACACTATAACATTCAGGTTTGGATCTTTCTCTCATATGAAAATGCAAACTGCATATTTACTATCATTTTCACGCAGACAAGCAGTTTTCACATGTTTTACGACAATTAGGTGGAAGTAAGTCCTTAAAGGCACAATTGGTTTATTTCACAAAGGTAAGTCTACTTTCACAATAACATTCAGGTTTGGATCATTCTCTCATAAGAAAATGCAAACTGCATATTACCCATTATTTTAACGCAGACAAGCAGTTTTTATATGCTTCACAATTGCCTGCAAATGAGTCCTTATAAGCAAAATTGCTTTATTTTACAAAGGTAAGTCTATTTACACTATAACATTCAGGTTTGGATCATTCTCTCATAAGAAAATGCAAACTGCATATTAACCATTATTTTAACGCAGACAAGCAGTTTTTATATGCTTCACGACAATTGCGTGCAAATGAGTCCTTATAAGCAAAATGGCTTTATTTTACAAAGGTAAGTCTATTTACACTATAACATTCAGGTTTGGATTCTTCTCTCATAAGAAAATGCAAACGGCATATTAACCATTATTTTAACGCATACAAGCAGTTTTTACATGCTTTATGACAATTAGGGGCAAATGAGTCCTTATAGGCAAAATTGCTTTTTTTCATAAAGGTAAGTCTATTTACACTATAACATTCAGGTTTGGATCTTTCTCTCATAAGAAAATGCAAACTGCATATTATACATTATTTTAACGCATACAAGCAGTTTTTACATGCTTTATAACAATAAGGGGCAAATAAGTCCTTATAGGCAAAATTGCTTTATTTTATGAGAGTAAGTCTATTTACACTATAACATTCAGGTTTGGATCTTTCTCTCATAAGAAAATGCAAACTGCATATTAACCATTATTTTAACGCATACAAGCAGTTTTTACATGCTTTATGACAATTAGGGGCAAATGAGTCCTTATAGGCAAAATTGCTTTATTTCATGAAGGTAAGTCTATTTACACTATAACATTCAGGTTTGGATCTTTCCCTCATAAGAAAAAGCAAACTGCATATTTACTGTCATTTTCACGCAGACAAGCAGTTTTCACATGCTTTACGACAATTAGGTGCGAATGAGTCTTTATAGGCAAAAATGCTTTATTTCAAGTGGGTAAGTCTATTTACACTAAAACATTCAGGTTTGGATCATTCTCTCATAAGAAAATGCAAACTGCATATTATACATTATTTTAACGCATACAAGCAGTTTTTACATGCTTTATAACAATAAGGGGCAAATAAGTCCTTATAGGCAAAATTGCTTTATTTTATGAGAGTAAGTCTATTTACACTATAACATTCAGGTTTGGATCTTTCTCTCATAAGAAAATGCAAACTGCATATTAACCATTATTTTAACGCATACAAGCAGTTTTTACATGCTTTATGACAATTAGGGGCAAATGAGTCCTTATAGGCAAAATTGCTTTATTTCATGAAGGTAAGTCTATTTACACTATAACATTCAGGTTTGGATCTTTCTCTCATAAGAAAATGCAAACTGCATATTTACTGTCATTTTCACGCAGACAAGCAGTTTTCACATGTTTTACGACAATTAGGTGGAAGTAAGTCCTTAAAGGCAAAATTGTTTTATTTCACAAAGGTAAGTCTACTTTCACTATATCATTCAGGTTTGGATCATTCTCTCATAAGAAAATGCAAACTGCATATTAACTATTATTTTAACGCAGACAAGCAGTTTTTATATGCTTCACGACAATTGCGTGCAAATGCGTCCTTATAAGCAAAATTGCTTTATTTTACAAAGGTAAGTCTATTTACACTATAACATTCAGGTTTGGATCATTCTCTAATAAGAAAATGCAAACTGCATATTTACTATCATTTTCACGCAGTCAAGCAGTTTTCACATGTTTTACGACAATTAGGTGGAAATAAGTCCTTAAAGGCAAAATTGTTTTATTTCACAAAGGTAAGTCTACTTTCACTATAACATTCAGGTTTGGATCATTCTCTCATAAGAAAATGCAAACTGCATATTAACCATTATTTTAACGCAGACAAGCAGTTTTTATATGCTTCACGACCATTGCGTGCAAATGAGTCCTTATAAGCAAAATGGCTATATTTTACAAAGGTAAGTCTATTTACACTATAACATTCAGGTTTGGATCCTTCTCTCATAAGAAAATGCAAACGGCATATTAACCATTATTATAACGCATACAAGCAGTTTTTACATGCTTTATGACAATTAGGGGCAAATGAGTCCTTATAGGCAAAATTGCTTTTTTTCATAAAGGTAAGTCTATTTACACTAAAACATTCAGGTTTGGATCATTCTCTCATAAGAAAATGCAAACTGCATATTAACCATTATTTTAACGCAGACAAGCAGTTTTTACATGCTTCACGACAATTGCGTGCAAATGAGTCCTTATAGGCAAAATTGCGTTATTTTACAAAGGTCAGTCTATTTTCACTATAACATTCAGGTTTGGATCATTCTCTCATAAGAAAATGCAAACTGCATATTAACCATTATTTTAACGCATACAAGCAGTTTTTACATGCTTTATGACAATTAGGGGCAAATGAGTCCTTATAGGCAAAATTGCTTTATTTCATGAAGGTAAGTCTATTTACACTATAACATTCAGGTTTGGATCTTTCTCTCATAAGAAAATGCAAACTGCATATTTACTGTCATTTTCACGCAGACAAGCAGTTTTCACATGTTTTACGACAATTAGGTGGAAGTAAGTCCTTAAAGGCAAAATTGTTTTATTTCACAAAGGTAAGTCTACTTTCACTATAACATTCAGGTTTGGATCATTTTCTCATAAGAAAATGCAAACTGCATATTAACCATTATTTTAACGCAGACAAGCAGTTTTTATATGCTTCACGACAATTGCGTGCAAATGAGTCCTTATAAGCAAAATTGCTTTATTTTACAAAGGTAAGTCTATTTACACTATAACATTCAGGTTTGGATCATTCTCTCATAAGAAAATGCAAACTGCATATTAACCATTATTTAAACGCAGACAAGCAGATTTCGCATGCTTTACGACAATTAGGTGCAAATGAATCTTTATAGGCAAAATTGCTTTATTTTATGAGGGTAAGTCTATTTACACTATAACGTTCAGGTTTGGATCATTCTCTCATAAGAAAATGCAAACTGCATATTAACCATTATTTAAACGCAGACAAGCAGATTTCACATGCTTTACGACAATTAGGTGCAAATGAATCTTTATAGGCAAAATTGCTTTATTTTATGAGGGTAAGTCTATTTACACTATAACGTTCAGGTTTGGATCATTTTCTCATAAGAAAATGCAAACTGCATATTTACCATCATTTTCACGCAGACAAGCAGTTTTCACATGTTTTACGACAATTATGTGGAAATAAGTCCTTAAAGGCAAAATTGTTTTATTTCACAAAGGTAAGTCTACTTTCACTATAACATTCAGGTTTGGATCATTCTCTCATAAGAAAATGCAAACTGCATATTAACCATTATTTTAACGCAGACAAGCAGTTTTTATATGCTTCACGACAGTTGCGTGCAAATGAGTCCTTATAAGCAAAATTACTTTATTTTACAAAGGTAAGTCTAATTACACTATAACATTCAGGTTTGGATCATTCTCTCATAAGAAAATGCAAACTGCATATTTACTATCATTTTCACGCAGACAAGCAGTTTTCACATGTTTTACGACAATTAGGTGGAAATAAGTCCTTAAAGGCAAAATTGTTTTATTTCACAAAGGTAAGTCTACTTTCACTATAACATTCAGGTTTGGATCATTCTCTCATAAGAAAATGCAAACTGCATATTAACCATTATTTTAACGCAGACAAGCAGTTTTTATATGCTTCACGACCATTGCGTGCAAATGAGTCCTTATAAGCAAAATGGCTATATTTTACAAAGGTAAGTCTATTTACACTATAACATTCAGGTTTGGATCCTTCTCTCATAAGAAAATGCAAACGGCATATTAACTATTATTATAACGCATACAAGCAGTTTTTACATGCTTTATGACAATTAGGGGCAAATGAGTCCTTATAGGCAAAATTGCTTTTTTTCATAAAGGTAAGTCTATTTACACTAAAACATTCAGGTTTGGATCATTCTCTCATAAGAAAATGCAAACTGCATATTAACCATTATTTTAACGCAGACAAGCAGTTTTTACATGCTTCACGACAATTGCGTGCAAATGAGTCCTTATAGGCAAAATTGCGTTATTTTACAAAGGTAAGTCTATTTTCACTATAACATTCAGGTTTGGATCATTCTCTCATAAGAAAATGCAAACTGCATATTAACCATTATTTTAACGCATACAAGCAGTTTTTACATGCTTTATGACAATTAGGGGCAAATGAGTCCTTATAGGCAAAATTGCTTTATTTCATGAAGGTAAGTCTATTTACACTATAACATTCAGGTTTGGATCTTTCTCTCATAAGAAAATTCAAACTGCATATTTACTGTCATTTTCACGCAGACAAGCAGTTTTCACATGTTTTACGACAATTAGGTGGAAGTAAGTCCTTAAAGGCAAAATTGTTTTATTTCACAAAGGTAAGTCTACTTTCACTATAACATTCAGGTTTGGATCATTTTCTCATAAGAAAATGCAAACTGCATATTAACCATTATTTTAACGCAGACAAGCAGTTTTTATATGCTTCACGACAATTGCGTGCAAATGAGTCCTTATAAGCAAAATTGCTTTATTTTACAAAGGTAAGTCTATTTACACTATAACATTCAGGTTTGGATCATTCTCTCATAAGAAAATGCAAACTGCATATTAACCATTATTTAAACGCAGACAAGCAGATTTCGCATGCTTTACGACAATTAGGTGCAAATGAATCTTTATAGGCAAAATTGCTTTATTTTATGAGGGTAAGTCTATTTACACTATAACGTTCAGGTTTGGATCATTCTCTCATAAGAAAATGCAAACTGCATATTAACCATTATTTAAACGCAGACAAGCAGATTTCACATGCTTTACGACAATTAGGTGCAAATGAATCTTTATAGGCAAAATTGCTTTATTTTATGAGGGTAAGTCTATTTACACTATAACGTTCAGGTTTGGATCATTTTCTCATAAGAAAATGCAAACTGCATATTTACCATCATTTTCACGCAGACAAGCAGTTTTCACATGTTTTACGACAATTAGGTGGAAATAAGTCCTTAAAGGCAAAATTGTTTTATTTCCCAGAGGTAAGTCTACTTTCACTATAACATTCAGGTGTGGATCATTCTCTCATAAGAAAATGCATACTGCATATTAACCATTATTTTAACGCAGACAAGCAGTTTTTATATGCTTCACGACAGTTGCGTGCAAATGAGTCCTTATAAGCAAAATTACTTTATTTTACAAAGGTAAGTCTAATTACACTATAACATTCAGGTTTGGATCATTCTCTCATAAGAAAATGCAAACTGCATATTTACTATCATTTTCACGCAGACAAGCAGTTTTCACATGTTTTACGACAATTAGGTGGAAATAAGTCCTTAAAGGCAAAATTGTTTTATTTCACAAAGGTAAGTCTACTTTCACTATAACATTCAGGTTTGGATCATTCTCTCATAAGAAAATGCAAACTGCATATTAACCATTATTTTAACGCAGACAAGCAGTTTTTATATGCTTCACGACAATTGCGTGCAAATGAGTCTTTATAAGCAAAATTGCTTTATTTTACAAAGGTAAGTCTATTTACACTATAACATTCAGGTTTGGATCCTTCTCTCATAAGAAAATGCAAACGGCATATTAACCATTATTTTAACGCATACAAGCAGTTTTTACATGCTTTATGACAATTAGGGGCAAATGAGTCCTTATAGGCAAAATTGCTTTATTTCATGAAGGTAAGTCTATTTACACTATAACATTCAGGTTTGGATCTTTCTCTCATAAGAAAATGCAAACTGCATATTAACCATTATTTAAACGCAGACAAGCAGTTTTTACATGCTTTACGACAATTAGGTGCAAATGAGTCTTTATAGGCAAAATTACTTTATTTCATGAGGGTAAGTCTATTTACACTAAAACATTCAGGTTTGGATCATTCTCTCATAAGAAAATGCAAACTGCATATTATACATTATTTTAACGCATACAAGCAGTTTTTACATGCTTTATGACAATAAGGGGCAAATAAGTCCTTATAGGCAAAATTGCTTTATTTTATGAGGGTAAATCTATTTACACTAAAACATTCAGGTTTGGATCATTCTCTCATAAGAAAATGCAAACGGCATATTAACCATTATTTTAACGCATACAAGCAGTTTTAACATGCTTTACGACAATTAGGTGCAAATGAGTACTTTTAGGCAAAACTGCTTTATTTCACAAAGGTAAGTTTACTTACACTATAACATTCAGGTTTGGATCATTCTCTCACAAGAAAATGCAAACTGCATATTAACTATTATTTTAACGCATACAAGCAGTTTTTACATGCTTTATGACAATTAGGTGCAAATGAGTCCTTATAGGCAAAATTGCTTTATTTCAAGAGGGTAAGTCTATTTGAAGACCTCGGTGCAAGAACCGGGCAACTCCACTTTTTTAAAATGTTGGGAAATCGAAAAAAACCTAATATTTTCAAGAAATTTAAAAAAAAATGTACTGAATGTCACGAGTCCACTAGAGTAAAATTAGATAAGTTGTTTTTACCTAGATACTGCTTTTTATTTGCATTGTAGAAGCTGAAAAAGAAGTTTGAAAAAATGGAGTTGCCTGTTTCTTGCCCCGAAAACCCAAACTTTGAAAATAGAGTCAAAACACATATAATGATTTTGCATTTTTTTATTGAAAATTAAATGTTTGACTTGAAGTATTGTAAACAAATAATATTTTAAATATAGGAAGCATCGCTAACATTTCCTGCGTCTTCATCTTCGTTAACATGGCCAGAATTTGGGTCCTCTTCGTCAACAGTAATGTTTTGAAACATTCGGTTATAGTAATGTTGATCATTTAAGGGTACATACTTATGTACCAGCTGTTTTAGATCCATTATTTTTTTAGGGTTTATATCCAAAGGTGTGAAGTATGCTTTATTATTCGGCATTGAGAGTGGGATATCTCCTTTTTCGTTAATAGAAAATTTTTTAAAAACTGGTAAACCCGAACTCACAGAGCATTCAATAAACTTGTTATTCTTGGTGTACTTCATTAACCTGTAAGTTGATATCGCAAATTTTTCCTTTTTTTGTCCTTTAGGGGCTGATTTGATAAGTTGTTTAAAGTGGTCCGAAAAGTTTAATATCATGACTTGCTCTACAGAAACTACTCTAAATTTTTTTGAAGTTTCTTCTACTAACTTCATCCATTCTGACGGTAGGTATATCCTTTCCTTCTTCCTTTTATTCTTTTCTATAAGTCCAAATGACCTATCACATGGTAGAAAACTGTGTCCTGGTTCCGGATACTGGTGATGTATTTCACTTATTCTGCCATTTATGTTGACCATAGTGAATAGTTTTAAAGAAATCAATCCACCCAAATATAAGTCTTGCTTCTCTTTTGTTCCTATTTCGTTAAAAGAAGTAAGAATAGACATTCTTTGTGCCTCATTAATTATGTCAAAACATTTAAGCCGGCAAGTACAAGACGCTCCCACTATTCTTTTGGGTACAACCTTTTTCACAGAATTGACATGCTCTTCCCCACAGGCTTTTAGCTTTTTCCTCACATTTCTTTGCCAGCCACTTTCATTTCTTACTCGTTTTCTACCTCTTTTTTCTCTCGTCGACGCCCCATCCAAACTTTTGCGAACACGCTTTTTTTTTGTCTTAGGCGGCCGTTCATCCGATGCTCTACTTGTACTAGGTTGATCCAAGTCACTCGGAACATATTCACTCCCCGAATCTTGAAAGGGCTCACATTCAGTTTCCGACGACATTACAACGTATTGAACAATATTGCACGGAACAAACTATAAAACAAACTAATCCCACCGCATACCGCACACGATTGAAGCCGCTGGAAGGCTTACCGCTAAAATCCCCACCCCGACATCTCCCACTACACGCGTACATTTCGGTGCTAAAATCAGGTATCTCCTGGAGTTGCCCGACTCTTGCACCGTAATGGCTTATCAGATAAATCCTTTCCCGTGCTAACTTAGTAGAGAATCGTTGGATTTGCCTGATTCTTGCACCAAAAGATGCGCAACAAAAAATTCTATATGTTAAATACAATAACTCAATTTCGGTCTAAAATGGAGTTGCCCGGTTCTTGCACCGAGGTCTTCATTTACACTATAACATTCAGGTTTGGATCATTCTCTCATAAGAAAATGCAAACTGCATATTATCTATTATTTAAACGCAGACAAGCAGTTTTTACATGCTTTACGACAATTAGGTGCAAATGAGTCTTTATAGGCAAAATTGCTTTATTTCATGAGGGTAAGTTTATTTACACTATAACATTCAGGTTTGGATCATTCTCCTATAAGAAA
Source organism: Xanthostigma xanthostigma (assembly GCA_963575645.1). Taxonomy (NCBI): domain Eukaryota; kingdom Metazoa; phylum Arthropoda; class Insecta; order Raphidioptera; family Raphidiidae; genus Xanthostigma; species Xanthostigma xanthostigma. Next base: position 32,658,970 of record OY754470.1, on the reverse strand, counting down.
ATGCAAACTGCATATTTACTATCATTTTCACGCAGACAAGCAGTTTTTACATGCTTCACGACAATTGCGTGCAAATGAGTCCTTATAAGCAAAATTGCTTTATTTTACAAAGGTAAGTCTATTTACACTATAACATTCAGGTTTAGATCATTCTCTCATAAGAAAATGCAATCTGCATATTAACCATTATTTTAACGCATACAAGCAGTTTTTACATGCTTTATGACAATTAGGGGCAAATGAGTCCTTATAGGCAAAATTGCTTTATTTCATGAAGGTAAGTCTATTTACACTATAACATTCATTTTTGGATCATTCTCTCATAAGAAAATGCAAACTGCATATTAACCATTATTTAAACGCAGACAAGATGTTTTTACATGCTTTACGACAATTAGGTGCAAATGAGTCTTTATAGGCAAAATTGCTTTATTTCATGAGGGTAAGTCTATTTACACTATAACATTCAGGTTTGGATCATTCTCTCATAAGAAAATGCAAACTGCATATTTACTATCATTTTCACGCAGACAAGCAGTTTTTACATGCTTCACGACAATTGCGTGCAAATGAGTCCTTATAGGCAAAATTGCTTTATTTTACAAAGGTAAATCTATTTACACTATAACATTCAGGTTTGGATCTTTCTCTCATAAGAAAATGCAAACTGCATATTTACTATCATTTTCACGCAGACAAGCAGTTTTCACATGTTTTACGACAATTAGGTGGAAATAAGTCCTTAAAGGCAAAATTGTTTTATTTCACAAAGGTAAGTCTACTTTCACTATAACATTCAGGTTTGGATCATTCTCTCATAAGAAAATGCAAACTGCATATTAACCATTATTTTAACGCAGACAAGCAGTTTTTATATGCTTCACGACAATTGCGTGCAAATGAGTCCTTATAAGCAAAATTGCTTTATTTTACAAAGGTAAGTCTATTTACACTATAACATTCAGGTTTGGATCATTCTCTCATAAGAAAATGCAAACTGCATATTTACTATCATTTTCACGCAGACAAGCAGTTTTCACATGTTTTACGACAATTAGGGGGAAATAAGTCCTTAAAGGCAAAATTGTTTTATTTCACAAAGGTAAGTCTACTTTCACTATAACATTCAGGTTTGGATCATTCTCTCATAAGAAATGCAAACTGCATATTAACCATTATTTTAACGCAGACAAGCAGTTTTTATATGCTTCACGACAATTGCGTGCAAATGAGTCCTTATAAGCAAAATTGCTTTATTTTACAAAGGTTAGTCTATTTACACTATAACATTCAGGTTTGGATCCTTCTCTCATAAGAAAATGCAAACGGCATATTAACCATTATTTTAACGCATACAAGCAGTTTTTACAAACTTTATGACAATTAGGGGCAAATGAGTCCTTATAGGCAAAATTGCTTTATTTCATTAAGGTAAGTCTATTTACACTATAACATTCAGGTTTGGATCTTTCTCTCATAAGAAAATGCAAACTGCATATTAACCATTATTTAAACGCAGACAAGCAGTTTTTACATGCTTTACGACAATTAGGTGCAAATGAGTCTTTATAGGCAAAATTGCTTTATTTCATGAGGGTAAGTCTATTTACACTAAAACATTCAGGTTTGGATCATTCTCTCATAAGAAAATGCAAACTGCATATTATACATTATTTTAACGCATATAAGCAGTTTTTACATGCTTTATGACAATAAGGGGCAAATAAGTCCTTATAGGCAAAATTGCTTTACTTCATGAAGGTAAGTCTATTTACACTATAACATTCAGGTTTGGATCTTTCTCTCATATGAAAATGCAAACTGCATATTTAGTGTCATTTTCACGCAGACAAGCAGTTTTCACATGTTTTACGACAATTAGGTGGAAGTGAGTCGTTAAAGGCAAAATTGTTTTATTTCACAAAGGTAAGTCTACTTTCACTATTACATTCAGGTTTGGATCATTCTCTCATAAGAAAATGCAAACTGCATATTAACCATTATTTTAACGCAGACAAGCAGTTTTTATATGCTTCACAATTGCCTGCAAATGAGTCCTTATAAGCAAAATTGCTTTATTTTACAAAGGTAAGTCTATTTACACTATAACATTCAGGTTTGGATCATTCTCTCATAAGAAAATGCAAACTGCATATTAACCCTTATTTAAACGCAGACAAGCAGATTTCACATGCTTTACGACAATTAGGTGCAAATGAATCTTTATAGGCAAAATTGCTTTATTTTATGAGGGTAAGTCTATTTACACTATAACGTTTAGGTTTGGATCATTCTCTCATAAGAAAATGCAAACTGCATATTTACTATCAATTTCACGCAGACAAGCAGTTTTCACATGTTTTACGACAATTAGGTGGAAATAAGTCCTTAAAAGCAAAATTGTTTTATTTCACAAAGGTAAGTCTACTTTCACTATAACATTCAGGTTTGGATCATTCTCTCATAAGAAAATGCAAACTGCATATTAACCATTATTTAAACGCAGACAAGCAGATTTCACATGCTTTACGACAATTAGGTGCAAATGAATCTTTATAGGCAAAATTGCTTTATTTTATGAGGGTTAGTCTATTTACACTATAACGTTCAGGTTTGGATCATTCTCTCATAAGAAAATGCAAACTGCATATTTACTATTAATTTCACGCAGACAAGCAGTTTTTACTTTTTACATGCTTCACGACAATTGCGTGCAAATAAGTCCTTATAGGCAAAATTGCTTTATTTTACAAAGGTTAGTCTATTTACACTATAACCTTCAGGTTTGGATCATTCTCTCATAAGAAAATGCAAACTGCATATTAACCATTATTTAAACGCAGACAAGCAGATTTCACATGCTTTACGACAATTAGGTGCGAATGAATCTTTATAGGCAAAATTGCTTTATTTTATGAGGGTAAGTCTATTTACACTATAACGTTCAGGTTTGGATCATTCTCTCATAAGAAAATGCAAACTGCATATTTACTATCATTTTAACGCATACAAGCAGTTTTTACATGTTTTATGATAATTAGGTGCAAATGAGTCTTTATAGGCAAAATTGCTTTATTTCATGAGGGTAAGTCTATTTACACTAAAACTTTCAGGTTTGGATCATTCTCTCATAAGAAAATGTAAACTGCATATTAACCATTATTTTAACGCAGACAAGCAGTTTTTACATGCTTCACGACAATTGCGTGCAAATGAGTCCTTATAGGCAAAATTGCTTTATTTTACAAAGGTAAGTCTATTTACACTATAACATTCAGGTTTGGATTATTCTCTCATAAGAAAATGCAAACTGCATATTTACTATCATTTTCACGCAGACAAGCAGTTTTTACTTTTTACATGCTTCACGACAATTGCGTGCAAATAAGTCCTTATAGGCAAAATTGCTTTATTTTACAAAGGTAAGTCTATTTACATTATAACATTCAGGTTTGGATCATTCTCTCATAAGAAAATGCAAACTGCGTATTAACCATTATTTTAACGCAGACAAACAGTTTTTACATGAATCACGACAATTGCGTGCAAATGAGTGCTTATAGGCAAAACTGCTTTATTTTACAAAGGTAAGTCTATTTACACTATAACATTCAGGTTTAGATCATTCTCTTATAAGAAAATGCAAACTGCATATTAACCATTATTTTAACGCATACAAACAGTTTTTACATGCTTTATGACAGTTAGATGCAAATGAGTCCTTATAGGCAAAATTGCTTTATTTCATTAAGGTAAGACTATTTACACTATAACATTCAGGTTTGGATCATTCTCACATAAGAAAATGCAAACTGCATATTAACTATCATTTTCACGCAGACAAGCAGTTTTCACATATTTTACGACAATTAGGTGGAAATAAGTCTTTAAAGGCAAAATTGTTTTATTTCATAAAGGTAAGTCTACTTTCACTATAACATTCAGGTTTGGATCATTCTCTCATAAGAAAATGCAAACTGCATATTAACCATTATTTCAACGCAGACAAGCAGTTTTTATATGCTTCACGACAATTGCGTGAAAATGAGTCCTTATAAGCAAAATTGCTTTATTTTACAAAGGTAAGTCTATTTACACTATAACATTCAGGTTTGGATCCTTCTCTCATAAGAAAATGCAAACTGCATATTAACCATTATTTTAACGCAACAAGCAGTTTTTACATGCCTTACGACAATTAGGTGCAAATGAGTACTTTTAGGCAAAACTGCTTTATTTCACAAAGGTAAGTTTACTTACACTATAACATTCAGGTTTGGATCATTCTCTCACAAGAAAATGCAAACTGCATATTAACTATTATTTTAACGCATACAAGCAGTTTTTACATGCTTTATGACAATTAGGTGCAAATGAGTCCTTATAGGCAAAATTGCTTTATTTCAAGAGGGTAAGTCTATTTACACTATAACATTCAGGTTTGGATCATTCTCTCATAAGAAAATGCAAACTGCATATTATCTATTATTTAAACGCAGACAAGCAGTTTTTACATGCTTTACGACAATTAGGTGCAAATGAGTCTTTATAGGCAAAATTGCTTTATTTCATGAGGGTAAGTTTATTTACACTATAACATTCAGGTTTGGATCATTCTCCTATAAGAAAATGCAAACTGCATATTTACTACCATTTTCACGCAGACAAGCAGTTTTTACATGCTTCACGACAATTGCGTGCAAATGAGTCCTTATAAGCAAAATTGCTTTATTTTACAAAGGTCAGTCTATTTACACTATAACATTCAGGTTTAGATCATTCTCTCATAAGAAAATGCAATCTGCATATTAACCATTATTTTAACGCATACAAGCAGTTTTTACATGCTTTATGACAATTAGGGGCAAATGAGTCCTTATAGGCAAAATTGCTTTATTTCATGAAGGTAAGTCTATTTACACTATAACATTCAGGTTTGGATCATTCTCTCATAAGAAAATGCAAACTGCATATTAACCATTATTTAAACGCAGACAAGATGTTTTTACATGCTTTACGACAATTAGGTGCAAATGAGTCTTTATAGGCAAAATTGCTTTATTTCATGAGGGTAAGTCTATTTACACTATAACATTCAGGTTTGGATCATTCTCTCATAAGAAAATGCAAACTGCATATTTACTATCATTTTCACGCAGACAAGCAGTTTTTACATGCTTCACGACAATTGCGTGCAAATGAGTCCTTATAGGCAAAATTGCTTTATTTTACAAAGGTAAATCTATTTACACTATAACATTCAGGTTTGGATCTTTCTCTCATAAGAAAATGCAAACTGCATATTAACCATTTTTTTAACGCATACAAGCAGTTTTTACATGCTTTATGACAATTAGGGGCAAATGAGTCATTTTAGGCAAAATTGCTTTACTTCATGAAGGTAAGTCTATTTACACTATAACATTCAGGTTTGGATCTTTCTCTCATATGAAAATGCAAACTGCATATTTAGTGTCATTTTCACGCAGACAAGCAGTTTTCACATGTTTTACGACAATTAGGTGGAAGTGAGTCCTTAAAGGCAAAATTGTTTTATTTCACAAAGGTAAGTCTACTTTCACTATTACATTCAGGTTTGGATCATTCTCTCATAAGAAAATGCAAACTGCATATTAACCATTATTTTAACGCAGACAAGCAGTTTTTATATGCTTCACAATTGCCTGCAAATGAGTCCTTATAAGCAAAATTGCTTTATTTTACAAAGGTAAGTCTATTTACACTATAACATTCAGGTTTAGATCATTCTCTCATAAGAAAATGCAAACTGCATATTAACCCTTATTTAAACGCAGACAAGCAGATTTCACATGCTTTACGACAATTAGGTGCAAATGAATCTTTATAGGCAAAATTGCTTTATTTTATGAGGGTAAGTCTATTTACACTATAACGTTTAGGTTTGGATCATTCTCTCATAAGAAAATGCAAACTGCATATTTACTATCAATTTCACGCAGACAAGCAGTTTTCACATGTTTTACGACAATTAGGTGGAAATAAGTCCTTAAAGGCAAAATTGTTTTATTTCACAAAGGTAAGTCTACTTTCACTATAACATTCAGGTTTGGATCATTCTTTCATAAGAAAATGCAAACTGCATATTAACCATTATTTTAACGCAGACAAGCAGTTTTTACATGCTTCACGACAATTGCGTGCAAATGAGTCCTTATAAGCAAAATTGCTTTATTTTACAAAGGTAAGTCTATTTACACTATAACATTCAGGTTTGGATCATTCTCTCATAAGAAAATGCAAACTGCATATTAACCATTATTTAAACGCAGACAAGCAGATTTCACATGCTTTACGACAATTAGGTGCAAGTGAATCTTTATAGGCAAAATTGCTTTATTTTATGAGGGTAAGTCTATTTACACTATAACGTTCAGGTTTGGATCATTCTCTCATAAGAAAATGCAAACTGCATATTAACCATTATTTAAACGCAGACAAGCAGATTTCACATGCTTTACGACAATTAGGTGCAAATGAATCTTTATAGGCAAAATTGCTTTATTTTATGAGGGTAAGTCTATTTACACTATAACGTTCAGGTTTGGATCATTCTCTCATAAGAAAATGCAAACTGCATATTTACTATCATTTTCACGCAGACAAGCAGTTTTCACATGTTTTACGACAATTAGGTGGAAATAAGTCCTTAAAGGCAGTTTTTACATGCTTCACGACAATTGCGTGCAAATAAGTCCTTATAGGCAAAATTGCTTTATTTTACAAAGGTAAGTCTATTTACACTATAACATTCAGGTTTGGATCATTTTCTCATAAGAAAATGCAAACTGCATATTACTATCATTTTCACGCAGACAAGCAGTTTTTACTTTTACATGCTTCACGACAATTGCGTGCAAATAAGACCTTATAGGCAAAATTGCTTTATTTTACAAAGGTAAGTCTATTTACATTATAACATTCAGGTTTGGATCATTCTCTCATAAGAAAATGCAAACTGCATATTAACCATTATTTTAACGCAGACAAGCAGTTTTTACATGAATCACGACAATTGCGTGCAAATGAGTGCTTATAGGCAAAATTGCTTTATTTTACAAAGGTAAGTCTATTTACACTATAACATTCAGGCTTAGATCATTCTCTCATAAGAAAATGCAAACTGCATATTAACCATTATTTTAACGCATACAAGCAGTTTTTACATGCTTTATGACAATTAGATGAAAATGAGTCCTTATAGGCAAAATTGCTTTATTTCATTAAGGTAAGTTCATTTACACTATAACATTCAGGTTTGGATCATTCTCTCATAAGAAAATGCAAACTGCATATTTACTATCATTTTCACGCAGACAAGCAGTTTTCACATGTTTTACGACAATTAGGTGGAAATAAGTCTTTAAAGGCAAAATTGTTTTATTTCATAAAGGTAAGTCTACTTTCACTATAACATTCAGGTTTGGATCATTCTCTCATAAGAAAATGCAAACTGCATATTAACCATTATTTCAACGCAGACAAGCAGTTTTTATATGCTTCACGACAATTGCGTGCAAATGAGTCCTTATAAGCAAAATTGCTTTATTTTACACAGGTAAGTCTATTTACACTATAACATTCAGGTTTGGATCCTTCTCTCATAAGAAAATGCAAACTGCATATTAACCATTATTTTAACGCATACAAGCAGTTTTTACATGCTTTATGACAATTAGGGGCAAATGAGTCCTTATAGGCAAAATTGCTTTAATTCATGAAGGTAAGTCTATTTACACTATAACATTCAGGTTTGGATCATTCTCTCATAAGAAAATGCAAACTGCATATTACCCTTATTTAAACGCAGACAAGCAGTTTTTACATGCTTCACAACAATTGCGTGCAAATGAGTCCTTATAGGCAAAATTGCGTTATTTTAGAAAGGTAAGTCTATTTACACTATAACATTCAGGTTTGGATCATTCTCTCATAAGAAAATGCAAACTGCATATTTACTATCATTTTTACGCAAACAAGCAGTTTTTACATGCTTCACGACAATTGCGTGCAAATGAGTCCTCATAGGCAAAATTGCTTTATTTTACAAAGGTAAGTCTATTTACACTATAACATTCAGGTTTGGATAATTTTCTCATAAGAAAATGCAAACTACATATTAACCATTATTTTAACGCTGACAAGCAGTTTTTACATGCTTTATGACAATTTGGGGCAAATGAGTCCTTATAGGCAAAATTGCTTTATTTTATGAAGGTAATTCTATTTACACTATAACATTCAGGTTTGGATCATTCTCTCATAAGAAAATGCAAACTGCATATTTACTATCAATTTCACGCAGACAAGCAGTTTTTACATGCTTCACGACAATTGCGTGCAAATGAGTCCTTATAGGCAAAATTGCTTTATTTTACAAAGGTAAGTCTATTTACACTATAACATTCAGGTTTGGATCATTCTCTCATAAGAAAATGCAAACTGCATATTTACTATCATTTTCACGCAGACAAGCAGTTTTTACATGTTTTACGACAATTAGGTGGAAGTAAGTCCTTAAAGGCAAAATTGTTTTATTTCACAAAGGTAAGTCTACTTTCACTATAACATTCAGGTTTGGATCATTCTCTCATAAGAAAATGCAAACTGCATATTAACTATAATTTTAACGCAGACAAGCAGTTTTTATATGCTTCACGACAATTGCGTGCAAATGAGTCACTATAAGCAAAATTGCTTTATTTTACAAAGGTAAGTCTATTTACACTATAACATTCAGGTTTGGATCCTTCTCTCATAAGAAAATGCAAACTGCATATTAACCATTATTTTAACGCATACAAGCAGTTTTTACATGCTTTATGACAATTAGGGGCAAATGAGTCCTTATAGGCAAAATTGTTTTATTTCATGAAGGTAAGTCTATTTACACTATAACATTCAGGTTTGGATCTTTCTCTCATAAGAAAATGCAAACTGCATATTAACCATTATTTAAACGCAGACAAGCAGTTTTTACATGCTTTACGACAATTAGGTGCAAATGAGTCTTTATAGGCAAAATTGCTTTATTTCATGAGGGTAAGTCTATTTACACTAAAACTTTCAGGTTTGGATCATTCTCTCATAAGAAAATGTAAACTGCATATTAACCATTATTTTAACGCAGACAAGCAGTTTTTACTTTTTACATGCTTCACGACAATTGCGTGCAAATAAGTCCTTATAGGCAAAATTGCTTTATTTTACAAAGGTAACTCTATTTACATTATAACATTAAGGTTTGGATCATTCTCTCATAAGAAAATGCAAACTGCATATTTACTATCATTTTCACGCAGACAAGCAGTTTTTACATGCTTCACGACAATTGCGTGCAAATGAGTCCTTATAGGCAAAATTGCTTTATTTTACAAAGGTAAGTCTATTTACACTATAACATTCAGGATTGGATCATTCTCTCATAAGAAAATGCAATCTGCATATTAACCATTATTTTAACGCATTAAAGCAGTTTTTACATGCTTTATGACAATTAGGGGCAAATGAGTCCTTATAGGCAAAATTGCTTTATTTCATGAAGGTAAGTCTATTTACACTATACCATTCAGGTTTAGATCATTCTCTCATAAGAAAATGCAAACTGCATTTAACCATTATTTAAACGCAGACAAGCAGTTTTTACATGCTTTACGACAATTAGGTGCAAATGAGTCTTTATAAGCAAAATTGCTTTATTTCATGAGGGTAAGTCTATTTACACTATAACATTCAGGTTTGGGTCATTCTCTCATACGAAAATTCAAACTGCATATTTACTATCATTTTAACGCATACAAGCAGTTTTTACATGCTTTATGACAATTAGGTGCAAATGAGTCTTTATAGGCAAAATTGCTTTATTTCATGAGGGTAAGTCTATTTACACTATAACATTCAGGTTTGGATCATTCTCTCATAAGAAAATGCAAACTGCATATTAACCATTATTTTAACGCAGACAAGCAGTTTTTACATGCTTCACGACAATTGCGTGCAAATAAGTCCTTATAGGCAAAAAGGCTTTATTTTACAAAGGTAAGTCTATTTTCACTATAACATTCAGGTTTGGATCATTCTCTCATAAGAAAATGCAAACTGCATATTATACATTATTTTAACGCATACAAGCAGTTTTTACATGCTTTATGACAATTAGGGGCAAATGAGTCCTTATAGGCAAAATTGCTTTATTTCATGAAGGTAAGTCTATTTACACTATAACATTCAGGTTTGGATCTTTCTCTCATAAGAAAATGCAAACTGCATATTTACTATCATTTTCACGCAGACAAGCAGTTTTCACATGTTTTACGACAATTAGGTGGAAATAAGTCCTTAAAGGCAAAATTGTTTTATTTCACAAAGGTAAGTCTACTTTCACTATAACATTCAGGTTTGGATCATTCTCTCATAAGAAAATGCAAACTGCATATTAACCATTATTTTAACGCAGACAAGCAGTTTTTATATGCTTCACGACAATTGCGTGCAAATGAGTCCTTATAAGCAAAATTGCTTTATTTTACAAAGGTAAGTCTATTTACACTATAACATTCAGGTTTGGATCATTCTCTCATAAGAAAATGCAAACTGCATATTTACTATCATTTTCACGCAGACAAGCAGTTTTCACATGTTTTACGACAATTAGGGGGAAATAAGTCCTTAAAGGCAAAATTGTTTTATTTCACAAAGGTAAGTCTACTTTCACTATAACATTCAGGTTTGGATCATTCTCTCATAAGAAATGCAAACTGCATATTAACCATTATTTTAACGCAGACAAGCAGTTTTTATATGCTTCACGACAATTGCGTGCAAATGAGTCCTTATAAGCAAAATTGCTTTATTTTACAAAGGTTAGTCTATTTACACTATAACATTCAGGTTTGGATCCTTCTCTCATAAGAAAATGCAAACGGCATATTAACCATTATTTTAACGCATACAAGCAGTTTTTACAAACTTTATGACAATTAGGGGCAAATGAGTCCTTATAGGCAAAATTGCTTTATTTCATTAAGGTAAGTCTATTTACACTATAACATTCAGGTTTGGATCTTTCTCTCATAAGAAAATGCAAACTGCATATTAACCATTATTTAAACGCAGACAAGCAGTTTTTACATGCTTTACGACAATTAGGTGCAAATGAGTCTTTATAGGCAAAATTGCTTTATTTCATGAGGGTAAGTCTATTTACACTAAAACATTCAGGTTTGGATCATTCTCTCATAAGAAAATGCAAACTGCATATTATACATTATTTTAACGCATATAAGCAGTTTTTACATGCTTTATGACAATAAGGGGCAAATAAGTCCTTATAGGCAAAATTGCTTTATTTTATGAGGGTAAGTCTATTTACACTATAACATTCAGGTTTGGATCTTTCTCTCATAAGAAAATGCAAACTGCATATTAACCATTATTTTAACGCATACAAGCAGTTTTTACATGCTTTATGACAATTAGGGGCAAATGAGTCCTTATAGGCAAAATTGCTTTAATTCATGAAGGTAAGTCTATTTACACTATAACATTCAGGTTTGGATCATTCTCTCATAAGAAAATGCAAACTGCATATTAACCATTATTTAAACGCAGAAAAGCAGTTTTTACATGCTTCACAACAATTGCGTGCAAATGAGTCCTTATAGGCAAAATTGCGTTATTTTAGAAAGGTAAGTCTATTTACACTATAACATTCAGGTTTGGATCATTCTCTCATAAGAAAATGCAAACTGCATATTTACTATCATTTTTACGCAAACAAGCAGTTTTTACATGCTTCACGACAATTGCGTGCAAATGAGTCCTCATAGGCAAAATTGCTTTATTTTACAAAGGTAAGTCTATTTACACTATAACATTCAGGTTTGGATAATTTTCTCATAAGAAAATGCAAACTACATATTAACCATTATTTTAACGCTGACAAGCAGTTTTTACATGCTTTTTGACAATTAGGGGCAAATGAGTCCTTATAGGCAAAATTGCTTTATTTTATGAAGGTAAGTCTATTTACACTATAACATTTAGGTTTGGATCATTCTCTCATAAGAAAATGCAAACTGCATATTTACTATCAATTTCACGCAGACAAGCAGTTTTTACATGCTTCACGACAATTGCGTGCAAATGAGTCCTTATAGGCAAAATTGCTTTATTTTACAAAGGTAAGTCTATTTACACTATAACATTCAGGTTTGGATCATTCTCTTATAAGAAAATGCAAACTGCATATTTACTATCATTTTCACGCAGACAAGCAGTTTTTACATGTTTTACGACAATTAGGTGGAAGTAAGTCCTTAAAGGCAAAATTGTTTTATTTCACAAAGGTAAGTCTACTTTCACTATAACATTCAGGTTTGGATCATTCTCTCATAAGAAAATGCAAACTGCATATTAACTATAATTTTAACGCAGACAAGCAGTTTTTATATGCTTCACGACAATTGCGTGCAAATGAGTCACTATAAGCAAAATTGCTTTATTTTACAAAGGTAAGTCTATTTACACTATAACATTCAGGTTTGGATCCTTCTCTCATAAGAAAATGCAAACTGCATATTAACCATTATTTTAACGCATACAAGCAGTTTTTACATGCTTTATGACAATTAGGGGCAAATGAGTCCTTATAGGCAAAATTGTTTTATTTCATGAAGGTAAGTCTATTTACACTATAACATTCAGGTTTGGATCTTTCTCTCATAAGAAAATGCAAACTGCATATTAACCATTATTTAAACGCAGACAAGCAGTTTTTACATGCTTTACGACAATTAGGTGCAAATGAGTCTTTATAGGCAAAATTGCTTTATTTCATGAGGGTAAGTCTATTTACACTATAACATTTAGGTTTGGATCATTCTCTCATAAGAAAATGCAAACTGCATATTTACTATCATTTTTACGGAAACAAGCAGTTTTTACATGCTTCACGACAATTGCGTGCAAATGAGTCCTCATAGGCAAAATTGCTTTATTTTACAAAGGTAAGTCTATTTTCACTATAACATTCAGGTTTGGATCATTCTCTCATAAGAAAATGCAAACTGCATATTATACATTATTTTAACGCATACAAGCAGTTTTTACATGCTTTATGACAATAAGGGGCAAATGAGTCCTTATAGGCAAAATTGCTTTATTTCATGAAGGTAAGTCTATTTACACTATAACATTCAGGTTTGGATCATTCTCTCATAAGAAAATGCAAACTGCATATTAACCATTATTTAAACGCAGACAAGCAGTTTTTACATGCTTTACGACAATTAGGTGCAAATGAGTCTTTATAGGCAAAATTGCTTTATTTCATGAGGGTAAGTCTATTTACACTAAAACTCTCAGGTTTGGATCATTCTCTCATAAGAAAATGTAAACTGCATATTAACCATTATTTTAACGCAGACAAGCAGTTTTTACATGCTTCACGACAATTGCGTGCAAATGAGTCCTTATAGGCTAAATTGCTTTATTTTACAAAGGTTAGTCTATTTACACTATAACATTCAGGTTTGGATCATTCTCTCATAAGAAAATGCAAACTGCATATTTACTATCATTATCACGCAGACAAGCAGTTTTTACTTTTTACATGCTTCACGACAATTGCGTGCAAATAAGTCTTTATAGGCAAAATTGCTTTATTTTACAAAGGTAACTCTATTTACAATATAACATTAAGGTTTGGATCATTCTCTCATAAGAAAATGCAAACTGCATATTTACTATCATTTTCACGCAGACATGCAGTTTTTACATGCTTCACGACAATTGCGTGCAAATGAGTCCTTATAGGCAAAATTGCTCTATTTTACAAAGGTAAGTCTATTTACACTATAACATTCAGGTTTGGATCATTCTCTCATAAGAAAATGCAATCTGCATATTAACCATTATTTTAACGCATTAAAGCAGTTTTTACATGCTTTATGACAATTAGGGGCAAATGAGTCCTAATAGGCAAAATTGCTTTATTTCATGAAATTAAGTCTATTTACACTATAACATTCAGGTTTGGGTCATTCTCTCATAAGAAAATGCAAACTGCATATTAACCATTATTTAAACGCAGACAAGCAGTTTTTACATGCTTTACGACAATTAGGTGCAAATGAGTCTTTATAGGCAAAATTGCTTTATTTCATGAGGGTAAGTCTATTTACACTATAACATTCAGGTTTGGGTCATTCTCTCATACGAAAATTCAAACTGCATAATTACTATCATTTTAACGCATACAAGCAGTTTTTACATGCTTTATGACAATTAGGTGCAAATGAGTCTTTATAGGCAAAATTGCTTTATTTCATGAGGGTAAGTCTATTTACACTATAACATTCAGGTTTGGATCATTCTCTCATAAGAAAATGCAAACTGCATATTAACCATTATTTTAACGCAGACAAGCAGTTTTTACATGCTTCACGACAATTGCGTGCAAATGAGTCCTTATAGGCAAAAAGGCTTTATTTTACAAAGGTAAGTCTATTTTCACTATAACATTCAGGTTTGGATCATTCTCTCATAAGAAAATGCAAACTGCATATTATACATTATTTTAACGCATACAAGCAGTTTTTACATGCTTTATGACAATTAGGGGCAAATGAGTCCTTATAGGCAAAATTGCTTTATTTCATGAAGGTAAGTCTATTTACACTATAACATTCAGGTTTGGATCTTTCTCTCATTAGAAAATGCAAACTGCATATTTACTATCATTTTCACGCAGACAAGCAGTTTTCACATGTTTTACGACAATTAGGTGGAAATAAGTCCTTAAAGGCAAAATTGTTTTATTTCACAAAGGTAAGTCTACTTTCACTATAACATTCAGGTTTGGATCATTCTCTCATAAGAAAATGCAAACTGCATATTAACCATTATTTTAACGCAGACAAGCAGTTTTTATATGCTTCACGACAATTGCGTGCAAATGAGTCCTTATAAGCAAAATTGCTTTATTTTACAAAGGTAAGTCTATTTACACTATAACATTCAGGTTTGGATCATTCTCTCATAAGAAAATGCAAACTGCATATTTACTATCATTTTCACGCAGACAAGCAGTTTTCACATGTTTTACGACAATTAGGGGGAAATAAGTCCTTAAAGGCAAAATTGTTTTATTTCACAAAGGTAAGTCTACTTTCACTATAACATTCAGGTTTGGATCATTCTCTCATAAGAAATGCAAACTGCATATTAACCATTATTTTAACGCAGACAAGCAGTTTTTATATGCTTCACGACAATTGCGTGCAAATGAGTCCTTATAAGCAAAATTGCTTTATTTTACAAAGGTTAGTCTATTTACACTATAACATTCAGGTTTGGATCCTTCTCTCATAAGAAAATGCAAACGGCATATTAACCATTATTTTAACGCATACAAGCAGTTTTTACAAACTTTATGACAATTAGGGGCAAATGAGTCCTTATAGGCAAAATTGCTTTATTTCATTAAGGTAAGTCTATTTACACTATAACATTCAGGTTTGGATCTTTCTCTCATAAGAAAATGCAAACTGCATATTAACCATTATTTAAACGCAGACAAGCAGTTTTTACATGCTTTACGACAATTAGGTGCAAATGAGTCTTTATAGGCAAAATTGCTTTATTTCATGAGGGTAAGTCTATTTACACTAAAACATTCAGGTTTGGATCATTCTCTCATAAGAAAATGCAAACTGCATATTATACATTATTTTAACGCATATAAGCAGTTTTTACATGCTTTATGACAATAAGGGGCAAATAAGTCCTTATAGGCAAAATTGCTTTATTTTATGAGGGTAAGTCTATTTACACTATAACATTCAGGTTTGGATCTTTCTCTCATAAGAAAATGCAAACTGCATATTAACCATTATTTTAACGCATACAAGCAGTTTTTACATGCTTTATGACAATTAGGGGCAAATGAGTCCTTATAGGCAAAATTGCTTTAATTCATGAAGGTAAGTCTATTTACACTATAACATTCAGGTTTGGATCATTCTCTCATAAGAAAATGCAAACTGCATATTAACCATTATTTAAACGCAGAAAAGCAGTTTTTACATGCTTCACAACAATTGCGTGCAAATGAGTCCTTATAGGCAAAATTGCGTTATTTTAGAAAGGTAAGTCTATTTACACTATAACATTCAGGTTTGGATCATTCTCTCATAAGAAAATGCAAACTGCATATTTACTATCATTTTTACGCAAACAAGCAGTTTTTACATGCTTCACGACAATTGCGTGCAAATGAGTCCTCATAGGCAAAATTGCTTTATTTTACAAAGGTAAGTCTATTTACACTATAACATTCAGGTTTGGATAATTTTCTCATAAGAAAATGCAAACTACATATTAACCATTATTTTAACGCTGACAAGCAGTTTTTACATGCTTTTTGACAATTAGGGGCAAATGAGTCCTTATAGGCAAAATTGCTTTATTTTATGAAGGTAAGTCTATTTACACTATAACATTTAGGTTTGGATCATTCTCTCATAAGAAAATGCAAACTGCATATTTACTATCAATTTCACGCAGACAAGCAGTTTTTACATGCTTCACGACAATTGCGTGCAAATGAGTCCTTATAGGCAAAATTGCTTTATTTTACAAAGGTAAGTCTATTTACACTATAACATTCAGGTTTGGATCATTCTCTTATAAGAAAATGCAAACTGCATATTTACTATCATTTTCACGCAGACAAGCAGTTTTTACATGTTTTACGACAATTAGGTGGAAGTAAGTCCTTAAAGGCAAAATTGTTTTATTTCACAAAGGTAAGTCTACTTTCACTATAACATTCAGGTTTGGATCATTCTCTCATAAGAAAATGCAAACTGCATATTAACTATAATTTTAACGCAGACAAGCAGTTTTTATATGCTTCACGACAATTGCGTGCAAATGAGTCACTATAAGCAAAATTGCTTTATTTTACAAAGGTAAGTCTATTTACACTATAACATTCAGGTTTGGATCCTTCTCTCATAAGAAAATGCAAACTGCATATTAACCATTATTTTAACGCATACAAGCAGTTTTTACATGCTTTATGACAATTAGGGGCAAATGAGTCCTTATAGGCAAAATTGTTTTATTTCATGAAGGTAAGTCTATTTACACTATAACATTCAGGTTTGGATCTTTCTCTCATAAGAAAATGCAAACTGCATATTAACCATTATTTAAACGCAGACAAGCAGTTTTTACATGCTTTACGACAATTAGGTGCAAATGAGTCTTTATAGGCAAAATTGCTTTATTTCATGAGGGTAAGTCTATTTACACTATAACATTTAGGTTTGGATCATTCTCTCATAAGAAAATGCAAACTGCATATTTACTATCATTTTTACGGAAACAAGCAGTTTTTACATGCTTCACGACAATTGCGTGCAAATGAGTCCTCATAGGCAAAATTGCTTTATTTTACAAAGGTAAGTCTATTTTCACTATAACATTCAGGTTTGGATCATTCTCTCATAAGAAAATGCAAACTGCATATTATACATTATTTTAACGCATACAAGCAGTTTTTACATGCTTTATGACAATAAGGGGCAAATGAGTCCTTATAGGCAAAATTGCTTTATTTCATGAAGGTAAGTCTATTTACACTATAACATTCAGGTTTGGATCATTCTCTCATAAGAAAATGCAAACTGCATATTAACCATTATTTAAACGCAGACAAGCAGTTTTTACATGCTTTACGACAATTAGGTGCAAATGAGTCTTTATAGGCAAAATTGCTTTATTTCATGAGGGTAAGTCTATTTACACTAAAACTCTCAGGTTTGGATCATTCTCTCATAAGAAAATGTAAACTGCATATTAACCATTATTTTAACGCAGACAAGCAGTTTTTACATGCTTCACGACAATTGCGTGCAAATGAGTCCTTATAGGCTAAATTGCTTTATTTTACAAAGGTTAGTCTATTTACACTATAACATTCAGGTTTGGATCATTCTCTCATAAGAAAATGCAAACTGCATATTTACTATCATTATCACGCAGACAAGCAGTTTTTACTTTTTACATGCTTCACGACAATTGCGTGCAAATAAGTCTTTATAGGCAAAATTGCTTTATTTTACAAAGGTAACTCTATTTACAATATAACATTAAGGTTTGGATCATTCTCTCATAAGAAAATGCAAACTGCATATTTACTATCATTTTCACGCAGACATGCAGTTTTTACATGCTTCACGACAATTGCGTGCAAATGAGTCCTTATAGGCAAAATTGCTCTATTTTACAAAGGTAAGTCTATTTACACTATAACATTCAGGTTTGGATCATTCTCTCATAAGAAAATGCAATCTGCATATTAACCATTATTTTAACGCATTAAAGCAGTTTTTACATGCTTTATGACAATTAGGGGCAAATGAGTCCTAATAGGCAAAATTGCTTTATTTCATGAAATTAAGTCTATTTACACTATAACATTCAGGTTTGGGTCATTCTCTCATAAGAAAATGCAAACTGCATATTAACCATTATTTAAACGCAGACAAGCAGTTTTTACATGCTTTACGACAATTAGGTGCAAATGAGTCTTTATAGGCAAAATTGCTTTATTTCATGAGGGTAAGTCTATTTACACTATAACATTCAGGTTTGGGTCATTCTCTCATACGAAAATTCAAACTGCATAATTACTATCATTTTAACGCATACAAGCAGTTTTTACATGCTTTATGACAATTAGGTGCAAATGAGTCTTTATAGGCAAAATTGCTTTATTTCATGAGGGTAAGTCTATTTACACTATAACATTCAGGTTTGGATCATTCTCTCATAAGAAAATGCAAACTGCATATTAACCATTATTTTAACGCAGACAAGCAGTTTTTACATGCTTCACGACAATTGCGTGCAAATGAGTCCTTATAGGCAAAATTGCTCTATTTTACAAAGGTAAGTCTATTTACACTATAACATTCAGGTTTGGATCATTCTCTCATAAGAAAATGCAATCTGCATATTAACCATTATTTTAACGCATTAAAGCAGTTTTTACATGCTTTATGACAATTAGGGGCAAATGAGTCCTAATAGGCAAAATTGCTTTATTTCATGAAATTAAGTCTATTTACACTATAACATTCAGGTTTGGGTCATTCTCTCATAAGAAAATGCAAACTGCATATTATACATTATTTTAACGCATACAAGCAGTTTTTACATGCTTTATGACAATTAGGGGCAAATGAGTCCTTATAGGCAAAATTGCTTTATTTCATGAAGGTAAGTCTATTTACACTATAACATTCAGGTTTGGATCTTTCTCTCATTAGAAAATGCAAACTGCATATTTACTATCATTTTCACGCAGACAAGCAGTTTTCACATGTTTTACGACAATTAGGTGGAAATAAGTCCTTAAAGGCAAAATTGTTTTATTTCACAAAGGTAAGTCTACTTTCACTATAACATTCAGGTTTGGATCATTCTCTCATAAGAAAATGCAAACTGCATATTAACCATTATTTTAACGCAGACAAGCAGTTTTTATATGCTTCACGACAATTGCGTGCAAATGAGTCCTTATAAGCAAAATTGCTTTATTTTACAAAGGTAAGTCTATTTACACTATAACATTCAGGTTTGGATCATTCTCTCATAAGAAAATGCAAACTGCATATTTACTATCATTTTCACGCAGACAAGCAGTTTTCACATGTTTTACGACAATTAGGTGGAAATAAGTCCTTAAAGGCAAAATTGTTTTATTTCACAAAGGTAAGTCTACTTTCACTATAACATTCAAGTTTGGATCATTCTCTCATAAGAAATGCAAACTGCATATTAACCATTATTTTAACGCAGACAAGCAGTTTTTATATGCTTCACGACAATTGCGTGCAAATGAGTCCTTATAAGCAAAATTGCTTTATTTTACAAAGGTAAGTCTATTTACACTATAACATTCAGGTTTGGATCCTTCTCTCATAAGAAAATGCAAACGGCATATTAACCATTATTTTAACGCATACAAGCAGTTTTTACATGCTTTATGACAATTAGGGGCAAATGAGTCCTTATAGGCAAAATTGCTTTATTTCTTTAAGGTAAGTCTATTTACACTATAACATTCAGGTTTGGATCTTTCTCTCATAAGAAAATGCAAACTGCATATTAACCATTATTTAAACGCAGACAAGCAGTTTTTACATGCTTTACGACAATTAGGTGCAAATGAGTCTTTATAGGCAAAATTGCTTTATTTCATGAGGGTAAGTCTATTTACACTAAAACATTCAGGTTTGGATCATTCTCTCATAAGAAAATGCAAACTGCATATTATACATTATTTTAACGCATATAAGCAGTTTTTACATGCTTTATGACAATAAGGGGCAAATAAGTCCTTATAGGCAAAATTGCTTTATTTTATGAGGGTAAGTCTATTTACACTAAAACATTCAGGTTTGGATCATTCTCTCATAAGAAAATGCAAACTGCATATTAACCATTATTTTAACGCAGACAAGCAGTTTTTACATGCTTCACGACAATTGCGTGCAAATAAGTCCTTATAGGCAAAATTGCTTTATTTTACAAAGGTAAGTCTATTTACACTATAACATTCAGGTTTGGATCATTCTCTCATAAGAAAATGCAAACTGCATATTAACCATTATTTTAACGCATACAAGCAGTTTTTACATGCTTTATGACAATTAGGGGCAAATGAGTCCTTATAGGCAAAATTGCTTTATTTCATGAAGGTAAGTCTATTTACACTATAACATTCAGGTTTGGATCATTCTCTTATAAGAAAATGCAAACTGCATATTATCCATTATTTAAACGCAGACAAGCAGTTTTTACATGCTTCACGACAATTGCGTGCAAATGAGTCCTTATAGGCAAAATTGCTTTATTTTACAAAGGTAAGTCTATTTACACTATAACATTCAGGTTTGGATCATTCTCTCATAAGAAAATGCAAACTGCATATTTACTATCATTTTAACGCATACAAGCAGTTTTTACATGCTTTATGACAATTAGGTGCAAATGAGTCTTTATAGGCAAAATTGCTTTATTTCATGAGGGTAAGTCTATTTACACTAAAACTTTCAGGTTTGGATCATTCTCTCATAAGAAAATGTAAACTGCATATTAACCATTATTTTAACGCAGACAAGCTGTTTTTACATGCTTCACGACAATTGCGTGCAAATAAGTCCTTATAGGCAAAATTGCTTTATTTTACAAAGGTAAGTCTATTTACACTATAACATTCAGGTTTGGATCATTCTCTCATAAGAAAATGCAAACTGCATATTTACTATCATTTTAACGCAGACAAGCAGTTTTTACATGAATCACGACAATTGCGTGCAAATGAGTGCTTATAGGCAAAATTGCTTTATTTTACAAAGGTAAGTCTATTTACACTATAACATTCAGGTTTAGATCATTCTCTCATAAGAAAATGCAAACTGCATATTAACCATTATTTTAACCCATACAAGCAGTTTTTACATGCTTTATGACAATTAGATGCAAATGAGTCCTTATAGGCAAAATTGCTTTATTTCATTAAGGTAAGTTCATTTACACTATAACATTCAGGTTTGGATCATTCTCTCATAAGAAAATGCAAACTGCATATTTACTATCATTTTCACGCAGACAAGCAGTTTTCACATGTTTTACGACAATTAGGTGGAAATAAGTCTTTAAAGGCAAAATTGTTTTATTTCATAAAGGTAAGTCTACTTTCACTATAACATTCAGGTTTGGATCATTCTTTCATAAGAAAATGCAAACTGCATATTAACCATTATTTCAACGCAGACAAGCAGTTTTTATATGCTTCACGACAATTGCGTGCAAATGAGTCCTTATAAGCAAAATTGCTTTATTTTACAAAGGTAAGTCTATTTACACTATAACATTCAGGTGTGGATTCTTCTCTCATAAGAAAATGCAAACTGCATATTAACCATTATTTTAACGCATACAAGCAGTTTTTACATGCTTTATGACAATTAGGGGCAAATGAGTCCTTATAGGCAAAATTGCTTGAATTCATGAAGGTAAGTCTATTTACACTATAACATTCAGGTTTGGATCATTCTCTCATAAGAAAATGCAAACTGCATATTAACCATTATTTCAACGCAGACAAGCAATTTTTATATGCTTCACGACAATTGCGTGCAAATGAGTC
Organism: Xanthostigma xanthostigma; assembly: GCA_963575645.1. Taxonomy (NCBI): domain Eukaryota; kingdom Metazoa; phylum Arthropoda; class Insecta; order Raphidioptera; family Raphidiidae; genus Xanthostigma; species Xanthostigma xanthostigma. The sequence continues at coordinate 32,636,703 of OY754470.1, read as the reverse complement.
CTTATAAGCAAAATTGCTTTATTTTACAAATGTAAGTCTATTTACACTATAACATTCAGGTTTGGATCCTTCTCTCATAAGAAAATGCTAACTGCATATTAACCATTATTTTAACGCATACAAGCAGTTTTTACATGCTTTATTACAATTAGGGGCAAATGAGTCCTTATAGGCAAAATTGCTTTATTTCATTAAGGTAAGTTCATTTACACTATAACATTCAGGTTTGGATCATTCTCTCATAAGAAAATGCAAACTGCATATTTACTATCATTTTCACGCAGACAAGCAGTTTTCACATGTTTTACGACAATTAGGTGGAAATAAGTCCTTAAAGGCAAAATTGTTTTATTTCACAAAGGTTAGTCTACTTTCACTATAACATTCAGGTTTGGATCATTCTCTCATAAGAAAATGCAAACTGCATATTAACCATTATTTTAACGCAGACAAGCAGTTTTTATATGCTTCACGACAATTGCGTGCAAATGAGTCCTTATAAGCAAAATTGCTTTATTTTACAAAGGTAAGTCTATTTACACTATAACATTCAGGTTTGGATCATTCTCTCATAAGAAAATGCAAACTGCATATTTACTATCATTTTCACGCAGACAAGCAGTTTTCACATGTTTTACGACAATTAGGTGGAAATAAGTCCTTAAAGGCAAAATTGTTTTATTTCGCAAAGGTAAGTCTACTTTCACTATAACATTCAGGTTTGGATCATTCTCTCATAAGAAATGCAAACTGCATATTAACCATTATTTTAACGCAGACAAGCAGTTTTTATATGCTTCACGACAATTGCGTGCAAATGAGTCCTTATAAGCAAAATTGCTTTATTTCATGAAGGTAAGTCTATTTACACTATAACATTCAGGTTTGGATCCTTCTCTCATAAGAAAATGCAAACTGCATATTTACTATCATTTTAACGCATACAAGCAGTTTTTACATGCTTCACGACAATTGCGTGCAAATGAGTCCTTATAGGCAAAATTGCTTTATTTTACAAAGGTAAGTCTATTTACACTATAACATTCAGGTTTGGATCATTCTCTCATAAGAAAATGCAAACTGCATATTTACTATCATTTTCACGCAGACAAGCAGTTTTTACTTTTTACATGCTTCACGACAATTGCGTGCAAATAAGTCCTTATAGGCAAAATTGCTTTATTTTACAAAGGTAACTCTATTTACATTATAACATTCAGGTTTGGATCATTCTCTCATAAGAAAATGCAAACTGCATATTTACTATCATTTTCACGCAGACAAGCAGTTTATACATGCTTCACGACAATTGCGTGCAAATGAGTCCTTATAGGCAAAATTGCTTTATTTTACAAAGGTAAGTCTATTTACACTATAACATTCAGGTTTGGATCATTCTCTCATAAGAAAATGCAATCTGCATATTAACCATTATTTTAACGCATCAAAGCAGTTTTTACATGCTTTATGACAATTAGGGGCAAATGAGTCCTTATAGGCAAAATTGCTTTATTTCATGAAGGTAAGTCTATTTACACTATAACATTCAGGTTTGGATCATTCTCTCATAAGAAAATGCAAACTGCATATTAACCATTATTTAAACGCAGACAAGCAGTTTTTACATGCTTTACGACAATTAGGTGCAAATGAGTCTTTATAGGCAAAATTGCTTTATTTCATGAGGGTAAGTCTATTTACACTATAACATTCAGGTTTGGGTCATTCTCTCATAAGAAAATGCAAACTGCATATTTACTATCATTTTAACGCATACAAGCAGTTTTTACATGCTTTATGACAATTAGGTGCAAATGAGTCTTTATAGGCAAAATTGCTTTATTTCATGAGGGTATGTCTATTTACATTATAACATTCAGGTTTGGATCATTCTCTCATAAGAAAATGCAAACTGCATATTAACCATTATTTTAACGCAGACAAGCAGTTTTTACATGCTTCACGACAATTGCGTGCAAATGAGTCCTTATAGGCAAAAAGGCTTTATTTTACAAAGGTAAGTCTATTTTCACTATAACATTCAGGTTTGGATCATTCTCTCATAAGAAAATGCAAACTGCATATTATACATTATTTTAACGCATACAAGCAGTTTTTACATGCTTTATGACAATTAGGGGCAAATGAGTCCTTATAGGCAAAATTGCTTTATTTCATGAAGGTAAGTCTATTTACACTATAACATTCAGGTTTGGATCTTTCTCTCATAAGAAAATGCAAACTGCATATTTACTATCATTTTAACGCAGACAAGCAGTTTTCACATGTTTTACGACAATTAGTTGGAAATAAGTCCTTAAAGGCAAAATTGTTTTATTTCACAAAGGTAAGTCTACTTTCACTATAACATTCAGGTTTGGATCATTCTCTCATAAGAAAATGCAAACTGCATATTAACCATTATTTTAACGCAGACAAGCAGTTTTTATATGCTTCACGACAATTGCGTGCAAATGAGTCCTTATAAGCAAAATTGCTTTATTTTACAAAGGTAAGTCTATTTACACTATAACATTCAAGTTTGGATCATTCTCTCATAAGAAAATGCAAACTGCATATTTACTATCATTTTCACGCAGACAAGCAGTTTTCACATGTTTTACGACAATTAGGTGGAAATAAGTCCTTAAAGGCAAAATTGTTTTATTTCACAAAGGTAAGTCTACTTTCACTATAACATTCAGGTTTGGATCATTCTCTCATAAGAAAATGCAAACTGCATATTAACCATTATTTTAACGCAGACAAGCAGTTTTTATATGCTTCACGACAATTGCGTGCAAATGAGTCCTTATGAGCAAAATTGCTTTATTTTACAAAGGTAAGTCTATTTACACTATAACATTCAGGTTTGGATCCTTCTCTCATAAGAAAATGCAAACGGCATATTAACCATTATTTTAACGCATACAAGCAGTTTTTACATGCTTTATGACAATTAGGGGCAAATGAGTCCTTATAGGCAAAATTGCTTTATTTCATTAAGGTAAGTCTATTTACACTATAACATTCAGGTTTGGATCTTTCTCTCATAAGAAAATGCAAACTGCATATTAACCATTATTTAAACGCAGAGAAGCAGTGTTTACATGCTTTACGACAATTAGGTGCAAATGAGTCTTTATAGGCAAAATTGCTTTATTTCATGAGGGTAAGTCTATTTACACTAAAACATTCAGGTTTGGATCATTCTCTCATACGAAAATGCAAACTGCATATTATACATTATTTTAACGCATACAAGCAGTTTTTATATGCTTCACGACAATTGCGTGCAAATGAGTCCTTATAAGCAAAATTGCTTTATTTTACAAAGGTAAGTCTATTTACACTATCACATTCAGGTTTGGATCATTCTCTCATAAGAAAATGCAAACTGCATATTTACTGTCATTTTCACGCAGACAAGCAGTTTTCACATGTTTTACGACAATTAGGTGGAAGTAAGTCCTTAAAGGCAAAATTGTTTTATTTCACAAAGGTAAGTCTACTTTCACTATAACATTCAGGTTTGGATCATTCTCTCATAAGAAAATGCAAACTGCATATTAACCATTATTTTAACGCAGACAAGCAGTTTTTATATGCTTCACGACAATTGCGTGCAAATGAGTCCTTATAAGCAAAATTGCTTTATTTTACAAAGGTAAGTCTATTTACACTATAACATTCAGGTTTGGATCATTCTCTCATAAGAAAATGCAAACTGCATATTAACCATTATTTAAACGCAGACAAGCAGATTTCACATGCTTTACGACAATTAGGTGCAAATGAATCTTTATAGGCAAAATTGCTTTATTTTATGAGAGTAAGTCTATTTACACTATAACGTTCAGGTCTGGATCATTCTCTCATAAGAAAATGCAAACTGCATATTTACTATCATTTTAACGCAGACAAGCAGTTTTTACATGAATCACGACAATTGCGTGCAAATGAGTGCTTATAGGCAAAATTGCTTTATTTTACAAAGGTAAGTCTATTTACACTATAACATTCAGGTTTGGATCATTCTCTCATAAGAAAATCCAAACTGCATATTAACCATTATTTTAACGCAGACAAGCAGTTTTTATATGCTTTATGACAATTAGATGCCAATGAGTCCTTATAGGCAAAATTGCTTTATTTCATTAAGGTAAGTTCATTTACACTATAACATTCAGGTTTAGATCATTCTCTCATAAGAAAATGCAAACTGCATATTACCCTTATTTAAACGCAGACAAGCAGTTTTTACATGCTTCACAACAATTGCGTGCAAATGAGTCCTTATAGGCAAAATTGCGTTATTTTAGAAAGGTAAGTCTATTTACACTATAACATTCAGGTTTGGATCATTCTCTCATAAGAAAATGCAAACTGCATATTTACTATCATTTTTACGCAAACAAGCAGTTTTTACATGCTTCACGACAATTGCGTGCAAATGAGTCCTCATAGGCAAAATTGCTTTATTTTACAAAGGTAAGTCTATTTACACTATAACATTCAGGTTTGGATAATTTTCTCATAAGAAAATGCAAACTACATATTAACCATTATTTTATCGCAACAAGCAGTTTTTACATGCTTTACGAGAATTAGGTGCAAATGAGTCCTTATAGGCAAAACTGCTTTATTTCACAAAGGTAAGTTTACTTACACTATAACATTCAGGTTTGGATCATTCTCTCACACGAAAATGCAAACTGCATATTAACTATTATTTTAACGCATACAAGCAGTTTTTACATGCTTTATGACAATTAGGTGCAAATGAGTCTTTATAGGCAAAATTGCTTTATTTCATGAGGGTAATTATATTTACACTATAACATTCAGATTTGGATCATTCTCTCATAAGAAAATGCAAACTGCATATTAACCATTATTTTATCGCAACAAGCAGTTTTTACATGCTTTACGACAATTAGGGGCAAATTAGTCTATATAGGCAAAATTGCTTTATTTTACAAAGGTAAGTTTACTTAAACTATAACATTCAGGTTTAGATCATTCTCTCATAAGAAAATGCAAACTGCATATTAACTATTATTTTAACGCATACAAGCAGTTTTTACAAGCTTTATGACAATTAGGTGCAAATGAGTCCTTATAGGCAAAATTGCTTTATTTCAAGAGGGTAAGTCTATTTACACTATAACATTCAGGTTTGGATCATTCTCTCATAAGAAAATGCAAACTGCATATTAACCATTATTTAAACGCAGACAAGCAGTTTTTACATGCTTTATGACAATAAGGGGCAAATAAGTCCTTATAGGCAAAATTACTTTATTTTATGAGGGTAAGTCTATATACACTATAACATTCAGGTTTGGATCATTCTCTCATAAGAAAATGCAAACTGCATATTTACTATCATTTTCACGCAGACAAGCAGTTTTTACATGCTTCACGACAATTGCGTGCAAATGAGTCCTTATAGGCAAAAATGCTTTATTTTACAAAGGTAAGTCTATTTTCACTATAACATTCAGGTTTGGATCATTCTCTCATAAGAAAATGCAAACTGCATATTATACATTATTTTAACGCATACAAGCAGTTTTTACATGCTTTATGACAATAAGGGGCAAATAAGTCCTTATAGGCAAAATTGCTTTATTTCATGAAGATAAGTCTATTTACACTATAACATTCAGGTTTGGATCATTCTCTCATAAGAAAATGCAAACTGCATATTAACCATTATTTTAACGCTGACAAGCAGTTTTTACATGCTTTATGACAATTCGGGGCAAATGAGTCCTTTCAGGCAAAATTGCTTTATTTCATGAAGGTTAGTCTATTTACACTATAACATTCAGGTTTGGATCATTCTCTCATAAGAAAATGCAAACTGCATATTAACCATTATTTTAACGCAGACAAGCAGTTTTTACATGCTTCACGACAATTGCGTGCAAATGAGTCCTTATTGGCAAAATTGCTTTATTTCATGAGGGTAAGTCTATTTACACTATAACGTTCAGGTTTGGATCATTCTCTCATAAGAAAATGCAAACTGCATATTTACTATCATTTTCACGCAGACAAGCAGTTTTTACATGCTTCACGACAATTGCGTGCAAATGAGTCCTTATAGGCAAAATTGCTTTATTTTACAAAGGAAAGTCTATTTACACTATAACATTCAGGTTTGGAACATTCTCTCATAAGAAAATGCAAACTGCATATTAACCATTATTTTAACGCATACAAGCAGTTTTTACATGCTTTATGACAATTAGGGGCAAATGAGTCCTTATAGGCAAAATTGCTTTATTTCATGAAGGTAAGTCTATTTACACTATAACATTCAGGTTTGGATCTTTCTCTCATAAGAAAATGCAAACTGCATATTAACCATTATTTAAACGCAGACAAGCAGTTTTTACATGCTTTACGACAATTAGGTGCAAATGAGTCTTTATAGGCAAAATTGCTTTATTTCATGAGGGTAAGTCTATTTACACTATAACATTCAGGTTTAGATCATTCTCTCATAAGAAAATGCAAACTGCATATTTACTATCATTTTTACGCAAACAAGCAGTTTTTACATGCTTTACGACAATTGCGTGCAAATGAGTCCTTATAGGCAAAATTGCTTTATTTTACAAAGGTAAGTCTATTTACACTATAACATTCAGGTTTGGATCATTCTCTCATAAGAAAATGCAAACTGCATATTTACTATCATTTTCACGCAGACAAGCAGTTTTCACATGTTTTACGACAATTAGGTGGAAATAAGTCCTTCAAGGCAAAATTGTTTTATTTCACAAAGGTAAGTCTACTTTCACTATAACATTCAGGTTTAGATCATTCTCTCATAAGAAAATGCAAACTGCATATTAACCATTATTTTAACGCAGACAAACAGTTTTTATATGCTTCACGACAATTGCGTGCAAATGAGTCCTTATAAGCAAAATGGATTTATTTACAAAGGTAAGTCTATTTACACTATAACATTCAGGTTTGGATCCTTCTCTCATAAGAAAATGCAAACGGCATATTAACCATTATTTTAACGCATACAAGCAGTTTTTACATGCTTTATGACAATTAGGGGCAAATGAGTCCTTATAGGCAAAATTGCTTTATTTCATAAAGGTAAGTCTATTTACACTATAACATTCAGGTTTGGATCTTTCTCTCATAAGAAAATGCAAACTGCATATTATACATTATTTTAACGCATACAAGCAGTTTTTACATGCTTTATAACAATAAGGGGCAAATAAGTCCTTATAGGCAAAATTGCTTTATTTTATGAGGGTAAGTCTATTTACACTATAACATTCAGGTTTGGATCTTTCTCTCATAAGAAAATGCAAACTGCATATTTACTATCATTTTAACGCATACAAGCAGTTTTTACATGCTTTACGACAATTAGGTGCAAATGAGTACTTTTAGGCAAAACTGCTTTATTTCACAAAGGTAAGTTTACTTACACTATAACATTCAGGTTTGGATTATTCTCTCACAAGAAAATGCAAACTGCATATTAACTATTATTTTAACGCATACAAGCAGTTTTTACATGCTTTATGACAATTAGGTGCAAATGAGTCCTTATAGGCAAAATTGCTTTATTTCATGAGGGTTAGTCTATTTACACTATAACATTCAGGTTTGGATCATTCTCTCATAAGAAAATGCAAACTGCATATTATCCATTATTTAAACGCAGACAAGCAGTTTTTACATGCTTTACGACAATTAGGTGCAAATGAGTCTTTATAGGCAAAATTGCTTTATTTCATGAGGGTAAGTATATTTACACTATAACATTCAGGTTTAGATCATTCTCTCATAAGAAAATGCAAACTGCATATTTACTATCATTTTCACGCAGACAAGCAGTTTTTACATGCTTCACGACAATTGCGTGCAAATGAGTCCTTATAGGCAAAATTGCTTTATTTTACAAAGGTAAGTCTATTTACACTATAACATTCAGGTTTGGATCATTCTCTCATAAGAAAATGCAATCTGCATATTAACCATTATTTTAACGCATACTAGCAGTTTTTACATGCTTTATGACAATTAGGGGCAAATGAGTCCTTATAGGCAAAATTGCTTTATTTCATGAAGGTAAGTCTATTTACACTATAACATTCAGGTTTGGATCATTCTCTCATAAGAAAATGCAAACTGCATATTAACCATTATTTAAACGCAGACAAGCAGTTTTTACATGCTTTACGACAATTAGGTGCAAATGAGTCTTTATAGGCAAAATTGCTTTATTTCATGAGGGTAAGTCTATTTACACTATAACATTCAGGTTTGGATCATTCTCTCATAAGAAAATGCAAACTGCATATTTACTATCATTTTCACGCATACAAGCAGTTTTTACATGCTTTATGACAATAAGGGGCAAATAAGTCCTTATAGGCAAAATTGCTTTACTTTATGAAGGTAAGTCTATTTACACTATAACATTCAGGTTTGGATCATTCTCTCATAAGAAAATGCAAACTGCATATTATACATTATTTTAACGCATACAAGCAGTTTTTACATGCTTTATGACAATAAGGGGCAAATAAGTCCTTATAGGCAAAATTGCTTTATTTTATGAAGGTAAGTCTATTTACACTATAACATTCAGGTTTGGATCATTCTCTCATAAGAAAATGCAAACTGCATATTAACCATTATTTTAACGCTGACAAGCAGTTTTTACATGCTTTATGACAATTAGGGGCAAATGAGTCCTTATAGCCAAAATTGCTTTATTTCATGAAGGTTAGTCTATTTACACTATAACATTCAGGTTTGGATCATTCTCACATAAGAAAATGCAAACTGCATATTAACCATTATTTTAACGCAGACAAGCAGTTTTTACATGCTTCACGACAATTGCGTGCAAATGAGTCCTTATAGGCAAAATTGCTTTATTTTAGAAAGGTAAGTCTATTTACACTATAACATTCAGGTTTGGATCATTTTCTCAAAAGATAATGCAAACTGATCATTTCCTATTATTTTCACTCGGACAAGCAGTATTTACATGCTTTATGACAATTAGGTGCAAATGAGTCCTTATAGGCAAAATTGCTTTATTTCATGAAGGTAAGTCTACTTACACTGTAACATTCAAGTTTGGATCATTCTCTCAAAAGATAATGCAAACTGATAATTTCCTATTATTTTCACGCAGACAAAAAGTATTTACATGCTTTATGACAATTAGGTGCAAATGTGTCCTAATAGGCAGAATTGCTTTACTTCACAAAGGTAAGTCTACATTCACTATAATATTCAGGGCTGGATCATTCTCTCATAAGAAAATGCAAACTGCATATTAACCATTATTTTAACGCAGACAAGCAGTTTTTACATGCTTCACGACAATTGCGTGCAAATGAGTCTTTATAGGCAAAATTGCTTTATTTTACAAAGGTAAGTCTATTTATATTATAAAATTCAGGTTTGGATCATTTTCTCAAAAGATAATGCAAACTGATCATTTCCTATTTTTTTCACGCAGACAAGCAGTATTTACATGCTTTATGACAATTAGGTGCAAATGTGTCCTTATAGGCAGAATTGCTTTATTCACAAAGGTAAGTCTACTTTCACTATAATATTCAGGGTTGGATCATTCTCTCATAAGAAAATGCAAACTGCATATTAACCATTATTTTAACGCAGACAAACAGTTTTTACATGCTTCACGACAATTGCGTGCAAATGAGTCCTTATAGGCAAAATTGCTTTATTTTACAAAGGTAAGTCTATTTACACTATAACATTCAGGTTTGGATCAATCTCTCATAAGAAAATGCAAACTGCATATTAACCATTATTTTAACGCTGACAAGCAGTTTTTACATGCTTTACGACAATTAGATGCAAATGAGTCCTTATAGGCAAAAGTGCTTTATTTCATGAGGGTAAGTCTATTTACACTATAACATTCAGGTTTGGATCATTCTCTCATAAGAAAATGCAAACTGCATATTAACCATTATTTTAACGCAACAAGCAGTTTTTACATGCTTTACGACAATTAGGTGCAAATGAGTACTTTTAGGCAAAACTGCTTTATTTCACAAAGGTAAGTTTACTTACACTATAACATTCAGGTTTGGATTATTCTCTCACAAGAAAATGCAAACTGCATATTAACTATTATTTTAACGCATACAAGCAGTTTTTACATGCTTTATGACAATTAGGTGCAAATGAGTCCTTATAGGCAAAATTGCTTTATTTCATGAGGGTAAGTCTATTTACACTATAACATTCAGGTTTGGATCATTCTCTCATAAGAAAATGCAAACTGCATATTATCCATTATTTAAACGCAGACAAGCAGTTTTTACATGCTTTACGACAATTAGGTGCAAATGAGTCTTTATAGGCAAAATTGCTTTATTTCATGAGGGTAAGTATATTTACACTATAACATTCAGGTTTGGATCATTCTCTCATAAGAAAATACTAACTGCATATTAACCATTATTTTAACGCAGACAAGCAGTTTTTATATGCTTCACGACAATTGCGTGCAAATGAGTCCTTAAAAGCAAAATGGCTTTATTTTACAAAGGTAAGTCTATTTACACTATAACATTCAGGTTTGGATCCTTCTCTCATAAGAAAATGCAAACGGCATATGAACCATTATTTTAACGCATACAAGCAGTTTTTACATGCTTTATGACAATTAGGGGCAAATGAGTCCTTATAGGCAAAATTGCTTTATTTCACAAAGGTAAGTTTACTTACACTATAACATTCAGGTTTGGATTATTCTCTCACAAGAAAATGCAAACTGCATATTAACTATTATTTTAACGAATACAAGCAGTTTTTACATGCTTTATTACAATTGGGTGCAAATGAGTCCTTATAGGCAAAATTGCTTTATTTCATGAGGGTAAGTCTATTTACACTATAACATTAAGGTTTGGATCATTCTCTCATAAGAAAATGCAAACTGCATATTATCCATTATTTAAACGCAGACAAGCAGTTTTTACATGCTTTACGACAATTAGGTGCAAATGAGTCTTTATAGGCAAAATTGCTTTATTTCATGAGGGTAAGTATATTTACACTATAACATTCAGGTTTGGATCATTCTCTCATAAGAAAATGCAAACTGCATATTTACTATCATTTTCACGCAGACAAACAGTTTTTACATGCTTCACGACAATTGCGTGCAAATGAGTCCTTATAGGCAAAATTGCTTTATTTTACAAAGGTAAATCTATTTACACTATAACATTCAGGTTTGGATCATTATCTCATAAGAAAATGCAAACTGCATATTAACCATTATTTTAACGCATACAAGCAGTTTTTACATGCTTTACGACAATTAGGTGCAAATTAGTCTATTTAGGCAAAATTGCCTTATTTTACAAAGGTAAGTTTATTTAAACTATAACATTCAGGTTTGGATCCTTCTCTCATAAGAAAATGCAAACGGCATATTAACCATTATTTTAACGCATACAAGCAGTTTTTACATGCTTTATGACAATTAGGGGCAAATGAGTCCTTATAGGCCAAATTGCTTTATTTCATTTGGGTAATTCTATTTACACTATAACATTCAGGTTTGGATCATTCTCTCATAAGAAAATGCAAACTGCATATTAACCATTATTTTAACGCTGACAAGCAGTTTATACATGCTTTATGACAATTAGGGGAAAATGAGTCCTTATAGGCAAAATTGCTTTATTTCATGAAGGTTAGTCTATTTACACTATAACATTCAGGTTTGGATCCTTCTTAATAAGAAAATGCAAACTGCATATTAACCATTATTTTAACGCATACAAGCAGTTTTTACATGCTTTATGACAATTAGGGGCAAATGAGTCCTTATAGGCAAAATTGCTTTATTTCATGAAGGTAAGTCTATTTACACTATAACATTCAGGTTTGGATCTTTTTCTCATAAGAAAATGCAAACTGCATATTTACTATCATTTTAACGCATACAAGCAGTTTTTACATGCTTTATGACAATTAGGTGCAAATGAGTCTTTATAGGCAAAATTGCTTTATTTCATGAGGGTAAGTCTATTTACACTAAAACATTCAGGTTTGGATCATTCTCTCATAAGAAAATGCAAACTGCATATTAACCATTATTTTAACGCAGACAAGCAGTTTTTACATGCTTCACGACAATTGCGTGCAAATGAGTCCTTATAGGCAAAATTGCGTTATTTTACAAAGGTAAGTCTATTTTCATTATAACATTCAGGTTTGGATCATTCTCTCATAAGAAAATGCAAACTGCATATTAACCATTATTTTAACGCAGACAAGCAGTTTTCACATGTTTTACGACAATTAGGTGGAAATAAGTCCTTAAAGGCAAAATTGTTTTATTTCACAAATATAAGTCTACTTTCACTATAACATTCAGGTTTGGATCATTCTCTCATAAGAAAATGCAAACTGCATATTAACCATTATTTTAACGCAGACAAGCAGTTTTTATATGCTTAACGACAATTGCGTGCAAATGAGTCCTTAAAAGCAAAATTGCTTTATTTTACAAAGGTTAGTCTATTTACACTAAACATTGAGGTTTGGATCCTTCTCTCATAAGAAAATGCAAACTGCATATTAACCATTATTTTAACGCATACAAGCAGTTTTTACATGCTTTATGACAATTAGGGGCAAATGAATCCTTATAGGCAAAATTGCTTTATTTCATGAAGGTAAGTCTATTTACACTATAACATTCAGGTTTGGATCTTTCTCTCATAAGAAAATGCAAACTGCATATTAACCATTATTTAAACGCAGACAAGCAGTTTTTACATGCTTTACGACAATTAGGTGCAAATGAGTCTTTATAGGCAAAATTGCTTTATTTCATGAGGGTAAGTCTATTTACATAATAACATTCAGGTTTGGATCATTCTCTCATAAGAAAATGCAAACTGCATATTAACTATCATTTTTACGCAAACAAGCAGTTTTTACATGCTTCACGACAATTGCGTGCAATTGAGTCCTCATAGGCAAAATTGCTTTATTTTACAAAGGTAAGTCTATTTTCACTATAACATCTAGGTTTGGATCATTCTCTCATAAGAAAATGCAAACTGCATATTATACATTATTTTAACGCATACAAGCAGTTTTTACATGCTTTATGACAATAAGGGGCAAATGAGTCCTTATAGGCAAAATTGCTTTATTTCATGAAGGTAAGTCTATTTACATTATAACATTCAGGTTTGGGTCATTCTCTCATAAGAAAATGCAAACTGCATATTAACCATTATTTTAACGCAGACAAGCAGTTTTTACATGCTTCACGACAATTGCGTGCAAATGAGTCCTTATAGGCAAAATTGCGTTATTTTACAAAGGTTAGTCTATTTTCACTATAACATTCAGGTTTGGATCATTCTCTCATAAGAAAATGCAAACTGCATATTAACCATTATTTTAACGCATACAAGCAGTTTTTACATGCTTTATTACAATTAGGGGCAAATGAGTCCTTATAGGCCAAATTGCTTTATTTCATTAAGGTAAGTCTATTTACACTATAACATTCAGGTTTGGATCATTCTCTCATAAGAAAATGCAAACTGCATATTAACCATTATTTTGACGCTGACAAGCAGTTTATACATGCTTTATGACAATTAGGGGAAAATGAGTCCTTATAGGCAAAATTGCTTTATTTTATGAAGGTTAGTCTATTTACACTATAACATTCAGGTTTGGATCATTCTTTCATAAGAAAATGCAAACTGCATATTAATCTTTATTTTAACGCAGACAAGCAGTTTTTACATGCTTTATGACAATTAGGTGCAAATGAGTCTTTATAGGCAAAATTGCTTTATTTCATGAGGGTAAGTCTATTTACACTAAAACATTCAGGTTTTGATCATTCTCTCATAAGAAAATGCAAACTGCATATTAACCATTATATTAACGCAGACAAGCAGTTTTCACATGTTTTACGACAATTAGGTGGAAATAAGTCCTTAAAGGCAAAATTGTTTTATTTCACAAAGGTAAGTCTACTTTCACTGTAACATTCAGGTTTGGATCATTCTCTCATAAGAAAATGCAAACTGCATATTAACCATTATTTTAACGCAGACAAGCAGTTTTTATATGCTTAACGACAATTGCGTGCAAATGAGTCCTTATAAGCAAAATTGCTTTATTTTACAAAGGTAAGTCTATTTACACTATAACATTCAGGTTTGGATCCTTCTCTCATAAGAAAATGCAAACTGCATATTAACCATTATTTTAACGCATACAAGCAGTTTTTACATGCTTTATGACAATTAGGGGCAAATGAGTCCTTATAGGCAAAATTGCTTTATTTCATGAAGGTAAGTCTATTTACACTATAACATTCAGGTTTGGATCTTTCTCTCATAAGAAAATGCAAACTGCATATTTACTATCATTTTAACGCATACAAGCAGTTTTTACATGCTTTATGACAATTAGGTGCAAATGAGTCTTTATAGGCAAAATTGCTTTATTTCATGAGGGTAAGTCTATTTACACTAAAACATTCAGGTTTGGATCATTCTCTCATAAGAAAATGCAAACTGCATATTAACCATTATTTTAACGCAGACAAGCAGTTTTTACATGCTTCACGACAATTGCCTGCAAATGAGTCCTTATAGGCAAAATTGCGTTATTTTACAAAGGTAAGTCTATTTTCACTATAACATTTAGGTTTGGATCATTCTCTCATAAGAAAATGCAAACTGCATATTAACCATTATTTTAACGCAGACAAGCAGTTTTCACATGTTTTACGACAATTAGGTGGAAATAAGTCCTTAAAGGCAAAATTGTTTTATTTCACAAAGATAAGTCTACTTTCACTATAACATTCAGGTTTGGATCATTCTCTCATAAGAAAATGCAAACTGCATATTAACCATTATTTTAACGCAGACAAGCAGTTTTTATATGCTTAACGACAATTGCGTGCAAATGAGTCCTTATCAGCAAAATTGCTTTATTTTTCAAAGGTAAGTCTATTTACACTATAACATTCAGGTTTGGATCCTTCTCTCATAAGAAAATGCAAACTGCATATTAACCATTATTTTAACGCATACAAGCAGTTTTTACATGCTTTATGACAATTAGGGGCAAATGAATCCTTATAGGCAAAATGGCTTTATTTCATGAAGGTAAGTCTATTTACACTATAACATTCAGGTTTGGATCTTTCTCTCATAAGAAAATGCAAACTGCATATTAACCGTTATTTAAACGCAGACAAGCAGTTTTTACATGCTTTACGACAATTAGGTGCAAATGAGTCTTTATAGGCAAAATTGCTTTATTTCATGAGGGCAAGTCTATTTACATAATAACATTCAGGTTTGGATCATTCTCTCATAAGAAAATGCAAACTGCATATTTACTATCATTTTTACGCAAACAAGCAGTTTTTACATGCTTCACGACAATTGCGTGCAAATGAGTCCTCATAGGCAAAATTGCTTTATTTTACAAAGGTAAGTCTATTTTCACTATAACATTTAGGTTTGGATCATTCTCTCATAAGAAAATGCAAACTGCATATTATACATTATTTTAACGCATACAAGCAGTTTTTACATGCTTTATGACAATAAGAGGCAAATGAGTCCTTATAGGCAAAATTGCTTTATTTCATGAAGGTAAGTCTATTTACACTATAACATTCAGGTTTGGGTCATTCTCTCATAAGAAAATGCAAACTGCATATTAACCATTATTTTAACGCAGACAAGCAGTTTTTACATGCTTCACGACAATTGCGTGCAAATGAGTCCTTATAGGCAAAATTGCGTTATTTTACAAAGGTTAGTCTATTTTCACTATAACATTCAGGTTTGGATCATTCTCTCATAAGAAAATGCAAACTGCATATTAACCATTATTTTAACGCATACAAGCAGTTTTTATATGCTTTATGTCAATTAGGGGCAAATGAGTCCTTATAGGCCAAATTGCTTTATTTCATTAAGGTAAGTCTATTTACACTATAACATTCAGGTTTGGATCATTCTCTCATAAGAAAATGCAAACTGCATATTAACCATTATTTTAACGCTGACAAGCAGTTTATACATGCTTTATGACAACTAGGGGAAAATGAGTCCTTATAGGCAAAATTGCTTTATTTCATGAAGGTTAGTCTATTTACACTATAACATTCAGGTTTGGATCATTCTCTCATAAGAAAATGCAAACTGCACATTATTCTTTATTTTAACGCAGACAAGCAGTTTTTACATGCTTTATGACAATTAGGTGCAAATGAGTCTTTATAGGCAAAATTGCTTTATTTCATGAGGGTAAGTCTATTTACACTAAAACATTCAGGTTTGGATCATTCTCTCATAAGAAAATGCAAACTGCATATTAACCATTATTTTAACGCAGACAAGCAGTTTTTACATGCTTCACGACAATTGCGTGCAAATGAGTCCTTATAGGCAAAATTGCGTTATTTTACAAAGGTTAGTCTATTTTCACTATAACATTCAGGTTTGGATCATTCTCTCATAAGAAAATGCAAACTGCATATTAACCATTATTTTAACGCAGACAAGCAGTTTTCACATGTTTTACGACAATTAGGTGGAAATAAGTCCTTAAAGGCAAAATTGTTTTATTTCACAAAGGTAAGTCTACTTTCACTATACATTCAGGTTTGGATCATTCTCTCATAAGAAAATTCAAACTGCATATTAACCATTATTTTAACGCAGACAAGCAGTTTTTATATGCTTAACGACAATTGCGTGCAAATGAGTCCTTATAAGCAAAATTGCTTTATTTTACAAAGGTAAGTCTATTTACACTATAACATTCAGGTTTGGATCCTTCTCTCATAAGAAAATGCAAACTGCATATTAACCATTATAAATTAACGCATACAAGCAGTTTTTACATGCTTTATGACAATTAGGGGCAAATGAGTCCTTATAGGCAAAATTGCTTTATTTCATGAAGGTAAGTCTATTTACACTATAACATTTAGGTTTGGATCTTTCTCTCATAAGAAAATGCAAACTGCATATTAACCATTATTTAAACGCAGACAAGCAGTTTTTACATGCTTTACGACAATTAGGTGCAAATGAGTCTTTATAGGCAAAATTGCTTTATTTCATGAGGGTAAGTCTATTTACATAATAACATTCAGGTTTGGATCATTCTCTCATAAGAAAATGCAAACTGCATATTTACTATCATTTTTACGCAAACAAGCAGTTTTTACATGCTTCACGACAATTGCGTGCAAATGAGTCCTCATAGGCAAAATTGCTTTATTTTACAAAGGTAAGTCTATTTTCACTATAACATTCAGGTTTGGATCATTCTCTCATAAGAAAATGCAAACTGCATATTATACATTATTTTAACGCATACAAGCAGTTTTTACATGCTTTATGACAATAAGGGGCAAATGAGTCCTTATAGGCAAAATTGCTTTATTTAATGAAGGTAAGTATATTTACACTATAACATTCAGGTTTAGCTCATTCTCTCATAAGAAAATGCAAACTGCATATTAACCATTATTTTAACGCTGACAAGCAGGTTTTACATGCTTTATGACAATTAGGGGCAAATGAGTCCTTATAGGCAAAATTGCTTTATTTCATGAAGGTCAATCTACTTACACTATAACAATCAGGTTTGGATCATTCTCTCATAAGAAAATGCAAACTGCATATTTACTATCATTTTAACGCATACAAGCAGTTTTTACATGCTTTATGACAATTGAGTGCAAATGAGTATAGGCAAAATTGCTTTATTTAATGAGGGTAAGTCTATTTACACTAAAACATTCAGGTTTGGATCATTCTCTCATAAGAAAATGCAAACTGCATATTAACCATTATTTTAACGCAGACAAGCAGTTTTTACATGCTTCACGACAATTGCGTGCAAATGAGTCCTTATAGGCAAAATTGCGTTATTTTACAAAGGTTAGTCTATTTTCACTATAACATTCAGGTTTGGATCATTCTCTAATAAGAAAATGCAAACTGCATATTAACCATTATTTTAACGCATACAAGCAGTTTTTACATGCTTTATGACAATTAGGGGCAAATGAGTCCTTATAGGCAAAATTGCTTTATTTCATGAAGGTTAGTCTATTTACACTATAACATTCAGGTTTGGATCATTCTATCATAAGAAAATGCAAACTGCATATTAATCTTTATTTTAACGCAGACAAGCAGTTTTTACATGCTTCATGACAATTGCGTGCAAATGAGTCCTTATAGGCAAAATTGCTTTATTTTAGAAAGGTAAGTCTATTTACACTATAACATTCAGGTTTGGATCATTCTCTCATAAGAAAATGCAAACTGCATATTAACCATTATTTTAACGCTGACAAGCAGTTTTTACATGATTTATGACAATTAGGTGCAAATGAGGCCTTATAGGCAAAAGTGCTTTATTTCATGAGGGTAAGTCTATTTACACTATAACATTCAGGTTTGAATCATTCTCTCATAAGAAAATGCAAACTGCATATTTACTATCATTTTCACGCAGACAAGCAGTTTTCACATGTTTTACGACAATTAGGTAGAAGTAAGTCTTTAAAGGCAAAATTGTTTTATTTCACAAAGGTAAGTCTACTTTCACTATAACATTCAGGTTTGGATCATTCTCTCATAGGAAAATGCAAACTGCATATTAACCATTATATTATCGCAGACAAGCAGTTTTTACATGCTTCACGACAATTGCGTGCAAATGAGTCCTTATAGGCAAAATTGCTTTATTTTACAAAGGTAAGTCTATTTTCACTATAACATTCAGGTTTGGATCATTCTCTCATAAGAAAATGCAAACTGCATATTATACATTATTTTAACGCATACAAGCAGTTTTTACATGCTTTATGACAATAAGGGGCAAATAAGTCCTTATAGGCAAAATTGCTTTATTTCATGAAGGTAAGTCTATTTACACTATAACATTCTGGTTTGGATCATTCTCTCATTAGAAAATGCAAACTGCATATTAACCATTATTTTAACGCATACAAGCATTTTTTACATGCTTTATGACAATTAGGGGCAAATGAGTTCTTATAGGCAAAATTGCTTTATTTCATTAAGGTAAGTCTATTTACACTATAACATTCAGGTTTGGATCATTCTCTCATAAGAAAATGCAAACTGCATATTAACCATTATTTTAACGCAGACAAGCAGTTTTTACATGCTTCACGACAATTGCGTGCAAATGAGGCCTTATAAGCAAAATTGCTTTATTTTACAAAGGTAAGTCTATTTATATTATAACATTAAGGTTTGGATCATTTTCTCAAAAGATAATGCAAACTGATCATTTCCTATTTTTTTCATGCAGACAAGCAGTATTTACATGCTTTATGACAATTAGGTGCAAATGTGTCCTTATAGGCAGAATTGCTTTATTTCACAAAGGTAAGTCTACTTTCACTATAATATTCAGGGTTGGATCATTCTCTCATAAGAAAATGCAAACTGCATATTAACCATTATTTTAACGCAACAAGCAGTTTTTACATGCTTTACGACAATTAGGTGCAAATGAGTACTTTTAGGCAAAACTGCTTTATTTCACAAAGGTAAGTTTACTTACACTATAACATTCAGGTTTGGATTATTCTCTCACAAGAAAATGCAAACTGCATATTAACTATTATTTTAACGCATACAAGCAGTTTTTACATGCTTTATGACAATTAGGTGCAAATGAGTCCTTATAGGCAAAATTGCTTTATTTCATGAGGGTAAGTCTATTTACACTATAACATTCAGGTTTGGATCATTCTCTCATAAGAAAATGCAAACTGCATATTAGCCATTATTTAAACGCAGACAAGCAGTTTTTACATGCTTTACGACAATTAGGTGCAAATGAGTCTTTATAGGCAAAATTGCTTTATTTCATGAGGGTAAGTATATTTACACTATAACATTCAGGTTTGGATCATTTTCTCATAAGAAAATGCAAACTGCATATTTACTATCATTTTCACGCAGACAAGCAGTTTTTACATGCTTCACGACAATTGCGTGCAAATGAGTCCTTATAGGCAAAATTGCTTTATTTTACAAAGGTAAATCTATTTACACTATAACATTCAGGTTTGGATCATTCTCTCATAAGAAAATGCAATCTGCATATTAACCATTATTTTAACGCATACAAGCAGTTTTTACATGCTTTATGACAATTAGTGGCAAATGAGTCCTTATAGGCAAAATTGCTTTATTTCATGAAGGTAAGTCTATTTACACTATAACATTCAGGTTTGGATCATTCTCTCATAAGAAAATGCAAACTGCATATAAACCATTATTTAAACGCAGACAAGCAGTTTTTACATGCTTTACGACAATTAGGTGCAAATGAGTCTTTATAGGCAAAATTGCTTTATTTCATGAGGGTAAGTCTATTTACACTATAACATTCAGGTTTGGGTCATTCTCTCATAATAAAATGCAAACTGCATATTTACTATCATTTTAACGCATACAAGCAGTTTTTACATGCTTTATGACAATTAGGTGCAAATGAGTCTTTATAGGCAAAATTGCTTTATTTCATGAGGGTAAGTCTATTTATACTATAACATTCAGGTTTGGATCATTCACTCATAAGAAAATGCAAACTGCATATTAACCATTATTTTAACGCAGACAAGCAGTTTTTACATGCTTCACGACAATTGCGTGCAAATGAGTCCTTATAGGCAAAAAGGCTTTATTTTACAAAGGTAAGTCTATTTTTACTATAACATTCAGGTTTGGATCATTCTCTCATAAGAAAATGCAAACTGCATATTAACCATTATTTTAACGCATACAAGCAGTTTTTACATGCTTTATGACAATTAGAGGCAAATGAGTCCTTATAGGCAAAATTGCTTTATTTCATGATGGTAAGTCTATTTACACTATAACATTCAGGTTTGGATCTTTCTCTCATAAGAAAATGCAAACTGCATATTTACTATCATTTTCACGCAGACAAGCAGTTTTCACATGTTTTACGACAATTAGGTGGAAATAAGTCCTTAAAGGCAAAATTGTTTTATTTCACAAAGGTAAGTCTACTTTCACTATAACATTCAGGTTTGGATCATTCTCTCATAAGAAAATGCAAACTGCATATTAACCATTATTTTAACGCAGACAAGCAGTTTTTATATGCTTCACGACAATTGCGTGCAAATGAGTCCTTATAGGCAAAAAGGCTTTATTTTACAAAGGTAAGTCTATTTACACTATAACATTCAGGTTTGGATCATTCTCTCATAAGAAAATGCAAACTGCATATTTACTATCATTTTCACGCAGACAAGCAGTTTTCACATGTTTTACGACAATTAGGTGGAAATAAGTCCTTAAAGGCAAAATTGTTTTATTTCACAAAGGTAAGTCTACTTTCGCTATAACATTCAGGTTTGGATCATTCTCTCATAAGAAAATGCAAACTGCATATTAACCATTATTTTAACGCAGACAAGCAGTTTTTTATATGCTTCACGACAATTGCGTGCAAATGAGTCCTTATAAGCAAAATGGCTTTATTTTACAAAGGTAAGTCTATTTACACTATAACATTCAGGTTTGGATCCTTCTCTCATAAGAAAATGCAAACGGCATATTAACCATTATTTTAACGCATACAAGCAGTTTTTACATGCTTTATGACAATTAGGGGAATATGAGTCCTTATAGGCAAAATTGCTTTATTTCATAAAGGTAAGTTTACTTACACTATAACATTCAGGTTTGGATTATTCTCTCACAAGAAAATGCAAACTGCATATTAACTATTATTTTAACGCATACAAGCAGTTTTTACATGCTTTATGACAATTAGGTGCAAATGAGTCCTTATAGGCAAAATTGCTTTATTTCATGAGGGTAAGTCTATTTACACTATAACATTCAGGTTTGGATCATTCTCTCATAAGAAAATGCAAACTGCATATTATCCATTATTTAAACGCAGACAAGCAGTTTTACATGCTTTACGACAATTAGGTGCAAATGAGTCTTTATAGGCAAAATTGCTTTATTTCATGAGGGTAAGTATATTTACACTATAACATTCAGGTTTGGATCATTTTCTCATAAGAAAATGCAAACTGCATATTTACTATCATTTTCACGCAGACAAGCAGTTTTTACATGCTTCACGACAATTGCGTGCAAATGAGTCCCTATAGGCAAAATTGCTTTATTTTACAAAGGTAAGTCTATTTACACTATAACATTCTGGTTTGGATCATTCTCTCATAGGAAAATGCAATCTGCATATTAACCATTATTTTAACGCATACAAGCAGTTTTTACATGCTTTATGACAATTAGGGGCAAATGAGTCCTTATAGGCAAAATTGCTTTATTTCATGAAGGTAAGTCTATTTACACTATAACATTCAGGTTTGGATCATTCTCTCATAAGAAAATGCAAACTGCATATTAACCATTATTTAAACGCAGACAAGCAGTTTTTACATGCTTTACGACAATTAGGTGCAAATGAGTCTTTATAGGCAAAATTGCTTTATTTCAGGAGGGTAAGTCTATTTACACTATAACATTCAGGTTTGGGTCATTCTCTCATAAGAAAATGCAAACTGCATATTAACCATTATTTTAACGCATACAAGCAGTTTTTACATGCTTTATGACAATTAGGGGCAAATGAGTCCTTATAGGCAAAATTGCTTTATTTCATGAAGGTAAGTCTATTTACACTATAACATTCAGGTTTGGATCTTTCTCTCATAAGAAAATGCAAACTGCATATTTACTATCATTTTCACGCAGACAAGCAGTTTTCACATGTTTTACGACAATTAGGTGGAAATAAGTCTTTAAAGGCAAAATTGTTTTATTTCACAAAGGTAAGTCTACTTTCACTATAACATTCAGGTTTGGATCATTCTCTCATAAGAAAATGCAAACTGCATATTAACCATTATTTTAACGCAGACAAGCAGTTTTTATATGCTTCACGACAATTGCGTGCAAATGAGTCCTTATAAGCAAAATTGCTTTATTTTACAAAGGTAAGTCTATTTACACTATAACATTCAGGTTTGGATCATTCTCTCATAAGAAAATGCAAACTGCATATTTACTATCATTTTCACGCAGACAAGCAGTTTTCACATGTTTTACGACAATTAGGTGGAAATAAGTCCTTCAAGGCAAAATTGTTTTATTTCACAAAGGTAAGTCTACTTTCACTATAACATTCAGGTTTAGATCATTCTCTCATAAGAAAATGCAAACTGCATATTAACCATTATTTTAACGCAGACAAGCAGTTTTTATATGCTTCACGACAATTGCGTGCAAATGAGTCCTTATAAGCAAAATGGCTTTATTTACAAAGGTAAGTCTATTTACACTATAACATTCAGGTTTGGATCCTTCTCTCATAAGAAAATGCAAACGGCATATTAACCATTATTTTAACGCATACAAGCAGTTTTTACATGCTTTATGACAATTAGGGGCAAATGAGTCATTATAGGCAAAATTGCTTTATTTCATAAAGGTAAGTCTATTTACACTATAACATTCAGGTTTGGATCTTTCTCTCATAAGAAAATGCAAACTGCATATTATACATTATTTTAACGCATACAAGCAGTTTTTACATGCTTTATAACAATAAGGGGCAAATAAGTCCTTATAGGCAAAATTGCTTTATTTTATGAGGGTAAGTCTATTTACACTATAACATTCAGGTTTGGATCTTTCTCTCATAAGAAAATGCAAACTGCATATTTACTATCATTTTAACGCATACAAGCAGTTTTTACATGCTTTACGACAATTAGGTGCAAATGAGTACTTTTAGGCAAAACTGCTTTATTTCACAAAAGTAAGTTTACTTACACTATAACATTCAGGTTTGGATTATTCTCTCACAAGAAAATGCAAACTGCATATTAACTATTATTTTAACGCATACAAGCAGTTTTTACATGCTTTATGACAATTAGGTGCAAATGAGTCCTTATAGGCAAAATTGCTTTATTTCATGAGGGTAAGTCTATTTACACTATAACATTCAGGTTTGGATCATTCTCTCATAAGAAAATGCAAACTGCATATTATCCATTATTTAAACGCAGACAAGCAGTTTTTACATGCTTTACGACAATTAGGTGCAAATGAGTCTTTATAGGCAAAATTGCTTTATTTCATGAGGGTAAGTATATTTACACTATAACATTCAGGTTTAGATCATTCTCTTATAAGAAAATGCAAACTGCATATTTACTATCATTTTCACGCAGACAAGCAGTTTTTACATGCTTCACGACAATTGCGTGCAAATGAGTCCTTATAGGCAAAATTGCTTTATTTTACAAAGGTAAGTCTATTTACACTATAACATTCAGGTTTGGATCATTCTCTCATAAGAAAATGCAATCTGCATATTAACCATTATTTTAACGCATACTAGCAGTTTTTACATGCTTTATGACAATTAGGGGCAAATGAGTCCTTATAGGCAAAATTGCTTTATTTCATGAAGGTAAGTCTATTTACACTATAACATTCAGGTTTGGATCATTCTCTCATAAGAAAATGCAAACTGCATATTAACCATTATTTAAACGCAGACAAGCAGTTTTTACATGCTTTACGACAATTAGGTGCAAATGAGTCTTTATAGGCAAAATTGCTTTATTTCATGAGGGTAAGTCTATTTACACTATAACATTCAGGTTTGGATCATTCTCTCATAAGAAAATGCAAACTGCATATTTACTATCATTTTCACGCCTACAAGCAGTTTTTACATGCTTTATGACAATAAGGGGCAAATAAGTCCTTATAGGCAAAATTGCTTTACTTTATGAAGGTAAGTCTATTTACACTATAACATTCAGGTTTGGATCATTCTCTCATAAGAAAATGCAAACTGCATATTATACATTATTTTAACGCATACAAGCAGTTTTTACATGCTTTATGACAATAAGGGGCAAATAAGTCCTTATAGGCAAAATTGCTTTATTTTATGAAGGTAAGTCTATTTACACTATAACATTCAGGTTTGGATCATTCTCTCATAAGAAAATGCAAACTGCATATTAACCATTATTTTAACGCTGACAAGCAGTTTTTACATGCTTTATGACAATTAGGGGCAAATGAGTCCTTATAGCCAAAATTGCTTTATTTCATGAAGGTTAGTCTATTTACACTATAACAATTAGGTTTGGATCATTCTCTCATAAGAAAATGCAAACTGCATATTAACCATTATTTTAACGCAGACAAGCAGTTTTTACATGCTTCACGACAATTGCGTGCAAATGAGTCCTTATAGGCAAAATTGCTTTATTTTAGAAAGGTAAGTCTATTTACACTATAACATTCAGGTTTGGATCATTTTCTCAAAAGATAATGCAAACTGATCATTTCCTATTATTTTCACTCGGACAAGCAGTATTTACATGCTTTATGACAATTAGGTGCAAATGTGTCCTAATAGGCAGAATTGCTTTATTTCACAAAGGTAAGTCTACTTTCACTATAATATTCAGGGCTGGATCATTCTCTCATAAGAAAATGCAAACTTCATATTAACCATTATTTTAACGCAGACAAGCAGTTTTTACATGCTTCACGACAATTGCGTGCAAATGAGTCTTTATAGGCAAAATTGCTTTATTTTACAAAGGTAAGTCTATTTATATTATAAAATTCAGGTTTGGATCATTTTCTCAAAAGATAATGCAAACTGATCATTTCCTATTTTTTTCACGCAGACAAGCAGTATTTACATGCTTTATGACAATTAGGTGCAAATGTGTCCCTATAGGCAGAATTGCTTTATTCACAAAGGTAAGTCTACTTTCACTATAATATTCAGGGTTGGATCATTCTCTCATAAGAAAATGCAAACTGCATATTAACCATTATTTTAACGCAGACAAACAGTTTTTACATGCTTCACGACAATTGCGTGCAAATGAGTCCTTATAGGCAAAATTGCTTTATTTTACAAAGGTAAGTCTATTTACACTATAACATTCAGGTTTGGATCATTCTCTCATAAGAAAATGCAAACTGCATATTAACCATTATTTTAACGCTGACAAGCAGTTTTTACATGCTTTACGACAATTAGATGCAAATGAGTCCTTATAGGCAAAAGTGCTTTATTTCATGAGGGTAAGTCTATTTACACTATAACATTCAGGTTTGGATCATTCTCTCATAAGAAAATGCAAACTGCATATTAACCATTATTTTAACGCAACAAGCAGTTTTTACATGCTTTACGACAATTAGGTGCAAATGAGTACTTTTAGGCAAAACTGCTTTATTTCACAAAGGTAAGTTTACTTACACTATAACATTCAGGTTTGGATTATTCTCTCACAAGAAAATGCAAACTGCATATTAACTATTATTTTAACGCATACAAGCAGTTTTTACATGCTTTATGACAATTAGGTGCAAATGAGTCCTTATAGGCAAAATTGCTTTATTTCATGAGGGTAAGTCTATTTACACTATAACATTCAGGTTTGGATCATTCTCTCATAAGAAAATGCAAACTGCATATTATCCATTATTTAAACGCAGACAAGCAGTTTTTACATGCTTTACGACAAGTAGGTGCAAATGAGTCTTTATAGGCAAAATTGCTTTATTTCATGAGGGTAAGTATATTTACACTATAACATTCAGGTTTGGATCATTTTCTCATAAGAAAATGCAAACTGCATATTTACTATCATTTTCACGCAGACAAGCAGTTTTTACATGCTTTATGACAATTAGGTGCAAATGAGTCTTTATAGGCAAAATTGCTTTATTTCATGAGGGTAAGTCTATTTACACTATAACATTCAGGTTTGGATCATTCTCTCATAAGAAAATGCAAACTGCATATTAACCATTATTTTAACGCAGACAAGCAGTTTTTACATGCTTCACGACAATTGCGTGCAAATGAGTCCTTATAGGCAAAAAGGCTTTATTTTACAAAGGTAAGTCTATTTTCACTATAATATTCAGGTTTGGATCATTCTCTCATAAGAAAATGCAAACTGCATATTATACATTATTTTAACGCATACAAGCAGTTTTTACATGCTTTAAGACAATAAGGGGCAAATAAGTCCTTATAGGCAAAAAGGCTTTATTTCATGAGGGTAAGTCTATTTGCACTATAACGTTCAGGTTTGGATCATTCTCTCATAAGAAAATGCAAACTGCATATTTACTATCATTTTCACGCAGACAAGCAGTTTTCACATGTTTTACGACAATTAGGTGGAAATAAGTCCTTAAAGGCAAAATTGTTTTATTTCACAAAGGTAAGTCTACTTTCACTATAACATTCAGGTTTGGATCATTCTCTCATAAGAAAATGCAAACTGCATATTAACCATTATTTTAACGCAGACAAGCAGTTTTTATATGCTTCACGACAATTGCGTGCAAATGAGTCCTTATAGGCAAAATTGCTTTATTTTACAAAGATAAGTCTACTTTCACTATAACATTCAGGTTTGGATCATTCTCTCATAAGAAAATACTAACTGCATATTAACCATTATTTTAACGCAGACAAGCAGTTTTTATATGCTTCACGACAATTGCGTGCAAATGAGTCCTTATAAGCAAAATGACTTTATTTTACAAAGGTAAGTCTATTTACACTATAACATTCAGGTTTGGATCCTTCTCTCATAAGAAAATGCAAACGGCATATTAACCATTATTTTAACGCATACAAGCAGTTTTTACATGCTTTATGACAATTAGGGGCAAATGAGTCCTTATAGGCAAAATTGCTTTATTTCACAAAGGTAAGTTTACTTACACTATAACATTCAGGTTTGGATTATTCTCTCACAAGAAAATGCAAACTGCATATTAACTATTATTTTAACGCATACAAGCAGTTTTTACATGCTTTATGACAATTAGGTGCAAATGAGTCCTTATAGGCAAAATTGCTTTATTTCATGAGGGTAAGTCTATTTACACTATAACATTAAGGTTTGGATCATTCTCTCATAAGAAAATGCAAACTGCATATTATCCATTATTTAAACGCAGACAAGCAGTTTTTACATGCTTTACGACAATTAGGTGCAAATGAGTCTTTATAGGCAAAATTGCTTTATTTCATGAGGGTAAGTATATTTACACTATAACATTCAGGTTTGGATCATTCTCTCATAAGAAAATGCAAACTGCATATTTACTATCATTTTCACGCAGACAAACAGTTTTTACATGCTTCACGACAATTGCGTGCAAATGAGTCCTTATAGGCAAAATTGCTTTATTTTACAAAGGTAAATCTATTTACACTATAACATTCAGGTTTGGATCATTATCTCATAAGAAAATGCAAACTGCATATTAACCATTATTTTAACGCATACAAGCAGTTTTTACATGCTTTACGACAATTAGGTGCAAATTAGTCTATTTAGGCAAAATTGCTTTATTTTACAAAGGTAAGTTTATTTAAACTATAACATTCAGGTTTGGATCCTTCTCTCATAAGAAAATGCAAACGGCATATTAACCATTATTTTAACGCATACAAGCAGTTTTTACATGCTTTACGACAAGTAGGTGCAAATGAGTCTTTATAGGCAAAATTGCTTTATTTCATGAGGGTAAGTATATTTACACTATAACATTCAGGTTTGGATCATTTTCTCATAAGAAAATGCAAACTGCATATTTACTATCATTTTCACGCAGACAAGCAGTTTTTACATGCTTTATGACAATTAGGTGCAAATGAGTCTTTATAGGCAAAATTGCTTTATTTCATGAGGGTAAGTCTATTTACACTATAACATTCAGGTTTGGATCATTCTCTCATAAGAAAATGCAAACTGCATATTAACCATTATTTTAACGCAGACAAGCAGTTTTTACATGCTTCACGACAATTGCGTGCAAATGAGTCCTTATAGGCAAAAAGGCTTTATTTTACAAAGGTAAGTCTATTTTCACTATAATATTCAGGTTTGGATCATTCTCTCATAAGAAAATGCAAACTGCATATTATACATTATTTTAACGCATACAAGCAGTTTTTACATGCTTTAAGACAATAAGGGGCAAATAAGTCCTTATAGGCAAAAAGGCTTTATTTCATGAGGGTAAGTCTATTTGCACTATAACGTTCAGGTTTGGATCATTCTCTCATAAGAAAATGCAAACTGCATATTTACTATCATTTTCACGCAGACAAGCAGTTTTCACATGTTTTACGACAATTAGGTGGAAATAAGTCCTTAAAGGCAAAATTGTTTTATTTCACAAAGGTAAGTCTACTTTCACTATAACATTCAGGTTTGGATCATTCTCTCATAAGAAAATGCAAACTGCATATTAACCATTATTTTAACGCAGACAAGCAGTTTTTATATGCTTCACGACAATTGCGTGCAAATGAGTCCTTATAGGCAAAATTGCTTTATTTTACAAAGATAAGTCTACTTTCACTATAACATTCAGGTTTGGATCATTCTCTCATAAGAAAATACTAACTGCATATTAACCATTATTTTAACGCAGACAAGCAGTTTTTATATGCTTCACGACAATTGCGTGCAAATGAGTCCTTATAAGCAAAATGACTTTATTTTACAAAGGTAAGTCTATTTACACTATAACATTCAGGTTTGGATCCTTCTCTCATAAGAAAATGCAAACGGCATATTAACCATTATTTTAACGCATACAAGCAGTTTTTACATGCTTTATGACAATTAGGGGCAAATGAGTCCTTATAGGCAAAATTGCTTTATTTCACAAAGGTAAGTTTACTTACACTATAACATTCAGGTTTGGATTATTCTCTCACAAGAAAATGCAAACTGCATATTAACTATTATTTTAACGCATACAAGCAGTTTTTACATGCTTTATGACAATTAGGTGCAAATGAGTCCTTATAGGCAAAATTGCTTTATTTCATGAGGGTAAGTCTATTTACACTATAACATTAAGGTTTGGATCATTCTCTCATAAGAAAATGCAAACTGCATATTATCCATTATTTAAACGCAGACAAGCAGTTTTTACATGCTTTACGACAATTAGGTGCAAATGAGTCTTTATAGGCAAAATTGCTTTATTTCATGAGGGTAAGTATATTTACACTATAACATTCAGGTTTGGATCATTCTCTCATAAGAAAATGCAAACTGCATATTTACTATCATTTTCACGCAGACAAACAGTTTTTACATGCTTCACGACAATTGCGTGCAAATGAGTCCTTATAGGCAAAATTGCTTTATTTTACAAAGGTAAATCTATTTACACTATAACATTCAGGTTTGGATCATTATCTCATAAGAAAATGCAAACTGCATATTAACCATTATTTTAACGCATACAAGCAGTTTTTACATGCTTTACGACAATTAGGTGCAAATTAGTCTATTTAGGCAAAATTGCTTTATTTTACAAAGGTAAGTTTATTTAAACTATAACATTCAGGTTTGGATCCTTCTCTCATAAGAAAATGCAAACGGCATATTAACCATTATTTTAACGCATACAAGCAGTTTTTACATGCTTTATGACAATTAGGGGCAAATGAGTCCTTATAGGCAAAATTGCTTTATTTTACAAAGGTAAGTCTATTTACACTATATCATTCAGGTTTGGATCATTCTCTCATAAGAAAATGCAATCTGCATATTAACCATTATTTTAACGCATACTAGCAGTTTTTACATGCTTTATGACAATTAGGGGCAAATGAGTCCTTATAGGCAAAATTGCTTTATTTCATGAAGGTAAGTCTATTTACACTATAACATTCAGGTTTGGATCATTCTCTCATAAGAAAATGCAAACTGCATATTAACCATTATTTAAACGCAGACAAGCAGTTTTTACATGCTTTACGACAATTAGGTGCAAATGAGTCTTTATAAGCAAAATTGCTTTATTTCATGAGGGTAAGTCTATTTACACTATAACATTCAGGTTTGGATCATTCTCTCATAAGAAAATGCAAATTGCATATTTACTATCATTTTCACGCAGACAAGCAGTTTTTACATGCTTCACGACAATTGCGTGCAAATGAGTCCTTATAGGCAAAATTGCTTTATTTTACAAAGGTTAATCTATTTACACTATAACATTCAGGTTTGGATCATTATCTCATAAGAAAATGCAAACTGCATATTAACCATTATTTTAACGCATACATGCAGTTTTTACATGCTTTACTACAATTAGGTGCAAATTAGTCTATTTAGGCAAAATTGCTTTATTTTACAAAGGTAAGTCTATTTACACTATAACATTCAGGTTTGGATCATTCTCTCATAAGAAAATGCAAACTGCATATTAACTATTATTTTAACGCATACAAGCAGTTTTTACAAGCTTTATGACAATTAGGTGCAAATGAGTCCTTATAGGCAAAATTGCTTTATTTCATGAGGGTAAGTCAATTTACACTATAACATTCAGGTTTGGGTCATTCTCTCATAAGAAAATGCAAACTGCATATTATACATTATTTTAACGCATACAAGCAGTTTTTACATGCTTTATGACAATAAGGGGCAAATAAGTCCTTATAGGCAAAATTGCTTTATTTTATGAAGGTAAGTCTATTTACACTATAACATTCAGGTTTGGATCATTCTCTCATAAGAAAATGCAAACTGCATATTAACCATTATTTTAACGCTGACAAGCAGTTTTTACATGCTTTATGACAATTAGGGGCAAATGAGTCCTTATAGCCAAAATTGCTTTATTTCATGAAGATTAGTCTATTTACACTATAACATTCAGGTTTGGATCATTCTCTTATAAGAAAATGCAAACTGCATATTAACCATTATTTTAACGCAGACAAGCAGTTTTTACATGCTTCACGACAATTGCGTGCAAATGAGTCCTTATAGGCAAAATTGCTTTATTTTAGAAAGGTTAGTCTATTTACACTATAACATTCAGGTTTGGATCATTTTCTCAAAAGATAATGCAAACTGATCATTTCCTATTATTTTCACTCAGACAAGCAGTATTTACATGCTTTATGACAATTAGGTGCAAATGAGTCCTTATAGGCAAAATTGCTTTATTTCATAAAGGTAAGTCTACTTACACTATAACATTCAAGTTTGGATCATTCTCTCAAAAGATAATGTAAACTGATAATTTCCTTTTATTTTCACGCAGACATAAAGTATTTACATGCTTTATGACAATTAGGTGCAAATGTGTCCTAATAGGCAGAATTGCTTTATTTCACAAAGGTAAGTCTACTTTCACTATAATATTCAGGGCTGGATCATTCTCTCATAAGAAAATGCAAACTGCATATTAACCATTATTTTAACGCAGACAAGCAGTTTTTACATGCTTCACGACAATTGCGTGCAAATGAGTCCTTATAGGCAAAATTGCTTTATTTTACAAAGGTAAGTCTATTTATATTATAACATTCAGGTTTGGATCATTTTCTCAAAAGATAATGCAAACTGATCATTTCCTATTTTTTTCACGCAGACAAGCAGTATTTACATGCTTTATGACAATTAGGTGCAAATGTGTCCTTATAGGCAGAATTGCTTTATTCACAAAGGTAAGTCTACTTTCACTATAATATTCAGGGTTGGATCATTCTCTCATAAGAAAATGCAAACTGCATATTAACCATTATTTTAACGCAGACAAACAGTTTTTACATGCTTCACGACAATTGCGTGCAAATGAGTCCTTATAGGCAAAATTGCTTTATTTTACAAAGGTAAGTCTATTTACACTATAACATTCAGGTTTGGATCATTCTCTCATAAGAAAATGCAAACTGCATATTGACTATCATTTTCACGCAGACAAGCAGTTTTACATGGTTTACGACAATTAGGTGCAAATAAGTCCTTAAAGAAAAAATTGCTTTATTTTACAAAGGTAAGTCTATTTATATTATAACATACAGGTTTGGATCATTTTCTCAAAAGATAATGCAAACTGATCATTTCCTATTTTTTTCACGCAGACAAGCAGTATTTACATGCTTTATGACAATTAGGTGCAAATGTGTCCTTATAGGCAGAATTGCTTTATTTCACAAAGGTAAGTCTACTTTCACTATAATATTCAGGGTTGGATCATTCTCTCATAAGAAAATGCAAACTGCATAAAAACCATTATTTTAACGCAACAAGCAGTTTTTACATGCTTTACGACAATTAGGTGCAAATGAGTCCTTATAGGCAAAACTGCTTTATTTCACAAAGGTAAGTTTACTTACACTATAACATTCAGGTTTGGATCATTCTCTCACAAGAAAATGCAAACTGCATATTAACTATTATTTTACGCATACAAGCAGTTTTTACATGCTTTATGACAATTAGGTGCAAATGAGTCCTTATAGGCAAAATTGCTTTATTTCATGAGGGTAAGTCTATTTACACTATAACATTCAGGTTTGGATCCTTCTCTCATAAGAAAATGCAAACTGCATATTATCCATTATTTAAACCCAGACAAGCAGTTTTTACAAGCTTTACGACAATTAGGTGCAAATGAGTCTTTATAGGCAAAATTGCTTTATTTCATGAGGGTAAGTATATTTACACTATAACATTCAGGTTTGGATCATTCTCTCATAATAAAATGCAAACTGCATATTAACCATTATTTTAACGCAGACAAGCAGTTTTTACATGCTTCACGACAATTGCGTGCAAATGAGTCCTTATAGGCAAAAAGGCTTTATTTTACAAAGGTAAGTCTATTTTCACTACAATATTCAGGTTTGGATCATTCTCTCATAAGAAAATGCAAACTGCATATTATACATTATTTTAACGCATACAAGCAGTTTTTACATGCTTTAAGACAATAAGGGGCAAATAAGTCCTTATAGGCAAAAATGCTTTATTTCATGAGGGTAAGTCTATTTACACTATAACGTTCAGGTTTGGATCATTCTCTTATAAGAAAATGCAAACTGCATATTTACTACCATTTTCACGCAGACAAGCAGTTTTTACATGCTTCACGACAATTGCGTGCAAATGAGTCCTTATAGGCAAAATTGCTTTATTTTACAAAGGTAAGTCTACTTTCACTATAACATTCAGGTTTGGATCATTCTCTCATAAGAAAATGCAAACTGCATATTTACCATTATTTTAACGCATACAAGCAGTTTTTACATGCTTTATGACAATTAGGGGCAAATGAGTTCTTATAGGCAAAATTGCTTTATTTCATGAAGGTAAGTCTATTTACACTATAACATTCAGGTTTGGATCTTTCTCTCATAAGAAAATGCAAACTGCATATTTACTATCATTTTCACGCAGACAAGCAGTTTTCACATGTTTTACGACAATTAGGTGGAAATAAGTCCTTAAAGGCAAAATTGTTTTATTTCACAAAGGTAAGTCTACTTTCACTATAACATTCAGGTTTGGATCATTCTCTCATAAGAAAATGCAAACTGCATATTTACCATTATTTTAACGCAGACAAGCAGTTTTTATATGCTTCACGACAATTGCGTGCAAATGAGTCCTTATAAGCAAAATTGCTTTATTTTACAAAGGTAAGTCTATTTACACTATAACATTCAGGTTTGGATCATTCTCTCATAAGAAAATGAAAAACTGCATATTTACTATCATTTTCACGCAGACAAGCAGTTTTCACATGTTTTACGACAATTAGGTGGAAATAAGTCCTTAAAGGCAAAATTGTTTTATTTCACAAAGGTAAGTCTACTTTCACTATAACATTCAGGTTTGGATCATTCTCTCATAAGAAAATGCAAACTGCATATTAACCATTATTTTAACGCAGACAAGCAGTTTTTATATGCTTCACGACAATTGCGTGCAAATGAGTCCTTATAAGCAAAATGGCTTTATTTTACAAAGGTAAGTCTATTTACACTATAACATTCAGGTTTGGATCCTTCTCTCATAAGAAAATGCAAACGGCATATTAACCATTATTTTAACGCATACAAGCAGTTTTTACATGCTTTATGACAATTAGGGGCAAATGAGTCCTTATAGGCAAAATTGCTTTTTTTCATAAAGGTAAGTCTATTTACACTATAACATTCAGGTTTGGATCTTTCTCTCATAAGAAAATGCAAACTGCATATTAACCATTATTTAAACGCAGACAAGCAGTTTTTACATGCTTTACGACAATTAGGTGCAAATGAGTCTTTATAGGCAAAAATGCTTTATTTCATGTGGGTAAGTCTATTTACACTAAAACATTCAGGTTTGGATCATTCTCTCAAAAGAAAATGCAAACTGCATATTATACATTATTTTAACGCATACAAGCAGTTTTTACATGCTTTATGACAATAAGGGGCAAATAAGTCCTTATAGGCAAAATTGCTTTATTTTATGAAGGTAAGTCTATTTACACTATAACATTCAGGTTTGGATCATTCTCTCATAAGAAAATGCAAACTGCATATTAACCATTATTTTAACGCAGACAAGCAGTTTTTACATGCTTCACGACAATTGCGTGCAAATGAGTCCTTATAGGCAAAATTGCTTTATTTTAGAAAGGTTAGTCTATTTACACTATAACATTCAGGTTTGGATCATTTTCTCAAAAGATAATGCAAACTGATCATTTCCTATTATTTTCACTCAGACAAGCAGTATTTACATGCTTTATGACAATTAGGTGCAAATGAGTCCTTATAGGCAAAATTGCTTTATTTCATGAAGGTAAGTCTACTTACACTATAACATTCAAGTTTGGATCATTCTCTCAAAAGATAATGCAAACTGATAATTTCCTATTATTTTCACGCAGACAAAAAGTATTTACATGCTTTATGACAATTAGGTGCAAATGTGTCCTAATAGGCAGAATTGCTTTATTTCACAAAGGTAAGTCTACTTTCACTATAATATTCAGGGCTGGATCATTCTCTCATAAGAAAATGCAAACTGCATATTTACTATCATTTTTACGCAAACAAGCAGTTTTTACATGCTTCACGACAATTGCGTGCAAATGAGTCCTTATAGGCAAAATTGCTTTATTTTACAAAGGTAAGTCTATTTATATTATAACATTCAGGTTTGGATCATTTTCTCAAAAGATAATGCAAACTGATCATTTCCTATTTTTTTCACGCAGACAAGCAGTATTTACATGCTTTATGACAATTAGGTGCAAATGTGTCCTTATAGGCAAAATTGCTTTATTCACAAAGGTAAGTCTACTTTCACTATATTATTCAGGGTTGGATCATTCTCTCATAAGAAAATGCAAACTGCATATTAACCATTATTTTAACGCAGACAAACAGTTTTTACATGCTTCACGACAATTGCGTGCAAATGAGTCCTTATAGGCAAAATTGCTTTATTTTACAAAGGTAAGTCTATTTACACTATAACATTCAGGTTTGGATCATTCTCTCATAAGAAAATGCAAACTGCATATTAACCATTATTTTAACGCTGACAAGCAGTTTTTACATGCTTTACGACAATTAGATGCAAATGAGTCCTTATAGGCAAAAGTGCTTTATTTCATGAGGGTAAGTCTATTTACACTATAACATTCAGGTTTGGATCATTCTCTCATAAGAAAATGCAAACTGAATATTGACTATCATTTTCACGCAGACAAGCAGTTTTACATGGTTTACGACAATTAGGTGCAAATAAGTCCTTAAAGGAAAAATTGCTTTATTTTACAAAGGTAAGTCTATTTATATTATAACATACAGGTTTGGATCATTTTCTCAAAAGATAATGCAAACTGATCATTTCCTATTTTTTTCACGCAGCCAAGCAGTATTTACATGCTTTATGACAATTAGGTGCAAATGTGTCCTTATAGGCAGAATTGCTTTATTTCACAAAGGTAAGTCTACTTTCACTATAATATTCAGGGTTGGATCATTCTCTCATAAGAAAATGCAAACTGCATAAAAACCATTATTTTAACGCAACAAGCAGTTTTTACATGCTTTACGACAATTAGGTGCAAATGAGTCCTTATAGGCAAAACTGCTTTATTTCACAAAGGTAAGTTTACTTACACAATAACATTCAGGTTTGGATCATTCTCTCACAAGAAAATGCAAACTGCATATTAACTATTATTTTACGCATACAAGCAGTTTTTACATGCTTTATGACAATTAGGTGCAAATGAGTCCTTATAGGCAAAATTGCTTTATTTCATGAGGGTAAGTCTATTTACACTATAACATTCAGGTTTGGATCCTTCTCTCATAAGAAAATGCAAACTGCATATTATCCATTATTTAAACCCAGACAAGCAGTTTTTACAAGCTTTACGACAATTAGGTGCAAATGAGTCTTTATAGGCAAAATTGCTTTATTTCATGAGGGTAAGTATATTTACACTATAACATTCAGGTTTGGATCATTTTCTCATAAGAAAATGCAAACTGCATATTTACTATCATTTTCACGCAGACAAGCAGTTTTTACATGCTTCACGACAATTGCGTGCAAATGAGTCCTTATAGGCAAAATTGCTTTATTTTACAAAGGTAAGTCTATTTACACTATAACATTCAGGTTTGGATCATTCTCTCATAAGAAAATGCAATCTGCATATTAACCATTATTTTAACGCATACAAGCAGTTTTTACATGCTTTATGACAATTAGGGGCAAATGAGTCCTTATAAGCAAAATTGCTTTATTTCATGAAGGTAAGTCTATTTACACTATAACATTCAGGTTTGGATCATTCTCTCATAAGAAAATGCAAACTGCATATTAACCATTATTTAAACGCAGACAAGCAGTTTTTACATGCTTTACGACAATTAGGTGCAAATGAGTCTTTATAGGCAAAATTGCTTTATTTCATGAGGGTAAGTCTATTTACACTATAACATTCAGGTTTGGGTCATTCTCTCATAAGAAAATGCAAACTGCATATTTACTATCATTTTAACGCATACAAGCAGTTTTTACATGCTTTATGACAATTAGGTGCAAATGAGTCTTTATAGGCAAAATTGCTTTATTTCATGAGGGTAAGTCTATTTACACTATAACATTCAGGTTTGGATCATTCTCTCATAAGAAAATGCAAACTGCATATTAACCATTATTTTAACGCAGACAAGCAGTTTTTACATGCTTCACGACAATTGCGTGCAAATGAGTCCTTATAGGCAAAAAGGCTTTATTTTACAAAGGTAAGTCTATTTTCACTATAATATTCAGGTTTGGATCATTCTCTCATAAGAAAATGCAAACTGCATATTATACATTATTTTAACGCATACAAGCAGTTTTTACATGCTTTAAGACAATAAGGGGCAAATAAGTCCTTATAGGCAAAAATGCTTTATTTCATGAGGGTAAGTCTATTTACACTATAACGTTCAGGTTTGGATCATTCTCTTATAAGAAAATGCAAACTGCATATTTACTATCATTTTCACGCAGACAAGCAGTTTTTACATGCTTCACGACAATTGCGTGCAAATGAGTCCTTATAGGCAAAATTGCTTTATTTTACAAAGGTAAGTCTACTTTCACTATAACATTCAGGTTTGGATCATTCTCTCATAAGAAAATGCAAACTGCATATTTACCATTATTTTAACGCATACAAGCAGTTTTTACATGCTTTATGACAATTAGGGGCAAATGAGTTCTTATAGGCAAAATTGCTTTATTTCATGAAGGTAAGTCTATTTACACTATAACATTCAGGTTTGGATCTTTCTCTCATAAGAAAATGCAAACTGCATATTTACTATCATTTTCACGCAGACAAGCAGTTTTCACATGTTTTACGACAATTAGGTGGAAATAAGTCCATAAAGGCAAAATTGTTTTATTTCACAAAGGTAAGTCTACTTTCACTATAACATTCAGGTTTGGATCATTCTCTCATAAGAAAATGCAAACTGCATATTAACCATTATTTTAACGCAGACAAGCAGTTTTTATATGCTTCACGACAATTGCGTGCAAATGAGTCCTTATAAGCAAAATTGCTTTATTTTACAAAGGTAAGTCTATTTACACTATAACATTCAGGTTTGGATCATTCTCTCATAAGAAAATGAAAAACTGCATATTTACTATCATTTTCACGCAGACAAGCAGTTTTCACATGTTTTACGACAATTAGGTGGAAATAAGTCCTTAAAGGCAAAATTGTTTTATTTCACAAAGGTAAGTCTACTTTCACTATAACATTCAGGTTTGGATCATTCTCTCATAAGAAAATGCAAACTGCATATTAACCATTATTTTAACGCAGACAAGCAGTTTTTATATGCTTCACGACAATTGCGTGCAAATGAGTCCTTATAAGCAAAATGGCTTTATTTTACAAAGGTAAGTCTATTTACACTATAACATTCAGGTTTGGATCCTTCTCTCATAAGAAAATGCAAACGGCATATTAACCATTATTTTAACGCATACAAGCAGTTTTTACATGTTTTATGACAATTAGGGGCAAATGAGTCCTTATAGGCAAAATTGCTTTTTTTCATAAAGGTAAGTCTATTTACACTATAACATTCAGGTTTGGATCTTTCTCTCATAAGAAAATGCAAACTGCATATTAACCATTATTTAAACGCAGACAAGCAGTTTTTACATGCTTTACGACAATTAGGTGCAAATGAGTCTTTATAGGCAAAAATGCTTTATTTCATGTGGGTAAGTCTATTTACACTAAAACATTCAGGTTTGGATCATTCTCTCAAAAGAAAATGCAAACTGCATATTATACATTATTTTAACGCATACAAGCAGTTTTTACATGCTTTATGACAATAAGGGGCAAATAAGTCCTTATAGGCAAAATTGCTTTATTTTATGAAGGTAAGTCTATTTACACTATAACATTCAGGTTTGGATCATTCTCTCATAAGAAAATGCAAACTGCATATTAACCATTATTTTAACGCTGACAAGCAGTTTTTACATGCTTTATGACAATTAGGGGCAAATGAGTCCTTATAGCCAAAATTGCTTTATTTCATGAAGGTTAGTCTATTTACACTATAACATTCAGGTTTGGATCATTCTCTCATAAGAAAATGCAAACTGCATATTAACCATTATTTTAACGCAGACAAGCAGTTTTTACATGCTTCACGACAATTGCGTGCAAATGAGTCCTTATAGGCAAAATTGCTTTATTTTAGAAAGGTTAGTCTATTTACACTATAACATTCAGGTTTGGATCATTTTCTCAAAAGATAATGCAAACTGATCATTTCCTATTATTTTCACTCAGACAAGCAGTATTTACATGCTTTATGACAATTAGGTGCAAATGAGTCCTTATAGGCAAAATTGCTTTATTTCATGAAGGTAAGTCTACTTACACTATAACATTCAAGTTTGGATCATTCTCTCAAAAGATAATGCAAACTGATAATTTCCTATTATTTTCACGCAGACAAAAAGTATTTACATGCTTTATGACAATTAGGTGCAAATGTGTCCTAATAGGCAGAATTGCTTTATTTCACAAAGGTAAGTCTACTTTCACTATAATATTCAGGGCTGGATCATTCTCTCATAAGAAAATGCAAACTGCATATTTACTATCATTTTTACGCAAACAAGCAGTTTTTACATGCTTCACGACAATTGCGTGCAAATGAGTCCTTATAGGCAAAATTGCTTTATTTTACAAAGGTAAGTCTATTTATATTATAACATTCAGGTTTGGATCATTTTCTCAAAAGATAATGCAAACTGATCATTTCCTATTTTTTTCACGCAGACAAGCAGTATTTACATGCTTTATGACAATTAGGTGCAAATGTGTCCTTATAGGCAAAATTGCTTTATTCACAAAGGTAAGTCTACTTTCACTATATTATTCAGGGTTGGATCATTCTCTCATAAGAAAATGCAAACTGCATATTAACCATTATTTTAACGCAGACAAACAGTTTTTACATGCTTCACGACAATTGCGTGCAAATGAGTCCTTATAGGCAAAATTGCTTTATTTTACAAAGGTAAGTCTATTTACACTATAACATTCAGGTTTGGATCATTCTCTCATAAGAAAATGCAAACTGCATATTAACCATTATTTTAACGCTGACAAGCAGTTTTTACATGCTTTACGACAATTAGATGCAAATGAGTCCTTATAGGCAAAAGTGCTTTATTTCATGAGGGTAAGTCTATTTACACTATAACATTCAGGTTTGGATCATTCTCTCATAAGAAAATGCAAACTGAATATTGACTATCATTTTCACGCAGACAAGCAGTTTTACATGGTTTACGACAATTAGGTGCAAATAAGTCCTTAAAGGAAAAATTGCTTTATTTTACAAAGGTAAGTCTATTTATATTATAACATACAGGTTTGGATCATTTTCTCAAAAGATAATGCAAACTGATCATTTCCTATTTTTTTCACGCAGCCTAGCAGTATTTACATGCTTTATGACAATTAGGTGCAAATGTGTCCTTATAGGCAGAATTGCTTTATTTCACAAAGGTAAGTCTACTTTCACTATAATATTCAGGGTTGGATCATTCTCTCATAAGAAAATGCAAACTGCATAAAAACCATTATTTTAACGCAACAAGCAGTTTTTACATGCTTTACGACAATTAGGTGCAAATGAGTCCTTATAGGCAAAACTGCTTTATTTCACAAAGGTAAGTTTACTTACACAATAACATTCAGGTTTGGATCATTCTCTCACAAGAAAATGCAAACTGCATATTAACTATTATTTTACGCATACAAGCAGTTTTTACATGCTTTATGACAATTAGGTGCAAATGAGTCCTTATAGGCAAAATTGCTTTATTTCATGAGGGTAAGTCTATTTACACTATAACATTCAGGTTTGGATCCTTCTCTCATAAGAAAATGCAAACTGCATATTATCCATTATTTAAACCCAGACAAGCAGTTTTTACAAGCTTTACGACAATTAGGTGCAAATGAGTCTTTATAGGCAAAATTGCTTTATTTCATGAGGGTAAGTATATTTACACTATAACATTCAGGTTTGGATCATTTTCTCATAAGAAAATGCAAACTGCATATTTACTATCATTTTCACGCAGACAAGCAGTTTTTACATGCTTCACGACAATTGCGTGCAAATGAGTCCTTATAGGCAAAATTGCTTTATTTTACAAAGGTAAGTCTATTTACACTATACCATTCAGGTTTGGATCATTCTCTCATAAGAAAATGCAATCTGCATATTAACCATTATTTTAACGCATACAAGCAGTTTTTACATGCTTTATGACAATTAGGGGCAAATGAGTCCTTATAAGCAAAACTGCTTTATTTCATGAAGGTAAGTCTATTTACACTATAACATTCAGGTTTGGATCATTCTCTCATAAGAAAATGCAAACTGCATATTAACCATTATTTAAACGCAGACAAGCAGTTTTTACATGCTTTACGACAATTAGGTGCAAATGAGTCTTTATAGGCAAAATTGCTTTATTTCATGAGGGTAAGTCTATTTACACTATAACATTCAGGTTTGGGTCATTCTCTCATAAGAAAATGCAAACTGCATATTTACTATCATTTTAACGCATACAAGCAGTTTTTACATGCTTTATGACAATTAGGTGCAAATGAGTCTTTATAGGCAAAATTGCTTTATTTCATGAGGGTAAGTCTATTTACACTATAACATTCAGGTTTGGATCATTCTCTCATAAGAAAATGCAAACTGCATATTAACCATTATTTTAACGCAGACAAGCAGTTTTTACATGCTTCACGACAATTGCGTGCAAATGAGTCCTTATAGGCAAAAAGGCTTTATTTTACAAAGGTAAGTCTATTTTCACTATAATATTCAGGTTTGGATCATTCTCTCATAAGAAAATGCAAACTGCATATTATACATTATTTTAACGCATACAAGCAGTTTTTACATGCTTTAAGACAATAAGGGGCAAATAAGTCCTTATAGGCAAAAATGCTTTATTTCATGAGGGTAAGTCTATTTACACTATAACGTTCAGGTTTGGATCATTCTCTTATAAGAAAATGCAAACTGCATATTTACTATCATTTTCACGCAGACAAGCAGTTTT
Source organism: Xanthostigma xanthostigma (assembly GCA_963575645.1). Taxonomy (NCBI): domain Eukaryota; kingdom Metazoa; phylum Arthropoda; class Insecta; order Raphidioptera; family Raphidiidae; genus Xanthostigma; species Xanthostigma xanthostigma. The sequence continues at coordinate 32,593,526 of OY754470.1, read as the reverse complement.
TACATGCTTCACGACAATTGCGTGCAAATGAGTCCTTATAGGCAAAATTGCTTTATTTTACAAAGGTAAGTCTACTTTCACTATAACATTCAGGTTTGGATCATTCTCTCATAAGAAAATGCAAACTGCATATTTACCATTATTTTAACGCATACAAGCAGTTTTTACATGCTTTATGACAATTAGGGGCAAATGAGTTCTTATAGGCAAAATTGCTTTATTTCATGAAGGTAAGTCTATTTACACTATAACATTCAGGTTTGGATCTTTCTCTCATAAGAAAATGCAAACTGCATATTTACTATCATTTTCACGCAGACAAGCAGTTTTCACATGTTTTACGACAATTAGGTGGAAATAAGTCCTTAAAGGCAAAATTGTTTTATTTCACAAAGGTAAGTCTACTTTCACTATAACATTCAGGTTTGGATCATTCTCTCATAAGAAAATGCAAACTGCATATTAACCATTATTTTAACGCAGACAAGCAGTTTTTATATGCTTCACGACAATTGCGTGCAAATGAGTCCTTATAAGCAAAATTGCTTTATTTTACAAAGGTAAGTCTATTTACACTATAACATTCAGGTTTGGATCATTCTCTCATAAGAAAATGAAAAACTGCATATTTACTATCATTTTCACGCAGACAAGCAGTTTTCACATGTTTTACGACAATTAGGTGGAAATAAGTCCTTAAAGGCAAAATTGTTTTATTTCACAAAGGTAAGTCTACTTTCACTATAACATTCAGGTTTGGATCATTCTCTCATAAGAAAATGAAAACTGCATATTAACCATTATTTTAACGCAGACAAGCAGTTTTTATATGCTTCACGACAATTGCGTGCAAATGAGTCCTTATAAGCAAAATGGCTTTATTTTACAAAGGTAAGTCTATTTACACTATAACATTCAGGTTTGGATCCTTCTCTCATAAGAAAATGCAAACGGCATATTAACCATTATTTTAACGCATACAAGCAGTTTTTACATGCTTTATGACAATTAGGGGCAAATGAGTCCTTATAGGCAAAATTGCTTTTTTTCATAAAGGTAAGTCTATTTACACTATAACATTCAGGTTTGGATCTTTCTCTCATAAGAAAATGCAAACTGCATATTAACCATTATTTAAACGCAGACAAGCAGTTTTTACATGCTTTACGACAATTAGGTGCAAATGAGTCTTTATAGGCAAAAATGCTTTATTTCATGTGGGTAAGTCTATTTACACTAAAACATTCAGGTTTGGATCATTCTCTCATAAGAAAATGCAAACTGCATATTATACATTATTTTAACGCATACAAGCAGTTTTTACATGCTTTATAACAATAAGGGGCAAATAAGTCCTTATAGGCAAAATTGCTTTATTTTATAAGGGTAAGTCTATTTACACTATAACATTCAGGTTTGGATCTTTCTCTCATAAGAAAATGCAAACTGCATATTTACTATCATTTTAACGCATACAAGCAGTTTTTACATGCTTTATGACATTTAGGTGCAAATGAGTCTTTATAGGCAAAATTGCTTTATTTCATGAGGGTAAGTCTATTTACACTAAAACATTCAGGTTTGGATCATTCTCTCATAAGAAAATGCAAACTGCATATTAACCATTATTTTAACGCAGACAAGCAGTTTTTACATGCTTCACGACAATTGCGTGCAAATGAGTCCTTATAGGCAAAATTGCGTTATTTTACAAAGGTAAGTCTATTTTCACTATAACATTCAGGTTTGGATCATTCTCTCATAAGAAAATGCAAACTGCATATTAACCATTATTTTAACGCATACAAGCAGTTTTTACATGCTTTATGACAATTAGGGGCAAATGAGTCCTTATAGGCAAAATTGCTTTATTTCATGAAGGTAAGTCTATTTACACTATAACATTCAGGTTTGGATCTTTCTCTCATAAGAAAATGCAAACTGCATATTTACTGTCATTTTCACGCAGACAAGCAGTTTTCACATGTTTTACGACAATTAGGTGGAAGTAAGTCCTTAAAGTAAAAATTGTTTTATTTCACAAAGGTAAGTCTACTTTCACTATAACATTCAGGTTTGGATCATTCTCTCATAAGAAAATGCAAACTGCATATTAACCATTATTTTAACGCAGACAAGCAGTTTTTATATGCTTCACGACAATTGCGTGCAAATGAGTCCTTATAAGCAAAATTGCTTTATTTTACATAGGTAAGTCTATTTACACTATAACATTCAGGTTTGGATCATTCTCTCATAAGAAAATGCAAACTGCATATTAACCATTATTTAAACGCAGACAAGCAGTTTTCACATGTTTTACGACAATTAGGTGGAAATAAGTCCTTAAAGGCAAAATTGTTTTATTTCACAAAGGTAAGTCTACTTTCACTATAACATTCAGGTTTGGATCATTCTCTCATAAGAAAATGCAAACTGCATATTAACCATTATTTTAACGCAGACAAGCAGTTTTTATATGCTTCACGACAATTGCGTGCAAATGAGTCCTTATAAGCAAAATTGCTTTATTTTACAAAGGTAAGTCTATTTACACTTTAACATTCAGGTTTGGATCATTCTCTCATAAGAAAATGCAAACTGCATATTTACTATCATTTTCACGCAGACAAGCAGTTTTCACATGTTTTACGACAATTAGGTGGAAATAAGTCCTTAAAGGCAAAATTGTTTTATTTCACAAAGGTAAGTCTACTTTCACTATAACATTCAGGTTTTGATCATTCTCTCATAAGAAAATGCAAACTGCATATTAACCATTATTTTAACGCAGACAAGCAGTTTTTATATGCTTCACGACAATTGCGTGCAAATGAGTCTTTATAAGCAAAATTGCTTTATTTTACAAAGGTAAGTCTATTTACACTATAACATTCAGGTTTGGATCCTTCTCTCATAAGAAAATGCAAACGGCATATTAACCATTATTTTAACGCATACAAGCAGTTTTTACATGCTTTATGACAATTAGGGGCAAATGAGTCCTTATAGGCAAAATTGCTTTATTTCATGAAGGTAAGTCTATTTACACTAAAACATTCAGGTTTGGATCATTCTCTCATAAGAAAATGCAAACGGCATATTAACCATTATTTTAACGCATACAAGCAGTTTTTACATGCTTTATGACAATTAGGGGCAAATGAGTCCTTATAGGCAAAATTGCTTTATTTCATGAAGGTAAGTCTATTTACACTATACATTCAGGTTTGGATCTTTCTCTCATAAGAAAATGCAAACTGCATATTAACCATTATTTAAAACGCAGACAAGCAGTTTTTACATGCTTTAGGACAATTAGGTGCAAATGAGTCTTTATAGGCAAAATTGCTTTATTTCATAAGGGTAAGTCTATTTACACTAAAACATTGAGGTTTGGATCATTCTCTCATAAAAAAATGCAAACTGCATATTATACATTATTTTAACGCATACAAGCAGTTTTTACATGCTTTATGACAATAAGGGGCAAATAAGTCCTTATAGGCAAAATTGCTTTATTTTATGAGGGTAAGTCTATTTACACTATAACATTCAGGTTTGGATCATTCTCTCATAAGAAAATGCAAACTGCATATTAACCATTATTTTAACGCATACAAGCAGTTTTTACATGCTTTATGACAATTAGGGGCAAATGAGTCTTTATAGGCAAAATTGCTTTATTTCATGAAGGTAAGTCTATTTACACTATAACATTCAGGTTTGGATCTTTCTCTCATAAGAAAATGCAAACTGCATGTTTACTGTCATTTTCACGCAGACAAGCAGTTTTCACATGTTTTACGACAATTAGGTGGAAGTAAGTCCTTAAAGGCAAAATTGTTTTATTTCACAAAGGTAAGTCTACTTTCACTATAACATTCAGGTTTGGATCATTCTCTCATAAGAAAATGCAAACTGCATATTAACCATTATTTTAACGCAGACAAGCAGTTTTTATATGCTTCACGACAATTGCGTGCAAATGAGTCACTATAAGCAAAATTGCTTTATTTTACAAAGGTAAGTCTATTTACACTATAACATTCAGGTTTGGATCCTTCTCTCATAAGAAAATGCAAACTGCATATTAACCATTATTTTATGGCATACAAGCAGTTTTTACATGCTTTATGACAATTAGGGGCAAATGAGTCCTTATAGGCAAAATTGTTTTATTTCATGAAGGTAAGTCTATTTACACTATAACATTCAGGTTTGGATCTTTCTCTCATAAGAAAATGCAAACTGCATATTAACCATTATTTAAACGCAGACAAGCAGTTTTTACATGCTTTACGACAATTAGGTGGAAATGAGTCTTTATAGGCAAAATTGCTTTATTTCATGAGGGTAAGTCTATTTACACTATAACATTCAGGTTTGGATCATTCTCTCATAAGAAAATGCAAACTGCATATTATACATTATTTTAACGCATACAAGCAGTTTTTACATGCTTTATGACAATAAGGGGCAAATGAGTCCTTATAGGCAAAATTGCTTTATTACATGAAGGTAAGTCTATTTACACTATAACATTCAGGTTTGGATCATTCTCTCATAAGAAAATGCAAACTGCATATTAAACATTATTTTAACGCTGACAAGCAGTTTTTACATGCTTTATGACAATTAGGGGCAAATGAGTCCTTATAGGCAAAATTGCTTTATTTTATGAGGGTAAGTCTATTTACACTATAACGTTCAGGTTTGGATCATTCTCTCATAAGAAAATGCAAACTGCATATTAACCATTATTTAAACGTAGACAAGCAGATTTCACATGCTTTACGACAATTAGGTGCAAATGAATCTTTATAGGCAAAATTGCTTTATTTTATGAGGGTAAGTCTATTTACACTATAACGTTCAGGTTTGGATCGTTCTCTCATAAGAAAATGCAAACTGCATATTTACTATCAATTTCACGCAGAAAGTAGTTTTTACATGCTTCACGACAATTGCGTGCAAATGAGTCCTTATAGGCAAAATTGCTTTATTTTACAAAGGTAAGTCTATTTACACTATACATTCAGGTTTGGATCATTCTCTCATAAGAAAATGCAAACTGCATATTTACTATCATTTTAACGCATACAAGCAGTTTTCACATGCTTTATGACAATTAGGTGCAAATGAGTCTTTATAGGCAAAATTGCTTTATTTCATGAGGGTAAGTCTATTTACACTAAAACTTTCAGGTTTGGATCATTCTCTCATAAGAAAATGTAAACTGCATATTAACCATTATTTTAACGCAGACAAGCAGTTTTTACATGCTTCACGACAATTGCGTGCAAATGAGTCCTTATAGGCAAAATTGCTTTATTTTACAAAGGTAAGTCTATTTACACTATAACATTCAGGTTTGGATCATTCTCCTATAAGAAAATGCAAACTGCATATTTACTATCATTTTCACGCAGACAAGCAGTTTTTACATGCTTCCCGACAATTGCGTGCAAATGAGTCCTTATAGGCAAAATTGCTTTATTTTACAAAGGTAAGTCTATTTACACTATAACATTCAGGTTTAGATCATTCTCTCATAAGAAAATGCAATCTGCATATTAACCAATATTTTAACGCATACAAGCAGTTTTTACATGCTTTATGACAATTAGGGGCAAATGAGTCCTTATAGGCAAAATTGCTTTATTTCATTAAGATAAGTCTATTTACACTATAACATTCAGGTTTGGATCATTCTCTCATAAGAAAATGCAAACTGCATATTAACCATTATTTAAACGCAGACAAGATGTTTTTACATGCTTTACGACAATTAGGTGCAAATGAGTCTTTATAGGCAAAATTGCTTTATTTCATGAGGGTAAGTCTATTTACACTATAACATTCAGGTTTGGATCATTCTCTCATAAGAAAATGCAAACTGCATATTTACTATCATTTTCACGCAGACAAGCAGTTTTGACATGCTTCACGACAATTGCGTGCAAATGAGTCCTTATAGGCAAAATTGCTTTATTTTACAAAGGTAAATCTATTTACACTATAACATTCAGGTTTGGATCTTTCTCTCATAAGAAAATGCAAACTGCATATTAACCATTTTTTTAACGCATACAAGCAGTTTTTACATGCTTTATGACAATTAGGGGCAAATGAGTCCTTATAGGCAAAATTGCTTTACTTCATGAAGGTAAGTCTATTTACACTATAACATTCAGGTTTGGATCTTTCTCTCATATGAAAATGCAAACTGCATATTTACTATCATTTTCACGCAGACAAGCAGTTTTCACATGTTTTACGACAATTAGGTGGAAGTAAGTCCTTAAAGGCAAAATTGTTTTATTTCACAAAGGTAAGTCTACTTTCACTATAACATTCAGGTTTGGATCATTCTCTCATAAGAAAATGCAAACTGCATATTAACCATTATTTTAACGCAGACAAGCAGTTTTTATATGCTTCACAATTGCCTGCAAATGAGTCCTTATAAGCAAAATTGCTTTATTTTACAAAGGTAAGTCTATTTACACTATAACATTCAGGTTTGGATCATTCTCTCATAAGAAAATGCAAACTGCATATTAACCATTATTTAAACGCAGACAAGCAGATTTCACATGCTTTACGACAATTAGGTGCAAATGAATCTTTATAGGCAAAATTGCTTTTTTTCATAAAGGTAAGTCTATTTACACTATAACATTCAGGTTTGGATCTTTCTCTCATAAGAAAATGCAAACTGCATATTAACCATTATTTAAACGCAGACAAGCAGTTTTTACATGCTTTACGACAATTAGGTGCGAATGAGTCTTTATAGGCAAAAATGCTTTATTTCATGTGGGTAAGTCTATTTACACTAAAACATTCAGGTTTGGATCATTCTCTCATAAGAAAATGCAAACTGCATATTAACCATTATTTTAACGCAGACAAGCAGTTTTTATATGCTTCACGACAATTGCGTGCAAATGAGTCCTTATAAGCAAAATGGCTTTATTTTACAAAGGTAAGTCTATTTACACTATAACATTCAGGTTTGGATTCTTCTCTCATAAGAAAATGCAAACGGCATATTAACCATTATTTTAACGCATACAAGCAGTTTTTACATGCTTTATGACAATTAGGGGCAAATGAGTCCTTATAGGCAAAATTGCTTTTTTTCATAAAGGTAAGTCTATTTACACTATAACATTCAGGTTTGGATCATTCTCTCATAAGAAAATGCAAACTGCATATTAACCATTATTTAAACGCAGACAAGCAGTTTTTACATGCTTTACGACAATTAGGTGCGAATGAGTCTTTATAGGCAAAAATGCTTTATTTCATGTGGGTAAGTCTATTTACACTAAAACATTCAGGTTTGGATCATTCTCTCATAAGAAAATGCAAACTGCATATTATACATTATTTTAACGCATACAAGCAGTTTTTACATGCTTTATAACAATAAGGGGCAAATGAGTCCTTATAGGCAAAATTGCTTTATTTCATGAAGGTAAGTCTATTTACACTATAACATTCAGGTTTGGATCTTTCTCTCATAAGAAAATGCAAACTGCATATTTACTGTCATTTTCACGCAGACAAGCAGTTTTCACATGTTTTACGACAATTAGGTGGAAATAAGTCCTTAAAGGCTAAATTGTTTTATTTCACAAAGGTAAGTCTACTTTCACTATAACATTCAGGTTTGGATCATTCTCTCATAAGAAAATGCAAACTGCATATTAACCATTATTTTAACGCAGACAAGCAGTTTTTATATGCTTCACGACAATTGCGTGCAAATTAGTCCTTATAAGCAAAATTGCTTTATTTTTCAAAGGTAAGTCTATTTACACTATAACATTCAGGTTTGGATCATTCTCTCATAAGAAAATGCAAACTGCATATTTACTATCATTTTCACGCAGACAAGCAGTTTTCACATGTTTTACGACAATTAGGTGGAAATAAGTCCTTAAAGGCAAAATTGTTTTATTTCACAAAGGTAAGTCTACTTTCACTATAACATTCAGGTTTTGATCATTCTCTCATAAGAAAATGCAAACTGCATATTAACCATTATTTTAACGCAGACAAGCAGTTTTTATATGCTTCACGACAATTGCGTGCAAATGAGTCTTTATAAGCAAAATTGCTTTATTTTACAAAGGTAAGTCTATTTACACTATAAAATTCAGGTTTGGATCCTTCTCTCATAAGAAAATGCAAAACGGCATATTAACCATTATTTTAACGCATACAAGCAGTTTTTACATGCTTTACGACAATTAGGTGCAAATGAGTCTTTATAGGCAAAATTACTTTATTTCATGAGGGTAAGTCTATTTACACTAAAACATTCAGGTTTGGATCATTCTCTCATAAGAAAATGCAAACTGCATATTATACATTATTTTAACGCATACAAGCAGTTTTTACATGCTTTATGACAATAAGGGGCAAATGAGTCCTTATAGGCAAAATTGCTTTATTTCATGAAGGTAAGTCTATTTACACTATAACATTCAGGTTTGGATCATTCTCTCATAAGAAAATGCAAACGGCATATTAACCATTATTTTAACGCATACAAGCAGTTTTTACATGCTTTATGACAATTAGGGGCAAATGAGTCATTATAGGCAAAATTGCTTTATTTCATGAAGGTAAGTCTATTTACACTATAACATTCAGGTTTGGATCTTTCTCTCATAAGAAAATGCAAACTGCATATTAACCATTATTTAAACGCAGACAAGCAGTTTTTACATGCTTTAAGACATTTAGGTGCAAATGAGTCTTTATAGGCAAAATTGCTTTATTTTATAAGGGTAAGTCTATTTACACTAAAACATTGAGGTTTGGATCATTCTCTCATAAAAAAATGCAAACTGCATATTATACATTATTTTAACGCATACAAGCAGTTTTTACATGCTTTATGACAATAAGGGGCAAATAAGTCCTTATAGGCAAAATTGTTTTATTTTATGAGGGTAAGTCTATTTACACTATAACATTCAGGTTTGGATTATTCTCTCATAAGAAAATGCAAACTGCATATTAACCATTATTTTAACGCATACAAGCAGTTTTTACATGCTTTATGACAATTAGGGGCAAATGAGTCTTTATAGGCAAAATTGCTTTATTTCATGAAGGTAAGTCTATTTACACTATAACATTCAGGTTTGGATCTTTCTCTCATAAGAAAATGCAAACTGCATATTTACTGTCATTTTCACGCAGACAAGCAGTTTTCACATGTTTTACGACAATTAGGTGGAAGTAAGTCCTTAAAGGCAAAATTGTTTTATTTCACAAAGGTAAGTCTTCTTTCACTATAACATTCAGGTTTGGATCATTCTCTCATAAGAAAATGCAAACTGCATATTAACCATTATTTTAACGCAGACAAGCAGTTTTTATATGCTTCACGACAATTGCGTGCAAATGAGTCACTATAGGCAAAATTGCTTTATTTTACAAAGGTAAGTCTATTTACACTATAACATTCAGGTTTGAATCCTTCTCTCATAAGAAAATGCAAACTGCATATTAACCATTATTTTATGGCATACAAGCAGTTTTTACATGCTTTATGACAATTAGGGGCAAATGAGTCATTATAGGCAAAATTGTTTTATTTCATGAAGGTAAGTCTATTTACACTATAACATTCAGGTTTGGATCTTTCTCTCATAAGAAAATGCAAACTGCATATTAACCATTATTTAAACGCAGACAAGCAGTTTTTACATGCTTTACGACAATTAGGTGCAAATGAGTCTTTATAGGCAAAATTGCTTTATTTCATGAGGGTAAGTCTATTTACACTATAACATTCAGGTTTGGATCATTCTCTCATAAGAAAATGCAAACTGGATATTATACATTATTTTAACGCATACAAGCAGTTTTTACATGCTTTATGACAATAAGGGGCAAATGAGTCCTTATAGGCAAAATTGCTTTATTTCATGAAGGTAAGTCTATTTACACTATAACATTCAGGTTTGGATCATTCTCTCATAAGAAAATGCAAACTGCATATTATACATTATTTTAACGCATACAAGCAGTTTTTACATGCTTTACGACAATTAGGTGCAAATGAGTCTTTATAGGCAAAATTGCTTTATTTCATGAGGGTAAGTCTATTTACACTATAACATTCAGGTTTGGATCATTCGCTCATAAGAAAATGCAAACTGCATATTAACCATTATTTTAACGCAGACAAGCAGTTTTTACATACTTCACGACAATTGCGTGCAAATGAGTCCTTATAGGCAAAATAGCTTTATTTTACAAAGGTAAGTCTATTTACACTATAACCTTCAGGTTTGGATCATTCTCTCATAAGAAAATGCAAACTGCATATTAACCATTATTTAAACGCAGACAAGCAGATTTCACATGCTTTACGACAATTAGGTGCAAATGAATCTTTATAGGCAAAATTGCTTTATTTTATGAGGGTAAGTCTATTTACACTATAACGTTCAGGTTTGGATCATTCTCTCATAAGAAAATGCAAACTGCATATTTACTATCAATTTCACGCAGACAAGCAGTTTTTACATGCTTCACGACAATTGCGTGCAAATGAGTCCTTATAGGCAAGATTGCTTTATTTTACAAAGGTAAGTCTATTTACACTATAACATTCAGGTTTGGATCATTCTCTCATAAGAAAATGCAAACTGCATATTTACTATCATTTTAACGCATACAAGCAGTTTTTACATGCTTTATGACAATTAGGTGCAAATGAGTCTTTATAGGCAAAATTGCTTTATTTCATGAGGGTAAGTCTATTTACACTAAAACTTTCAGGTTTGGATCATTCTCTCATAAGAAAATGTAAACTGCATATTAACCATTATTTTAACGCAGACAAGCAGTTATTACATGCTTCACGACAATTGCGAGCAAATGAGTCCTTATAGGCAAAATTGCTTTATTTTACAAAGGTAAGTCTATTTACACTATAACATTCAGGTTTGAATCCTTCTCTCATAAGAAAATGCAAACTGCATATTAACCATTATTTTATGGCATACAAGCAGTTTTTACATGCTTTATGACAATTAAGGGCAAATGAGTCATTATAGGCAAAATTGTTTTATTTCATGAAGGTAAGTCTATTTACACTATAACATTCAGGTTTGGATCTTTCTCTCATAAGAAAATGCAAACTGCATATTAACCATTATTTAAACGCAGACAAGCAGTTTTTACATGCTTTACGACAATTAGGTGCAAATGAGTCTTTATAGGCAAAATTGCTTTATTTCATGAGGGTAAGTCTATTTACACTATAACATTCAGGTTTGGATCATTCTCTCATAAGAAAATGCAAACTGCATATTATACATTATTTTAACGCATACAAGCAGTTTTTACATGCTTTATGACAATAAGGGGCAAATGAGTCCTTATAGGCAAAATTGCTTTATTTCATGAAGGTAAGTCTATTTACACTATAACATTCAGGTTTGGATCATTCTCTCATAAGAAAATGCAAACTGCATATTATACATTATTTTAACGCATACAAGCAGTTTTTACATGCTTTACGACAATTAGGTGCAAATGAGTCTTTATAGGCAAAATTGCTTTATTTCATGAGGGTAAGTCTATTTACACTATAACATTCAGGTTTGGATCATTCGCTCATAAGAAAATGCAAACTGCATATTAACCATTATTTTAACGCAGACAAGCAGTTTTTACATACTTCACGACAATTGCGTGCAAATGAGTCCTTATAGGCAAAATAGCTTTATTTTACAAAGGTAAGTCTATTTACACTATAACCTTCAGGTTTGGATCATTCTCTCATAAGAAAATGCAAACTGCATATTAACCATTATTTAAACGCAGACAAGCAGATTTCACATGCTTTACGACAATTAGGTGCAAATGAATCTTTATAGGCAAAATTGCTTTATTTTATGAGGGTAAGTCTATTTACACTATAACGTTCAGGTTTGGATCATTCTCTCATAAGAAAATGCAAACTGCATATTTACTATCAATTTCACGCAGACAAGCAGTTTTTACATGCTTCACGACAATTGCGTGCAAATGAGTCCTTATAGGCAAGATTGCTTTATTTTACAAAGGTAAGTCTATTTACACTATAACATTCAGGTTTGGATCATTCTCTCATAAAAAAATGCAAACTGCATATTATACATTATTTTAACGCATACAAGCAGTTTTTACATGCTTTATGACAATAAGGGGCAAATAAGTCCTTATAGGCAAAATTGTTTTATTTTATGAGGGTAAGTCTATTTACACTATAACATTCAGGTTTGGATTATTCTCTCATAAGAAAATGCAAACTGCATATTAACCATTATTTTAACGCATACAAGCAGTTTTTACATGCTTTATGACAATTAGGGGCAAATGAGTCTTTATAGGCAAAATTGCTTTATTTCATGAAGGTAAGTCTATTTACACTATAACATTCAGGTTTGGATCTTTCTCTCATAAGAAAATGCAAACTGCATATTTACTGTCATTTTCACGCAGACAAGCAGTTTTCACATGTTTTACGACAATTAGGTGGAAGTAAGTCCTTAAAGGCAAAATTGTTTTATTTCACAAAGGTAAGTCTACTTTCACTATAACATTCAGGTTTGGATCATTCTCTCATAAGAAAATGCAAACTGCATATTAACCATTATTTTAACGCAGACAAGCAGTTTTTATATGCTTCACGACAATTGCGTGCAAATGAGTCACTATAGGCAAAATTGCTTTATTTTACAAAGGTAAGTCTATTTACACTATAACATTCAGGTTTGAATCCTTCTCTCATAAGAAAATGCAAACTGCATATTAACCATTATTTTATGGCATACAAGCAGTTTTTACATGCTTTATGACAATTAGGGGCAAATGAGTCATTATAGGCAAAATTGTTTTATTTCATGAAGGTAAGTCTATTTACACTATAACATTCAGGTTTGGATCTTTCTCTCATAAGAAAATGCAAACTGCATATTAACCATTATTTAAACGCAGACAAGCAGTTTTTACATGCTTTACGACAATTAGGTGCAAATGAGTCTTTATAGGCAAAATTGCTTTATTTCATGAGGGTAAGTCTATTTACACTATAACATTCAGGTTTGGATCATTCTCTCATAAGAAAATGCAAACTGCATATTATACATTATTTTAACGCATACAAGCAGTTTTTACATGCTTTATGACAATAAGGGGCAAATGAGTCCTTATAGGCAAAATTGCTTTATTTCATGAAGGTAAGTCTATTTACACTATAACATTCAGGTTTGGATCATTCTCTCATAAGAAAATGCAAACTGCATATTATACATTATTTTAACGCATACAAGCAGTTTTTACATGCTTTACGACAATTAGGTGCAAATGAGTCTTTATAGGCAAAATTGCTTTATTTCATGAGGGTAAGTCTATTTACACTATAACATTCAGGTTTGGATCATTCGCTCATAAGAAAATGCAAACTGCATATTAACCATTATTTTAACGCAGACAAGCAGTTTTTACATACTTCACGACAATTGCGTGCAAATGAGTCCTTATAGGCAAAATAGCTTTATTTTACAAAGGTAAGTCTATTTACACTATAACCTTCAGGTTTGGATCATTCTCTCATAAGAAAATGCAAACTGCATATTAACCATTATTTAAACGCAGACAAGCAGATTTCACATGCTTTACGACAATTAGGTGCAAATGAATCTTTATAGGCAAAATTGCTTTATTTTATGAGGGTAAGTCTATTTACACTATAACGTTCAGGTTTGGATCATTCTCTCATAAGAAAATGCAAACTGCATATTTACTATCAATTTCACGCAGACAAGCAGTTTTTACATGCTTCACGACAATTGCGTGCAAATGAGTCCTTATAGGCAAGATTGCTTTATTTTACAAAGGTAAGTCTATTTACACTATAACATTCAGGTTTGGATCATTCTCTCATAAGAAAATGCAAACTGCATATTTACTATCATTTTAACGCATACAAGCAGTTTTTACATGCTTTATGACAATTAGGTGCAAATGAGTCTTTATAGGCAAAATTGCTTTATTTCATGAGGGTAAGTCTATTTACACTAAAACTTTCAGGTTTGGATCATTCTCTCATAAGAAAATGTAAACTGCATATTAACCATTATTTTAACGCAGACAAGCAGTTATTACATGCTTCACGACAATTGCGAGCAAATGAGTCCTTATAGGCAAAATTGCTTTATTTTACAAAGGTAAGTCTATTTACACTATAACATTCAGGTTTGAATCCTTCTCTCATAAGAAAATGCAAACTGCATATTAACCATTATTTTATGGCATACAAGCAGTTTTTACATGCTTTATGACAATTAAGGGCAAATGAGTCATTATAGGCAAAATTGTTTTATTTCATGAAGGTAAGTCTATTTACACTATAACATTCAGGTTTGGATCTTTCTCTCATAAGAAAATGCAAACTGCATATTAACCATTATTTAAACGCAGACAAGCAGTTTTTACATGCTTTACGACAATTAGGTGCAAATGAGTCTTTATAGGCAAAATTGCTTTATTTCATGAGGGTAAGTCTATTTACACTATAACATTCAGGTTTGGATCATTCTCTCATAAGAAAATGCAAACTGCATATTATACATAATTTTAACGCATACAAGCAGTTTTTACATGCTTTATGACAATAAGGGGCAAATGAGTCCTTATAGGCAAAATTGCTTTATTTCATGAAGGTAAGTCTATTTACACTATAACATTCAGGTTTGGATCATTCTCTCATAAGAAAATGCAAACTGCATATTATACATTATTTTAACGCATACAAGCAGTTTTTACATGCTTTACGACAATTAGGTGCAAATGAGTCTTTATAGGCAAAATTGCTTTATTTCATGAGGGTAAGTCTATTTACACTATAACATTCAGGTTTGGATCATTCGCTCATAAGAAAATGCAAACTGCATATTAACCATTATTTTAACGCAGACAAGCAGTTTTTACATACTTCACGACAATTGCGTGCAAATGAGTCCTTATAGGCAAAATAGCTTTATTTTACAAAGGTAAGTCTATTTACACTATAACCTTCAGGTTTGGATCATTCTCTCATAAGAAAATGCAAACTGCATATTAACCATTATTTAAACGCAGACAAGCAGATTTCACATGCTTTACGACAATTAGGTGCAAATGAATCTTTATAGGCAAAATTGCTTTATTTTATGAGGGTAAGTCTATTTACACTATAACGTTCAGGTTTGGATCATTCTCTCATAAGAAAATGCAAACTGCATATTTACTATCAATTTCACGCAGACAAGCAGTTTTTACATGCTTCACGACAATTGCGTGCAAATGAGTCCTTATAGGCAAGATTGCTTTATTTTACAAAGGTAAGTCTATTTACACTATAACATTCAGGTTTGGATCATTCTCTCATAAGAAAATGCAAACTGCATATTTACTATCATTTTAACGCATACAAGCAGTTTTTACATGCTTTATGACAATTAGGTGCAAATGAGTCTTTATAGGCAAAATTGCTTTATTTCATGAGGGTAAGTCTATTTACACTAAAACTTTCAGGTTTGGATCATTCTCTCATAAGAAAATGTAAACTGCATATTAACCATTATTTTAACGCAGACAAGCAGTTATTACATGCTTCACGACAATTGCGAGCAAATGAGTCCTTATAGGCAAAATTGCTTTATTTTACAAAGGTAAGTCTATTTACACTATAACATTCAGGTTTGGATCATTCTCTCATAAGAAAATGCAAACTGCATATTTACTATCATTTTCACGCAGACAAGCAGTTTTTACTTTTTACATGCTTCACGACAATTGCGTGCAAATAAGTCCTTATAGGCAAAATTGCTTTATTTTACAAAGGTAAGTCTATTTACATTATAACATTCAGGTTTGGATCATTCTCTCATAAAAAAATGCAACCTGCATATTAACCATTATTTTAACGCAGACAAGCAGTTTTTACATGAATCACGACAATTGCGTGCAAATGAGTGCTTATAGGCAAAATTGCTTTATTTTACAAAGGTAAGCCTATTTACACTATAACATTCAGGTTTAGATCATTCTCTCATAAGAAAATGCAAACTGCATATTAACCATTATTTTAACGCATACAAGCAGTTTTTACATGCTTTATGACAGTTAGATGCAAATGAGTCCTTATAGGCAAAACTGCTTTATTTCATTAAGGTAAGTCTATTTACACTATAACATTCAGGTTTGGATCATTCTCTCATAAGAAAATGCAAACTGCATATTAACTATCATTTTCACGCAGACAAGCAGTTTTCACATATTTTACGACAATTAGGTGGAAATAAGTCTTTAAAGGCAAAATTGTTTTATTTCATAAAGGTAAGTCTACTTTCACTATAACATTCAGGTTTGGATCATTCTCTCATAAGAAAATGCAAACTGCATATTAACCATTATTTCAACGCAGACAAGCAGTTTTTATATGCTTCACGACAATTGCGTGCAAATGAGTCCTTATAAGCAAAATTGCTTTATTTTACAAAGGTAAGTCTATTTACACTATAACATTCAGGTTTGGATCCTTCTCTCATAAGAAAATGCAAACTGCATATTAACCATTATTTTAACGCATACAAGCAGTATTTACATGCTTTATGACAATTAGGTGCAAATGTGTCCTTATAGGCAGAATTGCTTTATTTCACAAAGGTAAGTCTACTTTCACTATAATATTCAGGGTTGGATCATTCTCTCATAAGAAAATGCAAACTGCATATTAACCATTATTTTAACGCAACAAGCAGTTTTTACATGCTTTACGACAATTAGGTGCAAATGAGTACTTTTAGGCAAAACTGCTTTATTTCACAAAGGTAAGTTTACTTACACTATAACATTCAAGTTTGGATCATTCTCTCACAAGAAAATGCAAACTGCATATTTACTATCATTTTCACGCAGACAAGCAGTTTTTACATGCTTCCCGACAATTGCGTGCAAATGAGTCCTTATAGGCAAAATTGCTTTATTTTACAAAGGTAAGTCTATTTACACTATAACATTCAGGTTTAGATCATTCTCTCATAAGAAAATGCAATCTGCATATTAACCATTATTTTAACGCATACAAGCAGTTTTTACATGCTTTATGACAATTAGGGGCAAATGAGTCCTTATAGGCAAAATTGCTTTATTTCATGAAGATAAGTCTATTTACACTATAACATTCAGGTTTGGATCATTCTCTCATAAGAAAATGCAAACTGCATATTAACCATTATTTAAACGCAGACAAGATGTTTTTACATGCTTTACGACAATTAGGTGCAAATGAGTCTTTATAGGCAAAATTGCTTTATTTCATGAGGGTAAGTCTATTTCTACTATAACATTCAGGTTTGGATCATTCTCTCATAAGAAAATGCAAACTGCATATTTACTATCATTTTCACGCAGACAAGCAGTTTTTACATGCTTCACGACAATTGCGTGCAAATGAGTCCTTATAGGCAAAATTGCTTTATTTTACAAAGGTAAATCTATTTACACTATAACATTCAGGTTTGGATCTTTCTCTCATAAGAAAATGCAAACTGCATATTAACCATTTTTTTAACGCATACAAGCAGTTTTTACATGCTTTATGACAATTAGGGGCAAATGAGTCCTTATAGGCAAAATTGCTTTACTTCATGAAGGTAAGTCTATTTACACTATAACATTCAGGTTTGGATCTTTCTCTCATATGAAAATGCAAACTGCATATTTACTATCATTTTCACGCAGACAAGCAGTTTTCACATGTTTTACGACAATTAGGTGGAAGTAAGTCCTTAAAGGCAAAATTGGTTTATTTCACAAAGGTAAGTCTACTTTCACAATAACATTCAGGTTTGGATCATTCTCTCATAAGAAAATGCAAACTGCATATTACCCATTATTTTAACGCAGACAAGCAGTTTTTATATGCTTCACAATTGCCTGCAAATGAGTCCTTATAAGCAAAATTGCTTTATTTTACAAAGGTAAGTCTATTTACACTATAACATTCAGGTTTGGATCATTCTCTCATAAGAAAATGCAAACTGCATATTAACCATTATTTTAACGCAGACAAGCAGTTTTTATATGCTTCACGACAATTGCGTGCAAATGAGTCCTTATAAGCAAAATGGCTTTATTTTACAAAGGTAAGTCTATTTACACTATAACATTCAGGTTTGGATTCTTCTCTCATAAGAAAATGCAAACGGCATATTAACCATTATTTTAACGCATACAAGCAGTTTTTACATGCTTTATGACAATTAGGGGCAAATGAGTCCTTATAGGCAAAATTGCTTTATTTCATGAAGGTAAGTCTATTTACACTATAACATTCAGGTTTGGATCTTTCTCTCATAAGAAAATGCAAACTGCATATTTACTGTCATTTTCACGCAGACAAGCAGTTTTCACATGTTTTACGACAATTAGGTGGAAGTAAGTCCTTAAAGGCAAAATTGTTTTATTTCACAAAGGTAAGTCTACTTTCACTATAACATTCAGGTTTGGATCATTTTCTCATAAGAAAATGCAAACTGCATATTAACCATTATTTTAACGCAGACAAGCAGTTTTTATATGCTTCACGACAATTGCGTGCAAATGAGTCCTTATAAGCAAAATTGCTTTATTTTACAAAGGTAAGTCTATTTACACTATAACATTCAGGTTTGGATCATTCTCTCATAAGAAAATGCAAACTGCATATTAACCATTATTTAAACGCAGACAAGCAGATTTCGCATGCTTTACGACAATTAGGTGCAAATGAATCTTTATAGGCAAAATTGCTTTATTTTATGAGGGTAAGTCTATTTACACTATAACGTTCAGGTTTGGATCATTCTCTCATAAGAAAATGCAAACTGCATATTAACCATTATTTAAACGCAGACAAGCAGATTTCACATGCTTTACGACAATTAGGTGCAAATGAATCTTTATAGGCAAAATTGCTTTATTTTATGAGGGTAAGTCTATTTACACTATAACGTTCAGGTTTGGATCATTTTCTCATAAGAAAATGCAAACTGCATATTTACCATCATTTTCACGCAGACAAGCAGTTTTCACATGTTTTACGACAATTATGTGGAAATAAGTCCTTAAAGGCAAAATTGTTTTATTTCACAAAGGTAAGTCTACTTTCACTATAACATTCAGGTTTGGATCATTCTCTCATAAGAAAATGCAAACTGCATATTAACCATTATTTTAACGCAGACAAGCAGTTTTTATATGCTTCACGACAGTTGCGTGCAAATGAGTCCTTATAAGCAAAATTACTTTATTTTACAAAGGTAAGTCTAATTACACTATAACATTCAGGTTTGGATCATTCTCTCATAAGAAAATGCAAACTGCATATTTACTATCATTTTCACGCAGACAAGCAGTTTTCACATGTTTTACGACAATTAGGTGGAAATAAGTCCTTAAAGGCAAAATTGTTTTATTTCACAAAGGTAAGTCTACTTTCACTATAACATTCAGGTTTGGATCATTCTCTCATAAGAAAATGCAAACTGCATATTAACCATTATTTTAACGCAGACAAGCAGTTTTTATATGCTTCACGACCATTGCGTGCAAATGAGTCCTTATAAGCAAAATGGCTATATTTTACAAAGGTAAGTCTATTTACACTATAACATTCAGGTTTGGATCCTTCTCTCATAAGAAAATGCAAACGGCATATTAACCATTATTATAACGCATACAAGCAGTTTTTACATGCTTTATGACAATTAGGGGCAAATGAGTCCTTATAGGCAAAATTGCTTTTTTTCATAAAGGTAAGTCTATTTACACTAAAACATTCAGGTTTGGATCATTCTCTCATAAGAAAATGCAAACTGCATATTAACCATTATTTTAACGCAGACAAGCAGTTTTTACATGCTTCACGACAATTGCGTGCAAATGAGTCCTTATAGGCAAAATTGCGTTATTTTACAAAGGTAAGTCTATTTTCACTATAACATTCAGGTTTGGATCATTCTCTCATAAGAAAATGCAAACTGCATATTAACCATTATTTTAACGCATACAAGCAGTTTTTACATGCTTTATGACAATTAGGGGCAAATGAGTCCTTATAGGCAAAATTGCTTTATTTCATGAAGGTAAGTCTATTTACACTATAACATTCAGGTTTGGATCTTTCTCTCATAAGAAAATTCAAACTGCATATTTACTGTCATTTTCACGCAGACAAGCAGTTTTCACATGTTTTACGACAATTAGGTGGAAGTAAGTCCTTAAAGGCAAAATTGTTTTATTTCACAAAGGTAAGTCTACTTTCACTATAACATTCAGGTTTGGATCATTTTCTCATAAGAAAATGCAAACTGCATATTAACCATTATTTTAACGCAGACAAGCAGTTTTTATATGCTTCACGACAATTGCGTGCAAATGAGTCCTTATAAGCAAAATTGCTTTATTTTACAAAGGTAAGTCTATTTACACTATAACATTCAGGTTTGGATCATTCTCTCATAAGAAAATGCAAACTGCATATTAACCATTATTTAAACGCAGACAAGCAGATTTCGCATGCTTTACGACAATTAGGTGCAAATGAATCTTTATAGGCAAAATTGCTTTATTTTATGAGGGTAAGTCTATTTACACTATAACGTTCAGGTTTGGATCATTCTCTCATAAGAAAATGCAAACTGCATATTAACCATTATTTAAACGCAGACAAGCAGATTTCACATGCTTTACGACAATTAGGTGCAAATGAATCTTTATAGGCAAAATTGCTTTATTTTATGAGGGTAAGTCTATTTACACTATAACGTTCAGGTTTGGATCATTTTCTCATAAGAAAATGCAAACTGCATATTTACCATCATTTTCACGCAGACAAGCAGTTTTCACATGTTTTACGACAATTAGGTGGAAATAAGTCCTTAAAGGCAAAATTGTTTTATTTCCCAGAGGTAAGTCTACTTTCACTATAACATTCAGGTGTGGATCATTCTCTCATAAGAAAATGCATACTGCATATTAACCATTATTTTAACGCAGACAAGCAGTTTTTATATGCTTCACGACAGTTGCGTGCAAATGAGTCCTTATAAGCAAAATTACTTTATTTTACAAAGGTAAGTCTAATTACACTATAACATTCAGGTTTGGATCATTCTCTCATAAGAAAATGCAAACTGCATATTTACTATCATTTTCACGCAGACAAGCAGTTTTCACATGTTTTACGACAATTAGGTGGAAATAAGTCCTTAAAGGCAAAATTGTTTTATTTCACAAAGGTAAGTCTACTTTCACTATAACATTCAGGTTTGGATCATTCTCTCATAAGAAAATGCAAACTGCATATTAACCATTATTTTAACGCAGACAAGCAGTTTTTATATGCTTCACGACAATTGCGTGCAAATGAGTCTTTATAAGCAAAATTGCTTTATTTTACAAAGGTAAGTCTATTTACACTATAACATTCAGGTTTGGATCCTTCTCTCATAAGAAAATGCAAACGGCATATTAACCATTATTTTAACGCATACAAGCAGTTTTTACATGCTTTATGACAATTAGGGGCAAATGAGTCCTTATAGGCAAAATTGCTTTATTTCATGAAGGTAAGTCTATTTACACTATAACATTCAGGTTTGGATCTTTCTCTCATAAGAAAATGCAAACTGCATATTAACCATTATTTAAACGCAGACAAGCAGTTTTTACATGCTTTACGACAATTAGGTGCAAATGAGTCTTTATAGGCAAAATTACTTTATTTCATGAGGGTAAGTCTATTTACACTAAAACATTCAGGTTTGGATCATTCTCTCATAAGAAAATGCAAACTGCATATTATACATTATTTTAACGCATACAAGCAGTTTTTACATGCTTTATGACAATAAGGGGCAAATAAGTCCTTATAGGCAAAATTGCTTTATTTTATGAGGGTAAATCTATTTACACTAAAACATTCAGGTTTGGATCATTCTCTCATAAGAAAATGCAAACGGCATATTAACCATTATTTTAACGCATACAAGCAGTTTTAACATGCTTTACGACAATTAGGTGCAAATGAGTACTTTTAGGCAAAACTGCTTTATTTCACAAAGGTAAGTTTACTTACACTATAACATTCAGGTTTGGATCATTCTCTCACAAGAAAATGCAAACTGCATATTAACTATTATTTTAACGCATACAAGCAGTTTTTACATGCTTTATGACAATTAGGTGCAAATGAGTCCTTATAGGCAAAATTGCTTTATTTCAAGAGGGTAAGTCTATTTGAAGACCTCGGTGCAAGAACCGGGCAACTCCACTTTTTTAAAATGTTGGGAAATCGAAAAAAACCTAATATTTTCAAGAAATTTAAAAAAAAATGTACTGAATGTCACGAGTCCACTAGAGTAAAATTAGATAAGTTGTTTTTACCTAGATACTGCTTTTTATTTGCATTGTAGAAGCTGAAAAAGAAGTTTGAAAAAATGGAGTTGCCTGTTTCTTGCCCCGAAAACCCAAACTTTGAAAATAGAGTCAAAACACATATAATGATTTTGCATTTTTTTATTGAAAATTAAATGTTTGACTTGAAGTATTGTAAACAAATAATATTTTAAATATAGGAAGCATCGCTAACATTTCCTGCGTCTTCATCTTCGTTAACATGGCCAGAATTTGGGTCCTCTTCGTCAACAGTAATGTTTTGAAACATTCGGTTATAGTAATGTTGATCATTTAAGGGTACATACTTATGTACCAGCTGTTTTAGATCCATTATTTTTTTAGGGTTTATATCCAAAGGTGTGAAGTATGCTTTATTATTCGGCATTGAGAGTGGGATATCTCCTTTTTCGTTAATAGAAAATTTTTTAAAAACTGGTAAACCCGAACTCACAGAGCATTCAATAAACTTGTTATTCTTGGTGTACTTCATTAACCTGTAAGTTGATATCGCAAATTTTTCCTTTTTTTGTCCTTTAGGGGCTGATTTGATAAGTTGTTTAAAGTGGTCCGAAAAGTTTAATATCATGACTTGCTCTACAGAAACTACTCTAAATTTTTTTGAAGTTTCTTCTACTAACTTCATCCATTCTGACGGTAGGTATATCCTTTCCTTCTTCCTTTTATTCTTTTCTATAAGTCCAAATGACCTATCACATGGTAGAAAACTGTGTCCTGGTTCCGGATACTGGTGATGTATTTCACTTATTCTGCCATTTATGTTGACCATAGTGAATAGTTTTAAAGAAATCAATCCACCCAAATATAAGTCTTGCTTCTCTTTTGTTCCTATTTCGTTAAAAGAAGTAAGAATAGACATTCTTTGTGCCTCATTAATTATGTCAAAACATTTAAGCCGGCAAGTACAAGACGCTCCCACTATTCTTTTGGGTACAACCTTTTTCACAGAATTGACATGCTCTTCCCCACAGGCTTTTAGCTTTTTCCTCACATTTCTTTGCCAGCCACTTTCATTTCTTACTCGTTTTCTACCTCTTTTTTCTCTCGTCGACGCCCCATCCAAACTTTTGCGAACACGCTTTTTTTTTGTCTTAGGCGGCCGTTCATCCGATGCTCTACTTGTACTAGGTTGATCCAAGTCACTCGGAACATATTCACTCCCCGAATCTTGAAAGGGCTCACATTCAGTTTCCGACGACATTACAACGTATTGAACAATATTGCACGGAACAAACTATAAAACAAACTAATCCCACCGCATACCGCACACGATTGAAGCCGCTGGAAGGCTTACCGCTAAAATCCCCACCCCGACATCTCCCACTACACGCGTACATTTCGGTGCTAAAATCAGGTATCTCCTGGAGTTGCCCGACTCTTGCACCGTAATGGCTTATCAGATAAATCCTTTCCCGTGCTAACTTAGTAGAGAATCGTTGGATTTGCCTGATTCTTGCACCAAAAGATGCGCAACAAAAAATTCTATATGTTAAATACAATAACTCAATTTCGGTCTAAAATGGAGTTGCCCGGTTCTTGCACCGAGGTCTTCATTTACACTATAACATTCAGGTTTGGATCATTCTCTCATAAGAAAATGCAAACTGCATATTATCTATTATTTAAACGCAGACAAGCAGTTTTTACATGCTTTACGACAATTAGGTGCAAATGAGTCTTTATAGGCAAAATTGCTTTATTTCATGAGGGTAAGTTTATTTACACTATAACATTCAGGTTTGGATCATTCTCCTATAAGAAAATGCAAACTGCATATTTACTATCATTTTCACGCAGACAAGCAGTTTTTACATGCTTCACGACAATTGCGTGCAAATGAGTCCTTATAAGCAAAATTGCTTTATTTTACAAAGGTAAGTCTATTTACACTATAACATTCAGGTTTAGATCATTCTCTCATAAGAAAATGCAATCTGCATATTAACCATTATTTTAACGCATACAAGCAGTTTTTACATGCTTTATGACAATTAGGGGCAAATGAGTCCTTATAGGCAAAATTGCTTTATTTCATGAAGGTAAGTCTATTTACACTATAACATTCATTTTTGGATCATTCTCTCATAAGAAAATGCAAACTGCATATTAACCATTATTTAAACGCAGACAAGATGTTTTTACATGCTTTACGACAATTAGGTGCAAATGAGTCTTTAAAGGCAAAATTGCTTTATTTCATGAGGGTAAGTCTATTTACACTATAACATTCAGGTTTGGATCATTCTCTCATAAGAAAATGCAAACTGCATATTTACTATCATTTTCACGCAGACAAGCAGTTTTTACATGCTTCACGACAATTGCGTGCAAATGAGTCCTTATAGGCAAAATTGCTTTATTTTACAAAGGTAAATCTATTTACACTATAACATTCAGGTTTGGATCTTTCTCTCATAAGAAAATGCAAACTGCATATTAACCATTTTTTTAACGCATACAAGCAGTTTTTACATGCTTTATGACAATTAGGGGCAAATGAGTCATTTTAGGCAAAATTGCTTTACTTCATGAAGGTAAGTCTATTTACACTATAACATTCAGGTTTGGATCTTTCTCTCATATGAAAATGCAAACTGCATATTTAGTGTCATTTTCACGCAGACAAGCAGTTTTCACATGTTTTACGACAATTAGGTGGAAGTGAGTCGTTAAAGGCAAAATTGTTTTATTTCACAAAGGTAAGTCTACTTTCACTATTACATTCAGGTTTGGATCATTCTCTCATAAGAAAATGCAAACTGCATATTAACCATTATTTTAACGCAGACAAGCAGTTTTTATATGCTTCACAATTGCCTGCAAATGAGTCCTTATAAGCAAAATTGCTTTATTTTACAAAGGTAAGTCTATTTACACTATAACATTCAGGTTTGGATCATTCTCTCATAAGAAAATGCAAACTGCATATTAACCCTTATTTAAACGCAGACAAGCAGATTTCACATGCTTTACGACAATTAGGTGCAAATGAATCTTTATAGGCAAAATTGCTTTATTTTATGAGGGTAAGTCTATTTACACTATAACGTTTAGGTTTGGATCATTCTCTCATAAGAAAATGCAAACTGCATATTTACTATCAATTTCACGCAGACAAGCAGTTTTCACATGTTTTACGACAATTAGGTGGAAATAAGTCCTTAAAAGCAAAATTGTTTTATTTCACAAAGGTAAGTCTACTTTCACTATAACATTCAGGTTTGGATCATTCTCTCATAAGAAAATGCAAACTGCATATTAACCATTATTTAAACGCAGACAAGCAGATTTCACATGCTTTACGACAATTAGGTGCAAATGAATCTTTATAGGCAAAATTGCTTTATTTTATGAGGGTAAGTCTATTTACACTATAACGTTCAGGTTTGGATCATTCTCTCATAAGAAAATGCAAACTGCATATTTACTATTAATTTCACGCAGACAAGCAGTTTTTACTTTTTACATGCTTCACGACAATTGCGTGCAAATAAGTCCTTATAGGCAAAATTGCTTTATTTTACAAAGGTTAGTCTATTTACACTATAACCTTCAGGTTTGGATCATTCTCTCATAAGAAAATGCAAACTGCATATTAACCATTATTTAAACGCAGACAAGCAGATTTCACATGCTTTACGACAATTAGGTGCGAATGAATCTTTATAGGCAAAATTGCTTTATTTTATGAGGGTAAGTCTATTTACACTATAACGTTCAGGTTTGGATCATTCTCTCATAAGAAAATGCAAACTGCATATTTACTATCATTTTAACGCATACAAGCAGTTTTTACATGTTTTATGATAATTAGGTGCAAATGAGTCTTTATAGGCAAAATTGCTTTATTTCATGAGGGTAAGTCTATTTACACTAAAACTTTCAGGTTTGGATCATTCTCTCATAAGAAAATGTAAACTGCATATTAACCATTATTTTAACGCAGACAAGCAGTTTTTACATGCTTCACGACAATTGCGTGCAAATGAGTCCTTATAGGCAAAATTGCTTTATTTTACAAAGGTAAGTCTATTTACACTATAACATTCAGGTTTGGATTATTCTCTCATAAGAAAATGCAAACTGCATATTTACTATCATTTTCACGCAGACAAGCAGTTTTTACTTTTTACATGCTTCACGACAATTGCGTGCAAATAAGTCCTTATAGGCAAAATTGCTTTATTTTACAAAGGTAAGTCTATTTACATTATAACATTCAGGTTTGGATCATTCTCTCATAAGAAAATGCAAACTGCGTATTAACCATTATTTTAACGCAGACAAACAGTTTTTACATGAATCACGACAATTGCGTGCAAATGAGTGCTTATAGGCAAAACTGCTTTATTTTACAAAGGTAAGTCTATTTACACTATAACATTCAGGTTTAGATCATTCTCTTATAAGAAAATGCAAACTGCATATTAACCATTATTTTAACGCATACAAGCAGTTTTTACATGCTTTATGACAGTTAGATGCAAATGAGTCCTTATAGGCAAAATTGCTTTATTTCATTAAGGTAAGACTATTTACACTATAACATTCAGGTTTGGATCATTCTCACATAAGAAAATGCAAACTGCATATTAACTATCATTTTCACGCAGACAAGCAGTTTTCACATATTTTACGACAATTAGGTGGAAATAAGTCTTTAAAGGCAAAATTGTTTTATTTCATAAAGGTAAGTCTACTTTCACTATAACATTCAGGTTTGGATCATTCTCTCATAAGAAAATGCAAACTGCATATTAACCATTATTTCAACGCAGACAAGCAGTTTTTATATGCTTCACGACAATTGCGTGAAAATGAGTCCTTATAAGCAAAATTGCTTTATTTTACAAAGGTAAGTCTATTTACACTATAACATTCAGGTTTGGATCCTTCTCTCATAAGAAAATGCAAACTGCATATTAACCATTATTTTAACGCAACAAGCAGTTTTTACATGCCTTACGACAATTAGGTGCAAATGAGTACTTTTAGGCAAAACTGCTTTATTTCACAAAGGTAAGTTTACTTACACTATAACATTCAGGTTTGGATCATTCTCTCACAAGAAAATGCAAACTGCATATTAACTATTATTTTAACGCATACAAGCAGTTTTTACATGCTTTATGACAATTAGGTGCAAATGAGTCCTTATAGGCAAAATTGCTTTATTTCAAGAGGGTAAGTCTATTTACACTATAACATTCAGGTTTGGATCATTCTCTCATAAGAAAATGCAAACTGCATATTATCTATTATTTAAACGCAGACAAGCAGTTTTTACATGCTTTACGACAATTAGGTGCAAATGAGTCTTTATAGGCAAAATTGCTTTATTTCATGAGGGTAAGTTTATTTACACTATAACATTCAGGTTTGGATCATTCTCCTATAAGAAAATGCAAACTGCATATTTACTACCATTTTCACGCAGACAAGCAGTTTTTACATGCTTCACGACAATTGCGTGCAAATGAGTCCTTATAAGCAAAATTGCTTTATTTTACAAAGGTCAGTCTATTTACACTATAACATTCAGGTTTAGATCATTCTCTCATAAGAAAATGCAATCTGCATATTAACCATTATTTTAACGCATACAAGCAGTTTTTACATGCTTTATGACAATTAGGGGCAAATGAGTCCTTATAGGCAAAATTGCTTTATTTCATGAAGGTAAGTCTATTTACACTATAACATTCAGGTTTGGATCATTCTCTCATAAGAAAATGCAAACTGCATATTAACCATTATTTAAACGCAGACAAGATGTTTTTACATGCTTTACGACAATTAGGTGCAAATGAGTCTTTATAGGCAAAATTGCTTTATTTCATGAGGGTAAGTCTATTTACACTATAACATTCAGGTTTGGATCATTCTCTCATAAGAAAATGCAAACTGCATATTTACTATCATTTTCACGCAGACAAGCAGTTTTTACATGCTTCACGACAATTGCGTGCAAATGAGTCCTTATAGGCAAAATTGCTTTATTTTACAAAGGTAAATCTATTTACACTATAACATTCAGGTTTGGATCTTTCTCTCATAAGAAAATGCAAACTGCATATTAACCATTTTTTTAACGCATACAAGCAGTTTTTACATGCTTTATGACAATTAGGGGCAAATGAGTCATTTTAGGCAAAATTGCTTTACTTCATGAAGGTAAGTCTATTTACACTATAACATTCAGGTTTGGATCTTTCTCTCATATGAAAATGCAAACTGCATATTTAGTGTCATTTTCACGCAGACAAGCAGTTTTCACATGTTTTACGACAATTAGGTGGAAGTGAGTCCTTAAAGGCAAAATTGTTTTATTTCACAAAGGTAAGTCTACTTTCACTATTACATTCAGGTTTGGATCATTCTCTCATAAGAAAATGCAAACTGCATATTAACCATTATTTTAACGCAGACAAGCAGTTTTTATATGCTTCACAATTGCCTGCAAATGAGTCCTTATAAGCAAAATTGCTTTATTTTACAAAGGTAAGTCTATTTACACTATAACATTCAGGTTTAGATCATTCTCTCATAAGAAAATGCAAACTGCATATTAACCCTTATTTAAACGCAGACAAGCAGATTTCACATGCTTTACGACAATTAGGTGCAAATGAATCTTTATAGGCAAAATTGCTTTATTTTATGAGGGTAAGTCTATTTACACTATAACGTTTAGGTTTGGATCATTCTCTCATAAGAAAATGCAAACTGCATATTTACTATCAATTTCACGCAGACAAGCAGTTTTCACATGTTTTACGACAATTAGGTGGAAATAAGTCCTTAAAGGCAAAATTGTTTTATTTCACAAAGGTAAGTCTACTTTCACTATAACATTCAGGTTTGGATCATTCTTTCATAAGAAAATGCAAACTGCATATTAACCATTATTTTAACGCAGACAAGCAGTTTTTACATGCTTCACGACAATTGCGTGCAAATGAGTCCTTATAAGCAAAATTGCTTTATTTTACAAAGGTAAGTCTATTTACACTATAACATTCAGGTTTGGATCATTCTCTCATAAGAAAATGCAAACTGCATATTAACCATTATTTAAACGCAGACAAGCAGATTTCACATGCTTTACGACAATTAGGTGCAAGTGAATCTTTATAGGCAAAATTGCTTTATTTTATGAGGGTAAGTCTATTTACACTATAACGTTCAGGTTTGGATCATTCTCTCATAAGAAAATGCAAACTGCATATTAACCATTATTTAAACGCAGACAAGCAGATTTCACATGCTTTACGACAATTAGGTGCAAATGAATCTTTATAGGCAAAATTGCTTTATTTTATGAGGGTAAGTCTATTTACACTATAACGTTCAGGTTTGGATCATTCTCTCATAAGAAAATGCAAACTGCATATTTACTATCATTTTCACGCAGACAAGCAGTTTTCACATGTTTTACGACAATTAGGTGGAAATAAGTCCTTAAAGGCAGTTTTTACATGCTTCACGACAATTGCGTGCAAATAAGTCCTTATAGGCAAAATTGCTTTATTTTACAAAGGTAAGTCTATTTACACTATAACATTCAGGTTTGGATCATTCTCTCATAAGAAAATGCAAACTGCATATTACTATCATTTTCACGCAGACAAGCAGTTTTTACTTTTACATGCTTCACGACAATTGCGTGCAAATAAGACCTTATAGGCAAAATTGCTTTATTTTACAAAGGTAAGTCTATTTACATTATAACATTCAGGTTTGGATCATTCTCTCATAAGAAAATGCAAACTGCATATTAACCATTATTTTAACGCAGACAAGCAGTTTTTACATGAATCACGACAATTGCGTGCAAATGAGTGCTTATAGGCAAAATTGCTTTATTTTACAAAGGTAAGTCTATTTACACTATAACATTCAGGCTTAGATCATTCTCTCATAAGAAAATGCAAACTGCATATTAACCATTATTTTAACGCATACAAGCAGTTTTTACATGCTTTATGACAATTAGATGAAAATGAGTCCTTATAGGCAAAATTGCTTTATTTCATTAAGGTAAGTTCATTTACACTATAACATTCAGGTTTGGATCATTCTCTCATAAGAAAATGCAAACTGCATATTTACTATCATTTTCACGCAGACAAGCAGTTTTCACATGTTTTACGACAATTAGGTGGAAATAAGTCTTTAAAGGCAAAATTGTTTTATTTCATAAAGGTAAGTCTACTTTCACTATAACATTCAGGTTTGGATCATTCTCTCATAAGAAAATGCAAACTGCATATTAACCATTATTTCAACGCAGACAAGCAGTTTTTATATGCTTCACGACAATTGCGTGCAAATGAGTCCTTATAAGCAAAATTGCTTTATTTTACACAGGTAAGTCTATTTACACTATAACATTCAGGTTTGGATCCTTCTCTCATAAGAAAATGCAAACTGCATATTAACCATTATTTTAACGCATACAAGCAGTTTTTACATGCTTTATGACAATTAGGGGCAAATGAGTCCTTATAGGCAAAATTGCTTTAATTCATGAAGGTAAGTCTATTTACACTATAACATTCAGGTTTGGATCATTCTCTCATAAGAAAATGCAAACTGCATATTACCCTTATTTAAACGCAGACAAGCAGTTTTTACATGCTTCACAACAATTGCGTGCAAATGAGTCCTTATAGGCAAAATTGCGTTATTTTAGAAAGGTAAGTCTATTTACACTATAACATTCAGGTTTGGATCATTCTCTCATAAGAAAATGCAAACTGCATATTTACTATCATTTTTACGCAAACAAGCAGTTTTTACATGCTTCACGACAATTGCGTGCAAATGAGTCCTCATAGGCAAAATTGCTTTATTTTACAAAGGTAAGTCTATTTACACTATAACATTCAGGTTTGGATAATTTTCTCATAAGAAAATGCAAACTACATATTAACCATTATTTTAACGCTGACAAGCAGTTTTTACATGCTTTATGACAATTAGGGGCAAATGAGTCCTTATAGGCAAAATTGCTTTATTTTATGAAGGTAAGTCTATTTACACTATAACATTCAGGTTTGGATCATTCTCTCATAAGAAAATGCAAACTGCATATTTACTATCAATTTCACGCAGACAAGCAGTTTTTACATGCTTCACGACAATTGCGTGCAAATGAGTCCTTATAGGCAAAATTGCTTTATTTTACAAAGGTAAGTCTATTTACACTATAACATTCAGGTTTGGATCATTCTCTCATAAGAAAATGCAAACTGCATATTTACTATCATTTTCACGCAGACAAGCAGTTTTTACATGTTTTACGACAATTAGGTGGAAGTAAGTCCTTAAAGGCAAAATTGTTTTATTTCACAAAGGTAAGTCTACTTTCACTATAACATTCAGGTTTGGATCATTCTCTCATAAGAAAATGCAAACTGCATATTAACTATAATTTTAACGCAGACAAGCAGTTTTTATATGCTTCACGACAATTGCGTGCAAATGAGTCACTATAAGCAAAATTGCTTTATTTTACAAAGGTAAGTCTATTTACACTATAACATTCAGGTTTGGATCCTTCTCTCATAAGAAAATGCAAACTGCATATTAACCATTATTTTAACGCATACAAGCAGTTTTTACATGCTTTATGACAATTAGGGGCAAATGAGTCCTTATAGGCAAAATTGTTTTATTTCATGAAGGTAAGTCTATTTACACTATAACATTCAGGTTTGGATCTTTCTCTCATAAGAAAATGCAAACTGCATATTAACCATTATTTAAACGCAGACAAGCAGTTTTTACATGCTTTACGACAATTAGGTGCAAATGAGTCTTTATAGGCAAAATTGCTTTATTTCATGAGGGTAAGTCTATTTACACTAAAACTTTCAGGTTTGGATCATTCTCTCATAAGAAAATGTAAACTGCATATTAACCATTATTTTAACGCAGACAAGCAGTTTTTACTTTTTACATGCTTCACGACAATTGCGTGCAAATAAGTCCTTATAGGCAAAATTGCTTTATTTTACAAAGGTAACTCTATTTACATTATAACATTAAGGTTTGGATCATTCTCTCATAAGAAAATGCAAACTGCATATTTACTATCATTTTCACGCAGACAAGCAGTTTTTACATGCTTCACGACAATTGCGTGCAAATGAGTCCTTATAGGCAAAATTGCTTTATTTTACAAAGGTAAGTCTATTTACACTATAACATTCAGGATTGGATCATTCTCTCATAAGAAAATGCAATCTGCATATTAACCATTATTTTAACGCATTAAAGCAGTTTTTACATGCTTTATGACAATTAGGGGCAAATGAGTCCTTATAGGCAAAATTGCTTTATTTCATGAAGGTAAGTCTATTTACACTATAACATTCAGGTTTGGATCATTCTCTCATAAGAAAATGCAAACTGCATTTAACCATTATTTAAACGCAGACAAGCAGTTTTTACATGCTTTACGACAATTAGGTGCAAATGAGTCTTTATAAGCAAAATTGCTTTATTTCATGAGGGTAAGTCTATTTACACTATAACATTCAGGTTTGGGTCATTCTCTCATACGAAAATTCAAACTGCATATTTACTATCATTTTAACGCATACAAGCAGTTTTTACATGCTTTATGACAATTAGGTGCAAATGAGTCTTTATAGGCAAAATTGCTTTATTTCATGAGGGTAAGTCTATTTACACTATAACATTCAGGTTTGGATCATTCTCTCATAAGAAAATGCAAACTGCATATTAACCATTATTTTAACGCAGACAAGCAGTTTTTACATGCTTCACGACAATTGCGTGCAAATAAGTCCTTATAGGCAAAAAGGCTTTATTTTACAAAGGTAAGTCTATTTTCACTATAACATTCAGGTTTGGATCATTCTCTCATAAGAAAATGCAAACTGCATATTATACATTATTTTAACGCATACAAGCAGTTTTTACATGCTTTATGACAATTAGGGGCAAATGAGTCCTTATAGGCAAAATTGCTTTATTTCATGAAGGTAAGTCTATTTACACTATAACATTCAGGTTTGGATCTTTCTCTCATAAGAAAATGCAAACTGCATATTTACTATCATTTTCACGCAGACAAGCAGTTTTCACATGTTTTACGACAATTAGGTGGAAATAAGTCCTTAAAGGCAAAATTGTTTTATTTCACAAAGGTAAGTCTACTTTCACTATAACATTCAGGTTTGGATCATTCTCTCATAAGAAAATGCAAACTGCATATTAACCATTATTTTAACGCAGACAAGCAGTTTTTATATGCTTCACGACAATTGCGTGCAAATGAGTCCTTATAAGCAAAATTGCTTTATTTTACAAAGGTAAGTCTATTTACACTATAACATTCAGGTTTGGATCATTCTCTCATAAGAAAATGCAAACTGCATATTTACTATCATTTTCACGCAGACAAGCAGTTTTCACATGTTTTACGACAATTAGGGGGAAATAAGTCCTTAAAGGCAAAATTGTTTTATTTCACAAAGGTAAGTCTACTTTCACTATAACATTCAGGTTTGGATCATTCTCTCATAAGAAATGCAAACTGCATATTAACCATTATTTTAACGCAGACAAGCAGTTTTTATATGCTTCACGACAATTGCGTGCAAATGAGTCCTTATAAGCAAAATTGCTTTATTTTACAAAGGTTAGTCTATTTACACTATAACATTCAGGTTTGGATCCTTCTCTCATAAGAAAATGCAAACGGCATATTAACCATTATTTTAACGCATACAAGCAGTTTTTACAAACTTTATGACAATTAGGGGCAAATGAGTCCTTATAGGCAAAATTGCTTTATTTCATTAAGGTAAGTCTATTTACACTATAACATTCAGGTTTGGATCTTTCTCTCATAAGAAAATGCAAACTGCATATTAACCATTATTTAAACGCAGACAAGCAGTTTTTACATGCTTTACGACAATTAGGTGCAAATGAGTCTTTATAGGCAAAATTGCTTTATTTCATGAGGGTAAGTCTATTTACACTAAAACATTCAGGTTTGGATCATTCTCTCATAAGAAAATGCAAACTGCATATTATACATTATTTTAACGCATATAAGCAGTTTTTACATGCTTTATGACAATAAGGGGCAAATAAGTCCTTATAGGCAAAATTGCTTTATTTTATGAGGGTAAGTCTATTTACACTATAACATTCAGGTTTGGATCTTTCTCTCATAAGAAAATGCAAACTGCATATTAACCATTATTTTAACGCATACAAGCAGTTTTTACATGCTTTATGACAATTAGGGGCAAATGAGTCCTTATAGGCAAAATTGCTTTAATTCATGAAGGTAAGTCTATTTACACTATAACATTCAGGTTTGGATCATTCTCTCATAAGAAAATGCAAACTGCATATTAACCATTATTTAAACGCAGAAAAGCAGTTTTTACATGCTTCACAACAATTGCGTGCAAATGAGTCCTTATAGGCAAAATTGCGTTATTTTAGAAAGGTAAGTCTATTTACACTATAACATTCAGGTTTGGATCATTCTCTCATAAGAAAATGCAAACTGCATATTTACTATCATTTTTACGCAAACAAGCAGTTTTTACATGCTTCACGACAATTGCGTGCAAATGAGTCCTCATAGGCAAAATTGCTTTATTTTACAAAGGTAAGTCTATTTACACTATAACATTCAGGTTTGGATAATTTTCTCATAAGAAAATGCAAACTACATATTAACCATTATTTTAACGCTGACAAGCAGTTTTTACATGCTTTTTGACAATTAGGGGCAAATGAGTCCTTATAGGCAAAATTGCTTTATTTTATGAAGGTAAGTCTATTTACACTATAACATTTAGGTTTGGATCATTCTCTCATAAGAAAATGCAAACTGCATATTTACTATCAATTTCACGCAGACAAGCAGTTTTTACATGCTTCACGACAATTGCGTGCAAATGAGTCCTTATAGGCAAAATTGCTTTATTTTACAAAGGTAAGTCTATTTACACTATAACATTCAGGTTTGGATCATTCTCTTATAAGAAAATGCAAACTGCATATTTACTATCATTTTCACGCAGACAAGCAGTTTTTACATGTTTTACGACAATTAGGTGGAAGTAAGTCCTTAAAGGCAAAATTGTTTTATTTCACAAAGGTAAGTCTACTTTCACTATAACATTCAGGTTTGGATCATTCTCTCATAAGAAAATGCAAACTGCATATTAACTATAATTTTAACGCAGACAAGCAGTTTTTATATGCTTCACGACAATTGCGTGCAAATGAGTCACTATAAGCAAAATTGCTTTATTTTACAAAGGTAAGTCTATTTACACTATAACATTCAGGTTTGGATCCTTCTCTCATAAGAAAATGCAAACTGCATATTAACCATTATTTTAACGCATACAAGCAGTTTTTACATGCTTTATGACAATTAGGGGCAAATGAGTCCTTATAGGCAAAATTGTTTTATTTCATGAAGGTAAGTCTATTTACACTATAACATTCAGGTTTGGATCTTTCTCTCATAAGAAAATGCAAACTGCATATTAACCATTATTTAAACGCAGACAAGCAGTTTTTACATGCTTTACGACAATTAGGTGCAAATGAGTCTTTATAGGCAAAATTGCTTTATTTCATGAGGGTAAGTCTATTTACACTATAACATTTAGGTTTGGATCATTCTCTCATAAGAAAATGCAAACTGCATATTAACCATTATTTAAACGCAGACAAGCAGTTTTTACATGCTTCACGACAATTGCGTGCAAATGAGTCCTCATAGGCAAAATTGCTTTATTTTACAAAGGTAAGTCTATTTTCACTATAACATTCAGGTTTGGATCATTCTCTCATAAGAAAATGCAAACTGCATATTATACATTATTTTAACGCATACAAGCAGTTTTTACATGCTTTATGACAATAAGGGGCAAATGAGTCCTTATAGGCAAAATTGCTTTATTTCATGAAGGTAAGTCTATTTACACTATAACATTCAGGTTTGGATCATTCTCTCATAAGAAAATGCAAACTGCATATTAACCATTATTTAAACGCAGACAAGCAGTTTTTACATGCTTTACGACAATTAGGTGCAAATGAGTCTTTATAGGCAAAATTGCTTTATTTCATGAGGGTAAGTCTATTTACACTAAAACTCTCAGGTTTGGATCATTCTCTCATAAGAAAATGTAAACTGCATATTAACCATTATTTTAACGCAGACAAGCAGTTTTTACATGCTTCACGACAATTGCGTGCAAATGAGTCCTTATAGGCTAAATTGCTTTATTTTACAAAGGTTAGTCTATTTACACTATAACATTCAGGTTTGGATCATTCTCTCATAAGAAAATGCAAACTGCATATTTACTATCATTATCACGCAGACAAGCAGTTTTTACTTTTTACATGCTTCACGACAATTGCGTGCAAATAAGTCTTTATAGGCAAAATTGCTTTATTTTACAAAGGTAACTCTATTTACAATATAACATTAAGGTTTGGATCATTCTCTCATAAGAAAATGCAAACTGCATATTTACTATCATTTTCACGCAGACATGCAGTTTTTACATGCTTCACGACAATTGCGTGCAAATGAGTCCTTATAGGCAAAATTGCTCTATTTTACAAAGGTAAGTCTATTTACACTATAACATTCAGGTTTGGATCATTCTCTCATAAGAAAATGCAATCTGCATATTAACCATTATTTTAACGCATTAAAGCAGTTTTTACATGCTTTATGACAATTAGGGGCAAATGAGTCCTAATAGGCAAAATTGCTTTATTTCATGAAATTAAGTCTATTTACACTATAACATTCAGGTTTGGGTCATTCTCTCATAAGAAAATGCAAACTGCATATTAACCATTATTTAAACGCAGACAAGCAGTTTTTACATGCTTTACGACAATTAGGTGCAAATGAGTCTTTATAGGCAAAATTGCTTTATTTCATGAGGGTAAGTCTATTTACACTATAACATTCAGGTTTGGGTCATTCTCTCATACGAAAATTCAAACTGCATATTTACTATCATTTTAACGCATACAAGCAGTTTTTACATGCTTTATGACAATTAGGTGCAAATGAGTCTTTATAGGCAAATGCTTTATTTCATGAGGGTAAGTCTATTTACACTATAACATTCAGGTTTGGATCATTCTCTCATAAGAAAATGCAAACTGCATATTAACCATTATTTTAACGCAGACAAGCAGTTTTTACATGCTTCACGACAATTGCGTGCAAATGAGTCCTTATAGGCAAAAAGGCTTTATTTTACAAAGGTAAGTCTATTTTCACTATAACATTCAGGTTTGGATCATTCTCTCATAAGAAAATGCAAACTGCATATTATACATTATTTTAACGCATACAAGCAGTTTTTACATGCTTTATGACAATTAGGGGCAAATGAGTCCTTATAGGCAAAATTGCTTTATTTCATGAAGGTAAGTCTATTTACACTATAACATTCAGGTTTGGATCTTTCTCTCATTAGAAAATGCAAACTGCATATTTACTATCATTTTCACGCAGACAAGCAGTTTTCACATGTTTTACGACAATTAGGTGGAAATAAGTCCTTAAAGGCAAAATTGTTTTATTTCACAAAGGTAAGTCTACTTTCACTATAACATTCAGGTTTGGATCATTCTCTCATAAGAAAATGCAAACTGCATATTAACCATTATTTTAACGCAGACAAGCAGTTTTTATATGCTTCACGACAATTGCGTGCAAATGAGTCCTTATAAGCAAAATTGCTTTATTTTACAAAGGTAAGTCTATTTACACTATAACATTCAGGTTTGGATCATTCTCTCATAAGAAAATGCAAACTGCATATTTACTATCATTTTCACGCAGACAAGCAGTTTTCACATGTTTTACGACAATTAGGTGGAAATAAGTCCTTAAAGGCAAAATTGTTTTATTTCACAAAGGTAAGTCTACTTTCACTATAACATTCAAGTTTGGATCATTCTCTCATAAGAAATGCAAACTGCATATTAACCATTATTTTAACGCAGACAAGCAGTTTTTATATGCTTCACGACAATTGCGTGCAAATGAGTCCTTATAAGCAAAATTGCTTTATTTTACAAAGGTAAGTCTATTTACACTATAACATTCAGGTTTGGATCCTTCTCTCATAAGAAAATGCAAACGGCATATTAACCATTATTTTAACGCATACAAGCAGTTTTTACATGCTTTATGACAATTAGGGGCAAATGAGTCCTTATAGGCAAAATTGCTTTATTTCATTAAGGTAAGTCTATTTACACTATAACATTCAGGTTTGGATCTTTCTCTCATAAGAAAATGCAAACTGCATATTAACCATTATTTAAACGCAGACAAGCAGTTTTTACATGCTTTACGACAATTAGGTGCAAATGAGTCTTTATAGGCAAAATTGCTTTATTTCATGAGGGTAAGTCTATTTACACTAAAACATTCAGGTTTGGATCATTCTCTCATAAGAAAATGCAAACTGCATATTATACATTATTTTAACGCATATAAGCAGTTTTTACATGCTTTATGACAATAAGGGGCAAATAAGTCCTTATAGGCAAAATTGCTTTATTTTATGAGGGTAAGTCTATTTACACTAAAACATTCAGGTTTGGATCATTCTCTCATAAGAAAATGCAAACTGCATATTAACCATTATTTTAACGCAGACAAGCAGTTTTTACATGCTTCACGACAATTGCGTGCAAATGAGTCCTTATAGGCAAAATTGCGTTATTTTACAAAGGTAAGTCTATTTTCACTATAACATTCAGGTTTGGATCATTCTCTCATAAGAAAATGCAAACTGCATATTAACCATTATTTTAACGCATACAAGCAGTTTTTACATGCTTTATGACAATTAGGGGCAAATGAGTCCTTATAGGCAAAATTGCTTTATTTCATGAAGGTAAGTCTATTTACACTATAACATTCAGGTTTGGATCATTCTCTTATAAGAAAATGCAAACTGCATATTATCCATTATTTAAACGCAGACAAGCAGTTTTTACATGCTTCACGACAATTGCGTGCAAATGAGTCCTTATAGGCAAAATTGCTTTATTTTACAAAGGTAAGTCTATTTACACTATAACATTCAGGTTTGGATCATTCTCTCATAAGAAAATGCAAACTGCATATTTACTATCATTTTAACGCATACAAGCAGTTTTTACATGCTTTATGACAATTAGGTGCAAATGAGTCTTTATAGGCAAAATTGCTTTATTTCATGAGGGTAAGTCTATTTACACTAAAACTTTCAGGTTTGGATCATTCTCTCATAAGAAAATGTAAACTGCATATTAACCATTATTTTAACGCAGACAAGCTGTTTTTACATGCTTCACGACAATTGCGTGCAAATAAGTCCTTATAGGCAAAATTGCTTTATTTTACAAAGGTAAGTCTATTTACACTATAACATTCAGGTTTGGATCATTCTCTCATAAGAAAATGCAAACTGCATATTTACTATCATTTTAACGCAGACAAGCAGTTTTTACATGAATCACGACAATTGCGTGCAAATGAGTGCTTATAGGCAAAATTGCTTTATTTTACAAAGGTAAGTCTATTTACACTATAACATTCAGGTTTAGATCATTCTCTCATAAGAAAATGCAAACTGCATATTAACCATTATTTTAACCCATACAAGCAGTTTTTACATGCTTTATGACAATTAGATGCAAATGAGTCCTTATAGGCAAAATTGCTTTATTTCATTAAGGTAAGTTCATTTACACTATAACATTCAGGTTTGGATCATTCTCTCATAAGAAAATGCAAACTGCATATTTACTATCATTTTCACGCAGACAAGCAGTTTTCACATGTTTTACGACAATTAGGTGGAAATAAGTCTTTAAAGGCAAAATTGTTTTATTTCATAAAGGTAAGTCTACTTTCACTATAACATTCAGGTTTGGATCATTCTTTCATAAGAAAATGCAAACTGCATATTAACCATTATTTCAACGCAGACAAGCAGTTTTTATATGCTTCACGACAATTGCGTGCAAATGAGTCCTTATAAGCAAAATTGCTTTATTTTACAAAGGTAAGTCTATTTACACTATAACATTCAGGTGTGGATTCTTCTCTCATAAGAAAATGCAAACTGCATATTAACCATTATTTTAACGCATACAAGCAGTTTTTACATGCTTTATGACAATTAGGGGCAAATGAGTCCTTATAGGCAAAATTGCTTGAATTCATGAAGGTAAGTCTATTTACACTATAACATTCAGGTTTGGATCATTCTCTCATAAGAAAATGCAAACTGCATATTAACCATTATTTCAACGCAGACAAGCAATTTTTATATGCTTCACGACAATTGCGTGCAAATGAGTCCTTATAAGCAAAATTGCTTTATTTTACAAATGTAAGTCTATTTACACTATAACATTCAGGTTTGGATCCTTCTCTCATAAGAAAATGCTAACTGCATATTAACCATTATTTTAACGCATACAAGCAGTTTTTACATGCTTTATTACAATTAGGGGCAAATGAGTCCTTATAGGCAAAATTGCTTTATTTCATTAAGGTAAGTTCATTTACACTATAACATTCAGGTTTGGATCATTCTCTCATAAGAAAATGCAAACTGCATATTTACTATCATTTTCACGCAGACAAGCAGTTTTCACATGTTTTACGACAATTAGGTGGAAATAAGTCCTTAAAGGCAAAATTGTTTTATTTCACAAAGGTAAGTCTACTTTCACTATAACATTCAGGTTTGGATCATTCTCTCATAAGAAAATGCAAACTGCATATTAACCATTATTTTAACGCAGACAAGCAGTTTTTATATGCTTCACGACAATTGCGTGCAAATGAGTCCTTATAAGCAAAATTGCTTTATTTTACAAAGGTAAGTCTATTTACACTATAACATTCAGGTTTGGATCATTCTCTCATAAGAAAATGCAAACTGCATATTTACTATCATTTTCACGCAGACAAGCAGTTTTCACATGTTTTACGACAATTAGGTGGAAATAAGTCCTTAAAGGCAAAATTGTTTTATTTCACAAAGGTAAGTCTACTTTCACTATAACATTCAGGTTTGGATCATTCTCTCATAAGAAATGCAAACTGCATATTAACCATTATTTTAACGCAGACAAGCAGTTTTTATATGCTTCACGACAATTGCGTGCAAATGAGTCCTTATAAGCAAAATTGCTTTATTTCATGAAGGTAAGTCTATTTACACTATAACATTCAGGTTTGGATCCTTCTCTCATAAGAAAATGCAAACTGCATATTTACTATCATTTTAACGCATACAAGCAGTTTTTACATGCTTCACGACAATTGCGTGCAAATGAGTCCTTATAGGCAAAATTGCTTTATTTTACAAAGGTAAGTCTATTTACACTATAACATTCAGGTTTGGATCATTCTCTCATAAGAAAATGCAAACTGCATATTTACTATCATTTTCACGCAGACAAGCAGTTTTTACTTTTTACATGCTTCACGACAATTGCGTGCAAATAAGTCCTTATAGGCAAAATTGCTTTATTTTACAAAGGTAACTCTATTTACATTATAACATTCAGGTTTGGATCATTCTCTCATAAGAAAATGCAAACTGCATATTTACTATCATTTTCACGCAGACAAGCAGTTTATACATGCTTCACGACAATTGCGTGCAAATGAGTCCTTATAGGCAAAATTGCTTTATTTTACAAAGGTAAGTCTATTTACACTATAACATTCAGGTTTGGATCATTCTCTCATAAGAAAATGCAATCTGCATATTAACCATTATTTTAACGCATCAAAGCAGTTTTTACATGCTTTATGACAATTAGGGGCAAATGAGTCCTTATAGGCAAAATTGCTTTATTTCATGAAGGTAAGTCTATTTACACTATAACATTCAGGTTTGGATCATTCTCTCATAAGAAAATGCAAACTGCATATTAACCATTATTTAAACGCAGACAAGCAGTTTTTACATGCTTTACGACAATTAGGTGCAAATGAGTCTTTATAGGCAAAATTGCTTTATTTCATGAGGGTAAGTCTATTTACACTATAACATTCAGGTTTGGGTCATTCTCTCATAAGAAAATGCAAACTGCATATTTACTATCATTTTAACGCATACAAGCAGTTTTTACATGCTTTATGACAATTAGGTGCAAATGAGTCTTTATAGGCAAAATTGCTTTATTTCATGAGGGTAAGTCTATTTACATTATAACATTCAGGTTTGGATCATTCTCTCATAAGAAAATGCAAACTGCATATTAACCATTATTTTAACGCAGACAAGCAGTTTTTACATGCTTCACGACAATTGCGTGCAAATGAGTCCTTATAGGCAAAAAGGCTTTATTTTACAAAGGTAAGTCTATTTTCACTATAACATTCAGGTTTGGATCATTCTCTCATAAGAAAATGCAAACTGCATATTATACATTATTTTAACGCATACAAGCAGTTTTTACATGCTTTATGACAATTAGGGGCAAATGAGTCCTTATAGGCAAAATTGCTTTATTTCATGAAGGTAAGTCTATTTACACTATAACATTCAGGTTTGGATCTTTCTCTCATAAGAAAATGCAAACTGCATATTTACTATCATTTTCACGCAGACAAGCAGTTTTCACATGTTTTACGACAATTAGTTGGAAATAAGTCCTTAAAGGCAAAATTGTTTTATTTCACAAAGGTAAGTCTACTTTCACTATAACATTCAGGTTTGGATCATTCTCTCATAAGAAAATGCAAACTGCATATTAACCATTATTTTAACGCAGACAAGCAGTTTTTATATGCTTCACGACAATTGCGTGCAAATGAGTCCTTATAAGCAAAATTGCTTTATTTTACAAAGGTAAGTCTATTTACACTATAACATTCAAGTTTGGATCATTCTCTCATAAGAAAATGCAAACTGCATATTTACTATCATTTTCACGCAGACAAGCAGTTTTCACATGTTTTACGACAATTAGGTGGAAATAAGTCCTTAAAGGCAAAATTGTTTTATTTCACAAAGGTAAGTCTACTTTCACTATAACATTCAGGTTTGGATCATTCTCTCATAAGAAAATGCAAACTGCATATTAACCATTATTTTAACGCAGACAAGCAGTTTTTATATGCTTCACGACAATTGCGTGCAAATGAGTCCTTATGAGCAAAATTGCTTTATTTTACAAAGGTAAGTCTATTTACACTATAACATTCAGGTTTGGATCCTTCTCTCATAAGAAAATGCAAACGGCATATTAACCATTATTTTAACGCATACAAGCAGTTTTTACATGCTTTATGACAATTAGGGGCAAATGAGTCCTTATAGGCAAAATTGCTTTATTTCATTAAGGTAAGTCTATTTACACTATAACATTCAGGTTTGGATCTTTCTCTCATAAGAAAATGCAAACTGCATATTAACCATTATTTAAACGCAGAGAAGCAGTGTTTACATGCTTTACGACAATTAGGTGCAAATGAGTCTTTATAGGCAAAATTGCTTTATTTCATGAGGGTAAGTCTATTTACACTAAAACATTCAGGTTTGGATCATTCTCTCATACGAAAATGCAAACTGCATATTATACATTATTTTAACGCATACAAGCAGTTTTTATATGCTTCACGACAATTGCGTGCAAATGAGTCCTTATAAGCAAAATTGCTTTATTTTACAAAGGTAAGTCTATTTACACTATCACATTCAGGTTTGGATCATTCTCTCATAAGAAAATGCAAACTGCATATTTACTGTCATTTTCACGCAGACAAGCAGTTTTCACATGTTT
Source organism: Xanthostigma xanthostigma (assembly GCA_963575645.1). Classification (NCBI taxonomy): domain Eukaryota; kingdom Metazoa; phylum Arthropoda; class Insecta; order Raphidioptera; family Raphidiidae; genus Xanthostigma; species Xanthostigma xanthostigma. The sequence continues at coordinate 32,549,141 of OY754470.1, read as the reverse complement.
TACGACAATTAGGTGGAAGTAAGTCCTTAAAGGCAAAATTGTTTTATTTCACAAAGGTAAGTCTACTTTCACTATAACATTCAGGTTTGGATCATTCTCTCATAAGAAAATGCAAACTGCATATTAACCATTATTTTAACGCAGACAAGCAGTTTTTATATGCTTCACGACAATTGCGTGCAAATGAGTCCTTATAAGCAAAATTGCTTTATTTTACAAAGGTAAGTCTATTTACACTATAACATTCAGGTTTGGATCATTCTCTCATAAGAAAATGCAAACTGCATATTAACCATTATTTAAACGCAGACAAGCAGATTTCACATGCTTTACGACAATTAGGTGCAAATGAATCTTTATAGGCAAAATTGCTTTATTTTATGAGAGTAAGTCTATTTACACTATAACGTTCAGGTCTGGATCATTCTCTCATAAGAAAATGCAAACTGCATATTTACTATCATTTTAACGCAGACAAGCAGTTTTTACATGAATCACGACAATTGCGTGCAAATGAGTGCTTATAGGCAAAATTGCTTTATTTTACAAAGGTAAGTCTATTTACACTATAACATTCAGGTTTGGATCATTCTCTCATAAGAAAATCCAAACTGCATATTAACCATTATTTTAACGCAGACAAGCAGTTTTTATATGCTTTATGACAATTAGATGCAAATGAGTCCTTATAGGCAAAATTGCTTTATTTCATTAAGGTAAGTTCATTTACACTATAACATTCAGGTTTAGATCATTCTCTCATAAGAAAATGCAAACTGCATATTACCCTTATTTAAACGCAGACAAGCAGTTTTTACATGCTTCACAACAATTGCGTGCAAATGAGTCCTTATAGGCAAAATTGCGTTATTTTAGAAAGGTAAGTCTATTTACACTATAACATTCAGGTTTGGATCATTCTCTCATAAGAAAATGCAAACTGCATATTTACTATCATTTTTACGCAAACAAGCAGTTTTTACATGCTTCACGACAATTGCGTGCAAATGAGTCCTCATAGGCAAAATTGCTTTATTTTACAAAGGTAAGTCTATTTACACTATAACATTCAGGTTTGGATAATTTTCTCATAAGAAAATGCAAACTACATATTAACCATTATTTTAACGCTGACAAGCAGTTTTTACATGCTTTATGACAATTAGGGGCAAATGAGTCCTTATAGGCAAAATTGCTTTATTTTATGAAGGTAAGTCTATTTACACTATAACATTCAGGTTTGGATCATTCTCTCATAAGAAAATGCAAACTGCATATTTACTATCAATTTCACGCAGACAAGCAGTTTTTACATGCTTCACGACAATTGCGTGCAAATGAGTCCTTATAGGCAAAATTGCTTTATTTTACAAAGGTAAGTCTATTTACACTATAACATTCAGGTTTGGATCATTCTCTCATAAGAAAATGCAAACTGCATATTTACTATCATTTTCACGCAGACAAGCAGTTTTTACATGTTTTACGACAATTAGGTGGAAGTAAGTCCTTAAAGGCAAAATTGTTTTATTTCACAAAGGTAAGTCTACTTTCACTATAACATTCAGGTTTGGATCATTCTCTCATAAGAAAATGCAAACTGCATATTAACTATAATTTTAACGCAGACAAGCAGTTTTTATATGCTTCACGACAATTGCGTGCAAATGAGTCACTATAAGCAAAATTGCTTTATTTTACAAAGGTAAGTCTATTTACACTATAACATTCAGGTTTGGATCCTTCTCTCATAAGAAAATGCAAACTGCATATTAACCATTATTTTAACGCATACAAGCAGTTTTTACATGCTTTATGACAATTAGGGGCAAATGAGTCCTTATAGGCAAAATTGTTTTATTTCATGAAGGTAAGTCTATTTACACTATAACATTCAGGTTTGGATCTTTCTCTCATAAGAAAATGCAAACTGCATATTAACCATTATTTAAACGCAGACAAGCAGTTTTTACATGCTTTACGACAATTAGGTGCAAATGAGTCTTTATAGGCAAAATTGCTTTATTTCATGAGGGTAAGTCTATTTACACTAAAACTTTCAGGTTTGGATCATTCTCTCATAAGAAAATGTAAACTGCATATTGACCATTATTTTAACGCAGACAAGCAGTTTTTACTTTTTACATGCTTCACGACAATTGCGTGCAAATAAGTCCTTATAGGCAAAATTGCTTTATTTTACAAAGGTAACTCTATTTACATTATAACATTAAGGTTTGGATCATTCTCTCATAAGAAAATGCAAACTGCATATTTACTATCATTTTCACGCAGACAAGCAGTTTTTACATGCTTCACGACAATTGCGTGCAAATGAGTCCTTATAGGCAAAATTGCTTTATTTTACAAAGGTAAGTCTATTTACACTATAACATTCAGGATTGGATCATTCTCTCATAAGAAAATGCAATCTGCATATTAACCATTATTTTAACGCATTAAAGCAGTTTTTACATGCTTTATGACAATTAGGGGCAAATGAGTCCTTATAGGCAAAATTGCTTTATTTCATGAAGGTAAGTCTATTTACACTATAACATTCAGGTTTGGATCATTCTCTCATAAGAAAATGCAAACTGCATATTAACCATTATTTAAACGCAGACAAGCAGTTTTTACATGCTTTACGACAATTAGGTGCAAATGAGTCTTTATAAGCAAAATTGCTTTATTTCATGAGGGTAAGTCTATTTACACTATAACATTCAGGTTTGGGTCATTCTCTCATACGAAAATTCAAACTGCATATTTACTATCATTTTAACGCATACAAGCAGTTTTTACATGCTTTATGACAATTAGGTGCAAATGAGTCTTTATAGGCAAAATTGCTTTATTTCATGAGGGTAAGTCTATTTTCACTATAACATTCAGGTTTGGATCATTCTCTCATAAGAAAATGCAAACTGCATATTATACATTATTTTAACGCATACAAGCAGTTTTTACATCCTTTATGACAATTAGGGGCAAATGAGTCCTTATAGGCAAAATTGCTTTATTTCATGAAGGTAAGTCTATTTACACTATAACATTCAGGTTTGGATCTTTCTCTCATAAGAAAATGCAAACTGCATATTTACTATCATTTTCACGCAGACAAGCAGTTTTCACATGTTTTACGACAATTAGGTGGAAATAAGTCCTTAAAGGCAAAATTGTTTTATTTCACAAAGGTAAGTCTACTTTCACTATAACATTCAGGTTTGGATCATTCTCTCATAAGAAAATGCAAACTGCATATTAACCATTATTTTAACGCAGACAAGCAGTTTTTATATGCATCACGACAATTGCGTGCAAATGAGTCCTTATAAGCAAAATTGCTTTATTTTACAAAGGTAAGTCTATTTACACTATAACATTCAGGTTTGGATCATTCTCTCATAAGAAAATGCAAACTGCATATTTACTATCATTTTCACGCAGACAAGCAGTTTTCACATGTTTTACGACAATTAGGGGGAAATAAGTCCTTAAAGGCAAAATTGTTTTATTTCACAAAGGTAAGTCTACTTTCACTATAACATTCAGGTTTGGATCATTCTCTCATAAGAAATGCAAACTGCATATTAACCATTATTTTAACGCAGACAAGCAGTTTTTATATGCTTCACGACAATTGCGTGCAAATGAGTCCTTATAAGCAAAATTGCTTTATTTTACAAAGGTTAGTCTATTTACACTATAACATTCAGGTTTGGATCCTTCTCTCAAAAGAAAATGCAAACGGCATATTAACCATTATTTTAACGCATACAAGCAGTTTTTACATGCTTTATGACAATTAGGGGCAAATGAGTCCTTATAGGCAAAATTGCTTTATTTCATTAAGGTAAGTCTATTTACACTATAACATTCAGGTTTGGATCTTTCTCTCATAAGAAAATGCAAACTGCATATTAACCATTATTTAAACGCATACAAGCAGTTTTTACATGCTTTATGACAATTAGGGGCAAATGAGTCCTTATAGGCAAAATTGCTTTATTTCATTAAGGTAAGTCTATTTACACTATAACATTCAGGTTTGGATCTTTCTCTCATAAGAAAATGCAAACTGCATATTAACCATTATTTAAACGCAGAGAAGCAGTGTTTACATGCTTTACGACAATTAGGTGCAAATGAGTCTTTATAGGCAAAATTGCTTTATTTCATGAGGGTAAGTCTATTTACACTAAAACATTCAGGTTTGGATCATTCTCTCATACGAAAATGCAAACTGCATATTATACATTATTTTAACGCATACAAGCAGTTTTTATATGCTTCACGACAATTGCGTGCAAATGAGTCCTTATAAGCAAAATTGCTTTATTTTACAAAGGTAAGTCTATTTACACTATCACATTCAGGTTTGGATCATTCTCTCATAAGAAAATGCAAACTGCATATTTACTGTCATTTTCACGCAGACAAGCAGTTTTCACATGTTTTACGACAATTAGGTGGAAGTAAGTCCTTAAAGGCAAAATTGTTTTATTTCACAAAGGTAAGTCTACTTTCACTATAACATTCAGGTTTGGATCATTCTCTCATAAGAAAATGCAAACTGCATATTAACCATTATTTTAACGCAGACAAGCAGTTTTTATATGCTTCACGACAATTGCGTGCAAATGAGTCCTTATAAGCAAAATTGCTTTATTTTACAAAGGTAAGTCTATTTACACTATAACATTCAGGTTTGGATCATTCTCTCATAAGAAAATGCAAACTGCATATTAACCATTATTTAAACGCAGACAAGCAGATTTCACATGCTTTACGACAATTAGGTGCAAATGAATCTTTATAGGCAAAATTGCTTTATTTTATGAGAGTAAGTCTATTTACACTATAACGTTCAGGTCTGGATCATTCTCTCATAAGAAAATGCAAACTGCATATTTACTATCATTTTAACGCAGACAAGCAGTTTTTACATGAATCACGACAATTGCGTGCAAATGAGTGCTTATAGGCAAAATTGCTTTATTTTACAAAGGTAAGTCTATTTACACTATAACATTCAGGTTTGGATCATTCTCTCATAAGAAAATCCAAACTGCATATTAACCATTATTTTAACGCAGACAAGCAGTTTTTATATGCTTTATGACAATTAGATGCAAATGAGTCCTTATAGGCAAAATTGCTTTATTTCATTAAGGTAAGTTCATTTACACTATAACATTCAGGTTTAGATCATTCTCTCATAAGAAAATGCAAACTGCATATTACCCTTATTTAAACGCAGACAAGCAGTTTTTACATGCTTCACAACAATTGCGTGCAAATGAGTCCTTATAGGCAAAATTGCGTTATTTTAGAAAGGTAAGTCTATTTACACTATAACATTCAGGTTTGGATCATTCTCTCATAAGAAAATGCAAACTGCATATTTACTATCATTTTTACGCAAACAAGCAGTTTTTACATGCTTCACGACAATTGCGTGCAAATGAGTCCTTATAGGCAAAATTGCTTTATTTTACAAAGGTAAGTCTATTTACACTATAACATTCAGGTTTGGATAATTTTCTCATAAGAAAATGCAAACTACATATTAACCATTATTTTAACGCTGACAAGCAGTTTTTACATGCTTTATGACAATTAGGGGCAAATGAGTCCTTATAGGCAAAATTGCTTTATTTTATGAAGGTAAGTCTATTTACACTATAACATTCAGGTTTGGATCATTCTCTCATAAGAAAATGCAAACTGCATATTTACTATCAATTTCACGCAGACAAGCAGTTTTTACATGCTTCACGACAATTGCGTGCAAATGAGTCCTTATAGGCAAAATTGCTTTATTTTACAAAGGTAAGTCTATTTACACTATAACATTCAGGTTTGGATCATTCTCTCATAAGAAAATGCAAACTGCATATTTACTATCATTTTCACGCAGACAAGCAGTTTTTACATGTTTTACGACAATTAGGTGGAAGTAAGTCCTTAAAGGCAAAATTGTTTTATTTCACAAAGGTAAGTCTACTTTCACTATAACATTCAGGTTTGGATCATTCTCTCATAAGAAAATGCAAACTGCATATTAACTATAATTTTAACGCAGACAAGCAGTTTTTATATGCTTCACGACAATTGCGTGCAAATGAGTCACTATAAGCAAAATTGCTTTATTTTACAAAGGTAAGTCTATTTACACTATAACATTCAGGTTTGGATCCTTCTCTCATAAGAAAATGCAAACTGCATATTAACCATTATTTTAACGCATACAAGCAGTTTTTACATGCTTTATGACAATTAGGGGCAAATGAGTCCTTATAGGCAAAATTGTTTTATTTCATGAAGGTAAGTCTATTTACACTATAACATTCAGGTTTGGATCTTTCTCTCATAAGAAAATGCAAACTGCATATTAACCATTATTTAAACGCAGACAAGCAGTTTTTACATGCTTTACGACAATTAGGTGCAAATGAGTCTTTATAGGCAAAATTGCTTTATTTCATGAGGGTAAGTCTATTTACACTAAAACTTTCAGGTTTGGATCATTCTCTCATAAGAAAATGTAAACTGCATATTGACCATTATTTTAACGCAGACAAGCAGTTTTTACTTTTTACATGCTTCACGACAATTGCGTGCAAATAAGTCCTTATAGGCAAAATTGCTTTATTTTACAAAGGTAACTCTATTTACATTATAACATTAAGGTTTGGATCATTCTCTCATAAGAAAATGCAAACTGCATATTTACTATCATTTTCACGCAGACAAGCAGTTTTTACATGCTTCACGACAATTGCGTGCAAATGAGTCCTTATAGGCAAAATTGCTTTATTTTACAAAGGTAAGTCTATTTACACTATAACATTCAGGATTGGATCATTCTCTCATAAGAAAATGCAATCTGCATATTAACCATTATTTTAACGCATTAAAGCAGTTTTTACATGCTTTATGACAATTAGGGGCAAATGAGTCCTTATAGGCAAAATTGCTTTATTTCATGAAGGTAAGTCTATTTACACTATAACATTCAGGTTTGGATCATTCTCTCATAAGAAAATGCAAACTGCATATTAACCATTATTTAAACGCAGACAAGCAGTTTTTACATGCTTTACGACAATTAGGTGCAAATGAGTCTTTATAAGCAAAATTGCTTTATTTCATGAGGGTAAGTCTATTTACACTATAACATTCAGGTTTGGGTCATTCTCTCATACGAAAATTCAAACTGCATATTTACTATCATTTTAACGCATACAAGCAGTTTTTACATGCTTTATGACAATTAGGTGCAAATGAGTCTTTATAGGCAAAATTGCTTTATTTCATGAGGGTAAGTCTATTTTCACTATAACATTCAGGTTTGGATCATTCTCTCATAAGAAAATGCAAACTGCATATTATACATTATTTTAACGCATACAAGCAGTTTTTACATCCTTTATGACAATTAGGGGCAAATGAGTCCTTATAGGCAAAATTGCTTTATTTCATGAAGGTAAGTCTATTTACACTATAACATTCAGGTTTGGATCTTTCTCTCATAAGAAAATGCAAACTGCATATTTACTATCATTTTCACGCAGACAAGCAGTTTTCACATGTTTTACGACAATTAGGTGGAAATAAGTCCTTAAAGGCAAAATTGTTTTATTTCACAAAGGTAAGTCTACTTTCACTATAACATTCAGGTTTGGATCATTCTCTCATAAGAAAATGCAAACTGCATATTAACCATTATTTTAACGCAGACAAGCAGTTTTTATATGCATCACGACAATTGCGTGCAAATGAGTCCTTATAAGCAAAATTGCTTTATTTTACAAAGGTAAGTCTATTTACACTATAACATTCAGGTTTGGATCATTCTCTCATAAGAAAATGCAAACTGCATATTTACTATCATTTTCACGCAGACAAGCAGTTTTCACATGTTTTACGACAATTAGGGGGAAATAAGTCCTTAAAGGCAAAATTGTTTTATTTCACAAAGGTAAGTCTACTTTCACTATAACATTCAGGTTTGGATCATTCTCTCATAAGAAATGCAAACTGCATATTAACCATTATTTTAACGCAGACAAGCAGTTTTTATATGCTTCACGACAATTGCGTGCAAATGAGTCCTTATAAGCAAAATTGCTTTATTTTACAAAGGTTAGTCTATTTACACTATAACATTCAGGTTTGGATCCTTCTCTCAAAAGAAAATGCAAACGGCATATTAACCATTATTTTAACGCATACAAGCAGTTTTTACATGCTTTATGACAATTAGGGGCAAATGAGTCCTTATAGGCAAAATTGCTTTATTTCATTAAGGTAAGTCTATTTACACTATAACATTCAGGTTTGGATCTTTCTCTCATAAGAAAATGCAAACTGCATATTAACCATTATTTAAACGCAGACAAGCAGTTTTTACATGCTTTACGACAATTAGGTGCAAATGAGTCTTTATAGGCAAAATTGCTTTATTTCATGAGGGTAAGTCTATTTACACTAAAACATTCAGGTTTGGATCATTCTCTCATAAGAAAATGCAAACTGCATATTATACATTATTTTAACGCATATAAGCAGTTTTTACATGCTTTATGACAATAAGGGGCAAATAAGTCCTTATAGGCAAAATTGCTTTATTTTATGATGGTAAGTCTATTTACACTATAACATTCAGGTTTGGATCTTTCTCTCATAAGAAAATGCAAACTGCATATTAACCATTATTTTAACGCATACAAGCAGTTTTTACATGCTTTATGACAATTAGGGGCAAATGAGTCCTTATAGGCAAAATTGCTTTAATTCATGAAGGTAAGTCTATTTACACTATAAAATTCAGGTTTGGATCATTCTCTCATAAGAAAATGCAAACTGCATATTAACCATTATTTGAACGCAGACAAGCAGTTTTTACATGCTTCACAACAATTGCGTGCAAATGAGTCCTTATAGGCAAAATTGCGTTATTTTAGAAAGGTAAGTCTATTTACACTATAACATTCAGGTTTGGATCATTCTCTCATAAGAAAATGCAAACTGCATATTTACTATCATTTTTACGCAAACAAGCAGTTTTTACATGCTTCACGACAATTGCGTGCAAATGAGTCCTCATAGGCAAAATTGCTTTATTTTACAAAGGTAAGTCTATTTACACTATAACATTCAGGTTTGGATAATTTTCTCATAAGAAAATGCAAACTACATATTAACCATTATTTTAACGCTGACAAGCAGTTTTTACATGCTTTATGACAATTAGGGGCAAATGAGTCCTTATAGGCAAAATTGCTTTATTTTATGAAGGTAAGTCTATTTACACTATAACATTCAGGTTTGGATCATTCTCTCATAAGAAAATGCAAACTGCATATTTACTATCAATTTCACGCAGACAAGCAGTTTTTACATGCTTCACGACAATTGCGTGCAAATGAGTCCTTATAGGCAAAATTGCTTTATTTTACAAAGGTAAGTCTATTTACACTATAACATTCAGGTTTGGATCATTCTCTCATAAGAAAATGCAAACTGCATATTTACTATCATTTTCACGCAGACAAGCAGTTTTTACATGTTTTACGACAATTAGGTGGAAGTAAGTCCTTAAAGGCAAAATTGTTTTATTTCACAAAGGTAAGTCTACTTTCACTATAACATTCAGGTTTGGATCATTCTCTCATAAGAAAATGCAAACTGCATATTAATTATAATTTTAACGCAGACAAGCAGTTTTTATATGCTTCACGACAATTGCGTGCAAATGAGTCACTATAAGCAAAATTGCTTTATTTTACAAAGGTAAGTCTATTTACACTATAACATTCAGGTTTGGATCCTTTTCTCATAAGAAAATGCAAACTGCATATTAACCATTATTTTAACGCATACAAGCAGTTTTTACATGCTTTATGACAATTAGGGGCAAATGAGTCCTTATAGGCAAAATTGTTTTATTTCATGAAGGTAAGTCTATTTACACTATAACATTCAGGTTTGGATCTTTCTCTCATAAGAAAATGCAAACTGCATATTAACCATTATTTAAACGCAGACAAGCAGTTTTTACATGCTTTACGACAATTAGGTGCAAATGAGTCTTTATAGGCAAAATTGCTTTATTTCATGAGGGTAAGTCTATTTACACTATAACATTTAGGTTTGGATCATTCTCTCATAAGAAAATGCAAACTGCATATTTACTATCATTTTTACGGAAACAAGCAGTTTTTACATGCTTCACGACAATTGCGTGCAAATGAGTCCTTATAGGCAAAATTGCTTTATTTTACAAAGGTAAGTCTATTTTCACTATAAAATTCAGGTTTGGATCATTCTCTCATAAGAAAATGCAAACTGCATATTATACATTATTTTAACGCATACAAGCAGTTTTTACATGCTTTATGACAATAAGGGGCAAATGAGTCCTTATAGGCAAAATTGCTTTATTTCATGAAGGTAAGTCTATTTACACTATAACATTCAGGTTTGGATCATTCTCTCATAAGAAAATGCAAACTGCATATTAACCATTATTTAAACGCAGACAAGCAGTTTTTACATGCTTTACGACAATTAGGTGCAAATGAGTCTTTATAGGCAAAATTGCTTTATTTCATGAGGGTAAGTCTATTTACACTAAAACTCTCAGGTTTGGATCATTCTCTCATAAGAAAATGTAAACTGCATATTAACCATTATTTTAACGCAGACAAGCAGTTTTTACATGCTTCACGACAATTGCGTGCAAATGAGTCCTTATAGGCTAAATTGCTTTATTTTACAAAGGTAACTCTATTTACAATATAACATTAAGGTTTGGATCATTCTCTCATAAGAAAATGCAAACTGCATATTTACTATCATTTTCACGCAGACATGCAGTTTTTACATGCTTCACGACAATTGCGTGCAAATGAGTCCTTATAGGCAAAATTGCTCTATTTTACAAAGGTAAGTCTATTTACACTATAACATTCAGGTTTGGATCATTCTCTCATAAGAAAATGCAATCTGCATATTAACCATTATTTTAACGCATTAAAGCAGTTTTTACATGCTTTATGACAATTAGGGGCAAATGAGTCCTTATAGGCAAAATTGCTTTATTTCATGAAGGTAAGTCTATTTACACTATAACATTCAGGTTTGGGTCATTCTCTCATAAGAAAATGCAAACTGCATATTAACCATTATTTAAACGCAGACAAGCAGTTTTTACATGCTTTACGACAATTAGGTGCAAATGAGTCTTTATAGGCAAAATTGCTTTATTTCATGAGGGTAAGTCTATTTACACTATAACATTCAGGTTTGGGTCATTCTCTCATACGAAAATTCAAACTGCATATTTACTATCATTTTAACGCATACAAGCAGTTTTTACATGCTTTATGACAATTAGGTGCAAATGAGTCTTTATAGGCAAAATTGCTTTATTTCATGAGGGTAAGTCTATTTACACTATAACATTCAGGTTTGGATCATTCTCTCATAAGAAAATGCAAACTGCATATTAACCATTATTTTAACGCAGACAAGCAGTTTTTACATGCTTCACGACAATTGCGTGCAAATGAGTCCTTATAGGCAAAAAGGCTTTATTTTACAAAGGTAAGTCTATTTTCACTATAACATTCAGGTTTGGATCATTCTCTCATAAGAAAATGCAAACTGCATATTATACATTATTTTAACGCATACAAGCAGTTTTTACATGCTTTATGACAATTAGGGGCAAATGAGTCCTTATAGGCAAAATTGCTTTATTTCATGAAGGTAAGTCTATTTACACTATAACATTCAGGTTTGGATCTTTCTCTCATAAGAAAATGCAAACTGCATATTTACTATCATTTTCACGCAGACAAGCAGTTTTCACATGTTTTACGACAATTAGGTGGAAATAAGTCCTTAAAGGCAAAATTGTTTTATTTCACAAAGGTAAGTCTACTTTCACTATAACATTCAGGTTTGGATCATTCTCTCATAAGAAAATGCAAACTGCATATTAACCATTATTTTAACGCAGACAAGCAGTTTTTATATGCTTCACGACAATTGCGTGCAAATGAGTCCTTATAAGCAAAATTGCTTTATTTTACAAAGGTAAGTCTATTTACACTATAACATTCAGGTTTGGATCATTCTCTCATAAGAAAATGCAAACTGCATATTTACTATCATTTTCACGCAGACAAGCAGTTTTCACATGTTTTACGACAATTAGGTGGAAATAAGTCCTTAAAGGCAAAATTGTTTTATTTCACAAAGGTAAGTCTACTTTCACTATAACACTCAGGTTTGGATCATTCTCTCATAAGAAATGCAAACTGCATATTAACCATTATTTTAACGCAGACAAGCAGTTTTTATATGCCTCACGACAATTGCGTGCAAATGAGTCCTTATAAGCAAAATTGCTTTATTTTACAAAGGTAAGTCTATTTACACTATAACATTCAGGTTTGGATCCTTCTCTCATAAGAAAATGCAAACGGCATATTAACCATTATTTTAACGCATACAAGCAGTTTTTACATGCTTTATGACAATTAGGGGCAAATGAGTCCTTATAGGCAAAATTGCTTTATTTCATTAAGGTAAGTCTATTTACACTATAACATTCAGGTTTGGATCTTTCTCTCATAAGAAAATGCAAACTGCATATTAACCATTATTTAAACGCAGACAAGCAGTTTTTACATGCTTTACGACAATTAGGTGCAAATGAGTCTTTATAGGCAAAATTGCTTTATTTCATGAGGGTAAGTCTATTTACACTAAAACATTCAGGTTTGGATCATTCTCTCATAAGAAAATGCAAACTGCATATTATACATTATTTTAACGCATATAAGCAGTTTTTACATGCTTTATGACAATAAGGGGCAAATAAGTCCTTATAGGCAAAATTGCTTTATTTTATGAGGGTAAGTCTATTTACACTAAAACATTCAGGTTTGGATCATTCTCTCATAAGAAAATGCAAACTGCATATTAACCATTATTTTAACGCAGACAAGCAGTTTTTACATGCTTCACGACAATTGCGTGCAAATGAGTCCTTATAGGCAAAATTGCGTTATTTTACAAAGGTAAGTCTATTTTCACTATAACATTCAGGTTTGGATCATTCTCTCATAAGAAAATGCAAACTGCATATTAACCATTATTTTAACGCATACAAGCAGTTTTTACATGCTTTATGACAATTAGGGGCAAATGAGTCCTTATAGGCAAAATTGCTTTATTTCATGAAGGTAAGTCTATTTACACTATAACATTCAGGTTTGGATCATTCTCTTATAAGAAAATGCAAACTGCATATTATCCATTATTTAAACGCAGACAAGCAGTTTTTACATGCTTCACGACAATTGCGTGCAAATGAGTCCTTATAGGCAAAATTGCTTTATTTTACAAAGGTAAGTCTATTTACACTATAACATTCAGGTTTGGATCATTCTCTCATAAGAAAATGCAAACTGCATATTTACTATCATTTTAACGCATACAAGCAGTTTTTACATGCTTTATGACAATTAGGTGCAAATGAGTCTTTATAGGCAAAATTGCTTTATTTCATGAGGGTAAGTCTATTTACACTAAAACTTTCAGGTTTGGATCATTCTCTCATAAGAAAATGTAAACTGCATATTAACCATTATTTTAACGCAGACAAGCTGTTTTTACATGCTTCACGACAATTGCGTGCAAATAAGTCCTTATAGGCAAAATTGCTTTATTTTACAAAGGTAAGTCTATTTACACTATAACATTCAGGTTTGGATCATTCTCTCATAAGAAAATGCAAACTGCATATTTACTATCATTTTCACGCAGACAAGCAGTTTTTACTTTTTACATGCTTCACGACAATTGCGTGCAAATAAGTCCTTATAGGCAAAATTGCTTTATTTTACAAAGGTAAGTCTATTTACATTATAACATTCAGGTTTGGATCATTCTCTCATAAGAAAATGCAAACTGCATATTAACCATTATTTTAACGCAGACAAGCAGTTTTTACATGAATCACGACAATTGCGTGCAAATGAGTGCTTATAGGCAAAATTGCTTTATTTTACAAAGGTAAGTCTATTTACACTATAACATTCAGGTTTAGATCATTCTCTCATAAGAAAATGCAAACTGCATATTAACCATTATTTTAACGCATACAAGCAGTTTTTACATGCTTTATGACAATTAGATGCAAATGAGTCCTTATAGGCAAAATTGCTTTATTTCATTAAGGTGAGTTCATTTACACTATAACATTCAGGTTTGGATCATTCTCTCATAAGAAAATGCAAACTGCATATTTACTATCATTTTCACGCAGACAAGCAGTTTTCACATGTTTTACGACAATTAGGTGGAAATAAGTCTTTAAAGGCAAAATTGTTTTATTTCATAAAGGTAAGTCTACTTTCACTATAACATTCAGGTTTGGATCATTCTCTCATAAGAAAATGCAAACTGCATATTAACCATTATTTCAACGCAGACAAGCAGTTTTTATATGCTTCACGACAATTGCGTGCAAATGAGTCCTTATAAGCAAAATTGCTTTATTTTACAAAGGTAAGTCTATTTACACTATAACATTCAGGTTTGGATTCTTCTCTCATAAGAAAATGCAAACTGCATATTAACCATTATTTTAACGCATACAAGCAGTTTTTACATGCTTTATGACAATTAGGGGCAAATGAGTCCTTATAGGCAAAATTGCTTGAATTCATGAAGGTAAGTCTATTTACACTATAACATTAAGGTTTGGATCATTCTCTCATAAGAAAATGCAAACTGCATATTAACCATTATTTCAACGCAGACAAGCAGTTTTTATATGCTTCACGACAATTGCGTGCAAATGAGTCCTTATAAGCAAAATTACTTTATTTTACAAAGGTAAGTCTATTTACACTATAACATTCAGGTTTGGATCCTTCTCTCATAAGAAAATGCTAACTGCATATTAACCATTATTTTAACGCATACAAGCAGTTTTTACATGCTTTATTACAATTAGGGGCAAATGAGTCCTTATAGGCAAAATTGCTTTATTTCATTAAGGTAAGTTCATTTACACTATAACATTCAGGTTTGGATCATTCTCTCATAAGAAAATGCAAACTGCATATTTACTATCATTTTCACGCAGACAAGCAGTTTTCACATGTTTTACGACAATTAGGTGGAAATAAGTCCTTAAAGGCAAAATTGTTTTATTTCACAAAGGTAAGTCTACTTTCACTATAACATTCAGGTTTGGATCATTCTCTCATAAGAAAATGCAAACTGCATATTAACCATTATTTTAACGCAGACAAGCAGTTTTTATATGCTTCACGACAATTGCGTGCAAATGAGTCCTTATAAGCAAAATTGCTTTATTTTACAAAGGTAAGTCTATTTACACTATAACATTCAGGTTTGGATCATTCTCTCATAAGAAAATGCAAACTGCATATTTACTATCATTTTCACGCAGACAAGCAGTTTTCACATGTTTTACGACAATTAGGTGGAAATAAGTCCTTAAAGGCAAAATTGTTTTATTTCACAAAGGTAAGTCTACTTTCACTATAACATTCAGGTTTGGATCATTCTCTCATAAGAAATGCAAACTGCATATTAACCATTATTTTAACGCAGACAAGCAGTTTTTATATGCTTCACGACAATTGCGTGCAAATGAGTCCTTATAAGCAAAATTGCTTTATATCATGAAGGTAAGTCTATTTACATTATAACATTCAGGTTTGGATCCTTCTCTCATAAGAAAATGCAAACTGCATATTTACTATCATTTTAACGCATACAAGCAGTTTTTACATGCTTCACGACAATTGCGTGCAAATGAGTCCTTATAGGCAAAATTGCTTTATTTTACAAAGGTAAGTCTATTTACACTATAACATTCAGGTTTGGATCATTCTCTCATAAGAAAATGCAAACTGCATATTTACTATCATTTTCACGCAGACAAGCAGTTTTTACTTTTTACATGCTTCACGACAATTGCGTGCAAATAAGTCCTTATAGGCAAAATTGCTTTATTTTACAAAGGTAACTCTATTTACATTATAACATTCAGGTTTGGATCATTCTCTCATAAGAAAATGCAAACTGCATATTTACTATCATTTTCACGCAGACAAGCAGTTTATACATGCTTCACGACAATTGCGTGCAAATGAGTCCTTATAGGCAAAATTGCTTTATTTTACAAAGGTAAGTCTATTTACACTATAACATTCAGGTTTGGATCATTCTCTCATAAGAAAATGCAATCTGCATATTAACCATTATTTTAACGCATCAAAGCAGTTTTTACATGCTTTATGACAATTAGGGGCAAATGAGTCCTTATAGGCAAAATTGCTTTATTTCATGAAGGTAAGTCTATTTACACTATAACATTCAGGTTTGGATCATTCTCTCATAAGAAAATGCAAACTGCATATTAACCATTGTTTAAACGCAGACAAGCAGTTTTTACATGCTTTACGACAATTAGGTGCAAATGAGTCTTTATAGGCAAAATTGCTTTATTTCATGAGGGTAAGTCTATTTACACTATAACATTCAGGTTTGGGTCATTCTCTCATAAGAAAATGCAAACTGCATATTTACTATCATTTTAACGCATACAAGCAGTTTTTACATGCTTTATGACAATTAGGTGCAAATGAGTCTTTATAGGCAAAATTGCTTTATTTCATGAGGGTAAGTCTATTTACATTATAACATTCAGGTTTGGATCATTCTCTCATAAGAAAATGCAAACTGCATATTAACCATTATTTTAACGCAGACAATCAGTTTTTACATGCTTCACGACAATTGCGTGCAAATGAGTCCTTATAGGCAAAAAGGCTTTATTTTACAAAGGTAAGTCTATTTTCACTATAACATTCAGGTTTGGATCATTCTCTCATAAGAAAATGCAAACTGCATATTATACATTATTTTAACGCATACAAGCAGTTTTTACATGCTTTATGACAATTAGGGGCAAATGAGTCCTTATAGGCAAAATTGCTTTATTTCATGAAGGTAAGTCTATTTACACTATAACATTCAGGTTTGGATCTTTCTCTCATAAGAAAATGCAAACTGCATATTTACTATCATTTTCACGCAGACAAGCAGTTTTCACATGTTTTACGACAATTAGTTGGAAATAAGTCCTTAAAGGCAAAATTGTTTTATTTCACAAAGGTAAGTCTACTTTCACTATAACATTCAGGTTTGGATCATTCTCTCATAAGAAAATGCAAACTGCATATTAACCATTATTTTAACGCAGACAAGCAGTTTTTATATGCTTCACGACAATTGCGTGCAAATGAGTCCTTATAAGCAAAATTGCTTTATTTTACAAAGGTAAGTCTATTTACATTATAACATTCAGGTTTGGATCATTCTCTCATAAGAAAATGCAAACTGCATATTTACTATCATTTTCACGCAGACAAGCAGTTTTCACATGTTTTACGACAATTAGGTGGAAATAAGTCCATAAAGGCAAAATTGTTTTATTTCACAAAGGTAAGTCTACTTTCACTATAACATTCAGGTTTGGATCATTCTCTCATAAGAAAATGCAAACTGCATATTAACCATTATTTTAACGCAGACAAGCAGTTTTTATATGCTTCACGACAATTGCGTGCAAATGAGTCCTTATGAGCAAAATTGCTTTATTTTACAAAGGTAAGTCTATTTACACTATAACATTCAGGTTTGGATCCTTCTCTCATAAGAAAATGCAAACGGCATATTAACCATTATTTTAACGCATACAAGCAGTTTTTACATGCTTTATGACAATTAGGGGCAAATGAGTCCTTATAGGCAAAATTGCTTTATTTCATTAAGGTAAGTCTATTTACACTATAACATTCAGGTTTGGATCTTTCTCTCATAAGAAAATGCAAACTGCATATTAACCATTATTTAAACGCAGAGAAGCAGTGTTTACATGCTTTACGACAATTAGGTGCAAATGAGTCTTTATAGGCAAAATTGCTTTATTTCATGAGGGTAAGTCTATTTACACTAAAACATTCAGGTTTGGATCATTCTCTCATACGAAAATGCAAACTGCATATTATACATTATTTTAACGCATACAAGCAGTTTTTATATGCTTCACGACAATTGCGTGCAAATGAGTCCTTATAAGCAAAATTGCTTTATTTTACAAAGGTAAGTCTATTTACACTATCACATTCAGGTTAGGATCATTCTCTCATAAGAAAATGCAAACTGCATATTTACTGTCATTTTCACGCAGACAAGCAGTTTTCACATGTTTTACGACAATAAGGTGGAAGTAAGTCCTTAAAGGCAAAATTGTTTTATTTCACAAAGGTAAGTCTACTTTCACTATAACATTCAGGTTTGGATCATTCTCTCATAAGAAAATGCAAACTGCATATTAACCATTATTTTAACGCAGACAAGCAGTTTTTATATGCTTCACGACAATTGCGTGCAAATGAGTCCTTATAAGCAAAATTGCTTTATTTTACAAAGGTAAGTCTATTTACACTATAACATTCAGGTTTGGATCATTCTCTCATAAGAAAATGCAAACTGCATATTAACCATTATTTAAACGCAGACAAGCAGATTTCACATGCTTTACGACAATTAGGTGCAAATGAATCTTTATAGGCAAAATTGCTTTATTTTATGAGAGTAAGTCTATTTACACTATAACGTTCAGGTCTGGATCATTCTCTCATAAGAAAATGCAAACTGCATATTTACTATCAATTTCACGCAGACAAGCAGTTTTCACATGTTTTACGACAATTAGGTGGAAATAAGTCCTTAAAGGCAAAATTGTTTTATTTCACAAAGGTAAGTCTACTTTCACTATAACATTCAGGTTTGGATCATTCTCTCATAAGAAAATGCAAACTGCATATTAACCATTATTTTAACGCAGACAAGCAGTTTTTATATGCTTCACGACAATTGCGTGCAAATGAGTCCTTATAAGCAAAATTGCTTTATCATTTTTACGCAAACAAGCAGTTTTTACATGCTTCACGACAATTGCGTGCAAATGAGTCCTCATAGGCAAAATTGCTTTATTTTACAAAGGTAAGTCTATTTTCACTATAACATTCAGGTTTGGATCATTCTCTCATAAGAAAATGCAAACTGCATATTAACCATTATTTTAACGCAGACAAGCAGTTTTTATATGCTTTATGACAATTAGATGCAAATGAGTCCTTATAGGCAAAATTGCTTTATTTCATTAAGGTAAGTTCATTTACACTATAACATTCAGGTTTAGATCATTCTATCATAAGAAAATGCAAACTGCATATTTACTATCATTTTCACGCAGACAAGCAGTTTTCACATGTTTTACGACAATTAGGTGGAAATAAGTCTTTAAAGGCAAAATTGTTTTATTTCATAAAGGTAAGTCTACTTTCACTATAACATTCAGGTTTGGATCATTCTCTCATAAGAAAATGCAAACTGCATATTAACCATTATTTGAACGCAGACAAGCAGTTTTTATATGCTTCACGACAATTGCGTGCAAATGAGTCCTTATAAGCAAAATTGCTTTATTTTACAAAGGTAAGTCTATTTACACTATAACATTCAGGTTTGAATCCTTCTCTCATAAGAAAATGCAAACTGCATATTAACCATTATTTTAACGCATACAAGCAGTTTTTACATGCTTTATGACAATTAGGGGCAAATGAGTCCTTATAGGCAAAATTGCTTTATTTCATGAAGGTAAGTCTATTTACACTATAACATTCAGGTTTGGATCATTCTCTCATAAGAAAATGCAAACTGCATATTTACTATCATTTTAACGCATACAAGCAGTTTTAACATGCTTCACGACAATTGCGTGCAAATGAGTCACTATAAGCAATATTGCTTTATTTTACAAAGGCAAGTCTATTTACACTATAACATTCAGGTTTGGATCCTTCTCTCATAAGAAAATGCAAACTGCATATTAACCATTATTTTAACGCATACAAGCAGTTTTTACATGCTTTATGACAATTAGGGGCAAATGAGTCCTTATAGGCAAAATTGTTTTATTTCATGAAGGTAAGTCTATTTACACTATAACATTCAGGTTTGGATCTTTCTCTCATAAGAAAATGCAAACTGCATATTAACCATTATTTAAACGCAGACAAGCAGTTTTTACATGCTTTACGACAATTAGGTGCAAATGAGTCTTTATAGGCAAAATTGCTTTATTTCATGAGGGTAAGTCTATTTACACTATAACATTCAGGTTTGGATCATTCTCTCATATGAAAATGCAAACTGCATATTTACCATCATTTTTACGCAGACAAACAGTTTTTACATGCTTCACGACAATTGCGTGCAAATGAGTCCTCATAGGCAAAATTGCTTTATTTTACAAAGGTAAGTATATTTGCACTCTAACATTCAGGTTTGGATCATTCTCTCATAAGAAAATGCAAACTGCATATTAACCATTATTTTAACGCATACAAGCAGTTTTTACATGCTTTATGACAATTAGGGGCAAATGAGTCCTTATAGGCAAAATTGCTTTATTTCATAAAGGTAAGTCTATTTATACTATAACATTCAGGTTTGGATCATTCTCACATAAGAAAATGCAAACTGCATTATAACCATTATTTAAACGCAGACAAGCAGTTTTTTCATGCTTTACGACAATTAGGTGCAAATGAGTCCTTATAAGCAAAATTGCTTTATTTCATGAGGGTAAGTCTATTTACACTATAACATTCAGGTTTGGATCATTCTCTCATAAGAAAATGAAAACTGCATAATTACTATCATTTTCACGCAGACAAGCAGTTTTTACATGCTTTACGACAATTGCGTGCAAATGAGTCCTCATAGGCAAAATTGCTATATTTTACAAAGGTAAGTCTATTTACACTATACCATTCAGGTTTGGATCATTCTCTCATAAGAAAATGCAAACTGCATATTTACTATCATTTTAACGCATACAAGCAGTTTTTACATGCTTTATGACAATTAGGTGCAAATGAGTCTTTATAGGCAAAATTGCTTTATTTCATGAGGGTAAGTCTATTTACACTACAACTTTCAGGTTTGGATCATTCTCTCATAAGAAAATGCAAACTGCATATTAACCATTATTTAAACGCAGACAAGCAGATTTCACATGCTTTACGACAATTAGGTGCAAATGAATCTTTATAGGCAAAATTGCTTTATTTTATGAGGGTAAGTCTATTTACACTATAACGTTCAGGTTTGGATCATTCTCTCATAAGAAAATGCAAACTGCATATTTACTATCAATTTCACGCAGACAAGCAGTTTTTACATGCTTCACGACAATTGCGTGCAAATGAGTCCTTACAGGCAAAATTGCTTTATTTTACAAAGGTAAGTCTATTTGCACTATAACATTCAGGTTTAAATCATTCTCTCATAAGAAAATGCAAACTGCATATTAACCATTATTTTAACGCATACAAGCAGTTTTTACATGCTTTATGACAATTAGGGGCAAATGAGTCCTTATAGGCAAAATTGCTTTATTTCATGAAGGTAAGTCTATTTACACTATAACATTTAGGTTTGGATCTTTCTCTCATAAGAAAATGCAAACTGCATATTTACTATCATTTTCACGCAGACAAGCAGTTTTCACATGTTTTACGACAATTAGGTGGAAGTAAGTCCTTAAAGGCAAAATTGTTTTATTTCACAAAGGTAAGTCTACTTTCACTATAACATTCAGGTTTGGATCATTCTCTCATAAGAAAATGCAAACTGCATATTAACCATTATTTTAACGCAGACAAGCAGTTTTTATATGCTTCACGACAATTGCGTGCAAATGAGTCACTATAAGCAAAATTGCTTTATTTTACAAAGGTAAGTCTATTTACACTATAACATTCAGGTTTGGATCCTTCTCTCATAAGAAAATGCAAACTGCATATTAACCATTATTTTAACGCATACAAGCAGTTTTTACATGCTTTATGACAATTAGGGGCAAATGAGTCCTTATAGGCAAAATTGTTTTATTTCATGATGGTAAGTCTATTTACACTATAACATTCAGGTTTGGATCTTTCTCTCATAAGAAAATGCAAACTGCATATTAACCATTATTTAAACGCAGACAAGCAGTTTTTACATGCTTTACGACAATTAGGTGCAAATGAGTCTTTATAGGCAAAATTGCTTTATTTCATGAAGGTAAGTCTATTTACACTATAACATTCAGGTTTGGATCATTCTCTCATAAGAAAATGCAAACTGCATATTTACTATCATTTTAACGCATACAAGCAGTTTTTACATGCTTTATGACAATTAGGTGCAAATGAGTCTTTATAGGCAAAATTGCTTTATTTCATGAGGGTAAGTCTATTTACACTAAAACTTTCAGGTTTGGATCATTCTCTCATAAGAAAATGTAAACTGCATATTAACCATTATTTTAACGCAGACAAGCAGTTTTACATGCTTCACGACAATTGCGTGCAAAAGAGTCCTTATAGGCAAAATTGCTTTATTTTACAAAGGTAAGTCTATTTACACTATAACATTCAGGTTTGGATCATTCTCTCATAAGAAAATGCAAACTGCATATTTACTATCATTTTCACGCAGACAAGCAGTTTTTACTTTTTACATGCTTCACGACAATTGCGTGCAAATAAGTCCTTATAGGCAAAATTGCTTTATTTTACAAAGGTAAGTCTATTTACATTATAACATTCAGGTTTGGATCATTCTCTCATAATAAAATGCAAACTGCATATTAACCATTATTTTAACGCAGACAAGCTGTTTTTACATGAATCGCGACAATTGCGTGCAAATGAGTGCTTATTGGCAATATTGCTTTATTTTACAAAGGTAAGTCTATTTACACTATAACATTCAGGTTTAGATCATTCTCTCATAAGAAAATGCAAACTACATATTAACCATTATTTTAACGCTGACAAGCAGTTTTTACATGCTTTATGACAATTAGGGGCAAATGAGTCCTTATAGGCAAAATTGCTTTATTTCATGAAGGTAAGTCTATTTACACTATAACATTCAGGTTTGGATCATTCTCTCATAAGAAAATGCAAACTGCATATTTACTATCAATTTCACGCAGACAAGCAGTTTTTACATGCTTCACGACAATTGCGTGCAAATGAGTCCTTATAGGCAAAATTGCTTTATTTTACAAAGGTAAGTCTATTTACACTATAACATTCAGGTTTGGATCCTTCTCTCATAAGAAAATGCAAACTGCATATTAACCATTATTTCAACGCAGACAAGCAGTTTTTACATGCTTCACGACAATTGCGTGCAAATGAGTCCTTATAGGCAAAATTGCTTTATTTTACAAAGGTAACTCTATTTACATTATAACATTCAGGTTTGGATCATTCTCTCATAAGAAAATGCAAACTGCATATTTACTATCATTTTCACGCAGACAAGCAGTTTATACATGCTTCACGACAATTGCGTGCAAATGAGTCCTTATAGGCAAAATTGCTTTATTTTACAAAGGTAAGTCTATTTACACTATAACATTCAGGTTTGGATCCTTCTCTCATAAGAAAATGCAAACTGCATATTAACCATTATTTCAACGCAGACAAGCAGTTTTTACATGCTTCACGACAATTGCGTGCAAATGAGTCCTTATAGGCAAAATTGCGTTATTTTACAAAGGTAAGTCTATTTACACTATAACATTCAGGTTTAGATCATTCTCTCATAAGAAAATGCAAACTGCATATTTACTATCATTTTTACGCAAACAAGCAGTTTTTACATGCTTCACGACAATTGCGTGCAAATGAGTCCTAGTAGGCAAAATTGCTTTATTTTACAAAGGTAAGTCTATTTACACTATAACATTCAGGTTTGGATAATTTTCTCATAAGAAAATGCAAACTATATATTAACCATTATTTTAACGCTGACAAGCAGTTTTTACATGCTTTATGACAATAAGGGGCAAATGAGTCCTTATAGGCAAAATTGCTTTATTTCATGAAAGTAGGTCTATTTACACTATAACATTCAGGTTTGGATCCTTCTCTCATAAGAAAATGCAAACTGCATATTAACCATTATTTTAACGCATACAAGCAGTTTTTACATGCTTTTTGACAATTAGGGGCAAATGAGTCCTTATAGGCAAAATTGTTTTATTTCATGAAGGTAAGTCTATTTACACTATAACATTCAGGTTTGGATCTTTCTCTCATAAGAAAATGCAAACTGCATATTAACCATTATTTAAACGCAGACAAGCAGTTTATACATGCTTTACGACAATTAGGTGCAAATGAGTCTTTATAGGCAAAATTGCTTTATTTCATAAGGGTAAGTCTATTTACACTATAACATTTAGGTTTGGATCATTCTCTCATAAGAAAATGCAAACTGCATATTTACTATCATTTTTACGCAAACAAGCAGTTTTTACATGCTTCACGACAATTGCGTGCAAATGAGTCCTCATAGGCAAAATTGCTTTATTTTACAAAGGTAAGTCTATTTTTACTATAACATTCAGGTTTGGATCATTCTCTCATAAGAAAATGCAAACTGCATATTATACATTATTTTAACGCATACAAGCAGTTTTTACATGCTTTATGACAATAAGGGGCAAATAAGTCCTTATAGGCAAAATTGCTTTATTTCATGAAGGTAAGTCTATTTACACTATAACATTCAGGTTTGGATCATTCTCTCATAAGAAAATGCAAACTGCATATTTACTATCATTTTAACGCATACAAGCAGTTTTTACATGCTTCACGACAATTGCGTGCAAATGAGTCCTTATAGGCAAAATTGCTTTATTTTACAAAGGTAAGTCTATTTACACTATAACATTCAGGTTTGGATCATTCTCTCATAAGAAAATGCAAACTGCATATTTACTATCATTTTCACGCAGACAAGCAGTTTTTACTTTTTACATGCTTCACGACAATTGCGTGCAAATAAGTCCTTATAGGCAAAATTGCTTTATTTTACAAAGGTAACTCTATTTACATTATAACATTCAGGTTTGGATCATTCTCTCATAAGAAAATGCAAACTGCATATTTACTATCATTTTCACGCAGACAAGCAGTTTATACATGCTTCACGACAATTGCGTGCAAATGAGTCCTTATAGGCAAAATTGCTTTATTTTACAAAGGTAAGTCTATTTACACTATAACATTCAGGTTTGGATCCTTCTCTCATAAGAAAATGCAAACTGCATATTAACCATTATTTCAACGCAGACAAGCAGTTTTTACATGCTTCACGACAATTGCGTGCAAATGAGTCCTTATAGGCAAAATTGCGTTATTTTACAAAGGTAAGTCTATTTACACTATAACATTCAGGTTTAGATCATTCTCTCATAAGAAAATGCAAACTGCATATTTACTATCATTTTTACGCAAACAAGCAGTTTTTACATGCTTCACGACAATTGCGTGCAAATGAGTCCTAGTAGGCAAAATTGCTTTATTTTACAAAGGTAAGTCTATTTACACTATAACATTCAGGTTTAGATAATTTTCTCATAAGAAAATGCAAACTATATATTAACCATTATTTTAACGCTGACAAGCAGTTTTTACATGCTTTATGACAATAAGGGGCAAATGAGTCCTTATAGGCAAAATTGCTTTATTTCATGAAAGTAGGTCTATTTACACTATAACATTCAGGTTTGGATCCTTCTCTCATAAGAAAATGCAAACTGCATATTAACCATTATTTTAACGCATACAAGCAGTTTTTACATGCTTTTTGACAATTAGGGGCAAATGAGTCCTTATAGGCAAAATTGTTTTATTTCATGAAGGTAAGTCTATTTACACTATAACATTCAGGTTTGGATCTTTCTCTCATAAGAAAATGCAAACTGCATATTAACCATTATTTAAACGCAGACAAGCAGTTTTTACATGCTTTACGACAATTAGGTGCAAATGAGTCTTTATAGGCAAAATTGCTTTATTTCATAAGGGTAAGTCTATTTACACTATAACATTTAGGTTTGGATCATTCTCTCATAAGAAAATGCAAACTGCATATTTACTATCATTTTTACGCAAACAAGCAGTTTTTACATGCTTCACGACAATTGCGTGCAAATGAGTCCTCATAGGCAAAATTGCTTTATTTTACAAAGGTAAGTCTATTTTTACTATAACATTCAGGTTTGGATCATTCTCTCATAAGAAAATGCAAACTGCATATTATACATTATTTTAACGCATACAAGCAGTTTTTACATGCTTTATGACAATAAGGGGCAAATAAGTCCTTATAGGCAAAATTGCTTTATTTCATGAAGGTAAGTCTATTTACACTATAACATTCAGGTTTGGATCATTCTCTCATAAGAAAATGCAAACTGCATATTTACTATCATTTTAACGCATACAAGCAGTTTTTACATGCTTCACGACAATTGCGTGCAAATGAGTCCTTATAGGCAAAATTGCTTTATTTTACAAAGGTAAGTCTATTTACACTATAACATTCAGGTTTGGATCATTCTCTCATAAGAAAATGCAAACTGCATATTTACTATCATTTTCACGCAGACAAGCAGTTTTCACATGTTTTACGACAATTAGTTGGAAATAAGTCCTTAAAGGCAAAATTGTTTTATTTCACAAAGGTAAGTCTACTTTCACTATAACATTCAGGTTTGGATCATTCTCTCATAAGAAAATGCAAACTGCATATTAACCATTATTTTAACGCAGACAAGCAGTTTTTATATGCTTCACGACAATTGCGTGCAAATGAGTCCCTATAAGCAAAATTGCTTTATTTTACAAAGGTAAGTCTATTTACACTATAACATTCAGGTTTGGATCATTCTCTCATAAGAAAATGCAAACTGCATATTTACTATCATTTTCACGCAGACAAGCAGTTTTCACATGTTTTACGACAATTAGGTGGAAATAAGTCCCTAAAGGCAAAATTGTTTTATTTCACAAAGGTAAGTCTACTTTCACTATAACATTCAGGTTTGGATCATTCTCTCATAAGAAAATGCAAACTGCATATTAACCATTATTTTAACGCAGACAAGCAGTTTTTATATGCTTCACGACAATTGCGTGCAAATGAGTCCTTATGAGCAAAATTGCTTTATTTTACAAAGGTAAGTCTATTTACACTATAACATTCAGGTTTGGATCCTTCTCTCATAAGAAAATGCAAACGGCATATTAACCATTATTTTAACGCATACAAGCAGTTTTTACATGCTTTATGACAATTAGGGGCAAATGAGTCCTAATAGGCAAAATTGCTTTATTTCATTAAGGTAAGTCTATTTACACTATAACATTCAGGTTTGGATCTTTCTCTCATAAGAAAATGCAAACTGCATATTAACCATTATTTAAACGCAGAGAAGCAGTGTTTACATGCTTTACGACAATTAGGTGCAAATGAGTCTTTATAGGCAAAATTGCTTTATTTCATGAGGGTAAGTCTATTTACACTAAAACATTCAGGTTTGGATCATTCTCTCATACGAAAATGCAAACTGCATATTATACATTATTTTAACGCATACAAGCAGTTTTTACATGCTTTATGACAATAAGTGGCAAATAAATCCTTATAGGCAAAATTGCTTTATTTTATGAGGGTAAGTCTATTTACACTATAACATTTAGGTTTGGATCTTTCTCTCATAAGAAAATGCAAACTGCATATTTACTATCATTTTAACGCATACAAGCAGTTTTTACATGCTTTATGACAATTAGGTGCAAATGAGTCTTTATAGGCAAAATTGCTTTATTTCATGAGGGTAAGTCTATTTACACTAAAACATTCAGGTTTGGATCATTCTCTCATAAGAAAATGCAAACTGCATATTAACCATTATTTTAACGCAGACAAGCAGTTTTTACATGCTTCACGACAATTGCGTGCAAATGAGTCCTTATAGGCAAAATTGCGTTATTTTACAAAGGTAAGTCTATTTTCACTATAACATTCAGGTTTGGATCATTCTCTCATAAGAAAATGCAAACTGCATATTAACCATTATTTTAACGCATACAAGCAGTTTTTACATGCTTTATGACAATTAGGGGCAAATGAGTCCTTATAGGCAAAATTGCTTTATTTCATGAAGGTAAGTCTATTTACACTATAACATTCAGGTTTGGATCTTTCTCTCATAAGAAAATGCAAACTGCATATTTACTGTCATTTTCACGCAGACAAGCAGTTTTCACATGTTTTACGACAATTAGGTGGAAGTAAGTCCTTAAAGGCAAAATTGTTTTATTTCACAAAGGTAAGTCTACTTTCACTATAACATTCAGGTTTGGATCATTCTCTCATAAGAAAATGCAAACTGCATATTAACCATTATTTAAACGCAGACAAGCAGATTTCACATGCTTTACGACAATTAGGTGCAAATGAATCTTTATAGGCAAAATTGCTTTATTTTATGAGGGTAAGTCTATTTACACTATAACGTTCAGGTTTGGATCATTCTCTCATAAGAAAATGCAAACTGCATATTTACTATCAATTTCACGCAGACAAGCAGTTTTCACATGTTTTACGACAATTAGGTGGAAATAAGTCCTTAAAGGCAAAATTGTTTTATTTCACAAAGGTAAGTCTACTTTCACTATAACATTCAGGTTTGGATCATTCTCTCATAAGAAAATGCAAACTGCATATTAACCATTATTTGAACGCAGACAAGCAGTTTTTATATGCTTCACGACAATTGCGTGCAAATGAGTCCTTATAAGCAAAATTGCTTTATCATTTTTACGCAAACAAGCAGTTTTTACATGCTTCACGACAATTGCGTGCAAATGAGTCCTCATAGGCAAAATTGCTTTATTTTACAAAGGTAAGTCTATTTTCACTATAACATTCAGGTTTGGATCATACTCTCATAAGAAAATGCAAACTGCATATTAACCATTATTTTAACGCAGACAAGCAGTTTTTATATGCTTTATGACAATTAGATGCAAATGAGTCCTTATAAGCAAAATTGCTTTATTTTACAAAGGTAAGTCTATTTACACTATAACATTCAGGTTTGGATCCTTCTCTCATAAGAAAATGCAAACTGCATATTAACCATTATTTTAACGCATACAAGCAGTTTTTACATGCTTTATGACAATTAGGGGCAAATGAGTCCTTATAGGCAAAATTGTTTTATTTCATGAAGGTAAGTCTATTTACACTATAACATTCAGGTTTGGATCTTTCTCTCATAAGAAAATGCAAACTGCATATTAACCATTATTTAAACGCAGACAAGCAGTTTTTACATGCTTTACGACAATTAGGTGCAAATGAGTCTTTATAGGCAAAATTGCTTTATTTCATGAGGGTAAGTCTATTTACACTATAACATTCAGGTTTGGATCATTCTCTCATAAGAAAATGCAAACTGCATATTTACTATCATTTTAACGCAGACAAGCAGTTTTTACATGCTTCACGACAATTGCGTGCAAATGAGTCCTCATAGGCAAAATTGCTTTATTTTACAAAGGTAAGTCTATTTGCACTCTAACATTCAGGTTTGGATCATTCTCTCATAACAAAATGCAAACTGCATATTAACCATTATTTTAACGCATACAAGCAGTTTTTACATGCTTTATGACAATTAGGGGCAAATGAGTCCTTATAGGCAAAATTGCTTTATTTCATAAAGGTAAGTCTATTTATACTATAACATTCAGGTTTGGATCATTCTCTCATAAGAAAATGCAAACTGCATTATAACCATTATTTAAACGCAGACAAGCAGTTTTTTCATGCTTTACGACAATTAGGTGCAAATGAGTCCTTATAAGCAAAATTGCTTTATTTCATGAGGGTAAGTCTATTTACACTATAACATTCAGGTTTGGATCAAGCTCTCATAAGAAAATGAAAACTGCATAATTACTATCATTTTCACGCAGACAAGCAGTTTTTACATGCTTTACGACAATTGCGTGCAAATGAGTCCTCATAGGCAAAATTGCTTTATTTTACAAAGGTAAGTCTATTTACACTATAACATTCAGGTTTGGATCATTCTCTCATAAGAAAATGCAAACTGCATATTTACTATCATTTTAACGCATACAAGCAGTTTTTACATGCTTTATGACAATTAGGTGCAAATGAGTCTTTATAGGCAAAATTGCTTTATTTCATGAGGGTAAGTCTATTTACACTACAACTTTCAGGTTTGGATCATTCTCTCATAAGAAAATGCAAACTGCATATTAACCATTATTTAAACGCAGACAAGCAGATTTCACATGCTTTACGACAATTAGGTGCAAATGAATCTTTATAGGCAAAATTGCTTTATTTTATGAGGGTAAGTCTATTTACACTATAACGTTCAGGTTTGGATCATTCTCTCATAAGAAAATGCAAACTGCATATTTAC
Source organism: Xanthostigma xanthostigma (assembly GCA_963575645.1). NCBI lineage: Eukaryota > Metazoa > Arthropoda > Insecta > Raphidioptera > Raphidiidae > Xanthostigma > Xanthostigma xanthostigma. Next base: position 32,518,621 of record OY754470.1, on the reverse strand, counting down.
TATCAATTTCACGCAGACAAGCAGTTTTTACATGCTTCACGACAATTGCGTGCAAATGAGTCCTTATAGGCAAAATTGCTTTATTTTACAAAGGTAAGTCTATTTACACTATAACATTCAGGTTTGGATCATTCTCTCATAAGAAAATGCAAACTGCATATTAACCATTATTTTAACGCATACAAGCAGTTTTTACATGCTTTATGACAATTAGGGGCAAATGAGTCCTTATAGGCAAAATTGTTTTATTTCATGATGGTAAGTCTATTTACACTATAACATTCAGGTTTGGATCTTTCTCTCATAAGAAAATGCAAACTGCATATTAACCATTATTTAAACGCAGACAAGCAGTTTTTACATGCTTTACGACAATTAGGTGCAAATGAGTCTTTATAGGCAAAATTGCTTTATTTCATGAAGGTAAGTCTATTTACACTATAACATTCAGGTTTGGATCATTCTCTCATAAGAAAATGCAAACTGCATATTTACTATCATTTTAACGCATACAAGCAGTTTTTACATGCTTTATGACAATTAGGTGCAAATGAGTCTTTATAGGCAAAATTGCTTTATTTCATGAGGGTAAGTCTATTTACACTAAAACTTTCAGGTTTGGATCATTCTCTCATAAGAAAATGTAAACTGCATATTAACCATTATTTTAACGCAGACAAGCAGTTTTACATGCTTCACGACAATTGCGTGCAAAAGAGTCCTTATAGGCAAAATTGCTTTATTTTACAAAGGTAAGTCTATTTACACTATAACATTCAGGTTTGGATCATTCTCTCATAAGAAAATGCAAACTGCATATTTACTATCATTTTCACGCAGACAAGCAGTTTTTACTTTTTACATGCTTCACGACAATTGCGTGCAAATAAGTCCTTATAGGCAAAATTGCTTTATTTTACAAAGGTAAGTCTATTTACATTATAACATTCAGGTTTGGATCATTCTCTCATAATAAAATGCAAACTGCATATTAACCATTATTTCAACGCAGACAAGCGGTTTTTACATGCTTCACGACAATTGCGTGCAAATGAGTCCTTATAGGCAAAATTGCGTTATTTTACAAAGGTAAGTCTATTTACACTATAACATTCAGGTTTGGATCATTCTCTCATAAGAAAATGCAAACTGCATATTTACTATCATTTTTACGCAAACAAGCAGTTTTTACATGCTTCACGACAATTGCGTGCAAATGAGTCCTAGTAGGCAAAATTGCTTTATTTTACAAAGGTAAGTCTATTTACACTATAACATTCAGGTTTAGATCATTCTCTCATAAGAAAATGCAAACTACATATTAACCATTATTTTAACGCTGACAAGCAGTTTTTACATGCTTTATGACAATTAGGTGCAAATGAGTCTTTATAGGCAAAATTGCTTTATTTCATGAGGGTAAGTCTATTTACACTACAACTTTCAGGTTTGGATCATTCTCTCATAAGAAAATGCAAACTGCATATTAACCATTATTTAAACGCAGACAAGCAGATTTCACATGCTTTACGACAATTAGGTGCAAATGAATCTTTATAGGCAAAATTGCTTTATTTCATGAGGGTAAGTCTATTTACACTACAACTTTCAGGTTTGGATCATTCTCTCATAAGAAAATGCAAACTGCATATTATACATTTATTTAACGCATACAAGCAGTTTTTACATGCTTTATGACAATAAGGGGCAAATAAGTCCTTATAGGCAAAATTGCTTTATTTTATGAGGGTAAGTCTATTTACACTATAACATTCAGGTTTGGATCATTCTCTCATAAGAAAATGCAAACTGCATATTAACCATTATTTTAACGCATACAAGCAGTTTTTACATGCTTTATGACAATTAGGGGCAAATGAGTCTTTATAGGCAAAATTGCTTTATTTCATGAAGGTAAGTCTATTTACACTATAACATTCAGGTTTGGATCTTTCTCTCATAAGAAAATGCAAACTGCATATATTTTACTGTCATTTTCACGCAGACAAGCAGTTTTCACGTGTTTTACGACAATTAGGTGGAAGTAAGTCCTTAAAGGCAAAATTGTTTTATTTCACAAAGGTAAGTCTACTTTCACTATAACATTCAGGTTTGGATCATTCTATCATAAGAAAATGCAAACTGCATATTAACCATTATTTTAACGCAGACAAGCAGTTTTTATATGCTTTACGACAATTGCGTGCAAATGAGTCACTATAAGCAAAATTGCTTTATTTTACAAAGGTAAGTCTATTTACACTATAACATTCAGGTTTGGATCCTTCTCTCATAAGAAAATGCAAACTGCATATTAACCATTATTTTATGGCATACAAGCAGTTTTTACATGCTTTATGACAATTAGGGGCAAATGAGTCCTTATAGGCAAAATTGTTTTATTTCATGAAGGTAAGTCTATTTACACTATAACATTCAGGTTTGGATCTTTCTCTCATAAGAAAATGCAAACTGCATATTAACCATTATTTAAACGCAGAGAAGCAGTGTTTACATGCTTTACGACAATTAGGTGCAAATGAGTCTTTATAGGCAAAATTGCTTTATTTCATGAGGGTAAGTCTATTTACACTAAAACATTCAGGTTTGGATCATTCTCTCATACGAAAATGCAAACTGCATATTATACATTATTTTAACGCATACAAGCAGTTTTTACATGCTTTATGACAATAAGGGGCAAATAAGTCCTTATAGGCAAAATTGCTTTATTTTATGAGGGTAAGTCTATTTACACTATAACATTTAGGTTTGGATCTTTCTCTCATAAGAAAATGCAATCTGCATATTAACCATTATTTTAACGCATACAAGCAGTTTTTACATGCTTTATGACAATTAGGGGCAAATGAGTCCTTATAGGCAAAATTGCTTTATTTCATGAAGGTAAGTCTATTTACTCTATAACATTCAGGTTTGGATCATTCTCTCATAAGAAAATGCAAACTGCATATTAACCATTATTTAAACGCAGACAAGATGTTTTTACATGCTTTACGACAATTAGGTGCAAATGAGTCTTTATAGGCAAAATTGCTTTATTTCATGAGGGTAAGTCTATTTACACTATAACATTCAGGTTTGGATCATTCTCTCATAAGAAAATGCAAACTGCATATTTACTATCATTTTCACGCAGACAAGCAGTTTTTACATGCTTCACGACAATTGCGTGCAAATGAGTCCTTATAGACAAAATTGCTTTATTTTACAAAGGTAAATCTATTTACACTATAACATTCAGGTTTGGATCTTTCTCTCATAAGAAAATGCAAACTGCATATTAACCATTTTTTTAACGCATACAAGCAGTTTTTACATGCTTTATGACAATTAGGGGCAAATAAGTCATTTTAGGCAAAATTGCTTTACTTCATGAAGGTAAGTCTATTTACACTATAACATTCAGGTTTGGATCTTTCTCTCATATGAAAATGCAAACTGCATATTTAGTGTCATTTTCACGCAGACAAGCAGTTTTCACATGTTTTACGACAATTAGGTGGAAGTGAGTCCTTAAAGGCAAAATTGTTTTATTTCACAAAGGTAAGTCTACTTTCACTATAACATTCAGGTTTGGATCATTCTCTCATAAGAAAATGCAAACTGCATATTAACCATTATTTTAACGCAGACAAGCAGTTTTTATATGCTTCACAATTGCCTGCAAATGAGTCCTTATAAGCAAAATTGCTTTATTTTACAAAGATAAGTCTATTTACGTTATAACATTCAGGTTTGGATCATTCTCTCATAAGAAAATGCAAACTGCATATTAACCCTTATTTAAACGCAGACAAGCAGATTTCACATGCTTTACGACAATTAGGTGCAAATGAATCTTTATAGGCAAAATTGCTTTATTTTATGAGGGTAAGTCTATTTACACTATAACGTTCAGGTTTGGATCATTCTCTCATAAGAAAATGCAAACTGCATATTTACTATCATTTTCACGCAGACAAGCAGTTTTCACATGTTTTACGACAATTAGGTGGAAATAAGTCCTTAAAGGCAAAATTGTTTTATTTCACAAAGGTAAGTCTATTTACACTATAACGTTCAGGTTTGGATCATTCTCTCATAAGAAAATGCAAACTGCATATTAACCATTATTTAAACGCAGACAAGCAGATTTCACATGCTTTACGACAATTAGGTGCAAATGAATCTTTATAGGCAAAATTGCTTTATTTTATGAGGGTAAGTCTATTTACACTATAACGTTCAGGTTTGGATCATTCTCTCATAAGAAAATGCAAACTGCATATTTACTATCATTTTCACGCAGACAAGCAGTTTTCACATGTTTTACGACAATTAGGTGGAAATAAGTCCTTAAAGGCAGTTTTTACATGCTTCACGACAATTGCGTGCAAATGAGTCCTTATAGGCAAAATTGCTTTATTTTACAAAGGTAAGTCTATTTACACTATAACATTCAGGTTTGGATCATTCTCTCATAAGAAAATGCAAACTGCATATTACTATCATTTTCACGCAGACAAGCAGTTTTTACTTTTACATGCTTCACGACAATTGCGTGCAAATAAGTCCTTATAGGCAAAATTGCTTTATTTTACAAAGGTAAGTCTATTTACATTATAACATTCAGGTTTGGATCATTCTCTCATAAGAAAATGCAAACTGCATATTAACCATTATTTTAACGCATACAAGCAGTTTTTACATGCTTTATGACAATTAGATGAAAATGAGTCCTTATAGGCAAAATTGCTTTATTTCATTAAGGTAAGTTCACTTACACTATAACATTCAGGTTTGGATCATTCTCTCATAAGAAAATGCAAACTGCATATTTACTATCATTTTCACGCAGACAAGCAGTTTTCACATGTTTTACGACAATTAGGTGGAAATAAGTCTTTAAAGGCAAAATTGTTTTATTTCATAAAGGTAAGTCTACTTTCACTATAACATTCAGGTTTGGATCATTCTCTCATAAGAAAATGCAAACTGCATATTAACCATTATTTCAACGCAGACAAGCAGTTTTTATATGCTTCACGACAATTGCGTGCAAATGAGTCCTTATAAGCAAAATTGCTTTATTTTACACAGGTAAGTCTATTTACACTATAACATTCAGGTTTGGATCCTTCTCTCATAAGAAAATGCAAACTGCATATTAACCATTATTTTAACGCATACAAGCAGTTTTTACATGCTTTATGACAATTAGGGGCAAATGAGTCCTTATAGGCAAAATTGCTTTAATTCATGAAGGTAAGTCTATTTACACTATAACATTCAGGTTTGGATCATTCTCTCATAAGAAAATGCAAACTGCATATTACCCTTATTTAAACGCAGACAAGCAGTTTTTACATGCTTCACAACAATTGCGTGCAAATGAGTCCTTATAGGCAAAATTGCGTTATTTTAGAAAGGTAAGTCTATTTACACTATAACATTCAGGTTTGGATCATTCTCTCATAAGAAAATGCAAACTGCATATTTACTATCATTTTTACGCAAACAAGCAGTTTTTACATGCTTCACGACAATTGCGTGCAAATGAGTCCTCATAGGCAAAATTGCTTTATTTTACAAAGGTAAGTCTATTTACACTATAACATTCAGGTTTGGATAATTTTCTCATAAGAAAATGCAAACTACATATTAACCATTATTTTAACGCTGACAAGCAGTTTTTACATGCTTTATGACAATTAGGGGCAAATGAGTCCTTATAGGCAAAATTGCTTTATTTTATGAAGGTAAGTCTATTTACACTATAACATTCAGGTTTGGATCATTCTCTCATAAGAAAATGCAAACTGCATATTTACTATCAATTTCACGCAGACAAGCAGTTTTTACATGCATCACGACAATTGCGTGCAAATGAGTCCTTATAGGCAAAATTGCTTTATTTTACAAAGGTAAGTCTATTTACACTATAACATTCAGGTTTGGATCATTCTCTCATAAGAAAATGCAAACTGCATATTTACTATCATTTTCACGCAGACAAGCAGTTTATACATGTTTTACGACAATTAGGTGGAAGTAAGTCCTTAAAGGCAAAATTGTTTTATTTCACAAAGGTAAGTCTACTTTCACTATAACATTCAGGTTTGGATCATTCTCTCATAAGAAAATGCAAACTGCATATTAACTATAATTTTAACGCAGACAAGCAGTTTTTATATGCTTCACGACAATTGCGTGCAAATGAGTCACTATAAGCAAAATTGCTTTATTTTACAAAGGTAAGTCTATTTACACTATAACATTCAGGTTTGGATCCTTCTCTCATAAGAAAATTCAAACTGCATATTAACCATTATTTTAACGCATACAAGCAGTTTTTACATGCTTTATGACAATTAGGGGCAAATGAGTCCTTATAGGCAAAATTGTTTTATTTCATGAAGGTAAGTCTATTTACACTATAACATTCAGGTTTGGATCTTTCTCTCATAAGAAAATGCAAACTGCATATTAACCATTATTTAAACGCAGACAAGCAGTTTTTACATGCTTTACGACAATTAGGTGCAAATGAGTCTTTATAGGCAAAATTGCTTTATTTCATGAGGGTAAGTCTATTTACACTATAACATTTAGGTTTGGATCATTCTCTCATAAGAAAATGCAAACTGCATATTATACATTATTTTAACGCATACAAGCAGTTTTTACATGCTTTATGACAATAAGGGGCAAATGAGTCCTTATAGGCAAAATTGCTTTATTTCATGAAGGTAAGTCTATTTACACTATAACATTCAGGTTTGGATCATTCTCTCATAAGAAAATGCAAACTGCATATTAACCATTATTTAAACGCAGACAAGCAGTTTTTACATGCTTTACGACAATTAGGTGCAAATGAGTCTTTATAGGCAAAATTGCTTTATTTCATGAGGGTAAGTCTATTTACACTAAAACTTTCAGATTTGGATCATTCTCTCATAAGAAAATGTAAACTGCATATTAACCATTATTTTAACGCAGACAAGCAGTTTTTACTTTTTACATGCTTCACGACAATTGCGTGCAAATAAGTCCTTATAGGCAAAATTGCTTTATTTTACAAAGGTAACTCTATTTACATTATAACATTAAGGTTTGGATCATTCTCTCATAAGAAAATGCAAACTGCATATTTACTATCATTTTCACGCAGACAAGCAGTTTTTACATGCTTCACGACAATTGCGTGCAAATGAGTCCTTATAGGCAAAATTGCTTTATTTTACAAAGGTAAGTCTATTTACACTATAACATTCAGGTTTGGATCATTCTCTCATAAGAGAATGCAATCTGCATATTAACCATTATTTTAACGCATTAAAGCAGTTTTTACATGCTTTATGACAATTAGGGGCAAATGAGTCCTTATAGGCAAAATTGCTTTATTTCATGAAGGTAAGTCTATTTACACTATAACATTCAGGTTTGGATCATTCTCTCATAAGAAAATGCAAACTGCATATTAACCATTATTTAAACGCAGACAAGCAGTTTTTACATGCTTTACGACAATTAGGTGCAAATGAGTCTTTATAGGCAAAATTGATTTATTTCATGAGGGTAAGTCTATTTACACTATAACATTCAGGTTTGGGTCATTCTCTCATACGAAAATTCAAACTGCATATTTACTATCATTTTAACGCATACAAGCAGTTTTTACATGCTTTATGACAATTAGGTGCAAATGAGTCTTTATAGGCAAAATTGCTTTATTTCATGAGGGTAAGTCTATTTACACTATAACATTCAGGTTTGGATCATTCTCTCATAAGAAAATGCAAACTGCATATTAACCATTATTTTAACGCAGACAAGCAGTTTTTACATGCTTCACGACAATTGCGTGCAAATGAGTCCTTATAGGCAAAAAGGCTTTATTTTACAAAGGTAAGTCTATTTTCACTATAACATTCAGGTTTGGATCATTCTCTCATAAGAAAATGCAAACTGCATATTATACATTATTTTAACGCATACAAGCAGTTTTTACATGCTTTATGACAATTAGGGGCAAATGAGTCCTTATAGGCAAAATTGCTTTATTTCATGAAGGTAAGTCTATTTACACTATAACATTCAGGTTTGGATCTTTCTCTCATAAGAAAATGCAAACTGCATATTTACTATCATTTTCACGCAGACAAGCAGTTTTCACATGTTTTACGACAATTAGGTGGAAATAAGTCCTTAAAGGCAAAATTGTTTTATTTCACAAAGGTAAGTCTACTTTCACTATAACATTCAGGTTTGGATCATTCTCTCATAAGAAAATGCAAACTGCATATTAACCATTATTTTAACGCAGACAAGCAGTTTTTATATGCTTCACGACAATTGCGTGCAAATGAGTCCTTATAAGCAAAATTGCTTTATTTTACAAAGGTAAGTCTATTTACACTATAACATTCAGGTTTGGATCATTCTCTCATAAGAAAATGCAAACTGCATATTTACTATCATTTTCACGCAGACAAGCAGTTTTCACATGTTTTACGACAATTAGGTGGAAATAAGTCCTTAAAGGCAAAATTGTTTTATTTCACAAAGGTAAGTCTACTTTCACTATAACATTCAGGTTTGGATCATTCTCTCATAAGAAATGCAAACTGCATATTAACCATTATTTTAACGCAGACAAGCAGTTTTTATATGCTTCACGACAATTGCGTGCAAATGAGTCCTTATAAGCAAAATTGCTTTATTTTACAAAGGTAAGTCTATTTACACTATAACATTCAGGTTTGGATCCTTCTCTCATAAGAAAATGCAAACGGCATATTAACCATTATTTTAACGCATACAAGCAGTTTTTACATGCTTTATCACAATTTGGGGCAAATGAGTCCTTATAGGCAAAATTGCTTTATTTCATTAAGGTAAGTCTATTTACACTATAACATTCAGGTTTGGATCTTTCTCTCATAAGAAAATGCAAACTGCATATTAACCATTATTTAAACGCAGACAAGCAGTTTTTACATGCTTTACGACAATTAGGTGCAAATGAGTCTTTATAGGCAAAATTGCTTTATTTCATGAGGGTAAGTCTATTTACACTAAAACATTCAGGTTTGGATCATTCTCTCATAAGAAAATGCAAACTGCATATTATACATTATTTTAACGCATATAAGCAGTTTTTACATGCTTTATGACAATAAGGGGCAAATAAGTCCTTATAGGCAAAATTGCTTTATTTTATGAGGGTAAGTCTATTTACACTATAACATTCAGGTTTGGATCTTTCTCTCATAAGAAAATGCAAACTGCATATTAACCATTATTTTAACGCATACAAGCAGTTTTTACATGCTTTATGACAATTAGGGGCAAATGAGTCCTTATAGGCAAAATTGCTTTAATTCATGAAGGTAAGTCTATTTACACTATAACATTCAGGTTTGGATCATTCTCTCATAAGAAAATGCAAACTGCATATTAACCATTATTTAAACGCAGACAAGCAGTTTTTACATGCTTCACAACAATTGCGTGCAAATGAGTCCTTATAGGCAAAATTGCGTTATTTTAGAAAGGTAAGTCTATTTACACTATAACATTCAGATTTGGATCATTCTCTCATAAGAAAATGCAAACTGCATATTTACTATCATTTTTACGCAAACAAGCAGTTTTTACATGCTTCACGACAATTGCGTGCAAATGAGTCCTCATAGGCAAAATTGCTTTATTTTACAAAGGTAAGTCTATTTACACTATAACATTCAGGTTTGGATAATTTTCTCATAAGAAAATGCAAACTACATATTAACCATTATTTTAACGCTGACAAGCAGTTTTTACATGCTTTATGACAATTAGGGGCAAATGAGTCCTTATAGGCAAAATTGCTTTATTTTATGAAGGTAAGTCTATTTACACTATAACATTCAGGTTTGGATCATTCTCTCATAAGAAAATGCAAACTGCATATTTACTATCAATTTCACGCAGACAAGCAGTTTTTACATGCTTCACGACAATTGCGTGCAAATGAGTCCTTATAGGCAAAATTGCTTTATTTTACAAAGGTAAGTCTATTTACACTATAACATTCAGGTTTCTATCATTCTCTCATAAGAAAATGCAAACTGCATATTTACTATCATTTTCACGCAGACAAGCAGTTTTTACATGTTTTACGACAATTAGGTGGAAGTAAGTCCTTAAAGGCAAAATTGTTTTATTTCACAAAGGTAAGTCTACTTTCACTATAACATTCAGGTTTGGATCATTCTCTCATAAGAAAATGCAAACTGCATATTAACTATAATTTTAACGCAGACAAGCAGTTTTTGTATGCTTCACGACAATTGCGTGCAAATGAGTCACTATAAGCAAAATTGCTTTATTTTACAAAGGTAAGTCTATTTACACTATAACATTCAGGTTTGGATCCTTCTCTCATAAGAAAATGCAAACTGCATATTAACCATTATTTTAACGCATACAAGCAGTTTTTACATGCTTTATGACAATTAGGGGCAAATGAGTCCTTATAGGCAAAATTGTTTTATTTCATGAAGGTAAGTCTATTTACACTATAACATTCAGGTTTGGATCTTTCTCTCATAAGAAAATGCAAACTGCATATTAACCATTATTTAAACGCAGACAAGCAGTTTTTACATGCTTTACGACAATTAGGTGCAAATGAGTCTTTATAGGCAAAATTGCTTTATTTCATGAGGGTAAGTCTATTTACACTATAACATTTAGGTTTGGATCATTCTCTCATAAGAAAATGCAAACTGCAAGTTTACTATCATTTTTACGGAAACAAGCAGTTTTTACATGCTTCACGACAATTGCGTGCAAATGAGTCCTCATAGGCAAAATTGCTTTATTTTACAAAGGTAAGTCTATTTTCACTATAACATTCAGGTTTGGATCATTCTCTCATAAGAAAATGCAAACTGCATATTATACATTATTTTAACGCATACAAGCAGTTTTTACATGCTTTATGACAATAAGGGGCAAATGAGTCCTTATAGGCAAAATTGCTTTATTTCATGAAGGTAAGTCTATTTACACTATAACATTCAGGTTTGGATCATTCTCTCATAAGAAAATGCAAACTGCATATTAACCATTATTTAAACGCAGACAAGCAGTTTTTACATGCTTTACGACAATTAGGTGCAAATGAGTCTTTATAGGCAAAATTGCTTTATTTCATGAGGGTAAGTCTATATACACTAAAACTTTCAGGTTTGGATCATTCTCTCATAAGAAAATGTAAACTGCATATTAACCATTATTTTAACGCAGACAAGCAGTTTTTACATGCTTCACGACAATTGCGTGCAAATGAGTCCTTATAGGCTAAATTGCTTTATTTTACAAAGGTTAGTCTATTTACACTATAACATTCAGGTTTGGATCATTCTCTCATAAGAAAATGCAAACTGCATATTTACTATCATTTTCACGCAGACAAGCAGTTTTTACTTTTTACATGCTTCACGACAATTGCGTGCAAATAAGTCCTTATAGGCAAAATTGCTTTATTTTACAAAGGTAACTCTATTTACATTATAACATTAAGGTTTGGATCATTCTCTCATAAGAAAATGCAAACTGCATATTTACTATCATTTTCACGCAGACATGCAGTTTTTACATGCTTCACGACAATTGCGTGCAAATGAGTCCTTATAGGCAAAATTGCTTTATTTTACAAAGGTAAGTCTATTTACACTATAACATTCAGGTTTGGATCATTCTCTCATAAGAAAATGCAATCTGCATATTAACCATTATTTTAACGCATTAAAGCAGTTTTTACATGCTTTATGACAATTAGGGGCAAATGAGTCCTTATAGGCAAAATTGCTTTATTTCATGAAGGTAAGTCTATTTACACTATAACATTCAGGTTTGGGTCATTCTCTCATAAGAAAATGCAAACTGCATATTAACCATTATTTAAACGCAGACAAGCAGTTTTTACATGCTTTACGACAATTAGGTGCAAATGAGTCTTTATAGGCAAAATTGCTTTATTTCATGAGGGTAAGTCTATTTACACTATAACATTCAGGTTTGGGTCATTCTCTCATACGAAAATTCAAACTGCATATTTACTATCATTTTAACGCATACAAGCAGTTTTTACATGCTTTATGACAATTAGGTGCAAATGAGTCTTTATAGGCAAAATTGCTTTATTTCATGAGGGTAAGTCTATTTACACTATAACATTCGGTTTGGATCATTCTCTCATAAGAAAATGCAAACTGCATATTAACCATTATTTTAACGCAGACAAGCAGTTTTTACATGCTTCACGACTATTGCGTGCAAATGAGTCCTTATAGGCAAAAAGGCTTTATTTTACAAAGGTAAGTCTATTTTCACTATAACATTCAGGTTTGGATCATTCTCTCATAAGAAAATGCAAACTGCATATTATACATTATTTTAACGCATACAAGCAGTTTTTACATGCTTTATGACAATTAGGGGCAAATGAGTCCTTATAGGCAAAATTGCTTTATTTCATGAAGGTAAGTCTATTTACACTATAACATTCAGGTTTGGATCTTTCTCTCATAAGAAAATGCAAACTGCATATTTACTATCATTTTCACGCAGACAAGCAGTTTTCACATGTTTTACGACAATTAGGTTGAAATAAGTCCTTAAAGGCAAAATTGTTTTATTTCACAAAGGTTAGTCTACTTTCACTATAACATTCAGGTTTGGATCATTCTCTCATAAGAAAATGCAAACTGCATATTAACCATTATTTTAACGCAGACAAGCAGTTTTTATATGCTTCACGACAATTGCGTGCAAATGAGTCCTTATAAGCAAAATTGCTTTATTTTACAAAGGTAAGTCTATTTACACTATAACATTCAGGTTTGGATCATTCTCTCATAAGAAAATGCAAACTGCATATTTACTATCATTTTCACGCAGACAAGCAGTTTTCACATGTTTCACGACAATTAGGTAGAAATAAGTCCTTAAAGGCAAAATTGTTTTATTTCACAAAGGTAAGTCTACTTTCACTATAACATTCAGGTTTGGATCATTCTCTCATAAGAAATGCAAACTGCATATTGACCATTATTTTAACGCAGACAAGCAGTTTTTATATGCTTCACGACAATTGCGTGCAAATGAGTCCTTATAAGCAAAATTGCTTTATTTTACAAAGGTAAGTCTATTTACACTATAACATTCAGGTTTGGATCCTTCTCTCATAAGAAAATGCAAACGGCATATTAACCATTATTTTAACGCATACAAGCAGTTTTTACATGCTTTATGACAATTAGGGGCAAATGAGTCCTTATAGGCAAAATTGCTTTATTTCATTAAGGTAAGTCTATTTACACTATAACATTCAGGTTTGGATCTTTCTCTCATAAGAAAATGCAAACTGCATATTAACCATTATTTAAACGCAGACAAGCAGTTTTTACATGCTTTACGACAATTAGGTGCAAATGAGTCTTTATAGGCAAAATTGCTTTATTTCATGAGGGTAAGTCTATTTACACTAAAACATTCAGGTTTGGATCATTCTCTCATAAGAAAATGCAAACTGCATATTATACATTATTTTAACGCATATAAGCAGTTTTTACATGCTTTATGACAATAAGAGGCAAATAAGTCCTTATAGGCAAAATTGCTTTATTTTATGAGGGTAAGTCTATTTACACTATAACATTCAGGTTTGGATCTTTCTCTCATAAGAAAATGCAAACTGCATATTTACTATCATTTTAACGCATACAAGCAGTTTTTACATGCTTTATGACAATTAGGTGCAAATGAGTCTTTATAGGAAAAATTGCTTTATTTTATGAGGGTAAGTCTATTTACACTAAAACATTCAGGTTTGGATCATTCTCTCATAAGAAAATGCAAACTGCATATTAACCATTATTTTAACGCAGACAAGCAGTTTTTACATGCTTCACGACAATTGCGTGCAAATGAGTCCTTATAGGCAAAATTGCGTTATTTTACAAAGGTAAGTCTATTTTCACTATAACATTCAGGTTTGGATCATTCTCTCATAAGAAAATGCAAACTGCATATTAACCATTATTTTAACGCATACAAGCAGTTTTTACATGCTTTATGACAATTAGGGGCAAATGAGTCCTTATAGGCAAAATTGCTTTATTTCATGAAGGTAAGTCTATTTACACTATAACATTCAGGTTTGGATCATTCTCTTATAAGAAAATGCAAACTGCATATTATCCATTATTTAAACGCAGACAAGCAGTTTTTACATGCTTCACGACAATTGCGTGCAAATGAGTCCTTATAGGCAAAATTGCTTTATTTTACAAAGGTAAGTCTATTTACACTATAACATTCAGGTTTGGATCATTCTCTCATAAGAAAATGCAAACTGCATATTTACTATCATTTTCACGCAGACAAGCAGTTTTTACTTTTTACATGCTTCACGACAATTGCGTGCAAATAAGTCCTTATAGGCAAAATTGCTTTATTTTACAAAGGTAAGTCTATTTACATTATAACATTCAGGTTTGGATCATTCTCTCATAAGAAAATGCAAACTGCATATTAACCATTATTTTAACGCAGACAAGCAGTTTTTACATGAATCACGACAATTGCGTGCAAATGAGTGCTTATAGGCAAAATTGCTTTATTTTACAAAGGTAAGTCTATTTACACTATAACATTCAGGTTTAGATCATTCTCTCATAAGAAAATGCAAACTGCATATTAACCATTATTTTAACGCATACAAGCAGTTTTTACATGCTTTATGACAATTAGATGCAAATAAGTCCTTATAGGCAAAATTGCTTTATTTCATTAAGGTAAGTTCATTTACACTATAACATTCAGGTTTGGATCATTCTCTCATAAGAAAATGCAAACTGCATATTTACTATCATTTTCACGCAGACAAGCAGTTTTCACATGTTTTACGACAATTAGGTGGAAATAAGTCTTTAAAGGCAAAATTGTTTTATTTCATAAAGGTAAGTCTACTTTCACTATAACATTCAGGTTTGGATCATTCTCTCATAAGAAAATGCAAACTGCATATTAACCATTATTTCAACGCAGACAAGCAGTTTTTATATGCTTCACGACAATTGCGTGCAAATGAGTCCTTATAAGCAAAATTGCTTTATTTTACAAAGGTAAGTCTATTTACACTATAACATTCAGGTTTGGATCCTTCTCTCATAAGAAAATGCAAACTGCATATTAACCATTATTTTAACGCATACAAGCAGTTTTTACATGCTTTATGACAATTAGGGGCAAATGAGTCCTTATAGGCAAAATTGCTTTAATTCATGAAGGTAAGTCTATTTACACTATAACATTCAGGTTTGGATCATTCTCTCATAAGAAAATGCAAACTGCATATTAACCATTATTTCAACGCAGACAAGCAGTTTTTATATGCTTCACGACAATTGCGTGCAAATGAGTCCTTATAAGCAAAATTGCTTTATTTTACAAAGGTAAGTCTATTTACACTATAACATTCAGGTTTGGATCCTTCTCTCATAAGAAAATGCTAACTGCATATTAACCATTATTTTAACGCATACAAGCAGTTTTTACATGCTTTATTACAATTAGGGGCAAATGAGTCCTTATAGGCAAAATTGCTTTATTTCATTAAGGTAAGTTCATTTACACTATAACATTCAGGTTTGGATCATTCTCTCATAAGAAAATGCAAACTGCATATTTACTATCATTTTCACGCAGACAAGCAGTTTTCACATGTTTTACGACAATTAGGTGGAAATAAGTCTTTAAAGGCAAAATTGTTTTATTTCATAAAGGTAAGTCTACTTTCACTTTAACATTCAGGTTTGGATCATTCTCTCATAAGAAAATGCAAACTGCATATTAACCATTATTTCAACGCAGACAAGCAGTTTTTACATGCTTCACGACAATTGCGTGCAAATGAGTCCTTATAGGCAAAATTGCGTTATTTTACAAAGGTAAGTCTATTTACACTATAACATTCAGGTTTGGATCATTCTCTCATAAGAAAATGCAAACTGCATATTTACTATCATTTTTACGCAAACAAGCAGTTTTTACATGCTTCACGACAATTGCGTGCAAATGAGTCCTCATAGGCAAAATTGCTTTATTTTACAAGGGTAAGTCTATTTTTACTATAACATTCAGGTTTGAATCATTCTCTCATAAGAAAATGCAAACTGCATATTATACATTATTTTAACGCATACAAGCAGTTTAAACATGCTTTATGACAATAAGGGGCAAATGAGTCCTTATAGGCAAAATTGCTTTATTTCATAAAAGTAGGTCTATTTACACTATAACATTCAGGTTTGGATCCTTCTCTCATAAGAAAATGCAAACTGCATATTAACCATTATTTTAACGCATACAAGCAGTTTTTACATGCTTTATGACAATTAGGGGCAAATGAGTCCTTATAGGCAAAATTGTTTTATTTCATGAAGGTAAGTCTATTTACACTATAACATTCAGGTTTGGATCTTTCTCTCATAAGAAAATGCAAACTGCATATTAACCATTATTTAAACGCAGACAAGCAGTTTTTACATGCTTTACGACAATTAGGTGCAAATGAGTCTTTATAGGCAAAATTGCTTTATTTCATGAGGGTAATGCTATTTTCACTATAACATTCAGGTTTGGATCATTCTCTCATAAGAAAATGCAAACTTCATATTATACATTATTTTAACGCATACAAGCAGTTTTTACATGCTTTATGACAATTAGGGGCAAATGAGTCTTTATAGGCAATATTGCTTTATTTCATGAAGGTTAGTCTACTTACACTATAACATTCAGGTTTGGATCATTTTCTCATAAGAAAATGCAAGTTCATATTAACCATTATTTTAATGCAGACAAGCAGTTTTTACATGCTTTATGACAATTAGATGCAAATAAGTCCTTATAGGCAAAATTGCTTTATTTCATTAAGGTAAGTTCATTTACACTATAACATTCAGGTTTGGATCATTCTCTCATAAGAAAATGCAAACTGCATATTAACCATTATTTCAACGCAGACAAGCAGTTTTTATATGCTTCACGACAATTGCGTGCAAATGAGTCCTTATAAGCAAAATTGCTTTATTTTACAAAGGTAAGTCTATTTACACTATAACATTCAGGTTTGGATCCTTCTCTCATAAGAAAATGCAAACTGCATATTAACCATTATTTTAACGCATACAAGCAGTTTTTACATGCTTTATGACAATTAGGGGCAAATGAGTCCTTATAGGCAAAATTGCTTTAATTCATGAAGGTAAGTCTATTTACACTATAACATTCAGGTTTGGATCATTCTCTCATAAGAAAATGCAAACTGCATATTAACCATTATTTCAACGCAGACAAGCAGTTTTTATATGCTTCACGACAATTGCGTGCAAATGAGTCCTTATAAGCAAAATTGCTTTATTTTACAAAGGTAAGTCTATTTACACTATAACATTCAGGTTTGGATCCTTCTCTCATAAGAAAATGCTAACTGCATATTAACCATTATTTTAACGCATACAAGCAGTTTTTACATGCTTTATTACAATTAGGGGCAAATGAGTCCTTATAGGCAAAATTGCTTTATTTCATTAAGGTAAGTTCATTTACACTATAACATTCAGGTTTGGATCATTCTCTCATAAGAAAATGCAAACTGCATATTTACTATCATTTTCACGCAGACAAGCAGTTTTCACATGTTTTACGACAATTAGGTGGAAATAAGTCTTTAAAGGCAAAATTGTTTTATTTCATAAAGGTAAGTCTACTTTCACTTTAACATTCAGGTTTGGATCATTCTCTCATAAGAAAATGCAAACTGCATATTAACCATTATTTCAACGCAGACAAGCAGTTTTTACATGCTTCACGACAATTGCGTGCAAATGAGTCCTTATAGGCAAAATTGCGTTATTTTACAAAGGTAAGTCTATTTACACTATAACATTCAGGTTTGGATCATTCTCTCATAAGAAAATGCAAACTGCATATTTACTATCATTTTTACGCAAACAAGCAGTTTTTACATGCTTCACGACAATTGCGTGCAAATGAGTCCTCATAGGCAAAATTGCTTTATTTTACAAGGGTAAGTCTATTTTTACTATAACATTCAGGTTTGAATCATTCTCTCATAAGAAAATGCAAACTGCATATTAACCATTATTTTAACGCATACAAGCAGTTTTTACATGCTTTATGACAATTAGATGCAAATAAGTCCTTATAGGCAAAATTGCTTTATTTCATTAAGGTAAGTTCATTTACACTATAACATTCAGGTTTGGATCATTCTCTCATAAGAAAATGCAAACTGCATATTTACTATCATTTTCACGCAGACAAGCAGTTTTCACATGTTTTACGACAATTAGGTGGAAATAAGTCTTTAAAGGCAAAATTGTTTTATTTCATAAAGGTAAGTCTACTTTCACTATAACATTCAGGTTTGGATCATTCTCTCATAAGAAAATGCAAACTGCATATTAACCATTATTTCAACGCAGACAAGCAGTTTTTATATGCTTCACGACAATTGCGTGCAAATGAGTCCTTATAAGCAAAATTGCTTTATTTTACAAAGGTAAGTCTATTTACACTATAACATTCAGGTTTGGATCCTTCTCTCATAAGAAAATGCAAACTGCATATTAACCATTATTTTAACGCATACAAGCAGTTTTTACATGCTTTATGACAATTAGGGGCAAATGAGTCCTTATAGGCAAAATTGCTTTAATTCATGAAGGTAAGTCTATTTACACTATAACATTCAGGTTTGGATCATTCTCTCATAAGAAAATGCAAACTGCATATTAACCATTATTTCAACGCAGACAAGCAGTTTTTATATGCTTCACGACAATTGCGTGCAAATGAGTCCTTATAAGCAAAATTGCTTTATTTTACAAAGGTAAGTCTATTTACACTATAACATTCAGGTTTGGATCCTTCTCTCATAAGAAAATGCTAACTGCATATTAACCATTATTTTAACGCATACAAGCAGTTTTTACATGCTTTATTACAATTAGGGGCAAATGAGTCCTTATAGGCAAAATTGCTTTATTTCATTAAGGTAAGTTCATTTACACTATAACATTCAGGTTTGGATCATTCTCTCATAAGAAAATGCAAACTGCATATTTACTATCATTTTCACGCAGACAAGCAGTTTTCACATGTTTTACGACAATTAGGTGGAAATAAGTCTTTAAAGGCAAAATTGTTTTATTTCATAAAGGTAAGTCTACTTTCACTTTAACATTCAGGTTTGGATCATTCTCTCATAAGAAAATGCAAACTGCATATTAACCATTATTTCAACGCAGACAAGCAGTTTTTACATGCTTCACGACAATTGCGTGCAAATGAGTCCTTATAGGCAAAATTGCGTTATTTTACAAAGGTAAGTCTATTTACACTATAACATTCAGGTTTGGATCATTCTCTCATAAGAAAATGCAAACTGCATATTTACTATCATTTTTACGCAAACAAGCAGTTTTTACATGCTTCACGACAATTGCGTGCAAATGAGTCCTCATAGGCAAAATTGCTTTATTTTACAAGGGTAAGTCTATTTTTACTATAACATTCAGGTTTGAATCATTCTCTCATAAGAAAATGCAAACTGCATATTATACATTATTTTAACGCATACAAGCAGTTTAAACATGCTTTATGACAATAAGGGGCAAATGAGTCCTTATAGGCAAAATTGCTTTATTTCATAAAAGTAGGTCTATTTACACTATAACATTCAGGTTTGGATCCTTCTCTCATAAGAAAATGCAAACTGCATATTAACCATTATTTTAACGCATACAAGCAGTTTTTACATGCTTTATGACAATTAGGGGCAAATGAGTCCTTATAGGCAAAATTGTTTTATTTCATGAAGGTAAGTCTATTTACACTATAACATTCAGGTTTGGATCTTTCTCTCATAAGAAAATGCAAACTGCATATTAACCATTATTTAAACGCAGACAAGCAGTTTTTACATGCTTTACGACAATTAGGTGCAAATGAGTCTTTATAGGCAAAATTGCTTTATTTCATAAGGGTAAGTCTATTTACACTATAACATTTAGGTTTGGATCATTCTCTCATAAGAAAATGCAAACTGCATATTTACTATCATTTTTACGCAAACAAGCAGTTTTTACATGCTTCACGACAATTGCGTGCAAATGAGTCCTCATAGGCAAAATTGCTTTATTTTACAAAGGTAAGTCTATTTTTACTATAACATTCAGGTTTGAATCATTCTCTCATAAGAAAATGCAAACTGCATATTATACATTATTTTAACGCATACAAGCAGTTTTTACATGCTTTATGACAATAAGGGGCAAATGAGTCCTTATAGGCAAAATTGCTTTATTTCATGAAGGTAAGTCTATTTACACTATAACATTCAGGTTTGGATCATTCTCTCATAAGAAAATGCAAACTGCATATTACTATCATTTTAACGCATACAAGCAGTTTTTACATGCTTCACGACAATTGCGTGCAAATGAGTCCTTATAGGCAAAATTGCTTTATTTTACAAAGGTAAGTCTATTTACACTATAACATTCAGGTTTGGATCATTCTCTCATAAGAAAATGCAAACTGCATATTTACTATCATTTTCACGCAGACAAGCAGTTTTTACTTTTTACATGCTTCACGACAATTGCGTGCAAATAAGTCCTTATAGGCAAAATTGCTTTATTTTACAAAGGTAACTCTATTTACATTATAACATTCAGGTTTGGATCATTCTCTCATAAGAATATGCAAACTGCATATTTACTATCATTTTCACGCAGACAAGCAGTTTATACATGCTTCACGACAATTGCGTGCAAATGAGTCCTTATAGGCAAAATTGCTTTATTTTACAAAGGTAAGTCTATTTACACTATAACATTCAGGTTTGGATCATTCTCTCATAAGAAAATGCAATCTGCATATTAACCATTATTTTAACGCATCAAAGCAGTTTTTACATGCTTTATGACAATTAGGGGCAAATGAGTCCTTATAGGCAAAATTGCTTTATTTCATGAAGGTAAGTCTATTTACACTATAACATTCAGGTTTGGATCATTCTCTCATAAGAAAATGCAAACTGCATATTAACCATTATTTAAACGCAGACAAGCAGTTTTTACATGCTTTACGACAATTAGGTGCAAATGAGTCTTTATAGGCAAAATTGCTTTATTTCATGAGGGTAAGTCTATTTACACTATAACATTCAGGTTTGGGTCATTCTCTCATAAGAAAATGCAAACTGCATATTTACTATCATTTTAACGCATACAAGCAGTTTTTACATGCTTTATGACAATTAGGTGCAAATGAGTCTTTATAGGCAAAATTGCTTTATTTCATGAGGGTAAGTCTATTTACATTATAACATTCAGGTTTGGATCATTCTCTCATAAGAAAATGCAAACTGCATATTAACCATTATTTTAACGCAGACAAGCAGTTTTTACATGCTTCACGACAAATGCGTGCAAATGAGTCCTTATAGGCAAAAAGGCTTTATTTTACAAAGGTAAGTCTATTTTCACTATAACATTCAGGTTTGGATCATTCTCTCATAAGAAAATGCAAACTGCATATTATACATTATTTTAACGCATACAAGCAGTTTTTACATGCTTTATGACAATTAGGGGCAAATGAGTCCTTATAGGCAAAATTGCTTTAATTCATGAAGGTAAGTCTATTTACACTATAACATTCAGGTTTGGAGCTTTCTCTCATAAGAAAATGCAAACTGCATATTTACTATCATTTTCACGCAGACAAGCAGTTTTCACAAGTTTTACGACAATTAGTTGGAAATAAGTCCTTAAAGGCAAAATTGTTTTATTTCACAAAGGTAAGTCTACTTTCACTATAACATTCAGGTTTGGATCATTCTCTCATAAGAAAATGCAAACTGCATATTAACCATTATTTTAACGCAGACAAGCAGTTTTTATATGCTTCACGACAATTGCGTGCAAATGAGTCCTTATAAGCAAAATTGCTTTTTTTTACAAAGGTAAGTCTATTTACACTATAACATTCAGGTTTGGATCATTCTCTCATAAGAAAATGCAAACTGCATATTTACTATCATTTTCACGCAGACAAGCAGTTTTCACATGTTTTACGACAATTAGGTGGAAATAAGTCCTTAAAGGCAAAATGGTTTTATTTCACAAAGGTAAGTCTACTTTCACTATAACATTCAGGTTTGGATCATTCTCTCATAAGAAAATGCAAACTGCATATTAACCATTATTTTAACGCAGACAAGCAGTTTTTATATGCTTCACGACAATTGCGTGCAAATCAGTCCTTATGAGCAAAATTGCTTTATTTTACAAAGGTAAGTCTATTTACACTATAACATTCAGGTTTGGATCCTTCTCTCATAAGAAAATGCAAACGGCATATTAACCATTATTTTAACGCATACAAGCAGTTTTTACATGCTTTATGACAATTAGGGGCAAATGAGTCCTTATAGGCAAAATTGCTTTATTTCATTAAGGTAAGTCTATTTACACTATAACATTCAGGTTTGGATCTTTCTCTCATAAGAAAATGCAAACTGCATATTAACCATTATTTAAACGCAGAGAAGCAGTGTTTACATGCTTTACGACAATTAGGTGCAAATGAGTCTTTATAGGCAAAATTGCTTTATTTCATGAGGGTAAGTCTATTTACACTAAAACATTCAGGTTTGGATCATTCTCTCATACGAAAATGCAAACTGCATATTATACATTATTTTAACGCATACAAGCAGTTTTTACATGCTTTATGACAATAAGGGGCAAATAAGTCCTTATAGGCAAAATTGCTTTATTTTATGAGGGTAAGTCTATTTACACTATAACATTTAGGTTTGGATCTTTCTCTCATAAGAAAATGCAAACGGCATATTAACCATTATTTTAACGCATACAAGCAGTTTTTACATGCTTTATGACAATTAGGGGCAAATGAGTCCTTATAGGCAAAATTGCTTTATTTCATTAAGGTAAGTCTATTTATACTAGAACATTCAGGTTTGGATCTTTCTCTCATAACAAAATGCAAACTGCATATTAACCATTATTTTAACGCAGACAAGCAGTTTTTACATGCTTCACGACAATTGCGTGCAAATGAGTCCTTATAGGCAAAATTGCGTTATTTTACAAAGGTAAGTCTATTTTCACTATAACATTCAGGTTTGGATCATTCTCTCATAGGAAAATGAAAACTGCATAATTACTATCATTTTCACGCAGACAAGCAGTTTTTACATGCTTTACGACAATTGCGTGCAAATGAGTCCTCATAGGCAAAATTGCTTTATTTTACAAAGGTAAGTCTATTTACACTATAACATTCAGGTTTGGATCATTCTCTCATAAGAAAATGCAAACTGCATATTTACTATCATTTTAACGCATACAAGCAGTTTTTACATGCTTTATGACAATTAGGTGCAAATGAGTCTTTATAGGCAAAATTGCTTTATTTCATGAGGGTAAGTCTATTTACACTACAACTTTCAGGTTTGGATCATTCTCTCATAAGAAAATGCAAACTGCATATTAACCATTATTTAAACGCAGACAAGCAGATTTCACATGCTTTACGACAATTAGGTGCAAATGAATCTTTATAGGCAAAATTGCTTTATTTTATGAGGGTAAGTCTATTTACACTATAACGTTCAGGTTTGGATCATTCTCTCATAAGAAAATGCAAACTGCATATTTACTATCAATTTCACGCAGACAAGCAGTTTTTACATGCTTCACGACAATTGCGTGCAAATGAGTCCTTATAGGCAAAATTGCTTTATTTTACAAAGGTAAGTCTATTTACACTATAACATTCAGGTTTGGATCATTCTCTCATAAGAAAATGCAAACTGCATATTAACCATTATTTTAACGCATACAAGCAGTTTTTACATGCTTTATGACAATTAGGGGCAAATGAGTCCTTATAGGCAAAATTGCTTTATTTCATGAAGGTAAGTCTATTTACACTATAACATTTAGGTTTGGATCTTTCTCTCATAAGAAAATGCAAACTGCATATTTACTATCATTTTCACGCAGACAAGCAGTTTTCACATGTTTTACGACAATTAGGTGGAAGTAAGTCCTTAAAGGCAAAATTGTTTTATTTCACAAAGGTAAGTCTACTTTCACTATAACATTCAGGTTTGGATCATTCTCTCATAAGAAAATGCAAACTGCATATTAACCATTATTTTAACGCAGACAAGCAGTTTTTATATGCTTCACGACAATTGCGTGCAAATGAGTCACTATAAGCAAAATTGCTTTATTTTACAAAGGTTAGTCTATTAACACTATAACATTCAGGTTTGGATCCTTCTCTCATAAGAAAATGCAAACTGCATATTAACCATTATTTTAACGCATACAAGCAGTTTTTACATGCTTTATGACAATTAGGGGCAAATGAGTCCTTATAGGCAAAATTGTTTTATTTCATGATGGTAAGTCTATTTACACTATAACATTCAGGTTTGGATCTTTCTCTCATAAGAAAATGCAAACTGCATATTAACCATTATTTAAACGCAGACAAGCAGTTTTTACATGCTTTACGACAATTAGGTGCAAATGAGTCTTTATAGGCAAAATTGCTTTATTTCATGAGAGTAAGTCTATTTACACTAAAACATTCAGGTTTGGATCATTCTCTCATACGAAAATGCAAACTGCATATTATACATTATTTTAACGCATACAAGCAGTTTTTACATGCTTTATGACAATTAGGGGCAAATGAGTCCTTATAGGCAAAATTGCTTTATTTCATTAAGGTAAGTCTATTTACACTATAACATTCAGGTTTGGATCTTTCTCTCATAAGAAAATGCAAACTGCATATTAACCATTATTTAAACGCAGAGAAGCAGTGTTTACATGCTTTACGACAATTAGGTGCAAATGAGTCTTTATAGGCAAAATTGCTTTATTTCATGAGGGTAAGTCTATTTACACTAAAACATTCAGGTTTGGATCCTTCTCTCATAAGAAAATGCAAACGGCATATTAACCATTATTTTAACGCATACAAGCAGTTTTTACATGCTTTATGACAATTAGGGGCAAATGAGTCCTTATAGGCAAAATTGCTTTATTTCATTAAGGTAAGTCTATTTACACTATAACATTCAGGTTTGGATCTTTCTCTCATAAGAAAATGCAAACTGCATATTAACCATTATTTAAACGCAGACAAGCAGTTTTTACATGCTTTACGACAATTAGGTGCAAATGAGTCTTTATAGGCAAAATTGCTTTATTTCATGAAGGTAAGTCTATTTACACTATAACATTCAGGTTTGGATCATTCTCTCATAAGAAAATGCAAACTGCATATTTACTATCATTTTAACGCATACAAGCAGTTTTTACATGCTTTATGACAATTAGGTGCAAATGAGTCTTTATTGGCAAAATTGCTTTATTTCATGAGGGTAAGTCTATTTACACTAAAACTTTCAGGTTTGGATCATTCTCTCATAAGAAAATGTAAACTGCATATTAACCATTATTTTAACGCAGACAAGCAGTTTTACATGCTTCACGACAATTGCGTGCAAAAGAGTCCTTATAGGCAAAATTGCTTTATTTTACAAAGGTAAGTCTATTTACACTATAACATTCAGGTTTGGATCATTCTCTCATAAGAAAATGCAAACTGCATATTTACTATCATTTTCACGCAGACAAGTAGTTTTTACTTTTTACATGCTTCACGACAATTGCGTGCAAATAAGTCCTTATAGGCAAAATTGCTTTATTTTACAAAGGTAAGTCTATTTACATTATAACATTCAGGTTTGGATCATTCTCTCATAATAAAATGCAAACTGCATATTATACATTATTTTAACGCATACAAGCAGTTTTTACATGCTTTATGACAATAAGGGGCAAATAAGTCCTTATAGGCAAAATTGCTTTATTTCATGAAGGTAAGTCTATTTACACTATAACATTCAGGTTTGGATCCTTCTCTCATAAGAAAATGCAAACTGCATATTTACTATCATTTTAACGCATACAAGCAGTTTTTACATGCTTCACGACAATTGCGTGCAAATGAGTCCTTATAGGCAAAATTGCTTTATTTTACAAAGGTAAGTCTATTTACACTATAACATTCAGGTTTGGATCATTCTCTCATAAGAAAATGCAAACTGCATATTTACTATCATTTTCACGCAGACAAGCAGTTTTTACTTTTTACATGCTTCACGACAATTGCGTGCAAATAAGTCCTTATAGGCAAAATTGCTTTATTTTACAAAGGTAACTCTATTTACATTATAACATTCAGGTTTGGATCATTCTCTCATAAGAAAATGCAAACTGCATATTTACTATCATTTTCACGCAGACAAGCAGTTTATACATGCTTCACGACAATTGCGTGCAAATGAGTCCTTATAGGCAAAATTGCTTTATTTTACAAAGGTAAGTCTATTTACACTATAACATTCAGGTTTGGATCATTCTCTCATAAGAAAATGCAATCTGCATATTAACCATTATTTTAACGCATCAAAGCAGTTTTTACATGCTTTATGACAATTAGGGGCAAATGAGTCCTTATAGGCAAAATTGCTTTATTTCATGAAGATAAGTCTATTTACACTATAACATTCAGGTTTGGATCATTCTCTCATAAGAAAATGCAAACTGCATATTAACCATTATTTAAACGCAGACAAGCAGTTTTTACATGCTTTACGACAATTAGGTGCAAATGAGTCTTTATAGGCAAAATTGCTTTATTTCATGAGGGTAAGTCTATTTACACTATAACATTCAGGTTTGGGTCATTCTCTCATAAGAAAATGCAAACTGCATATTTACTATCATTTTAACGCATACAAGCAGTTTTTACATGCTTTATGACAATTAGGTGCAAATGAGTCTTTATAGGCAAAATTGCTTTATTTCATGAGGGTAAGTCTATTTACATTATAACATTCAGGTTTGGATCATTCTCTCATAAGAAAATGCAAACTGCATATTAACCATTATTTTAACGCAGACAAGCAGTTTTTACATGCTTCACGACAATTGCGTGCAAATGAGTCCTTATAGGCAAAAAGGCTTTATTTTACAAAGGTAAGTCTATTTTCACTATAACATTCAGGTTTGGATCATTCTCTCATAAGAAAATGCAAACTGCATATTATACATTATTTTAACGCATACAAGCAGTTTTTACATGCTTTATGACAATTAGGGGCAAATGAGTCCTTATAGGCAAAATTGCTTTATTTCATGAAGGTAAGTCTATTTACACTATAACATTCAGGTTTAAATTTTTCTCTCATAAGAAAATGCAAACTGCATATTTACTCTCATTTTCACGCAGACAAGCAGTTTTCACATGTTTTACGACAATTAGTTGGAAATAAGTCCTTAAAGGCAAAATTGTTTTATTTCACAAAGGTAAGTCTACTTTCACTATAACATTCAGGTTTGGATCATTCTCTCATAAGAAAATGCAAACTGCATATTAACCATTATTTTAACGCAGACAAGCAGTTTTTATATGCTTCACGACAATTGCGTGCAAATGAGTCCTTATAAGCAAAATTGCTTTATTTTACAAAGGTAAGTCTATTTACACTATAACATTCAGGTTTGGATCATTCTCTCATAAGAAAAAGCAAACTGCATATTTACTATCATTTTCACGCAGACAAGCAGTTTTCACATGTTTTACGACAATTAGGTGGAAATAAGTCCTTAAAGGCAAAATTGTTTTATTTCACAAAGGTAAGTCTACTTTCACTATAACATTCAGGTTTGGATCATTCTCTCATAAGAAAATGCAAACTGCATATTAACCATTATTTTAACGCAGACAAGCAGTTTTTATATGCTTCACGACAATTGCGTGCAAATGAGTCCTTATGAGCAAAATTGCTTTATTTTACAAAGGTAAGTCTATTTACACTATAACATTCAGGTTTGGATCCTTCTCTCATAAGAAAATGCAAACTGCATATTAACCATTATTTTAACGCATACAAGCAGTTTTTACATGCTTTATGACAATTAGGGGCAAATGAGTCCTTATAGGCAAAATTGTTTTATTTCATGAAGGTAAGTCTATTTACACTATAACATTCAGGTTTGGATCTTTCTCTCATAAGAAAATGCAAACTGCATATTAACCATTATTTAAACGCAGACAAGCAGTTTTTACATGCTTTACGACAATTAGGTGCAAATGAGTCTTTATAGGCAAAATTGCTTTATTTCATGAGGGTAAGTCTATTTACACTATAACATTTAGGTTTGGATCATTCTCTCATAAGAAAATGCAAACTGCATATTTACTATCATTTTTACGGAAACAAGCAGTTTTTACATGCTTCACGACAATTGCGTGCAAATGAGTCCTCATAGGCAAAATTGCTTTATTTTACAAAGGTAAGTCTATTTTCACTATAACATTCAGGTTTGGATCATTCTCTCATAAGAAAATGCAAACTGCATATTATACATTATTTTAACGCATACAAGCAGTTTTTACATGCTTTATGACAATAAGGGGCAAATGAGTCCTTATAGGCAAAATTGCTTTATTTCATGAAGGTAAGTCTATTTACACTATAACATTCAGGTTTGGATCATTCTCTCATAAGAAAATGCAAACTGCATATTAACCATTATTTAAACGCAGACAAGCAGTTTTTACATGCTTTACGACAATTAGGTGCAAATGAGTCTTTATAGGCAAAATTGCTTTATTTCATGAGGGTAAGTCTATTTACACTAAAACTCTCAGGTTTGGATCATTCTCTCATAAGAAAATGTAAACTGCATATTAACCATTATTTTAACGCAGACAAGCAGTTTTTACATGCTTCACGACAATTGCGTGCAAATGAGTCCTTATAGGCTAAATTGCTTTATTTTACAAAGGTTAGTCTATTTACACTATAACATTCAGGTTTGGATCATTCTCTCATAAGAAAATGCAAACTGCATATTTACTATCATTATCACGCAGACAAGCAGTTTTTACTTTTTACATGCTTCACGACAATTGCGTGCAAATAAGTCTTTATAGGCAAAATTGCTTTATTTTACAAAGGTAACTCTATTTACAATATAACATTAAGGTTTGGATCATTCTCTCATAAGAAAATGCAAACTGCATATTTACTATCATTTTCACGCAGACATGCAGTTTTTACATGCTTCACGACAATTGCGTGCAAATGAGTCCTTATAGGCAAAATTGCTCTATTTTACAAAGGTAAGTCTATTTACACTATAACATTCAGGTTTGGATCATTCTCTCATAAGAAAATGCAATCTGCATATTAACCATTATTTTAACGCATTAAAGCAGTTTTTACATGCTTTATGACAATTAGGGGCAAATGAGTCCTAATAGGCAAAATTGCTTTATTTCATGAAATTAAGTCTATTTACACTATAACATTCAGGTTTGGGTCATTCTCTCATAAGAAAATGCAAACTGCATATTAACCATTATTTAAACGCAGACAAGCAGTTTTTACATGCTTTACGACAATTAGGTGCAAATGAGTCTTTATAGGCAAAATTGCTTTATTTCATGAGGGTAAGTCTATTTACACTATAACATTCAGGTTTGGGTCATTCTCTCATACGAAAATTCAAACTGCATATTTACTATCATTTTAACGCATACAAGCAGTTTTTACATGCTTTATGACAATTAGGTGCAAATGAGTCTTTATAGGCAAAATTGCTTTATTTCATGAGGGTAAGTCTATTTACACTATAACATTCAGGTTTGGATCATTCTCTCATAAGAAAATGCAAACTGCATATTAACCATTATTTTAACGCAGACAAGCAGTTTTTACATGCTTCACGACAATTGCGTGCAAATGAGTCCTTATAGGCAAAAAGGCTTTATTTTACAAAGGTAAGTCTATTTTCACTATAACATTCAGGTTTGGATCATTCTCTCATAAGAAAATGCAAACTGCATATTATACATTATTTTAACGCATACAAGCAGTTTTTACATGCTTTATGACAATTAGGGGCAAATGAGTCCTTATAGGCAAAATTGCTTTATTTCATGAAGGTAAGTCTATTTACACTATACCATTCAGGTTTGGATCTTTCTCTCATTAGAAAATGCAAACTGCATATTTACTATCATTTTCACGCAGACAAGCAGTTTTCACATGTTTTACGACAATTAGGTGGAAATAAGTCCTTAAAGGCAAAATTGTTTTATTTCACAAAGGTAAGTCTACTTTCACTATAACATTCAGGTTTGGATCATTCTCTCATAAGAAAATGCAAACTGCATATTAACCATTATTTTAACGCAGACAAGCAGTTTTTATATGCTTCACGACAATTGCGTGCAAATGAGTCCTTATAAGCAAAATTGCTTTATTTTACAAAGGTAAGTCTATTTACACTATAACATTCAGGTTTGGAGCATTCTCTCATAAGAAAATGCAAACTGCATATTTACTATCATTTTCACGCAGACAAGCAGTTTTCACATGTTTTACGACAATTAGGTGGAAATAAGTCCTTAAAGGCAAAATTGTTTTATTTCACAAAGGTAAGTCTACTTTCACTATAACATTCAAGTTTGGATCATTCTCTCATAAGAAATGCAAACTGCATATTAACCATTATTTTAACGCAGACAAGCAGTTTTTATATGCTTCACGACAATTGCGTGCAAATGAGTCCTTATAAGCAAAATTGCTTTATTTTACAAAGGTAAGTCTATTTACACTATAACATTCAGGTTTGGATCCTTCTCTCATAAGAAAATGCAAACGGCATATTAACCATTATTTTAACGCATACAAGCAGTTTTTACATGCTTTATGACAATTAGGGGCAAATGAGTCCTTATAGGCAAAATTGCTTTATTTCATTAAGGTAAGTCTATTTACACTATAACATTCAGGTTTGGATCTTTCTCTCATAAGAAAATGCAAACTGCATATTAACCATTATTTAAACGCAGACAAGCAGTTTTTACATGCTTTACGACAATTAGGTGCAAATGAGTCTTTATAGGCAAAATTGCTTTATTTCATGAGGGTAAGTCTATTTACACTAAAACATTCAGGTTTGGATCATTCTCTCATAAGAAAATGCAAACTGCATATTATACATTATTTTAACGCATATAAGCAGTTTTTACATGCTTTATGACAATAAGGGGCAAATAAGTCCTTATAGGCAAAATTGCTTTATTTTATGAGGGTAAGTCTATTTACACTAAAACATTCAGGTTTGGATCATTCTCTCATAAGAAAATGCAAACTGCATATTAACCATTATTTTAACGCAGACAAGCAGTTTTTACATGCTTCACGACAATTGCGTGCAAATGAGTCCTTATAGGCAAAATTGCGTTATTTTACAAAGGTAAGTCTATTTTCACTATAACATTCAGGTTTGGATCATTCTCTCATAAGAAAATGCAAACTGCATATTAACCATTATTTTAACGCATACAAGCAGTTTTTACATGCTTTATGACAATTAGGGGCAAATGAGTCCTTATAGGCAAAATTGCTTTATTTCATGAAGGTAAGTCTATTTACACTATAACATTCAGGTTTGGATCATTCTCTTATAAGAAAATGCAAACTGCATATTATCCATTATTTAAACGCAGACAAGCAGTTTTTACATGCTTCACGACAATTGCGTGCAAATGAGTCCTTATAGGCAAAATTGCTTTATTTTACAAAGGTAAGTCTATTTACACTATAACATTCAGGTTTGGATCATTCTCTCATAAGAAAATGCAAACTGCATATTTACTATCATTTTAACGCATACAAGCAGTTTTTACATGCTTTATGACAATTAGGTGCAAATGAGTCTTTATAGGCAAAATTGCTTTATTTCATGAGGGTAAGTCTATTTACACTAAAACTTTCAGGTTTGGATCATTCTCTCATAAGAAAATGTAAACTGCATATTAACCATTATTTTAACGCAGACAAGCTGTTTTTACATGCTTCACGACAATTGCGTGCAAATAAGTCCTTATAGGCAAAATTGCTTTATTTTACAAAGGTAAGTCTATTTACACTATAACATTCAGGTTTGGATCATTCTCTCATAAGAAAATGCAAACTGCATATTTACTATCATTTTAACGCAGACAAGCAGTTTTTACATGAATCACGACAATTGCGTGCAAATGAGTGCTTATAGGCAAAATTGCTTTATTTTACAAAGATAAGTCTATTTACACTATAACATTCAGGTTTAGATCATTCTCTCATAAGAAAATGCAAACTGCATATTAACCATTATTTTAACCCATACAAGCAGTTTTTACATGCTTTATGACAATTAGATGCAAATGAGTCCTTATAGGCAAAATTGCTTTATTTCATTAAGGTAAGTTCATTTACACTATAACATTCAGGTTTGGATCATTCTCTCATAAGAAAATGCAAACTGCATATTTACTATCATTTTCACGCAGACAAGCAGTTTTCACATGTTTTACGACAATTAGGTGGAAATAAGTCTTTAAAGGCAAAATTGTTTTATTTCATAAAGGTAAGTCTACTTTCACTATAACATTCAGGTTTGGATCATTCTTTCATAAGAAAATGCAAACTGCATATTAACCATTATTTCAACGCAGACAAGCAGTTTTTATATGCTTCACGACAATTGCGTGCAAATGAGTCCTTATAAGCAAAATTGCTTTATTTTACAAAGGTAAGTCTATTTACACTATAACATTCAGGTGTGGATTCTTCTCTCATAAGAAAATGCAAACTGCATATTAACCATTATTTTAACGCATACAAGCAGTTTTTACATGCTTTATGACAATTAGGGGCAAATGAGTCCTTATAGGCAAAATTGCTTGAATTCATGAAGGTAAGTCTATTTACACTATAACATTCAGGTTTGGATCATTCTCTCATAAGAAAATGCAAACTGCATATTAACCATTATTTCAACGCAGACAAGCAATTTTTATATGCTTCACGACAATTGCGTGCAAATGAGTCCTTATAAGCAAAATTGCTTTATTTTACAAATGTAAGTCTATTTACACTATAACATTCAGGTTTGGATCCTTCTCTCATAAGAAAATGCTAACTGCATATTAACCATTATTTTAACGCATACAAGCAGTTTTTACATGCTTTATTACAATTAGGGGCAAATGAGTCCTTATAGGCAAAATTGCTTTATTTCATTAAGGTAAGTTCATTTACACTATAACATTCAGGTTTGGATCATTCTCTCATAAGAAAATGCAAACTGCATATTTACTATCATTTTCACGCAGACAAGCAGTTTTCACATGTTTTACGACAATTAGGTGGAAATAAGTCCTTAAAGGCAAAATTGTTTTATTTCACAAAGGTAAGTCTACTTTCACTATAACATTCAGGTTTGGATCATTCTCTCATAAGAAAATGCAAACTGCATATTAACCATTATTTTAACGCAGACAAGCAGTTTTTATATGCTTCACGACAATTGCGTGCAAATGAGTCCTTATAAGCAAAATTGCTTTATTTTACAAAGGTAAGTCTATTTACACTATAACATTCAGGTTTGGATCATTCTCTCATAAGAAAATGCAAACTGCATATTTACTATCATTTTCACGCAGACAAGCAGTTTTCACATGTTTTACGACAATTAGGTGGAAATAAGTCCTTAAAGGCAAAATTGTTTTATTTCACAAAGGTAAGTCTACTTTCACTATAACATTCAGGTTTGGATCATTCTCTCATAAGAAATGCAAACTGCATATTAACCATTATTTTAACGCAGACAAGCAGTTTTTATATGCTTCACGACAATTGCGTGCAAATGAGTCCTTATAAGCAAAATTGCTTTATTTCATGAAGGTAAGTCTATTTACACTATAACATTCAGGTTTGGATCCTTCTCTCATAAGAAAATGCAAACTGCATATTTACTATCATTTTAACGCATACAAGCAGTTTTTACATGCTTCACGACAATTGCGTGCAAATGAGTCCTTATAGGCAAAATTGCTTTATTTTACAAAGGTAAGTCTATTTACACTATAACATTCAGGTTTGGATCATTCTCTCATAAGAAAATGCAAACTGCATATTTACTATCATTTTCACGCAGACAAGCAGTTTTTACTTTTTACATGCTTCACGACAATTGCGTGCAAATAAGTCCTTATAGGCAAAATTGCTTTATTTTACAAAGGTAACTCTATTTACATTATAACATTCAGGTTTGGATCATTCTCTCATAAGAAAATGCAAACTGCATATTTACTATCATTTTCACGCAGACAAGCAGTTTATACATGCTTCACGACAATTGCGTGCAAATGAGTCCTTATAGGCAAAATTGCTTTATTTTACAAAGGTAAGTCTATTTACACTATAACATTCAGGTTTGGATCATTCTCTCATAAGAAAATGCAATTTGCATATTAACCATTATTTTAACGCATCAAAGCAGTTTTTACATGCTTTATGACAATTAGGGGCAAATGAGTCCTTATAGGCAAAATTGCTTTATTTCATGAAGGTAAGTCTATTTACACTATAACATTCAGGTTTGGATCATTCTCTCATAAGAAAATGCAAACTGCATATTAACCATTATTTAAACGCAGACAAGCAGTTTTTACATGCTTTACGACAATTAGGTGCAAATGAGTCTTTATAGGCAAAATTGCTTTATTTCATGAGGGTAAGTCTATTTACACTATACCATTCAGGTTTGGGTCATTCTCTCATAAGAAAATGCAAACTGCATATTTACTATCATTTTAACGCATACAAGCAGTTTTTACATGCTTTATGACAATTAGGTGCAAATGAGTCTTTATAGGCAAAATTGCTTTATTTCATGAGGGTAAGTCTATTTACATTATAACATTCAGGTTTGGATCATTCTCTCATAAGAAAATGCAAACTGCATATTAACCATTATTTTAACGCAGACAAGCAGTTTTTACATGCTTCACGACAATTGCGTGCAAATGAGTCCTTATAGGCAAAAAGGCTTTATTTTACAAAGGTAAGTCTATTTTCACTATAACATTCAGGTTTGGATCATTCTCTCATAAGAAAATGCAAACTGCATATTATACATTATTTTAACGCATACAAGCAGTTTTTACATGCTTTATGACAATTAGGGGCAAATGAGTCCTTATAGGCAAAATTGCTTTATTTCATGAAGGTAAGTCTATTTACACTATAACATTCAGGTTTGGATCTTTCTCTCATAAGAAAATGCAAACTGCATATTTACTATCATTTTCACGCAGACAAGCAGTTTTCACATGTTTTACGACAATTAGTTGGAAATAAGTCCTTAAAGGCAAAATTGTTTTATTTCACAAAGGTAAGTCTACTTTCACTATAACATTCAGGTTTGGATCATTCTCTCATAAGAAAATGCAAACTGCATATTAACCATTATTTTAACGCAGACAAGCAGTTTTTATATGCTTCACGACAATTGCGTGCAAATGAGTCCTTATAAGCAAAATTGCTTTATTTTACAAAGGTAAGTCTATTTACACTATAACATTCAAGTTTGGATCATTCTCTCATAAGAAAATGCAAACTGCATATTTACTATCATTTTCACGCAGACAAGCAGTTTTCACATGTTTTACGACAATTAGGTGGAAATAAGTCCTTAAAGGCAAAATTGTTTTATTTCACAAAGGTAAGTCTACTTTCACTATAACATTCAGGTTTGGATCATTCTCTCATAAGAAAATGCAAACTGCATATTAACCATTATTTTAACGCAGACAAGCAGTTTTTATATGCTTCACGACAATTGCGTGCAAATGAGTCCTTATGGGCAAAATTGCTTTATTTTACAAAGGTAAGTCTATTTACACTATAACATTCAGGTTTGGATCCTTCTCTCATAAGAAAATGCAAACGGCATATTAACCATTATTTTAACGCATACAAGCAGTTTTTACATGCTTTATGACAATTAGGGGCAAATGAGTCCTTATAGGCAAAATTGCTTTATTTCATTAAGGTAAGTCTATTTACACTATAACATTCAGGTTTGGATCTTTCTCTCATAAGAAAATGCAAACTGCATATTAACCATTATTTAAACGCAGAGAAGCAGTGTTTACATGCTTTACGACAATTAGGTGCAAATGAGTCTTTATAGGCAAAATTGCTTTATTTCATGAGGGTAAGTCTATTTACACTAAAACATTCAGGTTTGGATCATTCTCTCATACGAAAATGCAAACTGCATATTATACATTATTTTAACGCATACAAGCAGTTTTTATATGCTTCACGACAATTGCGTGCAAATGAGTCCTTATAAGCAAAATTGCTTTATTTTACAAAGGTAAGTCTATTTACACTATCACATTCAGGTTTGGATCATTCTCTCATAAGAAAATGCAAACTGCATATTTACTGTCATTTTCACGCAGACAAGCAGTTTTCACATGTTTTACGACAATTAGGTGGAAGTAAGTCCTTAAAGGCAAAATTGTTTTATTTCACAAAGGTAAGTCTACTTTCACTATAACATTCAGGTTTGGATCATTCTCTCATAAGAAAATGCAAACTGCATATTAACCATTATTTTAACGCAGACAAGCAGTTTTTATATGCTTCACGACAATTGCGTGCAAATGAGTCCTTATAAGCAAAATTGCTTTATTTTACAAAGGTAAGTCTATTTACACTATAACATTCAGGTTTGGATCATTCTCTCATAAGAAAATGCAAACTGCATATTAACCATTATTTAAACGCAGACAAGCAGATTTCACATGCTTTACGACAATTAGGTGCAAATGAATCTTTATAGGCAAAATTGCTTTATTTTATGAGAGTAAGTCTATTTACACTATAACGTTCAGGTCTGGATCATTCTCTCATAAGAAAATGCAAACTGCATATTTACTATCATTTTAACGCAGACAAGCAGTTTTTACATGAATCACGACAATTGCGTGCAAATGAGTGCTTATAGGCAAAATTGCTTTATTTTACAAAGGTAAGTCTATTTACACTATAACATTCAGGTTTGGATCATTCTCTCATAAGAAAATCCAAACTGCATATTAACCATTATTTTAACGCAGACAAGCAGTTTTTATATGCTTTATGACAATTAGATGCAAATGAGTCCTTATAGGCAAAATTGCTTTATTTCATTAAGGTAAGTTCATTTACACTATAACATTCAGGTTTAGATCATTCTCTCATAAGAAAATGCAAACTGCATATTACCCTTATTTAAACGCAGACAAGCAGTTTTTACATGCTTCACAACAATTGCGTGCAAATGAGTCCTTATAGGCAAAATTGCGTTATTTTAGAAAGGTAAGTCTATTTACACTATAACATTCAGGTTTGGATCATTCTCTCATAAGAAAATGCAAACTGCATATTTACTATCATTTTTACGCAAACAAGCAGTTTTTACATGCTTCACGACAATTGCGTGCAAATGAGTCCTCATAGGCAAAATTGCTTTATTTTACAAAGGTAAGTCTATTTACACTATAACATTCAGGTTTGGATAATTTTCTCATAAGAAAATGCAAACTACATATTAACCATTATTTTAACGCTGACAAGCAGTTTTTACATGCTTTATGACAATTAGGGGCAAATGAGTCCTTATAGGCAAAATTGCTTTATTTTATGAAGGTAAGTCTATTTACACTATAACATTCAGGTTTGGATCATTCTCTCATAAGAAAATGCAAACTGCATATTTACTATCAATTTCACGCAGACAAGCAGTTTTTACATGCTTCACGACAATTGCGTGCAAATGAGTCCTTATAGGCAAAATTGCTTTATTTTACAAAGGTAAGTCTATTTACACTATAACATTCAGGTTTGGATCATTCTCTCATAAGAAAATGCAAACTGCATATTTACTATCATTTTCACGCAGACAAGCAGTTTTTACATGTTTTACGACAATTAGGTGGAAGTAAGTCCTTAAAGGCAAAATTGTTTTATTTCACAAAGGTAAGTCTACTTTCACTATAACATTCAGGTTTGGATCATTCTCTCATAAGAAAATGCAAACTGCATATTAACTATAATTTTAACGCAGACAAGCAGTTTTTATATGCTTCACGACAATTGCGTGCAAATGAGTCACTATAAGCAAAATTGCTTTATTTTACAAAGGTAAGTCTATTTACACTATAACATTCAGGTTTGGATCCTTCTCTCATAAGAAAATGCAAACTGCATATTAACCATTATTTTAACGCATACAAGCAGTTTTTACATGCTTTATGACAATTAGGGGCAAATGAGTCCTTATAGGCAAAATTGTTTTATTTCATGAAGGTAAGTCTATTTACACTATAACATTCAGGTTTGGATCTTTCTCTCATAAGAAAATGCAAACTGCATATTAACCATTATTTAAACGCAGACAAGCAGTTTTTACATGCTTTACGACAATTAGGTGCAAATGAGTCTTTATAGGCAAAATTGCTTTATTTCATGAGGGTAAGTCTATTTACACTAAAACTTTCAGGTTTGGATCATTCTCTCATAAGAAAATGTAAACTGCATATTGACCATTATTTTAACGCAGACAAGCAGTTTTTACTTTTTACATGCTTCACGACAATTGCGTGCAAATAAGTCCTTATAGGCAAAATTGCTTTATTTTACAAAGGTAACTCTATTTACATTATAACATTAAGGTTTGGATCATTCTCTCATAAGAAAATGCAAACTGCATATTTACTATCATTTTCACGCAGACAAGCAGTTTTTACATGCTTCACGACAATTGCGTGCAAATGAGTCCTTATAGGCAAAATTGCTTTATTTTACAAAGGTAAGTCTATTTACACTATAACATTCAGGATTGGATCATTCTCTCATAAGAAAATGCAATCTGCATATTAACCATTATTTTAACGCATTAAAGCAGTTTTTACATGCTTTATGACAATTAGGGGCAAATGAGTCCTTATAGGCAAAATTGCTTTATTTCATGAAGGTAAGTCTATTTACACTATAACATTCAGGTTTGGATCATTCTCTCATAAGAAAATGCAAACTGCATATTAACCATTATTTAAACGCAGACAAGCAGTTTTTACATGCTTTACGACAATTAGGTGCAAATGAGTCTTTATAAGCAAAATTGCTTTATTTCATGAGGGTAAGTCTATTTACACTATAACATTCAGGTTTGGGTCATTCTCTCATACGAAAATTCAAACTGCATATTTACTATCATTTTAACGCATACAAGCAGTTTTTACATGCTTTATGACAATTAGGTGCAAATGAGTCTTTATAGGCAAAATTGCTTTATTTCATGAGGGTAAGTCTATTTTCACTATAACATTCAGGTTTGGATCATTCTCTCATAAGAAAATGCAAACTGCATATTATACATTATTTTAACGCATACAAGCAGTTTTTACATCCTTTATGACAATTAGGGGCAAATGAGTCCTTATAGGCAAAATTGCTTTATTTCATGAAGGTAAGTCTATTTACACTATAACATTCAGGTTTGGATCTTTCTCTCATAAGAAAATGCAAACTGCATATTTACTATCATTTTCACGCAGACAAGCAGTTTTCACATGTTTTACGACAATTAGGTGGAAATAAGTCCTTAAAGGCAAAATTGTTTTATTTCACAAAGGTAAGTCTACTTTCACTATAACATTCAGGTTTGGATCATTCTCTCATAAGAAAATGCAAACTGCATATTAACCATTATTTTAACGCAGACAAGCAGTTTTTATATGCATCACGACAATTGCGTGCAAATGAGTCCTTATAAGCAAAATTGCTTTATTTTACAAAGGTAAGTCTATTTACACTATAACATTCAGGTTTGGATCATTCTCTCATAAGAAAATGCAAACTGCATATTTACTATCATTTTCACGCAGACAAGCAGTTTTCACATGTTTTACGACAATTAGGGGGAAATAAGTCCTTAAAGGCAAAATTGTTTTATTTCACAAAGGTAAGTCTACTTTCACTATAACATTCAGGTTTGGATCATTCTCTCATAAGAAATGCAAACTGCATATTAACCATTATTTTAACGCAGACAAGCAGTTTTTATATGCTTCACGACAATTGCGTGCAAATGAGTCCTTATAAGCAAAATTGCTTTATTTTACAAAGGTTAGTCTATTTACAATATAACATTCAGGTTTGGATCCTTCTCTCAAAAGAAAATGCAAACGGCATATTAACCATTATTTTAACGCATACAAGCAGTTTTTACATGCTTTATGACAATTAGGGGCAAATGAGTCCTTATAGGCAAAATTGCTTTATTTCATTAAGGTAAGTCTATTTACACTATAACATTCAGGTTTGGATCTTTCTCTCATAAGAAAATGCAAACTGCATATTAACCATTATTTAAACGCAGACAAGCAGTTTTTACATGCTTTACGACAATTAGGTGCAAATGAGTCTTTATAGGCAAAATTGCTTTATTTCATGAGGGTAAGTCTATTTACACTAAAACATTCAGGTTTGGATCATTCTCTCATAAGAAAATGCAAACTGCATATTATACATTATTTTAACGCATATAAGCAGTTTTTACATGCTTTATGACAATAAGGGGCAAATAAGTCCTTATAGGCAAAATTGCTTTATTTTATGAGGGTAAGTCTATTTACACTATAACATTCAGGTTTGGATCTTTCTCTCATAAGAAAATGCAAACTGCATATTAACCATTATTTTAACGCATACAAGCAGTTTTTACATGCTTTATGACAATTAGGGGCAAATGAGTCCTTATAGGCAAAATTGCTTTAATTCATGAAGGTAAGTCTATTTACACTATAAAATTCAGGTTTGGATCATTCTCTCATAAGAAAATGCAAACTGCATATTAACCATTATTTGAACGCAGACAAGCAGTTTTTACATGCTTCACAACAATTGCGTGCAAATGAGTCCTTATAGGCAAAATTGCGTTATTTTAGAAAGGTAAGTCTATTTACACTATAACATTCAGGTTTGGATCATTCTCTCATAAGAAAATGCAAACTGCATATTTACTATCATTTTTACGCAAACAAGCAGTTTTTACATGCTTCACGACAATTGCGTGCAAATGAGTCCTCATAGGCAAAATTGCTTTATTTTACAAAGGTAAGTCTATTTACACTATAACATTCAGGTTTGGATAATTTTCTCATAATAAAATGCAAACTACATATTAACCATTATTTTAACGCTGACAAGCAGTTTTTACATGCTTTATGACAATTAGGGGCAAATGAGTCCTTATAGGCAAAATTGCTTTATTTTATGAAGGTAAGTCTATTTACACTATAACATTCAGGTTTGGATCATTCTCTCATAAGAAAATGCAAACTGCATATTTACTATCAATTTCACGCAGACAAGCAGTTTTTACATGCTTCACGACAATTGCGTGCAAATGAGTCCTTATAGGCAAAATTGCTTTATTTTACAAAGGTAAGTCTATTTACACTATAACATTCAGGTTTGGATCATTCTCTCATAAGAAAATGCAAACTGCATATTTACTATCATTTTCACGCAGACAAGCAGTTTTTACATGTTTTACGACAATTAGGTGGAAGTAAGTCCTTAAAGGCAAAATTGTTTTATTTCACAAAGGTAAGTCTACTTTCACTATAACATTCAGGTTTGGATCATTCTCTCATAAGAAAATGCAAACTGCATATTAATTATAATTTTAACGCAGACAAGCAGTTTTTATATGCTTCACGACAATTGCGTGCAAATGAGTCACTATAAGCAAAATTGCTTTATTTTACAAAGGTAAGTCTATTTACACTATAACATTCAGGTTTGGATCCTTTTCTCATAAGAAAATGCAAACTGCATATTAACCATTATTTTAACGCATACAAGCAGTTTTTACATGCTTTATGACAATTAGGGGCAAATGAGTCCTTATAGGCAAAATTGTTTTATTTCATGAAGGTAAGTCTATTTACACTATAACATTCAGGTTTGGATCTTTCTCTCATAAGAAAATGCAAACTGCATATTAACCATTATTTAAACGCAGACAAGCAGTTTTTACATGCTTTACGACAATTAGGTGCAAATGAGTCTTTATAGGCAAAATTGCTTTATTTCATGAGGGTAAGTCTATTTACACTATAACATTTAGGTTTGGATCATTCTCTCATAAGAAAATGCAAACTGCATATTTACTATCATTTTTACGGAAACAAGCAGTTTTTACATGCTTCACGACAATTGCGTGCAAATGAGTCCTTATAGGCAAAATTGCTTTATTTTACAAAGGTAAGTCTATTTTCACTATAAAATTCAGGTTTGGATCATTCTCTCATAAGAAAATGCAAACTGCATATTATACATTATTTTAACGCATACAAGCAGTTTTTACATGCTTTATGACAATAAGGGGCAAATGAGTCCTTATAGGCAAAATTGCTTTATTTCATGAGGGTAAGTCTATTTACACTAAAACTCTCAGGTTTGGATCATTCTCTCATAAGAAAATGTAAACTGCATATTAACCATTATTTAAACGCAGACAAGCAGTTTTTACATGCTTTACGACAATTAGGTGCAAATGAGTCTTTATAGGCAAAATTGCTTTATTTCATGAGGGTAAGTCTATTTACACTAAAACTCTCAGGTTTGGATCATTCTCTCATAAGAAAATGTAAACTGCATATTAACCATTATTTTAACGCAGACAAGCAGTTTTTACATGCTTCACGACAATTGCGTGCAAATGAGTCCTTATAGGCTAAATTGCTTTATTTTACAAAGGTAACTCTATTTACAATATAACATTAAGGTTTGGATCATTCTCTCATAAGAAAATGCAAACTGCATATTTACTATCATTTTCACGCAGACATGCAGTTTTTACATGCTTCACGACAATTGCGTGCAAATGAGTCCTTATAGGCAAAATTGCTCTATTTTACAAAGGTAAGTCTATTTACACTATAACATTCAGGTTTGGATCATTCTCTCATAAGAAAATGCAATCTGCATATTAACCATTATTTTAACGCATTAAAGCAGTTTTTACATGCTTTATGACAATTAGGGGCAAATGAGTCCTTATAGGCAAAATTGCTTTATTTCATGAAGGTAAGTCTATTTACACTATAACATTCAGGTTTGGGTCATTCTCTCATAAGAAAATGCAAACTGCATATTAACCATTATTTAAACGCAGACAAGCAGTTTTTACATGCTTTACGACAATTAGGTGCAAATGAGTCTTTATAGGCAAAATTGCTTTATTTCATGAGGGTAAGTCTATTTACACTATAACATTCAGGTTTGGGTCATTCTCTCATACGAAAATTCAAACTGCATATTTACTATCATTTTAACGCATACAAGCAGTTTTTACATGCTTTATGACAATTAGGTGCAAATGAGTCTTTATAGGCAAAATTGCTTTATTTCATGAGGGTAAGTCTATTTACACTATAACATTCAGGTTTGGATCATTCTCTCATAAGAAAATGCAAACTGCATATTAACCATTATTTTAACGCAGACAAGCAGTTTTTACATGCTTCACGACAATTGCGTGCAAATGAGTCCTTATAGGCAAAAAGGCTTTATTTTACAAAGGTAAGTCTATTTTCACTATAACATTCAGGTTTGGATCATTCTCTCATAAGAAAATGCAAACTGCATATTATACATTATTTTAACGCATACAAGCAGTTTTTACATGCTTTATGACAATTAGGGGCAAATGAGTCCTTATAGGCAAAATTGCTTTATTTCATGAAGGTAAGTCTATTTACACTATAACATTCAGGTTTGGATCTTTCTCTCATAAGAAAATGCAAACTGCATATTTACTATCATTTTCACGCAGACAAGCAGTTTTCACATGTTTTACGACAATTAGGTGGAAATAAGTCCTTAAAGGCAAAATTGTTTTATTTCACAAAGGTAAGTCTACTTTCACTATAACATTCAGGTTTGGATCATTCTCTCATAAGAAAATGCAAACTGCATATTAACCATTATTTTAACGCAGACA
This sequence comes from Xanthostigma xanthostigma, assembly GCA_963575645.1. Taxonomy (NCBI): domain Eukaryota; kingdom Metazoa; phylum Arthropoda; class Insecta; order Raphidioptera; family Raphidiidae; genus Xanthostigma; species Xanthostigma xanthostigma. The sequence goes on along the minus strand of OY754470.1, from coordinate 32,474,435 downwards.
AGCAGTTTTTATATGCTTCACGACAATTGCGTGCAAATGAGTCCTTATAAGCAAAATTGCTTTATTTTACAAAGGTAAGTCTATTTACACTATAACATTCAGGTTTGGATCATTCTCTCATAAGAAAATGCAAACTGCATATTTACTATCATTTTCACGCAGACAAGCAGTTTTCACATGTTTTACGACAATTAGGTGGAAATAAGTCCTTAAAGGCAAAATTGTTTTATTTCACAAAGGTAAGTCTACTTTCACTATAACATTCAGGTTTGGATCATTCTCTCATAAGAAATGCAAACTGCATATTAACCATTATTTTAACGCAGACAAGCAGTTTTTATATGCCTCACGACAATTGCGTGCAAATGAGTCCTTATAAGCAAAATTGCTTTATTTTACAAAGGTAAGTCTATTTACACTATAACATTCAGGTTTGGATCCTTCTCTCATAAGAAAATGCAAACGGCATATTAACCATTATTTTAACGCATACAAGCAGTTTTTACATGCTTTATGACAATTAGGGGCAAATGAGTCCTTATAGGCAAAATTGCTTTATTTCATTAAGGTAAGTCTATTTACACTATAACATTCAGGTTTGGATCTTTCTCTCATAAGAAAATGCAAACTGCATATTAACCATTATTTAAACGCAGACAAGCAGTTTTTACATGCTTTACGACAATTAGGTGCAAATGAGTCTTTATAGGCAAAATTGCTTTATTTCATGAGGGTAAGTCTATTTACACTAAAACATTCAGGTTTGGATCATTCTCTCATAAGAAAATGCAAACTGCATATTATACATTATTTTAACGCATATAAGCAGTTTTTACATGCTTTATGACAATAAGGGGCAAATAAGTCCTTATAGGCAAAATTGCTTTATTTTATGAGGGTAAGTCTATTTACACTAAAACATTCAGGTTTGGATCATTCTCTCATAAGAAAATGCAAACTGCATATTAACCATTATTTTAACGCAGACAAGCAGTTTTTACATGCTTCACGACAATTGCGTGCAAATGAGTCCTTATAGGCAAAATTGCGTTATTTTACAAAGGTAAGTCTATTTTCACTATAACATTCAGGTTTGGATCATTCTCTCATAAGAAAATGCAAACTGCATATTAACCATTATTTTAACGCATACAAGCAGTTTTTACATGCTTTATGACAATTAGGGGCAAATGAGTCCTTATAGGCAAAATTGCTTTATTTCATGAAGGTAAGTCTATTTACACTATAACATTCAGGTTTGGATCATTCTCTTATAAGAAAATGCAAACTGCATATTATCCATTATTTAAACGCAGACAAGCAGTTTTTACATGCTTCACGACAATTGCGTGCAAATGAGTCCTTATAGGCAAAATTGCTTTATTTTACAAAGGTAAGTCTATTTACACTATAACATTCAGGTTTGGATCATTCTCTCATAAGAAAATGCAAACTGCATATTTACTATCATTTTAACGCATACAAGCAGTTTTTACATGCTTTATGACAATTAGGTGCAAATGAGTCTTTATAGGCAAAATTGCTTTATTTCATGAGGGTAAGTCTATTTACACTAAAACTTTCAGGTTTGGATCATTCTCTCATAAGAAAATGTAAACTGCATATTAACCATTATTTTAACGCAGACAAGCTGTTTTTACATGCTTCACGACAATTGCGTGCAAATAAGTCCTTATAGGCAAAATTGCTTTATTTTACAAAGGTAAGTCTATTTACACTATAACATTCAGGTTTGGATCATTCTCTCATAAGAAAATGCAAACTGCATATTTACTATCATTTTCACGCAGACAAGCAGTTTTTACTTTTTACATGCTTCACGACAATTGCGTGCAAATAAGTCCTTATAGGCAAAATTGCTTTATTTTACAAAGGTAAGTCTATTTACATTATAACATTCAGGTTTGGATCATTCTCTCATAAGAAAATGCAAACTGCATATTAACCATTATTTTAACGCAGACAAGCAGTTTTTACATGAATCACGACAATTGCGTGCAAATGAGTGCTTATAGGCAAAATTGCTTTATTTTACAAAGGTAAGTCTATTTACACTATAACATTCAGGTTTAGATCATTCTCTCATAAGAAAATGCAAACTGCATATTAACCATTATTTTAACGCATACAAGCAGTTTTTACATGCTTTATGACAATTAGATGCAAATGAGTCCTTATAGGCAAAATTGCTTTATTTCATTAAGGTGAGTTCATTTACACTATAACATTCAGGTTTGGATCATTCTCTCATAAGAAAATGCAAACTGCATATTTACTATCATTTTCACGCAGACAAGCAGTTTTCACATGTTTTACGACAATTAGGTGGAAATAAGTCTTTAAAGGCAAAATTGTTTTATTTCATAAAGGTAAGTCTACTTTCACTATAACATTCAGGTTTGGATCATTCTCTCATAAGAAAATGCAAACTGCATATTAACCATTATTTCAACGCAGACAAGCAGTTTTTATATGCTTCACGACAATTGCGTGCAAATGAGTCCTTATAAGCAAAATTGCTTTATTTTACAAAGGTAAGTCTATTTACACTATAACATTCAGGTTTGGATTCTTCTCTCATAAGAAAATGCAAACTGCATATTAACCATTATTTTAACGCATACAAGCAGTTTTTACATGCTTTATGACAATTAGGGGCAAATGAGTCCTTATAGGCAAAATTGCTTGAATTCATGAAGGTAAGTCTATTTACACTATAACATTAAGGTTTGGATCATTCTCTCATAAGAAAATGCAAACTGCATATTAACCATTATTTCAACGCAGACAAGCAGTTTTTATATGCTTCACGACAATTGCGTGCAAATGAGTCCTTATAAGCAAAATTACTTTATTTTACAAAGGTAAGTCTATTTACACTATAACATTCAGGTTTGGATCCTTCTCTCATAAGAAAATGCTAACTGCATATTAACCATTATTTTAACGCATACAAGCAGTTTTTACATGCTTTATTACAATTAGGGGCAAATGAGTCCTTATAGGCAAAATTGCTTTATTTCATTAAGGTAAGTTCATTTACACTATAACATTCAGGTTTGGATCATTCTCTCATAAGAAAATGCAAACTGCATATTTACTATCATTTTCACGCAGACAAGCAGTTTTCACATGTTTTACGACAATTAGGTGGAAATAAGTCCTTAAAGGCAAAATTGTTTTATTTCACAAAGGTAAGTCTACTTTCACTATAACATTCAGGTTTGGATCATTCTCTCATAAGAAAATGCAAACTGCATATTAACCATTATTTTAACGCAGACAAGCAGTTTTTATATGCTTCACGACAATTGCGTGCAAATGAGTCCTTATAAGCAAAATTGCTTTATTTTACAAAGGTAAGTCTATTTACACTATAACATTCAGGTTTGGATCATTCTCTCATAAGAAAATGCAAACTGCATATTTACTATCATTTTCACGCAGACAAGCAGTTTTCACATGTTTTACGACAATTAGGTGGAAATAAGTCCTTAAAGGCAAAATTGTTTTATTTCACAAAGGTAAGTCTACTTTCACTATAACATTCAGGTTTGGATCATTCTCTCATAAGAAATGCAAACTGCATATTAACCATTATTTTAACGCAGACAAGCAGTTTTTATATGCTTCACGACAATTGCGTGCAAATGAGTCCTTATAAGCAAAATTGCTTTATTTCATGAAGGTAAGTCTATTTACATTATAACATTCAGGTTTGGATCCTTCTCTCATAAGAAAATGCAAACTGCATATTTACTATCATTTTAACGCATACAAGCAGTTTTTACATGCTTCACGACAATTGCGTGCAAATGAGTCCTTATAGGCAAAATTGCTTTATTTTACAAAGGTAAGTCTATTTACACTATAACATTCAGGTTTGGATCATTCTCTCATAAGAAAATGCAAACTGCATATTAACCATTATTTTAACGCAGACAATCAGTTTTTACATGCTTCACGACAATTGCGTGCAAATGAGTCCTTATAGGCAAAAAGGCTTTATTTTACAAAGGTAAGTCTATTTTCACTATAACATTCAGGTTTGGATCATTCTCTCATAAGAAAATGCAAACTGCATATTATACATTATTTTAACGCATACAAGCAGTTTTTACATGCTTTATGACAATTAGGGGCAAATGAGTCCTTATAGGCAAAATTGCTTTATTTCATGAAGGTAAGTCTATTTACACTATAACATTCAGGTTTGGATCTTTCTCTCATAAGAAAATGCAAACTGCATATTTACTATCATTTTCACGCAGACAAGCAGTTTTCACATGTTTTACGACAATTAGTTGGAAATAAGTCCTTAAAGGAAAAATTGTTTTATTTCACAAAGGTAAGTCTACTTTCACTATAACATTCAGGTTTGGATCATTCTCTCATAAGAAAATGCAAACTGCATATTAACCATTATTTTAACGCAGACAAGCAGTTTTTATATGCTTCACGACAATTGCGTGCAAATGAGTCCTTATAAGCAAAATTGCTTTATTTTACAAAGGTAAGTCTATTTACATTATAACATTCAGGTTTGGATCATTCTCTCATAAGAAAATGCAAACTGCATATTTACTATCATTTTCACGCAGACAAGCAGTTTTCACATGTTTTACGACAATTAGGTGGAAATAAGTCCATAAAGGCAAAATTGTTTTATTTCACAAAGGTAAGTCTACTTTCACTATAACATTCAGGTTTGGATCATTCTCTCATAAGAAAATGCAAACTGCATATTAACCATTATTTTAACGCAGACAAGCAGTTTTTATATGCTTCACGACAATTGCGTGCAAATGAGTCCTTATGAGCAAAATTGCTTTATTTTACAAAGGTAAGTCTATTTACACTATAACATTCAGGTTTGGATCCTTCTCTCATAAGAAAATGCAAACGGCATATTAACCATTATTTTAACGCATACAAGCAGTTTTTACATGCTTTATGACAATTAGGGGCAAATGAGTCCTTATAGGCAAAATTGCTTTATTTCATTAAGGTAAGTCTATTTACACTATAACATTCAGGTTTGGATCTTTCTCTCATAAGAAAATGCAAACTGCATATTAACCATTATTTAAACGCAGAGAAGCAGTGTTTACATGCTTTACGACAATTAGGTGCAAATGAGTCTTTATAGGCAAAATTGCTTTATTTCATGAGGGTAAGTCTATTTACACTAAAACATTCAGGTTTGGATCATTCTCTCATACGAAAATGCAAACTGCATATTATACATTATTTTAACGCATACAAGCAGTTTTTATATGCTTCACGACAATTGCGTGCAAATGAGTCCTTATAAGCAAAATTGCTTTATTTTACAAAGGTAAGTCTATTTACACTATCACATTCAGGTTAGGATCATTCTCTCATAAGAAAATGCAAACTGCATATTTACTGTCATTTTCACGCAGACAAGCAGTTTTCACATGTTTTACGACAATAAGGTGGAAGTAAGTCCTTAAAGGCAAAATTGTTTTATTTCACAAAGGTAAGTCTACTTTCACTATAACATTCAGGTTTGGATCATTCTCTCATAAGAAAATGCAAACTGCATATTAACCATTATTTTAACGCAGACAAGCAGTTTTTATATGCTTCACGACAATTGCGTGCAAATGAGTCCTTATAAGCAAAATTGCTTTATTTTACAAAGGTAAGTCTATTTACACTATAACATTCAGGTTTGGATCATTCTCTCATAAGAAAATGCAAACTGCATATTAACCATTATTTAAACGCAGACAAGCAGATTTCACATGCTTTACGACAATTAGGTGCAAATGAATCTTTATAGGCAAAATTGCTTTATTTTATGAGAGTAAGTCTATTTACACTATAACGTTCAGGTCTGGATCATTCTCTCATAAGAAAATGCAAACTGCATATTTACTATCAATTTCACGCAGACAAGCAGTTTTCACATGTTTTACGACAATTAGGTGGAAATAAGTCCTTAAAGGCAAAATTGTTTTATTTCACAAAGGTAAGTCTACTTTCACTATAACATTCAGGTTTGGATCATTCTCTCATAAGAAAATGCAAACTGCATATTAACCATTATTTTAACGCAGACAAGCAGTTTTTATATGCTTCACGACAATTGCGTGCAAATGAGTCCTTATAAGCAAAATTGCTTTATCATTTTTACGCAAACAAGCAGTTTTTACATGCTTCACGACAATTGCGTGCAAATGAGTCCTCATAGGCAAAATTGCTTTATTTTACAAAGGTAAGTCTATTTTCACTATAACATTCAGGTTTGGATCATTCTCTCATAAGAAAATGCAAACTGCATATTAACCATTATTTTAACGCAGACAAGCAGTTTTTATATGCTTTATGACAATTAGATGCAAATGAGTCCTTATAGGCAAAATTGCTTTATTTCATTAAGGTAAGTTCATTTACACTATAACATTCAGGTTTAGATCATTCTATCATAAGAAAATGCAAACTGCATATTTACTATCATTTTCACGCAGACAAGCAGTTTTCACATGTTTTACGACAATTAGGTGGAAATAAGTCTTTAAAGGCAAAATTGTTTTATTTCATAAAGGTAAGTCTACTTTCACTATAACATTCAGGTTTGGATCATTCTCTCATAAGAAAATGCAAACTGCATATTAACCATTATTTGAACGCAGACAAGCAGTTTTTATATGCTTCACGACAATTGCGTGCAAATGAGTCCTTATAAGCAAAATTGCTTTATTTTACAAAGGTAAGTCTATTTACACTATAACATTCAGGTTTGAATCCTTCTCTCATAAGAAAATGCAAACTGCATATTAACCATTATTTTAACGCATACAAGCAGTTTTTACATGCTTTATGACAATTAGGGGCAAATGAGTCCTTATAGGCAAAATTGCTTTATTTCATGAAGGTAAGTCTATTTACACTATAACATTCAGGTTTGGATCATTCTCTCATAAGAAAATGCAAACTGCATATTTACTATCATTTTAACGCATACAAGCAGTTTTAACATGCTTCACGACAATTGCGTGCAAATGAGTCACTATAAGCAATATTGCTTTATTTTACAAAGGCAAGTCTATTTACACTATAACATTCAGGTTTGGATCCTTCTCTCATAAGAAAATGCAAACTGCATATTAACCATTATTTTAACGCATACAAGCAGTTTTTACATGCTTTATGACAATTAGGGGCAAATGAGTCCTTATAGGCAAAATTGTTTTATTTCATGAAGGTAAGTCTATTTACACTATAACATTCAGGTTTGGATCTTTCTCTCATAAGAAAATGCAAACTGCATATTAACCATTATTTAAACGCAGACAAGCAGTTTTTACATGCTTTACGACAATTAGGTGCAAATGAGTCTTTATAGGCAAAATTGCTTTATTTCATGAGGGTAAGTCTATTTACACTATAACATTCAGGTTTGGATCATTCTCTCATATGAAAATGCAAACTGCATATTTACCATCATTTTTACGCAGACAAACAGTTTTTACATGCTTCACGACAATTGCGTGCAAATGAGTCCTCATAGGCAAAATTGCTTTATTTTACAAAGGTAAGTATATTTGCACTCTAACATTCAGGTTTGGATCATTCTCTCATAAGAAAATGCAAACTGCATATTAACCATTATTTTAACGCATACAAGCAGTTTTTACATGCTTTATGACAATTAGGGGCAAATGAGTCCTTATAGGCAAAATTGCTTTATTTCATAAAGGTAAGTCTATTTATACTATAACATTCAGGTTTGGATCATTCTCACATAAGAAAATGCAAACTGCATTATAACCATTATTTAAACGCAGACAAGCAGTTTTTTCATGCTTTACGACAATTAGGTGCAAATGAGTCCTTATAAGCAAAATTGCTTTATTTCATGAGGGTAAGTCTATTTACACTATAACATTCAGGTTTGGATCATTCTCTCATAAGAAAATGAAAACTGCATAATTACTATCATTTTCACGCAGACAAGCAGTTTTTACATGCTTTACGACAATTGCGTGCAAATGAGTCCTCATAGGCAAAATTGCTATATTTTACAAAGGTAAGTCTATTTACACTATACCATTCAGGTTTGGATCATTCTCTCATAAGAAAATGCAAACTGCATATTTACTATCATTTTAACGCATACAAGCAGTTTTTACATGCTTTATGACAATTAGGTGCAAATGAGTCTTTATAGGCAAAATTGCTTTATTTCATGAGGGTAAGTCTATTTACACTACAACTTTCAGGTTTGGATCATTCTCTCATAAGAAAATGCAAACTGCATATTAACCATTATTTAAACGCAGACAAGCAGATTTCACATGCTTTACGACAATTAGGTGCAAATGAATCTTTATAGGCAAAATTGCTTTATTTTATGAGGGTAAGTCTATTTACACTATAACGTTCAGGTTTGGATCATTCTCTCATAAGAAAATGCAAACTGCATATTTACTATCAATTTCACGCAGACAAGCAGTTTTTACATGCTTCACGACAATTGCGTGCAAATGAGTCCTTACAGGCAAAATTGCTTTATTTTACAAAGGTAAGTCTATTTGCACTATAACATTCAGGTTTAAATCATTCTCTCATAAGAAAATGCAAACTGCATATTAACCATTATTTTAACGCATACAAGCAGTTTTTACATGCTTTATGACAATTAGGGGCAAATGAGTCCTTATAGGCAAAATTGCTTTATTTCGTGAAGGTAAGTCTATTTACACTATAACATTTAGGTTTGGATCTTTCTCTCATAAGAAAATGCAAACTGCATATTTACTATCATTTTCACGCAGACAAGCAGTTTTCACATGTTTTACGACAATTAGGTGGAAGTAAGTCCTTAAAGGCAAAATTGTTTTATTTCACAAAGGTAAGTCTACTTTCACTATAACATTCAGGTTTGGATCATTCTCTCATAAGAAAATGCAAACTGCATATTAACCATTATTTTAACGCAGACAAGCAGTTTTTATATGCTTCACGACAATTGCGTGCAAATGAGTCACTATAAGCAAAATTGCTTTATTTTACAAAGGTAAGTCTATTTACACTATAACATTCAGGTTTGGATCCTTCTCTCATAAGAAAATGCAAACTGCATATTAACCATTATTTTAACGCATACAAGCAGTTTTTACATGCTTTATGACAATTAGGGGCAAATGAGTCCTTATAGGCAAAATTGTTTTATTTCATGATGGTAAGTCTATTTACACTATAACATTCAGGTTTGGATCTTTCTCTCATAAGAAAATGCAAACTGCATATTAACCATTATTTAAACGCAGACAAGCAGTTTTTACATGCTTTACGACAATTAGGTGCAAATGAGTCTTTATAGGCAAAATTGCTTTATTTCATGAAGGTAAGTCTATTTACACTATAACATTCAGGTTTGGATCATTCTCTCATAAGAAAATGCAAACTGCATATTTACTATCATTTTAACGCATACAAGCAGTTTTTACATGCTTTATGACAATTAGGTGCAAATGAGTCTTTATAGGCAAAATTGCTTTATTTCATGAGGGTAAGTCTATTTACACTAAAACTTTCAGGTTTGGATCATTCTCTCATAAGAAAATGTAAACTGCATATTAACCATTATTTTAACGCAGACAAGCAGTTTTACATGCTTCACGACAATTGCGTGCAAAAGAGTCCTTATAGGCAAAATTGCTTTATTTTACAAAGGTAAGTCTATTTACACTATAACACTCAGGTTTGGATCATTCTCTCATAAGAAAATGCAAACTGCATATTTACTATCATTTTCACGCAGGCAAGCAGTTTTTACTTTTTACATGCTTCACGACAATTGCGTGCAAATAAGTCCTTATAGGCAAAATTGCTTTATTTTACAAAGGTAAGTCTATTTACATTATAACATTCAGGTTTGGATCATTCTCTCATAATAAAATGCAAACTGCATATTAACCATTATTTTAACGCAGACAAGCTGTTTTTACATGAATCGCGACAATTGCGTGCAAATGAGTGCTTATTGGCAATATTGCTTTATTTTACAAAGGTAAGTCTATTTACACTATAACATTCAGGTTTAGATCATTCTCTCATAAGAAAATGCAAACTACATATTAACCATTATTTTAACGCTGACAAGCAGTTTTTACATGCTTTATGACAATTAGGGGCAAATGAGTCCTTATAGGCAAAATTGCTTTATTTCATGAAGGTAAGTCTATTTACACTATAACATTCAGGTTTGGATCATTCTCTCATAAGAAAATGCAAACTGCATATTTACTATCAATTTCACGCAGACAAGCAGTTTTTACATGCTTCACGACAATTGCGTGCAAATGAGTCCTTATAGGCAAAATTGCTTTATTTTACAAAGGTAAGTCTATTTACACTATAACATTCAGGTTTGGATCCTTCTCTCATAAGAAAATGCAAACTGCATATTAACCATTATTTCAACGCAGACAAGCAGTTTTTACATGCTTCACGACAATTGCGTGCAAATGAGTCCTTATAGGCAAAATTGCTTTATTTTACAAAGGTAACTCTATTTACATTATAACATTCAGGTTTGGATCATTCTCTCATAAGAAAATGCAAACTGCATATTTACTATCATTTTCACGCAGACAAGCAGTTTATACATGCTTCACGACAATTGCGTGCAAATGAGTCCTTATAGGCAAAATTGCTTTATTTTACAAAGGTAAGTCTATTTACACTATAACATTCAGGTTTGGATCCTTCTCTCATAAGAAAATGCAAACTGCATATTAACCATTATTTCAACGCAGACAAGCAGTTTTTACATGCTTCACGACAATTGCGTGCAAATGAGTCCTTATAGGCAAAATTGCGTTATTTTACAAAGGTAAGTCTATTTACACTATAACATTCAGGTTTAGATCATTCTCTCATAAGAAAATGCAAACTGCATATTTACTATCATTTTTACGCAAACAAGCAGTTTTTACATGCTTCACGACAATTGCGTGCAAATGAGTCCTAGTAGGCAAAATTGCTTTATTTTACAAAGGTAAGTCTATTTACACTATAACATTCAGGTTTGGATAATTTTCTCATAAGAAAATGCAAACTATATATTAACCATTATTTTAACGCTGACAAGCAGTTTTTACATGCTTTATGACAATAAGGGGCAAATGAGTCCTTATAGGCAAAATTGCTTTATTTCATGAAAGTAGGTCTATTTACACTATAACATTCAGGTTTGGATCCTTCTCTCATAAGAAAATGCAAACTGCATATTAACCATTATTTTAACGCATACAAGCAGTTTTTACATGCTTTTTGACAATTAGGGGCAAATGAGTCCTTATAGGCAAAATTGTTTTATTTCATGAAGGTAAGTCTATTTACACTATAACATTCAGGTTTGGATCTTTCTCTCATAAGAAAATGCAAACTGCATATTAACCATTATTTAAACGCAGACAAGCAGTTTTTACATGCTTTACGACAATTAGGTGCAAATGAGTCTTTATAGGCAAAATTGCTTTATTTCATAAGGGTAAGTCTATTTACACTATAACATTTAGGTTTGGATCATTCTCTCATAAGAAAATGCAAACTGCATATTTACTATCATTTTTACGCAAACAAGCAGTTTTTACATGCTTCACGACAATTGCGTGCAAATGAGTCCTCATAGGCAAAATTGCTTTATTTTACAAAGGTAAGTCTATTTTTACTATAACATTCAGGTTTGGATCATTCTCTCATAAGAAAATGCAAACTGCATATTATACATTATTTTAACGCATACAAGCAGTTTTTACATGCTTTATGACAATAAGGGGCAAATAAGTCCTTATAGGCAAAATTGCTTTATTTCATGAAGGTAAGTCTATTTACACTATAACATTCAGGTTTGGATCATTCTCTCATAAGAAAATGCAAACTGCATATTTACTATCATTTTAACGCATACAAGCAGTTTTTACATGCTTCACGACAATTGCGTGCAAATGAGTCCTTATAGGCAAAATTGCTTTATTTTACAAAGGTAAGTCTATTTACACTATAACATTCAGGTTTGGATCATTCTCTCATAAGAAAATGCAAACTGCATATTTACTATCATTTTCACGCAGACAAGCAGTTTTTACTTTTTACATGCTTCACGACAATTGCGTGCAAATAAGTCCTTATAGGCAAAATTGCTTTATTTTACAAAGGTAACTCTATTTACATTATAACATTCAGGTTTGGATCATTCTCTCATAAGAAAATGCAAACTGCATATTTACTATCATTTTCACGCAGACAAGCAGTTTATACATGCTTCACGACAATTGCGTGCAAATGAGTCCTTATAGGCAAAATTGCTTTATTTTACAAAGGTAAGTCTATTTACACTATAACATTCAGGTTTGGATCCTTCTCTCATAAGAAAATGCAAACTGCATATTAACCATTATTTCAACGCAGACAAGCAGTTTTTACATGCTTCACGACAATTGCGTGCAAATGAGTCCTTATAGGCAAAATTGCGTTATTTTACAAAGGTAAGTCTATTTACACTATAACATTCAGGTTTAGATCATTCTCTCATAAGAAAATGCAAACTGCATATTTACTATCATTTTTACGCAAACAAGCAGTTTTTACATGCTTCACGACAATTGCGTGCAAATGAGTCCTAGTAGGCAAAATTGCTTTATTTTACAAAGGTAAGTCTATTTACACTATAACATTCAGGTTTAGATAATTTTCTCATAAGAAAATGCAAACTATATATTAACCATTATTTTAACGCTGACAAGCAGTTTTTACATGCTTTATGACAATAAGGGGCAAATGAGTCCTTATAGGCAAAATTGCTTTATTTCATGAAAGTAGGTCTATTTACACTATAACATTCAGGTTTGGATCCTTCTCTCATAAGAAAATGCAAACTGCATATTAACCATTATTTTAACGCATACAAGCAGTTTTTACATGCTTTTTGACAATTAGGGGCAAATGAGTCCTTATAGGCAAAATTGTTTTATTTCATGAAGGTAAGTCTATTTACACTATAACATTCAGGTTTGGATCTTTCTCTCATAAGAAAATGCAAACTGCATATTAACCATTATTTAAACGCAGACAAGCAGTTTTTACATGCTTTACGACAATTAGGTGCAAATGAGTCTTTATAGGCAAAATTGCTTTATTTCATAAGGGTAAGTCTATTTACACTATAACATTTAGGTTTGGATCATTCTCTCATAAGAAAATGCAAACTGCATATTTACTATCATTTTTACGCAAACAAGCAGTTTTTACATGCTTCACGACAATTGCGTGCAAATGAGTCCTCATAGGCAAAATTGCTTTATTTTACAAAGGTAAGTCTATTTTTACTACAACATTCAGGTTTGGATCATTCTCTCATAAGAAAATGCAAACTGCATATTATACATTATTTTAACGCATACAAGCAGTTTTTACATGCTTTATGACAATAAGGGGCAAATAAGTCCTTATAGGCAAAATTGCTTTATTTCATGAAGGTAAGTCTATTTACACTATAACATTCAGGTTTGGATCATTCTCTCATAAGAAAATGCAAACTGCATATTTACTATCATTTTAACGCATACAAGCAGTTTTTACATGCTTCACGACAATTGCGTGCAAATGAGTCCTTATAGGCAAAATTGCTTTATTTTACAAAGGTAAGTCTATTTACACTATAACATTCAGGTTTGGATCATTCTCTCATAAGAAAATGCAAACTGCATATTTACTATCATTTTCACGCAGACAAGCAGTTTTCACATGTTTTACAATTAGTTGGAAATAAGTCCTTAAAGGCAAAATTGTTTTATTTCACAAAGGTAAGTCTACTTTCACTATAACATTCAGGTTTGGATCATTCTCTCATAAGAAAATGCAAACTGCATATTAACCATTATTTTAACGCAGACAAGCAGTTTTTATATGCTTCACGACAATTGCGTGCAAATGAGTCCCTATAAGCAAAATTGCTTTATTTTACAAAGGTAAGTCTATTTACACTATAACATTCAGGTTTGGATCATTCTCTCATAAGAAAATGCAAACTGCATATTTACTATCATTTTCACGCAGACAAGCAGTTTTCACATGTTTTACGACAATTAGGTGGAAATAAGTCCCTAAAGGCAAAATTGTTTTATTTCACAAAGGTAAGTCTACTTTCACTATAACATTCAGGTTTGGATCATTCTCTCATAAGAAAATGCAAACTGCATATTAACCATTATTTTAACGCAGACAAGCAGTTTTTATATGCTTCACGACAATTGCGTGCAAATGAGTCCTTATGAGCAAAATTGCTTTATTTTACAAAGGTAAGTCTATTTACACTATAACATTCAGGTTTGGATCCTTCTCTCATAAGAAAATGCAAACGGCATATTAACCATTATTTTAACGCATACAAGCAGTTTTTACATGCTTTATGACAATTAGGGGCAAATGAGTCCTAATAGGCAAAATTGCTTTATTTCATTAAGGTAAGTCTATTTACACTATAACATTCAGGTTTGGATCTTTCTCTCATAAGAAAATGCAAACTGCATATTAACCATTATTTAAACGCAGAGAAGCAGTGTTTACATGCTTTACGACAATTAGGTGCAAATGAGTCTTTATAGGCAAAATTGCTTTATTTCATGAGGGTAAGTCTATTTACACTAAAACATTCAGGTTTGGATCATTCTCTCATACGAAAATGCAAACTGCATATTATACATTATTTTAACGCATACAAGCAGTTTTTACATGCTTTATGACAATAAGTGGCAAATAAATCCTTATAGGCAAAATTGCTTTATTTTATGAGGGTAAGTCTATTTACACTATAACATTTAGGTTTGGATCTTTCTCTCATAAGAAAATGCAAACTGCATATTTACTATCATTTTAACGCATACAAGCAGTTTTTACATGCTTTATGACAATTAGGGGCAAATGAGTCCTTATAGGCAAAATTGCTTTATTTCATGAAGGTAAGTCTATTTACACTATAACATTCAGGTTTGGATCTTTCTCTCATAAGAAAATGCAAACTGCATATTTACTGTCATTTTCACGCAGACAAGCAGTTTTCACATGTTTTACGACAATTAGGTGGAAGTAAGTCCTTAAAGGCAAAATTGTTTTATTTCACAAAGGTAAGTCTACTTTCACTATAACATTCAGGTTTGGATCATTCTCTCATAAGAAAATGCAAACTGCATATTAACCATTATTTAAACGCAGACAAGCAGATTTCACATGCTTTACGACAATTAGGTGCAAATGAATCTTTATAGGCAAAATTGCTTTATTTTATGAGGGTAAGTCTATTTACACTATAACGTTCAGGTTTGGATCATTCTCTCATAAGAAAATGCAAACTGCATATTTACTATCAATTTCACGCAGACAAGCAGTTTTCACATGTTTTACGACAATTAGGTGGAAATAAGTCCTTAAAGGCAAAATTGTTTTATTTCACAAAGGTAAGTCTACTTTCACTATAACATTCAGGTTTGGATCATTCTCTCATAAGAAAATGCAAACTGCATATTAACCATTATTTTAACGCAGACAAGCAGTTTTTATATGCTTCACGACAATTGCGTGCAAATGAGTCCTTATAAGCAAAATTGCTTTATCATTTTTACGCAAACAAGCAGTTTTTACATGCTTCACGACAATTGCGTGCAAATGAGTCCTCATAGGCAAAATTGCTTTATTTTACAAAGGTAAGTCTATTTTCACTATAACATTCAGGTTTGGATCATACTCTCATAAGAAAATGCAAACTGCATATTAACCATTATTTTAACGCAGACAAGCAGTTTTTATATGCTTTATGACAATTAGATGCAAATGAGTCCTTATAAGCAAAATTGCTTTATTTTACAAAGGTAAGTCTATTTACACTATAACATTCAGGTTTGGATCCTTCTCTCATAAGAAAATGCAAACTGCATATTAACCATTATTTTAACGCATACAAGCAGTTTTTACATGCTTTATGACAATTAGGGGCAAATGAGTCCTTATAGGCAAAATTGTTTTATTTCATGAAGGTAAGTCTATTTACACTATAACATTCAGGTTTGGATCTTTCTCTCATAAGAAAATGCAAACTGCATATTAACCATTATTTAAACGCAGACAAGCAGTTTTTACATGCTTTACGACAATTAGGTGCAAATGAGTCTTTATAGGCAAAATTGCTTTATTTCATGAGGGTAAGTCTATTTACACTATAACATTCAGGTTTGGATCATTCTCTCATAAGAAAATGCAAACTGCATATTTACTATCATTTTTACGCAGACAAGCAGTTTTTACATGCTTCACGACAATTGCGTGCAAATGAGTCCTCATAGGCAAAATTGCTTTATTTTACAAAGGTAAGTCTATTTGCACTCTAACATTCAGGTTTGGATCATTCTCTCATAAGAAAATGCAAACTGCATATTAACCATTATTTTAACGCATACAAGCAGTTTTTACATGCTTTATGACAATTAGGGGCAAATGAGTCCTTATAGGCAAAATTGCTTTATTTCATAAAGGTAAGTCTATTTATACTATAACATTCAGGTTTGGATCATTCTCTCATAAGAAAATGCAAACTGCATTATAACCATTATTTAAACGCAGACAAGCAGTTTTTTCATGCTTTACGACAATTAGGTGCAAATGAGTCCTTATAAGCAAAATTGCTTTATTTCATGAGGGTAAGTCTATTTACACTATAACATTCAGGTTTGGATCAAGCTCTCATAAGAAAATGAAAACTGCATAATTACTATCATTTTCACGCAGACAAGCAGTTTTTACATGCTTTACGACAATTGCGTGCAAATGAGTCCTCATAGGCAAAATTGCTTTATTTTACAAAGGTAAGTCTATTTACACTATAACATTCAGGTTTGGATCATTCTCTCATAAGAAAATGCAAACTGCATATTTACTATCATTTTAACGCATACAAGCAGTTTTTACATGCTTTATGACAATTAGGTGCAAATGAGTCTTTATAGGCAAAATTGCTTTATTTCATGAGGGTAAGTCTATTTACACTACAACTTTCAGGTTTGGATCATTCTCTCATAAGAAAATGCAAACTGCATATTAACCATTATTTAAACGCAGACAAGCAGAATTCACATGCTTTACGACAATTAGGTGCAAATGAATCTTTATAGGCAAAATTGCTTTATTTTATGAGGGTAAGTCTATTTACACTATAACGTTCAGGTTTGGATCATTCTCTCATAAGAAAATGCAAACTGCATATTTACTATCAATTTCACGCAGACAAGCAGTTTTTACATGCTTCACGACAATTGCGTGCAAATGAGTCCTTATAGGCAAAATTGCTTTATTTTACAAAGGTAAGTCTATTTACACTATAACATTCAGGTTTGGATCATTCTCTCATAAGAAAATGCAAACTGCATATTAACCATTATTTTAACGCATACAAGCAGTTTTTACATGCTTTATGACAATTAGGGGCAAATGAGTCCTTATAGGCAAAATTGTTTTATTTCATGATGGTAAGTCTATTTACACTATAACATTCAGGTTTGGATCTTTCTCTCATAAGAAAATGCAAACTGCATATTAACCATTATTTAAACGCAGACAAGCAGTTTTTACATGCTTTACGACAATTAGGTGCAAATGAGTCTTTATAGGCAAAATTGCTTTATTTCATGAAGGTAAGTCTATTTACACTATAACATTCAGGTTTGGATCATTCTCTCATAAGAAAATGCAAACTGCATATTTACTATCATTTTAACGCATACAAGCAGTTTTTACATGCTTTATGACAATTAGGTGCAAATGAGTCTTTATAGGCAAAATTGCTTTATTTCATGAGGGTAAGTCTATTTACACTAAAACTTTCAGGTTTGGATCATTCTCTCATAAGAAAATGTAAACTGCATATTAACCATTATTTTAACGCAGACAAGCAGTTTTACATGCTTCACGACAATTGCGTGCAAAAGAGTCCTTATAGGCAAAATTGCTTTATTTTACAAAGGTAAGTCTATTTACACTATAACATTCAGGTTTGGATCATTCTCTCATAAGAAAATGCAAACTGCATATTTACTATCATTTTCACGCAGACAAGCAGTTTTTACTTTTTACATGCTTCACGACAATTGCGTGCAAATGAGTCCTTATAGGCAAAATTGCTTTATTTTACAAAGGTAAGTCTATTTACACTATAACATTCAGGTTTGGATCATTCTCTCATAATAAAATGCAAACTGCATATTAACCATTATTTCAACGCAGACAAGCGGTTTTTACATGCTTCACGACAATTGCGTGCAAATGAGTCCTTATAGGCAAAATTGCGTTATTTTACAAAGGTAAGTCTATTTACACTATAACATTCAGGTTTGGATCATTCTCTCATAAGAAAATGCAAACTGCATATTTACTATCATTTTTACGCAAACAAGCAGTTTTTACATGCTTCACGACAATTGCGTGCAAATGAGTCCTAGTAGGCAAAATTGCTTTATTTTACAAAGGTAAGTCTATTTACACTATAACATTCAGGTTTAGATCATTCTCTCATAAGAAAATGCAAACTACATATTAACCATTATTTTAACGCTGACAAGCAGTTTTTACATGCTTTATGACAATTAGAGGCAAATGAGTCCTTATAGGCAAAATTGCTTTATTTCATAAAGGTAAGTCTATTTACACTATAACATTCAGGTTTGGATCATTCTCTCATAAGAAAATGCAAACTGCATATTTACTATCAATTTCACGCAGACAAGCAGTTTTTACATGCTTCACGACAATTGCGTGCAAATGAGTCCTTATAGGCAAAATTGCTTTATTTTACAAAGGTAAGTCTATTTACACTATAACATTCAGGTTTGGATCATTCTCTCATAAGAAAATGCAAACTGCATATTTACTATCTTTTTAACGCATACAAGCAGTTTTTACATGCTTTATGACAATTAGGTGCAAATGAGTCTTTATAGGCAAAATTGCTTTATTTCATGAGGGTAAGTCTATTTACACTACAACTTTCAGGTTTGGATCATTCTCTCATAAGAAAATGCAAACTGCATATTAACCATTATTTAAACGCAGACAAGCAGATTTCACATGCTTTACGACAATTAGGTGCAAATGAATCTTTATAGGCAAAATTGCTTTATTTCATGAGGGTAAGTCTATTTACACTACAACTTTCAGGTTTGGATCATTCTCTCATAAGAAAATGCAAACTGCATATTATACATTTATTTAACGCATACAAGCAGTTTTTACATGCTTTATGACAATAAGGGGCAAATAAGTCCTTATAGGCAAAATTGCTTTATTTTATGAGGGTAAGTCTATTTACACTATAACATTCAGGTTTGGATCATTCTCTCATAAGAAAATGCAAACTGCATATTAACCATTATTTTAACGCATACAAGCAGTTTTTACATGCTTTATGACAATTAGGGGCAAATGAGTCTTTATAGGCAAAATTGCTTTATTTCATGAAGGTAAGTCTATTTACACTATAACATTCAGGTTTGGATCTTTCTCTCATAAGAAAATGCAAACTGCATATATTTTACTGTCATTTTCACGCAGACAAGCAGTTTTCACGTGTTTTACGACAATTAGGTGGAAGTAAGTCCTTAAAGGCAAAATTGTTTTATTTCACAAAGGTAAGTCTACTTTCACTATAACATTCAGGTTTGGATCATTCTATCATAAGAAAATGCAAACTGCATATTAACCATTATTTTAACGCAGACAAGCAGTTTTTATATGCTTTACGACAATTGCGTGCAAATGAGTCACTATAAGCAAAATTGCTTTATTTTACAAAGGTAAGTCTATTTACACTATAACATTCAGGTTTGGATCCTTCTCTCATAAGAAAATGCAAACTGCATATTAACCATTATTTTATGGCATACAAGCAGTTTTTACATGCTTTATGACAATTAGGGGCAAATGAGTCCTTATAGGCAAAATTGTTTTATTTCATGAAGGTAAGTCTATTTACACTATAACATTCAGGTTTGGATCTTTCTCTCATAAGAAAATGCAAACTGCATATTAACCATTATTTAAACGCAGAGAAGCAGTGTTTACATGCTTTACGACAATTAGGTGCAAATGAGTCTTTATAGGCAAAATTGCTTTATTTCATGAGGGTAAGTCTATTTACACTAAAACATTCAGGTTTGGATCATTCTCTCATACGAAAATGCAAACTGCATATTATACATTATTTTAACGCATACAAGCAGTTTTTACATGCTTTATGACAATAAGGGGCAAATAAGTCCTTATAGGCAAAATTGCTTTATTTTATGAGGGTAAGTCTATTTACACTATAACATTTAGGTTTGGATCTTTCTCTCATAAGAAAATGCAATCTGCATATTAACCATTATTTTAACGCATACAAGCAGTTTTTACATGCTTTATGACAATTAGGGGCAAATGAGTCCTTATAGGCAAAATTGCTTTATTTCATGAAGGTAAGTCTATTTACTCTATAACATTCAGGTTTGGATCATTCTCTCATAAGAAAATGCAAACTGCATATTAACCATTATTTAAACGCAGACAAGATGTTTTTACATGCTTTACGACAATTAGGTGCAAATGAGTCTTTATAGGCAAAATTGCTTTATTTCATGAGGGTAAGTCTATTTACACTATAACATTCAGGTTTGGATCATTCTCTCATAAGAAAATGCAAACTGCATATTTACTATCATTTTCACGCAGACAAGCAGTTTTTACATGCTTCACGACAATTGCGTGCAAATGAGTCCTTATAGACAAAATTGCTTTATTTTACAAAGGTAAATCTATTTACACTATAACATTCAGGTTTGGATCTTTCTCTCATAAGAAAATGCAAACTGCATATTAACCATTTTTTTAACGCATACAAGCAGTTTTTACATGCTTTATGACAATTAGGGGCAAATAAGTCATTTTAGGCAAAATTGCTTTACTTCATGAAGGTAAGTCTATTTACACTATAACATTCAGGTTTGGATCTTTCTCTCATATGAAAATGCAAACTGCATATTTAGTGTCATTTTCACGCAGACAAGCAGTTTTCACATGTTTTATGACAATTAGGTGGAAGTGAGTCCTTAAAGGCAAAATTGTTTTATTTCACAAAGGTAAGTCTACTTTCACTATAACATTCAGGTTTGGATCATTCTCTCATAAGAAAATGCAAACTGCATATTAACCATTATTTTAACGCAGACAAGCAGTTTTTATATGCTTCACAATTGCCTGCAAATGAGTCCTTATAAGCAAAATTGCTTTATTTTACAAAGATAAGTCTATTTACGTTATAACATTCAGGTTTGGATCATTCTCTCATAAGAAAATGCAAACTGCATATTAACCCTTATTTAAACGCAGACAAGCAGATTTCACATGCTTTACGACAATTAGGTGCAAATGAATCTTTATAGGCAAAATTGCTTTATTTTATGAGGGTAAGTCTATTTACACAATAACGTTTATGTTTGGATCATTCTCTCATAAGAAAATGCAAACTGCATATTTACTATCAATTTCACGCAGACAAGCAGTTTTCACATGTTTTACGACAATTAGGTGGAAATAAGTCCTTAAAGGCAAAATTGTTTTATTTCACAAAGGTAAGTCTATTTACACTATAACGTTCAGGTTTGGATCATTCTCTCATAAGAAAATGCAAACTGCATATTAACCATTATTTAAACGCAGACAAGCAGATTTCACATGCTTTACGACAATTAGGTGCAAATGAATCTTTATAGGCAAAATTGCTTTATTTTATGAGGGTAAGTCTATTTACACTATAACGTTCAGGTTTGGATCATTCTCTCATAAGAAAATGCAAACTGCATATTTACTATCATTTTCACGCAGACAAGCAGTTTTCACATGTTTTACGACAATTAGGTGGAAATAAGTCCTTAAAGGCAGTTTTTACATGCTTCACGACAATTGCGTGCAAATGAGTCCTTATAGGCAAAATTGCTTTATTTTACAAAGGTAAGTCTATTTACACTATAACATTCAGGTTTGGATCATTCTCTCATAAGAAAATGCAAACTGCATATTACTATCATTTTCACGCAGACAAGCAGTTTTTACTTTTACATGCTTCACGACAATTGCGTGCAAATAAGTCCTTATAGGCAAAATTGCTTTATTTTACAAAGGTAAGTCTATTTACATTATAACATTCAGGTTTGGATCATTCTCTCATAAGAAAATGCAAACTGCATATTAACCATTATTTTAACGCATACAAGCAGTTTTTACATGCTTTATGACAATTAGATGAAAATGAGTCCTTATAGGCAAAATTGCTTTATTTCATTAAGGTAAGTTCACTTACACTATAACATTCAGGTTTGGATCATTCTCTCATAAGAAAATGCAAACTGCATATTTACTATCATTTTCACGCAGACAAGCAGTTTTCACATGTTTTACGACAATTAGGTGGAAATAAGTCTTTAAAGGCAAAATTGTTTTATTTCATAAAGGTAAGTCTACTTTCACTATAACATTCAGGTTTGGATCATTCTCTCATAAGAAAATGCAAACTGCATATTAACCATTATTTCAACGCAGACAAGCAGTTTTTATATGCTTCACGACAATTGCGTGCAAATGAGTCCTTATAAGCAAAATTGCTTTATTTTACACAGGTAAGTCTATTTACACTATAACATTCAGGTTTGGATCCTTCTCTCATAAGAAAATGCAAACTGCATATTAACCATTATTTTAACGCATACAAGCAGTTTTTACATGCTTTATGACAATTAGGGGCAAATGAGTCCTTATAGGCAAAATTGCTTTAATTCATGAAGGTAAGTCTATTTACACTATAACATTCAGGTTTGGATCATTCTCTCATAAGAAAATGCAAACTGCATATTACCCTTATTTAAACGCAGACAAGCAGTTTTTACATGCTTCACAACAATTGCGTGCAAATGAGTCCTTATAGGCAAAATTGCGTTATTTTAGAAAGGTAAGTCTATTTACACTATAACATTCAGGTTTGGATCATTCTCTCATAAGAAAATGCAAACTGCATATTTACTATCATTTTTACGCAAACAAGCAGTTTTTACATGCTTCACGACAATTGCGTGCAAATGAGTCCTCATAGGCAAAATTGCTTTATTTTACAAAGGTAAGTCTATTTACACTATAACATTCAGGTTTGGATAATTTTCTCATAAGAAAATGCAAACTACATATTAACCATTATTTTAACGCTGACAAGCAGTTTTTACATGCTTTATGACAATTAGGGGCAAATGAGTCCTTATAGGCAAAATTGCTTTATTTTATGAAGGTAAGTCTATTTACACTATAACATTCAGGTTTGGATCATTCTCTCATAAGAAAATGCAAACTGCATATTTACTATCAATTTCACGCAGACAAGCAGTTTTTACATGCATCACGACAATTGCGTGCAAATGAGTCCTTATAGGCAAAATTGCTTTATTTTACAAAGGTAAGTCTATTTACACTATAACATTCAGGTTTGGATCATTCTCTCATAAGAAAATGCAAACTGCATATTTACTATCATTTTCACGCAGACAAGCAGTTTATACATGTTTTACGACAATTAGGTGGAAGTAAGTCCTTAAAGGCAAAATTGTTTTATTTCACAAAGGTAAGTCTACTTTCACTATAACATTCAGGTTTGGATCATTCTCTCATAAGAAAATGCAAACTGCATATTAACTATAATTTTAACGCAGACAAGCAGTTTTTATATGCTTCACGACAATTGCGTGCAAATGAGTCACTATAAGCAAAATTGCTTTATTTTACAAAGGTAAGTCTATTTACACTATAACATTCAGGTTTGGATCCTTCTCTCATAAGAAAATTCAAACTGCATATTAACCATTATTTTAACGCATACAAGCAGTTTTTACATGCTTTATGACAATTAGGGGCAAATGAGTCCTTATAGGCAAAATTGTTTTATTTCATGAAGGTAAGTCTATTTACACTATAACATTCAGGTTTGGATCTTTCTCTCATAAGAAAATGCAAACTGCATATTAACCATTATTTAAACGCAGACAAGCAGTTTTTACATGCTTTACGACAATTAGGTGCAAATGAGTCTTTATAGGCAAAATTGCTTTATTTCATGAGGGTAAGTCTATTTACACTATAACATTTAGGTTTGGATCATTCTCTCATAAGAAAATGCAAACTGCATATTATACATTATTTTAACGCATACAAGCAGTTTTTACATGCTTTATGACAATAAGGGGCAAATGAGTCCTTATAGGCAAAATTGCTTTATTTCATGAAGGTAAGTCTATTTACACTATAACATTCAGGTTTGGATCATTCTCTCATAAGAAAATGCAAACTGCATATTAACCATTATTTAAACGCAGACAAGCAGTTTTTACATGCTTTACGACAATTAGGTGCAAATGAGTCTTTATAGGCAAAATTGCTTTATTTCATGAGGGTAAGTCTATTTACACTAAAACTTTCAGATTTGGATCATTCTCTCATAAGAAAATGTAAACTGCATATTAACCATTATTTTAACGCAGACAAGCAGTTTTTACTTTTTACATGCTTCACGACAATTGCGTGCAAATAAGTCCTTATAGGCAAAATTGCTTTATTTTACAAAGGTAACTCTATTTACATTATAACATTAAGGTTTGGATCATTCTCTCATAAGAAAATGCAAACTGCATATTTACTATCATTTTCACGCAGACAAGCAGTTTTTACATGCTTCACGACAATTGCGTGCAAATGAGTCCTTATAGGCAAAATTGCTTTATTTTACAAAGGTAAGTCTATTTACACTATAACATTCAGGTTTGGATCATTCTCTCATAAGAGAATGCAATCTGCATATTAACCATTATTTTAACGCATTAAAGCAGTTTTTACATGCTTTATGACAATTAGGGGCAAATGAGTCCTTATAGGCAAAATTGCTTTATTTCATGAAGGTAAGTCTATTTACACTATAACATTCAGGTTTGGATCATTCTCTCATAAGAAAATGCAAACTGCATATTAACCATTATTTAAACGCAGACAAGCAGTTTTTACATGCTTTACGACAATTAGGTGCAAATGAGTCTTTATAGGCAAAATTGCTTTATTTCATGAGGGTAAGTCTATTTACACTATAACATTCAGGTTTGGGTCATTCTCTCATACGAAAATTCAAACTGCATATTTACTATCATTTTAACGCATACAAGCAGTTTTTACATGCTTTATGACAATTAGGTGCAAATGAGTCTTTATAGGCAAAATTGCTTTATTTCATGAGGGTAAGTCTATTTACACTATAACATTCAGGTTTGGATCATTCTCTCATAAGAAAATGCAAACTGCATATTAACCATTATTTTAACGCAGACAAGCAGTTTTTACATGCTTCACGACAATTGCGTGCAAATGAGTCCTTATAGGCAAAAAGGCTTTATTTTACAAAGGTAAGTCTATTTTCACTATAACATTCAGGTTTGGATCATTCTCTCATAAGAAAATGCAAACTGCATATTATACATTATTTTAACGCATACAAGCAGTTTTTACATGCTTTATGACAATTAGGGGCAAATGAGTCCTTATAGGCAAAATTGCTTTATTTCATGAAGGTAAGTCTATTTACACTATAACATTCAGGTTTGGATCTTTCTCTCATAAGAAAATGCAAACTGCATATTTACTATCATTTTCACGCAGACAAGCAGTTTTCACATGTTTTACGACAATTAGGTGGAAATAAGTCCTTAAAGGCAAAATTGTTTTATTTCACAAAGGTAAGTCTACTTTCACTATAACATTCAGGTTTGGATCATTCTCTCATAAGAAAATGCAAACTGCATATTAACCATTATTTTAACGCAGACAAGCAGTTTTTATATGCTTCACGACAATTGCGTGCAAATGAGTCCTTATAAGCAAAATTGCTTTATTTTACAAAGGTAAGTCTATTTACACTATAACATTCAGGTTTGGATCATTCTCTCATAAGAAAATGCAAACTGCATATTTACTATCATTTTCACGCAGACAAGCAGTTTTCACATGTTTTACGACAATTAGGTGGAAATAAGTCCTTAAAGGCAAAATTGTTTTATTTCACAAAGGTAAGTCTACTTTCACTATAACATTCAGGTTTGGATCATTCTCTCATAAGAAATGCAAACTGCATATTAACCATTATTTTAACGCAGACAAGCAGTTTTTATATGCTTCACGACAATTGCGTGCAAATGAGTCCTTATAAGCAAAATTGCTTTATTTTACAAAGGTAAGTCTATTTACACTATAACATTCAGGTTTGGATCCTTCTCTCATAAGAAAATGCAAACGGCATATTAACCATTATTTTAACGCATACAAGCAGTTTTTACATGCTTTATCACAATTTGGGGCAAATGAGTCCTTATAGGCAAAATTGCTTTATTTCATTAAGGTAAGTCTATTTACACTATAACATTCAGGTTTGGATCTTTCTCTCATAAGAAAATGCAAACTGCATATTAACCATTATTTAAACGCAGACAAGCAGTTTTTACATGCTTTACGACAATTAGGTGCAAATGAGTCTTTATAGGCAAAATTGCTTTATTTCATGAGGGTAAGTCTATTTACACTAAAACATTCAGGTTTGGATCATTCTCTCATAAGAAAATGCAAACTGCATATTATACATTATTTTAACGCATATAAGCAGTTTTTACATGCTTTATGACAATAAGGGGCAAATAAGTCCTTATAGGCAAAATTGCTTTATTTTATGAGGGTAAGTCTATTTACACTATAACATTCAGGTTTGGATCTTTCTCTCATAAGAAAATGCAAACTGCATATTAACCATTATTTTAACGCATACAAGCAGTTTTTACATGCTTTATGACAATTAGGGGCAAATGAGTCCTTATAGGCAAAATTGCTTTAATTCATGAAGGTAAGTCTATTTACACTATAACATTCAGGTTTGGATCATTCTCTCATAAGAAAATGCAAACTGCATATTAACCATTATTTAAACGCAGACAAGCAGTTTTTACATGCTTCACAACAATTGCGTGCAAATGAGTCCTTATAGGCAAAATTGCGTTATTTTAGAAAGGTAAGTCTATTTACACTATAACATTCAGGTTTGGATCATTCTCTCATAAGAAAATGCAAACTGCATATTTACTATCATTTTTACGCAAACAAGCAGTTTTTACATGCTTCACGACAATTGCGTGCAAATGAGTCCTCATAGGCAAAATTGCTTTATTTTACAAAGGTAAGTCTATTTACACTATAACATTCAGGTTTGGATAATTTTCTCATAAGAAAATGCAAACTACATATTAACCATTATTTTAACGCTGACAAGCAGTTTTTACATGCTTTATGACAATTAGGGGCAAATGAGTCCTTATAGGCAAAATTGCTTTATTTTATGAAGGTAAGTCTATTTACACTATAACATTCAGGTTTGGATCATTCTCTCATAAGAAAATGCAAACTGCATATTTACTATCAATTTCACGCAGACAAGCAGTTTTTACATGCTTCACGACAATTGCGTGCAAATGAGTCCTTATAGGCAAAATTGCTTTATTTTACAAAGGTAAGTCTATTTACACTATAACATTCAGGTTTGGATCATTCTCTCATAAGAAAATGCAAACTGCATATTTACTATCATTTTCACGCAGACAAGCAGTTTTTACATGTTTTACGACAATTAGGTGGAAGTAAGTCCTTAAAGGCAAAATTGTTTTATTTCACAAAGGTAAGTCTACTTTCACTATAACATTCAGGTTTGGATCATTCTCTCATAAGAAAATGCAAACTGCATATTAACTATAATTTTAACGCAGACAAGCAGTTTTTGTATGCTTCACGACAATTGCGTGCAAATGAGTCACTATAAGCAAAATTGCTTTATTTTACAAAGGTAAGTCTATTTACACTATAACATTCAGGTTTGGATCCTTCTCTCATAAGAAAATGCAAACTGCATATTAACCATTATTTTAACGCATACAAGCAGTTTTTACATGCTTTATGACAATTAGGGGCAAATGAGTCCTTATAGGCAAAATTGTTTTATTTCATGAAGGTAAGTCTATTTACACTATAACATTCAGGTTTGGATCTTTCTCTCATAAGAAAATGCAAACTGCATATTAACCATTATTTAAACGCAGACAAGCAGTTTTTACATGCTTTACGACAATTAGGTGCAAATGAGTCTTTATAGGCAAAATTGCTTTATTTCATGAGGGTAAGTCTATTTACACTATAACATTTAGGTTTGGATCATTCTCTCATAAGAAAATGCAAACTGCAAGTTTACTATCATTTTTACGGAAACAAGCAGTTTTTACATGCTTCACGACAATTGCGTGCAAATGAGTCCTCATAGGCAAAATTGCTTTATTTTACAAAGGTAAGTCTATTTTCACTATAACATTCAGGTTTGGATCATTCTCTCATAAGAAAATGCAAACTGCATATTATACATTATTTTAACGCATACAAGCAGTTTTTACATGCTTTATGACAATAAGGGGCAAATGAGTCCTTATAGGCAAAATTGCTTTATTTCATGAAGGTAAGTCTATTTACACTATAACATTCAGGTTTGGATCATTCTCTCATAAGAAAATGCAAACTGCATATTAACCATTATTTAAACGCAGACAAGCAGTTTTTACATGCTTTACGACAATTAGGTGCAAATGAGTCTTTATAGGCAAAATTGCTTTATTTCATGAGGGTAAGTCTATATACACTAAAACTTTCAGGTTTGGATCATTCTCTCATAAGAAAATGTAAACTGCATATTAACCATTATTTTAACGCAGACAAGCAGTTTTTACATGCTTCACGACAATTGCGTGCAAATGAGTCCTTATAGGCTAAATTGCTTTATTTTACAAAGGTTAGTCTATTTACACTATAACATTCAGGTTTGGATCATTCTCTCATAAGAAAATGCAAACTGCATATTTACTATCATTTTCACGCAGACAAGCAGTTTTTACTTTTTACATGCTTCACGACAATTGCGTGCAAATAAGTCCTTATAGGCAAAATTGCTTTATTTTACAAAGGTAACTCTATTTACATTATAACATTAAGGTTTGGATCATTCTCTCATAAGAAAATGCAAACTGCATATTTACTATCATTTTCACGCAGACATGCAGTTTTTACATGCTTCACGACAATTGCGTGCAAATGAGTCCTTATAGGCAAAATTGCTTTATTTTACAAAGGTAAGTCTATTTACACTATAACATTCAGGTTTGGATCATTCTCTCATAAGAAAATGCAATCTGCATATTAACCATTATTTTAACGCATTAAAGCAGTTTTTACATGCTTTATGACAATTAGGGGCAAATGAGTCCTTATAGGCAAAATTGCTTTATTTCATGAAGGTAAGTCTATTTACACTATAACATTCAGGTTTGGGTCATTCTCTCATAAGAAAATGCAAACTGCATATTAACCATTATTTAAACGCAGACAAGCAGTTTTTACATGCTTTACGACAATTAGGTGCAAATGAGTCTTTATAGGCAAAATTGCTTTATTTCATGAGGGTAAGTCTATTTACACTATAACATTCAGGTTTGGGTCATTCTCTCATACGAAAATTCAAACTGCATATTTACTATCATTTTAACGCATACAAGCAGTTTTTACATGCTTTATGACAATTAGGTGCAAATGAGTCTTTATAGGCAAAATTGCTTTATTTCATGAGGGTAAGTCTATTTACACTATAACATTCGGTTTGGATCATTCTCTCATAAGAAAATGCAAACTGCATATTAACCATTATTTTAACGCAGACAAGCAGTTTTTACATGCTTCACGACTATTGCGTGCAAATGAGTCCTTATAGGCAAAAAGGCTTTATTTTACAAAGGTAAGTCTATTTTCACTATAACATTCAGGTTTGGATCATTCTCTCATAAGAAAATGCAAACTGCATATTATACATTATTTTAACGCATACAAGCAGTTTTTACATGCTTTATGACAATTAGGGGCAAATGAGTCCTTATAGGCAAAATTGCTTTATTTCATGAAGGTAAGTCTATTTACACTATAACATTCAGGTTT
This sequence comes from Xanthostigma xanthostigma, assembly GCA_963575645.1. Classification (NCBI taxonomy): domain Eukaryota; kingdom Metazoa; phylum Arthropoda; class Insecta; order Raphidioptera; family Raphidiidae; genus Xanthostigma; species Xanthostigma xanthostigma. Next base: position 32,444,216 of record OY754470.1, on the reverse strand, counting down.
GGATCTTTCTCTCATAAGAAAATGCAAACTGCATATTTACTATCATTTTCACGCAGACAAGCAGTTTTCACATGTTTTACGACAATTAGGTTGAAATAAGTCCTTAAAGGCAAAATTGTTTTATTTCACAAAGGTTAGTCTACTTTCACTATAACATTCAGGTTTGGATCATTCTCTCATAAGAAAATGCAAACTGCATATTAACCATTATTTTAACGCAGACAAGCAGTTTTTATATGCTTCACGACAATCGCGTGCAAATGAGTCCTTATAAGCAAAATTGCTTTATTTTACAAAGGTAAGTCTATTTACACTATAACATTCAGGTTTGGATCATTCTCTCATAAGAAAATGCAAACTGCATATTTACTATCATTTTCACGCAGACAAGCAGTTTTCACATGTTTCACGACAATTAGGTAGAAATAAGTCCTTAAAGGCAAAATTGTTTTATTTCACAAAGGTAAGTCTACTTTCACTATAACATTCAGGTTTGGATCATTCTCTCATAAGAAATGCAAACTGCATATTGACCATTATTTTAACGCAGACAAGCAGTTTTTATATGCTTCACGACAATTGCGTGCAAATGAGTCCTTATAAGCAAAATTGCTTTATTTTACAAAGGTAAGTCTATTTACACTATAACATTCAGGTTTGGATCCTTCTCTCATAAGAAAATGCAAACGGCATATTAACCATTATTTTAACGCATACAAGCAGTTTTTACATGCTTTATGACAATTAGGGGCAAATGAGTCCTTATAGGCAAAATTGCTTTATTTCATTAAGGTAAGTCTATTTACACTATAACATTCAGGTTTGGATCTTTCTCTCATAAGAAAATGCAAACTGCATATTAACCATTATTTAAACGCAGACAAGCAGTTTTTACATGCTTTACGACAATTAGGTGCAAATGAGTCTTTATAGGCAAAATTGCTTTATTTCATGAGGGTAAGTCTATTTACACTAAAACATTCAGGTTTGGATCATTCTCTCATAAGAAAATGCAAACTGCATATTATACATTATTTTAACGCATATAAGCAGTTTTTACATGCTTTATGACAATAAGAGGCAAATAAGTCCTTATAGGCAAAATTGCTTTATTTTATGAGGGTAAGTCTATTTACACTATAACATTCAGGTTTGGATCTTTCTCTCATAAGAAAATGCAAACTGCATATTTACTATCATTTTAACGCATACAAGCAGTTTTTACATGCTTTATGACAATTAGGTGCAAATGAGTCTTTATAGGAAAAATTGCTTTATTTTATGAGGGTAAGTCTATTTACACTAAAACATTCAGGTTTGGATCATTCTCTCATAAGAAAATGCAAACTGCATATTAACCATTATTTTAACGCAGACAAGCAGTTTTTACATGCTTCACGACAATTGCGTGCAAATGAGTCCTTATAGGCAAAATTGCGTTATTTTACAAAGGTAAGTCTATTTTCACTATAACATTCAGGTTTGGATCATTCTCTCATAAGAAAATGCAAACTGCATATTAACCATTATTTTAACGCATACAAGCAGTTTTTACATGCTTTATGACAATTAGGGGCAAATGAGTCCTTATAGGCAAAATTGCTTTATTTCATGAAGGTAAGTCTATTTACACTATAACATTCAGGTTTGGATCATTCTCTTATAAGAAAATGCAAACTGCATATTATCCATTATTTAAACGCAGACAAGCAGTTTTTACATGCTTCACGACAATTGCGTGCAAATGAGTCCTTATAGGCAAAATTGCTTTATTTTACAAAGGTAAGTCTATTTACACTATAACATTCAGGTTTGGATCATTCTCTCATAAGAAAATGCAAACTGCATATTTACTATCATTTTCACGCAGACAAGCAGTTTTTACTTTTTACATGCTTCACGACAATTGCGTGCAAATAAGTCCTTATAGGCAAAATTGCTTTATTTTACAAAGGTAAGTCTATTTACATTATAACATTCAGGTTTGGATCATTCTCTCATAAGAAAATGCAAACTGCATATTAACCATTATTTTAACGCAGACAAGCAGTTTTTACATGAATCACGACAATTGCGTGCAAATGAGTGCTTATAGGCAAAATTGCTTTATTTTACAAAGGTAAGTCTATTTACACTATAACATTCAGGTTTAGATCATTCTCTCATAAGAAAATGCAAACTGCATATTAACCATTATTTTAACGCATACAAGCAGTTTTTACATGCTTTATGACAATTAGATGCAAATAAGTCCTTATAGGCAAAATTGCTTTATTTCATTAAGGTAAGTTCATTTACACTATAACATTCAGGTTTGGATCATTCTCTCATAAGAAAATGCAAACTGCATATTTACTATCATTTTCACGCAGACAAGCAGTTTTCACATGTTTTACGACAATTAGGTGGAAATAAGTCTTTAAAGGCAAAATTGTTTTATTTCATAAAGGTAAGTCTACTTTCACTATAACATTCAGGTTTGGATCATTCTCTCATAAGAAAATGCAACTGCATATTAACCATTATTTCAACGCAGACAAGCAGTTTTTATATGCTTCACGACAATTGCGTGCAAATGAGTCCTTATAAGCAAAATTGCTTTATTTTACAAAGGTAAGTCTATTTACACTATAACATTCAGGTTTGGATCCTTCTCTCATAAGAAAATGCAAACTGCATATTAACCATTATTTTAACGCATACAAGCAGTTTTTACATGCTTTATGACAATTAGGGGCAAATGAGTCCTTATAGGCAAAATTGCTTTAATTCATGAAGGTAAGTCTATTTACACTATAACATTCAGGTTTGGATCATTCTCTCATAAGAAAATGCAAACTGCATATTAACCATTATTTCAACGCAGACAAGCAGTTTTTATATGCTTCACGACAATTGCGTGCAAATGAGTCCTTATAAGCAAAATTGCTTTATTTTACAAAGGTAAGTCTATTTACACTATAACATTCAGGTTTGGATCCTTCTCTCATAAGAAAATGCTAACTGCATATTAACCATTATTTTAACGCATACAAGCAGTTTTTACATGCTTTATTACAATTAGGGGCAAATGAGTCCTTATAGGCAAAATTGCTTTATTTCATTAAGGTAAGTTCATTTACACTATAACATTCAGGTTTGGATCATTCTCTCATAAGAAAATGCAAACTGCATATTTACTATCATTTTCACGCAGACAAGCAGTTTTCACATGTTTTACGACAATTAGGTGGAAATAAGTCTTTAAAGGCAAAATTGTTTTATTTCATAAAGGTAAGTCTACTTTCACTTTAACATTCAGGTTTGGATCATTCTCTCATAAGAAAATGCAAACTGCATATTAACCATTATTTCAACGCAGACAAGCAGTTTTTACATGCTTCACGACAATTGCGTGCAAATGAGTCCTTATAGGCAAAATTGCGTTATTTTACAAAGGTAAGTCTATTTACACTATAACATTCAGGTTTGGATCATTCTCTCATAAGAAAATGCAAACTGCATATTTACTATCATTTTTACGCAAACAAGCAGTTTTTACATGCTTCACGACAATTGCGTGCAAATGAGTCCTCATAGGCAAAATTGCTTTATTTTACAAGGGTAAGTCTATTTTTACTATAACATTCAGGTTTGAATCATTCTCTCATAAGAAAATGCAAACTGCATATTATACATTATTTTAACGCATACAAGCAGTTTAAACATGCTTTATGACAATAAGGGGCAAATGAGTCCTTATAGGCAAAATTGCTTTATTTCATAAAAGTAGGTCTATTTACACTATAACATTCAGGTTTGGATCCTTCTCTCATAAGAAAATGCCAACTGCATATTAACCATTATTTTAACGCATACAAGCAGTTTTTACATGCTTTATGACAATTAGGGGCAAATGAGTCCTTATAGGCAAAATTGTTTTATTTCATGAAGGTAAGTCTATTTACACTATAACATTCAGGTTTGGATCTTTCTCTCATAAGAAAATGCAAACTGCATATTAACCATTATTTAAACGCAGACAAGCAGTTTTTACATGCTTTACGACAATTAGGTGCAAATGAGTCTTTATAGGCAAAATTGCTTTATTTCATAAGGGTAAGTCTATTTACACTATAACATTTAGGTTTGGATCATTCTCTCATAAGAAAATGCAAACTGCATATTTACTATCATTTTTACGCAAACAAGCAGTTTTTACATGCTTCACGACAATTGCGTGCAAATGAGTCCTCATAGGCAAAATTGCTTTATTTTACAAAGGTAAGTCTATTTTTACTATAACATTCAGGTTTGAATCATTCTCTCATAAGAAAATGCAAACTGCATATTATACATTATTTTAACGCATACAAGCAGTTTTTACATGCTTTATGACAATAAGGGGCAAATGAGTCCTTATAGGCAAAATTGCTTTATTTCATGAAGGTAAGTCTATTTACACTATAACATTCAGGTTTGGATCATTCTCTCATAAGAAAATGCAAACTGCATATTACTATCATTTTAACGCATACAAGCAGTTTTTACATGCTTCACGACAATTGCGTGCAAATGAGTCCTTATAGGCAAAATTGCTTTATTTTACAAAGGTAAGTCTATTTACACTATAACATTCAGGTTTGGATCATTCTCTCATAAGAAAATGCAAACTGCATATTTACTATCATTTTCACGCAGACAAGCAGTTTTTACTTTTTACATGCTTCACGACAATTGCGTGCAAATAAGTCCTTATAGGCAAAATTGCTTTATTTTACAAAGGTAACTCTATTTACATTATAACATTCAGGTTTGGATCATTCTCTCATAAGAATATGCAAACTGCATATTTACTATCATTTTCACGCAGACAAGCAGTTTATACATGCTTCACGACAATTGCGTGCAAATGAGTCCTTATAGGCAAAATTGCTTTATTTTACAAAGGTAAGTCTATTTACACTATAACATTCAGGTTTGGATCATTCTCTCATAAGAAAATGCAATCTGCATATTAACCATTATTTTAACGCATCAAAGCAGTTTTTACATGCTTTATGACAATTAGGGGCAAATGAGTCCTTATAGGCAAAATTGCTTTATTTCATGAAGGTAAGTCTATTTACACTATAACATTCAGGTTTGGATCATTCTCTCATAAGAAAATGCAAACTGCATATTAACCATTATTTAAACGCAGACAAGCAGTTTTTACATGCTTTACGACAATTAGGTGCAAATGAGTCTTTATAGGCAAAATTGCTTTATTTCATGAGGGTAAGTCTATTTACACTATAACATTCAGGTTTGGGTCATTCTCTCATAAGAAAATGCAAACTGCATATTTACTATCATTTTAACGCATACAAGCAGTTTTTACATGCTTTATGACAATTAGGTGCAAATGAGTCTTTATAGGCAAAATTGCTTTATTTCATGAGGGTAAGTCTATTTACATTATAACATTCAGGTTTGGATCATTCTCTCATAAGAAAATGCAAACTGCATATTAACCATTATTTTAACGCAGACAAGCAGTTTTTACATGCTTCACGACAAATGCGTGCAAATGAGTCCTTATAGGCAAAAAGGCTTTATTTTACAAAGGTAAGTCTATTTTCACTATAACATTCAGGTTTGGATCATTCTCTCATAAGAAAATGCAAACTGCATATTATACATTATTTTAACGCATACAAGCAGTTTTTACATGCTTTATGACAATTAGGGGCAAATGAGTCCTTATAGGCAAAATTGCTTTAATTCATGAAGGTAAGTCTATTTACACTATAACATTCAGGTTTGGAGCTTTCTCTCATAAGAAAATGCAAACTGCATATTTACTATCATTTTCACGCAGACAAGCAGTTTTCACAAGTTTTACGACAATTAGTTGGAAATAAGTCCTTAAAGGCAAAATTGTTTTATTTCACAAAGGTAAGTCTACTTTCACTATAACATTCAGGTTTGGATCATTCTCTCATAAGAAAATGCAAACTGCATATTAACCATTATTTTAACGCAGACAAGCAGTTTTTATATGCTTCACGACAATTGCGTGCAAATGAGTCCTTATAAGCAAAATTGCTTTTTTTTACAAAGGTAAGTCTATTTACACTATAACATTCAGGTTTGGATCATTCTCTCATAAGAAAATGCAAACTGCATATTTACTATCATTTTCACGCAGACAAGCAGTTTTCACATGTTTTACGACAATTAGGTGGAAATAAGTCCTTAAAGGCAAAATGGTTTTATTTCACAAAGGTAAGTCTACTTTCACTATAACATTCAGGTTTGGATCATTCTCTCATAAGAAAATGCAAACTGCATATTAACCATTATTTTAACGCAGACAAGCAGTTTTTATATGCTTCACGACAATTGCGTGCAAATCAGTCCTTATGAGCAAAATTGCTTTATTTTACAAAGGTAAGTCTATTTACACTATAACATTCAGGTTTGGATCCTTCTCTCATAAGAAAATGCAAACGGCATATTAACCATTATTTTAACGCATACAAGCAGTTTTTACATGCTTTATGACAATTAGGGGCAAATGAGTCCTTATAGGCAAAATTGCTTTATTTCATTAAGGTAAGTCTATTTACACTATAACATTCAGGTTTGGATCTTTCTCTCATAAGAAAATGCAAACTGCATATTAACCATTATTTAAACGCAGAGAAGCAGTGTTTACATGCTTTACGACAATTAGGTGCAAATGAGTCTTTATAGGCAAAATTGCTTTATTTCATGAGGGTAAGTCTATTTACACTAAAACATTCAGGTTTGGATCATTCTCTCATACGAAAATGCAAACTGCATATTATACATTATTTTAACGCATACAAGCAGTTTTTACATGCTTTATGACAATAAGGGGCAAATAAGTCCTTATAGGCAAAATTGCTTTATTTTATGAGGGTAAGTCTATTTACACTATAACATTTAGGTTTGGATCTTTCTCTCATAAGAAAATGCAAACTGCATATTTACTATCTATTTAACGCATACAAGCAGTTTTTACATGCTTTATGACAATAAGGGGCAAATAAGTCCTTATAGGCAAAATTGCTTTATTTCATTAAGGTAAGTCTATTTATACTAGAACATTCAGGTTTGGATCTTTCTCTCATAACAAAATGCAAACTGCATATTAACCATTATTTTAACGCAGACAAGCAGTTTTTACATGCTTCACGACAATTGCGTGCAAATGAGTCCTTATAGGCAAAATTGCGTTATTTTACAAAGGTAAGTCTATTTTCACTATAACATTCAGGTTTGGATCATTCTCTCATAGGAAAATGAAAACTGCATAATTACTATCATTTTCACGCAGACAAGCAGTTTTTACATGCTTTACGACAATTGCGTGCAAATGAGTCCTCATAGGCAAAATTGCTTTATTTTACAAAGGTAAGTCTATTTACACTATAACATTCAGGTTTGGATCATTCTCTCATAAGAAAATGCAAACTGCATATTTACTATCATTTTAACGCATACAAGCAGTTTTTACATGCTTTATGACAATTAGGTGCAAATGAGTCTTTATAGGCAAAATTGCTTTATTTCATGAGGGTAAGTCTATTTACACTACAACTTTCAGGTTTGGATCATTCTCTCATAAGAAAATGCAAACTGCATATTAACCATTATTTAAACGCAGACAAGCAGATTTCACATGCTTTACGACAATTAGGTGCAAATGAATCTTTATAGGCAAAATTGCTTTATTTTATGAGGGTAAGTCTATTTACACTATAACGTTCAGGTTTGGATCATTCTCTCATAAGAAAATGCAAACTGCATATTTACTATCAATTTCACGCAGACAAGCAGTTTTTACATGCTTCACGACAATTGCGTGCAAATGAGTCCTTATAGGCAAAATTGCTTTATTTTACAAAGGTAAGTCTATTTACACTATAACATTCAGGTTTGGATCATTCTCTCATAAGAAAATGCAAACTGCATATTAACCATTATTTTAACGCATACAAGCAGTTTTTACATGCTTTATGACAATTAGGGGCAAATGAGTCCTTATAGGCAAAATTGCTTTATTTCATGAAGGTAAGTCTATTTACACTATAACATTTAGGTTTGGATCTTTCTCTCATAAGAAAATGCAAACTGCATATTTACTATCATTTTCACGCAGACAAGCAGTTTTCACATGTTTTACGACAATTAGGTGGAAGTAAGTCCTTAAAGGCAAAATTGTTTTATTTCACAAAGGTAAGTCTACTTTCACTATAACATTCAGGTTTGGATCATTCTCTCATAAGAAAATGCAAACTGCATATTAACCATTATTTTAACGCAGACAAGCAGTTTTTATATGCTTCACGACAATTGCGTGCAAATGAGTCACTATAAGCAAAATTGCTTTATTTTACAAAGGTTAGTCTATTAACACTATAACATTCAGGTTTGGATCCTTCTCTCATAAGAAAATGCAAACTGCATATTAACCATTATTTTAACGCATACAAGCAGTTTTTACATGCTTTATGACAATTAGGGGCAAATGAGTCCTTATAGGCAAAATTGTTTTATTTCATGATGGTAAGTCTATTTACACTATAACATTCAGGTTTGGATCTTTCTCTCATAAGAAAATGCAAACTGCATATTAACCATTATTTAAACGCAGACAAGCAGTTTTTACATGCTTTACGACAATTAGGTGCAAATGAGTCTTTATAGGCAAAATTGCTTTATTTCATGAGAGTAAGTCTATTTACACTAAAACATTCAGGTTTGGATCATTCTCTCATACGAAAATGCAAACTGCATATTATACATTATTTTAACGCATACAAGCAGTTTTTACATGCTTTATGACAATTAGGGGCAAATGAGTCCTTATAGGCAAAATTGCTTTATTTCATTAAGGTAAGTCTATTTACACTATAACATTCAGGTTTGGATCTTTCTCTCATAAGAAAATGCAAACTGCATATTAACCATTATTTAAACGCAGAGAAGCAGTGTTTACATGCTTTACGACAATTAGGTGCAAATGAGTCTTTATAGGCAAAATTGCTTTATTTCATGAGGGTAAGTCTATTTACACTAAAACATTCAGGTTTGGATCCTTCTCTCATAAGAAAATGCAAACGGCATATTAACCATTATTTTAACGCATACAAGCAGTTTTTACATGCTTTATGACAATTAGGGGCAAATGAGTCCTTATAGGCAAAATTGCTTTATTTCATTAAGGTAAGTCTATTTACACTATAACATTCAGGTTTGGATCTTTCTCTCATAAGAAAATGCAAACTGCATATTAACCATTATTTAAACGCAGACAAGCAGTTTTTACATGCTTTACGACAATTAGGTGCAAATGAGTCTTTATAGGCAAAATTGCTTTATTTCATGAAGGTAAGTCTATTTACACTATAACATTCAGGTTTGGATCATTCTCTCATAAGAAAATGCAAACTGCATATTTACTATCATTTTAACGCATACAAGCAGTTTTTACATGCTTTATGACAATTAGGTGCAAATGAGTCTTTATTGGCAAAATTGCTTTATTTCATGAGGGTAAGTCTATTTACACTAAAACTTTCAGGTTTGGATCATTCTCTCATAAGAAAATGTAAACTGCATATTAACCATTATTTTAACGCAGACAAGCAGTTTTACATGCTTCACGACAATTGCGTGCAAAAGAGTCCTTATAGGCAAAATTGCTTTATTTTACAAAGGTAAGTCTATTTACACTATAACATTCAGGTTTGGATCATTCTCTCATAAGAAAATGCAAACTGCATATTTACTATCATTTTCACGCAGACAAGTAGTTTTTACTTTTTACATGCTTCACGACAATTGCGTGCAAATAAGTCCTTATAGGCAAAATTGCTTTATTTTACAAAGGTAAGTCTATTTACATTATAACATTCAGGTTTGGATCATTCTCTCATAATAAAATGCAAACTGCATATTATACATTATTTTAACGCATACAAGCAGTTTTTACATGCTTTATGACAATAAGGGGCAAATAAGTCCTTATAGGCAAAATTGCTTTATTTCATGAAGGTAAGTCTATTTACACTATAACATTCAGGTTTGGATCCTTCTCTCATAAGAAAATGCAAACTGCATATTTACTATCATTTTAACGCATACAAGCAGTTTTTACATGCTTCACGACAATTGCGTGCAAATGAGTCCTTATAGGCAAAATTGCTTTATTTTACAAAGGTAAGTCTATTTACACTATAACATTCAGGTTTGGATCATTCTCTCATAAGAAAATGCAAACTGCATATTTACTATCATTTTCACGCAGACAAGCAGTTTTTACTTTTTACATGCTTCACGACAATTGCGTGCAAATAAGTCCTTATAGGCAAAATTGCTTTATTTTACAAAGGTAACTCTATTTACATTATAACATTCAGGTTTGGATCATTCTCTCATAAGAAAATGCAAACTGCATATTTACTATCATTTTCACGCAGACAAGCAGTTTATACATGCTTCACGACAATTGCGTGCAAATGAGTCCTTATAGGCAAAATTGCTTTATTTTACAAAGGTAAGTCTATTTACACTATAACATTCAGGTTTGGATCATTCTCTCATAAGAAAATGCAATCTGCATATTAACCATTATTTTAACGCATCAAAGCAGTTTTTACATGCTTTATGACAATTAGGGGCAAATGAGTCCTTATAGGCAAAATTGCTTTATTTCATGAAGATAAGTCTATTTACACTATAACATTCAGGTTTGGATCATTCTCTCATAAGAAAATGCAAACTGCATATTAACCATTATTTAAACGCAGACAAGCAGTTTTTACATGCTTTACGACAATTAGGTGCAAATGAGTCTTTATAGGCAAAATTGCTTTATTTCATGAGGGTAAGTCTATTTACACTATAACATTCAGGTTTGGGTCATTCTCTCATAAGAAAATGCAAACTGCATATTTACTATCATTTTAACGCATACAAGCAGTTTTTACATGCTTTATGACAATTAGGTGCAAATGAGTCTTTATAGGCAAAATTGCTTTATTTCATGAGGGTAAGTCTATTTACATTATAACATTCAGGTTTGGATCATTCTCTCATAAGAAAATGCAAACTGCATATTAACCATTATTTTAACGCAGACAAGCAGTTTTTACATGCTTCACGACAATTGCGTGCAAATGAGTCCTTATAGGCAAAAAGGCTTTATTTTACAAAGGTAAGTCTATTTTCACTATAACATTCAGGTTTGGATCATTCTCTCATAAGAAAATGCAAACTGCATATTATACATTATTTTAACGCATACAAGCAGTTTTTACATGCTTTATGACAATTAGGGGCAAATGAGTCCTTATAGGCAAAATTGCTTTATTTCATGAAGGTAAGTCTATTTACACTATAACATTCAGGTTTAAATTTTTCTCTCATAAGAAAATGCAAACTGCATATTTACTCTCATTTTCACGCAGACAAGCAGTTTTCACATGTTTTACGACAATTAGTTGGAAATAAGTCCTTAAAGGCAAAATTGTTTTATTTCACAAAGGTAAGTCTACTTTCACTAAAACATTCAGGTTTGGATCATTCTCTCATAAGAAAATGCAAACTGCATATTAACCATTATTTTAACGCAGACAAGCAGTTTTTATATGCTTCACGACAATTGCGTGCAAATGAGTCCTTATAAGCAAAATTGCTTTATTTTACAAAGGTAAGTCTATTTACACTATAACATTCAGGTTTGGATCATTCTCTCATAAGAAAAAGCAAACTGCATATTTACTATCATTTTCACGCAGACAAGCAGTTTTCACATGTTTTACGACAATTAGGTGGAAATAAGTCCTTAAAGGCAAAATTGTTTTATTTCACAAAGGTAAGTCTACTTTCACTATAACATTCAGGTTTGGATCATTCTCTCATAAGAAAATGCAAACTGCATATTAACCATTATTTTAACGCAGACAAGCAGTTTTTATATGCTTCACGACAATTGCGTGCAAATGAGTCCTTATGAGCAAAATTGCTTTATTTTACAAAGGTAAGTCTATTTACACTATAACATTCAGGTTTGGATCCTTCTCTCATAAGAAAATGCAAACGGCATATTAACCATTATTTTAACGCATACAAGCAGTTTTTACATGCTTTATAACAATTAGGGGCAAATGAGTCCTTATAGGCAAAATTGCTTTATTTCATTAAGGTAAGTCTATTTACACTATAACATTCAGGTTTGGATCTTTCTCTCATAAGAAAATGCAAACTGCATATTAACCATTATTTAAACGCAGAGAAGCAGTGTTTACATGCTTTACGACAATTAGGTGCAAATGAGTCTTTATAGGCAAAATTGCTTTATTTCATGAGGGTAAGTCTATTTACACTAAAACATTCAGGTTTGGATCATTCTCTCATACGAAAATGCAAACTGCATATTATACATTATTTTAACGCATACAAGCAGTTTTTACATGCTTTATGACAATAAGGGGCAAATAAGTCCTTATAGGCAAAATTGCTTTATTTTATGAGGGTAAGTCTATTTACACTATAACATTTAGGTTTGGATCTTTCTCTCATAAGAAAATGCAAACTGCATATTTACTATCTATTTAACGCATACAAGCAGTTTTTACATGCTTTATGACAATTAGGGGCAAATGAGTCCTTATAGGCAAAATTGCTTTATTTCATTAAGGTAAGTCTATTTATACTAGAACATTCAGGTTTGGATCTTTCTCTCATAACAAAATGCAAACTGCATATTAACCATTATTTTAACGCAGACAAGCAGTTTTTACATGCTTCACGACAATTGCGTGCAAATGAGTCCTTATAGGCAAAATTGCGTTATTTTACAAAGGTAAGTCTATTTTCACTATAACATTCAGGTTTGGATCATTCTCTCATAAGAAAATGCAAACTGCATATTAACCATTATTTTAACGCATACAAGCAGTTTTTACATGCTTTATGACAATTAGGGGCAAATGAGTCCTTATAGGCAAAATTGCTTTATTTCATGAAGGTAAGTCTATTTACACTATAACATTCAGGTTTGGATCATTCTCTCATAAGAAAATGCAAACTGCATATTAACCATTATTTTAACGCATACAAGCAGTTTTAACATGCTTCACGACAATTGCGTGCAAATGAGTCACTATAAGCAATATTGCTTTATTTTACAAAGGCAAGTCTATTTACACTATAACATTCAGGTTTGGATCCTTCTCTCATAAGAAAATGCAAACTGCATATTAACCATTATTTTAACGCATACAAGCAGTTTTTACATGCTTTATGACAATTAGGGGCAAATGAGTCCTTATAGGCAAAATTGTTTTATTTCATGAAGGTAAGTCTATTTACACTATAACATTCAGGTTTGGATCTTTCTCTCATAAGAAAATGCAAACTGCATATTAACCATTATTTAAACGCAGACAAGCAGTTTTTACATGCTTTACGACAATTAGGTGCAAATGAGTCTTTATAGGCAAAATTGCTTTATTTCATGAGGGTAAGTCTATTTACACTATAACATTCAGGTTTGAATCATTCTCTCATAAGAAAATGCAAACTGCATATTTACTATCATTTTTACGCAGACAAGCAGTTTTTACATGCTTCACGACAATTGCGTGCAAATGAGTCCTCATAGGCAAAATTTCTTTATTTTACAAAGTATTTGCACTCTAACATTCAGGTTTGGATCATTCTCTCATAAGAAAATGCAAACTGCATATTAACCATTATTTTAACGCATACAAGCAGTTTTTACATGCTTTATGACAATTAGGGGCAAATGAGTCCTTATAGGCAAAATTGCTTTATTTCATAAAGGTAAGTCTATTTATACTATAACATTCAGGTTTGGATCATTCTCTCATAAGAAAATGCAAACTGCATTATAACCATTATTAAAACGCAGACAAGCAGTTTTTTCATGCTTTACGACAATTAGGTGCAAATGAGTCCTTATAAGCAAAATTGCTTTATTTCATGAGGGTAAGTCTATTTACACTATAACATTCAGGTTTGGATCATTCTCTCATAAGAAAATGAAAACTGCATAATTACTATCATTTTCACGCAGACAAGCAGTTTTTACATGCTTTACGACAATTGCGTGCAAATGAGTCCTCATAGGCAAAATTGCTTTATTTTACAAAGGTAAGTCTATTTACACTATAACATTCAGGTTTGGATCATTCTGTCATAAGAAAATGCAAACTGCATATTTACTATCATTTTAACGCATACAAGCAGTTTTTACATGCTTTATGACAATTAGGTGCAAATGAGTCTTTATAGGCAAAATTGCTTTATTTCATGAGGGTAAGTCTATTTACACTACAACTTTCAGGTTTGGATCATTCTCTCATAAGAAAATGCAAACTGCATTTTAACCATTATTTAAACGCAGACAAGCAGATTTCACATGCTTTACGACAATTAGGTGCAAATGAATCTTTATAGGCAAAATTGCTTTATTTTATGAGGGTAAGTCTATTTACACTATAACGTTCAGGTTTGGATCATTCTCTCATAAGAAAATGCAAACTGCATATTTACTATCAATTTCACGCAGACAAGCAGTTTTTACATGCTTCACGACAATTGCGTGCAGATGAGTCCTTATAGGCAAAATTGCTTTATTTTACAAAGGTAAGTCTATTTACACTATAACATTCAGGTTTGGATCATTCTCTCATAAGAAAATGCAAACTGCATATTAACCATTATTTTAACGCATACAAGCAGTTTTTACATGCTTTATGACAATTAGGGGCAAATAAGTCCTTATAGGCAAAATTGCTTTATTTCATGAAGGTAAGTCTATTTACACTATAACATTTAGGTTTGGATCTTTCTCTCATAAAAAAATGCAAACTGCATATTTACTATCATTTTCACGCAGACAAGCAGTTTTCACATGTTTTACGACAATTAGGTGGAAGTAAGTCCTTAAAGGCAAAATTGTTTTATTTCACAAAGGTAAGTCTACTTTCACTATAACATTCAGGTTTGGATCATTCTCTCATAAGAAAATGCAAACTGCATATTAACCATTATTTTAACGCAGACAAGCAGTTTTTATATGCTTCACGACAATTGCGTGCAAATGAGTCACTATAAGCAAAATTGCTTTATTTTACAAAGGTAAGTCTATTTACACTATAACATTCAGGTTTGGATCCTTCTCTCATAAGAAAATGCAAACTGCATATTAACCATTATTTTAACGCATACAAGCAGTTTTTACATGCTTTATGACAATTAGGGGCAAATGAGTCCTTATAGGCAAAATTGTTTTATTTCATGATGGTAAGTCTATTTACACTATAACATTCAGGTTTGGATCTTTCTCTCATAAGAAAATGCAAACTGCATATTAACCATTATTTAAACGCAGACAAGCAGTTTTTACATGCTTTACGACAATTAGGTGCAAATGAGTCTTTATAGGCAAAATTGCTTTATTTCATGAAGGTAAGTCTATTTACACTATAACATTCAGGTTTGGATCATTCTCTCATAAGAAAATGCAAACTGCATATTTACTATCATTTTAACGCATACAAGCAGTTTTTACATGCTTTATGACAATTAGGTGCAAATGAGTCTTTATAGGCAAAATTGCTTTATTTCATGAGGGTAAGTCTATTTACACTAAAACTTTCAGGTTTGGATCATTCTCTCATAAGAAAATGTAAACTGCATATTAACAATTATTTTAACGCAGACAAGCAGTTTTACATGCTTCACGACAATTGCGTGCAAAAGAGTCCTTATAGGCAAAATTGCTTTATTTTACAAAGGTAAGTCTATTTACACTATAACATTCAGGTTTGGATCATTCTCTCATAAGAAAATGCAAACTGCATATTTACTATCATTTTCACGCAGACAAGCAGTTTTTACTTTTTACATGCTTCACGACAATTGCGTGCAAATAAGTCCTTATAGGCAAAATTGCTTTATTTTACAAAGGTAAGTCTATTTACATTATAACATTCAGGTTTGGATCATTCTCTCATAATAAAATGCAAACTGCATATTAACCATTATTTTAACGCAGACAAGCAGTTTTTACATGAATCGCGACAATTGCGTGCAAATGAGTGCTTATTGGCAATATTGCTTTATTTTACAAAGGTAAGTCTATTTACACTATAACATTCAGGTTTAGATCATTCTCTCATAAGAAAATGCAAACTACATATTAACCATTATTTTAACGCTGACAAGCAGTTTTTACATGCTTTATGACAATTAGGGGCAAATGAGTCCTTATAGGCAAAATTGCTTTATTTCATTAAGGTAAGTCTATTTACACTATAACATTCAGGTTTGGATCATTCTCTCATAAGAAAATGCAAACTGCATATTTACTATCAATTTCACGCAGACAAGCAGTTTTTACATGCTTCACGACAATTGCGTGCAAATGAGTCCTTATAGGCAAAATTGCTTTATTTTACAAAGGTAAGTCTATTTACACTATAACATTCAGGTTTGGATCATTCTCTCATAAGAAAATGCAAACTGCATATTTACTATCTTTTTAACGCATACAAGCAGTTTTTACATGCTTTATGACAATTAGGTGCAAATGAGTCTTTATAGGCAAAATTGCTTTATTTCATGAGGGTAAGTCTATTTACACTACAACTTTCAGGTTTGGATCATTCTCTCATAAGAAAATGTAAACTGCATATTAACCATTATTTAAACGCAGACAAGCAGATTTCACATGCTTTACGACAATTAGGTGCAAATGAATCTTTATAGGCAAAATTGCTTTATTTCATGAGGGTAAGTCTATTTACACTACAACTTTCAGGTTTGGATCATTCTCTCATAAGAAAATGCAAACTGCATATTATACATTTATTTAACGCATACAAGCAGTTTTTACATGCTTTATGACAATAAGGGGCAAATAAGTCCTTATAGGCAAAATTGCTTTATTTTATGAGGGTAAGTCTATTTACACTATAACATTCAGGTTTGGATCATTCTCTCATAAGAAAATGCAAACTGCATATTAACCATTATTTTAACGCATACAAGCAGTTTTTACATGCTTTATGACAATTAGGGGCAAATGAGTCTTTATAGGCAAAATTGCTTTATTTCATGAAGGTAAGTCTATTTACACTATAACATTCAGGTTTGGATCTTTCTCTCATAAGAAAATGCAAACTGCATATTTACTGTCATTTTCACGCAGACAAGCAGTTTTCACGTGTTTTACGACAATTAGGTGGAAGTAAGTCCTTAAAGGCAAAATTGTTTTATTTCACAAAGGTAAGTCTACTTTCACTATAACATTCAGGTTTGGATCATTCTATCATAAGAAAATGCAAACTGCATATTAACCATTATTTTAACGCAGACAAGCAGTTTTTATATGCTTCACGACAATTGCGTGCAAATGAGTCACTATAAGCAAAATTGCTTTATTTTACAAAGGTAAGTCTATTTACACTATAACATTCAGGTTTGGATCCTTCTCTCATAAGAAAATGCAAACTGCATATTAACCATTATTTTATGGCATACAAGCAGTTTTTACATGCTTTATGACAATTAGGGGCAAATGAGTCCTTATAGGCAAAATTGTTTTATTTCATGAAGGTAAGTCTATTTACACTATAACATTCAGGTTTGGATCTTTCTCTCATAAGAAAATGCAAACTGCATATTAACCATTATTTAAACGCAGACAAGCAGTTTTTACATGCTTTACGACAATTAGGTGCAAATGAGTCTTTATAGGCAAAATTGCTTTATTTCATAAGGGTAAGTCTATTTACACTATAACATTCAGGTTTGGATCATTCTCTCATAAGAAAATGCAAACTGCATATTATACATTATTTTAACGCATACAAGCAGTTTTTACATGCTTTATGACAATAAGGGGCAAATGAGTCCTTATAGGCAAAATTGCTTTATTTCATGAAGGTAAGTCTATTTACACTATAACATTCAGGTTTGGATCATTCTCTCATAAGAAAATGCAAACTGCATATTAAACATTATTTTAACGCTGACAAGCAGTTTTTACATGCTTTATGACAATTAGGGGCAAATGAGTCCTTATAGGCAAAATTGCTTTATTTCATGAAGGTTAGTCTATTTACACTATAACATTCAGGTTTGGATCATTCGCTCATAAGAAAATGCAAACTGCATATTAACCATTATTTTAACGCAGACAAGCAGTTTTACATACTTCACGACAATTGCGTGCAAATGAGTCCTTATAGGCAAAATTGCTTTATTTTACAAAGGTAAGTCTATTTACACTATAACCTTCAGGTTTGGATCATTCTCTCATAAGAAAATGCAAACTGCATATTAACCATTATTTAAACGCAGACAAGCAGATTTCACATGCTTTACGACAATTAGGTGCAAATGAATCTCTATAGGCAAAATTGCTTTATTTTATAAGGGGAAGGCTATTTACACTATAACGTTCAGGTTTGGTTCATTCTCTCATAAGAAAATGCAAACTGCATATTTACTATCAATTTCACGCAGACAAGCAGTTTTTACATGCTTCACGACAATTGCGTGCAAATGAGTCCTTATAGGCAAAATTGCTTTATTTTACAAAGGTAAGTCTATTTACACTATAACATTCAGGTTTGGATCATTCTCTCATAAGAAAATGCAAACTGCATATTTACTATCATTTTAACGCATACAAGCAGTTTTTACATGCTTTATGACAATTAGGTGCAAATGAGTCTTTATAGGCAAAATTGCTTTATTTCATGAGGGTAAGTCTATTTACACTAAAACTTTCAGGTTTGGATCATTCTCTCATAAGAAAATGTAAACTGCATATTAACCATTATTTTAACGCAGACAAGCAGTTTTTACATGCTTCACGACAATTGCGTGCAAATGAGTTCTTATAGGCAAAATTGCTTTATTTTACAAAGGTAAGTCTATTTACATTATAACATTCAGGTTTGGATCATTCTCTCATAAAAAAATGCAAACTGCATATTAGACATTATTTTAACGCAGACAAGCAGTTTTTACATGAATCACGACAATTGCGTGCAAATGAGTGCTTATAGGCAAAATTGCTTTATTTTACAAAGGTAAGTCTATTTACACTATAACATTCAGGTTTAGATCATTCTCTCATAAGAAAATGCAAACTGCATATTAACCATTATTTTAACGCATACAAGCAGTTTTTACATGCTTTATGACAGTTAGATTCAAATGAGTCCTTATAGGCAAAATTGCTTTATTTCATTAAGGTAAGTCTATTTACACTATAACATTCAGGTTTGGATCATTCTCTCATAAGAAAATGCAAACTGCATATTAACCATTATTTCAACGCAGACAAGCAGTTTTTATATGCTTCACGACAATTGCGTGCAAATGAGTCCTTATAAGCAAAATTGCTTTATTTTACAAAGGTAAGTCTATTTACACTATAACATTCAGGTTTGGATCCTTCTCTCATAAGAAAATGCAAACTGCATATTAACCATTATTTCAACGCAGACAAGCAGTTTTTATATGCTTCACGACAATTGCGTGAAAATGAGTCCTTATAAGCAAAATTGCTTTATTTTACAAAGGTAAGTCTATTTACACTATAACATTCAGGTTTGGATCCTTCTCTCATAAGAAAATGCAAACTGCATATTAACCATTATTTTAACGCAACAAGCAGTTTTTACATGCTTTACGACAATTAGGTGCAAATGAGTACTTTTAGGCGAAACTGCTTTATTTCACAAAGGTAAGTTTACTTACACTATAACATTCAGGTTTGGATCATTCTCTCACAAGAAAATGCAAACTGCATATTAACTATTATTTTAACGCATACAAGCAGTTTTTACATGCTTTATGACAATTAGGTGCAAATGAGTCCTTATAGGCAAAATTGCTTTATTTCAAAAGGGTAAGTCTATTTACACTATAACATTCAGGTTTGGATCATTCTCTCATAAGAAAATGCAAACTGCATATTATCCATTATTTAAACGCAGACAAGCAGTTTTTACATGCTTTACGACAATTAGGTGCAAATGAGTCTTTATAGGCAAAATTGCTTTATTTCATGAGGGTAAGTTTATTTACACTATAACATTCAGGTTTGGATCATTCTCCTATAAGAAAATGCAAACTGCATATTTACTATCATTTTCACGCAGACAAGCAGTTTTTACATGCTTCACGACAATTGCGTGCAAATGAGTCCTTATAGGCAAAATTGCTTTATTTTACAAAGGTAAGTCTATTTACACTATAACATTCAGGTTTAGATCATTCTCTCATAAGAAAATGCAATCTGCATATTAACCATTATTTTAACGCATACAAGCAGTTTTTACATGCTTTATGACAATTAGGGGCAAATGAGTCCTTATAGGCAAAACTGCTATATTTCATGAAGGTAAGTCTATTTACACTATAACATTCAGGTTTGGATCATTCTCTCATAAGAAAATGCAAACTGCATATTAACCATTATTTAAACGCAGACAAGATGTTTTTACATGCTTTACGACAATTAGGTGCAAATGAGTCTTTATAGGCAAAATTGCTTTATTTCATGAGGGTAAGTCTATTTACACTATAACATTCAGGTTTGGATCATTCTCTCATAAGAAAATGCAAACTGCATATTTACTATCATTTTCACGCAGACAAGCAGTTTTTACATGCTTCACGACAATTGCGTGCAAATGAGTCCTTATAGGCAAAATTGCTTTATTTTACAAAGGTAAATCTATTTACACTATAACATTCAGGTTTGGATCTTTCTTTCATAAGAAAATGCAAACTGCATATTAACCATTTTTTAACGCATACAAGCAGTTTTTACATGCTTTATGACAATTAGGGGCAAATGAGTCCTTATAGGCAAAATTGCTTTACTTCATGAAGGTTAGTCTATTTACACTATAACATTCAGGTTTGGATCTTTCTCTCATATGAAAATGCAAGCTGCATATTTACTGTCATTTTCACGCAGACAAGCAGTTTTCACATGTTTTACGACAATTAGGTGGAAGTAAGTCCTTAAAGGGAAAATTGTTTTATTTCACAAAGGTAAGTCTACTTTCACTATAACATTCAGGTTTGAATCATTCTCTCATAAGAAAATGCAAACTGCATATTAACCATTATTTTAACGCAGACAAGCAGTTTTTATATGCTTCACAATTGCCTGCAAATAAGTCCTTATAAGCAAAATTGCTTTATTTTACAAAGGTAAGTCTATTTACACTATAACATTCAGGTTTGGATCATTCTCTCATAAGAAAATGCAAACTGCATATTAACCATTATTTAAACGCAGACAAGCAGATTTCACATGCTTTACGACAATTAGGTGCAAATGAATCTTTATAGGCAAAATTGCTTTATTTTATGAGGGTAAGTCTATTTACACTATAACGTTTAGGTTTGGATCATTCTCTCATAAGAAAATGCAAACTGCATATTTACTATCAATTTCACGCAGACAAGCAGTTTTCACATGTTTTACGACAATTAGGTGGAAATAAGTCCTTAAAGGCAAAATTGTTTTATTTCACATAGGTAAGTCTACTTTCACTATAACATTCAGGTTTGGATCATTCTCTCATAAGAAAATGCAAACTGCATATTAACCATTTTTTTAACGCAGACAAGCAGTTTTCACATGCTTCACGACAATTGCGTGCAAATGAGTCCTTATAAGCAAAATTGCTTTATTTTACAAAGGTTATTTTATGAGGGTAAGTCTACTTACACTATAACGTTCAGGTTTGGATCATTCTCTCATAAGAAAATGCAAACTGCATATTTACTATCATTTTCACGCAGACAAGCAGTTTTCACATGTTTTACGACAATTAGGTGGAAATAAGTCCTTAAAGGCAGTTTTTACATGCTTCACGACAATTGTAAAAACTACTTGTATGCGTTAAAATAATGTATAATATGCAGTTTGCATTTTCTTATGAGAGAATGATCCAAACCTGAATGTTATAGTGTAAATAGACTAACCTTCATGAAATAAAGCAATTTTGCCTATAAGGACTCATTTGCCCCTAATTGTCATAAAGCATGTATAAACTGCTTGTCAGCGTTAAAACAATGGTTAATATGCAGTTTGCATTTTCTTATGAGAGAATGATCCAAACCTGAATGTTATAGTGTAAATAGACTTACCCTCATGAAATAAAGCACTTTTGCCTATAAGGCCTCATTTGCACCTAATTGTCATGAAGCATGTAAAAACTGCTTGTCTGCGTTAAAATAATGGTTAATATGCAGTTTGCATTTTCTTATGAGAGAATGATCCAAACCTGAATGTTATAGTGTAAATAGACTAACCTTCATGAAATAAAGCAATTTTGCCTATAAAGACTCATTTGCACCTAATTATCATAAAGCATGTAAAAACTGCTTGTATGCGTTAAAATGATAGTAAATATGCAGTTTGCATTTTCTTATGAGAGAATGATCCAAACCTAAATGTTATAGTGTAAATAGATTTACCCTCATGAAATAAAGCAATTTTGCCTATAAGGACTCATTTGCACGCAATTGTCGTGAAGCATGTAAACCTACTTGTCTGCGTGAAAATGATATTAAATATGCAGTTTGAATTTTCTTATGAGAGAATGATCCAAACCTGAACGTTATAGTGTAAATAGACTTACCCTCATAAAATAAAGCAATTTTGCCTATAAAGATTCATTTGCACCTAATTGTCGTAAAGCATGTGAAAACTGCTTGTCTGCGTTTAAATAATGGTTAATATGCAGTTTGCATTTTCTTATGAGAGAATGATCCAAACCTAAATGTTATAGTGTAAATAGACTTACCTTCATGAAATAAAGCAATTTTGCCTATAAGGACTCATTTGCCCCTAATTGTCATAAAGCATGTAAAAACTGCTTGTCAGCGTTAAAATAATGGTTAATATGCAGTTTGCATTTTCTTATGAGAGAATGATCCAAACCTGAATGTTATAGTGTAAATAGACTTACCTTCATGAAATAAAGCAATTTTGCCTATAAAGATTCATTTGCACCTAATTGTCGTAAAGCATGTGAAAACTGCTTGTCTGCGTTTAAATAATGGTTAATATGCAGTTTGCATTTCCTTATGAGAGAATGATCCAAACCTGAATGTTATAGTGTAAATAGACTTACCTTTGTAAAATAAAGCAATTTTGCCTATAAGTACTCATTTGCACGCAATTGTCGTGAAGCATGTAAACCTGCTTGTCTGCGTGAAAATGATAGTAAATATGCAGTTTGCATTTTCTTATGAGAGAATGATCCAAACCTGAACGTTATAGTGTAAATAGACTTACCCTCATAAAATAAAGCAATTTTGCCTATAAAGATTCATTTGCACCTAATTGTCGTAAAGCATGTGAAAACTGCTTGTCTGCGTTTAAATAATGGTTAATATGCAGTTTGCATTTTCTTATGAGAGAATGATCCAAACCTTAAGGTTATAGTGTGAATAGACTTACCTTTGTAAAATAAAGCAATTTTGCCTATAAGGACTCATTTGCACGCAATTGTCGTGAAGCATGTAAAAACTGCTTGTCTGCATTAAAATAATGGTTAATATGCAGTTTGCATTTTCTTATGAGAAAATGATCCAAACCTGAATGTTATAGTGTAAATAGACTTACCTTCATGAAATAAAGCAACTTTGCCTATAAGGACTCATTTGCCCCTAATTGTCATAAAGCATGTAAAAACTGCTTGTATGCGTTAAAATAATGTATAATATGCAGTTTGCATTTTCTTATGAGAGAATGATCCAAACCTGAATGATATAGTGAAAATAGATTAACCTTTGTAAAATAAAGCAATTTTGCCTATGAGGACTCATTTGCACGCAATTGTCGTGAAGCATGTAAAAACTGCTTGTTTGCGTAAAAATGATAGTAAATATGCAGTTTGCATTTTCTTATAAGAGAATGATCCAAACCTGAATGTCATAGTGTAAATAGACTTACCCTCATGAAATAAAGCAATTTTGCCTATAAGGACTCATTTGCCCCTAATTGTCATAAAGCATGTAAAAACTGCTTGTATGCGTTAAAATAATGGTTAATATGCAGTTTACATTTTCTTATGAGAGAAAGATCCAAACCTGAATGTTATAGTGTAAATAGACTTACCTTCATGAAATAAAGCAATTTTGCCTATAAGGACTCATTTGCCCCTAATTGTCATAAAGCATGTAAAAACTGCTTGTATGCGTTAAAATAATGGTTAATATGCAGTTTGCATTTTCTTATGAGAGAAAGATCCAAACCTGAATGTTATAGTGTAAGTAGACTTACCTTCATGAAATAAAGCAATTTTGCCTATAAGGACTCATTTGCACGCAATTGTCGTGAAGCATATAAAAACTGCTTGTCTGCGTTAAAATAATGGTTAATATGCAGTTTTCATTTTCTTATGAGAGAATGATCCAAACCTGAATGTTATAGTGAAAGTAGACTTACCTTTGTGAAATAAAACAGTTTTGCCTTTAAGGACTTTTTTCCACCTATTGTCGTAAAAATGTGAAAACTGCTTGTCTGCGTGAAAATGATAGTAAATATGCAGTTTGCATTTTCTTATGAGAGAAAGATCCAAACCTGAATGTTATAGTGTAAATAGACTTACCTTCATGAAATAAAGCAATTTTGCCTATAAGGACTCATTTGCCCCTAATTGTCATAAAGCATGTAAAAACTGCTTGTATGCGTTAAAATGATAGTAAATATGCAGTTTGCATTTTCTTATGAGAGAATGATCCAAACCTGAATGTTATAGTGTAAATAGATTTACACTCATGAAATAAAGCAATTTTGCCTATAAGGACTCATTTGCACCTAATTGTCATAAAGCTTGTAAAAACTGCGTGTATGCGTTAAAATAATAGTTAATATGCAGTTTGCATTTTCTTATGAGAGAATGATCTAAACCTGAATGTTATAGTTTAAGTAAACTTACCTTTGTAAAATAAAGCAATTTTGCCTATAAGGACTCATTTGCCCCTAATTGTCATAAAGCATGTAAAAACTGCTTGTATGCGTTAAAATAATGGTTAATATGCAGTTTGCATTTTCTTATGAGAGAATGATCCAAACCTGAATGTTATAGTGTAAATAGACTTACCTTTGTAAAATAAAGCAATATTGCCTATAAGGACTCATTTGCACGCAATTGTCGTGAAGCATGTAAAAACTGCTTGTCTGCGTGAAAATGATAGTAAATATGCAGTTTGCATTTTCTTATGAGAGAATGATCCAAACCTGAACGGTATAGTGTAAATAGACTAACCCTCATAAAATAAAGCAATTTTGCCTATAAAGATTCATTTGCACCTAATTGTCGTAAAGCATGTGAAAACTGCTTGTCTGCGTTTAAATAATGGTTAATATGCAGTTTGCATTTTCTTATGAGAGAATGATCCAAACCTGAAGGGTATAGTGTAAATAGACTTACCTTTGTAAAATAAAGCAATTTTGCCTATAAGGACTCATTTGCACGCAATTGTCGTGAAGCATGTAAAAACTGCTTGTCTGCGTGAAAATGATAGTAAATATGCAGTTTGCATTTTCTTATGAGAGAATGATCCAAACCTGAACGTTATAGTGTAAATAGACTTACCCTCATGAAATAAAGCAATTTTGCCTATAAGAACTCATTTGCACGCAATTGTCGTGAAGCATGTAAAAACTGCTTGTCTGCGTTAAAATAATGGTTAATATGCAGTTTGCATTTTCTTATGAGAGAATGATCCAAACCTGAATGTTATAGTGTAAATAGACTAACCTTCATGAAATAAAGCAATTTTGCCTGAAAGGACTCATTTGCCCCTAATTGTCATAAAGCATGTAAAAACTGGTTGTCAGCGTTAAAATAATGGTTAATATGCAGTTTGCATTTTCTTATGAGAGAATGATCTAAACCTGAATGTTATAGTGTAAATAGACTTACCTTCATGAAATAAAGCAATTTTGCCTATAAGGACTTATTTGCCCCTTATTGTCATAAAGCATGTAAAAACTGCTTGTATGCGTTAAAATAATGTATAATATGCAGTTTGCATTTTCTTATGAGAGAATGATCCAAACCTGAATGTTATAGTGAAAATAGACTTACCTTTGTAAAATAAAGCATTTTTGCCTATAAGGACTCATTTGCACGCAATTGTCGTGAAGCATGTAAAAACTGCTTGTCTGCGTGAAAATGATAGTAAATATGCAGTTTGCATTTTCTTATGAGAGAATGATCCAAACCTGAATGTTATAGTGTAAATAGACTTACCCTCATGAAATAAAGTAATTTTGCCTATAAAGACTCATTTGCACCTAATTGTCGTAAAGCATGTAAAAACTGCTTGTCTGCGTTTAAATAATGGTTAATATGCAGTTTGCATTTTCTTATGAGAGAATGATCCAAACCTGATTGTTATAATGTAAATAGACTTACCTTCATGAAATAAAGCAATTTTGCCTATAAGGACTCATTTGCCCCTAATTGTCATAAAGCATGTAAAAACTGCTTGTATGCGTTAAAATAATGGTTAATATGCAGATTGCATTTTCTTATGAGAGAATAATCCAAACCTGAATGTTATAGTGTAAATAGACTTACCTTTGTAAAATAAAGCAATTTTGCCTATAAGGACTCATTTGCACGCAATTGTCGTGAAGCATGTAAAAACTGCTTGGCTGCGTGAAAATGATAGTAAATATGCAGTTTGCATTTTCTTATGAGAGAATGATCCAAACCTGAATGTTATAGTGTAAATAGACTTACCCTCTTGAAATAAAGCATTTTTGCCTATAAGGACTCATTTGCACCTAATTGTCATAAAGCTTGTAAAAACTGCTTGTATGCGTTAAAATAATAGTTAATATGCAGTTTGCATTTTCTTATGAGAAAATGATCTAAACCTGAATGTTATAGTTTAAGTAAACTTACCTTTGTAAAATAAAGCAATTTTGCCTATATAGACTAATTTGCCCCTAATTGTCGTAAAGCATGTAAAAACTGCTTGTATGCGTTAAAATAATGGTTAATATGCAGTTTGCATTTTCTTATGAGAGAATGATCCAAACCTGAATGTTAGAGTGTAAATAGATTTACCTTTGTAAAAAAAAGCAATTTTGCCTATAAGGACTCATTTGCACGCAATTGTCGTGAAGCATGTAAAAACTGCTTGTCTGCGTGAAAATGATAGTAAATATGCAGTTTGCATTTTCTTATGAGAGAATGATCCAAACCTGAACGTTATAGTGTATATAGACTTACCCTCATGAAATAAAGTAATTTTGCCTATAAAGACTCATTTGCACCTAATTGTCGTAAAGCATGTAAAAACTGCTTGTCTGCGTTTAAATAATGGTTAATATGCAGTTTGCATTTTCTTATGAGAGAATGATCCAAACCTGAATGTTATAGTGTAAATAGACTTACCTTCATGAAATAAAGCAATTTTGCCTATAAGGACTCATTTGCCCCTAATTGTCATAAAGCATGTAAAAACTGCTTGTATGCGTTAAAATAATGGTTAATATGCAGATTGCATTTTCTTATGAGAGAATAATCCAAACCTGAATGTTATAGTGTAAATAGACTTACCTTTGTAAAATAAAGCAATTTTGCCTATAAGGACTCATTTGCACGCAATTGTCGACAAGCATGTAAAAACTGCTTGGCTGCGTGAAAATGATAGTAAATATGCAGTTTGCATTTTCTTATGAGAGAATGATCCAAACCTGAATGTTATAGTGTAAATAGACTTACCCTCTTGAAATAAAGCAATTTTGCCTATAAGGACTCATTTGCACCTAATTGTCTCAAAGCTTGTAAAAACTGCTTGTATGCGTTAAAATAATAGTTAATATGCAGTTTGCATTTTCTTATGAGAGAATGATCTAAACCTGAATGTTATAGTTTAAGTAAACTTACCTTTGTAAAATAAAGCAATTTTGCCTATATAGACTAATTTGCCCCTAATTGTCGTAAAGCATGTAAAAACTGCTTGTATGCGTTAAAATAATGGTTAATATGCAGTTTGCATTTTCTTATGAGAGAATGATCCAAACCTGAATGTTATAGTGTAAATAGATTTACCTTTGTAAAAAAAAGCAATTTTGCCTATAAGGACTCATTTGCACGCAATTGTCGTGAAGCATGTAAAAACTGCTTGTCTGCGTGAAAATGATAGTAAATATGCAGTTTGCATTTTCTTATGAGAGAATGATCCAAACCTGAATGTTATAGTGTAAATAGACTAACCTTCATGAAATAAAGCAATTTTGCCTGAAAGGACTCATTTGCCCCTAATTGTCATAAAGCATGTAAAAACTGCTTGTCAGCGTTAAAATAATGGTTAATATGCAGTTTGCATTTTCTTATGAGAGAATGATCTAAACCTGAATGTTATAGTGTAAATAGACTTACCTTCATGAAATAAAGCAATTTTGCCTATAAGGACTTATTTGCCCCTTATTGTCATAAAGCATGTAAAAACTGCTTGTATGCGTTAAAATAATGTATAATATGCAGTTTGCATTTTCTTATGAGAGAATGATCCAAACCTGAATGTTATAGTGAAAATAGACTTACCTTTGTAAAATAAAGCATTTTTGCCTATAAGGACTCATTTGCACGCAATTGTCGTGAAGCATGTAAAAACTGCTTGTCTGCGTGAAAATGATAGTAAATATGCAGTTTGCATTTTCTTATGAGAGAATGATCCAAACCTGAATGTTATAGTGTAAATAGACTTACCCTCATGAAATAAAGTAATTTTGCCTATAAAGACTCATTTGCACCTAATTGTCGTAAAGCATGTAAAAACTGCTTGTCTGCGTTTAAATAATGGTTAATATGCAGTTTGCATTTTCTTATGAGAGAATGATCCAAACCTGATTGTTATAATGTAAATAGACTTACCTTCATGAAATAAAGCAATTTTGCCTATAAGGACTCATTTGCCCCTAATTGTCATAAAGCATGTAAAAACTGCTTGTATGCGTTAAAATAATGGTTAATATGCAGATTGCATTTTCTTATGAGAGAATAATCCAAACCTGAATGTTATAGTGTAAATAGACTTACCTTTGTAAAATAAAGCAATTTTGCCTATAAGGACTCATTTGCACGCAATTGTCGTGAAGCATGTAAAAACTGCTTGGCTGCGTGAAAATGATAGTAAATATGCAGTTTGCATTTTCTTATGAGAGAATGATCCAAACCTGAATGTTATAGTGTAAATAGACTTACCCTCTTGAAATAAAGCATTTTTGCCTATAAGGACTCATTTGCACCTAATTGTCATAAAGCTTGTAAAAACTGCTTGTATGCGTTAAAATAATAGTTAATATGCAGTTTGCATTTTCTTATGAGAAAATGATCTAAACCTGAATGTTATAGTTTAAGTAAACTTACCTTTGTAAAATAAAGCAATTTTGCCTATATAGACTAATTTGCCCCTAATTGTCGTAAAGCATGTAAAAACTGCTTGTATGCGTTAAAATAATGGTTAATATGCGGTTTGCATTTTCTTATGAGAGAATGATCCAAACCTGAATGTTAGAGTGTAAATAGATTTACCTTTGTAAAAAAAAGCAATTTTGCCTATAAGGACTCATTTGCACGCAATTGTCGTGAAGCATGTAAAAACTGCTTGTCTGCGTGAAAATGATAGTAAATATGCAGTTTGCATTTTCTTATGAGAGAATGATCCAAACCTGAACGTTATAGTGTATATAGACTTACCCTCATGAAATAAAGTAATTTTGCCTATAAAGACTCATTTGCACCTAATTGTCGTAAAGCATGTAAAAACTGCTTGTCTGCGTTTAAATAATGGTTAATATGCAGTTTGCATTTTCTTATGAGAGAATGATCCAAACCTGAATGTTATAGTGTAAATAGACTTACCTTCATGAAATAAAGCAATTTTGCCTATAAGGACTCATTTGCCCCTAATTGTCATAAAGCATGTAAAAACTGCTTGTATGCGTTAAAATAATGGTTAATATGCAGATTGCATTTTCTTATGAGAGAATAATCCAAACCTGAATGTTATAGTGTAAATAGACTTACCTTTGTAAAATAAAGCAATTTTGCCTATAAGGACTCATTTGCACGCAATTGTCGACAAGCATGTAAAAACTGCTTGGCTGCGTGAAAATGATAGTAAATATGCAGTTTGCATTTTCTTATGAGAGAATGATCCAAACCTGAATGTTATAGTGTAAATAGACTTACCCTCTTGAAATAAAGCAATTTTGCCTATAAGGACTCATTTGCACCTAATTGTCTCAAAGCTTGTAAAAACTGCTTGTATGCGTTAAAATAATAGTTAATATGCAGTTTGCATTTTCTTATGAGAGAATGATCTAAACCTGAATGTTATAGTTTAAGTAAACTTACCTTTGTAAAATAAAGCAATTTTGCCTATATAGACTAATTTGCCCCTAATTGTCGTAAAGCATGTAAAAACTGCTTGTATGCGTTAAAATAATGGTTAATATGCAGTTTGCATTTTCTTATGAGAGAATGATCCAAACCTGAATGTTATAGTGTAAATAGATTTACCTTTGTAAAAAAAAGCAATTTTGCCTATAAGGACTCATTTGCACGCAATTGTCGTGAAGCATGTAAAAACTGCTTGTCTGCGTGAAAATGATAGTAAATATGCAGTTTGCATTTTCTTATGAGAGAATGATCCAAACCTGAACGTTATAGTGTAAATAGACTTACCCTCATGAAATAAAGCAATTTTGCCTATAAGGACTCATTTGCACGCAATTGTCGTGAAGCATGTAAAAACTGCTTGTCTGCGTTAAAATAATGGTTAATATGCAGTTTGCATTTTCTTATGAGAGAATGATCCAAACCTAAATGTTATAGTGTAAATAGACTAACCTTCATGAAATAAAGCAATTTTGCCTGAAAGGACTCATTTGCCCCTAATTGTCATAAAGCATGTAAAAACTGCTTGTCAGCGTTAAAATAATGGTTAAAATGCAGTTTGCATTTTCTTATGAGAGAATGATCCAAACCTGAATGTTATAGTGTAAATAGACTTACCTTCATGAAATAGAGCAATTTTGCCTATAAGGACTTATTTGCACCTTATTGTCATAAAGCATGTAAAAACTGCTTGTATGCGTTAAAATAATGTATAATATGCAGTTTGCATTTTCTTATGAGAGAATGATCCAAACCTGAATGTTATAGTGAAAATAGACTTACCTTTGTAAAATAAAGCAATTTTGCCTATGAGGACTCATTTGCACGCAATTGTCGTGAAGCATGTAAAAACTGCTTGTTTGCGTAAAAATGATAGTAAATATGCAGTTTGCATTTTCTTATGAGAGAATGATCCAAACCTGAATGTTATAGTGAAAATAGACTTACCTTTGTAAAATAAAGCAATTTTGCCTATGAGGACTCATTTGCACGCAATTGTCGTAAAGCATGTAAAAACTGCTTGTTTGCGTAAAAATGATAGTAAATATGCAGTTTGCATTTTCTTATGAGAGAATGATCCAAACCTAAATGTTATAGTGTAAATAGACTTACCCTCATGAAATAAAGCAATTTTGCCTATAAAGACTCATTTGCACCTAATTGTCGTAAAGCATGTAAAAACTGCTTGTCTGCGTTTAAATAATGGTTAATATGCAGTTTGGATTTTCTTATGAGAGAAAGATCCAAACCTGAATGTTATAGTGTAAATAGACTTACCTTCATGAAATAAAGCAATTTTGCCTATAAGGACTCATTTGCCCCTAATTGTCATAAAGCATGTAAAAACTGCTTGTATGCGTTAAAATAATGGTTAATATGCAGTTTGCATTTTCTTATGAGAGAATGATCCAAACCTGAATGTTATAGTGTAAATAGACTTACCTTTGTAAAATAAAGCAATTTTGCCTATAAGGACTCATTTGCACGCAATTGTCGTGAAGCATGTAAAAACTGCTTGTCTGCGTGAAAATGATAGTAAATATGCAGTTTGCATTTTCTTATGAGAGAATGATCCAAACCTGAACGTTATAGTGTAAATAGACTTACCCTCATGAAATAAAGCAATTTTGCCTATAAGGACTCATTTGCACGCAATTGTCGTGAAGCATGTAAAAACTGCTTGTCTGCGTTAAAATAATGGTTAATATGCAGTTTGCATTTTCTTATGAGAGAATGATCCAAACCTGAATGTTATAGTGTAAATAGACTAACCTTCATGAAATAAAGCAATTTTGCCTGAAAGGACTCATTTGCCCCTAATTGTCATAAAGCATGTAAAAACTGCTTGTCAGCGTTAAAATAATGGTTAATATGCAGTTTGCATTTTCTTATGAGAGAATGATCCAAACCTGAATGTTATAGTGTAAATAGACTTACCTTCATGAAATAAAGCAATTTTGCCTATAAGGACTTATTTGCCCCTTATTGTCATAAAGCATGTAAAAACTGCTTGTCTGCGTTTAAATAATGGTTAATATGCAGTTTGCATTTTCTTATGAAAGAATGATCCAAACCTAAATGTTATAGTGTAAATAGACTTACCCTCTTGAAATAAAGCAGTTTTGCCTATAAGGACTCATTTGCACCTAATTGTCATAAAGCTTGTAAAAACTGCTTGTATGCGTTAAAATAATAGTTAATATGCAGTTTGCATTTTCTTATGAGAGAATGATCTAAACCTGAATGTTATAGTTTAAGTAAACTTACCTTTGTAAAATAAAGCAATTTTGCCTATATAGACTAATTTGCCCCTAATTGTCGTAAAGCATGTAAAAACTGCTTGTATGCGTTAAAATAATGGTTAATATGCAGTTTGCATTTTCTTATGAGAGAATGATCCAAACCTGAATGTTATAGTGTAAATAGACTTACCCTCATGAAATAAAGTAATTTTGCCTATAAAGACTCATTTGCACCTAATTGTCGTAAAGCATGTAAAAACTGCTTGTCTGCGTTTAAAAAATGGTTAATATGCAGTTTGCATTTTCTTATGAGAGAATGATCCAAACCTGAATGTTATAGTGTAAATATACTTACCCTCATGAAATAAAGCAATTTTGCCTATAAAGACTCATTTGCACCTAATTGTCATAAAGCATGTAAAAACTGCTTGTATGCGTTAAATTAATGGTTAATATGCAGTTTGCATTTTCTTATGAGAGAATGATCCAAACCTGAATGTTATAGTGTAAATAGACTTACCTTTGTAAAAAAAAGCAATTTTGCCTATAAGGACTCATTTGCACGCAATTGTCGTGAAGCATGTAAAAACTGCTTGTCTGCGTGAAAATGATAGTAAATATGCAGTTTGCATTTTATTATGAGAGAAAGATCCAAACCTGAATGTTATAGTGTAAATAGACTTACCTTCATGAAATAAAGCAATTTTGCCTATAAGGACTCATTTGCCCCTAATTGTCATAAAGCATGTAAAAACTGCTTGTATGCGTTAAAATGATAGTAAATATGCAGTTTGCATTTTCTTATGAGAGAATGATCCAAACCTGAACGTTATAGTGTAAATAGACTTACCCTCATAAAATAAAGCAATTTTGCCTATAAAGATTCATTTGCACCTAATTGTCGTAAAGCATGTGAAAACTGCTTGTCTGCGTTTAAATAATGGTTAATATGCAGTTTACATTTTCTTATGAGAGATTGATCCAAACCTGAAGGTTATAGTGTAAACAGACTTACCTTTGTAAAATAAAGCAATTTTGCCTATAAGGACTCATTTGCACGCAATTGTCTTGAAGCATGTAAAAACTGCTTGTCTGCATTAAAATAATGGTTAATATGCAGTTTGCATTTTCTTATGAGAAAATGATCCAAACCTGAATGTTATAGTATAAATAGACTTACCTTCATGAAATAAAGCAATTTTGCCTATAAGGACTCATTTGCCCCTAATTGTCATAAAGCATGTAAAAACTGCTTGTCAGCGTTAAAATAATGGTTAATATGCAGTTTGCATTTTCTTATGAGAGAATGATCCAAACCTGAATGTTATAGTGTAAATAGACTTACCTTCATGAAATAAAGCAATTTTGCCTATAAAGACTCATTTGCACCTAATTGTCGTAAAGCATGTAAAAACTGCTTGTCATCGTTTAAATAATGGTTAATATGCAGTTTGCATTTTCTTATGAGAGAAAGATCCAAACCTGAATGTTATAGTGTAAATAGACATACCTTCATGAAATAAAGCAATTTTGCCTATAAGGACTCATTTGCCCCTAATTGTCATAAAGCATGTAAAAACTGCTTGTATGCGTTAAAATAATGGTTAATATGCAGTTTGCATTTTCTTATGAGAGAAAGATCCAAACCTGAATGTTATAGTGTAAATAGACTTACCTTCATGAAATAAAGCAATTTTGCCTATAAGGACTCATTTGCACGCAATTGTCGTGAAGCATATAAAAACTGCTTGTCTGAGTTAAAATAATGGTTAATATGCAGTTTGCATTTTCTTATGAGAGAATGATCCAAACCTGAATGTTATAGTGAAAGTAGACTTACCTTTGTGAAATAAAACAATTTTGCCTTTAAGGACTTTTTTCCACCTAATTGTCGTAAAACATGTGAAAACTGCTTGTCTGCGTGAAAATGATAGTAAATATGCAGTTTGCATTTTCTTATGAGAGAAAGATCCAAACCTGAATGTTATAGTGTAAATATACTTACCTTCATGAAATAAAGCAATTTTGCCTATAAGGACTCATTTGCCCCTAATTGTCATAAAGCATGTAAAAACTGCTTGTCAGCGTTAAAATAATGGTTAATATGCAGTTTGCATTTTCTTATGAGAGAATGATCCAAACCTGAATGTTATAGTGTAAATAGACTTACCTTCATGAAATAAAGCAATTTTGCCTATAAAGACTCATTTGCACCTAATTGTCATAAAGCATGTAAAAACTGCTTGTATGCGTTAAAATGATAGTAAATATGCAGTTTGCATTTTCTTATGAGAGAATGACCCAAACCTGAATGTTATAGTGTAAATAGATTTACCTTTGTAAAATAAAGCAATTTTGCCTATTAGGACTCATTTGCACGCAATTGTCGTGAAGCATGTAAAAACTGCTTGTCTGCGTGAAAATGATAGTAAATTTGCAGTTTGCATTTTCTTATGAGAGAATGATCTAAACCTGAATGTTATAGTGTGAATAGACTGACCTTTGTAAAATAAAGCAATTTTGCCTATAAAGACTCATTTGCACCTAATTGTCGTGAAGCATGTAAAAACTGCTTGTATGCGTTAAAATGATAGTAAATATGCAGTTTGCATTTTCTTATGAGAGAAAGATCCAAACCTGAATGTTATAGTGTAAATAGACTTACCCTCATGAAATAAAGCAATTTTGCCTATAAGGACTCATTTGCACCTACTTGTCATAAAGCTTGTAAAAACTGCGTGTATGCGTTAAAATAATAGTTAATATGCAGTTTGCATTTTCTTATGAGAGAATGATCTAAACCTGAATGTTATAGTTTAAGTAAACTTACCTTTGTAAAATAAAGCAATTTTGCCTATAAGGACTTATTTGCCCCTAATTGTCATAAAGCATGTAAAAACTGCTTGTATGCGTTAAAATAATGGTTAATATTCAGTTTGCATTTTCTTATGAGAGAATGATCCAAACCTGAATGTTATAGTGAAAATAGACTTACATTTGTAAAATAAAGCAATTTTGCCTATAAGGACTCATTTGCACGCAATTGTCGTAAAGCATGTAAAAACTGCTTGTCTGCGTGAAAATGATAGTAAATATGCAGTTTGCATTTTCTTATGAGAGAATGATCCAAACCTGAACGTTATAGTGTAAATAGACTTACCCTCATAAAATAAAGCAATTTTGCCTATAAGGACTCATTTGCACGCAATTGTCGTGAAGCATGTAAAAACTGCTTGTCTGCGTTAAAATAATAGCTAATATGCAGTTTGCATTTTCTTATGAGGGAATGATCCAAACCTGAATGTTATAGTGTAAATAGACTAACCTTCATGAAATAAAGCAATTTTGCCTATAAGGACTCATTTGCCCCTAATTGTCATAAAGCATGTAAAAACTGCTTGTCAGCGTTAAAATAATGGTTAATATGCAGTTTGCATTTTCTTATGAGAGAATGACCCAAACCTGAATGTTATAGTGTAAATAGACTTACCCTCATGAAATAAAGCATTTTTGCCCTTAAGGACTCATTTGCACCTAATTGTCATAAAGCTTGTAAAAACTGCTTGTATGCGTTAAAATAATAGTTAATATGCAGTTTGCATTTTCTTATGAGAGAATGATCTAAACCTGAATGTTATAGTTTAAGTAAACTTACCTTTGTAAAATAAAGCAATTTTGCCTATATAGACTAATTTTCCCCTAATTGTTGTAAAGCATGTAAAAACTGCTTGTATGCGTTAAAATAATGGTTGATATGCAGTTTGCATTTTCTTATGAGAGAATGATCCAAACCTGAATGTTATAGTGTAAATAGATTTACCTTTGTAAAATAAAGCAATTTTGCCTATAAGGACTCATTTGCACGCAATTGTCGTGAAGCATGTAAAAACTGCTTGTCTGCGTGAAAAAGATAGGAAATTTGCAGTTTGCATTTTCTTATGAGAGAATGATCCAAACCTGAATGTTATAGTGTAAATAGACTTACCCTCATGAAATAAAGCAATTTTGCTCATAAAGACTCATTTGCACCTAATTGTCGTAAAGCATGTAAAAACTGCTTGTCTGCGTTTAAAAAATGGTTAATATGCAGTTTGCATTTTCTTATGAGAGAATGATCCAAACCTGAATGTTATAGTGTAAATATACTTACCCTCATGAAATAAAGCAATTTTGCCTATAAAGACTCATTTGCACCTAATTGTCATAAAGCATGTAAAAACTGCTTGTATGCGTTAAAATAATGGTTAATATGCAGTTTGCATTTTCTTATGAGAGAATGATCCAAACCTGAATGTTATAGTGTAAATAGACTTACCTTTGTAAAAAAAAGCAATTTTGCCTATAAGGACTCATTTGCACGCAATTGTCGTGAAGCATGTAAAAACTGCTTGTCTG
Source organism: Xanthostigma xanthostigma (assembly GCA_963575645.1). Classification (NCBI taxonomy): domain Eukaryota; kingdom Metazoa; phylum Arthropoda; class Insecta; order Raphidioptera; family Raphidiidae; genus Xanthostigma; species Xanthostigma xanthostigma. The sequence continues at coordinate 32,407,075 of OY754470.1, read as the reverse complement.
CGTGAAAATGATAGTAAATATGCAGTTTGCATTTTCTTATGAGAGAAAGATCCAAACCTGAATGTTATAGTGTAAATAGACTTACCTTCATGAAATAAAGCAATTTTGCCTATAAGGACTCATTTGCCCCTAATTGTCATAAAGCATGTAAAAACTGCTTGTATGCGTTAAAATGATAATAAATATGCAGTTTGCATTTTCTTATGAGAGAATGATCCAAACCTGAACGTTATAGTGTAAATAGACTTACCCTCATAAAATAAAGCAATTTTGCCTATAAAGATTCATTTGCACCTAATTGTCGTAAAGCATGTGAAAACTGCTTGTCTGCGTTTAAATAATGGTTAATATGCAGTTTGCATTTTCTTATGAGAAAATGATCCAAACCTGAATGTTATAGTATAAATAGACTTACCTTCATGAAATAAAGCAATTTTGCCTATAAGGACTCATTTGCCCCTAATTGTCATAAAGCATGTAAAAACTGCTTGTATGCGTTAAAATAATGGTTAATATGCAGTTTGCATTTTCTTATGAGAGAATGATCCAAACCTGAATGTTATAGTGTAAATAGACTTACCTTTGTAAAAAAAAGCAATTTTGCCTATAAGGACTCATTTGCACGCAATTGTCGTGAAGCATGTAAAAACTGCTTGTCTGCGTGAAAATGATAGTAAATATGCAGTTTGCATTTTCTTATGAGAGAAAGATCCAAACCTGAATGTTATAGTGTAAATAGACTTACCTTCATGAAATAAAGCAATTTTGCCTATAAGGACTCATTTGCCCCTAATTGTCATAAAGCATGTAAAAACTGCTTGTATGCGTTAAAATGATAGTAAATATGCAGTTTGCATTTTCTTATGAGAGAATGATCCAAACCTGAACGGTATAGTGTAAAAAGACTTACCCTCATAAAATAAAGCAATTTTGCCTATAAAGATTCATTTGCACCTAATTGTCGTAAAGCATGTGAAAACTGCTTGTCTGCGTTTAAATAATGGTTAATATGCAGTTTGCATTTTCTTATGAGAGATTGATCCAAACCTGAAGGTTATAGTGTAAACAGACTTACCTTTGTAAAATAAAGCAATTTTGCCTATAAGGACTCATTTGCACGCAATTGTCTTGAAGCATGTAAAAACTGCTTGTCTGCGTTAAAATAATGGTTAATATGCAGTTTGCATTTTCTTATGAGAAAATGATCCATACCTGAATTTTATAGTATAAATAGACTTACCTTCATGAAATAAAGCAATTTTGCCTATAAGGACTCATTTGCCCCTAATTGTCATAAAGCATGTAAAAACTGCTTGTCAGCGTTAAAATAATGGTTAATATGCAGTTTGCATTTTCTTATGAGAGAATGATCCAAACCTGAATGTTATAGTGTAAATAGACTTACCTTCATGAAATAAAGCAATTTTGCCTATAAAGACTCATTTGCACCTAATTGTCGTAAAGCATGTAAAAACTGCTTGTCATCGTTTAAATAATGGTTAATATGCAGTTTGCATTTTCTTATGAGAGAAAGATCCAAACCTGAATGTTATAGTGTAAATAGACATACCTTCATGAAATAAAGCAATTTTGCCTATAAGGACTCATTTGCCCCTAATTGTCATAAAGCATGTAAAAACTGCTTGTATGCGTTAAAATAATGGTTAATATGCAGTTTGCATTTTCTTATGAGAGAAAGATCCAAACCTGAATGTTATAGTGTAAATAGACTTACCTTCATGAAATAAAGCAATTTTGCCTATAAGGACTCATTTGCACGCAATTGTCGTGAAGCATATAAAAACTGCTTGTCTGAGTTAAAATAATGGTTAATATGCAGTTTGCATTTTCTTATGAGAGAATGATCCAAACCTGAATGTTATAGTGAAAGTAGACTTACCTTTGTGAAATAAAACAATTTTGCCTTTAAGGACTTTTTTCCACCTAATTGTCGTAAAACATGTGAAAACTGCTTGTCTGCGTGAAAATGATAGTAAATATGCAGTTTGCATTTTCTTATGAGAGAAAGATCCAAACCTGAATGTTATAGTGTAAATATACTTACCTTCATGAAATAAAGCAATTTTGCCTATAAAGACTCATTTGCACCTAATTGTCATAAAGCATGTAAAAACTGCTTGTATGCGTTAAAATGATAGTAAATATGCAGTTTGCATTTTCTTATGAGAGAATGACCCAAACCTGAATGTTATAGTGTAAATAGATTTACCTTTGTAAAATAAAGCAATTTTGCCTATTAGTACTCATTTGCACGCAATTGTCGTGAAGCATGTAAAAACTGCTTGTCTGCGTGAAAATGATAGTAAATTTGCAGTTTGCATTTTCTTATGAGAGAATGATCTAAACCTGAATGTTATAGTGTGAATAGACTGACCTTTGTAAAATAAAGCAATTTTGCCTATAAAGACTCATTTGCACCTAATTGTCGTGAAGCATGTAAAAACTGCTTGTATGCGTTAAAATGATAGTAAATATGCAGTTTGCATTTTCTTATGAGAGAAAGATCCAAACCTGAATGTTATAGTGTAAATAGACTTACCCTCATGAAATAAAGCAATTTTGCCTATAAGGACTCATTTGCACCTACTTGTCATAAAGCTTGTAAAAACTGCGTGTATGCGTTAAAATAATAGTTAATATGCAGTTTGCATTTTCTTATGAGAGAATGATCTAAACCTGAATGTTATAGTTTAAGTAAACTTACCTTTGTAAAATAAAGCAATTTTGCCTATAAGGACTTATTTGCCCCTAATTGTCATAAAGCATGTAAAAACTGCTTGTATGCGTTAAAATAATGGTTAATATTCAGTTTGCATTTTCTTATGAGAGAATGATCCAAACCTGAATGTTATAGTGAAAATAGACTTACATTTGTAAAATAAAGCAATTTTGCCTATAAGGACTCATTTGCACGCAATTGTCGTAAAGCATGTAAAAACTGCTTGTCTGCGTGAAAATGATAGTAAATATGCAGTTTGCATTTTCTTATGAGAGAATGATCCAAACCTGAACGTTATAGTGTAAATAGACTTACCCTCATAAAATAAAGCAATTTTGCCTATAAGGACTCATTTGCACGCAATTGTCGTGAAGCATGTAAAAACTGCTTGTCTGCGTTAAAATAATAGCTAATATGCAGTTTGCATTTTCTTATGAGGGAATGATCCAAACCTGAATGTTATAGTGTAAATAGACTAACCTTCATGAAATAAAGCAATTTTGCCTATAAGGACTCATTTGCCCCTAATTGTCATAAAGCATGTAAAAACTGCTTGTCAGCGTTAAAATAATGGTTAATATGCAGTTTGCATTTTCTTATGAGAGAATGACCCAAACCTGAATGTTATAGTGTAAATAGACTTACCCTCATGAAATAAAGCATTTTTGCCCTTAAGGACTCATTTGCACCTAATTGTCATAAAGCTTGTAAAAACTGCTTGTATGCGTTAAAATAATAGTTAATATGCAGTTTGCATTTTCTTATGAGAGAATGATCTAAACCTGAATGTTATAGTTTAAGTAAACTTACCTTTGTAAAATAAAGCAATTTTGCCTATATAGACTAATTTTCCCCTAATTGTTGTAAAGCATGTAAAAACTGCTTGTATGCGTTAAAATAATGGTTGATATGCAGTTTGCATTTTCTTATGAGAGAATGATCCAAACCTGAATGTTATAGTGTAAATAGATTTACCTTTGTAAAATAAAGCAATTTTGCCTATAAGGACTCATTTGCACGCAATTGTCGTGAAGCATGTAAAAACTGCTTGTCTGCGTGAAAAAGATAGTAAATTTGCAGTTTGCATTTTCTTATGAGAGAATGATCCAAACCTGAATGTTATAGTGTAAATAGACTTACCCTCATGAAATAAAGCAATTTTGCTCATAAAGACTCATTTGCACCTAATTGTCGTAAAGCATGTAAAAACTGCTTGTCTGCGTTTAAATAATGGTTAATATGCAGTTTGCATTTTCTTATGAGAGAATGATCCAAACCTGAATGTCATAGTGTAAATAGACTTACCTTCATGAAATAAAGCAATTTTGCCTATAAGGACTCATTTGCCCCTAATTGTCATAAAGCATGTAAAAACTGCTTGTATGCGTTAAAATAATGGTTAATATGCAGATTGCATTTTCTTATGAGAGAATGATCCAAACCTGAATGTTATAGTGTAAATAGACTTACCTTTGTAAAATAAAGCAATTTTGCCTATAAGGACTCATTTGCACGCAATTGTCGTGAAGCATGTCAAAACTGCTTGTCTGCGTGAAAATGATAGTAAATATGGAGTTTGCATTTTCTTATGAGAGAATGATCCAAACCTGAATGTTATAGTGTAAATATACTTACCCTCATATAATAAAGCAATTTTGCTTATAAAGACTCATTTGCACCCAATTGTCTTAAAGCATGTAAAAACTGCTTGTATGCGTTAAAATAATGGTTAATATGCAGATTGCATTTTCTTATGAGAGAATGATCCAAACCTGAATGTTATAGTGTAAGTAAACTTACCTTTGTGAAATAAAGCAATTTTGCCTATAAGGACTTATTTGCACCTAATTGTCGTAAAGCATGTAAAAACTGCTTGTTGCGTTAAAATAATGGTTAATATGCAGTTTGCATTTTCCTATGAGAGAATGATCCAAACTTGAATATTATAGTGTAAATAGACTAACCTTCATGAAATAAAGCAATTTTGCCTATAAGGACCCATTTGCCCCGAATTGTCATAAAGCATGTAAAAACTGCTAGTATGCGTTAAAATAATGGTTAATATGCAGTTTGCCATTTCTTATGAAAGAATGATCCAAACCTGAATGTTATAGTGTAAATAGACTTACCTTTGTAAAATAAAGCAATTTTGCCTATAAGGACTCATTTGCACGCAATTGTCGTGAAGCATGTAAAAACTGTTTGTCTGCGTTAAAATAATGGTTAATATGCAGTTTGCATTTTCTTATGAGAGAATGATCCAACCCTGAATATTATAGTGAAAGTAGACTTACCTTTGTGAAATAAAGCAATTCTGCCTATAAGGACACATTTGCACCTAATTGTCATAAAGCATGTAAATACTGCTTGTCTGCGTGAAAAAAATAGGAAATGATCAGTTTGCATTATCTTTTGAGAAAATGATCCAAACCTGAATGTTATAATATAAATAGACTTACCTTTGTAAAATAAAGCAATTTTGCCTATAAGGACTCATTTGCACGCAATTGTCGTGAAGCATGTAAAAACTGCTTGTCTGCGTTAAAATAATGGTTAATATGCAGTTTGCATTTTCTTATGAGAGAATGATCCAACCCTGAATATTATAGTGAAAGTAGACTTACCTTTGTGAAATAAAGCAATTCTGCCTATTAGGACACATTTGCACCTAATTGTCATAAAGCATGTAAATACTGCTTGTCTGCGTGAAAATAATAGGAAATTATCAGTTTGCATTATCTTTTGAGAGAATGATCCAAACTTGAATGTTATAGTGTAAGTAGACTTACCTTCATGAAATAAAGCAATTTTGCCTATAAGGACTCATTTGCACCTAATTGTCATAAAGCCTGTAAATACTGCTTGTCTGAGTGAAAATAATAGGAAATGATCAGTTTGCATTATCTTTTGCGAAAATGATCCAAACCTGAATGTTATAGTGTAAATAGACTTACCTTTCTAAAATAAAGGAATTTTGCCTATAAGGACTCATTTGCACGCAATTGTCGTGAAGCATGTAAAAACTGCTTGTCAGCGTTAAAATAATGGTTAATATGCAGTTTGCGATTTCTTATAAGAGAATGATCTAAACCTGAATGTTATAGTGTAAATAGACTTACCTTCATGAAATAAAGCAATTTTGCCTATAAGGACTTATTTGCCTCTTATTGTCATAAAGTATGTAAAAACTGCTTGTATGCGTTAAAATAATGTATAATATGCAGTTTGCATTTTCTTCTGAGAGAATGATCCAAACCTGAATATTATAGTGAAAATAGATTTACCTTTGTAAAATAAAGCAATTTTGCCTATAAGGACTCATTTGCACGCAATTGTCGTGAAGCATGTAAAAACTGCTTGTCTGCGTTAAAATAATGGTTAATATGCAGTTTGCATTTTCTTATGAGAGAATGATCCAAACCTGAATGTTATAGTATAAATAGACTTACCCTCATGAAATAAAGCAATTTTGCCTATAAAGACTCATCTGCACCTAATTGTTATAAAGCATTTAAAAACTGCTTGTATGCGTTAAAATGATAGTAAATGTATGCAGTTTGCATTTTCTTATGAGAGAATGACCCAAACCTGAATGTTATAGTGTAAATAGACTTACCCTCATGAAATAATGAAATTTTGCCTATAAGGACTCATTTGCACCTAATTGTCATAAAGCTTGTAAAAACTGCTTGTAGGCGTTAAAATAATAGTTAATATGCAGTTTGCATTTTCTTATGAGAGAATGATCTAAACCTGAATGTTATAGTTTAAGTAAACTTACCTTTGTAAAATAAAGCAATTTTGCCTATATAGACTAATTTGCCCCTAATTGTCGTAAAGCATGTAAAAACTGCCTGTATGCGTTAAAATAATGGTTAATATGCAGTTTGCATTTTCTTATGAGAGAATGATCTAAACTTGAATGTTATAGTGTAAATAGACTTACCTTTCTAAAATAAAGCAATTTTGCCTATAAGGACTTATTTGCACGCAATTGTCGTGAAGCCTGTAAAAACTGCTTGTCTGCGTTAAAATAATGGTTAATATGCAGTTTGCATTTTCTTATGAGAGAATGATCCAAACATGAATGTATAGTGTAAATAGACTTACCTTCATAAAATAAAGCAATTTTGCTTATAAGGACTTATTTGCCTCTTATTGTCATAAAGCATGTAAAAACTGCTTGTATGCGTTAAAATAATGTATAATATGCAGTTTGCATTTTCTTCTGAGAGAATGATCCAAACCTGAATGTTATAGTGAAAATAGATTTACCTTTGTAAAATAAAGCAATTTTGCCTATAAGGACTCATTTGCACGCAATTGTCGTGAAGCATGTAAAAACTGCTTGTCTGCGTTAAAATAATGGTTAATATGCAGTTTGCATTTTCTTATGAGAGAATGATCCAAACCTGAATGTTATAGTATAAATTAACTTACCCTCATGAAATAAAGCAATTTTGCCTATAAAGACTCATCTGCACCTAATTGTCATAAAGCATGTAAAAACTGCTTGTATGCGTTAAAATGATAGTAAATATATGCAGTTTGCATTTTCTTATGAGAGAATGACCCAAACCTGAATGTTATAGTGTAAATAGACTTACCCTCATGAAATAATGCAATTTTGCCTATAAGGACTCATTTGCACCTAATTGTCATAAAGCTTGTAAAAACTGCTTGTAGGCGTTAAAATAATAGTTAATATGCTGTTTGCATTTTCTTATGAGAGAATGATCTAAACCTGAATGTTATAGTTTAAGTAAACTTACCTTTGTAAAATAAAGCAATTTTGCCTATATAGACTAATTTGCCCCTAATTGTCGTAAAGCATGTAAAAACTGCTTGTATGCGTTAAAATAATGGTTAATATGCAGTTTGCATTTTCTTATGAGAGAATGATCCAAACCGGAATGTTATAGTGTAAATAGACTTAACTTTGTAAAATAAAGCAATTTTGCCTATAAGGACTCATTTGCACGCAATTGTCGTGAAGCATGTAAAAACTGCTTGTCTGCGTGAAAATGATAGTAAAAATGCAGTTTGCATTTTCTTGTGAGTGAATGATCCAAACCTGAATGTTATAGTGTAAATAGACTTACCCTCATGAAATAAAGCAATTTTGCCTATAAAGACTCATTTGCACCTAATTGTCGTAAAGCATGTAAAAACTGCTTGTCTGCGTTTAAATAATGGTTAATATGCAGTTTGCATTTTCTTATGAGAGAATGATCCAAACCTGAATGTTATACCTTTGTAAAATAAAGCAATTTTGCCTATAAGGACTCATTTGCACGCAATTGTCGTGAAGCATGTAAAAACTGCTTTTCTGCGTGAAAATGATAGAAAATATGAAGTTTGCATTTTTTTATGAGAGAATGATCCAAACCTAAATGTTATAGTGTAAATAGACTTACCTTTGTAAAATAAAGCAATTTTGCCTATAAAGACTCATTTGCACGCAATTGTCGTGAAGCATGTAAAAACTGCTTGTCTGCGTTAAAATAATGGTTAATATGCAGTTTGCATTTTCTTATGAGAGAATGATCCAAACCTGAATGTTATAGTGTAAATAGACTTACCTTCATGAAATAAAGCAATTTTGCCTATAAGGACTTATTTGCCTCTAATTGTCATAAAGCATGTAAAAACTGCTTGTCAGCGTTAAAATAATGGTTAATATGCAGTTTGCATTTTCTTATGAGAGAATGATCCATACCTGAATGGTATAGTGTAAATAGACTTACCCTCATGAAATAAAGCAATTTTGCCTATAAAGACTCATTTGCACCTAATTGTCATAAAGCATGTAAAAAACTGCTTGTATGCGATAAATGATAGTAATTATGCAGTTTGCATTTTCTTATGAGAGAATGATTAAAACCTGAATGTTATAGGTAAATAGACTTACCCTCATGAAATAAAGCAATTTTGCTTATATAGACTCATTTGCACCTAATTGTCATAAAGCTTGTAAAAACTGCTTGTATGCGTTAAAATAATAGTTGATATGCAGTTTGCATTTTCTTATTAGAGAATGATCTAAACCTGAATGTTATAGTTTAAGTAAACTTACCTTTGTAAAATAAAGCAATTTTGCCTATAAGGACTCATTTGCCCCTAATTGTCATAAAGCATGTAAAAACTGCTTGTATGCGTTAAAATAATGATTAATATGCCGTTTGCATTTTCTTATGAGAGAATGATCCAACCCTGAATATTATAGTGAAAGTAGACTTACCTTTGTGAATTAAAGCAATTCTGCCTATTAGGACACATTTGCACCTAATTGTCATAAAGCATGTAAATACTGCTTGTCTGCGTGAAAATAATAGGAAATTATCAGTTTGCATTATCTTTTGAGAGAATGATCCAAACTTGAATGTTATAGTGTAAGTAGACTTACCTTCATGAAATAAAGCAATTTTGCCTATAAGGACTCATTTGCACCTAATTGTCATAAAGCATGTAAATACTGCTTGTCTGAGTGAAAATAATAGGAAATGATCAGTTTGCTTTATCTTTTGAGAAAATGATCCAAACCTGAATGTTATAGTGTAAATAGACTTACCTTCATGAAATAAAGCAATTTTGCCTATAAGGACTCATTTGCCCCTAATTGTCATAAAGCATGTAAAAACTGCTTGTATGCGTTAAAATAATAGTTATTATGCAGTTTGCATTTTAGTATGAGAGAGTGATCTAAACCTGAATGTTATAGTTTAAGTAAACTTACCTTTGTAAAATAAAGCAATTTTGCCTATATAGACTCATTCGCCCCTAATTGTCATAAAGCATGTAAAAACTGCTTGTATGCGTTAAAATAATGTTTAATATGCAGTTTGCATTTTCTTATGAGAGAATGATCCAAACCTAAATGTTATAGTGAAAATAGACTAACCTTTGTAAAATAAAGCAATTTTTCCTATAAGGACTCATTTGCACGCAATTGTCGTGAAGCATGTAAAAACTGCTTGTATGCGTTAAAATGATAGTAAATATGCAGTTTGCATTTTCTTATGAGAGAATGATCCAAACCTAAATGTTATAGTGTAAATAGACTTACCCTCATGAAATAAAGCAATTTTGCCTATAAGGACTCTTTTGCACCTAATTGTCATAAAGCTTGTAAAAACTGCTTGTATGCGTTAAAATAATAGTTATTATGCAGTTTGCATTTTAGTATGAGAGAGTGATCTAAACCTGAATGTTATAGTTTAAGTAAACTTACCTTTGTAAAATAAAGCAATTTTGCCTATATAGACTCATTCGCCCCTAATTGTCATAAAGCATGTAAAAACTGCTTGTATGCGTTAAAATAATGTTTAATATGCAGTTTGCATTTTCTTATGAGAGAATGATCCAAACCTGAATGTTATAGTGTAAATAGACTAACCTTTGTAAAATAAAGCAATTTTGCCTATAAGGACTCATTTGCACGCAATTGTCGTGTAGCATATAAAAACTGCTTGTCTGCGTGAAAATGATAGTAAATATGCAGTTTGCATTTTCTTATGAGAGAATGATCCAAACCTGAATGTTATAGTGTAAATAGACTTACCCTCATGAAATAAAGCACTTTTGCCTATAAGGACTCATTTGCACCTAATTGTCGTAAAGCATGTAAAAACTGTTTGTCAGCGTTAAAATAATGGTTAATATGCAGTTTGCATTTTCTTATGAGAGAATGATCCAAACCTGAATGTTATAGTGTAAATAGACTTACCTTAATGAAATAAAGCAATTTTGCCTATAAGGACTCATTTGCCCCTAATTGTCATAAAGCATGTAAAAACTGCTTGTATGCGTTAAAATAATGGTAAATATGCAGTTTGCATTTTCTTATGAGAGAATGATCCAAACCTGAATGTTATAGTGAAAATAGACTTACCTTTGTAAAATAACGCAATTTTGCCTATAAGGACTCATTTGCACGCAATTGTCGTGAAGCATGTAAAAACTGCTTGTCTGCAATAAAATAATGGTTAATATGCAGTTTGCATTTTCTTATGGGAGAATGATCCAAACCTGAATGTTATAGTGTAAATGGACTAACCTTCATGAAATAAAGCAATTTTGCCTATAAGGACTCATTTGCCCTTAATTGTCATAAAGCATGTAAAAACTGCTTGTATGCGTTAAAATGATGGTTAATATGCAGATTGCATTTTCTTATGAGAGAATGATCCATACCTGAATGTTATAGTGTAAATAGACTTACTCTCATGAAATAAAGCAATTTTGCCTATAAGGACACATTTGCACCTAATTGTCATAAAGCATGTAAAAACTGCTTGTATGCGTTGAAATAATGGTTAATATGCAGTTTGCATTTTCTTAGGAGAGAATGATTTAAACCTGAATGTCATAGTGTAAATAGACTTACCCTCATGAAATAAAGCAATTTTGCTTATAAGGACTCATTTGCACCTAATTGTCGTAAAGCATGAAAAAACTGCTTGTCTGCGTTTAAATAATGGTTAATATGCAGTTTGCATTTTCTTATGAGAGAATGATCCAAACCTGAATGTTATAGTATAAATAGACTTACCTTCATGAAATAAAGCAATTTTACCTATAAGGACTCATTTGCCCCTAATTGTCATAAAGCATGTAAAAACTGCTTGTATGCGTTAAAATAATGGTTAATATGCAGTTTGCATTTTCTTATGAGAGAATGATCCAAACCTGAATGTTAGAGTGTAAATAGACTTACCTTTGTAAAATAAAGCAATTTTGCCTATGACGACTCATTTGCACGCAATTGTCGTGAAGCATGTAAAAACTGCTAGTCTGCGTAAAAATGATAGTAAATATGCAGTTTGCATTTTCTTATGAGAGAATGATCCAAACCTTAAGTTATAGTGTAAATAGACTTACCTTTGTAAAATAAAGCAATTTTGCTTATAAGGACTCATTTGCACGCAATTGTCGTGAAGCATATAAAAACTGCTTGTCTGCGTTAAAATAATGGTTAATATGCAGTTTGCATTTTCTTATGAGAGAGAGATCCAAACCTGAATGTTATAGTGTAAATAGACTTACCTTTGTAAAATAAAGCAATTTTGCCTATAAGGACTTATTTGCACGCAATTGTCGTGAAGCATGTAAAAAGTAAAAACTGCTTGTCTGCGTGAAAATGATAGTAAATATGCAGTTTGCATTTTCATATGAGAGAATGATCCAAACCTGAATGTTATAGTGAAAATAGACTAACCTTTGTAATATAACGTAATTTTGCCTATAAGGACTCATTTGCACGCAATTGTCGTGAAGCATGTAAAAACTGCTTGTCTGCGTTAAAATGATAGTAAATATGCAGTTTGCATTTTCTTATGAGAGAATGATCCAAACCTGAATGTTTTAGTGTAAATAGACTTACCCTCATGAAATAAAGCAATTTTGCCTATAAAGACTCATTTGCACCTAATTGTCATAAAGCATGTAAAAACTGCTTGTATGCGTTAAAATGATAGTAAATATGCAGTTTGCATTTTCTTATGAGAGAATGATCCAAACCTGAATGTTATAGTGAAAATAGACTAACCTTTGTAAAATAACGCAATTTTGCCAATAAGGACTCATTTGCACGCAATTGTCGTGAAGCATGTAAAAACTGCTTGTCTGCGTGAAAATGATAGTAAATATGCAGTTTGCATTTTCTTATGAGAGAATGATCCAAACCTGAACGTTATAGTGTAAATAGACTTACCCTCATGAAATAAAGCAATTTTGCTTATAAAGATTCATTTGCACCTAATTGTCGTAAAGCATGTGAAAACTGCTTGTCTGCGTTTAAATAATGGTTAATATGCAGTTTGCATTTTCTTATGAGAGAATGATCCAAACCTGAATGTTATAGTGTAAATAGACATACCCTCATGAAATAATGCACTTTTGCCTATAAGGCCTCATTTGCACCTAATTGTCGTAAAGCATGTAAAAACTGCTTGTCAGCGTTAAAATAATGGTTAATATGCAGTTTGCATTTTCTTATGAGAGAATGATCTAAACCTGAATGTTATAGTGTAAATAGACTTACCTTAATGAAATAAAGCAATTTTGCTTATAAGGACTCATTTGCCCCTAATTGTCATAAAGCATGTAAAAACTGCTTGTATGCGTTAAAATAATGGTAAATATGCAGTTTGCATTTTCTTATGAGAGAATGATCCAAACCTGAATGTTATAGTGAAAATAGACTTATTCTCATGAAATAAAGCAATTTTGCCTATAAAGACTCATTTGCACCTAATTGTCGTAAAGCATGTAAAAACTGCTTGTCTGCGTTTAAATAATGGTTAATATGCAGTTTGCATTTTCTTATGAGAGAATGATCCAAACCTGAATGTTATAGTGTAAATAGACTTACCTTCATGAAATAAAGCAATTTTGCCTATAAGGACTCATTTGCCCCTAATTGTCATAAAGCATGTAAAAACTGCTTGTATGCGTTAAAATAATGGTTAATATGCAGATTGCATTTTCTTATGAGAGAATGATCCAAACCTGAATGTTATAGTGTAAATAGACTTACCTTTGTAAAATAACGCAATTTTGCCTATAAGGACTCATTCGCACGCAATTGTCGTGAAGCATGTAAAAACTGCTTGTCTGCGTTAAAATAATGGTTAATATGCAGTTTGCATTTTCTTATGAGAGAATGATCCAACCTGAATGTTATAGTGAAAGTAGACTTACCTTTGTGAAATAAAACAATTTTGCCTTTAAGGACTTATTTGCACCTAATTGTCGTAAACCATGTAAAAACTGCTTGTCTGCGTGAAAATGATAGTCAATATTCAGTTTGCATTTTCTTATGAGAGAATGATCCAAACCTGTTGGTATAGTGTAAATAGACTTACCCTCACGAAATAAAGCAATTTTGCCTATAGGGATTCATTTGCACCTAATTGTCATAAAGCATGTAAAAACTGCTTGTATGCGTTAAAATAATAGTTAATATGCAGTTTGCATTTTCTTGTGAGAGAATGATCCAAACCTGAATGTTATAGTGTAAGTAAACTTACCTTTGTGAAATAAAGCAATTTTGCCTATAAGGACTCATTTGCACCTAATTGTCGTAAAGCATGTAAAAACTGCTTGTCTGCAATAAAATAATGGTTAATATGCAGTTTGCATTTTCTTATGAGAGAATAATCCAAACCTGAATGTTATAGTGTAAATGGACTAACCTTCATGAAATAAAGCAATTTTGCCTATAAGGACCCATTTGCCCCTAATTGTCATAAAGCATGTAAAAACTGCTTGTATGCGTTAAAATAATGGTTAATATGCAGTTTTCATTTTCTTATGAGAGAATGATCCAAACCTGAATGTTATAGTGTAAATAGACTTACCCTCATGAAATAAAGCAATTTTGCCTATAAGGACACATTTGCACCTAATTGTCATAAAGCATGTAAAAACTGCTTGTATGCGTTGAAATAATGGTTAATATGCAGTTTGCATTTTCTTAGGAGAGAATGATTTTAACCTGAATGTCATAGTGTAAATAGATTTACCCTCATGAAATAAAGCAATTTTGCTTATAAGGACTCATTTGCACCTAATTGTCGTAAAGCATGAAAAAACTGCTTGTCTGCGTTTAAATAATGGTTAATATGCAGTTTGCATTTTCTTATGAGAGAATGATCCAAACCTGAATGTTAGAGTGTAAATAGACTTACTCTTGTAAAATAAAGCAATTTTGCCTATGACGACTCATTTGCACGCAATTGTCGTGAAGCATGTAAAAACTGCTAGTCTGCGTAAAAATGATAGTAAATATGCAGTTTGCATTTTCTTATGAGAGAATGATCCAAACCTTAATGTTATAGTGTAAATAGACTTACCTTTATAAAATAAAGCAATTTTGCTTATAAGGACTTATTTGCACGCAATTGTCGTGAAGCATGTAAAAAGTAAAAACTGCTTGTCTGCGTGAAAATGATAGTAAATATGCAGTTTGCATTTTCATATGAGAGAATGATCCAAACCTGAATGTTATAGTGAAAATAGACTAACCTTTGTAATATAACGCAATTTTGCCTATAAGGACTCATTTGCACGCAATTGTCGTGAAGCATGTAAAAACTGCTTGTCTGCGTTAAAATTATGGTTAATATGCAGTTTGCATTTTCTTATGAGAGAATGATCCAAACCTGAATGTTTTAGTGTAAATAGACTTACCCTCATGAAATAAAGCAATTTTGCCTATAAAGACTCATTTGCACCTAATTGTCATAAAGCATGTAAAAACTGCTTGTATGCGTTAAAATGACAGTAAATATGCAGTTTGCATTTTCTTATGAGAGAATGATCCAAACCTGAATGTTATAGTGTAAATAGACTTACCCTCATGAAATAAAGCAATTTTGCCTATAAGGACTCATTTGCATCTAATTGTCATAAAGCTTGTAAAAACTGCGTGTATGCGTTAAAATAATAGTTAATATGCAGTTTGCATTTTCTTATGAGAGAATGATCTAAACCTGAATGCTATAGTGTAAATAGACTTACCTTTGTAAAATAAAGCAATTTTGCCTATAAGGTTTCATTTGCACGCAATTGTCGTGAACCATGTAAAAACTGCTTATTTGCGTTAAAATAATGGTTAATATGCAGTTTGCATTTTCTTATGAGAGAATGATCCAAACCTGAATGTTATAGTGTAAATAGACTTACCTTAATGAAATAAAGCAATTTTGCCTATAAGGACTCATTAATTGCATCTAATTGTCATAAAGCATGTAAAAACTGCTTGTATGCGTTAAAATAATGGTTAATATGCAGTTTGCATTTTCTTATGAGAGAATGATCCAAACCTGAATGTTATAGTGAAAATAGACTAACCTTTGTAAAATAACGCAATTTTGCCTATAAGGACTCATTTGCACGCAATTGTCGTGTAGCATGTAAAAACTGCTTGTCTGCGTGAAAATGATAGTAAATATGCAGTTTGCATTTTCTTATGAGAGAATGATCCAAACCTGAACTTTATAGTGTAAATAGACTTAAACTCATGAAATAAAGCAATTTTGCCTATAAGGACACATTTGCACCTAATTGTCATAAAGCATGTAAAAACTGCTTGTATGCGTTGAAATAATGGTTAATATGCAGTTTGCATTTTCTTAGGAGAGAATGATTTAAACCTGAATGTCATAGTGTAAATAGACTTACCCTCATGAAATAAAGCAATTTTGCTTATAAGGACTCATTTGCACCTAATTGTCGTAAAGCATGAAAAAACTGCTTGTCTGCGTTTAAATAATGGTTAATATGCAGTTTGCATTTTCTTATGAGAGAATGATCCAAACCTGAATGTTATAGTATAAATAGACTTACCTTCATGAAATAAAGCAATTTTGCCTATAAGGACTCATTTGCCCCTAATTGTCATAAAGCATGTAAAAACTGCTTGTATGCGTTAAAATAATGGTTAATATGCAGTTTGCATTTTCTTATGAGAGAATGATCCAAACCTGAATGTTAGAGTGTAAATAGACTTACCTTTGTAAAATAAAGCAATTTTGCCTATGACGACTCATTTGCACGCAATTGTCGTGAAGCATGTAAAAACTGCTAGTCTGCGTAAAAATGATAGTAAATATGCAGTTTGCATTTTCTTATGAGAGAATGATCCAAACCTTAATGTTATAGTGTAAATAGACTTACCTTTGTAAAATAAAGCAATTTTGCTTATAAGGACTCATTTGCACGCAATTGTCGTGAAGCATATAAAAACTGCTTGTCTGCGTTAAAATAATGGTTAATATGCAGTTTGCATTTTCTTATGAGAGAATGATCCAAACCTGAATGTTATAATGAAAATAGACTAACCTTTGTAAAATAACGCAATTTTGCCTATAAGGACTCATTTGCACGCAATTGTCGTGAAGCATGTAAAAACTGCTTCGCTGCGTGAAAATGATAGTAAATATGCAGTTTGCATTTTCTTATGAGAGAATGATCCAAACCTGAACGTTATAGTGTAAATAGACTTACCCTCATGAAATAAAGCAATTTTGCTCATAAATATTCATTTGCACCTAATTGTCGTAAAGCATGTGAAAACTGCTTGCCTGCGTTTAAATAATGGTTAATATGCAGTTTGCATTTTCTTATGAGAGAATGATCCAAACCTGAATGTTATAGTGTAAATAGACATACCCTTATGAAATAATGCACTTTTGCCTATAAGGCCTCATTTGCACCTAATTGTCGTAAAGCATGTAAAAACTGCTTGTCAGCGTTAAAATAATGGTTAATATGCAGTTTGCATTTTCTTATGAGAGAACGATCCAAACCTGAATGTTATAGTGTAAATAGACTTACCTTAATGAAATAAAGCAATTTTGCCTATAAGGACTCATTTGCCCCTAATTGTCATAAAGCATGTAAAAACTGCTTGTATGCGTTAAAATAATGGTAAATATGCAGTTTGCATTTTCTTATGAGAGAATGATCCAAACCTGAATGTTATAGTGAAAATAGACTTACCTTTGTAAAATAACGCAATTTTGCCTATAAGGACTCATTTGCACGCAATTGTCGTGAAGCATGTAAAAACTGCTTGTCTGCGTTTAAATAATGGTTAATATGCAGTTTGCATTTTCTTATGAGAGAATGATCCAAACCTGAATGTTATAGTGTAAAAAGACTTACCTTCATGAAATAAAGCACTTTTGCCTATAAGGACTCATTTGCCCTTAATTGTCATAAAGCATGTAAAAACTGCTTGTATGCGTTAAAATAATGGTTAATATGCAGATTGCATTTTCTTATGAGAGAATGATCCAAACCTGAATGGTATAGTGTAAATAGACTTACCTTTGTAAAATAAATCAATTTTGCCTATAAGGACTCATTCGCACGCAATTGTCGTGAAGCATGTAAAAACTGCTTGTCTGCGTTAAAATAATGGTTAATATGCAGTTTGCATTTTCTTATGAGAGAATGATCCAACCTGAATGTTATAGTGACAGTAGACTTACCTTTGTGAAATAAAACAATTTTGCCTTTAAGGACTTATTTGCACCTAATTGTCGTAAACCATGTAAAAACTGCTTGTCTGCGTGAAAATGATGGTTAATATGCAGTTTTAATTTTCTTATGAGAGAATGATCCAAACCTGAATGTTATAGTGTAAATAGACTTACCCTCATGAAATAAAGCAATTTTGCCTATAAGGACACATTTGCACCTAATTGTCATAAAGCATGTAAAAACTGCTTGTATGCGTTGAAATAATGGTTAATATGCAGTTTGCATTTTCTTAGGAGAGAATGATTTAAACCTGAATGTCATAGTGTAAATAGACTTACCCTCATGAAATAAAGCAATTTTGCTTATAAGGACTCATTTGCACCTAATTGTCGTAAAGCATGAAAAAACTGCTTGTCTGCGTTTAATTAATAATGGTTAATATGCAGTTTGCATTTTCTTATGAGAGAATGATCCAAACCTGAATGTTATAGTATAAATAGACTTACCTTCATGAAATAAAGCAATTTTGCCTATAAGGACTCATTTGCCCCTAATTGTCATAAAGCATGTAAAAACTGCTTGTATGCGTTAAAATAATGGTTAATATGCAGTTTGCATTTTCTTATGAGAGAATGATCCAAACCTGAATGTTAGAGTGTAAATAGACTTACCTTTGTAAAATAAAGCAATTTTGCCTATGACGACTCATTTGCACGCAATTGTCGTGAAGCATGTAAAAACTGCTAGTCTGCGTAAAAATGATAGTAAATATGCAGTTTGCATTTTCTTATGAGAGAATGATCCAAACCTTAATGTTATAGTGTAAATAGACTTACCTTTGTAAAATAAAGCAATTTTGCTTATAAGGACTCATTTGCACGCAATTGTCGTGAAGCATATAAAAACTGCTTGTCTGCGTTAAAATAATGGTTAATATGCAGTTTGCATTTTCTTATGAGAGAATGATCCAAACCTGAATGTTATAGTGTAAATAGACTTACCTTTGTAAAATAAAGCAATTTTGCCTATAAGGACTTATTTGCACGCAATTGTCGTGAAGCATGTAAAAAGTAAAAACTGCTTGTCTGCGTGAAAATGATAGTAAATATGCAGTTTGCATTTTCATATGAGAGAATGATCCAAACCTGAATGTTATAGTGAAAATAGACTAACCTTTGTAATAGAACGCAATTTTGCCTATAAGGACTCATTTGCACGCAATTGTCGTGAAGCATGTAAAAACTGCTTGTCTGCGTTAAAATTATGGTTAATATGCAGTTTGCATTTTCTTATGAGAGAATGATCCAAACCTGAATGTTTTAGTGTAAATAGACTTACCCTCATGAAATAAAGCAATTTTGCCTATAAAGACTCATTTGCACCTAATTGTCATAAAGCATGTAAAAACTGCTTGTATGCGTTAAAATGATAGTAAATATGCAGTTTGCATTTTCTTATGAGAGAATGATCCAAACCTGAATGTTATAGTGTAAATAGACTTACCCTCATGAAATAAAGCAATTTTGCCTATAAGGACTCATTTGCATCTAATTGTCATAAAGCTTGTAAAAACTGCGTGTATGCGTTAAAATAATAGTTAATATGCAGTTTGCATTTTCTTATGAGAGAATGATCTAAACCTGAATGTTATAGTGTAAATAGACTTACCTTTGTAAAATAAAGCAATTTTGCCTATAAGGTTTCATTTGCACGCAATTGTCGTGAACCATGTAAAAACTGCTTGTCAGCGTTAAAATAATGGTTAATATGCAGTTTGCATTTTCTTATGAGAGAATGATCCAAACCTGAATGTTTTAGTGTAAATAGACTTACCCTCATGAAATAAAGCAATTTTGCCTATAAAGACTCATTTGCACCTAATTGTCATAAAGCATGTAAAAACTGCTTGTATGCGTTAAAATGATAGTAAATATGCAGTTTGCATTTTCTTATGAGAGAATGATCCATACCTGAATGTTATAGTGTAAATAGACTTACCCTCATGAAATAAAGCAATTTTGCCTATAAGGACTCATTTGCATCTAATTGTCATAAAGCTTGTAAAAACTGCGTGTATGCGTTAAAATAATAGTTAATATGCAGTTTGCATTTTCTTATGAGAGAATGATCTAAACCTGAATGTTATAGTGTAAATAGACTTACCTTTGTAAAATAAAGCAATTTTGCCTATAAGGTTTCATTTGCACGCAATTGTCGTGAACCATGTAAAAACTGCTTGTTTGCGTTAAAATAATGGTTAATATGCAGTTTGCATTTTCTTATGAGAGAATGATCCAAACCTGAATGTTATAGTGTAAATAAACTTACCTTAATAAAATAAAGCAATTTTGCCTATAAGGACTCATTAATTGCATCTAATTGTCATAAAGCATGTAAAAACTGCTTGTATGCGTTAAAATAATGGTTAATATGCAGTTTGCATTTTCTTATGAGAGAATGATCCAAACCTGAATGTTATAGTTTAAGTAAACTAACCTTTGTAAAGTAAAGCACTTTTGCCTATAAGGACTCATTTGCCCCTAATTGTCATAAAGCATGTAAAAACTGCTTGTCTGCGTTAAAATAATGGTTAATATGCAGTTTGCATTTTCTTATGAGAGAATGATCCAAACCTGAATGTTATAGTGTAAATAGACTAACCTTTGTAAAATAAAGCAATTTTGCCTATAAGGACTCATTTGCACGCAATTGTCGTGAAGCATGTAAAAACTGCTTGTCTGCGTGAAAATGATAGTAAATATGCAGTTTGCATTTTCTTATGAGAGAATGATCCAAACCTGAATGTTATAGTGTAAATAGACTAACCTTCATGAAATAAAGCAATTTTGCCTGAAAGGACTCATTTGCCCCTAATTGTCATAAAGCATGTAAAAACTGCTTGTCAGCGTTAAAATAATGGTTAATATGCAGTTTGCATTTTCTTATGAGAGAATGATCTAAACCTGAATGTTATAGTTTAAGTAAACTTACCTTTGTAAAATAAAGCAATTTTGCCTATATAGACTAATTTGCCCCTAATTGTCGTAAAGCATGTAAAAACTGCTTGTATGCGTTAAAATAATGGTTAATATGCAGTTTGCATTTTCTTATGAGAGAATGATCCAAACCTGAATGTTATAGTGTAAATAGATTTACCTTTGTAAAAAAAGCAATTTTGCCTATAAGGACTCATTTGCACGCAATTGTCGTGAAGCATGTAAAAACTGCTTGTCTGCGTGAAAATCATAGTAAATATGCAGTTTGCATTTTCTTATGAGAGAATGATCCAAACCTGAACGTTATAGTGTAAATAGACTTACCCTCTTGAAATAAAGTAATTTTGCCTATAAAGACTCATTTGCACCTAATTGTCGTAAAGCATGTAAAAACTGCTTGTCTGCGTTTAAATAATGGTTAATATGCAGTTTGCATTTTCTTATGAGAGAATGATCCAAACCTGAATGTTATAGTGTAAATAGACTTACCTTCATGAAATAAAGCAATTTTGCCTATAAGGACTCATTTGCCCCTAATTGTCATAAAGCATGTAAAAACTGCTTGTATGCGTTAAAATAATGGTTAATATGCAGATTGCATTTTCTTATGAGAGAATAATCCAAACCTGAATTTTATAGTGTAAATAGACTTACCTTTGTAAAATAAAGCAATTTTGCCTATAAGGACTCATTTGCACGCAATTGTCGTGAAGCATGTAAAAACTGCTTGGCTGCGTGAAAATGATAGTAAATATGCAGTTTGCATTTTCTTATGAGAGAATGATCCAAACCTGAATGTTATAGTGTAAATAGACTTACCCTCTTGAAATAAAGCAATTTTGCCTATAAGGACTCATTTGCACCTAATTGTCATAAAGCTTGTAAAAACTGCTTGTATGCGTTAAAATAATAGTTAATATGCAGTTTGCATTTTCTTATGAGAAAATGATCTAAACCTGAATGTTATAGTTTAAGTAAACTTACCTTTGTAAAATAAAGCAATTTTGCCAATATAGACTAATTTGCCCCTAATTGTCGTAAAGCATGTAAAAACTGCTTGTATGCGTTAAAATAATGGTTAATATGCAGTTTGCATTTTCTTATGAGAGAATGATCCAAACCTGAATGTTATAGTGTAAATAGATTTACCTTTGTAAAAAAAAGCAATTTTGCCTATAAGGACTCATTTGCACGCAATTGTCGTGAAGCATGTAAAAACTGCTTGTCTGCGTGAAAATGATAGTAAATATGCAGTTTGCATTTTCTTATGAGAGAATGATCCAAACCTGAACGTTATAGTGTAAATAGACTTACCCTCATGAAATAAAGCAATTTTGCCTATAAGGACTCATTTGCACGCAATTGTCGTGAAGCATGTAAAAACTGCTTGTCTGCGTTGAAAATAATGGTTAATATGCAGTTTGCATTTTCTTATGAGAGAATGATAAAAACCTAAATGTTTTAGTGTAAATAGACTAACCTTCATGAAATAAAGCAATTTTGCCTGAAAGGACTCATTTGCCCCTAATTGTCATAAAGCATGTAAAAACTGCTTGTCAGCGTTAAAATAATGGTTAATATGCAGTTTGCATTTTCTTATGAGAGAATGATCTAAACCTGAATGTTATAGTGTAAATAGACTTACCTTCATGAAATAAAGCAATTTTGCCTATAAGGACTTATTTGCCCCTTATTGTCATAAAGCATGTAAAAACTGCTTGTATGCGTTAAAATAATGTATAATATGCAGTTTGCATTTTCTTATGAGAGAATGATCCAAACCTGAATGTTATAGTGAAAATAGACTTACCTTTGTAAAATAAAGCAATTTTGCCTATGAGGACTCATTTGCACGCAATTGTCGTGAAGCATGTAAAAACTGCTTGTTTGCGTAAAAATGATAGTAAATATGCAGTTTGCATTTTCTTATGAGAGAATGATCCAAACCTGAATGTTATAGTGAAAATAGACTTACCTTTGTAAAATAAAGCAATTTTGCCTATGAGGACTCATTTGCACGCAATTGTCGTAAAGCATGTAAAAACTGCTTGTTTGCGTAAAAATGATAGTAAATATGCAGTTTGCATTTTCTTATGAGCGAATGATCTAAACCTGAATGTTATAGTGTAAATAGACTTACCCTCATGAAATAAAGCAATTTTGCCTATAAAGACTCATTTGCACCTAATTGTCGTAAAGCATGTAAAAACTGCTTGTCTGCGTTTAAATAATGGTTAATATGCAGTTTGCATTTTCTTATGAGAGAAAGATCCAAACCTGAATGTTATAGTGTAAATAGACTTACCTTCATGAAATAAAGCAATTTTGCCTATAAGGACTCATTTGCACGCAATTGTCGTGAAGCATGTAAAAACTGCTTGTCTGCGTGAAAATGATAGTAAATATGCAGTTTGCATTTTCTTATGAGAGAATGATCCAAACCTGAACGTTATAGTGTAAATAGACTTACCCTCATGAAATAAAGCAATTTTGCCAATAAGGACTCATTTGCACGCAATTGTCGTGAAGCATGTAAAAACTGCTTGTCTGCGTTAAAATAATGGTTAATATGCAGTTTGCATTTTCTTATGAGAGAATGATCCAAACCTGAATGTTATAGTGTAAATAGACAAACCTTCATGAAATAAAGCAATTTTGCCTGAAAGGACTCATTTGCCCCTAATTGTCATAAAGCATGTAAAAACTGCTTGTCAGCGTTAAAATAATGGTTAATATGCAGTTTGCATTTTCTTATGAGAGAATGATCCAAACCTGAATGTTATAGTGTAAATAGACTTACCTTCATGAAATAAAGCAATTTTGCCTATAAGGACTTATTTGCCCCTTATTGTCATAAAGCATGTAAAAACTGCTTGTATGCGTTAAAATAATGTATAATATGCAGTTTGCATTTTCTTATGAGAGAATGATCCAAACCTGAATGTTATAGTGAAAATAGACTTACCTTTGTAAAATAAAGCATTTTTGCCTATAAGGACTCATTTGCACGCAATTGTCGTGAAGCATGTAAAAACTGCTTGTCTGCGTGAAAATGATAGTAAATATGCAGTTTGCATTTTCTTATGAGAGAATGATCCAAACCTGAATGTTATAGTGTAAATAGACTTACCCTCATAAAATAAAGTAATTTTGCCTATAAGGACTTATTTGCCCCTTATTGTCATAAAGCATGTAAAAACTGCTTGTCTGCGTTTAAATAATGGTTAATATGCAGTTTGCATTTTCTTATGAGAGAATGATCCAAACCTGAATGTTATAGTGTAAATAGACTTACCCTCTTGAAATAAAGCAATTTTGCCTATAAGGACTCATTTGCACCTAATTGTCATAAAGCTTGTAAAAACTGCTTGTATGCGTTAAAATAATAGTTAATATGCAGTTTGCATTTTCTTATGAGAGAATGATCTAAACCTGAATGTTATAGTTTAAGTAAACTTACCTTTGTAAAATAAAGCAATTTTGCCTATATAGACTAATTTGCCCCTAATTGTCGTAAAGCATGTAAAAACTGCTTGTATGCGTTAAAATAATGGTTAATATGCAGTTTGCATTTTCTTATGAGAGAATGATCCAAACCTGAATGTTATAGTGTAAATAGACTTACCCTCATGAAATAAAGTAATTTTGCCTATAAAGACTCATTTGCACCTAATTGTCGTAAAGCATGTAAAAACTGCTTGTCTGCGTTTAAATAATGGTTAATATGCAGTTTGCATTTTCTTATGAGAGAATGATCCAAACCTGAATGTTATAGTGTAAATATAATTACCCTCATGAAATAAAGCAATTTTGCCTATAAAGACTCATTTGCACCTAATTGTCATAAAGCATGTAAAAACTGCTTGTATGCGTTAAAATAATAGTTAATATGCAGTTTGCATTTTCGTGTGAGAGAATGATCCAAACCTGAATGTTATAGTGTAAGTAAACTTACCTTTGTGAAATAAAGCAGTTTTGCCTATAAGGACTCATTTGCACCTAATTCTCGTAAAGCATGTAAAAACTGCTTGTTGCGTTAAAATAATGGTTAATATGCAGTTTGCATTTTCTTATGAGAGAATGATCCAAACTTGAATGTTATAGTGTAAATAGACTAACCTTAATGAAATAAAGCAATTTTGCCTATAAGGACCCATTTGCCCCTAATTGTCATAAAGCATGTAAAAACTGCTTGCTTGCGTTAAAATAATGGTTAATATGCAGTTTGCATTTTCTTATGAGAGAATGATCCAAACCTGAATGTTATAGTGTAAATAGACTTACCTTAATGAAATAAAGCAATTTTGCCTATAAGGATTCATTTGCCCCTAATTGTCATAAAGCATGTAAAAAATGCTTGTATGCGTTAAAATAATGGTTAATATGCAGTTTGCATTTTTTTATGAGAGAATGATCCAACCCTGAATATTATAGTGAAAGTTGACTTACCTTTGTGAATAAAGGAATTCTGCCTATAAGGACACATTTGCACCTAATTGTCATAAAGCATGTAAATACTGCTTGTCTGCGTGAAAAAAATAGGAAATGATCAGTTTGCATTATCTTTTGAGAAAATGATCCAAACCTGAATGTTATAATATAAATAGACTTACCTTTGTAAAATAAAGCAATTTTGCCTATAAGGACTCATTTGCACGCAATTGTCGTGAAGCATGTAAAAACTGCTTGTCTGCGTTAAAATAATGGTTAATATGCAGTTTGTATTTTCTTATGAGAGAATGATCCAACCCTGAATATTATAGTGAAAGTAGACTTACCTTTGTGAAATAAAGCAATTTTGCCTTCAAGGACTTATTTGCCCCTTATTGTCATAAAGCATGTAAAAACTGCTTGTATGCGTTAAAATAATGTATAATATGCAGTTTGCATTTTCTTATGAGAGAATGATCCAAACCTGAATGTTATAGTGTAAATAGACTGACCTTCATGAAATAAAGCAATTTTGCCTATAAGGACTCATTTGCACCTAATTGTCATAAAGCATGTAAATACTGCTTGTCTGAGTGAAAATAATAGGAAATGATCAGTTTGCATTATCTTTCGAGAAAATGATCCAAACTTGAATGTTATAGTGTAAGTAGACTTACCTTCATGAAATAAAGCAATTTTGCCTATAAGGACTCATTTGCACCTAATTGTCATAAAGCATGTAAATACTGCTTGTCTGAGTGAAAATAATAGGAAATGATCAGTTTGCATTATCTTTCGAGAAAATGATCCAAACCTGAATGTATAGTGTAAATAGACTTACCTTTCCAAAATAAAGCAATTTTGCCTTTAAGGACTCATTTGCACGCAATTGTCGTGAAGCATGTAAAAACTGCTTGTCTGCGTTAAAATAATGGTTAATATGCAGTTTGCATTTTCTTATGAGAGAATGATCCAAACCTGAATGTTATAGTGTAAATAGACTAACCTTCATGAAATAAAGCAATTTTGCCTATAAGGACTCATTTGCCCCTAATTGTCATAAAGCATGTTATAACTGCTTGTCAGCGTTAAAATAATGGTTAATATGCAGTTTGCATTTTCTTATGAGAGAATGATCCAAACCTGAATGTTATAGTGTAAATAGACTGACCTTCATGAAATAAAGCAATTTTGCCTTCAAGGACTTATTTGCCCCTTATTGTCATAAAGCATGTAAAAACTGCTTGTATGCGTTAAAATAATGTATAATATGCAGTTTGCATTTTCTTATGAGAGAATGATCCAAACCTGAATGTTATAGTGTAAATAGACTAACCTTCATGAAATAAAGCAATTTTCCCTATAAGGACTCATTTGCCCCTAATTGTCATAAAGCATGTAAAAACTGCTTGTCAGCGTTAAAATAATGGTTAATATGCAGTTTGCATTTTCTTATGAGAGAATGATCCAACCCTGAATATTATAGTGAAAGTAGACTTACCTTTGTGAAATAAAACAATTTTGCCTTTAAAGACTTACTTCTACCTAATTGTCGTAAAACATGTGAAAACTGCTTGTCTGAGTGAAAATGATAGTAAATATGCAGTTTGCATTTTCTTATGAGAGAATGATCCAAACCTGAATGTTATAGTGTAAATAGACTTACCCTCATGAAATAAAGCACTTTTGCCTATAAGGCCTCATTTGCACCTAATTGTCATAAAGCATGTAAAAACTGCTTGTCAGCGTTAAAATAATAGTTAATATGCAGTTTTCATTTTCTTATGAGAGAATGATCCAAACCTGAATGTTATAGTGTAAATAGACTTACCTTTCTAAAATAAAGCAATTTTGCCTATAAGGATTCATTTGCACGCAATTGTCATGAAGCATGTAAAAACTGCTTGTCTGCGTTAAAAAAATGGTTAATATGCAGTTTGCATTTTCTTATGAGAGAATGATCCAAACCTGAATGTTATAGTGTAAATAGACTAACCTTCATGAAATAAAGCAATTTTGCCTATAAGGACTCATTTGCCCCTAATTGTCATAAAGCATGTATAAACTGCTTGTCAGCGTTAAAATAATGGTTAATATGCAGTTTGCATTTTCTTATGAGAGAATGACCCAAACCTGAATGTTATAGTGTAAATAGATTTACCTTTGTAAAATAAAGCAATTTTGCCTATAAGGACTCATTTGCACGCAATTGTCGTGAAGCATGTAAAAACTGCTTGTCTGCGTGAAAATGATAGTAAATTTGCAGTTTGCATTTTCTTATGAGAGAATGATCCAAACCTGAATGTATAGTGAAAATAGACTAACCTTTGTAAAATAACGCAATTTTGCCTATAAGGACTCATTTGCACGCAATTGTCGTGAAGCATGTAAAAACTGCTTGTCTGCGTTAAAATAATGGTTAATATGCAGTTTGCATTTTCTTATGAGAGAATGATCCAAACCTGAATGTTATAGTGTAAATAGACTTACCTTCATGAAATAAAGCAATTTTGCCTATAAGGACTCATTTGCCCCTAATTGTCATAAAGCATGTAAAAACTGCTTGTATGCGTTAAAATAATAGTTAATATGCAGTTTGCATTTTCTTATGAGAGAAAAATCCAAACCTGAATGTTATAGTGTAAATAGACTTACCTTCATGAAATAAAGCAATTTTGCCTATAAGGACTCATTTGCACGCAATTGTCGTGAAGCATATAAAAACTGCTTGTCTGCGTTAAAATA
The DNA here is from genome assembly GCA_963575645.1 of Xanthostigma xanthostigma. Classification (NCBI taxonomy): domain Eukaryota; kingdom Metazoa; phylum Arthropoda; class Insecta; order Raphidioptera; family Raphidiidae; genus Xanthostigma; species Xanthostigma xanthostigma. Next base: position 32,379,172 of record OY754470.1, on the reverse strand, counting down.
ATGGTTAATATGCAGTTTGCATTTTCTTATGAGAGAATGATCCAAACCTGAATGTTATAGTGAAAGTAGACTAACCTTTGTGAAATAAAACAATTTTGCCTTTAAGGACTTTTTTCCACCTAATTGTCGTAAAACATGTGAAAACTGCTTGTCTGCGTGAAAATGATAGTAAATATGCAGTTTGCATTTTCTTATGAGAGAAAGATCCAAACCTGAATGTTATAGTGTAAATAGACTTACCTTCATGAAATAAAGCAATTTTGCCTATAAGGACTCATTTGCCCCTAATTGTCATAAAGCATGTAAAAACTGCTTGTATGCGTTAAAATGATAGTAAATATGCAGTTTGCATTTTCTTATGAGAGAATGATCCAAACCTGAATGTTATAGTGTAAATAGATTTACCCTCATGAAATAAAGCAATTTTGCCTATAAGGACTCATTTGCACCTAATTGTCATAAAGCTTGTAAAAACTGCGTGTATGCGTTAAAATAATAGTTAATATGCAGTTTGCATTTTCTTATGAGAGAATGATCTAAACCTGAATGTTATAGTTTAAGTAAACTTACCTTTGTAAAATAAAGCAATTTTGCCTATAAGGACTCATTTGCCCCTAATTGTCATAAAGCATGTAAAAACTGCTTGTATGCGTTAAAATAATGGTTAATATGCAGTTTGCATTTTCTTATGAGAGAATGATCCAAACCTGAATGTTATAATGTAAATAGACTTACCTTTGTAAAAAAAAGCAATTTTGCCTATAAGGACTCATTTGCACGCAATTGTCGTGAAGCATGTAAAAACTGCTTGTCTGCGTGAAAATGATAGTAAATATGCAGTTTGCATTTTCTTATGAGAGAAAGATCCAAACCTGAATGTTATAGTGTAAATAGACTTACCTTCATGAAATAAAGCAATTTTGCCTATAAGGACTTATTTGCCCCTTATTGTCATAAAGCATGTAAAAACTGCTTGTATGCGTTAAAATAATGTATAATAAGCAGTTTGCATTTTCTTATGAGAGAATGATCCAAACCTGAATGTTATAGTGAAAATAGACTTACCTTTGTAAAATAAAGCATTTTTGCCTATAAGGACTCATTTGCACGCAATTGTCGTGAAGCATGTAAAAACTGCTTGTCTGCGTGAAAATGATAGTAAATATGCAGTTTGCATTTTCTTATGAGAGAATGATCCAAACCTGAATGTTATAGTGTAAATAGACTTACCCTCATAAAATAAAGTAATTTTGCCTATAAAGACTCATTTGCACCTAATTGTCGTAAAGCATGTAAAAACTGCTTGTCTGCGTTTAAATAATGGTTAATATGCAGTTTGCATTTTCTTATGAGAGAATGATCCAAACCTGAATGTTATAGTGTAAATAGACTTACCTTCATGAAATAAAGCAATTTTGCCTATAAGGACTTATTTGCCCCTTATTGTCATAAAGCATGTAAAAACTGCTTGTCTGCGTTTAAATAATGGTTAATATGCAGTTTGCATTTTCTTATGAGAGAATGATCCAAACCTGAATGTTATAGTGTAAATAGACTTACCCTCTTGAAATAAATCAATTTTGCCTATAAGGACTCATTTGCACCTAATTGTCATAAAGCTTGTAAAAACTGCTTGTATGCGTTAAAATAATAGTTAATATGCAGTTTGCATTTTCTTATGAGAGAATGATCTAAACCTGAATGTTATAGTTTAAGTAAACTTACCTTTGTAAAATAAAGCAATTTTGCCTATATAGACTAATTTGCCCCTAATTGTCGTAAAGCATGTAAAAACTGCTTGTATGCGTTAAAATAATGGTTAATATGCAGTTTGCATTTTCTTATGAGAGAATGATCCAAACCTGAATGTTATAGTGTAAATAGACTTACCCTCATGAAATAAAGTAATTTTGCCTATAAAGACTCATTTGCACCTAATTGTCGTAAAGCATGTAAAAACTGCTTGTCTGCGTTTAAATAATGGTTAATATGCAGTTTGCATTTTCTTATGAGAGAATGATCCAAACCTGAATGTTATAGTGTAAATATAATTACCCTCATGAAATAAAGCAATTTTGCCTATAAAGACTCATTTGCACCTAATTGTCATAAAGCATGTAAAAACTGCTTGTATGCGTTAAAATAATAGTTAATATGCAGCTTGCATTTTCTTGTGAGAGAATGATCCAAACCTGAATGTTATAGTGTAAGTAAACTTACCTTTGTGAAATAAAGCAGTTTTGCCTATAAGGACTCATTTGCACCTAATTCTCGTAAAGCATGTAAAAACTGCTTGTTGCGTTAAAATAATGGTTAATATGCAGTTTGCATTTTCTTATGAGAGAATGATCCAAACTTGAATGAGATAGTGTAAATAGACTAACCTTAATGAAATAAAGCAATTTTGCCTATAAGGACCCATTTGCCCCTAATTGTCATAAAGCATGTAAAAAATGCTTGTATGCGTTAAAATAATGGTTAATATGCAGTTTGCATTTTTTTATGAGAGAATGATCCAACCCTGAATATTATAGTGAAAGTTGACTTACCTTTGTGAATAAAGGAATTCTGCCTATAAGGACACATTTGCACCTAATTGTCATAAAGCATGTAAATACTGCTTGTCTGCGTGAAAAAAATAGGAAATGATCAGTTTGCATTATCTTTTGAGAAAATGATCCAAACCTGAATGTTATAATATAAATAGACTTACCTTTGTAAAATAAAGCAATTTTGCCTATAAGGACTCATTTGCACGCAATTGTCGTGAAGCATGTAAAAACTGCTTGTCTGCGTTAAAATAATGGTTAATATGCAGTTTGTATTTTCTTATGAGAGAATGATCCAACCCTGAATATTATAGTGAAAGTAGACTTACCTTTGTGAAATAAAGCAATTCTGCCTATTAGGACACATTTGCACCTAATTGTCATAAAGCATGTAAATACTGCTTGTCTGCGTGAAAATAATAGGAAATTATCAGTTTGCATTATCTTTTGAGAGAATGATCCAAACTTGAATGTTATAGTGTAAGTAGACTTACCTTCATGAAATAAAGCAATTTTGCCTATAAGGACTCATTTGCACCTAATTGTCATAAAGCATGTAAATACTGCTTGTCTGAGTGAAAATAATAGGAAATGATCAGTTTGCATTATCTTTCGAGAAAATGATCCAAACCTGAATGTATAGTGTAAATAGACTTACCTTTCCAAAATAAAGCAATTTTGCCTTTAAGGACTCATTTGCACGCAATTGTCGTGAAGCATGTAAAAACTGCTTGTCAGCGTTAAAATAATGGTTAATATGCAGTTTGCATTTTCTTATGAGAGAATGATCCAAACCTGAATGTTATAGTGTAAATAGACTGACCTTCATGAAATAAAGCAATTTTGCCTTCAAGGACTTATTTGCCCCTTATTGTCATAAAGCATGTAAAAACTGCTTGTATGCGTTAAAATAATGTATAATATGCAGTTTGCATTTTCTTATGAGAGAATGATCCAAACCTGAATGTTATAGTGTAAATAGACTAACCTTCATGAAATAAAGCAATTTTCCCTATAAGGACTCATTTGCCCCTAATTGTCATAAAGCATGTAAAAACTGCTTGTCAGCGTTAAAATAATGGTTAATATGCAGTTTGCATTTTCTTATGAGAGAATGATCCAACCCTGAATATTATAGTGAAAGTAGACTTACCTTTGTGAAATAAAACAATTTTGCCTTTAAAGACTTACTTCTACCTAATTGTCGTAAAACATGTGAAAACTGCTTGTCTGCGTGAAAATGATAGTAAATATGCAGTTTGCATTTTCTTATGAGAGAATGATCCAAACCTGAATGTTATAGTGTAAATAGACTTACCCTCATGAAATAAAGCACTTTTGCCTATAAGGCCTCATTTGCACCTAATTGTCATAAAGCATGTAAAAACTGCTTGTCAGCGTTAAAATAATAGTTAATATGCAGTTTGCATTTTCTTATGAGAGAATGATCCAAACCTGAATGTTATAGTGTAAATAGACTTACCTTTCTAAAATAAAGCAATTTTGCCTATAAGGATTCATTTGCACGCAATTGTCATGAAGCATGTAAAAACTGCTTGTCTGCGTTAAAAAAATGGTTAATATGCAGTTTGCATTTTCTTATGAGAGAATGATCCAAACCTGAATGTTATAGTGTAAATAGACTAACCTTCATGAAATAAAGCAATTTTGCCTATAAGGACTCATTTGCCCCTAATTGTCATAAAGCATGTATAAACTGCTTGTCAGCGTTAAAATAATGGTTAATATGCAGTTTGCATTTTCTTATGAGAGAATGACCTAAACCTGAATGTTATAGTGTAAATAGATTTACCTTTGTAAAATAAAGCAATTTTGCCTATAAGGACTCATTTGCACGCAATTGTCGTGAAGCATGTAAAAACTGCTTGTCTGCGTGAAAATGATAGTAAATTTGCAGTTTGCATTTTCTTATGAGAGAATGATCCAAACCTGAATGTATAGTGAAAATAGACTAACCTTTGTAAAATAACGCAATTTTGCCTATAAGGACTCATTTGCACGCAATTGTCGTGAAGCATGTAAAAACTGCTTGTCTGCGTTAAAATAATGGTTAATATGCAGTTTGCATTTTCTTATGAGAGAATGATCCAAACCTGAATGTTATAGTGTAAATAGACTTACCTTCATGAAATAAAGCAATTTTGCCTATAAGGACTCATTTGCCCCTAATTGTCATAAAGCATGTAAAAACTGCTTGTATGCGTTAAAATAATAGTTAATATGCAGTTTGCATTTTCTTATGAGAGAAAAATCCAAACCTGAATGTTATAGTGTAAATAGACTTACCTTCATGAAATAAAGCAATTTTGCCTATAAGGACTCATTTGCACGCAATTGTCGTGAAGCATATAAAAACTGCTTGTCTGCGTTAAAATAATGGTTAATATGCAGTTTGCATTTTCTTATGAGAGAATGATCCAAACCTGAATGTTATAGTGAAAGTAGACTAACCTTTGTGAAATAAAACAATTTTGCCTTTAAGGACTTTTTTCAACCTAATTGTCGTAAAACATGTGAAAACTGCTTGTCTGCGTGAAAATGATAGTAAATATGCAGTTTGCATTTTCTTATGAGAGAAAGATCCAAACCTGAATGTTATAGTGTAAATAGACTTACCTTCATGAAATAAAGCAATTTTGATTATAAGGACTCATTTGCCCCTAATTGTCATAAAGCATGTAAAAACTGCTTGTATGCGTTAAAATGATAGTAAATATGCAGTTTGCATTTTCTTATGAGAGAATGATCCAAACCTGAACGTTATAGTGTAAATAGACTTACCCTCATAAAATAAAGCAATTTTGCCTATAAAGATTCATTTGCACCTAATTGTCGTAAAGCATGTGAAAACTGCTTGTCTGCGTTTAAATAATGGTTAATATGCAGTTTGCATTTTCTTATGAGAGATTGATCCAAACCTGAAGGTTATAGTGTAAACAGACTTACCTTTGTAAAATAAAGCAATTTTGCCTATAAGGACTCATTTGCCCCTAATTGTCATAAAGCATGTAAAAACTGCTTGTCAGCGTTAAAATAATGGTTAATATGCAGTTTGCATTTTCTTATGAGAGAATGATCCAAACCTGAATGTTATAGTGTAGATAGACTTACCTTCATGAAATAAAGCAATTTTGCCTATAAAGACTCATTTGCACCTAATTGTCGTAAAGCATGTAAAAACTGCTTGTCATCGTTTAAATAATGGTTAATATGCAGTTTGCATTTTCTTATGAGAGAAAGATCCAAACCTGAATGTTATAGTGTAAATAGACTTACCTTCATGAAATAAAGCAATTTTGCCTATAAGGACTCATTTGCCCCTAATTGTCATAAAGCATGTAAAAACTGCTTGTATGCGTTAAAATAATGGTTAATATGCAGTTTGCATTTTCTTATGAGAGAATGATCCAAACCTGAATGTTATAGTGTAAATAGACTTACCTTCATGAAATAAAGCAATTTTGCCTATAAAGACTCATTTGCACCTAATTGTCGTAAAGCATGTAAAAACTGCTTGTCATCGTTTAAATAATGGTTAATATGCAGTTTGCATTTTCTTATGAGAGAAAGATCCAAACCTGAATGTTATAGTGTAAATAGACTTACCTTCATGAAATAAAGCAATTTTGCCTATAAGGACTCATTTGCCCCTAATTGTCATAAAGCATGTAAAAACTGCTTGTATGCGTTAAAATAATGGTTAATATGCAGTTTGCATTTTCTTATGAGAGAAAGATCCAAACCTGAATGTTATACGGTAAATAGACTTACCTTTGTAAAATAAAGCAATTTTGCTTATAAGGACTCATTTGCACGCAATTGTCGTTAAGCATATAAAAACTGCTTGTCTGCGTTAAAATAATGGTTAATATGCAGTTTGCATTTTCTTATGAGAGAATGATCCAAACCTGAATGTTATAGTGAAAGTAGACTTACCTTTGTGAAATAAAACAATTTTGCCTTTAAGGACTTATTTCCACCTAATTGTCGTAAAACATGTGAAAACTGCTTGTCTGCGTTAAAATAATGGTTAATATGCAGTTTGCATTTTCTTATGAGAGAATGATCCAAACCTGAATGTTATAGTGAAAATAGACTTACCTTTGTAAAATAACGCAATTTTGCCTATAAGGACTCATTTGCACGCAATTGTCGTGAAGCATGTAAAAACTGCTTGTCTGCGTTAAAATAATGGTTAATATGCAGTTTGCATTTTCTTATGAGAGAATGATCCAAACCTGAATGTTTTAGTGTAAATAGACTTACCCTCATGAAATAAAGCAATTTTGCCTATAAAGACTCATTTGCACCTAATTGTCATAAAGCATGTAAAAACTGCTTGTCTGCGTTAAAATAAAGAATAATATGCAGTTTGCATTTTCTTATGAGAGAATGATCCAAACCTGAATGTTATAGTGTAAATAGACTAACCTTCATGAAATAAAGCAATTTTGCCTATAAGGACTCATTTTCCCCTAATTGTCATAAAGCATGTATAAACTGCTTGTCAGCGTTAAAATAATGGTTAATATGCAGTTTGCATTTTCTTATGAGAGAATGATCCAAACCTGAATGTTATAGTGTAAATAGACTTACCTTAATGAAATAAAGCAATTTGGCCTATAAGGACTCATTTGCCCCTAATTGACATAAAGCATATAAAAACTGCTTGTATGCGTTAAAATAATGGTTAATATGCAGTTTGCATTTTCTTATGAGAGAATGATCCAAACCTGAATGTTATAGTGAAAATAGACTAACCTTTGTAAAATAACGCAATTTTGCCTATAAGGACTCATTTGCACGCAATTGTCGTGAAGCATGTAAAAACTGCTTGTCTGCGTTAAAATAATGGTTAATATGCAGTTTGCATTTTCTTATGAGAGAATGACCCAAACCTGAATGTTATAGTGTAAATAGACTTACCTTCATGAAATAAAGCAATTTTGCCTATAAGGACTCATTTGCCTCTTATTGTCATAAAGCATGTAAAAACTGCTTGTATGCGTTAAAATAATGTATAATATGCAGTTTGCATTTTCTTATGAGAGAATGATCCAAACCTAAATGTTATAGTGAAAATAGACTTACCTTTGTAAAATAAAGCAATTTTGCCTATGAGGACTCATTTGCACGCAATTGTCGTGAAGCATGTAAAAACTGCTTGTTTGCGTAAAAATGATAGTAAATATGCAGTTTGCATTTTCTTATGAGAGAATGATCCAAACCTGAATGTTATTATGTAAATAGACTTGCCCTCATGAAATAAGCAATTTTGCCTATAAAGACTCATTTGCACCTAATTGTCGTAAAGCATGTAAAAACTGCTTGTCTGCGTTTAAATAACGGTTAATATGCAGTTTGCATTTTCTTATGAGAGAAAGATCCAAACCTGAATGTTATAGTGTAAATAGACTTACCTTCATGAAATAAAGCCATTTTGCCTATAAGGATTCATTTGCCCCTAATTGTCATAAAGCATGTAAAAACTGCTTGTATGCGTTAAAATAATGGTTAATATGCAGTTTGCATTTTCTTATGAGAGAAGGATCCAAACCTGAATGTTATAGTGTAAATAGACTTACCTTTGTAAAATAAAGCAATTTTGCTTATAAGGACTCATTTGCACGCAATTGTCGTTAAGCATATAAAAACTGCTTGTCTGCGTTAAAATAATGGTTAATATGCAGTTTGCATTTTCTTATGAGAGAATGATCCAAACCTGAATGTTATAGTGAAAGTAGACTTATCTTTGTGAAATAAAACAATTTTGCCTTTAAGGACTTATTTCCACCTAATTGTCGTAAAACATGTGAAAACTGCTTGTCTGCGTTAAAATAATGGTTAATATGCAGTTTGCATTTTCTTATGAGAGAATGATCCAAACCTAAATGTTATAGTGAAAATAGACTTACCTTTGTAAAATAACGCAATTTTGCCTAAAAGGACTCATTTGCACGCAATTGTCGTGAAGCATGTAAAAACTGCTTGTCTGCGTTAAAATAATGGTTAATATGCAGTTTGCATTTTCTTATGAGAGAATGATCCAAACCTGAATGTTTAAGTGTAAATAGACTTACCCTCATGAAATAAAGCAATTTTGCCTATAAAGACTCATTTGCACCTAATTGTCATAAAGCATGTAAAAACTGCTTGTATGCGTTAAAATGATAGTAAATATGCAGTTTGCATTTTCTTATGAGAGAAAGATCCAAACCTGAATGTTATAGTGTAAATAGACTTACCTTCATGAAATAAAGCAATTTTGCCTATAAGGACTCATTTGCCCCTAATTGTCATAAAGCATGTAAAAACTGCTTGTATGCGTTAAAATAATGGTTAATATGCAGTTTGCATTTTCTTATGAGAGAAGGATCCAAACCTGAATGTTATAGTGTAAATAGACTTACCTTTGTAAAATAAAGCAATTTTGCTTATAAGGACTCATTTGCACGCAATTGTCGTTAAGCATATAAAAACTGCTTGTCTGCGTTAAAATAATGGTTAATATGCAGTTTGCATTTTCTTATGAGAGAATGATCCAAACCTGAATGTTATAGTGAAAGTAGACTTACCTTTGTGAAATAAAACAATTTTGCCTTTAAGGACTTATTTCCACCTAATTGTCGTAAAACATGTGAAAACTGCTTGTCTGCGTTAAAATAATGGTTAATATGCAGTTTGCATTTTCTTATGAGAGAATGATCAAAACCTGAATGTTTTAGTGTAAATAGACTTACCCTCATGAAATAAAGCAATTTTGCCTATAAAGACTCATTTGCACCTAATTGTCATAAAGCATGTAAAAACTGCTTGTCTGCGTTAAAATAAAGATTAATATGCAGTTTGCATTTTCTTATGAGAGAATGATCCAAACCTGAATGTTATAGTGTAAATAGACTAACCTTCATAAAATAAAGCAATTTTGCCTATAAGGACTCATTTTCCCCTAATTGTCATAAAGCATGTATAAACTGCTTGTCAGCGTTAAAATAATGGTTAATATGCAGTTTGCATTTTCTTATGAGAGAATGATCCAAACCTGAATGTTATAGTGTAAATAGACTTACCTTAATGAAATAAAGCAATTTGGCCTATAAGGACTCATTTGCCCCTAATTGTCATAAAGCATGTAAAAACTGCTTGTATGCGTTAAAATAATGGTTAATATGCAGTTTGCATTTTCTTATGAGAGAATGATCCAAACCTGAATGTTATAGTGAAAATAGACTAACCTTTGTAAAATAACGCAATTTTGCCTATAAGGACTCATTTGCACGCAATTGTCGTGAAGCATGTAAAAACTGCTTGTCTGCGTTAAAATAATGGTTAATATGCAGTTTGCATTTTCTTATGAGAGAATGACCCAAACCTGAATGTTATAGTGTAAATAGACTTACCTTCATGAAATAAAGCAATTTTGCCTATAAGGACTCATTTGCCCCTTATTGTCATAAAGCATGTAAAAACTGCTTGTATGCGTTAAAATAATGTATAATATGCAGTTTGCATTTTCTTATGAGAGAATGATCCAAACCTAGATGTAATAGTGAAAATAGACTTACCTTTGTAAAATAAAGCAATTTTGCATATGAGGACTCAATTGCACGCAATTGTCGTGAAGCATGTAAAAACTGCTTGTTTGCGTAAAAATGATAATTAATATGCAGTTTGCATTTTCTTATGAGAGAATGATCCAAACCTGAATGTTATTATGTAAATAGACTTACCCTCATGAAATAAAGCAATTTTGCCTATAAAGATTTATTTGCACCTAATTGTCGTAAAGCATGTAAAAACTGCTTGTCTGCGTTTAAATAATGGTTAATATGCAGTTTGCATTTTCTTATGAGAGAAAGATCCAAACCTGAATGTTATAGTGTAAATAGACTTACCTTCATGAAATAAAGCAATTTTGCCTATAAGGATTCATTTGCCCCTATATGTCATAAAGCATGTAAAAACTGCTTGTATGCGTTAAAATAATGGTTAATATGCAGTTTGCATTTTCTTATGAGAGAAGGATCCAAACCTGAATGTTTAGTGTAAATAGACTTACCTTTGTAAAATAAAGCAATTTTGCTTTTAAGGACTCATTTGCACGCAATTGTCGTTAAGCATATAAAAACTGCTTGTCTGCGTTAAAATAATGGTTAATATGCAGTTTGCATTTTCTTATGAGAGAATGATCCAAACCTGAATGTTATAGTGAAAGTAGACTTATCTTTGTGAAATAAAACAATTTTGCCTTTAAGGACTTATTTCCACCTAATTGTCGTAAAACATGTGAAAACTGCTTGTCTGCGTTAAAATAAGGGTTAATATGCAGTTTGCATTTTCTTATGAGAGAATGATCCAAACCTGAATGTTATAATGAAAATAGACTTACCTTTGTAAAATAACGCAATTTTGCCTATAAGGACTCATTTGCACGCAATTGTCGTGAAGCATGTAAAAACTGCTTGTCTGCGTTAAAATAATGGTTAATATGCAGTTTGCATTTTCTTATGAGAGAATGATCCAAACCTGAATGTTTTAGTGTAAATAGACTTACCCTCATGAAATAAAGCAATTTTGCCTATAAAGACTCATTTGCACCTAATTGTCATAAAGCATGTAAAAACTGCTTGTATGCGTTAAAATGATAGTAAATATGCAGTTTGCATTTTCTTATGAGAGAAAGATCCAAACCTGAATGTTATAGTGTAAATAGACTTACCTTCATGAAATAAAGCAATTTTGCCTATAAGGACTCATTTGCCCCTAATTGTCATAAAGCATGTAAAAACTGCTTGTATGCGTTAAAATAATGGTTAATATGCAGTTTGCATTTTCTTATGAGAGAAGGATCCAAACCGGAATGTTATAGTGTAAATAGACTTACCTTTGTAAAATAAAGCAATTTTGCTTATAAGGACTCATTTGCACGCAATTGTCGTTAAGCATATAAAAACTGCTTGTCTGCGTTAAAATAATGGTTAATATGCAGTTTGCATTTTCTTATGAGAGAATGATCCAAACCTGAATGTTATAGTGAAAGTAGACTAACCTTTGTGAAATAAAACAATTTTGCCTTTAAGGACTTATTTCCACCTAATTGTCGTAAAACATGTGAAAACTGCTTGTCTGCGTTAAAATAATGGTTAATATGCAGTTTGCATTTTCTTATGAGAGAATGATCCAAACCTGAATGTTATAGTGAAAATAGACTTACCTTTGTAAAATAACGCAATTTTGCCTATAAGGACTCATTTGCACGCAATTGTCGTGAAGCATGTAAAAACTGATTGTCTGCGTTAAAATAATGGTTAATATGCAGTTTGCATTTTCTTATGAGAGAATGATCCAAACCTGAATGTTTTAGTGTAAATAGACTTACCCTCATGAAATAAAGCAATTTTGCCTATAAAGACTCATTTGCACCTAATTGTCATAAAGCATGTAAAAACTGCTTGTCTGCGTTAAAATAAAGATTAATATGCAGTTTGCATTTTCTTATGAGAGAATGATCCAAACCTGAATGTTATAGTGTAAATAGACTAACCTTCATGAAATAAAGCAATTTTGCCTATAAGGACTCATTTTCCCCTAATTGTCATAAAGCATGTATAAACTGCTTGTCAGCGTTAAAATAATGGTTAATATGCAGTTTGCATTTTCTTATGAGAGAATGATCCAAACCTGAATGTTATAGTGTAAATAGAATTACCCAAATGAAATAAAGCAATTTGGCCTATAAGGACTCATTTGCCCCTAATTGTCATAAAGCATGTAAAAACTGCTTGTATGCGTTAAAATAATGGTTAATATGCCGTTTGCATTTTCTTATGAGAGAAGGATCCAAACCTGAATGTTATAGTTTAAATAAACTTACCTTTGTAAAATAAAGCAATTTTGCCTAAATAGACTAATTTGCACCTAATTGTCGTAAAGCATGTAAAAACTGCTTGTATGCGTTAAAATAATGGTTAATATGCAGTTTGCATTTTCTTATGAGATAATGATCCAAACCTGAATGTTATAGTGTAAATAGATTTACCTTTGTAAAATAAAGCAATTTTGCCTATAAGGACTCATTTGCACGCAATTGTCGTGAAGCATGTAAAAACTGTTTGTCTGCGTGAAAATGATAGTAAATATGCAGTTTGCATTTTCTTATGAGAGAATGATCCAAACCTGAATGTTATAGTGTAAATATACTTACCCTCATGAAATAAAGCAATTTTGCCTATAAAGACTCATTTGCACCTAATTGTCGTAAAGCATGTAAAAACTGCTTGTCTGCGTTTAAATAATGGATAATATGCAGTTTGCATTTTCTTATGAGAGAATGATCCAAACCTTAATGTTATAGTGTAAATAGACTTACCCTCATGAAATAAAGCAATTTTGCCTATAAGGACTCATTTGCACCTAATTGTCATAAAGCATGTAAAAACTGCTTGTATGCGTTAAAATAATAGTTAATATGCAGTTTGCATTTTCTTGTGAGAGAATAATCCAAACCTGAATGTTATAGTGTAAGTAAACTTACCTTTGTGAAATAAAGCAATTTTGCCTATAAGGACTCATTTGCCCCTAATTGTCATAAAGCATGTAAAAACTGCTTGTATGCGTTAAAATAATGGTTAATATGCCGTTTGCATTTTCTTATGAGAGAAGGATCCAAACCTGAATGTTATAGTGTAAATAGACTTACCTTTGTAAAATAAAGCAATTTTGCTTATAAGGACTCATTTGCACGCAATTGTCGTTAAGCATATAAAAACTGCTTGTCTGCGTTAAAATAATGGTTAATATGCAGTTTGCATTTTCTTATGAGAGAATGATCCAAACCTGAATGTTATAGTGAAAGTAGACTAACCTTTGTGAAATAAAACAATTTTGCCTTTAAGGACTTATTTCCACCTAATTGTCGTAAAACATGTGAAAACTGCTTGTCTGCGTTAAAATAATGGTTAATATGCAGTTTGCATTTTCTTATGAGAGAATGATCCAAACCTGAATGTTATAGTGAAAATAGACTTACCTTTGTAAAATAACGCAATTTTGCCTATAAGGACTCATTTGCACGCAATTGTCGTGAAGCATGTAAAAACTGATTGTCTGCGTTAAAATAATGGTTAATATGCAGTTTGCATTTTCTTATGAGAGAATGATCCAAACCTGAATGTTTTAGTGTAAATAGACTTACCCTCATGAAATAAAGCAATTTTGCCTATAAAGACTCATTTGCACCTAATTGTCATAAAGCATGTAAAAACTGCTTGTCTGCGTTAAAATAAAGATTAATATGCAGTTTGCATTTTCTTATGAGAGAATGATCCAAACCTGAATGTTATAGTGTAAATAGACTAACCTTCATGAAATAAAGCAATTTTGCCTATAAGGACTCATTTTCCCCTAATTGTCATAAAGCATGTATAAACTGCTTGTCAGCGTTAAAATAATGGTTAATATGCAGTTTGCATTTTCTTATGAGAGAATGATCCAAACCTGAATGTTATAGTGTAAATAGAATTACCCAAATGAAATAAAGCAATTTGGCCTATAAGGACTCATTTGCCCCTAATTGTCATAAAGCATGTAAAAACTGCTTGTATGCGTTAAAATAATGGTTAATATGCCGTTTGCATTTTCTTATGAGAGAAGGATCCAAACCTGAATGTTATAGTTTAAATAAACTTACCTTTGTAAAATAAAGCAATTTTGCCTAAATAGACTAATTTGCACCTAATTGTCGTAAAGCATGTAAAAACTGCATGTATGCGTTAAAATAATGGTTAATATGCAGTTTGCATTTTCTTATGAGATAATGATCCAAACCTGAATGTTATAGTGTAAATAGATTTACCTTTGTAAAATAAAGCAATTTTGCCTATAAGGACTCATTTGCACGCAATTGTCGTGAAGCATGTAAAAACTGTTTGTCTGCGTGAAAATGATAGTAAATATGCAGTTTGCATTTTCTTATGAGAGAATGATCCAAACCTGAATGTTATAGTGTAAATATACTTACCCTCATGAAATAAAGCAATTTTGCCTATAAAGACTCATTTGCACCTAATTGTCGTAAAGCATGTAAAAACTGCTTGTCTGCGTTTAAATAATGGATAATATGCAGTTTGCATTTTCTTATGAGAGAATGATCCAAACCTTAATGTTATAGTGTAAATAGACTTACCCTCATGAAATAAAGCAATTTTGCCTATAAGGACTCATTTGCACCTAATTGTCATAAAGCATGTAAAAACTGCTTGTATGCGTTAAAATAATAGTTAATATGCAGTTTGCATTTTCTTGTGAGAGAATAATCCAAACCTGAATGTTATAGTGTAAGTAAACTTACCTTTGTGAAATAAAGCAATTTTGCCTATAAGGACTCATTTGCCCCTAATTGTCATAAAGCATGTAAAAACTGCTTGTATGCGTTAAAATAATGGTTAATATGCCGTTTGCATTTTCTTATGAGAGAAGGATCCAAACCTGAATGTTATAGTGTAAATAGACTTACCTTTGTAAAATAAAGCCATTTTGCTTTTAAGGACTCATTTGCACGCAATTGTCGTGAAGCATATAAAAACTGCTTGTCTGCGTTAAAATAATGGTTAATATGCAGTTAGTATTTTCTTATGAGAGAATGATCCAAACCTGAATGTTATAGTGAAAGTAGACTTATCTTTGTAAAATAAAGCAATTTTGCCTATAAGGACTCATTTGCACGCAATTGTCGTGAAGCATATAAAAACTGCTTGTCTGCGTTAAAATAATGGTTAATATGCAGTTTGCATTTTCTTATGAGAGAATGATCCAAACCTGAATGTTATAGTGAAAGTAGACTTACCTTTGTGAAATAAAACAATTTTGCCTTTAAGGACTTATTTCCACCTAATTGTCGTAAAACATGTGAAAACTGCTTGTCTGCGTGAAAATGATAGTAAATATGCAGTTTGCATTTTCTTATGAGAGAATGATCCAAACCTGAACGTTATAGTGCAAATAGACTTACCCTCATGAAATAAAGCCTTTTTGCCTATAAGGACTTATTTGCCCCTTATTGTCTTAAAGCATGTAAAAACTGCTTGTATGCGTTAAAATAATGTATAATATGCAGTTTGCATTTTCTTATGAGAGAATGATCCAAACCTGAATATTATAGTGAAAATAGACTTACCTTTGTAAAATAAAGCCTTTTTGCCTATAAGGACTCATTTGCACGCAATTGTCGTGAAGCATGTAAAAACTGCTTGTCTGCGTTAAAATAATGGTTAATATGCAGTTTGCATTTTCTTATGAGAGAATGATCCAAACCTGAATGTTATAGTGTAAATAGACTTACCCTCATGAAATAAAGCAATTTTGCCTATAAAGACTCATTTGCAACTAATTGTCATAAAGCATGTAAAAACTGCTTGTATGCGTTAAAATGATAGTAAATATGCAGTTTGCATTTTCTTATGAGAGAATGACCCAAACCTGAATGTTATAGTGTAAATAGACTTACCCTCATGAAATAAAGCAATTTTGCCTATAAAGACTCATTTGCACGCAATTGTCGTAAAGCATGTAAAAACTGCTTGTCTGCGTTTAAATAATGGTTAATATGCAGTTTGCATTTTCTTATGAGAGAATGATCCAAACCTGAATGTTATAGTGTAAATAGACTTACCTTCATGAAATAAAGCAATTTTGCCTATAAGGACTCATTTGCCCCTAATTGTCATAAAGCATGTAAAAACTGCTTGTATGCGTTAAAATAATGGTTAATATGCAGATTGCATTTTCTTATGAGAGAATGATCCAAACCTGAATGTTATAGTGTAAATAGACTTACCTTTGTAAAATAAAGCAATTTTGCCTATAAGGACTTATTTGCACGCAATTGTCGTGAGGCATGTAAAAACTGCTTGTCTGCGTGAAAATGATAGTAAATATGCAGTTTGCATTTTCTTATGAGAAAATGATCCAAACCTGAATGTTATAGTGTAAATATACTTACCCTCATGAAATAAAGCAATTTTGCCTATAAAGACTCATTTGCACCTAATTGTCGTAAAGCATGTAAAAACTGCTTGTCTGCGTTTAAATAATGGATAATATGCAGTTTGCATTTTCTTATGAGAGAATGATCCAAACCTGAATGTTATAGTGTAAATAGACTTACCCTCATGAAATAAAGCAATTTTGCCTATAAGGACTCATTTGCACCTAATTGTCATAAAGCATGTAAAAACTGCTTGAATGCGTTAAAATAATAGTTAATATGCAGTTTGCATTTTCTTGTGAGAGAATAATCCAAACCTGAATGTTATAGTGTAAGTAAACTTACCTTTGTGAAATAAAGCAGTTTTGCCTAAAAGTACTCATTTGCACCTAATTGTCGTAAAGCATGTAAAAACTGCTTGTTGCGTTAAAATAATGGTTAATATGCAGTTTGCATTTTCTTATGAGAGAATGATCCAAACCTGAATGTTATAGTGTAAATAGACTTACCCTCATGAAATAAAGCACTTTTGCCTATAAGGACTCATTTGCACGCAATTGTCGTGAAGCATGTAAAAACTGTTTGTCTGCGTTAAAATAATGGTTAATATGCAGTTTGCATTTTCTTATGAGAGAATGATCCAACCCTGAATATTATAGTGAAAGTAGACTTACCTTTGTGAATAAAGCAATTCTGCCTATAAGGACACATTTGCACCTAATTGTCATAAAGCATGTAAATACTGCTTGTCTGCGTGAAAAAAATAGGAAATGATCAGTTTGCATTATCTTTTGAGAAAATGATCCAAACCTGAATTTTATAATATAAATAGACTTACCTTTGTAAAATAAAGCAATTTTGCCTATAAAGACTCATTTGCACGCAATTGTCGTGAAGCATGTAAAAACTGCTTGTCTGCGTTAAAATAATGGTTAATATGCAGTTTGCATTTTCTTATGAGAGAATGATCCAGCCCTGAATATTATAGTGAAAGTAGACTTACCTTTGTGAAATAAAGCAATTCTGCCTATTAGGACACATTTGCACCTAATTGTCATAAAGCATGTAAATACTTTTTGTCTGCGTGAAAATAATAGGAAATTATCAGTTTGCATTATCTTTTGAGAGAATGATCCAAACTTGAATGTTACAGTGTAAGTAGACTTACCTTCATGAAATAAAGCAATTTTGCCTATAAGGACTCATTTGCACCTAATTGTCATAAAGCATGTAAATACTGCTTGTCCGAGTGAAAATAATAGGAAATGATCAGTTTGCATTATCTTTTGAGAAAATGATCCAAACCTGAATGTTATAGTGTAAATAGACTTACCTTTCTAAAATAAAGCAATTTTGCCTATAAGGACTTATTTGCCCCTTATTGTCATAAAGCATGTAAAAACTGCTTGTATGCGTGAAAATGATAGTAAATATGCAGTTTGCATTTTCTTATGAGAGAATGATCCAAACCTGAATGTTATAGTGTAAATAGACTTACCTTCATGAAATAAAGCAATTTTGCCTATAAGGACTCATTTGCCCCTAATTGTCATAAAGCATGTAAAAACTGCTAGTATGCGTTAAAATAATGGTTAATATGCAGATTGCATTTTCTTATGAGAGAATGATCCAAACCTGAATGTTATAGTGTAAATAGACTTACCTTTGTAAAATAAAGCAATTTTGCCTATAAGGACTCATTTGCACGCAATTGTCGTGAAGCATGTAAAAACTGCTTGTCTGCGTGAAAATGATAGTAAATATGCAGTTTGCATTTTCTTATGAGAGAATGATCTAAACCTGAATGTTATAGTGTAAATATACTTACCCTCATGAAATAAAGCAATTTTGCCTATAAAGACTCATTTGCACCTAATTGTCGTAAAGCATGTAAAAACTGCTTGTCTGCGTTTAAATAATGGATAATATGCAGTTTGCATTTTCTTATGAGAGAATGATCCAAACCTGAATGTTATAGTGTAAATAGACTAACCCTCATGAAATAAAGCAATTTTGCCTATAAGGACTCATTTGCACCTAATTGTCATAAAGCATGTAAAAACTGCTTGTATGCGTTAAAATAATAGTTAATATGCAGTTTGCATTTTCTTGTGAGAGAATAATCCAAACCTGAATGTTATAGTGTAAGTAAACTTACCTTTGTGAAATAAAGCAGTTTTGCCTAAAAGTACTCATTTGCACCTAATTGTCGTAAAGCATGTAAAAACTGCTTGTATGCGTTAAAATGATAGTAAATATGCAGTTTGCATTTTCTTATGAGAGAAAGATCCAAACCTGAATGTTATAGTGTAAATAGACTTACCCTCATAAAATTAAGCAATTTTGCCTATAAGGACTTATTTGCCCCTTATTGTTATAAAGCATGTAAAAACTGCTTGTATGCGTTAAAATAATGGTTAATATGCCGTTTGCATTTTCTTATGAGAGAAGGATCCAAACCTGAATGTTATAGTGTAAATAGACTTACCTTTGTAAATAAATCCATTTTGCTTATAAGGACTCATTTGCACGCAATTGTCGTGAAGCATATAAAAACTGCTTGTCTGCGTTAAAATAATGGTTAATATGCAGTTTGCATTTTCTTATGAGAGAATGATCTAAACCTGAATGTTATAGTGAAAGTAGACTTACCTTTGTGAAATAAAACAATTTTGCCTTGAAGGACTTATTTCCACCTAATTGTCGTAAAACATGTGAAAACTGCTTGTCTGCGTGAAAATGATAGTAAATATGCAGTTTGCATTTTCTTATGAGAGAATGATCCAAACCTGAATGTTATAGTGTAAATAGACTTACCTTTGTAAAATAAAGCAATTTTGCTTATAAGGACTCATTTGCACGCAATTGTCGTGAAGCATATAAAAACTGCTTGTCTGCGTTAAAATAATGGTTAATATGCAGTTTGCATTTTCTTATGAGAGAATGATCCAAACCTGAATGTTATAGTGAAAGTAGACTTACCTTTGTGAAATAAAACAATTTTGCCTTTAAAGACTTATTTCCACCTAATTGTCGTAAAACATGTGAAAACTGCTTGTCTGCGTGAAAATGATAGTAAATATGCAGTTTGCATTTTCTTATGAGAGAAAGATCCAAACCTGAATGTTATAGTGTAAATAGACTTACCTTCATGAAATAAAGCAATTTTGCCTATAAGGACTCATTTGCCCCTAATTGTCATAAAGCATGTAAAAACTGCTTGTATGCGTTAAAATAATGGTTAATATGCAGTTTGCATTTTCTTATGAGAGAATGATCCAAACCTGAATGTTATAGTGAAATAGACTTACCTTTGTAAAATAAAGCCTTTTTGCCTATAAGGACTCATTTGCACGCAATTGTCGTGAAGCATGTAAAAACTGCTTGTCTGCGTTAAAATAATGGTTAATATGCAGTTTGCATTTTCTTATGAGAGAATGATCCAAACCTGAATGTTATAGTGTAAATAGACTTACCCTCATGAAATAAAGCAATTTTGCCTATAAAGACTCATTTGCACCTAATTGTCATAAAGCATGTAAAAACTGCTTGTATGCGTTAAATTGATAGTGAATATGCAGTTTGCATTTTCTTATGAGAGAATGACCCAAACCTGAATGTTATAGTGTAAATAGACTTACCCTCTTGAAATAAAGCAATTTTGCCTATAAAGACTCATTTGCACCTAATTGTCGTAAAGCATGTAAAAACTGCTTGTCTGCGTTTAAATAATGGTTAATATGCAGTTTGCATTTTCCTATGAGAGAATGATCCAAACCTGAATGTTATAGTGTAAATAGACTTACCTTCATGAAATAAAGCAATTTTGCCTATAAGGACTCATTTGCCCCTAATTGTCATAAAGCATGTAAAAACTGCTTGTATGCGTTAAAATAATGGTTAATATGCAGATTGCATTTTCTTATGAGAGAATGATCCAAACCTGAATGTTATAGTGTAAATAGACTTACCTTTGTAAAATAAAGCAATTTTGCCTATAAGGACTCATTTGCACGCAATTGTCGTGAAGCATGTAAAAACTGCTTGTCTGCGTGAAAATGATAGTAAATATGCAGTTTGCATTTTCTTATGAGAAAATGATCCAAACCTGAATGTTATAGTGTAAATATACTTACCCTCATGAAATAAAGCAATTTTGCCTATATAGACTCATTTGCACCTAATTGTCGTAAAGCATGTAAAACTGCTTGTCTGCGTTTAAATAATGGATAATATGCAGTTTGCATTTTCTTATGAGAGAATGATCCAAACCTGAATGTTATAGTGTAAATAGACTTACCCTCATGAAATAAAGCAATTTTGCCTATAAGGACTCATTTGCACCTAATTGTCATAAAGCATGTAAAAACTGCTTGTATGCGTTAAAATAATAGTTAATATGCAGTTTGCATTTTCTTGTGAGAGAATAATCCAAACCTGAATGTTATAGTGTAAGTAAACTTACCTTTATGAAATAAAGCAATTTTGCCTATAAGGACTCATTTGCCCCTAATTGTCATAAAGCATGTAAAAACTGCTTGTATGCGTTAAAATAATGGTTAATATGCCGTTTGCATTTTCTTATGAGAGAAGGATCCAAACCTGAATGTTATAGTGTAAATAGACTTACCTTTGTAAAATAAAGCCATTTTGCTTATAAGGACTCATTTGCACGCAATTGTCGTGAAGCATATAAAAACTGCTTGTCTGCGTTAAAATAATGGTTAATATGCAGTTTGCATTTTCTTATGAGAGAATGATCCAAACCTGAATGTTATAGTGTAAATAGACTTACCTTTGTAAAATAAAGCAATTTTGCCTATGAGGACTCATTTGCACGCAATTGTCGTGAAGCATGTAAAAACTGCTTGTCTGCGTTAAAATAATGGTTAATATGCAGTTTGCATTTACTTAAGAGAGAATGATCCAAACCTGAATGTTATAGTGTAAATAGACTAACCTTCATGAAATAAAGCAATTTTGCCTATAAGGACTCATTTGCCCCTAATTGTCATAAAGCATGTAAAAACTGCTTGTCTGCGTTAAAATAATGGTTAATATGCAGTTTGCATTTTCTTATGAGAGAATGATCCAAACCTGAATGTTATAGTGTAACTAGACTTACCTTCATAAAATAAAGCAATTTTGTCTATAAGGACTCATTTGCCCCTAATTGTCATAAAGCATGTAAAAACTGCTTGTCTGCGTTAATATGCAATTTGCATTTTCTTATGAGTGAATGATCCAAACCTGAATGTTATAGTAAAAGTAGACTTACCTTTGTGAAATAAAACAATTTTTCCTTTAAGGACTTATTTGCACCTAATTGTCGTAAACCATGTAAAAACAGCTTGTCTGCGTGAAAATGATAGTCAATATTCAGTTTGCATTCTCTTATGAGAGAATGATCCAAACCTGAATGTTATAGTGTAAATAGACTTACCCTCATGAAATAAAGCAATTTTGCCTATAAAGACTCATTTGCACCTAATTGTCATAAAGCTTGTAAAAACTGCTTGTATGCGTTAAAATAATAGTTAATATGCAGTTTGCATTTTCTTATGAGAGAATGATCTAAACCTGAATGTTATAGTTAAAGTAAACTTACCTTTGTAAAATAAATCAATTTTGCCTATATAGACTAATTTGCCCCTAATTGTCGTAAAGCATGTAAAAACTGCTTGTATGCGTTGAAATAATGGTTAATATGCAGTTTGCATTTTCTTATGAGAGAATGATCCAAACCTGAATGTTTTAGTGTAAATAGACTTACCCTCATGAAATAAAGCAATTTTGCCTATAAAGACTCATTTGCACCTAATTGTCGTAAAGCATGTAAAAACTGCTTGTCTGCGTGAAAATGATAGTAAATATGCAGTTTGCATTTTCTTATGAGAGAATGATCCAAACCTGAATGTTATAGTGTAAATAGACTTACCCTCATGAAATAAAGCAATTTTGCCTATAAAGACTCATTTGCACCTAATTGTCGTAAAGCATGTAAAAACTGCTTGTCTGCGTTAAAATAATGGTTAATATGCAGTTTGCATTTTCTTATGAGAGAATGATCCAAACCTGAATGTTAGTGTAAATAGACTTACCCTCATGAAATAAAGCAATTTTGCCTATAAGGACTCATTTGCACCTTCTTGTCATAAAGCTTGTAAAAACTGCGTGTATGCGTTAAAATAATAGTTAATATGCAGTTTGCATTTTCTTATAAGAGAATGATCTAAACCTGAATGTTATAGTTTAAGTAAACTAACCTTTGTAAAGTAAAGCAATTTTGCCTATAAGGACTCATTTGCCCCTAATTGTCATAAAGCATGTAAAAACTGCTTGTATGCGTTAAAATAATAGTTAATATGCAGTTTGCATTTTCTTATGAGAGAATGATCCAAACATGAATGTTTTAGTGTAAATAGACTTACCCTCATGAAATAAAGCAATTTTGCCTATAAAGACTCATTTGCACCTAATTGTCATAAAGCATGTAAAAACTGCTTGTATGCGTTAAAATAATGGTTAATATGCTGTTTGCATTTTCTTATGAGAGAATGATCCAAACCTGAATGTTATAGTGTAAATAGACTTACCTTTGTAAAATAAAGCAATTTTGCCTATAAGGACTCATTTGCACGCAATTGTCGTGAAGCATGTAAAAACTGCTTGTCTGCGTGAAAATGATAGTAAATATGCAGTTTGCATTTTCTTATAAGAGAATGATCCAAACCTGAATGTTATAGTGTAAATAGATTTACCCTCATGAAATAAAGCAATTTTGCCTATAAGGACTCATTTGCACCTAATTGTCATAAAGCTTGTAAAAACTGCGTGTATGCGTTAAAATAAAAGTTAATATGCAGTTTGCATTTTCTTATGAGAGAATGATCTAAACCTGATTGTTATAGTTTAAGTAAACTTACCTTTGTAAAATAAAGCAATTTTGCCTATAAGGACTCATTTGCCCCTAATTGTCATAAAGCATGTAAAAACTGCTTGTATGCGTTAAAATAATGGTTAATATGCTGTTTGCATTTTCTTATGAGAGAATGATCCAAACCTGAATGTTATAGTGTAAATAGACTTACCTTTGTAAAATAAAGCAATTTTGCCTATAAGGACTCATTTGCACGCAATTGTCGTGAAGCATGTAAAAACTGCTTGTCTGCGTGAAAATGATAGTAAATATGCAGTTTGCATTTTCTTATAAGAGAATGATCCAAACCTGAATGTTATAGTGTAAATAGATTTACCCTCATGAAATAAAGCAATTTTGCCTATAAGGACTCATTTGCACCTAATTGTCATAAAGCTTGTAAAAACTGCGTGTATGCGTTAAAATAAAAGTTAATATGCAGTTTGCATTTTCTTATGAGAGAATGATCTAAACCTGAATGTTATAGTTTAAGTAAACTTACCTTTGTAAAATAAAGCAATTTTGCCTATAAGGACTCATTTGCCCCTAATTGTCATAAAGCATGTGAAAACTGCTTGTATGCGTTTAAATAATGGTTAATATGCAGTTTGCATTTTCTTATGAGAGAATGATCCAAACCTGAAGGTTATAGTGCAAATAGACTTACCTTTGTAAAATAAAGCAATTTTGCCTATAAGGACTCATTTGCACGCCATTGTCGTGAAGCATGTAAAAACTGCTTGTCTGCGTTAAAATAATGGTTAATATGCAGTTTGCATTTTCTTATGAGAGAATGATCCAAACCTGAATGTTATAGTGTAAATAGACTTTCCTTCATGAAATAAAGCAATTTTGCCTATAAGGACTCATTTGCCACTTATTGTCATAAAGCGTGTAAAAACTGCTTGTATGCGTTAAAATAATGTATAATATGCAGTTTGCATTTTCTTATGAGAGAATGATCCAAACCTGAATGATATAGTGAAAATAGACTTACCTTTGTAAAATAAAGCAATTTTGCCTATGAGGACTCATTTGCACGCAATTGTCGTGAAGCATGTAAAAACTGCTTGTTTGCGTAAAAATGATAGTAAATATGCAGTTTGCATTTTCTTATAAGAGAATGATCCAAACCTGAATGTTATAGTGTAAATAGACTTACCCTCATGAAATAAAGCAATTTTGCCTATAAGGACTCATTTGCCCCTAATTGTCATAAAGCATGTAAAAACTGCTTGTATGCGTAAAAATAATGGTTAATATGCAGTTTGCATTTTCTTATGAGAGAAAGATCCAAACCTGAATGTTATAGTGTAAATAGACTTACCTTCATGAAATAAAGCAATTTTGCCTATAAGGACTCATTTGCCCCTAATTGTCATAAAGCATGTAAAAACTGCTTGTATGCGTAAAAATAATGGTTAATATGCAGTTTGCATTTTCTTATGAGAGAAAGATCCAAACCTGAATGTTATAGTGTAAATAGACTTACCTTCATGAAATAAAGCAATTTTGCCTATAAGGACTCATTTGCACGCAATTGTCGTGAAGCATATAAAAACTGCTTGTCTGCGTTAAAATAATGGTTAATATGCAGTTTGCATTTTCTTATGAGAGAATGATCCAAACCTGAATGTTATAGTGTAAATAGACTTACCCTCATGAAATAAAGCAATTTTGCCTATAAAGACTCATTTGCACCTAATTGTCATAAAGCATGTAAAAACTGCTTGTATGCGTTAAATAATGTATAATATGCAGTTTGCATTTTCTTATGAGAGAATGATCCAAACCTGAATGATATAGTGAAAATAGACTTACCTTTGTAAAATAAAGCAATTTTGCCTATGAGGACTCATTTGCACGCAATTGTCGAGAAGCATGTAAAAACTGCTTGTTTGCGTAAAAATGATAGTAAATATGCAGTTTGCATTTTCTTATGAGAGAATGATCCAAACCTGAATGTTATAGTGTAAATAGACTTACCCCCATGAAATAAAGCAATTTTGCCTATAAAGACTCATTTGCACCTAATTGTCGTAAAGCATGTAAAAACTGCTTGTCTGCGTTTAAATAATGGTTAATATGCAGTTTGCATTTTCTTATGAGAGAAAGATCCAAACCTGAATGTTATAGTGTAAATAGACTTACCTTCATGAAATAAAGCAATTTTGCCTATAAGGACTCATTTGCCCCTAATTGTCATAAAGCATGTAAAAACTGCTTGTATGCGTTAAAATAATGGTTAATATGCAGTTTGCATTTTCTTATGAGAGAAAGATCCAAACCTGAATGTTATAATGTAAATAGACTTACCTTCATGAAATAAAGCAATTTTGCCTATAAGGACTCATTTGCACGCAATTGTCGTGAAGCATTTAAAAACTGCTTGTCTGCGTTAAAATAATGGTTAATATGCAGTTTGCATTTTCTTATGAGAGAATGATCCAAACCTGAATGTTAAAGTGAAAGTAGACTTACCTTTGTGAAATAAAACAATTTTGCCTTTAAGGACTTTTTTCCACCTAATTGTCGTAAAACATGTGAAAACTGCTTGTCTGCGTGAAAATGATAGTAAATATGCAGTTTGCATTTTCTTATGAGAGAAAGATCCAAACCTGAATGTTATAGTGTAAATAGACTTACCTACATGAAATAAAGCAATTTTGCCTATAAGGACTCATTTGCCCCTAATTGTCATAAAGCATGTAAAAACTGCTTGTCAGCGTTAAAATAATGGTTAATATGCAGTTTGCATTTCCTTATGAGAGAATGATCTAAACCTGAATGTTATAGTGTAAATAGACTTACCTTCATGAAATAAAGCAATTTTGCCTATAAGGACTCATTTGCACGCAATTGTCGTGAAGCATGTAAAAACTGCTTGTCTGCGTGAAATTGATAGTAAATATGCAGTTTGCATTTTCTTATGAGAGAATGATCCAAACCTGAACGTTATAGTGTAAATAGACTTACCCTCATAAAATAAAGCAATTTTGCCTATAAAGATTCATTTGCACCTAATTGTCGTAAAGCATGTGAAATCTGCTTGTCTGCGTTTAAATAATGGTTAATATGCAGTTTGCATTTTCTTATGAGAGAATGATCCAAACCTGAAGGTTATAGTGTAAATAGACTTACCTTTGTAAAATAAAGCAATTTTGCCTATAAGGACTCATTTGCACGCAATTGTCGTGAAGTATGTAAAAACTGCTTGTCTGCGTTAAAATAATGGTTAATATGCAGTTTGCATTTTCTTATGAGCAAATGATCCAAACCTGAATGTTATAGTGTAAATATACTTACCTTCATGAAATAAAGCAATTTTGCCTATAAGGACTCATTTGCCCCTAATTGTCATAAAGCATGTAAAAACTGCTTGTCAGCGTTAAAATAATGGTTAATATGCAGTTTGCATTTTCTTATGAGAGAATGATCCAAACCTGAATGTTATAGTGTAAATAGACTTACCTTCATGAAATAAAGCAATTTTGCCTATAAGGACTCATTTGCCCCTTATTGTCATAAAGCATGTAAAAACTGCTTGTATGCGTTAAAATAATGTATAATATGCAGTTTGCATTTTCTTATGAGAGAATGATCCAAACATGAATGTTATAGTGTAAATAGACTTACCCTTATGAAATAAAGCAATTTTGCCTATAAAGACTCATTTGCACCTAATTGTCGTAAAGCATGTAAAAACTGCTTGTCTGCGTTTAAATAATGGTTAATATGCAGTTTGCATTTTCTTATGAGAGAAAGATCCAAACCTGAATGTTATAGTGTAAATAGACTTACCTTCATGAAATAAAACAATTTTGCCTATAAGGACTCATTTGCCCCTAATTGTCATAAAGCATGTAAAAACTGCTTGTATGTTATAAAATAATGGTTAATATGCAGTTTGCATTTTCTTATGAGAGAATGATCCAAACCTGAATGTTATAGTGTAAGTAAACTTACCTTTGTAAAATAAAGCAGTTTTGCCTAAAAGTACTCATTTGCACCTAATTGTCGTAAAGCATGTAAAAACTGCTTGTTGCGTTAAAATAATGGTTAATATGCAGTTTGCATTTTCTTATGAGAGAAAGATCCAAACCTGAATGTTATAGTGTAAATAGACTTACCCTCATGAAATAAAGCAATTTTGTCTATAAAGACTCATTTGCACCCAATTGTCGTAAAGCATGTAAAAACTGCTTGTCTGCGTTTAAATAATGGATAATATGCAGTTTGCATTTTCTTATGAGAGAATGATCCAAACCTGAATGTTATAGTGTAAATAGACTTACCCTCATGAAATAAAGCAATTTTGCCTATAAAGACTCATTTGCACCTAATTGTCATAAAGCATGTAAAAACTGCTTGTATGCGTTAAAATGATAGTAAATATGCAGTTTGCATTTTCTTATGAGAGAATGACCCAAACCTGAATGTTATAGTGTAAATAGACTTATTCTCATGAAATAAAGCAATTTTGCCTATAAAGACTCATTTGCACCTAATTGTCGTAAAGCATGTAAAAACTGCTTGTCTGCGTTTAAATAATGGTTAATATGCAGTTTGCATTTTCTTATGAGAGAATGATCCAAACCTGAATGTTATAGTGTAAATAGACTTACCTTCATGAAATAAAGCAATTTTGCCTATAAGGAATCATTTGCCCCTAATTGTCATAAAGCATGTAAAAACTGCTTGTATGCGTTAAAATAATGGTTAATATGCAGATTGCATTTTCTTATGAGAGAATGATCCAAACCTGAATGTTATAGTGTAAATAGACTTACCTTTGTAAAATAAAGCAATTTTGCCTATAAGGACTCATTTGCACGCAATTGTCGTGAAGCATGTAAAAACTGCTTGTCTGCGTGAAAATGATAGTAAATATGCAGTTTGCATTTTCTTATGAGAAAATGATCCAAACCTGAATGTTAAAGTGTAAATATATTTACCCTCATGAAATAAAGCAATTTTGCCTATAAAGACTCATTTGCACCTAATTGTCGTAAAGCATGTAAAAACTGCTTGTCTGCGTTTAAATAATGGATAATATGCAGTTTGCATTTTCTTATGAGAGAATGATCCAAACCTGAATGTTATAGTGAAAGTAGACTTACCTTTGTGAAATAAAACAATTTTGCCTTTAAGGACTTATTTCCACTTAATTGTCGTAAAACATGTGAAAACTGCTTGTCTGCGTTAAAATAATGGTTAATATGCAGTTTGCGTTTTCTTATGAGAGAATGATCCAAACCTGAATGTTATAGTGAAAATAGACTTACCTTTGTAAAATAACGCAATTTTGCCTATAAGGACTCATTTGCACGCAATTGTCGTGAAGCATGTAAAAACTGCTTGTCTGCGTTAAAATAATGGTTAATATGCAGTTTGCATTTTCTTATGAGAGAATGATCCAAACCTGAATGTTTTAGTGTAAATAGACTTACCCTCATGAAATAAAGCAATTTTGCCTATAAAGACTCATTTGCACCTAATTGTCATAAAGCATGTAAAAACTGCTTGTATGCGTTAAAATGATAGTAAATATGCAGTTTGCATTTTCTTATGAGAGAAAGATCCAAACCTGAATGTTATAGTGTAAATAGACTTACCCTCATAAAATAAAGCAATTTTGCTTATAAGGACTCATTTGCCCCTAATTGTCATAAAGCATGTAAAAACTGCTTGTATGCGTTAAAATAATGGTTAATATGCAGTTTGCATTTTCTTATGAGAGAATGATCCAAACCTGAATGTTATAGTGTAAATAGACTTACCTTTGTAAAATAAAGCAATTTTGCCTATAAGGACTCATTTGCACGCAATTGTCGTGAAGCATGTAAAAACTGCTTGTCTGCGTTAAAATAATGGTTAATATGCAGTTTGCATTTTCTTAAGAGAGAATGATCCAAACCTGAATGTTATAGTGTAAATAGACTAACCTTCATGAAATAAAGCAATTTTGCCTATAAGGACTCATTTGCCCCTAATTGTCATTAAGCATGTAAAAACTGCTTGTCTGCGTTAAAATAATGGTTAATATGCAGTTTGCATTTTCTTATGAGAGAATGATCCAAACCTGAATGTTATAGTGTAAATAGACTTACCCTCATGAAATAAAGCAATTTTGCCTATAAAGACTCATTTGCTCCCAATTGTCGTAAAGCATGTAAAAACAACTTTTCTGCGTTTAAATAATGGATAATATGCATTTTCTTATGAGAGAATGATCCAAACCTGAATGTTATAGTGTAACTAGACTTACCTTCATAAAATAAAGCAATTTTGTCTATAAGGACTCATTTGCCCCTAATTGTCATAAAGCATGTAAAAACTGCTTGTCTGCGTTAATATGCAATTTGCATTTTCTTATGAGTGAATGATCCAAACCTGAATGTTATAGTAAAAGTAGACTAACCTTTGTGAAATAAAACAATTTTTCCTTTAAGGACTTATTTGCACCTAATTGTCGTAAACCATGTAAAAACAGCTTGTCTGCGTGAAAATGATAGTCAATATTCAGTTTGCATTTTCTTATGAGAGAATGATCCAAACCTGAATGTTATAGTGTAAATAGACTTACCCTCATGAAATAAAGCAATTTTGCCTATAAGGACTCATTTGCACCTAATTGTCATAAAGCTTGTAAAAACTGCTTGTATGCGTTAAAATAATAGTTAATATGCAGTTTGCATTTTCTTATGAGAGAATGATCTAAACCTGAATGTTATAGTTTAAGTAAACTTACCTTTGTAAAATAAATCAATTTTGCCTATATAGACTAATTTGCCCCTAATTGTCGTAAAGCATGTAAAAACTGCTTGTATGCGTTAAAATAATGGTTAATATGCAGTTTGCATTTTCTTATGAGAGAATGATCCAAACCTGAATGTTATAGTGTAAATAGATTTTCCTTTGTAAAATAAAGCAATTTTGCCTATAAGGACTCATTTGCACGCAATTGTCGTGAAACATGTAAAAACTGCTTGTCTGCGTGAAAATGATAGTAAATATGCAGTTTGCATTTTCTTATGAGAGAATGATCCAAACCTGAATGTTATAGTGTAAATAGACTTACCCTCATGAAATAAAGCAATTTTGCCTATAAAGACTCATTTGCACCTAATTGTCGTATAGCATGTAAAAACTGCTTTGTTGCGTTAAAATAATGGTTAATATGCAGTTTGCATTTTCTTATGAGAGAATGATCCAAACCTGAATGTTTTAGTGTAAATAGACTTACCCTCATGAAATAAAGCAATTTTGCCTATAAAGACTCATTTGCACCTAATTGTCATAAAGCATGTAAAAACTGCTTGTATGCGTTAAAATGATAGTAAATATGCAGTTTGCATTTTCTTATGAGAGAAAGATCCAAACCTGAATGTTATAGTGTAAATAGACTTACCCTCATAAAATAAAGCAATTTTGCCTATAAGGACTCATTTGCACCTTCTTGTCATAAAGCTTGTAAAAACTGCGTGTATGCGTTAAAATAATAGTTAATATGCAGTTTGCATTTTCTTATAAGAGAATGATCTAAACCTGAATGTTATAGTTTAAGTAAACTAACCTTTGTAAAGTAAAGCAATTTTGCCTATAAGGACTCATTTGCCCCTAATTGTCATAAAGCATGTAAAAACTGCTTGTATGCGTTAAAATAATGGTTAATATGCAGTTTGCATTTTCTTATGAGAGAATGATCCAAACCTGAATGTTTTAGTGTAAATAGACTTACCCTCATGAAATAAAGCAATTTTGCCTATAAAGATTCATTTGCACCTAATTGTCGTAAAGCATGTGAAAACTGCTTGTATGCGTTTAAATAATGGTTAATATGCAGTTTGCATTTTCTTATGGGAGAATGATCCAAACCTGAAGGTTATAGTGCAAATAGACTTACCTTTGTAAAATAAAGCAATTTTGCCTATAAGGACTCATTTGCACGCAATTGTCGTGAAGCATGTAAAAACTGCTTGTCTGCGTGAAAATGATAGTAAATATGCAGTATGCATTTTCTTATAAGAGAATGATCCAAACCTGAATGTTATAGTGTAAATAGATTTACCCTCATAAAATAAAGCAATTTTGCCTATAAGGACTCATTTGCACCTAATTGTCATAAAGCTTGTAAAAACTGCGTGTATGCGTTAAAATAAAAGTTAATATGCAGTTTGCATTTTCTTATGAGAGAATGATCTAAACCTGAATGTTATAGTTTAAGTAAACTTACCTTTGTAAAATAAAGCAATTTTGCCTATAAGGACTCATTTGCCCCTAATTGTCATAAAGCATGTAAAAACTGCTTGTATGCGTTAAAATAATGGTTAATATGCTGTTTGCATTTTCTTATGAGAGAATGATCCAAACCTGAATGTTATAGTGTAAATAGACTTACCTTTGTAAAATAAAGCAATTTTGCCTATAAGGACTCATTTGCACGCAATTGTCGTGAAGCATGTAAAAACTGCTTGTCTGCGTGAAAATGATAGTAAATATGCAGTTTGCATTTTCTTATGAGAGAATGATCCAAACCTGAACGTTATAGTGTAAATAGACTTACCCTCATAAAATAAAGCAATTTTGCCTATAAAGATTCATTTGCACCTAATTGTCGTAAAGCATGTGAAAACTGCTTGTATGCGTTTAAATAATAGTTAATATGCAGTTTGCATTTTCTTATGAGAGAATGATCCAAACCTGAAGGTTATAGTGCAAATAGACTTACCTTTGTAAAATAAAGCAATTTTGCCTATAAGGACTCATTTGCACGCAATTGTCATAAAGCATGTAAAAACTGCTTGTATGCGTTAAAATAATGTATAATATGCAGTTTGCATTTTCTTATGAGAGAATGATCCAAACCTGAATGATATAGTGAAAATAGACTTACCTTTGTAAAATAAAGCAATTTTGCCTATGAGGACTCATTTGCACGCAATTGTCGTGAAGCATGTAAAAACTGCTTGTTTGCGTAAAAATGATAGTAAATATGCAGTTTGCATTTTCTTATAAGAGAATGATCCAAACCTGAATGTTATAGTGTAAATAGACTTACCCTCATGAAATAAAGCAATTTTGCCTATAAGGACTCATTTGCCCCTAATTGTCATAAAGCATGTAAAAACTGCTTGTATGCGTAAAAATAATGGTTAATATGCAGTTTGCATTTTCTTATGAGAGAAAGATCCAAACCTGAATGTTATAGTGTAAATAGACTTACCTTCATGAAATAAAGCAATTTTGCCTATAAGGACTCATTTGCCCCTAATTGTCATAAAGCATGTAAAAACTGCTTGTATGCGTAAAAATAATGGTTAATATGCAGTTTGCATTTTCTTATGAGAGAAAGATCCAAACCTGAATGTTATAGTATAAATAGACTTACCTTCATGAAATAAAGCAATTTTGCCTATAAGGACTCATTTGCACGCAATTGTCGTGAAGCATATAAAAACTGCTTGTCTGCGTTAAAATAATGGTTAATATGCAGTTTGCATTTTCTTATGAGAGAATGATCCAAACCTGAATGTTATAGTGTAAATAGACTTACCCTCATGAAATAAAGCAATTTTGCCTATAAAGACTCATTTGCACCTAATTGTCATAAAGCATGTAAAAACTGCTTGTATGCGTTAAAATAATGTATAATATGCAGTTTGCATTTTCTTATGAGAGAATGATCCAAACCTGAATGATATAGTGAAAATAGACTTACCTTTGTAAAATAAAGCAATTTTGCCTATGAGGACTCATTTGCACGCAATTGTCGAGAAGCATGTAAAAACTGCTTGTTTGCGTAAAAATGATAGTAAATATGCAGTTTGCATTTTCTTATGAGAGAATGATCCAAACCTGAATGTTATAGTGTAAATAGACTTACCCCCATGAAATAAAGCAATTTTGCCTATAAAGACTCATTTGCACCTAATTGTCGTAAAGCATGTAAAAACTGCTTGTCTGCGTTTAAATAATGGTTAATATGCAGTTTGCATTTTCTTATGAGAGAAAGATCCAAACCTGAATGTTATAGTGTAAATAGACTTACCTACATGAAATAAAGCAATTTTGCCTATAAGGACTCATTTGCCCCTAATTGTCATAAAGCATGTAAAAACTGCTTGTCAGCGTTAAAATAATGGTTAATATGCAGTTTGCATTTCCTTATGAGAGAATGATCCAAACCTGAATGTTATAGTGTAAATAGACTTACCTTCATGAAATAAAGCAATTTTGCCTATAAGGACTCATTTGCACGCAATTGTCGTGAAGCATGTAAAAACTGCTTGTCTGCGTGAAATTGATAGTAAATATGCAGTTTGCATTTTCTTATGAGAGAATGATCCAAACCTGAACGTTATAGTGTAAATAGACTTACCTTTGTAAAATAAAGCAATTTTGCCTATAAGGACTCATTTGCACGCAATTGTCGTGAAGTATGTAAAAACTGCTTGTCTGCGTTAAAATAATGGTTAATATGCAGTTTGCATTTTCTTATGAGCAAATGATCCAAACCTGAATGTTATAGTGTAAATAGACTTACCTTCATGAAATAAAGCAATTTTGCCTATAAGGACTCATTTGCCCCTAATTGTCATAAAGCATGTAAAAACTGCTTGTCAGCGTTAAAATAATGGTTAATATGCAGTTTGCATTTTCTTATGAGAGAATGATCCAAACCTGAATGTTATAGTGTAAATAGACTTACCTTCATGAAATAAAACAATTTTGCCTATAAGGACTCATTTGCCCCTTATTGTCATAAAGCATGTAAAAACTGCTTGTATGCGTTAAAATAATGTATAATATGCAGTTTGCATTTTCTTATGAGAGAATGATCCAAACATGAATGTTATAGTGTAAATAGACTTACCCTTATGAAATAAAGCAATTTTGCCTATAAAGACTCATTTGCACCTAATTGTCGTAAAGCATGTAAAAACTGCTTGTCTGCGTTTAAATAATGGTTAATATGCAGTTTGCATTTTCTTATGAGAGAAAGATCCAAACCTGAATGTTATAGTGTAAATAGACTTACCTTCATGAAATAAAACAATTTTGCCTATAAGGACTCATTTGCCCCTAATTGTCATAAAGCATGTAAAAACTGCTTGTATGTTATAAAATAATGGTTAATATGCAGTTTGCATTTTCTTATGAGAGAATGATCCAAACCTGAATGTTATAGTGTAAGTAAACTTACCTTTGTAAAATAAAGCAGTTTTGCCTAAAAGTACTCATTTGCACCTAATTGTCGTAAAGCATGTAAAAACTGCTTGTTGCGTTAAACTAATGGTTAATATGCAGTTTGCATTTTCTTATGAGAGAAAGATCCAAACCTGAATGTTATAGTGTAAATAGACTTACCCTCATGAAATAAAGCAATTTTGTCTATAAAGACTCATTTGCACCCAATTGTCGTAAAGCATGTAAAAACTGCTTGTCTGCGTTTAAATAATGGATAATATGCAGTTTGCATTTTCTTATGATAGAATGATCCAAACCTGAATGTTATAGTGTAAATAGACTTACCCTCATGAAATAAAGCAATTTTGCCTATAAAGACTCATTTGCACCTAATTGTCATAAAGCATGTAAAAACTGCTTGTATGCGTTAAAATGATAGTAAATATGCAGTTTGCATTTTCTTATGAGAGAATGACCCAAACCTGAATGTTATAGTGTAAATAGACTTACCTTCATGAAATAAAGCAATTTTGCCTATAAGGACTCATTTGCCCCTAATTGTCATAAAGCATGTAAAAACTGCTTGTATGCGTTAAAATAATGGTTAATATGCAGATTGCATTTTCTTATGAGAGAATGATCCAAACCTGAATGTTATAGTGTAAATAGACTTACCTTTGTAAAATAAAGCAATTTTGCCTATAAGGACTCATTTGCACGCAATTGTCGTGAAGCATGTAAAAATTGCTTGTCTGCGTGAAAATGATAGTAAATATGCAGTTTGCATTTTCTTATGAGAAAATGATCCAAACCTGAATGTTAAAGTGTAAATATATTTACCCTCATGAAATAAAGCAATTTTGCCTATAAAGACTCATTTGCACCTAATTGTCGTAAAGCATGTAAAAACTGCTTGTCTGCGTTTAAATAATGGATAATATGCAGTTTGCATTTTCTTATGAGAGAATGATCCAAACCTGAATGTTATAGTGAAAGTAGACTTACCTTTGTGAAATAAAACAATTTTGCCTTTAAGGACTTATTTTCACCTAATTGTCGTAAAACATGTGAAAACTGCTTGTCTGCGTTAAAATAATGGTTAATATGCAGTTTGCGTTTTCTTATGAGAGAATGATCCAAACCTGAATGTTATAGTGAAAATAGACTTACCTTTGTAAAATAACGCAATTTTGCCTATAAGGACTCATTTGCACGCAATTGTCGTGAAGCATGTAAAAACTTCTTGTCTGCGTTAAAATAATGGTTAATATGCAGTTTGCATTTTCTTATGAGAGAATGATCCAAACCTGAATGTTTTAGTGTAAATAGACTTACCCTCATGAAATAAAGCAATTTTGCCTATAAAGACTCATTTGCACCTAATTGTCATAAAGCATGTAAAAACTGCTTGTATGCGTTAAAATGATAGTAAATATGCAGTTTGCATTTTCTTATGAGAGAAAGATCCAAACCTGAATGTTATAGTGTAAATAGACTTACCCTCATAAAATAAAGCAATTTTGCTTATAAGGACTCATTTGCCCCTAATTGTCATAAAGCATGTAAAAACTGCTTGTATGCGTTAAAATAATGGTTAATATGCAGTTTGCATTTTCTTATGAGAGAATGATCCAAACCTGAATGTTATAGTGTAAATAGACCTACCTTTGTAAAATAAAGCAATTTTGCCTA
The DNA here is from genome assembly GCA_963575645.1 of Xanthostigma xanthostigma. Taxonomy (NCBI): domain Eukaryota; kingdom Metazoa; phylum Arthropoda; class Insecta; order Raphidioptera; family Raphidiidae; genus Xanthostigma; species Xanthostigma xanthostigma. The sequence goes on along the minus strand of OY754470.1, from coordinate 32,342,817 downwards.
TAAGGACTCATTTGCACGCAATTGTCGTGAAGCATGTAAAAACTGCTTGTCTGCGTTAAAATAATGGTTAATATGCAGTTTGCATTTTCTTAAGAGAGAATGATCCAAACCTGAATGTTATAGTGTAAATAGACTAACCTTCATGAAATAAAGCAATTTTGCCTATAAGGACTCATTTGCCCCTAATTGTCATAAAGCATGTAAAAACTGCTTGTCTGCGTTAATATGCAATTTGCATTTTCTTATGAGTGAATGATCCAAACCTGAATGTTATAGTAAAAGTAGACTTACCTTTGTGAAATAAAACAATTTTTCCTTTAAGGACTTATTTGCACCTAATTGTCGTAAACCATGTAAAAACAGCTTGTCTGCGTGAAAATGATAGTCAATATTCAGTTTGCATTTTCTTATGAGAGAATGATCCAAACCTGAATGTTATAGTGTAAATAGACTTACCCTCATGAAATAAAGCAATTTTGCCTATAAGGACTCATTTGCACCTAATTGTCATAAAGCTTGTAAAAACTGCTTGTATGCGTTAAAATAATAGTTAATATGCAGTTTGCATTTTCTTATGAGAGAATGATCTAAACCTGAATGTTATAGTTTAAGTAAACTTACCTTTGTAAAATAAATCAATTTTGCCTATATAGACTAATTTGCCCCTAATTGTCGTAAAGCATGTAAAAACTGCTTGTATGCGTTAAAATAATGGTTAATATGCAGTTTGCATTTTCTTATGAGAGAATGATCCAAACCTGAATGTTATAGTGTAAATAGATTTACCTTTGTAAAATAAAACAATTTTGCCTATAAGGACTCATTTGCACGCAATTGTCGTGAAGCATGTAAAAACTGCTTGTCTGCGTGAAAATGATAGTAAATATGCAGTTTGCATTTTCTTATGAGAGAATGATCCAAACCTGAATGTTATAGTGTAAATAGACTTACCCTCATGAAATAAAGCAATTTTGCCTATAAAGACTCATTTGCACCTAATTGTCGTAAAGCATGTAAAAACTGTGTTATTGATTAAGTGGACTGTAATTCTTTTTGTAATCGTTTTTATTGAACTTGCACACACACATCATACACCTGTCACCTTCTCGTCAAATCGCCATTTTTTCACTGTATTACACCGCCAAATCTGACTACTTTTTTATCTCAACAAAACAAAAATTACTAACCTATTATGTTACCAACATAAATAATTCAAATATCTAACATCCCGCCCGCCTTGGACAAATTTGTTCAAAATTAATAACAATAATATGAAGACGGACAAGAAATTGCTTACATAATACATGAAATATTAAATCAATTATTGCAATATGAAATAAACCAAATTCAAATGAACACAGTTAACAAATAGAAATTAACATACAGTCAAGTATAATCGACACTTAATTATTATTGATTTCAAATAATTGTTCAATCCTGATTTGGTAATACGCACAGTCTTTTTGTTGGTCGTTTGAACACACCACTTTTAGTTTTTACTGTCACTACTCGCACGACCCCATCTGCTCCAGGATGTTGCTGAGTGATGCGCCCTATGGACCACCTTATTGCCGGTAAATTGTCTTCAACTAGTAGCACTAGGTCTCCTATCTTGGGGTTTTCATGGTCATTGTCTATGCTTGCATGCCGTAGTCGACCTCCTACACGTAATAAACCACATGCATCTATGAATGGATTTAAGGTAAGTAACTTACTCCCCTTTGCAATTTGTCGTCCCGCTTCCAATTCTTTTACGGTAAATGCATCTATTTTTCGATTCCCATTGTTCCTTGAATTATAGGAGAATCTTTTACAGAAAGCAATAACTCGTTTCATTTTTTCAAATGTCGAAAATCTTTCACAGGCTAACGTGGTCAGCGTTCCTGCGGTTACTGTTTTAGGTTTAGACTCCTTGTTGATTGCTTCTTGATCATATGACAACTGCAACGATGGCCATTCTTGTTTCGTTAGCCACTCGGGCCCTTGCCACCATAGGTTGTTGTGCAAAAGATCTTTCGGTGTACTACCCCTGGACACTATGTCTGCTGGGTTTGTTTTCGATGGTACATGACGCCAATCATCTGGTTCAGTGAGTCTTTGTATTTCAGCTACTCGGTTAGCTGCAAACGTCTTAAGCTGATTTGGTTGAGTGTTTATCCATGCCAAAACAATAGTTGAATCGGTCCACAAATAAATCTTCTTGATTTTATCTCCTATGGCCCGTTTTACCGATGTTACTAATTTTGCTAATAACACAGCTCCATTTAATTCTAGTCGCGGTAATGATAGATTCTTTAGAGGTGCTACCCTTGATTTGGAACAAAGTAGCCTCGCAATATTGTTACCCGTTGTCTCGATAGCTTTTATGTACACGCAGGCTCCATAGGCCTTTTCCGATGCATCGCAAAAGCCATGTAGTTCTATATTTTCACCCTGCTCCTGGTTTCTAACCTTTCGTTCAACCTTGAACTCATTAATTGTTTCCAACTGATCGTAGTATGTAGTCCAGATATCAACTATATGTTGAGGTACCGGTTCGTCCCAGTCGAGTTGGATTTGCCACAGTTGTTGCATTATCAATTTTGCAGTGGTTATGATTGGACCTACTAGTCCTAGCGGATCGAATATTTTTGCTATCTTAGCTAATATCGCCCTTTTTGTAAATTGTTGGTCCTTATTTAATCTAATTGTATATTGTAGGGTGTCCGTTCGAGCATCCCAGTTTATTCCTAAGGTTTTGATTGCACCATCTTTATTAAGTACCAACAACGAGTCGTCGGTTATATTGGTTTCCTTGATTTCCTGTAATATAGTAGGTTCATTCGATCTCCATTTTCTTAGATAGAATCCCCCTTGCGAAAGTGATTCCGATAGTTGCTGTCTCAGTCGTATCGCTTCTTCCTGGTTATCTGCTCCGGTTAGCAAATCGTCCATGTAGAAGTCTCTTCGAATAGCCTTGGCTGCTGCCGGAAAGCTTTGTTCGACCTCTTCCGATAATTGTTTTAAGCATCGGGTCGCTAGGAATGGCGCTGACGCGGTTCCGTAGGTTACCGTCTGCAATTCGTAAATCGATATATCTTCGTTCGGATCTCGTCTCCAGCAAATACGTTGTAGTCTTTTATCGTTCTCTTTTATTTTGATTTGTCGATACATCATAGCTATATCCGCTGTCAATACGATCGGATACGTACGAAACCTTATTACGATATCGAACAAGTCATCTTGGATCTTCGGTCCGACTAACAGTATATCATTCAGCGATAAGCCGGTTGTGGTTTTTGCCGACGCATCAAATACAACCCTCAACTTTGTGGTTAAGCTGTCCTCTTTTACTATGGGATGATGTGGTAAATAATAAATACCTTTTTTTGTGTTTTCTACTTCCGTCGATACTCGCTTCATATGTCCCATCTCTTCGTACTCGTTCAGGAACTTGTGATATTCATTTTTCAGTTCGACATCTTGTTCTAATCTTCTTTCTAATGTATTTAGCCTCCTCATTGCTGTTTTCAATGACTCTCCTAATCGTTCCGGTTGAACACCAGGTAAAGCCACTATGAATCGACCGGCTTCGTCCCGTTCGACATTCTCAACGAAGTGTTTTTCACATTGTTTTTCTTGTTCGGAGTATAACTGTTTCTGTACAATTTCTTCTGTTTCCCAAAATTGTTCTATTTGGGCTTCGAGGTTTGCAAATCCCGCAAAGTAACACAATTGTTTTGAAGTTATCTTGCCTGATATAATTGTTCCTGATATGACCCATCCTAGTTTTGTATTTTGTAAAACCGGTGAATTAGGTCTTTTTGATAGCTTAATCTGCCCTTCGGATAATAGGTTCCAAAATAGCTCTGCGCCTATGAGCAAATCAATTGTATTTGGTGTATAAAATTCTGGATCAGCCCATTGTATATTTTCAGGTAACCTTAACTGGTTTATATCTAGCCGTAGCTGTGGCAATTTCCCCGTTATTGTGGGTACTACTAAACATGGAATGACTGCATGGTAATTGTTGAATCTTGATTTTATTTTGACATGCGCTTGTTTACTTGCATTTGATATTGTTTCATTAATCCCTCCGATTGTGACTTGTTTTTCTTTTACTGGGATCTTTAATCTTTTGCATAGTTCTGATGTTACAAAACTAACCTGTGATCCTGGATCTAATAAGACTCTGCATTCCTGCATACGTCCCTCTGTCGTACAAACGTATACTTGAGCAGTCGCCAACAATGTGAATGATTCTTGTCCTTGCGCAAAATGTGTCGCTATTGCTGGTTTTTCTTCTTGTGACGTCGAATTTGATGATTCTTCAGAATGTTGGCTAGCTTCCAAATGCAACAATGAATTGTGGTATCTTGAACATTGTCTACAGTGAGATGACTTGCATTGTTTCGCGAAGTGTCCCGATTTCAAGCAGTTTAGACACAATTTTAATCTTTTTGCTTCTTCGATTCGCTTCTCTATCGGTTGCGCTATGAACGTTTCACACTTGTATATCGCATGGTCCTGTTTTGCACAATAATTACAGGCGTTTGTTGTCGTAGCTACCAAATTGACTTGCTTTTCTATTCGTCTGGTGTTTGTTTTCACAACTTCTTGAGTTTTATTTTTTTCCATCATTTCCAGCATGTTGCATCTGTTCGTCAAAAATTGCATTAATTCTTCTGTGGTAGGCAAAACGTCAACATTTTTCTTGCCGTTGATCGTTTCCCATTCTCGTCTTGTGTAATAATCTATTTTACCTGTTATTAAATAGACTAATAGCGTGTTCCACTCTTCTACTGGTTGTTCTAACGCTTCTAGTGCTCGTAGATGTTTTTGCATGCCGTCTACAAATTGTCGGAGTGTATTGTGATTTTCTTTTGAAACCAATCCTGCCTCGACTATGCCTTTAATATGCGTATTTATAATTAGTCGCTTGTTTTGATAGCGTTTTTGCAGTAAGTCCCAAGCTACTTTGTAATTTCTCGCTGTTGTTTCAAGACCGCTGATGAGTGACAACGCTTCACCCTTCAATGAACCACGTAAGTATTGGAACTTTTGCAACTCGTTCAAATTGTCATTAGAATCGATTACTGATGTAAACGAATCTTTAAATAATAGCCACTGTTCATAATTGCCTTCAAATGTAGGTAAGGTCATGGTAGGTAATTTAACATTTTGAGTACTGGCTTTATTTGATGCAGTTTCATTTGTTGACGCTTTCTCTTCTTTTTCTCCTAGATATTTTCTAACCTTGGAGATGATTTCAAAATAGTTGTTTTCGAATCGATCTCGTTCATTTGTCTCTGTTTCTGATTCATCAATGATTTCTATACGCGTTTGTACTTCTTGGAATTTGTCATATAACAAATAAACTTTTTCTAACCTTAATTGTAATTGTATGTCATTTTGCTCTTCACCCTCGAAATAACTTTTGAATCTTGTAATTTGCCCTTTCATAGCCGCTCTTTCCATTTTTAATGCTTTTAGTTCTTCAGCCATTTTTGTTTAATTGTAAATTGTCACCAGTTAATTGTACATACGATTCACGAATTGTTTGATTGCCACTGGCGCTGCTTTGTTGTACACACGCCACAAATTGTCCAATATGCTTTACTCAAATTTATGAATTGTCACTAGTTACTTGTCACATTGTATCCGGTTGCGATGGACCAAAAAACTTATGTTATTGATTAAGTGGACTGTAATTCTTTTTGTAATCGTTTTTATTGAACTTGCACACACACATCATACACCTGTCACCTTCTCGTCAAATCGCCATTTTTTCACTGTATTACACCGCCAAATCTGACTACTTTTTTATCTCAACAAAACAAAAATTACTAACCTATTATGTTACCAACATAAATAATTGAAATATCTAACAAACTGCTTGTCTGCGTTAAAATAATGGTTAATATGCAGTTTGCATTTTCTTATGAGAGAATGATCCAAACCTGAATGTTTTAGTGTAAATAGACTTACCCTCATAAAATAAAGCAATTTTGCCTATAAAGACTCATTTGCACCTAATTGTCATAAAGCATGTAAAAACTGCTTGTATGCGTTAAAATGATAGTAAATATGCAGTTTGCATTTTCTTATGAGAGAAAGATCCAAACCTGAATGTTATAGTGTAAATAGACTTACCCTCATAAAATAAAGCAATTTTGCCTATAAGGACTCATTTGCACCTTCTTGTCATAAAGCTTGTAAAAACTGCGTGTATGCGTTAAAATAATAGTTAATATGCAGTTTGCATTTTCTTATAAGAGAATGATCTAAACCTGAATGTTATAGTTTAAGTAAACTAACCTTTGTAAAGTAAAGCAATTTTGCCTAAAAGGACTCATTTGCCCCTAATTGTCATAAAGCATGTAAAAACTGCTTGTATGCGTTAAAATAATGGTTAATATGCAGTTTGCATTTTCTTATGAGAGAATGATCCAAACCTGAATGTTTTAGTGTAAATAGACTTACCCTCATGAAATAAAGCAATTTTGCCTATAAAGACTCATTTGCACCTAATTGTCATAAAGCATGTAAAAACTGCTTGTATGCGTTAAAATAATGGTTAATATGCTGTTTGCATTTTCTTATGAGAGAATGATCCAAACCTGAATGTTATAGTGTAAATAGACTTACCTTTCTAAAATAAAGCAATTTTGCCTATAAGGACTCATTTGCACGCAATTGTCATGAAGCATGTAAAAACTGCTTGTCTGCGTTAAAATAAAGATTAATATGCAGTTTGCATTTTCTTATGAGAGAATGATCCAAACCTGAATGTTATAGTGTAAATAGACTTACCCTCATAAAATAAAGCAATTTTGCCTATAAGGACTCATTTGCACGCAATTGTCGTGAAGCATGTAAAAACTGCTTGTCTGCGTTAAAATAATGGTTAATATGCAGTTTGCATTTTCTTATGAGAGAATTATCCAACCCTGAATATTATAGTGAAAGTAGACTTACCTTTGTGAAATAAAACAATTTTGCCTTTAAAGACTTACTTCTACCTAATTGTCGTAAAACATGTGAAAACTGCTTGTCTGCGTGAAAATGATAGTAAATATGCAGTTTGCATTTTCTTATGAGAGAATGATCCAAACCTGAATGTTATAGTGTAAATAGACTTACCCTCATGAAATAAAGCACTTTTGCCTATATGGCCTCATTTGCACCTAATTGTCATAAAGCATGTAAAAACTGCTTGTCAGCGGTAAAATAATGGTTAATATGCAGTTTGCATTTTCTTATGAGAGAATGATCCAAACCTGAATGTTATAGTGTAAATAGACTTACCTTTCTAAAATAAAGCAATTTTGCCTATAGGGACTCATTTGCACGCAATTGTCATGAAGCAAAAAACTGCTTGTCTGCGTTAAAATAATGGTTAATATGCAGTTTGCATTTTCTTATGAGAGAATGATCCAAACCTGAATGTTATAGTGTAAATAGACTAACCTTCATGAAATAAAGCAATTTTGCCTATAAGGACTCATTTGCCCCTAATTGTCATAAAGCATGTATAAACTGCTTGTCAGCGTTAAAATAATGGTTAATATGCAGTTTGCATTTTCTTATGAGAGAATGATCCAAACCTGAATGTTATAGTGAAAATAGACTAACCTTTGTAAAATAACGCAATTTTGCCTATAAGGACTCATTTGCACGCAATTGTCGTGAAGCATGTAAAAACTGCTTGTCTGCGTTAAAATAATGGTTAATATGCAGTTTGCATTTTCTTATGAGAGAATGATCCAAACCTGAATGTTTTAGTGTAAATAGACTTACCCTCATGAAATAAAGCAATTTTGCCTATAAAGACTCATTTGCACCTAATTGTCATAAAGCATGTAAAAACTGCTTGTATTTGTTAAAATGATAGTAAATATGCAGTTTGCATTTTTTTATAAGAGAATGATCCAAACCTGAATGTTATAGTGTAAATAGATTTACCCTCATGAAATAAAGCAATTTTGCCTATAAGGACTCATTTGCACCTAATTGTCATAAAGCTTGTAAATACTGCGTGTATGCGTTAAAATAAAAGTTAATATGCAGTTTGCATTTTCTTATGAGAGAATGATCTAAACCTGAATGTTATAGTTTAAGTAAACTTACCTTTGTAAAATAAAGCAATTTTGCCTATAAGGACTCATTTGCCCCTAATTGTCATAAAGCATGTAAAAACTGCTTGTATGCGTTAAAATAATGGTTAATATGCTGTTTGCATTTTCTTATGAGAGAATGATCCAAACCTGAATGTTATAGTGTAAATAGACTTACCTTCATGAAATAAAGCAATTTTGCCTATAAGGACTTATTTGCCCCTTATTGTCATAAAGCATGTAAAAACTGCTTGTATGCGTTAAAATAATGTATAATATGCAGTTTGCATTTTCTTATGAGAGAATGATCCAAACCTGAATGTTATAGTGAAAATAGACTTACCTTTGTAAAATAAAGCAATTTTGCCTATAAGGACTCATTTGCACGCAATTGTCGTGAAGCATGTAAAAACTGCTTGTCTGCGTTAATATAATGGTTAATATGCAGTTTGCATTTTCCTATGAGAGAATGATCCAAACCTGAATGTTATAGTGAAAGTAGACTTACCTTTGTGAAATAAAACAATTTTGCCTTTAAAGACTTACTTCTACCTAATTGTCGTAAAACATGTGAAAACTGCTTGTCTGCGTGAAAATGATAGTAAATATGCAGTTTGCATTTTCTTATGAGAGAATGATTCAAACCTGAATGTTATAGTGTAAATAGACTTACCCTCATGAAATAAAGCACTTTTGCCTATAAGGCCTCATTTGCACCTAATTGTCATATATCATGTAAAAACTGCTTGTCAGCGTTAAAATAATGGTTAATATGCAGTTTGCATTTTCTTATGAGAGAATGATCCAAACCTGAATGTTATAGTGTAAATAGACTTACCTTTCTAAAATAAAGCAATTTTGCCTATAAGGACTCATTTGCACGCAATTGTCATGAAGCATGTAAAAACTGCTTGTCTGCGTTAAAATAAAGATTAATATGCAGTTTGCATTTTCTTATGAGAGAATGATCCAAACCTGAATGTTATAGTGTAAATAGACTAACCTTCATGAAATAAAGCAATTTTGCCTATAAGGACTCATTTTCCCCTAATTGTCATAAAGCATGTATAAACTGCTTGTCAGCGTTAAAATAATGGTTAATATGCAGTTTGCATTTTCTTATGAGAGAATGATCCAAACCTGAATGTTATAGTGTAAATAGACTTACCTTAATGAAATAAAGCAATTTGGCCTATAAGGACTCATTTGCCCCTAATTGTCATAAAGCATGTAAAAACTGCTTGTATGCGTTAAAATAATGGTTAATATGCAGTTTGCATTTTCTTATGAGAGAATGATCCAAACCTGAATGTTATAGTGAAAATTGACTAACCTTTGTAAAATAACGCAATTTTGCCTATAAGGACTCATTTGCACGCAATTGTCGTGAAGCATGTAAAAACTGCTTGTCTGCGTTAAAATAATGGTTAATATGCAGTTTGCATTTTCTTATGAGAGAATGATCCAAACCTGAATGTTTTAGTGTAAATAGACTTACCCTCATTAAATAAAGCAATTTTGCCTATACTCATTTGCACCTAATTGTCATAAAGCATGTAAAAACTGCTTGTATGCGTAAAAATGATAGTAAATATGCAGTTTGCATTTTCTTATGAGAGAATGATCCAAACCTGAATGTTATAGTGTAAATAGACTTACCTTCATGAAATAAAGCAATTTTGCCTATAAGGACTCATTTGCCCCTAATTGTCATAAAGCATGTAAAAACTGCTTGTCAGCGTTAAAATATTGGTTAATATGCAGTTTGCATTTTCTTATGAGAGAATGACCCAAACCTGAATGTTATAGTGTAAATAGACTTACCTTCATGAAATAAAGCAATTTTGCCTATAAGGACTCATTTGCCCCTTATTGTCATAAAGCATGTAAAAACTGCTTGTATGCGTTAAAATAATGTATAATATGCAGTTTGCATTTTCTTATGAGAGAATGATCCAAACCTGAATGTTATAGTGAAAACAGACTTACCTTTGTAAAATAAAGCAATTTTGCCTATGAGGACTCATTTGCACGCAATTGTCGTGAAGCATGTAAAAACTGCTTGTTTGCGTAAAAATGATAGTAATAATGCAGTTTGCATTTTCTTATGAGAGAATGATCCAAACCTGAATGTTATTATGTAAATTGACTTACCCTCATGAAATAAAGCAATTTTGCCTATAAAGACTCATTTGCACCTAATTGTCGTAAAGCATGTAAAATCTGTTTGTCTGCGTTTAAATAATGGTTAATATGCAGTTTGCATTTTCTTATGAGAGAAAGATCCAAACCTGAATGTTATAGTGTAAATAGACTTACCTTCATGAAATAAAGCAATTTTGCCTATAAGGACTCATTTGCCCCTAATTTTCATAAAGCATGTAAAAACTGCTTGTATGCGTTAAAATAATGGTTAATATGCAGTTTGCATTTTCTTATGAGAGAAGGATCCAAACCTGAATGTTATAGTGTAAATAGACTTACCTTTGTAAAATAAAGCAATTTTGCTTATAAGGACTCATTTGCACGCAATTGTCGTTAAGCATAAAAAACTGCTTGTCTGCGTTAAAATAATGGTTAATATGCAGTTTGCATTTTCTTATGAGAGAATGATCTAAACCTGAATGTTATAGTGAAAGTAGACTTACCTTTGTGAAATAAAACAATTTTGCCTTTAAGGACTTATTTCCACCTAATTGTCGTAAAACATGTGAAAACTGCTTGTCTGCGTTAAAATAATGGTTAATATGCAGTTTGCATTTTCTTATGAGAGAATGATCCAAACCTGAATGTTATAGTGAAAATAGACTTACCTTTGTAAAATAACGCAATTTTGCCTATAAGGACTCATTTGCACGCAATTGTCGTGAAGCATGTAAAAACTGCTTGTCTGCGTTAAAATAATGGTTAATATGCAGTTTGCATTTTCTTATGAGAGAATGATCCAAACCTGAATGTTATAGTGTAAATAGATTGACCCTCATGAAATAAAGCAATTTTGCCAATAAGGACTCATTTGCACGCAATTGTCATAAAGCATGTAAAAACTGCTTGTATGCGTTAAAATGATAGTAAATATGCAGTTTGCATTTTCTTATGAGAGAAAGATCCAAACCTGAATGTTATAGTGTAAATAGACTTACCCTCATAAAATAAAGCAATTTTGCCTATAAGGACTCATTTGCACCTTCTTGTCATAAAGCTTGTAAAAACTGCGTGTATGCGTTAAAATAATAGTTAATATGCAGTTTGCATTTTCTTATAAGAGAATGATCTAAACCTGAATGTTATAGTTTAAGTAAACTAACCTTTGTAATGTAAAGCAATTTTGCCTATAAGGACTCATTTGCCCCTAATTGTCATAAAGCATGTAAAAACTGCTTGTATGCGTTAAAATAATGGTTAATATGCAGTTTGCATTTTCTTATGAGAGAATGATCCAAACCTGAATGTTATAGTCTAAATAGACTTACCTTTCTAAAATAAAGCAATTTTGCCTATAAGGACTCATTTGCACGCAATTGTCATGAAGCATGTAAAAACTGCTTGTCTGCGTTAAAATAAAGATTAATATGCAGTTTGCATTTTCTTATGAGAGAATGATCCAAACCTGAATGTTATAGTGTAAATAGACTTACCCTCATAAAATAAAGCAATTTTGCCTATAAAGATTCATTTGCACCTAATTGTCGTTAAGCATGTGAAAACTGCTTGTCTGCGTTTAAATAATGGTTAATATGCAGTTTGCATTTTCTTATGAGAGAATGATCCAAACCTGAATGTTATAGTGTAAATAGACTTACCTTCATGAAATAAAGCAATTTTGCCTATAAGGACTCATTTGCCCCTAATTGTCATAAAGCATGTAAAAACTGCTTGTCAGCGTTAAAATAATGGTTAATATGCAGTTTGCATTTTCTTATGAGAGAATGACCCAAACCTGAATGTTATAGTGTAAATAGACTTACCTTCATGAAATAAAGCAATTTTGCCTATAAGGACTCATTTGCCCCTTATTGTCATAAAGCATGTAAAAACTGCTTGTATGCGTTAAAATAATGTATAATATGCAGTTTGCATTTTCTTATGAGAGAATGATCCAAACCTGAATGTTATAGTGAAAACAGACTTACCTTTGTAAAATAAAGCAATTTTGCCTATGAGGACTCATTTGCACGCAATTGTCGTGAAGCATGTAAAAACTGCTTGTTTGCGTAAAAATGATAGTAAATATGCAGTTTGCATTTTATTATGAGAGAATGATCCAAACCTGAATGTTATTATGTAAATTGACTTACCCTCATGAAATAAAGCAATTTTGCTTATAAAGACTCATTTGCACCTAATTGTCGTAAAGCATGTAAAAACTGTTTGTCTGCGTTTAAATAATGGTTAATATGCAGTTTGCATTTTCTTATGAGAGAAAGATCCAAACCTGAATGTTATAGTGTAAATAGACTTACCTTCATGAAATAAAGCAATTTTGCCTATAAGGACTCATTTGCCCCTAATTTTCATAAAGCATGTAAAAACTGCTTGTATGCGTTAAAATAATGGTTAATATGCAGTTTGCATTTTCTTATGAGAGAAGGATCCAAACCTGAATGTTATAATGTAAATAGACTTACCTTTGTAAAATAAAGCAATTTTGCTTATAAGGACTCATTTGCACGCAATTGTCGTTAAGCATAAAAAACTGCTTGTCTGCGTTAAAATAATGGTTAATATGCAGTTTGCATTTTCTTATGAGAGAATGATCTAAACCTGAATGTTATAGTGAAAGTAGACTTACCTTTGTGAAATAAAACAATTTTGCCTTTAAGGACTTATTTCCACCTAATTGTCGTAAAACATGTGAAAACTGCTTGTCTGCGTTAAAATAATGGTTAATATGCAGTTTGCATTTTCTTATGAGAGAATGATCCAAACCTGAATGTTATAGTGAAAATAGACTTACCTTTGTAAAATAACGCAATTTTGCCTATAAGGACTCATTTGCACGCAATTGTCGTGAAGCATGTAAAAACTGCTTGTCTGCGTTAAAATAATGGTTAATATGCAGTTTGCATTTTCTTATGAGAGAATGATCCAAACCTGAATGTTTTAGTGTAAATAGACTTACCCTCATGAAATAAAGCAATTTTGCCTATAAAGACTCATTTGCACCTTCTTGTCATAAAGCTTGTAAAAACTGCGTGTATGCGTTAAAATAATAGTTAATATGCAGTTTGCATTTTCTTATGAGAGAAAGATCCAAACCTGAATGTTATAGTGTAAATAGACTTACCCTCATAAAATAAAGCAATTTTGCCTATAAGGACTCATTTGCACCTTCTTGTCATAAAGCTTGTAAAAACTGCGTGTATGCGTTAAAATAATAGTTAATATGCAGTTTGCATTTTCTTATAAGAGAATGATCTAAACCTGAATGTTATAGTTTAAGTAAACTAACCTTTGTAAAGTAAAGCAATTTTGCCTATAAGGACTCATTTGCCCCTAATTGTCATAAAGCATGTAAAAACTGCTTGTATGCGTTAAAATAATGGTTAATATGCAGTTTGCATTTTCTTATGAGAGAATGATCCAAACCTGAATGTTATAGTGTAAATAGACTTACCTTTGTAAAATAAAGCAATTTTGCCTATAAGGACTCATTTGCACGCAATTGTCGTGAAGCATGTAAAAACTGCTTGTCTGCGTTAAAATAATGGTTAATATGCAGTTTGCATTTTCTTATGAGAGAATGATCCAAACCTGAATGTTATAGTGTAAATAGACTAACCTTCATGAAATAAAGCAATTTTGCCTATAAGGACTCATTTGCCCCTAATTGTCATAAAGCATGTAAAAACTGCTTGTATGCGTTAAAATAATAGTTAATATGCAGTTTGCATTTTCTTATGAGAGAATGATCTAAACCTGAATGTTATAGTTTAAGTAAACTTACCTTTGTAAAATAAATCAATTTTGCCTATATAGACTAATTTGCCCCTAATTGTCGTAAAGCATGTAAAAACTGCTTGTATGCGTTAAAATAATGGTTAATATGCAGTTTGCATTTTCTTATGAGAGAATGATCCAAACCTGAATGTTATAGTGTAAATAGATTTACCTTTGTAAAATAAAGCAATTTTGCCTATAAGGACTCATTTGCACGCAATTGTCGTGAAGCATGTAAAAACTGCTTGTCTGCGTGAAAATGATAGATAATATTCAGTTTGCATTTTCTTATGAGAGAATGATCCAAACCTGAATGTTATAGTGTAAATAGACTTACCCTCATGAAATAAAGCAATTTTGCCTATAAAGACTTCTTTGCACCTAATTGTCGTAAAGCATGTAAAAACTGCTTGTCTGCGTTTAAATTATGGTTAATATGCAGTTTGCATTTTCTTATGAGAGAATGATCCAAACCTGAATGTTATAGTGTAAATAGACTTACCCTCATGAAATAAAGCAATTTTGCCTATAAAGACTCATTTGCTCCCAATTGTCGTAAAGCATGTAAAAACAACTTTTCTGCCTTTAAATAATAGATAATATGCAGTATGCATTTTCTTATGAGAGAATGATCCAAACCTGAATGTTATAGTGTAACTAGACTTACCTTCATGAAATAAAGCAATTTTGTCTATAAGGACTCATTTGCCCCTAATTGTCATAAAGCATGTAAAAACTGCTTGTCTGCGTTAATATGCAATTTGCATTTTCTTATGAGTGAATGATCCAAACCTGAATGTTATAGTAAAAGTAGACTTACCTTTGTGAAATAAAACAATTTTTCCTTTAAGGACTTATTTGCACCTAATTGTCGTAAACCATGTAAAAACAGCTTGTCTGCGTGAAAATGATAGTCAATATTCAGTTTGCATTTTCTTATGAGAGAATGATCTAAACCTGAATGTTATAGTGTAAATAGACTTACCCTCATGAAATAAAGCAATTTTGCCTATAAAGACTTCTTTGCACCTAATTGTCGTAAAGCATGTAAAAACTGCTTGTCTGCGTTTAAATAATGGTTAATATGCAGTTTGCATTTTCTTATGAGAGAATGATCCAAACCTGAATGTTATAGTGTAAATAGACTTACCCTCATGAAATAAAGCAATTTTGCCTATAAAGACTCATTTGCTCCCAATTGTCGTAAAGCATGTAAAAACAACTTTTCTGCCTTTAAATAATAGATAATATGCAGTATGCATTTTCTTATGAGAGAATGATCCAAACCTGAATGTTATAGTCTAACTAGACTTACCTTCATGAAATAAAGCAATTTTGTCTATAAGGACTCATTTGCCCCTAATTGTCATAAAGCATGTAAAAACTGCTTGTCTGCGTTAATATGCAATTTGCATTTTCTTATGAGTGAATGATCCAAACCTGAATGTTATAGTAAAAGTAGACTTACCTTTGTGAAATAAAACAATTTTTCCTTTAAGGACTTATTTGCACCTAATTGTCGTAAACCATGTAAAAACAGCTTGTCTGCGTGAAAATGATAGTCAATATTCAGTTTGCATTTTCTTATGAGAGAATGATCCAAACCTGAATGTTATAGTGTAAATAGACTTACCCTCATGAAATAAAGCAATTTTGCCTATAAGGACTCATTTGCACCTAATTGTCATAAAGCTTGTAAAAACTGCTTGTATGCGTTAAAATAATAGTTAATATGCAGTTTGCATTTTCTTATGTGAGAATGATCTAAACCTGAATGTTATAGTTTAAGTAAACTTACCTTTGTAAAATAAATCAATTTTGCCTATATAGACTAATTTGCCCCTAATTGTCGTAAAGCATGTAAAAACTGCTTGTATGCGTTAAAATAATGGTTAATATGCAGTTTGCATTTTCTTATGAGAGAATGATCCAAGCCTGAATGTTATAGTGTAAATAGACTTACCTTTGTAAAATAAAGCAATTTTGCCTATAAGGACTCATTTGCACGCAATTGTCGTGAAGCATGTAAAAACTGCTTGTCTGCGTGAAAATGATAGTAAATATGCAGTTTGCATTTTCTTATGAGAGAATGATCCAAACCTGAATGTTATAGTGTAAATAGACTTACCCTCATGAAATAAAGCAATTTTGCCTATAAAGACTTCTTTGCACCTAATTGTCGTAAAGCATGTAAAAACTGCTTGTCTGCGTTTAAATAATGGTTAATATGCAGTTTGCATTTTCTTATGAGAGAATGATCCAAACCTGAATGTTATAGTGTAAATAGACTGACCTTTATGAAATAAAGCAATTTTGCCTATAAGGACTCATTTGCCCCTAATTGTCATAAAGCATGTAAAAACTGCTTGTATGCGTTAAAATAATGGTTAATATGCAGATTGCATTTTCTTATGAGAGAATAATCCAAGCCTGAATGTTATAGTGTAAATAGACTTACCTTTGTAAAATAAAGCAATTTTGCCTATAAGGACTCATTTGCACGCAATTGTCGTGAAGCATGTAAAAACTGCTTGTCTGCGTGAAAATGATAGTAAATATGCAGTTTGCATTTTCTTATGAGAGAATGATCCAAACCTGAATGTTATAGTGTAAATATACTTACCCTCATGAAATAAAGCAATTTTGCCTATAAAGACCCATTTGCACCTAATTGTCGTAAAGCATGTAAAAACTGCTTGTCTGCGTTTAAATAATGGATAATATGCAGTTTGCATTTTCTTATGAGAGAATGATCCAAACCTGAATGTTATTGTGTAAATAGACTTACCCTCATGAAATAAAGCAAATTTGCCTATAAGGACTCATTTGCACCTAATTGTCATAAAGCATGTAAAAACTGCTTGTATGCGTTAAAATAATAGTTAATATGCAGTTTGCATTTTCTTGTGAGAGAATGATCCAAACCTGAATGTTATAGTGTAAATAGACTTACCTTCATGAAATAAAGCAATTTTGCCTATAAGGACTTATTTGCCCCTTATTGTCATAAAGCATGTAAAAACTGCTTGTATGCGTTAAAATAATGTATAATATGCAGTTTGCATTTTCTTATGAGAGAATGATCCAAACCTGAATGTTATAGTGAAAATAGACTTACCTTTGTAAAATAAAGCATTTTTGCCTATAAGGACTCATTTGCCCCTAATTGTCATAAAGCATGTAAAAACTGCTTGTATGCGTTAAAATAATGGTTAATATGCAGATTGCATTTTCTTATGAGAAAATGATCCAAACCTGAATGTTATAATATAAATAGACTTACCTTTGTAAAATAAAGCAATTTTGCTTATATAGACTAATTTGCCACTAATTGTCGTAAAGCATGTAAAAACTGCTTGTATGCGTTAAAATAATGGTTAATATGCAGTTTGCATTTTCTTATGAGAGAATGATCCAAACCTGAATGTTATAGTGTAAATAGATTTACCTTTGTAAAATAAAGCAATTTTGCCTATAAGGACTTATTTGCAGGCAATTGTCGTGAAGCATGTAAAAACTGCTTGTCTGCGTGAAAATGATAGTAAATATGCAGTTTGCATTTTCTTATGAGAGAATGATCCAAACCTGAATGTTATAGTGTAAATAGACTTACCCTCATGAAATAAAGCAATTTTGCCTATAAAGACTGATTTGCACCTAATTGTCGTAAAGCATGTAAAAACTGCTTGTCTGCGTTTAAATAATGGTTAATATGCAGTTTGCATTTTCTTATGAGAGAATGATCCAAATCTGAATGTTATAGTGTAAATAGACTTACCTTCATGAAATAAAGCAATTTTGCCTATAAGGACTCATTTGCCCCTAATTGTCATAAAGCATGAAAAAACTGCTTGTATGCGTTAAAATAATGGTTAATATGCAGATTGCATTTTCTTATGAGAAAATGATCCAAACCTGAATGTTATAATATAAATAGACTTACCTTTGTAAAATAAAGCAATTTTGCCTATAAGGACTCATTTGCACGCAATTGTCGTGAAGCATGTAAAAACTGCTTGTCTGCGTTAAAATAATGGTTAATATGCAGTTTGCATTTTCTTATGAGAGAATGATCCAACCCTGAATATTATAGTGAAAGTAGACTTACCTTTGTGAAATAAAACAATTTTGCCTTTAAAGACTTACTTCTACCTAATTGTCGTAAAACATGTGAAAACTGCTTGTCTGCCTGAAAATGATAGTAAATATGCAGTTTGCATTTTCTTATGAGAGAATGATCCAAACCTGAATGTTATAGTGTAAATAGACTTACCCTCATGAAATAAAGCACTTTTGCCTATATGGCCTCATTTGCACCTAATTGTCATAAAGCATGTAAAAACTGCTTGTCAGCGGTAAAATAATGGTTAATATGCAGTTTGCATTTTCTTATGAGAGAATGATCCAAACCTGAAGGTTATAGTGTAAATAGACTTACCTTTCTAAAATAAAGCAATTTTGCCTATAAGGACTCATTTGCACGCAATTGTCATGAAGCAAAAAACTGCTTGTCTGCGTTAAAATAATGGTTAATATGCAGTTTGCATTTTCTTATGAGAGAATGATCCAAACCTGAATGTTATAGTGTAAATAGACTAACCTTCATGAAATAAAGCAATTTTGCCTATAAGGACTCATTTGCCCCTAATTGTCATAAAGCATGTATAAACTGCTTGTCAGCGTTAAAATAATGGTTAATATGCAGTTTGCATTTTCTTATGAGAGAATGATCCAAACCTGAATGTTATAGTGAAAATAGACTAACCTTTGTAAAATAACGCAATTTTGCCTATAGGGACTCATTTGCACGCAATTGTCGTGAAGCATGTAAAAACTGCTTGTCTGCGTTAAAATAATGGTTAATATGCAGTTTGCATTTTCTTATGAGAGAATGATCCAAACCTGAATGTTTTAGTGTAAATAGACTTACCCTCATGAAATAAAGCAATTTTGCCTATAAAGACTCATTTGCACCTAATTGTCATAAAGCATGTAAAAACTGCTTGTATGTGTTAAAATGATAGTAAATATGCAGTTTGCATTTTCTTATAAGAGAATGATCCAAACCTGAATGTTATAGTGTAAATAGATTTACCCTCATGAAATAAAGCAATTTTGCCTATAAGGACTCATTTGCACCTAATTGCCATAAAGCTTGTAAAAACTGCGTGTATGCGTTAAAATAAAAGTTAATATGCAGTTTGCATTTTCTTATGAGAGAATGATCTAAACCTGAATGTTATAGTTTAAGTAAACTTACCTTTGTAAAATAAAGCAATTTTGCCTATAAGGACTCATTTGCCCCTAATTGTCATAAAGCATGTAAAAACTGCTTGTATGCGTTAAAATAATGGTTAATATGCTGTTTGCATTTTCTTATGAGAGAATGATCCAAACCTGAATGTTATAGTGTAAATAGACTTACCTTTGTAAAATAAAGCAATTTTGCCTATAAGGACTCATTTGCACGCAATTGTCGTGAAGCATGTAAAAACTGCTTGTCTGCGTGAAAATGATAGTAAATATGCAGTTTGCATTTTCTTATGAGAGAATGATCTAAACCTGAACGTTATAGTGTAAATAGACTTACCCTCATAAAATAAAGCAATTTTGCCTATAAAGATTCATTTGCACCTAATTGTCGTAAAGCATGTGAAAACTGCTTGTATGCGTTAAAATAATGTATAATATGCAGTTTGCATTTTCTTATGAGAGAATGATCCAAACCTGAATGATATAGTGAAAATAGACTTACCTTTGTAAAATAAAGCAATTTTGCCTATGAGGACTCATTTTCACGCAATTGTCGTGAAGCATGTAAAAACTGCTTGTTTGCGTAAAAATGATAGTAAATATGCAGTTTGCATTTTCTTATGAGAGAATGATCCAAACCTGAATGTTTTAGTGTAAATAGACTTACCCTCATGAAATAAAGCAATTTTGCCTATAAAGACTCATTTGCACCTAATTGTCGTAAAGCATGTAAAAACTGCTTGAATGCGTTTAAATAATGGTTAATATGCAGTTTGCATTTTCTTATGAGAGAAAGATCCAAACCTGAATGTTATAGTGTAAATAGACTTACCTTCATCAAATTAAGCAATTTTGCCTATAAGGACTCATTTGCCCCTAATTGTCATAAAGCATGTAAAAACTGCTTGTCTGCGTTTAAATTATGGTTAATATGCAGTTTGCATTTTCTTATGAGAGAATGATCCAAACCTGAATGTTATAGTGTAAATAGACTTACCCTCATGAAATAAAGCAATTTTGCCTATAAAGACTCATTTGCTCCCAATTGTCGTAAAGCATGTAAAAACAACTTTTCTGCCTTTAAATAATAGATAATATGCAGTATGCATTTTCTTATGAGAGAATGATCCAAACCTGAATGTTATAGTGTAAATAGACTTACCCTCATGAAATAAAGCAATTTTGCCTATAAAGACTTCTTTGCACCTAATTGTCGTAAAGCATGTAAAAACTGCTTGTCTGCGTTTAAATTATGGTTAATATGCAGTTTGCATTTTCTTATGAGAGAATGATCCAAACCTGAATGTTATAGTGTAAATAGACTTACCCTCATGAAATAAAGCAATTTTGCCTATAAAGACTCATTTGCTCCCAATTGTCGTAAAGCATGTAAAAACAACTTTTCTGCCTTTAAATAATAGATAATATGCAGTATGCATTTTCTTATGAGAGAATGATCCAAACCTGAATGTTATAGTGTAACTAGACTTACCTTCATGAAATAAAGCAATTTTGTCTATAAGGACTCATTTGCCCCTAATTGTCATAAAGCATGTAAAAACTGCTTGTCTGCGTTAATATGCAATTTGCATTTTCTTATGAGTGAATGATCCAAACCTGAATGTTATAGTAAAAGTAGACTTACCTTTGTGAAATAAAACAATTTTTCCTTTAAGGACTTATTTGCACCTAATTGTCGTAAACCATGTAAAAACAGCTTGTCTGCGTGAAAATGATAGTCAATATTCAGTTTGCATTTTCTTATGAGAGAATGATCTAAACCTGAATGTTATAGTGTAAATAGACTTACCCTCATGAAATAAAGCAATTTTGCCTATAAAGACTTCTTTGCACCTAATTGTCGTAAAGCATGTAAAAACTGCTTGTCTGCGTTTAAATAATGGTTAATATGCAGTTTGCATTTTCTTATGAGAGAATGATCCAAACCTGAATGTTATAGTGTAAATAGACTTACCCTCATGAAATAAAGCAATTTTGCCTATAAAGACTCATTTGCTCCCAATTGTCGTAAAGCATGTAAAAACAACTTTTCTGCCTTTAAATAATAGATAATATGCAGTATGCATTTTCTTATGAGAGAATGATCCAAACCTGAATGTTATAGTCTAACTAGACTTACCTTCATGAAATAAAGCAATTTTGTCTATAAGGACTCATTTGCCCCTAATTGTCATAAAGCATGTAAAAACTGCTTGTCTGCGTTAATATGCAATTTGCATTTTCTTATGAGTGAATGATCCAAACCTGAATGTTATAGTAAAAGTAGACTTACCTTTGTGAAATAAAACAATTTTTCCTTTAAGGACTTATTTGCACCTAATTGTCGTAAACCATGTAAAAACAGCTTGTCTGCGTGAAAATGATAGTCAATATTCAGTTTGCATTTTCTTATGAGAGAATGATCCAAACCTGAATGTTATAGTGTAAATAGACTTACCCTCATGAAATAAAGCAATTTTGCCTATAAGGACTCATTTGCACCTAATTGTCATAAAGCTTGTAAAAACTGCTTGTATGCGTTAAAATAATAGTTAATATGCAGTTTGCATTTTCTTATGAGAGAATGATCTAAACCTGAATGTTATAGTTTAAGTAAACTTACCTTTGTAAAATAAATCAATTTTGCCTATATAGACTAATTTGCCCCTAATTGTCGTAAAGCATGTAAAAACTGCTTGTATGCGTTAAAATAATGGTTAATATGCAGTTTGCATTTTCTTATGAGAGAATGATCCAAGCCTGAATGTTATAGTGTAAATAGACTTACCTTTGTAAAATAAAGCAATTTTGCCTATAAGGACTCATTTGCACGCAATTGTCGTGAAGCATGTAAAAACTGCTTGTCTGCGTGAAAATGATAGTAAATATGCAGTTTGCATTTTCTTATGAGAGAATGATCCAAACCTGAATGTTATAGTGTAAATAGACTTACCCTCATGAAATAAAGCAATTTTGCCTATAAAGACTTCTTTGCACCTAATTGTCGTAAAGCATGTAAAAACTGCTTGTCTGCGTTTAAATAATGGTTAATATGCAGTTTGCATTTTCTTATGAGAGAATGATCCAAACCTGAATGTTATAGTGTAAATAGACTGACCTTTATGAAATAAAGCAATTTTGCCTATAAGGACTCATTTGCCCCTAATTGTCATAAAGCATGTAAAAACTGCTTGTATGCGTTAAAATAATGGTTAATATGCAGATTGCATTTTCTTATGAGAGAATAATCCAAGCCTGAATGTTATAGTGTAAATAGACTTACCTTTGTAAAATAAAGCAATTTTGCCTATAAGGACTCATTTGCACGCAATTGTCGTGAAGCATGTAAAAACTGCTTGTCTGCGTGAAAATGATAGTAAATATGCAGTTTGCATTTTCTTATGAGAGAATGATCCAAACCTGAATGTTATAGTGTAAATATACTTACCCTCATGAAATAAAGCAATTTTGCCTATAAAGACCCATTTGCACCTAATTGTCGTAAAGCATGTAAAAACTGCTTGTCTGCGTTTAAATAATGGATAATATGCAGTTTGCATTTTCTTATGAGAGAATGATCCAAACCTGAATGTTATTGTGTAAATAGACTTACCCTCATGAAATAAAGCAAATTTGCCTATAAGGACTCATTTGCACCTAATTGTCATAAAGCATGTAAAAACTGCTTGTATGCGTTAAAATAATAGTTAATATGCAGTTTGCATTTTCTTGTGAGAGAATGATCCAAACCTGAATGTTATAGTGTAAATAGACTTACCTTCATGAAATAAAGCAATTTTGCCTATAAGGACTTATTTGCCCCTTATTGTCATAAAGCATGTAAAAACTGCTTGTATGCGTTAAAATAATGTATAATATGCAGTTTGCATTTTCTTATGAGAGAATGATCCAAACCTGAATGTTATAGTGAAAATAGACTTACCTTTGTAAAATAAAGCATTTTTGCCTATAAGGACTCATTTGCCCCTAATTGTCATAAAGCATGTAAAAACTGCTTGTATGCGTTAAAATAATGGTTAATATGCAGATTGCATTTTCTTATGAGAAAATGATCCAAACCTGAATGTTATAATATAAATAGACTTACCTTTGTAAAATAAAGCAATTTTGCTTATATAGACTAATTTGCCACTAATTGTCGTAAAGCATGTAAAAACTGCTTGTATGCGTTAAAATAATGGTTAATATGCAGTTTGCATTTTCTTATGAGAGAATGATCCAAACCTGAATGTTATAGTGTAAATAGATTTACCTTTGTAAAATAAAGCAATTTTGCCTATAAGGACTTATTTGCAGGCAATTGTCGTGAAGCATGTAAAAACTGCTTGTCTGCGTGAAAATGATAGTAAATATGCAGTTTGCATTTTCTTATGAGAGAATGATCCAAACCTGAATGTTATAGTGTAAATAGACTTACCCTCATGAAATAAAGCAATTTTGCCTATAAAGACTGATTTGCACCTAATTGTCGTAAAGCATGTAAAAACTGCTTGTCTGCGTTTAAATAATGGTTAATATGCAGTTTGCATTTTCTTATGAGAGAATGATCCAAATCTGAATGTTATAGTGTAAATAGACTTACCTTCATGAAATAAAGCAATTTTGCCTATAAGGACTCATTTGCCCCTAATTGTCATAAAGCATGAAAAAACTGCTTGTATGCGTTAAAATAATGGTTAATATGCAGATTGCATTTTCTTATGAGAAAATGATCCAAACCTGAATGTTATAATATAAATAGACTTACCTTTGTAAAATAAAGCAATTTTGCCTATAAGGACTCATTTGCACGCAATTGTCGTGAAGCATGTAAAAACTGCTTGTCTGCGTTAAAATAATGGTTAATATGCAGTTTGCATTTTCTTATGAGAGAATGATCCAACCCTGAATATTATAGTGAAAGTAGACTTACCTTTGTGAAATAAAACAATTTTGCCTTTAAAGACTTACTTCTACCTAATTGTCGTAAAACATGTGAAAACTGCTTGTCTGCCTGAAAATGATAGTAAATATGCAGTTTGCATTTTCTTATGAGAGAATGATCCAAACCTGAATGTTATAGTGTAAATAGACTTACCCTCATGAAATAAAGCACTTTTGCCTATATGGCCTCATTTGCACCTAATTGTCATAAAGCATGTAAAAACTGCTTGTCAGCGGTAAAATAATGGTTAATATGCAGTTTGCATTTTCTTATGAGAGAATGATCCAAACCTGAAGGTTATAGTGTAAATAGACTTACCTTTCTAAAATAAAGCAATTTTGCCTATAAGGACTCATTTGCACGCAATTGTCATGAAGCAAAAAACTGCTTGTCTGCGTTAAAATAATGGTTAATATGCAGTTTGCATTTTCTTATGAGAGAATGATCCAAACCTGAATGTTATAGTGTAAATAGACTAACCTTCATGAAATAAAGCAATTTTGCCTATAAGGACTCATTTGCCCCTAATTGTCATAAAGCATGTATAAACTGCTTGTCAGCGTTAAAATAATGGTTAATATGCAGTTTGCATTTTCTTATGAGAGAATGATCCAAACCTGAATGTTATAGTGAAAATAGACTAACCTTTGTAAAATAACGCAATTTTGCCTATAGGGACTCATTTGCACGCAATTGTCGTGAAGCATGTAAAAACTGCTTGTCTGCGTTAAAATAATGGTTAATATGCAGTTTGCATTTTCTTATGAGAGAATGATCCAAACCTGAATGTTTTAGTGTAAATAGACTTACCCTCATGAAATAAAGCAATTTTGCCTATAAAGACTCATTTGCACCTAATTGTCATAAAGCATGTAAAAACTGCTTGTATGTGTTAAAATGATAGTAAATATGCAGTTTGCATTTTCTTATAAGAGAATGATCCAAACCTGAATGTTATAGTGTAAATAGATTTACCCTCATGAAATAAAGCAATTTTGCCTATAAGGACTCATTTGCACCTAATTGCCATAAAGCTTGTAAAAACTGCGTGTATGCGTTAAAATAAAAGTTAATATGCAGTTTGCATTTTCTTATGAGAGAATGATCTAAACCTGAATGTTATAGTTTAAGTAAACTTACCTTTGTAAAATAAAGCAATTTTGCCTATAAGGACTCATTTGCCCCTAATTGTCATAAAGCATGTAAAAACTGCTTGTATGCGTTAAAATAATGGTTAATATGCTGTTTGCATTTTCTTATGAGAGAATGATCCAAACCTGAATGTTATAGTGTAAATAGACTTACCTTTGTAAAATAAAGCAATTTTGCCTATAAGGACTCATTTGCACGCAATTGTCGTGAAGCATGTAAAAACTGCTTGTCTGCGTGAAAATGATAGTAAATATGCAGTTTGCATTTTCTTATGAGAGAATGATCTAAACCTGAACGTTATAGTGTAAATAGACTTACCCTCATAAAATAAAGCAATTTTGCCTATAAAGATTCATTTGCACCTAATTGTCGTAAAGCATGTGAAAACTGCTTGTATGCGTTAAAATAATGTATAATATGCAGTTTGCATTTTCTTATGAGAGAATGATCCAAACCTGAATGATATAGTGAAAATAGACTTACCTTTGTAAAATAAAGCAATTTTGCCTATGAGGACTCATTTTCACGCAATTGTCGTGAAGCATGTAAAAACTGCTTGTTTGCGTAAAAATGATAGTAAATATGCAGTTTGCATTTTCTTATGAGAGAATGATCCAAACCTGAATGTTTTAGTGTAAATAGACTTACCCTCATGAAATAAAGCAATTTTGCCTATAAAGACTCATTTGCACCTAATTGTCGTAAAGCATGTAAAAACTGCTTGAATGCGTTTAAATAATGGTTAATATGCAGTTTGCATTTTCTTATGAGAGAAAGATCCAAACCTGAATGTTATAGTGTAAATAGACTTACCTTCATCAAATTAAGCAATTTTGCCTATAAGGACTCATTTGCCCCTAATTGTCATAAAGCATGTAAAAACTGCTTGTATGCGTAAAAATAATGGTTAATATGCAGTTTGCATTTTCTTGTGAGAGAAAGATCCAAACCTGAATGTTATAGTGTAAATAGACTTACCTTCATGAAATAAAGCAATTTTGCCTATAAGGACTCATTTGCACGCAATTGTCGTGAAGCATATAAAAACTGCTTGTCTGCGTTAAAATAATGGTTAATATGCAGTTTGCATTTTCTTATGAGAGAATGATCCAAACCTGAATGTTATAGTTTAAATAGACTTACCCTCATGAAATAAAGCAATTTTGCCTATAAAGACTCATTTGCACCTAATTGTCATAAAGCATGTAAAAACTGCTTGTCTGCGTGAAAATGATAGTAAATATGCAGTTTGCATTTTCTTATGAGAGAATGATCCAAACCTGAATGTTATAGTGTAAATAGACTTACCCTCATGAAATAAAGCAATTTTGCCTATAAAGACTGATTTGCACCTAATTGTCGTAAAGCATGTAAAAACTGCTTGTCTGCGTTTAAATAATGGTTAATATGCAGTTTGCATTTTCTTATGAGAGAATGATCCAAATCTGAATGTTATAGTGTAAATAGACTTACCTTCATGAAATAAAGCAATTTTGCCTATAAGGACTCATTTGCCCCTAATTGTCATAAAGCATGAAAAAACTGCTTGTATGCGTTAAAATAATGGTTAATATGCAGATTGCATTTTCTTATGAGAAAATGATCCAAACCTGAATGTTATAATATAAATAGACTTACCTTTGTAAAATAAAGCAATTTTGCCTATAAGGACTCATTTGCACGCAATTGTCGTGAAGCATGTAAAAACTGCTTGTCTGCGTTAAAATAATGGTTAATATGCAGTTTGCATTTTCTTATGAGAGAATGATCCAACCCTGAATATTATAGTGAAAGTAGACTTACCTTTGTGAAATAAAACAATTTTGCCTTTAAAGACTTACTTCTACCTAATTGTCGTAAAACATGTGAAAACTGCTTGTCTGCCTGAAAATGATAGTAAATATGCAGTTTGCATTTTCTTATGAGAGAATGATCCAAACCTGAATGTTATAGTGTAAATAGACTTACCCTCATGAAATAAAGCACTTTTGCCTATATGGCCTCATTTGCACCTAATTGTCATAAAGCATGTAAAAACTGCTTGTCAGCGGTAAAATAATGGTTAATATGCAGTTTGCATTTTCTTATGAGAGAATGATCCAAACCTGAAGGTTATAGTGTAAATAGACTTACCTTTCTAAAATAAAGCAATTTTGCCTATAAGGACTCATTTGCACGCAATTGTCATGAAGCAAAAAACTGCTTGTCTGCGTTAAAATAATGGTTAATATGCAGTTTGCATTTTCTTATGAGAGAATGATCCAAACCTGAATGTTATAGTGTAAATAGACTAACCTTCATGAAATAAAGCAATTTTGCCTATAAGGACTCATTTGCCCCTAATTGTCATAAAGCATGTATAAACTGCTTGTCAGCGTTAAAATAATGGTTAATATGCAGTTTGCATTTTCTTATGAGAGAATGATCCAAACCTGAATGTTATAGTGAAAATAGACTAACCTTTGTAAAATAACGCAATTTTGCCTATAGGGACTCATTTGCACGCAATTGTCGTGAAGCATGTAAAAACTGCTTGTCTGCGTTAAAATAATGGTTAATATGCAGTTTGCATTTTCTTATGAGAGAATGATCCAAACCTGAATGTTTTAGTGTAAATAGACTTACCCTCATGAAATAAAGCAATTTTGCCTATAAAGACTCATTTGCACCTAATTGTCATAAAGCATGTAAAAACTGCTTGTATGTGTTAAAATGATAGTAAATATGCAGTTTGCATTTTCTTATAAGAGAATGATCCAAACCTGAATGTTATAGTGTAAATAGATTTACCCTCATGAAATAAAGCAATTTTGCCTATAAGGACTCATTTGCACCTAATTGCCATAAAGCTTGTAAAAACTGCGTGTATGCGTTAAAATAAAAGTTAATATGCAGTTTGCATTTTCTTATGAGAGAATGATCTAAACCTGAATGTTATAGTTTAAGTAAACTTACCTTTGTAAAATAAAGCAATTTTGCCTATAAGGACTCATTTGCCCCTAATTGTCATAAAGCATGTAAAAACTGCTTGTATGCGTTAAAATAATGGTTAATATGCTGTTTGCATTTTCTTATGAGAGAATGATCCAAACCTGAATGTTATAGTGTAAATAGACTTACCTTTGTAAAATAAAGCAATTTTGCCTATAAGGACTCATTTGCACGCAATTGTCGTGAAGCATGTAAAAACTGCTTGTCTGCGTGAAAATGATAGTAAATATGCAGTTTGCATTTTCTTATGAGAGAATGATCTAAACCTGAACGTTATAGTGTAAATAGACTTACCCTCATAAAATAAAGCAATTTTGCCTATAAAGATTCATTTGCACCTAATTGTCGTAAAGCATGTGAAAACTGCTTGTATGCGTTAAAATAATGTATAATATGCAGTTTGCATTTTCTTATGAGAGAATGATCCAAACCTGAATGATATAGTGAAAATAGACTTACCTTTGTAAAATAAAGCAATTTTGCCTATGAGGACTCATTTTCACGCAATTGTCGTGAAGCATGTAAAAACTGCTTGTTTGCGTAAAAATGATAGTAAATATGCAGTTTGCATTTTCTTATGAGAGAATGATCCAAACCTGAATGTTTTAGTGTAAATAGACTTACCCTCATGAAATAAAGCAATTTTGCCTATAAAGACTCATTTGCACCTAATTGTCGTAAAGCATGTAAAAACTGCTTGAATGCGTTTAAATAATGGTTAATATGCAGTTTGCATTTTCTTATGAGAGAAAGATCCAAACCTGAATGTTATAGTGTAAATAGACTTACCTTCATCAAATTAAGCAATTTTGCCTATAAGGACTCATTTGCCCCTAATTGTCATAAAGCATGTAAAAACTGCTTGTATGCGTAAAAATAATGGTTAATATGCAGTTTGCATTTTCTTGTGAGAGAAAGATCCAAACCTGAATGTTATAGTGTAAATAGACTTACCTTCATGAAATAAAGCAATTTTGCCTATAAGGACTCATTTGCACGCAATTGTCGTGAAGCATATAAAAACTGCTTGTCTGCGTTAAAATAATGGTTAATATGCAGTTTGCATTTTCTTATGAGAGAATGATCCAAACCTGAATGTTATAGTTTAAATAGACTTACCCTCATGAAATAAAGCAATTTTGCCTATAAAGACTCATTTGCACCTAATTGTCATAAAGCATGTAAAAACTGCTTGTATGCGTTAAAATAATGTATAATATGCAGTTTGCATTTTCTTATGAGAGAATGATCCAAACCTGAATGATATAGTGAAAATAGACTTACCTTTGTAAAATAAAGCAATTTTGCCTATGAGGACTCATTTGCACGCAATTGTCGTGAAGCATGTAAAAACTGCTTGTTTGCGTAAAAATGATAGTAAATATGCAGTTTGCATTTTCTTATGAGAGAATGATCCAAACCTGAATGTTATAGTGTAAATATACTTACCCTCATGAAATAAAGCAATTTTGCCTATAAAGACCCATTTGCACCTAATTGTCGTAAAGCATGTAAAAACTGCTTGTCTGCGTTTAAATAATGGATAATATGCAGTTTGCATTTTCTTATGAGAGAATGATCCAAACCTGAATGTTATTGTGTAAATAGACTTACCCTCATGAAATAAAGCAAATTTGCCTATAAGGACTCATTTGCACCTAATTGTCATAAAGCATGTAAAAACTGCTTGTATGCGTTAAAATAATAGTTAATATGCAGTTTGCATTTTCTTGTGAGAGAATGATCCAAACCTGAATGTTATAGTGTAAATAGACTTACCTTCATGAAATAAAGCAATTTTGCCTATAAGGACTTATTTGCCCCTTATTGTCATAAAGCATGTAAAAACTGCTTGTATGCGTTAAAATAATGTATAATATGCAGTTTGCATTTTCTTATGAGAGAATGATCCAAACCTGAATGTATAGTGAAAATAGACTTACCTTTGTAAAATAAAGCATTTTTGCCTATAAGGACTCATTTGCCCCTAATTGTCATAAAGCATGTAAAAACTGCTTGTATGCGTTAAAATAATGGTTAATATGCAGATTGCATTTTCTTATGAGAAAATGATCCAAACCTGAATGTTATAATATAAATAGACTTACCTTTGTAAAATAAAGCAATTTTGCCTATATAGACTAATTTGCCCCTAATTGTCGTAAAGCATGTAAAAACTGCTTGTATGCGTTAAAATAATGGTTAATATGCAGTTTGCATTTTCTTATGAGAGAATGATCCAAACCTGAATGTTATAGTGTAAATAGATTTACCTTTGTAAAATAAAGCAATTTTGCCTATAAGGACTTATTTGCAGGCAATTGTCGTGAAGCATGTAAAAACTGCTTGTCTGCGTGAAAATGATAGTAAATATGCAGTTTGCATTTTCTTATGAGAGAATGATCCAAACCTGAATGTTATAGTGTAAATAGACTTACCCTCATGAAATAAAGCAATTTTGCCTATAAAGACTGATTTGCACCTAATTGTCGTAAAGCATGTAAAAACTGCTTGTCTGCGTTTAAATAATGGTTAATATGCAGTTTGCATTTTCTTATGAGAGAATGATCCAAATCTGAATGTTATAGTGTAAATAGACTTACCTTCATGAAATAAAGCAATTTTGCCTATAAGGACTCATTTGCCCCTAATTGTCATAAAGCATGAAAAAACTGCTTGTATGCGTTAAAATAATGGTTAATATGCAGATTGCATTTTCTTATGAGAAAATGATCCAAACCTGAATGTTATAATATAAATAGACTTACCTTTGTAAAATAAAGCAATTTTGCCTATAAGGACTCATTTGCACGCAATTGTCGTGAAGCATGTAAAAACTGCTTGTCTGCGTTAAAATAATGGTTAATATGCAGTTTGCATTTTCTTATGAGAGAATGATCCAACCCTGAATATTATAGTGAAAGTAGACTTACCTTTGTGAAATAAAACAATTTTGCCTTTAAAGACTTACTTCTACCTAATTGTCGTAAAACATGTGAAAACTGCTTGTCTGCGTGAAAATGATAGTAAATATGCAGTTTGCATTTTCTTATGAGAGAATGATCCAAACCTGAATGTTATAGTGTAAATAGACTTACCCTCATGAAATAAAGCACTTTTGCCTATATGGCCTCATTTGCACCTAATTGTCATAAAGCATGTAAAAACTGCTTGTCAGCGGTAAAATAATGGTTTATATGCAGTTTGCATTTTCTTATGAGAGAATGATCCAAACCTGAAGGTTATAGTGTAAATAGACTTACCTTTCTAAAATAAAGCAATTTTGCCTATAAGGACTCATTTGCACGCAATTGTCATGAAGCAAAAAACTGCTTGTCTGCGTTAAAATAATGGTTAATATGCAGTTTGCATTTTCTTATGAGAGAATGATCCAAACCTGAATGTTATAGTGTAAATAGACTAACCTTCATGAAATAAAGCAATTTTGCCTATAAGGACTCATTTGCCCCTAATTGTCATAAAGCATGTATAAACTGCTTGTCAGCGTTAAAATAATGGTTAATATGCAGTTTGCATTTTCTTATGAGAGAATGATCCAAACCTGAATGTTATAGTGAAAATAGACTAACCTTTGTAAAATAACGCAATTTTGCCTATAGGGACTCATTTGCACGCAATTGTCGTGAAGCATGTAAAAACTGCTTGTCTGCGTTAAAATAATGGTTAATATGCAGTTTGCATTTTCTTATGAGAGAATGATCCAAACCTGAATGTTTTAGTGTAAATAGACTTACCCTCATGAAATAAAGCAATTTTGCCTATAAAGACTCATTTGCACCTAATTGTCATAAAGCATGTAAAAACTGCTTGTATGTGTTAAAATGATAGTAAATATGCAGTTTGCATTTTCTTATAAGAGAATGATCCAAACCTGAATGTTATAGTGTAAATAGATTTACCCTCATGAAATAAAGCAATTTTGCCTATAAGGACTCATTTGCACCTAATTGTCATAAAGCTTGTAAAAACTGCGTGTATGCGTTAAAATAAAAGTTAATATGCAGTTTGCATTTTCTTATGAGAGAATGATCTAAACCTGAATGTTATAGTTTAAGTAAACTTACCTTTGTAAAATAAAGCAATTTTGCCTATAAGGACTCATTTGCCCCTAATTGTCATAAAGCATGTAAAAACTGCTTGTATGCGTTAAAATAATGGTTAATATGCTGTTTGCATTTTCTTATGAGAGAATGATCCAAACCTGAATGTTATAGTGTAAATAGACTTACCTTTGTAAAATAAAGCAATTTTGCCTATAAGGACTCATTTGCACGCAATTGTCGTGAAGCATGTAAAAACTGCTTGTCTGCGTGAAAATGATAGTAAATATGCAGTTTGCATTTTCTTATGAGAGAATGATCCAAACCTGAACGTTATAGTGTAAATAGACTTACCCTCATAAAATAAAGCAATTTTGCCTATAAAGATTCATTTGCACCTAATTGTCGTAAAGCATGTGAAAACTGCTTGTATGCGTTTAAATAATGGTTAATATGCAGTTTGCATTTTCTTATGAGAGAATGATCCAAACCTGAAGGTTATAGTGCAAATAGACTTACCTTTGTAAAATAAAGCAATTTTGCCTATAAGGACTCATTTGCACGCAATTGTCGTGAAGCATGTAAAAACTGCTTGTCTGCGTTAAAATAATGGTTAATATGCAGTTTGCATTTTCTTATGAGAGAATGATTCAAACCTGAATGTTATAGTGTAAATAGACTTTCCTTCATGAAATAAAGCAATTTTGCCTATAAGGACTCATTTGCCACTTATTGTCATAAAGCATGTAAAAACTGCTTGTATGCGTTAAAATAATGTATAATATGCAGTTTGCATTTTCTTATGAGAGAATGATCCAAACCTGAATGATATAGTGAAAATAGACTTACCTTTGTAAAATAAAGCAATTTTGCCTATAAGGACTCATTTGCACGCAATTGTCGTGAAGCATGTAAAAACTGCTTGTCTGCGTGAAAATGATAGTAAATATGCAGTTTGCATTTTCTTATGAGAGAATGATCCAAACCTGAACGTTATAGTGTAAATAGACTTACCCTCATAAAATAAAGCAATTTTGCCTATAAAGATTCATTTGCACCTAATTGTCGTAAAGCATGTGAAAACTGCTTGTATGCGTTTAAATAATGGTTAATATGCAGTTTGCATTTTCTTATGAGAGAATGATCCAAACCTGAAGGTTATAGTGCAAATAGACTTACCTTTGTAAAATAAAGCAATTTTGCCTATAAGGACTCATTTGCACGCAATTGTCGTGAAGCATGTAAAAACTGCTTGTCTGCGTTAAAATAATGGTTAATATGCAGTTTGCATTTTCTTATGAGAGAATGATTCAAACCTGAATGTTATAGTGTAAATAGACTTTCCTTCATGAAATAAAGCAATTTTGCCTATAAGGACTCATTTGCCACTTATTGTCATAAAGCATGTAAAAACTGCTTGTATGCGTTAAAATAATGTATAATATGCAGTTTGCATTTTCTTATGAGAGAATGATCCAAACCTGAATGATATAGTGAAAATAGACTTACCTTTGTAAAATAAATCAATTTTGCCTATGAGGACTCATTTTCACGCAATTGTCGTGAAGCATGTAAAAACTGCTTGTTTGCGTAAAAATGATAGTAAATATGCAGTTTGCATTTTCTTATGAGAGAATGATTCAAACCTGAATGTTATAGTGTAAATAGACTTTCCTTCATGAAATAAAGCAATTTTGCCTATAAGGACTCATTTGCCACTTATTGTCATAAAGCATGTAAAAACTGCTTGTATGCGTTAAAATAATGTATAATATGCAGTTTGCATTTTCTTATGAGAGAATGATCCAAACCTGAATGATATAGTGAAAATAGACTTACCTTTGTAAAATAAAGCAATTTTGCCTATGAGGACTCATTTTCACGCAATTGTCGTGAAGCATGTAAAAACTGCTTGTTTGCGTAAAAATGATAGTAAATATGCAGTTTGCATTTTCTTATGAGAGAATGATCCAAACCTGAATGTTTTAGTGTAAATAGACTTACCCTCATGAAATAAAGCAATTTTGCCTATAAAGACTCATTTGCACCTAATTGTCGTAAAGCATGTAAAAACTGCTTGAATGCGTTTAAATAATGGTTAATATGCAGTTTGCATTTTCTTATGAGAGAAAGATCCAAACCTGAATGTTATAGTGTAAATAGACTTACCTTCATCAAATTAAGCAATTTTGCCTATAAGGACTCATTTGCCCCTAATTGTCATAAAGCATGTAAAAACTGCTTGTATGCGTAAAAATAATGGTTAATATGCAGTTTGCATTTTCTTGTGAGAGAAAGATCCAAACCTGAATGTTATAGTGTAAATAGACTTACCTTCATGAAATAAAGCAATTTTGCCTATAAGGACTCATTTGCACGCAATTGTCGTGAAGCATATAAAAACTGCTTGTCTGCGTTAAAATAATGGTTAATATGCAGTTTGCATTTTCTTATGAGAGAATGATCCAAACCTGAATGTTATAGTTTAAATAGACTTACCCTCATGAAATAAAGCAATTTTGCCTATAAAGACTCATTTGCACCTAATTGTCATAAAGCATGTAAAAACTGCTTGTATGCGTTAAAATAATGTATAATATGCAGTTTGCATTTTCTTATGAGAGAATGATCCAAACCTGAATGATATAGTGAAAATAGACTTACCTTTGTAAAATAAAGCAATTTTGCCTATGAGGACTCATTTGCACGCAATTGTCGTGAAGCATGTAAAAACTGCTTGTTTGCGTAAAAATGATAGTAAATATGCAGTTTGCATTTTCTTATGAGAGAATGATCCAAACCTGAATGTTATAGTGTAAATATACTTACCCTCATGAAATAAAGCAATTTTGCCTATAAAGACCCATTTGCACCTAATTGTCGTAAAGCATGTAAAAACTGCTTGTCTGCGTTTAAATAATGGATAATATGCAGTTTGCATTTTCTTATGAGAGAATGATCCAAACCTGAATGTTATTGTGTAAATAGACTTACCCTCATGAAATAAAGCAAATTTGCCTATAAGGACTCATTTGCACCTAATTGTCATAAAGCATGTAAAAACTGCTTGTATGCGTTAAAATAATAGTTAATATGCAGTTTGCATTTTCTTGTGAGAGAATGATCCAAACCTGAATGTTATAGTGTAAATAGACTTACCTTCATGAAATAAAGCAATTTTGCCTATAAGGACTTATTTGCCCCTTATTGTCATAAAGCATGTAAAAACTGCTTGTATGCGTTAAAATAATGTATAATATGCAGTTTGCATTTTCTTATGAGAGAATGATCCAAACCTGAATGTATAGTGAAAATAGACTTACCTTTGTAAAATAAAGCATTTTTGCCTATAAGGACTCATTTGCCCCTAATTGTCATAAAGCATGTAAAAACTGCTTGTATGCGTTAAAATAATGGTTAATATGCAGATTGCATTTTCTTATGAGAAAATGATCCAAACCTGAATGTTATAATATAAATAGACTTACCTTTGTAAAATAAAGCAATTTTGCCTATATAGACTAATTTGCCCCTAATTGTCGTAAAGCATGTAAAAACTGCTTGTATGCGTTAAAATAATGGTTAATATGCAGTTTGCATTTTCTTATGAGAGAATGATCCAAACCTGAATGTTATAGTGTAAATAGATTTACCTTTGTAAAATAAAGCAATTTTGCCTATAAGGACTTATTTGCAGGCAATTGTCGTGAAGCATGTAAAAACTGCTTGTCTGCGTGAAAATGATAGTAAATATGCAGTTTGCATTTTCTTATGAGAGAATGATCCAAACCTGAATGTTATAGTGTAAATAGACTTACCCTCATGAAATAAAGCAATTTTGCCTATAAAGACTGATTTGCACCTAATTGTCGTAAAGCATGTAAAAACTGCTTGTCTGCGTTTAAATAATGGTTAATATGCAGTTTGCATTTTCTTATGAGAGAATGATCCAAATCTGAATGTTATAGTGTAAATAGACTTACCTTCATGAAATAAAGCAATTTTGCCTATAAGGACTCATTTGCCCCTAATTGTCATAAAGCATGAAAAAACTGCTTGTATGCGTTAAAATAATGGTTAATATGCAGATTGCATTTTCTTATGAGAAAATGATCCAAACCTGAATGTTATAATATAAATAGACTTACCTTTGTAAAATAAAGCAATTTTGCCTATAAGGACTCATTTGCACGCAATTGTCGTGAAGCATGTAAAAACTGCTTGTCTGCGTTAAAATAATGTATAATATGCAGTTTGCATTTTCTTATGAGAGAATGATCCAAACCTGAATGTTATAGTTTAAATAGACTTACCCTCATGAAATAAAGCAATTTTGCCTATAAAGACTCATTTGCACCTAATTGTCATAAAGCATGTAAAAACTGCTTGTATGCGTTAAAATAATGTATAATATGCAGTTTGCATTTTCTTATGAGAGAATGATCCAAACCTGAATGATATAGTGAAAATAGACTTACCTTTGTAAAATAAAGCAATTTTGCCTATGAGGACTCATTTGCACGCAATTGTCGTGAAGCATGTAAAAACTGCTTGTTTGCGTAAAAATGATAGTAAATATGCAGTTTGCATTTTCTTATGAGAGAATGATCCAAACCTGAATGTTATAGTGTAAATATACTTACCCTCATGAAATAAAGCAATTTTGCCTATAAAGACCCATTTGCACCTAATTGTCGTAAAGCATGTAAAAACTGCTTGTCTGCGTTTAAATAATGGATAATATGCAGTTTGCATTTTCTTATGAGAGAATGATCCAAACCTGAATGTTATTGTGTAAATAGACTTACCCTCATGAAATAAAGCAAATTTGCCTATAAGGACTCATTTGCACCTAATTGTCATAAAGCATGTAAAAACTGCTTGTATGCGTTAAAATAATAGTTAATATGCAGTTTGCATTTTCTTGTGAGAGAATGATCCAAACCTGAATGTTATAGTGTAAATAGACTTACCTTCATGAAATAAAGCAATTTTGCCTATAAGGACTTATTTGCCCCTTATTGTCATAAAGCATGTAAAAACTGCTTGTATGCGTTAAAATAATGTATAATATGCAGTTTGCATTTTCTTATGAGAGAATGATCCAAACCTGAATGTATAGTGAAAATAGACTTACCTTTGTAAAATAAAGCATTTTTGCCTATAAGGACTCATTTGCCCCTAATTGTCATAAAGCATGTAAAAACTGCTTGTATGCGTTAAAATAATGGTTAATATGCAGATTGCATTTTCTTATGAGAAAATGATCCAAACCTGAATGTTATAATATAAATAGACTTACCTTTGTAAAATAAAGCAATTTTGCCTATATAGACTAATTTGCCCCTAATTGTCGTAAAGCATGTAAAAACTGCTTGTATGCGTTAAAATAATGGTTAATATGCAGTTTGCATTTTCTTATGAGAGAATGATCCAAACCTGAATGTTATAGTGTAAATAGATTTACCTTTGTAAAATAAAGCAATTTTGCCTATAAGGACTTATTTGCAGGCAATTGTCGTGAAGCATGTAAAAACTGCTTGTCTGCGTGAAAATGATAGTAAATATGCAGTTTGCATTTTCTTATGAGAGAATGATCCAAACCTGAATGTTATAGTGTAAATAGACTTACCCTCATGAAATAAAGCAATTTTGCCTATAAAGACTGATTTGCACCTAATTGTCGTAAAGCATGTAAAAACTGCTTGTCTGCGTTTAAATAATGGTTAATATGCAGTTTGCATTTTCTTATGAGAGAATGATCCAAATCTGAATGTTATAGTGTAAATAGACTTACCTTCATGAAATAAAGCAATTTTGCCTATAAGGACTCATTTGCCCCTAATTGTCATAAAGCATGAAAAAACTGCTTGTATGCGTTAAAATAATGGTTAATATGCAGATTGCATTTTC
Source organism: Xanthostigma xanthostigma (assembly GCA_963575645.1). Lineage (NCBI taxonomy): Eukaryota > Metazoa > Arthropoda > Insecta > Raphidioptera > Raphidiidae > Xanthostigma > Xanthostigma xanthostigma. The sequence continues at coordinate 32,304,466 of OY754470.1, read as the reverse complement.
TTATGAGAAAATGATCCAAACCTGAATGTTATAATATAAATAGACTTACCTTTGTAAAATAAAGCAATTTTGCCTATAAGGACTCATTTGCACGCAATTGTCGTGAAGCATGTAAAAACTGCTTGTCTGCGTTAAAATAATGGTTAATATGCAGTTTGCATTTTCTTATGAGAGAATGATCCAACCCTGAATATTATAGTGAAAGTAGACTTACCTTTGTGAAATAAAACAATTTTGCCTTTAAAGACTTACTTCTACCTAATTGTCGTAAAACATGTGAAAACTGCTTGTCTGCGTGAAAATGATAGTAAATATGCAGTTTGCATTTTCTTATGAGAGAATGATCCAAACCTGAATGTTATAGTGTAAATAGACTTACCCTCATGAAATAAAGCACTTTTGCCTATATGGCCTCATTTGCACCTAATTGTCATAAAGCATGTAAAAACTGCTTGTCAGCGGTAAAATAATGGTTTATATGCAGTTTGCATTTTCTTATGAGAGAATGATCCAAACCTGAAGGTTATAGTGTAAATAGACTTACCTTTCTAAAATAAAGCAATTTTGCCTATAAGGACTCATTTGCACGCAATTGTCATGAAGCAAAAAACTGCTTGTCTGCGTTAAAATAATGGTTAATATGCAGTTTGCATTTTCTTATGAGAGAATGATCCAAACCTGAATGTTATAGTGTAAATAGACTAACCTTCATGAAATAAAGCAATTTTGCCTATACGGACTCATTTGCCCCTAATTGTCATAAAGCATGTATAAACTGCTTGTCAGCGTTAAAATAATGGTTAATATGCAGTTTGCATTTTCTTATGAGAGAATGATCCAAACCTGAATGTTATAGTGAAAATAGACTAACCTTTGTAAAATAACGCAATTTTGCCTATAGGGACTCATTTGCACGCAATTGTCGTGAAGCATGTAAAAACTGCTTGTCTGCGTTAAAATAATGGTTAATATGCAGTTTGCATTTTCTTATGAGAGAATGATCCAAACCTGAATGTTTTAGTGTAAATAGACTTACCCTCATGAAATAAAGCAATTTTGCCTATAAAGACTCATTTGCACCTAATTGTCATAAAGCATGTAAAAACTGCTTGTATGTGTTAAAATGATAGTAAATATGCAGTTTGCATTTTCTTATAAGAGAATGATCCAAACCTGAATGTTATAGTGTAAATAGATTTACCCTCATGAAATAAAGCAATTTTGCCTATAAGGACTCATTTGCACCTAATTGTCATAAAGCTTGTAAAAACTGCGTGTATGCGTTAAAATAAAAGTTAATATGCAGTTTGCATTTTCTTATGAGAGAATGATCTAAACCTGAATGTCATAGTTTATGTAAACTTACCTTTGTAAAATAAAGCAATTTTGCCTATAAGGACTCATTTGCCCCTAATTGTCATAAAGCATGTAAAAACTGCTTGTATGCGTTAAAATAATGGTTAATATGCTGTTTGCATTTTCTTATGAGAGAATGATCCAAACCTGAATGTTATAGTGTAAATAGACTTACCTTTGTAAAATAAAGCAATTTTGCCTATAAGGACTCATTTGCACGCAATTGTCGTGAAGCATGTAAAAACTGCTTGTCTGCGTGAAAATGATAGTAAATATGCAGTTTGCATTTTCTTATGAGAGAATGATCCAAACCTGAACGTTATAGTGTAAATAGACTTACCCTCATAAAATAAAGCAATTTTGCCTATAAAGATTCATTTGCACCTAATTGTCGTAAAGCATGTGAAAACTGCTTGTATGCGTTTAAATAATGGTTAATATGCAGTTTGCATTTTCTTATGAGAGAATGATCCAAACCTGAAGGTTATAGTGCAAATAGACTTACCTTTGTAAAATAAAGCAATTTTGCCTATAAGGACTCATTTGCACGCAATTGTCGTGAAGCATGTAAAAACTGCTTGTCTGCGTTAAAATAATGGTTAATATGCAGTTTGCATTTTCTTATGAGAGAATGATTCAAACCTGAATGTTATAGTGTAAATAGACTTTCCTTCATGAAATAAAGCAATTTTGCCTATAAGGACTCATTTGCCACTTATTGTCATAAAGCATGTAAAAACTGCTTGTATGCGTTAAAATAATGTATAATATGCAGTTTGCATTTTCTTATGAGAGAATGATCCAAACCTGAATGATATAGTGAAAATAGACTTACCTTTGTAAAATAAAGCAATTTTGCCTATGAGGACTCATTTTCACGCAATTGTCGTGAAGCATGTAAAAACTGCTTGTTTGCGTAAAAATGATAGTAAATATGCAGTTTGCATTTTCTTATGAGAGAATGATCCAAACCTGAATGTTTTAGTGTAAATAGACTTACCCTCATGAAATAAAGCAATTTTGCCTATAAAGACTCATTTGCACCTAATTGTCGTAAAGCATGTAAAAACTGCTTGTCTGCGTTTAAATAATGGTTAATATGCAGTTTGCATTTTCTTATGAGAGAAAGATCCAAACCTGAATGTTATAGTGTAAATAGACTTACCTTCATCAAATTAAGCAATTTTGCCTATAAGGACTCATTTGCCCCTAATTGTCATAAAGCATGTAAAAACTGCTTGTATGCGTAAAAATAATGGTTAATATGCAGTTTGCATTTTCTTGTGAGAGAAAGATCCAAACCTGAATGTTATAGTGTAAATAGACTTACCTTCATGAAATAAAGCAATTTTGCCTATAAGGACTCATTTGCACGCAATTGTCGTGAAGCATATAAAAACTGCTTGTCTGCGTTAAAATAATGGTTAATATGCAGTTTGCATTTTCTCATGAGAGAATGATCCAAACCTGAATGTTATAGTTTAAATAGACTTACCCTCATGAAATAAAGCAATTTTGCCTATAAAGACTCATTTGCACCTAATTGTCATAAAGCATGTAAAAACTGCTTGTATGCGTTAAAATAATGTATAATATGCAGTTTGCATTTTCTTATGAGAGAATGATCCAAACCTGAATGATATAGTGAAAATAGACTTACCTTTGTAAAATAAAGCAATTTTGCCTATGAGGACTCATTTGCACGCAATTGTCGTGAAGCATGTAAAAACTGCTTGTTTGCGTAAAAATGATAGTAAATATGCAGTTTGCATTTTCTTATGAGAGAATGATCCAAACCTGAATGTTATAGTGTAAATAGACTTACCCCCATGAAATAAAGCAATTTTGCCTATAAAGACTCATTTGCACCTAATTGTCGTAAAGCATGTAAAAACTGCTTGTCTGCGTTTAAATAATGGTTAATATGCAGTTTGCATTTTCTTATGAGAGAAAGATCCAAACCTGAATGTTATAGTGTAAATAGACTTACCTTCATGAAATAAAGCAATTTTGCCTATAAGGACTCATTTGCCCCTAATTGTCATAAAGCATGTAAAAACTGCTTGTATGCGTTAAAATAATGGTTAATATGCAGTTTGCATTTTCTTATGAGAGAAAGATCCAAACCTGAATGTTATAGTGTAAATAGACTTACCTTCATGAAATAAAGCAATTTTGCCTATAAGGACTCATTTGCACGCAATTGTCGTGAAGCATATAAAAACTGCTTGTCTGCGTTAAAATAATGGTTAATATGCAGTTTGCATTTTCTTATGAGAGAATGATCCAAACCTGAATGTTATAGTGAAAGTAGACTTACCCCCATGAAATAAAGCAATTTTGCCTATAAAGACTCATTTGCACCTAATTGTCGTAAAGCATGTAAAAACTGCTTGTCTGCGTTTAAATAATGGTTAATATGCAGTTTGCATTTTCTTATGAGAGAAAGATCCAAACCTGAATGTTATAGTGTAAATAGACTTACCTTCATGAAATAAAGCAATTTTGCCTATAAAGACTCATTTGCCCCTAATTGTCATAAAGCATGTAAAAACTGCTTGTATGCGTTAAAATAATGGTTAATATGCAGTTTGCATTTTCTTATGAGAGAAAGATCCAAACCTGAATGTTATAGTGTAAATAGACTTACCTTCATGAAATAAAGCAATTTTGCCTATAAGGACTCATTTGCACGCAATTGTCGTGAAGCATATAAAAACTGCTTGTCTGCGTTAAAATAATGGTTAATATGCAGTTTGCATTTTCTTATGAGAGAATGATCCAAACCTGAATGTTATAGTGAAAGTAGACTTACCTTTGTGAAATAAAACAATTTTGCCTTTAAGGACATATTTGCACCTAATTGTCGTAAAGCATGTAAAAACTGCTTGTCTGCGTTTAAATAATGGTTAATATGCAGTTTGCATTTTCTTATGAGAGAATGATCCAAACCTGAATGTTATAGTGTAAATAGACTTACCCTCATGAAATAAAGCAATTTTGCCTATAAAGACTCATTTGCTCCCAATTGTCGTAAAGCATGTAAAAACAACTTTTCTGCCTTTAAATAATAGATAATATGCAGTATGCATTTTCTTATGAGAGAATGATCCAAACCTGAATGTTATAGTCTAACTAGACTTACCTTCATGAAATAAAGCAATTTTGTCTATAAGGACTCATTTGCCCCTAATTGTCATAAAGCATGTAAAAACTGCTTGTCTGCGTTAATATGCAATTTGCATTTTCTTATGAGTGAATGATCCAAACCTGAATGTTATAGTAAAAGTAGACTTACCTTTGTGAAATAAAACAATTTTTCCTTTAAGGACTTATTTGCACCTAATTGTCGTAAACCATGTAAAAACAGCTTGTCTGCGTGAAAATGATAGTCAATATTCAGTTTGCATTTTCTTATGAGAGAATGATCCAAACCTGAATGTTATAGTGTAAATAGACTTACCCTCATGAAATAAAGCAATTTTGCCTATAAGGACTCATTTGCACCTAATTGTCATAAAGCTTGTAAAAACTGCTTGTATGCGTTAAAATAATAGTTAATATGCAGTTTGCATTTTCTTATGAGAGAATGATCTAAACCTGAATGTTATAGTTTAAGTAAACTTACCTTTGTAAAATAAATCAATTTTGCCTATATAGACTAATTTGCCCCTAATTGTCGTAAAGCATGTAAAAACTGCTTGTATGCGTTAAAATAATGGTTAATATGCAGTTTGCATTTTCTTATGAGAGAATGATCCAAGCCTGAATGTTATAGTGTAAATAGACTTACCTTTGTAAAATAAAGCAATTTTGCCTATAAGGACTCATTTGCACGCAATTGTCGTGAAGCATGTAAAAACTGCTTGTCTGCGTGAAAATGATAGTAAATATGCAGTTTGCATTTTCTTATGAGAGAATGATCCAAACCTGAATGTTATAGTGTAAATAGACTTACCCTCATGAAATAAAGCAATTTTGCCTATAAAGACTTCTTTGCACCTAATTGTCGTAAAGCATGTAAAAACTGCTTGTCTGCGTTTAAATAATGGTTAATATGCAGTTTGCATTTTCTTATGAGAGAATGATCCAAACCTGAATGTTATAGTGTAAATAGACTGACCTTTATGAAATAAAGCAATTTTGCCTATAAGGACTCATTTGCCCCTAATTGTCATAAAGCATGTAAAAACTGCTTGTATGCGTTAAAATAATGGTTAATATGCAGATTGCATTTTCTTATGAGAGAATAATCCAAGCCTGAATGTTATAGTGTAAATAGACTTACCTTTGTAAAATAAAGCAATTTTGCCTATAAGGACTCATTTGCACGCAATTGTCGTGAAGCATGTAAAAACTGCTTGTCTGCGTGAAAATGATAGTAAATATGCAGTTTGCATTTTCTTATGAGAGAATGATCCAAACCTGAATGTTATAGTGTAAATATACTTACCCTCATGAAATAAAGCAATTTTGCCTATAAAGACCCATTTGCACCTAATTGTCGTAAAGCATGTAAAAACTGCTTGTCTGCGTTTAAATAATGGATAATATGCAGTTTGCATTTTCTTATGAGAGAATGATCCAAACCTGAATGTTATTGTGTAAATAGACTTACCCTCATGAAATAAAGCAAATTTGCCTATAAGGACTCATTTGCACCTAATTGTCATAAAGCATGTAAAAACTGCTTGTATGCGTTAAAATAATAGTTAATATGCAGTTTGCATTTTCTTGTGAGAGAATGATCCAAACCTGAATGTTATAGTGTAAATAGACTTACCTTCATGAAATAAAGCAATTTTGCCTATAAGGACTTATTTGCCCCTTATTGTCATAAAGCATGTAAAAACTGCTTGTATGCGTTAAAATAATGTATAATATGCAGTTTGCATTTTCTTATGAGAGAATGATCCAAATCTGAATGTTATAGTGTAAATAGACTTACCTTCATGAAATAAAGCAATTTTGCCTATAAGGACTCATTTGCCCCTAATTGTCATAAAGCATGAAAAAACTGCTTGTATGCGTTAAAATAATGGTTAATATGCAGATTGCATTTTCTTATGAGAAAATGATCCAAACCTGAATGTTATAATATAAATAGACTTACCTTTGTAAAATAAAGCAATTTTGCCTATAAGGACTCATTTGCACGCAATTGTCGTGAAGCATGTAAAAACTGCTTGTCTGCGTTAAAATAATGGTTAATATGCAGTTTGCATTTTCTTATGAGAGAATGATCCAACCCTGAATATTATAGTGAAAGTAGACTTACCTTTGTGAAATAAAACAATTTTGCCTTTAAAGACTTACTTCTACCTAATTGTCGTAAAACATGTGAAAACTGCTTGTCTGCGTGAAAATGATAGTAAATATGCAGTTTGCATTTTCTTATGAGAGAATGATCCAAACCTGAATGTTATAGTGTAAATAGACTTACCCTCATGAAATAAAGCACTTTTGCCTATATGGCCTCATTTGCACCTAATTGTCATAAAGCATGTAAAAACTGCTTGTCAGCGGTAAAATAATGGTTTATATGCAGTTTGCATTTTCTTATGAGAGAATGATCCAAACCTGAAGGTTATAGTGTAAATAGACTAACCTTTCTAAAATAAAGCAATTTTGCCTATAAGGACTCATTTGCACGCAATTGTCATGAAGCAAAAAACTGCTTGTCTGCGTTAAAATAATGGTTAATATGCAGTTTGCATTTTCTTATGAGAGAATGATCCAAACCTGAATGTTATAGTGTAAATAGACTAACCTTCATGAAATAAAGCAATTTTGCCTATAAGGACTCATTTGCCCCTAATTGTCATAAAGCATGTATAAACTGCTTGTCAGCGTTAAAATAATGGTTAATATGCAGTTTGCATTTTCTTATGAGAGAATGATCCAAACCTGAATGTTATAGTGAAAATAGACTAACCTTTGTAAAATAACGCAATTTTGCCTATAGGGACTCATTTGCACGCAATTGTCGTGAAGCATGTAAAAACTGCTTGTCTGCGTTAAAATAATGGTTAATATGCAGTTTGCATTTTCTTATGAGAGAATGATCCAAACCTGAATGTTTTAGTGTAAATAGACTTACCCTCATGAAATAAAGCAATTTTGCCTATAAAGACTCATTTGCACCTAATTGTCATAAAGCATGTAAAAACTGCTTGTATGTGTTAAAATGATAGTAAATATGCAGTTTGCATTTTCTTATAAGAGAATGATCCAAACCTGAATGTTATAGTGTAAATAGATTTACCCTCATGAAATAAAGCAATTTTGCCTATAAGGACTCATTTGCACCTAATTGCCATAAAGCTTGTAAAAACTGCGTGTATGCGTTAAAATAAAAGTTAATATGCAGTTTGCATTTTCTTATGAGAGAATGATCTAAACCTGAATGTTATAGTTTAAGTAAACTTACCTTTGTAAAATAAAGCAATTTTGCCTATAAGGACTCATTTGCCCCTAATTGTCATAAAGCATGTAAAAACTGCTTGTATGCGTTAAAATAATGGTTAATATGCTGTTTGCATTTTCTTATGAGAGAATGATCCAAACCTGAATGTTATAGTGTAAATAGACTTACCTTTGTAAAATAAAGCAATTTTGCCTATAAGGACTCATTTGCACGCAATTGTCGTGAAGCATGTAAAAACTGCTTGTCTGCGTGAAAATGATAGTAAATATGCAGTTTGCATTTTCTTATGAGAGAATGATCTAAACCTGAACGTTATAGTGTAAATAGACTTACCCTCATAAAATAAAGCAATTTTGCCTATAAAGATTCATTTGCACCTAATTGTCGTAAAGCATGTGAAAACTGCTTGTATGCGTTTAAATAATGGTTAATATGCAGTTTGCATTTTCTTATGAGAGAATGATCCAAACCTGAAGGTTATAGTGCAAATAGACTTACCTTTGTAAAATAAAGCAATTTTGCCTATAAGGACTCATTTGCACGCAATTGTCGTGAAGCATGTAAAAACTGCTTGTCTGCGTTAAAATAATGGTTAATATGCAGTTTGCATTTTCTTATGAGAGAATGATTCAAACCTGAATGTTATAGTGTAAATAGACTTTCCTTCATGAAATAAAGCAATTTTGCCTATAAGGACTCATTTGCCACTTATTGTCATAAAGCATGTAAAAACTGCTTGTATGCGTTAAAATAATGTATAATTTGCAGTTTGCATTTTCTTATGAGAGAATGATCCAAACCTGAATGATATAGTGAAAATAGACTTACCTTTGTAAAATAAAGCAATTTTGCCTATGAGGACTCATTTTCACGCAATTGTCGTGAAGCATGTAAAAACTGCTTGTTTGCGTAAAAATGATAGTAAATATGCAGTTTGCATTTTCTTATGAGAGAATGATCCAAACCTGAATGTTTTAGTGTAAATAGACTTACCCTCATGAAATAAAGCAATTTTGCCTATAAAGACTCATTTGCACCTAATTGTCGTAAAGCATGTAAAAACTGCTTGAATGCGTTTAAATAATGGTTAATATGCAGTTTGCATTTTCTTATGAGAGAAAGATCCAAACCTGAATGTTATAGTGTAAATAGACTTACCTTCATCAAATTAAGCAATTTTGCCTATAAGGACTCATTTGCCCCTAATTGTCATAAAGCATGTAAAAACTGCTTGTATGCGTAAAAATAATGGTTAATATGCAGTTTGCATTTTCTTGTGAGAGAAAGATCCAAACCTGAATGTTATAGTGTAAATAGACTTACCTTCATGAAATAAAGCAATTTTGCCTATAAGGACTCATTTGCACGCAATTGTCGTGAAGCATATAAAAACTGCTTGTCTGCGTTAAAATAATGGTTAATATGCAGTTTGCATTTTCTTATGAGAGAATGATCCAAACCTGAATGTTATAGTTTAAATAGACTTACCCTCATGAAATAAAGCAATTTTGCCTATAAAGACTCATTTGCACCTAATTGTCATAAAGCATGTAAAAACTGCTTGTATGCGTTAAAATAATGTATAATATGCAGTTTGCATTTTCTTATGAGAGAATGATCCAAACCTGAATGATATAGTGAAAATAGACTTACCTTTGTAAAATAAAGCAATTTTGCCTATGAGGACTCATTTGCACGCAATTGTCGTGAAGCATGTAAAAACTGCTTGTTTGCGTAAAAATGATAGTAAATATGCAGTTTGCATTTTCTTATGAGAGAATGATCCAAACCTGAATGTTATAGTGTAAATATACTTACCCTCATGAAATAAAGCAATTTTGCCTATAAAGACCCATTTGCACCTAATTGTCGTAAAGCATGTAAAAACTGCTTGTCTGCGTTTAAATAATGGATAATATGCAGTTTGCATTTTCTTATGAGAGAATGATCCAAACCTGAATGTTATTGTGTAAATAGACTTACCCTCATGAAATAAAGCAAATTTGCCTATAAGGACTCATTTGCACCTAATTGTCATAAAGCATGTAAAAACTGCTTGTATGCGTTAAAATAATAGTTAATATGCAGTTTGCATTTTCTTGTGAGAGAATGATCCAAACCTGAATGTTATAGTGTAAATAGACTTACCTTCATGAAATAAAGCAATTTTGCCTATAAGGACTTATTTGCCCCTTATTGTCATAAAGCATGTAAAAACTGCTTGTATGCGTTAAAATAATGTATAATATGCAGTTTGCATTTTCTTATGAGAGAATGATCCAAACCTGAATGTATAGTGAAAATAGACTTACCTTTGTAAAATAAAGCATTTTTGCCTATAAGGACTCATTTGCCCCTAATTGTCATAAAGCATGTAAAAACTGCTTGTATGCGTTAAAATAATGGTTAATATGCAGATTGCATTTTCTTATGAGAAAATGATCCAAACCTGAATGTTATAATATAAATAGACTTACCTTTGTAAAATAAAGCAATTTTGCCTATATAGACTAATTTGCCCCTAATTGTCGTAAAGCATGTAAAAACTGCTTGTATGCGTTAAAATAATGGTTAATATGCAGTTTGCATTTTCTTATGAGAGAATGATCCAAACCTGAATGTTATAGTGTAAATAGATTTACCTTTGTAAAATAAAGCAATTTTGCCTATAAGGACTTATTTGCAGGCAATTGTCGTGAAGCATGTAAAAACTGCTTGTCTGCGTGAAAATGATAGTAAATATGCAGTTTGCATTTTCTTATGAGAGAATGATCCAAACCTGAATGTTATAGTGTAAATAGACTTACCCTCATGAAATAAAGCAATTTTGCCTATAAAGACTGATTTGCACCTAATTGTCGTAAAGCATGTAAAAACTGCTTGTCTGCGTTTAAATAATGGTTAATATGCAGTTTGCATTTTCTTATGAGAGAATGATCCAAATCTGAATGTTATAGTGTAAATAGACTTACCTTCATGAAATAAAGCAATTTTGCCTATAAGGACTCATTTGCCCCTAATTGTCATAAAGCATGAAAAAACTGCTTGTATGCGTTAAAATAATGGTTAATATGCAGATTGCATTTTCTTATGAGAAAATGATCCAAACCTGAATGTTATAATATAAATAGACTTACCTTTGTAAAATAAAGCAATTTTGCCTATAAGGACTCATTTGCACGCAATTGTCGTGAAGCATGTAAAAACTGCTTGTCTGCGTTAAAATAATGGTTAATATGCAGTTTGCATTTTCTTATGAGAGAATGATCCAACCCTGAATATTATAGTGAAAGTAGACTTACCTTTGTGAAATAAAACAATTTTGCCTTTAAAGACTTACTTCTACCTAATTGTCGTAAAACATGTGAAAACTGCTTGTCTGCGTGAAAATGATAGTAAATATGCAGTTTGCATTTTCTTATGAGAGAATGATCCAAACCTGAATGTTATAGTGTAAATAGACTTACCCTCATGAAATAAAGCACTTTTGCCTATATGGCCTCATTTGCACCTAATTGTCATAAAGCATGTAAAAACTGCTTGTCAGCGGTAAAATAATGGTTTATATGCAGTTTGCATTTTCTTATGAGAGAATGATCCAAACCTGAAGGTTATAGTGTAAATAGACTAACCTTTCTAAAATAAAGCAATTTTGCCTATAAGGACTCATTTGCACGCAATTGTCATGAAGCAAAAAACTGCTTGTCTGCGTTAAAATAATGGTTAATATGCAGTTTGCATTTTCTTATGAGAGAATGATCCAAACCTGAATGTTATAGTGTAAATAGACTAACCTTCATGAAATAAAGCAATTTTGCCTATAAGGACTCATTTGCCCCTAATTGTCATAAAGCATGTATAAACTGCTTGTCAGCGTTAAAATAATGGTTAATATGCAGTTTGCATTTTCTTATGAGAGAATGATCCAAACCTGAATGTTATAGTGAAAATAGACTAACCTTTGTAAAATAACGCAATTTTGCCTATAGGGACTCATTTGCACGCAATTGTCGTGAAGCATGTAAAAACTGCTTGTCTGCGTTAAAATAATGGTTAATATGCAGTTTGCATTTTCTTATGAGAGAATGATCCAAACCTGAATGTTTTAGTGTAAATAGACTTACCCTCATGAAATAAAGCAATTTTGCCTATAAAGACTCATTTGCACCTAATTGTCATAAAGCATGTAAAAACTGCTTGTATGTGTTAAAATGATAGTAAATATGCAGTTTGCATTTTCTTATAAGAGAATGATCCAAACCTGAATGTTATAGTGTAAATAGATTTACCCTCATGAAATAAAGCAATTTTGCCTATAAGGACTCATTTGCACCTAATTGTCATAAAGCTTGTAAAAACTGCGTGTATGCGTTAAAATAAAAGTTAATATGCAGTTTGCATTTTCTTATGAGAGAATGATCTAAACCTGAATGTTATAGTTTAAGTAAACTTACCTTTGTAAAATAAAGCAATTTTGCCTATAAGGACTCATTTGCCCCTAATTGTCATAAAGCATGTAAAAACTGCTTGTATGCGTTAAAATAATGGTTAATATGCTGTTTGCATTTTCTTATGAGAGAATGATCCAAACCTGAATGTTATAGTGTAAATAGACTTACCTTTGTAAAATAAAGCAATTTTGCCTATAAGGACTCATTTGCACGCAATTGTCGTGAAGCATGTAAAAACTGCTTGTCTGCGTGAAAATGATAGTAAATATGCAGTTTGCATTTTCTTATGAGAGAATGATCCAAACCTGAACGTTATAGTGTAAATAGACTTACCCTCATAAAATAAAGCAATTTTGCCTATAAAGATTCATTTGCACCTAATTGTCGTAAAGCATGTGAAAACTGCTTGTATGCGTTTAAATAATGGTTAATATGCAGTTTGCATTTTCTTATGAGAGAATGATCCAAACCTGAAGGTTATAGTGCAAATAGACTTACCTTTGTAAAATAAAGCAATTTTGCCTATAAGGACTCATTTGCACGCAATTGTCGTGAAGCATGTAAAAACTGCTTGTCTGCGTTAAAATAATGGTTAATATGCAGTTTGCATTTTCTTATGAGAGAATGATTCAAACCTGAATGTTATAGTGTAAATAGACTTTCCTTCATGAAATAAAGCAATTTTGCCTATAAGGACTCATTTGCCACTTATTGTCATAAAGCATGTAAAAACTGCTTGTATGCGTTAAAATAATGTATAATATGCAGTTTGCATTTTCTTATGAGAGAATGATCCAAACCTGAATGATATAGTGAAAATAGACTTACCTTTGTAAAATAAAGCAATTTTGCCTATGAGGACTCATTTTCACGCAATTGTCGTGAAGCATGTAAAAACTGCTTGTTTGCGTAAAAATGATAGTAAATATGCAGTTTGCATTTTCTTATGAGAGAATGATCCAAACCTGAATGTTTTAGTGTAAATAGACTTACCCTCATGAAATAAAGCAATTTTGCCTATAAAGACTCATTTGCACCTAATTGTCGTAAAGCATGTAAAAACTGCTTGTCTGCGTTTAAATAATGGTTAATATGCAGTTTGCATTTTCTTATGAGAGAAAGATCCAAACCTGAATGTTATAGTGTAAATAGACTTACCTTCATCAAATTAAGCAATTTTGCCTATAAGGACTCATTTGCCCCTAATTGTCATAAAGCATGTAAAAACTGCTTGTATGCGTAAAAATAATGGTTAATATGCAGTTTGCATTTTCTTGTGAGAGAAAGATCCAAACCTGAATGTTATAGTGTAAATAGACTTACCTTCATGAAATAAAGCAATTTTGCCTATAAGGACTCATTTGCACGCAATTGTCGTGAAGCATATAAAAACTGCTTGTCTGCGTTAAAATAATGGTTAATATGCAGTTTGCATTTTCTCATGAGAGAATGATCCAAACCTGAATGTTATAGTTTAAATAGACTTACCCTCATGAAATAAAGCAATTTTGCCTATAAAGACTCATTTGCACCTAATTGTCATAAAGCATGTAAAAACTGCTTGTATGCGTTAAAATAATGTATAATATGCAGTTTGCATTTTCTTATGAGAGAATGATCCAAACCTGAATGATATAGTGAAAATAGACTTACCTTTGTAAAATAAAGCAATTTTGCCTATGAGGACTCATTTGCACGCAATTGTCGTGAAGCATGTAAAAACTGCTTGTTTGCGTAAAAATGATAGTAAATATGCAGTTTGCATTTTCTTATGAGAGAATGATCCAAACCTGAATGTTATAGTGTAAATAGACTTACCCCCATGAAATAAAGCAATTTTGCCTATAAAGACTCATTTGCACCTAATTGTCGTAAAGCATGTAAAAACTGCTTGTCTGCGTTTAAATAATGGTTAATATGCAGTTTGCATTTTCTTATGAGAGAAAGATCCAAACCTGAATGTTATAGTGTAAATAGACTTACCTTCATGAAATAAAGCAATTTTGCCTATAAGGACTCATTTGCCCCTAATTGTCATAAAGCATGTAAAAACTGCTTGTATGCGTTAAAATAATGGTTAATATGCAGTTTGCATTTTCTTATGAGAGAAAGATCCAAACCTGAATGTTATAGTGTAAATAGACTTACCTTCATGAAATAAAGCAATTTTGCCTATAAGGACTCATTTGCACGCAATTGTCGTGAAGCATATAAAAACTGCTTGTCTGCGTTAAAATAATGGTTAATATGCAGTTTGCATTTTCTTATGAGAGAATGATCCAAACCTGAATGTTATAGTGAAAGTAGACTTACCTTTGTGAAATAAAACAATTTTGCCTTTAAGGACTTTTTTCCACCTAATTGTCGTAAAACATGTGAAAACTGCTTGTCTGCGTGAAAATGATAGTAAATATGCAGTTTGCATTTTCTTATGAGAGAAAGATCCAAACCTGAATGTTATAGTGTAAATAGACTTACCTTCATGAAATAAAGCAATTTTGCCTATAAGGACTCATTTGCACGCAATTGTCGTGAAGCATATAAAAACTGCTTGTCTGCGTTAAAATAATGGTTAATATGCAGTTTGCATTTTCTTATGAGAGAATGATCCAAACCTGAATGTTATAGTGTAAATAGACTTACCTTCATGAAATAAAGCAATTTTGCCTATAAGGACTCATTTGCACGCAATTGTCGTGAAGCATGTAAAAACTGCTTGTCTGCGTGAAATTGATAGTAAATATGCAGTTTGCATTTTCTTATGAGAGAATGATCCAAACCTGAACGTTATAGTGTAAATAGACTTACCCTCATAAAATAAAGCAATTTTGCCTATAAAGATTCATTTGCACCTAATTGTCGTAAAGCATGTGAAATCTGCTTGTCTGCGTTTAAATAATGGTTAATATGCAGTTTGCATTTCCTTATGAGAGAATGATCCAAACCTGAAGGTTATAGTGTAAATAGACTTACCTTTGTAAAATAAAGCAATTTTGCCTATAAGGACTCATTTGCACGCAATTGTCGTGAAGTATGTAAAAACTGCTTGTCTGCGTTAAAATAATGGTTAATATGCAGTTTGCATTTTCTTATGAGCAAATGATCCAAACCTGAATGTTATAGTGTAAATAGACTTACCTTCATGAAATAAAGCAATTTTGCCTATAAGGACTCATTTGCACGCAATTGGCGTGAAGCATATAAAAACTGCTTGTCAGCGTTAAAATAATGGTTAATATGCAGTTTGCATTTTCTTATGAGAGAATGATCCAAACCTGAATGTTATAGTGTAAATAGACTTACCTTCATGAAATAAAGCAATTTTGCCTATAAGGACTCATTTGCCCCTTATTGTCATAAAGCATGTAAAAACTGCTTGTATGCGTTAAAATAATGTATAATATGCAGTTTGCATTTTCTTATGAGTCAAAGATCCAAACCTGAATGTTATAGTGTAAATAGACTTACCCTCATGAAATAAAGCAATTTTGTCTATAAAGACTCATTTGCACCCAATTGTCGTAAAGCATGTAAAAACTGCTTGTCTGCGTTTAAATAATGGATAATATGCAGTTTGCATTTTCTTATGAGAGAATGATCCAAACCTGAATGTTATAGTGTAAATAGACTTACCTTCATGAAATAAAGCAATTTTGCCTATAAGGACTCATTTGCCCCTTATTGTCATAAAGCATGTAAAATCTGCTTGTATGCGTTAAAATAATGTATTATATGCAGTTTGCATTTTCTTATGAGAGACTGATCCAAACCTGAACGTTATAGTGTAAATAGACTTACCCTCATAAAATAAAGCAATTTTGCCTATAAGGACTCATTTGCACCCAATTGTCGTAAAGCATGTAAAAACTGCTTGTCTGCGTTTAAATAATGGATAATATGCAGTTTGCATTTTCTTATGAGAGAATGATCCAAACCTGAATGTTATAGTGTAAATAGACTTACCCTCATGAAATAAAGCAATTTTGTCTATAAAGACTCATTTGCACCCAATTGTCGTAAAGCATGTAAAAACTGCTTGTCTGCGTTTAAATAATGGATAATATGCAGTTTGCATTTTCTTATGAGAGAATGATCCAAACCTGAATGTTATAGTGTAAATAGACTTACCTTCATGAAATAAAGCAATTTTGCCTATAAGGACTCATTTGCCCCTAATTGTCATAAAGCATGTAAAAACTGCTTGTATGCGTTAAAATAATGGTTAATATGCAGTTTGCATTTTCTTATGAGAGAATGATCCAAACCTGAATGTTATAGTGTAAGTAAACTTACCTTTGTGAAATAAAGCAGTTTTGCCTAAAAGTACTCATTTGCACCTAATTGTCGTAAAGCATGTAAAAACTGCTTGTTGCGTTAAAATAATGGTTAATGTGCAGTTTGCATTTTCTTATGAGTCAAAGATCCAAACCTGAATGTTATAGTGTAAATAGACTTACCCTCATGAAATAAAGCAATTTTGTCTATAAAGACTCATTTGCACCCAATTGTCGTAAAGCATGTAAAAACTGCTTGTCTGCGTTTAAATAATGGATAATATGCAGTTTGCATTTTCTTATGAGAGAATGATCCAAACCTGAATGTTATAGTGTAAATAGACTTACCCTCATGAAATAAAGCAATTTTGCCTATAAGGACTCATTTGCACCTAATTGTCATAAAGCATGTAAAAACTGCTTGTATGCGTTAAAATAATAGTTAATATGCAGTTTGCATTTTCTTGTGAGAGAATGATCCAAACCTGAATGTTATAGTGTAAGTAAACTTACCTTTGTGAAATAAAGCAGTTTTGCCTAAAAGTACTCATTTGCACCTAATTGTCGTAAAGCATGTAAAAACTGCTTGTTGCGTTAAAATAATGGTTAATATGCAGTTTGCATTTTCTTATGAGAGAATGATCCAACCCTGAATGTTATAGTGTAAATAGACTTACCTTCATGAAATAAAGCAATTTTGCCTATAAGGACTTATTTGCCCCTTATTGTCATAAAGCATGTAAAAACTGCTTGTATGCGTTAAAATAATGTATAATATGCAGTTTGCATTTTCTTATGAGAGAATGATCCAAACCTGAATGTTTAAGTGTAAATAGACTTACCCTCATGAAATAAAGCAATTTTGTTTATAAGGACTCATTTGCCCCTAATTGTCATAAAGCATGTAAAAACTGCTTGTATGCGTTAAAATAATGGTTAATATGCCGTTTGCATTTTCTTATGAGAGAATGATCCAAACCTGAATGTTATAGTGAAAGTAGACTTACCTTTGTGAAATAAAACAATTTTGCCTTTAAGGACTTATTTCAACCTAATTGTCGTAAAACATGTGAAAACTGCTTGTCTGCGTGAAAATTATAGTAAATATGCAGTTTGCATTTTCTTATGAGAGAATGATCCAAACCTGAATGTTATAGTGTAAATAGACTTACCTTTGTAAAATAAAGCAATTTTGCTTATAAGGACTCATTTGCACGCAATTGTCGTAATCATATATAAACTGCTTGTCTGCGTTAAAATAATGGTTAATATGCAGTTTGCATTTTCTTATTAGAGAATGATCCAAACCTGAATGTTATAGTGAAAGTAGACTTACCTTTGTGAAATAAAACAATTTTGCCTTTAAGGACTTATTTCCACCTAATTGTCGTAAAACATGTGAAAACTGCTTGTCTGCGTGTAAATGATAGTAAATATGCAGTTTGCATTTTCTTATGAGAGAATGATCCAAACCTGACGTTATAGTATAAATTGACTTACCCTCATAAAATAAAGCAATTTTGCCTATAAAGATTCATTTGCACCTAATTGTCGTAAAGCATGTGAAATCTGCTTGTCTGCGTTTAAATAATGGTTAATATGCAGTTTGCATTTTCTTATGAGAGAATGATCCAAACTTGAACGTTATAGTGTAAATAGACTTACCCTCATAAAATAAAGCAATTTTGCCTATAAAGATTCATTTGCACCTAATTGTCGTAAAGCATGTGAAATCTGCTTGTCTGCTTTTAAATAATGGTTAATATGCAGTTTGCATTTTCTTATGAGAAAATGATCCAAACCTGAATGTTATAGTGTAAATAGACTTACCTTTGTAAAATAAAGCAATTTTGCTTATAAGGACTCATTTGCACGCAATTGTCGTGAAGCATATAAAAACTGCTTGTCTGCGTTAAAATAATGGTTAATATGCAGTTTGCATTTTCTTAAGAGAGAATGATCCAAACCTGAATGTTATAGTGAAAGTAGACTTACCTTTGTGAAATAAAACAATTTTGCCTTTAAGGACTTATTTCCACCTAATTGTCGTAAAACATGTGAAAACTGCTTGTCTGCGTGAAATTGATAGTAAATATGCAGTTTGCATTTTCTTATGAGAGAATGATCCAAACCTGAACGTTATAGTGTAAATAGACTTACCCTCATAAAATAAAGCAATTTTGCTTATAAAGATTCATTTGCACCTAATTGTCGTAAAGCATGTGAAATCTGCTTGTCTGCGTTTAAATAATGGTTAATATGCAGTTTGCATTTTCTTATGAGAGAATGATCCAAACCTGAATGTTATAGTGAAAGTAGACTTACCTTTGTGAAATAAAACAATTTTGCCTTTAAGGACTTACTTCCACCTAATTGTCGTAAAACATGTAAAAACTGCTTGTCTGCGTGAAAATGACAGTAAATATGCAGTTTGCATTTTCTTATGAGAGAAAGATCCAAACCTGAATGTTATAGTGTAAATAGACTTACCTTCATGAAATAAAGCAATTTTGCCTATAAGGACTCATTTGCCCCTAATTGTCATAAAGCATGTAAAAACTGCTTGTATGCGTTAAAATAATGGTTAATATGCAGTTTGCATTTTCTTATGAGAGAATGATCCAAACCTGAATGTTTTAGTGTAAATAGACTTACCCTCATGAAATAAAGCAATTTTGCCTATAAAGACTCATTTGCACCTAAATGTCATAAAGCATGTAAAAACTGCTTGTATGCAATAAAAAGATTGTAAATATGCAGTTTGCATTTTCTTATGAGAGAAAGATCCAAACCTGAATGTTATAGTGTAAATAGACTTACCCTCATAAAGTAAAGCAATTTTGCCTATAAGGACTTATTTGCCCTTTATTGTCATAAAGCATGTGAAATCTGCTTGTCTGCGTTTAAATAATGGTTAATATGCAGTTTGCATTTTCTTATGAGAGAATGATCCAAACCTGAATGTTATAGTGAAAGTAGACTTACCTTTGTGAAATAAAACAATTTTGCCTTTAAGGACTTACTTCCACCTAATTGTCGTAAAACATGTAAAAACTGCTTGTCTGCGTGAAAATGACAGTAAATATGCAGTTTGCATTTTCTTATGAGAGAAAGATCCAAACCTGAATGTTATAGTGTAAATAGACTTACCTTCATGAAATAAAGCAATTTTGCCTATAAGGACTCATTTGCCCCTAATTGTCATAAAGCATGTAAAAACTGCTTGTATGCGTTAAAATAATGGTTAATATGCAGTTTGCATTTTCTTATGAGAGAATGATCCAAACCTGAATGTTTTAGTGTAAATAGACTTACCTTCATGAAATAAAGCAATTTTGCCTATAAAGACTCATTTGCACCTAATTGTCGTAAAGCATGTAAAAACTGCTTGTCTGCGTTTAAATAATGGTTAATATGCAGTTTGCATTTTCTTATGAGAGAAAGATCCAAACCTGAATGTTATAGTGTAAATAGACTTACCTTTGTAAAATAAAGCAATTTTGCTTATAAGGACTCATTTGCACGCAATTGGCGTGAAGCATATAAAAACTGCTTGTCTGCGTTAAAATAATGGTTAATATGCAGTTTGCATTTTCTTATGAGAGAATGATCCAAACCTGAATGTTATAGTGAAAGTAGACTTACCTTTGTGAAATAAAACAATTTTGCCTTTAAGGACTTATTTCCACCTAATTGTCGTAAAACATGTGAAAACTGCTTGTCTGCGTGAAAATGATAGTAAATATGCAGTTTGCATTTTCTTATTAGAGAATGATCCAAACCTGAATGTTATAGTGTAAATAGACTTACCTTTGTAAAATAAATCAATTTTGCTTATAAGGACTCATTTGCACGCAATTGTCGTGAAGCATATAAAAACTGCTTGTCTGCGTTAAAATAATAGTTAATATGCAGTTTGCATTTTCTTATGAGAGAATGATCCAAACCTGAATGTTATAGTGAAAGTAGACTTACCTTTGTGAAATAAAACAATTTTGCCTTTAAGGACTTATTTCCACCTAATTGTCGTAAAACATGTGAAAACTGCTTGTCTGCGTGAAAATGATAGTAAATATGCAGTTTGCATTTTCTTATGAGAGAAAGATCTAAACCTGAATGTTATAGTGTAAATAGACTTACCTTCATGAAATAAAGCAATTTTGCCTATAAGGACTCATTTGCCCCTAATTGTCATAAAGCATGTAAAAACTGCTTGTATGCGTTAAAATAATGGTTAATATGCAGTTTGCATTTTCTTATGAGAGAATGATCCAAACCTGAATGTTATAGTGAAAATAGACTTACCTTTGTAAAATAACGCAATTTTGCCTATAAGGATTCATTTGCACGCAATTGTCGTGAAGCATATAAAAACTGCTTGTCTGCGTTAAAATAATGGTTAATATGCAGTTTGCATTTTCTTATGAGAGAATGATCCAAACCTGAATGTTATAGTGAAAGTAGACTTACCTTTGTAAAATAAAGCAATTTTGCCTATAAGGGCTTATTTCCACCTAATTGTCGTAAAACATGTGAAAACTGCTTGTCTGCGTGAAATTGATAGTAAGTATGCAGTTTGCATTTTCTTATGAGAGAATGATCTAAACCTGAACGTTATAGTGTAAATAGACTTACCCTCATAAAATAAAGCAATTTTGCTTATAAAGATTCATTTGCACCTAATTGTCGTAAAGCATGTGAAATCTGCTTGTCTGCGTTTAAATAATGGTTAATATGCAGTTTGCATTTTCTTATGAGAGAATGATCCAAACCTGAATGTTATAGTGTAAATAGACTTACCTTTGCAAAATAAAGCAATTTTTCTTATAAGGACTCATTTGCACGCAATTGTCGTGAAGCATATAAAAACTGCTTGTCTGCGTTAAAATAATGGTTAATATGCAGTTTGCATTTTCTTATGAGAGAATGATCCAAACCTGAATGTTATAGTGAAAGTAGACTTACCTTTGTGAAATAAAACAATTTTGCCTTTAAGGACTTACTTCCACCTAATTGTCGTAAAACATGTGAAAACTGCTTGTCTGCGTGAAAATGACAGTAAATATGCAGTTTGCATTTTCTTATGAGAGAAAGATCCAAACCTGAATGTTATAGTGTAAATAGACTTACCTTCATGAAATAAAGCAATTTTGCCTATAAGGACTCACTTGCCCCTAATTGTCATAAAACATGTAAAAACTGCTTGTATGCGTTAAAATAATGGTTAATATGCAGTTTGCATTTTCTTATGAGAGAATGATCCAAACCTGAATGTTATAGTGAAAATAGACTTACCTTTGTAAAATAACGCAATTTTGCCTATAAGGACTCATTTGCACGCAATTGTCGTGAAGCATGTAAAAACTGCTTGTCTGCGTTAAAATAATGGTTAATATGCAGTTTGCATTTTCTTATGAGAGAATGATCCAAACCTGAATGTTTTAGTGTAACTAGACTTACCCTCATGAAATAAAGCAATTTTGCCTATAAAGACTCATTTGCACCTAATTGTCATAAAGCATGTAAAAACTGCTTGTCTGCGTTAAAATAAAGATTAATATGCAGTTTGCATTTTCTTATGAGAGAATGATCCAAACCTGAATGTTATAGTGTAAATAGACTTACCCTCATAAAGTAAAGCAATTTTGCCTATAAGGACTTATTTGCCCCTTATTGTCATAAAGCATGTAAAAACTGCTTGTATGCGTTAAAATAATGTATAATATGCAGTTTGCATTTTCTTATGAGAGAATGATCCAAACCTGAATGTTTTAGTGTAAATAGACTTACCCTCATGAAATAAAGCAATTTTGCCT
The DNA here is from genome assembly GCA_963575645.1 of Xanthostigma xanthostigma. NCBI lineage: Eukaryota > Metazoa > Arthropoda > Insecta > Raphidioptera > Raphidiidae > Xanthostigma > Xanthostigma xanthostigma. Next base: position 32,282,142 of record OY754470.1, on the reverse strand, counting down.
ATAAAGACTCATTTGCACCTAATTGTCTTAAAGCATGTATAAACTGCTTGTCTGCGTTTAAATAATGGTTAATATGCAGTTTGCATTTTCTTATGAGAGAAAGATCCAAACCTGAATGTTATAGTGTAAATAGACTTACCTTTGTAAAATAAAGCAATTTTGCTAATAAGGACTCATTTGCACGCAATTGTCGTGAAGCATATAAAAACTGCTTGTCTGCGTTAAAATAATGGTTAATATGCAGTTTGCATTTTCTTATGAGAGAATGATCCAAACCTGAATGTTATAGTGAAAGTAGACTTACCTTTGTGAAATAAAACAATTTTGCCTTTAAGGACTTATTTCCACCTAATTGTCGTAAAACATGTGAAAACTGCTTGTCTGCGTGAAAATGATAGTAAATATGCAGTTTGCATTTTCTTATGAGAGAAAGATCTAAACCTGAATGTTATAGTGTAAATAGACTTACCTTCATGAAATAAAGCAATTTTGCCTATAAGGACTCATTTGCCCCTAATTGTCATAAAGCATGTAAAAACTGCTTGTATGCGTTAAAATAATGGTTAATATGCAGTTTGCATTTTCTTATGAGAGAATGATCCAAACCTGAATGTTATAGTGAAAATAGACTTACCTTTGTAAAATAACGCAATTTTGCCTATAAGGATTCATTTGCACGCAATTGTCGTGAAGCATATAAAAACTGCTTGTCTGCGTTAAAATAATGGTTAATATGCAGTTTGCATTTTCTTATGAGAGAATGATCCAAACCTGAATGTTATAGTGAAAGTAGACTTACCTTTGTAAAATAAAGCAATTTTGCCTATAAGGACTCATTTGCACGCAATTGTCGTGAAACATGTAAAAACTGCTTGTCTGCGTGAAAATGATAGTAAATATGCAGTTTGCATTTTCTTATGAGAGAATGATCCAAACCTGAACGTTATAGTGTAAATAGACTTACCCTTATGAAATAAAGCCTTTTTGCCTATAAGGACTTATTTGCTCCTTATTGTCTTAAAGCATGTAAAAACTGCTTGTATGCGTTAAAATAATGTATAATATGCAGTTTGCATTTTCTTATGAGAGAATGATCCAAACCTGAATGTTATAGTGAAAATAGACTTACCTTTGTAAAATAAAGCCTTTTTGCCTATAAGGACTCATTTGCACGCAATTGTCGTGAAGCATGTAAAAACTGCTTGTCTGCGTTAAAATAATGGTTAATATGCAGTTTGCATTTTCTTATGAGAGAATGATCCAAACCTGAATGTTATAGTGTAAATAGACTTACCCTCATGAAATAAAGCAATTTTGCCTATAAAGACTCATTTGCACCTAATTGTCATAAAGCATGTAAAAACTGCTTGTATGCGTTAAAATGATAGTAAATATGCAGTTTGCATTTTCTTATGAGAGAATGACCCAAACCTGAATGTTATAGTGTAAATAGACTTACCCTCATGAATAAAGCAATTTTGCCTATAAAGACTCATTTGCACCTAATTGTCATAAAGCATGTAAAAACTGCTTGTATGCGTTAAAATGATAGTAAATATGCAGTTTGCATTTTCTTATGAGAGAATGACCCAAACCTAAATGTTATAGTGTAAATAGACTTACCCTCATGAAATAAAGCAATTTTGCCTATAAGGACTCATTTGCACGCAATTGTCGTGAAGCATGTAAAAACTGCTTGTCTGCGTGAAAATGATAGTAAATATGCAGTTTGCATTTTCTTATGAGAGAATGATCCAAACCTGAATGTTATAGTGTAAATATACTTACCCTCATGAAATAAAGCAATTTTGCCTATAAAGACTCATTTGCACCTAATTGTCGTAAAGCTTGTAAAAACTGCTTGTCTGCGTTTAAATAATGGATAATATGCAGTTTGCATTTTCTTATGAGAGAAGGATCCAAACCTGAATGTTATAGTGTAAATAGACTTACCCTCATGAAATAAAGCAATTTTGCCTATAAGGACTCATTTGCACCTAATTGTCATAAAGCATGTAAAAACTGCTTGTATGCGTTAAAATAATAGTTAATATGCAGTTTGCATTTTCTTGTGAGAGAATGATCCAAACCTGAATGTTATAGTGTAAGTAAACTTACCTTTGTGAAATAAAGCAGTTTTGCCTATAAGGACTCATTTGCACCTAATTGTCGTAAAGCATGTAAAAACTGCTTGTTGCGTTAAAATAATGGTTAATATGCAGTTTGCATTTTCTTATGAGAGAATGATCCAACCCTGAATATTATAGTGAAAGTAGACTTACCTTTGTGAAATAAAGCAATTCTGCCTATAAGGACACATTTGCACCTAATTGTCATAAAGCATGTAAATACTGCTTGTCTGCGTGAAAAAAATAGGAAATGATCAGTTTGCATTATCTTTTGAGAAAATGATCCAAACCTGAATGTTATAATATAAATAGACTTACCTTTGTAAAATAAAGCAATTTTGCTTATAAGGACTCATTTGCACGCAATTGTCGTGAAGCATGTAAAAACTGCTTGTCTGCGTTAAAATAATGGTTAATATGCAGTTTGCATTTTCTTATGAGAGAATGATCTAAACCTGAATGTTATAGTTTAAGTAAACTTACCTTTGTAAAATAAAGCAATTTTGCCTATAAGGACTCATTTGCACGCAATTGTCGTGAAGCATGTAAAAACTGCTTGTCTGCGTGAAAATAATAGTAAATATGCAGTTTGCATTTTCTTATGAGAGAATGATCCAAACCTGAACGTTATAGTGTAAATAGACTTACCCTCATAAAATAAAGCAATTTTGCCTATAAAGATTCATTTGCACCTAATTGTCGTAAAGCATGTGAAAACTGCTTGTCTGCGTTTAAATAATGGTTAATATGCAGTTTGCATTTTCTTATGAGAGAAAGATCCAAACCTGAATGTCATAGTGTAAATAGACTTACCTTTGTAAAATAAAGCAATTTTGCCTATAAGGACTCATTTGCACGCAATTGTCGTGAAGCATGTAAAAACTGCTTGTCTGCGTTAAAATAATGGTTAATATGCAGTTTGCATTTTCTTATGAGAGAATGATCCAAACCTGAATGTTTTAGTGTAAATAGACTTACCCTCATGAAATAAAGCAATTTTGCCTATAAAGACTCATTTGCACCTAATTGTCATAAAGCATGTAAAAACTGCTTGTATGCGTTAAAATGATAGTAAATATGCAGTTTTCATTTTCTTATGAGAGAATGATCCAAACCTGAATGTTATAGTGTAAATAGACTTACCTTCATGAAATAAAGCAATTTTGCCTATAAGGACTCATTTGCACGCAATTGTCGTGAAGCATATAAAAACTGTTTGTCTGCGTTAAAATAATGGTTAATATGCAGTTTGCATTTTCTTATGAGAGAATGATCCAAACCTGAATGTTATAGTGTAAATAGACTAACCCTCATAAAATAAAGCAATTTTGCCTATAAAGACTCATTTGCACCTAATTGTCATAAAGCATGTAAAAACTGCTTGTATGCGTTAAAATGATAATAAATATGCAGTTTGCATTTTCTTATGAGAGAATGACCCAAACCTGAATGTTATAGTGTAAATAGACTTACCCTCATGAAATAAAGCAATTTTGCCTATAAGGACTCATTTGCACCTAATTGTCATAAAGCTTGTATAAACTGCTTGTATGCGTTAAAATAATAGTTAGTATGCAGTTTGCATTTTCTTATGAGAGAATGATCTAAACCTGAATGTTATAGTTTAAGTAAACTTACCTTTGTAAAATAAAGCAATTTTGCCTATATAGACTAATTTGCCCCTAATTGTCGTAAAGCATGTAAAAACTGCTTGTATGCGTTAAAATAATGGTTAATATGCAGTTTGCATTTTCTTATGAGGGAATGATCCAAACCTGAATGTTATAGTGTAAATAGATTTACCTTTGTAAAATAATGCAATTTTGCCTACAAGGACTCATTTGCACGCAATTGTCGTGAAGCATGTAAAAACTGCTTGTCTGCGTGAAAATGATAGTAAATTTGCAGTTTGCATTTTCTTATGAGAGAATGATCCAAACCTGAATGTTATAGTGTAAATAGACTTACCCTCATGAAATAAAGCAATTTTGCCTATAAAGACTCATTTGCACCTAATTGTCGTAAAGCATGTAAAAACTGCTTGTCTGCGTTTAAATAATGGTTAATATGCAGTTTGCATTTTCTTATGAGAGAATGATCCAAACCTGAATGTCATAGTGTAAATAGACTTACCTTTGTAAAATAAAGCAATTTTGCCTATAAGGACTTATTTGCACGCAATTGTCGTGAAGCATATAAAAACTGCTTTTCTGCGTGAAAATGATAGTAAATATGAAGTTTGCATTTTCTTATCAGAGAATGATCCAAACCTAAATGTTATAGTGTAAATAGACTTACCTTTGTAAAATAAAGCAATTTTGCCTATAAAGACTCATTTGCACGCAATTGTCGTGAAGCATGTAAAAACTGCTGGTGTGCGTTAAAATAATGGTTAATATGCAGTTTGCATTTTCTTATGAGAGAATGATCCAAACCTGAATGTTATAGTGTAAATATACTTACCTTCATGAAATAAAGCAATTTTGCCTATAAGGACTCATTTGCCCCTAATTGTCATAAAGCATGAAAAACTGCTTGTCAGCGTTAAAACAATGGTTAATATGCAGTTTGCATTTTCTTATGAGAGAATGATCCAAACCTGAATGTTATAGTGTAAATAGACTTACCCTCATGAAATAAAGCAATTTTGCCTATAAAGACTCATTTGCACCTAATTGTCATAAAGCATGTAAAAACTGCTTGTATGCGTTAAAATGATAGTAAATATGCAGTTTGCATTTTCTTATGAGAGAATGATCCAAACCTTAATGTTATAGTGTAAATAGACTTACCCTCATGAAATAAAGCAATTTTGCCTATAAGGACTCATTTGCACCTAATTGTCATAAAGCTTGTAAAAACTGCTTGTATGCGTTAAAATAATAGTTAATATGCAGTTTGCATTTTCTTGTGAGAGAATGATCCAAACCTGAATGTTATAGTGTAAGTAAACTTACCATTGTGAAATAAAGCAATTTTGCCTATAAGGACTCATTTGCACCTTATTGTCGTAAAGCATGTAAAAACTGCTTGTCTGCAATAAAATAATGGTTAATATGCAATTTGCATTTTCTTATGAGAGAATAATCCTAACCTGAATGTTATAGTGTAAATAGACTAACCTTCATGAAATAAAGCAATTTTGCCTATAAGGACCCATTTGCCCCTAATTGTCATAAAGCATGTAAAAACTGCTTGTATGCGTTAAAATAATGGTTAATATGCAGTTTTCATTTTCTTATGAGAGAATGATCCAAACCTGAATGTTATAGTGTAAATAGACTTACCCTCATGAAATAAAGCAATTTTGCCTATAAGGACTCATTTGCACCTAATTGTCATAAAGCATGTAAAAACTGCTTGTATGCGTTGAAATAATGGTTAATATGCAGTTTGCATTTTCTTATGAGAGAATGATCCAAACCTGAATGTTATAGTGTAAATAGACTTACCCTCATGAAATAAAGCAATTTTGCTTATAAAGACTCATTTGCACCTAATTGTCGTAAAGCATGAAAAAACTGCTTGTCTGCGTTTAAATAATAGTTAATATGCAGTTTGCATTTTCTTATGAGAGAATGATCCAAACCTGAATGTTATAGTATAAATAGACTTACCTTCATGAAATAAAGCAATTTTGCCTATAAGGACTCATTTGCCCCTAATTGTCATAAAGCATGTAAAAACTGCTTGTATGCGTTAAAATATTGGTTAATATGCAGTTTGCATTTTCTTATGAGAGAATGATACAAACCTGAATGTTAGAGTGTAAATAGACTTACCTTTGTAAAATAAAGCAATTTTGCCTATGAGGACTCATTTGCACGCAATTGTCGTGAAGCATGTAAAAACTGCTTGTCTGCGTAAAAATGATAGTAAATATGCAGTTTGCAATTTCTTATGAGAGAAGAATCCGAACCTGAATGTTATAGTGTAAATAGACCTACCTTTGTAAAATAAAGCAATTTTGCTTATAAGGACTCATTTGCACGCAATTGTCGTGAAGCATATAAAAACTGCTTGTCTGCGTTAAAATAATGATTAATATGCAGTTTGCATTTTCTTATGAGAGAATGATCCAAACCTGAATGGTATAGTGAAAGTAGACTTACCTTTGTGAAATAAAACAATTTTGCCCTTAAGGACTTATTTCCACCTAATTGTCGTAAAACATGTGAAAACTGCTTGTCTGCGTGAAAATGATAGTAAATATGCAGTTTGCATTTTCTTATTAGAGAATGATCCAAACCTGAATGTTATAATGTAAATAGACTTACCTTAATGAAATAAAGCAATTTTGCCTATAAGGACTCATTTGCCCCTAATTGTCATAAAGCATGTAAAAACTGCTTGTCTGCGTTAAAATAATGGTTAATATGCAGTTTGCATTTTCTTATGAGAGAATGATCCAAACCGGAATGTTATAGTGAAAATAGACTTACCTTTGTAAAATAACGCAATTTTGCCTATAAGGACTCATTTGCACGCAATTGTCGTGAAGCATGTAAAAACTGCTTGTCTGCGTTTAAATAATGGTTAATATGCAATTTGCATTTTCTTATGAGAGAATGATCCAAACCTGAATGTTATAGTGTAAATAGACTTACCTTCATGAAATAAAGCAATTTTGCCTATAAGGACTCATTTGCCCCTAATTGTCATAAAGCATGTAAAAACTGCTTGTATGCGTTAAAATAATGGTTAATATGCAGATTGCATTTTCTTATGAGAGAATGATCCAAACCTGAATGTTATAGTGTAAATAGACTTACCTTTGTAAAATAAAGCAATTTTGCCTATAAGGGCTCATTTGCACGCAATTGTCGTGAAGCATGTAAAAACTGCTTGTCTGCGTAAAAATGATAGTAAGTATGCAGTTTGCATTTTCTTATGAGAGAATGATCCAAACCTGAATGTTATAGTGTAAATAGACTTACCTTTGTAAAATAAAGCAATTTTGCCTATAAGGACTCATTTGCACGCAATTGTCGTGAAGCATGTAAAAACTGCTTTTCTGCGTGAAAATGATTGTAAATATGAAGTTTGCATTTTCTTATCAGAGAATGATCCAAACCTAAATGTTATAGTGTAAATAGACTTACCTTTGTAAAATAAAGCAATTTTGCCTATAAAGACTCATTTGCACGCAATTGTCGTGAAGCATGTAAAAACTGCTTGTCTGCGTTAAAATAATGGTTCTATGACTCTATATCCTCGGACAAAATATCCTGGACAAAATATCCCGGACAAAATATCCTCAGACAAAATATCCTCAAGACAAAAAATCCTTCGGACATAATATCCACGGTATGATAAAATTATACGGGATACAAGGCTAAAATAAAAAAACAATTTTTATTCACTAGAACATTATTTATTGATCAACGTTTCGGCAATTTTCTTGACTTCTTCAGGACCTTAAAAATCTTTAGTGAAAAGTCACAAAATTAAGAAGGCAAGAAATATAAAATATAATAGATGGATTTCAATGATCTCGGTCTCAAAAAGTTCCATTTTACGGCGGATTTATGAAAAAAATTAGTTCACCCCGGAATTACAATTCGCATACCCGTTTATCGTTCACCCCGGAATTGTTTTTTTAAAAACTCCACATTTGCCCCTTCCCGTTTCACTGCGAGACAATTCGCATACCCCTTTATCGTTCACCCCGGAATTACAATTCGCATACCCGTTTATCGTTCACCCCGGAATTGTTTTTTTAAAAACTCCACATTTGCCCCTTCCCGTTTCACTGCGAGACAATTCGCATACCCCTTTATCGTTCACACCGGAATTACAATTCGCATACCCGTTTATCGTTCACCCCGGAATTGTTTTTTTAAAAACTCCACATTTGCCCCTTCCCGTTTCACTGCGAGACAATTCGCATACCCCTTTATCGTTCACTCCGGAATTACAATTCGCATACCCGTTTATCGTTCACCCCGGAATTGTTTTTTTAAAAACTCCACATTTGCCCCTTCCCGTTTCACTGCGAGACAATTCGCATAACCCTTTATCGTTCACCCCGGAATTACAATTCGCATACCCGTTTATCGTTCACCCCGGAATTGTTTTTTTAAAAACTCCACATTTGCCCCTTCCCGTTTCACTGCGAGACAATTCGCATACCCCTTTATCGTTCACCCCGGAATTACAATTCGCACACCCGTTTATCGTTCACCCCGGAATTGTTTTTTTAAAAACTCCACATTTGCCCCTTCCCGTTTCACTGCGAGACAATTCGCATACCCCTTTATCGTTCACCCCGGAATTACAATTCGCATACCCGTTTATCGTTCACCCCGGAATTGTTTTTTTAAAAACTCCACATTTGCCCCTTCCCGTTTCACTGCGAGACAATTCGCATACCCCTTTATCGTTCACCCCGGAATTACAATTCGCATACCCGTTTATCGTTCACCCCGGAATTGTTTTTTTAAAAACTCCACATTTGCCCCTTCCCGTTTCACTGCGAGACAATTCGCATACCCCTTTATCGTTCACTCCGGAATTACAATTCGCATACCCGTTTATCGTTCACCCCGGAATTGACGTCAGAAACAGTTATAAAGAATTATATGTAGAAAGTCAATTTTTTTTTGCATGTTTTGTCCACGGATATTCTGACAAAGGACATTTTGTCTCATGGATATTTTGTCTCAAGGATATTTTGTCCAAGGATATTTTAACAAGGATATTTTGTCGGGGATATTTTGTCCGCGGATATGGAGTCCGGTTACCAAAATAATGGTCAATATGCAGTTTACATTTTCTTATGAGAGAATGATCCAAACCTGAATGTTATAGTGTAAATATACTTACCTTCATGAAATAAAGCAATTTTGCCTATAAAGACTCATTTGCACCTATTTGTCATAAAGCATGTAAAAACTGCTTGTATGCGTTAAAATGATAGTAAATATGCAGTTTGCATTTTCTTATGAGAGAATGACCCAAACCTGAATGTTATAGTGTAAATAGACTTACCCTTATGAAATAAAGCAATTTTGCCTATAAGGACTCATTTGCCCCTTATTGTCATAAAGCATGTAAAAACTGCTTGTATGCGTTAAAATAATGTATAATATGCAGTTTGCATTTTCTTATGAGAGAATGATCCAAACCTGAATGATATAGTGAAAATAGACTTACCTTTGTAAAATAAAGCAATTTTGCCCTTAAGGACTCATTTGCACGCAATTGTCGTGAAGCATGTAAAAACTGCTTGTTTGCGTAAAAATGATAGTAAATATGCAGTTTGCATTTTCTTATGAGAGAATGATCCAAACCTGAATGTTATAGTGTAAATAGACTTACCCTCATGAAATAAAGCAATTTTGCCTATAAAGACTCATTTGCACCTAATTGTCGTAAAGCATGTAAAAACTGCTTGTCTGCGTTTAAATAATGGTTAATATGCAGTTTGCATTTTCTTATGAGAGAAAGATCTAAACCTGAATGTTATAGTGTAAATAGACTTACCTTCATGAAATAAAGCAATTTTGCCTATAAGGACTCATTTGCACGCAATTGTCGTGAAGCATATAAAAACTGCTTGTCTGCGTTAAAATAATGGTTAATATGCAGTTTGCATTTTCTTATGAGAGAATGATCCAAACCTGAATGTTATAGTGAAAGTAGACTTACCTTTGTGAAATAAAACAATTTTGCCTTTAAGGACTTTTTTCCACCTAATTGTCGTAAAACATGTGAAAACTGCTTGTCTGCGTGAAAATGATAGTAAATATGCAGTTTGCATTTTCTTATGAGAGAAAGATCCAAACCTGAATGTTATAGTGTAAATAGACTTACCTTCATGAAATAAAGCAATTTTGCCTATAAGGACTCATTTGCCCCTAATTGTCATAAAGCATGTAAAAACTGCTTGTATGCGTTAAAATAATGGTTAATATGCTGTTTGCATTTTTTTATGAGAGAATGATCCAAACCTGAATGTTATAGTGTAAATAGACTTACCTTTGTAAAATAAAGCAATTTTGCCTATAAGGACTCATTTGCACGCAATTGTCGTGAAGCATGTAAAAACTGCTTGTCTGCGTGAAAATAATAGTAAATATGCAGTTTGCATTTTCTTATGAGAGAATGATCCAAACCTGAACGTTATAGTGTAAATAGACTTACCCTCATAAAATAAAGCAATTTTGCCTATAAAGATTCATTTGCACCTAATTGTCGTAAAGCATGTGAAAACTGCTTGTCTGCGTTTAAATAATGGTTAATATGCAGTTTGCATTTTCTTATGAGAGAAAGATCCAAACCTGAATGTTATAGTGTAAATAGACTTACCTTCATGAAATAAAGCAATTTTGCCTTTAAGGACTCATTTGCACGCAATTGTCGTGAAGCATATAAAAACTGTTTATCTGCGTTAAAATAATGGTTAATATGCAGTTTGCATTTTCTTATGAGAGAATGATCCAAACCTGAATGTTATAGTGTGAATAGACTTACCCTCATAAAATAAAGCAATTTTGCCTATAAAGACTCATTTGCACCTAATTGTCATAAAGCATGTAAAAACTGCTTGTATGCGTTAAAATGATAGTAAATATGCAGTTTGCATTTTCTTATGAGAGAATGACCCAAACCTGAATGTTATAGTGTAAATAGACTTACCCTCATGAAATAAAGCAATTTTGCCTATAAGGACTCATTTGCACCTAATTGTCATAAAGCTTGTAAAAACTGCTTGTATGCGTTAAAATAATAGTTAAAATGCAGTTTGCATTTTCTTATGAGAGAATGATCTAAACCTGAATGTTATAGTTTAAGTAAACTTACCTTTGTAAAATAAAGTAATTTTGCCTATATAGACTAATTTGCCCCTAATTGTCGTAAAGCATGTAAAAACTGCTTGTATGCGTTAAAATAATGGTTAATATGCAGTTTGCATTTTCTTATGAGGGAATGATCGAAACCTGAATGTTATAGTGTAAATAGATTTACCTTTGTAAAATAATGCAATTTTGCCTATAAGGACTCATTTGCACGCAATTGTCGTGAAGCATGTAAAAACTGCTTGTCTGCGTGAAAATGATAGTAAATTTGGAGTTTGCATTTTCTTATGAGAGAATGATCCAAACCTGAATGTTATAGTGTAAATAGACTTACCCTCATGAAATAAAGCAATTTTGCCTATAAAGACTCATTTGCACCTAATTGTCGTAAAGCATGTAAAAACTGCTTGTCTGCGTTTAAATAATGGTTAATATGCAGTTTGCATTTTCTTATGAGAGAATGATCCAAACCTGAATGTTATAGTGTAAATAGACTTACCTTCATGAAATAAAGCATTTTTGCCTATAAGGACTCATTTGCCCCTAATTGTCATAAAGCATGTAAAAACTGCTTGTATGCGTTAAAATAATGGTTAATATGCAGATTGCATTTTCTTATGAGAGAATGATCCAAACCTGAATGTATTAGTGTAAATAGACTTACCTTTGTAAAATAAAGCAATTTTGCCTATAAGGACTCATTTGCACGCAATTGTCGTGAAGCATGTAAAAACTGCTTGTCTGCGTGAAAATGAAAGTAAATATGCAGTTTGCATTTTCTTATGAGAGAATGATCCAAACCTGAATGTTTTAGTGTAAATAGACTTACCCTCAAAAAATAAAGCAATTTTGCCTATAAAGACTCATTTGCACCTAATTGTCATAAAGCATGTAAAAACTGCTTGTTGTGTTTAAATGATAGTAAATATGCAGTTTGCATTTTCTTATGAGAGAATGATCCAAACCTGAATGTTATAGTGTAAATAGATTTACCCTCATGAAATAAAGCAATTTTGCCTATAAGGACTCATTTGCACCTAATTGTCATAAAGCTTGTAAAAACTGCGTGTATGCGTTAAAATAATAGTTAATATGCAGTTTGCATTTTCTTATGAGAGAATGATCCAAACCTGAATGTTATAGTGTAAATAGACTTACCTTTGTAAAATAAAGCAATTTTGCCTATAAGGACTCATTTGCACGCAATTGTCGTGAAGCATGTAAAAACTGCTTGTCTGCGTGAAAATGATAGTAAATATGCAGTTTGCATTTTCTTATGAGAGAATGATCCAAACCTGAACGTTGTGTAAATAGACTAACCCTCATAAAATAAAGCAATTTTGCCTATAAAGATTCATTTGCACCTAATTGTCGTAAAGCATGTGAAAACTGCTTGTCTGCGTTTAAATAATGGTTAATATGCAGTTTGCATTTTCTTATGAGAAAATAATCCAAACCTGAATGTTATAGTGTAAATAGACTTACCTTCATGAAATAAAGCAATTTTGCCTATAAGGACTCATTTGCCCCTACTTGTCATAAAGCATGTAAAAACTGCTTGTCAGCGTTAAAATCATGGTTAATATGCAGTTTGCATTTTCTTATGAGAGAATGATCCAAACCTGAATGTTATAGTGTAAATAGACTTACCTTCATAAAATAAAGCAATTTTGCCTATAAGGACTCATTTGCCCCTAATTGTCATAAAGCATGTAAAAACTGCTTGTATGCGTTAAAATAATGGTTAATATGCAGTTTGCATTTTCTTATGAGAGAATGATCCAAACCTGAATGTTATAGTGAAAATAGACTAATCTTTGTAAAATAACGCAATTTTGCCTATAAGGACTCATTTGCACGCAATTGTCGTGAAGCATGTAGAAACTGCTTGTCTGCGTGAAAATGATAGTAAATATGCAGTTTGCATTTTCTTATGAGAGAATGATCCAAACCTGAACGTTATAGTGTAAATAGACTTACCCTCATGAAATAAAGCAATTTTGCCTATAAAGATTCATTTGCACCTAATTGTCGTAAAGCATGTGAAAACTGCTTGTCTGCGTTTAAATAATGGTTAATATGCAGTTTGCATTTTCTTATGAGAAAATGATCCAAACCTGAATGTTATAGTGTAAATAGACTTACCTTCATGAAATAAAGCAATTTTGCCTATAAGGACTCATTTGCCCCTAATTGTCATAAAGCATGTAAAAACTGCTTGTCAGCGTTAAAATCATGGTTAATATGCAGTTTGCATTTTCTTATGAGAGAATGATCCAAACCTGAATGTTATAGTGTAAATAGACTTACCTTCATAAAATAAAGCAATTTTGCCTATAAGGACTCATTTGCCCCTTATTGTCATAAAACATGTAAAAACTGCTTGTATGCGTTAAAATAATGTATAATATGCAGTTTGCATTTTCTTATAAGAGAATGATCCAAACCTGAATGTTATAGTGAAAATAGACTTACCTTTGTAAAATAAAGCAATTTTGCCTATGAGGACTCATTTGCACGCAATTGTCGTGAAGCATGTAAAAACTGCTTGTTTGCGTAAAAATGATAGTAAATATGCAGTTTGCATTTTCTTTTGAGAGAATGATCCAAACCTGAATGTTATAGTGTAAATAGACTTACCCTCATGAAATAAAGCAATTTTGCCTATAAAGACTCATTTGCACCTAATTGTCGTAAAGCATGTAAAAACTGCTTGTCTGCGTTTAAATAATGGTTAATATGCAGTTTGCATTTTCTTATGAGAGAAAGATCCAAACCTGAATGTTATAGTGAAAATAGACTTACCTTCATGAAATAAAGCAATTTTGCCTATAAGGACTCATTTGCCCCTAATTGTCATAAAGCATGTAAAAACTGCTTGTATGCGTTAAAATAATGGTTAATATGCAGTTTGCATTTTCTTATGAGAGAAGGATCCAAACCTGAATGTTATATTGTAAATAGACTTACCTTTGTAAAATAAGGCAACTTTGCTTATAAGGACTCATTTGCACGCAATTGTCGTGAAGCATATAAAAACTGCTTGTCTGCGTTAAAATAATGGCTCATATGCAGTTTGCATTTTCTTATGAGAGAATGATCCAAACCTGAATGTTATAGTGAAAGTAGACTTACCTTTGTGAAATAAAACAATTTTGCCTTTAAGGACTTATTTCCACCTAATTGTCGTAAAACATGTGAAAACTGCTTGTCTGCGTGAAAATGATAGTAAATATGCAGTTTGCATTTTCTTATGAGAGAAAGATCCAAACCTGAATGATATAGTGTAAATAGACTTACCTTCATGAAATAAAGCAATTTTGCCTATAAGGACTCATTTGCCCCTAATTGTCATAAAGCATGTAAAAACTGCTTGTATGCGTTAAAATAATGGTTTATATGCAGTTTGCATTTTCTTATGAGAGAATGATCTAAACCTGAATGTTATAGTGAAAATAGACTTACCTTTATAAAATAAAGCAATTTTGCCTATGAGGACTCATTTGCACGCAATTGTCGTGAAGCATGTAAAAACTGCTTGTTTGCGTAAAAATGATAGTAAATATGCAGTTTGCATTTTCTTATGAGAGAATGATCCAAACCTGAATGTTATTATGTAAATAGACTTACCCTCATGAAATAAAGCAATTTTGCCTATAAAGACTCATTTGCACCTAATTGTCGTAAAGCATGTAAAAACTGCTTGTCTGCGTTTAAATAATGGTTAATATGCAGTTTGCATTTTCTTATGAGAGAAAGATCCAAACCTGAATGTTATAGTGTAAATAGACTTACCTTCATGAAATAAAGCAATTTTGCCTATAAGGACTCATTTGCCCCTTATTGTCATAAAGCATGTAAAAACTGCTTGTATGCGTTAAAATAATGTATAATATGCAGTTTGCATTTTCTTATGAGAGAATGATCCAAACCTGAATGTTATAGTGAAAATAGACTTACCCTCATGAAATAAAGCAATTTTGCCTATAAGGACTCATTTGCCCCTTATTGTCATAAAGCATGTAAAAACTGCTTGTATGCGTTAAAATAATGTATAATATGCAGTTTGCATTTTCTTATGAGAGAATGATCCAAACCTGAATGTTATAGTGAAAATAGACTTACCCTCATGAAATAAAGCAATTTTGCCTATAAAGACTCATTTGCACCTAATTGTCGTAAAGCATGTAAAAACTGCTTGTCTGCGTTTAAATAATGGTTAATATGCAGTTTGCATTTTCTTATGAGAGAAAGATCCAAACCTGAATGTTATAGTGTAAATAGACTTACCTTCATGAAATAAAGCAATTTTGCCTATAAGGACTCATTTGCCCCTTATTGTCATAAAGCATGTAAAAACTGCTTGTATGCGTTAAAATAATGTATAATATGCAGTTTGCATTTTCTTATGAGAGAATGATCCAAACCTGAATGTTATAGTGAAAATAGACTTACCCTCATGAAATAAAGCAATTTTGCCTATAAAGACTCATTTGCACCTAATTGTCGTAAAGCATGTAAAAACTGCTTGTCTGCGTTTAAATAATGGTTAATATGCAGTTTGCATTTTCTTATGAGAGAAAGATCCAAACCTGAATGTTATAGTGTAAATAGACTTACCTTCATGAAATAAAGCAATTTTGCCTATAAGGACTCATTTGCCCCTTATTGTCATAAAGCATGTAAAAACTGCTTGTATGCGTTAAAATAATGTATAATATGCAGTTTGCATTTTCTTATGAGAGAATGATCCAAACCTGAATGTTATTATGTAAATAGACTTACCCTCATGAAATAAAGCAATTTTGCCTATAAAGACTCATTTGCACCTAATTGTCGTAAAGCATGTAAAAACTGCTTGTCTGCGTTTAAATAATAGTTAATATGCAGTTTGCATTTTCTTGTGAGAGAATGATCCAAACCTGAATGTTATAGTGTAACTAGACTTACCTTCATGAAATAAAGCAATTTTGTCTATAAGGACTCATTTGCCCCTAATTGTCATAAAGCATGTAAAAACTGCTTGTCTGCGTTAATATGCAATTTGCATTTTCTTATGAGAGAATGATCCAAACCTGAATGTTATAGTAAAAATAGACTAACCTTTGTAAAATAAAGCAATTTTGCCTATAAGGACTCATTTGCACGCAATTGTCGTGAAGCATGTAAAAACTGCTTGTCTGCGTTAATATAATGGTTAATATGCAGTTTGCATTTTCCTATGAGAGAATGATCCAAACCTGAATGTTATAGTGAAAGTAGACTTACCTTTGTGAAATAAAACAATTTTGCCTTTAAAGACTTACTTCTACCTAATTGTCGTAAAACATGTGAAAACTGCTTGTCTGCGTGAAAATGATAGTAAATATGCAGTTTGCATTTTCTTATGAGAGAATGATTCAAACCTGAATGTTATAGTGTAAATAGACTTACCCTGATGAAATAAAGCACTTTTGCCTATAAGGCCTCATTTGCACGCAATTGTCGTGAAGCATGTAAAAACTGCTTGTCTGCGTGAAAATGATAGTAAATATGCAGTTTGCATTTTCTTATGAGAGATTGATCCAAACCTGAACGTTATAGTGTAAATAGACTTACCCTCATAAAATAAAGCAATTTTGCCTATAAAGATTAATTTGCACCTAATTGTCGTTAAGCATGTGAAAACTGCTTGTCTGCGTTTAAATAATGGTTAATATGCAGTTTGCATTTTCTTATGAGAGAATGATCCAAACCTGAAGGTTATAGTGTAAATAGACTTACCTTCATAAAATAAAGCAATTTTGCCTATAAGGACTCATTTGCCCCTAATTGTCATAAAGCATGTAAAAACTGCTTGTATGCGTTAAAATAATGGTTAATATGCAGATTGCATTTTCTTATGAGAGAATAATCCAAGCCTGAATGTTATAGCGTAAATAGACTTACCTTTGTAAAATAAAGCAATTTTGCCTATAAGGACTCATTTGCACGCAATTGTCGTTAAGAATATAAAAACTGCTTGTCTGCGTTAAAATAATGGTTAATATGCAGTTTGCATTTTCTTATGAGAGAATGATCCAAACCTGAATGTTATTGTGTAAATAGACTTACCTTCATGAAATAAAGCAATTTTGCCTATAAGGACTCATTTGCCCCTAATTGTCATAAAGCATGTAAAAACTGCTTGTCAGCGTTAAAATAATGTTTAATATGCAGTTTGCATTTTCTTATGAGTGAATGATCCAAACCTGAATGTTATAGTGTAAATAGACTTACCTTCATGAAATAAAGCAATTTTGCCTATAAGGACTCATTTGCCCCTTATTGTCATAAAGCATGTAAAAACTGCTTGTATGCGTTAAAATAATGTATAATATGCAGTTTGCATTTTCTTATAAGAGAATGATCCAAACCTGAATGTTATAGTGAAAATAGACTTACCTTTATAAAATAAAGCAATTTTGCCTATGAGGACTCATTTGCACGCAATTGTCGTGAGGCATGTAAAAACTGCTTGTTTGCGTAAAAATGATAGTAAATATGCAGTTTGCATTTTCTTATGAGAGAATGATCCAAACCTGAATGTTATTATGTAAATAGACTTACCCTCATGAAATAAAGCAATTTTGCCTATAAAGACTCATTTGCACCTAATTGTCGTAAAGCATGTAAAAACTGCTTGTCTGCGTTTAAATAATGGTTAATATGCAGTTTGCATTTTCTTATGAGAGAAAGATCCAAACCTGAATGTTATAGTGTAAATAGACTTACCTTCATGAAATAAAGCAATTTTGCCTATAAGGACTCATTTGCCCCTAATTGTCATAAAGCATGTAAAAACTGCTTGTATGCGTTAAAATAATGGTTAATATGCAGTTTGCATTTTGTTATGAGAGAAGGATCCAAACCTGAATGTTATAGTGTAAATAGACTTACCTTTGTAAAATAAAGCAATTTTGCTTATAAGGACCCATTTGCACGCAATTGTCGTTAAGCATATAAAAACTGCTTGTCTGCGTTAAAATAATGGTTAATATGCAGTTTGCATTTTCTTATGAGAGAATGATCCAAACCTGAATGTTATAGTGAAAGTAGACTTACCTTTGTGAAATAAAACAATTTTTCCTTTAAGGACTTATTTCCACCTAATTGTCGTAAAACATGTGAAAACTGCTTGTCTGCGTTAAAATAATGGTTAATATGCAGTTTGCATTTTCTTATGAAAGAATGATCCAAACCTGAATGTTATAGTGAAAATAGACTAACCTTTGTAAAATAACGCAATTTTGCCTATAAGGACTCATTTGCACGCAATTGTCGTGAAGCATGTAAAAACTGCTTGTCTGCGTGAAAATGATAGTAAATATGCAGTTTGCATTTTCTTATGAGAGAATTATCCAAACCTGAACGTTATAGTGTAAATAGACTTACCCTCATGAAATAAAGCAATTTTGCCTATAAGGACTCATTTGCACGCAATTGTCGTGAAGCATGTAACTGCTTGTCTGCGTTAAAATAATGGTTAATATGCAGTTTGCATTTTCTTATGAGAGAATGATCCAAACCTGAATGTTATAGTGTAAATAGACTTACCCTCATGAAATAAAGCAATTTTGCCTATAAAGACTCATTTGCACCTAATTGTCATAAAGCATGTAAAAACTGCTTGTATGCGTTAAAATGATAGTAAATATGCAGTTTGCATTTTCTTATAAGAATGACCCAAACCTGAATGTTATAGTGTAAATAGACTTACCCTCATGAAATAAAGCAATTTTGCCTATAAGGACTCATTTGCACCTAATTGTCATAAAGCTTGTAAAAACTGCTTGTATGCGTTAAAATAATAGTTAATATGCAGTTTGCATTTTCTTATGAGAGAATGATCTAAACCTGAATGTTATAGTTTAAGTAAACTTACCTTTGTAAAATAAATCAATTTTGCCTATATAGACTAATTTGCCCCTAATTGTCGTAAAGCATGTAAAAACTGCTTGTATGCGTTAAAATAATGGTTAATATGCAGTTTGCATTTTCTTATGAGAGAATGATCCAAACCTGAATGTTATAGTGTAAATAGATATACCTTTGTAAAATAAAGCAATTTTGCCTATAAGGACTCATTTGCACGCAATTGTCGTGAAGCATGTAAAAACTGCTTGTATGCGTGAAAATGATAGTAAATATGCAGTTTGCATTTTCTTATGAGAGAATGATCCAAACCTGAATGTTATAGTGTAAATAGACTTACCCTCATGAAATAAAGCAATTTTGCCAAAAAAGACTCATTTGCACCTAATTGTCGTAAAGCATGAAAAACTGCTTGTCTGCGTTTAAATAATGGTTAATATGCAGTTTGCATTTTCTTATGAGAGAATGATCTAAACCTGAATGTTATAGTGTAAATAGACTTACCTTCATGAAAAAAAGGTATTTTGCCTATAAGGACTCATTTGCCCCTTATTGTCATAAAGCATGTAAAAACTGCTTGTATGCGTTAAAATAATGTATAATATGCAGTTTGCATTTTCTTATGAGAGAATGATCCAAACCTGAATGTTATAGTGAAAATAGACTTACCTTTGTAAAATAAAGCATTTTTGCCTATAAGGACTCATTTGCACGCAATTGTCGTAAAGCATGTAAAAACTGCTTGTATGCTTTAAAATAATGGTTAATATGCAGATTGCATTTTCTTATGAGAGAATAATCTAAGCCTGAAAGTTATAGCGTAAATAGACTTACCTTTGTAAAATAAAGCAATTTTGCCTATAAGAACTCATTTGCACGCAATTGTCGTGAAGCATGTAAAAACTGCTTGTCTGCGTGAAAATGATAGTAAATATGCAGTTTGTATTTTCTTATGAGAGAATGATCCAAACCTGAATGTTATAGTGTAAATATACTTACCCTCATGAAATAAAGCAATTTTGCCTATAAAGACTCATTTGCACCTAATTGTCGTAAAGCATGTAAAAACTGCTTGTCTGCGTTTAAATAATAGTTAATATGCAGTTTGCATTTTCTTGTGAGAGAATGATCCAAACCTGAATGTTATAGTGTAAATAGACTTACCTTCATGAAATAAAGCAATTTTGCCTATAAGGACTTATTTGCCCCTTATTGTCATAAAGCATGTAAAAACTGCTTGTATGCGTTAAAATAATGTATAATATGCAGTTTGCATTTTCTTATGAGAGAATGATCCAAACCTGAATGTTATAGTGAAAATAGACTTACCTTTGTAAAATAAAGCATTTTTGCCTATAAGGACTCATTTGCACGCAATTGTCGTGAAGCATGTAAAAAATGCTTGTCTGCGTTAAAATAATGGTTAATATGCAGTTTGCATTTTCTTATGAGAGAATTATCCAAACCTGAATGTTATAGTGTAAATAGACTTACCCTCATGAAATAAAGCAATTTTGCCTATAAGGACTCATTTGCACCTAATTGTCATAAAGCTTGTAAAAACTGCTTGTATGCGTTAAAATAATAGTTAATATGCAGTTTTCATTTTCTTATGAGAGAATGATCCAAACCTGAATGTTATAGTGTAAATAGACTTACCCTCATGAAATAAAGCAATTTTGCCAAAAAAGACTCATTTGCACCTAATTGTCGTAAAGCATGTAAAAACTGCTTGTCTGCGTTTAAATATTGGTAATATGCAGTTTGCATTTTCTTATGAGAGAATGATCCAAACCTGAATGTTATAGTGTAAATAGACTTACCTTCATGAAATAAAGCAATTTTGCCTATAAGGACTCATTTGCCCCTAATTGTCGTAAAGCATGTAAAAACTGCTTGTATGCGTTAAAATAATGGTTAATATGCAGTTTGCATTTTCTTATGAGAGAATGATCTAAACCTGAATGTTATAGTGTAAATAGATTTACCTTTGTAAAATAAAGCAATTTTGCCTATAAGGACTCATTTGCACGCAATTGTCGTGAAGCATGTAAAAACTGCTTGTCTGCGTGAAAATGATAGTAAAAATGCAGTTTGCATTTTCTTATGAGAGAATGATCCAAACCTGAATGTTATAGTGTAAATAGACTTACCTTCATGAAATAAAGCAATTTTGCCTATAAGGACTCATTTGCCCCTAATTGTCATAAAGCTTGTAAAAACTGCTTGTATGCGTTAAAATAATAGTTAATATGCAGTTTTCATTTTCTTATGAGAGAATGATCCAAACCTGAATGTTATAGTGTAAATAGACTTACCCTCATGAAATAAAGCAATTTTGCCAAAAAAGACTCATTTGCACCTAATTGTCGTAAAGCATGTAAAAACTGCTTGTCTGCGTTTAAATAATGGTTAATATGCAGTTTGCATTTTCTTATGAGAGAATGATCCAAACCTGAATGTTATAGTGTAAATAGACTTACCTTCATGAAATAAAGCAATTTTGCCTATAAGGACTCATTTGCCCCTAATTGTCATAAAGCATGTAAAAACTGCTTGTATGCGTTAAAATAATGGTTAATATGCAGATTGCATTTTCTTATGAGAAAATGATCCAAACCTGAATGTTATAATATAAATAGACTTACCTTTGTAAAATAAAGCAATTTTGCCTATAAGGACTCATTTGCACGCAATTGTCGTGAAGCATGTAAAAACTGCTTGTCTGCGTTAAAATAATGGTTAATATGCAGTTTGCATTTTCTTATGAGAGAATGATCCAACCCTGAATATTATAGTGAAAGTAGACTTACCTTTGTGAAATAAAACAATTTTGCCTTTAAAGACTTACTTCTACCTAATTGTCGTAAAACATGTGAAAACTGCTTGTCTGCGTGAAAATGATAGTAAATATGCAGTTTGCATTTTCTTATGAGAGAATGATCCAAACCTGAATGTTATAGTGTAAATAGACTTACCCTCATGAAATAAAGCACTTTTGCCTATAAGGCCTCATTTGCACCTAATTGTCATAAAGCATGTAAAAACTGCTTGTCAGCGTTAAAATAATGGTTAATATGCAGTTTGCATTTTCTTATGAGAGAATGATCCAAACCTGAATGTTATAGTGTAAATAGACTTACCTTTCTAAAATAAAGCAATTTTGCCTATAAGGACTCATTTGCACGCAATTGTCATGAAGCATGTAAAAACTGCTTGTCTGCGTTAAAATAATGGTTAATATGCAGTTTGCATTTTCTTATGAGAGAATGATCCAAACCTGAATGTTATTGTGTAAATAGACTTACCTTCATGAAATAAAGCAATTTTGCCTATAAGGACTCATTTGCCCCTAATTGTCATAAAGCATGTAAAAACTGCTTTGCAGCGTTAAAATAATGTTTAATATGCAGTTTGCATTTTCTTATGAGAGAATGATCCAAACCTGAATGTTATAGTGTAAATAGACTTACCTTCATGAAATAAAGCAATTTTGCCTATAAGGACTCATTTGCCCCTTATTGTCATAAAGCATGTAAAAACTGCTTGTATGCGTTAAAATAATGTATAATATGCAGTTTGCATTTTCTTATGAGAGAATGATCCAAACCTGAATGTTATAGTGAAAATAGACTTACCTTTATAAAATAAAGCAATTTTGCCTATGAGGACTCATTTGCACGCAATTGTCGTGAAGCATGTAAAAACTGCTTGTTTGCGTAAAAATGATAGTAAATATGCAGTTTGCATTTTCTTATGAGAGAATGATCCATACCTGAATGTTATTATGTAAATAGACTTACCCTCATGAAATAAAGCAATTTTGCCTATAAAGACTCATTTGCACCTAATTGTCGTAAAGCATGTAAAAACTGCTTGTCTGCGTTTAAATAATGGTTAATATGCAGTTTGCATTTTCTTATGAGAGAAAGATCCAAACCTGAATGTTATAGTGTAAATAGACTTACCTTCATGAAATAAAGCAATTTTGCCTATAAGGACTCATTTGCCCCTAATTGTCATAAAGCATGTAAAAACTGCTTGTATGCGTTAAAATAATGGTTAATATGCAGTTTGCATTTTCTTATGAGAGAAGGATCCAAACCTGAATGTTATAGTGTAAATAGACTTACCTTTGTAAAATAAAGCAATTTTGCTTATAAGGACTCATTTGCACGCAATTGTCGTTAAGCATATAAAAACTGCTTGTCTGCGTTAAAATAATGGTTAATATGCAGTTTGCATTTTCTTATGAGAGAATGATCCAAACCTGAATGTTATAGTGAAAGTAGACTTACCTTTGTGAAATAAAACAAGTTTGCCTTTAAGGACTTATTTCCACCTAATTGTCGTAAAACATGTGAAAACTGCTTGTCTGCGTTAAAATAATGGTTAATATGCAGTTTGCATTTTCTTATGAGAGAATGATCCAAACCTGAATGTTATAGTGAAAATAGACTTACCTTTGTAAAATAACGCAATTTTGCCTATAAGGACTCATTTGCACGCAATTGTCGTGAAGCATGTAAAAACTGCTTGTCTGCGTGAAAATGATAGTAAATATGCAGTTTGCATTTTCTTATGAGAGAATTATCCAAACCTGAACGTTATAGTGTAAATAGACTTACCCTCATAAAATAAAGCAATTTTGCCTATAAGGACTCATTTGCACGCAATTGTCGTGAAGCATGTAAAAACTGCTTGTCTGCGTTAAAATAATGGTTAATATGCAGTTTGCATTTTCTTATGAGAGAATGATCCAAACCTGAATGTTATAGTGTAAATAGACTTACCCTCATGAAATAAAGCAATTTTGCCTATAAAGACTCATTTGCACCTAATTGTCATAAAGCATGTAAAAACTGCTTGTATGCGTTAAAATAATAGTTAATATGCAGTTTGCATTTTCTTATGAGAGAATGATCCAAACCTGAATGTTATAGTGTAAATAGATTTACCTTTGTAAAATAAAGCAATTTTGCCTATATAGACTAATTTGCCCCTAATTGTCGTAAAGCATGTAAAAACTGCTTGTATGCGTTAAAATAATAGTTAATATGCAGTTTGCATTTTCTTATGAGAGAATGATCCAAACCTGAATGTTATAGTGTAAATAGATTTACCTTTGTAAAATAAAGCAATTTTGCCTATAAGGACTCATTTGCACGCAATTGTCGTGAAGCATGTAAAAACTGCTTGTCTGCGTGAAAATGATAGTAAATATGCAGTTTGCATTTTCTTATGAGAGAATGATCCAAACCTGAATGTTATAGTGTAAATAGACTTACCCTCATGAAATAAAGCAATTTTGCCAAAAAAGACTCATTTGCACCTAATTGTCGTAAAGCATGTAAAAACTGCTTGTCTGCGTTTAAATAATGGTTAATATGCAGTTTGCATTTTCTTATGAGAGAATGATCCAAACCTGAATGTTATAGTGTAAATAGACTTACCTTCATGAAATAAAGCAATTTTGCCTATAAGGACTCATTTGCCCCTAATTGTCATAAAGCATGTAAAAACTGCTTGTATGCGTTAAAATAATGGTTAATATGCAGATTGCATTTTCTTATGAGAGAATAATCCAAGCCTGAATGTTATATTGTAAATAGACTTACCTTTGTAAAATAAAGCAATTTTGCCTATAAGGACTCATTTGCACGCAATTGTCGTGAAGCATGTAAAAACTGCTTGTCTGCGTGAAAATGATAGTAAATATGCAGTTTGCATTTTCTTATGAGAGAATGATCCAAACCTGAATGTTATAGTGTAAATAGACTTACCCTCATGAAATAAAGCAATTTTGCCAAAAAAGACTCATTTGCACCTAATTGTCGTAAAGCATGTAAAAACTGCTTGTATGCGTTAAAATAATGTATAATATGCAGTTTGCATTTTCTTATGAGAGAATGATCCAAACCTGAATGTTATAGTGAAAATAGACTTACCTTTGTAAAATAAAGCATTTTTGCCTATAAGGACTCATTTGCACGCAATTGTCGTGAAGCATGTAAAAAATGCTAGTCTGCGTTAAAATAATGGTTAATATGCAGTTTGCATTTTCTTATGAGAGAATGATCCAAACCTGAATGTTATAGTGTAAATAGACTTACCCTCATGAAATAAAGCAATTTTGCCTATAAGGACTCATTTGCACCTAATTGTCATAAAGCTTGTAAAAACTGCTTGTATGCGTTAAAATAATAGTTAATATGCAGTTTGCATTTTCTTATGAGAGAATGATCCAAACCTGAATGTTATAGTGTAAATAGACTTACCCTCATGAAATAAAGCAATTTTGCCAAAAAAGACTCATTTGCACCTAATTGTCGTAAAGCATGTAAAAACTGCTTGTCTGCGTTTAAATAATGGTTAATATGCAGTTTGCATTTTCTTATGAGAGAATGATCCAAACCTGAATGTTATAGTGTAAATAGACTTACCTTCATGAAATAAAGCAATTTTGCCTATAAGGACTCATTTGCCCCTAATTGTCGTAAAGCATGTAAAAACTGCTTGTATGCGTTAAAATAATGGTTAATATGCAGTTTGCATTTTCTTATGAGAGAATGATCTAAACCTGAATGTTATAGTGTAAATAGATTTACCTTTGTAAAATAAAGCAATTTTGCCTATAAGGACTCATTTGCACGCAATTGTCGTGAAGCATGTAAAAACTGCTTGTCTGCGTGAAAATGATAGTAAAAATGCAGTTTGCATTTTCTTATGAGAGAATGATCCAAACCTGAATGTTATAGTGTAAATAGACTTACCTTCATGAAATAAAGCAATTTTGCCTATAAGGACTCATTTGCACCTAATTGTCATAAAGCATGTAAAAACTGCTTGTATGCGTTAAAATAATGGGTAATATGCAGTTTGCATTTTCTTATGAGAGAATGATCCAAACCTGAATGTTATAGTGTAAATAGACTTACCTTTGTAAAATAAAGCAATTTTGCCTATAAGGACTCATTTGCACGCAATTGTCGTGAAGCATGTAAAAACTGCTTGTCTGCGTGAAAATGATAGTAAATATGCAGTTTGCATTTTCTTATGAGAGAATGATCCAAACCTGAACGTTATAGTGTAAATAGACTAACCCTCATAAAATAAAGCAATTTTGCCTATAAAGATTCATTTGCACCTAATTGTCGTAAAGCATGTGAAAACTGCTTGTCTGCGTTTAAATAATGGTTAATATGCAGTTTGCATTTTCTTATGAGAAAATGATCCAAACCTGAATGTTATAGTGTAAATAGACTTACCTTCATGAAATAAAGCAATTTTGCCTATAAGGACTCATTTGCCCCTAATTGTCATAAAGCATGTAAAAACTGCTTGTCAGCGTTAAAATAATGTTTAATATGCAGTTTGCATTTTCTTATGAGAGAATGATCCAAACCTAAATGTTATAGTGTAAATAGACTTACCTTTGTAAAATAAAGCAATTTTGCCTATGAGGACTCATTTGCACGCAATTGTCGTGAAGCATGTAAAAACTGCTTGTCTGCGTTAATATGCAATTTGCATTTTCTTATGAGAGAATGATCCAAACCTGAATGTTATAGTGAAAATAGACTTACCTTTGTAAAATAAAGCAATGTTGCCTATAAGGACTCATTTGCACGCAATTGTCGTGAAGCATGTAAAAACTGCTTGTCTGCGTTAATATAATGGTTAATATGCAGTTTGCATTTTCCTATGAGAGAATGATCCAAACCTGAATGTTATAGTGAAAGTAGACTTACCTTTGTGAAATAAAACAATTTTGCCTTTAAAGACTTACTTCTACCTAATTGTCGTAAAACATGTGAAAACTGCTTGTCTGCGTGAAAATGATAGTAAATATGCAGTTTGCATTTTCTTATGAGAGAATGATTCAAACCTGAATGTTATAGTGTAAATAGACTTACCCTCATGAAATAAAGCACTTTTGCCTATAAGGCCTCATTTGCACCTAATTGTCATAAAGCATGTAAAAACTGCTTGTATGCGTTAAAATGATAGTAAATATGCAGTTTGCATTTTCTTATGAGAGAATGATCCAAACCTTAATGTTATAGTGTAAATAGATTGACCCTCATGAAATAACGCAATTTTGCCAATAAGGACTCATTTGCACGCAATTGTCGTGAAGCATGTAAAAACTGCTTGTCTGCGTGAAAATGATAGTAAATATGCAGTTTGCATTTTCTTATGAGAGAATGATCCAAACCTGAACGTTATAGTGTAAATAGACTTACCCTCATAAAATAAAGCAATTTTGCCTATAAAGATTAATTTGCACCTAATTGTCGTTAAGCATGTGAAAACTGCTTGTCTGCGTTTAAATAATGGTTAATATGCAGTTTGCATTTTCTTATGAGAGAATGATCCAAACCTGAAGGTTATAGTGTAAATAGACTTACCTTCATGAAATAAAGCAATTTTGCCTATAAGGACTCATTTGCCCCTAATTGTCATAAAGCATGTAAAAACTGCTTGTATGCGTTAAAATAATGGTTAATATGCAGATTGCATTTTCTTATGAGAGAATAATCCAAGCCTGAATGTTATAGCGTAAATAGACTTACCTTTGTAAAATAAAGCAATTTTGCCTATAAGGACTCATTTGCACGCAATTGTCGTTAAGCATATAAAAACTGCTTGTCTGCGTTAAAATAATGGTTAATATGCAGTTTGCATTTTCTTATGAGAGAATGATCCAAACCTGAATGTTATTGTGTAAATAGACTTACCTTCATGAAATAAAGCAATTTTGCCTATAAGGACTCATTTGCCCCTAATTGTCATAAAGCATGTAAAAACTGCTTGTCAGCGTTAAAATAATGTTTAATATGCAGTTTGCATTTTCTTATGAGTGAATGATCCAAACCTGAATGTTATAGTGTAAATAGACTAACCTTCATGAAATAAAGCAATTTTGCCTATAAGGACTCATTTGCCCCTTATTGTCATAAAGCATGTAAAAACTGCTTGTATGCGTTAAAATAATGTATAATATGCAGTTTGCATTTTCTTATGAGAGAATGATCCAAACCTGAATGTTATAGTGAAAATAGACTTACCTTTATAAAATAAAGCAATTTTGCCTATGAGGACTCATTTGCACGCAATTGTCGTGAAGCATGTAAAAACTGCTTGTTTGCGTAAAAATGATAGTAAATATGCAGTTTGCATTTTCTTATGAGAGAATGATCCAAACCTGAATGTTATTATGTAAGTAGACTTACCCTCATGAAATAAAGCAATTTTGCCTATCAAGACTCATTTGCACCTAATTGTCGTAAAGCATGTAAAAACTGCTTGTATGCGTTAAAATGATAGTAAATATGCAGTTTGCATTTTCTTATGAGAGAGTGATCCAAACCTTAATGTTATAGTGTAAATAGATTGACCCTCATGAAATAAAGCAATTTTGCCAATAAGGACTCATTTGCACGCAATTGTCGTGAAGCATGTAAAAACTGCTTGTCTGCGTGAAAATGATAGTAAATATGCAGTTTGCATTTTCTTATGAGAGAATGATCCAAACCTGAACGTTATAGTGTAAATAGACTTACCCTCATAAAATAAAGCAATTTTGCCTATAAAGATTAATTTGCACCTAATTGTCGTTAAGCATGTGAAAACTGCTTGTCTGCGTTTAATAAATGGTTAATATGCAGTTTGCATTTTCTTATGAGAGAATGATCCAAACCTGAAGGTTATAGTGTAAATAGACTTACCTTCATGAAATAAAGCAATTTTGCCTATAAGGACTCATTTGCCCCTAATTGTCATAAAGCATGTAAAAACTGCTTGTATGCGTTAAAATAATGGTTAATATGCAGTTTGCATTTTCTTATGAGAG
This sequence comes from Xanthostigma xanthostigma, assembly GCA_963575645.1. Lineage (NCBI taxonomy): Eukaryota > Metazoa > Arthropoda > Insecta > Raphidioptera > Raphidiidae > Xanthostigma > Xanthostigma xanthostigma. The sequence continues at coordinate 32,253,463 of OY754470.1, read as the reverse complement.
AAGGATCCAAACCTGAATGTTATAGTGTAAATAGACTTACCTTTGTAAAATAAAGCAATTTTGCTTATAAGGACCCATTTGCACGCAATTGTCGTTAAGCATATAAAAACTGCTTGTCTGCGTTAAAATAATGGTTAATATGCAGTTTGCATTTTCTTATGAGAGAATGATCCAAACCTGAATGTTATAGTGAAAGTAGACTTACCTTTGTGAAATAAAACAATTTTGCCTTTAAGGACTTATTTCCACCTAATTGTCGTAAAACATGTGAAAACTGCTTGTCTGCGTTAAAATAATGGTTAATATGCAGTTTGCATTTTCTTATGAGAGAATGATCCAAACCTGAATGTTATAGTGAAAATAGACTTACCTTTGTAAAATAACGCAATTTTGCCTATAAGGACTCATTTGCACGCAATTGTCGTGAAGCATGTAAAAACTGCTTGTCTGCGTGAAAATGATAGTAAATATGCAGTTTGCATTTTCTTATGAGAGAATTATCCAAACCTGAACGTTATAGTGTAAATAGACTTACCCTCATGAAATAAAGCAATTTTGCCTATAAGGACTCATTTGCACGCAATTGTCGTGAAGCATGTAAAAACTGCTTGTCTGCGTTAAAATAATGGTTAATATGCAGTTTGCATTTTCTTATGAGAGAATGATCCAAACCTGAATGTTATAGTGTAAATAGACTTACCCTCATGAAATAAAGCAATTTTGCCTATAAAGACTCATTTGCACCTAATTGTCATAAAGCATGTAAAAACTGCTTGTATGCGTTAAAATGATAGTAAATATGCAGTTTGCATTTTCTTATAAGAATGACCCAAACCTGAATGTTATAGTGTAAATAGACTTACCCTCATGAAATAAAGCAATTTTGCCTATAAGGACTCATTTGCACCTAATTGTCATAAAGCTTGTAAAAACTGCTTGTATGCGTTAAAATAATAGTTAATATGCAGTTTGCATTTTCTTATGAGAGAATGATCTAAACCTGAATGTTATAGTTTAAGTAAACTTACCTTTGTAAAATAAATCAATTTTGCCTATATAGACTAATTTGCCCCTAATTGTCGTAAAGCATGTAAAAACTGCTTGTATGCGTTAAAATAATGGTTAATATGCAGTTTGCATTTTCTTATGAGAGAATGATCCAAACCTGAATGTTATAGTGTAAATAGATATACCTTTGTAAAATAAAGCAATTTTGCCTATAAGGACTCATTTGCACGCAATTGTCGTGAAGCATGTAAAAACTGCTTGTCTGCGTGAAAATGATAGTAAATATGCAGTTTGCATTTTCTTATAAGAGAATGATCCAAACCTGAATGTTATAGTGTAAATAGACTTACCCTCATGAAATAAAGCAATTTTGCCAAAAAAGACTCATTTGCACCTAATTGTCGTAAAGCATGAAAAACTGCTTGTCTGCGTTTAAATAATGGTTAATATGCAGTTTGCATTTTCTTATGAGAGAATGATCCAAACCTGAATGTTATAGTGTAAATAGACTTACCTTCATGAAATAAAGGTATTTTGCCTATAAGGACTCATTTGCCCCTTATTGTCATAAAGCATGTAAAAACTGCTTGTATGCGTTAAAATAATGTATAATATGCAGTTTGCATTTTCTTATGAGAGAATGATCCAAACCTGAATGTTATAGTGAAAATAGACTTACCTTTGTAAAATAAAGCATTTTTGCCTATAAGGACTCATTTGCACGCAATTGTCGTAAAGCATGTAAAAACTGCTTGTATGCTTTAAAATAATGGTTAATATGCAGATTGCATTTTCTTATGAGAGAATAATCCAAGCCTGAATGTTATAGCGTAAATAGACTTACCTTTGTAAAATAAAGCAATTTTGCCTATAAGGACTCATTTGCACGCAATTGTCGTGAAGCATGTAAAAACTGCTTGTCTGCGTGAAAATGATAGTAAATATGCAGTTTGCATTTTCTTATGAGAGAATGATCCAAACCTGAATGTTATAGTGTAAATATACTTACCCTCATGAAATAAAGCAATTTTGCCTATAAAGACTCATTTGCACCTAATTGTCGTAAAGCATGTAAAAACTGCTTGTCTGCGTTTAAATAATAGTTAATATGCAGTTTGCATTTTCTTGTGAGAGAATGATCCAAACCTGAATGTTATAGTGTAAATAGACTTACCTTCATGAAATAAAGCAATTTTGCCTATAAGGACTTATTTGCCCCTTATTGTCATAAAGCATGTAAAAACTGCTTGTATGCGTTAAAATAATGTATAATATGCAGTTTGCATTTTCTTATGAGAGAATGATCCAAACCTGAATGTTATAGTAAAAATAGACTTACCTTTGTAAAATAAAGCATTTTTGCCTATAAGGACTCATTTGCACGCAATTGTCGTGAAGCATGTAAAAAATGATTGTCTGCGTTAAAATAATGGTTAATATGCAGTTTGCATTTTCTTACGAGAGAATGATCCAAACCTGAATGTTATAGTGTAAATTGACTTACCCTCATGAAATAAAGCAATTTTGCCTATAAGGACTCATTTGCACCTAATTGTCATAAAGCTTGTAAAAACTGCTTGTATGCGTTAAAATAATAGTTAATATGCAGTTTGCATTTTCTTATGAGAGAATGATCCAAACCTGAATGTTATAGTGTAAATAGACTTACCCTCATGAAATAAAGCAATTTTGCCAAAAAAGACTCATTTGCACCTAATTGTCGTAAAGCATGTAAAAACTGCTTGTCTGCGTTTAAATAATGGTTAATATGCAGTTTGCATTTTCTTATGAGAGAATGATCCAAACCTGAATGTTATAGTGTAAATAGACTTACCTTCATGAAATAAAGCAATTTTGCCTATAAGGACTCATTTGCCCCTAATTGTCGTAAAGCATGTAAAAACTGCTTGTATGCGTTAAAATAATGGTTAATATGCAGTTTGCATTTTCTTATGAGAGAATGATCTAAACCTGAATGTTATAGTGTAAATAGATTTACCTTTGTAAAATAAAGCAATTTTGCCTATAAGGACTCATTTGCACGCAATTGTCGTGAAGCATGTAAAAACTGCTTGTCTGCGTGAAAATGATAGTAAAAATGCAGTTTGCATTTTCTTATGAGAGAATGATCCAAACCTGAATGTTATAGTGTAAATAGACTTACCCTCATGAAATAAAGCAATTTTGCCTATAAAGACTCATTTGCACCTAATTGTCGTAAAGCATGTAAAAACTGCTTGTCTGCGTTTAAATAATGGTTAATATGCAGTTTGCATTTTCTTATGAGAGAATGATCCAAACCTGAATGTTATAGTGTAAATAGACTTACCTTCATGAAATAAAGCAATTTTGCCTATAAGGACTCATTTGCCCCTAATTGTCATAAAGCATGTAAAAACTGCTTGTATGCGTTAAAATAATAGTTAATATGCAGATTGCATTTTCTTATGAGAAAATGATCCAAACCTGAATGTTATAATATAAATAGACTTACCTTTGTAAAATAAAGCAATTTTGCCTATAAGGACTCATTTGCACGCAATTGTCGTGAAGCATGTAAAAACTGCTTGTCTGCGTTAAAATAATGGTTAATATGCAGTTTGCATTTTCTTATGAGAGAATGATCCAACCCTGAATATTATAGTGAAAGTAGACTAACCTTTGTGAAATAAAACAATTTTGCCTTTAAAGACTTACTTCTACCTAATTGTCGTAAAACATGTGAAAACTGCTTGTCAGCGTGAAAATGATAGTAAATATGCAGTTTGCATTTTCTTATGAGAGAATGATCCAAACCTGAATGTTATGGTGTAAATAGACTTACCCTCATGAAATAAAGCACTTTTGCCTATAAGGCCTCATTTGCACCTAATTGTCATAAAGCATGTAAAAACTGCTTGTCAGCGTTAAAATAATGGTTAATATGCAGTTTGCATTTTCTTATGAGAGAATGATCCAAACCTGAATGTTATAGTGTAAATAGACTTACCTTTCTAAAATAAAGCAATTTTGCCTATAAGGACTCATTGGCACGCAATTGTCATGAAGCATGTAAAAACTGCTTGTCTGCGTTAAAATAATGGTTAATATGCAGTTTGCATTTTCTTATGAGAGAATGATCCAAACCTGAATGTTATTATGTAAATAGACTTACCCTCATGAAATAAAGCAATTTTGCCTATAAAGACTCATTTGCACCTAATTGTCGTAAAGCATGTAAAAACTGCTTGTCTGCGTTTAAATAATAGTTAATATGCAGTTTGCATTTTCTTGTGAGAGAATGATCCAAACCTGAATGTTATAGTGTAACTAGACTTACCTTCATGAAATAAAGCAATTTTGTCTATAAGGACTCATTTGCCCCTAATTGTCATAAAGCATGTAAAAACTGCTTGTCTGCGTTAATATGCAATTTGCATTTTCTTATGAGAGAATGATCCAAACCTGAATGTTATAGTGAAAATAGACTTACCTTTGTAAAATAAAGCAATTTTGCCTATAAGGACTCATTTGCACGCAATTGTCGTGAAGCATGTAAAAACTGCTTGTCTGCGTTAATATAATGGTTAATATGCAGTTTGCATTTTCCTATGAGAGAATGATCCAAACCTGAATGTTATAGTGAAAGTAGACTTACCTTTGTGAAATAAAACAATTTTGCCTTTAAAGACTTACTTCTACCAAATTGTCGTAAAACTTGTGAAAACTGCTTGTCTGCGTGAAAATGATAGTAAATATGCAGTTTGCATTTTCTTATGAGAGAATGATTCAAACCTGAATGTTATAGTGTAAATAGACTTACCCTGATGAAATAAAGCACTTTTGCCTATAAGGCCTCATTTGCACGCAATTGTCGTGAAGCATGTAAAAACTGCTTGTCTGCGTGAAAATGATAGTAAATATGCAGTTTGCATTTTCTTATGAGAGAATGATCCAAACCTGAACGTTATAGTGTAAATAGACTTACCCTCATAAAATAAAGCAATTTTGCCTATAAAGATTAATTTGCACCTAATTGTCGTTAAGCATGTGAAAACTGCTTGTCTGCGTTTAAATAATGGTTAATATGCAGTTTGCATTTTCTTATGAGAGAATGATCCAAACCTGAAGGTTATAGTGTAAATAGACTTACCTTCATAAAATAAAGCAATTTTGCCTATAAGGACTCATTTGCCCCTAATTGTCATAAAGCATGTAAAAACTGCTTGTATGCGTTAAAATAATGGTTAATATGCAGATTGCATTTTCTTATGAGAGAATAATCCAAGCCTGAATGTTATAGCGTAAATAGACTTACCTTTGTAAAATAAAGCAATTTTGCCTATAAGGACTCATTTGCACGCAATTGTCGTTAAGCATATAAAAACTGCTTGTCTGCGTTAAAATAATGGTTAATATGCAGTTTGCATTTTCTTATGAGAGAATGATCCAAACCTGAATGTTATTGTGTAAATAGACTTACCTTCATGAAATAAAGCAATTTTGCCTATAAGGACTCATTTGCCCCTTATTGTCATAAAGCATGTAAAAACTGCTTGTATGCGTTAAAATAATGTATAATATGCAGTTTGCATTTTCTTATGAGAGAATGATCCAAACCTGAATGTTATAGTGAAAATAGACTTACCTTTATAAAATAAAGCAATTTTGCCTATGAGGACTCATTTGCACGCAATTGTCGTGAAGCATGTAAAAACTGCTTGTTTGCGTAAAAATGATAGTAAATATGCAGTTTGCATTTTCTTATGAGAGAATGATCCAAACCTGAATGTTATTATGTAAATAGACTTACCCTCATGAAATAAAGCAATTTTGCCTATAAAGACTCATTTGCACCTAATTGTCGTAAAGCATGTAAAAACTGCTTGTCTGCGTTTAAATAATGGTTAATATGCAGTTTGCATTTTCTTATGAGAGAAAGATCCAAACCTGAATGTTATAGTGTAAATAGACTTACCTTCATGAAATAAAGCAATTTTGCCTATAAGGACTCATTTGCCCCTAATTGTCATAAAGCATGTAAAAACTGCTTGTATGCGTTAAAATAATGGTTAATATGCAGTTTGCATTTTCTTATGAGAGAAGGATCCAAACCTGAATGTTATAGTGTAAATAGACTTACCATTGTAAAATAAAGCAATTTTGCTTATAAGGACCCATTTGCACGCAATTGTCGTTAAGCATATAAAAACTGCTTGTCTGCGTTAAAATAATGGTTAATATGCAGTTTGCATTTTCTTATGAGAGAATGATCCAAACCTGAATGTTATAGTGAAAGTAGACTTACCTTTGTGAAATAAAACAATTTTGCCTTTAAGGACTTATTTCCACCTAATTGTCGTAAAACATGTGAAAACTGCTTGTCTGCGTTAAAATAATGGTTAATATGCAGTTTGCATTTTCTTATGAAAGAATGATCCAAACCTGAATGTTATAGTGAAAATAGACTTACCTTTGTAAAATAACGCAATTTTGCCTATAAGGACTCATTTGCACGCAATTGTCGTGAAGCATGTAAAAACTGCTTGTCTGCGTGAAAATGATAGTAAATATGCAGTTTGCATTTTCTTATGAGAGAATTATCCAAACCTGAACGTTATAGTGTAAATAGACTTACCCTCATGAAATAAAGCAATTTTGCCTATAAGGACTCATTTGCACGCAATTGTCGTGAAGCATGTAAAAACTGCTTGTCTGCGTTAAAATAATGGTTAATATGCAGTTTGCATTTTCTTATGAGAGAATGATCCAAACCTGAATGTTATAGTGTAAATAGACTTACCCTCATGAAATAAAGCAATTTTGCCTATAAAGACTCATTTGCACCTAATTGTCATAAAGCATGTAAAAACTGCTTGTATGCGTTAAAATGATAGTAAATATGCAGTTTGCATTTTCTTATAAGAATGACCCAAACCTGAATGTTATAGTGTAAATAGACTTACCCTCATGAAATAAAGCAATTTTGCCTATAAGGACTCATTTGCACCTAATTGTCATAAAGCTTGTAAAAACTGCTTGTATGCGTTAAAATAATAGTTAATATGCAGTTTGCATTTTCTTATGAGAGAATGATCTAAACCTGAATGTTATAGTTTAAGTAAACTTACCTTTGTAAAATAAATCAATTTTGCCTATATAGACTTATTTGCCCCTAATTGTCGTAAAGCATGTAAAAACTGCTTGTATGCGTTAAAATAATGGTTAATATGCAGTTTGCATTTTCTTATGAGAGAATGATCCAAACCTGAATGTTATAGTGTAAATAGATATACCTTTGTAAAATAAAGCAATTTTGCTTATAAGGACTCATTTGCACGCAATTGTCGTGAAGCATGTAAAAACTGCTTGTATGCGTGAAAATGATAGTAAATATGCAGTTTGCATTTTCTTATGAGAGAATGATCCAAACCTGAATGTTATAGTGTAAATAGACTTACCCTCATGAAATAAAGCAATTTTGCCAAAAAAGACTCATTTGCACCTAATTGTCGTAAAGCATGAAAAACTGCTTGTCTGCGTTTAAATAATGGTTAATATGCAGTTTGCATTTTCTTATGAGAGAATGATCCAAACCTGAAAGTTATAGTGTAAATAGACTTACCTTCATGAAATAAAGGTATTTTGCCTATAAGGACTCATTTGCCCCTTATTGTCATAAAGCATGTAAAAACTGCTTGTATGCGTTAAAATAATGTATAATATGCAGTTTGCATTTTCTTATGAGAGAATGATCCAAACCTGAATGTTATAGTGAAAATAGACTTACCTTTGTAAAATAAAGCATTTTTGCCTATAAGGACTCATTTGCACGCAATTGTCGTAAAGCATGTAAAAACTGCTTGTATGCTTTAAAATAATGGTTAATATGCAGATTGCATTTTCTTATGAGAGAATAATCTAAGCCTGAAAGTTATAGCGTAAATAGACTTACCTTTGTAAAATAAAGCAATTTTGCCTATAAGAACTCATTTGCACGCAATTGTCGTGAAGCATGTAAAAACTGCTTGTCTGCGTGAAAATGATAGTAAATATGCAGTTTGTATTTTCTTATGAGAGAATGATCCAAACCTGAATGTTATAGTGTAAATATACTTACCCTCATGAAATAAAGCAATTTTGCCTATAAAGACTCATTTGCACCTAATTGTCGTAAAGCATGTAAAAACTGCTTGTCTGCGTTTAAATAATAGTTAATATGCAGTTTGCATTTTCTTGTGAGAGAATGATCCAAACCTGAATGTTATAGTGTAAATAGACTTACCTTCATGAAATAAAGCAATTTTGCCTATAAGGACTTATTTGCCCCTTATTGTCATAAAGCATGTAAAAACTGCTTGTATGCGTTAAAATAATGTATAATATGCAGTTTGCATTTTCTTATGAGAGAATGATCCGAACCTGAATGTTATAGTGAAAATAGACTTACCTTTGTAAAATAAAGCAATTTTGCCTATAAGGACTCATTTGCCCCTTATTGTCATAAAGCATGTAAAAACTGCTTGTCTGCGTTAAAATAATGGTTAATATGCAGTTTGCATTTTCTTATGAGAGAATGATCCAAACCTGAATGTTATAGTGTAAATAGACTTACCCTCATGAAATAAAGCAATTTTGCCTATAAGGACTCATTTGCACCTAATTGTCATAAAGCTTGTAAAAACTGCTTGTATGCGTTAAAATAATAGTTAATATGCAGTTTGCATTTTCTTATGAGAGAATGATCCAAACCTGAATGTTATAGTGTAAATAGACTTACCCTCATGAAATAAAGCAATTTTGCCAAAAAAGACTCATTTGCACCTAATTGTCGTAAAGCATGTAAAAACTGCTTGTCTGCGTTTAAATAATGGTTAATATGCAGTTTGCATTTTCTTATGAGAGAATGATCCAAACCTGAATGTTATAGTGTAAATAGACTTACCTTCATGAAATAAAGCAATTTTGCCTATAAGGACTCATTTGCCCCTAATTGTCGTAAAGCATGTAAAAACTGCTTGTATGCGTTAAAATAATGGTTAATATGCAGTTTGCATTTTCTTATGAGAGAATGATCTAAACCTGAATGTTATAGTGTAAATAGATTTACCTTTGTAAAATAAAGCAATTTTGCCTATAAGGACTCATTTGCACGCAATTGTCGTGAAGCATGTAAAAACTGCTTGTCTGCGTGAAAATGATAGTAAAAATGCAGTTTGCATTTTCTTATGAGAGAATGATCCAAACCTGAATGTTATAGTGTAAATAGACTTACCCTCATGAAATAAAGCAATTTTGCCTATAAAGACTCATTTGCACCTAATTGTCGTAAAGCATGTAAAAACTGCTTGTCTGCGTTTAAATAATGGTTAATATGCAGTTTGCATTTTCTTATGAGAGAATGATCCAAACCTGAATGTTATAGTGTAAATAGACTTACCTTCATAAAATAAAGCAATTTTGCCTATAAGGACTCATTTGCCCCTAATTGTCATAAAGCATGTAAAAACTGCTTGTATGCGTTAAAATAATGGTTAATATGCAGATTGCATTTTCTTATGAGAAAATGATCCAAACCTGAATGTTATAATATAAATAGACTTACCTTTGTAAAATAAAGCAATTTTGCCTATAAGGACTCATTTGCACGCAATTGTCGTGAAGCATGTAAAAACTGCTTGTCTGCGTTAAAATAATGGTTAATATGCAGTTTGCATTTTCTTATGAGAGAATGATCCAACCCTGAATATTATAGTGAAAGTAGACTTACCTTTGTGAAATAAAACAATTTTGCCTTTAAAGACTTACTTCTACCTAATTGTCGTAAAACATGTGAAAACTGCTTGTCTGCGTGAAAATGATAGTAAATATGCAGTTTGCATTTTCTTATGAGAGAATGATCCAAACCTGAATGTTATAGTGTAAATAGACTTACCCTCATGAAATAAAGCACTTTTGCCTATAAGGCCTCATTTGCACCTAATTGTCATAAAGCAAGTAAAAACTGCTTGTCAGCGTTAAAATAATGGTTAATATGCAGTTTGCATTTTCTTATGAGAGAATGATCCAAACCTGAATGTTATAGTGTAAATAGACTTACCTTTCTAAAATAAAGCAATTTTGCCTATAAGGACTCATTTGCACGCAATTGTCATGAAGCATGTAAAAACTGCTTGTCTGCGTTAAAATAATGGTTAATATGCAGTTTGCATTTTCTTATGAGAGAATGATCCAAACCTGAATGTTATTGTGTAAATAGACTTACCTTCATGAAATAAAGCAATTTTGCCTATAAGGACTCATTTGCCCCTAATTGTCATAAAGCATGTAAAAACTGCTTTGCAATGTTAAAATAATGTTTAATATGCAGTTTGCATTTTCTTATGAGAGAATGATCCAAACCTGAATGTTATAGTGTAAATAGACTTACCTTCATGAAATAAAGCAATTTTGCCTATAAGGACTCATTTGCCCCTTATTGTCATAAAGCATGTAAAAACTGCTTGTATGCGTTAAAATAATGTATAATATGCAGTTTGCATTTTCTTATGAGAGAATGATCCAAACCTGAATGTTATAGTGAAAATAGACTTACCTTTATAAAATAAAGCAATTTTGCCTATGAGGACTCATTTGCACGCAATTGTCGTGAAGCATGTAAAAACTGCTTGTTTGCGTAAAAATGATAGTAAATATGCAGTTTGCATTTTCTTATGAGAGAATGATCCATACCTGAATGTTATTATGTAAATAGACTTACCCTCATGAAATAAAGCAATTTTGCCTATAAAGACTCATTTGCACCTAATTGTCGTAAAGCATGTAAAAACTGCTTGTCTGCGTTTAAATAATGGTTAATATGCAGTTTGCATTTTCTTATGAGAGAAAGATCCAAACCTGAATGTTATAGTGTAAATAGACTTACCTTCATGAAATAAAGCAATTTTGCCTATAAGGACTCATTTGCCCCTAATTGTCATAAAGCATGTAAAAACTGCTTGTATGCGTTAAAATAATGGTTAATATGCAGTTTGCATTTTCTTATGAGAGAAGGATCCAAACCTGAATGTTATAGTGTAAATAGACTTACCTTTGTAAAATAAAGCAATTTTGCTTATAAGGACTCATTTGCACGCAATTGTCGTTAAGCATATAAAAACTGCTTGTCTGCGTTAAAATAATGGTTAATATGCAGTTTGCATTTTCTTATGAGAGAATGATCCAAACCTGAATGTTATAGTGAAAGTAGACTTACCTTTGTGAAATAAAACAAGTTTGCCTTTAAGGACTTATTTCCACCTAATTGTCGTAAAACATGTGAAAACTGCTTGTCTGCGTTAAAATAATGGTTAATATGCAGTTTGCATTTTCTTATGAGAGAATGATCCAAACCTGAATGTTATAGTGAAAATAGACTTACCTTTGTAAAATAACGCAATTTTGCCTATAAGGACTCATTTGCACGCAATTGTCGTGAAGCATGTAAAAACTGCTTGTCTGCGTTAAAATAATGGTTAATGTGCAGTTTGCATTTTCTTATGAGAGAATGATCCAAACCTGCATGTTTTAGTGTAAATAGACTAACCCACATGAAATAAAGCAATTTTGCCTATAAAGACTCATTTGCACCTAATTGTCATAAAGCATGTAAAAACTGCTTGTATGCGTTAAAATGATAGAAAATATGCAGTTTGCATTTTTTTATGAGAGAATGATCCAAACCTGAATGTTATAGTGTAAATAGACTTACCCTCATGAAATAAAGCAATTTTGCCTATAAGGACTCATTTGCACCTAATTGTCATAAAGCTTGTAAAAACTGCTTGTCAGCGTTAAAATAATGGTTAATATGCAGTTTGCGTTTTCTTATGAGAGAATGATCCAAACCTGAATGTTATAGTGTAAATAGACTTACCTTAATGAAATAAAGCAATTTTTCCTATAAGAACTCATTTGCCCCTAATTGTCATAAAGCGTGTAAAAACTGCTTGTATGCGTTAAAATAATGGTTAATATGCAGTTTGCATTTTCTTATGAGAGAATGATCCAAACCTGAATGTTATAGTGAAAGTAGACTTACCTTTGTGGAATAAAACAATTTTGCCTTTAAGGACTTATTTCCACCTAATTGTCGTAAAACATGTGAAAACTGCTTGTCTGCGTGAAAATGATAGTAAATATGCAGTTTGCATTTTCTTATGAGAGAATGATCCAAACCTGAATGTTATAGTGTAAATAGACTGACCCTCATGAAATAAAGCACTTTTGCCTATAAGGACTCATTTCCACCTAATTGTCGTAAAGCATGTAAAAACTGCTTGTCAGCGTTAAAATAATGGTTAATTTGCAGTTTGCGTTTTCTTATGAGAGAATGATCCAAACCTGAATGTTATAGTGTAAATAGACTGACCCTCATGAAATAAAGCACTTTTGCCTATAAGGACTCATTTCCACCTAATTGTCGTAAAGCATGTAAAAACTGCTTGTCAGCGTTAAAATAATGGTTAATATGCAGTTTGCATTTTCTTATGTGAGAGAGATTCAAACCTGAATGTTATAGTGTAAATAGACTAACCTTAATGAAATAAAGCTATTTTGCCTATAAGGACTCATTTGCCCCTAATTGTCATAAAGCATGTAAAAACTGCTTGTCTGCATTAAAATAATAGTTAATATGAACTTGCATTTTCTTATGAGAGAATGATTCAAACCTGAACGTTATAGTGTAAATAGACTTACCCTCATGAAATAAAGCATATTTGCCTATAAAGATTCATTTGCACCTAATTGTCGTAAAGCATGTGAAAACTGCTTGTCTGCGTTAAAATAATGGTTAATATGCAGTTTGCATTTTCTTATGAGAGAATGATCCAAACCTGAATGTTATAGTGTAAATAGACTTACCTTCATGAAATAAAGCAATTTTGCCTATAAGGACTCATTTGCCCCTAATTGTCATAAAGCATGTAAAAACTGCTTGTATGCGTTAAAACAATGTATAATATGCAGTTTGCATTTTCTTATGAGAGAATGATCCAAACCTGAATGTTATAGTGAAAATAGACTTACCTTTGTAAAAGAAAGCAATTTTGCCTATAAGGACTCATTTGCACGCAATTGTCGTGAAGCATGTAAAAACTGCTTGTCTGCGTTAAAATAAGGGTTAATATGCAGTTTGCATTTTCTTATGAGAGAATGATCCAAACCTGAATGTTATAGTGTAAATAGACTTACCTTCATGAAATAAAGCAATTTTGCCTATAAGGACTCATTTGCCCCTAATTGTCATAAAGCATGTAAAAACTGCTTGTATGCGTTAAAACAATGTATAATATGCAGTTTGCATTTTCTTATGAGAGAATGATCCAAACCTGAATGTTATAGTGAAAATAGACTTACCTTCGTAAAAGAAAGCAATTTTGCTTATAAGGACTCATTTGCACGCAATTGTCGTGAAGCATGTAAAAACTGCTTGTCTGCGTAAAACTGATAGTAAATATGCAGTTTGCATTTTCTTATGAGAGAATAATCCAAACCTGAATGTTATAGTGTAAATAGACTTACCCTCATGAAATAAAGCAATTTTGCCTATAAAGACTCATTTGCACCTAATTGTCGTAAAGCATGTAAAAACTGCTTGTCTGTTTTAAATAATGGTTAATATGCAGTTTGCATTTTCTTATGAGAGAAAGATCCAAACCTGAATGTTATAGTGTAAATAGACTTACCTTCATGAAATAAAGCAATTTTGCCTATAAGGACTCATTTGCCCCTAATTGTCATAAAGCATGTAAAAACTGCTTGTATGCGTTAAAATAATGGTTAATATGCAGTTTGCATTTTCTTATGAGATAAGGATCCAAACCTGAATGTTATAGTGTAAATAGACTTACCTTTGTAAAATAAAGCAATTTTGCTTATAATGACTCATTTGCACGCAATTGTCGTGAAGCATATAAAAACTGCTTGTCTGCGTTAAAATAATGGTTAATATGCAGTTTGCATTTTCTTATGAGAGAATGATCCAAACCTGAATGTTATAGTGAAAGTAGACTTACCTTTGTGAAATAAAACAATTTTGCCTTTAAGGACTTATTTACACCTAATTGTCGTAAAACATGTGAAAACTGCTTGTCTGCGTGAAAATGATAGTAAATATGCAGTTTGCATTTTCTTATGAGGGAATGATCCTAACCTGAATGTTATAGTGTAAATAGACTCACCCTCATGAAATAAAGCACTTTTGCCTATAAGGCCTTATTTGCACCTAATTGTCGTAAAGCATGTAAAAACTGCTTGTCAACGTTAAAATAATGGTTAATATGCAGTTTGCATTTTCTAATGAGAGAATGATCCAAACCTGAATGTTATAGTGTAAATAGACTTACCTTAATAAAATAATGCAATTTTGCCTATAAGGACTCATTTGCCCCTAATTGTCATAAAGCATGTAAAAACTGCTTGTATGCGTTAAAATAATGGTTAATATGCAGTTTGCATTTTCTTATGAGAGAATGATCCAAACCTGAATGTTATAGTGAAAATAGACTTACCTTTGTGAAATAAAACAATTTTGCCTTTAAGGACTTATTTCCACCTAGTTGTCGTAAAACATGTGAAAACTGCTTGTCTGCGTGGAAATGATAGTAAATATGCAGTTTGCATTTTCTTATGAGAGAATGATCCAAACCTGAATGTTATAGTGTAAATAGACTTACCTTAATGAAATAAAGCAATTTTGCCTATAAGGACTCATTTGCATCTAATTGTCATAAAGCATGTAAAAACTGCTTGTATGCGTTAAAATAATGGTTAATATGCAGTTTGCATTTTCTTATGAGAGAATGATCCAAACCTAAATGTTATAGTGTAAATAGACTAACCCACATGAAATAAAGCAATTTTGCCTATAAAGACTCATTTGCACCTAATTGTCATAAAGCATGTAAAAACTGCTTGTATGCGTTAAAATGATAGAAAATATGCAGTTTGCATTTTTTTATGAGAGAATGATCCAAACCTGAATGTTATAGTGTAAATAGACTTACCCTCATGAAATAAAGCAATTTTGCCTATAAGGACTCATTTGCACCTAATTGTCATAAAGCTTGTAAAAACTGCTTGTATGCGTTAAAATAATGGTTAATATGCAGTTTGCATTTTCTTATGAGAGAATTATCCAAACCTGAATGTTATAGTGCAAATAGACATACCTTTGTAAAATAAAGCAATTTTGTCTATAAGGACTCATTTGCACGCAATTGTCGTGAAGCATGTAAAAACTGCTTGTCTGCGTTAAAATAATGGTTAATATGCAATTTGCATTTTCTTATGAGAAAATGATCCAAACCTGAATGTTATAGTGAAAGTAGACTTACCATTGTGAAATAAAACAATTTTTTCTTTAAGGACTTATTTGCACCTAATTGTCGTAAACCATGTAAAAACTGCTTGTCTGCGTGAAAATGATAGTCAATATTCAGTTTGCATTTTCTTATGAGAGAATGATCCAAACCTGAATGTTATAGTGTAAATAGACTTACCCTCATGAAATAAAGCAATTTTGCCTATAAGGACTCATTTGCACCTAATTGTCATAAAGCTTGTAAAAACTGCGTGTATGCGTTAAAATAATAGTTAATATGCAGTTTGCATTTTCTTATGAGATAATGATCCAAACCTGAATGTTATAGTGTAAATAGACTTACCCTCATGAAATAAAGCAATTTTGCTTATAAGGACTCATTTGCACGCAATTGTCGTGAAGCATTTAAAAACTGCTTGTCTGCGTTAAAATAATGGTTAATATGCAGTTTGAATTTTCTTATGAGAGAATGATCCAACCCTGAATATTATAGTGAAAGTAGACTTACTTTTGTGAAATAAAACAATTTTGTCTATAAGGACTCATTTGCACCTAATTGTCGTAAAGCATGTAAAAACTGCTTGCTGCGTTAAAATAATGGCTAATATGCAGTTTGCATTTTCTTAAGAGAGAATGATCCCAACCTGAATGTTATAGTGTAAATAGACTTACTCTCATGAAATAAAGCAATTTTGCTTATAAGGACTCATTTGCACGCAATTGTCGTGAAGCATGTAAAAACTGCTTGTCTGCGTTAAAATAATGGTTAATATGCAATTTGCATTTTCTTATGAGAGAATGATCCAAACCTGAATGTTATAGTGTAAGTAAACTTACCTTTGTGAAATAAAGCAATTTTGCCTATAAGGACTCATTTGCACCTAATTGTCGTAAAGCATGTAAAAACTGCTTGTTGCGTTAAAATAATGGTTAATATGCAGTTTGCATTTTCTTATGAGAGAATGATCCAAACCTGAATGTTATAGTGTAAATAGACTAACCTTCATGAAATAAAGCCATTTTGCCTATAAGGACCCATTTGCCTCTAATTGTCATAAAGCATGTAAAAACTGCTTGTATGCGTTAAAATAATGGTTAATATGCAGTTAGCATTTTCTTATGAGAGAATGATCTAAACCTGAATGTTATAGTGTAAATAGACTTACCCTCATTAAATAAAGCAATTTTGCCTATAAGGACTCATTTGCACCTAATTGTCATAAAGCTTGTAAAAACTGCTTGTATGCGTTAAAATAATCGTTAATATGCAGTTTGCATTTTCTTATGAGAGAATGATCGAAACCTGAATGTTATAGTTTAAGTATACTTACCTTTGTAAAATAAAGCAATTTTGCCTATAAGGACTCATTTGCACCTAATTGTCGTAAAGCATGTAAAAACTGCTTGTCAGCGTTAAAATAATGGTTAATATGCAGTTTGCATTTTCTTATGAGAGAATGATCCAAACCTGAATGGTATAGTGAAAATAGACTTACCTTTGTAAAATAAAGCAATTTTGCCTATAAGGACTCATTTGCACCTAATTGTCATAAAGCTTGTAAAAACTGCTTGTATGCGTTAAAATAATCGTTAATATGCAGTTTGCATTTTCTTATGAGAGAATGATCGAAACCTGAATGTTATAGTTTAAGTATACTTACCTTTGTAAAATAAAGCAATTTTGCCTATAAGGACTCATTTGCACCTAATTGTCGTAAAGCATGTAAAAACTGCTTGTCAGCGTTAAAATAATGGTTAATATGCAGTTTGCATTTATTTATGAGAGAATGATCCAAACCTGAATGTTATAGTGTAAATAGACTAACCTTAATGAAATAAGCAATTTTGCCTAAAAGGACTTATTTGCCCCTAATTGTCATAAAGCATGTAAAAACTGCTTGTGTGCGTTAAAATAATGGTTAATATGCAGTTTGCATTTTCTTATGAGAGAATGATCCAAACCTGAATGGTATAGTGAAAATAGACTTACCTTTGTAAAATAAAGCAATTTTGCCTATAAGGACTCATTTGCATACAATTGTCGTGAAGCATGTAAAAACTGCTTGTCTGCGTTAAAATAATGGTTAATATGCAGTTTGCATTTTGTTATGAAAGAATGATCCAACCCTGAATATTATAGTGAAAGTAGACTTACCTTTGTGAAATAAAACAATTTTGCCTATAAGGACTCATTTGCACCTAATTGTCGTAAAGCATGTAAAAACTGCTAGTTGCGTTAAAATAATGGTTAATATGCAGTTTGCATTTTCTTATGAGAGAATGATCCAAACCTGAATGTTATAGTGAAAGTAGATCTACCTTTGTGAAATAAACAATTTTGCCTTTAAGGACTTATTTCCACCTAATTGTCGTAAAACATGTGAAAACTGCTTGTCTGCGTGAAAATGATAGTAAATATGCAGTTTGCATTTTCTTATAAGAGAATGGTCCAAACCTGAATGTTACAGTGTAAAAAGACTTACCTTCATGAAATAAAACACTTTTGCCTATAAGGACTCATTTGCACCTAATTGTCGTAAAGCATTTAAAAACTGCTTGTCTGCGTTAAAATAATGGTTAATATGCAGTTTGCATTTTGTTATGAAAGAATGATCCAACCCTGAATATTATAGTGAAAGTAGACTTACCTTTGTGAAATAAAACAATTTTGCCTATAAGGACTCATTTGCACCTAATTGTCGTAAAGCATGTAAAAACTGCTTGTTGCGTTAAAATAATGGTTAATATGCAGTTTGCATTTTCTTATGAGAGAATGATCCAAACCTGATTGTTATAGTGTAAATAGACTTACTCTCATGAAATAAAGCAATTTTGCTTATAACGACTCATTTGCACGCAATTGTCGTGAAGCATGTAAAAACTGCTTGTCTGCGTTAAAATAATGGTTAATATGCAATTTGCATTTTCTTATGAGAGAATGATCCAAACCTGAATGTTATAGTGTAAGTAAACTTACCTTTGTGAAATAAAGCAATTTTGCCTATAAGGACTCATTTGCACCTAATTGTCGTAAAGCATGTAAAAACTGCTTGTTGCGTTAAAATAATGGTTAATATGCAGTTTGCATTTTCTTATGAGAGAATGGTCTAAACCTGAATGTTATAGTGTAAATAGACTAACCTTCATGAAATAAAGCAATTTTGCCTATAAGGACCCATTTGCCTCTAATTGTCATAAAGCAAAACTGCTTGTATGCGTTAAAATAATGGTTAATATGCAGTTTGCATTTTCTTATGAGAGAATGATCTAAACCTGAATGTTATAGTGTAAATAGACTTACCCTCATGAAATAAAGCAATTTTGCTTATAAGGACTCATTTGCACGCAATTGTCGTGAAGCATGTAAAAACTGCTTGACTGCGTGAAAATAATAGGAAATGATCAGTTTGCATTATCTTTTGAGAAAATGGTCCAAACCTGAATGTTATAATATAATTAGACTTACCTTTGTAAAATAAAGCAATTTTGCCTATAAGGACTCATTTGCACGCAATTGTCGTGAAGCATTTAAAAACTGCTTGTCTGCGTTAAAATAATGGTTAATATGCAGTTTGCATTTTCTTATGAGAGAATGATCCAACCCTGAATATTATAGTGAAAGTAGACTTACCTTTGTGAAATATAACAATTTTGCCTTTAAGGACTTATTTCCACCTTATTGTCGTAAAACATGTGAAAACTGCTTGTCTGCGTGAAAATGATAGTAAATATGCAGTTTGCATTTTCTTATGAGAGAATGATCCAATCCTGAATGTTATAGTGTAAATAGACTTACCCTCATGAAATAAAGCACTTTTGTCTATAAGGACTCATTTGCACCTAATTGTCGTAAAGCATGTAAAAACTGCTTGTCAGCGTTAAAATAATGGTTAATATGCAGTTTGCGTTTTCTTATGAGAGAATGATCCAAACCTGAATTCTTATAGTGTAAATAGATGTACCTTAATGAAATAAAGCAATTTTGCCTATAAGGACTCATTTGCCCCTAATTGTCATAAAGCATGTAAAAACTGCCTGTATGCGTTAAAATACTGGTTAATATGCAGTTTGCATTTTCTTATGAGAGAATGATCCAAACCTGAATGTTATAGTGAAAATAGACTTACCTTTGTAAAATAACGCAATTTTGCCCTTAAGAACTCATTTGCACGCAATTGTCGTGAAGCATGTAAAAACTGCTTGTCTGCGTTAAAATACTGGTTAATATGCAGTTTGCATTTTCTTATGAGAGAATGATCCAAACCTGAATGTTATAGTGAAAGTAGACTTACCTTTGTGGAATAAAACAATTTTACCTTTAAGGACTTATTTCCACCTAATTGTCGTAAAACATGTGAAAACTGCTTGTCTGCGTGAAAATGATAGTAAATATGCAGTTTGCATTTTCGTATGAGAGAATGATCCAAACCTGAATGTTATAGTGTAAATAGACTTACCCTCATGAAATAAAGCACTTTTGCCTATAAGGACTCATTTGCACCTAATTGTCGTAAAGCATGTAAAAACTGCTTGTCAGCGTTAAAATAATGGTTAATATGCAGTTTGCGTTTTCTTATGAGAGAATGACCTAAACCTGAATGTTATAGTGTAAATAGACTTACCTTAATGAAATAAAGCAATTTTTCCTATAAGAACTCATTTGCCCCTAATTGTCATAAAGCGTGTAAAAACTGCTTGTATGCGTTAAAATAATGGTTAATATGCAGTTTGCATTTTCTTATGAGAGAATGATCCAAACCTGAATGTTATAGTGAAAATAGACTTACCTTTGAAAAATAACGCAATTTTGCCCTTAAGTACTCATTTGCACGCAATTGTCGTGAAGCATGTAAAAACTGCTTGTCTGCGTTAAAATAATGGTTAATATGCAGTTTGCATTTTCTTATGAGAGAATGATCCAAACCTGAATGTTATAGTGAAAGTAGACTTACCTTTGTGGAATAAAACAATTTTGCCTTTAAGGACTTATTTCCACCTAATTGTCGTAAAACATGTGAAAACTGCTTGTCTGCGTTAAAATAATGGTTAATATGCAATTTGCATTTTCTTATGAGAAAATGATCCAAACCTGAATGTTATAGTGAAAGTAGACTTACCATTGTGAAATAAAACAATTTTTTCTTTAAGGACTTATTTGCACCTAATTGTCGTAAACCATGTAAAAACTGCTTGTCTGCGTGAAAATGATAGTCAATATTCAGTTTGCATTTTCTTATGAGAGAATGATCCAAACCTGAATGTTATAGTGTAAATAGACTTACCCTCATGAAATAAAGCAATTTTGCCTATAAGGACTCATTTGCACCTAATTGTCATAAAGCTTGTAAAAACTGCGTGTATGCGTTAAAATAATAGTTAATATGCAGTTTGCATTTTCTTATGAGATAATGATCCAAACCTGAATGTTATAGTGTAAATAGACTTACCCTCATGAAATAAAGCAATTTTGCTTATAAGGACTCATTTGCACGCAATTGTCGTGAAGCATTTAAAAACTGCTTGTCTGCGTTAAAATAATGGTTAATATGCAGTTTGAATTTTCTTATGAGAGAATGATCCAACCCTGAATATTATAGTGAAAGTAGACTTACTTTTATGAAATAAAACAATTTTGTCTATAAGGACTCATTTGCACCTAATTGTCGTAAAGCATGTAAAAACTGCTTGCTGCGTTAAAATAATGGCTAATATGCAGTTTGCATTTTCTTAAGAGAGAATGATCCCAACCTGAATGTTATAGTGTAAATAGACTTACTCTCATGAAATAAAGCAATTTTGCTTATAAGGACTCATTTGCACGCAATTGTCGTGAAGCATGTAAAAACTGCTTGTCTGCGTTAAAATAATGGTTAATATGCAATTTGCATTTTCTTATGAGAGAATGATCCAAACCTGAATGTTATAGTGTAAGTAAACTTACCTTTGTGAAATAAAGCAATTTTGCCTATAAGGACTCATTTGCACCTAATTGTCGTAAAGCATGTAAAAACTGCTTGTTGCGTTAAAATAATGGTTAATATGCAGTTTGCATTTTCTTATGAGAGAATGATCCAAACCTGAATGTTATAGTGTAAATAGACTAACCTTCATGAAATAAAGCCATTTTGCCTATAAGGACCCATTTGCCTCTAATTGTCATAAAGCATGTAAAAACTGCTTGTATGCGTTAAAATAATGGTTAATATGCAGTTAGCATTTTCTTATGAGAGAATGATCTAAACCTGAATGTTATAGTGTAAATAGACTTACCCTCATTAAATAAAGCAATTTTGCCTATAAGGACTCATTTGCACCTAATTGTCATAAAGCTTGTAAAAACTGCTTGTATGCGTTAAAATAATCGTTAATATGCAGTTTGCATTTTCTTATGAGAGAATGATCGAAACCTGAATGTTATAGTTTAAGTATACTTACCTTTGTAAAATAAAGCAATTTTGCCTATAAGGACTCATTTGCACCTAATTGTCGTAAAGCATGTAAAAACTGCTTGTCAGCGTTAAAATAATGGTTAATATGCAGTTTGCATTTTCTTATGAGAGAATGATCCAAACCTGAATGGTATAGTGAAAATAGACTTACCTTTGTAAAATAAAGCAATTTTGCCTATAAGGACTCATTTGCACCTAATTGTCATAAAGCTTGTAAAAACTGCTTGTATGCGTTAAAATAATCGTTAATATGCAGTTTGCATTTTCTTATGAGAGAATGATCGAAACCTGAATGTTATAGTTTAAGTATACTTACCTTTGTAAAATAAAGCAATTTTGCCTATAAGGACTCATTTGCACCTAATTGTCGTAAAGCATGTAAAAACTGCTTGTCAGCGTTAAAATAATGGTTAATATGCAGTTTGCATTTATTTATGAGAGAATGATCCAAACCTGAATGTTATAGTGTAAATAGACTAACCTTAATGAAATAAGCAATTTTGCCTAAAAGGACTTATTTGCCCCTAATTGTCATAAAGCATGTAAAAACTGCTTGTGTGCGTTAAAATAATGGTTAATATGCAGTTTGCATTTTCTTATGAGAGAATGATCCAAACCTGAATGGTATAGTGAAAATAGACTTACCTTTGTAAAATAAAGCAATTTTGCCTATAAGGACTCATTTGCATACAATTGTCGTGAAGCATGTAAAAACTGCTTGTCTGCGTTAAAATAATGGTTAATATGCAGTTTGCATTTTGTTATGAAAGAATGATCCAACCCTGAATATTATAGTGAAAGTAGACTTACCTTTGTGAAATAAAACAATTTTGCCTATAAGGACTCATTTGCACCTAATTGTCGTAAAGCATGTAAAAACTGCTAGTTGCGTTAAAATAATGGTTAATATGCAGTTTGCATTTTCTTATGAGAGAATGATCCAAACCTGAATGTTATAGTGAAAGTAGATCTACCTTTGTGAAATAAACAATTTTGCCTTTAAGGACTTATTTCCACCTAATTGTCGTAAAACATGTGAAAACTGCTTGTCTGCGTGAAAATGATAGTAAATATGCAGTTTGCATTTTCTTATAAGAGAATGGTCCAAACCTGAATGTTACAGTGTAAAAAGACTTACCTTCATGAAATAAAACACTTTTGCCTATAAGGACTCATTTGCACCTAATTGTCGTAAAGCATTTAAAAACTGCTTGTCTGCGTTAAAATAATGGTTAATATGCAGTTTGCATTTTGTTATGAAAGAATGATCCAACCCTGAATATTATAGTGAAAGTAGACTTACCTTTGTGAAATAAAACAATTTTGCCTATAAGGACTCATTTGCACCTAATTGTCGTAAAGCATGTAAAAACTGCTTGTTGCGTTAAAATAATGGTTAATATGCAGTTTGCATTTTCTTATGAGAGAATGATCCAAACCTGATTGTTATAGTGTAAATAGACTTACTCTCATGAAATAAAGCAATTTTGCTTATAACGACTCATTTGCACGCAATTGTCGTGAAGCATGTAAAAACTGCTTGTCTGCGTTAAAATAATGGTTAATATGCAATTTGCATTTTCTTATGAGAGAATGATCCAAACCTGAATGTTATAGTGTAAGTAAACTTACCTTTGTGAAATAAAGCAATTTTGCCTATAAGGACTCATTTGCACCTAATTGTCGTAAAGCATGTAAAAACTGCTTGTTGCGTTAAAATAATGGTTAATATGCAGTTTGCATTTTCTTATGAGAGAATGGTCTAAACCTGAATGTTATAGTGTAAATAGACTAACCTTCATGAAATAAAGCAATTTTGCCTATAAGGACCCATTTGCCTCTAATTGTCATAAAGCAAAACTGCTTGTATGCGTTAAAATAATGGTTAATATGCAGTTTGCATTTTCTTATGAGAGAATGATCTAAACCTGAATGTTATAGTGTAAATAGACTTACCCTCATGAAATAAAGCAATTTTGCTTATAAGGACTCATTTGCACGCAATTGTCGTGAAGCATGTAAAAACTGCTTGACTGCGTGAAAATAATAGGAAATGATCAGTTTGCATTATCTTTTGAGAAAATGGTCCAAACCTGAATGTTATAATATAATTAGACTTACCTTTGTAAAATAAAGCAATTTTGCCTATAAGGACTCATTTGCACGCAATTGTCGTGAAGCATTTAAAAACTGCTTGTCTGCGTTAAAATAATGGTTAATATGCAGTTTGCATTTTCTTATGAGAGAATGATCCAACCCTGAATATTATAGTGAAAGTAGACTTACCTTTGTGAAATATAACAATTTTGCCTTTAAGGACTTATTTCCACCTTATTGTCGTAAAACATGTGAAAACTGCTTGTCTGCGTGAAAATGATAGTAAATATGCAGTTTGCATTTTCTTATGAGAGAATGATCCAATCCTGAATGTTATAGTGTAAATAGACTTACCCTCATGAAATAAAGCACTTTTGTCTATAAGGACTCATTTGCACCTAATTGTCGTAAAGCATGTAAAAACTGCTTGTCAGCGTTAAAATAATGGTTAATATGCAGTTTGCGTTTTCTTATGAGAGAATGATCCAAACCTGAATTCTTATAGTGTAAATAGATGTACCTTAATGAAATAAAGCAATTTTGCCTATAAGGACTCATTTGCCCCTAATTGTCATAAAGCATGTAAAAACTGCCTGTATGCGTTAAAATACTGGTTAATATGCAGTTTGCATTTTCTTATGAGAGAATGATCCAAACCTGAATGTTATAGTGAAAATAGACTTACCTTTGTAAAATAACGCAATTTTGCCCTTAAGAACTCATTTGCACGCAATTGTCGTGAAGCATGTAAAAACTGCTTGTCTGCGTTAAAATACTGGTTAATATGCAGTTTGCATTTTCTTATGAGAGAATGATCCAAACCTGAATGTTATAGTGAAAGTAGACTTACCTTTGTGGAATAAAACAATTTTACCTTTAAGGACTTATTTCCACCTAATTGTCGTAAAACATGTGAAAACTGCTTGTCTGCGTGAAAATGATAGTAAATATGCAGTTTGCATTTTCGTATGAGAGAATGATCCAAACCTGAATGTTATAGTGTAAATAGACTTACCCTCATGAAATAAAGCACTTTTGCCTATAAGGACTCATTTGCACCTAATTGTCGTAAAGCATGTAAAAACTGCTTGTCAGCGTTAAAATAATGGTTAATATGCAGTTTGCGTTTTCTTATGAGAGAATGACCTAAACCTGAATGTTATAGTGTAAATAGACTTACCTTAATGAAATAAAGCAATTTTTCCTATAAGAACTCATTTGCCCCTAATTGTCATAAAGCGTGTAAAAACTGCTTGTATGCGTTAAAATAATGGTTAATATGCAGTTTGCATTTTCTTATGAGAGAATGATCCAAACCTGAATGTTATAGTGAAAATAGACTTACCTTTGAAAAATAACGCAATTTTGCCCTTAAGTACTCATTTGCACGCAATTGTCGTGAAGCATGTAAAAACTGCTTGTCTGCGTTAAAATAATGGTTAATATGCAGTTTGCATTTTCTTATGAGAGAATGATCCAAACCTGAATGTTATAGTGAAAGTAGACTTACCTTTGTGGAATAAAACAATTTTGCCTTTAAGGACTTATTTCCACCTAATTGTCGTAAAACATGTGAAAACTGCTTGTCTGCGTGAAAATGATAGTAAATATGCAGTTTGCATTTTCTTATGAGAGAATGATCCAAACCTGAATGTTATAGTGTAAATAGACTGACCCTCATGAAATAAAGCACTTTTGCCTATAAGGACTCATTTCCACCTAATTGTCGTAAAGCATGTAAAAACTGCTTGTCAGCGTTAAAATAATGGTTAATATGCAGTTTGCGTTTTCTTATGAGAGAATGATCCAAACCTGAATGTTATAGTGTAAATAGACTGACCCTCATGAAATAAAGCACTTTTGCCTATAAGGACTCATTTCCACCTAATTGTCGTAAAGCATGTAAAAACTGCTTGTCAGCGTTAAAATAATGGTTAATATGCAGTTTGCATTTTCTTATGTGAGAGAGATTCAAACCTGAATGTTATAGTGTAAATAGACTAACCTTAATGAAATAAAGCTATTTTGCCTATAAGGACTCATTTGCCCCTAATTGTCATAAAGCATGTAAAAACTGCTTGTCTGCATTAAAATAATGGTAATATGAACTTGCATTTTCTTATGAGAAAATGATCCAAACCTGAATGTTATAGTATAAATAGACTTACCCTTATGAAATAAAGCACTTTTGCCTATAAGGACTCATTTGCCCCTAATTGTCGTAAAGCATGTAAAAACTGCTTGTCAGCGTTAAAATAATGGTTAATATGCAGTTTGCATTTTCTTATGTGAGAGAGATTCAAACCTGAATGTTATAGTGTAAATAGACTAACCTTAATGAAATAAAGCTATTTTGCCTATAAGGACTCATTTGCACCTAATTGTCATAAAGCATGTAAAAACTGTTTGTATGCGTTAAAATGATAGTAAATATGCAGTTTGCATTTTCTTATGAGAGAATGATCCAAACCTAAATGTTATAGTGTAAATAGACTAACCCTCATAAAATAAAGCAATTTTGCCTATAAGGACTCATTTGCACCTAATTGTCATAAAGCTTGTAAAAACTGCTTGTATGCGTTAAAATAATCGTTAATATGCAGTTTGCATTTTCTTATGAGAGAATGATCCAAACCTGAATGTTATAGTTTAAGTAAACTTACCTTTGTAAAATAAAGCAATTTTGCCTATAAGGACTCATTTGCACGCAATTGTCGTGAAGCATGTAAAAACTGCTTGTCTGCGTGAAAATGATAGTAAATATGCAGTTTGCATTTTCTTATGAGAGAATGATTCAAACCTGAACGTTATAGTGTAAATAGACTTACCCTCATGAAATAAAGCATATTTGCCTATAAAGATTCATTTGCACCTAATTGTCGTAAAGCATGTGAAAACTGCTTGTCTGCGTTTAAATAATGGTTAATATGCAGTTTGCATTTTCTTATGAGAGAATGATCCAAACCTGAATGTTATAGTGTAAATAGACTTACCTTTGTAAAATAAAGCAATTTTGCCTATAAGGACTCATTTGCCCCTAATTGTCATAAAGCATGTAAAAACTGCTTGTATGCGTTAAAATAATGTATAATATGCAGTTTGCATTTTCTTATGAGAGAATGATCCAAACCTGAATGTTATAGTTTAAGTAAACTTACCTTTGTAAAATAAAGCAATTTTGCCTATAAGGACTCATTTGCACGCAATTGTCGTGAAGCATGTAAAAACTGCTTGTCTGCGTGAAAATGATAGCAAATATGCAGTTTGCATTTTCTTATGAGAGAATGATTCAAACCTGAACGTTATAGTGTAAATAGACTTACCCTCATGAAATAAAGCAATTTTGCCTATAAGGACTCATTTGCCCCTAATTGTCATAAAGCATGTAAAAACTGCTTGTATGCGTTAAAATAATGGTTAATATGCAGTTTGCATTTTCTTATGAGATAAGGATCCAAACCTGAATTTTATAGTGTAAATAGACTTACCTTTGTAAAATAAAGCAATTTTGCTTATAAGGACTCATTTGCACGCAATTGTCGTGAAGCATATAAAAACTGCTTGTCTGCGTTAAAATAATGGTTAATATGCAGTTTGCATTTTCTTATGAGAGAATGATCCAAACCTGAATGTTATAGTAAGAGTAGACTTACCTTTGTGAAATAAAACAATTTTGCCTTTAAGGACTTATTTACACCTAATTGTCGTAAAACATGTGAAAACTGCTTGTCTGCGTGAAAATGATAGTAAATATGCAGTTTGCATTTTCTTATGAGGGAATGATCCTAACCTGAATGTTATAGTGTAAATAGACTCACCCTCATGAAATAAAGCACTTTTGCCTATAAGGCCTTATTTGCACCTAATTGTCGTAAAGCATGTAAAAACTGCTTGTCAGCGTTAAAATAATGGTTAATATGCAGTTTGCATTTTCTAATGAGAGAAATATCCAAACCTGAATGTTATAGTGTAAATAGACTTACCTTAATGAAATAAAGCAATTTTGCCTATAAGGACTCATTTGCCCCTAATTGTCATAAAGCATGTAAAAACTGCTTGTATGCGTTAAAATAATGGTTAATATGCAGTTTGCATTTTCTTATGAGAGAATGATCCAAACCTGAATGTTATAGTGAAAATAGACTTACCTTTGTGAAATAAAACAATTTTGCCTTTAAGGACTTATTTCCACCTAATTGTCGTAAAACATGTGAAAACTGCTTGTCTGCGTGAAAATGATAGTAAATATGCAGTTTGCATTTTCTTATGAGAGAATGATCCAAACCTGAATGTTATAGTGTAAATAGACTTACCTTAATGAAATAAAGCAATTTTGCCTATAAGGACTCATTTGCATCTAATTGTCATAAAGCATGTAAAAACTGCTTGTATGCGTTAAAATAATGGTTAATATGCAGTTTGCATTTTCTTATGAGAGAATGATCCAAACCTGAATGTTATAGTGTAAATAGACTAACCCACATGAAATAAAGCAATTTTGCCTATAAAGACTCATTTGCACCTAATTGTCATAAAGCATGTAAAAACTGCTTGTATGCGTTAAAATGATAGAAAATATGCAGTTTGCATTTTCTTATGAGAGAATGATCCAAACCTGAATGTTATAGTGTAAATAGACTTACCCTCATGAAATAAAGCAATTTTGCCTATAAGGACTCATTTGCACCTAATTGTCATAAAGCTTGTAAAAACTGCTTGTATGCGTTAAAATAATGGTTATTATGCCGTTTGCATTTTCTTATGAGAGAATTATCCAAACCTGAAAGTTATAGTGCAAATAGACTTACCTTTGTAAAATAAAGCAATTTTGCCTATAAGGACTCATTTGCACGCAATTGTCGTGAAGCATGTAAAAACTGCTTGTCTGTGTTAAAATAATGGTTAATATGCAATTTGCGTTTTCTTATGAGAGAATGATCCAAACCTGAATGTTATAGTGAAAGTAGAATTACCATAGTGAAATAAAACCATTTTTCCTTTAAGGACTTATTTGCACCTAATTGTCGTAAACCATGTAAAAACTCTTTGTCTGCGTGAAAATGATAGTCAATATTCAGTTTGCATTTTCTTATGAGAGAATGATCCAAACCTGAATGTTATAGTGTAAATAGACTTACCCTCATGAAATAAAGCAATTTTGCTTATAAGGACTCATTTGCACGCAATTGTCGTGAAGCATTTAAAAACTGCTTGTCTGCGTTAAAATAATGGTTAATATGCAGTTTGCATTTTCTTATAAGAGAATGATCCAAACCTGAATGTTATAGTGAAAGTAGACTTACCATTGTGAAATAAAACAATTTTTCCTTTAAGGACTCATTTGCACCTAATTGTCGTAAAGCATGTATAAACTGCTTGTTGCGTTAAAATAATGGTTAATATGCAGTTTGCATTTTCTTATGAGAGAATGATCCAAACCTGAATGTTATAGTGTAAATAGACTTACCTTCATGAAATAAAGCAATTTTGCCTATAAGGACCCATTTGCCTCTAATTGTCATAAAGCATGTAAAAACTGCTTGTATGCGTTAAAATAATGGTTAATATGCAGTTTGCATTTTCTTATGAGAGAATGATCCAAACCTGAATGTTATAGTGTAAATAGACTTACCCTCATGAAATAAAGCAATTTTGCTTATAAGGACTCATTTGCACGCAATTGTCGTGAAGCATGTAAAAACTGCTTGACTGCGTGAAAATAATAGGAAATGATCAGTTTGCATTATCTTTTGAGAAAATGATCCAAACCTGAATGTTATAATATAAATAGACTTACCTTTGTAAAATAATGCAATTTTGCCTATAAGGACTTATTTGCACGCAATTGTCGTGAAGCATTTAAAAACTGCTTGTCTGCGTTAAAATAATGGTTAATATGCATTTTGCATTTTCTTATGAGAGAATGATCCAACCCTGAATATTATAGTGAAAGTAGACTTACCTTAGTGAAATATAACAATTTTGCCTTTAAGGACTTAATTTCACCTTACTGTCGTAAAACATGTGAAAACTGCTTGTCTGCGTGAAAATGATAGTAAATATGCAGTTTGCATTTTCTTATGAGCGAATGATCCAAACCTGAATGTTATAGTGTAAATAGACTAACCCTCATGAAATAAAGCACTTTTGCCTATAAGGACTCATTTGCACGCAATTGTCGTAAAGCATGTAAAAACTGCTTGTCAGCGTTAAAATAATGGTTAATATGCAGTTTGCGTTTTCTTATGAGAGAATGATCCAAACCTGAATGTTATAGTGTAAATAGACTTACCTTAATGAAATAAAGCAATTTTGCCTATAAGGACTCATTTGCCCCTAATTGTCATAAAGCATGTAAAAACTGCCTGTATGCGTTAAAATAATGGTTAATATGCAGTTTGCATTTTCTTATGAGAGAATGATCCAAACCTGAATGTTATAGTGAAAATAGACTTACCTTTGTAAAATAACGCAATTTTGCCCTTAAGGACTCATTTACACGCAATTGTCGTGAAGCATGTAAAAACTGCTTGTCTGCGTTAAAATAATGGTTAATATGCAGTTTGCATTTTCTTATGAGAGAATGATCCAAACCTGAATGTTATAGTGAAAGTAGACTTACCTTTGTGGAATAAAACAATTTTGTCTTTAAGAACTTATTTCCACCTAATTGCGTAAAACATGTGAAAACTGCTTGTCTGCGTGAAAATGATAGTAAATATGCAGTTTGCATTTTCTTATGAGAGAATGATCCAAACCTGAATGTTTTAGTGTAAATAGACTTACCCTCATGAAATAAAGCAATTTTGCCTATAAAGACTCATTTGCACCTAATTGTCATAAAGCATGTAAAAACTGCTTGTATGCGTTAAAATGATAGTAAATATGCAGTTTGCATTTTCTTATGAGAGAATGATCCAAACCTGAATGTTATAGTGTAAATAGACTTACCCTCATGAAATAAAGCAATTTTGGCTATAAGGACTCATTTGCACCTAATTGTCATAAAGCTTGTAAAAACTGCGTGTATGCGTTAAAATAATAGTTAATATGCAGTTTGCATTTTCTTATGAGAGAATGATCCAAACCTGAATGTTATAGTTTAAGTAAACTTACCTTTGTAAAATAAAGCAATTTTGCCTATAAGGACTCATTTGCCCCTAATTGTCATAAAGCATGTAAAAACTGCTTGTATGCGTTAAAATAATGGTTAATATGCAGTTTGCATTTTCTTATGAGAGAATGATCCAAACCTGAATGTTATAGTGTAAATAGACTTACCCTCATGAAATAAAGCAATTTTGCCTATAAGGACTCATTTGCACCTAATTGTCATAAAGCTTGTAAAAACTGCGTGTATGCGTTAAAATAATAGTTAATATGCAGTTTGCATTTTCTTATGAGAGAATGATCCAAACCTGAATGTTATAGTGTAAATAGACTTACCTTTGCAAAATAAAGCAATTTTGCCTATAAGGACTCATTTGCACGCAATTGTCGTGAAGCATGTAAAAACTGCTTGTCTGCGTGAAAATGATAGTAAATATGCAGTTTGCATTTTCTTATGAGAGAATGATCCAAACCTGAACGCTATAGTGTAAATAGACTTACCCTCATGAAATAAAGCAATTTTGCCTATAAAGATTCATTTGCACCTAATTGTCGTAAAGCATGTGAAAACTGCTTGTCTGCGTTTAAATAATGGTTAATATGCAGTTCGCATTTTCTTATGAGAGAATGATCCAAACCTGAATGTTATAGTGTAAATAGACTTACCTTTGTAAAATAAAGCAATTTTGCCTATAAGGACTCATTTGCACCTAATTGTCGTAAAGCATGTAAAAACTGCTTGTCAGCGTTAAAATAATGGTTAATATGCAGTTTGCGTTTTCTTATGAGAGAATGATCCAAACCTGAATGTTATAGTGTAAATAGACTTACCTTAATGAAATAAAGCAATTTTGCCTATAAGGACTCATTTGCATCTAATTGTCATAAAGCATGTAAAAACTGCTTGTATGCGTTAAAATAATGGTTAATATGCAGTTTGCATTTTCTTATGAGAGAATGATCCAAACCTGAATGTTATAGTGTAAATAGACTAACCCACATGAAAAAAAGCAATTTTGCCTATAAAGACTCATTTGCACCTAATTGTCATAAAGCATGTAAAAACTGCTTGTATGCGTTAAAATGATAGAAAATATGCAGTTTGCATTTTCTTATGAGAGAATGATCCAAACCTGAATGTTATAGTGTAAATAGACTTACCCTCATGAAATAAAGCAATTTTGCCTATAAGGACTCATTTGCACCTAATTGTCATAAAGCTTGTAAAAACTGCTTGTATGCGTTAAAATAATGGTTAATATGCAGTTTGCATTTTCTTATGAGAGAATTATCCAAACCTGAATGTTATAGTGCAAATAGACTTACCTTTGTAAAATAAAGCAATTTTGCCTATAAGGACTCATTTGCACGCAATTGTCGTGAAGCATGTAAAAACTGCTTGTCTGTGTTAAAATAATGGTTAATATGCAATTTGCGTTTTCTTATGAGAGAATGATCCAAACCTGAATGTTATAGTGAAAGTAGACTTACCATTGTGAAATAAAACAATTTTTTCTTTAAGGACTTATTTGCACCTAATTGTCGTAAACCATGTAAAAACTGCTTGTCTGCGTGAAAATGATAGTCAATATTCAGTTTGCATTTTCTTATGAGAGAATGATCCAAACCTGAATGTTATAGTGTAAATAGACTTACCCTCATGAAATAAAGCAATTTTGCCTATAAGGACTCATTTGCCCCTAATTGTCATAAAGCATGTAAAAACTGCTTGTATGCGATAAAATAATAGATAATATGCAGTTTGCATTTTCTTATGAGAGAATGATCCAAACCTGAATGTTATAGTGTAAATAGACTTACCCTCATGAAATAAAGCAATTTTGCTTATAAGGACTCATTTGCACGCAATTGTCGTGAAGCATTTAAAAACTGCTTGTCTGCGTTAAAATAATGGTTAATATGCAGTTTGCATTTTCTTATGAGAGAATGATCCAAACCTGAATGTTATAGTGAAAGTAGACTTACCATTGTGAAATAAAACAATTTTTCCTTTAAGGACTCATTTGCACCTAATTGTCGTAAAGCATGTAAAAACTGCTTGTTGCGTTAAAATAATGGTTAATATGCAGTTTGCATTTTCTTATGAGAGAATGATCCAAACCTGAATGTTATAGTGTAAATAGACTTACCTTCATGAAATAAAGCAATTTTGCCTATAAGGACCCATTTGCCTCTAATTGTCATAAAGCATGTAAAAACTGCTTGTATGCGTTAAAATAATGGTTAATATGCAGTTTGCATTTTCTTATGAGAGAATGATCCAAACCTGAATGTTATAGTGTAAATAGACTTACCCTCATGAAATAAAGCAATTTTGCTTATAAGGACTCATTTGCACGCAATTGTCGTGAAGCATGTAAAAACTGCTTGACTGCGTGAAAATAATAGGAAATGATCAGTTTGCATTATCTTTTGAGAAAATGATCCAAACCTGAATGTTATAATATAAATAGACTTACCTTTGTAAAATAAAGCAATTTTGCCTATAAGGACTTATTTGCACGCAATTGTCGTGAAGCATTTAAAAACTGCTTGTCTGCGTTAAAATAATGGTTAATATGCATTTTGCATTTTCTTATGAGAGAATGATCCAATCCTGAATATTATAGTGAAAGTAGACTTACCTTAGTGAAATATAACAATTTTGCCTTTAAGGACTTAATTTCACCTTACTGTCGTAAAACATGTGAAAACTGCTTGTCTGCGTGAAAATGATAGTAAATATGCAGTTTGCATTTTCTAATGAGCGAATGATCCAAACCTGAATGTTATAGTGTAAATAGACTAACCCTCATGAAATAAAGCACTTTTGCCTATAAGGACTCATTTGCACGCAATTGTCGTAAAGCATGTAAAAACTGCTTGTCAGCGTTAAAATAATGGTTAATATGCAGTTTGCGTTTTCTTATGAGAGAATGATCCAAACCTGAATGTTATAGTGTAAATAGACTTACCTTAATGAAATAAAGCAATTTTGCCTATAAGGACTCATTTGCCCCTAATTGTCATAAAGCATGTAAAAACTGCCTGTATGCGTTAAAATAATGGTGAATATGCAGTTTGCATTTTCTTATGAGAGAATGATCCAAACCTGAATGTTATAGTGAAAATAGACTTACCTTTGTAAAATAACGCAATTTGGCCCTTAAGGACTCATTTACACGCAATTGTCGTGAAGCATGTAAAAACTGCTTGTCTGCGTTAAAATAATGGTTAATATGCAGTTTGCATTTTCTTATGAGAGAATGATCCAAACCTGAATGTTATAGTGAAAGTAGACTTACCTTTGTGGAATAAAACAATTTTGTCTTTAAGAATTTATTTCCACCTAATTGCGTAAAACATGTGAAAACTGCTTGTCTGCGTGAAAATGATAGTAAATATGCAGTTTGCATTTTCTTATGAGAGAATGATCCAAACCTGAATGTTTTAGTGTAAATAGACTTACCCTCATGAAATAAAGCAATTTTGCTTATAAGGACTCATTTGCACGCAATTGTCGTGAAGCATTTAAAAACTGCTTGTCTGCGTTAAAATAATGGTTAATATGCAGTTTGCATTTTCTTATGAGAGAATGATCCAAACCTTAATGTTATAGTGAAAGTAGACTTACCATTGTGAAATAAAACAATTTTTCCTTTAAGGACTCATTTGCACCTAATTGTCGTAAAGCATGTAAAAACTGCTTGTTGCGTTAAAATAATGGTTAATATGCAGTTTGCATTTTCTTATGAGAGAATGATCCAAACCTGAATGTTATAGTGTAAATAGACTTACCTTCATGAAATAAAGCAATTTTGCCTATAAGGACCCATTTGCCTCTAATTGTCATAAAGCATGTAAAAACTGCGTGTATGCGTTAAAATAATGGTTAATATGCAGTTTGCATTTTCTTATGAGAGAATGATCCAAACCTGAATGTTATAGTGTAAATAGACTTACCCTCATGAAATAAAGCAATTTTGCTTATAAGGACTCATTTGCACGCAATTGTCGTGAAGCATGTAAAAACTGCTTGACTGCGTGAAAATAATAGGAAATGATCAGTTTGCATTATCTTTTGAGAAAATTATCCAAACCTGAATGTTATAATATAAATAGACTTACCTTTGTAAAATAAAGCAATTTTGCCTATAAGGACTTATTTGCACGCAATTGTCGTGAAGCATTTAAAAACTGCTTGTCTGCGTTAAAATAATGGTTAATATGCATTTTGCATTTTCTTATGAGAGAATGATCCAATCCTGAATATTATAGTGAAAGTAGACTTACCTTAGTGAAATATAACAATTTTGCCTTTAAGGACTTAATTTCACCTTACTGTCGTAATACATGTGAAAACTGCTTGTCTGCGTGAAAATGATAGTAAATATGCAGTTTGCATTTTCTTATGAGCGAATGATCCAAACCTGAATGTTATAGTGTAAATAGACTAACCCTCATGAAATAAAGCACTTTTGCCTATAAGGACTCATTTGCACGCAATTGTCGTAAAGCATGTAAAAACTGCTTGTCAGCTTTAAAATAATGGTTAATATGCAGTTTGCGTTTTCTTATGAGAGAATGATCCAAACCTGAATGTTATAGTGTAAATAGACTTACCTTAATGAAATAAAGCAATTTTGCCTATAAGGACTCATTTGCCCCTAATTGTCATAAAGCATGTAAAAACTGCCTGTATGCGTTAAAATAATGGTTAATATGCAGTTTGCATTTTCTTATGAGAGAATGATCCAAACCTGAATGTTATAGTGAAAATAGACTTACCTTTGTAAAATAACGCAATTTTGCCCTTAAGGACTCATTTACACGCAATTGTCGTGAAGCATGTAAAAACTGCTTGTCTGCGTTAAAATAATGGTTAATATGCAGTTTGCATTTTCTTATGAGAGAATGATCCAAACCTGAATGTTATAGTGAAAGTAGACTTACCTTTGTGGAATAAAACAATTTTGTCTTTAAGAATTTATTTCCACCTAATTGCGTAAAACATGTGAAAACTGCTTGTCTGCGTGAAAATGATAGTAAATATGCAGTTTGCATTTTCTTATGAGAGAATGATCCAAACCTGAATGTTATAGTGTAAATAGACTTACCCTCATGAAATAAAGCAATTTTGCTTATAAGGACTCATTTGCACGCAATTGTCGTGAAGCATTTAAAAACTGCTTGTCTGCGTTAAAATAATGGTTAATATGCAGTTTGCATTTTCTTATGAGAGAATGATCCAAACCTGAATGTTATAGTGAAAGTAGACTTACCATTGTGAAATAAAACAATTTTTCCTTTAAGGACTCATTTGCACCTAATTGTCGTAAAGCATGTAAAAACTGCTTGTTGCGTTAAAATATTGGTTAATATGCAGTTTGCATTTTCTTATGAGAGAATGATCCAAACCTGAATGTTATAGTGTAAATAGACTAACCTTCATGAAATAAAGCAATTTTGCCTATAAGGACCCATTTGCCTCTAATTGTCATAAAGCATGTAAAAACTGCTTGTATGCGTTAAAATAATGGTTAATATGCAGTTTGCATTTTCTTATGAGAGAATGATCCAAACCTGAATGTTATAGTGTAAATAGACTTACCCTCATGAAATAAAGCAATTTTGCTTATAAGGACTCATTTGCACGCAATTGTCGTGAAGCATGTAAAAACTGCTTGACTGCGTGAAAATAATAGGAAATGATCAGTTTGCATTATCTTTTGAGAAAATGATCCAAACCTGAATGTTATAATATAAATAGACTTACCTTTGTAAAATAAAGCAATTTTGCCTATAAGGACTTATTTGCACGCAATTGTCGTGAAGCATTTAAAAACTGCTTGTCTGCGTTAAAATAATGGTTAATATGCAGTTTGCATTTTCTTATGAGAGAATGATCCAACCCTGAATATTATAGTGAAAGTAGACTTACCTTTGTGAAATATAACAATTTTGCCTTTAAGGACTTAATTTCACCTTATTGTCGTAAAACATGTGAAAACTGCTTGTCTGCGTGAAAATGATAGTAAATATGCAGTTTGCATTTTCTTATGAGCGAATGATCCAAACCTGAATGTTATAGTGTAAATTGACTAACCCTCATGAAATAAAGCACTCTTGCCTATAAGGACTCATTTGCACCTAATTGTCGTAAAGCATGTAAAAACTGCTTGTCAGCGTTAAAATAATGGTTAATATGCAGTTTGCGTTTTCTTATGAGAGAATGATCCAAACCTGAATGTTATAGTGTAAATAGACTTACCTTAATGAAATAAAGCAATTTTGCCTATAAGGACTCATTTGCCCCTAATTGTCATAAAGCATGTAAAAACTGCCTGTATGCGTTAAAATAATGGTTAATATGCAGTTTGCATTTTCTTATGAGAGAATGATCCAAACCTGAATGTTATAGTGAAAATAGACTTACCTTTGTAAAATAACGCAATTTTGCCCTTAAGGACTCATTTGCACGCAATTGTCGTGAAGCATGTAAAAACTGCTTGTCTGCGTTAAAATAATGGTTAATATGCAGTTTGCATTTTCTTATGAGAGAATGATCCAAACCTGAATGTTATAGTGAAAGTAGACATACCTTTGTGGAATAAAACAATTTTGTCTTTAAGAACTTATTTCCACCTAATTGCGTAAAACATGTGAAAACTGCTTGTCTGCGTGAAAATGATTGTAAATATGCAGTTTGCATTTTCTTATGAGAGAATGATCTAAACCTGAATGTTTTAGTGTAAATAGACTTACCCTCATGAAATAAAGCAATTTTGCCTATAAAGACTCATTTGCACCTAATTGTCATAAAGCATGTAAAAACTGCTTGTATGCGTTAAAATGATAGTAAATATGCAGTTTGCATTTTCTTATGAGAGAATGATCCAAACCTGAATGTTATAGTGTAAATAGACTTACCCTCATGAAATAAAGCAATTTTGCCTATAAGGACTCATTTGCACCTAATTGTCATAAAGCTTGTAAAAACTGCGTGTATGCGTTAAAATAATAGTTAATATGCAGTTTGCATTTTCTTATGAGAGAATGATCCAAACCTGAATGTTATAGTGTAAATAGACTTACCTTTGTAAAATAAAGCAATTTTGCCTATAAGGACTCATTTGCACGCAATTGTCGTGAAGCATGTAAAAACTGCTTGTCTGCGTGAAAATGATAGTAAATATGCAGTTTGCATTTTCTTATGAGAGAATGATCCAAACCTGAACGTTATAGTGTAAATAGACTTACCCTCATGAAATAAAGCAATTTTGCCTATAAAGATTCATTTGCACCTAATTGTCGTAAAGCATGTGAAAACTGCTTGTCTGCGTTTAAATAATGGTTAATATGCAGTTTGCATTTTCTTATGAGAGAATGATCCAAACCTGAATGTTATAGTTTAAGTAAACTTACCTTTGTAAAATAAAGCAATTTTGCCTATAAGGACTCATTTGCCCCTAATTGTCATAAAGCATGTAAAAACTGCTTGTATGCGTTAAAATAATGGTTAATATGCAGTTTGCATTTTCTTATGAGAGAATGATCCAAACCTGAACGTTATAGTGTAAATAGACTTACCCTCATTAAATAAAGCAATTTTGCTTATAAGGACTCATTTGCACGCAATTGTCGTGAAGCATGTAAAAACTGCTTGACTGCGTGAGAATTATAGGAAATGATCAGTTTGCATTATCTTTTGAGAAAATGATCTAAACCTGAATGTTATAATATAAATAGACTTACCTTTGTAAAATAAAGCAATTTTGCCTATAAGGACTCATTTGCACGCAATTGTCGTGAAGCATTTAAAAACTGCTTGTCTGCGTTAAAATAATGGGTAATATGCAGTTTGCATTTTCTTATGAGAGAATGATCCAACCCTGAATATTATAGTGAAAGTAGACTTACCTTTGTGAAATTAAACAATTTTGCCTTTAAGGACATATTTCCACCTTATTGTGGTAAAACATGTGAAAACTGCTTGTCTGCGTGAAAATGATAGTTAATATGCAGTTTGCATTTTCTTATGAGAGAATGATCCAAACCTGAATGTTATAGTGTAAATAGGCTTACCCTCATGAAATAAAGCACTTTTGCCTATAAGGACTCATTTGCACCTAATTGTCGTAAAGCATGTAAAAACTGCTTGTCAGCGTTAAAATAATGGTTAATATGCAGTTTGCGTTTTCTTATGAGAGAATGATCCAAACCTGAATGTTATAGTGTAAATAGACTTACCTTAATGAAATAAAGCAATTTTGCCTATAAGGACTCATTTGCCCCAAATTGTCATAAAGCATGTAAAAACTGCCTGTATGCGTTAAAATAATGGTTAATATGCAGTTTGCATTTTCTTATGAGAGAATGATCCAAACCTGAATGTTATAGTGAAAATAGACTTACCTTTGTAAAATAACGCGATTTTGGTCTTAAGTACTCATTTGCACCCAATTGTCGTGAAGCATGTAAAAACTGCTTGTCAGCGTTAAAATAATGGTTAATATGCAGTTTGCATTTTCTTATGTGAGAGAGATTCAAACCTGAATGTTATAGTGTAAATAGACTACCCTTAATGAAATAAAGCTATTTTGCCTATAAGGACTCATTTGCCCCTAATTGTCATAAAGCATGTAAAAACTGCTTGTCTGCATTAAAATAATGGTTAATATGAACTTGCATTTTCTTATGAGAAAATGATCTAAACCTGAATGTTATAGTGAAAATAGCATAACCCTCATGAAATAAAGCAATTTTGCCTATAAGGACTCATTTGCACCTAATTGTCATAAAGCATGTAAAAACTGCTTGTATGCGTTAAAATGATAGTAAATATGCAGTTTGCATTTTCTTATGAGCGAATGATCCAAACCTGAATGTTATAGTGTAAATAGACTAACCCTCATGAAATAAAGCACTTTTGCCTATAAGGACTCATTTGCACGCAATTGTCGTAAAGCATGTAAAAACTGCTTGTCAGCGTTAAAATAATGGTTAATATGCAGTTTGCGTTTTCTTATGAAAGAATGATCCAAACCTGAATGTTATAGTGTAAATAGACTTACCTTAATGAAATAAAGCAATTTTGCCTATAAGGACTCATTTGCCCCTAATTGTCATAAAGCATGTAAAAACTGCCTGTATGCGTTAAAATAATGGTTAATATGCAGTTTGCATTTTCTTATGAGAGAATGATCCAAACCTGAATGTTATAGTGAAAATAGACTTACCTTTGTAAAATAACGCAATTTTGCCCTTAAGGACTCATTTACACGCAATTGTCGTGAAGCATGTAAAAACTGCTTGTCTGCGTTAAAATAATGGTTAATATGCAGTTTGCATTTTCTTATGAGAGAATGATCCAAACCTGAATGTTATAGTGAAAGTAGACTTACCTTTGTGGAATAAAACAATTTTGTCTTTAAGAATTTATTTCCACCTAATTGCGTAAAACATGTGAAAACTGCTTGTCTGCGTGAAAATGATAGTAAATATGCAGTTTGCATTTTCTTATAAGAGAATGATCCAAACCTGAATGTTTTAGTGTAAATAGACTTACCCTCATGAAATAAAGCAATTTTGCCTATAAAGATTCATTTGCACCTAATTGTCATAAAGCATGTAAAAACTGCTTGTATGCGTTAAAATGATAGTAAATATGCAGTTTGCATTTTCTTATGAGAGAATGATCCAAACCTGAATGTTATAGTGTAAATAGACTTACCCTCATGAAATAAAGCAATTTTGCCTATAAGGACTCATTTGCACCTAATTGTCATAAAGCTTGTAAAAACTGCGTGTATGCGTTAAAATAATAGTTAATATGCAGTTTGCATTTTCTTATGAGAGAATGATCCAAACCTGAATGTTATAGTGTAAATAGACTTACCTTTGTAAAATAAAGCAATTTTGCCTATAAGGACTCATTTGCACGATATTGTCGTGAAGCATGTAAAAACTGCTTGTCTGCGTGAAAATGATAGTAAATATGCAGTTTGCATTTTCTTATGAGAGAATGATCCAAACCTGAACGTTATAGTGTAAATAGACTTACCCTCATGAAATAAAGCAATTTTGCCTATAAAGATTCATTTGCACCTAATTGTCGTAAAGCATGTGAAAACTGCTTGTCTGCGTTTAAATAATGGTTAATATGCAGTTCGCATTTTCTTATGAGAGAATGATCCAAACCTGAATGTTATAGTGTAAATAGACTTACCTTTGTAAAATAAAGCAATTTTGCCTATAAGGACTCATTTGCACCTAATTGTCGTAAAGCATGTAAAAACTGCTTGTCAGCGTTAAAATAATGGTTAATATGCAGTTTGCGTTTTCTTATGAGAGAATGATCCAAACCTGAATGTTATAGTGTAAATAGACTTACCTTAATGAAATAAAGCAATTTTGCCTATAAGGACTCATTTGCATCTAATTGTCATAAAGCATGTAAAAACTGCTTGTATGCGTTAAAATAATGGTTAATATGCAGTTTGCATTTTCTTATGAGAGAATGATCCAAACCTGAATGTTATAGTGTAAATAGACTAACCCACATGAAATAAAGCAATTTTGCCTATAAAGACTCATTTGCACCTAATTGTCATAAAGCATGTAAAAACTGCTTGTATGCGTTAAAATGATAGAAAATATGCAGTTTGCATTTTCTTATGAGAGAATGATCCAAACCTGAATGTTATAGTGTAAATAGACTTACCCTCATGAAATAAAGCAATTTTGCCTATAAGGACTCATTTGCACCTAATTGTCATAAAGCTTGTAAAAACTGCTTGTATGCGTTAAAATAATGGTTAATATGCAGTTTGCATTTTCTTATGAGAGAATTATCCAAACCTGAATGTTATAGTGCAAATAGACTTACCTTTGTAAAATAAAGCAATTTTGCCTATAAGGACTCATTTGCACGCAATTGTCGTGAAGCATGTAAAAACTGCTTGTCTGTGTTAAAATAATGGTTATTATGCAATTTGCGTTTTCTTATGAGAGAATGATCCAAACCTGAATGTTATAGTGAAAGTAGACTTACCATTGTGAAATAAAACAATTTTTTCTTTAAGGACTTATTTGCACCTAATTGTCGTAAACCATGTAAAAACTGCTTGTCTGCGTGAAAATGATAGTCAATATTCAGTTTGCATTTTCTTATGAGAGAATGATCCAAACCTGAATGTTATAGTGTAAATAGACTTACCCTTATGAAATAAAGCAATTTTGCCTATAAGGACTCATTTGCCCCTAATTGTCATAAAGCATGTAAACACTGCTTGTATGCGTTAAAATAATAGATAATATGCAGTTTGCATTTTCTTATGAGAGAATGATCCAAACCTGAATGTTATAGTGTAAATAGACTTACCCTCATGAAATAAAGCAATTTTGCTTATAAGGACTCATTTGCACGCAATTGTCGTGAAGCATTTAAAAACTGCTTGTCTGCGTTAAAATAATGGTTAATATGCAGTTTGCATTTTCTTATGAGAGAATGATCCAAACCTGAATGTTATAGTGAAAGTAGACTTACCATTGTGAAATAAAACAATTTTTCCTTTAAGGACTCATTTGCACCTAATTGTCGTAAAGCATGTAAAAACTGCTTGTTGCGTTAAAATAATGGTTAATATGCAGTTTGCATTTTCTTATGAGAGAATGATCCAAACCTGAATGTTATAGTGTAAATAGACTAACCTTCATGAAATAAAGCAATTTTGCCTATAAGGACCCATTTGCCTCTAATTGTCATAAAGCATGTAAAAACTGCTTGTATGCGTTAAAATAATGGTTAATATGCAGTTTGCATTTTCTTATGAGAGAATGATCCAAACCTGAATGTTATAGTGTAAATAGACTTACCCTCATGAAATAAAGCAATTTTGCTTATAAGGACTCATTTGCACGCAATTGTCGTGAAGCATGTAAAAACTGCTTGACTGCGTGAAAATAATAGGAAATGATCAGTTTGCATTATCTTTTGAGAAAATGATCCAAACCTGAATGTTATAATATAAATAGACTTACCTTTGTAAAATAAAGCAATTTTGCCTATAAGGACTTATTTGCACGCAATTGTCGTGAAGCATTTAAAAACTGCTTGTCTGCGTTAAAATAATGGTTAATATGCAGTTTGCATTTTATTATGAGAGAATGATCCAACCCTGAATATTATAGTGAAAGTAGACTTACCTTTGTGAAATATAACAATTTTGCCTTTAAGGACTTAATTTCACCTTATTGTCGTAAAACATGTGAAAACTGCTTGTCTGCGTGAAAATGATAGTAAATATGCAGTTTGCATTTTCTTATGAGCGAATGATCCAAACCTGAATGTTATAGTGTAAATAGACTAACCCTCATGAAATAAAGCACTCTTGCCTATAAGGACTCATTTGCACCTAATTGTCGTAAAGCATGTAAAAACTGCTTGTCAGCGTTAAAATAATGGTTATTATGCAGTTTGCGTTTTCTTATGAGAGAATGATCCAAACCTGAATGTTATAGTGTAAATAGACTTACCTTAATGAAATAAAGCAATGTTGCCTATAAGGACTCATTTGCCCCTAATTGTCATAAAGCATGTAAAAACTGCCTGTATGCGTTAAAATAATGGTTAATATGCAGTTTGCATTTTCTTATGAGAGAATGATCCAAACCTGAATGTTATAGTGTAAATAGACTTACCCTCATGAAATAAAGCAATTTTGCCTATAAGGACTCATTTGCACCTAATTGTCATAAAGCTTGTAAAAACTGCGT
The DNA here is from genome assembly GCA_963575645.1 of Xanthostigma xanthostigma. Taxonomy (NCBI): domain Eukaryota; kingdom Metazoa; phylum Arthropoda; class Insecta; order Raphidioptera; family Raphidiidae; genus Xanthostigma; species Xanthostigma xanthostigma. The sequence continues at coordinate 32,209,678 of OY754470.1, read as the reverse complement.
GTATGCGTTAAAATAATAGTTAATATGCAGTTTGCATTTTCTTATGAGAGAATGATCCAAACCTGAATGTTATAGTGTAAATAGACTTACCTTTGTAAAATAAAGCAATTTTGCCTATAAGGACTCATTTGCACGCAATTGTCGTGAAGCATGTAAAAACTGCTTGTCTGCGTGAAAATGATAGTAAATATGCAGTTTGCATTTTCTTATGAGAGAATGATCCAAACCTGAACGTTATAGTGTAAATAGACTTACCCTCATGAAATAAAGCAATTTTGCCTATAAAGATTCATTTGCACCTAATTGTCGTAAAGCATGTGAAAACTGCTTGTCTGCGTTTAAATAATGGTTAATATGCAGTTTGCATTTTCTTATGAGAGAATGATCCAAACCTGAATGTTATAGTTTAAGTAAACTTACCTTTGTAAAATAAAGCAATTTTGCCTATAAGGACTCATTTGCCCCTAATTGTCATAAAGCATGTAAAAACTGCTTGTATGCGTTAAAATAATGGTTAATATGCAGTTTGCATTTTCTTATGAGAGAATGATCCAAACCTGAACGTTATAGTGTAAATAGACTTACCCTCATGAAATAAAGCAATTTTGCCTATAAGGACTCATTTGCACCTAATTGTCGTAAAGCATGTAAAAACTGCTTGTTGCGTTAAAATAATGGTTAATATGCAGTTTGCATTTTCTTATGAGAGAATGATCCAAACCTGAATGTTATAGTGTAAATAGACTTACCCTCATTAAATAAAGCAATTTTGCTTATAAGGACTCATTTGCACGCAATTGTCGTGAAGCATGTAAAAACTGCTTGACTGCGTGAAAATTATAGGAAATGATCAGTTTGCATTATCTTTTGAGAAAATGATCTAAACCTGAATGTTATAATATAAATAGACTTACCTTTGTAAAATAAAACAATTTTGCCTATAAGGACTCATTTGCACGCAATTGTCGTGAAGCATTTAAAAACTGCTTGTCTGCGTTAAAATAATGGTTAATATGCAGTTTGCATTTTCTTATGAGAGAATGATCCAACCCTGAATATTATAGTGAAAGTAGACTTACCTTTGTGAAATTAAACAATTTTGCCTTTAAGGACATATTTCCACCTTATTGTGGTAAAACATGTGAAAACTGCTTGTCTGCGTGAAAATGATAGTTAATATGCAGTTTGCATTTTCTTATGAGAGAATGATCCAAACCTGAATGTTATAGTGTAAATAGACTTACCCTCATGAAATAAAGCACTTTTGCCTATAAGGACTCATTTGCACCTAATTGTCGTAAAGCATGTAAAAACTGCTTGTCAGCGTTAAAATAATGGTTAATATGCAGTTTGCGTTTTCTTATGAGAGAATGATCCAAACCTGAATGTTATAGTGTAAATAGACTTACCTTAATGAAATAAAGCAATTTTGCCTATAAGGACTCATTTGCCCCAAATTGTCATAAAGCATGTAAAAACTGCCTGTATGCGTTAAAATAATGGTTAATATGCAGTTTGCATTTTCTTATAAGAGAATGATCCAAACCTGAATGTTATAGTGAAAATAGACTTACCTTTGTAAAATAACGCGATTTTGGTCTTAAGTACTCATTTGCACGCAATTGTCGTGAAGCATGTAAAAACTGCTTGTCAGCGTTAAAATAATGGTTAATATGCAGTTTGCATTTTCTTATGTGAGAGAGATTCAAACCTGAATGTTATAGTGTAAATAGACTAACCTTAATGAAATAAAGCTATTTTGCCTATAAGGACTCATTTGCCCCTAATTGTCATAAAGCATGTAAAAACTGCTTGTCTGCGTTAAAATAATGGTTAATATGCAGTTTGCATTTTCTTATGAGAAAATGATCCAAACCTGAATGTTATAGTGAAAATAGCATTACCCTCATGAAATAAAGCAATTTTGCCTATAAGGACTCATTTGCACCTAATTGTCATAAAGCATGTAAAAACTGTTTGTATGCGTTAAAATGATAGTAAATATGCAGTTTGCATTTTCTTATGAGAGAATGATCCAAACCTAAATGTTATAGTGTAAATAGACTAACCCTCATGAAATAAAGCAATTTTGCCTATAAGGACTCATTTGCACCTAATTGTCATAAAGCTTGTAAAAACTGCTTGTATGCGTTAAAATAATCGTTAATATGCAGTTTGCATTTTCTTATGAGAGAATGATCCAAACCTGAATGTTATAGTTTAAGTATACTTACCTTTGTAAAATAAAGCTATTTTGCCTATAAGGACTCATTTGCACCTAATTGTCGTAAAGCATGTAAAAACTGCTTGTCAGCGTTAAAATAATGGTTAATATGCAGTTTGCATTTTCTTATGAGAGAATGATCCAAACCTGAATGTTATAGTGTAAATAGACTAACGTTCATGAAATAAAGCACTTTTGCCTATAAGGACTCATTTGCACCTAATTGTCGTAAAGCATGTAAAAACTGCTTGTGTGCGTTAAAATAATGGTTAATATGCAGTTTGCATTTTCTTATGTGAGAGAGATTCAAACCTGAATGTTATAGTGTAAATAGACTAACCTTAATGAAATAAAGCTATTTTGCCTATAAGGACTCATTTGCCCCTAATTGTCATAAAGCATGTAAAAACTGCTTGTCTGCGTTAAAATAATGGTTAATATGCAGTTTGCATTTTCTTATGAGAAAATGATCCAAACCTGAATGTTATAGTGAAAATAGCATTACCCTCATGAAATAAAGCAATTTTGCCTATAAGGACTCATTTGCACCTAATTGTCATAAAGCATGTAAAAACTGTTTGTATGCGTTAAAATGATAGTAAATATGCAGTTTGCATTTTCTTATGAGAGAATGATCCAAACCTAAATGTTATAGTGTAAATAGACTAACCCTCATGAAATAAAGCAATTTTGCCTATAAGGACTCATTTGCACCTAATTGTCATAAAGCTTGTAAAAACTGCTTGTATGCGTTAAAATAATCGTTAATATGCAGTTTGCATTTTCTTATGAGAGAATGATCCAAACCTGAATGTTATAGTTTAAGTATACTTACCTTTGTAAAATAAAGCTATTTTGCCTATAAGGACTCATTTGCACCTAATTGTCGTAAAGCATGTAAAAACTGCTTGTCAGCGTTAAAATAATGGTTAATATGCAGTTTGCATTTTCTTATGAGAGAATGATCCAAACCTGAATGTTATAGTGTAAATAGACTAACGTTCATGAAATAAAGCACTTTTGCCTATAAGGACTCATTTGCACCTAATTGTCGTAAAGCATGTAAAAACTGCTTGTGTGCGTTAAAATAATGGTTAATATGCAGTTTGCATTTTCTTATGAGAGAATGATCCAAACCTGAATGTTATAGTGAAAATAGCATTACCCTCATGAAATAAAGCAATTTTGCCTATAAGGACTCATTTGCACCTAATTGTCATAAAGCATGTAAAAACTGTTTGTATGCGTTAAAATGATAGTAAATATGCAGTTTGCATTTTCTTATGAGAGAATGATCCAAACCTGAATGTTATAGTGTAAATAGACTTACCTTTGTAAAATAAAGCAATTTTGCCTAAAAGGACTCATTTGCCCCTAATTGTCATAAAGCATGTAAAAACTGCTTGTGTGCGTTAAAATAATGGTTAATATGCAGTTTGCATTTTCTTATGAGAGAATGATCTAAACCTGAATGTTATAGTGAAAATAGACTTACCTTTGTAAAATAACGCAATTTTGCCTATAAGGACTCATTTGCACGCAATTGTCGTGAAGCATGTAAAAACTGCTTGTCTGCGTTAAAATAAGGGTTAATATGCAGTTTACATTTTCTTATGAGAGAATGATCCAAACCTGAATGTTATAGTGTAAATAGACTTACCTTCATGAAATAAAGCAATTTTGCCTATAAAGACTCATTTGCCCCTAATTGTCATAAAGCATGTAAAAACTGCTTGTATGCGTTAAAATAATGGTTAAAATGCTGTTTGCATTTCCTTATGAGAGAATGATCCAAACCTGAATGTTATAGTGTAAATAGACTTACCTTTGTAAAATAAAGCAATTTTGCCTATAAGGACTCATTTGCATACAATTGTCGTGAAGCATGTAAAAACTGCTTGTCTGCGTTAAAATAATGGTTAATATGCAGTTTGCATTTTGTTATGAGAGAATGATCCAACCCTGAATATTATAGTGAAAGTAGACTTACCTTTGTGAAATAAAACAATTTTGCCTATAAGGACTCATTTGCACCTAATTGTCGTAAAGCATTTAAAAACTGCTTGTCTGCGTTAAAATAATGGTTAATATGCAGTTTGCATTTTGTTATGAGAGAATGATCCAACCCTGAATATTATAGTGAAAGTAGACTTACCTTTGTGAAATAAAACAATTTTGCCTATAAGGACTCATTTGCACCTAATAATCGTAAAGCATGTAAAAACTGCTTGTTGCGTTAAAATAATGGTTAATATGCAGTTTGCATTTTCTTATGAGAGAATGATCCAAACCTGAATGTTATAGTGTAAATAGACTTACTCTCATGAAATAAAGCAATTTTGCTTATAAGGACTCATTTGCACGCAATTGTCGTGAAGCATGTAAAAACTGCTTGTCTGCGTTAAAATAATGGTTAATATGCAATTTGCATTTTTTATGAGAGAATGATCCAACCCTGAATATTATAGTGAAAGTAGACTTACCTTTGTGAAATAAAACAATTTTGCCTATAAGGACTCATTTGCACCTAATTGTCGTAAAGCATGTAAAAACTGCTTGTTGCGTTAAAATAATGGTTAATATGCAGTTTGCATTTTCTTATGAGAGAATGATCCAAACCTGAATGTTATAGTGAAAATAGACTTACCTTTGTAAAATAACGCAATTTTGCCCTTAAGGACTCATTTGCACGCAATTGTCGTGAAGCATGTAAAAACTGCTTGTCTGCGTTAAAATAATGGTTAATATGCAGTTTGCATTTTCTTATGAGAGAATGATCCAAACCTGAATGTTATAGTGAAAGTAGACATACCTTTGTGGAATAAAACAATTTTGTCTTTAAGAACTTATTTCCACCTAATTGCGTAAAACATGTGAAAACTGCTTGTCTGCGTGAAAATGATAGTAAATATGCAGTTTGCATTTTCTTATGAGAGAATGATCCAAACCTGAATGTTTTAGTGTAAATAGACTTACCCTCATGAAATAAAGCAATTTTGCCTATAAAGACTCATTTGCACCTAATTGTCATAAAGCATCTAAAAACTGCTTGTATGCGATAAAATGATAGTAAATATGCAGTTTGCATTTTCTTATGAGAGAATGATCCAAACCTGAATGTTATAGTGTAAATAGACTTACCCTCATGAAATAAAGCAATTTTGCCTATAAGGACTCATTTGCACCTAATTGTCATAAAGCTTGTAAAAACTGCGTGTATGCGTTAAAATAATAGTTAATATGCAGTTTGCATTTTTTTATGAGAGAATGATCCAAACCTGAATGTTATAGTGTAAATAGACTTGATTTTGTAAAATAAAGCAATTTTGCCTATAAGGACTCATTTGCACGCAATTGTCGTGAAGCATGTAAAAACTGCTTGTCTGCGTGAAAATGATAGTAAATATGCAGTTTGCATTTTCTTATGAGAGAATGATCCAAACCTGAACGTTATAGTGTAAATAGACTTACCCTCATGAAATAAAGCAATTTTGCTTATAAAGATTCATTTGCACCTAATTGTCGTAAAGCATGTGAAAACTGCTTGTCTGCGTTTAAATAATGGTTAATATGCAGTTTGCATTTTCTTATGAGAGAATGATCCAAACCTGAATGTTATAGTTTAAGTAAACTTACCTTTGTAAAATAAAGCAATTTTGCCTATAAGGACTCATTTGCCCCTAATTGTCATAAAGCATGTAAAAACTGCTTGTATGCGTTAAAATAATGGTTAATATGCAGTTTGCATTTTCTTATGAGAGAATGATCCAAACCTGACTGTTATAGTGTAAATAGACTTACTTTTGTAAAATAAAGCAATTTTGCCTATAAGGACTCATTTGCACGCAATTGTCGTGAAGCATGTAAAAACTGCTTGTCTGCGTGAAAATGATAGTAAATATGCAGTTTGCATTTTCTTATGAGAGAATGATCCAAACCTGAACGTTATAGTGTAAATAGACTTACCCTCATGAAATAAAGCAATTTTGCCTATAAGGACTCATTTGCACCTAATTGTCGTGAAGCATGTAAAAACTGCTTGTTGCGTTAAAATAATGGTTAATATGCAGTTTGCATTTTCTTATGAGAGAATGATCCAAACCTGAATGTTATAGTGTAAATAGACTAACCTTCATGAAATAAAGCAATTTTGCCTATAAGGACCCATTTGCCTCTAATTGTCATAAAGCATGTAAAAACTGCTTGTATGCGTTAAAATAATGGTTAATATGCAGTTAGCATTTTCTTATGAGAGAATGATCTAAACCTGAATGTTATAGTGTAAATAGACTTACCCTCATTAAATAAAGCAATTTTGCTTATAAGGACTCATTTGCACGCAATTGTCGTGAAGCATGTAAAAACTGCTTGACTGCGTGAAAATAATAGGAAATGATCAGTTTGCATTATCTTTTGAGAAAATGATCTAAACCTGAATGTTATAATATAAATAGACTTACCTTTGTAAAATAAAGCAATTTTGCCTATAAGGACTCATTTGCACGCAATTGTCGTGAAGCATTTAAAAACTGCTTGTCTGCGTTAAAATAATGGTTAATATGCAGTTTGCATTTTCTTATGAGAGAATGATCCAACCCTGAATATTATAGTGAAAGTAGACTTACCTTTGTGAAATTAAACAATTTTGCCTTTAAGGACATATTTCCACCTTATTGTGGTAAAACATGTGAAAACTGCTTGTCTGCGTGAAAATGATAGTTAATATGCAGTTTGCATTTTCTTATGAGAGAATGATCCAAACCTGAATGTTATAGTGTAAATAGACTTACCCTCATGAAATAAAGCACTTTTGCCTATAAGGACTCATTTGCACCTAATTGTCGTAAAGCATGTAAAAACTGCTTGTCAGCGTTAAAATAATGGTTAATATGCAGTTTGCGTTTTCTTATGAGAGAATGATCCAAACCTGAATGTTATAGTGTAAATAGACTTACCTTAATGAAATAAAGCAATTTTGCCTATAAGGACTCATTTGCCCCAAATTGTCATAAAGCATGTAAAAACTGCCTGTATGCGTTAAAATAATGGTTAATATGCAGTTTGCATTTTCTTATGAGAGAATGATCCAAACCTGAATGTTATAGTGAAAATAGACTTACCTTTGTAAAATAACGCGATTTTGGTCTTAAGTACTCATTTGCACGCAATTGTCGTGAAGCATGTAAAAACTGCTTGTCAGCGTTAAAATAATGGTTAATATGCAGTTTGCATTTTCTTATGTGAGAGAGATTCAAACCTGAATGTTATAGTGTAAATAGACTAACCTTAATGAAATAAAGCTATTTTGCCTATAAGGACTCATTTGCCCCTAATTGTCATAAAGCATGTAAAAACTGCTTGTCTGCATTAAAATAATGGTTAATATGAACTTGCATTTTCTTATGAGAAAATGATCCAAACCTGAATGTTATAGTGAAAATAGCATTACCCTCATGAAATAAAGCAATTTTGCCTATAAGGACTCATTTGCACCTAATTGTCATAAAGCATGTAAAAACTGTTTGTATGCGTTAAAATGATAGTAAATATGCAGTTTGCATTTTCTTATGAGAGAATGATCCAAACCTAAATGTTATAGTGTAAATAGACTAACCCTCATGAAATAAAGCAATTTTGCCTATAAGGACTCATTTGCACCTAATTGTCATAAAGCTTGTAAAAACTGCTTGTATGCGTTAAAATAATCGTTAATATGCAGTTTGCATTTTCTTATGAGAGAATGATCCAAACCTGAATGTTATAGTTTAAGTATACTTACCTTTGTAAAATAAAGCTATTTTGCCTATAAGGACTCATTTGCACCTAATTGTCGTAAAGCATGTAAAAACTGCTTGTCAGCGTTAAAATAATGGTTAATATGCAGTTTGCATTTTCTTATGAGAGAATGATCCAAACCTGAATGTTATAGTGTAAATAGACTAACGTTCATGAAATAAAGCACTTTTGCCTATAAGGACTCATTTGCACCTAATTGTCGTAAAGCATGTAAAAACTGCTTGTCAGCGTTAAAATAATGGTTAATATGCAGTTTGCATTTTTTATGAGAGAATGATCCAAACCTGAATGTTATAGTGTAAATAGACTTACCTTTGTAAAATAAAGCAATTTTGCCTAAAAGGACTCATTTGCCCCTAATTGTCATAAAGCATGTAAAAACTGCTTGTGTGCGTTAAAATAATGGTTAATATGCAGTTTGCATTTTCTTATGAGAGAATGATCTAAACCTGAATGTTATAGTGAAAATAGACTTACCTTTGTAAAATAACGCAATTTTGCCTATAAGGACTCATTTGCACGCAATTGTCGTGAAGCATGTAAAAACTGCTTGTCTGCGTTAAAATAAGGGTTAATATGCAGTTTACATTTTCTTATGAGAGAATGATCCAAACCTGAATGTTATAGTGTAAATAGACTTACCTTCATGAAATAAAGCAATTTTGCCTATAAAGACTCATTTGCCCCTAATTGTCATAAAGCATGTAAAAACTGCTTGTATGCGTTAAAATAATGGTTAAAATGCTGTTTGCATTTCCTTATGAGAGAATGATCCAAACCTGAATGTTATAGTGTAAATAGACTTACCTTTGTAAAATAAAGCAATTTTGCCTATAAGGACTCATTTGCATACAATTGTCGTGAAGCATGTAAAAACTGCTTGTCTGCGTGAAAATGATAGTAAATATGCAGTTTGCATTTTCTTATGAGAGAATGATCCAAACCTGAATGTTTTAGTGTAAATAGACTTACCCTCATGAAATAAAGCAATTTTGCCTATAAAGACTCATTTGCACCTAATTGTCATAAAGCATGTAAAAACTGCTTGTATGCGTTAAAATGATAGTAAATATGCAGTTTGCATTTTCTTATGAGAGAATGATCCAAACCTGAATATTATAGTGTAAATAGACTTACCTTCATGAAATAAAGCAATTTTGCCTATAAAGACTCATTTGCCCCTAATTGTCATAAAGCTTGTAAAAACTGCTTGTATGCGTTAAAATAATGGTTAATATGCTGTTTGCATTTCCTTATGAGAGAAAGATCCAAACCTGAATGTTATAGTGTAAATAGACTTACCTTTGTAAAATAAAGCAATTTTGCCTATAAGGACTCATTTGCATACAATTGTCGTGAAGCATGTAAAAACTGCTTGTCTGCGTTAAAATAATGGTTAATATGCAGTTTGCATTTTGTTATGAGAGAATGATCCAACCCTGAATATTATAGTGAAAGTAGACTTACCTTTGTGAAATAAAACAATTTTGCCTATAAGGACTCATTTGCACCTAATTGTCGTAAAGCATTTAAAAACTGCTTGTCTGCGTTAAAATAATGGTTAATATGCAGTTTGCATTTTGTTATGAGAGAATGATCCAACCCTGAATATTATAGTGAAAGTAGACTTACCTTTGTGAAATAAAACAATTTTGCCTATAAGGACTCATTTGCACCTAATAATCGTAAAGCATGTAAAAACTGCTTGTTGCGTTAAAATAATGGTTAATATGCAGTTTGCATTTTCTTATGAGAGAATGATCCAAACCTGAATGTTATAGTGTAAATAGACTTACTCTCATGAAATAAAGCAATTTTGCTTATAAGGACTCATTTGCACGCAATTGTCGTGAAGCATGTAAAAACTGCTTGTCTGCGTTAAAATAATGGTTAATATGCAATTTGCATTTTTTATGAGAGAATGATCCAACCCTGAATATTATAGTGAAAGTAGACTTACCTTTGTGAAATAAAACAATTTTGCCTATAAGGACTCATTTGCACCTAATTGTCGTAAAGCATGTAAAAACTGCTTGTTGCGTTAAAATAATGGTTAATATGCAGTTTGCATTTTCTTATGAGAGAATGATCCAAACCTGAATGTTATAGTGAAAATAGACTTACCTTTGTAAAATAACGCAATTTTGCCCTTAAGGACTCATTTGCACGCAATTGTCGTGAAGCATGTAAAAACTGCTTGTCTGCGTTAAAATAATGGTTAATATGCAGTTTGCATTTTCTTATGAGAGAATGATCCAAACCTGAATGTTATAGTGAAAGTAGACATACCTTTGTGGAATAAAACAATTTTGTCTTTAAGAACTTATTTCCACCTAATTGCGTAAAACATGTGAAAACTGCTTGTCTGCGTGAAAATGATAGTAAATATGCAGTTTGCATTTTCTTATGAGAGAATGATCCAAACCTGAATGTTTTAGTGTAAATAGACTTACCCTCATGAAATAAAGCAATTTTGCCTATAAAGACTCATTTGCACCTAATTGTCATAAAGCATGTAAAAACTGCTTGTATGCGTTAAAATGATAGTAAATATGCAGTTTGCATTTTCTTATGAGAGAATGATCCAAACCTGAATGTTATAGTGTAAATAGACTTACCTTCATGAAATAAAGCAATTTTGCCTATAAAGACTCATTTGCCCCTAATTGTCATAAAGCATGTAAAAACTGCTTGTATGCGTTAAAATAATGGTTAATATGCTGTTTGCATTTCCTTATGAGAGAATGATCCAAACCTGAATGTTATAGTGTAAATAGACTTACCTTTGTAAAATAAAGCAATTTTGCCTATAAGGACTCATTTGCATACAATTGTCGTGAAGCATGTAAAAACTGCTTGTCTGCGTTAAAATAATGGTTAATATGCAGTTTGCATTTTGTTATGAGAGAATGATCCAACCCTGAATATTATAGTGAAAGTAGACTTACCTTTGTGAAATAAAACAATTTTGCCTATAAGGACTCATTTGCACCTAATTGTCGTAAAGCATTTAAAAACTGCTTGTCTGCGTTAAAATAATGGTTAATATGCAGTTTGCATTTTGTTATGAGAGAATGATCCAACCCTGAATATTATAATGAAAGTAGACTTACCTTTGTGAAATAAAACAATTTTGCCTATAAGGACTCATTTGCACCTAATAATCGTAAAGCATGTAAAAACTGCTTGTTGCGTTAAAATAATGGTTAATATGCAGTTTGCATTTTCTTATGAGAGAATGATCCAAACCTGAATGTTATAGTGTAAATAGACTTACTCTCATGAAATAAAGCAATTTTGCTTATAAGGACTCATTTGCACGCAATTGTCGTGAAGCATGTAAAAACTGCTTGTCTGCGTTAAAATAATGGTTAATATGCAATTTGCATTTTTTATGAGAGAATGATCCAACCCTGAATATTATAGTGAAAGTAGACTTACCTTTGTGAAATAAAACAATTTTGCCTATAAGGACTCATTTGCACCTAATTGTCGTAAAGCATGTAAAAACTGCTTGTTGCGTTAAAATAATGGTTAATATGCAGTTTGCATTTTCTTATGAGAGAATGATCCAAACCTGAATGTTATAGTGAAAATAGACTTACCTTTGTAAAATAACGCAATTTTGCCCTTAAGGACTCATTTGCACGCAATTGTCGTGAAGCATGTAAAAACTGCTTGTCTGCGTTAAAATAATGGTTAATATGCAGTTTGCATTTTCTTATGAGAGAATGATCCAAACCTGAATGTTATAGTGAAAGTAGACTTACCATTGTGAAATAAAACAATTTTTTCTTTAAGGACTTATTTGCACCTAATTGTCGTAAACCATGTAAAAACTGCTTGTCTGCGTGAAAATGATAGTCAATATTCAGTTTGCATTTTCTTATGAGAGAATGATCCAAACCTGAATGTTATAGTGTAAATAGACTTACCCTTATGAAATAAAGCAATTTTGCCTATAAGGACTCATTTGCCCCTAATTGTCATAAAGCATGTAAACACTGCTTGTATGCGTTAAAATAATAGATAATATGCAGTTTGCATTTTCTTATGAGAGAATGATCCAAACCTGAATGTTATAGTGTAAATAGACTTACCCTCATGAAATAAAGCAATTTTGCTTATAAGGACTCATTTGCACGCAATTGTCGTGAAGCATTTAAAAACTGCTTGTCTGCGTTAAAATAATGGTTAATATGCAGTTTGCATTTTCTTATGAGAGAATGATCCAAACCTGAATGTTATAGTGAAAGTAGACTTACCATTGTGAAATAAAACAATTTTTCCTTTAAGGACTCATTTGCACCTAATTGTCGTAAAGCATGTAAAAACTGCTTGTTGCGTTAAAATAATGGTTAATATGCAGTTTGCATTTTCTTATGAGAGAATGATCCAAACCTGAATGTTATAGTGTAAATAGACTAACCTTCATGAAATAAAGCAATTTTGCCTATAAGGACCCATTTGCCTCTAATTGTCATAAAGCATGTAAAAACTGCTTGTATGCGTTAAAATAATGGTTAATATGCAGTTTGCATTTTCTTATGAGAGAATGATCCAAACCTGAATGTTATAGTGTAAATAGACTTACCCTCATGAAATAAAGCAATTTTGCTTATAAGGACTCATTTGCACGCAATTGTCGTGAAGCATGTAAAAACTGCTTGACTGCGTGAAAATAATAGGAAATGATCAGTTTGCATTATCTTTTGAGAAAATGATCCAAACCTGAATGTTATAATATAAATAGACTTACCTTTGTAAAATAATGCAATTTTGCCTATAAGGACTTATTTGCACGCAATTGTCGTGAAGCATTTAAAAACTGCTTGTCTGCGTTAAAATAATGGTTAATATGCAGTTTGCATTTTATTATGAGAGAATGATCCAACCCTGAATATTATAGTGAAAGTAGACTTACCTTTGTGAAATATAACAATTTTGCCTTTAAGGACTTAATTTCACCTTATTGTCGTAAAACATGTGAAAACTGCTTGTCTGCGTGAAAATGATAGTAAATATGCAGTTTGCATTTTCTTATGAGCGAATGATCCAAACCTGAATGTTATAGTGTAAATAGACTAACCCTCATGAAATAAAGCACTCTTGCCTATAAGGACTCATTTGCACCTAATTGTCGTAAAGCATGTAAAAACTGCTTGTCAGCGTTAAAATAATGGTTATTATGCAGTTTGCGTTTTCTTATGAGAGAATGATCCAAACCTGAATGTTATAGTGTAAATAGACTTACCTTAATGAAATAAAGCAATTTTGCCTATAAGGACTCATTTGCCCCTAATTGTCATAAAGCATGTAAAAACTGCCTGTATGCGTTAAAATAATGGTTAATATGCAGTTTGCATTTTCTTATGAGAGAATGATCCAAACCTGAATGTTATAGTGTAAATAGACTTACCCTCATGAAATAAAGCAATTTTGCCTATAAGGACTCATTTGCACCTAATTGTCATAAAGCTTGTAAAAACTGCGTGTATGCGTTAAAATAATAGTTAATATGCAGTTTGCATTTTCTTATGAGAGAATGATCCAAACCTGAATGTTATAGTGTAAATAGACTTACCTTTGTAAAATAAAGCAATTTTGCCTATAAGGACTCATTTGCACGCAATTGTCGTGAAGCATGTAAAAACTGCTTGTCTGCGTGAAAATGATAGTAAATATGCAGTTTGCATTTTCTTATGAGAGAATGATCCAAACCTGAACGTTATAGTGTAAATAGACTTACCCTCATGAAATAAAGCAATTTTGCCTATAAAGATTCATTTGCACCTAATTGTCGTAAAGCATGTGAAAACTGCTTGTCTGCGTTTAAATAATGGTTAATATGCAGTTTGCATTTTCTTATGAGAGAATGATCCAAACCTGAATGTTATAGTTTAAGTAAACTTACCTTTGTAAAATAAAGCAATTTTGCCTATAAGGACTCATTTGCCCCTAATTGTCATAAAGCATGTAAAAACTGCTTGTATGCGTTAAAATAATGGTTAATATGCAGTTTGCATTTTCTTATGAGAGAATGATCCAAACCTGAACGTTATAGTGTAAATAGACTTACCCTCATGAAATAAAGCAATTTTGCCTATAAGGACTCATTTGCACCTAATTGTCGTAAAGCATGTAAAAACTGCTTGTTGCGTTAAAATAATGGTTAATATGCAGTTTGCATTTTCTTATGAGAGAATGATCCAAACCTGAATGTTATAGTGTAAATAGACTTACCCTCATTAAATAAAGCAATTTTGCTTATAAGGACTCATTTGCACGCAATTGTCGTGAAGCATGTAAAAACTGCTTGACTGCGTGAAAATTATAGGAAATGATCAGTTTGCATTATCTTTTGAGAAAATGATCTAAACCTGAATGTTATAATATAAATAGACTTACCTTTGTAAAATAAAACAATTTTGCCTATAAGGACTCATTTGCACGCAATTGTCGTGAAGCATTTAAAAACTGCTTGTCTGCGTTAAAATAATGGTTAATATGCAGTTTGCATTTTCTTATGAGAGAATGATCCAACCCTGAATATTATAGTGAAAGTAGACTTACCTTTGTGAAATTAAACAATTTTGCCTTTAAGGACATATTTCCACCTTATTGTGGTAAAACATGTGAAAACTGCTTGTCTGCGTGAAAATGATAGTTAATATGCAGTTTGCATTTTCTTATGAGAGAATGATCCAAACCTGAATGTTATAGTGTAAATAGACTTACCCTCATGAAATAAAGCACTTTTGCCTATAAGGACTCATTTGCACCTAATTGTCGTAAAGCATGTAAAAACTGCTTGTCAGCGTTAAAATAATGGTTAATATGCAGTTTGCGTTTTCTTATGAGAGAATGATCCAAACCTGAATGTTATAGTGTAAATAGACTTACCTTAATGAAATAAAGCAATTTTGCCTATAAGGACTCATTTGCCCCAAATTGTCATAAAGCATGTAAAAACTGCCTGTATGCGTTAAAATAATGGTTAATATGCAGTTTGCATTTTCTTATAAGAGAATGATCCAAACCTGAATGTTATAGTGAAAATAGACTTACCTTTGTAAAATAACGCGATTTTGGTCTTAAGTACTCATTTGCACGCAATTGTCGTGAAGCATGTAAAAACTGCTTGTCAGCGTTAAAATAATGGTTAATATGCAGTTTGCATTTTCTTATGTGAGAGAGATTCAAACCTGAATGTTATAGTGTAAATAGACTAACCTTAATGAAATAAAGCTATTTTGCCTATAAGGACTCATTTGCCCCTAATTGTCATAAAGCATGTAAAAACTGCTTGTCTGCGTTAAAATAATGGTTAATATGCAGTTTGCATTTTCTTATGAGAAAATGATCCAAACCTGAATGTTATAGTGAAAATAGCATTACCCTCATGAAATAAAGCAATTTTGCCTATAAGGACTCATTTGCACCTAATTGTCATAAAGCATGTAAAAACTGTTTGTATGCGTTAAAATGATAGTAAATATGCAGTTTGCATTTTCTTATGAGAGAATGATCCAAACCTAAATGTTATAGTGTAAATAGACTAACCCTCATGAAATAAAGCAATTTTGCCTATAAGGACTCATTTGCACCTAATTGTCATAAAGCTTGTAAAAACTGCTTGTATGCGTTAAAATAATCGTTAATATGCAGTTTGCATTTTCTTATGAGAGAATGATCCAAACCTGAATGTTATAGTTTAAGTATACTTACCTTTGTAAAATAAAGCTATTTTGCCTATAAGGACTCATTTGCACCTAATTGTCGTAAAGCATGTAAAAACTGCTTGTCAGCGTTAAAATAATGGTTAATATGCAGTTTGCATTTTCTTATGAGAGAATGATCCAAACCTGAATGTTATAGTGTAAATAGACTAACGTTCATGAAATAAAGCACTTTTGCCTATAAGGACTCATTTGCACCTAATTGTCGTAAAGCATGTAAAAACTGCTTGTCAGCGTTAAAATAATGGTTAATATGCAGTTTGCATTTTTTATGAGAGAATGATCCAAACCTGAATGTTATAGTGTAAATAGACTTACCTTTGTAAAATAAAGCAATTTTGCCTAAAAGGACTCATTTGCCCCTAATTGTCATAAAGCATGTAAAAACTGCTTGTGTGCGTTAAAATAATGGTTAATATGCAGTTTGCATTTTCTTATGAGAGAATGATCTAAACCTGAATGTTATAGTGAAAATAGACTTACCTTTGTAAAATAACGCAATTTTGCCTATAAGGACTCATTTGCACGCAATTGTCGTGAAGCATGTAAAAACTGCTTGTCTGCGTTAAAATAAGGGTTAATATGCAGTTTACATTTTCTTATGAGAGAATGATCCAAACCTGAATGTTATAGTGTAAATAGACTTACCTTCATGAAATAAAGCAATTTTGCCTATAAAGACTCATTTGCCCCTAATTGTCATAAAGCATGTAAAAACTGCTTGTATGCGTTAAAATAATGGTTAAAATGCTGTTTGCATTTCCTTATGAGAGAATGATCCAAACCTGAATGTTATAGTGTAAATAGACTTACCTTTGTAAAATAAAGCAATTTTGCCTATAAGGACTCATTTGCATACAATTGTCGTGAAGCATGTAAAAACTGCTTGTCTGCGTTAAAATAATGGTTAATATGCAGTTTGCATTTTGTTATGAGAGAATGATCCAACCCTGAATATTATAGTGAAAGTAGACTTACCTTTGTGAAATAAAACAATTTTGCCTATAAGGACTCATTTGCACCTAATTGTCGTAAAGCATTTAAAAACTGCTTGTCTGCGTTAAAATAATGGTTAATATGCAGTTTGCATTTTGTTATGAGAGAATGATCCAACCCTGAATATTATAGTGAAAGTAGACTTACCTTTGTGAAATAAAACAATTTTGCCTATAAGGACTCATTTGCACCTAATAATCGTAAAGCATGTAAAAACTGCTTGTTGCGTTAAAATAATGGTTAATATGCAGTTTGCATTTTCTTATGAGAGAATGATCCAAACCTGAATGTTATAGTGTAAATAGACTTACTCTCATGAAATAAAGCAATTTTGCTTATAAGGACTCATTTGCACGCAATTGTCGTGAAGCATGTAAAAACTGCTTGTCTGCGTTAAAATAATGGTTAATATGCAATTTGCATTTTTTATGAGAGAATGATCCAACCCTGAATATTATAGTGAAAGTAGACTTACCTTTGTGAAATAAAACAATTTTGCCTATAAGGACTCATTTGCACCTAATTGTCGTAAAGCATGTAAAAACTGCTTGTTGCGTTAAAATAATGGTTAATATGCAGTTTGCATTTTCTTATGAGAGAATGATCCAAACCTGAATGTTATAGTGAAAATAGACTTACCTTTGTAAAATAACGCAATTTTGCCCTTAAGGACTCATTTGCACGCAATTGTCGTGAAGCATGTAAAAACTGCTTGTCTGCGTTAAAATAATGGTTAATATGCAGTTTGCATTTTCTTATGAGAGAATGATCCAAACCTGAATGTTATAGTGAAAGTAGACATACCTTTGTGGAATAAAACAATTTTGTCTTTAAGAACTTATTTCCACCTAATTGCGTAAAACATGTGAAAACTGCTTGTCTGCGTGAAAATGATAGTAAATATGCAGTTTGCATTTTCTTATGAGAGAATGATCCAAACCTGAATGTTTTAGTGTAAATAGACTTACCCTCATGAAATAAAGCAATTTTGCCTATAAAGACTCATTTGCACCTAATTGTCATAAAGCATGTAAAAACTGCTTGTATGCGATAAAATGATAGTAAATATGCAGTTTGCATTTTCTTATGAGAGAATGATCCAAACCTGAATGTTATAGTGTAAATAGACTTACCCTCATGAAATAAAGCAATTTTGCCTATAAGGACTCATTTGCACCTAATTGTCATAAAGCTTGTAAAAACTGCGTGTATGCGTTAAAATAATAGTTAATATGCAGTTTGCATTTTTTTATGAGAGAATGATCCAAACCTGAATGTTATAGTGTAAATAGACTTGATTTTGTAAAATAAAGCAATTTTGCCTATAAGGACTCATTTGCACGCAATTGTCGTGAAGCATGTAAAAACTGCTTGTCTGCGTGAAAATGATAGTAAATATGCAGTTTGCATTTTCTTATGAGAGAATGATCCAAACCTGAACGTTATAGTGTAAATAGACTTACCCTCATGAAATAAAGCAATTTTGCTTATAAAGATTCATTTGCACCTAATTGTCGTAAAGCATGTGAAAACTGCTTGTCTGCGTTTAAATAATGGTTAATATGCAGTTTGCATTTTCTTATGAGAGAATGATCCAAACCTGAATGTTATAGTTTAAGTAAACTTACCTTTGTAAAATAAAGCAATTTTGCCTATAAGGACTCATTTGCCCCTAATTGTCATAAAGCATGTAAAAACTGCTTGTATGCGTTAAAATAATGGTTAATATGCAGTTTGCATTTTCTTATGAGAGAATGATCCAAACCTGAATGTTATAGTGTAAATAGACTTACTTTTGTAAAATAAAGCAATTTTGCCTATAAGGACTCATTTGCACGCAATTGTCGTGAAGCATGTAAAAACTGCTTGTCTGCGTGAAAATGATAGTAAATATGCAGTTTGCATTTTCTTATGAGAGAATGATCCAAACCTGAACGTTATAGTGTAAATAGACTTACCCTCATGAAATAAAGCAATTTTGCCTATAAGGACTCATTTGCACCTAATTGTCGTGAAGCATGTAAAAACTGCTTGTTGCGTTAAAATAATGGTTAATATGCAGTTTGCATTTTCTTATGAGAGAATGATCCAAACCTGAATGTTATAGTGTAAATAGACTAACCTTCATGAAATAAAGCAATTTTGCCTATAAGGACCCATTTGCCTCTAATTGTCATAAAGCATGTAAAAACTGCTTGTATGCGTTAAAATAATGGTTAATATGCAGTTAGCATTTTCTTATGAGAGAATGATCTAAACCTGAATGTTATAGTGTAAATAGACTTACCCTCATTAAATAAAGCAATTTTGCTTATAAGGACTCATTTGCACGCAATTGTCGTGAAGCATGTAAAAACTGCTTGACTGCGTGAAAATAATAGGAAATGATCAGTTTGCATTATCTTTTGAGAAAATGATCTAAACCTGAATGTTATAATATAAATAGACTTACCTTTGTAAAATAAAGCAATTTTGCCTATAAGGACTCATTTGCACGCAATTGTCGTGAAGCATTTAAAAACTGCTTGTCTGCGTTAAAATAATGGTTAATATGCAGTTTGCATTTTCTTATGAGAGAATGATCCAACCCTGAATATTATAGTGAAAGTAGACTTACCTTTGTGAAATTAAACAATTTTGCCTTTAAGGACATATTTCCACCTTATTGTGGTAAAACATGTGAAAACTGCTTGTCTGCGTGAAAATGATAGTTAATATGCAGTTTGCATTTTCTTATGAGAGAATGATCCAAACCTGAATGTTATAGTGTAAATAGACTTACCCTCATGAAATAAAGCACTTTTGCCTATAAGGACTCATTTGCACCTAATTGTCGTAAAGCATGTAAAAACTGCTTGTCAGCGTTAAAATAATGGTTAATATGCAGTTTGCGTTTTCTTATGAGAGAATGATCCAAACCTGAATGTTATAGTGTAAATAGACTTACCTTAATGAAATAAAGCAATTTTGCCTATAAGGACTCATTTGCCCCAAATTGTCATAAAGCATGTAAAAACTGCCTGTATGCGTTAAAATAATGGTTAATATGCAGTTTGCATTTTCTTATGAGAGAATGATCCAAACCTGAATGTTATAGTGAAAATAGACTTACCTTTGTAAAATAACGCGATTTTGGTCTTAAGTACTCATTTGCACGCAATTGTCGTGAAGCATGTAAAAACTGCTTGTCAGCGTTAAAATAATGGTTAATATGCAGTTTGCATTTTCTTATGTGAGAGAGATTCAAACCTGAATGTTATAGTGTAAATAGACTAACCTTAATGAAATAAAGCTATTTTGCCTATAAGGACTCATTTGCCCCTAATTGTCATAAAGCATGTAAAAACTGCTTGTCTGCATTAAAATAATGGTTAATATGAACTTGCATTTTCTTATGAGAAAATGATCCAAACCTGAATGTTATAGTGAAAATAGCATTACCCTCATGAAATAAAGCAATTTTGCCTATAAGGACTCATTTGCACCTAATTGTCATAAAGCATGTAAAAACTGTTTGTATGCGTTAAAATGATAGTAAATATGCAGTTTGCATTTTCTTATGAGAGAATGATCCAAACCTAAATGTTATAGTGTAAATAGACTAACCCTCATGAAATAAAGCAATTTTGCCTATAAGGACTCATTTGCACCTAATTGTCATAAAGCTTGTAAAAACTGCTTGTATGCGTTAAAATAATCGTTAATATGCAGTTTGCATTTTCTTATGAGAGAATGATCCAAACCTGAATGTTATAGTTTAAGTATACTTACCTTTGTAAAATAAAGCTATTTTGCCTATAAGGACTCATTTGCACCTAATTGTCGTAAAGCATGTAAAAACTGCTTGTCAGCGTTAAAATAATGGTTAATATGCAGTTTGCATTTTCTTATGAGAGAATGATCCAAACCTGAATGTTATAGTGTAAATAGACTAACGTTCATGAAATAAAGCACTTTTGCCTATAAGGACTCATTTGCACCTAATTGTCGTAAAGCATGTAAAAACTGCTTGTCAGCGTTAAAATAATGGTTAATATGCAGTTTGCATTTTTTATGAGAGAATGATCCAAACCTGAATGTTATAGTGTAAATAGACTTACCTTTGTAAAATAAAGCAATTTTGCCTAAAAGGACTCATTTGCCCCTAATTGTCATAAAGCATGTAAAAACTGCTTGTGTGCGTTAAAATAATGGTTAATATGCAGTTTGCATTTTCTTATGAGAGAATGATCTAAACCTGAATGTTATAGTGAAAATAGACTTACCTTTGTAAAATAACGCAATTTTGCCTATAAGGACTCATTTGCACGCAATTGTCGTGAAGCATGTAAAAACTGCTTGTCTGCGTTAAAATAAGGGTTAATATGCAGTTTACATTTTCTTATGAGAGAATGATCCAAACCTGAATGTTATAGTGTAAATAGACTTACCTTCATGAAATAAAGCAATTTTGCCTATAAAGACTCATTTGCCCCTAATTGTCATAAAGCATGTAAAAACTGCTTGTATGCGTTAAAATAATGGTTAAAATGCTGTTTGCATTTCCTTATGAGAGAATGATCCAAACCTGAATGTTATAGTGTAAATAGACTTACCTTTGTAAAATAAAGCAATTTTGCCTATAAGGACTCATTTGCATACAATTGTCGTGAAGCATGTAAAAACTGCTTGTCTGCGTGAAAATGATAGTAAATATGCAGTTTGCATTTTCTTATGAGAGAATGATCCAAACCTGAATGTTTTAGTGTAAATAGACTTACCCTCATGAAATAAAGCAATTTTGCCTATAAAGACTCATTTGCACCTAATTGTCATAAAGCATGTAAAAACTGCTTGTATGCGTTAAAATGATAGTAAATATGCAGTTTGCATTTTCTTATGAGAGAATGATCCAAACCTGAATATTATAGTGTAAATAGACTTACCTTCATGAAATAAAGCAATTTTGCCTATAAAGACTCATTTGCCCCTAATTGTCATAAAGCTTGTAAAAACTGCTTGTATGCGTTAAAATAATGGTTAATATGCTGTTTGCATTTCCTTATGAGAGAAAGATCCAAACCAGAATGTTATAGTGTAAATAGACTTACCTTTGTAAAATAAAGCAATTTTGCCTATAAGGACTCATTTGCATACAATTGTCGTGAAGCATGTAAAAACTGCTTGTCTGCGTTAAAATAATGGTTAATATGCAGTTTGCATTTTGTTATGAGAGAATGATCCAACCCTGAATATTATAGTGAAAGTAGACTTACCTTTGTGAAATAAAACAATTTTGCCTATAAGGACTCATTTGCACCTAATTGTCGTAAAGCATTTAAAAACTGCTTGTCTGCGTTAAAATAATGGTTAATATGCAGTTTGCATTTTGTTATGAGAGAATGATCCAACCCTGAATATTATAGTGAAAGTAGACTTACCTTTGTGAAATAAAACAATTTTGCCTATAAGGACTCATTTGCACCTAATAATCGTAAAGCATGTAAAAACTGCTTGTTGCGTTAAAATAATGGTTAATATGCAGTTTGCATTTTCTTATGAGAGAATGATCCAAACCTGAATGTTATAGTGTAAATAGACTTACTCTCATGAAATAAAGCAATTTTGCTTATAAGGACTCATTTGCACGCAATTGTCGTGAAGCATGTAAAAACTGCTTGTCTGCGTTAAAATAATGGTTAATATGCAATTTGCATTTTTTATGAGAGAATGATCCAACCCTGAATATTATAGTGAAAGTAGACTTACCTTTGTGAAATAAAACAATTTTGCCTATAAGGACTCATTTGCACCTAATTGTCGTAAAGCATGTAAAAACTGCTTGTTGCGTTAAAATAATGGTTAATATGCAGTTTGCATTTTCTTATGAGAGAATGATCCAAACCTGAATGTTATAGTGAAAATAGACTTACCTTTGTAAAATAACGCAATTTTGCCCTTAAGGACTCATTTGCACGCAATTGTCGTGAAGCATGTAAAAACTGCTTGTCTGCGTTAAAATAATGGTTAATATGCAGTTTGCATTTTCTTATGAGAGAATGATCCAAACCTGAATGTTATAGTGAAAGTAGACATACCTTTGTGGAATAAAACAATTTTGTCTTTAAGAACTTATTTCCACCTAATTGCGTAAAACATGTGAAAACTGCTTGTCTGCGTGAAAATGATAGTAAATATGCAGTTTGCATTTTCTTATGAGAGAATGATCCAAACCTGAATGTTTTAGTGTAAATAGACTTACCCTCATGAAATAAAGCAATTTTGCCTATAAAGACTCATTTGCACCTAATTGTCATAAAGCATGTAAAAACTGCTTGTATGCGTTAAAATGATAGTAAATATGCAGTTTGCATTTTCTTATGAGAGAATGATCCAAACCTGAATGTTATAGTGTAAATAGACTTACCTTCATGAAATAAAGCAATTTTGCCTATAAAGACTCATTTGCCCCTAATTGTCATAAAGCATGTAAAAACTGCTTGTATGCGTTAAAATAATGGTTAATATGCTGTTTGCATTTCCTTATGAGAGAATGATCCAAACCTGAATGTTATAGTGTAAATAGACTTACCTTTGTAAAATAAAGCAATTTTGCCTATAAGGACTCATTTGCATACAATTGTCGTGAAGCATGTAAAAACTGCTTGTCTGCGTTAAAATAATGGTTAATATGCAGTTTGCATTTTGTTATGAGAGAATGATCCAACCCTGAATATTATAGTGAAAGTAGACTTACCTTTGTGAAATAAAACAATTTTGCCTATAAGGACTCATTTGCACCTAATTGTCGTAAAGCATTTAAAAACTGCTTGTCTGCGTTAAAATAATGGTTAATATGCAGTTTGCATTTTGTTATGAGAGAATGATCCAACCCTGAATATTATAATGAAAGTAGACTTACCTTTGTGAAATAAAACAATTTTGCCTATAAGGACTCATTTGCACCTAATAATCGTAAAGCATGTAAAAACTGCTTGTTGCGTTAAAATAATGGTTAATATGCAGTTTGCATTTTCTTATGAGAGAATGATCCAAACCTGAATGTTATAGTGTAAATAGACTTACTCTCATGAAATAAAGCAATTTTGCTTATAAGGACTCATTTGCACGCAATTGTCGTGAAGCATGTAAAAACTGCTTGTCTGCGTTAAAATAATGGTTAATATGCAATTTGCATTTTTTATGAGAGAATGATCCAACCCTGAATATTATAGTGAAAGTAGACTTACCTTTGTGAAATAAAACAATTTTGCCTATAAGGACTCATTTGCACCTAATTGTCGTAAAGCATGTAAAAACTGCTTGTTGCGTTAAAATAATGGTTAATATGCAGTTTGCATTTTCTTATGAGAGAATGATCCAAACCTGAATGTTATAGTGAAAATAGACTTACCTTTGTAAAATAACGCAATTTTGCCCTTAAGGACTCATTTGCACGCAATTGTCGTGAAGCATGTAAAAACTGCTTGTCTGCGTTAAAATAATGGTTAATATGCAGTTTGCATTTTCTTATGAGAGAATGATCCAAACCTGAATGTTATAGTGAAAGTAGACATACCTTTGTGGAATAAAACAATTTTGTCTTTAAGAACTTATTTCCACCTAATTGCGTAAAACATGTGAAAACTGCTTGTCTGCGTGAAAATGATAGTAAATATGCAGTTTGCATTTTCTTATGAGAGAATGATCCAAACCTGAATGTTTTAGTGTAAATAGACTTACCCTCATGAAATAAAGCAATTTTGCCTATAAAGACTCATTTGCACCTAATTGTCATAAAGCATGTAAAAACTGCTTGTATGCGTTAAAATGATAGTAAATATGCAGTTTGCATTTTCTTATGAGAGAATGATCCAAACCTGAATGTTATAGTGTAAATAGACTTACCCTCATGAAATAAAGCAATTTTGCCTATAAGGACTCATTTGCACCTAATTGTCATAAAGCTTGTAAAAACTGCGTGTATGCGTTAAAATAATAGTTAATATGCAGTTTGCATTTTTTTATGAGAGAATGATCCAAACCTGAATGTTATAGTGTAAATAGACTTGATTTTGTAAAATAAAGCAATTTTGCCTATAAGGACTCATTTGCACGCAATTGTCGTGAAGCATGTAAAAACTGCTTGTCTGCGTGAAAATGATAGTAAATATGCAGTTTGCATTTTCTTATGAGAGAATGATCCAAACCTGAACGTTATAGTGTAAATAGACTTACCCTCATGAAATAAAGCAATTTTGCTTATAAATATTCATTTGCACCTAATTGTCGTAAAGCATGTGAAAACTGCTTGTCTGCGTTTAAATAATGGTTAATATGCAGTTTGCATTTTCTTATGAGAGAATGATCCAAACCTGAATGTTATAGTTTAAGTAAACTTACCTTTGTAAAATAAAGCAATTTTGCCTATAAGGACTCATTTGCCCCTAATTGTCATAAAGCATGTAAAAACTGCTTGTATGCGTTAAAATAATGGTTAATATGCAGTTTGCATTTTCTTATGAGAGAATGATCCAAACCTGAATGTTATAGTGTAAATAGACTTACTTTTGTAAAATAAAGCAATTTTGCCTATAAGGACTCATTTGCACGCAATTGTCGTGAAGCATGTAAAAACTGCTTGTCTGCGTGAAAATGATAGTAAATATGCAGTTTGCATTTTCTTATGAGAGAATGATCCAAACCTGAAAGTTATAGTGTAAATAGACTTACCCTCATGAAATAAAGCAATTTTGCCTATAAGGACTCATTTGCACCTAATTGTCGTGAAGCATGTAAAAACTGCTTGTTGCGTTAAAATAATGGTTAATATGCAGTTTGCATTTTCTTATGAGAGAATGATCCAAACCTGAATGTTATAGTGTAAATAGACTAACCTTCATGAAATAAAGCAATTTTGCCTATAAGGACCCATTTGCCTCTAATTGTCATAAAGCATGTAAAAACTGCTTGTATGCGTTAAAATAATGGTTAATATGTAGTTAGCATTTTCTTATGAGAGAATGATCTAAACCTGAATGTTATAGTGTAAATAGACTTACCCTCATTAAATAAAGCAATTTTGCTTATAAGGACTCATTTGCACGCAATTGTCGTGAAGCATGTAAAAACTGCTTGACTGCGTGAAAATAATAGGAAATGATCAGTTTGCATTATCTTTTGAGAAAATGATCTAAACCTGAATGTTATAATATAAATAGACTTACCTTTGTAAAATAAAGCAATTTTGCCTATAAGGACTCATTTGCACGCAATTGTCGTGAAGCATTTAAAAACTGCTTGTCTGCGTTAAAATAATGGTTAATATGCAGTTTGCATTTTCTTATGAGAGAATGATCCAACCCTGAATATTATAGTGAAAGTAGACTTACCTTTGTGAAATTAAACAATTTTGCCTTTAAGGACCTATTTCCACCTTATTGTCGTAAAACATGTGAAAACTGCTTGTCTGCGTGAAAATGATAGTTAATATGCAGTTTGCATTTTCTTATGAGAGAATGATCCAAACCTGAATGTTATAGTGTAAATAGACTTACCCTCATGAAATAAAGCACTTTTGCCTATAAGGACTCATTTGCACCTAGTTGTCGTAAAGCATGTAAAAACTGCTTGTCAGCGTTAAAATAATGGTTAATATGCAGTTTGCGTTTTCTTATGAGAGAATGATCCAAACCTGAATGTTATAGTGTAAATAGACTTACCTTAATGAAATAAAGCAATTTTGCCTATAAGGACTCATTTGCCCCAAATTGTCATAAAGCATGTAAAAACTGCCTGTATGCGTTAAAATAATGGTTAATATGCAGTTTGCATTTTCTTATGAGAGAATGATCCAAACCTGAATGTTATAGTGAAAATAGACTTACCTTTGTAAAATATCGCAATTTTGGTCTTAAGTACTCATTTGCACGCAATTGTCGTGAAGCATGTAAAAACTGCTTGTCAGCGTTAAAATAATGGTTAATATGCAGTTTGCATTTTCTTATGTGAGAGAGATTCAAACCTGAATGTTATAGTGTAAATAGTATAACCTTAATGAAATAAAGCTATTTTGCCTATAAGGACTCATTTGCCCCTAATTGTCATAAAGCATGTAAAAACTGCTTGTCTGCATTAAAATAATGGTTAATATGAACTTGCATTTTCTAATGAGAGAATGATCCAAACCTGAATGTTATAGTGAAAATAGACTTACCTTTGTAAAATAACGCAATTTTGCCCTTAAGGACTCATTTGCACGCAATTGTCGTGAAGCATGTAAAAACTGCTTGTCTGCGTTAAAATAATGGTTAATATGCAGTTTGCATTTTCTTATGAGAGAATGATCCAAACCTGAATGTTATAGTGAAAGTAGACATACCTTTGTGGAATAAAACAATTTTGTCTTTAAGAACTTATTTCCACCTAATTGCGTAAAACATGTGAAAACTGCTTGTCTGCGTGAAAATGATAGTAAATATGCAGTTTGCATTTTCTTATGAGAGAATGATCCAAACCTGAATGTTTTAGCGTAAATAGGCTTACCCTCATGAAATAAAGCAATTTTGCCTATAAAGACTCATTTGCACCTAATTGTCATAAAGCATGTAAAAACTGCTTGTATGCGTTAAAATGATAGTAAATATGCAGTTTGCATTTTCTTATGAGAGAATGATCCAAACCTGAATGTTATAGTGTAAATAGACTTACCCTCATGAAATAATGCAATTTTGCCTATAAGGACTCATTTGCACCTAATTGTCATAAAGCTTGTAAAATCTGCGTGTATGCGTTAAAATAATAGTTAATATGCAGTTTGCATTTTCTTATGAGAGAATGATCCAAACCTGAATGTTATAGTGTAAATAGACTTACCTTTGTAAAATAAAGCAATTTTGCCTATAAGGACTCATTTGCATACAATTGTCGTGAAGCATGTAAAAACTGCTTGTCTGCGTTAAAATAATGGTTAATATGCAGTTTGCATTTTGTTATGAGAGAATGATCCAACCCTGAATATTATAGTGAAAGTAGACTTACCTTTGTGAAATAAAACAATTTTGCCTATAAGGACTCATTTGCACCTAATTGTCGTAAAGCATTTAAAAACTGCTTGTCTGCGTTAAAATAATGGTTAATATGCAGTTTGCATTTTGTTATGAGAGAATGATCCAACCCTGAATATTATAATGAAAGTAGACTTACCTTTGTGAAATAAAACAATTTTGCCTATAAGGACTCATTTGCACCTAATAATCGTAAAGCATGTAAAAACTGCTTGTTGCGTTAAAATAATGGTTAATATGCAGTTTGCATTTTCTTATGAGAGAATGATCCAAACCTGAATGTTATAGTGTAAATAGACTTACTCTCATGAAATAAAGCAATTTTGCTTATAAGGACTCATTTGCACGCAATTGTCGTGAAGCATGTAAAAACTGCTTGTCTGCGTTAAAATAATGGTTAATATGCAATTTGCATTTTTTATGAGAGAATGATCCAACCCTGAATATTATAGTGAAAGTAGACTTACCTTTTTGAAATAAAACAATTTTGCCTATAAGGACTCATTTGCACCTAATTGTCGTAAAGCATGTAAAAACTGCTTGTTGCGTTAAAATAATGGTTAATATGCAGTTTGCATTTTCTTATGAGAGAATGATCCAAACCTGAATGTTATAGTGAAAATAGACTTACCTTTGTAAAATAACGCAATTTTGCCCTTAAGGACTCATTTGCACGCAATTGTCGTGAAGCATGTAAAAACTGCTTGTCTGCGTTAAAATAATGGTTAATATGCAGTTTGCATTTTCTTATGAGAGAATGATCCAAATCTGAATGTTATAGTGAAAGTAGACATACCTTTGTGGAATAAAACAATTTTGCCTTTAAGGATATATTTTCACCTTATTGTGGTAAAACATGTGAAAACTGCTTGTCTGCGTGAAAATGATAGTTAATATGCAGTTTGCATTTTCTTATGAGAGAATGATCCAAACCTGAATGTTATAGTGTAAATAGACTTACCCTCATGAAATAAAGCACTTTTGCCTATAAGGACTCATTTGCACCTAATTGTCGTAAAGCATGTAAAAACTGCTTGTCAGCGTTAAAATAATGGTTAATATGCAGTTTGCGTTTTCTTATGAGAGAATGATCCAAACCTGAATGTTATAGTGTAAATAGACTTACCTTAATGAAATAAAGCAATTTTGCCTATAAGGACTCATTTGCCCCAAATTGTCATAAAGCATGTAAAAACTGCCTGTATGCGTTAAAATAATGGTTAATATGCAGTTTGCATTTTCTTATGAGAGAATGATCCAAACCTGAATGTTATAGTGAAAATAGACTTACCTTTGTAAAATAACGCGATTTTGGTCTTAAGTACTCATTTGCACGCAATTGTCGTGAAGCATGTAAAAACTGCTTGTCAGCGTTAAAATAATGGTTAATATGCAGTTTGCATTTTCTTATGTGAGAGAGATTCAAACCTGAATGTTATAGTGTAAATAGACTAACCTTAATGAAATAAAGCTATTTTGCCTATAAGGACTCATTTGCCCCTAATTGTCATAAAGCATGTAAAAACTGCTTGTCTGCATTAAAATAATGGTTAATATGAACTTGCATTTTCTTATGAGAAAATGATCCAAACCTGAATGTTATAGTGAAAATAGCATTACCCTCATGAAATAAAGCAATTTTGCCTATAAGGACTCATTTGCACCTAATTGTCATAAAGCATGTAAAAACTGTTTGTATGCGTTAAAATGATAGTAAATATGCAGTTTGCATTTTCTTATGAGAGAATGATCCAAACCTAAATGTTATAGTGTAAATAGACTAACCCTCATGAAATAAAGCAATTTTGCCTATAAGGACTCATTTGCACCGAATTGTCATAAAGCTTGTAAAAACTGCTTGTATGCGTTAAAATGATAGTAAATATGCAGTTTGCATTTTCTTATGAGAGAATGATCCAAACCTGAATGTTATAGTTTAAGTATACTTACCTTTGTAAAATAAAGCTATTTTGCCTAAAAGGACTCATTTGCCCCTAATTGTCATAAAGCATGTAAAAACTGCTTGTGTGCGTTAAAATAATGGTTAATATGCAGTTTGCATTTTCTTATGAGAGAATGATCCAAACCTGAATGTTATAGTGAAAATAGACTTACCTTTGTAAAATAACGCT
Organism: Xanthostigma xanthostigma; assembly: GCA_963575645.1. Lineage (NCBI taxonomy): Eukaryota > Metazoa > Arthropoda > Insecta > Raphidioptera > Raphidiidae > Xanthostigma > Xanthostigma xanthostigma. The sequence goes on along the minus strand of OY754470.1, from coordinate 32,179,746 downwards.
TTTTTGCCTATAAGGACTCATTTGCACGCAATTGTCGTGAAGCATGTAAAAACTGCTTGTCTGAGTTAAAATAAGGGTTAATATGCAGTTTACATTTTCTTATGAGAGAATGATCCAAACCTGAATGTTATAGTGTAAATAGACTTACCTTCATGAAATAAAGCAATTTTGCCTATAAAGACTCATTTGCCCCTAATTGTCATAAAGCATGTAAAAACTGCTTGTATGCGTTAAAATAATGGTTAATATGCTGTTTGCATTTCCTTATGAGAGAATGATCCAAACCTGAATGTTATAGTGTAAATAGACTTACCTTTGTAAAATAAAGCAATTTTGCCTATAAGGACTCATTTGCATACAATTGTCGTGAAGCATGTAAAAACTGCTTGTCTGCGTTAAAATAATGGTTAATATGCAGTTTGCATTTTGTTATGAGAGAATGATCCAACCCTGAATATTATAGTGAAAGTAGACTTACCTTTGTGAAATAAAACAATTTTGCCTATAAGGACTCATTTGCACCTAATTGTCGTAAAGCATTTAAAAACTGCTTGTCTGCGTTGAAATAATGGTTAATATGCAGTTTGCATTTTGTTATGAGAGAATGATCTAACCCTGAATATTATAGTGAAAGTAGACTTACCTTTGTGAAATAAAACAATTTTGCCTATAAGGACTCATTTGCACCTAATAATCGTAAAGCATGTAAAAACTGCTTGTTGCGTTAAAAAAATGGTTAATATGCAGTTTGCATTTTCTTATGAGAGAATGATCCAAACCTGAATGTTATAGTGTAAATAGACTTACTCTCATGAAATAAAGCAATTTTGCTTATAAGGACTCATTTGCACGCAATTGTCGTGAAGCATGTAAAAACTGCTTGTCTGCGTTAAAATAATGGTTAATATGCAATTTGCATTTTTTATGAGAGAATGATCCAACCCTGAATATTATAGTGAAAGTAGACTTACCTTTGTGAAATAAAACAATTTTGCCTATAAGGACTCATTTGCACCTAATTGTCGTAAAGCATGTAAAAACTGCTTGTTGCGTTAAAATAATGGTTAATATGCAGTTTGCATTTTCTTATGAGAGAATGATCCAAACCTGAATGTTATAGTGAAAATAGACTTACCTTTGTAAAATAACGCAATTTTGCCCTTAAGGACTCATTTGCACGCAATTGTCGTGAAGCATGTAAAAACTGCTTGTCTGCGTTAAAATAATGGTTAATATGCAGTTTGCATTTTCTTATGAGAGAATGATCCAAACCTGAATGTTATAGTGAAAGTAGACATACCTTTGTGGAATAAAACAATTTTGTCTTTAAGAACTTATTTCCACCTAATTGCGTAAAACATGTGAAAACTGCTTGTCTGCGTGAAAATGATAGTAAATATGCAGTTTGCATTTTCTTATGAGAGAATGATCCAAACCTGAATGTTTTAGTGTAAATAGACTTACCCTCATGAAATAAAGCAATTTTGCCTATAAAGACTCATTTGCACCTAATTGTCATAAAGCATGTAAAAACTGCTTGTATGCGTTAAAATGATAGTAAATATGCAGTTTGCATTTTCTTATGAGAGAATGATCCAAACCTGAATGTTATAGTGTAAATAGACTTACCCTTATGAAATAAAGCAATTTTGCCTATAAGGACTCATTTGCACCTAATTGTCATAAAGCTTGTAAAAACTGCGTGTATGCGTTAAAATAATAGTTAATATGCAGTTTGCATTTTCTTATGAGAGAATGATCCAAACCTGAATGTTATAGTGTAAATAGACTTGATTTTGTAAAATAAAGCAATTTTGCCTATAAGGACTCATTTGCACGCAATTGTCGTGAAGCATGTAAAAACTGCTTGTCTGCGTGAAAATGATAGTAAATATGCAGTTTGCATTTTCTTATGAGAGAATGATCCAAACCTGAACGTTATAGTGTAAATAGACTTACCCTCATGAAATAAAGCAATTTTGCTTATAAAGATTCATTTGCACCTAATTGTCGTAAAGCATGTGTAAACTGCTTGTCTGCGTTTAAATAATGGTTAATATGCAGTTTGCATTTTCTTATGAGAGAATGATCCAAACCTGAATGTTATAGTTTAAGTAAACTTACCTTTGTAAAATAAAGCAATTTTGCCTATAAGGACTCATTTGCCCCTAATTGTCATAAAGCATGTAAAAACTGCTTGTATGCGTTAAAATAATGGTTAATATGCAGTTTGCATTTTCTTATGAGAGAATGATCCAAACCTGAATGTTATAGTGTAAATAGACTTACCTTTGTAAAATAAAGCAATTTTGCCTATAAGGACCCATTTGCCTCTAATTGTCATAAAGCATGTAAAAACTGCTTGTATGCGTTAAAATAATGGTTAATATGCAGTTAGCATTTTCTTATGAGAGAATGATCTAAACCTGAATGTTATAGTGTAAATAGACTTACCCTCATTAAATAAAGCAATTTTGCTTATAAGGACTCATTTGCACGCAATTGTCGTGAAGCATGTAAAAACTGCTTGACTGCGTGAAAATAATAGGAAATGATCAGTTTGCATTATCTTTTGAGAAAATGATCTAAACCTGAATGTTATAATATAAATAGACTTACCTTTGTAAAATAAAGCAATTTTGCCTATAAGGACTCATTTGCACGCAATTGTCGTGAAGCATGTAAAAACTGCTTGTCTGCGTGAAAATGATAGTAAATATGCAGTTTGCATTTTCTTATGAGAGAATGATCCAAACCTGAATGTTATAGTGTAAATAGACTTACCCTCATGAAATAAAGCACTTTTGCCTATAAGGACTCATTTGCACCTAATTGTCGTAAAGCATGTAAAAACTGCTTGTCAGCGTTAAAATAATGGTTAATATGCAGTTTGCGTTTTCTTATGAGAGAATGATCCAAACCTGAATGTTATAGTGTAAATAGACTTACCTTAATGAAATAAAGCAGTTTTGCCTATAAGGACTCATTTGCCCCAAATTGTCATAAAGCATGTAAAAACTGCCTGTATGCGTTAAAATAATGGTTAATATGCAGTTTGCATTTTCTTATGAGAGAATGATCCAAACCTGAATGTTATAGTGAAAATAGACTTACCTTTGTAAAATATCGCAATTTTGGTCTTAAGTACTCATTTGGACGCAATTGTCGTGAAGCATGTAAAAACTGCTTGTCAGCGTTAAAATAATGGTTAATATGCAGTTTGCATTTTCTTATGTGAGAGAGATTCAAACCTGAATGTTATAGTGTAAATAGTTTAACCTTAATGAAATAAAGCTATTTTGCCTATAAGGACTCATTTTCCCCTAATTGTCATAAAGCATGTAAAAACTGCTTGTCTGCATTAAAATAATGGTTAATATGAACTTGCATTTTCTTATGAGAAAATGATCCAAACCTGAATGTTATAGTGAAAATAGCATTTCCCTCATGAAATAAAGCAATTTTGCCTATAAGGACTCATTTGCACCTAATTGTCATAAAGCATGTAAAAACTGTTTGTGCGTTAAAATGATAGTAAATATGCAGTTTGCATTTTCTTATGAGAGAATGATCCAAACCTAAATGTTATAGTGTAAATAGACTAACCCTCATGAAATAAAGCAATTTTGCCTATAAGGACTCATTTGCACCTAATTGTCATAAAGCTTGTAAAAACTGCTTGTATGCGTTAAAATAATCGTTAATATGCAGTTTGCATTTTCTTATGAGAGAATGATCCAAATCTGAATGTTATAGTTTAAGTATACTTACCTTTGTAAAATAAAGCTATTTTGCCTATAAGGACTCATTTGCACCTAATTGTCGTAAAGCATGTAAAAACTGCTTGTCAGCGTTAAAATAATGGTTAATATGCAGTTTGCATTTTCTTATGAGAGAATGATCCAAACCTGAATGTTATAGTGTAAATAGACTAACGTTCATGAAATAAAGCACTTTTGCCTATAAGGACTCATTTGCACCTAATTGTCGTAAAGCATGTAAAAACTGCTTGTCAGCGTTAAAATAATGGTTAATATGCAGTTTGCATTTTTTATGAGAGAATGATCCAAACCTGAATGTTATAGTGTAAATAGACTTACCTTTGTAAAATAAAGCAATTTTGCCTAAAAGGACTCATTTGCCCCTAATTGTCATAAAGCATGTAAAAACTGCTTGTGTGCGTTAAAATAATGGTTAATATGCAGTTTGCATTTTCTTATGAGAGAATGATCTAAACCTGAATGTTATAGTGAAAATAGACTTACCTTTGTAAAATAACGCAATTTTGCCTATAAGGACTCATTTGCACGCAATTGTCGTGAAGCATGTAAAAACTGCTTGTCTGCGTTAAAATAAGGGTTAATATGCAGTTTACATTTTCTTATGAGAGAATGATCCAAACCTGAATGTTATAGTGTAAATAGACTTACCTTCATGAAATAAAGCAATTTTGCCTATAAAGACTCATTTGCCCCTAATTGTCATAAAGCATGTAAAAACTGCTTGTATGCGTTAAAATAATGGTTAAAATGCTGTTTGCATTTCCTTATGAGAGAATGATCCAAACCTGAATGTTATAGTGTAAATAGACTTACCTTTGTAAAATAAAGCAATTTTGCCTATAAGGACTCATTTGCATACAATTGTCGTGAAGCATGTAAAAACTGCTTGTCTGCGTGAAAATGATAGTAAATATGCAGTTTGCATTTTCTTATGAGAGAATGATCCAAACCTGAATGTTTTAGTGTAAATAGACTTACCCTCATGAAATAAAGCAATTTTGCCTATAAAGACTCATTTGCACCTAATTGTCATAAAGCATGTAAAAACTGCTTGTATGCGTTAAAATGATAGTAAATATGCAGTTTGCATTTTCTTATGAGAGAATGATCCAAACCTGAATGTTATAGTGTAAATAGACTTACCTTCATGAAATAAAGCAATTTTGCCTATAAAGACTCATTTGCCCCTAATTGTCATAAAGCATGTAAAAACTGCTTGTATGCGTTAAAATAATGGTTAATATGCTGTTTGCATTTCCTTATGAGAGAATGATCCAAACCTGAATGTTATAGTGTAAATAGACTTACCTTTGTAAAATAAAGCAATTTTGCCTATAAGGACTCATTTGCATACAATTGTCGTGAAGCATGTAAAAACTGCTTGTCTGCGTTAAAATAATGGTTAATATGCAGTTTGCATTTTGTTATGAGAGAATGATCCAACCCTGAATATTATAGTGAAAGTAGACTTACCTTTGTGAAATAAAACAATTTTGCCTATAAGGACTCATTTGCACCTAATTGTCGTAAAGCATTTAAAAACTGCTTGTCTGCGTTAAAATAATGGTTAATATGCAGTTTGCATTTTGTTATGAGAGAATGATCCAACCCTGAATATTATAGTGAAAGTAGACTTACCTTTGTGAAATAAAACAATTTTGCCTATAAGGACTCATTTGCACCTAATAATCGTAAAGCATGTAAAAACTGCTTGTTGCGTTAAAATAATGGTTAATATGCAGTTTGCATTTTCTTATGAGAGAATGATCCAAACCTGAATGTTATAGTGTAAATAGACTTACTCTCATGAAATAAAGCAATTTTGCTTATAAGGACTCATTTGCACGCAATTGTCGTGAAGCATGTAAAAACTGCTTGTCTGCGTTAAAATAATGGTTAATATGCAATTTGCATTTTTTATGAGAGAATGATCCAACCCTGAATATTATAGTGAAAGTAGACTTACCTTTGTGAAATAAAACAATTTTGCCTATAAGGACTCATTTGCACCTAATTGTCGTAAAGCATGTAAAAACTGCTTGTTGCGTTAAAATAATGGTTAATATGCAGTTTGCATTTTCTTATGAGAGAATGATCCAAACCTGAATGTTATAGTGAAAATAGACTTACCTTTGTAAAATAACGCAATTTTGCCCTTAAGGACTCATTTGCACGCAATTGTCGTGAAGCATGTAAAAACTGCTTGTCTGCGTTAAAATAATGGTTAATATGCAGTTTGCATTTTCTTATGAGAGAATGATCCAAACCTGAATATATAGTGAAAGTAGACATACCTTTGTGGAATAAAACAATTTTGTCTTTAAGAACTTATTTCCACCTAATTGCGTAAAACATGTGAAAACTGCTTGTCTGCGTGAAAATGATAGTAAATATGCAGTTTGCATTTTCTTATGAGAGAATGATCCAAACCTGAATGTTTTAGTGTAAATAGACTTACCCTCATGAAATAAAGCAATTTTGCCTATAAAGACTCATTTGCACCTAATTGTCATAAAGCATGTAAAAACTGCTTGTATGCGTTAAAATGATAGTAAATATGCAGTTTGCATTTTCTTATGAGAGAATGATCCAAACCTGAATGTTATAGTGTAAATAGACTTACCTTCATGAAATAAAGCAATTTTGCCTATAAAGACTCATTTGCCCCTAATTGTCATAAAGCATGTAAAAACTGCTTGTATGCGTTAAAATAATGGTTAATATGCTGTTTGCATTTCCTTATGAGAGAATGATCCAAACCTGAATGTTATAGTGTAAATAGACTTACCTTTGTAAAATAAAGCAATTTTGCCTATAAGGACTCATTTGCATACAATTGTCGTGAAGCATGTAAAAACTGCTTGTCTGCGTTAAAATAATGGTTAATATGCAGTTTGCATTTTGTTATGAGAGAATGATCCAACCCTGAATATTATAGTGAAAGTAGACTTACCTTTGTGAAATAAAACAATTTTGCCTATAAGGACTCATTTGCACCTAATTGTCGTAAAGCATTTAAAAACTGCTTGTCTGCGTTAAAATAATGGTTAATATGCAGTTTGCATTTTGTTATGAGAGAATGATCCAACCCTGAATATTATAGTGAAAGTAGACTTACCTTTGTGAAATAAAACAATTTTGCCTATAAGGACTCATTTGCACCTAATAATCGTAAAGCATGTAAAAACTGCTTGTTGCGTTAAAATAATGGTTAATATGCAGTTTGCATTTTCTTATGAGAGAATGATCCAAACCTGAATGTTATAGTGTAAATAGACTTACTCTCATGAAATAAAGCAATTTTGCTTATAAGGACTCATTTGCACGCAATTGTCGTGAAGCATGTAAAAACTGCTTGTCTGCGTTAAAATAATGGTTAATAGGCAATTTGCATTTTTTATGAGAGAATGATCCAACCCTGAATATTATAGTGAAAGTAGACTTACCTTTGTGAAATAAAACAATTTTGCCTATAAGGACTCATTTGCACCTAATTGTCGTAAAGCATGTAAAAACTGCTTGTTGCGTTAAAATAATGGTTAATATGCAGTTTGCATTTTCTTATGAGAGAATGATCCAAACCTGAATGTTATAGTGAAAATAGACTTACCTTTGTAAAATAACGCAATTTTGCCCTTAAGGACTCATTTGCACGCAATTGTCGTGAAGCATGTAAAAACTGCTTGTCTGCGTTAAAATAATGGTTAATATGCAGTTTGCATTTTCTTATGAGAGAATGATCCAAACCTGAATGTTATAGTGAAAGTAGACATACCTTTGTGGAATAAAACAATTTTGTCTTTAAGAACTTATTTCCACCTAATTGCGTAAAACATGTGAAAACTGCTTGTCTGCGTGAAAATGATAGTAAATATGCAGTTTGCATTTTCTTATGAGAGAATGATCCAAACCTGAATGTTTTAGTGTAAATAGACTTACCCTCATGAAATAAAGCAATTTTGCCTATAAAGACTCATTTGCACCTAATTGTCATAAAGCATGTAAAAACTGCTTGTATGCGTTAAAATGATAGTAAATATGCAGTTTGCATTTTCTTATGAGAGAATGATCCAAACCTGAATGTTATAGTGTAAATAGACTTACCCTCATGAAATAAAGCAATTTTGCCTATAAGGACTCATTTGCACCTAATTGTCATAAAGCTTGTAAAAACTGCGTGTATGCGTTAAAATAATAGTTAATATGCAGTTTGCATTTTTTTATGAGAGAATGATCCAAACCTGAATGTTATAGTGTAAATAGACTTGATTTTGTAAAATAAAGCAATTTTGCCTATAAGGACTCATTTGCACGCAATTGTCGTGAAGCATGTAAAAACTGCTTGTCTGCGTGAAAATGATAGTAAATATGCAGTTTGCATTTTCTTATGAGAGAATGATCCAAACCTGAACGTTATAGTGTAAATAGACTTACCCTCATGAAATAAAGCAATTTTGCTTATAAATATTCATTTGCACCTAATTGTCGTAAAGCATGTGAAAACTGCTTGTCTGCGTTTAAATAATGGTTAATATGCAGTTTGCATTTTCTTATGAGAGAATGATCCAAACCTGAATGTTATAGTTTAAGTAAACTTACCTTTGTAAAATAAAGCAATTTTGCCTATAAGGACTCATTTGCCCCTAATTGTCATAAAGCATGTAAAAACTGCTTGTATGCGTTAAAATAATGGTTAATATGCAGTTTGCATTTTCTTATGAGAGAATGATCCAAACCTGAATGTTATAGTGTAAATAGACTTACTTTTGTAAAATAAAGCAATTTTGCCTATAAGGACTCATTTGCACGCAATTGTCGTGAAGCATGTAAAAACTGCTTGTCTGCGTGAAAATGATAGTAAATATGCAGTTTGCATTTTCTTATGAGAGAATGATCCAAACCTGAACGTTATAGTGTAAATAGACTTACCCTCATGAAATAAAGCAATTTTGCCTATAAGGACTCATTTGCACCTAATTGTCGTGAAGCATGTAAAAACTGCTTGTTGCGTTAAAATAATGGTTAATATGCAGTTTGCATTTTCTTATGAGAGAATGATCCAAACCTGAATGTTATAGTGTAAATAGACTTACTTTTGTAAAATAAAGCAATTTTGCCTATAAGGACTCATTTGCACGCAATTGTCGTGAAGCATGTAAAAACTGCTTGTCTGCGTGAAAATGATAGTAAATATGCAGTTTGCATTTTCTTATGAGAGAATGATCCAAACCTGAACGTTATAGTGTAAATAGACTTACCCTCATTAAATAAAGCAATTTTGCTAATAAGGACTCATTTGCACGCAATTGTCGTGAAGCATGTAAAAACTGCTTGACTGCGTGAAAATAATAGGAAATGATCAGTTTGCATTATCTTTTGAGAAAATGATCTAAACCTGAATGTTATAATATAAATAGACTTACCTTTGTAAAATAAAGCAATTTTGCCTATAAGGACTCATTTGCACGCAATTGTCGTGAAGCATTTAAAAACTGCTTGTCTGCGTTAAAATAATGGTTAATATGCAGTTTGCATTTTCTTATGAGAGAATGATCCAACCCTGAATATTATAGTGAAAGTAGACTTACCTTTGTGAAATTAAACAATTTTGCCTTTAAGGACCTATTTCCACCTTATTGTCGTAAAACATGTGAAAACTGCTTGTCTGCGTGAAAATGATAGTTAATATGCAGTTTGCATTTTCTTATGAGAGAATGATCCAAAACTGAATGTTATAGTGTAAATAGACTTACCCTCATGAAATAAAGCACTTTTGCCTATAAGGACTCATTTGCACCTAATTGTCGTAAAGCATGTAAAAACTGCTTGTCAGCGTTAAAATAATGGTTAATATGCAGTTTGCGTTTTCTTATGAGAGAATGATCCAAACCTGAATGTTATAGTGTAAATAGACTTACCTTAATGAAATAAAGCAATTTTGCCTATAAGGACTCATTTGCCCCAAATTGTCATAAAGCATGTAAAAACTGCCTGTATGCGTTAAAATAATGGTTAATATGCAGTTTGCATTTTCTTATGAGAGAATGATCCAAACCTGAATGTTATAGTGAAAATAGACTTACCTTTGTAAAATATCGCAATTTTGGTCTTAAGTACTCATTTGCACGCAATTGTCGTGAAGCATGTAAAAACTGCTTGTCAGCGTTAAAATAATGGTTAATATGCAGTTTGCATTTTCTTATGTGAGAGAGATTCAAACCTGAATGTTATAGTGTAAATAGTATAACCTTAATGAAATAAAGCTATTTTGCCTATAAGGACTCATTTGCCCCTAATTGTCATAAAGCATGTAAAAACTGCTTGTCTGCATTAAAATAATGGTTAATATGAACTTGCATTTTCTAATGAGAGAATGATCCAAACCTGAATGTTATAGTGAAAATAGACTTACCTTTGTAAAATAACGCAATTTTGCCCTTAAGGACTCATTTGCACGCAATTGTCGTGAAGCATGTAAAAACTGCTTGTCTGCGTTAAAATAATGGTTAATATGCAGTTTGCATTTTCTTATGAGAGAATGATCCAAACCTGAATGTTATAGTGAAAGTAGACATACCTTTGTGGAATAAAACAATTTTGTCTTTAAGAACTTATTTCCACCTAATTGCGTAAAACATGTGAAAACTGCTTGTCTGCGTGAAAATGATAGTAAATATGCAGTTTGCATTTTCTTATGAGAGAATGATCCAAACCTGAATGTTTTAGCGTAAATAGACTTACCCTCATGAAATAAAGCAATTTTGCCTATAAAGACTCATTTGCACCTAATTGTCATAAAGCATGTAAAAACTGCTTGTATGCGTTAAAATGATAGTAAATATGCAGTTTGCATTTTCTTATGAGAGAATGATCCAAACCTGAATGTTATAGTGTAAATAGACTTACCCTCATGAAATAATGCAATTTTGCCTATAAGGACTCATTTGCACCTAATTGTCATAAAGCTTGTAAAATCTGCGTGTATGCGTTAAAATAATAGTTAATATGCAGTTTGCATTTTCTTATGGGAGAATGATCCAAACCTGAATGTTATAGTGTAAATAGACTTACCTTTGTAAAATAAAGCAATTTTGCCTATAAGGACTCATTTGCACGCAATTGTCGTGAAGCATGTAAAAACTGCTTGTCTGCGTGAAAATGATAGTAAATATGCAGTTTGCATTTTCTTATGAGAGAATGATCCAAACCTGAACGTTATAGTGTAAATAGACTTACCCTCATGAAATAAAGCAATTTTGCCTATAAAGATTCATTTGCACCTAATTGTCGTAAAGCATGTGAAAACTGCTTGTCTGCGTTTAAATAATGGTTAATATGCAGTTTGCATTTTCTTATGAGAGAATGATCCAAACCTGAATGTTATAGTTTAAGTAAACTTACCTTTGTAAAATAAAGCAATTTTGCCTATAAGGACTCATTTGCCCCTAATTGTCATAAAGCATGTAAAAACTGCTTGTATGCGTTAAAATAATAGTTAATATGCAGTTTGCATTTTCTTATGAGAGAATAATCCAAACCTGAACGTTATAGTGTAAATAGACTTACCCTCATGAAATAAAGCAATTTTGCCTATAAGGACTCATTTGCACCTAATTGTCGTAAAGCATGTAAAAACTGCTTGTTGCGTTAAAATAATGGTTAATATGCAGTTTGCATTTTCTTATGAGAGAATGATCCAAACCTGAATGTTATAGTGTAAATAGACTTACCCTCATTAAATAAAGCAATTTTGCTTATAAGGACTCATTTGCACGCAATTGTCGTGAAGCATGTAAAAACTGCTTGACTGCGTGAAAATTATAGGAAATGATCAGTTTGCATTATCTTTTGAGAAAATGATCTAAACCTGAATGTTATAATATAAATAGACTTACCTTTGTAAAATAAAGCAATTTTGCCTATAAGGACTCATTTGCACGCAATTGTCGTGAAGCATTTAAAAACTGCTTGTCTGCGTTAAAATAATGGTTAATATGCAGTTTGCATTTTCTTATGAGAGAATGATCCAACCCTGAATATTATAGTGAAAGTAGACTTACCTTTGTGAAATTAAACAATTTTGCCTTTAAGGACATATTTCCACCTTATTGTGGTAAAACATGTGAAAACTGCTTGTCTGCGTGAAAATGATAGTTAATATGCAGTTTGCATTTTCTTATGAGAGAATGATCCAAACCTGAATGTTATAGTGTAAATAGACTTACCCTCATGAAATAAAGCACTTTTGCCTATAAGGACTCATTTGCACCTAATTGTCGTAAAGCATGTAAAAACTGCTTGTCAGCGTTAAAATAATGGTTAATATGCAGTTTGCATTTTCTTATGTGAGAGAGATTCAAACCTGAATGTTATAGTGTAAATAGACTAACCTTAATGAAATAAAGCTATTTTGCCTATAAGGACTCATTTGCCCCTAATTGTCATAAAGCATGTAAAAACTGCTTGTCTGCATTAAAATAATGGTTAATATGAACTTGCATTTTCTTATGAGAAAATGATCCAAACCTGAATGTTATAGTGAAAATAGCATTACCCTCATGAAATAAAGCAATTTTGCCTATAAGGACTCATTTGCACCTAATTGTCATAAAGCATGTAAAAACTGTTTGTATGCGTTAAAATGATAGTAAATATGCAGTTTGCATTTTCTTATGAGAGAATGATCCAAACCTAAATGTTATAGTGTAAATAGACTAACCCTCATGAAATAAAGCAATTTTGCCTATAAGGACTAATTTGCACCTAATTGTCATAAAGCTTGTAAAAACTGCTTGTATGCGTTAAAATAATCGTTAATATGCAGTTTGCATTTTCTTATGAGTGAATGATCCAAACCTGAATGTTATAGTTTAAGTATACTTACCTTTGTAAAATAAAGCTATTTTGCCTATAAGGACTCATTTGCACCTAATTGTCGTAAAGCATGTAAAAACTGCTTGTTGCGTTAAAATAATGGTTAATATGCAGTTTGCATTTTTTTATGAGAGAATGATCCAAACCTGAATGTTATAGTGTAAATTGACTAACGTTCATGAAATAAAGCACTTTTGCCTATAAGGACTCATTTGCACCTAATTGTCGTAAAGCATGTAAAAACTGCTTGTCAGCGTTAAAATAATGGTTAATATGCAGTTTGCATTTTCTTATGAGAGAATGATCCAAACCTGAATGTTATAGTGAAAATAGACTTACCTTTGTAAAATAACGCAATTTTGCCTATAAGGACTCATTTGCACGCAATTGTCGTGAAGCATGTAAAAACTGCTTGTCTGCGTTAAAATAAGGGTTAATATGCAGTTTACATTTTCTTATGAGAGAATGATCCAAACCTGAATGTTATAGTGTAAATAGACTTACCTTCATGAAATAAAGCAATTTTGCCTATAAAGACTCATTTGCCCCTAATTGTCATAAAGCATGTAAAAACTGCTTGTATGCGTTAAAATAATGGTTAATATGCTGTTTGCATTTCCTTATGAGAGAATGATCCAAACCTGAATGTTATAGTGTAAATAGACTTACCTTTGTAAAATAAAGCAATTTTGCCTATAAGGACTCATTTGCATACAATTGTCGTGAAGCATGTAAAAACTGCTTGTCTGCGTTAAAATAATGGTTAATATGCAGTTTGCATTTTGTTATGAGAGAATGATCCAACCCTGAATATTATAGTGAAAGTAGACTTACCTTTGTGAAATAAAACAATTTTGCCTATAAGGACTCATTTGCACCTAATTGTCGTAAAGCATTTAAAAACTGCTTGTCTGCGTTGAAATAATGGTTAATATGCAGTTTGCATTTTGTTATGAGAGAATGATCCAACCCTGAATATTATAGTGAAAGTAGACTTACCTTTGTGAAATAAAACAATTTTGCCTATAAGGACTCATTTGCACCTAATAATCGTAAAGCATGTAAAAACTGCTTGTTGCGTTAAAAAAATGGTTAATATGCAGTTTGCATTTTCTTATGAGAGAATGATCCAAACCTGAATGTTATAGTGTAAATAGACTTACTCTCATGAAATAAAGCAATTTTGCTTATAAGGACTCATTTGCACGCAATTGTCGTGAAGCATGTAAAAACTGCTTGTCTGCGTTAAAATAATGGTTAATATGCAATTTGCATTTTTTATGAGAGAATGATCCAACCCTGAATATTATAGTGAAAGTAGACTAACCTTTGTGAAATAAAACAATTTTGCCTATAAGGACTCATTTGCACCTAATTGTCGTAAAGCATGTAAAAACTGCTTGTTGCGTTAAAATAATGGTTAATATGCAGTTTGCATTTTCTTATGAGAGAATGATCCAAACCTGAATGTTATAGTGAAAATAGACTTACCTTTGTAAAATAACGCAATTTTGCCCTTAAGGACTCATTTGCACGCAATTGTCGTGAAGCATGTAAAAACTGCTTGTCTGCGTTAAAATAATGGTTAATATGCAGTTTGCATTTTCTTATGAGAGAATGATCCAAACCTGAATGTTATAGTGAAAGTAGACATACCTTTGTGGAATAAAACAATTTTGTCTTTAAGAACTTATTTCCACCTAATTGCGTAAAACATGTGAAAACTGCTTGTCTGCGTGAAAATGATAGTAAATATGCAGTTTGCATTTTCTTATGAGAGAATGATCCAAACCTGAATGTTTTAGTGTAAATAGACTTACCCTCATGAAATAAAGCAATTTTGCCTATAAAGACTCATTTGCACCTAATTGTCATAAAGCATGTAAAAACTGCTTGTATGCGTTAAAATGATAGTAAATATGCAGTTTGCATTTTCTTATGAGAGAATGATCCAAACCTGAATGTTATAGTGTAAATAGACTTACCCTCATGAAATAAAGCAATTTTGCCTATAAGGACTCATTTGCACCTAATTGTCATAAAGCTTGTAAAAACTGCGTGTATGCGTTAAAATAATAGTTAATATGCAGTTTGCATTTTCTTATGAGAGAATGATCCAAACCTGAATGTTATAGTGTAAATAGACTTGATTTTGTAAAATAAAGCAATTTTGCCTATAAGGACTCATTTGCACGCAATTGTCGTGAAGCATGTAAAAACTGCTTGTCTGCGTGAAAATGATAGTAAATATGCAGTTTGCATTTTCTTATGAGAGAATGATCCAAACCTGAACGTTATAGTGTAAATAGACTTACCCTCATGAAATAAAGCAATTTTGCTTATAAAGATTCATTTGCACCTAATTGTCGTAAAGCATGTGAAAACTGCTTGTCTGCGTTTAAATAATGGTTAATATGCAGTTTGCATTTTCCTATGAGAGAATGATCCAAACCTGAATGTTATAGTTTAAGTAAACTTACCTTTGTAAAATAAAGCAATTTTGCCTATAAGGACTCATTTGCCCCTAATTGTCATAAAGCATGTAAAAACTGCTTGTATGCGTTAAAATAATGGTTAATATGCAGTTTGCATTTTCTTATGAGAGAATGATCCAAACCTGAATGTTATAGTGTAAATAGACTTACCTTTGTAAAATAAAGCAATTTTGCCTATAAGGACTCATTTGCACGCAATTGTCGTGAAGCATGTAAAAACTGCTTGTCTGCGTGAAAATGATAGTAAATATGCAGTTTGCATTTTCTTATGAGAGAATGATCCAAACCTGAACGTTATAGTGTAAATAGACTTACCCTCATGAAATAAAGCAATTTTGCCTATAAGGACTCATTTGCACCTAATTGTCGTGAAGCATGTAAAAACTGCTTGTTGCGTTAAAATAATGGTTAATATGCAGTTTGCATTTTCTTATGAGAGAATGATCCAAACCTGAATGTTATAGTGTAAATAGACTAACCTTCATGAAATAAAGCAATTTTGCCTATAAGGACCCATTTGCCTCTAATTGTCATAAAGCATGTAAAAACTGCTTGTATGCGTTAAAATAATGGTTAATATGCAGTTAGCATTTTCTTATGAGAGAATGATCTAAACCTGATTGTTATAGTGTAAATAGACTTACCCTCATTAAATAAAGCAATTTTGCTTATAAGGACTCATTTGCACGCAATTGTCGTGAAGCATGTAAAAACTGCTTGACTGCGTGAAAATAATAGGAAATGATCAGTTTGCATTATCTTTTGAGAAAATGATCTAAACCTGAATGTTATAATATAAATAGACTTACCTTTGTAAAATAAAGCAATTTTGCCTATAAGGACTCATTTGCACGCAATTGTCGTGAAGCATGTAAAAACTGCTTGTCTGCGTGAAAATGATAGTAAATATGCAGTTTGCATTTTCTTATGAGAGAATGATCCAAACCTGAATGTTATAGTGTAAATAGACTTACCCTCATGAAATAAAGCACTTTTGCCTATAAGGACTCATTTGCACCTAATTGTCGTAAAGCATGTAAAAACTGCTTGTATGCGTTAAAATGATAGTAAATATGCAGTTTGCATTTTCTTATGAGAGAATGATCCAAACCTGAATGTTATAGTGTAAATAGACTTACCCTCATGAAATAAAGCAATTTTGCCTATAAGGACTCATTTGCACCTAATTGTCATAAAGCTTGTAAAAACTGCGTGTATGCGTTAAAATAATAGTTAATATGCAGTTTGCATTTTCTTATGAGAGAATGATCCAAACCTGAATGTTATAGTGTAAATAGACTTGATTTTGTAAAATAAAGCAATTTTGCCTATAAGGACTCATTTGCACGCAATTGTCGTGAAGCATGTAAAAACTGCTTGTCTGCGTGAAAATGATAGTAAATATGCAGTTTGCATTTTCTTATGAGAGAATGATCCAAACCTGAACGTTATAGTGTAAATAGACTTACCCTCATGAAATAAAGCAATTTTGCTTATAAAGATTCATTTGCACCTAATTGTCGTAAAGCATGTGAAAACTGCTTGTCTGCGTTTAAATAATGGTTAATATGCAGTTTGCATTTTCCTATGAGAGAATGATCCAAACCTGAATGTTATAGTTTAAGTAAACTTACCTTTGTAAAATAAAGCAATTTTGCCTATAAGGACTCATTTGCCCCTAATTGTCATAAAGCATGTAAAAACTGCTTGTATGCGTTAAAATAATGGTTAATATGCAGTTTGCATTTTCTTATGAGAGAATGATCCAAACCTGAATGTTATAGTGTAAATAGACTTACCTTTGTAAAATAAAGCAATTTTGCCTATAAGGACTCATTTGCACGCAATTGTCGTGAAGCATGTAAAAACTGCTTGTCTGCGTGAAAATGATAGTAAATATGCAGTTTGCATTTTCTTATGAGAGAATGATCCAAACCTGAACGTTATAGTGTAAATAGACTTACCCTCATGAAATAAAGCAATTTTG
Source organism: Xanthostigma xanthostigma (assembly GCA_963575645.1). Lineage (NCBI taxonomy): Eukaryota > Metazoa > Arthropoda > Insecta > Raphidioptera > Raphidiidae > Xanthostigma > Xanthostigma xanthostigma. The sequence goes on along the minus strand of OY754470.1, from coordinate 32,162,608 downwards.
CCTATAAGGACTCATTTGCACCTAATTGTCGTGAAGCATGTAAAAACTGCTTGTTGCGTTAAAATAATGGTTAATATGCAGTTTGCATTTTCTTATGAGAGAATGATCCAAACCTGAATGTTATAGTGTAAATAGACTAACCTTCATGAAATAAAGCAATTTTGCCTATAAGGACCCATTTGCCTCTAATTGTCATAAAGCATGTAAAAACTGCTTGTATGCGTTAAAATAATGGTTAATATGCAGTTAGCATTTTCTTATGAGAGAATGATCTAAACCTGAATGTTATAGTGTAAATAGACTTACCCTCATTAAATAAAGCAATTTTGCTTATAAGGACTCATTTGCACGCAATTGTCGTGAAGCATGTAAAAACTGCTTGACTGCGTGAAAATAATAGGAAATGATCAGTTTGCATTATCTTTTGAGAAAATGATCTAAACCTGAATGTTATAATATAAATAGACTTACCTTTGTAAAATAAAGCAATTTTGCCTATAAGGACTCATTTGCACGCAATTGTCGTGAAGCATGTAAAAACTGCTTGTCTGCGTGAAAATGATAGTAAATATGCAGTTTGCATTTTCTTATGAGAGAATGATCCAAACCTGAATGTTATAGTGTAAATAGACTTACCCTCATGAAATAAAGCACTTTTGCCTATAAGGACTCATTTGCACCTAATTGTCGTAAAGCATGTAAAAACTGCTTGTCAGCGTTAAAATAATGGTTAATATGCAGTTTGCGTTTTCTTATGAGAGAATGATCCAAACCTGAATGTTATAGTGTAAATAGACTTACCTTAATGAAATAAAGCAGTTTTGCCTATAAGGACTCATTTGCCCCAAATTGTCATAAAGCATGTAAAAACTGCCTGTATGCGTTAAAATAATGGTTAATATGCAGTTTGCATTTTCTTATGAGAGAATGATCCAAATCTGAATGTTATAGTGAAAATAGACTTACCTTTGTAAAATATCGCAATTTTGGTCTTAAGTACTCATTTGCACGCAATTGTCGTGAAGCATGTAAAAACTGCTTGTCAGCGTTAAAATAATGGTTAATATGCAGTTTGCATTTTCTTAAGTGAGAGAGATTCAAACCTGAATGTTATAGTGTAAATAGTTTAACCTTAATGAAATAAAGCTATTTTGCCTATAAGGACTCATTTGCCCCTAATTGTCATAAAGCATGTAAAAACTGCTTGTCTGCATTAAAATAATGGTTAATATGAACTTGCATTTTCTTATGAGAAAATGATCCAAACCTAAATGTTATAGTGAAAATAGCATTACCCTCATGAAATAAAGCAATTTTGCCTATAAGGACTCATTTGCACCTAATTGTCATAAAGCATGTAAAAACTGTTTGTATGCGTTAAAATGATAGTAAATATGCAGTTTGCATTTTCTTATGAGAGAATGATCCAAACCTAAATGTTATAGTGTAAATAGACTAACCCTCATGAAATACAGCAATTTTGCGTATAAGGACTCATTTGCACCTAATTGTCATAAAGTTTGTAAAAACTGCTTGTATGCGTTAAAATAATCGTTAATATGCAGTTTGCATTTTCTTATGAGAGAATGATCCAAACCTGAATGTTATAGTTTAAGTATACTAACCTTTGTAAAATAGAGCTATTTTGCCTATAAGGACTCATTTGCACCTAATTGTCGTAAAGCATGTAAAAACTGCTTGTCAGCGTTAAAATAATGGTTAATATGCAGTTTGCATTTTCTTATGAGAGAATGATCCAAACCTGAATGTTATAGTGTAAATAGACTAACCTTCATGAAATAAAGCACTTTTGCCTATAAGGACTCATTTGCACCTAATTGTCGTAAAGCATGTAAAAACTGCTTGTCAGCGTTAAAATAATGGTTAATATGCAGTTTGCATTTTTTATGAGAGAATGATCCAAACCTGAATGTTATAGTGTAAATAGACTTACCTTTGTAAAATAAAGCAATTTTGCCTAAAAGGACTCATTTGCCCCTAATTGTCATAAAGCATGTAAAAACTGCTTGTGTGCGTTAAAATAATGGTTAATATGCAGTTTGCATTTTCTTATGAGAGAATGATCCAAACCTGAATGTTATAGTGTAAATAGACTAACCTTCATGAAATAAAGCACTTTTGCCTATAAGGACTCATTTGCACCTAATTGTCGTAAAGCATGTAAAAACTGCTTGTCAGCGTTAAAATAATGGTTAATATGCAGTTTGCATTTTCTTATGAGAGAATGATCCAAACCTGAATGTTATAGTGTAAATAGACTAACCTTCATGAAATAAAGCACTTTTGCCTATAAGGACTCATTTGCACCTAATTGTCGTAAAGCATGTAAAAACTGCTTGTTGCGTTAAAATAATGGTTAATATGCAGTTTGCATTTTCTTATGAGAGAATGGTCCAAACCTGAATGTTATAGTGTAAATAGACTAACCTTAATGAAATAAAGCAATTTTTTCTATAAGGACTCATTTGCCCCTAATTGTCATAAAGCGTGTAAAAACTGCTTGTATACGTTAAAATAATGGTTAATATGCAGTTTGCATTATCTTATGAGAGAATGATCCCAACCTGAATGTTATAGTGAAAATAGACTAACCTTTGTAAAATAACGCAATTTTGCCTATAAGGACTCATTTGCACGCAATTGTCGTGAAGCATGTAAAAACTGCTTGTCTGCGTTAAAATAATGGTTAATATGCAGTTTGCATTTTCTTATGAAAGAATGATCCAAACCTGAATGTTATAGTGAAAGTAGACTTACCTTTGTGGAATAAAACAATTTTGTCTTTAAGAACTTATTTCCACCTAATTGCGTAAAACATGTGAAAACTGCTTGTCTGCGTGAAAATGTTAGTAAATATGCAGTTTGCATTTTCTTATGAGAGAATGATCCAAACCTGAATGTTATAGTGTAAAAAGACTTACCCTCATGAAATAAAGCACTTTTGCCTATAAGCACTTATTTGCCCCTAATTGTCGTAAAGCATGTAAAAACTGCTTGTCAGCGTTAAAATAATGGTTAATATGCAGTTTGCATTTTCTTATGTGAGAGAGATTCAAACCTGAATGTTATAGTGTAAATAGACTAACCTTAATGAAATAAAGCTATTTTGCCTATAAGGACTCATTTGCCCCTAATTGTCATAAAGCATGTAAAAACTGCTTGTCTGCATTAAAATAATGGTTAATATGAACTTGCATTTTCTTATGAGAAAATGATCCAAACCTGAATGTTATAGTGAAAATAGCATTACCCTCATGAAATAAAGCAATTTTGCCTATAAGGACTCATTTGCACCTAATTGTCATAAAGCATGTAAAAACTGTTTGTATGCGTTAAAATGATAGTAAATATGCAGTTTGCATTTTCTTATGAGAGAATGATCCAAACCTAAATGTTATAGTGTAAATAGACTAACCCTCATGAAATAAAGCAATTTTGCCTATAAGGACTCATTTGCACCTAATTGTCATAAAGCTTGTTAAAACTGCTTGTATGCGTTAAAATAATCGTTAATATGCAGTTTGCATTTTCTTATGAGAGAATGATCCAAACCTGAATGTTATAGTTTAAGTATACTTACCTTTGTAAAATAAAGCAATTTTGCCTATAAGGACTCATTTGCACCTAATTGTCGTAAAGCATGTAAAAACTGCTTGTCAGCGTTAAAATAATGGTTAATATGCAGTTTGCATTTTCTTATGAGAGAATGATCCAAACCTGAATGTTATAGTGTAAATAGACTTACCTTAATGAAATAAGCAATTTTGCCTAAAAGGACTCATTTGCCCCTAATTGTCATAAAGCATGTAAAAACTGCTTGTGTGCGTTAAAATAATAGTTAATATGCAGTTTGCATTTTCTTATGAGAGAATGATCCAAACCTGAATGTTATAGTGAAAATAGACTTACCTTTGTAAAATAACGCAATTTTGCCTATAAGGACTCATTTGCACGCAATTGTCGTGAAGCATGTAAAAACTGCTTGTCCGCGTTAAAATAATGGTTAATATGCAGTTTACATTTTCTTATGAGAGAATGATGCAAACCTGAATGTTAAAGTGTAAATAGACTTACCTTCATGAAATAAAGCAATTTTGCCTATAAAGACTCATTTGCCCCTAATTGTCATAAAACATGTAAAAACTGCTTGTATGCGTTAAAATAATGGTTAATATGCAGTTTGCATTTTCTTATGAGAGAATGATCCAAACCTGAATGTTATAGTGTAAATAGACTTACCTTTGTAAAATAAAGCAATTTTGCCTATAAGGACTCATTTGCATACAATTGTCGTGAAGCATGTAAAAACTGCTTGTCTGCGTTAAAATAATGGTTAATATGCAGTTTGATTTTTCTTATGAGAGAATGATCCAAACCTGAATGTTATAGTGAAAGTAGATCTACCTTTGTGAAATAAAACAATTTTGCCTTTAAGGACTTATTTCCACCTAATTGTCGTAAAACATGTGAAAACTGCTTGTCTGCGTGAAAATGATAGTAAATATGCAGTTTGCATTTTCTTATAAGAGAATGGTCCAAACCTGAATGTTACAGTGTAAATAGACTTACCTTCATGAAATAAAACACTTTTGCCTATAAGGACTCATTTGCACCTAATTGTCGTAAAGCATTTAAAAACTGCTTGTCTGCGTTCAAATAATGGTTAATATGCAGTTTGCATTTTGTTATGAGAGAATGATCCAACCCTGAATATTATAGTGAAAGTAGACTTACCTTTGTGAAATAAAACAATTTTGCCTATAAGGACTCATTTGCACCTAATTGTCGTTAAGCATGTAAAAACTGCTTGTTGCGTTAAAATAATGGTTAATATGCAGTTTGCATTTTCTTATGAGAGAATGATCTAAACCTGAATGTTATAGTGTAAATAGACTTACTCTCATGAAATAAAGCAATTTTGCTTATAAGGACTCATTTGCACGCAATTGTCGTGAAGCATGTAAAAACTGCTTGTCTGCGTTAAAATAATGGTTAATATGCAATTTGCATTTTCTTATGAGAGAATGATCCAACCCTGAATATTATAGTGAAAGTAGACTTACCTTTGTGAAATAAAACAATTTTGCCTATAAGGACTCATTTGCACCTAATTGTCGTAAAGCATGTAAAAACTGTTTGTTGCGTTAAAATAATGGTTAATATGCAGTTTGCATTTTCTTATGAGAGAATGATCAAAACCTGAATGTTATAGTGTAAATAGACTTACTCTCATGAAATAAAGCAATTTTGCTTATAAGGACTCATTTGCACGCAATTGTCGTGAAGCATGTAAAAACTGCTTGTCTGCGTTAAAATAATGGTTAATATGCAATTTGCATTTTCTTATGAGAGAATGATCCAAACCTGATTGTTATAGTGTAAGTAAACTTGCCCTTTGTGAAATAAAGCAATTTTGCCTATAAGGATTCATTTGCACCTAATTGTCGTAAAGCATGTAAAAACTGCTTGTCAGCGTTAAAATAATGGTTAATATGCAGTTTGCGTTTTCTTATGAGAGAATGATCCAAACCTGAATGTTATAGTGTAAATAGAGTTACCTTAATGAAATAAAGCAATTTTGCCTATAAGGACTCATTTGCCCCTAATTGTCATAAAGCATGTAAAAACTGCCTGTATGCGTTAAAATAATGGTTAATATGCAGTTTGCATTTTCTTATGAGAGAATGATCCAAACCTGAATGTTATAGTGAAAATAGACTTACCTTTGTAAAATAACGCAATTTTGCCCTTAAGGACTCATTTGCACGCAATTGTCGTGAAGCATGTAAAAACTGCTTGTCTGCGTTAAAATAATGGTTAATATGCAGTTTGCATTTTCTTATGAGAGAATGATCCAAACCTGAATGTTATAGTGAAAGTAGACTTACCTTTGTGGAATAAAACAATTTTGCCTTTAAGGACTTATTTCCACCTAATTGTCGTAAAACATGTGAAAACTGCTTGTCTGCGTGAAAATGATAGTAAATATGCAGTTTGCATTTTCGTATGAGAGAATGATCCAAACCTGAATGTTATAGTGTAAATAGACTTACCCTCATGAAATAAAGCACTTTTGCCTATAAGGACTCATTTGCACCTAATTGTCGTAAAGCATGAAAAAACTGCTTGTCAGCGTTAAAATAATGGTTAATATGCAGTTTGCGTTTTCTTATGAGAGAATGATCCAAACCTGAATGTTATAGTGTAAATAGACTTACCTTAATGAAATAAAGCAATTTTTTCTATAAGGACTCATTTGCCCCTAATTGTCATAAAACGTGTAAAAACTGCTTGTATGCGTTAAAATAATGGTTAATATGCAGTTTGCATTATCTTATGAGAGAATGATCCCAACCTGAATGTTATAGTGAAAATAGACTAACCTTTGTAAAATAACGCAATTTTGCCTATAAGGACTCATTTGCACGCAATTGTCGTGAAGCATGTAAAAACTGCTTGTCTGCGTTAAAATAATGGTTAATATGCAGTTTGCATTTTCTTATGAAAGAATGATCCAAACCTGAATGTTATAGTGAAAGTAGACTAACCTTTGTGGAATAAAACAATTTTGTCTTTAAGAACTTATTTCCACCTAATTGCGTAAAACATGTGAAAACTGCTTGTCTGCGTGAAAATGATAGTAAATATGCAGTTTGCATTTTCTTATGAGAGAATGATCCAAACCTGAATGTTATAGTGTAAATAGACTTTCCCTCATGAAATAAAGCACTTTTGCCTATAAGCACTTATTTGCCCCTAATTGTCGTAAAGCATGTAAAAACTGCTTGTCAGCGTTAAAATAATGGTTAATATGCAGTTTGCATTTTCTTATGTGAGAGAGATTCAAACCTGAATGTTATAGTGTAAATAGACTAACCTTAATGAAATAAAGCTATTTTGCCTATAAGGACTCATTTGCCCCTAATTGTCATAAAGCATGTAAAAACTGCTTGTCTGCATTAAAATAATGGTTAATATGAACTTGCATTTTCTTATGAGAAAATGATCCAAACCTGAATGTTATAGTGAAAATAGCATTACCCTCATGAAATAAAGCAATTTTGCCTATAAGGACTCATTTGCACCTAATTGTCATAAAGCATGTAAAAACTGTTTGTATGCGTTAAAATGATAGTAAATATGCAGTTTGCATTTTCTTATGAGAGAATGATCCAAACCTAAATGTTATAGTGTAAATAGACTAACCCTCATGAAATAAAGCAATTTTGCCTATAAGGACTCATTTGCACCTAATTGTCATAAAGCTTGTAAAAACTGCTTGTATGCGTTAAAATAATCGTTAATATGCAGTTTGCATTTTCGTATGAGAGAATGATCCAAACCTGAATGTTATAGTTTAAGTATACTTACCTTTGTAAAATAAAGCAATTATGCCTATAAGGACTCATTTGCACCTAATTGTCGTAAAGCATGTAAAAACTGCTTGTCAGCGTTAAAATAATGGTTAATATGCAGTTTGCATTTTCTTATGAGAGAATGATCCAAACCTGAATGTTATAGTGTAAATAGACTTACCTTAATGAAATAAGCAATTTTGCCTAAAAGGACTCATTTGCCCCTAATTGTCATAAAGCATGTAAAAACTGCTTGTGTGCGTTAAAATAATGGTTAATATGCAGTTTGCATTTTCTTATGAGAGAATGATCCAAACCTGAATGTTATAGTGTAAATAGACTTACCTTAATGAAATAAGCAATTTTGCCTAAAAGGACTCATTTGCCCCTAATTGTCATAAAGCATGTAAAAACTGCTTGTGTGCGTTAAAATAATGGTTAATATGCAGTTTGCATTTTCTTATGAGAGAATGATCCAAACCTGAATGTTATAGTGAAAATAGACTTACCTTTGTAAAATAACGCAATTTTGCCTATAAGGACTCATTTGCACGCAATTGTCGTAAAGCATGTAAAAACTGCTTGTCCGCGTTAAAATAATGGTTAATATGCAGTTTACATTTTCTTATGAGAGAATGATGCAAACCTGAATGTTAAAGTGTAAATAGACTTACCTTCATGAAATAAAGCAATTTTGCTTATAAAGACTCATTTGCCCCTAATTGTCATAAAACATGTAAAAACTGCTTGTATGCGTTAAAATAATGGTTAATATGCAGTTTGCATTTTCTTATGAGAGAATGATCCAAACCTGAATGTTATAGTGTAAATAGACTTACCTTTGTAAAATAAAGCAATTTTGCCTATAAGGACTCATTTGCATACAATTGTCGTGAAGCATGTAAAAACTGCTTGTCTGCGTTAAAATAATGGTTAATATGCAGTTTGATTTTTCTTATGAGAGAATGATCCAAACCTGAATGTTATAGTGAAAGTAGATCTACCTTTGTGAAATAAAACAATTTTGCCTTTAAGGACTTATTTCCACCTAATTGTCGTAAAACATGTGAAAACTGCTTGTCTGCGTGAAAATGATAGTAAATATGCTGTTTGCATTTTCTTATAAGAGAATGGTCCAAACCTGAATGTTACAGTGTAAATAGACTTACCTTCATGAAATAAAACACTTTTGCCTATAAGGACTCATTTGCACCTAATTGTCGTTAAGCATTTAAAAACTGCTTGTCTGCGTTCAAATAATGGTTAATATGCAGTTTGCATTTTGTTATGAGAGAATGATCCAACCCTGAATATTATAGTGAAAGTAGACTTACCTTTGTGAAATAAAACAATTTTGCCTATAAGGACTCATTTGCACCTAATTGTCGTAAAGCATGTAAAAACTGCTTGTTGCGTTAAAATAATGGTTAATATGCAGTTTGCGTTTTCTTATGAGAGAATGATCTAAACCTGAATGTTATAGTGTAAATAGACTTACTCTCATGAAATAAAGCAATTTTGCCCTTAAGGATTCATTTGCACGCAATTGTCGTGAAGCATGTAAAAACTGCTTGTCTGCGTTAAAATAATGGTTAATATGCAGTTTGCATTTTCTTATGAGAGAATGATCCAAACCTGAATGTTATAGTGAAAGTAGACTTACCTTTGTGGAATAAAACAATTTTGCCTTTAAGGACTTATTTCCACCTAATTGTCGTAAAACATGTGAAAACTGCTTGTCTGTGTGAAAATGATAGTAAATATGCAGTTTGCATTTTCGTATGAGAGAATGATCCAAACCTGAATGTTATAGTGTAAATAGACTTACCCTCATGAAATAAAGCACTTTTGCCTATAAGGACTCATTTGCACCTAATTGTCGTAAAGCATGAAAAAACTGCTTGTCAGCGTTAAAATAATGGTTAATATGCAGTTTGCGTTTTCTTATGAGAGAATGATCCAAACCTGAATGTTATAGTGTAAATAGACTTACCTTAATGAAATAAAGCAATTTTTTCTATAAGGACTCATTTGCCCCTAATTGTCATAAAACGTGTAAAAACTGCTTGTATGCGTTAAAATAATGGTTAATATGCAGTTTGCATTATCTTATGAGAGAATGATCCCAACCTGAATGTTATAGTGAAAATAGACTAACCTTTGTAAAATAACGCAATTTTGCCTATAAGGACTCATTTGCACGCAATTGTCGTGAAGCATGTAAAAACTGCTTGTCTTCGTTAAAATAATGGTTAATATGCAGTTTGCATTTTCTTATGAAAGAATGATCCAAACCTGAATGTTATAGTGAAAGTAGACTAACCTTTGTGGAATAAAACAATTTTGTCTTTAAGAACTTATTTCCACCTAATTGCGTAAAACATGTGAAAACTGCTTGTCTGCGTGAAAATGATAGTAAATATGCAGTTTGCATTTTCTTATGAGAGAATGATCCAAACCTGAATGTTATAGTGTAAATAGACTTACCCTCATGAAATAAAGCACTTTTGCCTATAAGCACTTATTTGCCCCTAATTGTCGTAAAGCATGTAAAAACTGCTTGTCAGCGTTAAAATAATGGTTAATATGCAGTTTGCATTTTCTTATGTGAGAGAGATTCAAACCTGAATGTTATAGTGTAAATAGACTAACCTTAATGAAATAAAGCTATTTTGCCTATAAGGACTCATTTGCCCCTAATTGTCATAAAGCATGTAAAAACTGCTTGTCTGCATTAAAATAATGGTTAATATGAACTTGCATTTTCTTATGAGAAAATGATCCAAACCTGAATGTTATAGTGAAAATAGCATTACCCTCATGAAATAAAGCAATTTTGCCTATAAGGACTCATTTGCACCTAATTGTCATAAAGCATGTAAAAACTGTTTGTATGCGTTAAAATGATAGTAAATATGCAGTTTGCATTTTCTTATGAGAGAATAATCCAAACCTAAATGTTATAGTGTAAATAGACTAACCCTCATGAAATAAAGCAATTTTGCCTATAAGGACTCATTTGCACCTAATTGTCATAAAGCTTGTAAAAACTGCTTGTATGCGTTAAAATAATCGTTAATATGCAGTTTGCATTTTCTTATGAGAGAATGATCCAAACCTGAATGTTATAGTTTAAGTATACTTACCTTTGTAAAATAAAGCAATTTTGCCTATAAGGACTCATTTGCACCTAATTGTCGTAAAGCATGTAAAAACTGCTTGTCAGCGTTAAAATAATGGTTAATATGCAGTTTGCATTTTCTTATGAGAGAATGATCCAAACCTGAATGTTATAGTGTAAATAGACTTACCTTAATGAAATAAGCAATTTTGCCTAAAAGGACTCATTTGCCCCTAATTGTCATAAAGCATGTAAAAACTGCTTGTGTGCGTTAAAATAATGGTTAATATGCAGTTTGCATTTTCTTATGAGAGAATGATCCAAACCTGAATGTTATAGTGTAAATAGACTTACCTTAATGAAATAAGCAATTTTGCCTAAAAGGACTCATTTGCCCCTAATTGTCATAAAGCATGTAAAAACTGCTTGTGTGCGTTAAAATAATGGTTAATATGCAGTTTGCATTTTCTTATGAGAGAATGATCCAAACCTGAATGTTATAGTGAAAATAGACTTACCTTTGTAAAATAACGCAATTTTGCCTATAAGGACTCATTTGCACGCAATTGTCGTAAAGCATGTAAAAACTGCTTGTCCGCGTTAAAATAATGGTTAATATGCAGTTTACATTTTCTTATGAGAGAATGATGCAAACCTGAATGTTAAAGTGTAAATAGACTTACCTTCATGAAATAAAGCAATTTTGCTTATAAAGACTCATTTGCCCCTAATTGTCATAAAACATGTAAAAACTGCTTGTATGCGTTAAAATAATGGTTAATATGCAGTTTGCATTTTCTTATGAGAGAATGATCCAAACCTGAATGTTATAGTGTAAATAGACTTACCTTTGTAAAATAAAGCAATTTTGCCTATAAGGACTCATTTGCATACAATTGTCGTGAAGCATGTAAAAACTGCTTGTCTGCGTTAAAATAATGGTTAATATGCAGTTTGATTTTTCTTATGAGAGAATGATCCAAACCTGAATGTTATAGTGAAAGTAGATCTACCTTTGTGAAATAAAACAATTTTGCCTTTAAGGACTTATTTCCACCTAATTGTCGTAAAACATGTGAAAACTGCTTGTCTGCGTGAAAATGATAGTAAATATGCTGTTTGCATTTTCTTATAAGAGAATGGTCCAAACCTGAATGTTACAGTGTAAATAGACTTACCTTCATGAAATAAAACACTTTTGCCTATAAGGACTCATTTGCACCTAATTGTCGTTAAGCATTTAAAAACTGCTTGTCTGCGTTCAAATAATGGTTAATATGCAGTTTGCATTTTGTTATGAGAGAATGATCCAACCCTGAATATTATAGTGAAAGTAGACTTACCTTTGTGAAATAAAACAATTTTGCCTATAAGGACTCATTTGCACCTAATTGTCGTAAAGCATGTAAAAACTGCTTGTTGCGTTAAAATAATGGTTAATATGCAGTTTGCGTTTTCTTATGAGAGAATGATCCAAACCTGAATGTTATAGTGTAAATAGAGTTACCTTAATGAAATAAAGCAATTTTGCCTATAAGGACTCATTTGCCCCTAATTGTCATAAAGCATGTAAAAACTGCCTGTATGCGTTAAAATAATGGTTAATATGCAGTTTGCATTTTCTTATGAGAGAATGATCCAAACCTGAATGTTATAGTGAAAATAGACTTACCTTTGTAAAATAACGCAATTTTGCCCTTAAGGACTCATTTGCACGCAATTGTCGTGAAGCATGTAAAAACTGCTTGTCTGCGTTAAAATAATGGTTAATATGCAGTTTGCATTTTCTTATGAGAGAATGATCCAAACATGAATGTTATAGTGAAAGTAGACTTACCTTTGTGGAATAAAACAATTTTGCCTTTAAGGACTTATTTCCACCTAATTGTCGTAAAACATGTGAAAACTGCTTGTCTGCGTGAAAATGATAGTAAATATGCAGTTTGCATTTTCGTATGAGAGAATGATCCAAACCTGAATGTTATAGTGTAAATAGACTTACCCTCATGAAATAAAGCACTTTTGCCTATAAGGACTCATTTGCACCTAATTGTCGTAAAGCATGAAAAAACTGCTTGTCAGCGTTAAAATAATGGTTAATATGCAGTTTGCGTTTTCTTATGAGAGAATGATCCAAACCTGAATGTTATAGTGTAAATAGACTTACCTTAATGAAATAAAGCAATTTTTTCTATAAGGACTCATTTGCCCCTAATTGTCATAAAGCGTGTAAAAACTGCTTGTATGCGTTAAAATAATGGTTAATATGCAGTTTGCATTATCTTATGAGAGAATGATCCCAACCTGAATGTTATAGTGAAAATAGACTAACCTTTGTAAAATAACGCAATTTTGCCTATAAGGACTCATTTGCACGCAATTGTCGTGAAGCATGTAAAAACTGCTTGTCTGCGTTAAAATAATGGTTAATATGCAGTTTGCATTTTCTTATGAAAGAATGATCCAAACCTGAATGTTATAGTGAAAGTAGACTAACCTTTGTGGAATAAAACAATTTTGTCTTTAAGAACTTATTTCCACCTAATTGCGTAAAACATGTGAAAACTGCTTGTCTGCGTGAAAATGATAGTAAATATGCAGTTTGCATTTTCTTATGAGAGAATGATCCAAACCTGAATGTTATAGTGTAAATAGACTTACCCTCATGAAATAAAGCACTTTTGCCTATAAGCACTTATTTGCCCCTAATTGTCGTAAAGCATGTAAAAACTGCTTGTCAGCGTTAAAATAATGGTTAATATGCAGTTTGCATTTTCTTATGTGAGAGAGATTCAAACCTGAATGTTATAGTGTAAATAGACTAACCTTAATGAAATAAAGCTATTTTGCTCATAAGGACTCATTTGCCCCTAATTGTCATAAAGCATGTAAAAACTGCTTGTCTGCATTAAAATAATGGTTAATATGAACTTGCATTTTCTTATGAGAAAATGATCCAAACCTGAATGTTATAGTGAAAATAGCATTACCCTCATGAAATAAAGCAATTTTGCCTATAAGGACTCATTTGCACCTAATTGTCATAAAGCATGTAAAAACTGCTTGTATGCGTTAAAATAATGGTTAATATGCAGTTTGCATTTTCTTATGAGAGAATGATCCAAACCTGAATGTTATAGTGTAAATAGACTTACCTTTGTAAAGTAAAGCAATTTTGCCTATAAGGACTCATTTGCATACAATTGTCGTGAAGCATGTAAAAACTGCTTGTCTGCGTTAAAATAATGGTTAATATGCAGTTTGATTTTTCTTATGAGAGAATGATCCAAACCTGAATGGTATAGTGAAAGTAGATCTACCTTTGTGAAATAAAACAATTTTGCCTTTAAGGACTTATTTCCACCTAATTGTCGTAAAACATGTGAAAACTGCTTGTCTGCGTGAAAATGATAGTAAATATGCAGTTTGCATTTTCTTATAAGAGAATGGTCCAAACCTGAATGTTATAGTGTAAATAGACTAACCCTCATGAAATAAAGCAATTTTGCCTATAAGGACTCATTTGCACCTAATTGTCATAAAGCTTGTAAAAACTGCTTGTATGCGTTAAAATAATCGTTAATATGCAGTTTGCATTTTCTTATGAGAGAATGATCCAAACCTGAATGTTATAGTTTAAGTATACTTACCTTTGTAAAATAAAGCAATTTTGCCTATAAGGACTCATTTGCACCTAATTGTCGTAAAGCATGTAAAAACTGCTTGTCAGCGTTAAAATAATGGTTAATATGCAGTTTGCATTTTCTTATGAGAGAATGATCCAAACCTGAATGTTATAGTGTAAATAGACTTACCTTAATGAAATAAGCAATTTTGCCTAAAAGGACTCATTTGCCCCTAATTGTCATAAAGCATGTAAAAACTGCTTGTGTGCGTTAAAATAATGGTTAATATGCAGTTTGCATTTTCTTATGAGAGAATGATCCAAACCTGAATGTTATAGTGAAAATAGACTTACCTTTGTAAAATAACGCAATTTTGCCTATAAGGACTCATTTGCACGCAATTGTCGTGAAGCATGTAAAAACTGCTTGTCTGCGTTAAAATAATGGTTAATATGCAGTTTACATTTTCTTATGAGAGAATGATGCAAACCTGAATGTTGAAGTGTAAATAGACTTACCTTTATGAAATAAAGCAATTTTGCCTATAAAGACTCATTTGCCCCTAATTGTCATAAAGCATGTAAAAACTGCTTGTATGCGTTAAAATAATGGTTAATATGCAGTTTGCATTTTCTTATGAGAGAATGATCCAAACCTGAATGTTATAGTGTAAATAGACTTACCTTTGTAAAGTAAAGCAATTTTGCCTATAAGGACTCATTTGCATACAATTGTCGTGAAGCATGTAAAAACTGCTTGTCTGCGTTAAAATAATGGTTAATATGCAGTTTGATTTTTCTTATGAGAGAATGATCCAAACCTGAATGGTATAGTGAAAGTAGATCTACCTTTGTGAAATAAAACAATTTTGCCTTTAAGGACTTATTTCCACCTAATTGTCGTAAAACATGTGAAAACTGCTTGTCTGCGTGAAAATGATAGTAAATATGCAGTTTGCATTTTCTTATAAGAGAATGGTCCAAACCTGAATGTTACAGTGTAAATAGACTTACCTTCATGAAATAAAACACTTTTGCCTATAAGGACTCATTTGCACCTAATTGTCGTAAAGCATTTAAAAACTGCTTGTCTGCGTTAAAACAATGGTTAATATGCAGTTTGCATTTTGTTATGAGAGAATGATCCAACCCTGAATATTATAGTGAAAGTAGACTTACCTTTGTGAAATAAAACAATTTTGCCTATAAGGACTCATTTGCACCTAATTGTCGTAAAGCATGTAAAAACTGCTTGTTGCGTTAAAATAATAGTTAATATGCCGTTTGCATTTTCTTATGAGAGAATGATCTAAACCTGAATGTTATAGTGTAAATAGACTTACTCTCATGAAATAAAGCAATTTTGCTTATAAGGACTCATTTGCACGCAATTGTCGTGAAGCATGTAAAAACTGCTTGTCTGCGTTAAAATAATGGTTAATATGCAATTTGCATTTTCTTATGAGAGAATGATCCAACCCTGAATATTATAGTGAAAGTAGACTTACCTTTGTGAAATAAAACAATTTTGCCTATAAGGACTCATTTGCACCTAATTGTCGTAAAGCATGTAAAAACTGTTTGTTGCGTTAAAATAATGGTTAATATGCAGTTTGCATTTTCTTATGAGAGAATGATCCAAACCTGAATGTTATAGTGTAAATAGACTTACTCTCATGAAATAAAGCAATTTTGCTTATAAGGACTCATTTGCACGCAATTGTCGTGAAGCATGTAAAAACTGCTTGTCTGCGTTAAAATAATGGTTAATATGCAATTTGCATTTTCTTATGAGAGAATGATCCAAACCTGAATGTTATAGTGTAAGTAAACTTACCTTTGTGAAATAAAGCAATTTTGCCTATAAGGACTCATTTGCACCTAATTGTCGTAAAGCATGTAAAAACTGCTTGTTGCGTTAAAATAATGGTTAATATGCAGTTTGCATTTTCTTATGAGAGAATGGTCCAAACCTGAATGTTATAGTGTAAATAGACTAACCTTCATGAAATAAAGCAATTTTGCCTATAAGGACCCATTTGCCTCTAATTGTCATAAAGCATGTAAAAACTGCTTGTATGCGTTAAAATAATGTATAATATGCAGTTTGCATTTTCTTATGAGAGAATGATCCAAACCTGAATGTTATAGTTTAAGTATACTTACCTTTGTAAAATTAAGCAATTTTGCCTATAAGGACTCATTTGCACCTAATTGTCGTAAAGCATGTAAAAACTGCTTGTCTGCGTTAAAATAATGGTTAATATGCAGTTTGCATTTTCTTATGAGAGAATGATCCAAACCTGAATGTTATAGTTAAATAGACTTACCTTCATGAAATAAAGCAATTTTGCCTATAAGGACTTATTTGCCCTTAATTGTCATAAAGCATGTAAAAACTGCTTGTCAGCGTAAAAATAATGGTTAATATGCAGTTTGCATTTTCTTATGAGAGATTGATCCAAACCTGAATGTTATAGTGAAAGTAGACTTACCTTTGTGAAATAAAACAATTTTGCCTTTAAGGACTTATTTCCACCTAATTGGCGTAAAACATGTGAAAACTGCTTGTCTGCGTGAAAATGAGAGTAAATATGCAGTTTGCCATTTTCTTATGAGAGAATGATCCAAACCTGAATGTTATAGTGTAAATAGACTTACCCTCATGAAAAAAAGCACTTTTGCCTATAAGGACTCATTTGCACCTAATTGTCGTAAAGCATGTAAAAACTGCTTGTCAGCGTTCAAATAATGGTTAATATGCAGTTTGCGTTTTCTTATGAGAGAATGATCCAAACCTGAATGTTATAGTGTAAATAGACTTACCTTAATGAAATAAAGCAATTTTTTCTATAAGGACTCATTTGCCCCTAATTGTCATAAAGCGTGTAAAAACTGCTTGTATGCGTTAAAATAATGGTTAATATGCAGTTTGCATTATCTTATGAGAGAATGATCCCAACCTGAATGTTATAGTGAAAATAGACTAACCTTTGTAAAATAACGCAATTTTGCCTATAAGGACTCATTTGCACGCAATTGTCGTG
The DNA here is from genome assembly GCA_963575645.1 of Xanthostigma xanthostigma. Lineage (NCBI taxonomy): Eukaryota > Metazoa > Arthropoda > Insecta > Raphidioptera > Raphidiidae > Xanthostigma > Xanthostigma xanthostigma. The sequence continues at coordinate 32,145,439 of OY754470.1, read as the reverse complement.
AAGCATGTAAAAACTGCTTGTCTGCGTTAAAATAATGGTTAATATGCAGTTTGCATTTTCTTATGAAAGAATGATCCAAACCTGAATGTTATAGTGAAAGTAGACTAACCTTTGTGGAATAAAACAATTTTGTCTTTAAGAACTTATTTCCACCTAATTGCGTAAAACATGTGAAAACTGCTTGTCTGCGTGAAAATGATAGTAAATATGCAGTTTGCATTTTCTTATGAGAGAATGATCCAAACCTGAATGTTATAGTGTAAATAGACTTACCCTCATGAAATAAAGCACTTTTGCCTATAAGCACTTATTTGCCCCTAATTGTCGTAAAGCATGTAAAAACTGCTTGTCAGCGTTAAAATAATGGTTAATATGCAGTTTGCATTTTCTTATGTGAGAGAGATTCAAACCTGAATGTTATAGTGTAAATAGACTAACCTTAATGAAATAAAGCTATTTTGCCTATAAGGACTCATTTGCCCCTAATTGTCATAAAGCATGTAAAAACTGCTTGTCTGCATTAAAATAATGGTTAATATGAACTTGCATTTTCTTATGTGAAAATGATCCAAACCTGAATGTTATAGTGAAAATAGCATTACCCTCATGAAATAAAGCAATTTTGCCTATAAGGACTCATTTGCACCTAATTGTCATAAAGCATGTAAAAACTGTTTGTATGCGTTAAAATGATAGTAAATATGCAGTTTGCATTTTCTTATGAGAGAATGATCCAAACCTAAATGTTATAGTGTAAATAGACTAACCCTCATGAAATAAAGCAATTTTGCCTATAAGGACTCATTTGCACCTAATTGTCATAAAGCTTGTAAAAACTGCTTGTATGCGTTAAAATAATCGTTAATATGCAGTTTGCATTTTCTTATGAGAGAATGATCCAAACCTGAATGTTATAGTTTAATTAGTATACTTACCTTTGTAAAATAAAGCAATTTTGCCTATAAGGACTCATTTGCACCTAATTGTCGTAAAGCATGTAAAAACTGCTTGTCAGCGTTAAAATAATGGTTAATATGCAGTTTGCATTTTCTTATGAGAGAATGATCCAAACCTGAATGTTATAGTGTAAATAGACTTACCTTAATGAAATAAGCAATTTTGCCTAAAAGGACTCATTTGCCCCTAATTGTCATAAAGCATGTAAAAACTGCTTGTGTGCGTTAAAATAATGGTTAATATGCAGTTTGCATTTTCTTATGAGAGAATGATCTAAACCTGAATGTTATAGTGAAAATAGACTTACCTTTGTAAAATAACGCAATTTTGCCTATAAGGACTCATTTGCACGCAATTGTCGTGAAGCATGTAAAAACTGCTTGTCTGCGTTAAAATAATGGTTAATATGCAGTTTACATTTTCTTATGAGAGAATGATGCAAACCTGAATGTTGAAGTGTAAATAGACTTACCTTCATGAAATAAAGCAATTTTGCCTATAAAGACTCATTTGCCCCTAATTGTCATAAAGCATGTAAAAACTGCTTGTATGCGTTAAAATAATGGTTAATATGCAGTTTGCATTTTCTTATGAGAGAATGATCCAAACCTGAATGTTATAGTGTAAATAGACTTACCTTTGTAAAATAAAGCAATTTTGCCTATAAGGACTCATTTGCATACAATTGTCGTGAAGCATGTAAAAACTGCTTGTCTGCGTTAAAATAATGGTTAATATGCAGTTTGATTTTTCTTATGAGAGAATGATCCAAACCTGAATGTTATAGTGAAAGTAGATCTACATTTGTGAAATAAAACAATTTTGCCTTTAAGGACTTATTTCCACCTAATTGTCGTAAAACATGTGAAAACTGCTTGTCTGCGTGAAAATGATAGTAAATATGCAGTTTGCATTTTCTTATAAGAGAATGGTCCAAACCTGAATGTTACAGTGTAAATAGACTTACCTTCATGAAATAAAACACTTTTGCCTATAAGGACTCATTTGCACCTAATTGTCGTAAAGCATTTAAAAACTGCTTGTCTGCGTTAAAACAATGGTTAATATGCAGTTTGCATTTTGTTATGAGAGAATGATCCAACCCTGAATATTATAGTGAAAGTAGACTTACCTTTGTGAAATAAAACAATTTTGCCTATAAGGACTCATTTGCACCTAATTGTCGTAAAGCATGTAAAAACTGCTTGTTGCGTTAAAATAATGGTTAATATGCAGTTTGCATTTTCTTATGAGAGAATGATCTAAACCTGAATGTTATAGTGTAAATAGACTTACTCTCATTAAATAAAGCAATTTTGCTTATAAGGACTCATTTGCACGCAATTGTCGTGAAGCATGTAAAAACTGCTTGTCTGCGTTAAAATAATGGTTAATATGCAATTTGCATTTTCTTATGAGAGAATGATCCAACCCTGAATATTATAGTAAAAGTAGACTTACCTTTGTGAAATAAAACAATTTTGCCTATAAGGACTCATTTGCACCTAATTGTCGTAAAGCATGTAAAAACTGTTTGTTGCGTTAAAATAATGGTTAATATGCAGTTTGCATTTTCTTATGAGAGAATGATCCAAACCTGAATGTTATAGTGTAAATAGACTTACTCTCATGAAATAAAGCAATTTTGCTTATAAGGACTCATTTGCACGCAATTGTCGTGAAGCATGTAAAAACTGCTTGTCTGCGTTAAAATAATGGTTAATATGCAATTTGCATTTTCTTATAAGAGAATGATCCAAACCTGAATGTTATAGTGTAAGTAAACTTACCTTTGTGAAATAAAGCAATTTTGCCTATAAGGACTCATTTGCACCTAATTGTCGTAAAGCATGTAAAAACTGCTTGTTGCGTTAAAATAATGGTTAATATGCAGTTTGCATTTTCTTATGAGAGAATGGTCCAAACCTGAATGTTATAGTGTAAATAGACTAACCTTCATGAAATAAAGCAATTTTGCCTATAAGGACCCATTTGCCTCTAATTGTCATAAAGCATGTAAAAACTGCTTGTATGCGTTAAAATAATGTATAATATGCAGTTTGCATTTTCTTATGAGAGAATGATCCAAACCTGAATGTTATAGTTTAAGTATACTTACCTTTGTAAAATAAAGCAATTTTGCCTATAAGGACTCATTTGCACCTAATTGTCGTAAAGCATGTAAAAACTGCTTGTCTGCGTTAAAATAATGGTTAATATGCAGTTTGCATTTTCTTATGAGAGAATGATCCAAACCTGAATGTTATAGTTAAATAGACTAACCTTCATGAAATAAAGCAATTTTGCCTATAAGGACTTATTTGCCCCTAATTGTCATAAAGCATGTAAAAACTGCTTGTCAGCGTAAAAATAATGGTTAATATGCAGTTTGCATTTTCTTATGAGAGATTGATCCAAACCTGAATGTTATAGTGAAAGTAGACTTACCTTTGTGAAATAAAACAATTTTGCCTTTAAGGACTTATTTCCACCTAATTGGCGTAAAACATGTGAAAACTGCTTGTCTGCGTGAAAATGAGAGTAAATATGCAGTTTGCCATTTTCTTATGAGAGAATGATCCAAACCTGAATGTTATAGTGTTAATAGACTTACCCTCATGAAAAAAAGCACTTTTGCCTATAAGGACTCATTTGCACCTAATTGTCGTAAAGCATGTAAAAACTGCTTGTCAGCGTTCAAATAATGGTTAATATGCAGTTTGCATTTTTTTATGAGAGAATGATCCAAACCTGAATGTTATAGTGAAAATAGACTTACCTTTGTAAAATAACGCAATTTTGCCCTTAAGGACTCATTTGCACGCAATTGTCGTGAAGCATGTAAAAACTGCTTGTCTGCGTTAAAATAATGGTTAATATGCAGTTTGCATTTTCTTATGAGAGAATGATCCAAACCTGAATGTTATAGTGAAAGTAGACTTACCTTTGTGGAATAAAACAATTTTGCCTTTAAGGACTTATTTCCACCTAATTGTCGTAAAACATGTGAAAACTGCTTGTCTGCGTGAAAATGATAGTAAATATGCAGTTTGCATTTTCGTATGAGAGAATGATCCAAACCTGAATGTTATAGTGTAAATAGACTTACCCTCATGAAATAAAGCACTTTTGCCTATAAGGACTCATTTGCACCTAATTGTCGTAAAGCATGAAAAAACTGCTTGTCAGCGTTAAAATAATAGTTAATATGCAGTTTGCGTTTTCTTATGAGAGAATGACCCAAACCTGAATGTTATAGTGTAAATAGACTTACCTTAATGAAATAAAGCAATTTTTTCTATAAGGACTCATTTGCCCCTAATTGTCATAAAGCGTGTAAAAACTGCTTGTATGGGTTAAAATAATGGTTAATATGCAGTTTGCATTATCTTATGAGAGAATGATCCCAACCTGAATGTTATAGTGAAAATAGACTAACCTTTGTAAAATAACGCAATTTTGCCTATAAGGACTCATTTGCACGCAATTGTCGTGAAGCATGTAAAAACTGCTTGTCTGCGTTAAAATAATGGTTAATATGCAGTTTGCATTTTCTTATGAAAGAATGATCCAAACCTGAATGTTATAGTGAAAGTAGACTTACCTTTGTGGAATAAAACAATTTTGTCTTTAAGAACTTATTTCCACCTAATTGCGTAAAACATGTGAAAACTGCTTGTCTGCGTGAAAATGATAGTAAATATGCAGTTTGCATTTTCTTATGAGAGAATGATCCAAACCTGAATGTTATAGTGTAAATAGACTTACCCTCATGAAATAAAGCACTTTTGCCTATAAGCACTTATTTGCCCCTAATTGTCGTAAAGCATGTAAAAACTGCTTGTCAGCGTTAAAATAATGGTTAATATGCAGTTTGCATTTTCTTATGTGAGAGAGATTCAAACCTGAATGTTATAGTGTAAATAGACTAACCTTAATGAAATAAAGCTATTTTGCCTATAAGGACTCATTTGCCCCTAATTGTCATAAAGCATGTAAAAACTGCTTGTCTGCATTAAAATAATGGTTAATATGAACTTGCATTTTCTTATGAGAAAATGATCCAAACCTGAATGTTATAGTGAAAATAGCATTACCCTCATGAAATAAAGCAATTTTGCCTATAAGGACTCATTTGCACCTAATTGTCATAAAGCATGTAAAAACTGTTTGTATGCGTTAAAATGATAGTAAATATGCAGTTTGCATTTTCTTATGAGAGAATGATCCAAACCTAAATGTTATAGTGTAAATAGACTAACCCTCATGAAATAAAGCAATTTTGCCTATAAGGACTCATTTGCACCTAATTGTCATAAAGCTTGTAAAAACTGCTTGTATGCGTTAAAATAATCGTTAATATGCAGTTTGCATTTTCTTATGAGAGAATGATCCAAACCTGAATGTTATAGTTTAAGTATACTTACCTTTGTAAAATAAAGCAATTTTGCCTATAAGGACTCATTTGCACCTAATTGTCGTAAAGCATGTAAAAACTGCTTGTTGCGTTAAAATAATGGTTAATATGCAGTTTGCATTTTCTTATGAGAGAATGGTCCAAACCTGAATGTTATAGTGTAAATAAACTAACCTTCATGAAATAAAGCAATTTTGCCTATAAGGACCCATTTGCCTCTAATTGTCATGAAGCATGTAAAAACTGCTTGTATGCGTTAAAATAATGTATAATATGCAGTTTGCATTTTCTTATGAGAGAATGATCCAAACCTGAATGTTATAGTTTAAGTAAACTTACCTTTGTAATATAAAGCAATTTTGCCTATAAGGACTCATTTGCACGTAATTGTCGTAAAGCATGTAAAAAATGCTTGTCTGCGTTAAAATAATGGTAAATATGCAGTTTGCATTTTCTTATGAGAGAATGATCCAAACCTGAATGTTATAGTTAAATAGACTTACCTTCATGAAATAAAGCAATTTTGCCTATAAGGACTTATTTGCCCCTAATTGTCATAAAGCATGTAAAAACTGCTTGTCAGCGTAAAAATAATGGTTAATATGCAGTTTGCATTTTCTTATGAGAGATTGATCCAAACCTGAATGTTATAGTGAAAGTAGACTTACCTTTGTGAAATAAAACAATTTTGCCTTTAAGGACTTATTTCCACCTAATTGGCGTAAAACATGTGAAAACTGCTTGTCTGCGTGAAAATGAGAGTAAATATGCAGTTTGCCATTTTCTTATGAGAGAATGATCCAAACATGAATGTTATAGTGTAAATAGACTTACCCTCATGAAAAAAAGCACTTTTGCCTATAAGGACTCATTTGCACCTAATTGTCGTAAAGCATGTAAAAACTGCTTGTCAGCGTTAAAATAATGGCTAATATGCAGTTTGCATTTTCTTATGAGAGAATGATCCAAACCTGAATGTTATAGTGTAAATAGACTTACCTTCATGAAATAAAGCTCTTTGCCTATAAGGACTCATTTGCACCTAATTGTCGTAAAGCATGTAAAAACTGCTTGTCAGCGTTAAAATAATGGTTAATATGCAGTTTGCATTTTTTTATGAGAGAATGATCCAAACCTGAATGTTATAGTGTAAATAGACTTACCTTAATGAAATAAGCAATTTTGCCTATAAGGACTCATTTGCCCCTAATTGTCATAAAGCATGTAAAAACTGCTTGTGTGCGTTAAAATAATGGTTAATATGCAGTTTGCATTTTCTTATGAGAGAATGATCCAAACCTGAATGTTATAGTGAAAATAGACTTACCTTTGTTAAATAACGCAATTTTGCCTATAAGGACTCATTTGCACGCAATTGTCGTGAAGCATGTAAAAACTGCTTGTCTGCGTTAAAATAATGGTTAATATGCAGTTTACATTTCCTTATGAGAGAATGATCCAAACCTGAATGTTATAGTGTAAATAGACTTACCTTCATGAAATAAAGCAATTTTGCCTATAAAGACTCATTTGCCCCTAATTGTCATAAAGCATGTAAAAACTGCTTGTATGCGTTAAAATAATGGTTAATATGCAGTTTGCATTTTCTTATGAGAGAATGATCCAAACCTGAATGTTATAGTGAAAATAGACTTACCTTTGTAAAATAAAGCAATTTTGCCTATAAGGACACATTTGCACACAATTGTCGTGAAGCATGTAAAAACTGCTTGTCTGCGTTAAAATAATGGTTAATATGCAGTTTGATTTTTCTTATGAGAGAATGATCCAAACCTGAATGTTATAGTGAAAGTAGATCTACCTTTGTGAAATAAAACAATTTTGCCTTTAAGGACTTATTTGAATTTCCACCTAATTGTCGTAAAACATGTGAAAACTGCTTGTCTGCGTGAAAATGATAGTAAGTATGCAGTTTGCATTTTCTTATAAGAGAATGGTCCAAACCTGAATGTTACAGTGTAAATAGACTTACCTTCATGAAATAAAACACTTTTGCCTATAAGGACTCATTTGCACCTAATTGTCGTAAAGCATTTAAAAACTGATTGTCTGCGTTAAAATAATGGTTAATATGCAGTTTGCATTTTCTTATGAGAGAATGATCCAACCCTGAATATTATAGTGAAAGTAGACTTACCTTTGTGAAATAAAACAATTTTGCCTATAAGGACTCATTTGCACCTAATTGTCGTAAAGCATGTAAAAACTGCTTGTTGCGTTAAAATAATGGTTAATATGCAGTTTGCATTTTCTTATGAGAGAATGATCCAAACCTGAATGTTATAGTGTAAATAGACTTACTCTCATGAAATAAAGCAATTTTGCTTATAAGGACTCATTTGCACGCAATTGTCGTGAAGCATGTAAAAACTGCTTGTCTGCGTTAAAATAATGGTTAATATGCAATTTGCATTTTCTTATAAGAGAATGATCCAACCCTGAATATTATAGTGAAAGTAGACTTACCTTTGTGAAATAAAACAATTTTGCCTATAAGGACTCATTTGCACCTAATTGTCGTAAAGCATGTAAAAACTGCTTGTTGCGTTAAAATAATGGTTAATATGCAGTTTGCATTTTCTTATGAGAGAATGATCCAAACCTGAATGTTATAGTGTAAATAGACTTACTCTCATGAAATAAAGCAATTTTGCTTATAAGGACTCATTTGCACGCAATTGTCGTGAAGCATGTAAAAACTGCTTGTCTGCGTTAAAATAATGGTTAATATGCAATTTGCATTCTCTTATGAGAGAATGATCCAAACCTGAATGTTATAGTGTAAGTAAACTTACCTTTGTGAAATAAAGCAATTTTGCCTATAAGGACTCATTTGCACCTAATTGTCGTAAAGCATGTAAAAACTGCTTGTTGCGTTAAAATAATGGTTAATATGCAGTTTGCATTTTCTTATGAGAGAATGGTCCAAACCTGAATGTTATAGTTAAATAGACTTACCTTATAGTTTATATTTTTTTAAAAATATCTATCACGAATTCCATTCAAAGTAAATAGAAACTAATTATTAATTATTATTTTATATTTTTAGATTCGTTCTGAAGAAGATCCAAATCCGGATCGAAACGTTAATGTATTAATTTTTTTTATATTGTTTGTTAATATATTGTCTGAAAAATTGGTCGATAATTTTATTTATTGTTATAGTTTAAGTATACTTACCTTTGTAAAATAAAGCAATTTTGCCTATAAGGACTCATTTGCACCTAATTGTCGTAAAGCATGTAAAAACTGCTTGTCTGCGTTAAAATAATGGTTAATATGCAGTTTGCATTTTCTTATGAGAGAATGATCCAAACCTGAATGTTATAGTTAAATAGACTTACCTTCATGAAATAAAGCAATTTTGCCTATAAGGACTTATTTGCCCCTAATTGTCATAAAGCATGTAAAAACTGCTTGTCAGCGTAAAAATAATGGTTAATATGCAGTTTGCATTTTCTTATGAGAGATTGATCCAAACCTGAATGTTATAGTAAAAGTAGACTTACCTTTGTGAAATAAAACAATTTTGCCTTTAAGGACTTATTTCCACCTAATTGGCGTAAAACATGTGAAAACTGCTTGTCTGCGTGAAAATGAGAGTAAATATGCAGTTTGCCATTCTCTTATGAGAGAATGATCCAAACCTGAATGTTATAGTGTAAATAGACTTACCCTCATGAAAAAAAGCACTTTTGCCTATAAGGACTCATTTGCACCTAATTGTCGTAAAGCATGTAAAAACTGCTTGTCAGCGTTCAAATAATGGTTAATATGCAGTTTGCATTTTTTTATGAGAGAATGATCCAAACCTGAATGTTATAGTGAAAATAGACTTACCTTTGTAAAATAACGCAATTTTGCCCTTAAGGACTCATTTGCACGCAATTGTCGTGAAGCATGTAAAAACTGCTTGTCTGCGTTAAAATAATGGTTAATATGCAGTTTGCATTTTCTTATGAGAGAATGATCCAAACCTGAATGTTATAGTGAAAGTAGACTTACCTTTGTGGAATAAAACAATTTTGCCTTTAAGGACTTATTTCCACCTAATTGTCGTAAAACATGTGAAAACTGCTTGTCTGCGTGAAAATGATAGTAAATATGCAGTTTGCATTTTCGTATGAGAGAATGATCCAAACCTGAATGTTATAGTGTAAATAGACTTACCCTCATGAAATAAAGCACTTTTGCCTATAAGGACTCATTTGCACCTAATTGTCGTAAAGCATGAAAAAACTGCTTATCAGCGTTAAAATAATGGTTAATATGCAGTTTGCGTTTTCTTATGAGAGAATGACCCAAATCTGAATGTTATAGTGTAAATAGACTTACCTTAATGAAATAAAGCAATTTTTTCTATAAGGACTCATTTGCCCCTAATTGTCATAAAGCGTGTAAAAACTGCTTGTATGCGTTAAAATAATGGTTAATATGCAGTTTGCATTATCTTATGAGAGAATGATCCCAACCTGAATGTTATAGTGAAAATAGACTAACCTTTGTAAAATAACGCAATTTTGCCTATAAGGACTCATTTGCACGCAATTGTCGTGAAGCATGTTAAAACTGCTTGTCTGCGTTAAAACAATGGTTAATATGCAGTTTGCATTTTCTTATGAAAGAATGATCCAAACCTGAATGTTATAGTGAAAGTAGACTTACCTTTGTGGAATAAAACAATTTTGTCTTTAAGAACTTATTTCCACCTAATTGCGTAAAACATGTGAAAACTGCTTGTCTGCGTGAAAATGATAGTAAATATGCAGTTTGCATTTTCTTATGAGAGAATGATCCAAACCTGAATGTTATAGTGTAAATAGACTTACCCTCATGAAATAAAGCACTTTTGCCTATAAGCACTTATTTGCCCCTAATTGTCGTAAAGCATGTAAAAACTGCTTGTCAGCGTTAAAATAATGGTTAATATGCAGTTTGCATTTTCTTATGTGAGAGAGATTCAAACCTGAATGTTATAGTGTAAATAGACTAACCTTAATGAAATAAAGCTATTTTGCCTATAAGGACTCATTTGCCCCTAATTGTCATAAAGCATGTAAAAACTGCTTGTCTGCATTAAAATAATGGTTAATATGAACTTGCATTTTCTTATGAGAAAATGATCCAAACCTGAATGTTATAGTGAAAATAGCATTACCCTCATGAAATAAAGCAATTTTGCCTATAAGGACTCATTTGCACCTAATTGTCATAAAGCATGTAAAAACTGTTTGTATGCGTTAAAATGATAGTAAATATGCAGTTTGCATTTTCTTATGAGAGAATGATCCAAACCTAAATGTTATAGTGTAAATAGACTAACCCTCATGAAATAAAGCAATTTTGCCTATAAGGACTCATTTGCACCTAATTGTCATAAAGCTTGTAAAAACTGCTTGTATGCGTTAAAATAATCGTTAATATTCAGTTTGCATTTTCTTATGAGAGAATGATCCAAACCTGAATGTTATAGTTTAAGTATACTTACCTTTGTAAAATAAAGCAATTTTGCCTATAAGGACTCATTTGCACCTAATTGTCGTAAAGCATGTAAAAACTGCTTGTCAGCGTTAAAATAATGGTTAATATGCAGTTTGCATTTTCTTATGAGAGAATGACCCAAACCTGAATGTTATAGTGTAAATAGACTTACCTTAATGAAATAAGCAATTTTGCCTAAAAGGACTCATTTGCCCCTAATTGTCATAAAGCATGTAAAAACTGCTTGTGTGCGTTAAAATAATGGTTTATATGCAGTTTGCATTTTCTTATGAGAGAATGATCCAAACCTGAATGTTATAGTGTAAATAGACTTACCTTTGTAAAATAACGCAATTTTGCCTATAAGGACTCATTTGCACGCAATTGTCGTGAAGCATGTAAAAACTGCTTGTCTGCGTTAAAATAATGGTTAATATGCAGTTTACATTTTCTTATGAGAGAATGATGCAAACCTGAATGTTGAAGTGTAAATAGACTTACCTTCATGAAATAGAGCAATTTTGCCTATAAAGACTCATTTGCCCCTAATTGTCATAAAGCATGTAAAAACTGCTTGTATGCGTTAAAATAATGGTTAATATGCAGTTTGCATTTTCTTATGAGAGAATGATCCAAACCTGAATGTTATAGTGTAAATAGACTTACCTTTGTAAAATAAAGCAATTTTGCCTATAAGGACTCATTTGCATACAATTGTCGTGAAGCATGTAAAAACTGCTTATCTGCGTTAAAATAATGGTTAATATGCAGTTTGATTTTTCTTATGAGAGAATGATCCAAACCTGAATGTTATAGTGAAAGTAGATCTACCTTTGTGAAATAAAACAATTTTGCCTTTAAGGACTTATTTCCACCTAATTGTCGTAAAACATGTGAAAACTGCTTGTCTGCGTGAAAATGATAGTAAATATGCAGTTTGCATTTTCTTATAAGAGAATGGTCCAAACCTGAATGTTACAGTGTAAATAGACTTACCTTCATGAAATAAAACACTTTTGCCTATAAGGACTCATTTGCACCTAATTGTCGTAAAGCATTTAAAAACTGCTTGTCTGCGTTAAAATAATGGTTAATATGCAGTTTGCATTTTGTTATGAGAGAATGATCCAACCCTGAATATTATAGTGAAAGTAGACTTACCTTTGTGAAATAAAACAATTTTGCCTATAAGGACTCATTTGCACCTAATTGTCGTAAAGCATGTAAAAACTGCTTGTTGCGTTAAAATAATGGTTAATATGCAGTTTGCATTTTCTTATGAGAGAATGATCTAAACCTGAATGTTATAGTGTAAATAGACTTACTCTCATGAAATAAAGCAATTTTGCTTATAAGGACTCATTTGCACGCAATTGTCGTGAAGCATGTAAAAACTGCTTGTCTGCGTTAAAATAATGGTTAATATGCAATTTGCATTTTCTTATGAGAGAATGATCCAACCCTGAATATTATAGTAAAAGTAGACTTACCTTTGTGAAATAAAACAATTTTGCCTATAAGGACTCATTTGCACCTAATTGTCGTAAAGCATGTAAAAACTGTTTGTTGCGTTAAAATAATGGTTAATATGCAGTTTGCATTTTCTTATGAGAGAATGATCCAAACCTGAATGTTATAGTGTAAATAGACTTACTCTCATGAAATAAAGCAATTTTGCTTATAAGGACTCATTTGCACGCAATTGTCGTGAAGCATGTAAAAACTGCTTGTCTGCGTTAAAATAATGGTTAATATGCAATTTGCATTTTCTTATAAGAGAATGATCCAAACCTGAATGTTATAGTGTAAGTAAACTTACCTTTGTGAAATAAAGCAATTTTGCCTATAAGGACTCATTTGCACCTAATTGTCGTAAAGCATGTAAAAACTGCTTGTTGCGTTAAAATAATGGTTAATATGCAGTTTGCATTTTCTTATGAGAGAATGGTCCAAACCTGAATGTTATAGTGTAAATAGACTAACCTTCATGAAATAAAGCAATTTTGCCTATAAGGACCCATTTGCCTCTAATTGTCATAAAGCATGTAAAAACTGCTTGTATGCGTTAAAATAATGTATAATATGCAGTTTGCATTTTCTTATGAGAGAATGATCCAAACCTGAATGTTATAGTTTAAGTATACTTACCTTTGTAAAATAAAGCAATTTTGCCTATAAGGACTCATTTGCACCTAATTGTCGTAAAGCATGTAAAAACTGCTTGTCTGCGTTAAAATAATGGTTAATATGCAGTTTGCATTTTCTTATGAGAGAATGATCCAAACCTGAATGTTATAGTTAAATAGACTAACCTTCATGAAATAAAGCAATTTTGCCTATAAGGACTTATTTGCCCCTAATTGTCATAAAGCATGTAAAAACTGCTTGTCAGCGTAAAAATAATGGTTAATATGCAGTTTGCATTTTCTTATGAGAGATTGATCCAAACCTGAATGTTATAGTGAAAGTAGACTTACCTTTGTGAAATAAAACAATTTTGCCTTTAAGGACTTATTTCCACCTAATTGGCGTAAAACATGTGAAAACTGCTTGTCTGCGTGAAAATGAGAGTAAATATGCAGTTTGCCATTTTCTTATGAGAGAATGATCCAAACCTGAATGTTATAGTGTTAATAGACTTACCCTCATGAAAAAAAGCACTTTTGCCTATAAGGACTCATTTGCACCTAATTGTCGTAAAGCATGTAAAAACTGCTTGTCAGCGTTCAAATAATGGTTAATATGCAGTTTGCATTTTTTTATGAGAGAATGATCCAAACCTGAATGTTATAGTGAAAATAGACTTACCTTTGTAAAATAACGCAATTTTGCCCTTAAGGACTCATTTGCACGCAATTGTCGTGAAGCATGTAAAAACTGCTTGTCTGCGTTAAAATAATGGTTAATATGCAGTTTGCATTTTCTTATGAGAGAATGATCCAAACCTGAATGTTATAGTGAAAGTAGACTTACCTTTGTGGAATAAAACAATTTTGCCTTTAAGGACTTATTTCCACCTAATTGTCGTAAAACATGTGAAAACTGCTTGTCTGCGTGAAAATGATAGTAAATATGCAGTTTGCATTTTCGTATGAGAGAATGATCCAAACCTGAATGTTATAGTGTAAATAGACTTACCCTCATGAAATAAAGCACTTTTGCCTATAAGGACTCATTTGCACCTAATTGTCGTAAAGCATGAAAAAACTGCTTGTCAGCGTTAAAATAATAGTTAATATGCAGTTTGCGTTTTCTTATGAGAGAATGACCCAAACCTGAATGTTATAGTGTAAATAGACTTACCTTAATGAAATAAAGCAATTTTTTCTATAAGGACTCATTTGCCCCTAATTGTCATAAAGCGTGTAAAAACTGCTTGTATGGGTTAAAATAATGGTTAATATGCAGTTTGCATTATCTTATGAGAGAATGATCCCAACCTGAATGTTATAGTGAAAATAGACTAACCTTTGTAAAATAACGCAATTTTGCCTATAAGGACTCATTTGCACGCAATTGTCGTGAAGCATGTAAAAACTGCTTGTCTGCGTTAAAATAATGGTTAATATGCAGTTTGCATTTTCTTATGAAAGAATGATCCAAACCTGAATGTTATAGTGAAAGTAGACTTACCTTTGTGGAATAAAACAATTTTGTCTTTAAGAACTTATTTCCACCTAATTGCGTAAAACATGTGAAAACTGCTTGTCTGCGTGAAAATGATAGTAAATATGCAGTTTGCATTTTCTTATGAGAGAATGATCCAAACCTGAATGTTATAGTGTAAATAGACTTACCCTCATGAAATAAAGCACTTTTGCCTATAAGCACTTATTTGCCCCTAATTGTCGTAAAGCATGTAAAAACTGCTTGTCAGCGTTAAAATAATGGTTAATATGCAGTTTGCATTTTCTTATGTGAGAGAGATTCAAACCTGAATGTTATAGTGTAAATAGACTAACCTTAATGAAATAAAGCTATTTTGCCTATAAGGACTCATTTGCCCCTAATTGTCATAAAGCATGTAAAAACTGCTTGTCTGCATTAAAATAATGGTTAATATGAACTTGCATTTTCTTATGAGAAAATGATCCAAACCTGAATGTTATAGTGAAAATAGCATTACCCTCATGAAATAAAGCAATTTTGCCTATAAGGACTCATTTGCACCTAATTGTCATAAAGCATGTAAAAACTGTTTGTATGCGTTAAAATGATAGTAAATATGCAGTTTGCATTTTCTTATGAGAGAATGATCCAAACCTAAATGTTATAGTGTAAATAGACTAACCCTCATGAAATAAAGCAATTTTGCCTATAAGGACTCATTTGCACCTAATTGTCATAAAGCTTGTAAAAACTGCTTGTATGCGTTAAAATAATCGTTAATATGCAGTTTGCATTTTCTTATGAGAGAATGATCCAAACCTGAATGTTATAGTTTAAGTATACTTACCTTTGTAAAATAAAGCAATTTTGCCTATAAGGACTCATTTGCACCTAATTGTCGTAAAGCATGTAAAAACTGCTTGTTGCGTTAAAATAATGGTTAATATGCAGTTTGCATTTTCTTATGAGAGAATGGTCCAAACCTGAATGTTATAGTGTAAATAAACTAACCTTCATGAAATAAAGCAATTTTGCCTATAAGGACCCATTTGCCTCTAATTGTCATGAAGCATGTAAAAACTGCTTGTATGCGTTAAAATAATGTATAATATGCAGTTTGCATTTTCTTATGAGAGAATGATCCAAACCTGAATGTTATAGTTTAAGTAAACTTACCTTTGTAATATAAAGCAATTTTGCCTATAAGGACTCATTTGCACGTAATTGTCGTAAAGCATGTAAAAAATGCTTGTCTGCGTTAAAATAATGGTAAATATGCAGTTTGCATTTTCTTATGAGAGAATGATCCAAACCTGAATGTTATAGTTAAATAGACTTACCTTCATGAAATAAAGCAATTTTGCCTATAAGGACTTATTTGCCCCTAATTGTCATAAAGCATGTAAAAACTGCTTGTCAGCGTAAAAATAATGGTTAATATGCAGTTTGCATTTTCTTATGAGAGATTGATCCAAACCTGAATGTTATAGTGAAAGTAGACTTACCTTTGTGAAATAAAACAATTTTGCCTTTAAGGACTGCTTTCCACCTAATTGGCGTAAAACATGTGAAAACTGCTTGTCTGCGTGAAAATGAGAGTAAATATGCAGTTTGCCATTTTCTTATGAGAGAATGATCCAAACCTGAATGTTATAGTGTAAATAGACTTACCCTCATGAAAAAAAGCACTTTTGCCTATAAGGACTCATTTGCACCTAATTGTCGTAAAGCATGTAAAAACTGCTTGTCAGCGTTAAAATAATGGCTAATATGCAGTTTGCATTTTCTTATGAGAGAATGATCCAAACCTGAATGTTATAGTGTAAATAGACTTACCTTCATGAAATAAAGCTCTTTGCCTATAAGGACTCATTTGCACCTAATTGTCGTAAAGCATGTAAAAACTGCTTGTCAGCGTTAAAATAATGGTTAATATGCAGTTTGCATTTTTTTATGAGAGAATGATCCAAACCTGAATGTTATAGTGTAAATAGACTTACCTTAATGAAATAAGCAATTTTGCCTATAAGGACTCATTTGCCCCTAATTGTCATAAAGCATGTAAAAACTGCTTGTGTGCGTTAAAATAATGGTTAATATGCAGTTTGCATTTTCTTATGAGAGAATGATCCAAACCTGAATGTTATAGTGAAAATAGACTTACCTTTGTTAAATAACGCAATTTTGCCTATAAGGACTCATTTGCACGCAATTGTCGTGAAGCATGTAAAAACTGCTTGTCTGCGTTAAAATAATGGTTAATATGCAGTTTACATTTCCTTATGAGAGAATGATCCAAACCTGAATGTTATAGTGTAAATAGACTTACCTTCATGAAATAAAGCAATTTTGCCTATAAAGACTCATTTGCCCCTAATTGTCATAAAGCATGTAAAAACTGCTTGTATGCGTTAAAATAATGGTTAATATGCAGTTTGCATTTTCTTATGAGAGAATGATCCAAACCTGAATGTTATAGTGAAAATAGACTTACCTTTGTAAAATAAAGCAATTTTGCCTATAAGGACACATTTGCACACAATTGTCGTGAAGCATGTAAAAACTGCTTGTCTGCGTTAAAATAATGGTTAATATGCAGTTTGATTTTTCTTATGAGAGAATGATCCAAACCTGAATGTTATAGTGAAAGTAGATCTACCTTTGTGAAATAAAACAATTTTGCCTTTAAGGACTTATTTGAATTTCCACCTAATTGTCGTAAAACATGTGAAAACTGCTTGTCTGCGTGAAAATGATAGTAAGTATGCAGTTTGCATTTTCTTATAAGAGAATGGTCCAAACCTGAATGTTACAGTGTAAATAGACTTACCTTCATGAAATAAAACACTTTTGCCTATAAGGACTCATTTGCACCTAATTGTCGTAAAGCATTTAAAAACTGATTGTCTGCGTTAAAATAATGGTTAATATGCAGTTTGCATTTTCTTATGAGAGAATGATCCAACCCTGAATATTATAGTGAAAGTAGACTTACCTTTGTGAAATAAAACAATTTTGACTATAAGGACTCATTTGCACCTAATTGTCGTAAAGCATGTAAAAACTGCTTGTTGCGTTAAAATAATGGTTAATATGCAGTTTGCATTTTCTTATGAGAGAATGATCCAAACCTGAATGTTATAGTGTAAATAGACTTACTCTCATGAAATAAAGCAATTTTGCTTATAAGGACTCATTTGCACGCAATTGTCGTGAAGCATGTAAAAACTGCTTGTCTGCGTTAAAATAATGGTTAATATGCAATTTGCATTTTCTTATAAGAGAATGATCCAACCCTGAATATTATAGTGAAAGTAGACTTACCTTTGTGAAATAAAACAATTTTGCCTATAAGGACTCATTTGCACCTAATTGTCGTAAAGCATGTAAAAACTGCTTGTTGCGTTAAAATAATGGTTAATATGCAGTTTGCATTTTCTTATGAGAGAATGATCCAAACCTGAATGTTATAGTGTAAATAGACTTACTCTCATGAAATAAAGCAATTTTGCTTATAAGGACTCATTTGCACGCAATTGTCGTGAAGCATGTAAAAACTGCTTGTCTGCGTTAAAATAATGGTTAATATGCAATTTGCATTCTCTTATGAGAGAATGATCCAAACCTGAATGTTATAGTGTAAGTAAACTTACCTTTGTGAAATAAAGCAATTTTGCCTATAAGGACTCATTTGCACCTAATTGTCGTAAAGCATGTAAAAACTGCTTGTTGCGTTAAAATAATGGTTAATATGCAGTTTGCATTTTCTTATGAGAGAATGGTCCAAACCTGAATGTTATAGTTAAATAGACTTACCTTATAGTTTATATTTTTTTAAAAATATCTATCACGAATTCCATTCAAAGTAAATAGAAACTAATTATTAATTATTATTTTATATTTTTAGATTCGTTCTGAAGAAGATCCAAATCCGGATCGAAACGTTAATGTATTAATTTTTTTTATATTGTTTGTTAATATATTGTCTGAAAAATTGGTCGATAATTTTATTTATTGTTATAGTTTAAGTATACTTACCTTTGTAAAATAAAGCAATTTTGCCTATAAGGACTCATTTGCACCTAATTGTCGTAAAGCATGTAAAAACTGCTTGTCAGCGTTAAAATAATGGCTAATATGCAGTTTGCATTTTCTTATGAGAGAATGATCCAAACCTGAATGTTATAGTGTAAATAGACTTACCTTCATGAAATAAAGCTCTTTGCCTATAAGGACTCATTTGCACCTAATTGTCGTAAAGCATGTAAAAACTGCTTGTCAGCGTTAAAATAATGGTTAATATGCAGTTTGCATTTTTTTATGAGAGAATGATCCAAACCTGAATGTTATAGTGTAAATAGACTTACCTTAATGAAATAAGCAATTTTGCCTATAAGGACTCATTTGCCCCTAATTGTCATAAAGCATGTAAAAACTGCTTGTGTGCGTTAAAATAATGGTTAATATGCAGTTTGCATTTTCTTATGAAAGAATGATCCAAACCTGAATGTTATAGTGAAAATAGACTTACCTTTGTTAAATAACGCAATTTTGCCTATAAGGACTCATTTGCACGCAATTGTCGTGAAGCATGTAAAAACTGCTTGTCTGCGTTAAAATAATGGTTAATATGCAGTTTACATTTCCTTATGAGAGAATGATCCAAACCTGAATGTTATAGTGTAAATAGACTTACCTTCATGAAATAAAGCAATTTTGCCTATAAAGACTCATTTGCCCCTAATTGTCATAAAGCATGTAAAATCTGCTTGTATGCGTTAAAATAATGGTTAATATGCAGTTTGCATTTTCTTATGAGAGAATGATCCAAACCTGAATGTTATAGTGAAAATAGACTTACCTTTGTAAAATAAAGCAATTTTGCCTATAAGGACACATTTGCACACAATTGTCGTGAAGCATGTAAAAACTGCTTGTCTGCGTTAAAATAATGGTTAATATGCAGTTTGACTTTTCTTATGAGAGAATGATCCAAACCTGAATGTTATAGTGAAAGTAGATCTACCTTTGTGAAATAAAACAATTTTGCCTTTAAGGACTTATTTGAATTTCCACCTAATTGTCGTAAAACATGTGAAAACTGCTTGTCTGCGTGAAAATGATAGTAAGTATGCAGTTTGCATTTTCTTATAAGAGAATGGTCCAAACCTGAATGTTACAGTGTAAATAGACTTACCTTCATGAAATAAAACACTTTTGCCTATAAGGACTCATTTGCACCTAATTGTCGTAAAGCATTTAAAAACTGATTGTCTGCGTTAAAATAATGGTTAATATGCAGTTTGCATTTTCTTATGAGAGAATGATCCAACCCTGAGTATTATAGTGAAAGTAGACTTACCTTTGTGAAATAAAACAATTTTGCCTATAAGGACTCATTTGCACCTAATTGTCGTAAAGCATGTAAAAACTGCTTGTTGCGTTAAAATAATGGTTAATATGCAGTTTGCATTTTCTTATGAGAGAATGATCCAAACCTGAATGATATAGTGTAAATAGACTTACTCTCATGAAATAAAGCAATTTTGCTTATAAGGACTCATTTGCACGCAATTGTCGTGAAGCATGTAAAAACTGCTTGTCTGCGTTAAAATAATGGTTAATATGCAATTTGCATTTTCTTATAAGAGAATGATCCAACCCTGAATATTATAGTGAAAGTAGACTTACCTTTGTGAAATAAAACAATTTTGCCTATAAGGACTCATTTGCACCTAATTGTCGTAAAGCATGTAACAACTGCTTGTTGCGTTAAAATAATGGTTAATATGCAGTTTGCATTTTCTTATGAGAGAATGATCCAAACCTGAATGTTATAGTGTAAATAGACTTACCCTCATGAAATAAAGCAATTTTGCCTATAAGGACCCATTTGCCTCTAATTGTCATAAAGCATGTAAAAACTGCTTGTATGCGTTAAAATAATGGTTAATATGCAGTTTGCATTTTCTTATGAGAGAATGATCAAAACCTGAATGTTATAGTGTAAATAGACTTACCCTCATGAAATAAAGCAATTTTGCTTATAAGGACTCATTTGCACGCAATTGTCGTGAAGCATGTAAAAACTGCTTGACTGCGTGAAAATAATAGGAAATGATCAGTTTGCATTATCTTTTGAGAAAATGATCCAAACTTGAATGTTATAATATAAATAGACTTACCTTTGTAAAATAAAGCAATTTTGCCTATAAGGACTCATTTGCACGCAATTGTCGTTAAGCATTTAAAAACTGCTTGTCTGCGTTAAAATAATGGTTAATATGCAGTTTGCATTTTCTTATGAGAGAATGATCCAACCCTGAATATTATAGTGAAAGTAGACTTACCTTTGTGAAATATAACAATTTTGCCTTTAAGGACTTATTTCCACCTTATTGTCGTGAAACATGTGAAAACTGCTTGTCTGCGTGAAAATGACAGTAAATATGCAGTTTGAATTTTCTTATGAGAGAATGATCCAAACCTGAATGTTATAGTGTAAATAGACTTACCCTCATGAAATAAAGCACTTTTGCCTATAAGGACTCATTTGCACCTAATTGTCGTAAAGCATGAAAAACTGCTTGTCAGCGTTAAAATAATGGTTAATATGCAGTTTGCGTTTTCTTATGAGAGAATGATCCAAACCTGAATGTTATAGTGTAAATAGACTTACCTTAATGAAATAAAGCAATTTTGCCTATAAGGACTCATTTGCCCCTAATTGTCATAAAGCATGTAAAAACTGCCTGTATGCGTTAAAATAATGGTTAATATGCAGTTTGCATTTTCTTATGAGAGAATGATCTAAACCTGAATGTTATAGTGAAAATAGACATACCTTTGTAAAATACGCAATTTTGCCCTTAAGGACTCATTTGCACGCAATTGTCGTGAAGCATGTAAAAACTGCTTGTCTGCGTTAAAATAATGGTTAATATGCAGTTTGCATTCTCTTATGAGAGAATGATCCAAACCTGAATGTTATAGTGAAAGTAGACTTACCTTTGTGGAATAAAACAATTTTGCCTTTAAGGACTTATTTCCACCTAATTGTCGTAAAACATGTGAAAACTGCTTGTCTGCGTGAAAATGATAGTAAATATGCAGTTTGCATTTTCTTATGAGAGAATGATCCAAACCTGAATGTTATAGTGTAAATAGACTTACCCTCATGAAATAAAGCACTTTTGCCTATAAGGACTCATTTGCACCTAATTGTCGTAAAGCATGTAAAAACTGCTTGTCAGCGTTAAAATAATGGTTAATATGCAGTTTGCGTTTTCTTATGAGAGAATGATCCAAACCTGAATGTTATAGTGTAAATAGACTTACCTTAATGAAATAAAGCAATTTTTCCTATAAGGACTCATTTGCCCCTAATTGTCATAAAGCGTGTAAAAACTGCTTGTATGCGTTAAAATAATGGTTAATATGCAGTTTGCATTTTCTTATGAGAGAATGATCCAAACCTGAATGTTATAGTGAAAATAGACTAACCTTTGTAAAATAACGCAATTTTGCCTATAAGGACTCATTTGCACGCAATTGTCGTGAAGCATGTAAAAACTGCTTGTCTGCGTTAAAATAATGGTAAATATGCAGTTTGCATTTTCTTATGAGAAAATGATCCAAACCTGAATGTTATAGTGAAAGTAGACTTACCTTTGTGAAATAAAACAATTTTGTCTTTAAGAACTTATTTCCACCTAATTGCGTAAAACATGTGAAAACTGCTTGTCTGCGTGAAAATGATAGTAAATATGCAGTTTGCATTTTCTTATGAGAGAATGATCCAAACCTGAATGTTATAGTGTAAGTAGACTAACCTTCATGAAATAAAGCAATATTGCCTATAAGGACTCATTTGCCCCTAATTGTCATAAAGCATGTAAAAACTGCTTGTATGCGTTAAAATAATGTATAATATGAAGTTTGCATTTTCTTATGAGAGAATAATCCAAACCTGAATGTTATAGTGAAAATAGCATTACCCTCATGAAATAAAGCAATTTTGCCTATAAGGACTCATTTGCACCTAATTGTCATAAAGCATGTAAAAACTGCTTGTATGCGTTAAAATAATGGTTAATATGAACTTGCATTTTCTTATGAGAAAATGATCCAAACCTGAATGTTATAGTGTAAGTAGACTAACCTTCATGAAATAAAGCAATATTGCCTATAAGGACTCATTTGCCCCTAATTGTCATAAAGCATGTAAAAACTGCTTGTATGCGTTAAAATAATGTATAATATGAAGTTTGCATTTTCTTATAAGAGAATAATCCAAACCTGAATGTTATAGTGAAAATAGCATTACCCTCTTGAAATAAAGCAATTTTGCCTATAAGGACTCATTTGCACCTAATTGTCATAAAGCATGTAAAAACTGCTTGTATGCGTTAAAATAATAGTTAATATGCAGTTTGCATTTTCTTATGTGAGAGAGATTCAAACCTGAATGTTATAGTGTAAATAGACTAACCTTAATGAAATAAAGCAATTTTGCCTATAAGGACTCATTTGCCCCTAATTGTCATAAAGCATGTAAAAACTGCTTGTCTGCGTTAAAATAATGGTTAATATGCAGTTTGCATTTTCTTATGAGAGAATGATCCAAACCTGAATGTTATAGTGAAAGTAGACTTACCTTTGTGGAATAAAACAATTTTGCCTTTAAGGACTTATTTCCACCTAATTGTCGTAAAACATGTGAAAACTGCTTGTCTGCGTGAAAATGATAGTAAATATGCAGTTTGCATTTTCGTATGAGAGAATGATCCAAACCTGAATGTTATAGTGTAAATAGACTTACCCTCATGAAATAAAGCACTTTTGCCTATAAGGACTCATTTGCACCTAATTGTCGTAAAGCATGTAAAAACTGCTTGTCAGCGTTAAAATAATGGTTAATATGCAGTTTGCGTTTTCTTATGAGAGAATGATCCAAACCTGAATGTTATAGTGTAAATAGACTTACCTTAATGAAATAAAGCAATTTTTCCTATAAGGACTCATTTGCCCCTAATTGTCATAAAGCGTGTAAAAACTGCTTGTATGCGTTAAAATAATGGTTAATATGCAGTTTGCATTTTCTTATGAGAGAATGATCCAAACCTGAATGTTATAGTGAAAATAGACTTACCTTTGAAAAATAACGCAATTTTGCCCTTAAGTACTCATTTGCACGCAATTGTCGTGAAGCATGTAAAAACTGCTTGTCTGCGTTAAAATAATGGTTAATATGCAGTTTGCATTTTCTTATGAGAGAATGATCCAAACCTGAATGTTATAGTGAAAGTAGACTTACCTTTGTGGAATAAAACAATTTTGCCTTTAAGGACTTATTTCCACCTAATTGTCGTAAAACATGTGAAAACTGCTTGTCTGCGTGAAAATGATAGTAAATATGCAGTTTGCATTTTCTTATGAGAGAATGATCCAAACCTGAATGTTATAGTGTGAATAGACTGACCCTCATGAAATAAAGCACTTTTGCCTATAAGGACTCATTTGCACCTAATTGTCGTAAAGCATGTAAAAACTGCTTGTCAGCGTTAAAATAATGGTTAATATGCAGTTTGCGTTTTCTTATGAGAGAATGATCCAAACCTGAATGTTATAGTGTGAATAGACTGACCCTCATGAAATAAAGCACTTTTGCCTATAAGGACTCATTTGCACCTAATTGTCGTAAAGCATGTAAAAACTGCTTGTCAGCGTTAAAATAATGGTTAATATGCAGTTTGCGTTTTCTTATGAGAAAATGATCCAAACCTGAATGTTATAGTGAAAATAGCATTACCCTCATGAAATAAAGCAATTTTGCCTATAAGGACTCATTTGCACCTAATTGTCATAAAGCATGTAAAAACTGTTTGTATGCGTTAAAATGATAGTAAATATGCAGTTTGCATTTTCTTATGAGAGAATGATCCAAACCTAAATGTTATAGTGTAAATAGACTAACCCTCATGAAATAAAGCAATTTTGCCTATAAGGACTCATTTGCACCTAATTGTCATAAAGCTTGTAAAAACTGCTTGTATGCTTTAAAATAATCGTTAATATGCAGTTTGCATTTTCTTATGAGAGAATGATCCAAACCTGAATGTTATAGTTTAAGTATACTTACCTTTGTAAAATAAAGCAATTTTGCCTATAAGGACTCATTTGCACCTAATTGTCGTAAAGCATGTAAAAACTGCTTGTCAGCGTTAAAATAATGGTTAATATGCAGTTTGCATTTTCTTATGAGAGAATGACCCAAACCTGAATGTTATAGTGTAAATAGACTTACCTTAATGAAATAAGCAATTTTGCCTAAAAGGACTCATTTGCCCCTAATTGTCATAAAGCATGTAAAAACTGCTTGTGTGCGTTAAAATAATGGTTAATATGCAGTTTGCATTTTCTTATGAGAGAATGATCCCAACCTGAATGTTATAGTGAAAATAGACTAACCTTTGTAAAATAACGCAATTTTGCCTATAAGGACTCATTTGCACGCAATTGTCGTGAAGCATGTAAAAACTGCTTGTCTGCGTTAAAATAATGGTTAATATGCAGTTTGCATTTTCTTATGAAAGAATGATCCAAACCTGAATGTTATAGTGAAAGTAGACTTACCTTTGTAGGATAAAACAATTTTGTCTTTAAGAACTTATTTCCACCTAATTGCGTAAAACATGTGAAAACTGCTTGTCTGCGTGAAAATGATAGTAAATATGCAGTTTGCATTTTCTTATGAGAGAATGATCCAAACCTGAATGTTATAGTATAAATAGACTTACCCTCATGAAATAAAGCACTTTTGCCTATAAGGACTCATTTGCCCCTAATTGTCGTAAAGCATGTAAAAACTGCTTGTCAGCGTTAAAATAATGGTTAATATGCAGTTTGCATTTTCTTATGTGAGAGAGATTCAAACCTGAATGTTATAGTGTAAATAGACTAACCTTAATGAAATAAAGCTATTTTGCCTATAAGGACTCATTTGCCCCTAATTGTCATAAAGCATGTAAAAACTGCTTGTCTGCATTAAAATAATGGTTAATATGAACTTGCATTTTCTTATGAGAAAATGATCCAAACCTGAATGTTATAGTGAAAATAGCATTACCCTCATTAAATAAAGCAATTTTGCCTATAAGGACTCATTTGCACCTAATTGTCATAAAGCATGTAAAAACTGTTTGTATGCGTTAAAATGATAGTAAATATGCAGTTTGCATTTTCTTATGAGAGAATGATCCAAACCTAAATGTTATAGTGTAAAATAGACTAACCCTCATGAAATAAAGCAATTTTGCCTATAAGGACTCATTTGCACCTAATTGTCATAAAGCTTGTAAAAACTGCTTGTATGCGTTAAAATAATCGTTAATATGCAGTTTGCATTTTCTTATGAGAGAATGATCCAAACCTGAATGTTAAAGTTTAAGTATACTTACCTTTGTAAAATAAAGCAATTTTGCCTATAAGGACTCATTTGCACCTAATTGTCGTAAAGCATGTAAAAACTGCTTGTCAGCGTTAAAATAATGGTTAATATGCAGTTTGCATTTTCTTATGAGAGAATGATCCAAACCTGAATGTTATAGTGTAAATAGACTTACCTTCATGAAATAAAGCACTTTTGCCTATAAGGACTCATTTGCACCTAATTGTCGTAAAGCATGTAAAAACTGCTTGTCAGCGATAAAATAATGGTTAATATGCAGTTTGCATTTTTTTATGAGAGAATGATCCAAACCTGAATGTTATAGTGTAAATAGACTTACCTTAATGAAATAAGCAATTTTGCCTAAAAGGACTCATTTGCCCCTAATTGTCATAAAGCATGTAAAAACTGCTTGTCTGCGTTTAAATAATGGTTAATATGCAGTTTGCATTTTCTTATGAGAGAATGATCCAAACCTGAATGTTATAGTTTAAGTAAACTTACCTTTGTAAAATAAAGCAATTTTGCCTATAAGGACTCATTTGCACGCAATTGTCGTGAAGCATGTAAAAACTGCTTGTCTGCGTGAAAATGATAGTAAATATGCAGTTTGCATTTTCTTATGAGAGAATGATTCAAACCTGAACGTTATAGTGTAAATAGACTTACCCTCATGAAATAAAGCATATTTGCCTATAAAGATTCATTTGCACCTAATTGTCGTAAAGCATGTGAAAACTGCTTGTCTGCGTTTAAATAATGGTTAATATGCAGTTTGCATTTTCTTATAAGAGAATGATCCAAACCTGAATGTTATAGTGTAAATAGACTTACCTTTGTAAAATAAAGCAATTTTGCCTATAAGGACTCATTTGCACGCAATTGTCGTGAAGCATGTAAAAACTGCTTGTCTGCGTTAAAATAAGGGTTAATATGCAGTTTGCATTTTCATATGAGAGAATGATCCAAACCTGAATGTTATAGTGTAAATAGACTTACCTTCATGAAATAAAGCAATTTTGCCTATAAGGACTCATTTGCCCCTAATTGTCATAAAGCATGTAAAAACTGCTTGTATGCGTTAAAATAATGTATAATATGCAGTTTGCATTTTCTTATGAGAGAATGATCCAAACCTGAATGTTATAGTGAAAATAGACTTACCTTTGTAAAAGAAAGCAATTTTGCCTATAAGGACTCATTTGCACGCAATTGTCGTGAAGCATGTAAAAACTGCTTGTCTGCGTAAAACTGATAGTAAATATGCAGTTTGCATTTTCTCATGAGAGAATGATCCAAACCTGAATGTTATAGTGTAAATAGACTTACCTTTGTAAAATAAAGCAATTTTGCCTATAAGGACTCATTTGCACGCAATTGTCGTGAAGCATGTAAAAACTGCTTGTCTGCGTTAAAATAAGGGTTAATATGCAGTTTGCATTTTCTTATGAGAGAATGATCCAAACCTGAATGTTATAGTGTAAATAGACTTACCTTCATAGAATAAAGCAATTTTGCCTATAAGGACTCATTTGCCCCTAATTGTCATAAAGCATGTAAAAACTGCTTGTATGCGTTAAAATAATGGTTAATATGCAGTTTGCATTTTCTTATGAGATAAGGATCCAAACCTGAATGTTATAGTGTAAATAGACTTACCTTTGTAAAATAAAGCAATTTTGCTTATAAGGACTCATTTGCACGCAATTGTCGTGAAGCATATAAAAACTGCTTGTCTGCGTTAAAATAATGGTTAATATGCAGTTTGCATTTTCTTATGAGAGAATGATCCAAACCTGAATGTTATAGTACGAGTAGACTTACCTTTGTGAAATAAAACAAATTTGCCTTTAAGGACTTATTTACACCTAATTGTCGTAAAACATGTGAAAACTGCTTGTCTGCGTGAAAATGATAGTAAATATGCAGTTTGCATTTTCTTATGAGGGAATGATCCTAACCTGAATGTTATAGTGTAAATAGACTCACCCTCATGAAATAAAGCACTTTTGCCTATAAGGCCTTATTTGCACCTAATTGTCGTAAAGCATGTAAAAACTGCTTGTCAGCGTTAAAATAATGGTTAATATGCAGTTTGCATTTTCTAATGAGAGAAATATCCAAACCTGAATGTTATAGTGTAAATAGACTTACCTTAATGAAATAAAGCAATTTTGCCTATAAGGACTCATTTGCCCCTAATTGTCATAAAGCATGTAAAAACTGCTTGTATGCGTTAAAATAATGGTTAATATGCAGTTTGCATTTTCTTATGAGAGAATGATCCAAACCTGAATGTTATAGTGAAAATAGACTTACCATTGTGAAATGAAACTATTTTGCCTTTAAGGACTTATTTCCACCTAATTGTCGTAAAACATGTGAAAACTGCTTATCTGCGTGAAAATGATAGTAAATATGCAGTTTGCATTTTCTTATGAGAGAATGATCCAAACCTGAATGTTATAGTGTAAATAGACTTACCTTAATGAAATAAAGCAATTTTGCCTATAAGGACTCATTTGCATCTAATTGTCATAAAGCATGTAAAAACTGCTTGTATGCGTTAAAATAATGGTTAATATGCAGTTTGCATTTTCTTATGAGAGAATGATCCAAACCTGAATGTTATAGTGTAAATAGACTAACCCACATGAAATAAAGCAATTTTGCCTATAAAGACTCATTTGCACCTAATTGTCATAAAGCATGTAAAAACTGCTTGTATGCGTTAAAATGATAGAAAATATGCAGTTTGCATTTTCTTATGAGAGAATGATCCAAACCTGAATGTTATAGTGTAAATAGACTTACCCTCATGAAATAAAGCAATTTTGCCTATAAGGACTCATTTGCACCTAATTGTCATAAAGCTTGTAAAAACTGCTTGTATGCGTTAAAATAATGGTTAATATGCAATTTGCATTTTCTTATGAGAGAATTATCCAAACCTGAATGTTATAGTGCAAATAGACTTACCTTTGTAAAATAAAGCAATTTTGCCTATAAGGACTTATTTGCACGCAATTGTCGTGAAGCATGTAAAAACTGCTTGTCTGTGTTAAAATAATGGTTAATATGCAATTTGCGTTTTCTTATGAGAGAATGATCCAAACCTGAATGTTATAGTGAAAGTAGACTTACCATTGTGAAATAAAACAATTTTTCCTTTAAGGACTTATTTGCACCTAATTGTCGTAAACCATGTAAAAACTGCTTGTCTGCGTGAAAATGATAGTCAATATTCAGTTTGCATTTTCTTATGAGAGAATGATCCAAACCTGAATGTTATAGTGTAAATAGACTTACCCTCATGAAATAAAGCAATTTTGCTTATAAGGACTCATTTGCCCCTAATTGTCATAAAGCATGTAAAAACTGCTTGTATGCGTTAAAATAATGGTTAATATGCAGTTTGCATTTTCTTATGAGATAAGGATCCAAACCTGAATGTTATAGTGTAAATAGACTTACCTTTGTAAAATAAAGCAATTTTGCTTATAAGGACTCATTTGCACGCAATTGTCGTGAAGCATGTAAAAACTGCTTGTCTGCGTAAAACTGATAGTAAATATGCAGTTTGCATTTTCTCATGAGAGAATGATCCAAACCTGAATGTTATAGTGTAAATAGACTTACCTTTGTAAAATAAAGCAATTTTGCCTATAAGGACTCATTTGCACGCAATTGTCGTGAAGCATGTAAAAACTGCTTGTCTGCGTTAAAATAAGGGTTAATATGCAGTTTGCATTTTCTTATGAGAGAATGATCCAAACCTGAATGTTATAGTGTAAATAGACTTACCTTCATAAAATAAAGCAATTTTGCCTATAAGGACTCATTTGCCCCTAATTGTCATAAAGCATGTAAAAACTGCTTGTATGCGTTAAAATAATGGTTAATATGCAGTTTGCATTTTCTTATGAGATAAGGATCCAAACCTGAATGTTATAGTGTAAATAGACTTACCTTTGTAAAATAAAGCAATTTTGCTTATAAGGACTCATTTGCACGCAATTGTCGTGAAGCATGTAAAAACTGCTTGTCTGCGTTAAAATAAGGGTTAATATGCAGTTTGCATTTTCATATGAGAGAATGATCCAAACCTGAATGTTATAGTGTAAATAGACTTACCTTCATGAAATAAAGCAATTTTGCCTATAAGGACTCATTTGCCCCTAATTGTCATAAAGCATGTAAAAACTGCTTGTATGCGTTAAAATAATGTATAATATGCAGTTTGCATTTTCTTATGAGAGAATGATCCAAACCTGAATGTTATAGTGAAAATAGACTTACCTTTGTAAAAGAAAGCAATTATGCCTATAAGGACTCATTTGCACGCAATTGTCGTGAAGCATGTAAAAACTGCTTGTCTGCGTAAAACTGATAGTAAATATGCAGTTTGCATTTTCTCATGAGAGAATGATCCAAACCTGAATGTTATAGTGTAAATAGACTTACCTTTGTAAAATAAAGCAATTTTGCCTATAAGGACTCATTTGCACGCAATTGTCGTGAAGCATGTAAAAACTGCTTGTCTGCGTTAAAATAAGGGTTAATATGCAGTTTGCATTTTCTTATGAGAGAATGATCCAAACCTGAATGTTATAGTGTAAATAGACTTACCTTCATAAAATAAAGCAATTTTGCCTATAAGGACTCATTTGCCCCTAATTGTCATAAAGCATGTAAAAACTGCTTGTATGCGTTAAAATAATGGTTAATATGCAGTTTGCATTTTCTTATGAGATAAGGATCCAAACCTGAATGTTATAGTGTAAATAGACTTACCTTTGTAAAATAAAGCAATTTTGCTTATAAGGACTCATTTGCACGCAATTGTCGTGAAGCATATAAAAACTGCTTGTCTGCGTTAAAATAATGGTTAATATGCAGTTTGCATTTTCTTATGAGAGAATGATCCAAACCTGAATGTTATAGTACGAGTAGACTTACCTTTGTGAAATAAAACAAATTTGCCTTTAAGGACTTATTTACACCTAATTGTCGTAAAACATGTGAAAACTGCTTGTCTGCGTGAAAATGATAGTAAATATGCAGTTTGCATTTTCTTATGAGGGAATGATCCTAACCTGAATGTTATAGTGTAAATAGACTCACCCTCATGAAATAAAGCACTTTTGCCTATAAGGCCTTATTTGCACCTAATTGTCGTAAAGCATGTAAAAACTGCTTGTCAGCGTTAAAATAATGGTTAATATGCAGTTTGCATTTTCTAATGAGAGAAATATCCAAACCTGAATGTTATAGTGTAAATAGACTTACCTTAATGAAATAAAGCAATTTTGCCTATAAGGACTCATTTGCCCCTAATTGTCATAAAGCATGTAAAAACTGCTTGTATGCGTTAAAATAATGGTTAATATGCAGTTTGCATTTTCTTATGAGAGAATGATCCAAACCTGAATGTTATAGTGAAAATAGACTTACCATTGTGAAATGAAACTATTTTGCCTTTAAGGACTTATTTCCACCTAATTGTCGTAAAACATGTGAAAACTGCTTATCTGCGTGAAAATGATAGTAAATATGCAGTTTGCATTTTCTTATGAGAGAATGATCCAAACCTGAATGTTATAGTGTAAATAGACTTACCTTAATGAAATAAAGCAATTTTGCCTATAAGGACTCATTTGCATCTAATTATTGTCATAAAGCATGTAAAAACTGCTTGTATGCGTTAAAATAATGGTTAATATGCAGTTTGCATTTTCTTATGAGAGAATGATCCAAACCTGAATGTTATAGTGTAAATAGACTAACCCACATGAAATAAAGCAATTTTGCCTATAAAGACTCATTTGCACCTAATTGTCATAAAGCATGTAAAAACTGCTTGTATGCATTAAAATGATAGAAAATATGCAGTTTGCATTTTCTTATGAGAGAATGATCCAAACCTGAATTATATAGTGTAAATAGACTTACCCTCATGAAATAAAGCAATTTTGCCTATAAGGACTCATTTGCACCTAATTGTCATAAAGCTTGTAAAAACTGCTTGTATGCGTTAAAATAATGGTTAATATGCAATTTGCATTTTCTTATGAGAGAATTATCCAAACCTGAATGTTATAGTGCAAATAGACTTACCTTTGTAAAATAAAGCAATTTTGCCTATAAGGACTTATTTGCACGCAATTGTCGTGAAGCATGTAAAAACTGCTTGTCTGTGTTAAAATAATGGTTAATATGCAATTTGCGTTTTCTTATGAGATAAGGATCCAAACCTGAATGTTATAGTGTAAATAGACTTACCTTTGTAAAATAAAGCAATTTTGCTTATAAGGACTCATTTGCACGCAATTGTCGTGAAGCATATAAAAACTGCTTGTCTGCGTTAAAATAATGGTTAATATGCAGTTTGCATTTTCTTATGAGAGAATGATCCAAACCTGAATGTTATAGTACGAGTAGACTTACCTTTGTGAAATAAAACAAATTTGCCTTTAAGGACTTATTTACACCTAATTGTCGTAAAACATGTGAAAACTGCTTGTCTGCGTGAAAATGATAGTAAATATGCAGTTTGCATTTTCTTATGAGGGAATGATCCTAACCTGAATGTTATAGTGTAAATAGACTCACCCTCATGAAATAAAGCACTTTTGCCTATAAGGCCTTATTTGCACCTAATTGTCGTAAAGCATGTAAAAACTGCTTGTCAGCGTTAAAATAATGGTTAATATGCAGTTTGCATTTTCTAATGAGAGAAATATCCAAACCTGAATGTTATAGTGTAAATAGACTTACCTTAATGAAATAAAGCAATTTTGCCTATAAGGACTCATTTGCCCCTAATTGTCATAAAGCATGTAAAAACTGCTTGTATGCGTTAAAATAATGGTTAATATGCAGTTTGCATTTTCTTATGAGAGAATGATCCAAACCTGAATGTTATAGTGAAAATAGACTTACCATTGTGAAATGAAACTATTTTGCCTTTAAGGACTTATTTCCACCTAATTGTCGTAAAACATGTGAAAACTGCTTATCTGCGTGAAAATGATAGTAAATATGCAGTTTGCATTTTCTTATGAGAGAATGATCCAAACCTGAATGTTATAGTGTAAATAGACTTACCTTAATGAAATAAAGCAATTTTGCCTATAAGGACTCATTTGCATCTAATTGTCATAAAGCATGTAAAAACTGCTTGTATGCGTTAAAATAATGGTTAATATGCAGTTTGCATTTTCTTATAAAATAATGATCCAAACCTGAATGTTATAGTGTAAATAGACTAACCCACATGAAATAAAGCAATTTTGCCTATAAAGACTCATTTGCACCTAATTGTCATAAAGCATGTAAAAACTGCTTGTATGCGTTAAAATGATAGAAAATATGCAGTTTGCATTTTCTTATGAGAGAATGATCCAAACCTGAATGTTATAGTGTAAATAGACTTACCCTTATGAAATAAAGCAATTTTGCCTATAAGGACTCATTTGCACCTAATTGTCATAAAGCTTGTAAAAACTGCTTGTATGCGTTAAAATAATGGTTAATATGCAATTTGCATTTTCTTATGAGAGAATTATCCAAACCTGAATGTTATAGTGCAAATAGACTTACCTTTGTAAAATA
The DNA here is from genome assembly GCA_963575645.1 of Xanthostigma xanthostigma. Lineage (NCBI taxonomy): Eukaryota > Metazoa > Arthropoda > Insecta > Raphidioptera > Raphidiidae > Xanthostigma > Xanthostigma xanthostigma. Next base: position 32,111,891 of record OY754470.1, on the reverse strand, counting down.
AAGCAATTTTGCCTATAAGGACTTATTTGCACGCAATTGTCGTGAAGCATGTAAAAACTGCTTGTCTGTGTTAAAATAATGGTTAATATGCAATTTGCGTTTTCTTATGAGAGAATGATCCAAACCTGAATGTTATAGTACGAGTAGACTTACCTTTGTGAAATAAAACAAATTTGCCTTTAAGGACTTATTTACATCTAATTGTCGTAAAACATGTGAAAACTGCTTGTCTGCGTGAAAATGATAGTAAATATGCAGTTTGCATTTTCTTATGAGGGAATGATCCTAACCTGAATGTTATAGTGTAAATAGACTCACCCTCATGAAATAAAGCACTTTTGCCTATAAGGCCTTATTTGCACCTAATTGTCGTAAAGCATGTAAAAACTGCTTGTCAGCGTTAAAATAATGGTTAATATGCAGTTTGCATTTTCTAATGAGAGAAATATCCAAACCTGAATGTTATAGTGTAAATAGACTTACCTTAATGAAATAAAGCAATTTTGCCTATAAGGACTCATTTGCCCCTAATTGTCATAAAGCATGTAAAAACTGCTTGTATGCGTTAAAATAATGGTTAATATGCAGTTTGCATTTTCTTATGAGAGAATGATCCAAACCTGAATGTTATAGTGAAAATAGACTTACCATTGTGAAATGAAACTATTTTGCCTTTAAGGACTTATTTCCACCTAATTGTCGTAAAACATGTGAAAACTGCTTATCTGCGTGAAAATGATAGTAAATATGCAGTTTGCATTTTCTTATGAGAGAATGATCCAAACCTGAATGTTATAGTGTAAATAGACTTACCTTAATGAAATAAAGCAATTTTGCCTATAAGGACTCATTTGCATCTAATTGTCATAAAGCATGTAAAAACTGCTTGTATGCGTTAAAATAATGGTTAATATGCAGTTTGCATTTTCTTATGAGAGAATGATCCAAACCTGAATGTTATAGTGTAAATAGACTAACCCACATGAAATAAAGCAATTTTGCCTATAAAGACTCATTTGCACCTAATTGTCATAAAGCATGTAAAAACTGCTTGTATGCATTAAAATGATAGAAAATATGCAGTTTGCATTTTCTTATGAGAGAATGATCCAAACCTGAATGTTATAGTGTAAATAGACTTACCCTCATGAAATAAAGCAATTTTGCCTATAAGGACTCATTTGCACCTAATTGTCATAAAGCTTGTAAAAACTGCTTGTATGCGTTAAAATAATGGTTAATATGCAATTTGCATTTTCTTATGAGAGAATTATCCAAACCTGAATGTTATAGTGCAAATAGACTTACCTTTGTAAAATAAAGCAATTTTGCCTATAAGGACTTATTTGCACGCAATTGTCGTGAAGCATGTAAAAACTGCTTGTCTGTGTTAAAATAATGGTTAATATGCAATTTGCGTTTTCTTATGAGATAAGGATCCAAACCTGAATGTTATAGTGTAAATAGACTTACCTTTGTAAAATAAAGCAATTTTGCTTATAAGGACTCATTTGCACGCAATTGTCGTGAAGCATATAAAAACTGCTTGTCTGCGTTAAAATAATGGTTAATATGCAGTTTGCATTTTCTTATGAGAGAATGATCCAAACCTGAATGTTATAGTACGAGTAGACTTACCTTTGTGAAATAAAACAAATTTGCCTTTAAGGACTTATTTACACCTAATTGTCGTAAAACATGTGAAAACTGCTTGTCTGCGTGAAAATGATAGTAAATATGCAGTTTGCATTTTCTTATGAGGGAATGATCCTAACCTGAATGTTATAGTGTAAATAGACTCACCCTCATGAAATAAAGCACTTTTGCCTATAAGGCCTTATTTGCACCTAATTGTCGTAAAGCATGTAAAAACTGCTTGTCAGCGTTAAAATAATGGTTAATATGCAGTTTGCATTTTCTAATGAGAGAAATATCCAAACCTGAATGTTATAGTGTAAATAGACTTACCTTAATGAAATAAAGCAATTTTGCCTATAAGGACTCATTTGCCCCTAATTGTCATAAAGCATGTAAAAACTGCTTGTATGCGTTAAAATAATGGTTAATATGCAGTTTGCATTTTCTTATGAGAGAATGATCCAAACCTGAATGTTATAGTGAAAATAGACTTACCATTGTGAAATGAAACTATTTTGCCTTTAAGGACTTATTTCCACCTAATTGTCGTAAAACATGTGAAAACTGCTTATCTGCGTGAAAATGATAGTAAATATGCAGTTTGCATTTTCTTATGAGAGAATGATCCAAACCTGAATGTTATAGTGTAAATAGACTTACTTTAATGAAATAAAGCAATTTTGCCTATAAGGACTCATTTGCATCTAATTGTCATAAAGCATGTAAAAACTGCTTGTATGCGTTAAAATAATGGTTAATATGCAGTTTGCATTTTCTTATAAAAGAATGATCCAAACCTGAATGTTATAGTGTAAATAGACTAACCCACATGAAATAAAGCAATTTTGCCTATAAAGACTCATTTGCACCTAATTGTCATAAAGCATGTAAAAACTGCTTGTATGCGTTAAAATGATAGAAAATATGCAGTTTGCATTTTCTTATGAGAGAATGATCCAAACCTGAATGTTATAGTGTAAATAGACTTACCCTTATGAAATAAAGCAATTTTGCCTATAAGGACTCATTTGCACCTAATTGTCATAAAGCTTGTAAAAACTGCTTGTATGCGTTAAAATAATGGTTAATATGCAATTTGCATTTTCTTATAAGAGAATTATCCAAACCTGAATGTTATAGTGCAAATAGACTTACCTTTGTAAAATAAAGCAATTTTGCCTATAAGGACTTATTTGCACGCAATTGTCGTGAAGCATGTAAAAACTGCTTGTCTGTGTTAAAATAATGGTTAATATGCAATTTGCGTTTTCTTATGAGAGAATGATCCAAACCTGAATGTTATAGTGAAAGTAGACTTACCATTGTGAAATAAAACAATTTTTCCTTTAAGGACTTATTTGCACCTAATTGTCGTAAACCATGTAAAAACTGCTTGTCTGCGTGAAAATGATAGTCAATATTCAGTTTGCATTTTCTTATGAGAGAATGATCCAAACCTGAATGTTATAGTGTAAATAGACTTACCCTCATGAAATAAAGCAATTTTGCTTATAAGGACTCATTTGCACGCAATTGTCGTGAAGCATGTAAAAACTGCTTGTCTGTGTTAAAATAATGGTTAATATGCAATTTGCGTTTTCTTATGAGAGAATGATCCAAACCTGAATGTTATAGTGAAAGTAGACTAACCTTTGTGGAATAAAACAATTTTGCCTTTAAGGACTTATTTCCACCTAATTGTCGTAAAACATGTGAAAACTGCTTGTCTGCGTGAAAATGATAGTAAATATGCAGTTTGCATTTTTTTATGAGAGAATGATCCAAACCTGAATGTTATAGTGTAAATAGACTTACCTTAATGAAATAAGCAATTTTGCCTAAAAGGACTCATTTGCCCCTAATTGTCATAAAGCATGTAAAAACTGCTTGTCTGCGTTTAAATAATGGTTAATATGCAGTTTGCATTTTCTTATGAGAGAATGATCCAAACCTGAATGTTATAGTTTAAGTAAACTTACCTTTGTAAAATAAAGCAATTTTGCCTATAAGGACTCATTTGCACGCAATTGTCGTGAAGCATGTAAACACTGCTTGTCTGCGTGAAAATGATAGTAAATATGCAGTTTGCATTTTCTTATGAGAGAATGATTCAAACCTGAACGTTATAGTGTAAATAGACTTACCCTCATGAAATAAAGCATATTTGCCTATAAAGATTCATTTGCACCTAATTGTCGTAAAGCATGTGAAAACTGCTTGTCTGCGTTTAAATAATGGTTAATATGCAGTTTGCATTTTCTTATAAGAGAATGATCCAAACCTGAATGTTATAGTGTAAATAGACTTACCTTTGTAAAATAAAGCAATTTTGCCTATAAGGACTCATTTGCACGCAATTGTCGTGAAGCATGTAAAAACTGCTTGTCTGCGTTAAAATAAGGGTTAATATGCAGTTTGCATTTTCTTATGAGAGAATTATCCAAACCTGAATGTTATAGTGTAAATAGACTTACCTTCATGAAATAAAGCAATTTTGCCTATAAGGACTCATTTGCCCCTAATTGTCATAAAGCATGTAAAAACTGCTTGTATGCGTTAAAATAATGTATAATATGCAGTTTGCATTTTCTTATGAGAGAATGATCCAAACCTGAATGTTATAGTGAAAATAGACTTACCTTTGTAAAAGAAAGCAATTTTGCCTATAAGGACTCATTTGCACGCAATTGTCGTGAAGCATGTAAAAACTGCTTGTCTGCGTAAAACTGATAGTAAATATGCAGTTTGCATTTTCTCATGAGAGAATGATCCAAACCTGAATGTTATAGTGTAAATAGACTTACCTTTGTAAAATAAAGCAATTTTGCCTATAAGGACTCATTTGCACGCAATTGTCGTGAAGCATGTAAAAACTGCTTGTCTGCGTTAAAATAAGGGTTAATATGCAGTTTGCATTTTCTTATGAGAGAATGATCCAAACCTGAATGTTATAGTGTAAATAGACTTACCTTCATAAAATAAAGCAATTTTGCCTATAAGGACTCATTTGCCCCTAATTGTCATAAAGCATGTAAAAACTGCTTGTATGCGTTAAAATAATGGTTAATATGCAGTTTGCATTTTCTTATGAGATAAGGATCCAAACCTGAATGTTATAGTGTAAATAGACTTACCTTTGTAAAATAAAGCAATTTTGCTTATAAGGACTCATTTGCACGCAATTGTCGTGAAGCATATAAAAACTGCTTGTCTGCGTTAAAATAATGGTTAATATGCAGTTTGCATTTTCTTATGAGAGAATGATCCAAACCTGAATGTTATAGTACGAGTAGACTTACCTTTGTGAAATAAAACAAATTTGCCTTTAAGGACTTATTTACACCTAATTGTCGTAAAACATGTGAAAACTGCTTGTCTGCGTGAAAATGATAGTAAATATGCAGTTTGCATTTTGTTATGAGGGAATGATCCTAACCTGAATGTTATAGTGTAAATAGACTCACCCTCATGAAATAAAGCACTTTTGCCTATAAGGCCTTATTTGCACCTAATTGTCGTAAAGCATGTAAAAACTGCTTGTCAGCGTTAAAATAATGGTTAATATGCAGTTTGCATTTTCTAATGAGAGAAATATCCAAACCTGAATGTTATAGTGTAAATAGACTTACCTTAATGAAATAAAGCAATTTTGCCTATAAGGACTCATTTGCCCCTAATTGTCATAAAGCATGTAAAAACTGCTTGTATGCGTTAAAATAATGGTTAATATGCAGTTTGCATTTTCTTATGAGAGAATGATCCAAACCTGAATGTTATAGTGAAAATAGACTTACCATTGTGAAATGAAACTATTTTGCCTTTAAGGATTTATTTCCACCTAATTGTCGTAAAACATGTGAAAACTGCTTATCTGCGTGAAAATGATAGTAAATATGCAGTTTGCATTTTCTTATGAGAGAATGATCCAAACCTGAATGTTATAGTGTAAATAGACTTACCTTAATGAAATAAAGCAATTTTGCCTATAAGGACTCATTTGCATCTAATTGTCATAAAGCATGTAAAAACTGCTTGTATGCGTTAAAATAATGGTTAATATGCAGTTTGCATTTTCTTATGAGAGAATGATCCAAACCTGAATGTTATAGTGTAAATAGACTAACCCACATGAAATAAAGCAATTTTGCCTATAAAGACTCATTTGCACCTAATTGTCATAAAGCATGTAAAAACTGCTTGTATGCGTTAAAATGATAGAAAATATGTAGTTTGCATTTTCTTATGAGAGAATGATCCAAACCTGAATGTTATAGTGTAAATAGACTTACCCTCATGAAATAAAGCAATTTTGCCTATAAGGACTCATTTGCACCTAATTGTCATAAAGCTTGTAAAAACTGCATGTATGCGTTAAAATAATGGTTAATATGCAGTTTGCATTTTCTTATGAGAGAATTATCCAAACCTGAATGTTATAGTGCAAATAGACTTACCTTTGTAAAATAAAGCAATTTTGCCTATAAGGACTCATTTGCACGCAATTGTCGTGAAGCATGTAAAAACTGCTTGTCTGTGTTAAAATAATGGTTAATATGCAATTTGCGTTTTCTTATGAGAGAATGATCCAAACCTGAATGTTATAGTGAAAGTAGACTTACCATTGTGAAATAAAACAATTTTTCCTTTAAGGACTTATTTGCACCTAATTGTCGTAAACCATGTAAAAACTGCTTGTCTGCGTGAAAATGATAGTCAATATTCAGTTTGCATTTTCTTATGAGAGAATGATCCAAACCTGAATGTTATAGTGTAAATAGACTTACCCTCATGAAAAAAAGCAATTTTGCTTATAAGGACTCATTTTCACGCAATTGTCGTGAAGCATGTAAAAACTGCTTGTCTGTGTTAAAATAATGGTTAATATGCAATTTGCGTTTTCTTATGAGAGAATGATCCAAACCTGAATGTTATAGTGAAAGTAGACTAACCTTTGTGGAATAAAACAATTTTGCCTTTAAGGACTTATTTCCACCTAATTGTCGTAAAACATGTGAAAACTGCTTGTCTGCGTGAAAATGATAGTAAATATGCAGTTTGCATTTTCTTATGAGAGAATGATCCAAACCTGAATGTTATAGTGTAAATAGACTTACCCTCATGAAATAAAGCAATTTTGCCTATAAGGACTCATTTGCACCTAATTGTCATAAAGCTTGTAAAAACTGCGTGTATGCGTTAAAATAATAGTTAATATGCAGTTTGCATTTTCTTATGAGAGAATGATCCAAACCTGAATGTTATTTTGTAAATAGACTTACCCTCATGAAATAAAGCACTTTTGCCTATAAAGACTCATTTGCACCTAATTGTCGTAAAGCATGTAAAAACTGCTTGTCAGCGTTAAAATAATGGTTAATATGCAGTTTGCGTTTTCTTATGAGAGAATGATCCAAACCTGAATGTTATAGTGTAAATAGACTTACCTTAATGAAATAAAGCAATTTTTCCTATAAGGACTCATTTGCCCCTAATTGTCATAAAGCGTGTAAAAACTGCTTGTATGCGTTAAAATAATGGTTAATATGCAGTTTGCATTTTCTTATGAGAGAATGATCCAAACCTGAATGTTATAGTGAAAATAGACTAACCTTTGTAAAATAACGCAATTTTGCCTATAAGGACTCATTTGCACGCAATTGTCGTGAAGCATGTAAAAACTGCTTGTCTGCGTTAAAATAATGGTTAATATGCAGTTTGCATTTTCTTATGAGAAAATGATCCAAACCTGAATGTTATAGTGAAAGTAGACTTACCTTTGTGAAATAAAACAATTTTGTCTTTAAGAACTTATTTCCACCTAATTGCGTAAAACATGTGAAAACTGCTTGTCTGCGTGAAAATGATAGTAAATATGCAGTTTGCATTTTCTTATGAGAGAATGATCCAAACCTGAATGTTATTTTGTAAATAGACACCCTCATGAAATAAAGCACTTTTGCCTATAAAGACTCATTTGCACCTAATTGTCATAAAGCATGTAAAAACTGCTTGTATGCGTTAAAATGATAGTAAATATGCAGTTTGCATTTTCTTATAAGAGAATGATCCAAACCTGAATGTTATAGTGTAAATAGACTTACCCTCATGAAATAAAGCAATTTTGCCTATAAGGACTCATTTGCACCTAATTGTCATAAAGCTTGTAAAAACTGCGTGTATGCGTTAAAATAATAGTTAATATGCAGTTTGCATTTTCTTATGAGAGAATGATCCAAACCTGAATGTTATAGTGTAAATAGACTTACCTTTGTAAAATAAAGCAATTTTGCCTATAAGGACTCATTTGCACGCAATTGTCGTAAAGCATGTAAAAACTGCTTGTCATCGTTAAAATAATGGTTAATATGCAGTTTGCATTTTCTTATGTGAGAGAGATTCAAACCTGAATGTTATAGTGTAAATAGACTAACCTTAATGAAATAAAGCAATTTTGCCTATAAGGACTCATTTGCCCCTAATTGTCATAAAGCGTGTAAAAACTGCTTGTATGCGTTAAAATAATGGTTAATATGAACTTGCATTTTCTTATGAGAAAATGATCCAAACCTGAATGTTATAGTGTAAGTAGACTAACCTTCATGAAATAAAGCAATATTGCCTATAAGGACTCATTTGCCCCTAATTGTCATAAAGCATGTAAAAACTGCTTGTATGCGTTAAAATAATGTATAATATGAAGTTTGCATTTTCTTATGAGAGAATAATCCAAACCTGAATGTTGTAGTGAAAATAGCATTACCCTCATGAAATAAAGCAATTTTGCCTATAAGGACTCATTTGCACCTAATTGTCATAAAGCATGTAAAAACTGCTTGTATGCGTTAAAATAATAGTTAATATGCAGTTTGCATTTTCTTATGTGAGAGCGATTCAAACCTGAATGTTATAGTGTAAATAGACTAACCTTAATGAAATAAAGCAATTTTGCCTATAAGGACTCATTTGCCCCTAATTGTCATAAAGCATGTAAAAACTGCTTGTCTGCGTTAAAATAATGGTTAATATGCAGTTTGCATTTTCTTATGAGAGAATGATCCAAACCTGAATGTTATAGTGAAAGTAGACTTACCTTTGTGGAATAAAACAATTTTGCCTTTAAGGACTTATTTCCACCTAATTGTCGTAAAACATGTGAAAACTGCTTGTCTGCGTGAAAATGATAGTAAATATGCAGTTTGCATTTTCGTTGAGAGAAAGATCCAAACCTGAATGTTATAGTGTAAATAGACTTACCCTCATGAAATAAAGCACTTTTGCCTATAAGGACTCATTTGCACCTAATTGTCGTAAAGCATGTAAAAACTGCTTGTCAGCGTTAAAATAATGGTTAATATGCAGTTTGCGTTTTCTTATGAGAGAATGATCCAAACCTGAATGTTATAGTGTAAATAGACTTACCTTAATGAAATAAAGCAATTTTTCCTATAAGGACTCATTTGCCCCTAATTGTCATAAAGCGTGTAAAAACTGCTTGTATGCGTTAAAATAATGGTTAATATGCAGTTTGCATTTTCTTATGAGAGAATGATCCAAACCTGAATGTTATAGTGAAAATAGACTTACCTTTGAAAAATAACGCAATTTTGCCCTTAAGTACTCATTTGCACGCAATTGTCGTGAAGCATGTAAAAACTGCTTGTCTGCGTTAAAATAATGGTTAATATGCAGTTTGCATTTTCTTATGAGAGAATGATCCAAACCTGAATGTTATAGTGAAAGTAGACTTACCTTTGTGGAATATAACAATTTTGCCTTTAAGGACTTATTTCCACCTAATTGTCGTAAAACATGTGAAAACTGCTTGTCTGCGTGAAAATGATAGTAAATATGCAGTTTGCATTTTCTTATGAGAGAATGATCCAAACCTGAATGTTATAGTGTGAATAGACTGACCCTCATGAAATAAAGCACTTTTGCCTATAAGGACTCATTTGCACCTAATTGTCGTAAAGCATGTAAAAACTGCTTGTCAGCGTTAAAATAATGGTTAATATGCAGTTTGCATTTTCTTATGAGAGAATGATCCAAACCTGAATGTTATAGTGTAAATAGACTTACCTTCATGAAATAAAGCACTTTTGCCTTTAAGGACTCATTTGCACCTAATTGTCGTAAAGCATGTAAAAACTGCTTGTCAGCGTTAAAATAATGGTTAATATGCAGTTTGCATTTTTTTATGAGAGAATGATCCAAACCTGAATGTTATAGTGTAAATAGACTTACCTTAATGAAATAAGCAATTTTGCCTAAAAGGACTAATTTGCCCCTAATTGTCATAAAGCATGTAAAAACTGCTTGTCTGCGTTTAAATAATGGTTAATATGCAGTTTGCATTTTCTTATGAGAGAATGATCCAAACCTGAATGTTATAGTTTAAGTAAACTTACCTTTGTAAAATAAAGCAATTTTGCCTATAAGGACTCATTTGCACGCAATTGTCGTGAAGCATGTAAAAACTGCTTGTCTGCGTGAAAATGATAGTAAATATGCAGTTTGCATTTTCTTATGAGAGAATGATTCAAACCTGAACGTTATAGTGTAAATAGACTTACCCTCATGAAATAAAGCATATTTGCCTATAAAGATTCATTTGCACCTAATTGTCGTAAAGCATGTGAAAACTGCTTGTCTGCGTTTAAATAATGGTTAATATGCAGTTTGCATTTTCTTATGAGAGAATGATCCAAACCTGAATGTTATAGTGTAAATAGACTTACCTTTGTAAAATAAAGCAATTTTGCCTATAAGGACTCATTTGCACGCAATTGTCGTGAAGCATGTAAAAACTGCTTGTCTGCGTTAAAATAAGGGTTAATATGCAGTTTGCATTTTCTTATGAGAGAATGATCCAAACCTGAATGTTATAGTGTAAATAGACTTACCTTCATGAAATAAAGCAATTTTGCCTATAAGGACTCATTTGCCCCTAATTGTCATAAAGCATGTAAAAACTGCTTGTATGCGTTAAAATAATGTATAATATGCAGTTTGCATTTTCTTATGAGAGAATGATCCAAACCTGAATGTTATAGTGAAAATAGACTTACCTTTGTAAAAGAAAGCAATTTTGCCTATAATGACTCATTTGCACGCAATTGTCGTAAAGCATGTAAAAACTGCTTGTGTGCGTAAAACTGATAGTAAATATGCAGTTTGCATTTTCTCATGAGAGAATGATCCAAACCTGAATGTTATAGTGTAAATAGACTTACCTTTGTAAAATAAAGCAATTTTGCCTATAAGGACTCATTTGCACGCAATTGTCGTGAAGCATGTAAAAACTGCTTGTCTGCGTTAAAATAAGGGTTAATATGCAGTTTGCATTTTCTTATGAGAGAATGATCCAAACCTGAATGTTATAGTGTAAATAGACTTACCTTCATAAAATAAAGCAATTTTGCCTATAAGGACTCATTTGCACGCAATTGTCGTAAAGCATGTAAAAACTGCTTGTGTGCGTAAAACTGATAGTAAATATGCAGTTTGCATTTTCTCATGAGAGAATGATCCAAACCTGAATGTTATAGTGTAAATAGACTTACCTTTGTAAAATAAAGCAATTTTGCTTATAAGGACTCATTTGCACGCAATTGTCGTGAAGCATATAGAAACTGCTTGTCTGCGTTAAAATAATGGTTAATATGCAGTTTGCATTTTCTTATGAGAGAATGATCCAAACCTGAATGTTATAGTAAGAGTAGACTTACATTTGTGAAATAAAACAATTTTGCCTTTAAGGACTTATTTACACCTAATTGTCGTAAAACATGTGAAAGCTGCTTGTCTGCGTGAAAATGATAGTAAATATGCAGTTTGCATTTTCTTATGAGGGAATGATCCTAACCTGAATGTTATAGTGTAAATAGACTCACCCTCATGAAATAAAGCACTTTTGCCTATAAGGCCTTATTTGCACCTAATTGTCGTAAAGCATGTAAAACCTGCTTGTCAGCGTTAAAATAATGGTTAATATGCAGTTTGCATTTTCTAATGAGAGAAATATCCAAACCTGAATGTTATAGTGTAAATAGACTTACCTTAATGAAATAAAGCAATTTTGCCTATAAGGACTCATTTGCCCCTAATTGTCATAAAGCATGTAAAAACTGCTTGTATGCGTTAAAATAATGGTTAATATGCAGTTTGCATTTTCTTATGAGAGAATGATCCAAACCTGAATGTTATAGTGAAAATAGACTTACCATTGTGAAATGAAACTATTTTGCCTTTAAGGACTTATTTCCACCTAATTGTCGTAAAACATGTGAAAACTGCTTATCTGCGTGAAAATGATAGTAAATATGCAGTTTGCATTTTCTTATGAGAGAATGATCCAAACCTGAATGTTATAGTGTATATAGACTTACCTTAATGAAATAAAGCAATTTTGCCTATAAGGACTCATTTGCATCTAATTGTCATAAAGCATGTAAAAACTGCTTGTATGCGTTAAAATAATGGTTAATATGCAGTTTGCATTTTCTTATGAGAGAATGATTTAAACCTGAATGTTATAGTGTAAATAGACTAACCCACATGAAATAAAGCAATTTTGCCTATAAAGACTCATTTGCACCTAATTGTCATAAAGCATGTAAAAACTGCTTGTATGCGTTAAAATGATAGAAAATATGCAGTTTGCATTTTCTTATGAGAGAATGATCCAAACCTGAATGTTATAGTGTAAATAGACTTACCCTCATGAAATAAAGCAATTTTGCCTATAAGGACTCATTTGCACCTAATTGTCATAAAGCTTGTAAAAACTGCTTGTATGCGTTAAAATAATGGTTAATATGCAGTTTGCATTTTCTTATGAGAGAATTATCCAAACCTGAATGTTATAGTGCAAATAGACTTACCTTTGTAAAATAAAGCAATTTTGCCTATAAGGACTCATTTGCACGCAATTGTCGTGAAGCATGTAAAAACTGCTTGTCTGTGTTAAAATAATGGTTAATATGCAATTTGCGTTTTCTTATGAGAGAATGATCCAAACCTGAATGTTATAGTGAAAGTAGACTTACCATTGTGAAATAAAACAATTTTTCCTTTAAGGACTTATTTGCACCTAATTGTCGTAAACCATGTAAAAACTGCTTGTCTGCGTGAAAATGATAGTCAATATTCAGTTTGCATTTTCTTATGAGAGAATGATCCAAACCTGAATGTTATAGTGTAAATAGACTTACCCTCATGAAATAAAGCAATTTTGCTTATAAGGACTCATTTGCACGCACTTGTCGTGAAGCATTTAAAAACTGCTTGTCTGCGTTAAAATAATGGTTAATATGCAGTTTGCATTTTCTTATGAGAGAATGATCCAAACCTGAATGTTATAGTGAAAGTAGACTTACCATTGTGAAATAAAACAATTTTTGTTTTAAGGACTCATTTGCACCTAATTGTCGTAAAGCATGTAAAAACTGCTTGTTGCGTTAAAATAATGGTTAATATGCAGTTTGCAATTTCTTATGAGAGAATGATCCAAACCTGAATGTTATAGTGTAAATAGACTAACCTTCATGAAATAAAGCAATTTTGCCTATAAGGACCCATTTGCCCCTAATTGTCATAAAGCATGTAAAAACTGCTTGTATGCGTTAAAATAATGGTTAATATGCAGTTTGCATTTTCTTATGAGAGAATGATCCAAACCTGAATGTTATAGTGTAAATAGACTTACCCTCATGAAATAAAGCAATTTTGCTTATAAGGACTCATTTGCACGCAATTGTCGTGAAGCATGTAAAAACTGCTTGACTGCGTGAAAATAATAGGAAATGATCAGTTTGCATTATCTTTTGAGAAAATGATCCAAACCTGAATGTTATAATATAAATAGACTTACCTTTGTAAAATAAAGCAATTTTGCCTATAAGGACTTATTTGCACGCAATTGTCGTGAAGCATTTAAAAACTGCTTGTCTGCGTTAAAATAATGGTTAATATGCAGTTTGCATTTTCTTATGAGAGAATGATCCAACCCTGAATATTATAGTGAAAGTAGACTTACCTTTGTGAAATATAACAATTTTGCCTTTAAGGACTTAATTTCACCTTATTGTCGTAAAACATGTGAAAACTGCTTGTCTGCGTGAAAATGATAGTAAATATGCAGTTTGCATTTTCTTATGAGCGAATGATCCAAACCTGAATGTTATAGTGTAAATAGACTAACCCTCATGAAATAAAGCAATTTTGCCTATAAAGACTCATTTGCACCTAATTGTCATAAAGCATGTAAAAACTGCTTGTATGCGTTAAAATGATAGTAAATATGCAGTTTGCATTTTCTTATAAGAGAATGATCCAAACCTGAATGTTATAGTGTAAATAGACTTACCCTCATGAAATAAAGCAATTTTGCCTATAAGGACTCATTTGCACCTAATTGTCATAAAGCTTGTAAAAACTGCGTGTATGCGTTAAAATAATAGTTAATATGCAGTTTGCATTTTCTTATGAGAGAATGATCCAAACCTGAATGTTATAGTGTAAATAGACTTACCTTTGTAAAATAAAGCAATTTTGCCTATAAGGACTCATTTGCACGCAATTGTCGTGAAGCATGTAAAAACTGCTTGTCTGCGTGAAAATGATAGTAAATATGCAGTTTGCATTTTCTTATGAGAGAATGATCCAAACCTGAACGTTATAGTGTAAATAGACTTACCCTCATGAAATAAAGCAATTTTGCCTATAAAGATTCATTTGCACCTAATTGTCGTAAAGCATGTGAAAACTGCTTGTCTGCGTTTAAATAATGGTTAATATGCAGTTTGCATTTTCTTATGAGAGAATGATCCAAACCTGAATGTTATAGTTTAAGTAAACTTACCTTTGTAAAATAAAGCAATTTTGCTTATAAGGACTCATTTGCCCCTAATTGTCATAAAGCATGTAAAAACTGCTTGTATGCGTTAAAATAATGGTTAACATGCAGTTTGCATTTTCTTATGAGAGAATGATCCAAACCTGAATGTTATAGTGTAAATAGACTTACCTTTGTAAAATAAAGCAATTTTGCCTATAAGGACTCATTTGCACGCAATTGTCGTGAAGCATGTAAAAACTGCTTGTCTGCGTGAAAATGATAGTAAATATGCAGTTTGCATTTTCTTATGAGAGAATGATCCAAACCTGAACGTTATAGTGTAAATAGACTTACCCTCATGAAATAAAGCAATTTTGCCTATAAGGACTCATTTGCTCCTAATTGTCGTAAAGCATGTAAAAACTGCTTGTTGCGTTAAAATAATGGTTAATATGCAGTTTGCATTTTCTTATGAGAGAATGATCCAAACCTGAATGTTATAGTGTAAATAGACTAACCTTCATGAAATAAAGCAATTTTGCCTATAAGGACCCATTTGCCTCTAATTGTCATAAAGCATGTAAAAACTGCTTGTATGCGTTAAAATAATGGTTAATATGCAGTTAGCATTTTCTTATGAGAGAATGATCTAAACCTGAATGTTATAGTGTAAATAGACTTACCCTCATTAAATAAAGCAATTTTGCTTATAAGGACTCATTTGCACGCAATTGTCGTGAAGCATGTAAAAACTGCTTGACTGCGTGAAAATAATAGGAAATGATCAGTTTGCATTATCTTTTGAGAAAATGATCTAAACCTGAATGTTATAATATAAATAGACTTACTTTTGTAAAATAAAGCAATTTTGCCTATAAGGACTCATTTGCACGCAATTGTCGTGAAGCATTTAAAAACTGCTTGTCTGCGTTAAAATAATGGTTAATATGCAGTTTGCATTTTCTTATGAGAGAATGATCCAACCCTGAATATTATAGTGAAAGTAGACTTACCTTTGTGAAATTAAACAATTTTGCCTTTAAGGACTTATTTCCACCTTATTGTCGTAAAACATGTGAAAACTGCTTGTCTGCGTGAAAATGATAGTTAATATGCAGTTTGCATTTTCTTATGAGAGAATGATCCAAACCTGAATGTTATAGTGTAAATAGACTTACCCTCATGAAATAAAGCACTTTTGCCTATAAGGACTTATTTGCACCTAATTGTCGTAAAGCATGTAAAAACTGCTTGTCAGCGTTAAAATAATGGTTAATATGCAGTTTGCGTTTTCTTATGAGAGAATGATCCAAACCTGAATGTTATAGTGTAAATAGACTTACCTTAATGAAATAAAGCAATTTTGCCTATAAGGACTCATTTGCCCCAAATTGTCATAAAGCATGTAAAAACTGCCTGTATGCGTTAAAATAATGGTTAATATGCAGTTTGCATTTTCTTATGAGAGAATGATCCAAACCTGAATGTTATAGTGAAAATAGACTTACCTTTGTAAAATAACGCAATTTTGGTCTTAAGTACTCATTTGCACGCAATTGTCGTGAAGCATGTAAAAACTGCTTGTCTGCGTTAAAATAATGGTTAATATGCAGTTTGCATTTTCTTATGAGAGAATGATCCAAACCTGAATGTTATAGTGAAAGTAGACTTACCTTTGTGGAATAAAACAATTTTGCCTTTAAGGACTTATTTCCACCTAATTGTCGTAAAACATGTGAAAACTGCTTGTCTGCGTGAAAATGATAGTAAATATGCAGTTTGCATTTTCTTATGAGAGAGTGATCCAAACCTGAATGTTATAGTGTAAATAGACTTACCCTCATGAAATAAAGCACTTTTGCCTATAAGGACTCATTTGCACCTAATTGTCGTAAAGCATGTAAAAACTGCTTGTCAGCGTTAAAATAATGGTTAATATGCAGTTTGCATTTTCTTATGTGAGAGAGATTCAAACCTGAATGTTATAGTGTAAATAGACTAACCTTAATGAAATAAAGCTATTTTGCCTATAAGGACTCATTTGCCCCTAATTGTCATAAAGCATGTAAAAACGGTAACCGGACTCCATATCCGCGGACAAAATATCCCCGACAAAATATCCTTGTTAAAATATCCTTGGACAAAATATCCTTGAGACAAAATATCCATGAGACAAAATGTCCTTTGTCAGAATATCCGTGGACAAAAAATCCAAAAAAAAATTGACTTTCTACATATAATTCTTTATAACTGTTTCTGACGTCAATTCCGGGGTGAACGATAAACGGGTATGCGAATTGTAATTCCGGAGTGAACGATAAAGGGGTATGCGAATTGTCTCGCAGTGAAACGGGAAGGGGCAAATGTGGAGTTTTTAAAAAAACAATTCCGGGGTGAACGATAAACGGGTATGCGAATTGTAATTCCGGGGTGAACGATAAAGGGGTATGCGAATTGTCTCGCAGTGAAACGGGAAGGGGCAAATGTGGAGTTTTTAAAAAAACAATTCCGGGGTGAACGATAAACGGGTATGCGAATTGTAATTCCGGAGTGAACGATAAAGGGGTATGCGAATTGTCTCGCAGTGAAACGGGAAGGGGCAAATGTGGAGTTTTTAAAAAAACAATTCCGGGGTGAACGATAAACGGGTATGCGAATTGTAATTCCGGGGTGAACGATAAAGGGGTATGCGAATTGTCTCGCAGTGAAACGGGAAGGGGCAAATGTGGAGTTTTTAAAAAAACAATTCCGGGGTGAACGATAAACGGGTATGCGAATTGTAATTCCGGGGTGAACGATAAAGGGGTATGCGAATTGTCTCGCAGTGAAACGGGAAGGGGCAAATGTGGAGTTTTTAAAAAAACAATTCCGGGGTGAACGATAAACGGGTATGCGAATTGTAATTCCGGGGTGAACGATAAAGGGGTATGCGAATTGTCTCGCAGTGAAACGGGAAGGGGCAAATGTGGAGTTTTTAAAAAAACAATTCCGGGGTGAACGATAAACGGGTATGCGAATTGTAATTCCGGAGTGAACGATAAAGGGGTATGCGAATTGTCTCGCAGTGAAACGGGAAGGGGCAAATGTGGAGTTTTTAAAAAAACAATTCCGGGGTGAACGATAAACGGGTATGCGAATTGTAATTCCGGGGTGAACGATAAAGGGGTATGCGAATTGTCTCGCAGTGAAACGGGAAGGGGCAAATGTGGAGTTTTTAAAAAAACAATTCCGGGGTGAACGATAAACGGGTATGCGAATTGTAATTCCGGGGTGAACGATAAAGGGGTATGCGAATTGTCTCGCAGTGAAACGGGAAGGGGCAAATGTGGAGTTTTTAAAAAAACAATTCCGGGGTGAACGATAAACGGGTATGCGAATTGTAATTCCGGGGTGAACGATAAAGGGGTATGCGAATTGTCTCGCAGTGAAACGGGAAGGGGCAAATGTGGAGTTTTTAAAAAAACAATTCCGGGGTGAACGATAAACGGGTATGCGAATTGTAATTCCGGGGTGAACGATAAAGGGGTATGCGAATTGTCTCGCAGTGAAACGGGAAGGGGCAAATGTGAAATTTTGGACATTTTGTCCGAGGATTTTCCGTCCGAGGATATTATGTCCGAAGGATTTTTTGTCTTGAGGATATTTTGTCTGAGGATATTTTGTCCGGGATATTTTGTCCAGGATATTTTGTCCGAGGATATAGAGTCATAGAACCTGTAAAAACTGCTTGTCTGCATTAAAATAATGGTTAATATGAACTTGCATTTTCTTATGAGAAAATGATCCAAACCTGAATGTTATAGTGAAAATAGCATTACCCTCATGAAATAAAGCAATTTTGCCTATAAGGACTCATTTGCACCTAATTGTCATAAAGCATGTAAAAACTGTTTGTATGCGTTAAAATGATAGTAAATATGCAGTTTGCATTTTCTTATGAGAGAATGATCCAAACCTAAATGTTATAGTGTAAATAGACTAACCCTCATGAAATAAAGCAATTTTGCCTATAAGGACTCATTTGCACCTAATTGTCATAAAGCTTGTAAAAACTGCTTGTATGCGTTAAAATAATGGTTAATATGCAGTTTGCATTTTCTTATGAGAGAATGATCCAAACCTGAATGTTATAGTTTAAGTATACTTACCTTTGTAAAATAAAGCTATTTTGCCTATAAGGACTCATTTCCACCTAATTGTCGTAAAGCATGTAAAAACTGCTTGTCAGCGTTAAAATAATGGTTAATATGCAGTTTGCATTTTCTTATGAGAGAATGATCCAAACCTGAATGTTATAGTGTAAATAGACTACCCTTCATGAAATAAAGCACTTTTGCCTATAAGGACTCATTTGCACCTAATTGTCGTAAAGCATGTAAAAACTGCTTGTCAGCGTTAAAATAATGGTTAATATGCAGTTTGCGTTTTCTTATGAGAGAATGATCCAAACCTGAATGTTATAGTGTAAATAGAGTTACCTTAATGAAATAAAGCAATTTTGTCTATAAGGACTCATTTGCCCCTAATTGTCATAAAGCATGTAAAAACTGCCTGTATGCGTTAAAATAATGGTTAATATGCAGTTTGCATTTTCTTATGAGAGAATGATCTAAACCTGAATGTTATAGTGAAAATAGACTTACCTTTGTAAAATAACGCAATTTTGATCTTAAGGACTCATTTGCACGCAATTGTCGTGAAGCATGTAAAAACTGCTTGTCTGCGTTAAAATAATGGTTAATATGCAGTTTGCATTTTCTTATGAGAGAATGATCCAAACCTGAATGTTATAGTGAAAGTAGACTTACCTTTGTGGAATAAAACAATTTTGCCTTTAAGGACTTATTTCCACCTAATTGTCGTAAAACATGTGAGAACTGCTTGTCTGCGTGAAAATGATAGTAAATATGCAGTTTACATTTTCGTATGAGAGAATGATCCAAACCTGAAAGTTATAGTGTAAATAGACTTACCCTCGTGAAATAAAGCACTTTTGCCTATAAGGACTCATTTGCACCTAATTGTCGTAAAGCATGTAAAAACTGCTTGTCAGCGTTAAAATAATGGTTAATATGCAGTTTGCGTTTTCTTATGAGAGAATGATCCAAACCTGAATGTTATAGTGTAAATAGACTTACCTTAATGAAATAAAGCAATTTTTCCTATAAGGACTCATTTGCCCCTAATTGTCATAAAGCGTGTAAAAACTGCTTGTATGCGTTAAAATAATGGTTAATATGCAGTTTGCATTATCTTATGAGAGAATGATCCCAACCTGAATGTTATAGTGAAAATAGACTAACCTTTGTAAAATAACGCAATTTTGCCTATAAGGACTCATTTGCACGCAATTGTCGTGAAGCATGTAAAAAATGCTTGTCTGCGTTAAAATAATGGTTAATATGCAGTTTGCATTTTCTTATGAAAGAATGATCCAAACCTGAATGTTATAGTGAAAGTAGACTTACCTTTGTGGAATAAAACAATTTTGTCTTTAAGAACTTATTTCCACCTAATTGCGTAAAACATGTGAAAACTGCTTGTCTGCGTGAAAATGATAGTAAATATGCAGTTTGCATTTTCTTATGAGAGAATGATCCAAACCTGAATGTTATAGTGTAAATAGACTTACCCTCATGAAATAAAGCACTTTTGCCTATAAGCACTTATTTGCCCCTAATTGTCGTAAAGCATGTAAAAACTGCTTGTCAGCGTTAAAATAATGGTTAATATGCAGTTTGCATTTTCTTATGTGAGAGAGATTCAAACCTGAATGTTATAGTGTAAATAGACTAACCTTAATGAAATAAAGCTATTTTGCCTATAAGGACTCATTTGCCCCTAATTGTCATAAAGCATGTAAAAACTGCTTGTCTGCATTAAAATACTGGTTAATATGAACTTGCATTTCCTTATGAGAAAATGATCCAAACCTGAATGTTATAGTGAAAATAGCATTACCCTCATGAAATAAAGCAATTTTGCCTATAAGGACTCATTTGCACCTAATTGTCATAAAGCATGTAAAAACTGTTTGTATGCGTTAAAATGATAGTAAATATTCAGTTTGCATTTTCTTATGAGAGAATGATCCAAACCTAAATGTTATAGTGTAAATAGACTAACCCTCATGAAATAAAGCAATTTTGCCTATAAGGACTCATTTGCACCTAATTGTCATAAAGCTTGTAAAAACTGCTTGTATGCGTTAAAATAATCGTTAATATGCAGTTTACATTTTCTTATGAGAGAATGATCCAAACCTGAATGTTATAGTTTAAGTATACTTACCTTTGTAAAATAAAGCAATTTTGCCTATAAGGACTCATTTGCACCTAATTGTCGTAAAGCATGTAAAAACTGCTTGTCTGCGTTAAAATAATGGTTAATATGCAGTTTACATTTTCTTATGAGAGAATGATCCAAACCTGAATGTTATAGTGTAAATAGACTTACCTTAATGAAATAAGCAATTTTGCCTAAAAGGACTCATTTGCCCCTAATTGTCATAAAGCATGTAAAAACTGCTTGTGTGCGTTAAAATAATGGTTAATATGCAGTTTGCATTTTCTTATGAGAGAATGATCCAAACCTGAATGTTATAGTGAAAATAGACTTACCTTTGTAAAATAACGCAATTTTGCCTATAAGGACTCATTTGCACGCAATTGTCGTGAAGCATGTAAAAACTGCTTGTCTGCGTTAAAATAATGGTTAATATGCAGTTTGCATTTTCTTATGAGAGAATGATGCAAACCTGAATGTTAAAGTGTAAATAGACTTACCTTCATGAAATAAAGCAATTTTGCCTATAAGGACTCATTTGCCCCTAATTGTCATAAAGCATGTAAAAACTGCTTGTATGCGTTAAAATAATGGTTAATATGCAGTTTGATTTTTCTTATGAGAGAATGATCCAAACCTGAATGTTATAGTGAAAGTAGATCTACCTTTGTGAAATAAAACAATTTTGCCTTTAAGGACTTATTTCCACCTAATTGTCGTAAAACATGTGAAAACTGCTTGTCTGCGTGAAAATGATAGTAAATATGCAGTTTGCATTTTCTTATAAGAGAATGGTCCAAACCTGAATGTTACAGTGTAAATAGACTTACCTTCATGAAATAAAACACTTTTGCCTATAAGGACTCATTTGCACCTAATTGTCGTAAAGCATTTAAAAACTGCTTGTCTGCGTTAAAATAATGGTTAATATGCAGTTTGCATTTTGTTATGAGAGAATGATCCAACCCTGAATATTATATTGAAAGTAGACTTACCTTTGTGAAATAAAACAATTTTGCCTATAAGGACTCATTTGCACCTAATTGTCGTAAAGCATGTAAAAACTGCTTGTTGCGTTAAAAAAATGGTTAATATGCAGTTTGCATTTTCTTATGAGAGAATGATCTAAACCTGAATGTTATAGTGTAAATAGACTTACTCTCATGAAATAAAGCAATTTTGCTTATAAGGACTCATTTGCACGCAATTGTCGTGAAGCATGTAAAAACTGCTTGTCTGCGTTAAAATAATGGTTAATATGCAATTTGCATTTTCTTATGAGAGAATGATCCAACCCTGAATATTATAGTGAAAGTAGACTTACCTTTGTGAAATAAAACAATTTTGCCTATAAGGACTCATTTGCACCTAATTGTAGTAAAGCATGTAAAAACTGTTTGTTGCGTTAAAATAATGGTTAATATGCAGTTTGCATTTTCTTATGAGAGAATGATCCAAACCTGAATGTTATAGTGTAAGTAAACTTAGCTTTGTGAAATAAAGCAATTTTGCCTATAAGGACTCATTTGCACCTAATTGTCGTAAAGCATGTAAAAACTGCTTGTTGCGTTAAAATAATGGTTTATATGCAGTTTGCATTTTCTTATGAGAGAATGGTCCAAACCTGAATGTTATAGTGTAAATAGACTAACCTTCATGAAATAAAGCAATTTTGCCTATAAGGACCCATTTGCCTCTAATTGTCATAAAGCATGTAAAAACTGCTTGTATGCGTTAAAATAATGTATAATATGCAGTTTGCTTTTTCTTATGAGAGAATGATCCAAACCTGAATGTTATAGTTTAAGTATACTTACCTTTGTAAAATAAAGCAATTTTGCCTATAAGGACTCATTTGCACCTAATTGTCGTAAAGCATGTAAAAACTGCTTGTCTGCGTTAAAATAATGGTTAATATGCAGTTTGCATTTTCTTATGAGAGAATGATCTAAACCTGAATGTTATAGTTAAATAGACTTACCTTCATGAAATAAAGCAATTTTGCCTATAAGGACTTATTTGCCCCTAATTGTCATAAAGCATGTAAAAACTGCTTGTCAGCGTAAAAATAATGGTTAATATGCAGTTTGCATTTTCTTATGAGAGAATGATCCAAACCTGAATGTTATAGTGTAAATAGACTGACCCTCATGAAAAAAAGCACTTTTGCCTATAAAGACTCATTTGCACCTAATTGTCGTAAAGCATGTAAAAACTGCTTGTCAGCGTTAAAATAATGGCTAATATGCAGTTTGCATTTTCTTATGAGAGAATGATCCAAACCTGAATGTTATAGTGTAAATAGACTTACCTTCATGAAATAAAGCTCTTTGCCTATAAGGACTCATTTGCACCTAATTGTCGTAAAGCATGTAAAAACTGCTTGTCAGCGTTAAAATAATGGTAAATATGCAGTTTGCATTTTTTTATGAGAGAATGATCCAAACCTGAATGTTATAGTGTAAATAGACTTACCCTCATGAAAAAAAGCACTTTTGCCTATAAAGACTCATTTGCACCTAATTGTCGTAAAGCATGTAAAAACTGCTTGTCAGCGTTAAAATAATGGCTAATATGCAGTTTGCATTTTCTTATGAGAGAATGATCCAAACCTGAATGTTATAGTGTAAATAGACTTACCTTCATGAAATAAAGCTCTTTGCCTATAAGGACTCATTTGCACCTAATTGTCATAAAGCATGTAAAAACTGCTTGTGTGCGTTAAAATAATGGTTAATATGCAGTTTGCATTTTCTTATGAGAGAATGATCCAAACCTGAATGTTATAGTGAAAATAGACTTACCTTTGTAAAATAACGCAATTTTGCCTATAAGGACTCATTTGCACGCAATTGTCGTGAAGCATGTAAAAACTGCTTGTCTGCGTTAAAATAATGGTTAATATGCAGTTTACATTTCCTTATGAGAGAATATCCAAACCTGAATGTTATAGTGTAAATAGACTTACCTTCATGAAATAAAGCAATTTTGCCTATAAAGACTCATTTGCCCCTAATTGTCATAAAGCATGTAAAAACTGCTTGTATGCGTTAAAATAATGGTTAATATGCAGTTTGCATTTTCTTATAAGAGAATGATCCAAACCTGAATGTTATAGTGTAAATAGACTTACCTTTGTAAAATAAAGCAATTTTGCCTATAAGGACACATTTGCACACAATTGTCGTGAAGCATGTAAAAACTGCTTGTCTGCGTTAAAATAATGGTTAATATGCAGTTTGATTTTTCTTATGAGAGAATGATCCAAACCTGAATGTTATAGTGAAAGTAGATCTACCTTTGTGAAATAAAACAATTTTGCCTTTAAGGACTTATTTGAATTTCCACCTAATTGTCGTAAAACATGTGAAAACTGCTTGTCTGCGTGAAAATGATAGTAAGTATGCAGTTTGCATTTTCTTATAAGAGAATGGTCCAAACCTGAATGTTACAGTGTAAATAGACTTACCTTCATGAAATAAAACACTTTTGCCTATAAGGACTCATTTGCACCTAATTGTCGTAAAGCATTTAAAAACTGCTTGTCTGCGTTAAAACAATGGTTAATATGCAGTTTGCATTTTCTTATGAGAGAATGATTTAACCCTGAATATTATAGTGAAAGTAGACTTACCTTTGTGAAATAAAACAATTTTGCCTATAAGGACTCATTTGCACCTAATTGTCGTAAAGCATGTAAAAACTGCTTGTTGCGTTAAAATAATGGTTAATATGCAGTTTGCATTTTCTTATGAGAGAATGATCCAAACCTGAATGTTATAGTGTAAATAGACTTACTCTCATGAAATAAAGCAATTTTGCTTATAAGGACTTATTTGCACGCAATTGTCGTGAAGCATGTAAAAACTGCTTGTCTGCGTTAAAATAATGGTTAATATGCAATTTGCATTTTCTTATAAGAGAATGATCCAACCCTGAATATTATAGTGAAAGTAGACTTACCTTTGTGAAATAAAACAATTTTGCCTATAAGGACTCATTTGCACCTAATTGTCGTAAAGCATGTAAAAACTGCTTGTTGCGTTAAAATAATGGTTAATATGCAGTTTGCATTTTCTTATGAGAGAATGATCCAAACCTGAATGTTATAGTGTAAATAGACTTACTCTCATGAAATAAAGCAATTTTGCTTATAAGGACTCATTTGCACGCAATTGTCGTGAAGCATGTAAAAACTGCTTGTCTGCGTTAAAATAATGGTTAATATGCAATTTGCATTTTCTTATGAGAGAATGATCCAAACCTGAATGTTATAGTGTAAGTAAACTTACCTTTGTGTAATAAAGCAATTTTGCATATAAGGACTCATTTGCACCTAATTGTCGTAAAGCATGTAAAAACTGCTTGTTGCGTTAAAATAATGGTTAATATGCAGTTTGCATTTTCTTATGAGAGAATGATCCAAACCTGAATGTTATAGTGTAAATAGACTTACTCTCATGAAATAAAACAATTTTGCTTATAAGAACTTATTTGCACGCAATTGTCGTGAAGCATGTAAAAACTGCTTGTCTGCGTTAAAATAACGGTTAATATGCAATTTGCATTTTCTTATGAGAGAATGATCCAAACCTGAATGTTATAGTGTAAGTAAACTTACCTTTGTGAAATAAAGCAATTTTGCCTATAAGGACTCATTTGCACCTAATTGTCGTAAAGCATGTAAAAACTGCTTGTTGCGTTAAAATAATGGTTAATATGCAGTTTACATTTTCTTATGAGAGAATGATCCAAACCTGAATGTTATAGTGTAAATAGACTTCCCCTCATGAAATAAAGCAATTTTGCTTATAAGGACTCATTTGCACGCAATTGTCGTGAAGCATGTAAAAACTGCTTGACTGCGTGAAAATAATAGGAAATGATCAGTTTGCATTATCTTTTGAAAAAATGATCCAAACCTGAATGTTATAATATAAATAGACTTACCTTTGTAAAATAAAGCAATTTTGCCTATAAGGACTCATTTGCACGCAATTGTCGTTAAGCATTTAAAAACTGCTTGTCTGCGTTAAAATAATGGTTAATATGCAGTTTGCATTTTCTTATGAGAGAATGATCCAACCCTGAATATTATAGTGAAAGTAGACTTACCTTTGTGAAATATAACAATTTTGCCTTTAAGGACTTATTTCCACCTTATTGTCGTAAAACATGTGAAAACTGCTTGTCTGCGTGAAAATGATAGTAAATATGCAGTTTGAATTTTCTTATGAGAGAATGATCCAAACCTGAATGTTATAGTGTAAATAGACTTACCCTCATGAAATAAAGCACTTTTGCCTATAAGGACTCATTTGCACCTAATTGTCGTAAAGCATGTAAAAACTGCTTGTCAGCGTTAAAATAACGGTTAATATGCAGTTTGCGTTTTCTTATGAGAGAATGATCCAAACCTGAATGTTATAGTGTAAATAGACTTACCTTAATGAAATAAAGCAATTTTGCCTATAAGGACTCATTTGCCCCTAATTGTCATAAAGCATGTAAAAACTGCCTGTATGCGTTAAAATAATGGTTAATATGCAGTTTGCATTTTCTTATGAGAGAATGATCCAAACCTGAATGTTATAGTGAAAATAGACTTACCTTTGTAAAATAACGCAATTTTGCCCTTAAGGACTCATTTGCACGCAATTGTCGTGAAGCATGTAAAAACTGCTTGTCTGCGTTAAAATAATGGTTAATATGCAGTTTGCATTTTCTTATGAGAGAATGATCCAAACCTGAATGTTATAGTGAAAGTAGACTTTCCTTTGTGGAATAAAACAATTTTGCCTTTAAGGACTTATTTCCACCTAATTGTCGTAAAACATGTGAAAACTGCTTGTCTGCGTAAAAATGATAGTAAATATGCAGTTTGCATTTTCTTATGAGAGAATGATCCAAACCTGAATGTTATAGTGTAAATAGACTTACCCTCATGAAATAAAGCACTTTTGCCTATAAGGACTCATTTGCACCTAATTGTCGTAAAGCATGTAAAAACTGCTTGTCAGCGTTAAAATAATGGTTAATATGCAGTTTGCGTTTTCTTATGAGAGAATGATCCAAACCTGAATGTTATAGTGTAAATAGACTTACCTTAATGAAATAAAGCAATTTTTCCTATAAGGACTCATTTGCCCCTAATTGTCATAAAGCGTGTAAAAACTGCTTGTATGCGTTAAAATAATGGTTAATATGCAGTTTGCATTTTCTTATGAGAGAATGATCCAAACCTGAATGTTATAGTGAAAATAGACTAACCTTTGTAAAATAACGCAATTTTGCTTATAAGGACTCATTTGCACGCACTTGTCGTGAAGCATGTAAAAACTGCTTGTCTGCGTTAAAATAATGGTTAATATGCAGTTTGCGTTTTCTTATGAGAAAATGATCCAAACCTGAATGTTATAGTGAAAGTAGACTTACCTTTGTGAAATAAAACAATTTTGTCTTTAAGAACTTATTTCCACCTAATTGCGTAAAACATGTGAAAACTGCTTGTCTGCGTGAAAATGATAGTAAATATGCAGTTTGCATTTTCTTATGAGAGAATGATCCAAACCTGAATGTTATTTTGTAAATAGACTTACCCTCATGAAATAAAGCACTTTTGCCTATAAGGACTCATTTGCACCTAATTGTCGTAAAGCATGTTAAAACTGCTTGTCATCGTTAAAATAATGGTTAATATGCAGTTTGCATTTTCTTATGTGAGAGAGATTCAAACCTGAATGTTATAGTGTAAATAGACTAACCTTAATGAAATAAAGCAATTTTGCCTATAAGGACTCATTTGCCCCTAATTGTCATAAAGCATGTAAAAACTGCTTGTCTGCATTAAAATAATGGTTAATATGAACTTGCATTTTCTTATGAGAAAATGATCCAAACCTGAATGTTATAGTGTAAATAGACTAACCTTCATGAAATAAAGCAATATTGCCTATAAGGACTCATTTGCCCCTAATTGTCATAAAGCATGTAAAAACTGCTTGTATGCGTTAAAATAATGTATAATATGAAGTTTGCATTTTCTTATGAGAGAATAATCCAAACCTGAATGTTATAGTGAAAATAGCATTACCCTCATGAAATAAAGCAATTTTGCCTATAAGGACTCATTTGCACCTAATTGTCATAAAGCATGTAAAAACTGTTTGTATGCGTTAAAATGATAGTAAATATGCAGTTTGCATTTTCTTAAGAGAGAATGATCCAAACCTTAATGTTATAGTGTAAATAGACTAACCCTCATGAAATAAAGCAATTTTGCCTATAAGGACTCATTTGCACCTAATTGTCATAAAGCTTGTAAAAACTGCTTGTATGCGTTAAAATAATCGTTAATATGCAGTTTGCATTTTCTTATGAGAGAATGATCCAAACCTGAATGTTAAAGTTTAAGTATACTTACCTTTGTAAAATAAAATAATTTTGCCTATAAGGACTTATTTGCACCTAATTGTCGTAAAGCATGTAAAAACTGCTTGTCTGCGTTAAAATAATGGTTAATATGCAGTTTGCATTTTCTTATGAGAGAATGATCCAAACCTGAATGTTATAGTTAAATAGACTTACCTTCACGAAATAAAGCAATTTTGCCTATAAGGACTTATTTGCCCCTAATTGTCATAAAGCATGTAAAAACTGCTTGTCAGCGTTAAAATAATGATTAATATGCAGTTTGCATTTTCTTATGAGAGATTGATCCAAACCTGAATGTTATAGTGAAAGTAGACTTACCTTTGTGAAATAAAACAATTTTGCCTTTAAGGACTTATTTCCACCTAATTGTCGTAAAACATGTGAAAACTGCTTGTCTGCGTGAAAATGAGAGTAAATATGCAGTTTGCCATTTTCTTATGAGAGAATGATCCAAACCTGAATGTTTTAGTGTAAATAGACTTACCCTCATGAAAAAAAGCACTTTTGCCTATAAGGACTCATTTGCACCTAATTGTCGTAAAGCATGTAAAAACTGCTTGTCAGCGTTAAAATAATGGTTAATATGAAGTTTGCATTTTCTTATGAGAGAATGATCCAAACCTGAATGTTATAGTGAAAATAGACTTACCTTTGTAAAATAACGCAATTTTGCCTATAAGGACTCATTTGCACGCAATTGTCGTGAAGCATGTAAAAACTGCTTGTCTGCGTTAAAATAATGGTTAATATGCAGTTTACATTTTCTTATGAGAGAATGATCCAAACCTAAATGTTATAGTGTAAATAGACTTACCTTCATGAAATAAAGCAATTTTGCCTATAAAGACTCATTTGCCCCTAATTGTCATAAAGCATGTAAAAACTGCTTGTATGCGTTAAAATAATGGTTAATATGCAGTTTGCATTTTCTTATGAGAGAATGATCCAAACCTGAATGTTATAGTGTAAATAGACTTACCTTTGTAAAATAAAGCAATTTTGCCTATAAGGACTCATTTGCACACAATTGTCGTGAAGCATGTAAAAACTGCTTGTCTGCGTTAAAATAATGGTTAATATGCAGTTTGATTTTTCTTATGAGAGAATGATCCAAACCTGAATGTTATAGTGAAAGTAGATCTACCTTTGTGAAATAAAACAATTTTGTCTTTAAGGACTTATTTCCACCTAATTGTCGTAAAACATGTGAAAACTGCTTGTCTGCGTGAAAATGATAGTAAATATGCAGTTTGCATTTTTTTATAAGAGAATGGTCCAAACCTGAATGTTACAGTGTAAATAGACTTACCTTCATGAAATAAAACACTTTTGCCTATAAGGACTCATTTGCACCTAATTGTCGTAAAGCATGTAAAAACAGCTTGTCAGCGTTAAAATAATGGTTAATATGCAGTTTGCATTTTCTTATGAGAGAATGATCCAAACCTGAATGTTATAGTGTAAATAGACTTACCTTAATGAAATAAAGCAATTTTGCCTATAAGGACTCATTTGCCCCTAATTGTCATAAAGCATGTAAAAACTGCTTGTATGCGTTAAAATAATGGTTATAAGCAGTTTGCATTTTCTTATGAGAAAATGAGCCAAACCTGAATGTTATAGTGAAAATGGACTTACCTTTGTAAAATAACGCAATTTTGCCTATAAGGACTCATTTGCACGCAATTGTCGTGAGGCATGTAAAAACTGCTTGTCTGCGTTAAAATAATGATTAATATGCAGTTTGCATTTTCTTATGAGAGAATGATCCAAACCTGAATGTTATAGTGTAAATAGACTTACCCTCATGAAATAAAGCAATTATGCTTATAAGGACTTATTTGCACGCAATTGTCGTGAAGCATGTAAAAACTGCTTGACTGCGTGAAAATAATAGGAAATGATAAGTTTGCATTATCTTTTGAGAAAATGATCCAAACCTGAATGTTATAATATAAATAGACTTACCTTTGTAAAATAAAGCAATTTTGCCTATAAGGACTCATTTGCACGCAATTGTCGTTAAGCATTTAAAAACTGCTTGTCTGCGTTAAAATAATGGTTAATATGCAGTTTGCATTTTCTTATGAGAGAATGATCCAACCCTGAATATTATAGTGAAAGTAGACTTACCTTTGTGGAATATAACAATTTTGCCTTAAAGGACTTATTTCCACCTTATTGTCGTAAAACATGTGAAAACTGCTTGTCTGCGTGAAAATGATAGTAAATATGCAGTTTGAATTTTCTTATGAGAGAATGATCCAAACCTGAATGTTATAGTGTAAATAGACTTACCCTCATGTAATAAAGCACTTTTGCCTATAAGGACTCATTTGCACCTAATTGTCGTAAAGCATGTAAAAACTGCTTGTCAGCGTTAAAATAATGGTTAATATGCAGTTTGCGTTTTCTTATGAGAGAATAATCCAAACCTGATTGTTATAGTGTAAATAGACTTACCTTAATGGAATAAAGCAATTTTGCCTATAAGGACTCATTTGCCACTAATTGTCATAAAGCATGTAAAAACTGCCTGTATGCGTTAAAATATTGGTTAATATGCAGTTTGAATTTTCTTATGAGAGAATGATCCAAACCTGAATGTTATAGTGAAAATAGACTTACCTTCATGAAATAAAGCAATTTTGCCTATAAAGACTCATTTGCCCCTAATTGTCATAAAGCGTGTAAAAACTGCTTGTATGCGTTAAAATAATGGTTAATATGCAGTTTGCATTTTCTTATGAGAGAATGATCCAAACCTGAATGTTATAGTGTAAATAGACTTACCTTTGTAAAATAAAGCAATTTTGCCTATAAGGACACATTTGCACACAATTGTCGTGAAGCATGTAAAAACTGCTTGTCTGCGTTAAAATAATGGTTAATATGCAGTTTGATTTTTCTTATGAGAGAATGATCCAAACCTGAATGTTATAGTGAAAGTAGATCTACCTTTGTGAAATAAAACAATTTTGCCTTTAAGGACTTATTTGAATTTCCACCTAATTGTCGTAAAACATGTGAAAACTGCTTGTCTGCGTGAAAATGATAGTAAGTATGCAGTTTGCATTTTCTTATAAGAGAATGGTCCAAACCTGAATGTTACAGTGTAAATAGACTTACCTTCATGAAATAAATACTACTGCCTATAAGGACTCATTTGCACCTAATTGTCGTAAAGCATTTAAAAACTGCTTGTCTGCGTTAAAATAATGGTTAATATGCAGTTTGCATTTTCTTCTGAGAGAATGATCCAACCCTGAATATTATAGTGAAAGTAGACTTACC
Source organism: Xanthostigma xanthostigma (assembly GCA_963575645.1). Lineage (NCBI taxonomy): Eukaryota > Metazoa > Arthropoda > Insecta > Raphidioptera > Raphidiidae > Xanthostigma > Xanthostigma xanthostigma. The sequence goes on along the minus strand of OY754470.1, from coordinate 32,080,402 downwards.
TTTGTGAAATAAAACAATTTTGCCTATAAGGACTCATTTGCACCTAATTGTCGTAAAGCATGTAAAAACTGCTTGTTGCGTTAAAATAATGGTTAATATGCAGTTTGCATTTTCTTATGAGAGAATGATCCAAACCTGAATGTTATTGTGTAAAAGAACTTACTCTCATGACATAAAGCAATTTTGCTTATAAGGACTCATTTGCACGCAATTGTCGTGAAGCATGTAAAAACTGCTTGTCTGCGTTAAAATAATGGTTAATATGCAATTTGCATTTTCTTATAAGAGAATGATCCAACCCTGAATATTATAGTGAAAGTAGACTTACCTTTGTGAAATAAAACAATTTTGCCTATAAGGACTCATTTGCACCTAATTGTCGTAAAGCATGTAAAAACTGCTTGTTGCGTTAAAATAATGGTTAATATGCAGTTTGCATTTTCTTATGAGAGAATGATCCAAACCTGAATGTTATAGTGTAAATAGACTTACTCTCATGAAATAAAGCAATTTTGCTTATAAGGACTCATTTGCACGCAATTGTCGTGAAGCATGTAAAAACTGCTTGTCTGCGTTAAATTAATGGTTAATATGCAATTTGCATTTTCTTATGAGAGAATGATCCAAACCTGAATGTTATAGTGTAAATAGACTTACCCTCATGAAATAAAGCAATTTTGCCTATAAGGACCCATTTGCCTCTAATTGTCATAAAGCATGTAAAAACTGCTTGTATGCGTTAAAATAATGGTTAATATGCAGTTTGCATTTTCTTATGAGAGAATGATCCAAACCTGAATGTTATAGTGTAAATAGACTTACCCTCATGAAATAAAGCAATTATGCTTATAAGGACTTATTTGCACGCAATTGTCGTGAAGCATGTAAAAACTGCTTGACTGCGTGAAAATAATAGGAAATGATAAGTTTGCATTATCTTTTGAGAAAATGATCCAAACCTGAATGTTATAATATAAATAGACTTACCTTTGTAAAATAAAGCAATTTTGCCTATAAGGACTCATTTGCACGCAATTGTCGTTAAGCATTTAAAAACTGCTTGTCTGCGTTAAAATAATGGTTAATATGCAGTTTGCATTTTCTTATGAGAGAATGATCCAACCCTGAATATTATAGTGAAAGTAGACTTACCTTTGTGGAATATAACAATTTTGCCTTAAAGGACTTATTTCCACCTTATTGTCGTAAAACATGTGAAAACTGCTTGTCTGCGTGAAAATGATAGTAAATATGCAGTTTGAATTTTCTTATGAGAGAATGATCCAAACCTGAATGTTATAGTGTAAATAGACTTACCCTCATGTAATAAAGCACTTTTGCCTATAAGGACTCATTTGCACCTAATTGTCGTAAAGCATGTAAAAACTGCTTGTCAGCGTTAAAATAATGGTTAATATGCAGTTTGCGTTTTCTTATGAGAGAATAATCCAAACCTGATTGTTATAGTGTAAATAGACTTACCTTAATGGAATAAAGCAATTTTGCCTATAAGGACTCATTTGCCACTAATTGTCATAAAGCATGTAAAAACTGCCTGTATGCGTTAAAATATTGGTTAATATGCAGTTTGAATTTTCTTATGAGAGAATGATCCAAACCTGAATGTTATAGTGAAAATAGACTTACCTTCATGAAATAAAGCAATTTTGCCTATAAAGACTCATTTGCCCCTAATTGTCATAAAGCGTGTAAAAACTGCTTGTATGCGTTAAAATAATGGTTAATATGCAGTTTGCATTTTCTTATGAGAGAATGATCCAAACCTGAATGTTATAGTGTAAATAGACTTACCTTTGTAAAATAAAGCAATTTTGCCTATAAGGACACATTTGCACACAATTGTCGTGAAGCATGTAAAAACTGCTTGTCTGCGTTAAAATAATGGTTAATATGCAGTTTGATTTTTCTTATGAGAGAATGATCCAAACCTGAATGTTATAGTGAAAGTAGATCTACCTTTGTGAAATAAAACAATTTTGCCTTTAAGGACTTATTTGAATTTCCACCTAATTGTCGTAAAACATGTGAAAACTGCTTGTCTGCGTGAAAATGATAGTAAGTATGCAGTTTGCATTTTCTTATAAGAGAATGGTCCAAACCTGAATGTTACAGTGTAAATAGACTTACCTTCATGAAATAAATACTACTGCCTATAAGGACTCATTTGCACCTAATTGTCGTAAAGCATTTAAAAACTGCTTGTCTGCGTTAAAATAATGGTTAATATGCAGTTTGCATTTTCTTCTGAGAGAATGATCCAACCCTGAATATTATAGTGAAAGTAGACTTACCTTTGTGAAATAAAACAATTTTGCCTATAAGGACTCATTTGCACCTAATTGTCGTAAAGCATGTAAAAACTGCTTGTTGCGTTAAAATAATGGTTAATATGCAGTTTGCATTTTCTTATGAGAGAATGATCCAAACCTGAATGTTATTGTGTAAAAGAACTTACTCTCATGACATAAAGCAATTTTGCTTATAAGGACTCATTTGCACGCAATTGTCGTGAAGCATGTAAAAACTGCTTGTCTGCGTTAAAATAATGGTTAATATGCAATTTGCATTTTCTTATAAGAGAATGATCCAACCCTGAATATTATAGTGAAAGTAGACTTACCTTTGTGAAATAAAACAATTTTGCCTATAAGGACTCATTTGCACCTAATTGTCGTAAAGCATGTAAAAACTGCTTGTTGCGTTAAAATAATGGTTAATATGCAGTTTGCATTTTCTTATGAGAGAATGATCCAAACCTGAATGTTATAGTGTAAATAGACTTACTCTCATGAAATAAAGCAATTTTGCTTATAAGGACTCATTTGCACGCAATTGTCGTGAAGCATGTAAAAACTGCTTGTCTGCGTTAAATTAATGGTTAATATGCAATTTGCATTTTCTTATGAGAGAATGATCCAAACCTGAATGTTATAGTGTAAATAGACTTACCCTCATGAAATAAAGCAATTTTGCCTATAAGGACCCATTTGCCTCTAATTGTCATAAAGCATGTAAAAACTGCTTGTATGCGTTAAAATAATGGTTAATATGCAGTTTGCATTTTCTTATGAGAGAATGATCCAAACCTGAATGTTATAGTGTAAATAGACTTACTCTCATGAAATAAAGCAATTTTGCTTATAAGGACTCATTTGCACGCAATTGTCGTTAAGCATTTAAAAACTGCTTGTCTGCGTTAAAATAATGGTTAATATGCAGTTTGCATTTTCTTATGAGAGAATGATCCAACCCTGAATATTATAGTGAAAGTAGACTTACCTTTGTGAAATATAACAATTTTGCCTTAAAGGACTTATTTCCACCTTATTGTCGTAAAACATGTGAAAACTGCTTGTCTGCGTGAAAATGATAGTAAATATGCAGTTTGAATTTTCTTATGAGAGAATGATCCAAACCTGAATGTTATAGTGTAAATAGACTTACCCTCATGAAATAAAGCACTTTTGCTTATAAGGACTCATTTGCACCTAATTTTCGTAAAGCATGTAAAAACTGCTTGTCAGCGTTAAAATAACGGTTAATATGCAGTTTGCGTTTTCTTATGAGAGAATGATCCAAACCTGAATGTTATAGTGTAAATAGACTTACCTTAATGAAATAAAGCAATTTTGCCTATAAGGACTCATTTGCCCCTAATTGTCATAAAGCATGTAAAAACTGCCTGTATGCGTTAAAATAATGGTTAATATGCAGTTTGCATTTTCTTATGAGAGAATGATCCAAACCTGAATGTTATAGTGAAAATAGACTTACCTTTGTAAAATAACGCAATTTTGCCCTTAAGGACTCATTTGCACGCAATTGTCGTGAAGCATGTAAAAACTGCTTGTCTGCGTTAAAATAATGGTTAATATGCAGTTTGCATTTTCTTATGAGAGAATGATCCAAACCTGAATGTTATAGTGAAAGTAGACTTACCTTTGTGGAATAAAACAATTTTGCCTTTAAGGACTTATTTCCACCTAATTGTCGTAAAACATGTGAAAACTGCTTGTCTGCGTAAAAATGATAGTAAATATGCAGTTTGCATTTTCTTATGAGAGAATGATCCAAACCTGAATGTTATAGTGTAAATAGACTTACCCTCATGAAATAAAGCACTTTTGCCTGTAAGGACTCATTTGCACCTAATTGTCGTAAAGCATGTAAAAACTGCTTGTCAGCGTTAAAATAATGGTTAATATGCAGTTTGCGTTTTCTTATGAGAGAATGATCCAAACCTGAATGTTATAGTGTAAATAGACTTACCTTAATGAAATAAAGCAATTTTTCCTATAAGGACTCATTTGCCCCTAATTGTCATAAAGCGTGTAAAAACTGCTTGTATGCGTTAAAATAATGGTTAATATGCAGTTTGCATTTTCTTATGAGAGAATGAACCAAACCTGAATGTTATAGTGAAAATAGACTAACCTTTGTAAAATAACGCAATTTTGCTTATAAGGACTCATTTGCACGCACTTGTCGTGAAGCATGTAAAAACTGCTTGTCTGCGTTAAAATAATGGTTAATATGCAGTTTGCGTTTTCTTATGAGAAAATGATCCAAACCTGAATGTTATAGTGAAAGTAGACTTACCTTTGTGAAATAAAACAATTTTGTCTTTAAGAACTTATTTCCACCTAATTGCGTAAAACATGTGAAAACTGCTTGTCTGCGTGAAAATGATAGTAAATATGCAGTTTGCATTTTCTTATGAGAGAATGATCCAAACCTGAATGTTATTTTGTAAATAGACTTACCCTCATGAAATAAAGCACTTTTGCCTATAAGGACTCATTTGCACCTAATTGTCGTAAAGCATGTTAAAACTGCTTGTCATCGTTAAAATAATGGTTAATATGCAGTTTGCATTTTCTTATGTGAGAGAGATTCAAACCTGAATGTTATAGTGTAAATAGACTAACCTTAATGAAATAAAGCAATTTTGCCTATAAGGACTCATTTGCCCCTAATTGTCATAAAGCATGTAAAAACTGCTTGTCTGCATTAAAATAATGGTTAATATGAACTTGCATTTTCTTATGAGAAAATGATCCAAACCTGAATGTTATAGTGTAAATAGACTAACCTTCATGAAATAAAGCAATATTGCCTATAAGGACTCATTTGCCCCTAATTGTCATAAAGCATGTAAAAACTGCTTGTATGCGTTAAAATAATGTATAATATGAAGTTTGCATTTTCTTATGAGAGAATAATCCAAACCTGAATGTTATAGTGAAAATAGCATTACCCTCATGAAATAAAGCAATTTTGCCTATAAGGACTCATTTGCACCTAATTGTCATAAAGCATGTAAAAACTGTTTGTATGCGTTAAAATGATAGTAAATATGCAGTTTGCATTTTCTTAAGAGAGAATGATCCAAACCTTAATGTTATAGTGTAAATAGACTAACCCTCATGAAATAAAGCAATTTTGCCTATAAGGACTCATTTGCACCTAATTGTCATAAAGCTTGTAAAAACTGCTTGTATGCGTTAAAATAATCGTTAATATGCAGTTTGCATTTTCTTATGAGAGAATGATCCAAACCTGAATGTTAAAGTTTAAGTATACTTACCTTTGTAAAATAAAGCAATTTTGCCTATAAGGACTTATTTGCACCTAATTGTCGTAAAGCATGTAAAAACTGCTTGTCTGCGTTAAAATAATGGTTAATATGCAGTTTGCATTTTCTTATGAGAGAATGATCCAAACCTGAATGTTATAGTTAAATAGACTTACCTTCACGAAATAAAGCAATTTTGCCTATAAGGACTTATTTGCCCCTAATTGTCATAAAGCATGTAAAAACTGCTTGTCAGCGTTAAAATAATGATTAATATGCAGTTTGCATTTTCTTATGAGAGATTGATCCAAACCTGAATGTTATAGTGAAAGTAGACTTACCTTTGTGAAATAAAACAATTTTGCCTTTAAGGACTTATTTCCACCTAATTGTCGTAAAACATGTGAAAACTGCTTGTCTGCGTGAAAATGAGAGTAAATATGCAGTTTGCCATTTTCTTATGAGAGAATGATCCAAACCTGAATGTTTTAGTGTAAATAGACTTACCCTCAAGAATAAAAGCACTTTTGCCTATAAGGACTCATTTGCACCTAATTGTCGTAAAGCATGTAAAAACTGCTTGTCAGCGTTAAAATAATGGTTAATATGAAGTTTGCATTTTCTTATGAGAGAATGATCCAAACCTGAATGTTATAGTGAAAATAGACTTACCTTTGTAAAATAACGCAATTTTGCCTATAAGGACTCATTTGCACGCAATTGTCGTGAAGCATGTAAAAACTGCTTGTCTGCGTTAAAATAATGGTTAATATGCAGTTTACATTTTCTTATGAGAGAATGATCCAAACCTAAATGTTATAGTGTAAATAGACTTACCTTCATGAAATAAAGCAATTTTGCCTATAAAGACTCATTTGCCCCTAATTGTCATAAAGCATGTAAAAACTGCTTGTATGGGTTAAAATAATGGTTAATATGCAGTTTGCATTTTCTTATGAGAGAATGATCCAAACCTGAATGTTATAGTGTAAATAGACTTACCTTTGTAAAATAAAGCAATTTTGCCTATAAGGACTCATTTGCACACAATTGTCGTGAAGCATGTAAAAACTGCTTGTCTGCGTTAAAATAATGGTTAATATGCAGTTTGATTTTTCTTATGAGAGAATGATCCAAACCTGAATGTTATAGTGAAAGTAGATCTACCTTTGTGAAATAAAACAATTTTGTCTTTAAGGACTTATTTCCACCTAATTGTCGTAAAACATGTGAAAACTGCTTGTCTGCGTGAAAATGATAGTAAATATGCTGTTTGCATTTTTTTATAAGAGAATGGTCCAAACCTGAATGTTACAGTGTAAATAGACTTACCTTCATGAATAAAAGCACTTTTGCCTATAAGGACTCATTTGCACCTAATTGTCGTAAAGCATGTAAAAACTGCTTGTCTGCGTTAAAATAATGGTTAATATGCAGTTTGCATTTTCTTATGAGAGAATGATCCAAACCTGAATGTTATAGTGAAAATAGACTTACCTTTGTAAAATAACGCAATTTTGCCTATAAGGACTCATTTGCACGCAATTGTCGTGAAGCATGTAAAAACTGCTTGTCTGCGTTAAAATAATGGTTAATATGCAGTTTACATTTTCTTATGAGAGAATGATCCAAACCTGAATGTTTTAGTGTAAATAGACTTACCCTCAAGAATAAAAGCACTTTTGCCTATAAGGACTCATTTGCACCTAATTGTCGTAAAGCATGTAAAAACTGCTTGTCTGCGTTAAAATAATGGTTAATATGCAGTTTGCATTTTCTTATGAGTGAATGATCCAAACCTGAATGTTATAGTGTAAATAGACTTACCTTCATGAAATAAAGCAATTTTGCCTATAAGGACTCATTTGCCTCTAATTGTCATAAAGCATTTAAAAACTGCTTGTCAGCGTTAAAATAATGGTTAATATGCAGTTTGCATTTTCTTATGAGAGAATGATCCATACCTGAATGGTATAGTGTAAATAGACTTACCCTCATGAAATAAAGCAATTTTGCCTATAAAGACTCATTTGCACCTAATTGTCATAAAGCATGTAAAAAACTGCTTGTATGCGATAAATGATAGTAATTATGCAGTTTGCATTTTCTTATGAGAGAATGATTAAAACCTGAATGTTATAGTGTAAATAGACTTACCCTCATGAAATAAAGCAATTTTGCTTATATAGACTCTCTTGCACCTAATTGTCATAAAGCTTGTAAAAACTGCTTGTATGCGTTAAAATAATAGTTGATATGCAGTTTGCATTTTCTTATTAGAGAATGATCTAAACCTGAATGTTATAGTTTAAGTAAACTTACCTTTGTAAAATAAAGCAATTTTGCCTATAAGGACTCATTTGCCCCTAATTGTCATAAAGCATGTAAAAACTGCTTGTATGCGTTAAAATAATAGTTGATATGCAGTTTGCATTTTCTTATTAGAGAATGATCTAAACCTGAATGTTATAGTTTAAGTAAACTTACCTTTGTAAAATAAAGCAATTTTGCCTATAAGGACTCATTTGCACCTAATTGTCATAAAGCATGTAAATACTGCTTGTCTGAGTGAAAATAATAGGAAATGATCAGTTTGCATTATCTTTTGAGAAAATGATCCAAACCTGAATGTTATAGTGTAAATAGACTTACCTTCATGAAATAAAGCAATTTTGCCTATAAGGACTCATTTGCCCCTAATTGTCATAAAGCATGTAAAAACTGCTTGTCAGCGTTAAAATAATGGTTAATATGCAGTTTGCATTTTCTTATGAGAGAATGATCCAAACCTGAATGTTATAGTGTAAATAGACTTACCTTCATGAAATAAATCAATTTTGCCTATAAGTACTCATTTGCCCCTAATTGTCATAAAGCATGTAAAAACTGCTTGTATGCGTTAAAATAATGTATAATATGCAGTTTGCATTTTCTTATGAGAGAATGATCCAAACCTAAATGTTATAGTGAAAATAGACTAACCTTTGTAAAATAAAGCAATTTTTCCTATAAGGACTCATTTGCACGCAATTGTCGTGAAGCATGTAAAAACTGCTTGTATGCGTTAAAATGATAGTAAATATGCAGTTTGCATTTTCTTATGAGAGAATGATCCAAACCTAAATGTTATAGTGTAAATAGACTTACCCTCATGAAATAAAGCAATTTTGCCTATAAGGACTCTTTTGCACCTAATTGACATAAAGCTTGTAAAAACTGCTTGTATGCGTTAAAATAATAGTTATTATGCAGTTTGCATTTTAGTATGAGAGAATGATCTAAACCTGAATGTTATAGTTTAAGTAAACTTACCTTTGTAAAATAAAGCAATTTTGCCTATATAGACTCATTCGCCCCTAATTGTCATAAAGCATGTAAAAACTGCTTGTATGCGTTAAAATAATGTTTAATATGCAGTTTGCATTTTCTTATGAGAGAATGATCCAAACCTGAATGTTATAGTGTAAATAGACTAACCTTTGTAAAATAAAGCAATTTTGCCTATAAGGACTCATTTGCACGCAATTGTCGTGAAGCATATAAAAACTGCTTGTCTGCGTGAAAATGATAGTAAATATGCAGTTTGCATTTTCTTATGAGAGAATGATCCAAACCTGAATGTTATAGTGTAAATAGACTTACCCTCATGTAATAAAGCAATTTTGCCTATAAAGACTCATTTGCACCTAATTGTCGTAAAGCATGTAAAAACTGCTTGTCTGCGTTTAAATAATGGTTAATATGCTGTTTGCATTTTCTTATGAGAGAATGATCCAAACCTGAATGTTTTAGTGTAAATAGACTTACCCTCATGAAATAAAGCAATTTTGCCTATAAAGACTCATTTGCACCTAATTGTCATAAAGCATGTAAAAACTGCTTGTATGCGTTAAAATGATAGTAAATATGCAGTTTGCATTTTCTTATCAGAGAATGATCCAAACCTGAATGTTATAGTGTAAATAGACTTACCCTCATGAAATAAAGCAATTTTGCCTATAAGGACTCATTTGCACCTAATTGTCATAAAGCTTGTAAAAACTGCGTGTATGCGTTAAAATAATAGTTAATATGCAGTTTGCATTTTCTTATGAGAGAATGATCTAAACCTATATGTTATAGTGTAAATAGACTTACCTTTGTAAAATAAAGCAATTTTGCCTATAAGGACTCATTTGCACGCAATTGTCGTGAACCATGTAAAAACTGCTTGTTTGCGTTAAAATAATGGTTAATATGCAGTTTGCATTTTCTTATGAGAGAATGATCCAAACCTGAATGTTATAGTGTAAATAGACTTACCTTAATGAAATAAAGCAATTTTGCCTATAAGGACTCATTAATTGCATCTAATTGTCATAAAGCATGTAAAAACTGCTTGTATGCGTTAAAATAATGGTTAATATACAGTTTGCATTTTCTTATGAGAGAATGATCCAATCCTAAATGTTATAGTGAAAATAGACTAACCTTTGTAAAATAACGCAATTTTGCCTATAAGGACTCATTTGCACGCAATTGTCGTGAAGCATGTAAAAACTGCTTGTCTGCGTGAAAATGATAGTAAATATGCAGTTTGCATTTTCTTATGAGAGAATGATCCAAACCTGAACGTTATAGTGTAAATAGACTAACCCTCATAAAATAAAGCAATTTTGCCTATAAAGATTCATTTGCACCTAATTGTCGTAAAGCATGTGAAAACTGCTTGTCTGCGTTTAAATAATGGTTAATATGCAGTTTGCATTTTCTTATGAGAGAATGATCCAAACCTGAATGTTATAGTGTAAATAGACTTACCTTTGTAAAATAAAGCAATTTTGCCTATAAGGACTCATTTGCACGCAATTGTCGTGAACAATGTAAAAACTGCTTGTCTGCGTTAAAATAATGGTTAATATGCAGTTTGCATTTTCTTATGAGGGAATGATCCAAACCTGAATGTTATAGTGTAAATAGACTTATCTTCATGAAATAAATCAATTTTGCCTATAAGGACTCATTTGCCCATTATTGTCATAAAGCATGTAAAAACAGCTTGTATGCGTTAAAATAATGGTTAATATGCAGTTTGCATTTTCTTATGAGAGAATGATCCAAACCTGAATGTTATAGTGAAAATAGACTAACCTTTGTAAAATAACGCAATTTTGCCTATAAGGACTCATTTGCACGCAATTGTCGTGAAGCATGTAAAAACTGCTTGTCTGCGTGAAAATGATAGTAAATATGCAGTTTGCATTTTCTTATGAGAGAATGATCCAAACCTGAACGTTATAGTGTAAATAGACTTACCCTCATGAAATAAAGCAATTTTGCCTATAAATATTCATTTGCACCTAATTGTCGTAAAGCATGTGAAAACTGCTTGTCTGCGTTTAAATAATGGTTAATATGCAGTTTGCATTTTCTTATGAGAGAATGATCCAAACCTGAATGTTATAGTGAAAATAGACTAACCTTTGTAAAATAACGCAATTTTGCCTATAAGGACTCATTTGCACGCAATTGTCGTGAAGCATGTAAAAACTGCTTGTCTGCGTTAAAATAATGGTTAATATGCAGTTTGCATTTTCTTATGAGAGAATGATCCAAACCTGAATGTTTTAGTGTAAATAGACTTACCTTCATGAAATAAAGCAATTTTGCCTATAAGGACTCATTTGCCCCTAATTGTCATAAAGCATGTAAAAACTGCTTGTCAGCGTTAAAATAATGGTTAATATGCAGTTTGCATTTTCTTATGAGAGAATGATCCAAACCTGAATGTTATAGTGTAAATAGACTTACCTTCATAAAATAAATCAATTTTGCCTATAAGTACTCATTTGCCCCTAATTGTCATAAAGCATGTAAAAACTGCTTGTATGCGTTAAAATAATGTATTATATGCAGTTTGCATTTTCTTATGAGAGAATAATCCAAACCTAAATGTTATAGTGTAAATAGACTTACCTTAATGAAATAAAGCAATTTTGCCTATAAGGACTCTTTTGCACCTAATTGTCATAAAGCTTGTAAAAACTGCTTGTATGCGTTAAAATAATAGTTATTATGCAGTTTGCATTTTAGTATGAGAGAATGATCTAAACCTGAATGTTATAGTTTAAGTAAACTTACCTATGTAAAATAAAGCAATTTTGCCTATATAGACTTATTCGCCCCTAATTGTCATAAAGCATGTAAAAACGGCTTGTATGCGTTAAAATAATGTTTAATATGCAGTTTGCATTTTCTAATGAGAGAATGATCCAAACCTGAATGTTATAGTGTAAATAGACTAACCTTTGTAAAATAAAGCAATTTTTCCTATAAGGACTCATTTGCACGCAATTGTCGTGAAGCATGTAAAAACTGCTTGTATGCGTTAAAATGATAGTAAATATGCAGTTTGCATTTTCTTATGAGAGAATGATCCAAACCTAAATGTTATAGTGTAAATAGACTTACCTTAATGAAATAAAGCAATTTTGCCTATAAGGACTCTTTTGCACCTAATTGTCATAAAGCTTGTAAAAACTGCTTGTATGCGTTAAAATAATAGTTATTATGCAGTTTGCATTTTAGTATGAGAGAATGATCTAAACCTGAATGTTATAGTTTAAGTAAACTTACCTATGTAAAATAAAGCAATTTTGCCTATATAGACTTATTCGCCCCTAATTGTCATAAAGCATGTAAAAACGGCTTGTATGCGTTAAAATAATGTTTAATATGCAGTTTGCATTTTCTAATGAGAGAATGATCCAAACCTGAATGTTATAGTGTAAATAGACTAACCTTTGTAAAATAAAGCAATTTTGCCTATAAGGACTCATTTGCACGCAATTGTCGTGAAGCATATAAAAACTGCTTGTCTGCGTGAAAATGATAGTAAATATGCAGTTTGCATTTTCTTATGAGAGAATGATCCAAACCTGAATGTTATAGTGTAAATAGACTTACCCTCATGTAATAAAGCAATTTTGCCTATAAAGACTCATTTGCACCTAATTGTCGTAAAGCATGTAAAAACTGCTTGTCTGCGTTTAAATAATGGTTAATATGCAGTTTACATTTTCTTATGAGAGAATGATCCAAACCTGAACGTTATAGTGTAAATAGACTTACCCTCATGAAATAAAGCAATTTTGCCTATAAATATTCATTTGCACCTAATTGTCGTAAAGCATGTGAAAACTGCTTGTCTGCGTTTAAATAATGGTTAATATGCAGTTTGCATTTTCTTATGAGAGAATGATCCAAACCTGAATGTTATAGTGTAAATAGACTTACCTTAATGAAATAAAGCAATTTTGCCTATAAGGACTCATTTGCCCCTAATTGTCATAAAGCATGTAAAAACTGCTTGTATGCGTTAAAATAATGGTAAATATGCAGTTTGCATTTTCTTATGAGAGAATGATCCAAACCTGAATGTTATAGTGAAAATAGACTTACCTTTGTAAAATAACGCAATTTTGCCTATAAGGACTCATTTGCACGCAATTGTCGTGAAGCATGTAAAAACTGCTTGTCTGCGTTTAAATAATGGTTAATATGCAGTTTGCATTTTCTTATGAGAGAATGATCCAAACCTGAATGTTATAGTGTAAAAAGACTTACCTTCATGAAATAAAGCAATTTTGCCTATAATGACTCATTTGCCCTTAATTGTCATAAAGCATGTAAAAACTGCTTGTATGCGTTAAAATAATGGTTAATATGCAGATTGCATTTTCTTATGAGAGAATGATCCAAACCTGAATGTTATAGTGTAAATAGACTTACCTTTGTAAAATAAATCAATTTTGCCTATAAGGACTCATTCGCACGCAATTGTCGTGAAGCATGTAAAAACTGCTTGTCTGCGTTAAAATAATGGTTAATATGCAGTTTGCATTTTCTTATGAGAGAATGATCCAACCTGAATGTTATAGTGAAAGTAGACTTACCTTTGTGAAATAAAACAATTTTGCCTTTAAGGACTTATTTGCACCTAATTGTCGTAAACCATGTAAAAACTGCTTGTCTGCGTGAAAATGATAGTCAATATTCAGTTTGCATTTTCTTATGAGAGAATGATCCAAACCTGTTGGTTATAGTGTAAATAGACTTACCTTTGTAAAATAAATCAATTTTGCCTATAAGGACTCATTCGCACGCAATTGTCGTGAAGCATGTAAAAACTGCTTGTCTGCGTTAAAATAATGGTTAATATGCAGTTTGCATTTTCTTATGAGAGAATGATCCAACCTGAATGTTATAGTGAAAGTAGACTTACCTTTGTGAAATAAAACAATTTTGCCTTTAAGGACTTATTTGCACCTAATTGTCATAAAGCATGTAAAAACTGCTTGTATGCGTTAAAATAATAGTTAATATGCAGTTTGCATTTTCTTGTGAGAGAATGATCCAAACCTGAATGTTATAGTGTAAGTAAACTTACCTTTGTGAAATAAAGCAATTTTGCCTATAAGGACTCATTTGCACCTAATTGTCGTAAAGCATGTAAAAACTGCTTGTCTGCAATAAAATAATGGTTAATATGCAGTTTGCATTTTCTTAGGAGAGAATGATTTAAACCTGAATGTCATAGTGTAAATAGACTTACCCTCATGAAATAAAGCAATTTTGCTTATAAGGACTCATTTGCACCTAATTGTCGTAAAGCATGAAAAAACTGCTTGTCTGCGTTTAAATATTGGTTAATATGCAGTTTGCATTTTCTTATGAGAGAATGATCCAAACCTGAATGTTATAGTATAAATAGACTTACCTTCATGAAATAAAGCAATTTTGCCTATAAGGACTCATTTGCCCCTAATTGTCATAAAGCATGTAAAAACTGCTTGTCTGCGTAAAAATGATAGTAAATATGCAGTTTGCATTTTCTTATGAGAGAATGATCCAAACCTGAATGTTATAGTGAAAATAGACTAACCTTTGTAAAATAACGCAATTTTGCCTATAAGGACTCATTTGCACGCAATTGTCGTGAAGCATGTAAAAACTGCTTGTCTGCGTTAAAATAATGGTTAATATGCAGTTTGCATTTTCTTATGAGAGAATGATCCAAACCTGAATGTTATAGTGAAAATAGACTAACCTTTGTAAAATAACGCAATTTTGCCTATAAGGACTCATTTGCACGCAATTGTCGTGAAGCATGTAAAAACTGCTTGTCTGCGTGAAAATGATAGTAAATATGCAGTTTGCATTTTCTTATGAGAGAATGATCCAAACCTGAACGTTATAGTGTAAATAGACTTACCCTCATAAAATAAAGCAATTTTGCCTATAAAGATTCATTTGCACCTAATTGTCGTAAAGCATGTGAAAACTGCTTGTCTGCGTTTAAATAATGGTTAATATGCAGTTTGCATTTTCTTATGAGAGAATGATCCAAACCTGAATGTTATAGTGTAAATAGACTTACCTTTGTAAAATAAAGCAATTTTGCCTATAAGGACTCATTTGCACGCAATTGTCGTGAACAATGTAAAAACTGCTTGTCTGCGTTATAATAATGGTTAATATGCAGTTTGCATTTTCTTATGAGGGAATGATCCAAACCTGAATGTTATAGTGTAAATAGACTTATCTTCATGAAATAAATCAATATTGCCTATAAGGACTCATTTGCCCCTTATTGTCATAAAGCATGTAAAAACAGCTTGTATGCGTTAAAATAATGGTTAATATGCAGTTTGCATTTTCTTATGAGAGAATGATCCAAACCTGAATGTTATAGTGAAAATAGACTAACCTTTGTAAAATAACGCAATTTTGCCTATAAGGACTCATTTGCACGCAATTGTCGTGAAGCATGTAAAAACTGCTTGTCTGCGTGAAAATGATAGTAAATATGCAGTTTGCATTTTCTTATGAGAGAATGATCTAAACCTGAACGTTATAGTGTAAATAGACTAACCCTCATGAAATAAAGCAATTTTGCCTATAAATATTCATTTGCACCTAATTGTCGTAAAGCATGTGAAAACTGCTTGTCTGCGTTTAAATAATGGTTAATATGCAGTTTGCATTTTCTTATGAGAGAATAATCCAAACCTGAATGTTATAGTGTAAATGGACTAACCTTCATGAAATAAAGCAATTTTGCCTATAAGGACTCATTTGCCCTTAAATGTCATAAAGCATGTAAAAACTGCTTGTATGCGTGAAAATAATGGTTAATATGCAGTTTGCATTTTCTTATGAGGGAATGATCCAAACCTGAATGTTATAGTGTAAATAGACTTATCTTCATGAAATAAATCAATTTTGCCTATAAGGACTCATTTGCCCCTTATTGTCATAAAGCATGTAAAAACAGCTTGTATGCGTTAAAATAATGGTTAATATGCAGTTTGCATTTTCTTATGAGAGAATGATCCAAACCTGAATGTTATAGTGAAAATAGACTAACCTTTGTAAAATAACGCAATTTTGCCTATAAGGACTCATTTGCACGCAATTGTCGTGAAGCATGTAAAAACTGCTTGTCTGCGTGAAAATGATAGTAAATATGCAGTTTGCATTTTCTTATGAGAGAATGATCTAAACCTGAACGTTATAGTGTAAATAGACTAACCCTCATGAAATAAAGCAATTTTGCCTATAAATATTCATTTGCACCTAATTGTCGTGAAGCATGTAAAAACTGCTAGTCTGCGTAAAAATGATAGTAAATATGCAGTTTGCATTTTCTTATGAGAGAATGATCCAAACCTTAATGTTATAGTGTAAATAGACTTACCTTTGTAAAATAAAGCAATTTTGCTTATAAGGACTCATTTGCACGCAATTGTCGTGAAGCATATAAAAACTGCTTGTCTGCGTTAAAATAATGGTTAATATGCAGTTTGCATTTTCTTATGAGAGAATGATCCAACCCTGAATATTATAGTGAAAGTAGACTTACCTTTGTGAAATAAAGCAATTCTGCCTATTAGGACACATTTGCACCTAATTGTCATAAAGCATGTAAATACTGCTTGTCTGCGTGAAAATAATAGGAAATTATCAGTTTGCATTATCTTTTGAGAGAATGATCCAAACTTGAATGTTATAGTGTAAAGACTTACCTTCATGAAATAAAGCAATTTTGCCTATAAAGACTCATTTGCACCTAATTGTCATAAAGCATGTAAAAAACTGCTTGTATGCGATAAATGATAGTAATTATGCAGTTTGCATTTTCTTATGAGAGAATGATTAAAACCTGAATGTTATAGTGTAAATAGACTTACCCTCATGAAATAAAGCAATTTTGCTTATATAGACTCTCTTGCACCTAATTGTCATAAAGCTTGTAAAAACTGCTTGTATGCGTTAAAATAATAGTTGATATGCAGTTTGCATTTTCTTATTAGAGAATGATCTAAATCTAAATGTTATAGTTTAAGTAAACTTACCTTTGTAAAATAAAGCAATTTTGCCTATAAGGACTCATTTGCCCCTAATTGTCATAAAGCATGTAAAAACTGCTTGTATGCGTAAAAATAATAGTTGATATGCAGTTTGCATTTTCTTATTAGAGAATGATCTAAACCTGAATGTTATAGTTTAAGTAAACTTACCTTTGTAAAATAAAGCAATTTTGCCTATAAGGACTCATTTGCACCTAATTGTCATAAAGCATGTAAATACTGCTTGTCTGAGTGAAAATAATAGGAAATGATCAGTTTGCATTATCTTTTGAGAAAATGATCCAAACCTGAATGTTATAGTGTAAATAGACTTACCTTCATGAAATAAAGCAATTTTGCCTATAAGGACTCATTTGCCCCTAATTGTCATAAAGCATGTAAAAACTGCTTGTCAGCGTTAAAATAATGGTTAATATGCAGTTTGCATTTTCTTATGAGAGAATGATCCAAACCTGAATGTTATAGTGTAAATAGACTTACCTTCATGAAATAAATCAATTTTGCCTATAAGTACTCATTTGCCCCTAATTGTCATAAAGCATGTAAAAACTGCTTGTATGCGTTAAAATAATGTATAATATGCAGTTTGCATTTTCTTATGAGAGAATGATCCAAACCTAAATGTTATAGTGAAAATAGACTAACCTTTGTAAAATAAAGCAATTTTTTCTATAAGGACTCATTTGCACGCAATTGTCGTGAAGCATGTAAAAACTGCTTGTATGCGTTAAAATGATAGTAAATATGCAGTTTGCATTTTCTTATGAGAGAATGATCCAAACCTAAATGTTATAGTGTAAATAGACTTACCCTCATGAAATAAAGCAATTTTGCCTATAAGGACTCTTTTGCACCTAATTGACATAAAGCTTGTAAAAACTGCTTGTATGCGTTAAAATAATAGTTATTATGCAGTTTGCATTTTAGTATGAGAGAATGATCTAAACCTGAATGTTATAGTTTAAGTAAACTTACCTTTGTAAAATAAAGCAATTTTGCCTATATAGACTCATTCGCCCCTAATTGTCATAAAGCATGTAAAAACTGCTTGTATGCGTTAAAATAATGTTTAATATGCAGTTTGCATTTTCTTATGAGAGAATGATCCAAACCTGAATGTTATAGTGTAAATAGACTAACCTTTGTAAAATAAAGCAATTTTGCCTATAAGGACTCATTTGCACGCAATTGTCGTGAAGCATATAAAAACTGCTTGTCTGCGTGAAAATGATAGTAAATATGCAGTTTGCATTTTCTTATGAGAGAATGATCCAAACCTGAATGTTATAGTGTAAATAGACTTACCCTCATGTAATAAAGCAATTTTGCCTATAAAGACTCATTTGCACCTAATTGTCGTAAAGCATGTAAAAACTGCTTGTCTGCGTTTAAATAATGGTTAATATGCTGTTTGCATTTTCTTATGAGAGAATGATCCAAACCTGAATGTTTTAGTGTAAATAGACTTACCCTCATGAAATAAAGCAATTTTGCCTATAAAGACTCATTTGCACCTAATTGTCATAAAGCATGTAAAAACTGCTTGTATGCGTTAAAATGATAGTAAATATGCAGTTTGCATTTTCTTATCAGAGAATGATCCAAACCTGAATGTTATAGTGTAAATAGACTTACCCTCATGAAATAAAGCAATTTTGCCTATAAGGACTCATTTGCACCTAATTGTCATAAAGCTTGTAAAAACTGCGTGTATGCGTTAAAATAATAGTTAATATGCAGTTTGCATTTTCTTATGAGAGAATGATCTAAACCTGTATGTTATAGTGTAAATAGACTTACCTTTGTAAAATAAAGCAATTTTGCCTATAAGGACTCATTTGCACGCAATTGTCGTGAACCATGAAAAAACTGCTTGTTTGCGTTAAAATAATGGTTAATATGCAGTTTGCATTTTCTTATGAGAGAATGATCCAAACCTGAATGTTATAGTGTAAATAGACTAACCTTTGTAAAATAACGCAATTTTGCCTATAAGGACTCATTTGCACGCAATTGTCGTGAAGCATGTAAAAACTGCTTGTCTGCGTGAAAATGATAGTAAATATGCAGTTTGCATTTTCTTATGAGAGAATGATCCAAACCTGAACGTTATAGTGTAAATAGACTTACCCTCATAAAATAAAGCAATTTTGCCTATAAAGATTCATTTGCACCTAATTGTCGTAAAGCATGTGAAAACTGCTTGTCTGCGTTTAAATAATGGTTAATATGCAGTTTGCATTTTCTTAAGAGAGAATGATCCAAACCTGAATGCTATAGTGTAAATAGACTTACCTTTGTAAAATAAAGCAATTTTGCCTATAAGGACTCATTTGCACGCAATTGTCGTGAACAATGTAAAAACTGCTTGTCTGCGTTAAAATAATGGTTAATATGCAGTTTGCATTTTCTTATGAGGGAATGATCCAAACCTGAATGTTATAGTGTAAATAGACTTATCTTCATGAAATAAATCAATTTTGCCTATAAGGACTCATTTGCCCCTTATTGTCATAAAGCATGTAAAAACAGCTTGTATGCGTTAAAATAATGGTTAATATGCAGTTTGCATTTTCTTATGAGAGAATGATCCAAACCTGAATGTTATAGTGAAAATAGACTGACCTTTGTAAAATAACGCAATTTTGCCTATAAGGACTCATTTGCACGCAATTGTCGTGAAGCATGTAAAAACTGCTTGTCTGCGTTAAAATAATGGTTAATATGCAGTTTGCATTTTCTTATGAGAGAATGATCCAAACCTGAATGTTTTAGTGTAAATAGACTTACCTTCATGAAATAAAGCAATTTTGCCTATAAGGACTCATTTGCCCCTAATTGTCATAAAGCATGTAAAAACTGCTTGTCAGCGTTAAAATAATGGTTAATATGCAGTTTGCATTTTCTTATGAGAGAATGATCCAAACCTGAATGTTATAGTGTAAATAGACTTACCTTCATAAAATAAATCAATTTTGCCTATAAGTACTCATTTGCCCCTAATTGTCATAAAGCATGTAAAAACTGCTTGTATGCGTTAAAATAATGTATTATATGCAGTTTGCATTTTCTTATGAGAGAATGATCCAAACCTGAATGTTATAGTGTAAATAGACTTACCTTAATGAAATAAAGCAATTTTGCCTATAAGGACTCATTTGCCCCTAATTGTCATAAAGCATGTAAAAACTGCTTGTATGCGTTAAAATAATGGTAAATATGCAGTTTGCATTTTCTTATGAGAGAATGATCCAAACCTGAATGTTATAGTGAAAATAGACTTACCTTTGTAAAATAACGCAATTTTGCCTATAAGGACTCATTTGCACGCAATTGTCGTGAAGCATGTAAAAACTGCTTGTCTGCGTTTAAATAATGGTTAATATGCAGTTTGCATTTTCTTATGAGAGAATGATCCAAACCTGAATGTTATAGTGTAAAAAGACTTACCTTCATGAAATAAAGCAATTTTGCCTATAAGGACTCATTTGCCCTTAATTGTCATAAAGCATGTAAAAACTGCTTGTATGCGTTAAAATAATGGTTAATATGCAAATTGCATTTTCTTATGAGAGAATGATCCAAACCTGAATGTTATAGTGTAAATAGACTTACCTTTGTAAAATAAATCAATTTTGCCTATAAGGACTCATTCGCACGCAATTGTCGTGAAGCATGTAAAAACTGCTTGTCTGCGTTAAAATAATGGTTAATATGCAGTTTGCATTTTCTTATGAGAGAATGATCCAACCTGAATGTTATAGTGAAAGTAGACTTACCTTTGTGAAATAAAACAATTTTGCCTTTAAGGACTTATTTGCACCTAATTGTCGTAAACCATGTAAAAACTGCTTGTCTGCGTGAAAATGATAGTCAATATTCAGTTTGCATTTTCTTATGAGAGAATGATCCAAACCTGTTGGTTATAGTGTAAATAGACTTACCCTCACGAAATAAAGCAATTTTGCCTATAGGGATTCATTTGCACCTAATTGTCATAAAGCATGTAAAAACTGCTTGTATGCGTTAAAATAATAGTTAATATGCAGTTTGCATTTTCTTGTGAGAGAATGATCCAAACCTGAATGTTATAGTGTAAGTAAACTTACCTTTGTGAAATAAAGCAATTTTGCCTATAAGGACTCATTTGCACCTAATTGTCGTAAAGCATGTAAAAACTGCTTGTCTGCAATAAAATAATGGTTAATATGCAGTTTGCATTTTCTTATGAGAGAATAATCCAAACCTGAATGTTATAGTGTAAATGGACTAACCTTCATGAAATAAAGCAATTTTGCCTATAAGGACACATTTGCACCTAATTGTCATAAAGCATGTAAAAACTGCTTGTATGCGTTGAAAAAATGGTTAATATGCAGTTTGCATTTTCTTAGGAGAGAATGATTTAAACCTGAATGTCATAGTGTAAATAGACTTACCCTCATGAAATAAAGCAATTTTGCTTATAAGGACTCATTTGCACCTAATTGTCGTAAAGCATGAAAAAACTGCTTGTCTGCGTTTAAATAATGGTTAATATGCAGTTTGCATTTTCTTATGAGAGAATGATCCAAACCTGAATGTTATAGTATAAATAGACTTACCTTCATGAAATAAAGCAATTTTGCCTATAAGGACTCATTTGCCCCTAATTGTCATAAAGCATGTAAAAACTGCTTGTATGCGTTAAAATAATGGTTAATATGCAGTTTGCATTTTCTTATGAGAGAATGATCCAAACCTGAATGTTAGAGTGTAAATAGACTTACCTTTGTAAAATAAAGCAATTTTGCCTATGACGACTCATTTGCACGCAATTGTCGTGAAGCATGTAAAAACTGCTAGTCTGCGTAAAAATGATAGTAAATATGCAGTTTGCATTTTCTTATGAGAGAATGATCCAAACCTTAATGTTATAGTGTAAATAGACTTACCTTTGTAAAATAAAGCAATTTTGCTTATAAGGACTCATTTGCACGCAATTGTCGTTAAGCATATAAAAACTGCTTGTCTGCGTTAAAATAATGGTTAATATGCAGTTTGCATTTTCTTATGAGAGAATGATCCAAACCTGAATGTTATAGTGTAAATAGACTTACCTTTGTAAAATAAAGCAATTTTGCCTATAAGGACTTATTTGCACGCAATTGTCGTGAAGCATGTAAAAAGTAAAAACTGCTTGTCTGCGTGAAAATGATAGTAAATATGCAGTTTGCATTTTCATATGAGAGAATGATCCAAACCTGAATGTTATAGTGAAAATAGACTAACCTTTGTAATATAACGCAATTTTGCCTATAAGGACTCATTTGCACGCAATTGTCGTGAAGCATGTAAAAACTGCTTGTCTGCGTTAAAATAATGGTTAATATGCAGTTTGCATTTTCTTATGAGAGAATGATCCAAACCTGAATGTTATAGTGAAAATAGACTAACCTTTGTAAAATAACGCAATTTTGCCTATAAGGACTCATTTGCACGCAATTGTCGTGAAGCATGTAAAAACTGCTTGTCTGCGTGAAAATGATAGTAAATATGCAGTTTGCATTTTCTTATGAGAGAATGATCCAAACCTGAACGTTATAGTGTAAATAGACTTACCCTCATGAAATAAAGCAATTTTGCCTATAAAGATTCATTTGCACCTAATTGTCGTAAAGCATGTGAAAACTGCTTGTCTGCGTTTAAATAATGGTTAATATGCAGTTTGCATTTTCTTATGAGAGAATGATCCAAACCTGAATGTTATAGTGTAAATAGACTTACCTTTGTAAAATAAAGCAATTTTGCCTATAAGGACTCATTTGCACGCAATTGTCGTGAACAATGTAAAAACTGCTTGTCTGCGTTAAAATAATGGTTAATATGCAGTTTGCATTTTCTTATGAGGGAATGATCCAAACCTGAATGTTATAGTGTAAATAGACTTATCTTCATGAAATAAATCAATTTTGCCTATAAGGACTCATTTGCCCCTTATTGTCATAAAGCATGTAAAAACAGCTTGTATGCGTTAAAATAATGGTTAATATGCAGTTTGCATTTTCTTATGAGAGAATGATCCAAACCTGAATGTTATAGTGAAAATAGACTAACCTTTGTAAAATAACGCAATTTTGCCTATAAGGACTCATTTGCACGCAATTGTCGTGAAGCATGTAAAAACTGCTTGTCTGCGTGAAAATGATAGTAAATATGCAGTTTGCATTTTCTTATGAGAGAATGATCTAAACCTGAACGTTATAGTGTAAATAGACTAACCCTCATGAAATAAAGCAATTTTGCCTATAAATATTCATTTGCACCTAATTGTCGTAAAGCATGTGAAAACTGCTTGTCTGCGTTTAAATAATGGTTAATATGCAGTTTGCATTTTTTTATGAGAGAATGATCCAAACCTGAATGTTATTGTGTAAATAGACATACCCTCATGAAATAATGCACTTTTGCCTATAAGGCCTCATTTGCACCTAATTGTCGTAAAGCATGTAAAAACTGCTTGTCAGCGTTAAAATAATGGTTAATATGCTGTTTGCATTTTCTTATGAGAGAATGATCCAAACCTGAATGTTATAGTGTAAATAGACTTACCTTAATGAAATAAAGCAATTTTGCCTATAAGGACTCATTTGCCCCTAATTGTCATAAAGCATGTAAAAACTGCTTGTATGCGTTAAAATAATGGTTAATATGCAGTTTGCATTTTCTTATGAGAGAATGATCCAAACCTGAATGTTATAGTGAAAATAGACTAACCTTTGTAAAATAACGCAATTTTGCCTATAAGGACTCATTTGCACGCAATTGTCGTGAAGCATGTAAAAACTGCTTGTCTGCGTTAAAATAATGGTTAATATGCAGTTTGCATTTTCTTATGAGAGAATGATCCAAACCTGAATGTTTTAGTGTAAATAGACTTACCTTCATGAAATAAAGCAATTTTGCCTATAAGGACTCATTTGCCCCTAATTGTCATAAAGCATGTAAAAACTGCTTGTCAGCGTTAAAATAATGGTTAATATGTAGTTTGCATTTTCTTATGAGAGAATGATCCAAACCTGAATGTTATAGTGTAAATAGACTTACCTTCATGAAATAAATCAATTTTGCCTATAAGTACTCATTTGCCCCTTATTGTCATAAAGCATGTAAAAACTGCTTGTATGCGTTAAAATAATGTATAATATGCAGTTTGCATTTTCTTATGAGAGAATGATCCAAACCTAAATGTTATAGTGAAAATAGACTAACCTTTGTAAAATAAAGCAATTTTTCCTATAAGGACTCATTTGCACGCAATTGTCGTGAAGCATGTTAAACTGCTTGTCTGCGTTTAAATAATGGTTAATATGCAGTTTGCATTTTCTCATGAGAGAATGATCCAAACCTGAATGTTATAGTGTAAAAAGACTTACCTTCATGAAATAAAGCAATTTTGCCTATAAGGACTCATTTGCCCTTAATTGTCATAAAGCATGTAAAAACTGCTTGTATGCGTTAAAATAATGGTTAATATGCAGATTGCATTTTCTTATGAGAGAATGATCCAAACCTGAATGTTATAGTGTAAATAGACTTACCTTTGTAAAATAAATCAATTTTGCCTATAAGGACTCATTCGCACGCAATTGTCGTGAAGCATGTAAAAACTGCTTGTCTGCGTTAAAATAATGGTTAATATGCAGTTTGCATTTTCTTATGAGAGAATGATCCAACCTGAGTGTAATAGTGAAAGTAGACTTACCTTTGTGAAATAAAACAATTTTGCCTTTAAGGACTTATTTGCACCTAATTGTCGTAAACCATGTAAAAACTGCTTGTCTGCGTGAAAATGATAGTCAATATTCAGTTTGCATTTTCTTATGAGAGAATGATCCAAACCTGTTGGTTATAGTGTAAATAGACTTACCCTCACGAAATAAAGCAATTTTGCCTATAGGGATTCATTTGCACCTAATTGTCATAAAGCATGTAAATACTGCTTGTATGCGTTAAAATAATAGTTAATATGCAGTTTGCATTTTCTTGTGAGAGAATGATCTAAAACTGAATGTTATAGTGTAAGTAAACTTACCTTTGTGAAATAAAGCAATTTTGCCTATAAGGACTCATTTGCACCTAATTGTCGTAAAGCATGTAAAAACTGCTTGTCTGCAATAAAATAATGGTTAATATGCAGTTTGCATTTTCTTATGAGAGAATAATCCAAACCTGAATGTTATAGTGTAAATGGACTAACCTTCATGAAATAAAGCAATTTTGCCTATAAGGACCCATTTGCCCCTAATTGTCATAAAGCATGTAAAAACTGCTTGTATGCGTTAAAATAATGGTTAATATGCAGTTTTCATTTTCTTATGAGAGAATGATCCAAACCTGAATGTTATAGTGTAAATAGACTTACCTTTGTAAAATAAAGCAATTTTGCCTATAAGGACTCATTTGCACGCAATTGGCGTGAAGCATGTAAAAACTGTTTGTCTGCGTTAAAATAATGGTTAATATGCAGTTTGCATTTTCTTATGAGAGAATGATCCAACCCTGAATATTATAGTGAAAGTAGACTTACCTTTGTAAAAATAAAGCAATTCTGCATATAAGGACACATTTGCACCTAATTGTCATAAAGCATGTAAAAACTGCTTGTATGCGTTAAAATAATGGTTAATATGCAGTTTTCATTTTCTTATGAGAGAATGATCCAAACCTGAATGTTATAGTGTAAATAGACTTACCTTTGTAAAATAAAGCAATTTTGCCTATAAGGACTCATTTGCACGCAATTGGCGTGAAGCATGTAAAAACTGTTTGTCTGCGTTAAAATAATGGTTAATATGCAGTTTGCATTTTCTTATGAGAGAATGATCCAACCCTGAATATTATAGTGAAAGTAGACTTACCTTTGTGAAATAAAGCAATTCTGCCTATTAGGACACATTTGCACCTAATTGTCATAAAGCATGTAAATACTGCTTGTCTGCGTGAAAATAATAGGAAATTATCAGTTTGCATTATCTTTTGAGAGAATGATCCAAACTTGAATGTTATAGTGTAAGTAGACTTACCTTCATGAAATAAAGCAATTTTGCCTATAAGGACTCATTTGCACCTAATTGTCATAAAGCATGTAAATACTGCTTGTCTGAGTGAAAATAATAGGAAATGATCAGTTTGCATTATCTTTTGAGAAAATGATCCAAACCTGAATGTTATAGTGTAAATAGACTTACCTTTCTAAAATAAAGCAATTTTGCCTATAAGGACTCATTTGCACGCAATTGTCGTGAAGCATGTAAAAACTGCTTGTCAGCGTTAAAATAATGGTTAATATGCAGTTTGCGATTTCTTATGAGAGAATGATCTAAACCTGAATGTTATAGTGTAAATAGACTTACCTTCATGAAATAAAGCAATTTTGCCTATAAGGACTTATTTGCCTCTTATTGTCATAAAGTATGTAAAAACTGCTTGTATGCGTTAAAATAATGTATAATATGCAGTTTGCATTTTCTTCTGAGAGAATGATCCAAACCTTAATGTTATAGTGAAAATAGATTTACCTTTGTAAAATAAAGCAATTTTGCCTATAAGGACTCATTTGCACGCAATTGTCGTGAAGCATGTAAAAACTGCTTGTCTGCGTTAAAATAATGGTTAATATGCAGTTTGCATTTTCTTATGAGAGAATGATCCAAACCTGAATGTTATAGTATAAATAGACTTACCCTCATGAAATAAAGCAATTTTGCCTATAAAGACTCATCTGCACCTAATTGTCATAAAGCATTTAAAAACTGCTTGTATGCGTTAAAATGATAGTAAATGTATGCAGTTTGCATTTTCTTATGAGAGAATGACCCAAACCTGAATGTTATAGTGTAAATAGACTTACCCTCATGAAATAATGCAATTTTGCCTATAAGGACTCATTTGCACCTAATTGTCATAAAGCTTGTAAAAACTGCTTGTAGGCGTTAAAATAATAGTTAATATGCAGTTTGCATTTTCTTATGAGAGAATGATCTAAACCTGAATGTTATAGTTTAAGTAAACTTACCTTTGTAAAATAAAGCAATTTTGCCTATATAGACTAATTTGCCCCTAATTGTCGTAAAGCATGTAAAAACTGCTTGTATGCGTTAAAATAATGGTTAATATGCAGTTTGCATTTTCTTATGAGAGAATGATCCAAACTTGAATGTTATAGTGTAAATAGACTTACCTTTCTAAAATAAAGCAATTTTGCCTATAAGGACTTATTTGCACGCAATTGTCGTGAAGCATGTAAAAACTGCTTGTCTGCGTTAAAATAATGGTTAATATGCAGTTTGCATTTTCTTATGAGAGAATGATCCAAACCTGAATGTTATAGTGTAAATAGACTTACCTTCATAAAATAAAGCAATTTTGCTTATAAGGACTTATTTGCCTCTTATTGTCATAAAGCATGTAAAAACTGCTTGTATGCGTTAAAATAATGTATAATATGCAGTTTGCATTTTCTTCTGAGAGAATGATCCAAACCTGAATGTTATAGTGAAAATAGATTTACCTTTGTAAAATAAAGCAATTTTGCCTATAAGGACTCATTTGCACGCAATTGTCGTGAAGCATGTAAAAACTGCTTGTCTGCGTTAAAATAATGGTTAATATGCAGTTTGCATTTTCTTATGAGAGAATGATCCAAACCTGAATGTTATAGTATAAATAGACTTACCCTCATGAAATAAAGCAATTTTGCCTATAAAGACTCATCTGCACCTAATTGTCATAAAGCATGTAAAAACTGCTTGTATGCGTTAAAATGATAGTAAATATATGCAGTTTGCATTTTCTTATGAGAGAATGACCCAAACCTGAATGGTATAGTGTAAATAGACTTACCCTCATGAAATAATGCAATTTTGCCTATAAGGACTCATTTGCACCTAATTGTCATAAAGCTTGTAAAAACTGCTTGTAGGCGTTAAAATAATAGTTAATATGCAGTTTGCATTTTCTTATGAGAGAATGATCTAAACCTGAATGTTATAGTTTAAGTAAACTTACCTTTGTAAAATAAAGCAATTTTGCCTATATAGACTAATTTGCCCCTAATTGTCGTAAAGCATGTAAAAACTGCTTGTATGCGTTAAAATAATGGTTAATATGCAGTTTGCATTTTCTTATGAGAGAATGATCCAAACTTGAATGTTATAGTGTAAATAGACTTACCTTTGTAAAATAAAGCGATTTTGCCTATAAGGACTCATTTGCACGCAATTGTCATAAAGCATGTAAAAACTGCTTGTATGCGTTAAAATAATGGTTAATATGCAGTTTGCATTTTCTTATGAGAGAATGATCCAAACCGGAATGTTATAGTGTAAATAGACTTACCTTTGTAAAATAAAGCAATTTTGCCTATAAAGACTCATTTGCACGCAATTGTCGTGAAGCATGTAAAAACTGCTTGTCTGCGTTAAAATAATGGTTAATATGCAGTTTGCATTTTCTTATGAGTGAATGATCCAAACCTGAATGTTATACCTTTGTAAAATAAAGCAATTTTGCCTATAAGGACTCATTTGCACGCAATTGTCGTGAAGCATGTAAAAACTGCTTTTCTGCGTGAAAATGATAGTAAATATGAAGTTTGCATTTTTTTATGAGAGAATGATCCAAACCTAAATGTTATAGTGTAAATAGACTTACCTTTGTAAAATAAAGCAATTTTGCCTATAAAGACTCATTTGCACGCAATTGTCG
This sequence comes from Xanthostigma xanthostigma, assembly GCA_963575645.1. NCBI lineage: Eukaryota > Metazoa > Arthropoda > Insecta > Raphidioptera > Raphidiidae > Xanthostigma > Xanthostigma xanthostigma. The sequence goes on along the minus strand of OY754470.1, from coordinate 32,051,647 downwards.
TGAAGCATGTAAAAACTGCTTGTCTGCGTTAAAATAATGGTTAATATGCAGTTTGCATTTTCTTATGAGTGAATGATCCAAACCTGAATGTTATAGTGTAAATAGACTTACCTTCATGAAATAAAGCAATTTTGCCTATAAGGACTCATTTGCCTCTAATTGTCATAAAGCATGTAAAAACTGCTTGTCAGCGTTAAAATAATGGTTAATATGCAGTTTGCATTTTCTTATGAGAGAATGATCCATACCTGAATGGTATAGTGTAAATAGACTTACCCTCATGAAATAAAGCAATTTTGCCTATAAAGACTCATTTGCACCTAATTGTCATAAAGCATGTAAAAAACTGCTTGTATGCGATAAATGATAGTAATTATGCAGTTTGCATTTTCTTATGAGAGAATGATTAAAACCTGAATGTTATAGTGTAAATAGACTTACCCTCATGAAATAAAGCAATTTTGCTTATATAGACTCTCTTGCACCTAATTGTCATAAAGCTTGTAAAAACTGCTTGTATGCGTTAAAATAATAGTTGATATGCAGTTTGCATTTTCTTATTAGAGAATGATCTAAACCTGAATGTTATAGTTTAAGTAAACTTACCTTTGTAAAATAAAGCAATTTTGCCTATAAGGACTCATTTGCCCCTAATTGTCATAAAGCATGTTGTAGCGTGAACTTTAACAAATTATAACTGATTAAGTGAGATAATGATTAAGCACTTTTTTTTTCACATATTTTTTCTGACTTGACATTATTGTTTATATTTTTATTCTGAATCCTTTTCATGGCAACGCTGGTTACTCAACATTTGTTGTGTATTCTTTTCATGGCAACGCTGGTTACTCAACATTCTCCACCCCTTTGGCAACAGCGTTGACAAACGGTTCTTGAAAAGCCGAGACTGGTAGCACACAGAGTTTAGCGATTGGCCTCGTCAGCGTAGATGTTGCGGTCTTGATAGTGACAACTCTGGTAAGTCCGTCCTTACCAGGATGCAGTGAAAGTACTCGCGCAATAGGCCACTTAGTTGGAGGTAGTCGTTCATCAGTTAGAAATACCATGGAGCCGACTTTAATCTCATTAGAGGGATGATGCCATTTTGAGATAGACTGGTAGCGATGCAAGCACTCAGCGGACCATCTGTTCCAGAAGTGTTCGGTTCTCTGCTGTATAAGTTGCCACTTAGAGAGTCTCGTCTCAGCGATCTCACTCAGCGAAGGTGAAGGAACAGAAGTAAGTGGCTCACCGATAAGAAAATGACCTGGGGTAAGCGCTTCCAGGTCTGCAGGATCCTCAGAAAGCGGTGCCAAGGGCCGAGAGTTTAATACGGCCTCGACCTGGTTCAGAAAAGTAGTCATCTCCTCGTAAGTTAAAAGGGTTTCACCAATGACGCGTTGTAGATGGAACTTTAGTGATTTTACCGCGGCTTCCCATTTACCACCAAAGTGGGGTGCTCCAGGTGGGTTGAAGACCCAGTTGGTGCCGTCATTTGAGAGCAGCGTTGCGAGTTGTCTCAGTTCTTTTGATCCTACCTTGAAAAGACTTTTTAGAGTGGCATCTGCCCCAGCGAAATTAGTACCACAATCACTGTATAGCGTATGGCAGATGCCTCGACGACTAGCGAATCTTCTGTATGCAGCGATGAAAGCGTCTGAAGAATAGTCGGTGACAACTTCTAAATGAATAGCTGATGTAGCAAAGCACACAAAAACTGCAATCCAACCCTTGTGGGCTTTGGAACCACGTCCTTTCCAAGCTTTTAAAGTAATTGGACCGGCATAGTCTATACCGGTATGAAGAAAGGCACGTGAAGGCGTTATTCTCGCAGTGGGCAATTGTCCCATCAGCTGTTGAGCTCGTAGCCCTCGATGGCGAGTGCAAGTGACGCAGCGAAGAATGAAGGATCGTACTGGCGCGCGACCACCAATAATCCAGTACGAACGTCGTAGATAAGCGAGTGTCAGTTGAGTACCGCCATGTAGAGTGCGGTGATGAGCGTCAGCTATTAGAAGAGTAGTTAGAGGTGATCCTCGAGGCACAATAGCGGGGTGCTTCTGGTCAGTATCAAGCAGCGAATGTTTCAAGCGTCCGCCAACTCGTAGTACACCTTGATGATCGAGGAATGGTGTCAACTTGGTTAGATGATTCGATTTAGCGAGCTGATTGCCTTTGGCTAACGTCCTCAACTCCTCAGCGAAGAAATATTGTTGGATTATCTTGACGATCAATACTCTAGCGGTTTCCAGGTCAGCGGTAGTCAGCGGTGTAGTTAGCGAAGAGTGTGGTACCTTTTTTAAGCGAGCAATGAAGCGTAAACAGATCGCTGTGGTTCGTTTTAGACGTAACAGTGAAGAGTAGCGAGTAATTAGATCCCAGAAAGAATGTGTATCTGCGTCTATAGCGACATTGAAGAAAAGACCTGGTTTTTCTTCAAGGTGAGCGGTTGTTGCAGCGGGAGGATCGAATGTAGGCCATTCTTCACAAGGTTGTAATATCCATGGGGGCCCATGCCACCAGAGCGAATGCTGCTTCAGTTTGCGAGTACAAAGTCCTCGAGAAGCACAATCAGCGGGATTTTGCTTCCCAGCAATGAAACGCCACTTAGCTGAGGGTTGAAGCTCTTGAATTTTCGTTACTCGATTACAAACGTACTCTTTCCAACGAGAGGGATGACTTCGGATCCATGTAAGTGCGACAGCGGAGTCTGTCCAGAGAACGATAGAAACGTCACCAAGCTCAAGCGTAGTCTGGACGTAGCGAGTAAGCTGAGAGAGGATCACAGCAGCGTTGAGCTCTAATCTCGGGATCGTTAGATGTTTAAGCGGAGCAACTTGTGTTTTAGCACATACAAGCGAAATCGTAGAGCTGCCATCAGTAGCGGTGACCTTGAGAAAAATTACCGCAGCCATAGCGAGTTGCGATGCGTCAGCGAAGCCGTGTATCTCTACTGTAGCGGCGTAAGATAAGTGGAGCCAGCGGGGTATCTCAAGCAATTCAATGTACCGTAGATCATCCCGGAATAGGAGCCATTTATGAGTGAGAACCGGTGAAAGTGGCTCATCCCAGCCAAGTTTCTCTAGCCATAGTTCCTGGAGCAGCATCTTGGCTCGTATCACAAGTGGCGCGAGGAATCCCAGCGGATCGAACAAGCGAGCTGTTTCGGAAAGAATAGATCGTTTGGTGACTGTCTTCTCAGTAGATAAAAAATAAGTAAACTTGAACTTATCTTGAGGTGGGTGCCAGGTCAGACCAAGCACCTTGATAGTAGATTCCTCGAAGCTGATGGGGTCGTCGGTAGTACTAGCAGCTGGTGATACTTGAGCGAGGAGTTCTGGGGAGTTACTGGCCCACTTAGCGAGCGGAAAACCTCCAGCGGAACACATGTCGGTAAGCTGTTGAGCGATCAAGGTAGCGTCTTGAACAGAATCAGCTCCCCCGTAGATGTCATCGACATATCGACCTTTAGTGAGAGGGTCAACGGCGAGCGGGAAACGATGACCTTCATCATTCACTAGCTGAAGAAGAGTGCGAACGGCTAGAAACGGAGCACAACGAGTTCCATAAGTCACCGTAGTAAGCTGATATGGGACGACCTGATGATGTTGGTCGACCCAGAGGATACGCTGCAAGTCCCAGTCAAGCGGGTGGACCTTGATCTGTCGAAACATCTTAGTGATGTCCGTGGCGAAGACGAATCGGTGACGGCGAGCCCAGAGAAGTACATCGGACAGATTGATCTGGATCTTGGGTCCAGAATGGAGGATGTCGTTGAGCGAAACCCCGGAAGAAGTATTACTGGAACCGTTGAAAACTACTCTTAGCTTCGTAGTGGTGCTCTGCTCCTTCAGTACGCCATGATGAGGCAAGTAGTATACAGGGAGAGATTCTGAAACGATAGAAGATGCTACTTTCATGTGTTCAAGCTGGTCATACTCACTCATAAAGTTGTTGTAGAGTGTACTGAAGGAGGGGTTAGCAGCTAGACGTCGGAGAGTGCTCTGGAGACAGCTACGAGCGGTAGAGAGCGAGTTACCCAGTTGAGTTGCCGAAGAATTGAGCGGAAGCCTTACTATGTAGCGACCTGAGGCATCCCTGGAGTGAGTGTTGATAAAGTGCTTTTCACACTCTTCATCAGATGGACTGAGTGGCGGAACAGTAGAGGTAGGAGTCTCTTCTTGCGACCAAAAACGTGAGAGTAGGTCATATAGATAGGTAGATCATCGGCGAAGGTAACTCTCTTCAGCGAAGGAACAACAGACTCAGAGGTGGAGAATGGTTGCCTCTTGCGGTTGAAACCAGTCGTAGTAGAGATAGGGCTCGTAACGGATGGCGTAATTAGTCAGTGTTGAGATTGTTTCTCTAGAGCGTCAGCAGCGGTTTGGGTAGCTGAAGAAGACATTGAGCTGGTGGAAGTGACTCGCCTGAGAGGAGACTCACGTGGCTGTGAATCACGGGAAGGTCGGTCAATGTGAATAGAAGTGTGGTGATACTCACCACACTTCTGGCAGGTTTGCTTGGTTCTGCAGTCAGCGATGCGATGTCTGCCCAAACAATTGAAGCAGAGGCGATAGTACCTCACTGCCTCGATGCGCTCTTCAATAGATTTTGCCCGGTAAGTAGGGCAAAACAGCACGAAATGCTTCTCGGAACAGATGGCACAAAGTCCCAGAGCATCTGTTGCAGCAGCTACTGACGAGAGGTTCACGGAGGCCGATGACCTTGAAAAGGTTGGCTTTGTAGCGGAAGTTCGTGAAGAGTAAGTAGCCTTAGCTGGGATTAGTTTAGATTCAGATGGTGCATCAGTACTGATCTCAATTGTCTCCATGGCCCTAGCTCGGCCAATCAGGAAGATCTGAAGCTCAGAGTACGACGGAATGGCGTTGGATGATCCCAACTTGTTTTCCCAGCTCTCTCTGAGTCGATCATCTAGACGGTTGATTGTCAGATGAACTAGTAGTGGGTCCCAGGAAGCAGTGGGAACATTGAGAGCCTGTATAGCGTCCAAGGCCTTCTTGGTTGAGCGTAGCAACTCATCAAGAGCCTTGGCAGAGCGTGGAGCGATTTTCTCTCGAGCCAGGAGCTTAGCAATATGAGCGAACAACAGGCGACGTGGATTGTCGTAGCGATTGACAAGAAGGTCCCATGCGGTAGCAAATGCCTCTCCTGTAATCGGCAGATTAGCGACAACGTCAGCGGCTTCATCCTTCAGCGATGTTCTTAAATAATGCATTTTTACGACAGGAGTGACAGCCTCGTTTGTCCCAATAAGCGACGTGAACATTTCATGGAAATGTGTCCACTCCAAATAGTCGCCACTAAATGTGGGTAGAGGAACTTCTGGAAGCTTCTGTAGCAACGTACCTCCTAGTTGAGCGAATGAAGTCTCGAGCAGGGTGGCGCCCGTGGGTATGTCACGAGTACCTTCTAGTTCCTCCTTGCGTTCCAATAGAGCGACCTTGGCCGCATTATAATGTTTGAACGTTAAGTTGTACATGTCCTTTTTCACGTAAGCGGTGTCTAGAAGTCCGTCGAATTTTCCTTCAAATAAGGAAAGGTGAAGAGAGCTGAAAGCATTCCATGCCGTGTCGAGCGCTCCCATCTTGAAGGCGAGTGCTGAGCGGCTGAGAGAAGCAAACGAACCAGTTTCACCTTCAGCAGCGATATTTCTTATCGCAGTGGAGCGAATCTCCTGCAGCTTAAGCCGTTGTTCAAGCTTATGGTTGACAGGAGGGGACGGTGGCGGAACAGACATTGTAGTTATTATAGAGATTTGCACGATTTTAAGTAAACCAAATTATAGCTCCTTGGACTGCAGTGTGAGACGAAGAGGCAATAAATTAATAATGCACCTGTGATTATGTTTGCGCAGTAATTCTACTCCTCTGCCGCACAGACGTTTTTTGGTTGTACACACAGTATAAACTTTTATATAAACCAGTTTTTTAAATAATGAAGGTATTTGTAGCAATTACTTAACTATCACTTCTCACTTATCCGGCTCGAAGGACCAAATGTAGCGTGAACTTTAACAAATTATAACTGATTAAGTGAGATAATGATTAAGCACTTTTTTTTTCACATATTTTTTCTGACTTGACATTATTGTTTATATTTTTATTCTGAATCCTTTTCATGGCAACGCTGGTTACTCAACATATTTTGTTGTGTATTCTTTTCATGGCAACGCTGGTTACTCAACACATGTAAAAACTGCTTGTATGCGTTAAAATAATAGTTGATATGCAGTTTGCATTTTCTTATTAGAGAATGATCTAAACCTGAATGTTATAGTTTAAGTAAACTTACCTTTGTAAAATAAAGCAATTTTGCCTATAAGGACTCATTTGCACCTAATTGTCATAAAGCATGTAAATACTGCTTGTCTGAGTGAAAATAATAGGAAATGATCAGTTTGCATTATCTTTTGAGAAAATGATCCAAACCTGAATGTTATAGTGTAAATAGACTTACCTTCATGAAATAAAGCAATTTTGCCTATAAGGACTCATTTGCCCCTAATTGTCATAAAGCATGTAAAAACTGCTTGTCAGCGTTAAAATAATGGTTAATATGCAGTTTGCATTTTCTTATGAGAGAATGATCCAAACCTGAATGTTATAGTGTAAATAGACTTACCTTCATGAAATAAATCAATTTTGCCTATAAGTACTCATTTGCCCCTAATTGTCATAAAGCATGTAAAAACTGCTTGTATGCGTTAAAATAATGTATAATATGCAGTTTGCATTTTCTTATGAGAGAATGATCCAAACCTAAATGTTATAGTGAAAATAGACTAACCTTTGTAAAATAAAGCAATTTTTCCTATAAGGACTCATTTGCACGCAATTGTCGTGAAGCATGTAAAAACTGCTTGTATGCGTTAAAATGATAGTAAATATGCAGTTTGCATTTTCTTATGAGAGAATGATCCAAACCTAAATGTTATAGTGTAAATAGACTTACCCTCATGAAATAAAGCAATTTTGCCTATAAGGACTCTTTTGCACCTAATTGACATAAAGCTTGTAAAAACTGCTTGTATGCGTTAAAATAATAGTTATTATGCAGTTTGCATTTTAGTATGAGAGAATGATCTAAACCTGAATGTTATAGTTTAAGTAAACTTACCTTTGTAAAATAAAGCAATTTTGCCTATATAGACTCATTCGCCCCTAATTGTCATAAAGCATGTAAAAACTGCTTGTATGCGTTAAAATAATGTTTAATATGCAGTTTGCATTTTCTTATGAGAGAATGATCCAAACCTGAATGTTATAGTGTAAATAGACTAACCTTTGTAAAATAAAGCAATTTTGCCTATAAGGACTCATTTGCACGCAATTGTCGTGAAGCATATAAAAACTGCTTGTCTGCGTGAAAATGATAGTAAATATGCAGTTTGCATTTTCTTATGAGAGAATGATCCAAACCTGAATGTTATAGTGTAAATAGACTTACCCTCATGTAATAAAGCAATTTTGCCTATAAAGACTCATTTGCACCTAATTGTCGTAAAGCATGTAAAAACTGCTTGTCTGCGTTTAAATAATGGTTAATATGCTGTTTGCATTTTCTTATGAGAGAATGATCCAAACCTGAATGTTTTAGTGTAAATAGACTTACCCTCATGAAATAAAGCAATTTTGCCTATAAAGACTCATTTGCACCTAATTGTCATAAAGCATGTAAAAACTGCTTGTATGCGTTAAAATGATAGTAAATATGCAGTTTGCATTTTCTTATCAGAGAATGATCCAAACCTGAATGTTATAGTGTAAATAGACTTACCCTCATGAAATAAAGCAATTTTGCCTATAAGGACTCATTTGCACCTAATTGTCATAAAGCTTGTAAAAACTGCGTGTATGCGTTAAAATAATAGTTAATATGCAGTTTGCATTTTCTTATGAGAGAATGATCTAAACCTGAATGTTATAGTGTAAATAGACTTACCTTTGTAAAATAAAGCAATTTTGCCTATAAGGACTCATTTGCACGCAATTGTCGTGAACCATGTAAAAACTGCTTGTTTGCGTTAAAATAATGGTTAATATGCAGTTTGCATTTTCTTATGAGAGAATGATCCAAACCTGAATGTTATAGTGTAAATAGACTTACCTTAATGAAATAAAGCAATTTTGCCTATAAGGACTCATTAATTGCATCTAATTGTCATAAAGCATGTAAAAACTGCTTGTATGCGTTAAAATAATGGTTAATATACAGTTTGCATTTTCTTATGAGAGAATGATCCAATCCTAAATGTTATAGTGAAAATAGACTAACCTTTGTAAAATAACGCAATTTTGCCTATAAGGACTCATTTGCACGCAATTGTCGTGAAGCATGTAAAAACTGCTTGTCTGCGTGAAAATGATAGTAAATATGCAGTTTGCATTTTCTTATGAGAGAATGATCCAAACCTGAACGTTATAGTGTAAATAGACTAACCCTCATAAAATAAAGCAATTTTGCCTATAAAGATTCATTTGCACCTAATTGTCGTAAAGCATGTGAAAACTGCTTGTCTGCGTTTAAATAATGGTTAATATGCAGTTTGCATTTTCTTATGAGAGAATGATCCAAACCTGAATGTTATAGTGTAAATAGACTTACCTTTGTAAAATAAAGCAATTTTGCCTATAAGGACTCATTTGCACGCAATTGTCGTGAACAATGTAAAAACTGCTTGTCTGCGTTAAAATAATGGTTAATATGCAGTTTGCATTTTCTTATGAGGGAATGATCCAAACCTGAATGTTATAGTGTAAATAGACTTATCTTCATGAAATAAATCAATTTTGCCTATAAGGACTCATTAATTGCCCATTATTGTCATAAAGCATGTAAAAACAGCTTGTATGCGTTAAAATAATGGTTAATATGCAGTTTGCATTTTCTTATGAGAGAATGATCCAAACCTGAATGTTATAGTGAAAATAGACTAACCTTTGTAAAATAACGCAATTTTGCCTATAAGGACTCATTTGCACGCAATTGTCGTGAAGCATGTAAAAACTGCTTGTCTGCGTGAAAATGATAGTAAATATGCAGTTTGCATTTTCTTATGAGAGAATGATCCAAACCTGAACGTTATAGTGTAAATAGACTTACCCTCATGAAATAAAGCAATTTTGCCTATAAATATTCATTTGCACCTAATTGTCGTAAAGCATGTGAAAACTGCTTGTCTGCGTTTAAATAATGGTTAATATGCAGTTTGCATTTTCTTATGAGAGAATGATCCAAACCTGAATGTTATAGTGAAAATAGACTAACCTTTGTAAAATAACGCAATTTTGCCTATAAGGACTCATTTGCACGCAATTGTCGTGAAGCATGTAAAAACTGCTTGTCTGCGTTAAAATAATGGTTAATATGCAGTTTGCATTTTCTTATGAGAGAATGATCCAAACCTGAATGTTTTAGTGTAAATAGACTTACCTTCATGAAATAAAGCAATTTTGCCTATAAGGACTCATTTGCCCCTAATTGTCATAAAGCATGTAAAAACTGCTTGTCAGCGTTAAAATAATGGTTAATATGCAGTTTGCATTTTCTTATGAGAGAATGATCCAAACCTGAATGTTATAGTGTAAATAGACTTACCTTCATAAAATAAATCAATTTTGCCTATAAGTACTCATTTGCCCCTAATTGTCATAAAGCATGTAAAAACTGCTTGTATGCGTTAAAATAATGTATTATATGCAGTTTGCATTTTCTTATGAGAGAATAATCCAAACCTAAATGTTATAGTGAAAATAGACTAACCTTTGTAAAATAAAGCAATTTTTCCTATAAGGACTCATTTGCACGCAATTGTCGTGAAGCATGTAAAAACTGCTTGTATGCGTTAAAATGATAGTAAATATGCAGTTTGCATTTTCTTATGAGAGAATGATCCAAACCTAAATGTTATAGTGTAAATAGACTTACCTTAATGAAATAAAGCAATTTTGCCTATAAGGACTCTTTTGCACCTAATTGTCATAAAGCTTGTAAAAACTGCTTGTATGCGTTAAAATAATAGTTATTATGCAGTTTGCATTTTAGTATGAGAGAATGATCTAAACCTGAATGTTATAGTTTAAGTAAACTTACCTATGTAAAATAAAGCAATTTTGCCTATATAGACTTATTCGCCCCTAATTGTCATAAAGCATGTAAAAACGGCTTGTATGCGTTAAAATAATGTTTAATATGCAGTTTGCATTTTCTTATGAGAGAATGATCCAAACCTGAATGTTATAGTATAAATAGACTAACCTTTGTAAAATAAAGCAATTTTGCCTATAAGGACTCATTTGCACGCAATTGTCGTGAAGCATATAAAAACTGCTTGTCTGCGTGAAAATGATAGTAAATATGCAGTTTGCATTTTCTTATGAGAGAATGATCCAAACCTGAATGTTATAGTGTAAATAGACTTACCCTCATGTAATAAAGCAATTTTGCCTATAAAGACTCATTTGCACCTAATTGTCGTAAAGCATGTAAAAACTGCTTGTCTGCGTTTAAATAATGGTTAATATGCAGTTTACATTTTCTTATGAGAGAATGATCCAAACCTGAACGTTATAGTGTAAATAGACTTACCCTCATGAAATAAAGCAATTTTGCCTATAAATATTCATTTGCACCTAATTGTCGTAAAGCATGTGAAAACTGCTTGTCTGCGTTTAAATAATGGTTAATATGCAGTTTGCATTTTCTTATGAGAGAATGATCCAAACCTGAATGTTATAGTGAAAATAGACTTACCTTTGTAAAATAACGCAATTTTGCCTATAAGGACTCATTTGCACGCAATTGTCGTGAAGCATGTAAAAACTGCTTGTCTGCGTTTAAATAATGGTTAATATGCAGTTTGCATTTTCTTATGAGAGAATGATCCAAACCTGAATGTTATAGTGTAAAAAGACTTACCTTCATGAAATAAAGCAATTTTGCCTATAATGACTCATTTGCCCTTAATTGTCATAAAGCATGTAAAAACTGCTTGTATGCGTTAAAATAATGGTTAATATGCAGATTGCATTTTCTTATGAGAGAATGATCCAAACCTGAATGTTATAGTGTAAATAGACTTACCTTTGTAAAATAAATCAATTTTGCCTATAAGGACTCATTCGCACGCAATTGTCGTGAAGCATGTAAAAACTGCTTGTCTGCGTTAAAATAATGGTTAATATGCAGTTTGCATTTTCTTATGAGAGAATGATCCAACCTGAATGTTATAGTGAAAGTAGACTTACCTTTGTGAAATAAAACAATTTTGCCTTTAAGGACTTATTTGCACCTAATTGTCGTAAACCATGTAAAAACTGCTTGTCTGCGTGAAAATGATAGTCAATATTCAGTTTGCATTTTCTTATGATAGAATGATCCAAACCTGTTGGTTATAGTGTAAATAGACTTACCCTCACGAAATAAAGCAATTTTGCCTATAGGGATTCATTTGCACCTAATTGTCATAAAGCATGTAAAAACTGCTTGTATGCGTTAAAATAATAGTTAATATGCAGTTTGCATTTTCTTGTGAGAGAATGATCCAAACCTGAATGTTATAGTGTAAGTAAACTTACCTTTGTGAAATAAAGCAATTTTGCCTATAAGGACTCATTTGCACCTAATTGTCGTAAAGCATGTAAAAACTGCTTGTCTGCAATAAAATAATGGTTAATATGCAGTTTGCATTTTCTTATGAGAGAATAATCCAAACCTGAATGTTATAGTGTAAATGGACTAACCTTCATGAAATAAAGCAATTTTGCCTATAAAGACACATTTGCACCTAATTGTCATAAAGCATGTAAAAACTGCTTGTATGCGTTGAAAAAATGGTTAATATGCAGTTTGCATTTTCTTAGGAGAGAATTATTTAAACCTGAATGTCATAGTGTAAATAGACTTACCCTCATGAAATAAAGCAATTTTGCTTATAAGGACTCATTTGCACCTAATTGTCGTAAAGCATGAAAAAACTGCTTGTCTGCGTTTAAATAATGGTTAATATGCAGTTTGCATTTTCTTATGAGAGAATGATCCAAACCTGAATGTTATAGTATAAATAGACTTACCTTCATGAAATAAAGCAATTTTGCCTATAAGGACTCATTTGCCCCTAATTGTCATAAAGCATGTAAAAACTGCTTGTATGCGTTAAAATAATGGTTAATATGCAGTTTGCATTTTCTTATGAGAGAATGATCCAAACCTGAATGTTATAGTGAAAATAGACTAACCTTTGTAAAATAACGCAATTTTGCCTATAAGGACTCATTTGCACGCAATTGTCGTGAAGCATGTAAAAACTGCTTGTCTGCGTTAAAATAATGGTTAATATGCAGTTTGCATTTTCTTATGAGAGAATGATCCAAACCTGAATGTTATAGTGAAAATAGACTAACCTTTGTAAAATAACGCAATTTTGCCTATAAGGACTCATTTGCACGCAATTGTCGTGAAGCATGTAAAAACTGCTTGTCTGCGTGAAAATGATAGTAAATATGCAGTTTGCATTTTCTTATGAGAGAATGATCCAAACCTGAACGTTATAGTGTAAATAGACTTACCCTCATAAAATAAAGCAATTTTGCCTATAAAGATTCATTTGCACCTAATTGTCGTAAAGCATGTGAAAACTGCTTGTCTGCGTTTAAATAATGGTTAATATGCAGTTTGCATTTTCTTATGAGAGAATGATCCAAACCTGAATGTTATAGTGTAAATAGACTTACCTTTGTAAAATAAAGCAATTTTGCCTATAAGGACTCATTTGCACGCAATTGTCGTGAACAATGTAAAAACTGCTTGTCTGCGTTAAAATAATGGTTAATATGCAGTTTGCATTTTCTTATGAGGGAATGATCCAAACCTGAATGTTATAGTGTAAATAGACTTATCTTCATGAAATAAATCAATTTTGCCTATAAGGACTCATTTGCCCCTTATTGTCATAAAGCATGTAAAAACAGCTTGTATGCGTTAAAATAATGGTTAATATGCAGTTTGCATTTTCTTATGAGAGAATGATCCAAACCTGAATGTTATAGTGAAAATAGACTAACCTTTGTAAAATAACGCAATTTTGCCTATAAGGACTCATTTGCACGCAATTGTCGTGAAGCATGTAAAAACTGCTTGTCTGCGTGAAAATGATAGTAAATATGCAGTTTGCATTTTCTTATGAGAGAATGATCTAAACCTGAACGTTATAGTGTAAATAGACTAACCCTCATGAAATAAAGCAATTTTGCCTATAAATATTCATTTGCACCTAATTGTCGTAAAGCATGTGAAAACTGCTTGTCTGCGTTTAAATAATGGTTAATATGCAGTTTGCATTTTCTTATGAGAGAATAATCCAAACCTGAATGTTATAGTGTAAATGGACTAACCTTCATGAAATAAAGCAATTTTGCCTATAAGGACTCATTTGCCCTTAATTGTCATAAAGCATGTAAAAACTGCTTGTATGCGTTAAAATAATGGTTAATATGCAGTTTGCATTTTCTTATGAGGGAATGATCCAAACCTGAATGTTATAGTGTAAATAGACTTATCTTCATGAAATAAATCAATTTTGCCTATAAGGACTCATGTGCCCCTTATTGTCATAAAGCATGTAAAAACAGCTTGTATGCGTTAAAATAATGGTTAATATGCAGTTTGCATTTTCTTATGAGAGAATGATCCAAACCTGAATGTTATAGTGAAAATAGACTAACCTTTGTAAAATAACGCAATTTTGCCTATAAGGACTCATTTGCACGCAATTGTCGTGAAGCATTTAAACTGCTTGTCTGCGTGAAAATGATAGTAAATATGCAGTTTGCATTTTCTTATGAGAGAATGATCTAAACCTGAACGTTATAGTGTAAATAGACTAACCCTCATGAAATAAAGCAATTTTGCCTATAAATATTCATTTGCACCTAATTGTCGTGAAGCATGTAAAAACTGCTAGTCTGCGTAAAAATGATAGTAAATATGCAGTTTGCATTTTCTTATGAGAGAATGATCCAAACCTTAATGTTATAGTGTAAATAGACTTACCTTTGTAAAATAAAGCAATTTTGCTTATAAGGACTCATTTGCACGCAATTGTCGTGAAGCATGCAAAAACTGCTTGTCTGCGTTTAAATAATGGTTAATATGCAGTTTGCATTTTCTTATGAGAGACTGATCCAAACCTGAATGTTATAGTGAAAATAGACTAACCTTTGTAAAATAACGCAATTTTGCCTATAAGGACTTATTTGCACGCAATTGTCGTGAAGCATGTAAAAAGTAAAAACTGCTTGTCTGCGTGAAAATGATAGTAAATATGCAGTTTGCATTTTCATATGAGAGAATGATCCAAACCTGAATGTTATAGTGAAAATAGACTAACCTTTGTAAAATAACGCAATTTTGCCTATAAGGACTCATTTGCACGCAATTGTCGTGAAGCATGTAAAAACTGCTTGTCTGCGTTAAAATAATGGTTAATATGCAGTTTGCATTTTCTTATGAGAGAACGATCCAAACCTGAATGTTATAGTGTAAATAGACTTACCTTCATGAAATAAATCAATTTTGCCTATAAGTACTCATTTGCCCCTTATTGTCATAAAGCATGTAAAAACTGCTTGTATGCGTTAAAATAATGTATAATATGCAGTTTGCATTTTCTTATGAGAGAATGATCCAAACCTAAATGTTATAGTGAAAAAAGACTAACCTTTGTAAAATAAAGCAATTTTTCCTATAAGGACTCATTTGCACGCAATTGTCGTGAAGCATGCAAAAACTGCTTGTCTGCGTTTAAATAATGGTTAATATGCAGTTTGCATTTTCTTATGAGAGACTGATCCAAACCTGAATGTTATAGTGTAAAAAGACTTACCTTCATGAAATAAAGCAATTTTGCCTATAAGGACTCATTTGCCCTTAATTGTCATAAAGCATGTAAAAACTGCTTGTATGCGTTAAAATAATGGTTAATATGCAGTTTGCATTTTCTTATGAGAGAATGATCCAACCTGAATGTTATAGTGAAAGTAGACTTACCTTTGTGAAATAAAACAATTTTGCCTTTAAGGACTTATTTGCACCTAATTGTCGTAAACCATGTAAAAACTGCTTGTCTGCGTGAAAATGATAGTCAATATTCAGTTTGCATTTTCTTATGAGAGAATGATCCAAACCTGTTGGTTATAGTGTAAATAGACTTACCCTCACGAAATAAAGCAATTTTGCCTATAGGGATTCATTTGCACCTAATTGTCATAAAGCATGTAAAAACTGCTTGTATGCGTTAAAATAATAGTTAATATGCAGTTTGCATTTTCTTGTGAGAGAATGATCCAAACCTGAATGTTATAGTGTAAGTAAACTTACCTTTGTGAAATAAAGCAATTTTGCCTATAAGGACTCATTTGCACCTAATTGTCGTAAAGCATGTAAAAACTGCTTGTCTGCAATAAAATAATGGTTAATATGCAGTTTGCATTTTCTTATGAGAGAATAATCCAAACCTGAATGTTATAGAGTAAATGGACTAACCTTCATGAAATAAAGCAATTTTGCCTATAAGGACCCATGTGCCCCTAATTGTCATAAAGCATGTAAAAACTGCTTGTATGCGTTAAAATAATGGTTAATATGCAGTTTTCATTTTCTTATGAGAGAATGATCCAAACCTGAATGTTATAGTGTAAATAGACTTACCCTCATGAAATAAAGCAATTTTGCCTATAAGGACACATTTGCACCTAATTGTCATAAAGCATGTAAAAACTGCTTGTATGCGTTGAAATAATGGTTAATATGCAGTTTGCATTTTCTTAGGAGAGAATGATTTAAACCTGAATGTCATAGTGTAAATAGACTTACCCTCATGAAATAAAGCAATTTTGCTTATAAGGACTCATTTGCACCTAATTGTCGTAAAGCATGAAAAAACTGCTTGTCTGCGTTTAAATAATGGTTAATATGCAGTTTGCATTTTCTTATGAGAGAATGATCTAAACCTGAATGTTATAGTATAAATGGACTTACCTTCATGAAATAAAGCAATTTTGCCTATAAGGACTCATTTGCCCCTAATTGTCATAAAGCATGTAAAAACTGCTTGTATGCGTTAAAATAATGGTTAATATGCAGTTTGCATTTTCTTATGAGAGAATGATCCAAACCTGAATGTTAGAGTGTAAATAGACTTACCTTTGTAAAATAAAGCAATTTTGCCTATGACGACTCATTTGCACGCAATTGTCGTGAAGCATGTAAAAACTGCTAGTCTGCGTAAAAATGATAGTAAATATGCAGTTTGCATTTTCTTATGAGAGAATGATCCAAACCTTAATGTTATAGTGTAAATAGACTTACCTTTGTAAAATAAAGCAATTTTGCTTATAAGGACTCATTTGCACGCAATTGTCGTGAAGCATATAAAAACTGCTTGTCTGCGTTAAAATAATGGTTAATATGCAGTTTGCATTTTCTTATGAGAGAATGATCCAAACCTGAATGTTATAGTGTAAATGGACTTACCTTTGTAAAATAAAGCAATTTTGCCTATAAGGACTTATTTGCACGCAATTGTCGTGAAGCATGTAAAAAGTAAAAACTGCTTGTCTGCGTGAAAATGATAGTAAATATGCAGTTTGCATTTTCATATGAGAGAATGATCCAAACCTGAATGTTATAGTGAAAATAGACTAACCTTTGTAATGTAACGCAATTTTGCCTATAAGGACTCATTTGCACGCAATTGTCGTGAAGCATGTAAAAACTGCTTGTCTGCGTTAAAATAATGGTTAATATGCAGTTTGCATTTTCTTATGAGAGAATGATCCAAACCTGAATGTTATAGTGAAAATAGACTAACCTTTGTAAAATAACGCAATTTTGCCTATAAGGACTCATTTGCACGCAATTGTCGTGAAGCATGTAAAAACTGCTTGTCTGCGTGAAAATGATAGTAAATATGCAGTTTGCATTTTCTTATGAGAGAATGATCCAAACCTGAACGTTATAGTGTAAATAGACTTACCCTCATGAAATAAAGCAATTTTGCCTATAAAGATTCATTTGCACCTAATTGTCGTAAAGCATGTGAAAACTGCTTGTCTGCGTTTAAATAATGGTTAATATGCAGTTTGCATTTTCTTATGAGAGAATGATCCAAACCTGAATGTTATAGTGTAAATAGACTTACCTTTGTAAAATAAAGCAATTTTGCCTATAAGGACTCATTTGCACGCAATTGTCGTGAACAATGTAAAAACTGCTTGTCTGCGTGAAAATGATAGTAAATATGCAGTTTGCATTTTCTTATGAGAGAATGATCCAAACCTGAACGTTATAGTGTAAATAGACTTACCCTCATGAAATAAAGCAATTTTGCCTATAAAGATTCATTTGCACCTAATTGTCGTAAAGCATGTGAAAACTGCTTGTCTGCGTTTAAATAATGGTTAATATGCAGTTTGCATTTTCTTATGAGGGAATGATCCAAACCTGAATGTTATAGTGTAAATAGACTTATCTTCATGAAATAAATCAATTTTGCCTATAAGGACTCATTTGCCCCTTATTGTCATAAAGCATATAAAAACAGCTTGTATGCGTTAAAATAATGGTTAATATGCAGTTTGCATTTTCTTATGAGAGAATGATCCAAACCTGAATGTTATAGTGAAAATAGACTAACCTTTGTAAAATAACGCAATTTTGCCTATAAGGACTCATTTGCACGCAATTGTCGTGAAGCATGTAAAAACTGCTTGTCTGCGTGAAAATGATAGTAAATATGCAGTTTGCATTTTCTTATGAGAGAATGATCCAAACCTGAACGTTATAGTGTAAATAGACTTACCATCATGAAATAAAGCAATTTTGACTATAAATATTCATTTGCACCTAATTGTCGTAAAGCATGTGAAAACTGCTTGTCTGCGTTTAAATAATGGTTAATACGCAGTTTGCATTTTCTTATGAGAGAATGATCCAAACCTGAATGTTATAGTGTAAATAGACATACCCTCATGAAATAATGCACTTTTGCCTATAAGGCCTCATTTGCACCTAATTGTCGTAAAGCATGTAAAAACTGCTTGTCAGCGTTAAAATAATGGTTAATATGCTGTTTGCATTTTCTTATGAGAGAATGATCCAAACCTGAATGTTATAGTGTAAATAGACTTACCTTAATGAAATAAAGCAATTTTGCCTATAAGGACTCATTTGCCCCTAATTGTCATAAAGCATGTAAAAACTGCTTGTATGCGTTAAAATAATGGTTAATATGCAGTTTGCATTTTCTTATGAGAGAATGATCCAAACCTGAATGTTATAGTGTAAATAGACTGACCCTCATGAAATAAAGCAATTTTGCCTATAAGGACTCATTTGCACCTAATTGTCATAAAGCATGTAAAAACTGCTTGTCTGCGTGAAAATGATAGTAAATATGCAGTTTGCATTTTCTTATGATAGAATGATCCAAACCTGAATGTTATAGTGTAAATAGACTTACCCTCATGAAATAAAGCAATTTTTGCCTATAAAGACTCATTTGCACCTAATTGTCGTAAAGCATGTAAAAACTGCTTGTCTGCGTTTAAATAATGGTTAATATGCAGTTTGCATTTTCTTATGAGAGAAAGATCCAAACCTGAATGTTATAGTGTAAATAGACTTACCTTCATGAAATAAAGCAATTTTGCCTATAAGGACCCATTTTCCCCTAATTGTCATAAAGCATGTAAAAACTGCTTGTATGCGTTAAAATAATGGTTAATATGCAGTTTGCATTTTCTTATGAGAGAATAATCCAAACCTGAATATTATAGTGTAAATAGACTTACCCTCATGAAATAAAGCAATTTTGCTTATAAGGGCTCATTTGCACGCAATTGTCGTGAAGCATGTAAAAACTGCTTGTATGCGTTAAAATAATGGTTAATATGCAGTTTGCATTTACTTATGAGAGAAAGATCCAAACCTCAATGGTATAGTGTAAATAGACTTACCTTTGAAAAATAAAGCAATTTTGCCTATAAGGACTCATTTGCACGCAATTGTCGTGAAGCATGTAAAAACTGCTTGTCTGCGTTAAAATAATGGTTAATATGCAGTTTGCAATTTCTTATGAGAGAATGATCCAAACCTGATTGTTATAGTGAAAGTAGACTTACCTTTGTGATATAAAACAATTTTGCCTTTAAGGACTTATTTGCACCTAATTGTCGTAAAACATGTAAAAACTGCTTGTCTGCGTGAAAATGATAATAAATATTCAGTTTGCATTTTCTTATGAGAGAATGATCCAAACCTGAATGTTATAGTGTAAATAGACTTACCCTCATGAAATAAAGCAATTTTGCCTGTAAAGACTCATTTGCACCTAATTGTCATAAAGCATGTAAAAACTGCTTGTCTGCGTTTAAATAATGGTTAAAATGCAGTTTGCATTTTCTTATGAGAGAATGATCTAAACCTGAATGTTATAGTGTATATAGACTTACCTTCATGAAATAAAGCAATTTTGCCTATAAGGACTCATTTGCCCCTAATTGTCATAAAACATGTAAAAACTGCTTGTATGCGTTAAAATAATAGTTAATATGCAGTTTGCATTTTCTTATGAGAGAATGATCCAAACCTGAATGTTATAGTGTAAATAGACTAACCTTTGTAAAATAAAGAATTTTGCCTATAAGGACTCATTTGCACCTAATTGTCGTAAAGCATGTAAAACTGCTTGTCTGCGTTAAAATAATGGTTAATATGCAGTTTGCATTTTCTTATGAGAGAATGATCCAAACCTAAATGTTATAGTGTAAATAGACTTACCCTCATGAAATAAAGCAATTTTGCTTATAAGGACTTATTTGCACCTAATTGTCATAAAGCATGTAAAAACTGCTTGTCAGCTTTCAAATAATTGTTAATATGCAGTTTGCATTTTTTTATGAGAGAATGATCCAAACCTGAATGTTATAGTGTAAATAGACTTACCTTCATGAAATAAAGCAATTTTGCCTATAAGGACTCATTTGCCCCTAATTGTCATAAAGCATGTAAAACTGCTTGTCTGCAATAAAATAAAATAGCTAATATGCAGATTGCATTTTCTTATGAGAGAATGATCCAAACCTAAATGTTATAGTGTAAATAGACTTACCCTCATGAAATAAAGCAATTTTGCTTATAAGGACTCATTTGCACCTAATTGTCATAAAGCATGTAAAAACTGCTTGTCAGCTTTCAAATAATTGTTAATATGCAGTTTGCATTTTTTTATGAGAGAATGATCCAAACCTGAATGTTATAGTGTAAATAGACTTACCTTCATGAAATAAAGCAATTTTGCCTATAAGGACTCATTTGCCCCTAATTGTCATAAAGCATGTAAAAACTGCTTGTATGCGTTAAAATAATAGCTAATATGCAGATTGCATTTTCTTATGCGAGAATGATCCAAAACTGAATGTTATAGTGTAAATAGATTTACCCTTATGAAATAAAGCAATTTTGCCTATAAGGACTCATTTGCACGCAATTGTCGTGTAGCATGTAAAAACTGCTTGTCTGCGTTAAAATAATGGTTAATATGCAGTTTGCATTTTCTTATGAGAGAATAATCCAAACCTGAATGTTATAGTGTAAATAGACTAACCTTCATGAAATAAAGCAATTTTGCCTATAAGGACCCATTTGCCCCTAATTGTCATAAAGCATGTAAAGACTGCTTGTATCCGTTAAAATAATAGTTAATATGCTGTTTGCATTTTCTTATGAGAGAATGATCCAAACCTGAATGTTATAGTGTAAATAGACTAACCCTCATGAAATAAAGCAATTTTGCCTATAAGGACTCATTTGCACCTAATTGTCATATAGCTTGTAAAAACTGCTTGTATGCGTTAAAATAATAGTTAATATGCAGTTTGCATTTTCTTATGAGAGAATGATCCAAACCTGAATGTTATAGTGAAAGTAGACTTACCTTTGTGAAATAAAACAATTTTGCCTTTAAGCACTTATTTGCACCTAATTGTCGTAAACCATGTAAAAACTGCTTGTCTGCGTGAAAATGATAGTCAATATTCAGTTTGCATTTTCTTATGAGAGAATGATCCAAACCTAAATGTTATAGTGTAAATAGATTTACCCTTATGAAATAAAGCAATTTTGCCTATAAGGACTCATTTGCACCTAATTGTCATAAAGCATGTAAAAACTGCTTGTCTGCGTGAAAATGATAGTAAATATGCAGTTTGCATTTTCTTATGATAGAATGATCCAAACCTGAATGTTATAGTGTAAATAGACTTACCCTCATGAAATAAAGCAATTTTGCCTATAAAGACTCATTTGCACCTAATTGTCGTAAAGCATGTAAAAACTGCTTGTCTGCGTTTAAATAATGGTTAATATGCAGTTTGCATTTTCTTATGAGAGAATGATCCAAACCTGAATATTATAGTGTAAATAGACTTACCCTCATGAAATAAAGCAATTTTGCTTATAAGGACTCATTTGCACGCAATTGTCGTGAAGCATGTAAAAACTGCTTGTATGCGTTAAAATAATGGTTAATATGCAGTTTGCATTTACTTATGAGAGAAAGATCCAAACCTCAATGGTATAGTGTAAATAGACTTACCTTTGTAAAATAAAGCAATTTTGTCTATAAGGACTCATTTGCACGCAATTGTCGTGAAGCATGTAAAAACTGCTTGTCTGCGTTAAAATAATGGTTAATATGCAGTTTGCAATTTCTTATGAGAGAATGATCCAAACCTGATTGTTATAGTGAAAGTAGACTTACCTTTGTGAAATAAAACAATTTTGCCTTTAAAGACTTATTTGCACCTAATTGTCGTAAAACATGTAAAAACTGTTTGTCTGCGTGAAAATGATAGTAATTATTCAGTTTGCATTATCTTATGAGAGAATGATCCAAACCTGAATGTTATAGTGTAAATAGACTTACCCTCATGAAATAAAGCAATTTTGCCTGTAAAGACTCATTTGCACCTAATTGTCATAAAGCATGTAAAAACTGCTTGTCTGCGTTTAAATAATGGTTAAAATGCAGTTTGCATTTTCTTATGAGAGAATGATCTAAACCTGAATGTTATAGTGTAAATAGACTTACCTTCATGAAATAAAGCAATTTTGCCTATAAGGACTCATTTGCCCCTAATTGTCATAAAACATGTAAAAACTGCTTGTATGCGTTAAAATAATAGTTAATATGCAGTTTGCATTTTCTTATGAGAGAATGATCCAAACCTGAATGTTATAGTGTAAATAGACTAACCTTTGTAAAATAAAGAATTTTGCCTATAAGGACTCATTTGCACCTAATTGTCGTAAAGCATGTAAAACTGCTTGTCTTCGTTAAAATAATGGTTAATATGCAGTTTGCATTTTCTTATGAGAGAATGATCCAAACCTGAATGTTATAGTGTAAATAGACTTACCCTCATGAAATAATGCAATTTTGCTTATAAGGACTCATTTGCACCTAATTGTCATAAAGCATGTAAAAACTGCTTGTCAGCTTTCAAATAATTGTTAATATGCAGTTTGCATTTTTTTATGAGAGAATGATCCAAACCTGAATGTTATAGTGTAAATAGACTTACCTTCATGAAATAAAGCAATTTTGCCTATAAGGACTCATTTGCCCCTAATTGTCATAAAGCATGTAAAAACTGCTTGTATGCGTTAAAATAATAGCTAATATGCAGATTGCATTTTCTTATGAGAGAATGATCCAAAACTGAATGTTATAGTGTAAATAGACTTACCTTTGTAAAATAAAGCAATTTTGCCTCTAAGGACTCATTTGCACGCAATTGTCGTGAAGCATGTAAAAACTGCTTGTCTGCGTTAAAATAATGGTTAATATTCAGTTTGCATTTTCTTATGAGAGAATGATCCAAACCTGAATGTTATAGTGTAAATAGACTTACCCTCATGAAATAATGCAATTTTGCCTATAAGGACTCATTTGCACCTAATTGTCATAAAGCATGTAAAAACTGCTTGACTGCGTGAAAATGATAGTAAATATGCAGTTTGCATTTTCTTATGATAGAATGATCCAAACCTGGATGTTATAGTGTAAATAGACTTACCCTTATGAAATAAAGCAATTTTGCCTATAAGGACTCACTTGCACCTAATTGTCATAAAGCATGTAAAGACTGCTTGTATCCGTTAAAATAATGGTTAATATGCAGTTTGCATTTTCTTATGAGAGAATGATCCAAACCTGAATGTTATAGTGTAAATAGACTAACCCTCATGAAATAAAGCAATTTTGCCTATAAGGACTCATTTGCACCTAATTGTCATATAGCTTGTAAAAACTGCTTGTATGCGTTAAAATAATAGTTAATATGCAGTTTGCATTTTCTTATGAGAGAATGATCCAAACCTGAATGTTATAGTTTAGTTAAACTTACCTTTGTAAAATAAAGCAATTTTGCCTATAAGGACTCATTTGCACCTAATTGTCGTAAAGCATGTAAAAACTGCTTGTCAGCGTTAAAATAATGGTTAATATGCAGTTTGCATTTTCTTATGAGAGAATGATCCAAACCTGAATGTTATAGTGAAAGTAGACTTGCCTTTGTGAAATAAAACAATTTTGCCTTTAAGCACTTATTTGCACCTAATTGTCGTAAACCATGTAAAAACTGCTTGTCTGCGTGAAAATGATAGTTAATATTCAGTTTGCATTTTCTTATGAGTGAATGATCCAAACCTAAATGTTATAGTGTAAATAGATTTACCCTTATGAAATAAAGCAATTTTGCCTATAAGGACTCATTTGCACCTAATTGTCATAAAGCATGTAAAAACTGCTTGACTGCGTGAAAATGATAGTAAATATGCAGTTTGCATTTTCTTATGATAGAATGATCCAAACCTGGATGTTATAGTGTAAATAGACTTACCCTCATGAAATAAAGCAATTTTGCCTATAAAGACTCATTTGCACCTAATTGTCGTAAAGCATGTAAAAACTGCTTGTCTGCGTTTAAATAATGGTTAATATGCAGATTGCATTTTCTTATGAGAGAATGATCCAAACCTAAATGTTATAGTGTAAATAGACTTACCCTCATGAAATAAAGCAATTTTGCTTATAAGGACTCATTTGCACCTAATTGTCATAAAGCATGTAAAAACTGCTTGTCAGCTTTCAAATAATTGTTAATATGCAGTTTGCATTTTTTTATGAGAGAATGACCCAAACCTGAATGTTATAGTGTAAATAGACTTACCTTCATAAAATAAAGCAATTTTGCCTATAAGGACTCATTTGCCCCTAATTGTCATAAAGCATGTAAAAACTGCTTGTATGCGTTAAAATAATGGTTAATATGCAGTTTGCATTTTCTTATGAGAGAATGATCCAAACCTGAATGTTATAGTGTAAATAGACCAACCTTTGTAAAATAAAGCAATTTTGCCTATAAGGACTCATTTGCACGAAATTGTCGTGAAGCATGTAAAAACTGCTTGTCTGCGTTTAAATAATGGTTAATATGCAGTTTGCATTTTCTTATGAGAGAAAGATCCAAACCTGAATGTTATAGTGTAAATAGACTTACCTTCATGAAATAAGCAATTTTGCCTATAAGGACCCATTTTCCCCTAATTGTCATAAAGCATGTAAAAACTGCTTGTATGCGTTAAAATAATGGTTAATATGCAGTTTGCATTTTCTTATGAGAGAATGATCCAAACCTGAATATTATAGTGTAAATAGACTTACCCTCATGAAATAAAGCAATTTTGCTTATAAGGACTCATTTGCACCTAATTGTCATAAAGCATGTAAAAACTGCTTGTCTGCGTTAAAATAATGGTTAATATGCAGTTTGCATTTTCTTATGAGAGAATGATCCAAACCTGAATGTTATAGTGTAAATAGACCAACCTTTGTAAAATAAAGCAATTTTGCCTATAAGGACTCATTTGCACGCAATTGTCGTGAAGCATGTAAAAACTGCTTGTCTGCGTGAAAATGATAGTAAATATGCAGTTTGCATTTTCTTATGAGAGAATGATCCAAACCTGAATGTTATAGTGTAAATAGACTAACCCTCATGAAATAAAGCAATTTTGCCTATAAGGACTCATTTGCACCTAATTGTCATATAGCTTGTAAAAACTGCTTGTATGCGTTAAAATAATAGTTAATATGCAGTTTGCATTTTCTTATGAGAGAATGATCCAAACCTGAATGTTATAGTTTAGTTAAACTTACCTTTGTAAAATAAAGCAATTTTGCCTATAAGGACTCATTTGCACCTAATTGTCGTAAAGCATGTAAAAACTGCTTGTCAGCGTTAAAATAATGGTTAATATGCAGTTTGCATTTTCTTATGAGAGAATGATCCAAACCTGAATGTTATAGTGAAAGTAGACTTACCTTTGTGAAATAAAACAATTTGGCCTTTAAGCACTTATTTGCACCTAATTGTCGTAAACCATGTAAAAACTGCTTGTCTGCGTGAAAATGATAGTTAATATTCAGTTTGCATTTTCTTATGAGTGAATGATCCAAACCTAAATGTTATAGTGTAAATAGATTTACCCTTATGAAATAAAGCAATTTTGCCTATAAGGACTCATTTGCACCTAATTGTCATAAAGCATGTAAAAACTGCTTGACTGCGTGAAAATGATAGTAAATATGCAGTTTGCATTTTCTTATGATAGAATGATCCAAACCTGGATGTTATAGTGTAAATAGACTTACCCTCATGAAATAAAGCAATTTTGCCTATAAAGACTCATTTGCACCTAATTGTCGTAAAGCATGTAAAAACTGCTTGTCTGCGTTTAAATAATGGTTAATATGCAGATTGCATTTTCTTATGAGAGAATGATCCAAACCTAAATGTTATAGTGTAAATAGACTTACCCTCATGAAATAAAGCAATTTTGCTTATAAGGACTCATTTGCACCTAATTGTCATAAAGCATGTAAAAACTGCTTGTCAGCTTTCAAATAATTGTTAATATGCAGTTTGCATTTTTTTATGAGAGAATGATCCAAACCTGAATGTTATAGTGTAAATAGACTTACCTTCATAAAATAAAGCAATTTTGCCTATAAGGACTCATTTGCCCCTAATTGTCATAAAGCATGTAAAAACTGCTTGTATGCGTTAAAATAATGGTTAATATGCAGTTTGCATTTTCTTATGAGAGAATGATCCAAACCTGAATGTTATAGTGTAAATAGACCAACCTTTGTAAAATAAAGCAATTTTGCCTATAAGGACTCATTTGCACGAAATTGTCGTGAAGCATGTAAAAACTGCTTGTCTGCGTTTAAATAATGGTTAATATGCAGTTTGCATTTTCTTATGAGAGAAAGATCCAAACCTGAATGTTATAGTGTAAATAGACTTACCTTCATGAAATAAGCAATTTTGCCTATAAGGACCCATTTTCCCCTAATTGTCATAAAGCATGTAAAAACTGCTTGTATGCGTTAAAATAATGGTTAATATGCAGTTTGCATTTTCTTATGAGAGAATGATCCAAACCTGAATATTATAGTGTAAATAGACTTACCCTCATGAAATAAAGCAATTTTGCTTATAAGGACTCATTTGCACCTAATTGTCATAAAGCATGTAAAAACTGCTTGTCTGCGTTAAAATAATGGTTAATATGCAGTTTGCATTTTCTTATGAGAGAATGATCCAAACCTGAATGTTATAGTGTAAATAGACCAACCTTTGTAAAATAAAGCAATTTTGCCTATAAGGACTCATTTGCACGCAATTGTCGTAAAGCATGTGAAAACTGCTTGTCTGCGTGAAAATGATAGTAAATATGCAGTTTGCATTTTCTTATGAGAGAATGATCCAAACCTGAATGTTATAGTGTAAATAGACTAACCCTCATGAAATAAAGCAATTTTGCCTATAAGGACTCATTTGCACCTAATTGTCATATAGCTTGTAAAAACTGCTTGTATGCGTTAAAATAATAGTTAATATGCAGTTTGCATTTTCTTATGAGAGAATGATCCAAACCTGAATGTTATAGTTTAGTTAAACTTACCTTTGTAAAATAAAGCAATTTTGCCTATAAGGACTCATTTGCACCTAATTGTCGTAAAGCATGTAAAAACTGCTTGTCAGCGTTAAAATAATGGTTAATATGCAGTTTGCATTTTCTTATGAGAGAATGATCCAAACCTGAATGTTATAGTGAAAGTAGACTTACCTTTGTGAAATAAAACAATTTGGCCTTTAAGCACTTATTTGCACCTAATTGTCGTAAACCATGTAAAAACTGCTTGTCTGCGTGAAAATGATAGTTAATATTCAGTTTGCATTTTCTTATGAGAGAATGATCCAAACCTAAATGTTATTGTGTAAATAGATTTACCCTTATGAAATAAAGCAATTTTGCCTATAAGGACTCATTTGCACCTAATTGTCATAAAGCATGTAAAAACTGCTTGACTGCGTGAAAATAATAGTAAATATGCAGTTTGCATTTTCTTATGATAGAATGATCCAAACCTGAATGTTATAGTGTAAATAGACTTACCCTCATGAAATAAAGCAATTTTGCCTATAAAGACTCATTTGCACCTAATTGTCGTAAAGCATGTAAAAACTGCTTGTCTGCGTTTAAATAATGGTTAATATGCAGTTTGCATTTTCTTATGAGAGAAAGATCCAAACCTGAATGTTATAGTGTAAATAGACTTACCTTCATGAAATAAAGCAATTTTGCCTATAAGGACCCATTTTCCCCTAATTGTCATAAAGCATGTAAAAACTGCTTGTATGCGTTAAAATAATGGTTAATATGCAGTTTGCATTTTCTTATGAGAGAATGATCCAAACCTGAATATTATAGTGTAAATAGACTTACCCTCATGAAATAAAGCAATTTTGCTTATAAGGACTCATTTGCACCTAATTGTCATAAAGCATGTAAAAACTGCTTGTCTGCGTTAAAATAATGGTTAATATGCAGTTTGCATTTTCTTATGAGAGAATGATCCAAACCTGAATGTTATAGTGTAAATAGACCAACCTTTGTAAAATAAAGCAATTTTGCCTATAAGGACTCATTTGCACGCAATTGTCGTGAAGCATGTAAAAACTGCTTGTCTGCGTGAAAATGATAGTAAATATGCAGTTTGCATTTTCTTATGAGAGAATGATCCAAACCTGAATGTTATAGTGTAAATAGACTAACCTTCATGAAATAAAGCAATTTTGCCTATAAGGACTCATTTGCCCCTAATTGTCATAAAGCATGTAAAAACTGCTTGTATGCGTTAAAATAATGGTTAATATGCAGTTTGCATTTTCTTATGAGAGAATGATCCAAACCTGAATGTTATAGTGTAAATAGACTTACCTTTGTAAAATAAAGAATTTTGCCTATAAGGACTCATTTGCACGCAATTGTCGTCAAGCATGTAAAAACTGCTTGTCTGCGTTAAAATAATGGTTAATATGCAGTTTGCATTTTCTTATGAGAGAATGATCCAAACCTGAATAGTATAGTGAAAGCAGACTTACCTTTGTGAAATAAAACAATTTTGCCTTTAAGGACTTATTTGCACCTAATTGTCGTAAACCATGTAAAAACTGCTTGTCTGCGTGAAAATGATAGTCAATATTCAGTTTGCATTTTCTTATGAGAGAATGATCCAAACCTGAAGGTTATAGTGTAAGTAAACTTACCTTTGTAAAATAAAGCAATTTTGCATATAAGGACTCATTTGCACCTAATTGTCATAAAGCATGTAAAAACTGCTTGTATGCGTTAAAATAATGGTTAATATGCAGTTTGCATTTTCTTATGAGAGAATGATCCAAACCTTAATGTTATAGTGTAAAATGTAAATAGACTTACCTTTGTAAAATAAAGCAATTTTGCCTATAAGGACTCATTTGCACGCAATTGTCGTGAAGCATGTAAAAACTGCTTTTCTGCGTGAAAATGATAAAAAATATGCAGTTTGCATTTTCTTATGAGAGAATGATCCAAACCTGAATGTTATAGTGTAAATAGACTTACCTTTGTAAAATAAAGCAATTTTGCCTATAAAGACTCATTTGCACGCAATTGTCGTAAAGCATGTAAAAACTGCTTGTCTGTGTTAAAATAATGGTTAATATGCAGTTTGCATTTTCTTATGAGAGAATGATCCAAAAATGAATGTTATAGTGTAAATAGACTTACCTTCATGAAATAAAGCAATTTGGCCTATAAGGACTCATTTGCCCCTAATTGTCATAAAGCATGTAAAAACTGCTTGTCAGCGTTAAAATAATGGTTAATATGCAGTTTGCATTTTTTTATAAGAGAATGATCCAAACCCGAATGTTATAGTGAAAGTAGACTTACCTTTGTGGAATAAAACAATTTTGCCTTTAAGGATTTATTTCCACCCAATTGTCGTAAAACATGTGAAAACTGCTTGTCTGCGTGAAAATGATAGTAAATATGCAGTTTGCATTTTCTTATGAGAGAATGATCCAAACCTGAATGTTATAGTGTAAATAGACTTACCCTCATGAAATAAAGCACTTTTGCCTATAAGGACCCATTTGAACCTAATTGTCGTAAAGCATGTAAAAACTGCTTGTCAGCGTTAAAATAATGGTTAATATGCAGTTTGCATTATCTTATGAGAGAATGATCCAAACCTGAATGTTATAGTGTAAATAGACTTACCTTTGTAAAATAAAGCAATTTTGCCTATAAGGACTTATTTGCACGCAATTGTCGTGAAGCATGTAAAAAGTAAAAACTGCTTGTCTGCGTGAAAATGATAGTAAATATGCAGTTTGCATTTTCTTATGAGAGAATGATCCAAACCTGAATGTTATAGTGTAAATAGACTTACCTTTGTAAAATAAAGCAATTTTGCCCATAAGGACTCATTTGCACGCAATTGTCGTGAAGCATGTAAAAACTGCTTGTCTGCGTTAAAATAATGGTTAATATGCAGTTTGCATTTTCTTATGAGAGAATGATCCAAACCTGAATGTTATAGTGAAAGTAGACTTACCTTTGTGAAATTAAACAATTTTGCCTTTAAAGACTTACTTCTACCTAATTGTCGTAAAACATGTGAAAACTGCTTGTCTGCGTGAAAATGATAGTAAATATGCAGTTTGCATTTTCTTATGAGAGAATGATCCAAACCTGAATGTTATAGTGTAAATAGAGTTACCCTCATGAAATAAAGCTTTTTTGCCTATAAGGACTCATTTGCACGCAATTGTCGTAAAACATGTAAAAACTGCTTGTCAGCGTTTAAATAACGGTTAATATGCAGTTTGCATTTTTTTATGTGAGAGAGATTCAAACCTGAATGTTATAGTGTAAATAGACTTACCTTAATGAAATAAAGCAATTTTGCCCCTAAGGACTCATTTGCCCCTAATTGTCATAAAGCATGTAAAAACTGCTTGTATGCGTTAAAATAATGGTTAATATGCAGTTTGCATTTTCTTATGAGAGAATGATACAAACCTGAATGTTATAGTGAAAATAGACTTAACTTTTTAAAATAACGCAATTTTGCCTATAAGGACTCATTTGCACGCAATTGTCGTGAAGCATGTAAAAACTGCTTGTCTGCGTTAAAATAATGGTTAATATGCAGTTTGCATTTTCTTATGAGAGAAAGATCCAAACCTGAATGGTATAGTGTAAATAGACTTACCTTTGTAAAATAAAGAATTTTGCCTATAAGGACTCATTAGCACGCAATTGTCGTGAAGCATGTAAAAACTGCTTGTCTGCGTTAAAAAATGGTTAATATGCAGTTCGCATTTTCTTATGAGAGAATGATCCAAACCTGATTTTTATAGTGAAAGTAGACTTACCTTTGTGAAATAAAACAATTTTGCCTTTAAGGACTTATTTGCACCTAATTGTTGTAAAACATGTAAAAACTGCTTGTCTGCGTGAAAATGATAGTAAATATGCTGTTTGCATTTTCTTATGAGAGAATGATCCAAACCTGAATGTTATAGTGTAAATAGACTTACCCTCATGAAATAAAGCAATTTTGCCTATAAAGACTCAATTATACCTAATTGTCATAAAGCATGTAAAAACTGCTTGTCTGCGTTAAAATAATGGTTAAAATGCAGTTTGCATTTTCTTATGAGAGAATGATCCAAACCTGAATGTTATAGTGTAAATAGACTTACCTTCATGAAATAAAGCAATTTTGCCTATAAGGACTCATTTGCCCCTAATTGTCATAAAACATGTAAAAACTGCTTGTATGCGTTAAAATAATAGTTAATATGCAGTTTGCATTTTCTTATGAGAGAATGATCCAAACCTGAATGTTATAGTGTAAATAGACTAACCTTTGTAAAATAAAGAATTTTGCCTATAAGGACTCATTTGCACGCAATTGTCGTGAAGCATGTAAAAACTGCTTGTCTACGTTAAAATAATGGTTAATATGCAGTTTGCATTTTCTTATGAGAGAATGATCCAAACCTGAATTTTATAGTGAAAGTAGACTTACCTTTGTGAAATAAAACAATTTTGCCTTTAAGGACTTATTTCCACCTAATTGTCGTAAAACATGTGAAAACTGCTTGTCTGCGTGAAAATGATAGTAAATATGCAGTTTGCATTTTCTTATGAGAGAATGATCCAAACCTGAATGTTATAGTGTAAATAGACTTACCTTCATGAAATAAAGCAATTTTGCCTATAAGGACTCATTTGCACGCAATTGTCGTGAAGCATGTAAAAACTGTTTGTCTGCGTGAAAATGATAGTAAATATGCAGTTTGCATTTTCTTATGAGAGAATGATCCAAACCTGAATGTTATAGTCTAAATAGACTTACCCTCATGAAATAAAGCAATTTTGCCTATAAAGACTCATTTGCACCTAATTGTCGTAAAGCATGTAAAAACTGCTTGTCTGCGTTTAAATAATGGTTAATATGCAGTTTGCATTTTCTTATGAGAGAAAGATCCAAACCTGAATTTCTAGCAAACAAAAAAAACCTCTATATTGAATGTAATGTATTCTTTTTAAAATTTGAATATTTTATTGAGATATTGTCATTAGCTATAGATATTTTATGGATTTCTAGAAAAAAAAGAATTCCTTTTCAAAAATATTTTCAAAAAAGATATGGATATTGTACGATATGAAATTTTTTGGTGGAGATTGTTCACTTTGGAAATGAAATAACGCTTTTAATTCAGGTAAACACATTTTTATTTCGTCTTTACTAACAAACATTATTAGTAGGTCAGACTCAGTTACCTAACATAAACGAAAACGTTTTTTCCAATCATATAAAGTTTAAATAAAACATTGTTCACATAACATTATGAAAACTATATAACTAGGTAACTGGATTAAATAATCGCAAAAATTAAACTGTTAAGCTACACTCTTCTTCCTCTGCTTCGCATATTAACGTGTTCTCAGTATCTTCGTCTTGACATCCTTCTTCCAGCACAAATTTATAAAACTGTAATCTAGGGTCACTTTTCCACTCCTCTCCATAATGTGAAATAAGTAGATTATTGACATCATTTTTTTTATTTTCGCCTACTGAATTCTTCTTGGTAATTATGGATGGATCCATATTAGGGATGCTTTTACCTTTTTTTGTAATGGATTTTCCCATCCCTAGATCAGATCTATAGTTTCTTTCTCCCCGGACTATTACTACCCCCTTTGAATTCTTATTAAGTATCATTCTTTTCATTTTAGAAAAAGCAAAGTGCCTCTGACCCGGCGACTTTATAAATTTACTTGTTTCTTCCTTCCAGTTATTAATTTTAACGTCTTCTCCTACCTTAAGCACAGTTGCATACCTCGAGAAAATATTTATATATTCGTCTGGCTCTAAAATGATCTCTTTTTTACGAATATCTCGTTCTATGTGACCAAACACTCTGTCCGGAGGTATAAATGAATGTCCTCTCACTGGAAAAATAACTTCAATGTTCGTTATTTGGTTTTGCTTAGAGAGCCAGTTGCAACACATTGTGATAAGGGTTGTATTTTTATTTTGTCCCCCGCATCCATCACACATCAGTCTAATAGTCTGAATATCGGTAAAGTCAGACGTATTCAAGATGTGGTGAATGCAGGAGGCAATCTCATTTGATCCCTTGCTGTACTCATTTTCGGTCCAACAAAAACTTGTAACTGTGGAACTGTTTAGTTTAGTTTTCGAAGTGCCTCTAACAACAGTAAAATTATATATATAAAACTGTCTAGAGTAGTACGCTTGCTGATCTGGAACTTTGGGCAGCACCTGATTTTTTTGACAGTCGAATGAAAAAATTGCCACGCCATCCTCTGCTTTTCTTAGAAGGCTAAAATATGCTTGAGCTCTCATTTTGTGTACTCTCTTCTCTGTCATTAGGTTAGTTTTAATATTTTCATCGTTGCAGCTTTTAATCTTTTCTGTCAACTGCAGACATGTAGAACATACATCTGTGCGTGGAGTTCCAAATCCCAAATTATATTGTGTGTTAAAAACATGTCTAAAGTAACTTTTTTTCACTAGTTGCTCCTTATTCTCATTTTGGTACATGATCCACATTTTTTTGATCATTCTCTCATAAGAAAATGCAAACTGCATATTAACCATTATTTTAACGCATACAAGCAGTTTTTACAATCTTTATGACAATTAGGGGCAAATGGGTCCTTATAGGCAAAATTGCTTTATTTCATGAAGGTTAGTCTATTTACACTATAACATTCAGGTTTGGATCTTTCTCTCATAAGAAAATGCAAACTGCATATTAACCATTATTTAAACGCAGACAAGCAGTTTTTACATGCTTTACGACAATTAGGTGCAAATGAGTCTTTATAGGCTAAATTGCTTTATTTCATGAGTGTAAGTCTATTAAATTACACTATAACATTCAGCTTTGGATCATTCTCTCATAAGAAAATGCAAACTGCATATTAACCATTATTTTAACGCAGAAAAGCAGTTTTTACATGCTTCACGACAATTGCGTGCAAATGAGTCCTTATAGGCAAAAGTGCTTTATTTCATGAGGGTAAGTCTATTTACACTATAACATTCAGGTTTGATCATTCTCTCATAAGAAAATGCAAACTGCATATTAACCATTATTTTAACGCATACAAGCAGTTTTTACAATCTTTATGACAATTAGGGGCAAATGGGTCCTTATAGGCAAAAGTGCTTTATTTCATGAGGGTAAGTCTATTTACACTATAACATTCAGGTTTGATCATTCTCTCATAAGAAAATGCAAACTGCATATTAACCATTATTTTAACGCATACAAGCAGTTTTTACATGCTTTATGACAATTAGGTGCAAATAAGTCCTTATAGGCAAAATTTCTTTATTTCATTAGGGTAAGTCTATTTACACTATAATATTCAGGTTTCGATCATTCTTTCATAAGAAAATGCAAACTGCATATTAACCATTATTTTAACGCATACAAGCAGTTTTTACATGCTTTATTACAATTAGGGGCAAATGAGTCCTTATAGGCAAAATTGCTTTATTTCATGAAGGTAAGTCTATTTACACTATAACATTCAGGTTTGGATCTTTCTCTCATAAGAAAATGCAAACTGCATATTAACCATTATTTAAACGCAGACAAGCAGTTTTACATGCTTTACGACAATTAGGTTTAATGAGTCTTTATAGGCAAAATTGCTTTATTTCACGAGGGTAAGTCTATATACACTATAACATTCAGGTTTAGATCATTCTATCATAAGAAAATGCAAACTGCATATTAACCATTATTTTAACGCATACAAGCAGTTTTTACATGCTTTACGACAATTAGGTGCAAATGAGTCCTTATAGGCAAAATTGCTTTATTTCATGAGGGTAAATCAATTTACACTATAACATTTAGATTTGGATCATTCTCTCATAAGAAAATGCAAACTGAATATTGACTATCATTTTCACGCAGACAAGCAGTTTTTACATGGTTTACGACAATTAGGTGCAAATAAGTCCTTAAAGGCAAAATTGTTTTATTTCACAAAGGTAAGTCTACTTTCACTATACCATTCAGGTTTGGATCATTCTCTCATAAGAAAATGCAAACTGCATATTAACCATTATTTTAACGCAGACAAGCAGTTTTTACATGCTTTACGACAATTAGGTGCAAATGAGTCCTTATAGGCAAAATTGCATTATTTTACAAAGGTAAGTTTAACTAAACTATAACATTCAGGTTTGGATCATTCTCTCATAAGAAAATGCAAACTGCATATTAACTATTATTTTAACGCATACAAGCAGTTTTTACAAGCTATATGACAATTAGGTGCAAATGAGTCCTTATAGGCAAAATTGCTTTATTTCATGAGGGTTAGTCTATTTACACTATAACATTCAGGTTAGGATTATTCTCTCATAAGAAAATGCAAACTGCATATTAACCATTATTTTAACGCTGACAAGCAGTTTTTACATGCTTTACGACAATTAGGTGCAAATGAGTCCTTATAGGTCAAAGTGTTTTATTTCATGAGGTTAAGTCTATTTACACTATAACATTCAGGATTGGATCATTCTCTCATAAGAAAATGCAAACTGCATATTTACTATCATTTTCACGCAGACAAGCAGTTTTTACATGCTTTATGACAATTAGGTGCAAATTAGTCCTTATAGGCAAAATTGCTTTATTTCATGAGGGTAAGTCTATTTACACTATATCATTCAGGTTTGGATCTTTCTCTCATAAGAAAATGCAAACTGCATATTAACCATTATTTAAACGCAGACAAGCAGTTTTTACATGCTTTACGACAATTAGGTGCAAATGAGTCTTTATAGGCAAAATTGCTTTATTTCATGAGGGTAAGTCTATTTAGACTATAACATTCAGGTTTGGATCATTCTCACATTAGAAAATGCAAACTGCATATTTACTATCATTTTCACGCAGACAAACAGTTTTTACATGCTTCACGACAATTGCGTGCAAATGAGTCCTCATAGGCAAAATTGCTTTATTTTACAAAGGTAAGTCTATTTACACTATAATATTCAGGTTTGGATCATTCTCTCGTAAAAAAATGCAAACTGCATTTTAACCATTATTTTAACGCATACAAGCAGTTTTTACATGCTTTATGACAATTAGAGGCAAATGAGTCCTTATAGGCAAAATTGCTTTATTTCATGAAGGTAAGTCTATTTACACTATAACATTCAGGTTTGGATCATTCTCTCATAAGAAAATGCAAACTGCATATTAACCATTATTTAAACGCAGACAAGCAGTTTTTACATGCTTTACGACAATTAGGTGCAAATGAGTCTTTACACCCAAAATTGCTTTATTTCATGAGGTTAAGTCTATTTACACTATAACATTCAGGGTTGGATCATTCTCTCATAAGAAAATGCAAACTGCATATTTACTATCCATTTCACGCAGACAAGCAGTTTTTACATGCTTCACGACAATTGCGTGCAAATGAGTCCTTATAGGCAAAATTGCTTTATTTTACAAAGGTAAAGTCTATTTACACTATAACATTCAGGTTTGGATCATTCTCTCATAAGAAAATGCAAACTGCATATTAACCATTATTTTAAAGCATACAAGCAGTTTTTACATGCTTTATGACAATTAGGTGCAAATGAGTCCTTATAGGCAAAATTGCTTTATTTCATGAGGGTCAGTCTATTTACACTATAACATTCAGGTTTGGATCATTCTCTCATAAGAAAATGCAAACTGCATATTTACTATCCATTTCACGCAGACAAGCAGTTTTCACATGCTTCACGACAATTGCGTGCAAATGAGTCCTTATAGGCAAAATTGCTTTATTTTACAAAGGTAAGTCTATTTACACTATAATATTCAGGTATGGATCATTCTCTCGTAAGAAAATGCAAGCTGCATTTTAACCATTATTTTAACGCATACAAGCAGTTTTTACATGCTTTATGACAATTAGAGGCAAATGAGTCCTTATAGGCAAAATTGCTTTATTTCATGAAGGTAAGTCTATTTACACTATAACATTCAGGTTTGGATCATTCTCTCATAAGAAAATGCAAACTGCATATTAACCATTATTTTAACGCATACAAGCAGTTTTTACATGCTTTATGACAATTAGGGGCAAATGAGTCCTTATAGGCAAAATTGCTTTATTTTACAAAGGTAAGTGTACTTAAACTATAACATTCAGGTTTAGATCATTCTCTCATAAGGAAATGCAAACTGCATATTAACTATTATTTTAACGCATACAAGCAGTTTTTACAAGCTTTATGACAATTAGGTGCAAATGAGTCCTTATAGGCAAAATTGCTTTATTTCATGAGGGTAAGTCTATTTACACTATACCATTCAGGTTTGGATCATTCTCTCATAAGAAAATGCAAACTGCATATTTACTATCATTTTAACGCATACAAGCAGTTTTTACATGCTTTATGACAATTAGGTGCAAATGAGTCTTTATAGGCAAAATTGCTTTATTTCATGAGGGTAAGTCTATTTACACTAAAACATTCAGGTTTGGATCATTCTCTCATAAGAAAATGCAAACTGCATATTAACCATTATTTTAACGCAGACAAGCAGTTTTTACATGCTTCACGACAATTACGTGCAAATGAGTCCTTATAGGCAAAATTGCGTTATTTTACAAAGGTAAGTCTATTTTCACTATAACATTCAGGTTTAGATCATTCTCAAATAAGAAAATGCAAACTGCATATTAACTATTATTTTAACGCATACAAGCAGTTTTTACAAGCTTTATGACAATTAGGTGCAAATGAGTCTATATAATCAAAACTGCTTTATTTCATGAGGGTAAGTCTATTTACACTATAACATTCCGGTTTGGATCATTCTCACATAAGAAAATGCAAACTGCATTTAAACCATTATTTTAACGCTGACAAGCAGTTTTTACATGTTTTACGACAATTAGGTGCAAATGAGTCCTTATAGGCAAAAGTGTTTTATTTCATGAGGGTAAGTCTATTTACACTATAACATTCAGGATTGGATCCTTCTCTCATAAGAAAATGCAAACTGCATATTTACTATCATTTTCACGCAGACGAACAGTTTTCACATGTTTTACGACAATTAGGTGGAAATAAGTCCTTAAAGGCTAAATTGTTTTATTTCACAAAGGTAAGTCTACTTTTACTATAACATTCAGGTTTGGATCATTCTCTCATAAAAAAATGCAAACTGATATTAACCATTATTTTAACGCAGAAAAGCAGTTTTTACATGCTTCACGACAATTGCGTGCAAATGAGTCCTTATAGGCAAAATTGCTTTATTTCATGAGGGTAAATCAATTTACACTATAACATTTAGATTTGGATCATTCTCTCATAAGAAAATGCAAACTGAATATTGACTATCATTTTCACGCAGACAAGCAGTTTTTACATGGTTTACGACAATTAGGTGCAAATAAGTCCTTAAAGGCAAAATTGTTTTATTTCACAAAGGTAAGTCTACTTTCACTATAACATTCAGGTTTGGATCATTCTCTCATAAGAAAATGCAAACTGCATATTAACCATTATTTTAACGCAGACAAGCAGTTTTTACATGCTTTACGACAATTAGGTGCAAATGAGTCCTTATAGGCAAAATTGCATTATTTTACAAAGGTAAGTTTAACTAAACTATAACATTCAGGTTTGGATCATTCTCTCATAAGAAAATGCAAACTGCATATTAACTATTATTTTAACGCATACAAGCAGTTTTTACAAGCTATATGACAATTAGGTGCAAATGAGTCCTTATAGGCAAAATTGCTTTATTTCATGAGGGTTAGTCTATTTACACTATAACATTCAGGTTAGGATTATTCTCTCATAAGAAAATGCAAACTGCATATTAACCATTATTTTAACGCTGACAAGCAGTTTTTACATGCTTTACGACAATTAGGTGCAAATGAGTCCTTATAGGTCAAAGTGTTTTATTTCATGAGGTTAAGTCTATTTACACTATAACATTCAGGATTGGATCATTCTCTCATAAGAAAATGCAAACTGCATATTTACTATCATTTTCACGCAGACAAGCAGTTTTTACATGCTTTATGACAATTAGGTGCAAATTAGTCCTTATAGGCAAAATTGCTTTATTTCATGAGGGTAAGTCTATTTACACTATAACATTCAGGTTTGGATCTTTCTCTCATAAGAAAATGCAAACTGCATATTAACCATTATTTAAACGCAGACAAGCAGTTTTTACATGCTTTACGACAATTAGGTGCAAATGAGTCTTTATAGGCAAAATTGCTTTATTTCATGAGGGTAAGTCTATTTAGACTATAACATTCAGGTTTGGATCATTCTCACATTAGAAAATGCAAACTGCATATTTACTATCATTTTCACGCAGACAAACAGTTTTTACATGCTTCACGACAATTGCGTGCAAATGAGTCCTTATAGGCAAAATTGCTTTATTTTACAAAGGTAAGTCTATTTAAACTATAATATTCAG
Source organism: Xanthostigma xanthostigma (assembly GCA_963575645.1). NCBI lineage: Eukaryota > Metazoa > Arthropoda > Insecta > Raphidioptera > Raphidiidae > Xanthostigma > Xanthostigma xanthostigma. Next base: position 32,012,072 of record OY754470.1, on the reverse strand, counting down.
GTTTGGATCATTCTCTCGTAAGAAAATGCAAACTGCATTTTAACCAATATTTTAACGCATACAAGCAGTTTTTACATGCTTTATGACAATTAGAGGCAAATGAGTCCTTATAGGCAAAATTGCTTTATTTCATGAAGGTAAGTCTATTTACACTATAACATTCAGGTTTGGATCATTCTCTCATAAGAAAATGCAAACTGCATATTAACCATTATTTAAACGCAGACAAGCAGTTTTTACATGCTTTACGACAATTAGGTGCAAATGAGTCTTTACACCCAAAATTGCTTTATTTCATGAGGTTAAGTCTATTTACACTATAACATTCAGGTTTGGATCATTCTCTCATAAGAAAATGCAAACTGCATATTTACTATCCATTTCACGCAGACAAGCAGTTTTTACATGCTTCACGACAATTGCGTGCAAATGAGTCCTTATAGGCAAAATTGCTTTATTTTACAAAGGTAAAGTCTATTTACACTATAACATTCAGGTTTGGATCATTCTCTCATAAGAAAATGCAAACTGCATATTAACCATTATTTTAAAGCATACAAGCAGTTTTTACATGCTTTATGACAATTAGGTGCAAATGAGTCCTTATAGGCAAAATTGCTTTATTTCATGAGGGTCAGTCTATTTACACTATAACATTCAGGTTTGGATCATTCTCTCATAAGAAAATGCAAACTGCATATTTACTATCCATTTCACGCAGACAAGCAGTTTTCACATGCTTCACGACAATTGCGTGCAAATGAGTCCTTATAGGCAAAATTGCTTTATTTTACAAAGGTAAGTCTATTTACACTATAATATTCAGGTTTGGATCATTCTCTCGTAAGAAAATGCAAGCTGCATTTTAACCATTATTTTAACGCATACAAGCAGTTTTTACATGCTTTATGACAATTAGGGGCAAATGAGTCCTTATAGGCAAAATTGCTTTATTTTACAAAGGTAAGTGTACTTAAACTATAACATTCAGGTTTAGATCATTCTCTCATAAGGAAATGCAAACTGCATATTAACTATTATTTTAACGCATACAAGCAGTTTTTACAAGCTTTATGACAATTAGGTGCAAATGAGTCCTTATAGGCAAAATTGCTTTATTTCATGAGGGTAAGTCTATTTACACTATACCATTCAGGTTTGGATCATTCTCTCATAAGAAAATGCAAACTGCATATTTACTATCATTTTAACGCATACAAGCAGTTTTTACATGCTTTATGACAATTAGGTGCAAATGAGTCTTTATAGGCAAAATTGCTTTATTTCATGAGGGTAAGTCTATTTACACTAAAACATTCAGGTTTGGATCATTCTCTCATAAGAAAATGCAAACTGCATATTAACCATTATTTTAACGCAGACAAGCAGTTTTTACATGCTTCACGACAATAACGTGCAAATGAGTCCTTATAGGCAAAATTGCGTTATTTTACAAAGGTAAGTCTATTTTCACTATAACATTCAGGTTTAGATCATTCTCAAATAAGAAAATGCAAACTGCATATTAACTATTATTTTAACGCATACAAGCAGTTTTTACAAGCTTTATGACAATTAGGTGCAAATGAGTCTATATAATCAAAACTGCTTTATTTCATGAGGGTAAGTCTATTTACACTATAACATTCCGGTTTGGATCATTCTCACATAAGAAAATGCAAACTGCATTTAAACCATTATTTTAACGCTGACAAGCAGTTTTTACATGTTTTACGACAATTAGGTGCAAATGAGTCCTTATAGGCAAAAGTGTTTTATTTCATGAGGGTAAGTCTATTTACACTATAACATTCAGGATTGGATCCTTCTCTCATAAGAAAATGCAAACTGCATATTTACTATCATTTTCACGCAGACGAACAGTTTTCACATGTTTTACGACAATTAGGTGGAAATAAGTCCTTAAAGGCTAAATTGTTTTATTTCACAAAGGTAAGTCTACTTTTACTATAACATTCAGGTTTGGATCATTCTCTCATAAAAAAATGCAAACTGATATTAACCATTATTTTAACGCAGAAAAGCAGTTTTTACATGCTTCACGACAATTGCGTGCAAATGAGTCCTTATAGGCAAAAGTGCTTTATTTCATGAGGGTAAGTCTATTTACACTATAACATTCAGGTTTGGATCATTCTCTCATAAAAAAATGCAAACTGCATATTAACCATTATTTTAACGCATACAAGCAGTTTTTACATGCTTTATGACAATTAGGTGCAAATGAGTCATTATAGGAAAAATTGCTTTATTTCATGAGGGTAAGTCTATTTACACTATAACATTCAGGTTTGCGCCATTCTCTCATAAAAAAATGCAAACTGCATATTAACCATTATTTTAACGCATACAAGCAGTTTTTACATGTTTTACGACAATTAGGTGCAAATGAGTCCTTATAGGCAAAATTGCTTTATTTCATGAGGGTAAATCAATTTACACTATAACATTTAGATTTGGATCATTCTCTCATAAGAAAATGCAATCTGAATATTGACTATCATTTTCACGCAGACAAGCAGTTTTTACATGGTTTACGACAATTAGGTGCAAATAAGTCCTTAAAGGCAAAATTGTTTTATTTCACAAAGGTAAGTCTACTTTCACTATAACATTCAGGTTTGGATCATTCTCTCATAAGAAAATGCAAACTGCATATTAACCATTATTTTAACGCAGACAAGCAGTTTTTACATGCTTTACGACAATTAGGTGCAAATGAGTCCTTATAGGCAAAATTGCATTATTTTACAAAGGTAAGTTTAACTAAACTATAACATTCAGGTTTGGATCATTCTCTCATAAGAAAATGCAAACTGCATATTAACTATTATTTTAACGCATACAAGCAGTTTTTACAAGCTATATGACAATTAGGTGCAAATGAGTCCTTATAGGCAAAATTGCTTTATTTCATGAGGGTTAGTCTATTTACACTATAACATTCAGGTTAGGATTATTCTCTCATAAGAAAATGCAAACTGCATATTAACCATTATTTTAACGCTGACAAGCAGTTTTTACATGCTTTACGACAATTAGGTGCAAATGAGTCCTTATAGGTCAAAGTGTTTTATTTCATGAGGTTAAGTCTATTTACACTATAACATTCAGGATTGGATCATTCTCTCATAAGAAAATGCAAACTGCATATTTACTATCATTTTCACGCAGACAAGCAGTTTTTACATGCTTTATGACAATTAGGTGCAAATTAGTCCTTATAGGCAAAATTGCTTTATTTCATGAGGGTAAGTCTATTTACACTATAACATTCAGGTTTGGATCTTTCTCTCATAAGAAAATGCAAACTGCATATTAACCATTATTTAAACGCAGACAAGCAGTTTTTACATGCTTTACGACAATTAGGTGCAAATGAGTCTTTATAGGCAAAATTGCTTTATTTCATGAGGGTAAGTCTATTTAGACTATAACATTCAGGTTTGGATCATTCTCACATTAGAAAATGCAAACTGCATATTTACTATCATTTTCACGCAGACAAACAGTTTTTACATGCTTCACGACAATTGCGTGCAAATGAGTCCTTATAGGCAAAATTGCTTTATTTTACAAAGGTAAGTCTATTTAAACTATAATATTCAGGTTTGGATCATTCTCTCGTAAGAAAATGCAAACTGCATTTTAACCATTATTTTAACGCATACAAGCAGTTTTTACATGCTTTATGACAATTAGAGGCAAATGAGTCCTTATAGGCAAAATTGCTTTATTTCATGAAGGTAAGTCTATTTACACTATAACATTCAGGTTTGGATCATTCTCTCATAAGAAAATGCAAACTGCATATTAACCATTATTCAAACGCAGACAAGCAGTTTTTACATGCTTTACGACAATTAGGTGCAAATGAGTCTTTACACCCAAAATTGCTTTATTTCATGAGGTTAAGTCTATTTACACTATAACATTCAGGTTTGGATCATTCTCTCATAAGAAAATGCAAACTGCATATTTACTATCCATTTCACGCAGACAAGCAGTTTTTACATGCTTCACGACAATTGCGTGCAAATGAGTCCTTATAGGCAAAATTGCTTTATTTTACAAAGGTAAAGTCTATTTACACTATAACATTCAGGTTTGGATCATTCTCTCATAAGAAAATGCAAACTGCATATTAACCATTATTTTAAAGCATACAAGCAGTTTTTACATGCTTTATGACAATTAGGTGCAAATGAGTCCTTATAGGCAAAATTGCTTTATTTCATGAGGGTCAGTCTATTTACACTATAACATTCAGGTTTGGATCATTCTCTCATAAGAAAATGCAAACTGCATATTTACTATCCATTTCACGCAGACAAGCAGTTTTCACATGCTTCACGACAATTGCGTGCAAATGAGTCCTTATAGGCAAAATTGCTTTATTTTACAAAGGTAAGTCTATTTACACTATAATATTCAGGTTTGGATCATTCTCTCGTAAGAAAATGCAAGCTGCATTTTAACCATTATTTTAACGCATACAAGCAGTTTTTACATGATTTATGACAATTAGAGGCAAATGAGTCCTTATAGGCAAAATTGCTTTATTTCATGAAGGTAAGTCTATTTACACTATAACATTCAGGTTTGGATCATTCTCTCATAAGAAAATGCAAACTGCATATTAACCATTATTTTAACGCATACAAGCAGTTTTTACATGCTTTATGACAATTAGGGGCAAATGAGTCCTTATAGGCAAAATTGCTTTATTTTACAAAGGTAAGTGTACTTAAACTATAACATTCAGGTTTAGATCATTCTCTCATAAGGAAATGCAAACTGCATATTAACTATTATTTTAACGCATACAAGCAGTTTTTACAAGCTTTATGACAATTAGGTGCAAATGAGTCCTTATAGGCAAAATTGCTTTATTTCATGAGGGTAAGTCTATTTACACTATACCATTCAGGTTTGGATCATTCTCTCATAAGAAAATGCAAACTGCATATTTACTATCATTTTAACGCATACAAGCAGTTTTTACATGCCTAATGACAATTAGGTGCAAATGAGTCTTTATAGGCAAAATTGCTTTATTTCATGAGGGTAAGTCTATTTACACTAAAACATTCAGGTTTGGATCATTCTCTCATAAGAAAATGCAAACTGCATATTAACCATTATTTTAACGCAGACAAGCAGTTTTTACATGCTTCACGACAATTACGTGCAAATGAGTCCTTATAGGCAAAATTGCGTTATTTTACAAAGGTAAGTCTATTTTCACTATAACATTCAGGTTTAGATCATTCTCAAATAAGAAAATGCAAACTGCATATTAACTATTATTTTAACGCATACAAGCAGTTTTTACAAGCTTTATGACAATTAGGTGCAAATGAGTCTATATAATCAAAACTGCTTTATTTCATGAGGGTAAGTCTATTTACACTATAACATTCCGGTTTGGATCATTCTCTCATAAGAAAATGCAAACTGCATATTTACTATCCATTTCACGCAGACAAGCAGTTTTTACATGCTTCACGACAATTGCGTGCAAATGAGTCCTTATAGGCAAAATTGCTTTATTTTACAAAGGTAAAGTCTATTTACACTATAACATTCAGGTTTGGATCATTCTCTCATAAGAAAATGCAAACTGCATATTAACCATTATTTTAAAGCATACAAGCAGTTTTTACATGCTTTATGACAATTAGGTGCAAATGAGTCCTTATAGGCAAAATTGCTTTATTTCATGAGGGTCAGTCTATTTACACTATAACATTCAGGTTTGGATCATTCTCTCATAAGAAAATGCAAACTGCATATTTACTATCCATTTCACGCAGACAAGCAGTTTTCACATGCTTCACGACAATTGCGTGCAAATGAGTCCTTATAGGCAAAATTGCTTTATTTTACAAAGGTAAGTCTATTTACACTATAATATTCAGGTTTGGATCATTCTCTCGTAAGAAAATGCAAGCTGCATTTTAACCATTATTTTAACGCATACAAGCAGTTTTTACATGCTTTATGACAATTAGAGGCAAATGAGTCCTTATAGGCAAAATTGCTTTATTTCATGAAGGTAAGTCTATTTACACTATAACATTCAGGTTTGGATCATTCTCTCATAAGAAAATGCAAACTGCATATTAACCATTATTTTAACGCATACAAGCAGTTTTTACATGCTTTATGACAATTAGGGGCAAATGAGTCCTTATAGGCAAAATTGCTTTATTTTACAAAGGTAAGTGTACTTAAACTATAACATTCAGGTTTAGATCATTCTCTCATAAGGAAATGCAAACTGCATATTAACTATTATTTTAACGCATACAAGCAGTTTTTACAAGCTTTATGACAATTAGGTGCAAATGAGTCCTTATAGGCAAAATTGCTTTATTTCATGAGGGTAAGTCTATTTACACTATACCATTCAGGTTTGGATCATTCTCTCATAAGAAAATGCAAACTGCATATTTACTATCATTTTAACGCATACAAGCAGTTTTTACATGCCTAATGACAATTAGGTGCAAATGAGTCTTTATAGGCAAAATTGCTTTATTTCATGAGGGTAAGTCTATTTACACTAAAACATTCAGGTTTGGATCATTCTCTCATAAGAAAATGCAAACTGCATATTAACCATTATTTAAACGCAGACAAGCAGTTTTTACATGCTTCACGACAATTACGTGCAAATGAGTCCTTATAGGCAAAATTGCGTTATTTTACAAAGGTAAGTCTATTTTCACTATAACATTCAGGTTTAGATCATTCTCAAATAAGAAAATGCAAACTGCATATTAACTATTATTTTAACGCATACAAGCAGTTTTTACAAGCTTTATGACAATTAGGTGCAAATGAGTCTATATAATCAAAACTGCTTTATTTCATGAGGGTAAGTCTATTTACACTATAACATTCCGGTTTGGATCATTCTCACATAAGAAAATGCAAACTGCATTTAAACCATTATTTTAACGCTGACAAGCAGTTTTTACATGTTTTACGACAATTAGGTGCAAATGAGTCCTTATAGGCAAAAGTGTTTTATTTCATGAGGGTAAGTCTATTTACACTATAACATTCAGGATTGGATCCTTCTCTCATAAGAAAATGCAAACTGCATATTTACTATCATTTTCACGCAGACGAACAGTTTTTACATGTTTTACGACAATTAGGTGGAAATAAGTCCTTAAAGGCTAAATTGTTTTATTTCACAAAGGTAAGTCTACTTTTACTATAACATTCAGGTTTGGATCATTCTCTCATAAAAAAATGCAAACTGATATTAACCATTATTTTAACGCAGAAAAGCAGTTTTTACATGCTTCACGACAATTGCGTGCAAATGAGTCCTTATAGGCAAAAGTGCTTTATTTCATGAGGGTAAGTCTATTTACACTATAACATTCAGGTTTGGATCATTCTCTCATAAAAAAATGCAAACTGCATATTAACCATTATTTTAACGCATACAAGCAGTTTTTACATGCTTTATGACAATTAGGTGCAAATGAGTCATTATAGGAAAAATTGCTTTATTTCATGAGGGTAAGTCTATTTACACTATAACATTCAGGTTTGGATCATTCTCTCATAAAAAAATGCAAACTGCATATTAACCATTATTTTAACGCATACAAGCAGTTTTTACAATCTTTATGACAATTAGGGGCAAATGGGTCCTTATAGGCAAAATTGCTTTATTTCATGAAGGTTAGTCTATTTACACTATAACATTCAGGTTTGGATCTTTCTCTCATAAGAAAATGCAAACTGCATATTAACCATTATTTTAACGCATACAAGCAGTTTTTACATGCTTTATGACAAATAGGGGCAAATGGGTCCTTATAGGCAAAATTGCTTTATTTCATGAAGGTAAGTCTATTTACACTATTACATTCAGGTTTGGATCTTTCTCTCATAAGAAAATGCAAACTGCATATTAACCATTATTTAAACGCAGACAAGCAGTTTTTACATGCTTTACGACAATTAGGTGCAAATGAGTCTTTATAGGCAAAATTGCTTTATTTCACGAGGGTAAGTCTATTTACACTATAACATTCAGGTTTGGATCATTCTATCATAAGAAAATGCAAACTGCATATTTACTATCATTTTCACGCAGACAAGCAGTTTTTACATGCTTTATGACAATTAGGTGCAAATGAGTCCTTATAGGCAAAATTGCTTTTCTTCATGAGGGTAAATCTATTTACACTATAACATTTAGGTTTGGATCATTCTCTCATAAGAAAATGCAAACTGAATATTGACTATCATTTTCACGCAGACAAGCAGTTTTTACATGGTTTGCGACAATTAGGTGCAAATAAGTCCTTAAAGGCAAAATTGTTTTATTTCACAAAGGTAAGTCTACTTTCACTATAACATTCAGGTTTGGATCATTCTCTCATAAGAAAATGCAAACTGCATATTAACCATTATTTTAACGCAAACAAGCAGTTTTTACATGCTTTACGACAATTAGGTGCAAATGAGTCCTTATAGGCAAAATTGCTTTATTTCATGAAGGTTAGTCTATTTACACTATAACATTCAGGTTTGGATCTTTCTCTCATAAGAAAATGCAAACTGCATATTAACCATTATTTAAACGCAGACAAGCAGTTTTTACATGCTTTACGACAATTAGGTGCAAATGAGTCTTTATAGGCTATATTGCTTTATTTCATGAGTGTAAGTCTATTAAATTACACTATAACATTCAGGTTTGGATCATTCTCTCATAAGAAAACGCAAACTGCATATTTACTATCATTTTCACGCAGACAAGCAGTTTTTACATGCTTTATGACAATTAGGTGCAAATTAGTCCTTATAGGCAAAATTGCTTTATTTCATGAGGGTAAGTCTATTTACACTATAACATTCAGGTTTGGATCATTCTCTCATAAGAAAATGCAAACTGAATATTGACTATCATTTTCACGCAGACAAGCAGTTTTTACATGGTTTGCGACAATTAGGTGCAAATAAGTCCTTAAAGGCAAAATTGTTTTATTTCACAAAGGTAAGTCTACTTTCACTATAATATTCAGGTTTGGATCATTCTCTCATAAGAAAATGCAAACTGCATATTAACCATTATTTTAACGCAAACAAGCAGTTTTTACATGCTTTACGACAATTAGGTGCAAATGAGTCCTTATAGGCAAAATTGCTTTATTTTACAAAGGTAAGTTTAACTAAACTATAACATTCAGGTTTGGATCATTCTCTCATAAGAAAATGCAATCTGCATATTAACTATTATTTTAACGCATACAAGCAGTTTTTACAAGCTATATGACAATTAGGTGCAAATGAGTCCTTATAGGCAAAATTGCTTTATTTCATGAGGGTTAGTCTATTTACACTATAACATTCAGGTTTGGATCATTCTCTCATAAGAAAATGCAAACTGCATATTAACCATTATTTTAACGCATACAAGCAGTCTTTACATGCTTTATGACAATTAGGGGCAAATGGGTCCTTATAGGCAAAATTGCTTAATTTCATGAAGGTTAGTCTATTTACACTATAACATTCAGGTTTGGATTATTCTCTCATAAGAAAATGCAAACTGCATATTAACCATTATTTTAACGCTGACAAGCAGTTTTTACATGCTTTACGACAATTAGGTGCAAATGAGTCCTTATAGGCCAAAGTGTTTTATTTCACGAGGGTAAGTCTATTTACACTATAACATTCAGGATTGGATCATTCTCTCATAAGAAAATTCAAACTGCATATTTACTATCATTTTCACGCAGACGAACAGTTATTACATGCTTTATGACAATTAGGTGCAAATTAGTCCTTATAGGCAAAATTGCTTTATTTCATGAGGGTAAGTCTATTTACACTATTACATTCAGGTTTAGATTATTCTCTCATAAGAAAATGCAAACTGCATATTTACTATCATTTTCACGCAGACAAGCAGTTTTTACATGCTTTATGACAATTAGGTTGCAAATTAGTCCTTATAGGCAAAATTGCTTTATTTCATGAGGGTAAGTCTATTTACACTATAACATTCAGGTTTGGATCATTGTCTCATAAGAAAATGCAAACTGAATATTGACTATCATTTTTACGCAGACAAGCAGTTTTTACATGGTTTACGACAATTAGGTGCAAATGAGTCCTTATAGGCAAAATTGCTTTATTTCATGAGGGTAAGTCTATTTACACAATAACATTCAGGTTTGGATCATTCTCTCATAAGAAAATGCAAACTGCATATTAACCATTATTTTAACGCAGACAAGCAGTTTTTACATGCTTTACGACAATTAGGTGCAAATGAGTCCTTATAGGCAAAATTGTTTTATTTCATGAGGGTTAGTCTATTTACACTATAACATTTATGTTTGGATCATTCTCTCATAAGAAAATGCAAACTGCATATTAACCATTATTTTAACGCATACAAGCAGTCTTTACATGCTTTATGACAATTAGGGGCAAATGGGTCCTTATAGGCAAAATTGCTTTATTTCATGAAGGTTAGTCTATTTACACTATAACATTCAGGTTTGGATTATTCTCTCATAAGAAAATGCAAACTGCATATTAACCATTATTTTAACGCTGACAAGCAGTTTTTACATGCTTTACGACAATTAGGTGCAAATGAGTCCTTATAGGCCAAAGTGTTTTATTTCATGAGGGTAAGTCTATTTACACTATAACATTCAGGATTGGATCATTCTCTCATAAGAAAATGCAAACTGCATATTTACTATCATTTTCACGCAGACGAACAGTTTTCACATGTTTTACGACAATTAGGTGGAAATAAGTCCTTAAAGGCAAAATTGTTTTATTTCACAAAGGTAAATCTACTTTCACTATAACATTCAGGTTTGGATCATTCTCTCATAAGAAAATGCAAACTGCATATTAACCATTATTTTAACGCAGAAAAGCAGTTTTTACATGCTTCACGACAATTGCGTGCAAATGAGTCCTTATAGGCAAAAGTGCTTTATTTCATGAGGGTAAGTCTTTTTACACTATAACATTCAGGTTTGATCATTCTTTCATAAGAAAATGCAAACTGCATATTAACCATTATTTTAACGCATACAAGCAGTTTTTACATGCTTTATGACAATTAGGTGCAAATGAGTCATTATAGGAAAAATTGCTTTATTTCATGAGGGTAAGTCTATTTACACTATAACATTCAGGTTTGGATCATTCTCTCATAAGAAAATGCAAACTGCATATTAACCATTATTTTAACGCATACAAGCAGTTTTTACAATCTTTATGACAATTAGGGGCAAATAGGTCCTTATAGGCAAAATTGCTTTATTTCATGAAGGTTAGTCTATTTACACTATAACATTCAGGTTTGGATCTTTCTCTCATAAGAAAATGCAAACTGCATATTAACCATTATTTAAACGCAGACAAGCAGTTTTTACATGCTTTACGACAATTAGGTGCAAATGAGTCTTTATAGGCTAAATTGCTTTATTTCATGAGTGTAAGTCTATTAAATTACACTATAACATTCAGGTTTGGATCATTCTCTCATAAGAAAATGCAAACTGCATATTTACTATCATTTTCACGCAGACAAGCAGTTTTTACATGCTTTATGACAATTAGGTGCAAATTAGTCCTTATAGGCAAAATTGCTTTATTTCAAGAGGGTAAGTCTATTTACACTATAACATTCAGGTTTGGATCATTCTCTCATAAGAAAATGCAAACTGAATATTGAATATCATTTTTACGCAGACAAGCAGTTTTTACATGGTTTACGACAATTAGGTGCAAATAAGTCCTTAAAGGCAAAACTGTTTTATTTCACAAAGGTAAGTCTACTTTCACTATAACATTCAGGTTTGGATCATTCTCTCATAAGAAAATGCAAACTGCATATTAACCATTATTTTAACGCAGACAAGCAGTTTTTACATGCTTTACGACAATTAGGTGCAAATGAGTCCTTATAGGCAAAATTGATTTATTTCATGAGGGTTAGTCTATTTACACTATAATATTTAGGTTTGGATCATTATCTCATAAGAAAATGCAAACTGCATATTAACCATTATTTTAACGCATACAACAGTTTTTACATGCTTTATGACAATTAGGGGCAAATGGGTCCTTATAGGCAAAATTGCTTTATTTCATGAAGGTAAGTCTATTTACACTATAACATTCAGGTTTGGATCATTCTCTCATAAGAAAATGCAGACTGCATATTAACCATTATTTTAACGCATACAAGCAGTTTTTACATGCTTTATGACAATTAGGTGCTAATAAGTCCTTATAGGCAAAATTGCTTTATTTCATTAGGGTAAGTCTATTTACACTATAATATTCAGGTTTGGATCATTCTCTCATAAGAAAATGCAAACTGCATATTAACCATTATTTTAACGCATACAACAGTTTTTACATGCTTTATGACAATTAGGGGCAAATGGGTCCTTATAGGCAAAATTGCTTTATTTCATGAAGGTAAGTCTATTTACACTATAACATTCAGGTTTGGATCATTCTCTCATAAGAAAATGCAAACTGCATATTAACCATTATTTTAACGCAAACAAGCAGTTTTTACATGCTTTACGACAATTAGGTGCAAATGAGTCCTTATAGGCAAAATTGCTTTATTTTACAAATGTAAGTTTAACTAAACTATAACATTCAGGTTTGGATCATTCTCTCATAAGAAAATGCAAACTGCATATTAACTATTATTTTAACGCATACAAGCAGTTTTTACAAGCTATATGACAATTAGGTGCAAATGAGTCCTTATAGGCAAAATTGCTTTATTTCATGAGGGTTAGTCTATTTACACTATAACATTCAGGTTTGGATCATTCTCTCATAAGAAAATGCAAACTGCATATTAACCATTATTTTAACGCATACAAGCAGTCTTTACATGCTTTATGACAATTAAGGGCAAATGGGTCCTTATAGGCAAAATTGCTTTATTTCATGAAGGTTAGTCTATTTACACTATAACATTCAGGTTTTGATTATTCTCTCATAAGAAAATGCAAACTGCATATTAACCATTATTTTAACGCTGACAAGCAGTTTTTACATGCTTTACGACAATTAGGTGCAAATGAGTCCTTATAGGCCAAAGTGTTTTATTTCATGAGGGTAAGTCTATTTACACTATAACATTCAGGATTGGATCATTCTCTCATAAGAAAATGCAAACTGCATATTTACTATCATTTTCACGCAGACGAACAGTTTTCACATGTTTTACGACAATTAGGTGGAAATAAGTCCTAAAGGCAAAATTGGTTTATTTCACAAAGGTAAGTCTACTTTCACTATAACATTCAGGTTTGGATCATTCTCTCATAAGAAAATGCAAACTGCATATTAACCATTATTTTAACGCAGAAAAGCAGTTTTTACATGCTTCACGACAATTGCGTGCAAATGAGTCCTTATAGGCAAAAGTGCTTTATTTCATGAGGGTAAGTCTATTTACACTATAACATTCAGGTTTGATCATTCTCTCATAAGAAAATGCAAACTGCATATTAACCATTATTTTAACGCATACAAGCAGTTTTTACAATCTTTATGACAATTAGGGGCAAATGGGTCCTTATAGGCAAAATTGCTTTATTTCATGAGTGTAAGTCTATTAAATTACACTATAACATTCAGGTTTGGATCATTCTCTCATAAGAAAATGCAAACTGCATATTTACTATCATTTTCACGCAGACAAGCAGTTTTTACATGCTTTATGACAATTAGGTGCAAATTAGTCCTTATAGGCAAAATTGCTTTATTTTATCAGGGTAAGTCTATTTACACTATAACATTCAGGTTTGGATCATTCTCTCATAAGAAAACGCAAACTGAATATTGACTATCATTTTTACGCAGACAAGCAGTTTTTACATGGTTTACGACAATTAGGTGCAAATAAGTCCTTAAAGGCAAAACTGTTTTATTTCACAAAGGTAAGTCTACTTTCACTATAACATTCAGATTTGGATCATTCTCTTATAAGAAAATGCAAACTGCATATTAACAATTATTTTAACGCAGACAAGCAGTTTTTACATGCTTTACGACAATTAGGTGCAAATGAGTCCTTATAGGCAAAATTGTTTTATTTTATGAGGGTTAGTCTATTTACACTATAACATTTAGGTTTGGATCATTCTCTCATAAGTAAATGCAAACTTCATATTTACTATCATTTTCACGCAGACAAGCAGTTTTTACATGCTTCACGACAATTGCGTGCAAATGAGTCCTTATAGGCAAAATTGCTTTATTTTACAAAGGTTAGTCTATTTACACTATAACATTCAGGTTTGGATCATTCTCTCATAAGAAAATGCAAACTGCATATTAACCATTATTTTAACGCATACAAGCAGTTTTTACATGCTTTATGACAATTAGGTGCAAATAAGTCCTTATAGGCAAAAATGCTTTATTTCATTAGGGTAAGTCTATTTACACTATAATATTCAGGTTTGGATCATTCTCTCATAAGAAAATGCAAACTGCATATTAACCATTATTTTAACGCATACAAGCAGTTTTTACATGCTTTATGACAATTAGGGGCAAATGGGTCCTTATTGGCAAAATTGCTTTATTTCATGAAGGTAAGTTTATTTACACTATAACATTCAGGTTTGGATCTTTCTCTCATAAGAAAATGCAAACTGCATATTAACCATTATTTAAACGCAGACAAGCAGTTTTACATGCTTTACGACAATTAGGTGCAAATGAGTCTTTATAGGCAAAATTGCTTTATTTCACGAGGGTAAGTCTATATACACTATAACATTCAGGTTTAGATCATTCTATCATAAGAAAATGCAAACTGCATATTTACTATCATTTTCACGCAGACAAGCAGTTCTTAAATGATTTATGACAATTAGGTGCAAATGAGTCCTTATAGGCAAAATTGCTTTATTTCAAGAGGGTAAGTCTATTTACACTATAACATTCAGGTTTGGATCATTCTCTCATAAGAAAATGCAAACTGAATATTGAATATCATTTTTACGCAGACAAGCAGTTTTTACATGGTTTACGACAATTAGGTGCAAATAAGTCCTTAAAGGCAAAACTGTTTTATTTCACAAAGGTAAGTCTACTTTCACTATAACATTCAGGTTTGGATCATTCTCTCATAAGAAAATGCAAACTGCATATTAACCATTATTTTAACGCAGACAAGCAGTTTTTACATGCTTTACGACAATTAGGTGCAAATGAGTCCTTATAGGCAAAATTGATTTATTTCATGAGGGTTAGTCTATTTACACTATAACATTTAGGTTTGGATCATTCTCTCATAAGAAAATGCAAACTGCATATTTACTATCATTTTCACGCAGACAAGCAGTTTTTACATGCTTCACGACAATTGCGTGCAAATGAGTCCTTATAGGCAAAATTGCTTTATTTTACAAAGGTTAGTCTATTTACACTATAACATTCAGGTTTGGATCATTCTCTCATAAGAAAATGCAAACTGCATATTAACCATTATTTTAACGCATACAAGCAGTTTTTACATGCTTTATGACAATTAGGTGCAAATAAGTCCTTATAGGCAAAATTGCTTTATTTCATTAGGGTAAGTCTATTTACACTATAATATTCAGGTTTGGATCATTCTCTCATAAGAAAATGCAAACTGCATATTAACCATTATTTTAACGCATACAAGCAGTTTTTACATGCTTTATGACAATTAGGGGCAAATGGGTCCTTATAGGCAAAATTGCTTTATTTCATGAAGGTAAGTCTATTTACACTATAACATTCAGGTTTGGATCATTCTTTCATAAGAAAATGCAAACTGCATATTAACCATTATTTTAACGCAAACAAGCAGTTTTTACATGCTTTACGACAATTAGGTGCAAATGAGTCCTTATAGGCAAAATTGCTTTATTTTACAAATGTAAGTTTAACTAAACTATAACATTCAGGTTTGGATCATTCTCTCATAAGAAAATGCAAACTGCATATTAACTATTATTTTAACGCATACAAGCAGTTTTTACAAGCTATATGACAATTAGGTGCAAATGAGTCCTTATAGGCAAAATTGCTTTATTTCATGAGGGTTAGTCTATTTACACTATAACATTCAGGTTTGGATCATTCTCTCATAAGAAAATGCAAACTGCATATTAACCATTATTTTAACGCATACAAGCAGTCTTTACATGCTTTATGACAATTAAGGGCAAATGGGTCCTTATAGGCAAAATTGCTTTATTTCATGAAGGTTAGTCTATTTACACTATAACATTCAGGTTTGGATTATTCTCTCATAAGAAAATGCAAACTGCATATTAACCATTATTTTAACGCTGACAAGCAGTTTTTACATGCTTTACGACAATTAGGTGCAAATGAGTCCTTATAGGCCAAAGTGTTTTATTTCATGAGGGTAAGTCTATTTACACTATAACATTCAGGATTGGATCATTCTCTCATAAGAAAATGCAAACTGCATATTTACTATCATTTTCACGCAGACGAACAGTTTTCACATGTTTTACGACAATTAGGTGGAAATAAGTCCTAAAGGCAAAATTGGTTTATTTCACAAAGGTAAGTCTACTTTCACTATAACATTCAGGTTTGGATCATTCTCTCATAAGAAAATGCAAACTGCATATTAACCATTATTTTAACGCAGAAAAGCAGTTTTTACATGCTTCACGACAATTGCGTGCAAATGAGTCCTTATAGGCAAAAGTGCTTTATTTCATGAGGGTAAGTCTATTTACACTATAACATTCAGGTTTGATCATTCTCTCATAAGAAAATGCAAACTGCATATTAACCATTATTTTAACGCATACAAGCAGTTTTTACAATCTTTATGACAATTAGGGGCAAATGGGTCCTTATAGGCAAAATTGCTTTATTTCATGAAGGTTAGTCTATTTACACTATAACATTCAGGTTTGGATCTTTCTCTCATAAGAAAATGCAAACTGCATATTAACCATTATTTTAACGCATACAAGCAGTTTTTACAATCTTTACGACAATTAGGTGCAAATGAGTCTTTATAGGCTAAATTGCTTTATTTTATGAGTGTAAGTCTATTAAATTACACTATAACATTTAGGTTTGGATCATTCTCTCATAAGAAAATGCAAACTGCATATTTACTATCATTTTCACGCAGACAAGCAGTTTTTACATGCTTTATGACAATTAGGTGCAAATTAGTCCTTATAGGCAAAATTGCTTTATTTTATCAGGGTAAGTCTATTTACACTATAACATTCAGGTTTGGATCATTCTCTCATAAGAAAACGCAAACTGAATATTGACTATCATTTTTACGCAGACAAGCAGTTTTTACATGGTTTACGACAATTAGGTGCAAATAAGTCCTTAAAGGCAAAACTGTTTTATTTCACAAAGGTAAGTCTACTTTCACTATAACATTCAGATTTGGATCATTCTCTTATAAGAAAATGCAAACTGCATATTAACAATTATTTTAACGCAGACAAGCAGTTTTTACATGCTTTACGACAATTAGGTGCAAATGAGTCCTTATAGGCAAAATTGTTTTATTTTATGAGGGTTAGTCTATTTACACTATAACATTTAGGTTTGGATCATTCTCTCATAAGAAAATGCAAACTTCATATTTACTGTCATTTTCACGCAGACAAGCAGTTTTTACATGCTTCACGACAATTGCGTGCAAATGAGTCCTTATAGGCAAAATTGCTTTATTTTACAAAGGTTAGTCTATTTACACTATAACATTCAGGTTTGGATCATTCTCTCATAAGAAAATGCAAACTGCATATTAACCATTATTTTAACGCATACAAGCAGTTTTTACATGCTTTATGACAATTAGGTGCAAATAAGTCCTTATAGGCAAAATTGCTTTATTTCATTAGGGTAAGTCTATTTACACTATAATATTCAGGTTTGGATCATTCTCTCATAAGACAATGCAAACTGCATATTAACCATTATTTTAACGCATACAAGCAGTTTTTACATGCTTTATGACAATTAGGGGCAAATGGGTCCTTATAGGCAAAATTGCTTTATTTCATGAAGGTAAGTTTATTTACACTATAACATTCAGGTTTGGATCTTTCTCTCATAAGAAAATGCAAACTGCATATTAACCATTATTTAAACGCAGACAAGCAGTTTTACATGCTTTACGACAATTAGGTGCAAATGAGTCTTTATAGGCAAAATTGCTTTATTTCACGAGGGTAAGTCTATATACACTATAACATTCAGGTTTGGATCATTCTCTCATAAGAAAATGCAAACTGCATATTTACTATCATTTTCACGCAGAGAAGCAGTTTTTACATGCTTCACGACAATTGCGTGCAAATGAGTCCTTATAGGCAAAATTGCTTTATTTTACAAAGGTTAGTCTATTTACACTATAACATTCAGGTTTGGATCATTCTCTCATAAGAAAATGCAAACTGCATATTAACCATTATTTTAACGCATACAAGCAGTTTTTACATGCTTTATGACAATTAGGTGCAAATGAGTCTATATAGGCAAAATTGCTTTATTTCATTAGGGTAAGTCTATTTACACTATAATATTCAGGTTTGGATCATTCTCTCATAAGAAAATGCAAACTGCATATTAATCATTATTTTAACGCATACAAGCAGTTTTTACATGCTTTATGACAATTAGGGGCAAATGGGTCCTTATAGGCAAAATTGCTTTATTTTATGAAGGTAAGTCTATTTACACTATAACATTCAGGTTTGGATCTTTCTCTCATAAGAAAATGCAAACTGCATATTTACTATCATTTTCACGCAGACAAGCAGTTTTTACATGCTTTATGACAATTAGGTGCAAATGAGTCCTTATAGGCAAAACTGCTTTATTTTATGAGGGTAAATCTATTTACACTATAACATTCAGGTTTGGATCATTCTCTCATAAGAAAATGCAAACTGCATATTAACCATTATTTTAACGCAGACAAGCAGTTTTTACATGCTTTACGACAATTAGGTGCAAATGAGTCCTTATAGGCAAAATTGCTTTATTTTACAAAGGTAAGTTTAACTAAACTATAACATTCAGGTTTGGATCATTCTCTCATAAGAAAATGCAAACTGCATATTAACTATTATTTTAACGCATACAAGCAGTTTTTACAAGCTATATGACAATTAGGTGCAAATGAGTCCTTATAGGCAAAATTGCTTTATTTCATGAGGGTTAGTCTATTTACACTATAACATTCAGGTTTGGATCATTCTCTCATAAGAAAATGCAAACTGCATATTAACCATTATTTTAACGCATACAAGCAGTCTTTACAAGCTTTATGACAATTAGGGGCAAATAAGTCCTTATAGGCCAAAGTGTTTTATTTCATGAGGGTAAGTCTATTTACACTATAACATTCAGGATTGGATCATTCTCTCATAAGAAAATGCAAACTGCATATTAACCATTATTTTAACGCATACAAGCAGTTTTTACATGCTTTATGACAATTAGGTGCAAATGAGTCATTATAGGAAAAATTGCTTTATTTCATGAGGGTAAGTCTATTTACACTATAACATTCAGGTTTGGATCATTCTCTCATAAGAAAATGCAAACTGCATATTAACCATTATTTTAACGCATACAAGCAGTTTTTACAATCTTTATGACAATTAGGGACAATTGGGTCCTTATAGGCAAAATTGCTTTATTTCATGAAGGTTAGTCTATTTACACTATAACATTCAGGTTTGGATCTTTCTCTCATAAGAAAATGCAAACTGCATATTAACTATTACTTAAACGCAGACAAGCAGTTTTTACATGCTTTACGACAATTAGGTGCAAATGAGTCTTTATAGGCTAAATTGCTTTATTTCATGAGGGTAAGTCTATTAAATTACACTATAACATACAGGTTTGGATCATTCTCTCATAAGAAAATGCAAACTGCATATTTACTATTATTTTCACACAGACAAGCAGTTTTTACATGCTTTATGACAATTAGGTGCAAATTAGTCCTTATAGGCAAAATTGCTTTATTTCATGAGGGTAAGTCTATTTACACTATAACATTCAGGTTTGGATCATTCTCTCATAAGAATATGCAAACTGAATATTGACTATCATTTTTACGCAGACAAGCAGTTTTTACATGGTTTACGACAATTAGGTGCAAATAAGTCCTTAAAGGCAAAACTGTTTTATTTCACAAAGGTAAGTCTACTTTCACTATAACATTCAGGTTTGGATCATTCTCTCATAAGAAAATGCAAACTGCATATTAACCATTATTTTAACGCAGACAAGCAGTTTTTACATGCTTTACGACAATTAGGTGCAAATGAGTCCTTATAGGCAAAATTGTTTTATTTCATGAGGGTTAGTCTATTTACACTATAACATTTAGGTTTGGATCATTCTCTCATAGGAAAATGCAAACTGCATATTTACTATCATTTTCACGCAGACAAGCAGTTTTTACAAGCTTCACGACAATTGCGTGCAAATGAGTCCTTATAGGCAAAATTGCTTTATTTTACAAAGGTAAGTTTAACTAAACTATAACATTCAGGTTTGGATCATTCTCTCATAAGAAAATGCAAACTGCATATTAACTATTATTTTAACGCATACAAGCAGTTTTTACAAGCTATATGACAATTAGGTGCAAATGAGTCCTTTTAGGCAAAATTGCTTTATTTCATGAGGGTAAATCTATTTACACTATAACATTTAGGTTTGGATCATTCTCTCATAAGAAAATGCAAACTGAATATTGACTATCATTTTCACGCAGACAAGCAGTTTTTACATGGTTTACGACAATTAGGTGCAAATGAGTCCTTATAGGCAAAATTGCTTTATTTCATGAGGGTAAATCTATTTACACTATAACATTTAGGTTTAGATCATTCTCTCATAAGAAAATGCAAACTGAATATTGACTATCATTTTCACGCAGACAAGCAGTTTTTACATGGTTTACGACAATTAGGTGCAAATAAGTCTTTAAAGGCAAAATTGTTTTATTTCACAAAGGTAAGTCTACTTTCACTATAACATTCAGGTTTGGATCATTCTCTCATAAGAAAATGCAAACTGCATATTAACCATTATTTTAACGCAGACAAGTAGTTTTTACATGCTTTATGACAATTAGGTGCAAATGAGTCATTATAGGCAAAGTTGTTTTATTTCATTAGGGTAAGTCTATTTACACTATAACATTCAGGTTTGGATCATTCTATCATAAGAAAATGCAAACTGCATATTTACTATCATTTTCACGCAGACAAGCAGTTTTTACATGCTTTATGACAATTAGGTGCAAATGAGTCCTTATAGGCAAAATTGCTTTATTTCATGAGGGTAAATCTATTTACACTATAACATTTAGGTTTGGATCATTCTCTCATAAGAAAATGCAAACTGAATATTGACTATCATTTTCACGCAGACAAGCAGTTTTTACATGGTTTACGACAATTAGGTGCAAATAAGTCCTTAAAAGCAAAATTGTTATATTTCACAAAGGTAAGTCTACTTTCACTATAACATTCAGGTTTGGATCATTCTCTCATAAGAAAATGCAAACTGCATATTAACCATTATTTAAACGCAGACAAGCAGTTTTTACATGCTTTACGACAATTAGGTAAGAATGAGTCCTTATAGGCAAAATTGCTTTATTTTACAAAGGTAAGTTTAACTAAACTATAACATTCAGGTTTGGATCATTCTCTCATAAGAAAATGCAAACTGCATATTAACTATTATTTTAACGCATACAAGCAGTTTTTACAAGCTATATGACAATTAGGTGCAAATGAGTCCTTATAGGCAAAATTGCTTTATTTCATGAGGGTTAGTCTATTTACACTATAACATTCAGGTTTGGATCATTCTCTCATAAGAAAATGCAAACTGCATATTAACCATTATTTTAACGCATACAAGCAGTCTTTACATGCTTTATGACAATTAGGGGCAAATAGGTCCTTATAGGCAAAATTGCTTTATTTCATGAAGGTTAGTCTATTTACACTATAACATTCAGGTTTGGATTATTCTCTCATAAGAAAATGCAAACTGCATATTAACCATTATTTTAACGCAGACACGCAGTTTTTACATGCTTTACGACTATTAGGTGCAAATGAGTCCTTATAGGCAAAATTGCTTTATTTCACAAAGGTTAGTTTACTTACACTATAACATTTAGGTTTGGATCATTCTCTCACAAGTGAATGCAAACTGCATATTAACTATTATTTTAACGCATACAAGCAGTTTTTACATGCTTTATGACAATTAGGTGCAAATGAGTCCTTATAGGCAAAATTGCATTATTTCATGAGGGTAAGTATATTTACACTATAACATTCAGGTTTGGATCATTCTCTCATAAGAAAATGCAAACTGAATATTGACTATCATTTTTACGCAGTCAAGCAGTTTTTACATGATTTACGACAATTAGGTGCAAATAAGTCCTTAAACGCAAAATTGTTCTATTTCACAAAGGTAAGTCTACTTTCACTATAACATTCAGGTTTGGATCATTCTCTCATAAGAAAATGCAAACTGCATATTAACCATTATTTTAACGCAGACAAGCAGTTTTTACATGCTTCACGACAATTGCGTGCAAATGAGTCCTTATAGGCAAAATTGCTTTATTTTACAAAGGTAAGTCTATTTACACTATAACATTCAGTTTTGGATCATTCTCTCATAAGAAAATGCAATCTGCATATTAGCTATTATATTAACGCATACAAGCAGTTTTTACATGCTTTATGACAATTAGGGGCAAATGAGTCCTTATAGGCAAAATTGCTTTATTTCGAGAAGGTAAGTCTATTTACACTATAACATTCAGGTTTGGATCATTCTCTCATAAGAAAATGCAAACTGCATATTAACCATTATTCGAAAGCTGACAAGCAGTTTTTACATGCTTTATACAATTAGGTGCAAATGAGTCCTTATAAGCAAAATTGCTTTATTTCATGAGGGTTAGTCTATTTACACTATAACATTTAGGTTTGGATCATTCTCTCATAAGAAAATGCAAACTGCATATTAACCATTATTTTAACGCATACAAGCAGTTTTTACATGCTTTATGACAATTAGGGGCAAATGAGTCTTTATAGGCTATATTGCTTTATTTCATGAGTGTAAGTCTATTAAATTACACTATAACATTCAGGTTTGGATCATTCTCTCATAAGAAAACGCAAACTGCATATTTACTATCATTTTCACGCAGACAAGCAGTTTTTACATGCTTTATGACAATTAGGTGCAAATTAGTCCTTATAGGCAAAATTGCTTTATTTCATGAGGGTAAGTCTATTTACACTATAACATTCAGGTTTGGATCATTCTCTCATAAGAAAATGCAAACTGAATATTGACTATCATTTTCACGCAGACAAGCAGTTTTTACATGGTTTGCGACAATTAGGTGCAAATAAGTCCTTAAAGGCAAAATTGTTTTATTTCACAAAGGTAAGTCTACTTTCACTATAATATTCAGGTTTGGATCATTCTCTCATAAGAAAATGCAAACTGCATATTAACCATTATTTTAACGCAAACAAGCAGTTTTTACATGCTTTACGACAATTAGGTGCAAATGAGTCCTTATAGGCAAAATTGCTTTATTTTACAAAGGTAAGTTTAACTAAACTATAACATTCAGGTTTGGATCATTCTCTCATAAGAAAATGCAATCTGCATATTAACTATTATTTTAACGCATACAAGCAGTTTTTACAAGCTATATGACAATTAGGTGCAAATGAGTCCTTATAGGCAAAATTGCTTTATTTCATGAGGGTTAGTCTATTTACACTATAACATTCAGGTTTGGATCATTCTCTCATAAGAAAATGCAAACTGCATATTAACCATTATTTTAACGCATACAAGCAGTCTTTACATGCTTTATGACAATTAGGGGCAAATGGGTCCTTATAGGCAAAATTGCTTAATTTCATGAAGGTTAGTCTATTTACACTATAACATTCAGGTTTGGATTATTCTCTCATAAGAAAATGCAAACTGCATATTAACCATTATTTTAACGCTGACAAGCAGTTTTTACATGCTTTACGACAATTAGGTGCAAATGAGTCCTTATAGGCCAAAGTGTTTTATTTCACGAGGGTAAGTCTATTTACACTATAACATTCAGGATTGGATCATTCTCTCATAAGAAAATTCAAACTGCATATTTACTATCATTTTCACGCAGACGAACAGTTATTACATGCTTTATGACAATTAGGTGCAAATTAGTCCTTATAGGCAAAATTGCTTTATTTCATGAGGGTAAGTCTATTTACACTATTACATTCAGGTTTAGATTATTCTCTCATAAGAAAATGCAAACTGCATATTTACTATCATTTTCACGCAGACAAGCAGTTTTTACATGCTTTATGACAATTAGGTTGCAAATTAGTCCTTATAGGCAAAATTGCTTTATTTCATGAGGGTAAGTCTATTTACACTATAACATTCAGGTTTGGATCATTGTCTCATAAGAAAATGCAAACTGAATATTGACTATCATTTTTACGCAGACAAGCAGTTTTTACATGGTTTACGACAATTAGGTGCAAATGAGTCCTTATAGGCAAAATTGCTTTATTTCATGAGGGTAAGTCTATTTACACAATAACATTCAGGTTTGGATCATTCTCTCATAAGAAAATGCAAACTGCATATTAACCATTATTTTAACGCAGACAAGCAGTTTTTACATGCTTTACGACAATTAGGTGCAAATGAGTCCTTATAGGCAAAATTGTTTTATTTCATGAGGGTTAGTCTATTTACACTATAACATTTATGTTTGGATCATTCTCTCATAAGAAAATGCAAACTGCATATTAACCATTATTTTAACGCATACAAGCAGTCTTTACATGCTTTATGACAATTAGGGGCAAATGGGTCCTTATAGGCAAAATTGCTTTATTTCATGAAGGTTAGTCTATTTACACTATAACATTCAGGTTTGGATTATTCTCTCATAAGAAAATGCAAACTGCATATTAACCATTATTTTAACGCTGACAAGCAGTTTTTACATGCTTTACGACAATTAGGTGCAAATGAGTCCTTATAGGCCAAAGTGTTTTATTTCATGAGGGTAAGTCTATTTACACTATAACATTCAGGATTGGATCATTCTCTCATAAGAAAATGCAAACTGCATATTTACTATCATTTTCACGCAGACGAACAGTTTTCACATGTTTTACGACAATTAGGTGGAAATAAGTCCTTAAAGGCAAAATTGTTTTATTTCACAAAGGTAAATCTACTTTCACTATAACATTCAGGTTTGGATCATTCTCTCATAAGAAAATGCAAACTGCATATTAACCATTATTTTAACGCAGAAAAGCAGTTTTTACATGCTTCACGACAATTGCGTGCAAATGAGTCCTTATAGGCAAAAGTGCTTTATTTCATGAGGGTAAGTCTTTTTACACTATAACATTCAGGTTTGATCATTCTTTCATAAGAAAATGCAAACTGCATATTAACCATTATTTTAACGCATACAAGCAGTTTTTACATGCTTTATGACAATTAGGTGCAAATGAGTCATTATAGGAAAAATTGCTTTATTTCATGAGGGTAAGTCTATTTACACTATAACATTCAGGTTTGGATCATTCTCTCATAAGAAAATGCAAACTGCATATTAACCATTATTTTAACGCATACAAGCAGTTTTTACAATCTTTATGACAATTAGGGGCAAATAGGTCCTTATAGGCAAAATTGCTTTATTTCATGAAGGTTAGTCTATTTACACTATAACATTCAGGTTTGGATCTTTCTCTCATAAGAAAATGCAAACTGCATATTAACCATTATTTAAACGCAGACAAGCAGTTTTTACATGCTTTACGACAATTAGGTGCAAATGAGTCTTTATAGGCTAAATTGCTTTATTTCATGAGTGTAAGTCTATTAAATTACACTATAACATTCAGGTTTGGATCATTCTCTCATAAGAAAATGCAAACTGCATATTTACTATCATTTTCACGCAGACAAGCAGTTTTTACATGCTTTATGACAATTAGGTGCAAATTAGTCCTTATAGGCAAAATTGCTTTATTTCAAGAGGGTAAGTCTATTTACACTATAACATTCAGGTTTGGATCATTCTCTCATAAGAAAATGCAAACTGAATATTGAATATCATTTTTACGCAGACAAGCAGTTTTTACATGGTTTACGACAATTAGGTGCAAATAAGTCCTTAAAGGCAAAACTGTTTTATTTCACAAAGGTAAGTCTACTTTCACTATAACATTCAGGTTTGGATCATTCTCTCATAAGAAAATGCAAACTGCATATTAACCATTATTTTAACGCAGACAAGCAGTTTTTACATGCTTTACGACAATTAGGTGCAAATGAGTCCTTATAGGCAAAATTGATTTATTTCATGAGGGTTAGTCTATTTACACTATAATATTTAGGTTTGGATCATTATCTCATAAGAAAATGCAAACTGCATATTAACCATTATTTTAACGCATACAACAGTTTTTACATGCTTTATGACAATTAGGGGCAAATGGGTCCTTATAGGCAAAATTGCTTTATTTCATGAAGGTAAGTCTATTTACACTATAACATTCAGGTTTGGATCATTCTCTCATAAGAAAATGCAGACTGCATATTAACCATTATTTTAACGCATACAAGCAGTTTTTACATGCTTTATGACAATTAGGTGCTAATAAGTCCTTATAGGCAAAATTGCTTTATTTCATTAGGGTAAGTCTATTTACACTATAATATTCAGGTTTGGATCATTCTCTCATAAGAAAATGCAAACTGCATATTAACCATTATTTTAACGCATACAACAGTTTTTACATGCTTTATGACAATTAGGGGCAAATGGGTCCTTATAGGCAAAATTGCTTTATTTCATGAAGGTAAGTCTATTTACACTATAACATTCAGGTTTGGATCATTCTCTCATAAGAAAATGCAAACTGCATATTAACCATTATTTTAACGCAAACAAGCAGTTTTTACATGCTTTACGACAATTAGGTGCAAATGAGTCCTTATAGGCAAAATTGCTTTATTTTACAAATGTAAGTTTAACTAAACTATAACATTCAGGTTTGGATCATTCTCTCATAAGAAAATGCAAACTGCATATTAACTATTATTTTAACGCATACAAGCAGTTTTTACAAGCTATATGACAATTAGGTGCAAATGAGTCCTTATAGGCAAAATTGCTTTATTTCATGAGGGTTAGTCTATTTACACTATAACATTCAGGTTTGGATCATTCTCTCATAAGAAAATGCAAACTGCATATTAACCATTATTTTAACGCATACAAGCAGTCTTTACATGCTTTATGACAATTAAGGGCAAATGGGTCCTTATAGGCAAAATTGCTTTATTTCATGAAGGTTAGTCTATTTACACTATAACATTCAGGTTTTGATTATTCTCTCATAAGAAAATGCAAACTGCATATTAACCATTATTTTAACGCTGACAAGCAGTTTTTACATGCTTTACGACAATTAGGTGCAAATGAGTCCTTATAGGCCAAAGTGTTTTATTTCATGAGGGTAAGTCTATTTACACTATAACATTCAGGATTGGATCATTCTCTCATAAGAAAATGCAAACTGCATATTTACTATCATTTTCACGCAGACGAACAGTTTTCACATGTTTTACGACAATTAGGTGGAAATAAGTCCTAAAGGCAAAATTGGTTTATTTCACAAAGGTAAGTCTACTTTCACTATAACATTCAGGTTTGGATCATTCTCTCATAAGAAAATGCAAACTGCATATTAACCATTATTTTAACGCAGAAAAGCAGTTTTTACATGCTTCACGACAATTGCGTGCAAATGAGTCCTTATAGGCAAAAGTGCTTTATTTCATGAGGGTAAGTCTATTTACACTATAACATTCAGGTTTGATCATTCTCTCATAAGAAAATGCAAACTGCATATTAACCATTATTTTAACGCATACAAGCAGTTTTTACAATCTTTATGACAATTAGGGGCAAATGGGTCCTTATAGGCAAAATTGCTTTATTTCATGAGTGTAAGTCTATTAAATTACACTATAACATTCAGGTTTGGATCATTCTCTCATAAGAAAATGCAAACTGCATATTTACTATCATTTTCACGCAGACAAGCAGTTTTTACATGCTTTATGACAATTAGGTGCAAATTAGTCCTTATAGGCAAAATTGCTTTATTTTATCAGGGTAAGTCTATTTACACTATAACATTCAGGTTTGGATCATTCTCTCATAAGAAAACGCAAACTGAATATTGACTATCATTTTTACGCAGACAAGCAGTTTTTACATGGTTTACGACAATTAGGTGCAAATAAGTCCTTAAAGGCAAAACTGTTTTATTTCACAAAGGTAAGTCTACTTTCACTATAACATTCAGATTTGGATCATTCTCTTATAAGAAAATGCAAACTGCATATTAACAATTATTTTAACGCAGACAAGCAGTTTTTACATGCTTTACGACAATTAGGTGCAAATGAGTCCTTATAGGCAAAATTGTTTTATTTTATGAGGGTTAGTCTATTTACACTATAACATTTAGGTTTGGATCATTCTCTCATAAGTAAATGCAAACTTCATATTTACTATCATTTTCACGCAGACAAGCAGTTTTTACATGCTTCACGACAATTGCGTGCAAATGAGTCCTTATAGGCAAAATTGCTTTATTTTACAAAGGTTAGTCTATTTACACTATAACATTCAGGTTTGGATCATTCTCTCATAAGAAAATGCAAACTGCATATTAACCATTATTTTAACGCATACAAGCAGTTTTTACATGCTTTATGACAATTAGGTGCAAATAAGTCCTTATAGGCAAAAATGCTTTATTTCATTAGGGTAAGTCTATTTACACTATAATATTCAGGTTTGGATCATTCTCTCATAAGAAAATGCAAACTGCATATTAACCATTATTTTAACGCATACAAGCAGTTTTTACATGCTTTATGACAATTAGGGGCAAATGGGTCCTTATTGGCAAAATTGCTTTATTTCATGAAGGTAAGTTTATTTACACTATAACATTCAGGTTTGGATCTTTCTCTCATAAGAAAATGCAAACTGCATATTAACCATTATTTAAACGCAGACAAGCAGTTTTACATGCTTTACGACAATTAGGTGCAAATGAGTCTTTATAGGCAAAATTGCTTTATTTCACGAGGGTAAGTCTATATACACTATAACATTCAGGTTTAGATCATTCTATCATAAGAAAATGCAAACTGCATATTTACTATCATTTTCACGCAGACAAGCAGTTCTTAAATGATTTATGACAATTAGGTGCAAATGAGTCCTTATAGGCAAAATTGCTTTATTTCAAGAGGGTAAGTCTATTTACACTATAACATTCAGGTTTGGATCATTCTCTCATAAGAAAATGCAAACTGAATATTGAATATCATTTTTACGCAGACAAGCAGTTTTTACATGGTTTACGACAATTAGGTGCAAATAAGTCCTTAAAGGCAAAACTGTTTTATTTCACAAAGGTAAGTCTACTTTCACTATAACATTCAGGTTTGGATCATTCTCTCATAAGAAAATGCAAACTGCATATTAACCATTATTTTAACGCAGACAAGCAGTTTTTACATGCTTTACGACAATTAGGTGCAAATGAGTCCTTATAGGCAAAATTGATTTATTTCATGAGGGTTAGTCTATTTACACTATAACATTTAGGTTTGGATCATTCTCTCATAAGAAAATGCAAACTGCATATTTACTATCATTTTCACGCAGACAAGCAGTTTTTACATGCTTCACGACAATTGCGTGCAAATGAGTCCTTATAGGCAAAATTGCTTTATTTTACAAAGGTTAGTCTATTTACACTATAACATTCAGGTTTGGATCATTCTCTCATAAGAAAATGCAAACTGCATATTAACCATTATTTTAACGCATACAAGCAGTTTTTACATGCTTTATGACAATTAGGTGCAAATAAGTCCTTATAGGCAAAATTGTTTTATTTCATTAGGGTAAGTCTATTTACACTATAATATTCAGGTTTGGATCATTCTCTCATAAGAAAATGCAAACTGCATATTAACCATTATTTTAACGCATACAAGCAGTTTTTACATGCTTTATGACAATTAGGGGCAAATGGGTCCTTATAGGCAAAATTGCTTTATTTCATGAAGGTAAGTCTATTTACACTATAACATTCAGGTTTGGATCATTCTTTCATAAGAAAATGCAAACTGCATATTAACCATTATTTTAACGCAAACAAGCAGTTTTTACATGCTTTACGACAATTAGGTGCAAATGAGTCCTTATAGGCAAAATTGCTTTATTTTACAAATGTAAGTTTAACTAAACTATAACATTCAGGTTTGGATCATTCTCTCATAAGAAAATGCAAACTGCATATTAACTATTATTTTAACGCATACAAGCAGTTTTTACAAGCTATATGACAATTAGGTGCAAATGAGTCCTTATAGGCAAAATTGCTTTATTTCATGAGGGTTAGTCTATTTACACTATAACATTCAGGTTTGGATCATTCTCTCATAAGAAAATGCAAACTGCATATTAACCATTATTTTAACGCATACAAGCAGTCTTTACATGCTTTATGACAATTAAGGGCAAATGGGTCCTTATAGGCAAAATTGCTTTATTTCATGAAGGTTAGTCTATTTACACTATAACATTCAGGTTTGGATTATTCTCTCATAAGAAAATGCAAACTGCATATTAACCATTATTTTAACGCTGACAAGCAGTTTTTACATGCTTTACGACAATTAGGTGCAAATGAGTCCTTATAGGCCAAAGTGTTTTATTTCATGAGGGTAAGTCTATTTACACTATAACATTCAGGATTGGATCATTCTCTCATAAGAAAATGCAAACTGCATATTTACTATCATTTTCACGCAGACGAACAGTTTTCACATGTTTTACGACAATTAGGTGGAAATAAGTCCTAAAGGCAAAATTGGTTTATTTCACAAAGGTAAGTCTACTTTCACTATAACATTCAGGTTTGGATCATTCTCTCATAAGAAAATGCAAACTGCATATTAACCATTATTTTAACGCAGAAAAGCAGTTTTTACATGCTTCACGACAATTGCGTGCAAATGAGTCCTTATAGGCAAAAGTGCTTTATTTCATGAGGGTAAGTCTATTTACACTATAACATTCAGGTTTGATCATTCTCTCATAAGAAAATGCAAACTGCATATTAACCATTATTTTAACGCATACAAGCAGTTTTTACAATCTTTATGACAATTAGGGGCAAATGGGTCCTTATAGGCAAAATTGCTTTATTTCATGAAGGTTAGTCTATTTACACTATAACATTCAGGTTTGGATCTTTCTCTCATAAGAAAATGCAAACTGCATATTAACCATTATTTTAACGCATACAAGCAGTTTTTACAATCTTTACGACAATTAGGTGCAAATGAGTCTTTATAGGCTAAATTGCTTTATTTTATGAGTGTAAGTCTATTAAATTACACTATAACATTTAGGTTTGGATCATTCTCTCATAAGAAAATGCAAACTGCATATTTACTATCATTTTCACGCAGACAAGCAGTTTTTACATGCTTTATGACAATTAGGTGCAAATTAGTCCTTATAGGCAAAATTGCTTTATTTTATCAGGGTAAGTCTATTTACACTATAACATTCAGGTTTGGATCATTCTCTCATAAGAAAACGCAAACTGAATATTGACTATCATTTTTACGCAGACAAGCAGTTTTTACATGGTTTACGACAATTAGGTGCAAATAAGTCCTTAAAGGCAAAACTGTTTTATTTCACAAAGGTAAGTCTACTTTCACTATAACATTCAGATTTGGATCATTCTCTTATAAGAAAATGCAAACTGCATATTAACAATTATTTTAACGCAGACAAGCAGTTTTTACATGCTTTACGACAATTAGGTGCAAATGAGTCCTTATAGGCAAAATTGTTTTATTTTATGAGGGTTAGTCTATTTACACTATAACATTTAGGTTTGGATCATTCTCTCATAAGAAAATGCAAACTTCATATTTACTGTCATTTTCACGCAGACAAGCAGTTTTTACATGCTTCACGACAATTGCGTGCAAATGAGTCCTTATAGGCAAAATTGCTTTATTTTACAAAGGTTAGTTTATTTACACTATAACATTCAGGTTTGGATCATTCTCTCATAAGAAAATGCAAACTGCATATTAACCATTATTTTAACGCATACAAGCAGTTTTTACATGCTTTATGACAATTAGGTGCAAATAAGTCCTTATAGGCAAAATTGCTTTATTTCATTAGGGTAAGTCTATTTACACTATAATATTCAGGTTTGGATCATTCTCTCATAAGACAATGCAAACTGCATATTAACCATTATTTTAACGCATACAAGCAGTTTTTACATGCTTTATGACAATTAGGGGCAAATGGGTCCTTATAGGCAAAATTGCTTTATTTCATGAAGGTAAGTTTATTTACACTATAACATTCAGGTTTGGATCTTTCTCTCATAAGAAAATGCAAACTGCATATTAACCATTATTTAAACGCAGACAAGCAGTTTTACATGCTTTACGACAATTAGGTGCAAATGAGTCTTTATAGGCAAAATTGCTTTATTTCACGAGGGTAAGTCTATATACACTATAACATTCAGGTTTGGATCATTCTCTCATAAGAAAATGCAAACTGCATATTTACTATCATTTTCACGCAGAGAAGCAGTTTTTACATGCTTCACGACAATTGCGTGCAAATGAGTCCTTATAGGCAAAATTGCTTTATTTTACAAAGGTTAGTCTATTTACACTATAACATTCAGGTTTGGATCATTCTCTCATAAGAAAATGCAAACTGCATATTAACCATTATTTTAACGCATACAAGCAGTTTTTACATGCTTTATGACAATTAGGTGCAAATGAGTCTATATAGGCAAAATTGCTTTATTTCATTAGGGTAAGTCTATTTACACTATAATATTCAGGTTTGGATCATTCTCTCATAAGAAAATGCAAACTGCATATTAATCATTATTTTAACGCATACAAGCAGTTTTTACATGCTTTATGACAATTAGGGGCAAATGGGTCCTTATAGGCAAAATTGCTTTATTTTATGAAGGTAAGTCTATTTACACTATAACATTCAGGTTTGGATCTTTCTCTCATAAGAAAATGCAAACTGCATATTTACTATCATTTTCACGCAGACAAGCAGTTTTTACATGCTTTATGACAATTAGGTGCAAATGAGTCCTTATAGGCAAAACTGCTTTATTTTATGAGGGTAAATCTATTTACACTATAACATTCAGGTTTGGATCATTCTCTCATAAGAAAATGCAAACTGCATATTAACCATTATTTTAACGCAGACAAGCAGTTTTTACATGCTTTACGACAATTAGGTGCAAATGAGTCCTTATAGGCAAAATTGCTTTATTTTACAAAGGTAAGTTTAACTAAACTATAACATTCAGGTTTGGATCATTCTCTCATAAGAAAATGCAAACTGCATATTAACTATTATTTTAACGCATACAAGCAGTTTTTACAAGCTATATGACAATTAGGTGCAAATGAGTCCTTATAGGCAAAATTGCTTTATTTCATGAGGGTTAGTCTATTTACACTATAACATTCAGGTTTGGATCATTCTCTCATAAGAAAATGCAAACTGCATATTAACCATTATTTTAACGCATACAAGCAGTCTTTACAAGCTTTATGACAATTAGGGGCAAATAAGTCCTTATAGGCCAAAGTGTTTTATTTCATGAGGGTAAGTCTATTTACACTATAACATTCAGGATTGGATCATTCTCTCATAAGAAAATGCAAACTGCATATTAACCATTATTTTAACGCATACAAGCAGTTTTTACATGCTTTATGACAATTAGGTGCAAATGAGTCATTATAGGAAAAATTGCTTTATTTCATGAGGGTAAGTCTATTTACACTATAACATTCAGGTTTGGATCATTCTCTCATAAGAAAATGCAAACTGCATATTAACCATTATTTTAACGCATACAAGCAGTTTTTACAATCTTTATGACAATTAGGGGCAATTGGGTCCTTATAGGCAAAATTGCTTTATTTCATGAAGGTTAGTCTATTTACACTATAACATTCAGGTTTGGATCTTTCTCTCATAAGAAAATGCAAACTGCATATTAACTATTACTTAAACGCAGACAAGCAGTTTTTACATGCTTTACGACAATTAGGTGCAAATGAGTCTTTATAGGCTAAATTGCTTTATTTCATGAGGGTAAGTCTATTAAATTACACTATAACATACAGGTTTGGATCATTCTCTCATAAGAAAATGCAAACTGCATATTTACTATTATTTTCACACAGACAAGCAGTTTTTACATGCTTTATGACAATTAGGTGCAAATTAGTCCTTATAGGCAAAATTGCTTTATTTCATGAGGGTAAGTCTATTTACACTATAACATTCAGGTTTGGATCATTCTCTCATAAGAATATGCAAACTGAATATTGACTATCATTTTTACGCAGACAAGCAGTTTTTACATGGTTTACGACAATTAGGTGCAAATAAGTCCTTAAAGGCAAAACTGTTTTATTTCACAAAGGTAAGTCTACTTTCACTATAACATTCAGGTTTGGATCATTCTCTCATAAGAAAATGCAAACTGCATATTAACCATTATTTTAACGCAGACAAGCAGTTTTTACATGCTTTACGACAATTAGGTGCAAATGAGTCCTTATAGGCAAAATTGTTTTATTTCATGAGGGTTAGTCTATTTACACTATAACATTTAGGTTTGGATCATTCTCTCATAGGAAAATGCAAACTGCATATTTACTATCATTTTCACGCAGACAAGCAGTTTTTACAAGCTTCACGACAATTGCGTGCAAATGAGTCCTTATAGGCAAAATTGCTTTATTTTACAAAGGTAAGTTTAACTAAACTATAACATTCAGGTTTGGATCATTCTCTCATAAGAAAATGCAAACTGCATATTAACTATTATTTTAACGCATACAAGCAGTTTTTACAAGCTATATGACAATTAGGTGCAAATGAGTCCTTTTAGGCAAAATTGCTTTATTTCATGAGGGTAAATCTATTTACACTATAACATTTAGGTTTGGATCATTCTCTCATAAGAAAATGCAAACTGAATATTGACTATCATTTTCACGCAGACAAGCAGTTTTTACATGGTTTACGACAATTAGGTGCAAATGAGTCCTTATAGGCAAAATTGCTTTATTTCATGAGGGTAAATCTATTTACACTATAACATTTAGGTTTAGATCATTCTCTCATAAGAAAATGCAAACTGAATATTGACTATCATTTTCACGCAGACAAGCAGTTTTTACATGGTTTACGACAATTAGGTGCAAATAAGTCTTTAAAGGCAAAATTGTTTTATTTCACAAAGGTAAGTCTACTTTCACTATAACATTCAGGTTTGGATCATTCTCTCATAAGAAAATGCAAACTGCATATTAACCATTATTTTAACGCAGACAAGTAGTTTTTACATGCTTTATGACAATTAGGTGCAAATGAGTCATTATAGGCAAAGTTGTTTTATTTCATTAGGGTAAGTCTATTTACACTATAACATTCAGGTTTGGATCATTCTATCATAAGAAAATGCAAACTGCATATTTACTATCATTTTCACGCAGACAAGCAGTTTTTACATGCTTTATGACAATTAGGTGCAAATGAGTCCTTATAGGCAAAATTGCTTTATTTCATGAGGGTAAATCTATTTACACTATAACATTTAGGTTTGGATCATTCTCTCATAAGAAAATGCAAACTGAATATTGACTATCATTTTCACGCAGACAAGCAGTTTTTACATGGTTTACGACAATTAGGTGCAAATAAGTCCTTAAAAGCAAAATTGTTATATTTCACAAAGGTAAGTCTACTTTCACTATAACATTCAGGTTTGGATCATTCTCTCATAAGAAAATGCAAACTGCATATTAACCATTATTTAAACGCAGACAAGCAGTTTTTACATGCTTTACGACAATTAGGTAAGAATGAGTCCTTATAGGCAAAATTGCTTTATTTTACAAAGGTAAGTTTAACTAAACTATAACATTCAGGTTTGGATCATTCTCTCATAAGAAAATGCAAACTGCATATTAACTATTATTTTAACGCATACAAGCAGTTTTTACAAGCTATATGACAATTAGGTGCAAATGAGTCCTTATAGGCAAAATTGCTTTATTTCATGAGGGTTAGTCTATTTACACTATAACATTCAGGTTTGGATCATTCTCTCATAAGAAAATGCAAACTGCATATTAACCATTATTTTAACGCATACAAGCAGTCTTTACATGCTTTATGACAATTAGGGGCAAATAGGTCCTTATAGGCAAAATTGCTTTATTTCATGAAGGTTAGTCTATTTACACTATAACATTCAGGTTTGGATTATTCTCTCATAAGAAAATGCAAACTGCATATTAACCATTATTTTAACGCAGACACGCAGTTTTTACATGCTTTACGACTATTAGGTGCAAATGAGTCCTTATAGGCAAAATTGCTTTATTTCACAAAGGTTAGTTTACTTACACTATAACATTTAGGTTTGGATCATTCTCTCACAAGTGAATGCAAACTGCATATTAACTATTATTTTAACGCATACAAGCAGTTTTTACATGCTTTATGACAATTAGGTGCAAATGAGTCCTTATAGGCAAAATTGCATTATTTCATGAGGGTAAGTATATTTACACTATAACATTCAGGTTTGGATCATTCTCTCATAAGAAAATGCAAACTGAATATTGACTATCATTTTTACGCAGTCAAGCAGTTTTTACATGATTTACGACAATTAGGTGCAAATAAGTCCTTAAACGCAAAATTGTTCTATTTCACAAAGGTAAGTCTACTTTCACTATAACATTCAGGTTTGGATCATTCTCTCATAAGAAAATGCAAACTGCATATTAACCATTATTTTAACGCAGACAAGCAGTTTTTACATGCTTCACGACAATTGCGTGCAAATGAGTCCTTATAGGCAAAATTGCTTTATTTTACAAAGGTAAGTCTATTTACACTATAACATTCAGTTTTGGATCATTCTCTCATAAGAAAATGCAATCTGCATATTAGCTATTATATTAACGCATACAAGCAGTTTTTACATGCTTTATGACAATTAGGGGCAAATGAGTCCTTATAGGCAAAATTGCTTTATTTCGAGAAGGTAAGTCTATTTACACTATAACATTCAGGTTTGGATCATTCTCTCATAAGAAAATGCAAACTGCATATTAACCATTATTCGAAAGCTGACAAGCAGTTTTTACATGCTTTATACAATTAGGTGCAAATGAGTCCTTATAAGCAAAATTGCTTTATTTCATGAGGGTTAGTCTATTTACACTATAACATTTAGGTTTGGATCATTCTCTCATAAGAAAATGCAAACTGCATATTAACCATTATTTTAACGCAGACAAGCAGTTTTTTCATGCTTTACGACAATTAGGTGCAAATGAGTCCTTATAGGCAAAATTGCTTTATTTTACAAAGGTAAGTTTACCTAAACTATAACATTCAGGTTTGGATCATTCTCTCATAAGAAAATGCAAACTGCATATTAACTATTATTTTAACGCATACAAGCAGTTTTTACAAGCTATATGACAATTAGGTGCAAATGAGTCCTTATAGGCAAAATTGCTTTATTTCATGCGGGTAAGTCTATTTACACTATAACATTCAGGTTTGAATCATTCTC
Source organism: Xanthostigma xanthostigma (assembly GCA_963575645.1). Classification (NCBI taxonomy): domain Eukaryota; kingdom Metazoa; phylum Arthropoda; class Insecta; order Raphidioptera; family Raphidiidae; genus Xanthostigma; species Xanthostigma xanthostigma. The sequence goes on along the minus strand of OY754470.1, from coordinate 31,974,084 downwards.
TCATAAGAAAATGCAAACTGCATATTTACTATCATTTTCACGCAGACAAGCAGTTTTCACATGTTTTACGACAATTAGGTGGAAATAAGTCCTTAAAGGCAAAATTGTTTTATTTCACAAAGGTAAGTCTACTTTCACTATAAAATTCAGGTTTGGATCATTCTCTCATAAGAAAATGCAAACTGCATATTAACTATTATTTTAACGCATACACGCAGTTTTTACATGTTTTATGACAATTAGGGGCAAATGAGTCCTTATAGGCAAAATTGCTTTATTTCATGAAGGTAATTCTATTTACACTATAACATTCAGGTTTGGATCATTCTCTTATAAGAAAACGCAAACTACATTTTAACCATTATTTTAACGCAGACAAGCAGTTTTAACATGCTTTATGACAATTAGGTGCAAATGAGTCTTTATAGGCAAAATTGCTTTATTTCATGAGGGTAAGTCTATTTACACTATAACATTCAGGTTTGGATCATTCTCTCATAAGAAAATGCAAACTGCATATTTACTATCATTTTCACGCAGACAAGCAGTTTTTACATGCTTCACGACAATTGCGTGCAAATGAGTCCTTATAGGCAAAATTCTTTATTTTACAAAGGTAAGTCTACTTTCACTATAACAATCAGGTTTGGATCATTCTCTCATAAGAAAATGCAAACTGCATATTAACCATTTTTTTAACGCAGACAAGCAGTTTTTACATGCTTCACGACAATTGCGCGCTAATGAGTCCTTATAGGCAAAATTCTTTATTTTACAAAGGTAAGTCTATTTACACTATAACATTCAGGTTTGGATCATTCTCTCAATAAGAAAATGCAAACTGCATATTAACCATTATTTTAACGCAGACAAGCAGTTTTTACATGCTTTACGACAATTAGGTGCAAATGAGTCCTTATAGGCAAAATTGCTTTATTTTACAAAGGTAAGTTTACCTAAACTATAACATTCAGGTTTGGATCATTCTCTCATAAGAAAATGCAAACTGCATATTAACTATTATTTTAACGCATACAAGCAGTTTTTTAGAGCTATATGACAATTAGGTGCAAATGAGTCCTTATAGGAAAAATTGCTTTATTTCATGAGGGTAAGTCTATTTACACTATAACATTCAGGTTTGGATCATTCTCTCATAAGAAAATGCAAACTGCATATTAACTATTATTTTAACGCATACAAGCAGTTTTTACATGTTTTATGACAATTAGGGACAAATGAGTCCTTATAGGCAAAATTGCTCTATTTCATGAAGGTAAGTCTATTTACACTATAACATTCAGGTTTGGATCATTCTCTCATAAGAAAATGCAAACTACATTTTAACCATTATTTTAACGCAGACAAGCAGTTTTAACATGCTTTATGACAATTAGGTGCAAATGAGTCTTTATAGGCAAAATTGCTTTATTTCATGAGGGTAAGTCTCTTTACACTATAACATTCAGGTTTGGATCATTCTCTCATAAGAAAATGCAAGCTGCATATTTACTATCATTTTCACGCAGACAAGCAGTTTTTACATGTTTTACAACAATTAGGTGCAAATAAGTCCTTAAAGGCAAAATTGTTTTATTTCACAAAGGTAAGTCTACTTTCACTATAACAATCAGGTTTGGATCATTCTCTCATAAGAAAATGCAAACTGCATATTAACCATTTTTTTAACGCAGACAAGCAGTTTTTACATGCTTCACGACAATTGCGCGCTAATGAGTCCTTATAGGCAAAATTCTTTATTTTACAAAGGTAAGTCTATTTACACTATAACATTCAGGTTTGGATCATTCTCTCATAAGAAAATGCAAACTGCATTTTAACCATTATTTAAACGCAGACAAGCAGTTTTTACATGCTTTATGACAATTAGGTGCAAATGAGTCTTTATAGGCAAAATTGCTTTATTTCATGAGGGTAAGTCTATTTACACTATAACATTCAGGTCTGGATCATTCTCTCATAAGAAAATGCAAACTGAATATTTACTATCATTTTCACGCAGACAAGCAGTTTTTACATGTTTTACGACAATTAGGTGCAAATAAGTCCTTAAAGGCAAAATTGTTTTATTTCACAAAGGTAAGTCTACTTTCACTATAACAATCAGGTTTGGATCATTCTCTCATAAGAAAATGCAAACTGCATATTAACCATTATTTTAACGCAGACAAGCAGTTTTTACATGCTTCACGACAATTGCGTGCAAATGAGTCCTTATAGGCAAAATTGCTTTATTTTACAAAGGTAAGTCTATTTACACTATAACATTCAGGTTTGGATCATTTTCTCAAAAGATAATGCAAACTCATCATTTCCTAATTTTTTCACGCAGACAAGAAGTATTTACATGCTTTATGACAATGGGGTGCAAATGTGTCCTTGTAGGCAAAATTGCTTTATTTCATGAAGGTAATTCTACTTACACTATAACATTCAGGTTTGGATCATTCTCCCATAAGAAAACGCAAACTGCATATTAACCATTATTTTGACGCAGACAAGCAGTTTTTACATGCTTCACGACAATTGCGTGCAAATGAGTCCTAATAAGCAGAATTGCTTTATTTCACAAAGGTAAGTCTATTAACACGATAACATTCGGGTTTGGATCATTCTCTCAAAAGATAATGCAAACTGATCATTTTCTATTATTTTCACGCAGACAAGTAGTATTTACATGCTTATGACAATTAGGTGAAAATGAGTCCTTATAGGCAAAATTGCTTTATTTCACAAAGGTAAGTCTATTTACACTATAATATTCAGGTTTGGATCATTTTCTCAAAAGAAAATGCAAACTGATCATTTCCTATTATTTTCACGCAGACAAGCAGTATTTACATGCTTTAAGACAATTAGGTGCAAATGAGTCCTTATAGGCAAAATTGCTTTATTTCATGAAGGTAAGTCTATTTACACTATAACAATCAGGTTTGGATCATTCTCTCATAACAAAATGCAAACTGCACATTTACTATCATTTTAACGCAGACAAGCAGTTTTTACATGCTTTACGACAATTAGGTGCAAATTAGTCCTTATAGGCAAAATTGCTTTATTTCATGAAGGTAAGTCTATTTACACTATAACATTCAGGTTTGGATCATTCTCTCATAAGAAAATGCAAACTGCATATTTACTATCATTTTTACGCAGACAAGCAGTTTTTACATGCTTTACGACAAATAGATGCAAATGAGTCCTTATAGGCAAAATTGCTTTATTTTACAAAGGTAAGTTTACCTAAACTATAACATTCAGGTTTGGATCATTCTCTCATAAGAAAATGCAAACTGCATATTAACTATTATTTTAACGCATACAAGCAGTTTTTACAAGCTATATGACTAATGACAATTAGGTGCAAATGAGTCCTTATAGGCAAAATTGCTTTATTTCGTGAGGGTAAGTCTATTTACACTATAATATTCAGGTTTGGATCATTCTCTCATAAGAAAATGCAAACTGCATATTAACCATTATTTTAACGCTGACAAGCAGTTTTTACATGCTTTACGACAATTAGGTGCAAATGAGTCCTTATAGGCAAAATTGCTTTATTTCATGAAGGTAAGTCTTTTTACACTATAACATTCAGGTTTGGATCATTCTCTCATAAGAAAATGCAAACTGCATATTTACTATCATTTTCACGCAGACAAGCAGTTTTTACATGCTTTACGACAAATAGGTGCAAATGAGTCCTTATAGGCAAAATTGCTTTATTTTACAAAGGTAAGTTTACCTAAACTATAACATTCAGGTTTGGATCATTCTCTCATAAGAAAATGCAAACTGCATATTAACTATTATTTTAACGCATACAAGCAGTTTTTACAAGCTATATGACTAATGACAATTAGGTGCAAATGAGTCCTTATAGGCAAAATTGCTTTATTTCGTGAGGGTAAGTCTATTTACACTATAACATTCAGGTTTGGATCATTCTTTCATAAGAAAATGCAAACTGCATATTAACCATTATTTTAACGCTGACAAGCAGTTTTTACATGCTTTACGACAATTAGGTGCCATTTGAGTCCTTATAGGCAAAATTGCTTAATTTCATGAAGGTAAGTCTATTTACACTATAACATTCAGGTTTGGATCATTCTATCATAAGAAAATGCAAACTGCATATTTACTATCATTTTCACGCAGACAAGCAGTTTTCACATGTTTTACGACAATTAGGTGGAAATAAGTCCTTAAAGGCAAAATTGTTTTATTTCACAAAGGTAAGTCTACTTTCACTATAAAATTCAGGTTTGGCATTCTCTCATAAGAAAATGCAAACTGCATATTAACCATTATTTTAACGCATACAAGCAGTTTTTACATGCTTTATGACAATTAGGGGCAAATGGGTCCTTATAGGCAAAATTGCTTTATTTTATGAAGGTAAGTCTATTTACACTATACCATTCAGGTTTTGATCTTTCTCTCATAAGAAAATGCAAACTGCATATTAACCATTACTTAAACGCAGACAAGCAGTTTTTACATGCTTTACGACAATTAGGTGCAAATGAGTCTTTATAGGCAAAATTGCTTTATTTCATGAGGGTAAGTCTATTTACACTATACAATTCAGGTTTAGATTATTCTATCATAAGAAAATGCAAACTGCATATTTACTATCATTTTCACGCAGACAAGCAGTTTTTACATGCTTTATGACAATTAGGTGCAAATGAGTCCTTATAGGCAAAATTGCTTTATTTCATGAGGGTAAATCTATTTACACTATAACATTTAGGTTTGGATCATTCTCTCATAAGAAAATGCAAACTGAATATTGACTATCATTTTCACGCAGACAAGCAGTTTTTACATGGTTTACGACAATTAGGTGCAAATAAGTCCTTAAAGGCAAAATTGTTTTATTTCACAAAGGTAAGTCTACTTTCACTATAACATCCAGGTTTGGATCATTCTCTCATAAGAAAATGCAAACTGCATATTAACCATTATTTTAACGCAGACAAGCAGTTTTTACATGCTTTACGACAATTAGGTGCAAACGAGTCCTTATAGGCAAAATTGCTGTATTTTACAAAGCTAAGTTTAACTAAACTATAACATTCAGGTTTGGATCATTCTCCCATAAGAAAATGCAAACTGCATATTAACCCTTATTTTAACGCATACAAGCAGTTTTTACAAGCTATATGACAATTAGGTGCAAATGAGTCCTTATAGGCAAAATTGCTTTATTTCATGAGGGTTAGTCTATTTACACTATAACATTCAGGTTTGGATCATTCTCTCATAAGAAAATGCAAACTGCATATTAACCATTATTTTAACGCATACAAGCAGTCTTTACATGCTTTGTGACAATTAGGGGCAAATGGGTCTTTATAGGCAAAATTGCTTTATTTCATTAAGGTTAGTCTATTTACATCATAACTTTCAGGTTTGGATTATTCTCTCATAAGAAAATGCAAACTGCATATTAACCATTATTTTAACGCAGACACGCAGTTTTTACATGCTTTACGACAATTAGGTGCAAATGAGTCCTTATAGGCAAAATTGCTTTATTTCACAAAGGTTAGTTTACTTACACTATAACATTCAGGTTTGGATCATTCTCTCACAAGAAAATGCAAACTGCATATTAACTATTATTTTAACACATACAAGCAGTTTTTACATGCTTTATGACAATTAGGTGCAAATGAGTCTTTATAGGCAAAATTGCATTATTTCATGAGGGTAAGTCTATTTACACCATAACATTCAGGTTTGGATCATTCTCTCATAAGAAAATGCAAACTGAATATTGAATATCATTTTTACGCAGTCAAGCAGTTTTTACATGGTTTACGACAATTAGGTGCAAATAAGTCCTTAAACGCAAAATTGTTCTATTTCACAAAGGTAAGTCTACTTTCACTATAACATTCAGGTTTGGATCATTCTCTCATAAGAAAATGCAAACTGCATATTAACCATTATTTTAACGCAGACAAGCAGTTTTTACATGCTTCACGACAATTGCGTGCAAATGAGTCCTTATAGGCAAAATTGTTTTATTTTACAAAGGTAAATCTATTTACACTATAACATTCAGTTTTGGATCATTCTCTCATAAGAAAATGCAATCTGCATATTACCTATAATTTTAACGCATACAAGCAGTTTTTACATGCTTTATGACAATTAGGGGCAAATGAGTCCTTATAGGCAAAATTGCTTTATTTCATGAAGGTAAGTCTATTTACACTATAGATTTAGGTTTGGATCATTCTCTCATAAGAAAATGCAAACTGCATATTAACCATTATTTGAAAGCTGACAAGCAGTTTTTACATGCTTTATGACAATTAGGTGCAAATGAGTCCTTATAAGCAAAATTGCTTTATTTCATGAGGGTAAGTCTACTTTCACTATAACAATCAGGTTTGGATCATTCTCTCATAAGAAAATGCAAACTGCATATTAACCATTATTTTAACGCAGACAAGCAGTTTTTACATGCTTTACGACAATTAGGTGCAAATGAGTCCTTATAGGCAAAATTGCTTTATTTTACAAAGGTGAGTCTATTTACACTATAACATTCAGGTTTGGATCATTTTCTCAAAAGATAATGCAAACTCATCATTTCCTAATATTTTCACGCAGACAAGAAGTATTTACATGCTTTATGACAATGAGGTGCAAATTTGTCTCTGTAGGCAAAATTGCTTTATTTCATGAAGGTAATTCTACTTACACTTTAACATTCAAGTTTGGATCATTCTCCCATAAGAAAACGCAAACTGCATATTAACCATTATTTTGACGCAGACAAGCAGTTTTTACATGCTTCACGACAATTAGGTGAAAATGAGTCCTTATAGGCAAAATTGCTTTATTTTACAAAGGTAAGTCTATTTACACTATAATATTCAGGTTTGGATCATTTTCTCAAAAGATAATGCAAACTGATCATTTCCTATTATATTCACGCAGACAAGCAGTATTTACATGCTTTATGACAATTAGGTGCAAATGAGTCCTTATAGGCAAAATTGCTTTATTTAATGAAGGTAAGTCTATTTACACTATAACATTCAGGTTTGGATCATTCTCTCAAAAGATAATGCAAACTGATCATTTCCTATTATTTTCACGCAGACAAGCAGTATTTACATGCTTTATGACAATTAGGTGCAAATGAGTCCTTATAGGCAAAATTGCTTTATTTCATGAAGGTAAGTCTATTTACACTATAACATTCATAATAATATGCAGTTTGCATTTTTTTATAAAAGAATGATCCAAACCTGAATGGTATAGTGTAAATAGACTGACCTTTGTAAAATAAAGCAATTTTGCCTATAAGGACTCATTTGCACGCAATTGTCGTGAAGCATATAAAAACTGCTTGTCTGCGTGAAAATGATAGTAAATATGCAGTTTGCATTTTCTTATGAGAGAATGATCCAAACCTGACTGTTATAGTGTAAATAGACTTACCCGCATGTAATAAAGCAATTTTGCCTATAAAGAGTCATTTGCACCTAATTGTCGTAAAGCATGTAAAAACTGCTTGTCTGCGTTTAAATAATGGTTAATATGCAGTTTGCAATTTTTTATGAGAGAATGATCCAAACCTGAATGTTATAGTGTAAAAAGACTTACCCTCTTGAAATAAAGCACTTTTGCCTATAAGGTCTCATTTGCACCTAAATGTCGTAAAGCATGTAAAAACTGCTCATCAGCGTTAAAATAATGGTTAATATGCAGTTTGCATTTTCTTATGAGAGAATGATCCAAATCTAAATGTTATAGTGTAAATAGACTTACCTTAATGAAATAAAGCAATTTTGCCTATAAGGACTCATTTGCATCTAATTGTCATAAAGCATGTAAAAACTGCTTGTATGCGTTAAAATAATGGTTAATATGCAGTTTGCATTTCCTTATGAGAGAATGATCTAAACCTGAATGTAATAGTGTAAATACACTTACCTTTGTAAAATAAAGCAATTTTGCCTATAAGCACTCATTTGCACGCAATTGTCGTGATTCATGTAAAAACTGCTTGTCTGCGTTAAAATAATGGTTAATATGCAGTTTGCATTTTCTTATGAGAGAATGATCCAAAGCTGAATGTTATAGTGAAAATAGACTTACCTTTTTAAAATAACGCAATTTTGCCTATAAGGACTCATTTGCACGCAATTGTCGTGAAGCATGTAAAAACTGCTTGTCTGCGTTAAAATAATGGTTAATATGCAGTTTGCATTTTCTTATGTGAGAGAGATTCAAACCTGAATGTTATAGTGTAAATAGACTTACCTTAATGAAATAAAGCAATTTTGTCTATAAGGACTCATTTGCCCCTAATTGTCATAAAGCATGTAAAAACTGCTTGTCAGCGTTAAAATAATGGTTAATATGCAGTTTGCATTTTCTTATGAGAGAATGATCCAAACCTGAATGTTATAGTGTAAATAGACTTAACTTCATGAAATAAATCAATTTTGCCTATAAGGACTCATTTGCCCCTAATTGTCATAAAGCATGTAAAAACTGCTTGTATGCGTTAAAATAATGTATAATATGCAGTTTGCATTTTCTTATGAGAGAATGATCCAAACCTGAATGTTATAGTGAAAATAGACTAACCTTTTTAAAATAACGCAATTTTGCCTATAAGGACTCATTTGCACGCAATTGTCGTGAAGCATGTAAAAACTGCTTGTCTGCGTTAAAATAATGGTTAATATGCAGTTTGCATTTTCTTATGAGAGAATGATCCAAACCTGAATGTTATAGTGTAAATAGACTTACCCTCTTGAAATAAAGCACTTTTGCCTATAAGGTCTCATTTGCACGTAAATGTCGCAAAGCATGTAAAAACTGCTCATCAGCGTTAAAATAATGGTTAATATGCAGTTTGCATTTTCTTATGAGAGAATGATCCAAATCTAAATGTTATAGTGTAAATAGACTTACCTTAATGAAATAAAGCAATTTTGCCTATAAGGACTCATTTGCATCTAATTGTCATAAAGCATGTAAAAACTGCTTGTATGCGTTAAAATAATGGTTAATATGCAGTTTGCATTTCCTTATGAGAGAATGATCTAAACCTGAATGTAATAGTGTAAATACACTTACCTTTGTAAAATAAAGCAATTTTGCCTATAAGCACTCATTTGCACGCAATTGTCGTGAAGCATGTAAAAACTGCTTGTCTGCGTTAAAATAATGGTTAATATGCAGTTTGCATTTTCTAATGAGAGAATGATCCAAACCTGAATGTTATAGTGAAAATAGACTTACCTTTTTAAAATAACGCAATTTTGCCTATAAGGACTCATTTGCACGCAATTGTCGTGAAGCATGTAAAAACTGATTGTCTGCGTTAAAATAATGGTTAATATGCAGTTTGCATTTTCTTATGTGAGAGAGATTCAAACCTAAATGTTATAGTGTAAATAGACTTACCTTAATGAAATAAAGCAATTTTGTCTATAAGGACTCATTTGCCCCTAATTGTCATAAAGCATGTAAAAACTGCTTGTCAGCGTTAAAATAATGGTTAATATGCAGTTTGCATTTTCTTATGAGAGAATGATCCAAACCTGAATGTTATAGTGTAAATAGACTTAACTTCATGAAATAAATCAATTTTGCCTATTAGGACTCATTTGCCCCTAATTGTCATAAAGCATGTAAAAACTGCTTGTATGCGTTAAAATAATGTATAATATGCAGTTTGCATTTTCTTATGAGAGAATGATCCAAACCTGAATGTTATAGTGAAAATAGACTAACCTTTTTAAAATAACGCAATTTTGCCTATAAGGACTCATTTGCACGCAATTGTCGTGAAGCATGTAAAAACTGCTTGTCTGCGTTAAAATAATGGTTAATATGCAGTTTGCATTTTCTTATGAGAGAATGATCCAAACCTGAATGTTATAGTGTCAATAGACTTACCTTCATGAAATAAAGCAATTTTGCCTATAAGGACTCATTTGCCCCTAATTGTCATAAAGCATGTAAAAACTGCTTGTCAGCGTTAAAATAATGGTTAATATGCAGTTTGCATTTTCTTATGAGAGAATGATCCAAACCTGAATGTTATAGTGTAAATAGACTTAACTTCATAAAATAAATCAATTTTGCCTATAAGGACTCATTTGCCCCTAATTGTCATAAAGCATGTAAAAACTGCTTGTATGCGTTAAAATAATGTATAATATGCAGTTTGCATTTTCTTATGAGAGAATGATCCAAACCTGAATGTTATAGTGAAAATAGACTTACCTTTTTAAAATAACGCAATTTTGCCTATAAGGACTCATTTGCTCGCAATTGTCGTGAAGCATGTAAAAACTGCTTGTCTGCGTTAAAATAATGGTTAATATGCAGTTTGCATTTTCTTATGAGGGAATGATCCAAACCTGAATGTTATAGTGTAAATAGACTTACCTTTATGAAATAAAGCAATTTTGCCTATAAGGACTCATTTGCCCCTAATTGTCATAAAGCTTGTAAAAACTGCTTGTATGCGTTAAAATAATAGTTGATATGCAGTTTGCATTTTCTTATTAGAGAATGATCTAAACCTGAACGTTATAGTTTAAGTAAACTTACCTTTGTAAAATAAAGCAATTTTGCCTATAAGGACTCATTTGCCCCTAATTGTCATAAAGCATGTAAAAACTGCTTGTATGCGTTAAAATAATAGTATATATGCAGTTTGCATTTTCTTATTAGAGAATGATCTAAACCTGAATGTTATAGTTTAAGTAAACTTACCTTTGTAAACTAAAGCAATTTTGCCTATAAGGACTCTTTTGCCCCTAATTGTCATAAAGCATGTAAAAACTGCTTGTATGCGTTAAAATAATGGTTAATATGCAGTTTGCATTTTCTTATGAGAGAATGATCCAAACCTGAATGTTATAGTGTAAATAGACTTAACTTTGTAAAATAAAGCAATTTTACCTATAAGGACTCATTTGCACGCAATTGTCGTTAAGCATGTAAAAACTGCTTGTTTGCGTGAAAATGATGGTAAATATGCAGTTTGCATTTTCTTGTGAGAGAATGATCCAAACCTGAATGTTATAGTGTAAATAGACTCACCCTTATGAAATAAAGCAATTTTGCCTATAAAGACTCATTTGCACCTAATTGTCGTAAAGCATGTAAAAACTGCTTGTCTGCGTTTAAATAATGGTTAATATGCATTTTGCATTTTCTTATGAGAGAATGATCCAAACCTGAATGTTACAGTGTAAATAGACTTACCTTTGTAAAATAAAGCAATTTTGCCTATAAGGACTCATTTGCACGCAATTGTCGTGAAGCATGTAAAAACTGCTTTTCTGCGTGAAAATGATAGTAAATATGAAGTTTGCATTTTCTTATGAGAGAATGATCCAAACCTAAATGTTATAGTGTAAATAGACTTACCTTTGTAAAATAAAGCAATTTTGCCTATAAGGACATATTTGCACGCAATTGTCGTGAAGCATATAAAAACTGCTTGTCTGCGTGAAAATGATAGTAAATATGCAGTTTGCATTTTCTTATGAGAGAATGATCCAAACCTGACTGTTATAGTGTAAATAGACTTACCCGCATGTAATAAAGCAATTTTGCCTATAAAGAGTCATTTGCACCTAATTGTCGTAAAGCATGTAAAAACTGCTTGTCTGCGTTTAAATAATGGTTAATATGCAGTTTGCAATTTTTTATGAGAGAATGATCCAAACCTGAATGTTATAGTGTAAATAGACTTACCCTCTTGAAATAAAGCACTTTTGCCTATAAGGTCTCATTTGCACCTAAATGTCGTAAAGCATGTAAAAACTGCTCATCAGCGTTAAAATAATGGTTAATATGCAGTTTGCATTTTCTTATGAGAGAATGATCCAAATCTAAATGTTATAGTGTAAATAGACTTACCTTAATGAAATAAAGCAATTTTGCCTATAAGGACTCATTTGCATCTAATTGTCATAAAGCATGTAAAAACTGCTTGTATGCGTTAAAATAATGGTTAATATGCAGTTTGCATTTCCTTATGAGAAAATGATCTAAACCTGAATGTAATAGTGTAAATACACTTACCTTTGTAAAATAAAGCAATTTTGCCTATAAGCACTCATTTGCACGCAATTGTCGTGATTCATGTAAAAACTGCTTGTCTGCGTTAAAATAATGGTTAATATGCAGTTTGCATTTTCTTATGAGAGAATGATCCAAAGCTGAATGTTATAGTGTAAATAGACTTACCTTTGTAAAATAAAGCAATTTTGCCTATAAGGACTCATTTGCACGAAATTGTCGTGAAGCATGTAAAAACTGCTTGTCTGCGTTAAAATAATGGTTAATATGCAGTTTGCATTTTCTAATGAGAGAATGATCCAAACCTGAATGTTATAGTGAAAATAGACTTACCTTTTTAAAATAACGCAATTTTGCCTATAAGGACTCATTTGCACGCAATTGTCGTGAAGCATGTAAAAACTGCTTGTCTGCGTTAAAATAATGGTTAATATGCAGTTTGCATTTTCTTATGTGAGAGAGATTCAAACCTGAATGTTATAGTGTAAATAGACTTACCTTAATGAAATAAAGCAATTTTGTCTATAAGGACTCATTTGCCCCTAATTGTCATAAAGCATGTAAAAACTGCTTGTCAGCGTTAAAATAATGGTTAATATGCAGTTTGCATTTTCTTATGAGAGAATGATCCAAACCTGAATGTTATAGTGTAAATAGACTTAACTTCATGAAATAAATCAATTTTGCCTATAAGGACTCATTTGCCCCTAATTGTCATAAAGCATGTAAAAACTGCTTGTATGCGTTAAAATAATGTATAATATGCAGTTTGCATTTTCTTATGAGAGAATGATCCAAACCTGAATGTTATAGTGAAAATAGACTAACCTTTTTAAAATAACGCAATTTTGCCTATAAGGACTCATTTGCACGCAATTGTCGTGAAGCATGTAAAAACTGCTTGTCTGCGTTAAAATAATGGTTAATATGCAGTTTGCATTTTCTTATGAGAGAATGATCCAAACCTGAATGTTATAGTGTAAATAGACTTACCCTCTTGAAATAAAGCACTTTTGCCTATAAGGTCTCATTTGCACGTAAATGTCGTAAAGCATGTAAAAACTGCTCATCAGCGTTAAAATAATGGTTAATATGCAGTTTGCATTTTCTTATGAGAGAATGATCCAAATCTAAATGTTATAGTGTAAATAGACTTACCTTAATGAAATAAAGCAATTTTGCCTATAAGGACTCATTTGCATCTAATTGTCATAAAGCATGTAAAAACTGCTTGTATGCGTTAAAATAATGGTTAATATGCAGTTTGCATTTCCTTATGAGAGAATGATCTAAACCTGAATGTAATAGTGTAAATACACTTACCTTTGTAAAATAAAGCAATTTTGCCTATAAGCACTCATTTGCACGCAATTGTCGTGAAGCATGTAAAAACTGCTTGTCTGCGTTAAAATAATGGTTAATATGCAGTTTGCATTTTCTAATGAGAGAATGATCCAAACCTGAATGTTATAGTGAAAATAGACTTACCTTTTTAAAATAACGCAATTTTGCCTATAAGGACTCATTTGCACGCAATTGTCGTGAAGCATGTAAAAACTGATTGTCTGCGTTAAAATAATGGTTAATATGCAGTTTGCATTTTCTTATGTGAGAGAGATTCAAACCTAAATGTTATAGTGTAAATAGACTTACCTTAATGAAATAAAGCAATTTTGTCTATAAGGACTCATTTGCCCCTAATTGTCATAAAGCATGTAAAAACTGCTTGTCAGCGTTAAAATAATGGTTAATATGCAGTTTGCATTTTCTTATGAGAGAATGATCCAAACCTGAATGTTATAGTGTAAATAGACTTAACTTCATGAAATAAATCAATTTTGCCTATTAGGACTCATTTGCCCCTAATTGTCATAAAGCATGTAAAAACTGCTTGTATGCGTTAAAATAATGTATAATATGCAGTTTGCATTTTCTTATGAGAGAATGATCCAAACCTGAATGTTATAGTGAAAATAGACTAACCTTTTTAAAATAACGCAATTTTGCCTATAAGGACTCATTTGCACGCAATTGTCGTGAAGCATGTAAAAACTGCTTGTCTGCGTTAAAGTAATGGTTAATATGCAGTTTGCATTTTCTTATGAGAGAATGATCCAAACCTGAATGTTATAGTGTCAATAGACTTACCTTCATGAAATAAAGCAATTTTGCCTATAAGGACTCATTTGCCCCTAATTGTCATAAAGCATGTAAAAACTGCTTGTCAGCGTTAAAATAATGGTTAATATGCAGTTTGCATTTTCTTATGAGAGAATGATCCAAACCTGAATGTTATAGTGTAAATAGACTTAACTTCATAAAATAAATCAATTTTGCCTATAAGGACTCATTTGCCCCTAATTGTCATAAAGCATGTAAAAACTGCTTGTATGCGTTAAAATAATGTATAATATGCAGTTTGCATTTTCTTATGAGAGAATGATCCAAACCTGAATGTTATAGTGAAAATAGACTTACCTTTTTAAAATAACGCAATTTTGCCTATAAGGACTCATTTGCTCGCAATTGTCGTGAAGCATGTAAAAACTGCTTGTCTGCGTTAAAATAATGGTTAATATGCAGTTTGCATTTTCTTATGAGGGAATGATCCAAACCTGAATGTTATAGTGTAAATAGACTTACCTTTATGAAATAAAGCAATTTTGCCTATAAGGACTCATTTGCCCCTAATTGTCATAAAGCTTGTAAAAACTGCTTGTATGCGTTAAAATAATAGTTGATATGCAGTTTGCATTTTCTTATTAGAGAATGATCTAAACCTGAACGTTATAGTTTAAGTAAACTTACCTTTGTAAAATAAAGCAATTTTGCCTATAAGGACTCATTTGCCCCTAATTGTCATAAAGCATGTAAAAACTGCTTGTATGCGTTAAAATAATAGTATATATGCAGTTTGCATTTTCTTATTAGAGAATGATCTAAACCTGAATGTTATAGTTTAAGTAAACTTACCTTTGTAAACTAAAGCAATTTTGCCTATAAGGACTCTTTTGCCCCTAATTGTCATAAAGCATGTAAAAACTGCTTGTATGCGTTAAAATAATGGTTAATATGCAGTTTGCATTTTCTTATGAGAGAATGATCCAAACCTGAATGTTATAGTGTAAATAGACTTAACTTTGTAAAATAAAGCAATTTTACCTATAAGGACTCATTTGCACGCAATTGTCGTTAAGCATGTAAAAACTGCTTGTTTGCGTGAAAATGATGGTAAATATGCAGTTTGCATTTTCTTGTGAGAGAATGATCCAAACCTGAATGTTATAGTGTAAATAGACTCACCCTTATGAAATAAAGCAATTTTGCCTATAAAGACTCATTTGCACCTAATTGTCGTAAAGCATGTAAAAACTGCTTGTCTGCGTTTAAATAATGGTTAATATGCATTTTGCATTTTCTTATGAGAGAATGATCCAAACCTGAATGTTACAGTGTAAATAGACTTACCTTTGTAAAATAAAGCAATTTTGCCTATAAGGACTCATTTGCACGCAATTGTCGTGAAGCATGTAAAAACTGCTTTTCTGCGTGAAAATGATAGTAAATATGAAGTTTGCATTTTCTTATGAGAGAATGATCCAAACCTAAATGTTATAGTGTAAATAGACTTACCTTTGTAAAATAAAGCAATTTTGCCTATAAAGACTCATTTGCACGCAATTGTCGTGAAGAGCGTAAAAACTGCTTGTCTGCGTTAAAATAATGGTTAATATGCAGTTTGCATTTTCTTATGAGAGAATGATCCAAACCTGAATGTTATAGTGTAAAATAGACTTACCTTCATGAAATAAAGCAATTTTGCCTATAAGGACTCATTTGCCCCTAATTGTCATAAAGCATGTAAAAACTGCTTGTATGTGTTAAAATAATGTATAATATGCAGTTTGCATTTTCTTTTGAGAGAATGATCCAAACCTAAATGTTATAGTGAAAATAGACTTACCTTTGTAAAATAAAGCAATTTTGCCTATAAGGACTCATTTGCACGCAATTGTCGTGAAGCATGTAAAAACTGCTTGTCTGCGTTAAAATAATGGTTAATATGCAGTTTGCATTTTCTTATGAGAGAATGATCCAAACCTGAATGTTATAGTGTAAATAGACTTACCCTCATGAAATAAAGCAATTTTGCCTATAAAGACTCATTTGCACCTAATTGTCATAAAGCATGTAAAAACTGCTTGTATGCGTTAAAATGATAGTAAATATGCAGTTTGCATTTTCTTATGAGAGAATGATCCAAACCTAAATGTTATAGTGTAAATAGACTTACCCTCATGAAATAAAGCAATTTTGCCTATAAGGACTCATTTGCACCTAATTGTCATAAAGCTTGTAAAAACTGCTTGTATGCGTTAAAATAATAGTTAATATGCAGTTTTCATTTTAGTATGAGAGAATGATCTAAACCTGAATGTTATAGTTTAAGTAAACTTACCTTTGTAAAATAAAGCAATTTTGCCTATAAGGACTCATTTGCCCCTAATTGTCATAAAGCATGTAAAAACTGCTTGTATGCGTTAAAATAATGGTTAATATGCAGTTTGCATTTTTTTATGAGAGAATGATCCAAACCTGAATGTTATAGTGTAAATAGACTTACCCTCATGAAATAAAGCAATTTTGCCTATAAGGACTCATTTGCACCTAATTGTCATAAAGCTTGTAAAAACTGCTTGTATGCGTTAAAATAATAGTTAATATGCATTTTGCATTTTAGTATGAGAGAATGATCTAAACCTGAATGTTAAAGTTTAAGTAAACTTACCTTTGTAAAATAAAGCAATTTTGCCTATATAGACTCATTTGCCCCTAATTGTCATAAAGCATGTAAAAACTGCTTGTATGCGTTAAAATAATGGTTAATATGCAGTTTGCATTTTCTTATGAGAGAATGATCCAAACCTGAATGTTATAGTGTAAATAGACTTACCTTTGTAAAATAAAGCAATTTTGCCTATAAGGACTCATTTGCACGCAATTGTCGTGAAGCATATAAAAACTGCTTGTCTGCGTGAAAATGATATTAAATATGCAGTTTGCATTTTCTTATGAGAGAATGATCCAAACCTGAATGTTATAGTGTAAATAGACTTACCCTCATGTAATAAAGCAATTTTGCCTATGAAGACTCATTTGCACCTAATTGTCGTAAAGCATGTAAAAACTGCTTGTCTGCGTTTAAATAATGGTTAATATGCAGTTTGCATTTTCTTAAGAGAGAATGATCCAAACCTGAATGTTATAGTGTAAATAGACTTACCTTCATGAAATAAAGCAATTTTGCCTATAAAGACTCATTTGCACCTAATTGTCATAAAGCATGTAAAAACTGCTTGTGTGCGTTAAAATAATGGTTAATATGCAGTTTGCATTTTCTTATGAGAGAATGATCTAAACCTGAATGTTATAGTTTAAGTAAACTTACCTTTGTAAAATAAAGCAATTTTGCCTATAAGGACTCTTTTGCCCCTAATTGTCATAAAGCATGTAAAAACTGCTTGTATGCGTTAAAATAATGGTTAATATGCAGTTTGCATTTTCTTATGAGAGAATGATCTAAACCTGAATGTTAAAGTTTAAGTAAACTTACCTTTGTAAAATAAAGCAATTTTGCCTATATACACTCATTTGCCCCTAATTGTCATAAAGCATGTAAAAACTGCTTGTATGCGTTAAAATAATAGTTAATATGCAGTTTGCATTTTAGTATGAGAGAATGATCTAAACCTGAATGTTAAAGTTTAAGTAAACTTACCTTTGTAAAATAAAGCAATTTTGCCTATATACACTCATTTGCCCCTAATTGTCGTAAAGCATGTAAAAACTGCTTGTCTGCGTTTAAATAATGGTTAATATGCAGTTTGCATTTTCTTAAGAGAGAATGATCCAAACCTGAATGTTATAGTGTAAATAGACTTACCTTCATGAAATAAAGCAATTTTGCCTATAAGGACTCATTTGCCCCTAATTGTCATAAAGCATGTAAAAACAGCTTGTATGTGTTAAAATAATGGTTAATATGCAGTTTGCATTTTCTTATGAGAGAATGATCCAAACCTGAATGTTATAGTGTAAATAGACTTACCCTCATGAAATGAAGCACTTTTGCCTATAAGGACTCATTTGCACCTAATTGTCGTAAAGCTTGTAAAAACTGCTTGTCAGCGTTAAAACAATGGTTAATATGCAGTTTGCATTTTCTTATGAGAGAATGATCCAAACCTGAATGTTATAGTGTAAATAGACTTACCCTAATGAAATAAAGCAATTTTGCCTATAAGGACTCATTTGCATCTAATTGTCATAAAGCATGTAAAAACTGCTTGTATGCGTTAAAATAATAGTTAATATGCAGTTTGCATTTTCTTATGAGAGAATGATCCAAACCTGAATGTTATATTGTAAATAGACTTACCCTCATGAAATAAAGCAATTTTGCCTATAAAGACTCATTTGCACCTAATTGTCATAAAGCATGTAAAAACTGCTTGTGTGCGTTAAAATGATAGTAAATATGCAGTTTGCATTTTCTTATGAGAGAATGATCCAAACCTAAATGTTATAGTGTAAATAGACTAACCCTCATGAAATAAAGCAATTTTGCCTATAAGGACTCATTTGCACGCAATTGTCGTGAAGCATGTAAAAACTGCTTGTCTGCGTTAAAATAATGGTTAATATGCAGGTTGCATTTTCTTATGAGAGAATGATCCAAACCTGAATGTTATATTGTAAATAGACTTACCCTCATGAAATAAAGCAATTTTGCCTATAAAGACTCATTTGCACCTAATTGTCGTGAAGCATGTAAAAACTGCTTGTCTGCGTTAAAATAATGGTTAATATGCAGTTTGCATTTTCTTATGAGAGAATGATCCAAACCTGAATGTTATAGTGTAAATAGACTTACCCTCATGAAATAAAGCAATTTTGCCTATAAAGACTCATTTGCACCTAATTGTCATAAAGCATGTAAAAACTGCTTGTATGCGTTAAAATGATAGTAAATATGCAGTTTGCATTTTCTTATGAGAGAATGATCCAAACCTAAATGTTATAGTGTAAATAGACTTACCCTGATGAAATAAAGCAATTTTGCCTATAAGGACTCATTTGCACCTAATTGTCATAAAGCTTGTAAAAACTGCTTGTATGCGTTAAAATAATAGTTAATATGCAGTTTTCATTTTAGTATGAGAGAATGATCTAAACCTGAATGTTATAGTTTAAGTAAACCTACCTTTGTAAAATAAAGCAATTTTGCCTATAAGGACTCATTTGCCCCTAATTGTCATAAAGCATGTAAAAACTGCTTGTATGCGTTAAAATAATGGTTAATATGCAGTTTGCATTTTCTTATGAGAGAATGATCCAAACCTGAATGTTATAGTGTAAATAGACTTACCCTCATGAAATAAAGCAATTTTGCCTATAAGGACTCATTTGCACCTAATTGTCATAAAGCTTGTAAAAACTGCTTGTATGCGTTAAAATAATAGTTAATATGCAGTTTGCATTTTAGTATGAGAGAATGATCTAAACCTGAATGTTAAAGTTTAAGTAAACTTACCTTTGTAAAATAAAGCAATTTTGCCTATATACACTCATTTGCCCCTAATTGTCATAAAGCATGTAAAAACTGCTTGTATGCGTTAAAATAATGGTTAATATGCAGTTTGCATTTTCTTATGAGAGAATGATCCAAACCTAAATGTTATAGTGTAAATAGACTTACCCTCATGAAATAAAGCAATTTTGCCTATAAGGACTCATTTGCACCTAATTGTCATAAAGCTTGTAAAAACTGCTTGTATGCGTTAAAATAATAGTTAATATGCAGTTTGCATTTTAATATGAGAGAATGATCTAAACCTGAATGTTAAAGTTTAAGTAAACTTACCTTTGTAAAATAAAGCAATTTTGCCTATATACACTCATTTGCCCCTAATTGTCATAAAGCATGTAAAAACTGCTTGTATGCGTTAAAATAATAGTTAATATGCAGTTTGCATTTTAGTATGAGAGAATGATCTAAACCTGAATGTTAAAGTTTAAGTAAACTTACCTTTGTAAAATAAAGCAATTTTGCCTATATACACTCATTTGCCCCTAATTGTCGTAAAGCATGTAAAAACTGCTTGTCTGCGTTTAAATAATGGTTAATATGCAGTTTGCATTTTCTTAAGAGAGAATGATCCAAACCTGAATGTTATAGTGTAAATAGACTTACCTTCATGAAATAAAGCAATTTTGCCTATAAGGACTCATTTGCCCCTAATTGTCATAAAGCATGTAAAAACAGCTTGTATGCGTTAAAATAATGGTTAATATGCAGTTTGCATTTTCTTATGAGAGAATGATCCAAACCTGAATGTTATAGTGTAAATAGACTTACCCTCATGAAATAAAGCACTTTTGCCTATAAGGACTCATTTGCACCTAATTGTCGTAAAGCATGTAAAAACTGCTTGTCAGCGTTAAAACAATGGTAAATATGCAGTTTGCATTTTCTTATGAGAAAATGATCTAAACCTGAATGTTATAGTGTAAATAGACTTACCCTAATGAAATAAAGCAATTTTGCCTATAAGGACTCATTTGCATCTAATTGTCATAAAGCATGTAAAAACTGCTTGTATGCGTTAAAATAATAGTTAATATGCAGTTTGCATTTTCTTATGAGAGAATGATCCAAACCTGAATGTTATATTGTAAATAGACTTACCCTCATGAAATAAAGCAATTTTGCCTATAAAGACTCATTTGCACCTAATTGTCATAAAGCATGTAAAAACTGCTTGTGTGCGTTAAAATGATAGTAAATATGCAGTTTGCATTTTCTTATGAGAGAATGATCCAAACCTAAATGTTATAGTGTAAATAGACTAACCCTCATGAAATAAAGCAATTTAGCCTATAAGGACTCATTTGCACGCAATTGTCGTGAAGCATGTAAAAACTGCTTGTCTGCGTTAAAATAATGGTTAATATGCAGTTTGCATTTTCTTATGAGAGAATGATCCAAACCTGAATGTTATATTGTAAATAGACTTACCCTCATGAAATAAAGCAATTTTGCCTATAAAGACTCATTTGCACCTAATTGTCATAAAGCATGTAAAAACTGCTTGTGTGCGTTAAAATGATAGTAAATATGCAGTTTGCATTTTCTTATGAGAGAATGATCCAAACCTAAATGTTATAGTGTAAATAGACTAACCCTCATGAAATAAAGCAATTTTGCCTATAAGGACTCATTTGCTCCTAATTGTCATAAAGCTTGTAAAAACTGCTTGTATGCGTTAAAATAATAGAAGACACAAGTGGATAAGGGATCCATGTCGCAAAAAGTTGATTCTGAGAAAATTAGATTTAAAGTTTTTTTATCCGCATTTTTTTGTATTATCATAAATAAAAACCAATTTAGTTGTTTTGAATAGACCTTTATTAAAGTTTTTAATTGGCAATTAATGTAATCCGATAAATTTTAAAAATTTAACTGGAAGTAGAAAGAAATGTACATATATCCTTTTTCAACTAAAGAAAATAGTTAACTTAAGTTAAAGCTACTGGAAAATTGATTCATGACACGTTTAATGCGACATGAATCCTTCTTCCATTAATATTAGCTTAAGTTAAGTATTCTTTTAGTTGATAAAGGATATAACATGTACGTTTTTTCTACTTCTAATTAAATTTTTATTTTTTTTTTGTTGCTCTTTATCTTTATTAATTTTATATTGTATTTCTCTTCTTTAAATTCTTATTTCCAGATTTTTCAGCATCAGCTATAATTTTTTCGTAAAAATATTTAAATTCGTCATGAACAAAAACCAGCTGTTGTTTTAAATTTGAAACTTTCTCTTCAGATATGTTATTTTTCTTATCAATAGTGACCGTGAGCGTAAAGTCTTCTGGTTGAATTTTTTTACAGTTGGATTTTAAAATATCCACTTTTAGGAATGGTGTATTCTCATCTAGACTGTTTTTATAAAAGTAACTTCCGTATTCTTCGACTCGTATCCACTTAATACCGTCCCTAAATGGTACATTATCACCTAGGATATTTTTCTTTTTATTGGTCAGATGCATTTTCTCTTGGATATCAATAATATTTTTAAAATGATTTGCCATATCTATTATATGAGCATTTTTAACACTTGCTGATTTTATAATATTCCTATATTCGCCAGGAGTGTAGATGTTGGAGTGCTTCCGTAACACTTTTTCGATTCGGCCGAAATCTCTGTCGGAATCCATATAGGAATGGCCAACTTCGGGAAACTTGTGATCAATCTTCTTAAAATATCCTTTTAAAATAAAATATTGATACAGGGCAATAATGTTAAAATTTTTGTTCTGACCTGCACAAGAATCAGACCAAACAATAAGATGGTATGGGTCATTTTGTTTGTCCATATTGAATAGCTGAACAAATGTATGCAGGCTACTACCTATCTCTAAACTTCCTTTAGTGGCAATATCTTCAGTCCATGTGAAGAAAAAAGGTTTGCTTCCTGTTTTTGAAACTGAATGTATGCTAAAATTATAAAACCACAATTGCCGCAAATAAAAAGCTTTTGACGTGGTCAATTTGGGCAAAGGCATTGTTTGCTGTAAATCCATAGTCAAGTAAAGTATACCGTCAGTTGATTGAGCTAATTCCTTGTCCCGTTTTTGTTGATCAAAGGCAAGTATATAATTTTCTTTGTGCTCCTCATTACCCATTGCAGCATCACAGGTACTGCAGGTATCACTCTTAGGCTGTCCAAATGAGAGATTAAAATTTCGTGAAAAAATATTATTATAACTGCATTTCTTTAATAAAATATACTTTTCCGGCATGTTTTGTTCCTTGCACATTTCAATATAAAGATCATACATTTTCTGTACATTTAACAAAGGCGATAAGTATTTTTTGTTAGGATTTTTATTTCGCGAATAATGAGATGCATCTGCGGGAAATTTTTTAATATGATTCTTCACGTACTGAACCACTTCATCTGAAAGTTTATGTGGTCTGTTCGTATGAACACCTCTTTTGTCAGGTGAAGGTCCACATGTACCAGTTTCAAGCTTATTCTGAATCAACTGGATTTTTTTGGCTGAAATTTGATAAATTTCCATCATTGCTGATTTACACACGTAAATAACCTTATGATCATAAGTGACAGTATATTTAAAAGAATATGATTTAGCTTTTTTAATGTTTTTTCTGTGCCTTTTAGTAGGTTGAATCAAAATGCTTTTAAAAAGGAAAGCATTTTTTGAATTAACATCCATTGAATAAAATTTCTTGAATACCGCTCTTCTTGCCTCTTCATCAAAATGTTCGTCACACTTTAGCTTACAATTTTCCTTTCTGCATAAAGAACCAACTTTGATTTCTTTACCCGGCATCAATTTTCCAGTCTGAGATAGGTAACTTTCACCTCTTGCTCTAGAATTAGCCGCTTTTTTCCTTTTCCATTCGTCTATATTTTTTTTTCTTTTCCTGCAAGTTTTATCTGGTAACTGAAATATCTTTCTTTTTACTCTTTCAACAGATTTATTGATACGACCCATCTCATTAGTATCATCAAACTCGTCTATTTCTTGATTAATTTCTATTTCTGAAGACATATTAGATGTTCCTGCCTCCATATCTTCAGAAATATGTCTAGTGTTTTTAACTGTTTTTTTATTATCGGAATCAGAATTGCTACTAGTGTCGTCACTTGAACTGCTGGGCTCGTAAACATCGGAAGAACCATTGTCAGAAAAATCAGCTATAAAAAAGAAACGTTATGCAAAGTTAAATCTTAGACAAAGTAAATATACGTAAACAATTGGTGTGCGTGATGATGGTTGTACTAGGGATTGCAAATTCTATAATCAGTAAGAAAGTTTCATAGTGCACTTCTTCAAACGTTATAAAGCAATAATTTGATAGCAAAAAATATGTGAATTAAATGCAAAATAAATACCAGCTAAGATCTCTTTGGTAGGCGTCATATTTACTGGTTCATCAAGGGTAACAGTATCATCTGAAATATTGAAAGTTTGTCTTCGATGCAATATATTTTCTTTTGCTACCATATTATTGGCGCCAAACAATTCATTAGAATCTGCAAATTAAAAGGCTTATGTTTAATTGATTTTACAAAAGTTTAAATTTCTTTCGTTTTATAAAATAAACCAAATCCTACCAGAAAAAAGTAGTTTTGTAGTTATGGTACTGGATGGACCCTGGCTCTCACGATTTTTATCTGGGATTTTTCTGGCATCATTTTTTTGAGAAGACATATAATCGTCTTTCATCTCATTTGGATCTAAAACAAAAAATTCTTACAAATTATTAGGTATGGTATGTGAAAAAATATATTATTATATTAATGTCATCCTTACATGCATAAGCAATGTGTGTTAATGTAATATTATAAACTTACCAATAAACATGTCTTTTGCGCGCTGTAATATTAACTGGGTTCTCTTCGACATCGTTTCACACTTTCACAAATTTTTAATTCAGTTTTATAATTTTAAATAAAAAAAAATCACAAGCACATGAGGATCTCACAACGAAAAGTGACATATGACATAACCTCACTATTTGGTGCTATGTACAGTATTATTAATATTCACCTAAAATTCATAGACTCTTTTAATGGATAAAGGATTTAAGTACAGTGTTCAGTGGATAAAGGATTCATGATCAAAAAAAGTAAGTACATGAACCCTTCATCTATTAGATTTAATAAAGAATCCTGTACATAAACCCTTTATCAATTCTGTAACTTTGCTATTTTTAAAAATTATTAAACGAAACCTATACCAATAGAATTCTAGGCACTTAAAACCTTTATCCACTGAAAAATATCAATTTTTTTAAAAATGTCACATAGATCCTTTATCCACTCGTGTCTTAATATGCAGTTTGCATTTTAGTATGAGAGAATGATCTAAACCTGAATGTTATAGTTTAAGTAAACTTACCTTTGTAAAATAAAGCAATTTTGCCTATATAGACTCATTTGCCCCTAATTGTCATAAAGCATGTAAAAACTGCTTGTATGCGTTAAAATAAAGGTTAATTTGCAGTTTGCATTTTCTTATGAGAGAATGATCCAAACCTGAATGTTATAGTGTAAATAGACTTACCTTTGTAAAATAAAGCAATTTTGCCTATAAGGACTCTTTTGCACGCAATTGTCGTGAAGCATATAAAAACTGCTTGTCTGCGTGAAAATGATAGTAAATATGCAGTTTGCATTTTCTTATGAGAGAATGATCCAAACCTGAATGTTATAGTGTAAATAGACTTACCCTCATGTAATAAAGCAATTTTGCCTATAAAGACTCATTTGCACCTAATTGTCGTAAAGCATGTAAAAACTGCTTGTCTGCGTTTAAATAATGGTTAATATGCAGTTTGCATTTTCTTATGAGAGAATGATCCAAACCTGAATGTTATAGTGTAAATAGACTTACCTTCATGAAATAAAGCAATTTTGTCTATAAGGACTCATTTGCCCCTAATTGTCATAAAGCATGTAAAAACTGCTTGTCAGCGTTAAAATAATGGTTAATATGCAGTTTGCATTTTCTTATGAGAGAATGATCCAAACCTGAATGTTATAGAGTAAATAGACTGACCTTCATGAAATAAATCAATTTTGCCTATAAGGACTCATTTGCACCTAATTGTCATAAAGCATGTAAAAACTGCTTGTATGCGTTAAAATGATAGTAAATATGCAGTTTGCATTTTCTTATGAGAGAATGATCCAAACCTAATTGTTATAGTGTAAATAGACTTACCCTCATGAAATAAAGCAATTTTGCCTATAAGGACTCATTTGCACCTAATTGTCATAAAGCTTGTAAAAACTGCTTGTATGCGTTAAAATAATAGTTAATATGCAGTTTTCATTTTAGTATGAGAGAATGATCTAAACCTGAATGTTATAGTTTTAGTAAACTTACCTTTGTAAAATAAAGCAATTTTGCCTATATAGACTCATTTGCCCCTAATTGTCATAAAGCATGTAAAAACTGCTTGTATGCGTTAAAATAATGGTTAATATGCAGTTTGCATTTTCTTATGAGAGAATGATCCAAACCTGAATGTTATAGTGAAAATAGACTTACCCTCATGAAATAAAGCAATTTTGCCTATAAAGACTCATTTGCACCTAATTGTCATAAAGCATGTAAAAACTGCTTGTGTGCGTTAAAATGATAGTAAATATGCAGTTTGCATTTTCTTATGAGAGAATGATCCAAACCTAAATGTTATAGTGTAAATAGACTTACCCTCATGAAATAAAGCACTTTTGCCTATAAGGACTCATTTGCATCTAATTGTCATAAAGCATGTAAAAACTGCTTGTATGCGTTAAAATAATGGTTAATATGCAGTTTGCATTTTCTTATGAGAGAATGATCCAAACCTGAATGTTATATTGTAAATAGACTTACCCTCATGAAATAAAGCAATTTTGCCTATAAAGACTCATTTGCACCTAATTGTCATAAAGCATGTAAAAACTGCTTGTGTGCGTTAAAATGATAGTAAATATGCAGTTTGCATTTTCTTATGAGAGAATGATCCAAACCTAAATGTTATAGTGTAAATAGACTAACCCTCATGAAATAAAGCAATTTTGCCTATAAGGACTCATTTGCACGCAATTGTCGTGAAGCATGTAAAAACTGCTTGTCTGCGTTAAAATAATTGTTAATATGCAGTTTGCATTTTCTTATGAGAGAATGATCCAAACCTAAATGTTATATTGTAAATAGACTTACCCTCATGAAATAAAGCAATTTTGCCTATAAAAACTCATTTGCACCTAATTGTCATAAAGCATGTAAAAACTGCTTGTGTGCGTTAAAATGATAGTAAATATGCAGTTTGCATTTTCTTATGAGAGAATGATCCAAAACTAAATGTTATAGTGTAAATAGACTAACCCTCATGAAATAAAGCAATTTTGCCTATAAGGACTCATTTGCTCCTAATTGTCATAAAGCTTGTAAAAACTGCTTGTATGCGTTAAAATAATAGTTAACATGCAGTTTGCATTTTAGTATGAGAGAATGATCTAAACCTGAATGTTATAGTTTAAGTAAACTTACCTTTGTAAAATAAAGCAATTTAGCCTATATAGACTCATTTGCCCCTAATTGTCATAAAGCATGTAAAAACTGCTTGTATGCGTTAAAATAAAGGTTAATTTGCAGTTTGCATTTTCTTATGAGAGAATGATCCAAACCTGAATGTTATAGTGTAAATAGACTTACCTTTGTAAAATAAAGCAATTTTGCCTATAAGGACTCATTTGCACGCAATTGTCGTGAAGCATATAAAAACTGCTTGTCTGCGTGAAAATGATAGTAAATATGCAGTTTGCATTTTCTTATGAGAGAATGATCCAAACCTGAATGTTATAGTGTAAATAGACTTACCCTCATGTAATAAAGCAATTTTGCCTATAAAGACTCATTTGCACCTAATTGTCGTAAAGCATGTAAAAACTGCTTGTCTGCGTTTAAATAATGGTTAATATGCAGTTGGCATTTTCTTATGAGAGAATGATCCAAACCTGAATGTTATAGTGTAAATAGACTTACCTTCATGAAATAAAGCAATTTTGCCTATAAGGACTTATTTGCCCCTAATTGTCATAAAGCATGTAAAAACTGCTTGTCAGCGTTAAAATAATGGTTAATATGCAGTTTGCATTTTCTTATGAGAGAATGATCCAAACCTGAATGTTATAGTGTAAATAGACTTACCTTCATGAAATAAATCAATTTTGCCTATAAGAACTCATTTGCCCCTAATTATCATATAGCATGTAAAAACTGCTTGTATGCGTTAAAATAATGTATAATATGCAGTTTGCATTTTCTTATGAGAGAATGATCCAAACCTAAATGTTATAGTGAAAATAGACTTACCTTTGTAAAATAAAGCAATTTTGCCTATAAGGACTCATTTGCCCCTAATTGTCATAAAGCATGTAAAAACTGCTTGTATGCGTTAAAATAATGGTTAATATGCAGTTTGCATTTTCTTATGACAGAATGATCCAAACCTGAATGTTATAGTGTAAATAGACTTAACTTCATGAAATAAATCAATTATGCCTATAAGGACTCATTTGCCCCTAATTGTCATAAAGCATGTAAAAACTGCTTGTATGCGTTAAAATAATGTATAATATGCAGTTTGCATTTTCTTATGAGAGAATGATCCAAACCTAAATTAAATAGTGAAAATAGACTTACATTTTTAAAATAACGCAATTTTGCCTATAAGGACTCATTTGCCCCTAATTGTCATAAAGCATGTAAAAACTGCTTGTATGCGTTAAAATAATGGTTAATATGCAGTTTGCATTTTCTTATGAGAGAATGATCCAAACCTGAATGTTATAGTGTAAATAGACTTAACTTTGTAAAATAAAGCAATTTTGCCTATAAGGACTCATTTGCACGCAATTGTCATAAAGCTTGTAAAAACTGCTTGTATGCGTTAAAATAATAGTTAACATGCAGTTTGCATTTTAGTATGAGAGAATGATCTAAACCTGAATGTTATAGTTTAAGTAAACTTACCTTTGTAAAATAAAGCAATTTAGCCTATATAGACTCATTTGCCCCTAATTGTCATAAAGCATGTAAAAACTGCTTGTATGCGTTAAAATAAAGGTTAATTTGCAGTTTGCATTTTCTTATGAGAGAATGATCCAAACCTGAATGTTATAGTGTAAATAGACTTACCTTTGTAAAATAAAGCAATTTTGCCTATAAGGACTCATTTGCACGCAATTGTCGTGAAGCATATAAAAACTGCTTGTCTGCGTGAAAATGATAGTAAATATGCAGTTTGCATTTTCTTATGAGAGAATGATCCAAACCTGAATGTTATAGTGTAAATAGACTTACCCTCATGTAATAAAGCAATTTTGCCTATAAAGACTCATTTGCACCTAATTGTCGTAAAGCATGTAAAAACTGCTTGTCTGCGTTTAAATAATGGTTAATATGCAGTTGGCATTTTCTTATGAGAGAATGATCCAAACCTGAATGTTATAGTGTAAATAGACTTACCTTCATGAAATAAAGCAATTTTGCCTATAAGGACTTATTTGCCCCTAATTGTCATAAAGCATGTAAAAACTGCTTGTCAGCGTTAAAATAATGGTTAATATGCAGTTTACATTTTCTTATGAGAGAATGATCTAAACCTGAATGTTATAGTGTAAATAGACTTACCTTCATGAAATAAATCAATTTTGCCTATAAGAACTCATTTGCCCCTAATTATCATATAGCATGTAAAAACTGCTTGTTTGCGTTAAAATAATGTATAATATGCAGTTTGCATTTTCTTATGAGAGAATGATCCAAACCTAAATGTTATAGTGAAAATAGACTTACCTTTGTAAAATAAAGCAATTTTGCCTATAAGGACTCATTTGCCCCTAATTGTCATAAAGCATGTAAAAACTGCTTGTATGCGTTAAAATAATGGTTAATATGCAGTTTGCATTTTCTTATGAGAGAATGATCCAAACCTGAATGTTATAGTGTAAATAGACTTAACTTCATGAAATAAATCAATTTTGCCTATAAGGACTCATTTGCCCCTAATTGTCATAAAGCATGTAAAAACTGCTTGTATGCGTTAAAATAATGTATAATATGCAGTTTGCATTTTCTTATGAGAAAATGATCCAAACCTAAATTAAATAGTGAAAATAGACTTACCTTTTTAAAATAACGCAATTTTGCCTATAAGGACTCATTTGCCCCTAATTGTCATAAAGCATGTAAAAACTGCTTGTATGCGTTAAAATAATGGTTAATATGCAGTTTGCATTTTCTTATGAGAGAATGATCCAAACCTGAATGTTATAGTGTAAATAGACTTAACTTTGTAAAATAAAGCAATTTTGCCTATAAGGACTCATTTGCACGCAATTGTCGTGAAGCATGTGAAAACTGCTTGTCTGCGTTTAAATAATGGTTAATATGCAGTTTGCATTTTCTTATGAGAGAATGATCCAAACCTGAATGGTATAGTGTAAATAGACTTACCTTTGTAAAATAAAGCAATTTTGCCTATAAGGACTAATTTGCACGCAATTGTCGTGGAGCATGTAAAAACTGCTTTTCTGCGTGAAAATGATAGTAAATATGAAGTTTGCATTTTCTTATGAGAGAATGATCCAAACCTTAATGTTATAGTGTAAATAGACTTACCTTCATGAAGTAAAGCAATTTTGCCTATAAGGACTCATTTGCCCCTAATTGTCATAAAGCATGTAAAAACTGCTTGTCAGCGTTAAAATAATGGTTAATATGCAGTTTGCATTTTCTTATGAGAGAATGATCCAAACCTGAATGTTATAGTGTAAATAGACTTACCTTCATGAAATAAATCAATTTTGCCTATAAGGACTCATTTGCCCCTAATTGTCATAAAGCATGTAAAAACTGCTTGTATGCGTTAAAATAATGTATAATATGCAGTTTGCATTTTCTTATGAGAGAATGATCCAAACCTAAATGTTATAGTGAAAATAGACTTACCTTTGTAAAATAAAGCAATTTTGCCTATAAGGACTCATTTGCACGCAATTGTCGTGAAGCATGTAAAAACTGCTTGTCTGCGTTAAAATAATGGTTAATATGCAGTTTGCATTTTCTTATGAGAGATTGATCCAAACCTGAATGTTACAGTGTAAATAGACTTACCCTCATGAAATAAAGCAATTTTGCCTATAAAGACTCATTTGCACCTAATTGTCATAAAGCATGTAAAAACTGCTTGTATGCGTTAAAATGATAGTAAATATGCAGTTTGCATTTTCTTATGAGAGAATGATCCAAACCTAAATGTTATAGTGTAAATAGACTTACCCTCATGAAATAAAGCAATTTTGCCTATAAGGACTCATTTGCACCTAATTGTCATAAAGCTTGTAAAAACTGCTTGTATGCGTTAAAATAATAGTTAATTTAGTATGAGAGAATGATCTAAACCTGAATGTTATAGTTTAAGTAAACTTACCTTTGTAAAATAAAGCAATTTTGCCTATATAGACTCATTTGCCCCTAATTGTCATAAAGCATGTAAAAACTGCTTGTATGCGTTTAAATAATGGTTAATATGCAGTTTGCATTTTCTTATGAGAGAATGATCCAAACCTGAATGTTATAGTGTAAATAGACTTACCTTTGTAAAATAAAGCAATTTTGCCTATAAGGACTCATTTTCACGCAATTGTCGTGAAGCATATAAAAACTGCTTGTCTGCGTGAAAATGATAGTAAATATGCAGTTTGCATTTTCTTATGAGAGAATGATCCAAACCTGAATGTAATAGTGTAAATAGACTTACCCTCATGTAATAAAGCAATTTTGCCTATAAAGACTCATTTGCACCTAATTGTCGTAAAGCATGTAAAAACTGCTTGTCTGCGTTTAAATAATGGTTAATATGCAGTTTGCAATTTCTTATGAGAGAATGATCCAAACCTGAATGTTATAGTGTAAATAGACTTACCCTCTTAAAATAAAGCACTTTTGCCTATAAGGACTCATTTGCACCTAATTGTCATAAAGCTTGTAAAAACTGCGTGTATGCGTTAAAATAATAGTTGATATGCAGTTTGCATTTTCTTATTAGAGAATGATCTAAACCTGAATGTTATAGTTTAAGTAAACTTACCTTTGTAAAATAAAGCAATTTTGCCTATAAGGACTAATTTGCCCCTAATTGTCATAAAGCATGTAAAAACTGCTTGTATGCGTTAAAATAATGGTTAATATGTAGTTTGCATTTTCTTATGAGAGAATGATCCAAACCTGAATGTTATAGTGTAAATAGACTTACCCTCATGAATTAAAGCAATTTTGCCTATAAGGACTCATTTGCACCTAATTGTCATAAAGCTTGTAAAAACTGCTTGTATGCGTTAAAATAATAGTTAATATGCAGTTTGCATTTTAGTATGAGAGAATGATCTAAACCTGAATGTTATAGTTTAAGTAAACTTACCTTTGTAAAATAAAGCAATTTTGCCTATATAGACTCATTTGCCCCTAATTGTCATAAAGCATGTAAAAACTGCTTGTATGCGTTAAAATAATGGTTAATATGCAGTTTGCATTTTCTTATGAGAGAATGATCCAAACCTGAATGTTATAGAGTAAATAGACTTACCTTTGTAAAATAAAGCAATTTTGCCTATAAGGACTCATTTGCACGCAATTGTCGTGAAGCATATAAAAACTGCTTGTCTGCGTGAAAATGATATTAAATATGCAGTTTGCATTTTCTTATGAGAGAATGATCCAAACCTGAATGTTATAGTGTAAATAGACTTACCCTCATGTAATAAAGCAATTTTGCCTATAAAGACTCATTTGCACCTAATTGTCGTAAAGCATGTAAAAACTGCTTGTCTGCGTTTAAATAATGGTTAATATGCAGTTTGCATTTTCTTATGACAGAATGATCCAAACCTGAATGTTATAGTGTAAATAGACTTACCCTCATGAAATAAAGCACTTTTGCCTATAAGGACTCATTTGCACCTAATTGTCGTAAAGCATGTAAAAACTGCTTGTCAGCGTTAAAACAATGGTTAATATGCAGTTTGCATTTTCTTATGAGAGAATGATCCAAACCTGAATGTTATAGTGTAAATAGACTTACCCTAATGAAATAAAGAAATTTTGCCTATAAGGACTCATTTGCATCTAATTGTCATAAAGCATGTAAAAACTGCTTGTATGCGTTAAAATAATGGTTAATATGCAGTTTGCATTTTCTTATGAGAGAATGATCCAAACCTGAATGTTATAGTGAAAATAGACTTACTTTTGTAAAATAAAGCAATTTTGCCTATAAGGACTCATTTGCACGCAATTGTCGTGAAGCATGTAAAAACTGCTTGTCTGCGTTAAAATAATGGTTAATATGCAGTTTGCATTTTCTTGTGAGAGAATGATCCAAACCTGAATGTTATATTGTAAATAGACTAACCCTCATGAAATAAAGCAATTTTGCCTATAAAGACTCATTTGCACCTAATTGTCATAAAGCATGTAAAAACTGCTTGTGTGCGTTAAAATGATAGTAAATATGCAGTTTGCATTTTCTTATGAGAGAATGATCCAAACCTGAATGTTATAGTGTAAATAGACTTACCCTCATGTAATAAAGCAATTTTGCCTATAAAGACTCATTTGCACCTAATTGTCGTAAAGCATGTAAAAACTGCTTGTCTGCGTTTAAATAATGGTTAATATGCAGTTTGCATTTTCTTATGAGAGAATGATCCAAACCTGAATGTTATAGTGTAAAAAGACTTACCTTCATGAAATAAAGCAATTTTGCCTATAAGGACTCATTTGCCCCTAATTGTCATAAAGCATGTAAAAACTGCTTGTCAGCGTTAAAATAATGGTTAATATGCAGTTTGCATTTTCTTATGAGAGAATGATCCAAACCTGAATCTTATAGTGTAAATAGACTTACCTTCATGAAATAAATCAATTTTGCCTATAAGGACTCATTTGCCCCTAATTGTCATAAAGCATGTAAAAACTGCTTGTATGCGTTAAAATAATGTATAATATGCAGTTTGCATTTTCTTATGAGAGAATGATCCAAACCTAAATGTTATAGTGAAAATAGACTTACCTTTGTAAAATAAAGCAATTTTGCCTATAAGGACTCATTTGCACGCAATTGTCGTGAAGCATGTAGAAACTGCTTGTCTGCGTTAAAATAATGGTTAATATGCAGTTTGCATTTTCTTATGAGAGAATGATCCAAACCTGAATGTTATAGTGTAAATAGACTTACCCTCATGAAATAAAGCAATTTTGCCTATAAAGACTCATTTGCACCTAATTGTCATAAAGCATGTAAAAACTGCTTGTATGCGTTAAAATGATAGTAAATATGCAGTTTGCATTTTATTATGAGAGAATGATCCAAACCTAAATGTTATAGTGTAAATAGACTTACCCTCATGAAATAAAGCAATTTTGCCTATAAGGACGCATTTGCACCTAATTGTCATAAAGCTTGTAAAAACTGCTTGTATGCGTTAAAATAATAGTTAATATGCAGTTTTCATTTTAGTATGAGAGAATGATCTAAACCTGAATGTTATAGTTTAAGTAAACTTACCTTTGTAAAATAAAGCAATTTTGCCTATATAGACTCATTTGCCCCTAATTGTCATAAAGCATGTAAAAACTGCTTGTATGCGTTAAAATAATGGTTAATATGCAGTTTGCATTTTCTTATGAGAGAATGATCCAAACCTGAATGTTATAGTGTAAATAGACTTACCTTTGTAAAATAAAGCAATTTTGCCTATAAGGACTCATTTTCACGAAATTGTCGTGAAGCATATAAAAACTGCTTGTCTGCGTGAAAATGATAGTAAATATGCAGTTTGCATTTTCTTATGAGAGAATGATCCAAACCTGAATGTAATAGTGTAAATAGACTTACCCTCATGTAATAAAGCAATTTTGCCTATAAAGACTCATTTGCCCCTAATTGTCATAAAGCATGTAAAAACTGCTTGTATGCGTTAAAATAATGGTTAATATGCAGTTTGCATTTTCTTATGAGAGAATGATCCAAACCTGAATGTTATAGTGTAAATAGACTTACCTTTGTAAAATAAAGCAATTTTGCCTATAAGGACTCATTTTCACGCAATTGTCGTGAAGCATATAAAAACTGCTTGTCTGCGTGAAAATGATAGTAAATATGCAGTTTGCATTTTCTTATGAGAGAATGATCCAAACCTGAATGTTATAGTGTAAATAGACTTACCCTCTTAAAATAAAGCACTTTTGCCTATAAGGACTCATTTGCACCTAATTGTCATAAAGCTTGTAAAAACTACGTGTATGCGTTAAAATAATATTTGATATGCAGTTTGCATTTTCTTATTAGAGAATGATCTAAACCTGAATGTTATAGTTTAAGTAAACTTACCTTTGTAAAATAAAGCAATTTTGCCTATAAGGACTCATTTGCCCCTAATTGTCATAAAGCATGTAAAAACTGCTTGTATGCGTTAAAATAATGGTTAATATGCAGTTTGCATTTTCTTATGAGAGAATGATCCAAACCTGAATGTTATAGTGTAAATAGACTTACCCTCATGAATTAAAGCAATTTTGCCTATAAGGACTCACTTGCACCTAATTGTCATAAAGCTTGTAAAAACTGCTTGTATGCGTTAAAATAATAGTTAATATGCAGTTTGCATTTTCTTATGAGAGAATGATCTAAACCTGAATGTTATAGTGTAAATAGACTTACCTTTGTAAAATAAAGCAATTTTGCCTATAAGGACTCATTTGCACGCAATTGTCGTGAAGCATATAAAAACTGCTTGTCTGCG
This sequence comes from Xanthostigma xanthostigma, assembly GCA_963575645.1. NCBI lineage: Eukaryota > Metazoa > Arthropoda > Insecta > Raphidioptera > Raphidiidae > Xanthostigma > Xanthostigma xanthostigma. The sequence continues at coordinate 31,938,514 of OY754470.1, read as the reverse complement.
TGAAAATGATATTAAATATGCAGTTTGCATTTTCTTATGAGAGAATGATCCAAACCTGAATGTTATAGTGTAAATAGACTTACCCTCATGTAATAAAGCAATTTTGCCTATAAAGACTCATTTGCACCTAATTGTCGTAAAGCATGTAAAAACTGCTTGTCAGCGTTAAAATAATGGTTAATATGCAGTTTGCATTTTCTTATGAGAGAATGATCCAAACCTGAATGTTATAGTGTAAATAGACTTACCTTCATGAAATAAATCAATTTTGCCTATAAGGACTCATTTGCCCCTAATTGTCATAAAGCATGTAAAAACTGCTTGTATGCGTTAAAATAATGTATAATATGCAGTTTGCATTTTCTTATGAGAGAATGATCCAAACCTAAATGTTATAGTGAAAATAGACTTACCTTTGTAAAATAAAGCAATTTTGCCTATAAGGACTCATTTGCACGCAATTGTCGTGAAGCATGTAAAAACTGCTTGTCTGCGTTAAAATAATGGTTAATATGCAGTTTGCATTTTCTTATGAGAGAATGATCCAAACCTGAATGTTACAGTGTAAATAGACTTACCCTCATGAAATAAAGCAATTTTGCCTATAAAGACTCATTTGCACCTAATTGTCATAAAGCATGTAAAAACTGCTTGTATGCGTTAAAATGATAGTAAATATGCAGTTTGCATTTTCTTATGAGAGAATGATCCAAACCTAAATGTTATAGTGTAAATAGACTTACCCTCATGAAATAAAGCAATTTTGCCTATAAGGACTCATTTGCCCCTAATTGTCATAAAGCATGTAAAAACTGCTTGTATGCGTTAAAATAATGGTTAATATGTAGTTTGCATTTTCTTATGAGAGAATGATCCAAACCTGAATGTTATAGTGTAAATAGACTTACCCTCATGAATTAAAGCAATTTTGCCTATAAGGACTCATTTGCACCTAATTGTCATAAAGCTTGTAAAAACTGCTTGTATGCGTTAAAATAATAGTTAATATGCAGTTTGCATTTTAGTATGAGAGAATGATCTAAACCTGAATGTTATAGTTTAAGTAAACTTACCTTTGTAAAATAAAGCAATTTTGCCTATATAGACTCATTTGCCCCTAATTGTCATAAAGCATGTAAAAACTGCTTGTATGCGTTAAAATAATGGTTAATATGCAGTTTGCATTTTCTTATGAGAGAATGATCCAAACCTGAATGTTATAGTGTAAATAGACTTACCTTTGTAAAATAAAGCAATTTTGCCTATAAGGACTCATTTGCACGCAATTGTCGTGAAGCATATAAAAACTGCTTGTCTGCGTGAAAATGATATTAAATATGCAGTTTGCATTTTCTTATGAGAGAATGATCCAAACCTGAATGTTATAGTGTAAATAGACTTACCCTCATGTAATAAAGCAATTTTGCCTATAAAGACTCATTTGCACCTAATTGTCGTAAAGCATGTAAAAACTGCTTGTCTGCGTTTAAATAATGGTTAATATGCAGTTTGCATTTTCTTATGACAGAATGATCCAAACCTGAATGTTATAGTGTTAATAGACTTACCTTCATGAAATAAAGCAATTTTGCCTATAAGGACTCATTTGCCCCTAATTGTCATAAAGCATGTAAAAACTGCTTGTATGCGTTAAAATAATGGTTAATATGCAGTTTGCATTTTCTTATGAGAGAATGATCCAAACCTGAATGTTATAGTGTAAATAGACTTACCCTCATGAAATAAAGCACTTTTGCCTATAAGGACTCATTTGCACCTAATTGTCGTAAAGCATGTAAAAACTGCTTGTCAGCGTTAAAACAATGGTTAATATGCAGTTTGCATTTTCTTATGAGAGAATGATCCAAACCTGAATGTTATAGTGTAAATAGACTTACCCTAATGAAATAAAGAAATTTTGCCTATAAGGACTCATTTGCATCTAATTGTCATAAAGCATGTAAAAACTGCTTGTATGCGTTAAAATAATGGTTAATATGCAGTTTGCATTTTCTTATGAGAGAATGATCCAAACCTGAATGTTATAGTGAAAATAGACTTACTTTTGTAAAATAAAGCAATTTTGCCTATAAGGACTCATTTGCACGCAATTGTCGTGAAGCATGTAAAAACTGCTTGTCTGCGTTAAAATAATGGTTAATATGCAGTTTGCATTTTCTTGTGAGAGAATGATCCAAACCTGAATGTTATATTGTAAATAGACTAACCCTCATGAAATAAAGCAATTTTGCCTATAAAGACTCATTTGCACCTAATTGTCATAAAGCATGTAAAAACTGCTTGTGTGCGTTAAAATGATAGTAAATATGCAGTTTGCATTTTCTTATGAGAGAATGATCCAAACCTGAATGTTATAGTGTAAATAGACTTACCCTCATGTAATAAAGCAATTTTGCCTATAAAGACTCATTTGCACCTAATTGTCGTAAAGCATGTAAAAACTGCTTGTCTGCGTTTAAATAATGGTTAATATGCAGTTTGCATTTTCTTATGAGAGAATGATCCAAACCTGAATGTTATAGTGTAAAAAGACTTACCTTCATGAAATAAAGCAATTTTGCCTATAAGGACTCATTTGCCCCTAATTGTCATAAAGCATGTAAAAACTGCTTGTCAGCGCTAAAATAATGGTTAATATGCAGTTTGCATTTTCTTATGAGAGAATGATCCAAACCTGAATGTTATAGTGTAAATAGACTTACCTTCATGAAATAAATCAATTTTGCCTATAAGGACTCATTTGCCCCTAATTGTCATAAAGCATGTAAAAACTGCTTGTATGCGTTAAAATAATGTATAATATGCAGTTTGCATTTTCTTATGAGAGAATGATCCAAACCTAAATGTTATAGTGAAAATAGACTTACCTTTGTAAAATAAAGCAATTTTGCCTATAAGGACTCATTTGCACGCAATTGTCGTGAAGCATGTAGAAACTGCTTGTCTGCGTTAAAATAATGGTTAATATGCAGTTTGCATTTTCTTATGAGAGAATGATCCAAACCTGAATGTTATAGTGTAAATAGACTTACCCTCATGAAATAAAGCAATTTTGCCTATAAAGACTCATTTGCACCTAATTGTCATAAAGCATGTAAAAACTGCTTGTATGCGTTAAAATGATAGTAAATATGCAGTTTGCATTTTCTTATGAGAGAATGATCCAAACCTAAATGTTATAGTGTAAATAGACTTACCCTCATGAAATAAAGCAATTTTGCCTATAAGGACTCATTTGCACCTAATTGTCATAAAGCTTGTAAAAACTGCTTGTATGCGTTAAAATAATAGTTAATATGCAGTTTTCATTTTAGTATGAGAGAATGGTCTAAACCTGAATGTTATAGTTTAAGTAAACTTACCTTTGTAAAATAAAGCAATTTTGCCTATATAGACTCATTTGCCCCTAATTGTCATAAAGCATGTAAAAACTGCTTGTATGCGTTAAAATAATGGTTAATATGCAGTTTGCATTTTCTTATGAGAGAATGATCCAAACCTGAATGTTATAGTGTAAATAGACTTACCTTTGTAAAATAAAGCAATTTTGCCTATAAGGACTCATTTTCACGAAATTGTCGTGAAGCATATAAAAACTGCTTGTCTGCGTGAAAATGATAGTAAATATGCAGTTTGCATTTTCTTATGAGAGAATGATCCAAACCTGAATGTAATAGTGTAAATAGACTTACCCTCATGTAATAAAGCAATTTTGCCTATAAAGACTCATTTGCCCCTAATTGTCATAAAGCATGTAAAAACTGCCTGTATGCGTTAAAATAATGGTTAATATGCAGTTTGCATTTTCTTATGAGAGAATGATCCAAACCTGAATGTTATAGTGTAAATAGACTTACCTTTGTAAAATAAAGCAATTTTGCCTATAAGGACTCATTTTCACGCAATTGTCGTGAAGCATATAAAAACTGCTTGTCTGCGTGAAAATGATAGTAAATATGCAGTTTGCATTTTCTTATGAGAGAATGATCCAAACCTGAATGTTATAGTGTAAATAGACTTACCCTCTTAAAATAAAGCACTTTTGCCTATAAGGACTCATTTGCACCTAATTGTCATAAAGCTTGTAAAAACTGCGTGTATGCGTTAAAATAATATTTGATATGCAGTTTGCATTTTCTTATTAGAGAATGATCTAAACCTGAATGTTATAGTTTAAGTAAACTTACCTTTGTAAAATAAAGCAATTTTGCCTATAAGGACTCATTTGCCCCTAATTGTCATAAAGCATGTAAAAACTGCTTGTATGCGTTAAAATAATGGTTAATATGCAGTTTGCATTTTCTTATGAGAGAATGATCCAAACCTGAATGTTATAGTGTAAATAGACTTACCCTCATGAATTAAAGCAATTTTGCCTATAAGGACTCACTTGCACCTAATTGTCATAAAGCTTGTAAAAACTGCTTGTATGCGTTAAAATAATAGTTAATATGCAGTTTGCATTTTCTTATGAGAGAATGATCTAAACCTGAATGTTATAGTGTAAATAGACTTACCTTTGTAAAATAAAGCAATTTTGCCTATAAGGACTCATTTGCACGCAATTGTCGTGAAGCATATAAAAACTGCTTGTCTGCGTGAAAATGATATTAAATATGCAGTTTGCATTTTCTTATGAGAGAATGATCCAAACCTGAATGTTATAGTGTAAATAGACTTACCCTCATGTAATAAAGCAATTTTGCCTATAAAGACTCATTTGCCCCTAATTGTCATAAAGCATGTAAAAACTGCTTGTCAGCGTTAAAATAATGGTTAATATGCAGTTTGCATTTTCTTATGAGAGAATGATCCAAACCTGAATGTTATAGTGTAAATAGACTTACCTTCATGAAATAAATCAATTTTGCCTATAAGGACTCATTTGCCCCTAATTGTCATAAAGCATGTAAAAACTGCTTGTATGCGTTAAAATAATGTATAATATGCAGTTTGCATTTTCTTATGAGAGAATGATCCAAACCTAAATGTTATAGTGAAAATAGACTTACCTTTGTAAAATAAAGCAATTTTGCCTATAAGGACTCATTTGCACGCAATTGTCGTGAAGCATGTAAAAACTGCTTGTCTGCGTTAAAATAATGGTTAATATGCAGTTTGCATTTTCTTATGAGAGAATGATCCAAACCTGAATGTTACAGTGTAAATAGACTTACCCTCATGAAATAAAGCAATTTTGCCTATAAAGACTCATTTGCACCTAATTGTCATAAAGCATGTAACAACTGCTTGTATGCGTTAAAATGATAGTAAATATGCAGTTTGCATTTTCTTATGAGAGAATGATCCAAACCTAAATGTTATAGTGTAAATAGACTTACCCTCATGAAATAAAGCAATTTTGCCTATAAGGACTCATTTGCACCTAATTGTCATAAAGCTTGTAAAAACTGCTTGTATGCGTTAAAATAATAGTTAATATGCAGTTTTCATTTTAGTATGAGAGAATGATCTAAACCTGAATGTTATAGTTTAAGTAAACTTACCTTTGTAAAATAAAGCAATTTTGCCTATATAGACTCATTTGCCCCTAATTGTCATAAAGCATGTAAAAACTGCTTGTATGCGTTTAAATAATGGTTAATATGCAGTTTGCATTTTCTTATGAGAGAATGATCCAAACCTGAATGTTATAGTGTAAATAGACTTACCTTTGTAAAATAAAGCAATTTTGCCTATAAGGACTCATTTTCACGCAATTGTCGTGAAGCATATAAAAACTGCTTGTCTGCGTGAAAATGATAGTAAATATGCAGTTTGCATTTTCTTATGAGAGAATGATCCAAACCTGAATGTAATAGTGTAAATAGACTTACCCTCATGTAATAAAGCAATTTTGCCTATAAAGACTCATTTGCACCTAATTGTCGTAAAGCATGTAAAAACTGCTTGTCTGCGTTTAAATAATGGTTAATATGCAGTTTGCAATTTCTTATGAGAGAATGATCCAAACCTGAATGTTATAGTGTAAATAGACTTACCCTCTTAAAATAAAGCACTTTTGCCTATAAGGACTCATTTGCACCTAATTGTCATAAAGCTTGTAAAAACTGCGTGTATGCGTTAAAATAATAGTTGATATGCAGTTTGCATTTTCTTATTAGAGAATGATCTAAACCTGAATGTTATAGTTTAAGTAAACTTACCTTTGTAAAATAAAGCAATTTTGCCTATAAGGACTCATTTGCCCCTAATTGTCATAAAGCATGTAAAAACTGCTTGTATGCGTTAAAATAATGGTTAATATGTAGTTTGCATTTTCTTATGAGAGAATGATCCAAACCTGAATGTATAGTGTAAATAGACTTACCCTCATGAATTAAAGCAATTTTGCCTATAAGGACTCATTTGCACCTAATTGTCATAAAGCTTGTAAAAACTGCTTGTATGCGTTAAAATAATAGTTAATATGCAGTTTGCATTTTAGTATGAGAGAATGATCTAAACCTGAATGTTATAGTTTAAGTAAACTTACCTTTGTAAAATAAAGCAATTTTGCCTATATAGACTCATTTGCCCCTAATTGTCATAAAGCATGTAAAAACTGCTTGTATGCGTTAAAATAATGGTTAATATGCAGTTTGCATTTTCTTATGAGAGAATGATCCAAACCTGAATGTTATAGTGTAAATAGACTTACCTTTGTAAAATAAAGCAATTTTGCCTATAAGGACTCATTTGCACGCAATTGTCGTGAAGCATATAAAAACTGCTTGTCTGCGTGAAAATGATATTAAATATGCAGTTTGCATTTTCTTATGAGAGAATGATCCAAACCTGAATGTTATAGTGTAAATAGACTTACCCTCATGTAATAAAGCAATTTTGCCTATAAAGACTCATTTGCACCTAATTGTCGTAAAGCATGTAAAAACTGCTTGTCTGCGTTTAAATAATGGTTAATATGCAGTTTGCATTTTCTTATGACAGAATGATCCAAACCTGAATGTTATAGTGTTAATAGACTTACCTTCATGAAATAAAGCAATTTTGCCTATAAGGACTCATTTGCCCCTAATTGTCATAAAGCATGTAAAAACTGCTTGTATGCGTTAAAATAATGGTTAATATGCAGTTTGCATTTTCTTATGAGAGAATGATCCAAACCTGAATGTTATAGTGTAAATAGACTTACCCTCATGAAATAAAGCACTTTTGCCTATAAGGACTCATTTGCACCTAATTGTCGTAAAGCATGTAAAAACTGCTTGTCAGCGTTAAAACAATGGTTAATATGCAGTTTGCATTTTCTTATGAGAGAATGATCCAAACCTGAATGTTATAGTGTAAATAGACTTACCCTAATGAAATAAAGAAATTTTGCCTATAAGGACTCATTTGCATCTAATTGTCATAAAGCATGTAAAAACTGCTTGTATGCGTTAAAATAATGGTTAATATGCAGTTTGCATTTTCTTATGAGAGAATGATCCAAACCTGAATGTTATAGTGAAAATAGACTTACTTTTGTAAAATAAAGCAATTTTGCCTATAAGGACTCATTTGCACGCAATTGTCGTGAAGCATGTAAAAACTGCTTGTCTGCGTTAAAATAATGGTTAATATGCAGTTTGCATTTTCTTATGAGAGAATGATCCAAACCTGAATGTTATATTGTAAATAGACTAACCCTCATGAAATAAAGCAATTTTGCCTATAAAGACTCATTTGCACCTAATTGTCATAAAGCATGTAAAAACTGCTTGTGTGCGTTAAAATGATAGTAAATATGCAGTTTGCATTTTCTTATGAGAGATTGATCCAAACCTGAATGTTATAGTGTAAATAGACTTACCCTCATGTAATAAAGCAATTTTGCCTATAAAGACTCATTTGCACCTAATTGTCGTAAAGCATGTAAAAACTGCTTGTCTGCGTTTAAATAATGGTTAATATGCAGTTTGCATTTTCTTATGAGAGAATGATCCAAACCTGAATGTTATAGTGTAAATAGACTTACCTTCATGAAATAAAGCAATTTTGCCTATAAGGACTCATTTGCCCCTAATTGTCATAAAGCATGTAAAAACTGCTTGTCAGCGTTAAAATAATGGTTAATATGCAGTTTGCATTTTCTTATGAGAGAATGATCCAAACCTGAATGTTATAGTGTAAATAGACTTACCTTCATGAAATAAATCAATTTTGCCTATAAGGACTCATTTGCCCCTAATTGTCATAAAGCATGTAAAAACTGCTTGTATGCGTTAAAATAATGTATAATATGCAGTTTGCATTTTCTTATGAGAGAATGATCCAAACCTAAATGTTATAGTGAAAATAGACTTACCTTAGTAAAATAAAGCAATTTTGCCTATAAGGACTCATTTGCACGCAATTGTCGTGAAGCATGTAAAAACTGCTTGTCTGCGTTAAAATAATGGTTAATATGCAGTTTGCATTTTTTTATGAGAGAATGATCCAAACCTGAATGTTATAGTGTAAATAGACTTACCCTCATGAAATAAAGCAATTTTGCCTATAAAGACTCATTTGCACCTAATTGTCATAAAGCATGTAAAAACTGCTTGTATGCGTTAAAATGATAGTAAATATGCAGTTTGCATTTTCTTATGAGAGAATGATCCAAACCTAAATGTTATAGTGTAAATAGACTTACCCTCATGAAATAAAGCAATTTTGCCTATAAGGACTCATTTGCACCTAATTGTCATAAAGCTTGTAAAAACTGCTTGTATGCGTTAAAATAATAGTTAATATGCAGTTTTCATTTTAGTATGAGAGAATGATCTAAACCTGAATGTTATAGTTTAAGTAAACTTACCTTTGTAAAATAAAGCAATTTTGCCTATATAGACTCATTTGCCCCTAATTGTCATAAAGCATGTAAAAACTGCTTGTATGCGTTAAAATAATGGTTAATATGCAGTTTGCATTTTCTTATGAGAGAATGATCCAAACCTGAATGTTATAGTGTAAATAGACTTACCTTTGTAAAATAAAGCAATTTTGCCTATAAGGACTCATTTTCACGCAATTGTCGTGAAGCATATAAAAACTGCTTGTCTGCGTGAAAATGATAGTAAATATGCAGTTTGCATTTTCTTATGAGAGAATGATCCAAACCTGAATGTAATAGTGTAAATAGACTTACCCTCATGTAATAAAGCAATTTTGCCTATAAAGACTCATTTGCCCCTAATTGTCATAAAGCATGTAAAAACTGCTTGTATGCGTTAAAATAATGGTTAATATGCAGTTTGCATTTTCTTATGAGAGAATGATCCAAACCTGAATGTTATAGTGTAAATAGACTTACCTTTGTAAAATAAAGCAATTTTGCCTATAAGGACTCATTTTCACGCAATTGTCGTGAAGCATATAAAAACTGCTTGTCTGCGTGAAAATGATAGTAAATATGCAGTTTGCATTTTCTTATGAGAGAATGATCCAAACCTGAATGTTATAGTGTAAATAGACTTACCCTCTTAAAATAAAGCACTTTTGCCTATAAGGACTCATTTGCACCTAATTGTCATAAAGCTTGTAAAAACTGCTTGTATGCGTTAAAATAATTGTTGATATGCAGTTTGCATTTTCTTATTAGAGAATGATCTAAACCTGAATGTTATAGTTTAAGTAAACTTACCTTTGTAAAATAAAGCAATTTTGCCTATAAGGACTCATTTGCCCCTAATTGTCATAAAGCATGTAAAAACTGCTTGTATGCGTTAAAATAATGGTTAATATGCAGTTTGCATTTTCTTATGAGAGAATGATCCAAACCTGAATGTTATAGTGTAAATAGACTTACCCTCATGAATTAAAGCAATTTTGCCTATATGGACTCACTTGCACCTAATTGTCATAAAGCTTGTAAAAACTGCTTGTATGCGTTAAAATAATAGTTAATATGCAGTTTGCATTTTCTTATGAGAGAATGATCTAAACCTGAATGTTATAGTGTAAATAGACTTACCTTTGTAAAATAAAGCAATTTTGCCTATAAGGACTCATTTGCACGCAATTGTCGTGAAGCATATAAAAACTGCTTGTCTGCGTGAAAATGATATTAAATATGCAGTTTGCATTTTCTTATGAGAGAATGATCCAAACCTGAATGTTATAGTGTAAATAGACTTACCCTTATGTAATAAAGCAATTTTGCCTATAAAGACTCATTTGCACCTAATTGTCGTAAAGCATGTAAAAACTGCTTGTCTGCGTTTAAATAATGGTTAATATGCAGTTTGCATTTTCTTATGAGAGAATGATCCAAACCTGAATGTTATAGTGTAAATAGACTTACCTTCATGAAATAAAGCAATTTTGCCTATAAGGACTCATTTGCCCCTAATTGTCATAAAGCATGTAAAAACTGCTTGTATGCGTTAAAATAATGGTTAATATGCAGTTTGCATTTTCTTATGAGAGAATGATCCAAACCTGAATGTTATAGTGTAAATAGACTTACCCTCATGAAATAAAGCACTTTTGCCTATAAGGACTCATTTGCACCTAATTGTCGTAAAGCATGTAAAAACTGCTTGTCAGCGTTAAAACAATGGTTAAAATGCAGTTTGCATTTTCTCATGAGAGAATGATCCAAACCTGAATGTTATAGTGTAAATAGACTTACCCTAATGAAATAAAGAAATTTTGCCTATAAGGACTCATTTGCATCTAATTGTCATAAAGCATGTAAAAACTGCTTGAATGCGTTAAAATAATGGTTAATATGCAGTTTGCATTTTCTTATGAGAGAATGATCCAAACCTGAATGTTATAGTGTAAATAGACTTACCTTAATGAAATAAAGCAGTTTTGCCTATAAGGAATCATTTGCATCTAATTGTCATAAAGCATGTAAAATACTGCTTGTATGCGTTAAAATAATGGTTAATATGCAGTTTGCATTTTCTTATGAGAGAATGATCCAAACCTGAATGTTATAGTGTAAATAGACTTACCTTTGTAAAATAAAGCAATTTTGCCTATAAGGACTTATTTCCACGCAATTGTCGTGAAGCATGTAAAAAGTAAAAACTGCTTGTCTGCGTGAAAATGATAGTAAATATGCAGTTTGCATTTTCTTATGAGAGAATGATCCAAACCTGAATGTTTTAGTGTAAATAGACTTACCTTTGTAAAATAAAGCAATTTTGCCTATAAGGACTCATTTGCACGTAATTGTCGTGAAGCATGTAAAAACTGCTTGTCTGCGTTAAAATAATGGTTAATATGCAGTTTGCATTTTCTTATGAGAGAATGATCCAAACCTGAATGTTATAGTGAAAGTAGACATACCTTTGTGAAATAAAACAATTTTGCCTTTAAAGACTTACTTCTACCTAATTGTCGTAAAACATGTGAAAACTGCTTGTCTGCGTGAAAATGATAGTAAATATGCAGTTTGCATTTTCTTATGAGAGAATGATCCAAACCTGAATGTTATAGTGTAAATAGACTTACCCTCATGAAATAAAGCACTTTTGCCTATAAGGACTCATTTGCACCTAATTGTCGTAAAGCATGTAAAAACTGCTTGTCAGCGTTAAAATAATGGTTAATATGCAGTTTGCATTTTCTTATGTGAGAGAGATTCAAACCTGAATATTATAGTGTAAATTGACTTACCTTAATGAAATAAAGCAATTTTGCCTATAAGGACTCATTTGCCCCTAATTGTCATAAAGCATGTAAAAACTGCTTGTATGCGTTAAAATAATGGTTAATATGCAGTTTGCATTTTCTTATGAGAGAATGATCCAAACCTGAATGTTATAGTGAAAATAGACTTACCTTTTTAAAATAACGCAATTTTGCCTATAAGGACTCATTTGCACGCAATTGTCGTGAAGCATGTAAAAACTGCTTGTCTGCGTTAAAATAATGATTAATATGCAGTATGCATTTTTTTATGAGAGAATGATCCAAACCTGAATGGTATAGTGTAAATAGACTTACCCTCATGAAATAAAGCAATTTTGCCTATAAAGACTCATTTGCACCTAATTGTCATAAAGCATGTAAAAAACTGCTTGTATGCGTTAAAATGATAGTAATTATGCAGTTTGCATTTTCTTATGAGAGAATGATTAAAACCTGAATTTTATAGTGTAAATAGACTTACCCTCATGAAATAAAGCAATTTTGCCTATATAGACTCATTTGCACCTAATTGTCATAAAGCTTGTAAAAACTGCTTGTATGCGTTAAAATAATAGTTGATATGCAGTTTGCATTTTTTTATTAGAGAATGATCCAAACCTGAATGTTATAGTGTAAATAGACTTACTCTATTTACACTATAACATTCAGGTTTGGATCATTCTCTCATAAGAAAATGCAAACTGCATATTAACCATTATTTTAACGCAACAAGCAGTTTTTACATGCTTCACGACAATTGCGTGCAAATGAGTCCTTATAAGCAAAATTGCTTTATTTCATGAGAGTAAGTCTATTTACACTATAACATTCAGGTTTGGATCATTCTCTCATAAGAAAATGCAAACTGCATATTAACCATTATTTTAACGCAGACAAGCAGTTTTTACATGCTTCACGACAATTGCGTGCAAATGAGTCCTTATAAGCAAAATTGCTTTATTTCATGAGAGTAAGTCTATTTACACTATAACATTCAGGTTTGGATCATTCTCTCATAAGAAAATGCAAACTGCATTGTTACGGTTAAATTTTGAAATTTTGTCGTATTCTAACATTATTTCCTTGAGGGTAGGCAACTGAGATTATTCAATTCAGTACAATTTCTTTCGCGGTATATTTTTTTTTTTTTTTTTTAATTTAACTAAACAACTACCGATCTGCGAATATTTTTCTTATATAGATTTTCTTGCATTTTGTCTGCGAGGCAGACTTGTGACTTATTTATTTATTCAGGATTTAAGAGTTTTTTTTTTTTGTACGAATAATTGTGAAGGCGCCGTGCGCCGACTGTAACCACTAGGTCGTGTACTTGTTTTCTTTTGATTTTTAATATATATGTATATGTTTGATGAATTGTGGTTATAATTGCTTTTTCTTTGGTCCATCCCCTCATTGCCTGAGTCGAAAGTCAGCGACCCTTTCCGGCGGTACTAATATCTGACTTTGGCGCCTAACTAAAATATTTATCACTATTTTGTGGGACTCTCCCACCTCTCGTATACCTGCGTACAGCTGGAGGTATTGTGGGCCACCAAAGGAATTCCGGTAAGTTCTTCCCTTCTAGTTTTTTTTTTTGGTACACTATTGCGTGGTCATTTAACGCCCCACCCCTAACTGCCGACTGAAGGCCGAAGCATCCCTTTTGTCACGCGCTGTCAGTGTGACGGCGTGACAAAATTTTGGCGCCCAACGTGGGGCCTCTTTGCGTTAAAACCTTCCGTATTGATAGATGTTGTTTAGATGAGATTTTCGTGACCTACATATACATATATATATATATATATACATATTGTGACAAATGAGCTGCGAGCTCGGATATTTTGTTGTGCGACCTTTTGTTTTGTTTAGTGGTTTCGTTGATGAACCAACCACCCCTTTTGTGTGAAGTATAACGAACGATCTAGAATTACCCTTGATTGACCTTGACCTTTCTCTTGTGTAATAGATTTTAGTCGAGTATTTTTTTTTGTTGTTGTTGTTTTTTTTTGTGTGGCCGTTACTGTATTGAGACTTGTTTCAACTACTTGTTTGCGGCATTTACTAATAGTCGCTATGGCATATTCCGGAGTGGACATTAACCGATTCAAGAAGGAGGAACTTCAATATGAGCTTCGCATTCGAGGAGCAAATATTGAGGACGATAGAGTCGACCCGATGCGTGCACGTTTGCGTTCGCTTATGCGATTAGAAGCACTACCCCCTATTTTGTTAACTTTGGTAAAGAGTATGTTGGATCTGGTGACCATTATAGAATACGACCTCCGCAAGATGATGTTGAGCTCCCTACGGAAATACAACAGCGTACCGCTGGTTATCAAACTATGTTTGCAACTATTCAGAATCGATTACTTCGGGCTTCCGAACGAGTTAGACATCGTTATAATCTAAGACGACGACCTGTACACTTTGATATAGGACAATTAGTTTACCGCCGAAACAAAGTTTTATCTGATGCTCTCAATTATTTTACGGCAAAACTAGCGCCGAAATACGTTGGGCCATATCGAATTCGACGTAAACCAGGTCAGTGGACCTACGAATTGGAAACTTGTGAAGGAGAGGCCGCTGGAACCTGGCATGTTCAAGATCTTAAGTTGGCCGACGATTTCGCCGACGCTGAGTAATTTTTTTTGTGTGTTGTTTTGTCTCGCTGTATGTAGTCCTTTTGGTAATGAAGAATTATGCCGAATAATTATTCTTTCGTTGTTGTGTGTTATTGCGTTTCGTTTACGGCCCCACTTATTGATAGAAGCCGTGCGGGGGCCGGCGAAGAATAGTCCCGCGGTACGTTCCGCCGATCGTAAAAGTCGATCAAGTGAACCCACACACACCACAGTACATTTTCCCTTCACTATCACACTTACACAACACCACTATATACACTCCAGTTGGATTTAAAGAAGCCGTGCGGGGGCCGGCGAAGAATAGTCCCGCGGTACGTTCCGCCGATCGTAAAAGGCGATCAAGTGAACCCACACACACCACAGTACATTTTCTGCACTTACACAACACCACTATATACACTCCAGTTGGATTTAAAGATTCGATTGTGACTAACCCGATTTCGACAATTTTTTTTTTCCCGAAAGTGACTTAGACTTTTCTATAATTTCTTTAAATGCCCTGCGGTAAAGGGGTGTACAAGAATTCTTCCGCGGTTTGATCTTACCGGCCGTAAGAGGCGGCCATTGCGTAGATCGTTGACAATTATTCTGATAGTTACCGTTCTTTTCTCTGTCGATCGACGTTGCGTAGTAATCATTGCTCTGAATTTGAGCGCTTGTTGCTTATGGATTTGGATGAATTCCGTTACTGCTTTGCAGGATTTGCCTAAGCTCTAGTGTGGCGTTAGGAGATGTCAACTTTTTGGTGTTTTATTTTGTTTGGTGGACGTGATTGGAGAAACACAATATAATATTGGATTTGAAGTTTTCTTCCCGCTCACCCATCTGTTTGTGTTGTGATAAAGTGATCAAAGTACCTATAGTGTCTTTGAAGTTTATTGGCACCTCCACTCTGATTATTCAGGATTTGGCTTTACTCGAGTCTGAGTAGTGTGCTACATCAACGTTAGGTCCAGCGAAACTGTTCTTGGTATTCTACAGAATTTCCCGATTTTGACAAGTGCCCGGCTTAGAGATTATTTTTTTTGAGCGTTCGTATGCTCTTGATTTTAGGAGTTGAATGTTCTTGTATTTAATTATGTTTTCTTTCCTTGTCCACTTATATATAGTGCCGTATGTCTTATGTTGTGTTTGAAACGAGTGTGCTTACAATCTTTGATATCTAAACCCGTCTCTATATCCTGGAGACCGTTAAGCATACTATTGTATTTTTCCTTGAGTCTTGTTCTGAACCCATAACCATAATCATGGAGATTGGCAACTTTTGTATGTCACGAATTCCTGGTTATTGTAATGGAGATAGTCGAACTTTCTCTTTTCTTTTGAAGAATTTTTCTTTTCTTGAGTGTTGTTTGATTAGGGGTGATGATTCCCTCTAACGTTACTCGTTGTGTTCATGGGCTCTGTTGGAGCAGATATTTTGATTTTGTGAGAATTCTGGAATGTGAGTTTTGTTTAGTTAGATTGGTTTCAGACGGCATCAGTCGTCAGAAAACTCAGGGAGTTTTCTGCCTGACGGGGTAAGGGGGGAGTTGTTACGGTTAAATTTTGAAATTTTGTCGTATTCTAACATTATTTCCTTGAGGGTAGGCAACCTATCATTCAGTATAGTAATTTCGCTGCATTTCGTGTAGATACTTTTCTTTTGGGAAGTAGGTTGTATATTTTGCCAGTAGATGGGTTTAACAGTAAGGTATTCCGCTATAGAATGACGCTGTCAATGTTCTGTTCGATTTGGATTTTATTGCGACGGATTTCTAAGATGGCTTGCTGTGATGATACATGAATAAAAGTTACATCCTGGATCATCTGCCCGAAAATTTGAATTTTATAGCCTGAAGTGATTGTTTATTCTTGTCTGCAAGATAATGAATGTTTTTCCGACTGGATTTTTCGATTTTCCTACTGGTAAGATCTTTTGCCTTGCATAAAATTTTCTGTCCACGTGTGACTTTTGGTCAACCTTTTTTTTTGATGATTATATATGGAAATCTTGTAGGTTCCTAGTCGAAGGAACACCATGCATTATGGTATGAAATAGCGATGATGTAGTTCGTCGAATGAAAATCATTTGGAAATGTAACCTGTATGGTGACGAAATAGGACCTGGTTCTTATTTGCTGTCTTATGGATCTACCGGCTCTGGGGTTCATCACATCAACTGAATTTCCAGTCTGACGTTCATCTGAAAGATCTACTCAGCTTGGTAAAAGTAGTCGAAGCCAACAAGTAGTGAGTTGTTCCATTTAGCTTTTGTGTGTGTGCAAATCTCATTGTCACTGAAGACACTACATATTGAAATTTCGTTCTCGTGCGTTTGACTTTTCTACGGGTATCAATCGAAGCCCTAATTCATTGTCGAATAGATCTTCGTTCATCGGAGCCTTGTTCGTGTTCCGATAGTCCATCCGACAAACGTAGTATTTCTTGGAACGCATCGATGAGTATCGTTAATTAAATATTAGCTCAATATAGTAAAAACTATGCCACTGTTACTTAATTTACTAGCTTATTCATGAATTTTTTTGCAAAAAAAAAAATATTAAGTCATACGTAGAATTGTACAGAGCTGTATTAAGTAGATGTAAATTTTGGCTTCACCGTTTCATTTATTGACGACCTATCGAGTAAGAATTTGAGTTATTTGTGCTAAATTATATTCGTAAAAATGTTAAATTTGTGCTTCCCACAATAATTTTTTTTTACCTTATGAAATATTTATAGGGTACGTTGCCCAATTGCCTGAATGGTCAACGATAAGATTAATTTAAGTTATTTATGCCTCCGATTAAGTATTTGTACCTCCGATTAAGTATTTGTACCTCCGATGCTCCGTTTGTGCTTAGAAAACTGAATGCCGATGGCCGGTGTGATTTTTAATTGACTGAGCAACATTTCATTAGAGTCGTTCTGAAATTTAGTTTTTTTGTTATGCTACAAACTTTGTAACTTCACTTCATTGCCGCCCTGTGGGGTTGGGGCTACAACCACTTACCTTAGAGAATACCCCCACCGTTTGCTCTTGACGGACCGTAAAAGGCGGTTGCCAAACAGCATTTCACTTCGTGTACGAATTTCTTTATTTTGTTTTGCCAAACGAAGTGTAGAAAGTTCATTTAGTTATGAATATTATTTTTTTTTTACTATTAATCTCTTTTGAACAGCCTGTAATTTGGTAGTCAAGCTGTTGTCTGTTTTAATAAAATTTTGAATTTATTATGTTGCTCGGCATCGTTACGCCTGCCATTGACTTATGTATGTATATAATGTTTTGGAACCTCTGGTTTAAGTATTAAGAAATGTTGTACATAACCTGGTACCACGTTATTTTTGTTGTCTAGTTAATTATGAACTATACCACGTTATTTTTGTTGTCTAGTTAATTATGAACTATATCACGTTATTTTCTTTTGATTTAAGTATGTAGTTTTTTTGAAGTGTTCAGAAATGACCACCTTTTCATGTAACTGATTTAGGTACGCTGGAAGAAGGGTTGTTACAGTAACCAAGTTGTTTGTTGAATTATTATGTAAATTATTCTGACGTTATGATTCGGTCAATGTAATTGCGGGTCTTTTGAGTACGGTATTTTGTATTTTAGTACCTTCATTTTTTTTTTGTGTGCTTTACGCTGGGGGAAAAACGTCGAAGTACGGATTTAAATAACCTCGCAGTGTTCTGCAATTTTGGGTACTTGCTTTTGTGCGTTACGCTAGGGGAAAACGTCGAAGAACGGATTTAAATAACCTCGCAGTGTTTTGCAATTTTGGGTACTTGTTTTGAGCGATTCGCTGGGGAACGTCTTAGACGGATTTAAATAGCCTCAGACATCGTCTCGCGTCTTGTTGTATGATTTTGTGATATTGATAGTATTGCGGAAATTCTGAAGTTTTAAATTTATGATTTAGATTTCTTTGTGTCTTGGTCGTGTACGGACGACAATAAATTTTTGGGGGTTACTGTTACAACACTACCTTCTACCAACGTTTACTACATTTACGTATGTAATTAATTTATGGTATTTTCTTGTGGGTGTCCTTCAGACACATATAATGTATAATTGTATATCTGTTGTTCATGGCAATTCATTGAGGTAATTGGCCACAAATTTTGTTGCAACCTATTTTGTTTATATTTTGATTTATTCGTACAAGTGATGGCAATACGGTTATAAAATTTTGTTATTGTTGATTCTATATTTTGAAGTAACACTTTGTTCGTTTGACTTAATTGTGGTATTTTAGATTCATCACGTCTCTGATTCATTTTAGTGCATTTCGTTCGGAACCGTCTTACGACTCTTTCGGTTACTTTAGTCTATGTTTCAATTTAAGTGCCGTTTTCACAATTGTGTTGAAATTTACCGATAATGCCATTACCTGTCGCGAATTGAGATTATTCAATTCAGTACAATTTCTTTCGCGGTATATTTTTTTTTTTTTTTTTAATTTAACTAAACAACTACCGATCTGCGAATATTTTTCTTATATAGATTTTCTTGCATTTTGTCTGCGAGGCAGACTTGTGACTAATTTATTTATTCAGGATTTAAGAGTTTTTTTTTTTTTGTACGAATAATTGTGAAGGCGCCGTGCGCCGACTGTAACCACTAGGTCGTGTACTTGTTTTCTTTTGATTTTTAATATATATGTATATGTTTGATGAATTGTGGTTATAATTGCTTTTTCTTTGGTCCATCCCCTCATTGCCTGAGTCGAAAGTCAGCGACCCTTTCCGGCGGTACCAATATCTGACTTTGGCGCCTAACTAAAATATTTATCACTATTTTGTGGGACTCTCCCACCTCTCGTATACCTGCGTACAGCTGGAGGTATTGTGGGCCACCAAAGGAATTCCGGTAAGTTCTTCCCTTCTAGTTTTTTTTTTTGGTACACTATTGCGTGGTCATTTAACGCCCCACCCCTAACTGCCGACTGAAGGCCGAAGCATCCCTTTTGTCACGCGCTGTCAGTGTGACGGCGTGGCAGCATATTAACCATTATTTTAACGCAACAAGCAGTTTTTACATGCTTTACGACAATTAGGTGCAAATGAGTCCTTATAGGCAAAATTGTTTTATTTCACAAAGGTAAGTCTACTTTCACTATAATATTCAGGGTTGGATCATTCTCTCATAAGAAAATGCAAACTGCATATTTACTATCATTTTCACGCAGACAAGCAGTTTTCACATGTTTTACGACAATTAGGTGGAAATAAGTCCTTAAAGGCAAAATTGTTTTATTTCACAAAGGTAGATCTACTTTCACTATAACATTCAGGTTTGGATCATTCTCTCATAAGAAAAATCAAACTGCATATTAACCATTATTTTAACGCAGACAAGCAGTTTTTACATGCTTCACGACAATTGTGTGCAAATGAGTCCTTATAGGCAAAATTGCTTTATTTTACAAAGGTAAGTCTATTTACACTATAACATTCAGGTTTGGATCATTCTCTCATAAGAAAATGCAAACTGCATATTAACCATTATTTTAACGCATACAAGCAGTTTTTACATGCTTTATGACAATTAGGGGCAAATGAGTCTTTATAGGCAAAATTGCTTTATTTCATGAGGGTAAGTATATTTACACTATAACATTCAGGTTTGGATCATTCTCTCATAAGAAAATGTAAACTGCATATTAACCATTATTTTAACGCAGACAAGCAGTTTTTACATGCTTCACGACAATTGCGTGCAAATGAGTCCTTATAGGCAAAATTGCGTTATTTTACAAAGGTAAGTCTATTTTCACTATAACATTCAGGTTTGGATCATTCTCTCATAAGAAAATGCAAACTGCATATTAACCATTATTTTAACGCACACAAGCAGTTTTTACATGCTTTATGACAATTAGGGGCAAATGAGTCCTTATAGGCAAAATTGCTTATTTCATTAAGGTAAGTCTATTTACACTGAAACATTCAGGTTTGGATCATTCTCTCATAAAAAAATGCAAACTGCATATTAACCATAATTTTAACGCTGACAAGCAGTTTTTACATGCTTTACGACAATTAGGTGCAAATGAGTCCTTATAGGCAAAGAGCTTTATTTCATGAAGGTAAGTCTATTTACACTATAACATTCAGGTTTGGATCATTCTCTCATAAGAAAATGCAAACTGCATATTAACCATTATTTTAACGCAGACAAGCAGTTTTTACATGCTTCACGACAATTGCGTGCAAATGAGTCCTTATAAGCAAAATTGCTTTATTTCATGAGAGTAAGTCTATTTACACTATAACATTCAGGTTTGGATCATTCTCTCTTAAGAAAATGCAAACTGCATATTAACCATTATTTTAACGCAACAAGCAGTTTTTACATGCTTTACGACAATTAGGTGCAAATGAGTCCTTATAGGCTAAATTGTTTTCTTTCACAAAGGTAAGTCTACTTATACTATAATATTCAGGGTTGGATCATTCTCTCATAAGAAAATGCAAACTGCATATTAACCATTATTTTAACGCAGACAAGCAGTTTTTAAATGCTTCACGACAATTGCGTGCAAATGAGTCCTTATAAGCAAAATTGCTTTATTTCATGAGGGTAAGTCTATTTACACTATAACATTCAGGTTTGGATCATTCTCTCATAAGAAAATGCAAACTGCATATTATCTATTATTTTAACGCATACAAGCAGTTTTTACATGCTTTATGACAATTAGGGGCAAATGAGTCCTTATAGGCAAAATTGCTTTATTTCATGAGGGTAAGTCTATTTACACTATAACATTCAGGTTTGGATCATTCTCTCATAAGAAAATGCAAACTGAATATTGACTATCATTTTCACGCAGACAAGCAGTTTTTACATGGTTTACGACAATTAGGTGCAAATAAGTCCCTAAAGGAAAAATTGTTTTATTTCACAATGGTAAGTCTACTTTCACTATAACATTCAGGTTTGGATCATTCTCTCATAAGAAAATGCAAATTGCATATTAACCATTATTTTAACGCAGACAAGCAGTTTTTACATGCTTCACGACAATTGCGTGCAAATGATTCCTTATAGGCAAAATTGCTTTATTTTACAAAAGTAAGTCTATTTGCACTATAACATTCAGGTTTGGATAATTCTCTCATAAGAAAATGCAAACTGCATATTAACCATTATTTTAACGCATACAAGCAGTTTTTACAAGCTTAATGACAATTAGGTGCAAATGAGTCCTTATAGGCAAAATTGCTTTATTTCATGAGGGTAAGTCTATTTACACTATAACATTCAGGTTTGGATCATTCTCTCATAAGAAAATGCAAACTGCATATTTTCTATCATTTTAACGCATACAAGCAGTTTTTACATGCTTTATGACAATTAGGTGCAAATGAGTCTTTATAGGCAAAATTGCTTTATTTCATGTGGGTTAGTCTATTTACACTATAACATTCAGGTTTGGATCATTCTCTCATAAGAAAATGCAAACTGCATATTAACCATTATTTTAACGCATACAAGCAGTTTTTACATGCTTTATGACAATTAGATGCAAATGAGTCCTTATAGGCAAAATTGCTTTATTTCATTAAGGTAAGTCTATTTACACTATAACATTCAGGTTTGGATCATTCTCTCATAAGAAAATGCAAACTGCATATTTACTATCATTTTCACGCAGACAAGCAGTTTTCACATGTTTTACGACAATTAGGTGGAAATAAGTCCTTAAAGGCAAAATTGTTTTATTTCACAAAGGTAAGTCTATTTTCACTATAACATTCAGGTTTGGATCATTCTCTCATAAGAAAATGCAAACTGCATATTAACCATTATTTTAACGCATACAAGCAGTTTTTACATGCTTTATGACAATTAGGGGCAAATGAGTCCTTATAGGCAAAATTGCTTTATTTCATTAAGGTAAGTCTATTTACACTATAACATTCAGGTTTGGATCATTCTCTCATTTGAAAATGCAAACTGCATATTAACCATTATTTTAACGCTGACAAGCAGTTTTTACATGCTTTACGACAATTAGGTGCAAATGAGGCCTTATAGGCAAAAGTGCTTTATTTCATGAGGGTGAGTCTATTTACACTATAACATTCAGGTTTGGATCTTTCTCTCATAAGAAAATGCAAACTGCATATTAACCATTATTTAAAACAGACAAGCAGTTTTCACATGCTTTACGACAATTAGGTGCAAATGAGTCTTTATAGGCAAAATTGCTTTATTTCATGTGGGTTAGTCTATTTACACTATAACATTCAGGTTTGGATCATTCTCTCATAAGAAAATGCAAACTGCATATTAACCATTATTTTAACGCATACAGGCAGTTTTTACATGCTTTATGACAATTAGATGCAAATGAGTCCTTATAGGCAAAATTGCTTTATTTCATTAAGGTAAGTCTATTTACACTATAACATTCAGGTTTGGATCATTCTCTCATAAGAAAATGCAAACTGCATATTAACCATTATTTTAACGCATACAAGCAGTTTTTACATGCTTTATGACAATTAGATGCAAATGAGTCCTTATAGACAAAATTGCTTTATTTCATTAAGGTAAGTCTATTTACACTATAACATTCAGGTTTGGATCATTCTCTCATAAGAAAATGCAAACTGCATATTTACTATCATTTTCACGCAGACAAGCAGTTTTCACATGTTTTACGACAATTAGGTGGAAATAAGTCCTTAAAGGCAAAATTGTTTTATTTCACAAAGGTAAGTCTATTTTCACTATAACATTCAGGTTTGGATCATTCTCTCATAAGAAAATGCAAACTGCATATTAACCATTATTTTAACGCATACAAGCAGTTTTTACATGCTTTATGACAATTAGGGGCAAATGAGTCCTTATAGGCAAAATTGCTTTATTTCATTAAGGTAAGTCTATTTACACTATAACATTCAGGTTTGGATCATTCTCTCATTTGAAAATGCAAACTGCATATTAACCATTATTTTAATGCTGACAAGCAGTTTTTACATGCTTTACGACAATTAGGTGCAAATGAGGCCTTATAGGCAAAAGTGCTTTATTTCATGAGGGTGAGTCTATTTACACTATAACATTCAGGTTTGGATCTTTCTCTCATAAGAAAATGCAAACTGCATATTAACCATTATTTAAAACAGACAAGCAGTTTTTACATGCTTTACGACAATTAGGTGCAAATGAGTCTTTATAGGCAAAATTGCTTTATTTCATGAGGGTAAGTCTATTTACACTATAACATTCAGGTTTGGATCATTCTCTCATAAGAAAATGCAAACTGCATATTTACTATCAGTTTTACGCAGACAAGCAGTTTTTACATGCTTCACGACAATTGCGTGCAAATGAGTCCTTATAGGCAAAATTGCTTTCTTTTACAAAGGTAAGTCTATTTTCACTATAACATTCAGGTTTGGATCATTCTCTCATAAGAAAATGCAAACTGCATATTATACATTATTTTAACGCATACAAGCAGTTTTTACATGCTTTATGACAATTAGGGGCAAATGAGTCCTTATAGGCAAAATTTCTTTATTTCATAAAGGTAAGTCTATTTACACTATAACATTCAGGTTTGGATCATTCTCTCATAAGAATATGCAAACTGCATATTAACCCTTATTTTAACGCAGACAAGCAGTTTTTACATGCTTCACGACAATTGCGTGCAAATGAGTCCTTATAGGCAAAATTGCTTTATTTTACAAAGGTAAGACTATTTACACTATAACATTCAGGTTTGGATCATTCTCTCATAAGAAAATGCAAACTGCATATTAACCATTATTTATACGCAGACAAGCAGTTTTCACATGCTTTACGACAATTAGGTGCAAATGAATCTTTATAGGCAAAATTGCTTTATTTCATGAGGGTAAGTCTATTTACACTATAACGTTCAGGTTTGGATCATTCTCTCATAAGAAAATGCAAACTGCATATTTACTATCATTTTCACGCAGACAAGCAGTTTTTACATGCTTCACGACAATTGCGTGCAAATGAGTCCTTATAGGCAAAATTGCTTTATTTTACAAAGGTAAGTCTATTTGCACTATAACATTCAGGTTTGGATCATTCTCTCATAAGAAAATGCAAACTGCATATTAACTATTATTTTAACGCATACACGCAGTTTTTACAAGCTTTATGACAATTAGGTGCAAATGAGTCCTTATAGGCAAAATTGCTTTATTTCATGAGGGTAAGTCTATTTACACTATAACATTCAGGTTTTGATCATTCTCTCATAAGAAAATGCAAACTGCATATTTACTATCATTTTAACGCATACAAGCAGTTTTAACATGCTTTATGACAATTAGGTGCAAATGAGTCTTCATAGGCAAAATTGCTTTATTTCATGAGGGTAAGTCTATTTACACTAAAACATTCAGGTTTGGATCATTCTCTCATAAGAAAATGCAAACTGCATATTTACTATCATTTTCACGCAGACAAGCAGTTTTCACATGTTTTACGCAATTAGGTGGAAATAAGTTCTTAAAGACAAAATTGTTTTATTCCACAAAGGTAAGTCTACTTTCACTATAATATTCAGGGTTGGATCATTCTCTCATAAGAAAATGCAAACTGCATATTTAACCATTATTTTAACGCAGACAAGCAGTTTTTAAATGCTTCACGACAATTGCATGCAAATGAGTCCTTATAGGCAAAATTGCCTTATTTTACAAATGTAAGTCTATTTATATTATAACATTCAGGTTTGGATCATTTTCTCAAAAGATAATGCAAACTGATCATTTCCTATTATTTTCACGCAGTCAAGCAGTTTTTACATGCTTCACGACAATTGGGTGCAAATGAGTCCTTATAAGCAAAATTGCTTTATTTCATGAGGGTAAGTCTATTTACACTATAACATTCAGGTTTGGATCATTCTCTCATAAGAAAATGCAAACTGCATATTAACTATTATTTTAACGCATACAAGCAGTTTTTACATGCTTTATGACAATTAGGTGCAAATGAGTCCTTATAGGCAAAATTGCTTTATTTCATTAAGGTAAGTCTATTTACACTATAACATTCAGGTTTGGATCATTCTCTCATAAGAAAACGCAAACTGCATATTAACAATTATTTTAACGCTGACAAGCAGTTTTTACATGCTTTACGACAATTAGGTGCAAATGAGTCCTTATAGGCAAAAGTACTTTATTTCATGAGGGTAAGTCTATTTACACTATAACATTCAGGTTTGGATCATTCGCTCATAAGAAAATGCAAACTGCATATTTACTATCATTTTCACGCAGACAAGCAGTTTTCACATGTTTTACGACAATAAGGTGGAATTAAGTCCTTAAAGGCAAAATTGTTATATTTCACAAAGGTAAGTCTACTTTCACTATTATATTCAGGGTTGGATCATTCTCTCATAAGAAAATGCAAACTGCATATTTAACCATTATTTTAACGCAGACAAGCAGTTTTTAAATGCTTCACGACAATTGCATGCAAATGAGTCCTTATAGGCAAAATTGCTTTATTTTACAAAGGTAAGTCTATTTATATTATAACATTCAGGTTTGGATCATTTTCTCAAAAGATAATGCATACTGATCATTTCCTATTATTTTCACGCAGTCAAGCAGTCTTTACATGCTTCACGACAATTGCGTGCAAATGAGTCCTTATAAGCAAAATTGCTTTATTTCATGAGGGTAAGTCTATTTACACTATAACATTCAGGTTTGGATCATTCTCTCATAAGAAAATGCAAACTGCATATTAACCAATATTTTAACGCATACAAGCAGTTTTTACATGCTTTATGACAATTAGAGGCAAATGGGTCCTTATAGGCAAAATTGCTTTATTTCATGAAGGTTAGTCTATTTACACTATAACATTCAGGTTTGTATCATTCTCTCATAAGAAAATGCAAACTGATTATTAACCATTATTTTAACGCAACAAGCAGTTTTTTACATGCTTTACGACAATTAGGTGCAAATGAGTCCTTATAGGCAAAATTGCTTTATTTCACAAAGGTAAGTTTACTTACACTATAACATTCAGGTTTGGATCATTCTCTCATAAGAAAATGCAAATTGCATATTAACCATTATTTTAACGCAGACAAGCAGTTTTTACATGCTTCACGACAATTGCGTGCAAATGAGTCCTTATAAGCAAAATTGCTTTATTTCATTAGAGTAAGTCTATTTACACTATAACATTCAGGTTTGGATCATTCTCTCATAAAAAAATGCAAACTGCATATTAACCATTATTTTAACGCAACAAGCAGTTTTTACATGCTTTACGACAATTAGGTGCAAATGAGTCCTTATAGGCAAAATTGTTTTATTTCACAAAGGTAAGTCTACTTTCACTATAATATTCAGGGTTGGATCATTCTCTCATAAGAAAATGCAAACTGCATATTAACCATTATTTTAACGCAGACAAGCAGTTTTTAAATGCTTCACGACAATTGCGTGCAAATGAGTCCTTATAAGCAAAATTGCTATATTTCATGAGGGCAAGTCTATTTACACTATAACATTCAGGTTTGGATCATTCTCTCATAAGAAAATGCAAACTGCATATTATCTATTATTTTAACGCATACAAGCAGTTTTTACATGCTTTATGACAATTAGGGGCAAATGAGTCCTTATAGGCAAAATTGCTTTATTTCATGAGGGTAAGTCTATTTACACTATAACATTCAGGTTTGGATCATTCTCTCATAAGAAAATGCAAACTGAATATTGACTATCATTTTCACGCAGACAAGCAGGTTTTACATGGTTTACGACAATTAGGTGCAAATAAGTCCTTAAAGGAAAAATTGTTTTATTTCACAATGGTAAGTCTACTTTCACTATAACATTCAGGTTTGGATCATTCTCTCATAAGAAAACGCAAATTGCATATTAACCATTATTTTAACGCAGACAAGCAGTTTTTACATGCTTCACGACAATTGCGTGCAAATGAGTCCTTATAGGCAAAATTGCTTTATTTTACAAAGGTAAGTCTATTTTCACTATAACATTCAGGTTTGGATAATTCTCTCATAAGAAAATGCAAACTGCATATTAACCATTATTTTAACGCATACAAGCAGTTTTTACAAGCTTTATGACAATTAGGTGCAAATGAGTCCTTATAGGCAAAATTGCTTTATTTCATGAGGGTAAGTCTATTTACACTATAACATTCAGGTTTGGATCATTCTCTCATAAGAAAATGCAAACTGCATATTTTCTATCATTTTAACGCATACAAGCAGTTTTTACATGCTTTATGACAATTAGGTGCAAATGAGTCTTTATAGGCAAAATTGCTTTATTTCATGTGGGTTAGTCTATTTACACTATAACATTCAGGTTTGGATCATTATCTCATAAGAAAATGCAAACTGCATATTAACCATTATTTTAACGCATACAAGCAGTTTTTACATGCTTTATGACAATTAGATGCAAATGAGTCCTTATAGGCAAAATTGCTTTATTTCATTAAGGTAAGTCTATTTACACTATAACATTCAGGTTTGGATCATTCTCTCATAAGAAAATGCAAACTGCATATTTATTATCATTTTCACGCAGACAAGCAGTTTTCACATGTTTTATGACAATTAGGGGCAAATGAGTCCTTATAGGCAAAATTGCTTTATTTCATTAAGGTAAGTCTATTTACACTATAACATTCAGGTTTGGATCATTCTCTCATTAGAAAATGCAAACTGCATATTAACCATTATTTTAACGCTGACAAGCAGTTTTTACATGCTTTACGACAATTAGGTGCAAATAAGGCCTTATAGGAAAAAGTGCTTTATTTCATGAGGGTGAGTCTATTTACACTATAACATTCAGGTTAGGATCATTCCCTCATAAGAAAATACAAACTGCATATTTACTATCATTTTCACGCAGACAAGCAGTTTTCACATGTTTTACGACAATTAGGTGTAAATAAGTCCTTAAAGGCAAAATTGTTTTATTTCACAAAGGTAAGTCTACTTACACTATAACATTCAGGTTTGGATCCTTATCTCATAAGAAAATGCAAACTGCATATTAACCATTATTTTAACGCTTACAAGCAGTTTTTACATGCTTTATGACAATTAGGGGCAAATGAGTCCTTATAGGCATAATTGCTTTATTTCATGAAGGTAAGTCTATTTACACTATAACATTCAGGTTTGGATCTTTCTCTCATAAGAAAATGCAAACTGCATATTAACCATTATTTAAAACAGACAAGCAGTTTTTACATGCTTTACGACAATTAGGTGCAAATGAGTCTTTATAGGCAAAATTGCTTTATTTCATGAGGGTAAGTCTATTTACACTATAACATTCAGGTTTGGATCATTCTCTCATAAGAAAATGCAAACTGCATATTTACTATCAGTTTTACGCAGACAAGCAGTTTTTACATGCTTCACGACAATTGCGTGCAAATGAGTCCTTATAGGCAAAATTGCTTTCTTTTACAAAGGTAAGTCTATTTTCACTATAACATTCAGGTTTGGATCATTCTCTCATAAGAAAATGCAAACTGCATATTAAACATTATTTTAACGCAGACAAGCAGTTTTTACATGCTTCACGACAATTGCGTGCAAATGAGTCCTTATAGGCAAAATTGCTTTATTTTACAAAGGTAAGTCTAGTTACACTATACCATTCAGGTTTGGATCATTCTCTCATAAGAAAATGCAAACTGCATATTAACCCTTAGTTTAACGCAGACAAGCAGTTTTTACATGCTTCACGACAATTGCGTGCAAATGAGTCCTTATAGGCAAAATTGCTTTATTTTGCAAAGGTTAGTCTATTTACACTATAACATTCAGGTTTGGATGATTCTCTCATAAGAAAATGCAAACTGCATATTAACCATTATTTAAACGCAGACAAGCAGTTTTCACATGCTTTACGACAATTAGGTGCAAATGAATCTTTATAGGCAAAATTGCTTTATTTCATGAGGGTAAGTCTATTTACACTATAACGTTCAGGTTTGGATCATTCTCTCATAAGAAAATGCAAACTGCTTATTTACTATCATTTTCACGCAGACAAGCAGTTTTTACATGCTTCACGACAATTGCGTGCAAATGAGTCCTTATAGGCAAAATTGCTTTATTTTACAAAGGTAAGTCTATTTACACTATAACATTCAGGTTTGGATCATTCTCTCATAAGAAAATGCAAACTGCATATTAACCATTATTTTAACGCATACAAGCAGTTTTTACATGCTTTATGACAATTAGGGGCAAATGAGTCCTTATAGGCAAAATTGCTTTAATTTACAAAGGTAAGTTTACTTAAACTATAACATTCAGGTTTGGATCATTCTCTCATAAGAAAATGCAAACTGCATATTAACCATTATTTAAACGCAGACAAGCAGTTTTCACATGCTTTACGACAATTAGGTGCAAATGAATCTTTATAGGCAAAATTGCTTTATTTCATGAGGGTAAGTCTATTTACACTAAAACATTCAGGTTTGGATCATTCTCTCATAAGAAAATGCAAACTGCATATTAACCATTATTTTAACGCAGACAAGCAGTTTTTACATGCTTCACGACAATTGCGTGCAAATGAGTCCTTATAGGCAAAACTGCGTTATTTTACAAAGGTTAGTCTATTTTCACTATAACATTCAGGTTTGGATCATTCTCTCATAAGAAAATGCAAACTGCATATTAACCATTATTTTAACGCATACAAGCAGTTTTTACATGCTTTATGACAATTAGGGGCAAATGAGTCCTTATAGGCAAAATTGCTTTATTTCATGAGGGTAAGTCTATTTACACTATAACATTCAGGTTTGGATCATTCTCTCATAAGAAAATGCAAACTGCATATTTACTATCATTTTCACGCAGACAAGCAGTTTTCACAAGTTTTACGACAATTAGGTAGAAGTAAGTCTTTAAAGTCAAAATTGTTTTATTTCACAAAGGTAAGTCTACTTTCACTATAACATTCAGATTTGGATCATTCTCTCATAAGAAATTACAAACTGCATATTTACTATCATTTTCACGCAGACAAGCAGTTTTCACATGTTTTACGACAATTAGGTGGAAATAAGTCCTTAAAGGCAAAATTGTTTTATTTCACAAAGGTAAGTCTACTTTTACTATAACATTCAGGTTTGGATCATTCTCTCATAAGAAAATGCAAACTACATATTAACTATTATTTTAACGCAGACAAGCTGTTTTTATATGCTTCACGACAATTCCGTGCAAATGAGTCCTTATAAGCAAAATTGCTTTATTTTACAAAGGTAAGTCTATTTACACTATAACATTCAGGTTTGGATTCTTCTCTCATAAGAAAATGCAAACTGCATATTACCATTTTTTTAACGCATACAAGCAGTTTTTACATGCTTTATGACAATTAGGGGCAAATGAGTCCTTATAGGCAAAAGTGCTTTATTTCATGAAGGTAAGTCTATTTACACTATAACATTCAGGTTTGGATCTTTCTCTCATAAGAAAATGCAAACTGCATATTAACCATTATTTAAACGCAGACAAGCAGTTTTTACATGCTTTACGACAATTAGGTGCAAATGAGTCTTTATAGGCAAAATTGCTTTATTTCATGAGGGTAAGTCTATTTACACGATAACATTCAGGTTTGGATCATTCTCTCATAAGAAAATGCAAACTGCATATTTACTATCATTTTTACACATACAAGCAGTTTTTACATGCTTTATGACAATTAGGGGCAAATGAGTCCTTATAGGCAAAATTGCTTTATTTCATTAAGGTAAGTCTATTTACATTATAACATTCAGGTTTGGATCATTCTCTCGTAAGAAAATGCAAACTGCATATTAACCATTATTTTAACGCATACAAGCAGTTTTTACATGCTTTATGACAATAAGATGCAAATGAGTCCTTATAGGCAAAATTGCTTTATTTCATTAAGGTAAGTCTATTTACACTATAACATTCAGGTTTGGATCATTCTCTCATAAGAAAATGCAAACTGCATATTAACCATTATTTTAACGCTGACAAGCAGTTTTTACATGCTTTATGACAATTAGGGGCAAATGAGTCCTTATAGGCAAAATTGCTTTATTTCATTAAGGTAAGTCTATTTACACTATAACATTCAGGTTTGGATCATTCTCTCATAAGAAAATGCAAACTGCATATTAACCATTATTTTAACGCATACAAGCAGTTTTTACATGCTTTATGACAATAAGATGCAAATGAGTCCTTATAGGCAAAATTGCTTTATTTCATTAAGGTAAGTCTATTTACACTATAACATTCAGGTTTGGATCATTCTCTCATAAGAAAATGCAAACTGCATATTAACCATTATTTTAACGCTGACAAGCAGTTTTTACATGCTTAACGACAATTAGGTGCAAATGAGTCCTTATAGGCAAAAGTGCTTTATTTCATGAGGGTAAGTCTATTTACACTATAACATTCAGGTTTGGATCATTCTCTCATAAGAAAATGCAAACTGCTGCAATTAACCATTATTTTAACGCATACAAGCAGTTTTTACATGCTTTATGACAATTAGGGGCAAATGAGTGCTTATAGGCAAAATTGCTTTATATCATGAAGGTAAGTCTATTTACACTATAACATTCAGGTTTGGATCATTCTCTCATAAGAAAATGCAAACTGCATATTAACCATTATTTAAACGCAGACAAGCAGTTTTTACATGCTTTACGACAATTAGGTGCAAATGAGTCTTTATAGGCAAAATTGCTTTATTACATGAGGGTAAGTCTATTTACACTATAACATTCAGGTTTGGATCATTCTCTCATAAGAAAATGCAAACTGCATATTTACTATCATTTTCACGCAGACAAGCAGTTTTTATATGCTTCACGACAATTGCGTGCAAATAAGCCCTTATAGGCAAAATTGCTTTATTTCATGAAGGTAAGTCTATTTACATTATAACATTCAGGTTTGGATCATTCTCTCATAAGAAAATGCAAACTGCATATTAACCATTATTTTAACGCTGACAAGCAGTTTTTACATGCTTTATGACAATTAGGGGCAAATAAGTCCTTATAGGCAAAATTGCTTTATTTCATGAAGGTAAGTCTATTTACACTATAACATTCAGGTTTGGATCATTCTCTCATAAGAAAATGCAAACTGCATATTAACCATTATTTTAACGCAGACAAGCAGTTTTTACATGGTTCACGACAATTGCGTGCAAATGAGTCCTTATAGGCAAAATTGCTTTATTTTACAAAGGTAAGTCTATTTACACTATAACATTCAGGTTTAGATCATTCTCTCATAAGAAAATGCAAACTGCATATTAACCATTATTTAAACGCAGACAAGCAGTTTTCACATGCTTTACGACAATTAGGTGCAAATGAATCTTTATAGGCAAAATTGCTTTATTTCATGAGGGTAAGTCTATTTACACTATAACGTTCAGGTTTGGATCACTCTCTCATAAGAAAATGCAAACTGCATATTTACTATCATTTTCACGCAGACAAGCAGTTTTTACATGCTTCACGACAATTGCGTGCAAATGAGTCCTTATAAACAAAATTGCGTTATTTTACAAAGGTTAGTCTATTTTCACTATAACATTCAGGTTTGGATCATTCTCTCATAAGAAAATGCAAACTGCATATTAACCATTATTTTAACGCATACAAGCAGTTTTTATATGCTTTATGACAATTAGATGCAATTAATGAGTCCTTATAGGCAAAATTGCTTTATTTCATAAAGGTAAATCTATTTACAATATAACATTCAGGTTTGGATCATTCTCTCATAAGAAAATGCAAACTGCATATTAACCATTATTTTAACGCATACAAGCAGTTTTTACATGCTTTATGACAATTAGATGCAATTAATGAGTCCTTATAGGCAAAATTGCTTTATTTCATGAAGGTAAGTCTATTTACATTATAACATTCAGGTTTGGATCATTCTCTCATAAGAAAATGCAAACTGCATATTAACCATTATTTTAACGCTGACAAGCAGTTTTTACATGCTTTATGACAATTAGGGGCAAATGAGTCCTTATAGGCAAAATTGCTTTATTTCATGAAGGTAAGTCTATTTACACTATAACATTTAGGTTTGGATCATTCTCTAATAAGAAAATGCAAACTGCATATTAACCATTATTTTAACGCAGACAAGCAGTTTTTACATGGTTCACGACAATTGCGTGCAAATGAGTCCTTATAGGCAAAATTGCTTTATTTTACAAAGGTAAGTCTATTTACACTATACCATTCAGGTTTAGATCATTCTCTCATAAGAAAATGCAAACTGCATATTAACCATTATTTAAACGCAGACAAGCAGTTTTCACATGCTTTACGACAATTAGGTGCAAATGAGTCCTTATAGGCAAAATTGCTTTATTTCATGAGAATAAGTCTATTTACACTAAAACATTCAGGTTTGGATCATTCTCTCATAAGAAAATGCAAACTGCATATTAACCATTATTTTAACGCAGACAAGCAGTTTTTACATGCTTCACGACAATTGCGTGCAAATGAGTCCTTATAGGCAAATTTGCGTTATTTTACAAAGGTAAGTCTATTTACACTATAACATTCAGGTTTAGATCATTCTTTCATAAGAAAATGCAAACTGCATATTAACCATTATTTTAACGCATACAAGCAGTTTTTACATGCTTTATGACAATTAGATGCAATTAATGAGTCCTTATAGGCAAAATTGCTTTATTTCATTAAGGTTAGTCTATTTACACTATAACATTCAGGTTTGGATCATTCTCTCATAAGAAAATGCAAACTGCATATTAACCGTTATTTTAACGCAGACAAGCAGTTTTTACATGGTTCACGACAATTGCGTGCAAATGAGTCCTTATAGGCAAAATTGCTTTATTTTACAAAGGTTAGTCTATTTACACTATAACATTCAGGTTTAGATCATTCTCTCATAAGAAAATGCAAACTGCATATTAACTATTATTTTAACGCATACACGCAGTTTTTACAAGCTTTATGACAATTAGGTGCAAATGGGTCCTTATAGGCAAAATTGCTTTATTTCATGAGGGTAAGTCTATTTACACTATAACATTCAGGTTTGGATCATTCTCTCATAAGAAAATGCAAACTGCATATTTACTATTATTTTAACG
The DNA here is from genome assembly GCA_963575645.1 of Xanthostigma xanthostigma. Lineage (NCBI taxonomy): Eukaryota > Metazoa > Arthropoda > Insecta > Raphidioptera > Raphidiidae > Xanthostigma > Xanthostigma xanthostigma. The sequence goes on along the minus strand of OY754470.1, from coordinate 31,904,021 downwards.
CATACAAGCAGTTTTCACATGCTTTACGACAATTAGGTGCAAATGAATATTTATAGGCAAAATTGCTTTATTTCATGAGGGTAAGTCTATTTACACTATAACGTTCAGGTTTGGATCATTCTCTCATAAGAAGATGCAAACTGCATATTTACTATCATTTTCACGCAGACAAGCAGTTTTTACATGCTTCACGAAAATTGCGTGCAAATGAGTCCTTATAGGCAAAATTGCGTTATTTTACAAAGGTTAGTCTATTTTCACTATAACATTCAGGTTTGGATCATTCTCTCATAAGAAAATGCAAACTGCATATTAACCATTATTTTAACGCATACAAGCTGTTTTACATGCTTTATGACAATAAGGGGCAAATGAGTCCTTATAGGCAAAATTGATTTATTTCATGAAGATAAGTCTATTTACACTATAACATTCAGGTTTGGATCATTCCCTCATAAGAAAATGCAAACTGCATATTAACCATTATTTTAACGCAGACAAGCAGTTTTTACATTGTTCACGACAATTGCGTGCAAATGAGTCCTTATAGGCAAAATTGCTTTATTTCACAAAGGTAAGTTTACTTACACTATAACATTCAGGTTTGGATCATTCTCTCACAAGAAAATGCAAACTGCATATTAACTATTATTTTAACGCATACAAGCAGTTTTTACATGCTTTATGACAATTAGGTGCAAATGAATCCCTATAGGCAAAATTGCTTTATTTCGTGAGGGTAAGTCTATTTACACTATAACCAACAGGTTTGGATCATTCTCTCATAAGAAAATGCAAACTGAATATTGACTATCATTTTCACGCAGACAAGCAGTTTTTACATGGTTTACGACAATTAGGTGCAAATAAGTCCTTAAAGGCAAAATTGTTTTATTTCACAAAGGTAAGTCTACTTTCACTATAACATTCAGGTTGGATCATTCTCTCATAAGAAAATGCAAACTGCATATTAACCATTATTTAAACGCAGACAAGCAGTTTTTACATGCTTCCCGACAATTGCGTGCAAATGAGTCCTTATAGGAAAAATTGCTTTATTTTACAAAGGTTAGTCTATTTTCACTATAACATTTAGGTTTGGATCATTCTCTCATAAGAAAATGCAAACTGCATATTATACATTATTTTAACGCATACAAGCAGTTTTTACATGCTTTATGACAATAAGGGGCAAATGAGTACTTATAGGCAAAATTGATTTATTTCATGAAGGTAAGTCTATTTACACTATAACATTCAGGTTTGGATCATTCTCTCATAAGAAAATGCAAACTGCATATTAACCATTATTTTAACGCTAACAAGCAGTTTTTACATGCTTTATGACAATTAGGGGCAAATGAGTCCTTATAGGCAAAATTGCTTTATTTCAGCAAGGTAAGTCTATTTACACTAAAACATTCAGGTTTGGATCATTCTCTCATAAGAAAATGCAAACTGCATATTAACCATTATTTTAACGCAGACAAGCAGTTTTTACATGCTTCACGACAATTGCGTGCAAATGAGTCCTTATAGGCAAAATTGCGTTATTTTACAAAGGTTAGTCTATTTTCACTATAACATTCAGGTTTGGATCATTCTCTCATAAGAAAATGCAAACTGCATATTAACCATTATTTTAACGCATACAAGCAGTTTTTACATGCTTTATGACAATTAGGGGCAAATGAGTCCTTATAGGCAAAATTGCTTTATTTCATTAAGGTAAGTCTATTTACACTATAACATTCAGGTTTGGATCATTCTCTCATAAGAAAATGCAAACAGCATATTAACCATTATTTTAACGCTGACAAGCAGTTTTTGCATGCTTTACGACAATTAGGTGCAAATGAGGCCTTATAGGCAAAAGTGCATTATTTCATGAGGGTATGTCTATTTACACAATAACATTCAGGTTTGGATCATTCTCTCATAAGAAAATGCAAACTGCATATTAACCATTATTTAAACGCAGACAAGCAGTTTTCACATGCTTTACGACAATTAGGTGCAAATGAATATTTATAGGCAAAATTGCTTTATTTCATGAGGGTAAGTCTATTTACACTATAACGTTCAGGTTTAGATCATTCTCTCATAAGAAAATGCAAACTGCATATTTACTATCATTTTCACGCAGACAAGCAGTTTTTACATGCTTCACGACAATTGCGTGCAAATGAGTCCTTATAGGCAAAATTGCGTTATTTTACAAAGGTTAGTCTATTTTCACTATAACATTCAGGTTTGGATCATTCTCTCATAAGAAAATGCAAACTGCATATTAACCATTATTTTAACGCAGACAAGCAGTTTTTACATTGTTCACGACAATTGCGTGCAAATGAGTCCTTATAGGCAAAATTGCTTTATTTTACAAAGGTAAGTCTATTTACACTATAACATTCAGGTTTGGATCATTCTCTCATAAGAAAATGCAAACTGCATATTAACCATTATTTAAACGCAGACAAGCAGTTTTCACATGCTTTACGACAATTAGGTGCAAATGAATCTTTATAGGCAAAATTGCTTTATTTCATGAGGGTAAGTCTATTTACACTATAACGTTCAGGTTTGGATCATTCTCTCATAAGAAAATGCAAACTGCATATTAACCATTATTTTAACGCATACAAGCTGTTTTTACATGCTTTATGACAATAAGGGGCAAATGAGTCCTTATAGGCAAAATTGATTTATTTCATGAAGATAAGTCTATTTACACTATAACATTCAGGTTTGGATCATTCCCTCATAAGAAAATGCAAACTGCATATTAACCATTATTTTAACGCATACAAGCAGTTTTTACAAGCTTTATGACAATTAGGTGCAAATGAGTCCTTATAGGCAAAATTGCTTTATTTCATGAGGGTAAGTCTATTTACACTATACCATTCAGGTTTGGATCATTCTCTCATAAGAAAATGCAAACTGCATATTTTCTATCATTTTAACGCATACAAGCAGTTTTTACATGCTTTATGACAATTAGGTGCAAATGAGTCTTTATAGGCAAAATTGCTTTATTTCATGTGGGTTAGTCTATTTACACTATAACATTCAGGTTTGGATCATTATCTCATAAGAAAATGCAAACTGCATATTAACCATTATTTTAACGCATACAAGCAGTTTTTACATGCTTTATGACAATTAGATGCAAATGAGTCCTTATAGGCAAAATTGCTTTATTTCATTAAGGTAAGTCTATTTACTTTATAACATTCAGGTTTGGATCATTCTCTCATAAGAAAATGCAAACTGCATATTTATTATCATTTTCACGCAGACAAGCAGTTTTCACATGTTTTATGACAATTAGGGGCAAATGAGTCCTTATAGGCAAAATTGCTTTATTTCATTAAGGTAAGTCTATTTACACTATAACATTCAGGTTTGGATCATTCTCTCATTAGAAAATGCAAACTGCATATTAACCATTATTTCAACGCTGACAAGCAGTTTTTACATGCTTTACGACAATTAGGTGCAAATAAGGCCTTATAGGAAAAAGTGCTTTATTTCATGAGGGTGAGTCTATTTACACTATAACATTCAGGTTAGGATCATTCCCTCATAAGAAAATACAAACTGCATATTAACTATCATTTTCACGCAGACAAGCAGTTTTCACATGTTTTACGACAATTAGGTGTAAATAAGTCCTTAAAGGCAAAATTGTTTTATTTCACAAAGGTAAGTCTATTTACACTATAACATTCAGGTTTGGATCCTTATCTCATAAGAAAATGCAAACTGCATATTAACCATTATTTTAACGCATACAAGCAGTTTTTACATGCTTTATGACAATTAGGGGCAAATGAGTCCTTATAGGCATAATTGCTTTATTTCATGAAGGTAAGTCTATTTACACTATAACATTCAGGTTTGGATCTTTCTCTCATAAGAAAATGCAAACTGCATATTAACCATTATTTAAAACAGACAAGCAGTTTTTACATGCTTTACGACAATTAGGTGCAAATGAGTCTTTATAGGCAAAATTGCTTTATTTCATGAGGGTAAGTCTATTTACATTATAACATTCAGGTTTGGATCATTCTCTCATAAGAAAATGCAAACTGCATATTTACTATCAGTTTTACGCAGACAAGCAGTTTTTACATGCTTCACGACAATTGCGTGCAAATGAGTCCTTATAGGCAAAATTGCTTTCTTTTACAAAGGTAAGTCTATTTTCACTATAACATTCAGGTTTGGATCATTCTCTCATAAGAAAATGCAAACTGCATATTAACCATTATTTTAACGCAGACAAGCAGTTTTTACATGCTTCACGACAATTGCGTGCAAATGAGTCCTTATAGGCAAAATTGCTTTATTTTACAAGGGTAAGTCTAGTTACACTATACCATTCAGGTTTGGATCATTCTCTCATAAGAAAATGCAAACTGCATATTAACCCTTATTTTAACGCAGACAAGCAGTTTTTACATGCTTCACGACAATTGCGTGCAAATGAGTCCTTATAGGCAAAATTGCTTTATTTTGCAAAGGTTAGTCTATTTACACTATAACATTCAGGTTTGGATGATTCTCTCATAAGAAAATGCAAACTGCATATTAACCATTATTTAAACGCAGACAAGCAGTTTTCACATGCTTTACGACAATTAGGTGCAAATGAATCTTTATAGGCAAAATTGCTTTATTTTACAAAGGTAAGTCTATTTACACTATAACATTCAGGTTTGGATCATTCTCTCATAAGAAAATGCAAACTGCATATTAACCATTATTTAAACGCAGACAAGCAGTTTTCACATGCTTTACGACAATTAGGTGCAAATGAATCTTTATAGGCAAAATTGCTTTATTTTACAAAGGTAAGTCTATTTACACTATAACGTTCAGGTTTGGATCATTCTCTCATAAGAAAATGCAAACTGCTTATTTACTATCATTTTCACGCAGACAAGCAGTTTTTACATGCTTCACGACAATTGCGTGCAAATGAGTCCTTATAGGCAAAATTGCTTTATTTTACAAAGGTAAGTCTATTTACACTATAACATTCAGGTTTGGATCATTCTCTCATAAGAAAATGCAAACTGCATATTAACCATTATTTTAACGCATACAAGCAGTTTTTACATGCTTTATGACAATTAGGGGCAAATGAGTCCTTATAGGCAAAATTGCTTTAATTTACAAAGGTAAGTTTACTTAAACTGTAACATTCAGGTTTGGATCATTCTCTCATAAGAAAATGCAAACTGCATATTAACCATTATTTAAACGCAGACAAGCAGTTTTCACATGCTTTACGACAATTAGGTGCAAATGAATCTTTATAGGCAAAATTGCTTTATTTCATGAGGGTAAGTCTATTTACACTAAAACATTCAGGTTTGGATCATTCTCTCATAAGAAAATGCAAACTGCATATTAACCATTATTTTAACGCAGACAAGCAGTTTTTACATGCTTCACGACAATTGCGTGCAAATGAGTCCTTATAGGCAAAATTGCGTTATTTTACAAAGGTTAGTCTATTTTCACTATAACATTCAGGTTTGGATCATTCTCTCATAAGAAAATGCAAACTGCATATTAACCATTATTTTAACGCATACAAGCAGTTTTTACATGCTTTATGACAATTAGGGGCAAATGAGTCCTTATAGGCAAAATTGCTTTATTTCATGAGGGTAAGTCTATTTACACTATAACATTCAGGTTTGGATCATTCTCTCATAAGAAAATGCAAACTGCATATTTACTATCATTTTCACGCAGACAAGCAGTTTTCACAAGTTTTACGACAATTAGGTAGAAGTAAGTCTTTAAAGTCAAAATTGTTTTATTTCACAAAGGTAAGTCTACTTTCACTATAACATTCAGATTTGGATCATTCTCTCATAAGAAAATACAAACTGCATATTTACTATCATTTTCACGCAGACAAGCAGTTTTCACATGTTTTACGACAATTAGGTGGAAATAAGTCCTTAAAGGCAAAATTGTTTTATTTCACAAAGGTAAGTCTACTTTTACTATAACATTCAGGTTTGGATCATTCTCTCATAAGAAAATGCAAACTGCATATTAACTATTATTTTAACGCAGACAAGCTGTTTTTATATGCTTCACGACAATTCCGTGCAAATGAGTCCTTATAAGCAAAATTGCTTTATTTTACAAAGGTAAGTCTATTTACACTATAACATTCAGGTTTGGATTCTTCTCTCATAAGAAAATGCAAACTGCATATTACCATTTTTTTAACGCATACAAGCAGTTTTTACATGCTTTATGACAATTAGGGGCAAATGAGTCCTTATAGGCAAAAGTGCTTTATTTCATGAAGGTAAGTCTATTTACACTATAACATTCAGGTTTGGATCTTTCTCTCATAAGAAAATGCAAACTGCATATTAACCATTATTTAAACGCAGACAAGCAGTTTTTACATGCTTTACGACAATTAGGTGCAAATGAGTCTTTATAGGCAAAATTGCTTTATTTCATGAGGGTAAGTCTATTTACACGATAACATTCAGGTTTGGATCATTCTCTCATAAGAAAATGCAAACTGCATATTTACTATCATTTTTACACATACAAGCAGTTTTTACATGCTTTATGACAATTAGGGGCAAATGAGTCCTTATAGGCAAAATTGCTTTATTTCATTAAGGTAAGTCTATTTACATTATAACATTCAGGTTTGGATCATTCTCTCGTAAGAAAATGCAAACTGCATATTAACCATTATTTTAACGCTGACAAGCAGTTTTTACATGCTTTATGACAATTAGGGGCAAATGAGTCCTTATAGGCAAAATTGCTTTATTTCATGAAGGTAAGTCTATTTACACTATAACATTCAGGTTTGGATCATTCTCTCATAAGAAAATGCAAACTGCATATTAACCATTATTTTAACGCAGACAAGCAGTTTTTACATGGTTCACGACAATTGCGTGCAAATGAGTCCTTATAGGCAAAATTGCTTTATTTTACAAAGGTAAATCCATTTACACTATAACATTCAGGTTTAGATCATTCTCTCATAAGAAAATGCAAACTGCATATTAACCATTATTTAAACGCAGACAAGCAGTTTTCACATGCTTTACGACAATTAGGTGCAAATGAATCTTTATAGGCAAAATTGCTTTATTTCATGAGGGTAAGTCTATTTACACTATAACGTTCAGGTTTGGATCATTCTCTCATAAGAAAATGCAAACTGCATATTTACTATCATTTTCACGCAGACAAGCAGTTTTTACATGCTTCACGACAATTGCGTGCAAATGAGTCCTTATAGGCAAAATTGCGTTATTTTACAAAGGTTAGTCTATTTTCACTATAACATTCAGGTTTGGATCATTCTCTCATAAGAAAATGCAAACTGCATATTAACCATTATTTTAACGCATACAAGCAGTTTTTACATGCTTTATGACAATTAGATGCAATTAATGAGTCCTTATAGGCAAAATTGCTTTATTTCATTAAGGTAAGTCTATTTACACTATAACATTCAGGTTTGGATCATTCTCTCATAAGAAAATGCAAACTGCATATTAACCATTATTTTAACGCATACAAGCAGTTTTTACATGCTTTATGACAATTAGATGCATTTAATGAGTCCTTATAGGCAAAATTGCTTTATTTCATGAAGGTAAGTCTATTTACATTATAACATTCAGGTTTGGATCAATCTCTCATAAGAAAATGCAAACTGCATATTAACCATTATTTTAACGCTGACAAGCAGTTTTTACATGCTTTATGACAATTAGGGGCAAATGAGTCCTTATAGGCAAAATTGCTTTATTTCATGAAGGTAAGTCTATTTACACTATAACATTCAGGTTTGGATCATTCTCTCATAAGAAAATGCAAACTGCATATTAACCATTATTTTAACGCATACAAGCAGTTTTTACATGCTTTATGACAATAAGATGCAAATGAGTCCTTATAGGCAAAATTGCTTTATTTCATTAAGGTAAGTCTATTTACACTATAACATTCAGGTTTGGATCATTCTCTCATAAGAAAATGCAAACTGCATATTAACCATTATTTTAACGCTGACAAGCAGTTTTTACATGCTTAACGACAATTAGGTGCAAATGAGTCCTTATAGGCAAAAGTGCTTTATTTCATGAGGGTAAGTCTATTTACACTATAACATTCAGGTTTGGATCATTCTCTCATAAGAAAATGCAAACTGCTGCAATTAACCATTATTTTAACGCATACAAGCAGTTTTTACATGCTTTATGACAATTAGGGGCAAATGAGTGCTTATAGGCAAAATTGCTTTATATCATGAAGGTAAGTCTATTTACACTATAACATTCAGGTTTGGATCATTCTCTCATAAGAAAATGCAAACTGCATATTAACCATTATTTAAACGCAGACAAGCAGTTTTTACATGCTTTACGACAATTAGGTGCAAATGAGTCTTTATAGGCAAAATTGCTTTATTACATGAGGGTAAGTCTATTTACACTATAACATTCAGGTTTGGATCATTCTCTCATAAGAAAATGCAAACTGCATATTTACTATCATTTTCACGCAGACAAGCAGTTTTTATATGCTTCACGACAATTGCGTGCAAATAAGTCCTTATAGGCAAAATTGCTTTATTTCATGAAGGTAAGTCTATTTACATTATAACATTCAGGTTTGGATCATTCTCTCATAAGAAAATGCAAACTGCATATTAACCATTATTTTAACGCTGACAAGCAGTTTTTACATGCTTTATGACAATTAGGGGCAAATAAGTCCTTATAGGCAAAATTGCTTTATTTCATGAAGGTAAGTCTATTTACACTATAACATTCAGGTTTGGATCATTCTCTCATAAGAAAATGCAAACTGCATATTAACCATTATTTTAACGCAGACAAGCAGTTTTTACATGGTTCACGACAATTGCGTGCAAATGAGTCCTTATAGGCAAAATTGCTTTATTTTACAAAGGTAAGTCTATTTACACTATAACATTCAGGTTTAGATCATTCTCTCATAAGAAAATGCAAACTGCATATTAACCATTATTTAAACGCAGACAAGCAGTTTTCACATGCTTTACGACAATTAGGTGCAAATGAATCTTTATAGGCAAAATTGCTTTATTTCATGAGGGTAAGTCTATTTACACTATAACGTTCAGGTTTGGATCACTCTCTCATAAGAAAATGCAAACTGCATATTTACTATCATTTTCACGCAGACAAGCAGTTTTTACATGCTTCACGACAATTGCGTGCAAATGAGTCCTTATAAACAAAATTGCGTTATTTTACAAAGGTTAGTCTGTTTTCACTATAACATTCAGGTTTGGATCATTCTCTCATAAGAAAATGCAAACTGCATATTAACCATTATTTTAACGCATACAAGCAGTTTTTACATGCTTTATGACAATTAGATGCAATTAATGAGTCCTTATAGGCAAAATTGCTTTATTTCATAAAGGTAAATCTATTTACAATATAACATTCAGGTTTGGATCATTCTCTCATAAGAAAATGCAAACTGCATATTAACCATTATTTTAACGCATACAAGCAGTTTTTACATGCTTTATGACAATTAGATGCAATTAATGAGTCCTTATAGGCAAAATTGCTTTATTTCATGAAGGTAAGTCTATTTACATTATAACATTCAGGTTTGGATCATTCTCTCATAAGAAAATGCAAACTGCATATTAACCATTATTTTAACGCTGACAAGCAGTTTTTACATGCTTTATGACAATTAGGGGCAAATGAGTCCTTATAGGCAAAATTGCTTTATTTCATGAGGGTAAGTCTATTTACACTATAACATTCAGGTTTATATCATTCTCTCATAAGAAAATGCAAACTGCATATTAACCATTATTTTAACGCAGACAAGCAGTTTTTACATGGTTCACGACAATTGCGTGCAAATGAGTCCTTATAGGCAAAATTGCTTTATTTTACAAAGGTAAGTCTATTTACACTATACCATTCAGGTTTAGATCATTCTCTCATAAGAAAATGCAAACTGCATATTAACCATTATTTAAACGCAGACAAGCAGTTTTCACATGCTTTACGACAATTAGGTGCAAATGAGTCCTTATAGGCAAAATTGCTTTATTTCATGAGAATAAGTCTATTTACACTAAAACATTCAGGTTTGGATCATTCTCTCATAAGAAAATGCAAACTGCATATTAACCATTATTTTAACGCAGACAAGCAGTTTTTACATGCTTCACGACAATTGCGTGCAAATGAGTCCTTATAGGCAAATTTGCGTTATTTTACAAAGGTAAGTCTATTTACACTATAACATTCAGGTTTAGATCATTCTTTCATAAGAAAATGCAAACTGCATATTAACCATTATTTTAACGCATACAAGCAGTTTTTACATTCTTTATGACAATTAGATGCAATTAATGAGTCCTTATAGGCAAAATTGCTTTATTTCATTAAGGTTAGTCTATTTACACTATAACATTCAGGTTTGGATCATTCTCTCATAAGAAAATGCAAACTGCATATTAACCGTTATTTTAACGCAGACAAGCAGTTTTTACATGGTTCACGACAATTGCGTGCAAATGAGTCCTTATAGGCAAAATTGCTTTATTTTACAAAGGTTAGTCTATTTACACTATAACATTCAGGTTTAGATCATTCTCTCATAAGAAAATGCAAACTGCATATTAACTATTATTTTAACGCATACACGCAGTTTTTACAAGCTTTATGACAATTAGGTGCAAATGGGTCCTTATAGGCAAAATTGCTTTATTTCATGAGGGTAAGTCTATTTACACTATAACATTCAGGTTTGGATCATTCTCTCATAAGAAAATGCAAACTGCATATTTACTATTATTTTAACGCATACAAGCAGTTTTCACATGCTTTACGACAATTAGGTGCAAATGAATATTTATAGGCAAAATTGCTTTATTTCATGAGGGTAAGTCTATTTACACTATAACGTTCAGGTTTGGATCATTCTCTCATAAGAAGATGCAAACTGCATATTTACTATCATTTTCACGCAGACAAGCAGTTTTTACATGCTTTACGAAAATTGCGTGCAAATGAGTCCTTATAGGCAAAATTGCGTTATTTTACAAAGGTTAGTCTATTTTCACTATAACATTCAGGTTTGGATCATTCTCTCATAAGAAAATGCAAACTGCATATTAACCATTATTTTAACGCATACAAGCTGTTTTACATGCTTTATGACAATAAGGGGCAAATGAGTCCTTATAGGCAAAATTGATTTATTTCATGAAGATAAGTCTATTTACACTATAACATTCAGGTTTGGATCATTCCCTCATAAGAAAATGCAAACTGCATATTAACCATTATTTTAACGCAGACAAGCAGTTTTTACATTGTTCACGACAATTGCGTGCAAATGAGTCCTTATAGGCAAAATTGCTTTATTTTACAAAGGTAAGTCTATTTACACTATAACATTCAGGTTTGGATCATTCTCTCATAAGAAAATGCAAACTGCATATTAACCATTATTTAAACGCAGACAAGCAGTTTTCACATGCTTTACGACAATTAGGTGCAAATGAATCTTTATAGGCAAAATTGCTTTATTTCATGAGGCTAAGTCTATTTACACTATAACGTTCAGGTTTGGATCATTCTCTCATAAGAAAATGCAAACTGCATATTTACTATCATTTTCACGCAGACAAGCAGTTTTTACATGCTTTACGACAATTGCGTGCAAATGAGTCCTTATAGGCAAAATTGCGTTATTTTACAAAGGTTAGTCTATTTTCACTATAACATTCAGGTTTGGATCATTCTCTCATAAGAAAATGCAAACTGCATATTAACCCATATTTTAACGCATACAAGCAGTTTTTACATGCTTTATGACAATTAGATGCAATTAATGAGTCCTTATAGGCAAAATTGCTTTATTTCATTAAGGTAAGTCTATTTACACTATAACATTCAGGTTTGGATCATTCTCTCATAAGAAAATGCAAACTGCATATTAACCATTATTTTAACGCAAACAAGCAGTTTTTACATGGTTCACGACAATTGCGTGCAAATGAGTCCTTATAGGCAAAATTGCTTTATTTTACAAAGGTTAGTCTATTTACACTATAACATTCAGGTTTAGATCATTCTCTCATAAGAAAATGCAAACTGCATATTAACTATTATTTTAACGCATACACGCAGTTTTTACAAGCTTTATGACAATTAGGTGCAAATGAGTCCTTATAGGCACAATTGCTTTATTTCATGAGGGTAAGTCTATTTACACTATAACATTCAGGTTTGGATCATTCTCTCATAAGAAAATGCAAACTGCATATTTACTATCATTTTAACGCATACAAGCAGTTTTTACATGCTTTATGACAATTAGGTGCAAATGAGTCTTTATAGGCAAAATTGCTTTATTTCATGAGGGTAAGTCTATTTACACTAAAACATTCAGGTTTGGATCATTCTCTCATAAGAAAATGCAAACTGCATATTAACCATAATTTTAACGCAGACAAGCAGTTTTTACATGCTTCACGACAATTGCGTGCAAATGAGTCCTTATAGGCAAAATTGCGTTATATTACAAAGGTTAGTCTGTTTTCACTATAACATTCAGGTTTGGATCATTCTCTCATATGAAAATGCAAACTGCATATTTACTATCATTTTCAGGCAGACAAGCAGTTTTTACTTTTTACATGCTTCACGACAATTGCGTGCAAATAAGTCCTTATAGGCATAATTGCTTTATTTTACAAAGGTAAGTCTATTTACACTATAACATTCAGGTTTGGATCATTCTCTCATAAGAAAATGCAAACTGCATATTAACCATTATTTTAACGCAGACAAGCAGTTTTTATATGCTTCACGACAATTGCGTGCAAATGAGTCCTTATAAGCAAAAGTGCTTTATTTTACAAAGGTAAGTCTATTCACACTATAACATTAAGGTTTGGATCATTCTCTCATAAGAAAATGCAAACTGCATATTTACTATCATTTTTACGCAGACTAGCAGTTTTTACATGCTTCACGACAATTGCGTGCAAATGAGTCGTCATAGGCAAAATTGCTTTATTTTACAAAGGTAAGTCTATTTACACTCTAACATTCAGGTTTGGATCATTCTCTCATAAGAAAATGCAAACTGCATATTAACCATTATTTTAACGCATACAAGCAGTTTTTACATGCTTTATGACAATTAGGGGCAAATGAGTCCTTATAGGCAAAATTGCTTTATTTCATGAAGGTAAGTCTATTTATACTATAACATTCAGGTTTGGATCATTCTCTCATAAGAAAATGCAAACTGCATATTAACCATTATTTAAACGCAGACAAGCAGTTTTTTCATGCTTTACGACAATTAGGTGCAAATGAGTCCTTATAAGCAAAATTGCTTTATTTCATGAGGGTAAGTCTATTTACACTATGACATTCAGGTTTAAATCATTCTCTCCTAAGAAAATGCAAACTGCATATTAACCATTATTTCAACGCATAGAAGCAGTTTTTACATGTTTTATGACAATTAGGTGCAAATGTGTCCTTATAGGCAAAATTGCTTTATTTCATGAGGGTAAGTCTATTTACACTATAACATTCAGGTTTGGATCATTCTCTCATAAGAAAATGAAAACTGCATATTAACCATTATTTTAACGCAGACAAGCAGTTTTTACATGCTTCACGACAATTGCGTGCGAATGAGTTCTTATAGGCAAAATTGATTTATTTTACAAAGGTAAGTCTATTTACACTATAACATTCAGGTTTGGATCATTCTCTCATAAGAAAATGCAATCTGCATATTAACCATTATTTTAACGCATACAAGCAGTTTTTACATGCTTTATGACAATTAAGGGCAAATGAGTCCTTATAGGCAAAATTGCTTTATTTCATGAAGGTAAGTCTTTTTACACTATAACATTCAGGTTTGGATCATTCTCTCATAAGAAAATGCAAACTGCATATTAACCATTATTTAAACGCAGACAAGCAGTTTTTACATGCTTCACGACAATTGCGTGCAAATGAGTCCTTATAGGCAAAATTGCGTTATTTTACAAAGGTAAGTCTATTTTCACTATAACATTCAGGTTTGGATCATTCTCTCATAAGAAAATGCAAACTGCATATTTACCATTATTTTAACGCATACAAGCAGTTTTTACATGCTTTATGACAATTAGGGGCAAATGAGTCCTTATAGGCAAAATTGCTTTATTTCATTAAGGTAAGTCTATTTACACTATAACATTCAGGTTTGGATCATTCTCTCATAAGAAAATGCAAACTGCATATTAACCATTATTTTAACGCTGACAAGCAGTTTTTACATGCTTTACGACAATTAGGTGCAAATGAGGCCTTATAGGCAAAAGTGCATTATTTCATGAGTGTATGTCTATTTACACTATAACATTCAGGTTTGGATCATTCTCTCATAAGAAAATGCAAACTGCATATTAACCATTATTTAAACGCTGACAAGCAGTTTTCACATGCTTTACGACAATTAGGTGCAAATGAATATTTGTAGGCAAAATTGCTTTATTTCATGAGGGTAAGTCTATTTACACTATAACGTTCAGGTTTGGATCATTCTCTCATAAGAAAATGTAAACTGCATATTAACCATTATTTAAATGCAGACAAGCAGTTTTTACATGCTTTACGACAATTAGGTGCAAATGAGTCTTTATAGGCAAAATTGCTTTATTACATGAGGGTAAGTCTATTTACACTATAACATTCAGGTTTGGATCATTCTCTCATAAGAAAATGCAAACTGCATATTTACTATCATTTTCACGCAGACAAGCAGTTTTTATATGCTTCACGACAATTGCGTGCAAATGAGTCCTTATAGGCAAAATTGCTTTATTTTACAAAGGTTAGTCTATTTACACTATAACATTCAGGTTTGGATCATTCTCTCATAAGAAAATGCAAACTGCATATTAAACATTATTTTAACGCATACAAGCAGTTTTTACATGCTTTATGACAATTAGGGGCGAATGAGTCTATATAGGCAAAATTGCTTTATTTTACAAAGGTAAGTTTACTTAAACTATAACATTCAGGTTTAGATCATTCTCTCATACTAAAATGCAAACTGCATAATAACTATTATTTTAACGCATACAAGCAGTTTTTACAAGCTTTATGACAATTAGGTGCAAAAGAGTCCTTATAGGCAAAATTGCTTTATTTCATGAGGGTAAGTCTATTTACACTATAACATTTAGGTTTGGATCATTCTCTCATAAGAAAATGCAAACTGCATATTTACTATCATTTTAACGCATACAAGCAGTTTTTACATGCTTCACGACAATTGCGTGCAAATGAGTCCTTATAGGAAAAATTGCTTTATTTTACAAAGGTTAGTCTATTTTCACTATAACATTCAGGTTTGGATCATTCTCTCATAAGAAAATGCAAACTGCATATTAACCATTATTTTAACGCAGACAAGCAGTTTTTATATGCTTAACGACAATTGCGTGCAAATGATTCCTTATAAGCAAAATTGCTTTATTTTACAAAGGTAAGTCTATTTACACTATAACATTAAGGTTTGGATCATTCTCTCATAAGAAAATGCAAACTGCATATTTACTATCATTTTTACGCAGCCTAGCAGTTTTTACATGCTTCACGACAATTGCGTGCAAATGAGTCGTCATAGGCAAAATTGCTTTATTTTACAAAGGTAAGTCTATTTACACTCTAACATTCAGGTTTGGATCATTCTTTCATAAGAAAATGCAAACTGCATATTAACCATTATTTTAACGCATACAAGCAGTTTTTACATGCTTTATGACAATTAGGGGCAAATGAGTCCTTATAGGCAAAATTGATTTATTTCATGAAGATAAGTCTATTTACACTATAACATTCAGGTTTGGATCATTCTCTCATAAGAAAATGCAAACTGCATATTAACCATTATTTTAACGCTGACAAGCAGTTTTTACATGCTTTATGACAATTAGGGGCAAATGAGTCCTTATAGGCAAAATTGCTTTATTTCAGGAAGGTAAGTCTATTTACACTAAAACATTCAGGTTTGGATCATTCTCTCATAAGAAAATGCAAACTGCATATTAACCATTATTTTAACGCAGACAAGCAGTTTTTACATGCTTCACGACAATTGCGTGCAAATGAGTCCTTATAGGCAAAATTGCGTTATTTTACAAAGGTTAGTCTATTTTCACTATAACATTCAGGTTTGGATCATTCTCTCATAAGAAAATGCAAACTGCATATTAACCATTATTTTAACGCATACAAGCAGTTTTTACATTCTTTATGACAATTAGGGGCAAATGAGTCCTTATAGGCAAAATTGCTTTATTTCATTAAGGTAAGTCTATTTACACTATAACATTCAGGTTTGGATCATTCTCTCATAAGAAAATGCAAACAGCATATTAACCATTATTTTAACGCTGACAAGCAGTTTTTACATGTTTTACGACAATTAGGTGCAAATGAGGCCTTATAGGCAAAAGCGCATTATTTCATGAGGGTATGTCTATTTACACAATAACATTCAGGTTTGGATCATTCTCTCATAAGAAAATGCAAACTGCATATTAACCATTATTTAAACGCAGACAAGCAGTTTTCACATGCTTTACGACAATTAGGTGCAAATGAATATTTATAGGCAAAATTGCTTTATTTCATGAGGGTAAGTCTATTTACACTATAACGTTCAGGTTTAGATCATTCTCTCATAAGAAAATGCAAACTGCATATTTACTATCATTTTCACGCAGACAAGCAGTTTTTACATGCTTCACGACAATTGCGTGCAAATGAGTCCTTATAGGCAAAATTGCGTTATTTTACAAAGGTTAGTCTATTTTCACTATAACATTCAGGTTTGGATCATTCTCTCATAAGAAAATGCAAACTGCATATTAACCATTATTTTAACGCATACAAGCTGTTTTTACATGCTTTATGACAATAAGGGGCAAATGAGTCCTTATAGGCAAAATTGATTTATTTCATGAAGATAAGTCTATTTACACTATAACATTCAGGTTTGGATCATTCCCTCATAAGAAAATGCAAACTGCATATTAACCATTATTTTAACGCAGACAAGCAGTTTTTACATTGTTCACGACAATTGCGTGCAAATGAGTCCTTATAGGCAAAATTGCTTTATTTTACAAAGGTAAGTCTATTTACACTATAACATTCAGGTTTGGATCATTCTCTCATAAGAAAATGCAAACTGCATATTAACCATTATTTAAACGCAGACAAGCAGTTTTCACATGCTTTACGACAATTAGGTGCAAATGAATCTTTATAGGCAAAATTGCTTTATTTCATGAGGGTAAGTCTATTTACACTATAACGTTCAGGTTTGGATCATTCTCTCAGAAGAAGTTGCAAACTGCATATTTACTATCATTTTCACGCAGACAAGCAGTTTTTACATGCTTCACGACAATTGCGTGCAAATGAGTCCTTATAGGCAAAATTGCGTTATTTTACAAAGGTTAGTCTATTTTCACTATAACATTCAGGTTTGGATCATTCTCTCATAAGAAAATGCAAACTGCATATTAACCATTATTTTAACGCAGACAAGCAGTTTTTACATGCTTCACGACAATTGCGTGCAAATGAGTCCTTATAGGCAAAATTGCGTTATATTACAAAGGTTAGTCTATTTTTACTATAACACTCAGGTTTGGGTCATTCTCTCATATGAAAATGCAAACTGCATATTTACTATCATTTTCACGCAGACAAGCAGTTTTTACTTTTTACATGCTTCACGACAATTGCGTGCAAATAAGTCCTTATAGGCAAAATTGCTTTATTTTACAAAGGTAAGTCTATTTACACTATAACATTTAGGTTTGGATCATTCTCTCATAAGAAAATGCAAACTGCATATTAACCATTATTTTAACGCAGACAAGCAGTTTTTATATGCTTAACGACAATTGCGTGCAAATGAGTCCTTATAAGCAAAATTGCTTTATTTTACAAAGGTAAGTCTATTTACACTATAACATTAAGGTTTGGATCATTCTCTCATAAGAAAATGCAAACTGCATATTTACTATCATTTTTACGCAGCCTAGCAGTTTTTACATGCTTCACGACAATTGCGTGCAAATGAGTCGTCATAGGCAAAATTGCTTTATTTTACAAAGGTAAGTCTATTTACACTCTAACATTCAGGTTTGGATCATTCTTTCATAAGAAAATGCAAACTGCATATTAACCATTATTTTAACGCATACAAGCAGTTTTTACATGCTTTATGACAATTAGGGGCAAATGAGTCCTTATAGGCAAAATTGCTTTATTTCATGAAGGTAAGTCTATTTATACTATAACATTCAGGTTTGGATCATTCTCTCATAAGAAAATGCAAACTGCATATTAACCATTATTTAAACGCAGACAAGCAGTTTTTTCATGCTTTACGACAATTAGGTGCAAATGAGTCCTTATAAGCAAAATTGCTTTATTTCATGAGGGTAAGTCTATTTACACTATGACATTCAGGTTTAAATCATTCTCTCCTAAGAAAATGCAAACTGCATATTAACCATTATTTCAACGCATACAAGCAGTTTTTACATGCTTTATGACAATTAGGGGAAAATGGGTCCTTATAGGCAAAATTGCTTATTTCATGAAGGTAAGTCTATTTACACTATAACATTCAGGTTTGGATCTTTCTCTCATAAGAAAATGCAAACTGCATATTAACCATTATTTAAACGCAGACAAGCAGTTTTTACATGCTTTACGACAATTAGGTGCAAATGAGTCTTTATAGGCAAAATTGCTTTATTTCATGAGGGTAAGTCTATTTACACTATAACATCCAGGTTTGGATCATTCTATCATAAGAAAATGCAAACTGCATATTTACTATCATTTTCACGCAGTCAAGCAGTTTTTACATGCTTTATGACAATTAGGTGCAAATGAGTCCTTATAGGCAAAATTGCTTTATTTCATAAGGGTAAATCTATTTACACTATAACATTTAGGTTTGGATCATTCACTCATAAGAAAATGCAAACTGAATATTAACTATCATTTTCACGCAGACAAGCAGTTTTTACATGGTTTACGACAATTAGGTGCAAATAAGTGCTTAAAGGCAAAATTGTTTTATTTCACAAAGGCAAGTCTACTTTCACTATACCATTCAGGTTTGGATCATTCTCTCATAAGAAAATGCAAACTGCATATTAACCATTATTTTAACGCTGACAAGCAGTTTTTACATGCTTTACGACAATTAGGTGCAAATGAGTCCTTATAGGCAAAATTGCTTTATTTTACAAAGGTAAGTTTAACTAAACTATAACATTTAGGTTTGGATCATTCTCTCATAAGAAAATGCAAACTGCATATTAACTATTATTTTAACGCATACAAGCAGTTTTTACAAGCTATATGACAATTAGGTGCAAATGAGTCCTTATAGGCAAAATTGCTTTATTTCATGAGGGTTAGTCTATTTACACTATAACATTTAGGTTTGGATCATTCTCTCATAAGAAAATGCAAACTGCATATTAACCATTATTTTAACGGATACAAGCAGTCTTTACATGCTTTATGACAATTAGGTGCAAATGAGTCCTTATAGGCAAAATTGCTTAATTTCACAAAGGTTAGTTTACTTACACTATAACATTCAGGTTTGGATCATTCTCTCACAAGTGAATGCAAACTGCATATTAACTATTATTTTAACGCATACAAGCAGTTTTTACATGCTTTATGACAATTAGGTGCAAATGAGTCCTTATAGGCAAAATTGCATTATTTCATGAGGGTAAGTCTATTTACACTATAACATTCAGGTTTGGATCATTCTCTCATAAGAAAATGCAAACTGAATATTAACCATTATTTTAACGCAGACAAGCAGTTTTTACATGCTTCACGACAATTGCGTGCAAATGAGTCCTTATAGGCAAAATTGCTTTATTTTACAAAGGTAAGTCTATTTACACTATAACATTCAGTTTTGGATCATTCTCTCATAAGAAAATGCAATCTGCATATTAGCTATTATTTTAACGCATACAAGCAGTTTTTACATGCTTTATGACAATTAGGGGCAAATGAGTCCTTATAGGCAAAATTGCTTTATTTCATGAAGGTAAGTCTATTTACACTATAACATTCAGGTTTGGATCATTCTCTCATAAAAAAATGCAAACTGCATATTAACAATTATTTGAAAGCTGACAAGCAGTTTTTACATGCTTTATGACAATTAGGTGCAAATGAGTCCTTATAAGCAAAATTGCTTTATTTCATGAGGGTAAGTCTATTTACACTATAACATTTAGGTTTGGATCATTCTCTCATAAGAAAATGCAAACTGCATATTAACCATTATTTTAACGCAGACAAGCAGTTTTACATGCTTTACGACAATTAGGTGCAAATGAGTCCTTATAGGCAAAATTCTTTATTTTACAAAGGTTAGTCTATTTACACTATAACATTCAGGTTTGGATCATTCTCTCATAAGAAAATGAAACTGCATATTAACTATTATTTTAACGCAGAAAAGCAGTTTTTACATGCTTTATGACAATTAGGGGAAAATGGGTCCTTATAGGCAAAATTGCTTATTTCATGAAGGTAAGTCTATTTACACTATAACATTCAGGTTTGGATCTTTCTCTCATAAGAAAATGCAAACTGCATATTAACCATTATTTAAACGCAGACAAGCAGTTTTTACATGCTTTACGACAATTAGGTGCAAATGAGTCTTTATAGGCAAAATTGCTTTATTTCATGAGGGTAAGTCTATTTACACTATAACATCCAGGTTTGGATCATTCTATCATAAGAAAATGCAAACTGCATATTTACTATCATTTTCACGCAGTCAAGCAGTTTTTACATGCTTTATGACAATTAGGTGCAAATGAGTCCTTATAGGCAAAATTGCTTTATTTCATAAGGGTAAATCTATTTACACTATAACATTTAGGTTTGGATCATTCACTCATAAGAAAATGCAAACTGAATATTAACTATCATTTTCACGCAGACAAGCAGTTTTTACATGGTTTACGACAATTAGGTGCAAATAAGTGCTTAAAGGCAAATTTGTTTTATTTCACAAAGGCAAGTCTACTTTCACTATACCATTCAGGTTTGGATCATTCTCTCATAAGAAAATGCAAACTGCATATTAACCATTATTTTAACGCTGACAAGCAGTTTTTACATGCTTTACGACAATTAGGTGCAAATGAGTCCTTATAGGCAAAATTGCTTTATTTTACAAAGGTAAGTTTAACTAAACTATAACATTTAGGTTTGGATCATTCTCTCATAAGAAAATGCAAACTGCATATTAACTATTATTTTAACGCATACAAGCAGTTTTTACAAGCTATATGACAATTAGGTGCAAATGAGTCCTTATAGGCAAAATTGCTTTATTTCATGAGGGTTAGTCTATTTACACTATAACATTTAGGTTTGGATCATTCTCTCATAAGAAAATGCAAACTGCATATTAACCATTATTTTAACGGATACAAGCAGTCTTTACATGCTTTATGACAATTAGGTGCAAATGAGTCCTTATAGGCAAAATTGCTTAATTTCACAAAGGTTAGTTTACTTACACTATAACATTCAGGTTTGGATCATTCTCTCACAAGTGAATGCAAACTGCATATTAACTATTATTTTAACGCATACAAGCAGTTTTTACATGCTTTATGACAATTAGGTGCAAATGAGTCCTTATAGGCAAAATTGCATTATTTCATGAGGGTAAGTCTATTTACACTATAACATTCAGGTTTGGATCATTCTCTCATAAGAAAATGCAAACTGAATATTAACCATTATTTTAACGCAGACAAGCAGTTTTTACATGCTTCACGACAATTGCGTGCAAATGAGTCCTTATAGGCAAAATTGCTTTATTTTACAAAGGTAAGTCTATTTACACTATAACATTCAGTTTTGGATCATTCTCTCATAAGAAAATGCAATCTGCATATTAGCTATTATTTTAACGCATACAAGCAGTTTTTACATGCTTTATGACAATTAGGGGCAAATGAGTCCTTATAGGCAAAATTGCTTTATTTCATGAAGGTAAGTCTATTTACACTATAACATTCAGGTTTGGATCATTCTCTCATAAAAAAATGCAAACTGCATATTAACAATTATTTGAAAGCTGACAAGCAGTTTTTACATGCTTTATGACAATTAGGTGCAAATGAGTCCTTATAAGCAAAATTGCTTTATTTCATGAGGGTAAGTCTATTTACACTATAACATTTAGGTTTGGATCATTCTCTCATAAGAAAATGCAAACTGCATATTAACCATTATTTTAACGCAGACAAGCAGTTTTACATGCTTTACGACAATTAGGTGCAAATGAGTCCTTATAGGCAAAATTCTTTATTTTACAAAGGTTAGTCTATTTACACTATAACATTCAGGTTTGGATCATTCTCTCATAAGAAAATGAAACTGCATATTAACTATTATTTTAACGCAGAAAAGCAGTTTTTACATGTTTTATGACAATTAAGGGCAAATGAGTCCTTATAGGCAAAATTGCTTTATTTCATGAAGGTAAGTCTATTTACACTATAACATTCAGGTTTAGATCATTCTCTCATAAGAAAATGCAAACTGCATTTTAACCATTATTTAAACGCAGACAAGCAGTTTTTACATGCTTTATGACAATTAGGTGCAAATGAGTCTTTACAGGCAAAATTGCTTTATTTCATGAGGGTAAGTCTATTTACACTATAACATTCAGGTTTGGATCATTCTCTCATAAGAAAATGCAAACTGAATATTTACTATCATTTTCACGCAGACAAGCAGTTTTTACATGTTTTACGACAATTAGGTGCAAATAAGTCCTTAAAGGCAAAATTGTTTTATTTCACAAAGGTAAGTCTACTTTCACTATAACAATCAGGTTTGGATCATTCTCTCATAAGAAATTGCAAACTGCATATTAACCATTATTTTAACGCAGACAAGCAGTTTTTACATGCTTTACGACAATTAGATGCAAATGAGTCCTTATAGACAAAATTGCTTTATTTTACAAAGGTAAGTCTATTTACACTATACCATTGAGGTTTGGATCTTTCTCTCATAAGTAAATGCAAACTGCATATTAACCATTATTTTAACGCATACAAGCAGTTTTTACGTGCTTCACGACAATTGCGTGCAAATGAGTCCTTATAAGCAAAATTGCTTTATTTCATGAGGGTAAGTCTATTTACACTATAATATTCAGGTTTGGATCATTCTCTCATAAGAAAATGCAAATTGCATATTAACCATTATTTAAACGCAGACAAGCAGTTTTTACATGCTTTACGACAATTAGGTGCAAATGAGTCTTTATAGGCAAAATTGCTTTATTTCATGAGGGTAAGTCTATTTACACTATAACATTCAGGTTTGGATCATTCTATCATAAGAAAATGCAAACTGCATATTTACTATCATTTTCACGCAAACAAGCAGTTTTTACATGCTTTATGACAATTAGGTGCAAATGAGTCCTTATAGGCAAAATTGCTTTATTTCATAAGGGTAAATCTATTTACACTATAACATTTAGGTTTCGATCATTCTCTCATAAGAAAATGCAAACTGAATATTGACTATCATTTTCACGCAGACAAGCAGTTTTTACATGGTTTACGACAATTAGGTGCAAATAAGTGCTTAAAGGCAAAATTGTTTTATTTCACAAAGGTAAGTCTACTTTCACTATAACATTCAGGTTTGGATCATTCTCTCATAAGAAAATGTAAACTGCATATTAACCATTATTTTAACGCTGACAAGCAGTTTTTACATGCTTTACGACAATTAGGTGCAAATGAGTCCTTATAGGCAAAATTGCTTTATTTTACAAAGGTAAGTTTAACTAAACTAACACATTCAGGTTTGGATCATTCTCTCATAAGAAAATGCAAACTGCATATTAACTATTATTTTAACGCATACAAGCAGTTTTTACAAGCTATATGATAATTAGGTGCAAATGAGTCCTTATAGGCAAAATTGCTTTATTTCATGAGGGTTAGTCTATTTACACTATAACATTCAGGTTTGGATCATTCTCTCATAAGAAAATGCAAACAGCATATTAACCATTATTTTAACGGATACAAGCAGTCTTTACATGCTTTATGACAATTAGGGGCAAATGGGTCCTTATAGGCAAAATTGCTTTATTTCATGAAGGTTAGTCTATTTACACTATAACATTCAGGTTTGGATTATTCTCTCATAAGAAAATGCAAACTGCATATTAACCATTATTTTAACGCAGACAAGCAGTTTTTACATGCTACACGACAATTGCGTGCAAATGAGTCCTTATAGGCAAAATTGCTTTATTTTACAAAGGTAAGTCTATTTACACTATAACATTCAGTTTTGGATCATTCTCTCATAAGAAAATGCAATCTGCATATTAGCTATTATTTTAACGCATACAAGCAGTTTTTACATGCTTTATGACAATTAGGGGCAAATGAGTCCTTATAGGCAAAATTGCTTTATTTCATGAAGGTAAGTCTATTTACACTATAACATTCAGGTTTGGATCATTCTCTCATAAAAAAATGCAAACTGCATATTAACAATTATCTGAAAGCTGACAAGCAGTTTTTACATGCTTTATGACAATTAGGTGCAAATGAGTCCTTATAAGCAAAATTGCTTTATTTCATGAGGGTAAGTCTATTTACACTATAACATTTAGGTTTGGATCATTCTCTCATAAGAAAATGCAATCTGCATATTAGCTATTATTTTATCGCAGACAAGCAGTTTTACATGCTTTATGACAATTAGGGGCAAATGAGTCCTTATAGGCAAAATTGCTTTATTTCATGAAGGTAAGTCTATTTACACTATAACATTCAGGTTTGGATCATTCTCTCATAAAAAAATGCAAACTGCATATTAACAATTATTTGAAAGCTGACAAGCAGTTTTTACATGCTTTATGACAATTAGGTGCAAATGAGTCCTTATAAGCAAAATTGCTTTATTTCATGAGGGTAAGTCTATTTACACTATAACATTTAGGTTTAGATCATTCTCTCATAAGAAAATGCAAACTGCATATTAACCATTATTTTAACGCAGACAAGCAGTTTTACATGCTTTACGACAATTAGGTGCAAATGAGTCCTTAAAGGCAAAATTCTTTATTTTACAAAGGTTAGTCTATTTACACTATAACATTCAGGTTTGGATCATTCTCTCATAAGAAAATGCAAACTGCATATTAACTATTATTTTAACGCATACAAGCAGTTTTTACATGTTTTATGACAATTAGGGGCAAATGAGTCCTTATAGGCAAAATTGCTTTATTTCATGAAGGTAAGTCTATTTACACTATAACATTCAGGTTTAGATCATTCTCTCATAAGAAAATGCAAACTGCATTTTAACCATTATTTAAACGCAGACAAGCAGTTTTTACATGCTTTATGACAATTAGGTGCAAATGAGTCTTTACAGGCAAAATTGCTTTATTTCATGAGGGTAAGTCTATTTACACTATAACATTCAGGTTTGGATCATTCTCTCATAAGAAAATGCAAACTGAATATTTACTATCATTTTCACGCAGACAAGCAGTTTTTACATGTTTTACGACAATTAGGTGCAAATAAGTCCTTAAAGGCAAAATTGTTTTATTTCACAAAGTTAAGTCTACTTTCACTATAACAATCAGGTTTGGATCATTCTCTCATAAGAAATTGCAAACTGCATATTAACCATTATTTTAACGCAGACAAGCAGTTTTTACATGCTTCACGACAATTGCGTGCAAATGAGTCCTTATAGGCAAAATTGCTTTATTTTTCAAAGGTAAGTCTATTTACACTATACCATTGAGGTTTGGATCTTTCTCTCATAAGTAAATGCAAACTGCATATTAACCATTATTTTAACGCATACAAGCAGTTTTTACATGCTTCACGACAATTGCGTGCAAATGAGTCCTTATAAGCAAAATTGCTTTATTTTATGAGGGTAAGTCTATTTACACTATAATATTCAGGTTTGGATTATTCTCTCATAAGAAAATGCAAACTGCATATTAACCATTATTTTAACGCATACAAGCAGTTTTTACATGCTTTATGACAATTAGGGGAAAATGGGTCCTTATAGGCAAAATTGCTTTATTTCATGAAGGTAAGTCTATTTACACTAAAACATTCAGGTTTGGATCTTTCTCTCATAAGAAAATGCAAACTGCATATTAACCATTATTTAAACGCAGACAAGCAGTTTTTACATGCTTTACGACAATTAGGTGCAAATGAGTCTTTATAGGCAAAAATTGCTTTATTTCATGAGGGTAAGTCTATTTACACTATAACATTCAGGTTTGGATCATTCTATCATAAGAAAATGCAAACTGCATATTTACTATCATTTTCACGCAGACAAGCAGTTTTTACATGCTTTATGACAATAAGGTGCAAATGAGTCCTTATAGGCAAAATTGCTTTATTTCATGAGGGTCAGTCTATTTACACTATAACATTCAGGTTTGGATCATTCTCTCATAAGAAAATGCAAACTGCATATTAACCATTATTTTAACGCATACAAGCAGTTTTTACATGCTTTATGACAATTAGGGGCAAATGAGTCCTTATAGGCAAAATTGCTTTATTTTACAAAGGTAAGTGTACTTAAACTAAAACATTCAGGTTTAGATCATTCTCTCATAAGGAAATGCAAACTGCATATTAACTATTATTTTAACGCATACAAGCAGTTTTTACAAGCTTTATGACAATTAGGTGCAAATGAGTCCTTATAGGCAAAATTGCTTTATTTCATGAGGGTAAGTCTATTTACACTATACCATTCAGGTTTGGATCATTCTCTCCTAAGAAAATGCAAACTGCATATTTACTATCATTTTAACGCATACAAGCAGTTTTTACATGCTTTATGACAATTAGGTGCAAATGAGTCTTTATAGGCAAAATTGCTTTATTTTATGAGGGTAAGTCTATTTACACTAAAACATTCAGGTTTGGATCATTCTCTCATAAGAAAATGCAAACTGCATATTAACCATTATTTTAACGCAGACAAGCAGTTTTTACATGCTTCACGACAATTGCGTGCAAATGAGTCCTTATAGGCAAAATTGCGTTATTTTACAAAGGTAAGTCTATTTTCACTATAACATTCAGGTTTAGATCATTCTCAAATAAGAAAATGCAAACTGCATATTAACTATTATTTTAACGCATACAAGCAGTTTTTACAAGCTTTATGACAATTAGGTGCAAATGAGTCTATATAATCAAAACTGCTTTATTTCATTCAGGTTTGGATCATTCTCTCATAAGAAAATGCAAACTGCATTTAAACCTTTATTTTAACGCTGACAAGCAGTTTTTACATGTTTTACGACAATTAGGTGCAAATGAGTCCTTATAGGCAAAATTGTTTTATTTCATGAGGGTAAGTCTATTTACACTATAACATTCAGGATTGGATCATTCTCTCATAAGAAAATGCAAACTGCATATTTACTATCATTTTCACGCAGACGAACAGTTTTCACATGTTTTACGACAATTAGGTGGAAATAAGTCCTTAAAGGCAAAATTGTTTTATTTCACAAAGGTAAGTCTACTTTCACTATAACATTCAGGTTTGGATCATTCTCTCATAAGAAAATGCAAACTGATATTAACCATTATTTTAACGCAGAAAAGCAGTTTTTACATGCTTCACGACAATTGCGTGCAAATGAGTCCTTATAGGCAAAAGTGCTTTATTTCATGAGGGTAAGTCTATTTACACTATAACATTCAGGTTTGATCATTCTCTCATAAGAAAATGCAAACTGCATATTAACCATTATTTTAACGCATACAAGCAGTTTTTACATGCTTTATGACAATTAGGTGCAAATGAGTCCTTATAGGAAAAATTGCTTTATTTCATGAGGGTAAGTCTATTTACACTATAACATTCAGGTTTGGATCATTCTCTCATAAGAAAATGCAAACTGAATATTAACCATTATTTTAACGCAGACAAGCAGTTTTTACATGCTTCACGACAATTGCGTGCAAATGAGTCCTTATAGGCAAAATTGCTTTATTTTACAAAGGTAAGTCTATTTACACTATAACATTCAGTTTTGGATCATTCTCTCATAAGAAAATGCAATCTGCATATTAGCTATTATTTTAACGCATACAAGCAGTTTTTACATGCTTTATGACAATTAGGGGCAAATGAGTCCTTATAGGCAAAATTGCTTTATTTCATGAAGGTAAGTCTATTTACACTATAACATTCAGGTTTGGATCATTCTCTCATAAAAAAATGCAAACTGCATATTAACAATTATTTGAAAGCTGACAAGCAGTTTTTACATGCTTCACGACAATTGCGTGCAAATGAGTCCTTATAAGCAAAATTGCTTTATTTCATGAGGGTAAGTCTATTTACACTATAATATTCAGGTTTGGATCATTCTCTCATAAGAAAATGCAAACTGCATATTAACCATTATTTTAACGCATACAAGCAGTTTTTACATGCTTTATGACAATTAGGGGAAAATGGGTCCTTATAGGCAAAATTGCTTTATTTCATGAAGGTAAGTCTATTTACACTATAACATTCAGGTTTGGATCTTTCTCTCATAAGAAAATGCAAACTGCATATTAACCATTATTTAAACGCAGACAAGCAGTTTTTACATGCTTTACGACAATTAGGTGCAAATGAGTCTTTATAGGCAAAATTGCTTTATTTCATGAGGGTAAATCTATTTTCACTATAACATTTAGGTTTGGATCATTCTCTCATAAGAAAATGCAAACTGAATATTGACTATCATTTTCACGCAGACAAGCAGTTTTTACATGGTTTACGACAATTAGGTGCAAATAAGTGCTTAAAGGCAAAATTGTTTAATTTCACAAAGGTAAGTCTACTTTCACTATAACATTCAGGTTTGGATCATTCTCTCATAAGAAAATGCAAACTGCATATTAACCATTATTTTAACGCTGACAAGCAGTTTTTACATGCTTTACGACAATTAGGTGCAAATGAGTCCTTATAGGCAAAATTGCTTTATTTTACAAAGGTAAGTTTAACTAAACTATAACATTCAGGTTTGGATCATTCTCTCATAAGAAAATGCAAACTGCATATTAATTATTATTTTAACGCATACAAGCAGTTTTTACAAGCTATATGACAATTAGGTGCAAATGAGTCCTTATAGGCAAAATTGCTTTATTTCATGAGGGTTAGTCTATTTACACTATAACATTCAGGTTTGGATCATTCTCTCATAAGAAAATGCAAACAGCATATTAACTATTATTTTAACGGATACAAGCAGTCTTTACATGCTTTATGACAATTAGGGGCAAATGGGTCCTTATAGGCAAAATTGCTTTATTTCATGAAGGTTAGTCTATTTACACTATAACATTCAGGTTTGGATTATTCTCTCATAAGAAAATGCAAACTGCATATTAACCATTATTTTAACGCAGACACGCAGTTTTTTCATGCTTTACGACAATTAGGTGCAAATGAGTCCTTATAGGCAAAATTGCTTAATTTCACAAAGGTTAGTTTACTTACACTATAACATTCAGGTTTGGATCATACTCTCACAAGTGAATGCAAACTGCATATTAACTATTATTTTAACGCATACAAGCAGTTTTTACATGCTTTATGACAATTAGGTGCAAATGAGTCCTTATAGGCAAAATTCTTTATTTTACAAAGGTTAGTCTATTTACACTATAACATTCAGTTTTGGATCATTCTCTCATAAGAAAATGCAATCTGCATATTAGCTATTATTTTAACGCATACAAGCAGTTTTTACATGCTTTATGACAATTAGGGGCAAATGAGTCCTTATAGGCAAAATTGCTTTATTTCATGAAGGTAAGTCTATTTACACTATAACATTCAGGTTTGGATCGTTCTCTCATAAAAAAATGCAAACTGCATATTAACAATTATTTGAAAGCTGACAAGCAGTTTTTACATGCTTTATGACAATTAGGTGCAAATGAGTCCTTATAAGCAAAATTGCTTTATTTCATGAGGGTAAGTCTATTTACACTATAACATTTAGGTTTGGATCATTCTCTCATAAGAAAATGCAAACTGCATATTAACCATTATTTTAACGCAGACAAGCAGTTTTACATGCTTTACGACAATTAGGTGCAAATGAGTCCTTATAGGCAAAATTCTTTATTTTACAAAGGTTAGTCTATTTACACTATAACATTCAGGTTTGGATCATTCTCTCATAAGAAAATGCAAACTGCATATTAACTATTATTGTAACGCATACAAGCAGTTTTTACATGTTTTATGACAATTAGGGGCAAATGAGTCCTTATAGGCAAAATTGCTTTATTTCATGAAGGTAAGTCTATTTACACTATAACATTCAGGTTTAGATCATTCTCTCATAAGAAAATGCAAACTGCATTTTAACCATTATTTAAACGCAGACAAGCAGTTTTTACATGCTTTATGACAATTAGGTGCAAATGAGTCTTTACAGGCAAAATTGCTTTATTTCATGAGGGTAAGTCTATTTACACTATAACATTCAGGTTTGGATCATTCTCTCATAAGAAAATGCAAACTGAATATTTACTATCATTTTCACGCAGACAAGCAGTTTTTACATGTTTTACGACAATTAGGTGCAAATAAGTCCTTAAAGGCAAAATTGTTTTATTTCACAAAGGTAAATCTACTTTCACTATAACAATCAGGTTTGGATCATTCTCTCATAAGAAATTGCAAACTGCATATTAACCATTATTTTAACGCAGACAAGCAGTTTTTACATGCTTCACGACAATTGCGTGCAAATGAGTCCTTATAGGCAAAATTGCTTTATTTTACAAAGGTAAGTCTATTTACACTATACCATTGAGGTTTGGATCTTTCTCTCATAAGTAAATGCAAACTGCATATTAACCATTATTTTAACGCATACAAGCAGTTTTTACATGCTTCACGACAATTGCGTGCAAATGAGTCCTTATAAGCAAAATTGCTTTATTTCATGAGGGTAAGTCTATTTACACTATAATATTCAGGTTTGGATTATTCTCTCATAAGAAAATGCAAACTGCATATTAACCATTATTTTAACGCATACAAGCAGTTTTTACATGCTTTATGACAATTAGGGGAAAATGGGTCCTTATAGGTAAAATTGCTTTATTTTATGAATGTAAGTCTATTTACACTATAACATTCAGGTTTGGATCTTTCTCTCATAAGAAAATGCAAACTGCATATTAACCATTATTTAAACGCAGACAAGCAGTTTTTACATGCTTTACGACAATTAGGTGCAAATGAGTCTTTATAGGCAAAATTGCTTTATTTCATGAGGGTAAGTCTATTTACACTATAACATCCAGGTTTGGATCATTCTATCATAAGAAAATGCAAACTGCATATTTACTATCATTTTCACGCAGTCAAGCAGTTTTTACATGCTTTATGACAATTAGGTGCAAATGAGTCCTTATAGGCAAAATTGCTTTATTTCATAAGGGTAAATCTATTTACACTATAACATTTAGGTTTGGATCATTCACTCATAAGAAAATGCAAACTGAATATTAACTATCATTTTCACGCAGACAAGCAGTTTTTACATGGTTTACGACAATTAGGTGCAAATAAGTGCTTAAAGGCAAAATTGTTTTATTTCACAAAGGCAAGTCTACTTTCACTATACCATTCAGGTTTGGATCATTCTCTCATAAGAAAATGCAAACTGCATATTAACCATTATTTTAACGCTGACAAGCAGTTTTTACATGCTTTACGACAATTAGGTGCAAATGAGTCCTTATAGGCAAAATTGCTTTATTTTACAAAGGTAAGTTTAACTAAACTATAACAAGGTTTGGATCATTCTCTCATAAGAAAATGCAAACTGCATATTAACTATTATTTTAACGCATACAAGCAGTTTTTACAAGCTATATGACAATTAGGTGCAAATGAGTCCTTATAGGCAAAATTGCTTTATTTCATGAGGGTTAGTCTATTTACACTATAACATTCAGGTTTGGATCATTCTCTCATAAGAAAATGCAAACTGCATATTAACCATTATTTTAACGGATACAAGCAGTCTTTACATGCTTTATGACAATTAGGTGCAAATGAGTCCTTATAGGCAAAATTGCTTAATTTCACAAAGGTTAGTTTACTTACACTATAACATTCAGGTTTGGATCATTCTCTCACAAGTGAATGCAAACTGCATATTAACTATTATTTTAACGCATACAAGCAGTTTTTACATGCTTTATGACAATTAGGTGCAAATGAGTCCTTATAGGCAAAATTGCATTATTTCATGAGGGTAAGTCTATTTACACTATAACATTCAGGTTTGGATCATTCTCTCATAAGAAAATGCAAACTGAATATTAACCATTATTTTAACGCAGACAAGCAGTTTTTACATGCTTCACGACAATTGCGTGCAAATGAGTCCTTATAGGCAAAATTGCTTTATTTTACAAAGGTAAGTCTATTTACACTATAACATTCAGTTTTGGATCATTCTCTCATAAGAAAATGCAATCTGCATATTAGCTATTATTTTAACGCATACAAGCAGTTTTACATGCTTTATGACAATTAGGGGCAAATGAGTCCTTATAGGCAAAATTGCTTTATTTCATGAAGGTAAGTCTATTTACACTATAACATTCAGGTTTGGATCATTCTCTCATAAAAAAATGCAAACTGCATATAAACAATTATTTGAAAGCTGACAAGCAGTTTTTACATGCTTTATGACAATTAGGTGCAAATGAGTCCTTATAAGCAAAATTGCTTTATTTCATGAGGGTAAGTCTATTTACACTATAACATTTAGGTTTAGATCATTCTCTCATAAGAAAATGCAAACTGCATATTAACCATTATTTTAACGCAGACAAGCAGTTTTACATGCTTTACGACAATTAGGTGCAAATGAGTCCTTAAAGGCAAAATTCTTTATTTTACAAAGGTTAGTCTATTTACACTATAACATTCAGGTTTGGATCATTCTCTCATAAGAAAATGCAAACTGCATATTAACTATTATTTTAACGCATACAAGCAGTTTTTACATGTTTTATGACAATTAGGGGCAAATGAGTCCTTATAGGCAAAATTGCTTTATTTCATGAAGGTAAGTCTATTTACACTATAACATTCAGGTTTAGATCATTCTCTCATAAGAAAATGCAAACTGCATTTTAACCATTATTTAAACGCAGACAAGCAGTTTTTACATGCTTTATGACAATTAGGTGCAAATGAGTCTTTACAGGCAAAATTGCTTTATTTCATGAGGGTAAGTCTATTTACACTATAACATTCAGGTTTGGATCATTCTCTCATAAGAAAATGCAAACTGAATATTTACTATCATTTTCACGCAGACAAGCAGTTTTTACATGTTTTACGACAATTAGGTGCAAATAAGTCCTTAAAGGCAAAATTGTTTTATTTCACAAAGTTAAGTCTACTTTCACTATAACAATCAGGTTTGGATCATTCTCTCATAAGAAATTGCAAACTGCATATTAACCATTATTTTAACGCAGACAAGCAGTTTTTACATGCTTCACGACAATTGCGTGCAAATGAGTCCTTATAGGCAAAATTGCTTTATTTTTCAAAGGTAAGTCTATTTACACTATACCATTGAGGTTTGGATCTTTCTCTCATAAGTAAATGCAAACTGCATATTAACCATTATTTTAACGCATACAAGCAGTTTTTACATGCTTCACGACAATTGCGTGCAAATGAGTCCTTATAAGCAAAATTGCTTTATTTTATGAGGGTAAGTCTATTTACACTATAATATTCAGGTTTGGATTATTCTCTCATAAGAAAATGCAAACTGCATATTAACCATTATTTTAACGCATACAAGCAGTTTTTACATGCTTTATGACAATTAGGGGAAAATGGGTCCTTATAGGCAAAATTGCTTTATTTCATGAAGGTAAGTCTATTTACACTATAACATTCAGGTTTGGATCTTTCTCTCATAAGAAAATGCAAACTGCATATTAACCATTATTTAAACGCAGACAAGCAGTTTTTACATGCTTTACGACAATTAGGTGCAAATGAGTCTTTATAGGCAAAAATTGCTTTATTTCATGAGGGTAAGTCTATTTACACTATAACATTCAGGTTTGGATCATTCTATCATAAGAAAATGCAAACTGCATATTTACTATCATTTTCACGCAGACAAGCAGTTTTTACATGCTTTATGACAATAAGGTGCAAATGAGTCCTTATAGGCAAAATTGCTTTATTTCATGAGGGTCAGTCTATTTACACTATAACATTCAGGTTTGGATCATTCTCTCATAAGAAAATGCAAACTGCATATTAACCATTATTTTAACGCATACAAGCAGTTTTTACATGCTTTATGACAATTAGGGGCAAATGAGTCCTTATAGGCAAAATTGCTTTATTTTACAAAGGTAAGTGTACTTAAACTAAAACATTCAGGTTTAGATCATTCTCTCATAAGGAAATGCAAACTGCATATTAACTATTATTTTAACGCATACAAGCAGTTTTTACAAGCTTTATGACAATTAGGTGCAAATGAGTCCTTATAGGCAAAATTGCTTTATTTCATGAGGGTAAGTCTATTTACACTATACCATTCAGGTTTGGATCATTCTCTCCTAAGAAAATGCAAACTGCATATTTACTATCATTTTAACGCATACAAGCAGTTTTTACATGCTTTATGACAATTAGGTGCAAATGAGTCTTTATAGGCAAAATTGCTTTATTTTATGAGGGTAAGTCTATTTACACTAAAACATTCAGGTTTGGATCATTCTCTCATAAGAAAATGCAAACTGCATATTAACCATTATTTTAACGCAGACAAGCAGTTTTTACATGCTTCACGACAATTGCGTGCAAATGAGTCCTTATAGGCAAAATTGCGTTATTTTACAAAGGTAAGTCTATTTTCACTATAACATTCAGGTTTAGATCATTCTCAAATAAGAAAATGCAAACTGCATATTAACTATTATTTTAACGCATACAAGCAGTTTTTACAAGCTTTATGACAATTAGGTGCAAATGAGTCTATATAATCAAAACTGCTTTATTTCATTCAGGTTTGGATCATTCTCTCATAAGAAAATGCAAACTGCATTTAAACCTTTATTTTAACGCTGACAAGCAGTTTTTACATGTTTTACGACAATTAGGTGCAAATGAGTCCTTATAGGCAAAATTGTTTTATTTCATGAGGGTAAGTCTATTTACACTATAACATTCAGGATTGGATCATTCTCTCATAAGAAAATGCAAACTGCATATTTACTATCATTTTCACGCAGACGAACAGTTTTCACATGTTTTACGACAATTAGGTGGAAATAAGTCCTTAAAGGCAAAATTGTTTTATTTCACAAAGGTAAGTCTACTTTCACTATAACATTCAGGTTTGGATCATTCTCTCATAAGAAAATGCAAACTGATATTAACCATTATTTTAACGCAGAAAAGCAGTTTTTACATGCTTCACGACAATTGCGTGCAAATGAGTCCTTATAGGCAAAAGTGCTTTATTTCATGAGGGTAAGTCTATTTACACTATAACATTCAGGTTTGATCATTCTCTCATAAGAAAATGCAAACTGCATATTAACCATTATTTTAACGCATACAAGCAGTTTTTACATGCTTTATGACAATTAGGTGCAAATGAGTCCTTATAGGAAAAATTGCTTTATTTCATGAGGGTAAGTCTATTTACACTATAACATTCAGGTTTGGATCATTCTCTCATAAGAAAATGCAAACTGAATATTAACCATTATTTTAACGCAGACAAGCAGTTTTTACATGCTTCACGACAATTGCGTGCAAATGAGTCCTTATAGGCAAAATTGCTTTATTTTACAAAGGTAAGTCTATTTACACTATAACATTCAGTTTTGGATCATTCTCTCATAAGAAAATGCAAACTGCATATTAACCATTATTTAAACGCAGACAAGCAGTTTTTACATGCTTTACGACAATTAGGTGCAAATGAGTCTTTATAGGCAAAATTGCTTTATTTCATGAGGGTAAATCTATTTTCACTATAACATTTAGGTTTGGATCATTCTCTCATAAGAAAATGCAAACTGAATATTGACTATCATTTTCACGCAGACAAGCAGTTTTTACATGGTTTACGACAATTAGGTGCAAATAAGTGCTTAAAGGCAAAATTGTTTAATTTCACAAAGGTAAGTCTACTTTCACTATAACATTCAGGTTTGGATCATTCTCTCATAAGAAAATGCAAACTGCATATTAACCATTATTTTAACGCTGACAAGCAGTTTTTACATGCTTTACGACAATTAGGTGCAAATGAGTCCTTATAGGCAAAATTGCTTTATTTTACAAAGGTAAGTTTAACTAAACTATAACATTCAGGTTTGGATCATTCTCTCATAAGAAAATGCAAACTGCATATTAATTATTATTTTAACGCATACAAGCAGTTTTTACAAGCTATATGACAATTAGGTGCAAATGAGTCCTTATAGGCAAAATTGCTTTATTTCATGAGGGTTAGTCTATTTACACTATAACATTCAGGTTTGGATCATTCTCTCATAAGAAAATGCAAACAGCATATTAACTATTATTTTAACGGATACAAGCAGTCTTTACATGCTTTATGACAATTAGGGGCAAATGGGTCCTTATAGGCAAAATTGCTTTATTTCATGAAGGTTAGTCTATTTACACTATAACATTCAGGTTTGGATTATTCTCTCATAAGAAAATGCAAACTGCATATTAACCATTATTTTAACGCAGACACGCAGTTTTTTCATGCTTTACGACAATTAGGTGCAAATGAGTCCTTATAGGCAAAATTGCTTAATTTCACAAAGGTTAGTTTACTTACACTATAACATTCAGGTTTGGATCATACTCTCACAAGTGAATGCAAACTGCATATTAACTATTATTTTAACGCATACAAGCAGTTTTTACATGCTTTATGACAATTAGGTGCAAATGAGTCCTTATAGGCAAAATTGCATTATTTCATGAGGGTAAGTCTATTTACACTATAACATTCAGTTTTGGATCATTCTCTCATAAGAAAATGCAATCTGCATATTAGCTATTATTTTAACGCATACAAGCAGTTTTTACATGCTTTATGACAATTAGGGGCAAATGAGTCCTTATAGGCAAAATTGCTTTATTTCATGAAGGTAAGTCTATTTACACTATAACATTCAGGTTTGGATCGTTCTCTCATAAAAAAATGCAAACTGCATATTAACAATTATTTGAAAGCTGACAAGCAGTTTTTACATGCTTTATGACAATTAGGTGCAAATGAGTCCTTATAAGCAAAATTGCTTTATTTCATGAGGGTAAGTCTATTTACACTATAACATTTAGGTTTGGATCATTCTCTCATAAGAAAATGCAAACTGCATATTAACCATTATTTTAACGCAGACAAGCAGTTTTACATGCTTTACGACAATTAGGTGCAAATGAGTCCTTATAGGCAAAATTCTTTATTTTACAAAGGTTAGTCTATTTACACTATAACATTCAGGTTTGGATCATTCTCTCATAAGAAAATGCAAACTGCATATTAACTATTATTGTAACGCATACAAGCAGTTTTTACATGTTTTATGACAATTAGGGGCAAATGAGTCCTTATAGGCAAAATTGCTTTATTTCATGAAGGTAAGTCTATTTACACTATAACATTCAGGTTTAGATCATTCTCTCATAAGAAAATGCAAACTGAATATTTACTATCATTTTCACGCAGACAAGCAGTTTTTACATGTTTTACGACAATTAGGTGCAAATAAGTCCTTAAAGGCAAAATTGTTTTATTTCACAAAGGTAAATCTACTTTCACTATAACAATCAGGTTTG
Source organism: Xanthostigma xanthostigma (assembly GCA_963575645.1). NCBI lineage: Eukaryota > Metazoa > Arthropoda > Insecta > Raphidioptera > Raphidiidae > Xanthostigma > Xanthostigma xanthostigma. The sequence goes on along the minus strand of OY754470.1, from coordinate 31,865,844 downwards.
GATCATTCTCTCATAAGAAATTGCAAACTGCATATTAACCATTATTTTAACGCAGACAAGCAGTTTTTACATGCTTCACGACAATTGCGTGCAAATGAGTCCTTATAGGCAAAATTGCTTTATTTTACAAAGGTAAGTCTATTTACACTATACCATTGAGGTTTGGATCTTTCTCTCATAAGTAAATGCAAACTGCATATTAACCATTATTTTAACGCATACAAGCAGTTTTTACATGCTTCACGACAATTGCGTGCAAATGAGTCCTTATAAGCAAAATTGCTTTATTTCATGAGGGTAAGTCTATTTACACTATAATATTCAGGTTTGGATTATTCTCTCATAAGAAAATGCAAACTGCATATTAACCATTATTTTAACGCATACAAGCAGTTTTTACATGCTATATGACAATTAGGGGAAAATGGGTCCTTATAGGTAAAATTGCTTTATTTCATGAATGTAAGTCTATTTACACTATAACATTCAGGTTTGGATCTTTCTCTCATAAGAAAATGCAAACTGCATATTAACCATTATTTAAACGCAGACAAGCAGTTTTTACATGCTTTACGACAATTAGGTGCAAATGAGTCTTTATAGGCAAAATTGCTTTATTTCATGAGGGTAAGTCTATTTACACTATAACATCCAGGTTTGGATCATTCTATCATAAGAAAATGCAAACTGCATATTTACTATCATTTTCACGCAGTCAAGCAGTTTTTACATGCTTTATGACAATTAGGTGCAAATGAGTCCTTATAGGCAAAATTGCTTTATTTCATAAGGGTAAATCTATTTACACTATAACATTTAGGTTTGGATCATTCACTCATAAGAAAATGCAAACTGAATATTAACTATCATTTTCACGCAGACAAGCAGTTTTTACATGGTTTACGACAATTAGGTGCAAATAAGTGCTTAAAGGCAAAATTGTTTTATTTCACAAAGGCAAGTCTACTTTCACTATACCATTCAGGTTTGGATCATTCTCTCATAAGAAAATGCAAACTGCATATTAACCATTATTTTAACGCTGACAAGCAGTTTTTACATGCTTTACGACAATTAGGTGCAAATGAGTCCTTATAGGCAAAATTGCTTTATTTTACAAAGGTAAGTTTAACTAAACTATAACAAGGTTTGGATCATTCTCTCATAAGAAAATGCAAACTGCATATTAACTATTATTTTAACGCATACAAGCAGTTTTTACAAGCTATATGACAATTAGGTGCAAATGAGTCCTTATAGGCAAAATTGCTTTATTTCATGAGGGTTAGTCTATTTACACTATAACATTCAGGTTTGGATCATTCTCTCATAAGAAAATGCAAACTGCATATTAACCATTATTTTAACGGATACAAGCAGTCTTTACATGCTTTATGACAATTAGGTGCAAATGAGTCCTTATAGGCAAAATTGCTTAATTTCACAAAGGTTAGTTTACTTACACTATAACATTCAGGTTTGGATCATTCTCTCACAAGTGAATGCAAACTGCATATTAACTATTATTTTAACGCATACAAGCAGTTTTTACATGCTTTATGACAATTAGGTGCAAATGAGTCCTTATAGGCAAAATTGCATTATTTCATGAGGGTAAGTCTATTTACACTATAACATTCAGGTTTGGATCATTCTCTCATAAGAAAATGCAAACTGAATATTAACCATTATTTTAACGCAGACAAGCAGTTTTTACATGCTTCACGACAATTGCGTGCAAATGAGTCCTTATAGGCAAAATTGCTTTATTTTACAAAGGTAAGTCTATTTACACTATAACATTCAGTTTTGGATCATTCTCTCATAAGAAAATGCAATCTGCATATTAGCTATTATTTTAACGCATACAAGCAGTTTTTACATGCTTTATGACAATTAGGGGCAAATGAGTCCTTATAGGCAAAATTGCTTTATTTCATGAAGGTAAGTCTATTTACACTATAACATTCAGGTTTGGATCATTCTCTCATAAAAAAATGCAAACTGCATATTAACAATTATTTGAAAGCTGACAAGCAGTTTTTACATGCTTTATGACAATTAGGTGCAAATGAGTCCTTATAAGCAAAATTGCTTTATTTCATGAGGGTAAGTCTATTTACACTATAACATTTAGGTTTGGATCATTCTCTCATAAGAAAATGGAAACTGCATATTAACCATTATTTTAACGCAGACAAGCAGTTTTACATGCTTTACGACAATTAGGTGCAAATGAGTCCTTATAGGCAAAATTCTTTATTTTACAAAGGTTAGTCTATTTACACTATAACATTCAGGTTTGGATCATTCTCTCATAAGAAAATGAAACTGCATATTAACTATTATTTTAACGCAGAAAAGCAGTTTTTACATGTTTTATGACAATTAGGGGCAAATGAGTCCTTATAGGCAAAATTGCTTTATTTCATGAAGGTAAGTCTATTTACACTATAACATTCAGGTTTAGATCATTCTCTCATAAGAAAATGCAAACTGCATTTTAACCATTATTTAAACGCAGACAAGCAGTTTTTACATGCTTTATGACAATTAGGTGCAAATGAGTCTTTACAGGCAAAATTGCTTTATTTCATGAGGGTAAGTCTATTTGCACTATAACATTCAGGTTTGGATCATTCTCTCGTAAGAAAATGCAAACTGAATATTTACTATCATTTTCACGCAGACAAGCAGTTTTTACATGTTTTACGACAATTAGGTGCAAATAAGTCCTTAAAGGCAAAATTGTTTTATTTCACAAAGGTAAGTCTACTTTCACTATAACAATCAGGTTTGGATCATTCTCTCATAAGAAATTGCAAACTGCATATTAACCATTATTTTAACGCAGACAAGCAGTTTTTACATGCTTCACGACAATTGCGTGCAAATGAGTCCTTATAGACAAAATTGCTTTATTTTACAAAGGTAAGTCTATTTACACTATACCATTGAGGTTTGGATCTTTCTCTCATAAGTAAATGCAAACTGCATATTAACCATTATTTTAACGCATACAAGCAGTTTTTACATGCTTCACGACAATTGCGTGCAAATGAGTCCTTATAAGCAAAATTGCTTTATTTCATGAGGGTAAGTCTATTTACACTATAATATTCAGGTTTGGATCATTCTCTCATAAGAAAATGCAAACTGCATATTAACCATTATTTAAACGCAGACAAGCAGTTTTTACATGCTTTACGACAATTAGGTGCAAATGAGTCTTTATAGGCAAAATTGCTTTATTTCATGAGGGTAAGTCTATTTACACTATAACATTCAGGTTTGGATCATTCTATCATAAGAAAATGCAAACTGCATATTTACTATCATTTTCACGCAAACAAGCAGTTTTTACATGCTTTATGACAATTAGGTGCAAATGAGTCCTTATAGGCAAAATTGCTTTATTTCATAAGGGTAAATCTATTTACACTATAACATTTAGGTTTGGATCATTCTCTCATAAGAAAATGCAAACTGAATATTGACTATCATTTTCACGCAGACAAGCAGTTTTTACATGGTTTACGACAATTAGGTGCAAATAAGTGCTTAAAGGCAAAATTGTTTTATTTCACAAAGGTAAGTCTACTTTCACTATAACATTCAGGTTTGGATCATTCTCTCATAAGAAAATGTAAACTGCATATTAACCATTATTTTAACGCTGACAAGCAGTTTTTACATGCTTTACGACAATTAGGTGCAAATGAGTCCTTATAGGCAAAATTGCTTTATTTTACAAAGGTAAGTTTAACTAAACTAACACATTCAGGTTTGGATCATTCTCTCATAAGAAAATGCAAACTGCATATTAACTATTATTTTAACGCATACAAGCAGTTTTTACAAGCTATATGATAATTAGGTGCAAATGAGTCCTTATAGGCAAAATTGCTTTTTTTCATGAGGGTTAGTCTATTTACACTATAACATTCAGGTTTGGATCATTCTCTCATAAGAAAATGCAAACAGCATATTAACTATTATTTTAACGGATACAAGCAGTCTTTACATGCTTTATGACAATTAGGGGCAAATGGGTCCTTATAGGCAAAATTGCTTTATTTCATGAAGGTTAGTCTATTTACACTATAACATTCAGGTTTGGATTATTCTCTCATAAGAAAATGCAAACTGCATATTAACCATTATTTTAACGCAGACAAGCAGTTTTTACATGCTACACGACAATTGCGTGCAAATGAGTCCTTATAGGCAAAATTGCTTTATTTTACAAAGGTAAGTCTATTTACACTATAACATTCAGTTTTGGATCATTCTCTCATAAGAAAATGCAATCTGCATATTAGCTATTATTTTAACGCATACAAGCAGTTTTTACATGCTTTATGACAATTAGGGGCAAATGAGTCCTTATAGGCAAAATTGCTTTATTTCATGAAGGTAAGTCTATTTACACTATAACATTCAGGTTTGGATCATTCTCTCATAAAAAAATGCAAACTGCATATTAACAATTATTTGAAAGCTGACAAGCAGTTTTTACATGCTTTATGACAATTAGGTGCAAATGAGTCCTTATAAGCAAAATTGCTTTATTTCATGAGGGTAAGTCTATTTACACTATAACATTTAGGTTTGGATCATTCTCTCATAAGAAAATGCAATCTGCATATTAGCTATTATTTTATCGCAGACAAGCAGTTTTACATGCTTTATGACAATTAGGGGCAAATGAGTCCTTATAGGCAAAATTGCTTTATTTCATGAAGGTAAGTCTATTTACACTATAACATTCAGGTTTGGATCATTCTCTCATAAAAAAATGCAAACTGCATATTAACAATTATTTGAAAGCTGACAAGCAGTTTTTACATGCTTTATGACAATTAGGTGCAAATAAGTCCTTATAAGCAAAATTGCTTTATTTCATGAGGGTAAGTCTATTTACACTATAACATTTAGGTTTGGATCATTCTCTCATAAGAAAATGCAAACTGCATATTAACCATTATTTTAACGCAGACAAGCAGTTTTACATGCTTTACGACAATTAGGTGCAAATGAGTCCTTATAGGCAAAATTCTTTATTTTACAAAGGTTAGTCTATTTACACTATAACATTCAGGTTTGGATCATTCTCTCATAAGAAAATGCAAACTGAATATTTACTATCATTTTCACGCAGACAAGCAGTTTTTACATGTTTTACGACAATTAGGTGCAAATAAGTCCTTAAAGGCAAAATTGTTTTATTTCACAAAGGTAAGTCTACTTTCACTATAACAATCAGGTTTGGATCATTCTCTCATAAGAAATTGCAAACTGCATATTAACCATTATTTTAACGCAGACAAGCAGTTTTTACATGCTTCACGACAATTGCGTGCAATTGAGTCCTTATAGGCAAAATTGCTTTATTTTTCAAAGGTAAGTCTATTTACACTATACCATTGAGGTTTGGATCTTTCTCTCATAAGTAAATGCAAACTGCATATTAACCATTATTTTAACGCATACAAGCAGTTTTTACATGCTTCACGACAATTGCGTGCAAATGAGTCCTTATAAGCAAAATTGCTTTATTTCATGAGGGTAAGTCTATTTTCACTATAATATTCAGGTTTGGATTATTCTCTCATAAGAAAATGCAAACTGCATATTAACCATTATTTTAACGCATACAAGCAGTTTTTACATGCTTTATGACAATTAGGGGAAAATGGGTCCTTATAGGCAAAATTGCTTTATTTCATGAAGGTAAGTCTATTTACACTATAACATTCAGGTTTGGATCTTTCTCTCATAAGAAAATGCAAACTGCATATTAACCATTATTTAAACGCAGACAAGCAGTTTTTACATGCTTTACGACAATTAGGTGCAAATGAGTCTTTATAGGCAAAAATTGCTTTATTTCATGAGGGTAAGTCTATTTACACTATAACATTCAGGTTTGGATCATTCTATCATAAGAAAATGCAAACTGCATATTTACTATCATTTTCACGCAGACAAGCAGTTTTTACATGCTTTATGACAATTAGGTGCAAATGAGTCCTTATAGGCAAAATTGCTTTATTTCATGAGGGTCAGTCTATTTACACTATAACATTCAGGTTTGGATCATTCTCTCATAAGAAAATGCAAACTGCATATTAACCATTATTTTAACGCATACAAGCAGTTTTTACATGCTTTATGACAATTAGGGGCAAATGAGTCCTTATAGGCAAAATTGCTTTATTTTACAAAGGTAAGTGTACTTAAACTATAACATTCAGGTTTAGATCATTCTCTCATAAGGAAATGCAAACTGCATATTAACCATTATTTAAACGCAGACAAGCAGTTTTTACATGCTTTACGACAATTAGGTGCAAATGAGTCCTTATAGGCAAAATTGCTTTATTTCATGAGGGTAAGTCTATTTACACTATACCATTCAGGTTTGGATCATTCTCTCCTAAGAAAATGCAAACTGCATATTTACTATCATTTTAACGCATACAAGCAGTTTTTACATGCTTTATGACAATTAGGTGCAAATGAGTCTTTATAGGCAAAATTGCTTTATTTTATGAGGGTAAGTCTATTTACACTAAAACATTCAGGTTTGGATCATTCTCTCATAAGAAAATGCAAACTGCATATTAACCATTATTTTAACGCAGACAAGCAGTTTTTACATGCTTCACGACAATTGCGTGCAAATGAGTCCTTATAGGCAAAATTGCGTTATTTTACAAAGGTAAGTCTATTTTCACTATAACATTCAGGTTTAGATCATTCTCAAATAAGAAAATGCAAACTGCATATTAACTATTATTTTAACGCATACAAGCAGTTTTTACAAGCTTTATGACAATTAGGTGCAAATGAGTCTATATAATCAAAACTGCTTTATTTCATTCAGGTTTGGATCATTCTCTCATAAGAAAATGCAAACTGCATTTAAACCTTTATTTTAACGCTGACAAGCAGTTTTTACATGTTTTACGACAATTAGGTGCAAATGAGTCCTTATAGGCAAAAGTGTTTTATTTCATGAGGGTAAGTCTATTTACACTATAACATTCAGGATTGGATCATTCTCTCATAAGAAAATGCAGACTGCATATTTACTATCATTTTCACGCAGACGAACAGTTTTCACATGTTTTACGACAATTAGGTGGAAATAAGTCCTTAAAGGCAAAATTGTTTTATTTCACAAAGGTAAGTCTACTTTCACTATAACATTCAGGTTTGGATCATTCTCTCATAAGAAAATGCAAACTGATATTAACCATTATTTTAACGCAGAAAAGCAGTTTTTACATGCTTCACGACAATTGCGTGCAAATGAGTCCTTATAGGCAAAAGTGCTTTATTTCATGAGGGTAAGTCTATTTACACTATAACATTCAGGTTTAATCATTCTCTCATAAGAAAAAGCAAACTGCATATTAACCATTATTTTAACGCATACAAGCAGTTTTTACATGCTTTATGACAATTAGGTGCAAATGAGTCATTATAGGAAAAATTGCTTTATTTCATGAGGGTAAGTCTATTTACACAATAACATTCAGGTTTGGATCATTCTCTCATAAGAAAATGCAAACTGAATATTAACCATTATTTTAACGCAGACAAGCAGTTTTTACATGCTTCACGACAATTGCGTGCAAATGAGTCCTTATAGGCAAAATTGCTTTATTTTACAAAGGTAAGTCTATTTACACTATAACATTCAGTTTTGGATCATTCTCTCATAAGAAAATGCAATCTGCATATTAGCTATTATTTTAACGCATACAAGCAGTTTTTACATGCTTTATGACAATTAGGGGCAAATGAGTCCTTATAGGCAAAATTGCTTTATTTCATGAAGGTAAGTCTATTTACACTATACCATTCAGGTTTGGATCATTCTCTCATAAAAAAATGCAAACTGCATATTAACAATTATTTGAAAGCTGACAAGCAGTTTTACATGCTTCACGACAATTGCGTGCAAATGAGTCCTTATAAGCAAAATTGCTTTATTTCATGAGGGTAAGTCTATTTACACTATAATATTCAGGTTTGGATCATTCTCTCATAAGAAAATGCAAACTGCATATTAACCTATATTTTAACGCATACAAGCAGTTTTTACATGCTTTATGACAATTTGGGGAAAATGGGTCCTTATAGGCAAAATTGCTTTATTTCATGAAGGTAAGTCTATTTACACTATAACATTCAGGTTTGGATCTTTCTCTCATAAGAAAATGCAAACTGCATATTAACCATTATTTAAACGCAGACAAGCAGTTTTTACATGCTTTACGACAATTAGGTGCAAATGAGTCTTTATAGGCAAAATTGCTTTATTTCATGAGGGTAAATCTATTTACACTATAACATCTAGGTTTGGATCATTCTCTCATAAGAAAATGCAAACTGAATATTGACTATCATTTACACACGCAGACAAGCAGTTTTTACATGGTTTACGACAATTAGGTGCAAATAAGTGCTTAAAGGCAAAATTGTTTAATTTCACAAAGGTAAGTCTACTTTCACTATAACATTCAGGTTTGGATCATTCTCTCATAAGAAAATGCAAACTGCATATTAACCATTATTTTAACGCTGACAAGCAGTTTTTACATGCTTTACGACAATTAGGTGCAAATGAGTCCTTATAGGCAAAATTGCTTTATTTTACAAAGGTAAGTTTAACTAAACTATAACATTCAGGTTTGGATCATTCTCTCATAAGAAAATGCAAACTGCATATTAATTATTATTTTAACGCATACAAGCAGTTTTTACAAGCTATATTACAATTAGGTGCAAATGAGTCCTTATAGGCAAAATTGCTTTATTTCATGAGGGTTAGTCTATTTACACTATAACATTCAGGTTTGGATCATTCTCTCATAAGAAAATGCAAACAGCATATTAACTATTATTTTAACGGATACAAGCAGTCTTTACATGCTTTATGACAATTAGGGGCAAATAGGTCCTTATAGGCAAAATTGCTTTATTTCATGAAGGTTAGTCTATTTACACTATAACATTCAGGTTTGGATTATTCTCTCATAAGAAAATGCAAACTGCATATTAACCATTATTTTAACGCAGACACGCAGTTTTTTCATGCTTTACGACAATTAGGTGCAAATGAGTCCTTATAGGCAAAATTGCTTAATTTCACAAAGGTTAGTTTACTTACACTATAACATTCAGGTTTGGATCATTCTCTCACAAGTGAATGCAAACTGCATATTAACTATTATTTTAACGCATACAAGCAGTTTTTACATGCTTTATGACAATTAGGTGCAAATGAGTCCTTATAGGCAAAATTGCATTATTTCATGAGGGTAAGTCTATTTACACTATAACATTCAGTTTTGGATCATTCTCTCATAAGAAAATGCAATCTGCATATTAGCTATTATTTTAACGCATACAAGCAGTTTTTACATGCTTTATGACAATTAGGGGCAAATGAGTCCTTATAGGCAAAATTGCTTTATTTCATGAAGGTAAGTCTATTTACACTATAACATTCAGGTTTGGATCGTTCTCTCATAAAAAAATGCAAACTGCATATTAACAATTATTTGAAAGCTGACAAGCAGTTTTTACATGCTTTATGACAATTAGGTGCAAATGAGTCCTTATAAGCAAAATTGCTTTATTTCATGAGGGTAAGTCTATTTACACTATAACATTTAGGTATGGATCATTCTCTCATAAGAAAATGCAAACTGCATATTAACCATTATTTTAACGCAGACAAGCAGTTTTACATGCTTTACGACAATTAGGTGCAAATGAGTCCTTATAGGCAAAATTCTTTATTTTACAAAGGTTAGTCTATTTACACTATAACATTCAGGTTTGGATCATTCTCTCATAAGAAAATGCAAACTGCATATTAACTATTATTTTAACGCATACAAGCAGTTTTTACATGTTTTATGACAATTAGGGGCAAATGAGTCCTTATAGGCAAAATTGCTTTATTTCATGAAGGTAAGTCTATTTACACTATAACATTCAGGTTTAGATCATTCTCTCATAAGAAAATGCAAACTGCATTTTAACCATTATTTAAACGCAGACAAGCAGTTTTTACATGCTTTATGACAATTAGGTGCAAATGAGTCTTTACAGGCAAAATTGCTTTATTTCATGAGGGTAAGTCTATTTACACTATACATTCAGGTTTGGATCATTCTCTCATAAGAAAATGCAAACTGAATATTTACTATCATTTTCACGCAGACAAGCAGTTTTTACATGTTTTACGACAATTAGGTGCAAATAAGTCCTTAAAGGCAAAATTGTTTTATTTCACGAAGGTAAATCTACTTTCACTATAACAATCAGGTTTGGATCATTCTCTCATAAGAAATTGCAAACTGCATATTAACCATTATTTTAACGCAGACAAGCAGTTTTTACATGCTTCACGACAATTGCGTGCAAATGAGTCCTTATAGGCAAAATTGCTTTATTTTACAAAGGTAAGTCTATTTACACTATACCATTGAGGTTTGGATCTTTCTCTCATAAGTAAATGCAAACTGCATATTAACCATTATTTTAACGCATACAAGCAGTTTTTACATGCTTCACGACAATTGCGTGCAAATGAGTCCTTATAAGCAAAATTGCTTTATTTCATGAGGGTAAGTCTATTTACACTATAATATTCAGGTTTGGATTATTCTCTCATAAGAAAATGCAAACTGCATATTAACCATTATTTTAACGCATACAAGCAGTTTTTACATGCTTTATGACAATTAGGGTAAAATGGGTCCTTATAGGCAAAATTGCTTTATTTCATGAAGGTAAGTCTATTTACACTATAACATTCAGGTTTGGATCTTTCTCCCATAAGAAAATGCAAACTGCATATTAACCATTATTTAAACGCAGACAAGCAGTTTTTACATGCTTTACGACAATTAGGTGCAAATGAGTCTTTATAGGCAAAAATTGCTTTATTTCATGAGGGTAAGTCTATTTACACTATAACATTCAGGTTTGGATCATTCTATCATAAGAAAATGCAAACTGCATATTTACTATCATTTTCACGCTGACAAGCAGTTTTTACATGCTTTATGACAATTAGGTGCAAATGAGTCCTTATAGGCAAAATTGCTTTATTTCATAAGGGTAAATCTGTTTACACTATAACATTTAGGTTTGGATCATTCTCTCATAAGAAAATGCAAACTGAATATTGACTATCATTTTCACGCAGACAAGCAGTTTTTACATGGTTTACGACAATTAGGTGCAAATAAGTGCTTAAAGGCAAAATTGTTTTATTTCACAAAGGTAAGTCTACTTTCACTATAACATTCAGGTTTGGATCATTCTCTCATAAGAAAATGCAAACTGCATATTAACCATTATTTTAACGCTGACAAGCAGTTTTTACATGCTTTACGACAATTAGGTGCAAATGAGTCCTTATAGGCAAAATTGCTTAATTTTACAAAGGTTAGTTTACTTACACTATAACATTCAGGTTTGGATCATTCTCTCACAAGTGAATGCAAACTGCATATTAACTATTATTTTAACGCATACAAGCAGTTTTTACATGCTTTATGACAATTAGGTGCAAATGAGTCCTTATAGGCAAAATTGCATTATTTCATGAGGGTAAGTCTATTTACACTATAACATTCAGGTTTGGATCATTCTCTCATAAGAAAATGCAAACTGAATATTAACCATTATTTTAACGCAGACAAGCAGTTTTTACATGCTTCACGACAATTGCGTGCAAATGAGTCCTTATAAGCAAAATTGCTTTATTTTACAAAGGTAAGTTTAACTAAACTATAACATTCAGGTTTGGATCATTCTCTCATAAGAAAATGCAAACTGCATATTAACTATTATTTTAACGCATACAAGCAGTTTTTACAAGCTATATGACAATTAGGTGCAAATGAGTCCTTATAGGCAAAATTGCTTTATTTCATGAGGGTTAGTCTATTTACACTATAACATTCAGGATTGGATCATTCTTTCATAAGAAAATTCAAACTGCATATTAACCATTATTTTAACGGATACAAGCAGTCTTTACATGCTTTATGACAATTAGGGGCAAATGGGTCCTTATAGGCAAAATTGCTTTATTTCATGAAGGTTAGTCTATTTACTTTATAACATTCAGGTTTGGATTATTCTCTCATAAGAAAATGCAAACTGCATATTAACCATTATTTTAACGCAGACACGCAGTTTTTACATGCTTTACGACAATTAGGTGCAAATGAGTCCTTATAGGCAAAATTGCTTAATTTTACAAAGGTTAGTTTACTTACACTATAACATTCAGGTTTGGATCATTCTCTCACAAGTGAATGCAAACTGCATATTAACTATTATTTTAACGCATACAAGCAGTTTTTACATGCTTTATGACAATTAGGTGCAAATGAGTCCTTATAGGCAAAATTGCATTATTTCATGAGGGTAAGTCTATTTACACTATAACATTCAGGTTTGGATCATTCTCTCATAAGAAAATGCAAACTGAATATTAACCATTATTTTAACGCAGACAAGCAGTTTTTACATGCTTCACGACAATTGCGTGCAAATGAGTCCTTATAAGCAAAATTGCTTTATTTCATGAAGGTAAGTCTATTTACACTATAACATTCAGGTTTGGATCATTCTCTCATAAGAAAATGCAAACTGCATATTAACCATTATTTTAACGCAGACAAGCAGTTTTTACATGCTACACGACAATTGCGTGCAAATGAGTCCTTATAGGCAAAATTGCGTTATTTTACAAAGGTAAGTCTATTTTTACTATACCATTCAGGTTTGGATCATTCTCTCATAAGAAAATGCAAACTGCATATTTACTATCATTTTAACGCATACAAGCAGTTTTTACATGCTTTACGACAATTAGGTGCAAATGAGTCTTTATAGGCAAAATTGCTATTTCATGAGGGTAAGTCTATTTACACTATAACATTTAGGTTTGGATCATTCTCTCATAAGAAAATGCAAAGTGCATATTAACCATTATTTTAACGCAGACAGGCAGTTTTTACATGCTTCACGACAATTGCGTGCAAATGCGTCCTTATAGGCAAAATTGCGTTATTTTACAAAGGTAAGTCTATTTTTACTATACCATTCAGGTTTGGATCATTCTCTCATAAGAAAATGCAAACTGCATATTTACTATCATTTTAACGCATACATACAGTTTTTACATGCTTTATGACAATTAGGTGCAAATGAGTCTTTATAGGCAAAATTGCTTTATTTTATGAGGGTAAGTCTACTTTCACTATGACATTCAAGTTTGGATCATTTTCTCATAAGAAAATTCAAACTGCATATTAACCATTATTTTAACGCATACAAGCAGTTTTTACTTGCTTAACGACAATAAGGTGCAAATTAGTCCTTATAGGCAAAATTGCTTTATTTTACAAAGGTAAGTCTATTTACACTATAATATTCAGGTTTGGATCATTCTCTCATAGGAAAATGCAAACTGCATTTTAACCATTATTTTAACGCATACAAGCAGTTTTTACATGCTTTATGACAATTAGAGGCAAATGAGTCCTTATAGGCAAAATTGCTTTATTTCATGAAGGTAAGTCTATTTACACTATAACATTCAGGTTTGGATCATTCTCTCATAAGAAAATGCAAACTGCATATTAACCATTATTTTAACGCAGACAAGCAGTTTTTACATGCTACACGACAATTGCGTGCAAATGAGTCCTTATAGGCAAAATTGCATTATTTCATGAGGGTAAGTCTATTTACACTATAACATTCAGGTTTGGATCATTCTCTCATAAGAAAAGGCAAACTGAATATTAACCATTATTTTAACGCAGACAAGCAGTTTTTACATGCTACACGACAATTGCGTGCAAATGAGTCCTTATAGGCAAAATTGCTTTATTTTACAAAGGTAAGTCTATTTACACTATAACATTCAGTTTTGGATCATTCTCTCATAAGAAAATGCAATCTGCATATTAGCTATTATTTTAACGCATACAAGCAGTTTTTACATGCTTTATGACAATTAGGGGCAAATGAGTCCTTATAGGCAAAATTGCTTTATTTCATAAAGGTAAGTCTATTTACACTATAACATTCAGGTTTGGATCATTCTCTCATAAAAAAATGCAAACTGCATATTAACAATTATTTGAAAGCTGACAAGCAGTTTTTACATGCTTTATGACAATTAGGTGCAAATGAGTCCTTATAAGCAAAATTGCTTTATTTCATGAGGGTAAGTCTATTTACACTATAACATTTAGGTTTGGATCATTCTCTCATAAGAAAATGCAAACTGCATATTAACCATTATTTTAACGCAGACAAGCAGTTTTACATGCTTTACGACAATTAGGTGCAAATGAGTCCTTATAGGCAAAATTCTTTATTTTACAAAGGTTAGTCTATTTACACTATAACATTCAGGTTTGGATCATTCTCTCATAAGAAAATGCAAACTGCATATTAACTATTATTTAACGCATACAAGCAGTTTTTACATGTTTTATGACAATTAGGGGCAAATGAGTCCTTATAGGCAAAATTGCTTTATTTCATGAAGGTAAGTCTATTTACACTATAACATTCAGGTTTAGATCATTCTCTCATAAGAAAATGCAAACTGCATTTTAACCATTATTTAAACGCAGACAAGCAGTTTTACATGCTTTATGACAATTAGGTGCAAATGAGTCTTTACAGGCAAAATTGCTTTATTTCATGAGGGTAAGTCTATTTACACTATAACATTCAGGTTTGGATCATTCTCTCATAAGAAATGGCAAACTGAATATTTACTATCATTTTCACGCAGACAAGCAGTTTTTACATGTTTTACGACAATTAGGTGCAAATAAGTCCTTAAAGGCAAAATTGTTTTATTTCACAAAGGTAAGTCTACTTTCACTATAACAATCAGGTTTGGATCATTCTCTCATAAGAATTTGCAAACTGCATATTAACCATTATTTTAACGCAGACAAGCTGTTTTTACATGCTTCACGACAATTGCGTGCAAATGAGTCCTTATAGGCAAAATTGCTTTATTTTACAAAGGTAAGTCTATTTACACTATACCATTAAGGTTTGGATCTTTCTCTCATAAGTAAATGCAAACTGCATATTAACCATTATTTTAACGCATACAAGCAGTTTTTACATGCTTCACGACAATTGCGTGCAAATGAGTCCTTATAAGCAAAATTGCTTTATTTCATAAGGGTAAGTCTATTTACACTATAATATTCAGGTTTGGATTATTCTCTCATAAGAAAATGCAAACTGCATATTAACCATTATTTTAACGCATACAAGCAGTTTTTACATGCTTTATGACAGTTAGGGGAAAATGGGTCCTTATAGGCAAAATTGCTTTATTTCATGAAGGTAAGTCTATTTACACTATAACATTCAGGTTTGGATCTTTCTCTCATAAGAAAATGCAAACTGCATATTAACCATTATTTAAACGCAGACAAGCAGTTTTTACATGCTTTACGACAATTAGGTGCAAATGAGTCTTTATAGGCAAAAATTGCTTTATTTTATGAGGGTAAGTCTATTTACACTATAACATTCAGGTTTGGATCATTCTCTCATAAGAAAATGCAAACTGCATATTAACCATTATTTTAACGCATACAAGCAGTTTTTACATGCTTTATGACAATTAGGGGCAAATGAGTCCTTATTGGCAAAATTGCTTTATTTTACAAAGGTAAGTGTACTTAAACTATAACATTCAGGTTTAGATCATTCTCTCATAAGGAAATGCAAACTGCATATTAACTATTACTTTAACGCATACAAGCAGTTTTTACAAGCTTTATGACAATTAGGTGCAAATTAGTCCTTATAGGCAAAATTGCTTTATTTCATGAGGGTAAGTCTATTTACACTATACCATTCAGGTTTGGATCATTCTCTCCTAAGAAAATGCAAACTGCATATTTACTATCATTTTAACGCATACAAGCAGTTTTTACATGCTTTATGACAATTAGGTGCAAATGAGTCTTTATAGGCAAAATTGCTTTATTTTATGAGGGTAAGTCTATTTACACTAAAACATTCAGGTTTGGATCATTCTCTCATAAGAAAATGCAAACTGCATATTAACCATTATTTTAACGCAGACAAGCAGTTTTTACATGCTTCACGACAATTGCGTGCAAATGAGTTCTTATAGGCAAAATTGCGTTATTTTACAAAGGTAAGTCTATTTTCACTATAACATTCAGGTTTAGATCATTCTCAAATAAGAAAGTGCAAACTGCATATTAACTATTATTTTAACGCATACAAGCAGTTTTTACAAGCTTTATGACAATTAGGTGCAAATGAGTCTATATAATCAAAACTGCTTTATTTCATGAGGGTAAGTTTATTTACACTATAACATTCAGGTTTGGATCATTCTCTCATAAGAAAATGCAAACTGCATTTAAACCTTTATTTTAACGCTGACAAGCAGTTTTTACATGTTTTACGACAATTAGGTGCAAATGAGTCCTTATAGGCAAAAGTGTTTTATTTCATGAGGGTAAATCTATTTACACTATAACATTCAGGATTGGATCATTCTCTCATAAGAAAATGCAAACTGCATATTTACTATCATTTTCACGCAGACGAACAGTTTTCACATGTTTTACGACAATTAGGTGGAAATAAGTCCTTAAAGGCAAAATTGTTTTATTTCACAAAGGTAAGTCTACTTTCACTATAACATTCAGGTTTGGATCATTCTCTCATAAGAAAATGCAAACTGATATTAACCATTATTTTAACGCAGAAAAGCAGTTTTTACATGCTTCACGACAATTGGGTGCAAATGAGTCCTTATAGGCAAAAGTGCTTTATTTCATGAGGGTAAGTCTATTTACACTATAACATTCAGGTTTGATCATTCTCTCATAAGAAAATGCAAACTGCATATTAACCATTATTTTAACGCATACAAGCAGTTTTTACATGCTTTATGACAATTAGGTGCAAATGAGTCATTATAGGAAAAATTGCTTTATTTCATGAGGGTAAGTCTATTTACACTATAACATTCAGGTTTGGATCATTCTCTCATAAGAAAATGCAAACTGAATATTAACCATTATTTTAACGCAGACAAGCAGTTTTTACATGCTTCACGACAATTGCGTGCAAATGAGTCCTTATAGGCAAAATTGCTTTATTTTACAAAGGTAAGTCTATTTACACTATAACATTCTGTTTTGGATCATTCTCTTATAAGAAAATGCAATCTGCATATTAGCTATTATTTTAACGCATACAAGCAGTTTTTACATGCTTTATGACAATTAGGGGCAAATGAGTCCTTATAGGCAAAATTGCTTTATTTCATGAAGGTAAGTCTACTTACACTATAACATTCAGGTTTGGATCATTCTCTCATAAAAAAATGCAAACTGCATATTAACAATTATTTGAAAGCTGACAAGCAGTTTTTACATGCTTTATGACAATTAGGTGCAAATGAGTCCTTATAAGCAAAATTGCTTTATTTCATGAGGGTAAGTCTATTTACACTATAACATTTAGGTTTGGATCATTCTCTCATAAGAAAATGCAAACTGCATATTAACCATTATTTTAACGCAGACAAGCAGTTTTACATGCTTTACGACAATTAGGTGCAAATGAGTCCTTATAGGCAAAATTCTTTATTTTACAAAGGTTAGTCTATTTACACTATAACATTCAGGTTTGGATCATTCTCTCATAAGAAAATGCAAACTGCATATTAACTATTATTTTAACGCATACAAGCAGTTTTTACATGTTTTAATGACAATTAGGGACAAATGAGTCCTTATAGGCAAAATTGCTTTATTTCATGAAGGTAAGTCTATTTACACTATAACATTCAGGTTTAGATCATTCTCTCATAAGAAAATGCAAACTGCATTTTAACCATTATTTAAACGCAGACAAGCAGTTTTTACATGCTTTATGACAATTAGGTGCAAATGAGTCTTTACAGGCAAAATTGCTTTATTTCATGAGGGTAAGTCTATTTACACTATAACATTCAGGTTTGGATCATTCTCTCATAAGAAAATGCAAACTGAATATTTACTATCATTTTCACGCAGACAAGCAGTTTTTACATGTTTTACGACAATTAGGTGCAAATAAGTCATTAAAGGCAAAATTGTTTTATTTCACAAAGGTAAGTCTACTTTCACTATAACAATCAGGTTTGGATCATTTTCTCATAAGAAATTGCAAACTGCATATTAACCATTATTTTAACGCAGACAAGCAGTTTTTACATGCTTCACGACAATTGCGTGCAAATGAGTCCTTATAGACAAAATTGCTTTATTTTACAAAGGTAAGTCTATTTACACTATACCATTGAGGTTTGGATCTTTCTCTCATAAGTAAATGCAAACTGCATATTAACCATTATTTTAACGCATACAAGCAGTTTTTACATGCTTCACGACAATTGCGTGCAAATGAGTCCTTATAAGCAAAATTGCTTTATTTCATGAGGGTAAGTCTATTTACACTATAATATTCAGGTTTGGATCATTCTCTCATAAGAAAATGCAAACTGCATATTAACCATTATTTTAACGCATACAAGCAGTTTTTACATGCTTTATGACAATTAGGGGAAAATGGGTCCTTATAGGCAAAATTGCTTTATTTCATGAAGGTAAGTCTATTTACACTATAACATTCAGGTTTGGATCTTTCTCTCATAAGAAAATGCAAACTGCATATTAACCATTATTTAAACGCAGACAAGCAGTTTTTACATGCTTTACGACAATTAGGTGCAAATGAGTCTTTATAGGCAAAATTGCTTTATTTCATGAGGGTAAGTCTATTTACACTATAACATTTAGGTTTGGATCATTCTATCATAAGAAAATGCAAACTGCATATTTACTATCATTTTCACGCAGACAAGCAGTTTTTACATGCTTTATGACAATTAGATGCAAATGAGTCCTTATAGGCAAATATGCTTTATTTCATAAGGGTAAATCTATTTACACTATAACATTTAGGTTTGGATCATTCTCTCATAGGAAAATGCAAACTGAATATTGACTATCATTTTCACGCAGACAAGCAGTTTTTACATGGTTAACGACAATTAGGTGCAAATAAGTGCTTAAAGGCAAAATTGTTTAATTTCACAAAGGTAAGTCTACTTTCACTATAACATTCAGGTTTGGATCATTCTCTCATAAGAAAATGCAAACTGCATATTAACCATTATTTTAACGCTGACAAGCAGTTTTTACATGCTTTACGACAATTAGGTGCAAATGAGTCCTTATAGGCAAAATTGCTTTATTTTACAAAGGTAAGTTTAACTAAACTATAACATTCAGGTTTGGATCATTCTCTCATAAGAAAATGCAAACTGCATATTAATTTTTATTTTAACGCATACAAGCAGTTTTTACAAGCTATATGACAATTAGGTGCAAATGAGTCCTTATAGTTAAAATTGCTTTATTTCATGAGGGTTAGTCTATTTACACTATAACATTCAGGTTTGGATCATTCTCTCACAAGTGAATGCAAACTGCATATTAACTATTATTTTAACGCATACAAGCAGTTTTTACATGCTTTATGACAATTAGGTGCAAATGAGTCCTTATAGGCAAAATTGCATTATTTCATGAGAGTGAGTCTATTTACACTATAACATTCAGGTTTGGATCATTCTCTCATAAGAAAAGGCAAACTGAATATTAACCATTATTTTAACGCAGACAAGCAGTTTTTACATGCTACACGACAATTGCGTGCAAATGAGTCCTTATAAGCAAAATTGCTTTATTTTACAAAGGTAAGTCTATTTACACTATAACATTCAGTTTTGGATCATTCTCTCCTAAGAAAATGCAAACTGCATATTAACAATTATTTGAAAGCTGACAAGCAGTTTTTACATGCTTTATGACAATTAGGTGCAAATGAGTCCTTATAAGCAAAATTGCTTTATTTCATGAGGGTAAGTCTATTTACACTATAACATTCAGGTTTGGATCGTTCTCTCATAAAAAAATGCAAACTGCATATTAACAATTATTTGAAAGCTGACAAGCAGTTTTTACATGCTTTATGACAATTAGGTGCAAATGAGTCCTTATAAGCAAAATTGCTTTATTTCATGAGGGTAAGTCTATTTACACTATAACATTTAGGTTTGGATCATTCTCTCATAAGAAAATGCAAACTGCATATTAACCATTATTTTATTGCAGACAAGCAGTTTTACATGCTTTACGACAATTAGGTGCAAATGAGTCCTTATAGGCAAAATTCTTTATTTTACAAAGGTTAGTCTATTTACACTATAACATTCAGGTTTGGATCATTCTCTCATAAGAAAATGCAAACTGCATATTAACTATTATTTTAACGCATACAAGCAGTTTTTACATGTTTTATGACAATTAGGGGCAAATGAGTCCTTATAGGCAAAATTGCTTTATTTCATGAAGGTAAGTCTATTTACACTATAACATTCAGGTTTAGATCATTCTCTCATAAGAAAATGCAAACTGCATTTTAACCATTATTTAAACGCAGACAAGCAGTTTTTACATGCTTTATGACAATTAGGTGCAAATGAGTCTTTACAGGCAAAATTGCTTTATTTCATGAGGGTAAGTCTATTTACACTATAACATTCAGGTTTGGATCATTCTCTCATAAGAAAATGCAAACTGAATATTTACTATCATTTTCACGCAGACAAGCAGTTTTTACATGTTTTACGACAATTAGGTGCAAATAAGTCCTTAAAGGCAAAATTGTTTTATTTCACAAAGGTAAGTCTACTTTCACTATAACAATCAGGTTTGGATCATTCTCTCATAAGAAATTGCAAACTGCATATTAACCATTATTTTAACGCAGACAAGCAGTTTTTACATGCTTCACGACAATTGCGTGCAAATGAGTCCTTATAGGCAAAATTGCTTTATTTTACAAAGGTAAGTCTATTTACACTATACCATTGAGGTTTGGATCTTTCTCTCATAAGTAAATGCAAACTGCATATTAACCATTATTTTAACGCATACAAGCAGTTTTTACATGCTTCACGACAATTGCGTGCAAATGAGTCCTTATAGGCAAAATTGCGTTATTTTAAAAAGGTAAGTCTATTTTCACTATAATATTCAGGTTTGTATCATTCTCTCATAAGAAAATGCAAACTGCATATTAACCGTTATTTTAAGGCAAACAAGCAGTTTTTACATGCTTTACGACAATTAGGTGCAAATGAGTCCTTATAGGCAAAAAAGCTTTATTTCATGAGGGTAAGTCTATTTACACTATAACATTCAGGTTTGGATCATTCTCGCATAAGAAAATGCAAACTGCATATTTACTATAATTTTCACGCAGACAAGCAGTTTTCACATGTTTTACGACAATTAGGTAGAAGTAAGTCTTTAAAGGCAAAATTGTTTTATTTCACAAAGGTAAGTCTACTTTCACTATAACATTCAGGTTTGGATCATTCTCTCATAAGAAAATGCAAACTGCATAATAAACATTTATTTAACGCAGACAAGCAGTTTTTACATGCTTCACGACAATTGCGTGCAAATAAGTCCTTATAGGCAAAATTGCTTTATTTTACAAAGGTAAGTCTATTTACACTATAACATTCAGGTTTGGATCATTCTCTCATAAGATAATGCAAACTGCATATTAACCATTATTTTAACGCAGACAAGCAGTTTTTACATGCTTTACGACAATTAGGTGCAAATGAGTCTTTACACCCAAAATTGCTTTATTTCATGAGGTTAAGTCTATTTACACTATATAATTCAGGTTTGGATCATTCTCTCATAAGAAAATGCAAACTGCATATTTACTATCCATTTCACGCAGACAAGCAGTTTTTACATGCTTCACGACAATTGCGTGCAAATGAGTCCTTATAGGCAAAATTGCTTTATTTTACAACGGTAAAGTCTATTTTCACTATAACATTCAGGTTTGGATCATTCTCTCATAAGAAAATGCAAACTGCATATTAACCATTATTTTAAAGCATACAAGCAGTTTTTACATGCTTTATGACAATAAGGTGCAAATGAGTCCTTATAGGCAAAATTGCTTTATTTCATGAGGGTCAGTCTATTTACACTATAACATTCAGGATTGGATCATTCTCTCATAAGAAAATGCAAACTGCATATTAACCATTATTTTAACGCATACAAGCAGTTTTTACATGCTTTATGACAATTAGGGGCAAATGAGTCCTTATAGGCAAAATTGCTTTATTTTACAAAGGTAAGTGTACTTAAACTATAACATTCAGGTTTAGATCATTCTCTCATAAGGATATGCAAACTGCATATTAACTATTATTTTAACGCATACAAGCAGTTTTTACAAGCTTTATGACAATTAGGTGCAAATGAGTCCTTATAGGCAAAATTGCTTTATTTCATGAGGGTAAGTCTATTTACACTATACCATTCAGGTTTGGATCATTCTCTCCTAAGAAAATGCAAACTGCATATTTACTATCATTTTAACGCATACAAGCAGTTTTTACATGCTTTATGACAATTAGGTGCAAATGAGTCTTTATAGGCAAAATTGCTTTATTTTATGAGGGTAAGTCTATTTACACTAAAACATTCAGGTTTGGATCATTCTCTCATAAGAAAATGCAAACTGCATATTAACCATTATTTTAACGCAGACAAGCAGTTTTTACATGCTTCACGACAATTGCGTGCAAATGAGTCCTTATAGGCAAAATTGCGTTATTTTACAAAGGTAAGTCTATTTTCACTATAACATTCAGGTTTAGATCATTCTCAAATAAGAAAATGCAAACTGCATATTAACTATTATTTTAACGCATACAAGCAGTTTTTACAAGCTTTATGACAATTAGGTGCAAATGAGTCTATATAATCAAAACTGCTTTATTTCATGAGGGTAAGTTTATTTACACTATAACATTCAGGTTTGGATCATTCTCTCATAAGAAAATGCAAACTGCATTTAAACCTTTATTTTAACGCTGACAAGCAGTTTTTACATGCTTTATGACAATTAGGTGCAAATGAGTCAATATAGGAAAAATTGCTTTATTTCATGAGGGTAAGTCTATTTACACTATACATTCAGGTTTGGATCATTCTCTCATAAGAAAATGCAAACTGCATATTAACCATTATTTTAACGCATACAAGCAGTTTTTACAATCTTTATGACAATTAGGGGCAAATGGGTCCTTATAGGCAAAATTGCTTTATTTCATGAAGGCTAGTCTATTTACACTATAACATTCAGGTTTGGATCAT
Source organism: Xanthostigma xanthostigma (assembly GCA_963575645.1). Classification (NCBI taxonomy): domain Eukaryota; kingdom Metazoa; phylum Arthropoda; class Insecta; order Raphidioptera; family Raphidiidae; genus Xanthostigma; species Xanthostigma xanthostigma. The sequence continues at coordinate 31,842,457 of OY754470.1, read as the reverse complement.
TCTCCCATAAGAAAATGCAAACTGCATATTAACCATTATTTAAACGCAGACAAGCATTTTTTACATGCTTTACGACAATTAGGTGCAAATGAGTCTTTATATCTAAATTGCTTTATTTCATGAGGGTAAGTCTATTAAATTACACTATAACATTCAGGTTTGGATCATTCTCTCATAAAAAAATGCAAACTGCATATTTACAATCATTTTCACGCAGACAAGCAGTTTTTACATGCTTTATGACAATTAGGTGCAAATTAGTCCTTATAGGCAAAATTGCTTTATTTTATGAGGGTAAGTCTATTTACACTATAACATTCAGGTTTGGATCATTCTCTCATAAGAAAATGCAAACTAAATATTGACTATCATTTTTACGCAGACAAGCAGTTTTTACATGGTTTACGACAATTAGGTGCAAATAAGTCCTTAAAGGCAAAACTGTTTTATTTCACAAACCTGAATGTTATAGTGAAAGTAGACTTACCTTTGTGAAATAAAACAATTTTTCCTTTAAGGACTTATTTGCACCTAATTGTCGTAAACCATGTAAAAACAGCTTGTCTGCGTGAAAATGATAGTCAATATTCAGTTTGCATTTTCTTATGAGAGAATGATCCAAACCTGAATGTTATAGTGTAAATAGACTTACCCTCATGAAATAAAGCAATTTTGCCTATAAGGACTCATTTGCACCTAATTGTCAAAAAGCATGTAAAAACTGCTTGTATGCGTTAAAATAATAGTTAATATGCAGTTTGCATTTTCTTGTGAGAGAATGATCCAAACCTGAATGGTATAGTGTAAGTAAACTTACCTTTGTGAAATAAAGCAGTTTTGCCTATAAGGACTCATTTGCACCTAATTGTCATAAAGCATGTAAAAACTGCTTGTTGCGTTAAAATAATGGTTAATATGCAGTTTGCATTTTCTTATGAGAGAATGATCCAAACTTGAATGTTATAGTGTAAATAGACTAACCTTCATGAAATAAAGCAATTTTGCCTATAAGGACTCATTTGCACGCAATTGTCGTGAAGCATGTAAAAACTGCTTGTCTGCGTTAAAATAATGGTTAATATGCAGTTTGCATTTTCTTATGAGAGAATGATCCAAACCTGAATGTTATAGTAAAAATAGACTTACCTTTGTAAAATAAAGCAATTTTGCCTATAAGGACTCATTTGCACCTAATTGTCATAAAGCATGTAAAAACAGCTTGTATGCGTTAAAATAATAGTTAATATGCAGCTTGCATTTTCTTATGAGAGATTGATCCAAACCTGAATGTAATAGTGTAAATAGACTTACCCTTATGAAATAAAGCAATTTTGCCTATAAGGACTCATTTGCCCCTAATTGTCATAAAGCATGTAAAAACTGCTTGTCAGCGTTAAAATAATGGTTAATATGCAGTTTGCATTTTCTTATGAGAGAATGATCCAAACCTGAATGGTATAGTGAAAGTAGACTTACCTTTGTGAAATAAAACAATTTTGCCTTTAAAAACTTACTTCTACCTAATTGTCGTAAAACATGTGAAAACTGCTTGTCTGCGTGAAAATGATAGTAAAAATGCAGTTTGCATTTTCTTATGAGAGAATGATCCAAACCTGATTGTTATAGTGTAAATAGACTTACCCTCATGAAATAAAGCACTTTTGCCTATAAGGCCAGATTTGCACCTAATTGTCATAAAGCATGTAAAAACTGCTTGTATGCGTTAAAATAATGGTTAATATGCAGTTTGCATTTTCTTATGAGAGAATGATCCAAACTTGAATGTTATAGTGTAAATAGACTAACCTTCATGAAATAAAGCAATTTTGCCTATAAGGACTCATTTGCACGCAATTGTCGTGAAGCATGTAAAAACTGTTTGTCTGCGTTAAAATAATGGTTAATATGCAGTTTGCATTTTCTTATGAGAGAATGATCCAAACCTGAATGTTATAGTGTAAATAGACTAACCTTCATGAAATAAAGCAATTTTGCCTATAAGGACTCATTTGCCCCTAATTGTCATAAAGCATGTAAAAACTGCTTGTCAGCGTTAAAATAATGGTTAATATGCAGTTTGCATTTTCTTATGAGAGAATGATCCAAACCTGAATGGTATAGTAAAAGTAGACTTACCTTTGTGAAATAAAACAATTTTGCTTTTAAAAACTTACTTCTACCTAATTGTCGTAAAACATGTGAAAACTGCTTGTCTGCGTGAAAATGATAGTAAAAATGCAGTTTGCATTTTCTTATGAGAGAATGATCCAAACCTGATTGTTATAGTGTAAATAGACTTACCCTCATGAAATAAAGCACTTTTGCCTATAAGGCCAGATTTGCACCTAATTGTCATAAAGCATGTAAAAACTGCTTGTATGCGTTAAAATAATGGATAATATGCAGTTTGCATTTTCTTATGAGAGAATGATCCAAACCTGAATGTTATAGTGTAAATAGACTTACCTTTCTAAAATAAAGCAATTTTGCCTATAAGGACTCATTTGCACGCAATTGTCGTGAAGCATGTAAAAACTGCTTGTCTGCGTTAAAATAATGGTTAATATGCAGTTTGCATTTTCTTATAAGAGAATGATCCAAACCTGAATGTTATAGTGTAAATAGACTAACCTTCATGAAATAAAGCAATTTTGCCTATAAGGACTCATTTGCCCCTAATTGTCATAAAACATGTAAAAACTGCTTGTCAGCGTTAAAATAATGGTTAATATGCAGTTTGCATTTTCTTATGAGAGAATGATCCAAACCTGAATGTTATAGTGTAAATAGACTTACCTTAATGAAATAAAGCAATTTGGCCTATAAGGACTCATTTGCTCCTAATTGTCATAAAGCATGTAAAAACTGCTTGTATGCGTTAAAATAATGGTTAATATGCAGTTTGCATTTTCTTATGAGAGAATGATCCAAACCTGAATGTTTTAGTGTAAATAGACTTACCCTCATGAAATAAAGCAATTTTGCCTATAAAGACTTATTTGCACCTAATTGTCATAAAGCATGTAAAAACTGCTTGTATGCGTTAAAATGATAGTAAATATGCAGTTTGCATTTTCTTATGAGAGAATGATCCAAACCTGAATGTTATAGTGTAAATAGATTTACCCTCATGAAATAAAGCAATTTTGCCTATAAGGACTCATTTGCACCTAATTGTCATAAAGCTTGTAAAAACTGCGTGTATGCGTTAAAATAATAGTTAATATGCAGTTTGCATTTTCTTATGAGAGAATGATCTAAACCTGAATGTTATAGTTTAAGTAAACTTACCTTTGTAAAATAAAGCAATTTTGCCTATAAGGACTCATTTGCCCCTAATTGTCATAAAGCATGTAAAAACTGATTGTATGCGTTAAAATAATGGTTAATATGCAGTTTGCTTTTTCTTATGAGAGAATGATCCAAACCTGAATGTTATAGTGTAAATGAACTTACCTTTGTAAAATAAAGCAATTTTGCCTATAAGGACTCATTTGCACGCAATTGTCGTGAAGCATGTAAAAACTGCTTGTCTGCGTGAAAATGATAGTAAATATGCAGTTTGCATTTTCTTATGAGAGAATGTTCCAAACCTGAACGGTATAGTGTAAATAGTCTTACCCTCATAAAATAAAGCAATTTTGCCTATAAAGATTCATTTGCACCTAATTGTCGTAAAGCATGTGAAAACTGCTTGTCTGCGTTTAAATAATGGTTAATATGCAGTTTGCATTTTCTTATGAGAGAATGATCCAAACCTGAAGGTTATAGTGTAAATAGACTTACCTTTGTAAAATAAAGCAATTTTGCCTATAAGGACTCATTTGCACGCAATTGTCGTGAAGCATGTAAAAACTGCTTGTCTGCGTTAAAATAATGGTTAATATGCAGTTTGCATTTTCTTATGAGAAAATGATCCAAACCTGAATGTTATAGTGTAAATAGACTTGCCTTCATGAAATAAAGCAATTTTGCCTATAAGGACTCATTTGCCCCTAATTGTCATAAAGCATGTAAAAACTGCTTGTCAGCGTTAAAATAATGGTTAATATGCAGTTTGCATTTTCTTATGAGAGAATGATCCAAACCTGAATGTTTTAGTGTAAATAGACTTACCCTCATGAAATAAAGCAGATTTGCCTATAAAGACTCATTTGCACCTAATTGTCATAAGCATGTAAAAACTGCTTGTATGCGTTAAAATGATAGTAAATATGCAGTTTGCATTATATTATGAGAGAAAGATCCAAACCTGAATGTTATAGTGTAAATAGACTTACCCTCATGAAATAAAGCAATTTTGCCTATAAGGACTCATTTGCCCCTAATTGTCATAAAGCATGTAAAAACTGCTTGTATGCGTTAAAATAATGGTTAATATGCAGTTTGCATTTTCTTATGAGAGAAGGATCCAAACCTGAATGTTGTAGTGTAAATAGACTTACCTTTGTAAAATAAAGCAATTTTGCTTATAAGGACTCATTTGCACGCAATTGTCGTGAAGCATATAAAAACTGCTTGTCTGCGTTAAAATAATGGTTAATATGCAGTTTGCATTTTCTTATGAGAGAATGATCCAAACCTGAATGTTATAGTGAAAGTAGACTTACCTTTGTAAAATAAAACAATTTTGCCTTTAAGGACTTATTTCCACCTAATTGTCGTAAAACATGTGAAAACTGCTTGTCTGCGTGAAAATGATAGTAAATATGCAGTTTGCATTTTCTTATGAGAGAAAGATCCAAACCTGAATGTTATAGCGTAAATAGACTTACCTTCATGAAATATAGCAATTTTGCCTATAAGGACTCATTTGCCCCTAATTGTCATAAAGCATGTAAAAACTGCTTGTATGCGTTAAATAAATGGTTAATATGCAGTTTGCATTTTCTTATGAGAGAATGATCCAAACCTGAATAATATAGTGAAAATAGACTTACCTTTGTAAAATAACGCAATTTTGCCTATAAGGACTCATTTGCACGCAATTGTCGTGAAGCATGTAAAAACTGCTTGTCTGCGTTAAAATAATGGTTAATATGCAGTTTGCATTTGCTTATGAGAGAATGATCCAAACCTGAATGTTTTAGTGTAAATAGACTTACCCTCATGAAATAAAGCAATTTTGCCTATAAAGACTCATTTGCACCTAATTGTCATAAAGCATGTAAACACTGCTTGTATGCGTTAAAATGATAGTAAATATGCAGTTTGCATTTTCTTATGAGTGAAAGATCCAAACCTTAATGTTATAGTGTAAATAGACTTACCCTCATAAAATAAAGCAATTTTGCCTATAAGGACTCATTTGCACCTATTTGTCATAAAGCTTGTAAAAACTGCGTGTATGCGTTAAAATAATATTTAATATGCAGTTTGCATTTTCTTATAAGAGAATGATCTAAACCTGAATGTTATAGTTTAAGTAAACTAACCTTTGTAAAGTAAAGCAATTTTGCCTATAAGGACTCATTTGCCCCTAATTGTCATAAAGCATGTAAAAACTGCTTTTATGCGTTAAAATAATGGTTAATATGCAGTTTGCATTTTCTTATGAGAGAATGATCCAAACCTGAATGTTATAGTGTAAATAGACTTACCTTTGTAAAATAAAGCAATTTTGCCTATAAGGACTCATTTGCACGCAATTGTCGTGAAGCATGTAAAAACTGCTTGTCTGCGTGAAAATGATAGTAAATATGCAGTTTGCATTTTCTTATGAGAGAATGATCCAAACCTGAACGTTATAGTGTAAATAGACTTACCCTCATGAAATAAAGCAATTTTGCCTATAAGGACTCATTTGCACGCAATTGTCGTGAAGCATGTAAAAACTGCTTGTCTGCGTTAAAATAATGGTTAATATGCAGTTTGCATTTTCTTATGAGAGAATGATCCAAACCTGAATGTTATAGTGTAAATAGACTAACCTTCATGAAATAAAGCAATTTTGCCTATAAGAACTCATTTGCCCCTAATTGTCATAAAGCATGTAAAAACTGCTTGTCAGCGTTAAAATAATGGTTAATATGCAGTTTGCATTTTCTTATGAGAGAATGATCCAAACCTGAATGTTATAGTGTAAATAGACTTACCTTCATGAAATAGAGCAATTTTGCCTATAAGGACTCATTTGCCCCTAATTGTCATAAAGCATGTGAAAACTGCTTGTATGCGTTAAAATAATGGTTAATATGCAGTTTGCATTTTCTTATGAGAGAATGATCCAAACCTGAATGTTATAGTGTAAATAGACTTACCTTTGTAAAATAAAGCAATTTTGCTTATAAGGACTCATTTGCACGCAATTGTCGTGAAGCATGTAAAAACTGCTTGTCTGCGTTAAAATAATGGTTAATATGCAGTTTGCATTTTCTTATTAGAGAATGATCCAAACCTGAATGTTATAGTGAAAGTAGACTTACCTTTGTGAAATAAAACAATTTTTCCTTTAAGGACTTATTTGCACCTAATTGTCGTAAACCATGTAAAAACTGCTGTCTTCGTGAAAATTATAGTCAATATTCAGTTTACATTTTCTTATGAGAGAATGATCCAATCCTGAATGTATAGTGTAAATAAGCTTACCTTCATGAAATAAAGCACTTTTGCCTATAAGGACTCATTTGAATCTAATTGTCGTAAAGCATGTAAAAACTGCTTGTCAGCGTTAAAATAATGGTTAATATGCAGTTTGCATTTTCTTATGAGAGAATGGTCCAAACCTGAATGTTATAGTGTAAATAGACTTACCTTAATAAAATAAAGCAATTTTGCCTATAAGGACTCATTTGCCCCTAATTGTCATAAAGCATGTGAAAACTGCTTGTCTGCGTGAAAATGATAGTAAATATGCAGTTTGCTTTTTCTTGTGAGAGAATGATCCAAACCTGAATGTTATAGTGTAAGTAGACTTACCTTCATGAAATAAAGCAATTTTGCCTATAAAGACTCATTTGCACCTAATTGTCATAAAGCATGTAAAAACTGCTTGTATGCGTTAAAATGATAGTAAATATGCAGTTTGCATTTTCTTATGAGAGAAAGATCCAAACCTGAATGTTATAGCGTAAATAGACTTACCTTCATGAAATAAAGCAATTTTGCCTATAAGGACTCATTTGCCCCTAATTGTCATAAAGCATGTAAAAACTGCTTGTATGCGTTAAAATAATGGTTAATATGCAGTTTGCATTTTCTTATGAGAGAATGATCCAAACCTGAATGTTATAGTGAAAATAGACTTACCTTTGTAAAATAACGCAATTTTGCCTATAAGGACTAATTTGCACGCAATTGTCGTGAAGCATGTAAAAACTGCTTGTCTGCGTTAAAATAATGGTTAATATGCAGTTTGCATTTGCTTATGAGAGAATGATCCAAACCTGAATGTTTTAGTGTAAATAGACTTACCCTCATGAAATAAAGCAATTTTGCCTATAAAGACTCATTTGCACCTAATTGTCATAAAGCATGTAAAAACTGCTTGTATGCGTTAAAATGATAGTAAATATGCAGTTTGCATTTTCTTATAAGAGAATGATCTAAACCTGAATGTTATAGTTTAACTAAACTAACCTTTGTAAAGTAAAGCAATTTTGCCTATAAGGACTCATTTGCCCCTAATTGTCATAAAGCATGTAAAAACTGCTTGTATGCGTTAAAATAATGGTTAATATGCAGTTTGCATTTTCTTATGAGAGAATGATCCAAACCTGAATGTTTTAGTGTGAATAGACTTACCTTTGTAAAATAAAGCAATTTTGCCTATAAGGACTCATTTGCACGCAATTGTCGTGAAGCATGTAAAAACTGCTTGTCTGCGTGAAAATGATAGTAAATATGCAGTTTGCATTTTCTTATGAGAGAATGATCCAAACCTGAATGTTATAGTGTAAATAGATTTACCCTCATGAAATAAAGCAATTTTGCCTATAAGGACTCATTTGCACCTAATTGTCGTAAAGCATGTAAAAACTGCTTGTCTGCGTTTAAATAATGATGAATATGCAGTTTGCATTTTCTTATGAGAGAAAGATCCAAACCTGAATGTTGTAGTGTAAATAGACTTACCTTCATGAAATAAAGCAATTTTGCCTATAAGGACTCATTTGCCCCTAATTGTCATAAAGCATATAAAAACTGCTTGTATGCGTTAAAATAATGGTTAATATGCAGTTTGCATTTTCTTATGAGAGAAGGATCCAAACCTGAATGTTATAGTGTAAATAGTCTTACCTTTGTAAAATAAAGCAATTTTGCTTATAAGGACTCATTTGCACGCAATTGTCGTGAAGCATATAAAAACTGCTTGTCTGCGTTAAAATAATGGTTAATATGCAGTTTGCATTTTCTTATGAGAGAATGATCCAAACCTGAATGTTATAGTGAAAGTAGACTTACCTTTGTGAAATAAAACAATTTTGCCTTTAAGGACTTATTTCCACCTAATTGTCGTAAAACATGTCAAAACTGCTTGTCTGCGTGAAAATGATAGTAAATATGCAGTTTGCATTTTCTTATGAGAGAAAGATCCAAACCTGAATGTTATAGCGTAAATAGACTTACCTTCATGAAATAAAGCAATTTTGCCTATAAGGACTCATTTGCCCCTAATTGTCATAAAGCATGTAAAAACTGCTTGTATGCGTTAAAATAATGGTTAATATGCAGTTTGCATTTTCTTATCAGAGAATGATCCAAACCTGAATGTTATAGTGTAAATAGACATACCCTCATAAAATAAAGCAATTTTGCCTATAAGGACTCATTTGCACCTATTTGTCATAAAGCTTGTAAAAACTGCGTGTATGCGTTAAAATAATATTTAATATGCAGTTTGCATTTTCTTATAAGAGAATGATCTAAACCTGAATGTTATAGTTTAGGTAAACTAACCTTTGTAAAGTAAAGCAATTTTGCCTATAAGGACTCATTTGCCCCTAATTGTCATAAAGCATGTAAAAACTGCTTGTATGCGTTAAAATAATGGTTAATATGCAGTTCGCATTTTCTTATGAGAGAATGATCCAAACCTGAATGTCATAGTGTATATAGACTTACCCTCATGAAATAAAGCACTTTTGCCTATAAGGACTCATTTGCATCTAATTGTCGTAAAGCATGTAAAAACTGCTTGTCAGCGTTAAAATAATGGTTAATATGCAGTTTGCATTTTCTTATGAGAGAATGGTCCAAACCTGAATGTTATAGTGTAAATAGACTTACCTTAATGAAATAAAGCAATTTTGCCTATAAGGACTCATTTGCCCCTAATTGTCATAAAGCATGTAAAAAATGCTTGTATGCGTTAAATGATAGTAAATATGCAGTTTGCATTTTCTTATGAGAGAATGATCCAAACCTGAATGTATAGTGTAAATAGACTTACCCTCATAAAATAAAGCAATTTTGCCTATAAGGACTCATTTGCACCTAATTGTCATAAAGCTTGTAAAAACTGCTTGTATGCGTTAAAATAATAGTTAATATGCAGTTTGCATTTTTTTATGAGAGAATGATCCAAACCTGAATGTTATAGTGTAAATAGACTTACCTTCATGAAATAAAGCAATTTTGCCTATAAGGACTAATTTGCACCTAATTGTCGTAAAGCATGTAAAAACTGATTGTCGGCGTTAAAATAATAGGAAATGTGCAGTTTGCATTTTCTTATAAGAGAATGATCCAAACCTGAATATATAGTGTAAATAGACTTGCCTTTGTAAAATAAAGCAATTTTGCCTATAAGGACTCATTTGCACCTAATTGTCATAAAGCATGTAAAAACAGCTTCTATGCGTTTAAATAATAGTTAATATGCAGTTTGCATTTTCTTATGAGAGATTGATCCAAACCTGAATGTTATAGTGTAAGTAAATTTACCTTTGTGAAATAAAGCAATTTTGCCTATAAGGGCTCATTTGCACCTCATTGTCGTAAAGCATGTAAAAACTGCTTGTCTGCGTTAAAATAATGGTTAATATGCAGTTTGCATTTTCTTATGAGAGAATGATCCAAACCTGAATGTTATAGTGTAAATAGACTTACCTTCATGAAATAAAGCAATTTTGCCTATAAGGACTTATTTGCACCTAATTTTCGTGATGCATGTAAAAACTGCTTGTCAGCGTTAAAATAATGGTTAATATGCAGTTTGCATTTTCTTATGAGAGAATGATCTAAACCTGAATGTTATAGTGTAAGTAGACTTACCTTCAAAAAATAAAGCAATTTTGCCTATAAGGACACATTTGCACCTAATTGTCATAAAGCATGTAAATACTTTTTGTCTGCGTGAAAATAATATAAAATTATCAGTTTGCATTATCTTTTGAGAGAATGATCCAAACTTGAATGTATAGTGTAAGTAGACTTACCTTCATGAAATAAAGCAATTTTGCCTATAAGGACTCATTTGCACCTAATTGTCATAAAACATGTAAATACTGCTTGTCTGAGTGAAAATAATAGGAAATGATCAGTTTGCATTATCTTTTGAGAAAATGATCCAAACCTGAATGTTATAGTGTAAATAGACTTACCTTTGTAAAATAAAGCAATTTTGCCTATAAGGACTCATTTGCACGCAATTGTCGTGAAGCATGTAAAAACTGCTTGTCTGCGTTAAAATAATGGTTAATATGCAGTTTGCATTTTCTTATAAGAGAAAGATCCAAACCTGAATGTTATAGTGTAAATAGACTTACCTTTGTAAAATAACGCAATTTTGCCTATAAGGACTCATTTGCACGCAATTGTCGTGAAGCATGTAAAAACTGCTTGTCTGCGTTAAAATAATGGTTAATATGCAGTTTGAATTTTCTTATGAGAGAATGATCCAAACCTGAATGTTTTAGTGTAAATAGACTTACCCTCATGAAATAAAGCAATTTTGCCTATAAAGACTCATTTGCACTTAATTGTCATAAAGCATGTAAAAACTGCTTGTATGCGTTAAAATGATAGTAAACATGCAGTTTGCATTTTCTTATGAGAGAAAGATCCAAACCTGAATGTTATAGTGTAAATAGACTTACCCTCATAAAATAAAGCAATTTTGCCTATAAGGACTCATTTGCACCTATTTGTCATAAAGCTTGTAAAAACTGCGTGTATGCGTTAAAATAATATTTAATATGCAGTTTGCATTTTCTTATAAGAGAATGATCTAAACCTGAATGTTATAGTTTAGGTAAACTAACCTTTGTAAAGTAAAGCAATTTTGCCTATAAGGACTCATTTGCCCCTAATTGTCATAAAGCATGTAAAAACTGCTTGTATGCGTTAAAATAATGGTTAATATGCAGTTCGCATTTTCTTATGAGAGAATGATCCAAACCTGAATGTCATAGTGTAAATAGACTTACCCTCATGAAATAAAGCACTTTTGCCTATAAGGACTCATTTGCATCTAATTGTCGTAAAGCATGTAAAAACTGCTTGTCAGCGTTAAAATAATGGTTAATATGCAGTTTGCATTTTCTTATGAGAGAATGGTCCAAACCTGAATGTTATAGTGTAAATAGACTTACCTTAATGAAATAAAGCAATTTTGCCTATAAGGACTCATTTGCCCCTAATTGTCATAAAGCATGTAAAAAATGCTTGTATGCGTTAAATGATAGTAAATATGCAGTTTGCATTTTCTTATGAGAGAATGATCCAAACCTGAATGTATAGTGTAAATAGACTTACCCTCATAAAATAAAGCAATTTTGCCTATAAGGACTCATTTGCACCTAATTGTCATAAAGCTTGTAAAAACTGCTTGTATGCGTTAAAATAATAGTTAATATGCAGTTTGCATTTTTTTATGAGAGAATGATCCAAACCTGAATGTTATAGTGTAAATAGACTTACCTTCATGAAATAAAGCAATTTTGCCTATAAGGACTAATTTGCACCTAATTGTCGTAAAGCATGTAAAAACTGATTGTCGGCGTTAAAATAATAGGAAATGTGCAGTTTGCATTTTCTAATAAGAGAATGATCCAAACCTGAATATATAGTGTAAATAGACTTGCCTTTGTAAAATAAAGCAATTTTGCCTATAAGGACTCATTTGCACCTAATTGTCATAAAGCATGTAAAAACAGCTTCTATGCGTTTAAATAATAGTTAATATGCAGTTTGCATTTTCTTATGAGAGATTGATCCAAACCTGAATGTTATAGTGTAAGTAAATTTACCTTTGTGAAATAAAGCAATTTTGCCTATAAGGGCTCATTTGCACCTCATTGTCGTAAAGCATGTAAAAACTGCTTGTCTGCGTTAAAATAATGGTTAATATGCAGTTTGCATTTTCTTATGAGAGAATGATCCAAACCTGAATGTTATAGTGTAAATAGACTTACCTTCATGAAATAAAGCAATTTTGCCTATAAGGACTCATTTGCACCTAATTTTCGTGATGCATGTAAAAACTGCTTGTCAGCGTTAAAATAATGGTTAATATGCAGTTTGCATTTTCTTATGAGAGAATGATCTAAACCTGAATGTTATAGTGTAAGTAGACTTACCTTCATAAAATAAAGCAATTTTGCCTATAAGGACACATTTGCACCTAATTGTCATAAAGCATGTAAATACTTTTTGTCTGCGTGAAAATAATAGGAAATTATCAGTTTGCATTATCTTTTGAGAGAATGATCCAAACTTGAATGTTATAGTGTAAGTAGGCTTACCTTCATGAAATAAAGCAATTTTGCCTATAAGGACTCATTTGCACCTAATTGTCATAAAACATGTAAATACTGCTTGTCTGAGTGAAAATAATAGGAAATGATCAGTTTGCATTATCTTTTGAGAAAATGATCCAAACCTGAATGTTATAGTGTAAATAGACTTACCTTTGTAAAATAAAGCAATTTTGCCTATAAGGACTCATTTGCACGCAATTGTCGTAAAGCATGTAAAAACTGCTTGTCTGCGTTAAAATAATGGTTAATATGCAGTTTGCATTTTCTTATAAGAGAAAGATCCAAACCTGAATGTTATAGTGTAAATAGACTTACCTTTGTAAAATAAAGCAATTTTGCCTATAAGGACTTATTAGCACGCAATTGTCGTGAACATGTAAAAACTGCTTGTCTGCGTGAAAATGATAGTATATATGCAGTTGGCATTTTCTTATGAGAGAATGATCCAAACCTGAATGTTATAGTGTAAATAGACTTACCTTCATGAAATAAAGCAATTTTGCCTATAAGAACTCATTTGCCCCTAATTGTCATAAAGCATGTAAAAACTGCCTGTATGCGATAAAATAATGGTTAATATGCAGTTTGCATTTTCTTATGAGAGAATGATCCAAACCTGAATGTTATAGTAAAAATAGACTAACCTTTGTAAAATAAAGCAATTTTGCCTATAAGGACTCATTTGCACCTAAATGTCATAAAGCATGTAAAAACAGCTTGTATGCGTTAAAATAATAGTTAATATGCAGCTTGCATTTTCTTATGAGAGATTGATCCAAACCTGAATGTTATAGTGTAAATAGATTTACCTTTGTAAAATAAAGCAATTTTGCCTATAAGGACTCATTTGCACGCAATTGTCGTGAAGCATGTAAAAACTGCTTGTCGGCGTTAAAATAATAGGAAATGTGCAGTTTGCATTTTCTAATAAGAGAATGATCCAAACCTGAATATATAGTGTAAATAGACTTGCCTTTGTAAAATAAAGCAATTTTGCCTATAAGGACTCATTTGCACCTAATTGTCATAAAGCATGTAAAAACAGCTTCTATGCGTTTAAATAATAGTTAATATGCAGTTTGCATTTTCTTATGAGAGATTGATCCAAACCTGAATGTTATAGTGTAAGTAAATTTACCTTTGTGAAATAAAGCAATTTTGCCTATAAGGGCTCATTTGCACCTCATTGTCGTAAAGCATGTAAAAACTGCTTGTCTGCGTTAAAATAATGGTTAATATGCAGTTTGCATTTTCTTATGAGAGAATGATCCAAACCTGAATGTTATAGTGTAAATAGACTTACCTTCATGAAATAAAGCAATTTTGCCTATAAGGACTCATTTGCACCTAATTTTCGTGATGCATGTAAAAACTGCTTGTCAGCGTTAAAATAATGGTTAATATGCAGTTTGCATTTTCTTATGAGAGAATGATCTAAACCTGAATGTTATAGTGTAAGTAGACTTACCTTCATAAAATAAAGCAATTTTGCCTATAAGGACACATTTGCACCTAATTGTCATAAAGCATGTAAATACTGCTTGTCTGAGTGAAAATAATAGGAAATGATCAGTTTGCATTATCTTTTGAGAAAATGATCCAAACCTGAATGTTATAGTGTAAATAGACTTACCTTTGTAAAATAAAGCAATTTTGCCTATAAGGACTCATTTGCACGCAATTGTCGTGAAGCATGTAAAAACTGCTTGTCTGCGTTAAAATAATGGTTAATATGCAGTTTGCATTTTCTTATAAGAGAAAGATCCAAACCTGAATGTTATAGTGTAAATAGACTTACCTTTGTAAAATAAAGCAATTTTGCCTATAAGGACTTATTAGCACGCAATTGTCGTGAACATGTAAAAACTGCTTGTCTGCGTGAAAATGATAGTATATATGCAGTTGGCATTTTCTTATGAGAGAATGATCCAAACCTGAATGTTATAGTGTAAATAGACTTACCTTCATGAAATAAAGCAATTTTGCCTATAAGAACTCATTTGCCCCTAATTGTCATAAAGCATGTAAAAACTGCCTGTATGCGATAAAATAATGGTTAATATGCAGTTTGCATTTTCTTATGAGAGAATGATCCAAACCTGAATGTTATAGTAAAAATAGACTAACCTTTGTAAAATAAAGCAATTTTGCCTATAAGGACTCATTTGCACCTAAATGTCATAAAGCATGTAAAAACAGCTTGTATGCGTTAAAATAATAGTTAATATGCAGCTTGCATTTTCTTATGAGAGATTGATCCAAACCTGAATGTTATAGTGTAAATAGATTTACCTTTGTAAAATAAAGCAATTTTGCCTATAAGGACTCATTTGCACGCAATTGTCGTGAAGCATGTAAAAACTGCTTGTCTGCGTTAAAATATTGGTTAATATGCAGTTTGCATTTTCTTATGAGAGAATGATCCAAACCTGAATGTAATAGTGTAAATAGACTTACCTTTGTAAAATAAAGCAATTTTGCCTATAAGGACTCATTTGCACGCAATTGTCGTGAAGCATGTAAAAACTGCTTGTCTGCGTGGAAATGATAGTAAATATGCAGTTTGCATTTTCTTATGAGAGAATGATCCAAACCTGAATGTTATAGTGTTAATAGACTTACCCTCATGAAATAAAGCAATTTTGCCTATAAAGACTCATTTGCACCTAATTGTCGTAAAGCATGTAAAAACTGCTTGTCTGCGTTTAAATAATGGTTAATATGCAGTTTGAATTTTCTTATGAGCAAATGATCCAAACCTGAATGTTATAGTGTAAATAGACTTACCTTCATGAAATAAAGCAATTTTGTCTATAAGGACTCATTTGCCTCTAATTGTCATAAAGCATGTAAAAACTGCTTGTATGCGTTAAAATAATGGTTAATATGCAGTTTGCATTTTCTTATGAGAGAATGATCCAAACCTGAATGTTATAGTGTAAATAGACTAACCTTTGTAAAATAAAGCAATTTTGCCTATAAGGACTCATTTGCACGCAATTGTCGTGAAGCATGTAAAAACTGCTTGTCTGCGTGGAAATGATAGTAAATATGCAGTTTGCATTTTCTTATGAGAGAATGATCCAAACCTGAATGTTATAGTGTTAATAGACTTACCCTCATGAAATAAAGCAATTTTGCCTATAAAGACTCATTTGCCCCTAATTGTCATAAAGCATGTAAAAACTGCTTGTAGCGTTAAAATAATGGTTAATATGCAGTTTGCATTTCCTTATGAAAGAATGATCCAAACCTGAATGTTATAGTGTAAATAGACTTACCTTCATGAAATAAAGCATTTTGCCTATAAGGACTCATTTGCCCCTAATTGTCATAGAGCATGTAAAAACTGCTTGTATGCGTTAAAATAATGGTTAATATGCAGTTTGCATTTTCTTATGAGAGAATGATCCAAACCTGAATGTTATAGTGAAAATAGACTTACCTTTGTAAAATAAAGCAATTTTGCCTATAAGGACTCATTTGCACGCAATTGTCGTGAAGCATGTAAAAACTGCTTGTCTGCGTTAAAATAATGGTTAATATGCAGTTTGCATTTTCTTATAAGAGAATGATCCAAACCTGAATGTTATAGTGTAAAATAGACTTACCTTGATGAAAGAAAGCAATTTTGCCTATAAAGATTCATTTGCACCTAATTGTCATAAAGCATGTAAAAACTGCTTGTATGCGTTAAAATGATAGTAAATATGCAGTTTGCATTTTTTTATGAGAGAAAGATCCAAACCTGAATGTTATAGTGTAAATAGACTTACCTTCATGAAATTAAGCAATTTTGCCTATAAGGACTCATTTGCACCTAATTGTCATAAAGCTTGTAAAAACTGCTTGTATGCGTTAAAATAATAGTTAATATGAGTTTGCATTTTTTTATGAGAGAAAGATCCAAACCTGAATGTTATAGTGTAAATAGACTTACCTTCATGAAATTAAGCAATTTTGCCTATAAGGACTAATTTGCACCTAATTGTCGTAAAGCATGTAAAAACTGATTGTCTGCGTTAAAATAATAGGAAATGTGCAGTTTGTATTTTCTTATAAGAGAATGATCCAAACCTGAATATATAGTGTAAATAGACTTGCCTTTGTAAAATAAAACAATTTTGCCTATAAGGACTCATTTGCACCTAATTGTCATAAAGCATGTAAAAACAGCTTGTATGCGTTAAAATAATAGTTAATATGCAGTTTGCATTTTCTTATGAGAGAATGATCCAAACCTGAATGTTATAGTGAAAATAGACTTACCTTTGTGAAATAAAGCAATTTTGCCTAAAAGGGCTCATTTGCACCTAATTGTCGTAAAGCATGTAAAAACTGCTTGAAAGCGTTTAAATAATGGTTAATATGCAGTTTGCATTTTCTTATGAGAGAATGATCCAAACCTGAATGTTATAGTGAAAATAGACTTACCTTTGTAAAATAAAGCAATTTTGCCTATAAGGACTCATTTGCACTCGATTGTCGTGAAGCATGTAAAAACAGCTTGTCTGCGTTAAAATAATGGTTAATATGCAGTTTGCATTTTCTTATGAGAGAATGATCCAAACCTAAATGTTATAGTGTAAAATAGACTTACCTTGATGAAATAAAGCAATTTTGCCTATAAAGACAATTTGCACCTAATTGTCATAAAGCATGTAAAAACTGCTTGTATGCGTTAAAATGATAGTAAATATGCAGTTTGCATTTTCTTATGAGAGAATGATCCAAACCTGAATGTATAGTGTAAATAGACTTACCCTCATGAAATAAAGCAATTTTGCCTATAAGGACTCATTTGCACCTAATTGTCATAAAGCTTGTAAAAACTGCTTGTATGCGTTAAAATAATAGTTAATATGCAGTTTGCATTTTTTTATGAGAGAATGATCCAAACCTGAATGTTATAGTGTAAATAGACTTACCTTTATGAAATAAAGCAATTTTGCCTATAAGGACTCATTTGCACCTAATTGTCGTGAAGCATGTAAAAACTGCTTGTCAGCGTTAAAATAATGGTTAATATGCAGTTTGCATTTTCTTATGAGAGAATGATCTAAACCTGAATGTTATAGTGTAAGTAGACTTACCTTCATAAAATAAAGCAATTTTGCCTATAAGGACACATTTGCACCTAATTGTCATAAAGCATGTAAATACTTCTTGTCTGCGTGAAAATAATAGCAAATGATCAGTTTGCATTATCTTTTGAGAAAATAATCCAAACCTGAATGTTATAGTGTAAATAGTTATACCTTCATGAAATAAAGCAATTTTGCCTATAAGGACTCATTTGCACCTAATTGTCGTGAAGCATGTAAAAACTGCTTGTCAGCGTTAAAATAATGGTTAATATGCAGTTTGCATTTTCTTATGAGAGAATGATCTAAACCTGAATGTTATAGTGTAAGTAGACTTACCTTCATAAAATAAAGCAATTTTGCCTATAAGGACTCATTTGCCCCTAATTGTCATAAAGCATGTAAAAACTGCCTGTATGCGTTAAAATAATGGTTAATATGCAGTTTGCATTTTCTTATGAGAGAATGATCCAAACCTGAATGTTATAGTAAAAATAGACTTACCTTTGTAAAATAAAGCAATTTTGCCTATAAGGACTCATTTGCACCTAATTGTCATAAAGCATGTAAAAACAGCTTGTATGCGTTAAAATAATAGTTAATATGCAGCTTGCATTTTCTTATGAGAGATTGATCCAAACCTGAATGTTATAGTGTAAATAGACTTACCTTCATGAACTAAAGCAATTTTGCCTATAAGGACTAATTTGCACCTAATTGTCGTAAAGCATGTAAAATCTGCTTGTCAGCGTTAAAATAATGGTTAATATGCAGTTTGCATTTTTTTATTAGAGAATGATCCAAACCTGAATGTTATAGTGTAAATATATATACCTTCATGAAATAAAGCAATTTTGCCTATAAGGACTCATTTGCACCTAATTGTCGTGAAGCATGTAAAAACTGCTTGTCAGCGTTAAAATAATGGTTAATATGCAGTTTGCATTTTCTTATGAGAGAATGATCTAAACCTGAATGTTATAGTGTAAATAGACTTACCTTCATGAAATAAAGCAATTTTGCCTATAAGAACTCATTTGCCCCTAATTGTCATAAAGCATGTAAAAACTGCCTGTATGCGTTAAAATAATGGTTAATATGCAGTTTGCATTTTCTTATGAGAGAATGATCCAAACCTGAATGTTATAGTAAAAATAGACTAACCTTTGTAAAATAAAGCAATTTTGCCTATAAGGACTCATTTGCACCTAAATGTCATAAAGCATGTAAAAACAGCTTGTATGCGTTAAAATAATAGTTAATATGCAGCTTGCATTTTCTTATGAGAGATTGATCCAAACCTGAATGTTATAGTGTAAATAGACTTACCTTTGTAAAATAAAGCAATTTTGCCTATAAGGACTCATTTGCACGCAATTGTCGTGAAGCATGTAAAAACTGCTTGTCTGCGTTAAAATATTGGTTAATATGCAGTTTGCATTTTCTTATGAGAGAATGATCCAAACCTGAATGTAATAGTGTAAATAGACTTACCTTTGTAAAATAAAGCGATTTTGCCTATAAGGACTCATTTGCACGCAATTGTCGTGAAGCATGTAAAAACTGCTTGTCTGCGTGGAAATGATAGTAAATATGCAGTTTGCATTTTCTTATGAGAGAATGATCCAAACCTGAATGTTATAGTGTTAATAGACTTACCCTCATGAAATAAAGCAATTTTGCCTATAAAGACTCATTTGCACCTAATTGTCGTAAAGCATGTAAAAACTGCTTGTCTGCGTTTAAATAATGGTTAATATGCAGTTTGAATTTTCTTATGAGCAAATAATCCAAACCTGAATGTTATAGTGTAAATAGACTTACCTTCATGAAATAAAGCAATTTTGTCTATAAGGACTCATTTGCCCCTAATTGTCATAAAGCATGTAAAAACTGCTTGTATGCGTTAAAATAATGGTTAATATGCAGTTTGCATTTTCTTATGAGAGAATGATCCAAACCTGAATGTTATAGTGTAAATAGACTAACCTTTGTAAAATAAAGCAATTTTGCCTATAAGGACTCATTTGCACGCAATTGTCGTGAAGCATGTAAAAACTGCTTGTCTGCGTGGAAATGATAGTAAATATGCAGTTTGCATTTTCTTATGAGAGAAATCCAAACCTGAATGTTATAGTGTTAATAGACTTACCCTCATGAAATAAAGCAATTTTGCCTATAAAGGCTCATTTGCCCCTAATTGTCATAAAGCATGTAAAAACTGCTTGTAGCGTTAAAATAATGGTTAATATGCAGTTTGCATTTCCTTATGAAAGAATGATCCAAACCTGAATGTTATAGTGTAAATAGACTTACCTTCATGAAATAAAGCATTTTGCCTATAAGGACTCATTTGCCCCTAATTGTCATAGAGCATGTAAAAACTGCTTGTATGCGTTAAAATAATGGTTAATATGCAGTTTGCATTTTCTTATGAGAGAATGATCCAAACCTGAATGTTATAGTGAAAATAGACTTTTACCTTTGTAAAATAAAGCAATTTTGCCTATAAGGACTCATTTGCACCTAATTGTCATAAAGCATGTAAAAACAGCTTGTATGCGTTAAAATAATAGTTAATATGCAGCTTGCATTTTCTTATGAGAGATTGATCCAAACCTGAATGTTATAGTGTAAATAGACTTACCTTTGTAAAATAAAGCAATTTTGCCTATAAGGACTCATTTGCACGCAATTGTCGTGAAGCATGTAAAAACTGCTTGTCTGCGTTAAAATATTGGTTAATATGCAGTTTGCATTTTCTTTAGAGAGAATGATCCAAACCTGAATGTTATAGTATAAATAGACTTTCCTTTGTAAAATAAAGCAATTTTGCCTATAAGTACTCATTTGCACGCAATTGTCGTGAAGCATGTAAAAACTGCTTGTCTGCGTGGAAATGATAATAAATATGCAGTTTGCATTTTCTTATGAGAGAATGATCCAAACCTGAATGTTATAGTGTAAATAGACTTACCCTCATGAAATAAAGCACTTTTGCTTATAAAGACTCATTTGCACCTAATTGTCGTAAAGCATGAAAAAACTGCTTGTCTGCGTTTAAATAATGGTTAATATGCAGTTTGAATTTTCTTATGAGAGAATGATCCAAACCTGAATGTTATAGTGTAAATAGACTAACCTTCATGATATAAAGCAATTTTGTCTATAAGGACTCATTTGCCCCTAATTGTCATAAAGCTTGTAAAAACTGCTTGTATGCGTTAAAATAATGGTTAATATGCAGTTTGCATTTTCTTATGAGAGAATGATCCAAACCTGAATGTTATAGTGTAAATAGACAAACCTTTGTAAAATAAAGCAATTTTGCCTATAAGGACTCATTTGCACGCAATTGTCGTTAAGCATGTAAAAACTGCTTGTCTGCGTGGAAATGATAGCAAATATGCAGTTTGCATTTTCTTATGAGGGAATGATCCAAACCTGAATGTTATAGTGTAAATAGACTTACCCTCATGAAATAAAGCAATTTTGCCTATAAAGACTCATTTGCACCTAATTGTCGAAAAGCATGTAAAAACTGCTTGTCTGCGTTTAAAAATAATGGTTAATATGCAGTTTGCATTTTCTTATGAGAGAATGATCCAAACCTGAATGTTATAGTGTAAATAGACTTACCTTTGTGATATAAAGCAATTTTGCCTTTAAGGACTCATTTGCACGCAATTGTCGTGAAGCATGTAAAAACTGCTTGTCTACGTTAAAAAAATGGTTAACATGCAGTTTGCATTTTCTTATGAGAGAACGAATCAAACCTGAATGTCATAGTGTAAATAGACTTACCTTCATAAAATAAAGCAATTTTGCCTATAAGGACTCATTTGCCCCTAATTTTCATAAAGCATGTAAAAACTGTTTGTAGCGTTAAAATAATGGTTAATATGCAGTTTGCATTTTCCTATGAGAGAATGATCCAAACCTGAATGTTATAGTGTAAATAGACTTACCTTCATGAAATAAAGCAATTTTGCCTATAAGGACTAATTTGCACCTAATTGTCGTAAAGCATGTAAAAACTGATTGTCTGCGTTAAAATAATAGGAAATGTGCAGTTTGCATTTTCTTATAAGAGAATGATCCAAACCTGAATATATAGTGTAAATAGACTTACCTTCATGAAATAAAGCAATTTTGCCTATAAGGACTCATTTGCCCCTAATTGTCATAAAGCATGTAAAAACTGCTTGTATGCGTTAAAATAATGGTTAATATGCAGTTTGCATTTTCTTATGAGAGAATGATCCAAACCTGAATGTTATAGTGTAAATAGACTTACCTTCATGAAATAAAGCAATTTTGCCTATAAGGACTAATTTGCACGCAATTGTCGTGAAGCATGTAAAAACTGCTTGTCTGCGTTAAAATAATGGTTAATATGCAGTTTGCATTTTCTTATGAGTGAATGATCCAAACCTGAATGTTATAGTGTAAATAGACTTACCTTCATGAAATAAAGCAATTTTGCCTATAAGGACTCATTTGCCCCTAATTGTCATAAAGCATGTAAAAACTGCTTGTATGCGTTAAAATAATGGTTAATATGCAGTTTGCATTTTCTTATGAGAGAATGATCCAAACCTGAATGTTATAGTGAAAATAGACTTACCTTTGTAAAATAAAGCAATTTTGCCTATAAGGACTCATTTGCACGCAATTGTCGTGAAGCATGTAAAAACTGCTAGTCTGCGTTAAAATAATAGTTAATATGCAGTTTGCATTTTTTTATGAGAGAACGATCCAAACCTGAATGTTATAGTGTAAATAGACTTACCTTCATGAAATAAAGCAATTTTGCCTATAAGGACTAATTTGCACCTAATTGTCGTAAAGCATGTAAAAACTGATTGTCTGCGTTAAAATAATAGAAAAGGTGCAGTTTGCATTTTCTTATAAGAGAATGATCCAAACCTGAATATATAGTGTAAATAGACTTACCTTCATGAAATAAAGAAATTTTGCCTATAAGGACTCATTTGCCCCTAATTGTCATAAAGCATGTAAAAACTGCTTGTATGCGTTAAAATAATGGTTAATATGCAGTTTGCATTTTCTTATGAGAGAATGATCCAAACCTGAATGTTATAGTGTAAGTAGACTTACCTTCATGAAATAAAGCAATTTTGCCTATAAAGACTCATTTGCACCTAATTGTCATAAAGCATGTAAAAACTGCTTGTATGCGTTAAAATGATAGTAAATATGCAGTTTGCATTTTCTTATGAGAGAATGATCCAAACCTGAATGTATAGAATAATAGACTTACCCTCATGAAATAAAGCAATTTTGCCTATAAGGACTCATTTGCACCTAATTGTCATAAAGCTTGTAAAAACTGCTTGTATGCGTTAAAATAATAGTTAATATGCAGTTTGCATTTTTTTATGAGAGAATGATCCAAACCTGAATGTTATAGTGTAAATAGACTTACCTTCATGAAATAAAGCAATTTTGCCAATAAGGACTAATTTGCACCTAATTGTCGTAAAGCATGTAAAAACTGATTGTCTGCGTTAAAGTAATAGGAAATGTGCAGTTTGCATTTTCTTATAAGAGAATGATCCAAACCTGAATATATAGTGTAAATAGACTTGCCTTTGTAAAATAAAGCAATTTTGCCTATAAGGACTCATTTGCACCTAATTGTCATAAAGCATGTAAAAACAGCTTCTATGCGTTAAAATAATAGTTAATATGCAGTTTGCATTTTCTTATGAGAGATTGATCCAAACCTGAATGTTATAGTGTAGGTAAATTTACCTTTGTGAAATAAAGCAATTTGCCTATAAGGGCTCATTTGCACCTAATTGTCGTAAAGCATGAAAAAACTGCTTGTATGCGTTTAAATAATGGTTAATATGCAGTTTGCATTTTCTTATGAGAGAATGATCCAAACCTGAATGTTATAGTGTAAATAGACTTACCTTCATGAAATAAAGCAATTTTGCCTATATGGACTCATTTGCCCCTAATTGTCATAAAGCATGTAAAAACTGCTTGTATGCGTTAAAATAATGGTTAATATGCAGTTTGCATTTTCTTATGAGAGAATGATCCAAACCTGAATGTTATAGTGTAAATAGATTTACCTTCATGAAATAAAGCAATTTTGCCTATAAGGACTCATTTGCCCCTAATTGTCATAAAGCATGTAAAAACTGCTTGTATGCGTTAAAATAATAGTTAATATGCAGCTTGCATTTTCTTATGAGAGATTGATCCAAACCTGAATGTTATAGTGTAGGTAAATTTACCTTTGTGAAATAAAGCAATTTGCCTATAAGGGCTCATTTGCACCTAATTGTCGTAAAGCATGAAAAAACTGCTTGTATGCGTTTAAATAATGGTTAATATGCAGTTTGCATTTTCTTATGAGTGAATGATCCAAACCTGAATGTTATAGTGTAAATAGACTTACCTTCATGAAATAAAGCAATTTTGCCTATAAGGACTCATTTGCCCCTAATTGTCATAAAGCATGTAAAAACTGCTTGTATGCGTTAAAATAATAGTTAATATGCAGCTTGCATTTTCTTATGAGAGATTGATCCAAACCTGAATGTTATAGTGTAAATAGACTTACCTTTGTAAAATAAAGCAATTTTGCCTATAAGGACTCATTTGCACGCAATTGTCGTGAAGCATGTAAAAACTGCTTGTCTGCGTTAAAATATTGGTTAATATGCAGTTTGCATTTTCTTATGAGAGAATGATCCAAACCTGAATGTAATAGTGTAAATAGACTTACCTTTGTAAAATAAAGCGATTTTGCCTATAAGGACTCATTTGCACGCAATTGTCGTGAAGCATGTAAAAACTGCTTGTCTGCGTGGAAATGATAGTAAATATGCAGTTTGCATTTTCTTATGAGAGAATGATCCAAACCTGAATGTTATAGTGTTAATAGACTTACCCTCATGAAATAAAGCAATTTTGCCTATAAAGACTCATTTGCACCTAATTGTCGTAAAGCATGTAAAAACTGCTTGTCTGCGTTTAAATAATGGTTAATATGCAGTTTGAATTTTCTTATGAGCAAATGATCCAAACCTGAATGTTATAGTGTAAATAGACTTACCTTCATGAAATAAAGCAATTTTGTCTATAAGGACTCATTTGCCCCTAATTGTCATAAAGCATGTAAAAACTGCTTGTATGCGTTAAAATAATGGTTAATATGCAGTTTGCATTTTCTTATGAGAGAATGATCCAAACCTGAATGTTATAGTGTAAATAGACTAACCTTTGTAAAATAAAGCAATTTTGCCTATAAGGACTCATTTGCACGCAATTGTCGTGAAGCATGTAAAAACTGCTTGTCTGCGTGGAAATGATAGTAAATATGCAGTTTGCATTTTCTTATGAGAGAATGATCCAAACCTGAATGTTATAGTGTTAATAGACTTACCCTCATGAAATAAAGCAATTTTGCCTATAAAGACTCATTTGCCCCTAATTGTCATAAAGCATGTAAAAACTGCTTGTAGCGTTAAAATAATGGTTAATATGCAGTTTGCATTTCCTTATGAAAGAATGATCCAAACCTGAATGTTATAGTGTAAATAGACTTACCTTCATGAAATAAAGCATTTTGCCTATAAGGACTCATTTGCCCCTAATTGTCATAGAGCATGTAAAAACTGCTTGTATGCGTTAAAATAATGGTTAATATGCAGTTTGCATTTTCTTATGAGAGAATGATCCAAACCTGAATGTTATAGTGAAAATAGACTTTTACCTTTGTAAAATAAAGCAATTTTGCCTATAAGGACTCATTTGCACCTAATTGTCATAAAGCATGTAAAAACAGCTTGTATGCGTTAAAATAATAGTTAATATGCAGCTTGCATTTTCTTATGAGAGATTGATCCAAACCTGAATGTTATAGTGTAAATAGACTTACCTTTGTAAAATAAAGCAATTTTGCCTATAAGGACTCATTTGCACGCAATTGTCGTGAAGCATGTAAAAACTGCTTGTCTGCGTGGAAATGATAATAAATATGCAGTTTGCATTTTCTTATGAGAGAATGATCCAAACCTGAATGTTATAGTGTAAATAGACTTACCCTCATGAAATAAAGCACTTTTGCTTATAAAGACTCATTTGCACCTAATTGTCGTAAAGCATGAAAAAACTGCTTGTCTGCGTTTAAATAATGGTTAATATGCAGTTTGAATTTTCTTATGAGAGAATGATCCAAACCTGAATGTTATAGTGTAAATAGACTAACCTTCATGATATAAAGCAATTTTGTCTATAAGGACTCATTTGCCCCTAATTGTCATAAAGCTTGTAAAAACTGCTTGTATGCGTTAAAATAATGGTTAATATGCAGTTTGCATTTTCTTATGAGAGAATGATCCAAACCTGAATGTTATAGTGTAAATAGACAAACCTTTGTAAAATAAAGCAATTTTGCCTATAAGGACTCATTTGCACGCAATTGTCGTTAAGCATGTAAAAACTGCTTGTCTGCGTGGAAATGATAGCAAATATGCAGTTTGCATTTTCTTATGAGGGAATGATCCAAACCTGAATGTTATAGTGTAAATAGACTTACCCTCATGAAATAAAGCAATTTTGCCTATAAAGACTCATTTGCACCTAATTGTCGAAAAGCATGTAAAAACTGCTTGTCTGCGTTTAAAAATAATGGTTAATATGCAGTTTGCATTTTCTTATGAGAGAATGATCCAAACCTGAATGTTATAGTGTAAATAGACTTACCTTTGTGATATAAAGCAATTTTGCCTTTAAGGACTCATTTGCACGCAATTGTCGTGAAGCATGTAAAAACTGCTTGTCTACGTTAAAAAAATGGTTAACATGCAGTTTGCATTTTCTTATGAGAGAACGAATCAAACCTGAATGTCATAGTGTAAATAGACTTACCTTCATAAAATAAAGCAATTTTGCCTATAAGGACTCATTTGCCCCTAATTTTCATAAAGCATGTAAAAACTGTTTGTAGCGTTAAAATAATGGTTAATATGCAGTTTGCATTTTCCTATGAGAGAATGATCCAAACCTGAATGTTATAGTGTAAATAGACTTACCTTCATGAAATAAAGCAATTTTGCCTATAAGGACTAATTTGCACCTAATTGTCGTAAAGCATGTAAAAACTGATTGTCTGCGTTAAAATAATAGGAAATGTGCAGTTTGCATTTTCTTATAAGAGAATGATCCAAACCTGAATATATAGTGTAAATAGACTTACCTTCATGAAATAAAGCAATTTTGCCTATAAGGACTCATTTGCCCCTAATTGTCATAAAGCATGTAAAAACTGCTTGTATGCGTTAAAATAATGGTTAATATGCAGTTTGCATTTTCTTATGAGAGAATGATCCAAACCTGAATGTTATAGTGTAAATAGACTTACCTTCATGAAATAAAGCAATTTTGCCTATAAGGACTAATTTGCACGCAATTGTCGTGAAGCATGTAAAAACTGCTTGTCTGCGTTAAAATAATGGTTAATATGCAGTTTGCATTTTCTTATGAGTGAATGATCCAAACCTGAATGTTATAGTGTAAATAGACTTACCTTCATGAAATAAAGCAATTTTGCCTATAAGGACTCATTTGCCCCTAATTGTCATAAAGCATGTAAAAACTGCTTGTATGCGTTAAAATAATGGTTAATATGCAGTTTGCATTTTCTTATGAGAGAATGATCCAAACCTGAATGTTATAGTGAAAATAGACTTACCTTTGTAAAATAAAGCAATTTTGCCTATAAGGACTCATTTGCACGCAATTGTCGTGAAGCATGTAAAAACTGCTAGTCTGCGTTAAAATAATAGTTAATATGCAGTTTGCATTTTTTTATGAGAGAACGATCCAAACCTGAATGTTATAGTGTAAATAGACTTACCTTCATGAAATAAAGCAATTTTGCCTATAAGGACTAATTTGCACCTAATTGTCGTAAAGCATGTAAAAACTGATTGTCTGCGTTAAAATAATAGAAAAGGTGCAGTTTGCATTTTCTTATAAGAGAATGATCCAAACCTGAATATATAGTGTAAATAGACTTACCTTCATGAAATAAAGAAATTTTGCCTATAAGGACTCATTTGCCCCTAATTGTCATAAAGCATGTAAAAACTGCTTGTATGCGTTAAAATAATGGTTAATATGCAGTTTGCATTTTCTTATGAGAGAATGATCCAAACCTGAATGTTATAGTGTAAGTAGACTTACCTTCATGAAATAAAGCAATTTTGCCTATAAAGACTCATTTGCACCTAATTGTCATAAAGCATGTAAAAACTGCTTGTATGCGTTAAAATGATAGTAAATATGCAGTTTGCATTTTCTTATGAGAGAATGATCCAAACCTGAATGTATAGTGTAAATAGACTTACCCTCATGAAATAAAGCAATTTTGCCTATAAGGACTCATTTGCACCTAATTGTCATAAAGCTTGTAAAAACTGCTTGTATGCGTTAAAATAATAGTTAATATGCAGTTTGCATTTTTTTATGAGAGAATGATCCAAACCTGAATGTTATAGTGTAAATAGACTTACCTTCATGAAATAAAGCAATTTTGCCAATAAGGACTAATTTGCACCTAATTGTCGTAAAGCATGTAAAAACTGATTGTCTGCGTTAAAGTAATAGGAAATGTGCAGTTTGCATTTTCTTATAAGAGAATGATCCAAACCTGAATATATAGTGTAAATAGACTTGCCTTTGTAAAATAAAGCAATTTTGCCTATAAGGACTCATTTGCACCTAATTGTCATAAAGCATGTAAAAACAGCTTCTATGCGTTAAAATAATAGTTAATATGCAGTTTGCATTTTCTTATGAGAGATTGATCCAAACCTGAATGTTATAGTGTAGGTAAATTTACCTTTGTGAAATAAAGCAATTTGCCTATAAGGGCTCATTTGCACCTAATTGTCGTAAAGCATGAAAAAACTGCTTGTATGCGTTTAAATAATGGTTAATATGCAGTTTGCATTTTCTTATGAGAGAATGATCCAAACCTGAATGTTATAGTGTAAATAGACTTACCTTCATGAAATAAAGCAATTTTGCCTATATGGACTCATTTGCCCCTAATTGTCATAAAGCATGTAAAAACTGCTTGTATGCGTTAAAATAATGGTTAATATGCAGTTTGCATTTTCTTATGAGAGAATGATCCAAACCTGAATGTTATAGTGTAAATAGATTTACCTTCATGAAATAAAGCAATTTTGCCTATAAGGACTCATTTGCCCCTAATTGTCATAAAGCATGTAAAAACTGCTTGTATGCGTTAAAATAATGGTTAATATGCAGTTTGCATTTTCTTATGAGAGAATGATAAAAACCTGAATGTAATAGTTTAAGTAGACTTACCTTTGTAAAATAAAGCAACTTTGCCTATAAGGACTCATTTGCACCTAATTGTCGTAAAGCATGTAAAATCTGCTTGTCAGCGTTAAAATAATGGTTAATATGCAGTTTGCATTTTTTTATGAGAGAATGATCCAAACCTGAATGTTATAGTGTAAATAGACTTACCTTCATGAAAAAAAGCAATTTTGCCTATAATGACTCATTTGCCCCTAATTGTCATAAAGCATGTAAAAACTGCCTGTATGCGTTAAAATAATGGTTAATATGCAGTTTGCATTTTCTTATGAGAGAATGATCCAAACCTGAATGTTATAGTAAAAATAGACTAACCTTTGTAAAATAAAGCAATTTTGCCTATAAGGACTCATTTGCACCTAATTGTCATAAAGCATGTAAAAACAGCTTGTATGCGTTAAAATAATAGTTAATATGCAGCTTGCATTTTCTTATGAGAGATTGATCCAAACCTGAATGTTATAGTGTAAATAGACTTACCTTTGTAAAATAAAGTAATTTTGCCTATAAGGACTCATTTGCCCGCAATTGTCGTGAAGCATGTAAAAACTGCTTGTCTGCGTTAAAATATTGGTTAATATGCAGTTTGCATTTTCTTATGAAAGAATGATCCAAACCTGAATGTTATAGTGTAAATAGACTTACCTTTGTAAAATAAAGCAATTTTGCCTATAAGGGCTCATTTGCACGCAATTGTCGTGAAGCATGTAAAAACTGCTTGTCTGCGTGGAAATGATAGTAAATATGCAGTTTGCATTTTCTTATGAGAGAATGATCCAAACCTGAATGTTATAGTGTAAATAGACTAACCTTTGTAAAATAAAGCAATTTTGCCTATAAGGACTCATTTGCACCTAATTGTCATAAAGCATGTAAAAACAGCTTGTATGCGTTAAAATAATTGTTAATATGCAGTTTGCATTTTCTTATGAGAGATTGACCAAACCTGAAAGTTATAGTGTAAGTAAACTAACCTTTGTGAAATAAAGCAATTTTGCCTATAAGGGCTCATTTGCACCTAATTGTCGTAAAGCATGTAAAAACTGCTTGTATGCGTTTAAATAATGGTTAATATGCAGTTTGCATTCTCTTATGAGAGAATGATCCAAACCTTAATGGTATAGTGTAAATAGACTTACCTTCATGAAATAAAGCAATTTTGCCTATAAGGACTCATTTGCCCCTAATTGTCATAAAGCATGTAAAAACTGCTTGTATGCGTTAAAAGAATAGTTAATATGCAGCTTGCATTTTCTTATGAGAGGATGATCCAAACCTGATTGTTATAGTGTAAATAGACTTACCTTCATGAAATAAAGCAATTTTGCCTATAAGGACTCATTTGACCCTAATTGTCATAAAGCATGTAAAAACTGCTTGTCTGCGTTAAAAGAATGGTTAATATGCAGTTTGCATTTTCTTATGAGAGAATGATCCAAACCTGAATGTTATAGTGTAAATAGACTTACCTTCATGAAATAAAGCAATTTTGCCTATAAAGACTCATTTGCACCTAATTGTCATAAAGCATGTAAAAACTGCTTGTATGCGTTAAAATGATAGTAAATATGCAGTTTGCATTTTCTTATGAGAGAATGATCCAAACCTGAATGTATAGTGTAAATAGACTTACCCTCATGAAATAAAGCAATTTTGCCTATAAGGACTAATTTGCACCTAATTGTCGTAAAGCATGTAAAAACTGATTGTCTGCGTTAAAGTAATAGGAAATGTGCAGTTTGCATTTTCTTATAAGAGAATGATCCAAACCTGAATATATAGTGTAAATAGGCTTGCCTTTGTAAAATAAAGCAATTTTGCCTATAAGGACTCATTTGCACCTAATTGTCATAAAGCATGTAAAAACAGCTTGTATGCGTTAAAATAATAGTTAATATGCAGTTTGCATTTTCTTATGAGAGATTGATCCAAACTTGAATGTTATAGTGTAGGTAAATTTACCTTTGTGAAATAAAGCAATTTTGCCTATAAGGGCTCATTTGCACCTAATTGTCGTAAAGCATGAAAAAACTGCTTGTATGCGTTTAAATAATGGTTAATATGCAGTTTGCATTTTCTTATGAGAGAATGATCCAAACCTGAATGTTAGTGTAAATAGACTTACCTTCATGAAATAAAGCAATTTTGCCTATAAGGACTCATTTGCCCCTAATTGTCATAAAGCATGTAAAAACTGCTTGTATGCGTTAAAATAATGGTTAATATGCAGTTTGCATTTTCTTATGAGAGAATGATCCAAACCTGAATGTTATAGTGTAAGTAGACTTACCTTCATGAAATAAAGCAATTTTGCCTATAAAGACTCATTTGCACCTAATTGTCATAAAGCATGTAAAAACTGCTTGTATGCGTTAAAATGATAGTAAATATGCAGTTTGCATTTTCTTATGAGAGAATGATCCAAACCTGAATGTATAGTGTAAATAGACTTACCCTCATGAAATAAAGCAATTTTGCCTATAAGGACTCATTTGCACCTAATTGTCATAAAGCTTGTAAAAACTGATTGTCTGCGTTAAAGTAATAGGAAATCAGCAGTTTGCATTTTCTTATAAGAGAATGATCCAAACCTGAATATATAGTGTAAATAGACTTGCCTTTGTAAAATAAAGCAATTTTGCCTATAAGGACTCATTTGCACCTAATTGTCATAAAGCATGTAAAACAGCTTCTATGCGTTAAAATAATAGTTAATATGCAGTTTGCATTTTCTTATGAGAGATTGATCCAAACCTGAATGTTATAGTGTAAATAGACTTACCTTCATGAAATAAAGCAATTTTGCCTATATGGACTCATTTGCCCCTAATTGTCATAAAGCATGTAAAAACTGCTTGTATGCGTTAAAATAATGGTTAATATGCAGTTTGCATTTTCTTATGAGAGAATGATCCAAACCTGAATGTTATAGTGTAAATAGACTTACCTTCATGAAATAAAGCAATTTTGCCTATATGGACTCATTTGCCCCTAATTGTCATAAAGCATGTAAAAACTGCTTGTATGCGTTAAAATAATGGTTAATATGCAGTTTGCATTTTCTTATGAGAGAATGATCCAAACCTGAATGTTATAGTGTAAATAGACTTACCTTCATGAAATAAAGCAATTTTGCCTATAAGGACTCATTTGCCCCTAATTGTCATAAAGCATGTAAAAACTGCTTGTATGCGTTAAAATAATGGTTAATATGCAGTTTGCATTTTCTTATGAGAGAATGATCCAAACCTGAATGTAATAGTTTAAGTAGACTTACCTTTGTAAAATAAAGCAACTTTGCCTATAAGGACTCATTTGCACCTAATTGTCGTAAAGCATGTAAAATCTGCTTGTCAGCGTTAAAATAATGGTTAATATGCAGTTTGCATTTTTTTATGAGAGAATGATCCAAACCTGAATGTTATAGTGTAAAAAATTATACCTTCATGAAATAAAGCAATTTTGCCTATAAGGACTTATTTGCACCTAATTGTCGTGAAGCATGTAAAAACTGCTTGTCAGCGTTAAAATAATGGTTAATATGCAGTTTGCATTTTCTTATGAGAGAATGATCTAAACCTGAATGTTATAGTGTAAGTAGACTTACCTTCATAAAATAAAGCAATTTTGCCTATAAGGACACATTTGCACCTAATTGTCATAAAGCATGTAAATACTTCTTGTCTGCGTGAAAATAATAGGAAATGATCAGTTTGCATTATCTTTTGAGAAAATGATCCAAACCTGAATTTTATAGTGTAAATAGACTTACCTTTGTAAAATAAAGCAATTTTGCCTATAAGGACTCATTTGCACGCAATTGTCGTGAAGCATGTAAAAACTGCTTGTCTGCGTTAAAATAATGGTTTATTTTGCAGTTTGCATTTTCTTATAAGAGAAAGATCCAAACCTGAATGTTATAGTGTAAATAGACTGACCTTTGTAAAATAAAGCAATTTTGCCTATAAGGACTTATTAGCACGCAATTGTCGTGAACATGTAAAAACTGCTTGTCTGCGTGAAAATGATAGTAAATATGCAGTTTGCATTTTCTTATGAGAGAATGATCCAAACCTGAATGTTATAGTGTAAATAGACTTACCTTCATGAAATAAAGCAATTTTGCCTATAAGGACTCATTTGCCCCTAATTGTCATAAAGCATGTAAAAACTGCCTGTATGCGTTAAAATAATGGTTAATATGCAGTTTGCATTTTCTTATGAGAGAATGATCCAAACCTGAATGTTATAGTAAAAATAGACTTACCTTTGTAAAATAAAGCAATTTTGCCTATAAGGACTCATTTGCACCTAATTGTCATAAAGCATGTAAAAACAGCTTGTATGCGTTAAAATAATAGTTAATATGCAGCTTGCATTTTCTTATGAGAGATTGATCCAAACCTGAATGTTATAGTGTAAATAGACTTACCTTTGTAAAATAAAGCAATTTTGCCTATAAGGACTCATTTGCACGCAATTGTCGTGAAGCATGTAAAAACTGCTTGTCTGCGTTAAAATATTGGTTAATATGCAGTTTGCATTTTCTTATGAGAGAATGATCCAAACCTGAATGTTATAGTGTAAATAGACTTTCCTTTGTAAAATAAAGCAATTTTGCCTATAAGGACTCATTTGCACGCAATTGTCGTGAAGCATGTAAAAACTGCTTGTCTGCGTGGAAATGATAGTAAATATGCAGTTTGCATTTTCTTATGAGAGCATGATCCAAACCTGAATGTTATAGTGTAAATAGACTTACCCTCATGAAATAAAGCAAATTATTTTGCCTATAAAGACTCATTTGCACCTAATTGTCGTAAAGCATGTAAAAACTGCTTGTCTGCGTTTAAATAATGGTTAATATGCAGTTTGAATTTTCTTATGAGAGAATGATCCAAACCTGAATGTTATAGTGTAAATAGACTTACCTTCATGAAATAAAGCAATTTTGTCTATAAGGACTCATTTGCCCCTAATTGTCATAAAGCATGTAAAAACTGCTTGTATGCGTTAAAATAATGGTTAATATGCAGTTTGCATTTTCTTATGAGAGAATGATCCAAACCTGAATGTTATAGTGTAAATAGACTTACCTTTGTAAAATAAAGCAATTTTGCCTATAAGGACTCATTTGCCCCTAATTGTCATAAAGCATGTAAAAACTGCTTGTATGCGTTAAAATAATGGTTAATATGCAGTTTGCATTTTCTTATGAGAGAATGATCCAAACCTGAATGTTATAGTGTAAATAGACTTACCTTCATGAAAAAAAGCAATTTTGCCTATATGGACTCATTTGCCCCTAATTGTCATAAAGCATGTAAAAACTGCTTGTATGCGTTAAAATAATGGTTAATATGCAGTTTGCATTTTCTTATGAGAGAATGATCCAAACCTGAATGTTATAGTGTAAATAGATTTACCTTCATGAAATAAAGCAATTTTGCCTATAAGGACTCATTTGCCCCTAATTGTCATAAAGCATGTAAAAACTGCTTGTATGCGTTAAAATAATGGTTAATATGCAGTTTGCATTTTCTTATGAGAGAATGATAAAAACCTGAATGTAATAGTTTAAGTAGACTTACCTTTGTAAAATAAAGCAACTTTGCCTATAAGGACTCATTTGCACCTAATTGTCGTAAAGCATGTAAAATCTGCTTGTCAGCGTTAAAATAATGGTTAATATGCAGTTTGCATTTTTTTATGAGAGAATGATCCAAACCTGAATGTTATAGTGTAAATAGACTTACCTTCATGAAAAAAAGCAATTTTGCCTATAATGACTCATTTGCCCCTAATTGTCATAAAGCATGTAAAAACTGCCTGTATGCGTTAAAATAATGGTTAATATGCAGTTTGCATTTTCTTATGAGAGAATGATCCAAACCTGAATGTTATAGTAAAAATAGACTAACCTTTGTAAAATAAGGCAATTTTGCCTATAAGGACTCATTTGCACCTAATTGTCATAAAGCATGTAAAAACAGCTTGTATGCGTTAAAATAATAGTTAATATGCAGCTTGCATTTTCTTATGAGAGATTGATCCAAACCTGAATGTTATAGTGTAAATAGACTTACCTTTGTAAAATAAAGTAATTTTGCCTATAAGGACTCATTTGCCCGCAATTGTCGTGAAGCATGTAAAAACTGCTTGTCTGCGTTAAAATATTGGTTAATATGCAGTTTGCATTTTCTTATGAAAGAATGATCCAAACCTGAATGTTATAGTGTAAATAGACTTACCTTTGTAAAATAAAGCAATTTTGCCTATAAGGGCTCATTTGCACGCAATTGTCGTGAAGCATGTAAAAACTGCTTGTCTGCGTGGAAATGATAGTAAATATGCAGTTTGCATTTTCTTATGAGAGAATGATCCAAACCTGAATGTTATAGTGTAAATAGACTAACCTTTGTAAAATAAAGCAATTTTGCCTATAAGGACTCATTTGCACCTAATTGTCATAAAGCATGTAAAAACAGCTTGTATGCGTTAAAATAATTGTTAATATGCAGTTTGCATTTTCTTATGAGAGATTGACCAAACCTGAAAGTTATAGTGTAAGTAAACTAACCTTTGTGAAATAAAGCAATTTTGCCTATAAGGGCTCATTTGCACCTAATTGTCGTAAAGCATGTAAAAACTGCTTGTATGCGTTTAAATAATGGTTAATATGCAGTTTGCATTCTCTTATGAGAGAATGATCCAAACCTTAATGGTATAGTGTAAATAGACTTACCTTCATGAAATAAAGCAATTTTGCCTATAAGGACTCATTTGCCCCTAATTGTCATAAAGCATGTAAAAACTGCTTGTATGCGTTAAAAGAATAGTTAATATGCAGCTTGCATTTTCTTATGAGAGGATGATCCAAACCTGATTGTTATAGTGTAAATAGACTTACCTTCATGAAATAAAGCAATTTTGCCTATAAGGACTCATTTGACCCTAATTGTCATAAAGCATGTAAAAACTGCTTGTCTGCGTTGAAAGAATGGTTAATATGCAGTTTGCATTTTCTTATGAGAGAATGATCTAAACCTGAATGTTATAGTGTAAATAGACTTACCTTCATGAAATAAAGCAATTTTGCCTATAAAGACTCATTTGCACCTAATTGTCATAAAGCATGTAAAAACTGCTTGTATGCGTTAAAATGATAGTAAATATGCAGTTTGCATTTTCTTATGAGAGAATGATCCAAACCTGAATGTATAGTGTAAATAGACTTACCCTCATGAAATAAAGCAATTTTGCCTATAAGGACTAATTTGCACCTAATTGTCGTAAAGCATGTAAAAACTGATTGTCTGCGTTAAAGTAATAGGAAATGTGCAGTTTGCATTTTCTTATAAGAGAATGATCCAAACCTGAATATATAGTGTAAATAGGCTTGCCTTTGTAAAATAAAGCAATTTTGCCTATAAGGACTCATTTGCACCTAATTGTCATAAAGCATGTAAAAACAGCTTCTATGCGTTAAAATAATAGTTAATATGCAGTTTGCATTTTCTTATGAGAGATTGATCCAAACTTGAATGTTATAGTGTAGGTAAATTTACCTTTGTGAAATAAAGCAATTTTGCCTATAAGGGCTCATTTGCACCTATTATTGTCGTAAAGCATGAAAAAACTGCTTGTATGCGTTTAAATAATGGTTAATATGCAGTTTGCATTTTCTTATGAGAGAATGATCCAAACCTGAATGTTATAGTGTAAATAGACTTACCTTCATGAAATAAAGCAATTTTGCCTATAAGGACTCATTTGCCCCTAATTGTCATAAAGCATGTAAAAACTGCTTGTATGCGTTAAAATAATGGTTAATATGCAGTTTGCATTTTCTTATGAGAGAATGATCCAAACCTGAATGTTATAGTGTAAGTAGACTTACCTTCATGAAATAAAGCAATTTTGCCTATAAAGACTCATTTGCACCTAATTGTCATAAAGCATGTAAAAACTGCTTGTATGCGTTAAAATGATAGTAAATATGCAGTTTGCATTTTCTTATGAGAGAATGATCCAAACCTGAATGTATAGTGTAAATAGACTTACCCTCATGAAATAAAGCAATTTTGCC
Source organism: Xanthostigma xanthostigma (assembly GCA_963575645.1). Classification (NCBI taxonomy): domain Eukaryota; kingdom Metazoa; phylum Arthropoda; class Insecta; order Raphidioptera; family Raphidiidae; genus Xanthostigma; species Xanthostigma xanthostigma. Next base: position 31,805,186 of record OY754470.1, on the reverse strand, counting down.
TATAAGGACTCATTTGCACCTAATTGTCATAAAGCTTGTAAAAACTGATTGTCTGCGTTAAAGTAATAGGAAATCAGCAGTTTGCATTTTCTTATAAGAGAATGATCCAAACCTGAATATATAGTGTAAATAGACTTGCCTTTGTAAAATAAAGCAATTTTGCCTATAAGGACTCATTTGCACCTAATTGTCATAAAGCATGTAAAACAGCTTCTATGCGTTAAAATAATAGTTAATATGCAGTTTGCATTTTCTTATGAGAGATTGATCCAAACCTGAATGTTATAGTGTAAATAGACTTACCTTCATGAAATAAAGCAATTTTGCCTATATGGACTCATTTGCCCCTAATTGTCATAAAGCATGTAAAAACTGCTTGTATGCGTTAAAATAATGGTTAATATGCAGTTTGCATTTTCTTATGAGAGAATGATCCAAACCTGAATGTTATAGTGTAAATAGACTTACCTTCATGAAATAAAGCAATTTTGCCTATATGGACTCATTTGCCCCTAATTGTCATAAAGCATGTAAAAACTGCTTGTATGCGTTAAAATAATGGTTAATATGCAGTTTGCATTTTCTTATGAGAGAATGATCCAAACCTGAATGTTATAGTGTAAATAGACTTACCTTCATGAAATAAAGCAATTTTGCCTATAAGGACTCATTTGCCCCTAATTGTCATAAAGCATGTAAAAACTGCTTGTATGCGTTAAAATAATGGTTAATATGCAGTTTGCATTTTCTTATGAGAGAATGATCCAAACCTGAATGTAATAGTTTAAGTAGACTTACCTTTGTAAAATAAAGCAACTTTGCCTATAAGGACTCATTTGCACCTAATTGTCGTAAAGCATGTAAAATCTGCTTGTCAGCGTTAAAATAATGGTTAATATGCAGTTTGCATTTTTTTATGAGAGAATGATCCAAACCTGAATGTTATAGTGTAAAAAATTATACCTTCATGAAATAAAGCAATTTTGCCTATAAGGACTTATTTGCACCTAATTGTCGTGAAGCATGTAAAAACTGCTTGTCAGCGTTAAAATAATGGTTAATATGCAGTTTGCATTTTCTTATGAGAGAATGATCTAAACCTGAATGTTATAGTGTAAGTAGACTTACCTTCATAAAATAAAGCAATTTTGCCTATAAGGACACATTTGCACCTAATTGTCATAAAGCATGTAAATACTTCTTGTCTGCGTGAAAATAATAGGAAATGATCAGTTTGCATTATCTTTTGAGAAAATGATCCAAACCTGAATTTTATAGCGTAAATAGACTTACCTTTGTAAAATAAAGCAATTTTGCCTATAAGGACTCATTTGCACGCAATTGTCGTGAAGCATGTAAAAACTGCTTGTCTGCGTTAAAATAATGGTTTATTTTGCAGTTTGCATTTTCTTATGAGAGAAAGATCCAAACCTGAATGTTATAGTGTAAATAGACTGACCTTTGTAAAATAAAGCAATTTTGCCTATAAGGACTTATTAGCACGCAATTGTCGTGAACATGTAAAAACTGCTTGTCTGCGTGAAAATGATAGTAAATATGCAGTTTGCATTTTCTTATGAGAGAATGATCCAAACCTGAATGTTATAGTGTAAATAGACTTACCTTCATGAAATAAAGCAATTTTGCCTATAAGGACTCATTTGCCCCTAATTGTCATAAAGCATGTAAAAACTGCCTGTATGCGTTAAAATAATGGTTAATATGCAGTTTGCATTTTCTTATGAGAGAATGATCCAAACCTGAATGTTATAGTAAAAATAGACTTACCTTTGTAAAATAAAGCAATTTTGCCTATAAGGACTCATTTGCACCTAATTGTCATAAAGCATGTAAAAACAGCTTGTATGCGTTAAAATAATAGTTAATATGCAGCTTGCATTTTCTTATGAGAGATTGATCCAAACCTGAATGTTATAGTGTAAATAGACTTACCTTTGTAAAATAAAGCAATTTTGCCTATAAGGACTCATTTGCACGCAATTGTCGTGAAGCATGTAAAAACTGCTTGTCTGCGTTAAAATATTGGTTAATATGCAGTTTGCATTTTCTTATGAGAGAATGATCCAAACCTGAATGTTATAGTGTAAATAGACTTTCCTTTGTAAAATAAAGCAATTTTGCCTATAAGGACTCATTTGCACGCAATTGTCGTGAAGCATGTAAAAACTGCTTGTCTGCGTGGAAATGATAGTAAATATGCAGTTTGCATTTTCTTATGAGAGCATGATCCAAACCTGAATGTTATAGTGTAAATAGACTTACCCTCATGAAATAAAGCAAATTATTATGCCTATAAAGACTCATTTGCACCTAATTGTCGTAAAGCATGTAAAAACTGCTTGTCTGCGTTTAAATAATGGTTAATATGCAGTTTGAATTTTCTTATGAGAGAATGATCCAAACCTGAATGTTATAGTGTAAATAGACTTACCTTCATGAAATAAAGCAATTTTGTCTATAAGGACTCATTTGCCCCTAATTGTCATAAAGCATGTAAAAACTGCTTGTATGCGTTAAAATAATGGTTAATATGCAGTTTGCATTTTCTTATGAGAGAATGATCCAAACCTGAATGTTATAGTGTAAATAGACTTACCTTTGTAAAATAAAGCAATTTTGCCTATAAGGACTCATTTGCCCCTAATTGTCATAAAGCATGTAAAAACTGCTTGTATGCGTTAAAATAATGGTTAATATGCAGTTTGCATTTTCTTATGAGAGAATGATCCAAACCTGAATGTTATAGTGTAAATAGACTTACCTTCATGAAATAAAGCAATTTTGCCTATAAGGACTGATTTGCCCCTAATTGTCATAAAGCATGTAAAAACTGCTTGTATGCGTTAAAATAATGGTTAATATGCAGTTTGCATTTTCTTATGAGAGAATGATCCAAACCTGAATGTAATAGTTTAAGTAGACTTACCTTTGTAAAATAAAGCAACTTTGCCTATAAGGACTCATTTGCACCTAATTGTCGTAAAGCATGTAAAATCTGCTTGTCAGCGTTAAAATAATGGTTAATATGCAGTTTGCATTTTTTTATGAGAGAATGATCCAAACCTGAATGTTATAGTGTAAAAAATTATACCTTCATGAAATAAAGCAATTTTGCCTATAAGGACTTATTTGCACCTAATTGTCGTGAAGCATGTAAAAACTGCTTGTCAGCGTTAAAATAATGGTTAATATGCAGTTTGCATTTTCTTATGAGAGAATGATCTAAACCTGAATGTTATAGTGTAAGTAGACTTACCTTCATAAAATAAAGCAATTTTGCCTATAAGGACACATTTGCACCTAATTGTCATAAAGCATGTAAATACTTCTTGTCTGCGTGAAAATAATAGGAAATGATCAGTTTGCATTATCTTTTGAGAAAATGATCCAAACCTGAATTTTATAGTGTAAATAGACTTACCTTTGTAAAATAAAGCAATTTTGCCTATAAGGACTCATTTGCACGCAATTGTCGTGAAGCATGTAAAAACTGCTAGTCTGCGTTAAAATAATGGTTTATTTTGCAGTTTGCATTTTCTTATGAGAGAAAGATCCAAACCTGAATGTTATAGTGTAAATAGACTGACCTTTGTAAAATAAAGCAATTTTGCCTATAAGGACTTATTAGCACGCAATTGTCGTGAACATGTAAAAACTGCTTGTCTGCGTGAAAATGATAGTAAATATGCAGTTTGCATTTTCTTATGAGAGAATGATCCAAACCTGAATGTTATAGTGTAAATAGACTTACCTTCATGAAATAAAGCAATTTTGCCTATAAGGACTCATTTGCCCCTAATTGTCATAAAGCATGTAAAAACTGCCTGTATGCGTTAAAATAATGGTTAATATGCAGTTTGCATTTTCTTATGAGAGAATGATCCAAACCTGAATGTTATAGTAAAAATAGACTTACCTTTGTAAAATAAAGCAATTTTGCCTATAAGGACTCATTTGCACCTAATTGTCATAAAGCATGTAAAAACAGCTTGTATGCGTTAAAATAATAGTTAATATGCAGCTTGCATTTTCTTATGAGAGATTGATCCAAACCTGAATGTTATAGTGTAAATAGACTTACCTTTGTAAAATAAAGCAATTTTGCCTATAAGGACTCATTTGCACGCAATTGTCGTGAAGCATGTAAAAACTGCTTGTCTGCGTTAAAATATTGGTTAATATGCAGTTTGCATTTTCTTATGAGAGAATGATCCAAACCTGAATGTTATAGTGTAAATAGACTTTCCTTTGTAAAATAAAGCAATTTTGCCTATAAGGACTCATTTGCACGCAATTGTCGTGAAGCATGTAAAAACTGCTTGTCTGCGTGGAAATAATAGTAAATATGCAGTTTGCATTTTCTTATGAGAGCATGATCCAAACCTGAATGTTATAGTGTAAATAGACTTACCCTCATGAAATAAAGCAAATTATTTTGCCTATAAAGACTCATTTGCACCTAATTGTCGTAAAGCATGTAAAAACTGCTTGTCTGCGTTTAAATAATGGTTAATATGCAGTTTGAATTTTCTTATGAGAGAATGATCCAAACCTGAATGTTATAGTGTAAATAGACTTACCCTCATGAAATAAAGCAATTTTGCCTATAAAGACTCATTTGCACCTAATTGTCGTAAAGCATGTAAAAACTGCTTGTCTGCGTTTAAATAATGGTTAATATGCAGTTTGAATTTTCTTAAGAGAGAATGATCCAAACCTGAATGTTATAGTGTAAATAGACTTACCTTCATGAAATAAAGCAATTTTGTCTATAAGGACTCATTTGCCCCTAATTGTCATAAAGCATGTAAAAACTGCTTGTATGCGTTAAAATAATGGTTAATATGCAGTTTGCATTTTCTTATGAGAGAATAATCCAAACCTGAATGTTATAGTGTAAATAGACAAACCTTTGTAAAATAAAGCAATTTTGCCTATAAGGACTCATTTGCACGCAAATGTCGTGAAGCATGTAAAAACTGCTTGTCTGCGTGGAAATGATAGCAAATATGCAGTTTGCATTTTCTTATGAGAGAATGATTTAAACCTGAATGTTATAGTGTAAATAGACTTACCCTCATGAAATAAAGCAATTTTGCCTATAAAGACTCATTTGCACCTAATTGTCGTAAAGCATGTAAAAACTGCTTGTCTGCGTTTAAATAATGGTTAATATGCAGTTTGCATTTTCTTATGAGAGAATAATCCAAACCTGAATGTTATTGTGTAAATAGACTTACCTTTGTGAAATAAAGCAATTTTGCCTTTAAGGACTCATTTGCACGCAATTGTCGTGAAGCATGTAAAAACTGCTTGTCTACGTTAAAAAAATGGTTAACATGCAGTTTGCATTTTCTTATGAGAGAATGAATCAAACCTGAATGTCATAGTGTAAATAGACTTACCTTTATGAAATAAAGCAATTTTGCCTTTAAGGACTCATTTGCCCCTAATTGTCATAAAGCATGTAAAAACTGCTTGTAGCGTTAAAATAATGGTTAATATGCAGTTTGCATTTTCTTATGAGAGAATGATCCAAACCTGAATGTTATAGTGTAAATAGACTTACCTTCATGAAATAAAGCAATTTTGCCTATAAGGACTCATTTGCCCCTAATTGTCATAGAGCATGTAAAAACTGCTTGTATGCGTTAAAATAATGGTTAATATGCAGTTTGCATTTTCTTATGAGAGAATGATCCAAACCTGAATGTTATAGTGAAAATAGACTTACCTTTGTAAAATAAAGCAATTTTGCCTATAAGAACTCATTTGCACGCAATTGTCGTGAAGCATGTAGAAACTGCTTGTCTGCGTTAAAATAATGGTTAATATGCAGTTTGCATTTTCTTATGAGAGAATGATCCAAACCTGAATGTTATAGTGTAAATAGACTTACCTTCATGAAATAAAGCAATTTTGCCTATAAGGACTCATTTGCCCCTAATTGTCATAGAGCATGTAAAAACTGCTTGTATGCGTTAAAATAATGGTTAATATGCAGTTTGCATTTTCTTATGAGAGAATGATCCAAACCTGAATGTTATAGTGAAAATAGACTTACCTTTGTAAAATAAAGCAATTTTGCCTATAAGAACTCATTTGCACACAATTGTCGTGAAGCATGTAAAAACTGCTTGTCTGCGTTAAAATAATGGTTAATATGCAGTTTGCATTTTCTTATGAGAGAATGATCCAAACCTGAATGTTATAGTGTAAATAGACTTACCCTCATGAAATAAAGCAATTTTGCCTATAAAGACTCATTTGCACCTAATTGTCGTAAAGCATGTAAAAACTGCTTGTCTGCGTTTAAATAATGATTAATATGCAGTTTGCATTTTCTTATGAGAGAATAATCCAAACTTGAATGTTATTGTGTAAATAGACTTACATTTGTGAAATAAAGCAATTTTGCCTTTAAGGACTCATTTGCACGCAATTGTCGTGAAGCATGTAAAAACTGCTTGTCTACGTTAAAAAAATGGTTAACATGCAGTTTGCATTTTCTTATGAGAGAATGAATCAAACCTGAATGTCATAGTGTAAATAGACTTACCTTCATGAAATAAAGCAATTTTGCCTTTAAGGACTCATTTGCCCCTAATTGTCATAAAGCATGTAAAAACTGCTTGTACCGTTAAAATAATGGTTAATATGCAGTTTGCATTTTCTTATGAGAGAATGATCCAAACCTGAATGTTATAGTGTAAATAGACTTACCTTCATGCAATAAAGCAATTTTGCCTATAAGGACTCATTTGCCCCTAATTGTCATAGAGCATGTAAAAACTGCTTGTATGCGTTAAAATAATGGTTAATATGCAGTTTGCATTTTCTTATGAGAGAATGATCCAAACCTGAATGTTATAGTGAAAATAGACTTACCCTCATGAAATAAAGCAATTTTGCCTATAAAGACTCATTTGCACCTAATTGTCGTAAAGCATGTAAAAACTGCTTGTCTGCGTTTAAATAATGGTTAATATGCAGTTTGAATTTTCTTATGAGAGAATGATCCAAACCTGAATGTTATAGTGTAAATAGACTTACCTTCATGAAATAAAGCAATTTTGTCTATAAGGACTCATTTGCCCCTAATTGTCATAAAGCATGTAAAAACTGCTTGTATGCGTTAAAATAATGGTTAATATGCAGTTTGCATTTTCTTATGAGAGAATGATCCAAACCTGAATGTTATAGTGTAAATAGACAAACCTTTGTAAAATAAAGCAATTTTGCCTATAAGGACTCATTTGCACGCAATTGTCGTGAAGCATGTAAAAACTGCTTGTCTGCGTGGAAATGATAGCAAATATGCAGTTTGCATTTTCTTATGAGAGAATGATCCAAACCTGAATGTTATAGTGTAAATAGACTTACCCTCATGAAATAAAGCAATTTTGCCTATAAAGACTCATTTGCACCTAATTGTCGTAAAGCATGTAAAAACTGCTTGTCTGCGTTTAAATAATGGTTAATATGCAGTTTGCATTTTCTTATGAGAGAATAATCCAAACCTGAATGTTATTGTGTAAATAGACTTACCTTTGTGAAATAAAGCAATTTTGCCTTTAAGGACTCATTTGCACGCAATTGTCGTGAAGCATGTAAAAACTGCTTGTCTACGTTAAAAAAATGGTTAACATGCAGTTTGCATTTTCTTATGAGAGAATGAATCAAACCTGAATGTCATAGTGTAAATATAGACTTACCTTCATGAAATAAAGCAATTTTGCCTTTAAGGACTCATTTGCCCCTAATTGTCATAAAGCATGTAAAAACTGCTTGTAGCGTTAAAATAATGGTTAATATGCAGTTTGCATTTTCTTATGAGAGAATGATCTAAACCTGAATGTTATAGTGTAAATAGACTTACCTTCATGAAATAAAGCAATTTTGCTATAAGGACTCATTTGCCCCTTATTGTCATAGAGCATGTAAAAACTGCTTGTATGCGTTAAAATAATGGTTAATATGCAGTTTGCATTTTCTTATGAGAGAATGATCCAAACCTGAATGTTATAGTGAAAATAGACTTACCTTTGTAAAATAAAGCAATTTTGCCTATAAGAACTCATTTGCACGCAATTGTCGTGAAGCATGCAAAAACTGCTTGTCTGCGTTAAAATAATGGTTAATATGCAGTTTGCATTTTCTTATGAGAGAATGATCCAAACCTGAATGTTATAGTGTAAAATAGACTTACCTTCATGAAATAAAGCAATTTTGTCTATAAGGACCCATTTGCCCCTAATTGTCATAAAGCATGTAAAAACTGCTTGTATGCGTTAAAATAATGGTTAATATGCAGTTTGCATTTTCTTATGAGAGAATGATCCAAACCTGAATGTTATAGTGTAAATAGACAAACCTTTGTAAAATAAAGCAATTTTGCCTATAAGGACTCATTTGCACGCAATTGTCGTGAAGCATGTAAAAACTGCTTGTCTGCGTGGAAATGATAGCAAATATGCAGTTTGCATTTTCTTATGAGAGAATGATCCAAACCTGAATGTTATAGTGTAAATAGACTTACCCTCATGAAATAAAGCAATTTTGCCTATAAAGACTCATTTGCATCTAATTGTCGTAAAGCATGTAAAAACTGCTTGTCTGCGTTTAAATAATGGTTAATATGCAGTTTGCATTTTCTTATGAGAGAATAATCCAAACTTGAATGTTATTGTGTAAATAGACTTACCTTTGTGAAATAAAGCAATTTTGCCTTTAAGGACTCATTTGCACGCAATTGTCGTGAAGCATGTAAAAACTGCTTGTCTACGTTAAAAAAATGGTTAACATGCAGTTTGCATTTTCTTATGAGAGAATGAATCAAACCTGAATGTCATAGTGTAAATAGACTTACCCTCATGAAATAAAGCAATTTTGCCTATAAAGACTCATTTGCACCTAATTGTCGTAAAGCATGTAAAAACTGCTTGTCTGCGTTTAAATAATGTTTAATATGCAGTTTGAATTTTCTTATGAGAGAATGATCCAAACCTGAATGTTATAGTGTAAATAGACTTACCCTCATGAAATAAAGCAATTTTGCCTATAAAGACCCATTTGCACCTAATTGTCGTAAAGCATGTAAAAACTGCTTGTCTGCGTTTAAATAATGGTTAATATGCAGTTTGAATTTTCTTATGAGAGAATGATCCAAACCTGAATGTTATAGTGTAAATAGACTTACCTTCATGAAATAAAGCAATTTTGTCTATAAGGACTCATTTGCCCCTAATTGTCATAAAGCATGTAAAAACTGCTTGTATGCGTTAAAATAATGGTTAATATGCAGTTTGCATTTTCTTATGAGAGAATGATCCAAACCTGAATGTTATAGTGTATAATAGACTTACCTTGATGAAATAAAGCAATTTTGCCTATAAAGACTAATTTGCACCTAATTGTCATAAAGCATGTAAAAACTGCTTGTATGCGTTAAAATGATAGTAAATATGCAGTTTGCATTTTCTTATGAGAGAATGATCCAAACCTGAATGTTATAGTGTAAATAGTCTTACCCTCATGAAATAAAGCATTTTTGCCTATAAGGACTCATTTGCACCTAATTGTCATAAAGCTTGTAAAAACTGCTTGTATGCGTTAAAATAATAGTTAATATGCAGTTTGCATTTTTTTATGAGAGAATGATCTAAACCTGAATGTTATAGTGTAAATAGATTTACCTTCATGAATTAAAGCAATTTTGCCTATAAGGACTAATTTGCACCTAATTGTCGTAAAGTATGTAAAAACTCATTGTCTGCGTTAAAACAATAGGAAATGTGCAGTTTGCATTTTCTTATAAGAGAATGATCCAAACCTAAATATATAGTGTAAATAGACTTGCCTTTGTAAAATAAAGCAATTTTGCCTATAAGGACTCATTTGCACCTAATTGTCATAAAGCATGTAAAAACAGCTTGTATGCGTTAAAATAATAGTTAATATGCAGTTTGCATTTTCTTATGAGAGATTGATCCAAACCTGAAAGTTATAGTGTAAGTAAACTAACCTTTGTGAAATAAAGCAATTTTGCCTATAAGGGCTCATTTGCACCTAATTGTCGTAAAGCATGTAAAAACTGCTTGTATGCGTTTAAATAATGGTTAATATGCAGTTTGCATTCTCTTATGAGAGAATGATCCAAACCTTAATGGTATAGTGTAAATAGACTTACCTTCATGAAATAAAGCAATTTTGCCTATAAGGACTCATTTGCCCCTAATTGTCATAAAGCATGTAAAAACTGCTTGTCTGCGTTAAAAGAATGGTTAATATGCAGCTTGCATTTTCTTATGAGAGGATGATCCAAACCTGATTGTTATAGTGTAAATAGACTTACCTTCATGAAATAAAGCAATTTTGCCTATAAGGACTCATTTGACCCTAATTGTCATAAAGCATGTAAAAACTGCTTGTTTGCGTTAAAAGAATGGTTAATATGCAGTTTGCATTTTCTTATGAGAGAATGATCCAAACCTGAATGTTATAGTGTAAATAGACTTACCTTCATGAAATAAAGCAATTTTGCCTATAAAGACTCATTTGCACCTAATTGTCATAAAGCATGTAAAAACTGCTTGTATGCGTTAAAATGATAGTAAATATGCAGTTTGCATTTTCTTATGAGAGAATGATCCAAACCTGAATGTATAGTGTAAATAGACTTACCCTCATGAAATAAAGCAATTTTGCCTATAAGGACTAATTTGCACCTAATTGTCGTAAAGCATGTAAAAACTGATTGTCTGCGTTAAAGTAATAGGAAATGTGCAGTTTGCATTTTCTTATAAGAGAATGATCCAAACCTGAATATATAGTGTAAATAGGCTTGCCTTTGTAAAATAAAGCAATTTTGCCTATAAGGACTCATTTGCACCTAATTGTCATAAAGCATGTAAAAACAGCTTCTATGCGTTAAAATAATAGTTAATATGCAGTTTGCATTTTCTTATGAGAGATTGATCCAAACTTGAATGTTATAGTGTAGGTAAATTTACCTATGTGAAATAAAGCAATTTTGCCTATAAGGGCTCATTTGCACCTAATTGTCGTAAAGCATGAAAAAACTGCTTGTATGCGTTTAAATAATGGTTAATATGCAGTTTGCATTTTCTTATGAGAGAATGATCCAAACCTGAATGTTATAGTGTAAATAGACTTACCTTCATGAAATAAAGCAATTTTGCCTATAAGGAATCATTTGCCCCTAATTGTCATAAAGCATGTAAAAACTGCTTGTATGCGTTAAAATAATGGTTAATATGCAGTTTGCATTTTCTTATGAGAGAATGATCCAAACCTGAATGTTATAGTGTAAGTAGACTTACCTTCATGAAATAAAGCAATTTTGCCTATAAAGACTCATTTGCACCTAATTGTCATAAAGCATGTAAAAACTTCTTGTATGCGTTAAAATGATAGTAAATATGCAGTTTGCATTTTCTTATGAGAGAATGATCCAAACCTGAATGTATAGTGTAAATAGACTTACCCTTATGAAATAAAGCAATTTTGCCTATAAGGACTCATTTGCACCTAATTGTCATAAAGCTTGTAAAAACTGCTTGTATGCGTTAAAATAATAGTTAATATGCAGTTTGCATTTTTTTATGAGAGAATGATCTAAACCTGAATGTTATAGTGTAAATAGACTTACCTTCATGAAATAAAGCAATTTTGCCAATAAGGACTAATTTGCACCTAATTGTCGTAAAGCATGTAAAAACTGATTGTCTGCGTTAAAGTAATAGGAAATGTGCAGTTTGCATTTTCTTATAAGAGAATGATCCAAACCTGAATATATAGTGTAAATAGACTTGCCTTTGTAAAATAAAGCAATTTTGCCTATAAGGACTTATTTGCACCTAATTGTCATAAAGCATGTAAAAACAGCTTCTATGCGTTAAAATAATAGTTAATATGCAGTTTGCATTTTCTTATGAGAGATTGATCCAAACCTGAATGTTATAGTGTAGGTAAATTAACCTTTTTGAAATAAAGCAATTTTGCCTATAAGGGCTCATTTGCACCTAATTGTTGTAAAGCATGAAAAAACTGCTTGTATGCGTTTAAATAATGGTTAATATGCAGTTTGCATTTTCTTATGAGAGAATGATCCAAACCTGAATGTTATAGTGTAAATAGACTTACCTTCATGAAATAAAGCAATTTTGCCTATATGGACTCATTTGCCCCCAATTGTCATAAAGCATGTAAAAACTGCTTGTATGCGTTAAAATAATGGTTAATATGCAGTTTGCATTTTCTTATGAGAGAATGATCCAAACCTGAATGTTATAGTGTAAATAGACTTACCTTCATGAAATAAAGCAATTTTGCCTATAAGGACTCATTTGCCCCTAATTGTCATAAAGCATGTAAAAACTGCTTGTATGCGTTAAAATAATGGTTAATATGCAGTTTGCATTTTCTTATGAGAGAATGATCCAAACCTGAATGTAATAGTTTAAGTAGACTTACCTTTGTAAAATAAAGCAACTTTGCCTATAAGGACTCATTTGCACCTAATTGTCGTAAAGCATGTAAAATCTGCTTGTCAGCGTTAAAATAATGGTTAATATGCAGTTTGCATTTTTTTATGAGAGAATGATCCAAACCTGAATGTCATAGTGTAAAAAATTATACCTTCATGAAATAAAGCAATTTTGCCTATAAGGACTTATTTGCACCTAATTGTCGTGAAGCATGTAAAAACTGCTTGTCAGCGTTAAAATAATGGTTAATATGCAGTTTGCATTTTCTTATGAGAGAATGATCTAAACCTGAATGTTATAGTGTAAGTAGACTTACCTTCATAAAAAAAAGCAATTTTGCCTATAAGGACACATTTGCACCTAATTGTCATAAAGCATGTAAATACTTCTTGTCTGCGTGAAAATAATAGGAAATGATCAGTTTGCATTATCTTTTGAGAAAATGATCCAAACCTGAATTTTATAGTGTAAATAGACTTACCTTTGTAAAATAAAGCAATTTTGCCTATAAGGACTCATTTGCACGCAATTGTCGTGAAGCATGTAAAAACTGCTCGTCTGCGTTAAAATAATGGTTAATATGCAGTTTGCATTTTCTTATGAGAGAAAGATCCAAACCTGAATGTTATAGTGTAAATAGACTGACCTTTGAAAAATAAAGCAATTTTTCCTATAAGGACTTATTAGCACGCAATTGTCGTGAACATGTAAAAACTGCTTGTCTGCGTGAAAATGATAGTAAATATGCAGTTTGCATTTTCTTATGAGAGAATGATCCAAACCTGAATGTTATAGTGTAAATAGACTTACCTTCATGAAATAAAGCAATTTTGCCTATAAGGACTCATTTGCCCCTAATTGTCATAAAGCATGTAAAAACTGCCTGTATGCGTTAAAATAATGGTTAATATGCAGTTTGCATTTTCTTATGAGAGAATGATCCAAACCTGAATGTTATAGTGTAAATAGACAAACCTTTGTAAAATAAAGCAATTTTGCCTATAAGGACTCATTTGCACGCAATTGTCGTGAAGCATGTAAAAACTGCTTGTCTGCGTGGAAATGATAGCAAATATGCAGTTTGCATTTTCTTATGAGAGAATGATCCAAACCTGAATGTTATAGTGTAAATAGACTTACCCTCATGAAATAAAGCAATTTTGCCTATAAAAACTCATTTGCACCTAATTGTCGTAAAGCATGTAAAAACTGCTTGTCTGCGTTTAAATAATGGTTAATATGCAGTTTGCATTTTCTTATGAGAGAATAATCCAAACCTGAATGTTATTGTGTAAATAGACTTACCTTTGTGAAATAAAGCAATTTTGCCTTTAAGGACTCATTTGCACGCAATTGTCGTGAAGCATGTAAAAACTGCTTGTCTACGTTAAAAAAATGGTTAACATGCAGTTTGCATTTTCTTATGAGAGAATGAATCAAACCTGAATGTTATAGTGTAAGTAGACTTACCTTCATAAAAAAAAGCAATTTTGCCTATAAGGACACATTTGCACCTAATTGTCATAAAGCATGTAAATACTTCTTGTCTGCGTGAAAATAATAGGAAATGATCAGTTTGCATTATCTTTTGAGAAAATGATCCAAACCTGAATTTTATAGTGTAAATAGACTTACCTTTGTAAAATAAAGCAATTTTGCCTATAAGGACTCATTTGCACGCAATTGTCGTGAAGCATGTAAAAACTGCTCGTCTGCGTTAAAATAATGGTTAATATGCAGTTTGCATTTTCTTATGAGAGAAAGATCCAAACCTGAATGTTATAGTGTAAATAGACTGACCTTTGAAAAATAAAGCAATTTTTCCTATAAGGACTTATTAGCACGCAATTGTCGTGAACATGTAAAAACTGCTTGTCTGCGTGAAAATGATAGTAAATATGCAGTTTGCATTTTCTTATGAGAGAATGATCCAAACCTGAATGTTATAGTGTAAATAGACTTACCTTCATGAAATAAAGCAATTTTGCCTATAAGGACTCATTTGCCCCTAATTGTCATAAAGCATGTAAAAACTGCCTGTATGCGTTAAAATAATGGTTAATATGCAGTTTGCATTTTCTTATGAGAGAATGATCCAAACCTGAATGTTATAGTGTAAATAGACAAACCTTTGTAAAATAAAGCAATTTTGCCTATAAGGACTCATTTGCACGCAATTGTCGTGAAGCATGTAAAAACTGCTTGTCTGCGTGGAAATGATAGCAAATATGCAGTTTGCATTTTCTTATGAGAGAATGATCCAAACCTGAATGTTATAGTGTAAATAGACTTACCCTCATGAAATAAAGCAATTTTGCCTATAAAAACTCATTTGCACCTAATTGTCGTAAAGCATGTAAAAACTGCTTGTCTGCGTTTAAATAATGGTTAATATGCAGTTTGCATTTTCTTATGAGAGAATAATCCAAACCTGAATGTTATTGTGTAAATAGACTTACCTTTGTGAAATAAAGCAATTTTGCCTTTAAGGACTCATTTGCACGCAATTGTCGTGAAGCATGTAAAAACTGCTTGTCTACGTTAAAAAAATGGTTAACATGCAGTTTGCATTTTCTTATGAGAGAATGAATCAAACCTGAATGTCATAGTGTAAATATAGACTTACCTTCATGAAATAAAGCAATTTTGCTATAAGGACTCATTTGCCCCTAATTGTCATAGAGCATGTAAAAACTGCTTGTATGCGTTAAAATAATGGTTAATATGCAGTTTGCATTTTCTTATGAGAGAATGATCCAAACCTGAATGTTATAGTGAAAATAGACTTACCTTTGTAAAATAAAGCAATTTTGCCTATAAGAACTCATTTGCACGCAATTGTCGTGAAGCATGCAAAAACTGCTTGTCTGCGTTAAAATAATGGTTAATATGCAGTTTGCATTTTCTTATGAGAGAATGATCCAAACCTGAATGTTATAGTGTAAAATAGACTTACCTTCATGAAATAAAGCAATTTTGTCTATAAGGACCCATTTGATCCTAATTGTCATAAAGCATGTAAAAACTGCTTGTATGCGTTAAAATAATGGTTAATATGCAGTTTGCATTTTCTTATGAGAGAATGATCCAAACCTGAATGTTATAGTGTAAATAGACAAACCTTTGTAAAATAAAGCAATTTTGCCTATAAGGACTCATTTGCACGCAATTGTCGTGAAGCATGTAAAAACTGCTTGTCTGCGTGGAAATGATAGCAAATATGCAGTTTGCATTTTCTTATGAGAGAATGATCCAAACCTGAATGTTATAGTGTAAATAGACTTACCCTCATGAAATAAAGCAATTTTGCCTATAAAGACTCATTTGCACCTAATTGTCGTAAAGCATGTAAAAACTGCTTGTCTGCGTTTAAATAATGGTTAATATGCAGTTTGCATTTTCTTATGAGAGAATAATCCAAACTTGAATGTTATTGTGTAAATAGACTTACCTTTGTGAAATAAAGCAATTTTGCCTTTAAGGACTCATTTGCACGCAATTGTCGTGAAGCATGTAAAAACTGCTTGTCTACGTTAAAAAAATGGTTAACATGCAGTTTGCATTTTCTTATGAGAGAATGAATCAAACCTGAATGTCATAGTGTAAATAGACTTACCTTCATGAAATAAAGCAATTTTGCCTTTAAGGACTCATTTGCCCCTAATTGTCATAAAGCATGTAAAAACTGCTTGTACCGTTAAAATAATGGTTAATATGCAGTTTGCATTTTCTTATGAGAGAATGATCCAAACCTGAATGTTATAGTGTAAATAGACTTACCTTCATGCAATAAAGCAATTTTGCCTATAAGGACTCATTTGCCCCTAATTGTCATAGAGCATGTAAAAACTGCTTGTATGCGTTAAAATAATGGTTAATATGCAGTTTGCATTTTCTTATGAGAGAATGATCCAAACCTGAATGTTATAGTGAAAATAGACTTACCCTCATGAAATAAAGCAATTTTGCCTATAAAGACTCATTTGCACCTAATTGTCGTAAAGCATGTAAAAACTGCTTGTCTGCGTTTAAATAATGGTTAATATGCAGTTTGAATTTTCTTATGAGAGAATGATCCAAACCTGAATGTTATAGTGTAAATAGACTTACCCTCATGAAATAAAGCAATTTTGCCTATAAAGACTCATTTGCACCTAATTGTCGTAAAGCATGTAAAAACTGCTTGTCTGCGTTTAAATAATGGTTAATATGCAGTTTGAATTTTCTTATGAGAGAATGATCCAAACCTGAATGTTTCAGTGTAAATAGACTTACCTTCATGAAATAAAGCAATTTTGTCTATAAGGACTCATTTGCCCCTAATTGTCATAAAGCATGTAAAAACTGCTTGTATGCGTTAAAATAATGGTTAATATGCAGTTTGCATTTTCTTATGAGAGAATGATCCAAACCTGAATGTTATAGTGTAAAATAGACTTACCTTGATGAAATAAAGCAATTTTGCCTATAAAGACTAATTTGCACCTAATTGTCATAAAGCATGTAAAAACTGCTTGTATGCGTTAAAATGATAGTAAATATGCAGTTTGCATTTTCTTATGAGAGAATGATCCAAACCTGAATGTTATAGTGTAAATAGTCTTACCCTCATGAAATAAAGCATTTTTGCCTATAAGGACTCATTTGCACCTAATTGTCATAAAGCTTGTAAAAACTGCTTGTATGCGTTAAAATAATAGTTAATATGCAGTTTGCATTTTTTTATGAGAGAATGATCCAAACCTGAATGTTATAGTGTAAATAGATTTACTTTCATGAATTAAAGCAATTTTGCCTATAAGGACTAATTTGCATCTAATTGTCGTAAAGTATGTAAAAACTTATTGTCTGCGTTAAAACAATAGGAAATGTGCAGTTTGCATTTTCTTATAAGAGAATGATCCAAACCTAAATATATAGTGTAAATAGACTTGCCTTTGTAAAATAAAGCAATTTTGCCTATAAGGACTCATTTGCACCTAATTGTCATAAAGCATGTAAAAACAGCTTGTATGCGTTAAAATAATAGTTAATATGCAGTTTGCATTTTCTTATGAGAGATTGATCCAAACCTGAAAGTTATAGTGTAAGTAAACTAACCTTTGTGAAATAAATCAATTTTGCCTATAAGGACTCATTTGCCCCTAATTGTCATAAAGCATGTAAAAACTGCTTGTATGCGTTAAAAGAATAGTTAATATGCAGCTTGCATTTTCTTATGAGAGGATGATCCAAACCTGATTGTTATAGTGTAAATAGACTTACCTTCATGAAATAAAGCAATTTTGCCTATAAGGACTCATTTGACCCTAATTGTCATAAAGCATGTAAAAACTGCTTGTCTGCGTTAAAAGAATGGTTAATATGCCGTTTGCATTTTCTTATGAGAGAATGATCCAACCCTGAATGTTATAGTGTAAATAGACTTACCTTCATGAAATAAAGCAATTTTGCCTATAAAGACTCATTTGCACCTAATTGTCATAAAGCATGTAAAAACTGCTTGTATGCGTTAAAATGATAGTAAATATGCAGTTTGCATTTTCTTATGAGAGAATGATCCAAACCTGAATGTATAGTGTAAATAGACTTACCCTCATGAAATAAAGCAATTTTGCCTATAAGGACTAATTTGCACCTAATTGTCGTAAAGCATGTAAAAACTGATTGTCTGCGTTAAAGTAATAGGAAATGTGCAGTTTGCATTTTCTTATAAGAGAATGATCCAAACCTGAATATATAGTGTAAATAGGCTTGCCTTTGTAAAATAAAGCAATTTTGCCTATAAGGACTCATTTGCACCTAATTGTCATAAAGCATGTAAAAACAGCTTCTATGCGTTAAAATAATAGTTAATATGCAGTTTGCATTTTATTATGAGAGATTGATCCAAACTTGAATGTTATAGTGTAGGTAAATTTACCTTTGTGAAATAAAGCAATTTTGCCTATAAGGGCTCATTTGCACCTAATTGTCGTAAAGCATGAAAAAACTGCTTGTATGCGTTTAAATAATGGTTAATATGCAGTTTGCATTTTCTTATGAGAGAATGATCCAAACCTGAATGTTATAGTGTAAATAGACTTACCTTCATGAAATAAAGCAATTTTGCCTATAAGGACTCATTTGCCCCTAATTGTCATAAAGCATGTAAGAACTGCTTGTATGCGTTAAAATAATGGTTAATATGCAGTTTGCATTTTCTTATGAGAGAATGATCCAAACCTAAATGTTATAGTGTAAGTAGACTTACCTTCATGAAATAAAGCAATTTTGCCTATAAAGACTCATTTGCACCTAATTGTCATAAAGCATGTAAAAACTGCTTGTATGCGTTAAAATGATAGTAAATATGCAGTTTGCATTTTCTTATGAGAGAATGATCCAAACCTGAATGTATAGTGTAAATAGACTTACCCTCATGAAATAAAGCAATTTTGCCTATAAGGACTCATTTGCACCTAATTGTCATAAAGCTTGTAAAAACTGCTTGTATGCGTTAAAATAATAGTTAATATGCAGTTTGCATTTTTTTATGAGAGAATGATCCAAACCTGAATGTTATAGTGTAAATAGACTTACCTTCATGAAATAAAGCAATTTTGCCAATAAGGACTAATTTGCACCTAATTGTCGTAAAGCATGTAAAAACTGATTGTCTGCGTTAAAGTAATAGGAAATGTGCAGTTTGCATTTTCTTATAAGAGAATGATCCAAACCTGAATATATAGTGTAAATAGACTTGCCTTTGTAAAATAAAGCACTTTTGCCTATAAGGACTCATTTGCACCTAATTGTCATAAAGCATGTAAAAACAGCTTCTATGCGTTAAAATAATAGTTAATATGCAGTTTGCAATTTCTTATGAGAGATTGATCCAAACCTGAATGTTATAGTGTAGGTAAATTAACCTTTGTGAAATAAAGCAATTTTGCCTATAAGGGCTCATTTGCACCTAATTGTTGTAAAGCATGAAAAAACTGCTTGTATGCGTTTAAATAATGGTTAATATGCAGTTTGCATTTTCTTATGAGAGAATGATCCAAACCTGAATGTTATAGTGTAAATAGACTTACCTTCATGAAATAAAGCAATTTTGCCTATATGGACTCATTTGCCCCTAATTGTCATAAAGCATGTAAAAACTGCTTGTATACGTTAAAATAATGGTTTTTATGCAGTTTGCATTTTCTTATGAGAGAATGATCCAAACCTGAATGTTATAGTATAAATAGACTTACCTTCATGAAATAAAGCAATTTTGCCTATAAGGACTCATTTGCCCCTAATTGTCATAAAGCATGTAAAAACTGCTTGTATGCGTTAAAATAATGGTTAATATGCAGTTTGCATTTTTTTATGAGAGAATGATCCAAACCTGAATGTTATAGTGTAAAAAATTATACCTTTATGAAATAAAGCAATTTTGCCTATAAGGACTTATTTGCACCTAATTGTCGTGAAGCATGTAAAAACTGCTTGTCAGCGTTAAAATAATGGTTAATATGCAGTTTGCATTTTCTTATGAGAGAATGATCTAAACCTGAATGTTATAGTGTAAGTAGACTTACCTTCATAAAATAAAGCAATTTTGCCTATAAGGACACATTTGCACCTAATTTTCATAAAGCATGTAAATACTTCTTGTCTGCGTGAAAATAATAGGAAATGATCAGTTTGCATTATCTTTTGAGAAAATGATCCAAACCTGAATTTTATAGTGTAAATAGACTTACCTTTGTAAAATAAAGCAATTTTGCCTATAAGGACTCATTTGCACGCAATTGTCGTGAAGCATGTAAAAACTGCTTGTCTGCGTTAAAATAATGGTTAATATGCAGTTTGCATTTTCTTATGAGAGAAAGATCCAAACCTGAATGTTATAGTGTAAATAGACTGACCTTTGTAAAATAAAGCAATTTTGCCTATAAGGACTTATTAGCACGCAATTGTCGTGAACATGTAAAAACTGCTTGTCTGCGTGAAAATGATAGTAAATATGCAGTTTGCATTTTCTTATGAGAGAATGATCCAAACCTGAATGTTATAGTGTAAATAGACTTACCTTCATGAAATAAAGCAATTTTGCCTATAAGGACTCATTTGCCCCTAATTGTCATAAAGCATGTAAAAACTGCCTGTATGCGTTAAAATAATGGTTAATATGCAGTTTGCATTTTCTTATGAGAGAATGATCCAAACCTGAATGTTATAGTAAAAATAGACTTACCTTTGTAAAATAAAGCAATTTTGCCTATAAGGACTCATTTGCACCTAATTGTCATAAAGCATGTAAAAACAGCTTGTATGCGTTAAAATAATAGTTAATATGCAGCTTGCATTTTCTTATGAGAGATTGATCCAAACCTGAATGTTATAGTGTAAATAGACTTACCTTTGTAAAATAAAGCAATTTTGCCTATAAGGACTCATTTGCACGCAATTGTCGTGAAGCATGTAAAAACTGCTTGTCTGCGTTAAAATATTGGTTAATATGCAGTTTGCATTTTCTTATGAGAGAATGATCCAAACCTGAATGTTATAGTGTAAATAGACTTTCCTTTGTAAAATAAAGCAATTTTGCCTATAAGGACTCATTTGCACGCAATTGTCGTGAAGCATGAAAAAACTGCTTGTCTGCGTGGAAATGATAGTAAATATGCAGTTTGCATTTTCTTATGAGAGCATGATCCAAACCTGAATGTTATAGTGTAAATAGACTTACCCTCATGAAATAAAGCAAATTATTTTGCCTATAAAGACTCATTTGCACCTAATTGTCGTAAAGCATGTAAAAACTGCTTGTCTGCGTTTAAATAATGGTTAATATGCAGTTTGAATTTTCTTATGAGAGAATGATCCAAACCTGAATGTTATAGTGTAAATAGACTTACCCTCATGAAATAAAGCAATTTTGCCTATAAAGACTCATTTGCACCTAATTGTCGTAAAGCATGTAAAAACTGCTTGTCTGCGTTTAAATAATGGTTAATATGCAGTTTGAATTTTCTTATGAGAGAATGATCCAAACCTGAATGTTATAGTGTAAATAGACTTACCTTCATGAAATAAAGCAATTTTGTCTATAAGGACTCATTTGCCCCTAATTGTCATAAAGCATGTAAAAACTGCTTGTATGCGTTAAAATAATGGTTAATATGCAGTTTGCATTTTCTTATGAGAGAATGATCCAAACCTGAATGTTATAGTGTAAATAGACAAACCTTTGTAAAATAAAGCAATTTTGCCTATAAGGACTCATTTGCACGCAATTGTCGTGAAGCATGTAAAAACTGCTTGTCTGCGTGGAAATGATAGCAAATATGCAGTTTGCATTTTCTTATGAGAGAATGATCCAAACCTGAATGTTATAGTGTAAATAGACTTACCTTCATGAAATAAAGCAATTTTGCCTATATGGACTCATTTGCCCCTAATTGTCATAAAGCATGTAAAAACTGCTTGTATGCGTTAAAATAATGGTTAATATGCAGTTTGCATTTTCTTATGAGAGAATGATCCAAACCTGAATGTTATAGTGTAAATAGACTTACCTTCATGAAATAAAGCAATTTTGCCTATAAGGACTCATTTGCCCCTAATTGTCATAAAGCATGTAAAAACTGCTTGTATGCGTTAAAATAATGGTTAATATGCAGTTTGCATTTTTTTATGAGAGAATGATCCAAACCTGAATGTTATAGTGTAAAAAATTATACCTTCATGAAATAAAGCAATTTTGCCTATAAGGACTTATTTGCACCTAATTGTCGTGAAGCATGTAAAAACTGCTTGTCAGCGTTAAAATAATGGTTAATATGCAGTTTGCATTTTCTTATGAGAGAATGATCTAAACCTGAATGTTATAGTGTAAGTAGACTTACCTTCATAAAATAAAGCAATTTTGCCTATAAGGACACATTTGCACCTAATTGTCATAAAGCATGTAAATACTTCTTGTCTGCGTAAAAATAATAGGAAATGATCAGTTTGCATTATCTTTTGAGAAAATGATCCAAACCTGAATTTTATAGTGTAAATAGACTTACCTTTGTAAAATAAAGCAATTTTGCCTATAAGGACTCATTTGCACGCAATTGTCGTGAAGCATGTAAAAACTGCTTGTCTGCGTTAAAATAATGGTTAATATTCAGTTTGCATTTTCTTATGAGAGAAAGATCCAAACCTGAATGTTATAGTGTAAATAGACTGACCTTTGTAAAATAAAGCAATTTTGCCTATAAGGACTTATTAGCACGCAATTGTCGTGAACATGTAAAAACTGCTTGTCTGCGTGAAAATGATAGTAAATATGCAGTTTGCATTTTCTTATGAGAGAATGATCCAAACCTGAATGTTATAGTGTAAATAGACTAACCTTCATGAAATAAAGCAATTTTGCCTATAAGGACTCATTTGCCCCTAATTGTCATAAAGCATGTAAAAACTGCCTGTATGCGTTAAAATAATGGTTAATATGCAGTTTGCATTTTCTTATGAGAGAATGATCCAAACCTGAATGTTATAGTAAAAATAGACTTACCTTTGTAAAATAAAGCAATTTTGCCTATAAGGACTCATTTGCACCTAATTGTCATAAAGCATGTAAAAACAGCTTGTATGCGTTAAAATAATAGTTAATATGCAGCTTGCATTTTCTTATGAGAGATTGATCCAAACCTGAATGTTATAGTGTAAATAGACTTACCTTTGTAAAATAAAGCAATTTTGCCTATAAGGACTCATTTGCACGCAATTGTCGTGAAGCATGTAAAAACTGCTTGTCTGCGTTAAAATATTGGTTAATATGCAGTTTGCATTTTCTTATGAGAGAATGATCCAAACCTGAATGTTATAGTGTAAATAGACTTTCCTTTGTAAAATAAAGCAATTTTGCCTATAAGGACTCATTTGCACGCAATTGTCGTGAAGCATGATAAAACTGCTTGTCTGCGTGGAAATGATAGTAAATATGCAGTTTGCATTTTCTTATGAGAGCATGATCCAAACCTGAATGTTATAGTGTAAATAGACTTACCCTCATGAAATAAAGCAAATTATTTTGCCTATAAAGACTCATTTGCACCTAATTGTCGTAAAGCATGTAAAAACTGCTTGTCTGCGTTTAAATAATGGTTAATATGCAGTTTGAATTTTCTTATGAGAGAATGATCCAAACCTGAATGTTATAGTGTAAATAGACTTACCCTCATGAAATAAAGCAATTTTGCCTATAAAGACTCATTTGCACCTAATTGTCGTAAAGCATGTAAAAACTGCTTGTCTGCGTTTAAATAATGGTTAATATGCAGTTTGAATTTTCTTATGAGAGAATGATCCAAACCTGAATGTTATAGTGTAAATAGACTTACCTTCATGAAATAAAGCAATTTTGTCTATAAGGACTCATTTGCCCCTAATTGTCATAAAGCATGTAAAAACTGCTTGTATGCGTTAAAATAATGGTTAATATGCAGTTTGCATTTTCTTATGAGAGAATGATCCAAACCTGAATGTTATAGTGTAAATAGACAAACCTTTGTAAAATAAAGCAATTTTGCCTATAAGGACTCATTTGCACGCAATTGTCGTGAAGCATGTAAAAACTGCTTGTCTGCGTTAAAATAATGGTTAATATGCAGTTTGCATTTTCTTATGAGAGAATGATCCAAACCTGAATGTTATAGTAAAAATAGACTTACCTTTGTAAAATAAAGCAATTTTGCCTATAAGGACTCATTTGCCCCTAATTGTCATAGAGCATGTAAAAACTGCTTGTATGCGTTAAAATAATGGTTAATATGCAGTTTGCATTTTCTTATGAGAGAATGATCCAAACCTGAATGTTATAGTGAAAATAGACTTACCCTCATGAAATAAAGCAATTTTGCCTATAAAGACTCATTTGCACCTAATTGTCGTAAAGCATGTAAAAACTGCTTGTCTGCGTTTAAATAATGGTTAATATGCAGTTTGAATTTTCTTATGAGAGAATGATCCAAACCTGAATGTTATAGTGTAAATAGACTTACCCTCATGAAATAAAGCAATTTTGCCTATAAAGACTCATTTGCACCTAATTGTCGTAAAGCATGTAAAAACTGCTTGTCTGCGTTTAAATAATGGTTAATATGCAGTTTGAATTTTCTTATGAGAGAATGATCCAAACCTGAATGTTACAGTGTAAATAGACTTACCTTCATGAAATAAAGCAATTTTGTCTATAAGGACTCATTTGCCCCTAATTGTCATAAAGCATGTAAAAACTGCTTGTATGCGTTAAAATAACGGTTAATATGCAGTTTGCATTTTCTTATGAGAGAATGATCCAAACCTGAATGTTATAGTGTAAAATAGACTTACCTTGATGAAATAAAGCAATTTTGCCTATAAAGACTAATTTGCACCTAATTGTCATAAAGCATGTAAAAACTGCTTGTATGCGTTAAAATGATAGTAAATATGCAGTTTGCATTTTCTTATGAGAGAATGATCCAAACCTGAATGTTATAGTGTAAATAGTCTTACCCTCATGAAATAAAGCATTTTTGCCTATAAGGACTCATTTGCACCTAATTGTCATAAAGCTTGTAAAAACTGCTTGTATGCGTTAAAATAATAGTTAATATGCAGTTTGCATTTTTTTATGAGAGAATGATCCAAACCTGAATGTTATAGTGTAAATAGATTTACTTTCATGAATTAAAGCAATTTTGCCTATAAGGACTAATTTGCATCTAATTGTCGTAAAGTATGTAAAAACTTATTGTCTGCGTTAAAACAATAGGAAATGTGCAGTTTGCATTTTCTTATGAGAGATTGATCCAAACCTGAAAGTTATAGTGTAAGTAAACTAACCTTTGTGAAATAAATCAATTTTGCCTATAAGGACTCATTTGCCCCTAATTGTCATAAAGCATGTAAAAACTGCTTGTATGCGTTAAAAGAATAGTTAATATGCAGCTTGCATTTTCTTATGAGAGGATGATCCAAACCTGATTGTTATAGTGTAAATAGACTTACCTTCATGAAATAAAGCAATTTTGCCTATAAGGACTCATTTGACCCTAATTGTCATAAAGCATGTAAAAACTGCTTGTCTGCGTTAAAAGAATGGTTAATATGCCGTTTGCATTTTCTTATGAGAGAATGATCCAAACCTGAATGTTATAGTGTAAATAGACTTACCTTCATGAAATAAAGCAATTTTGCCTATAAAGACTCATTTGCACCTAATTGTCATAAAGCATGTAAAAACTGCTTGTATGCGTTAAAATGATAGTAAATATGCAGTTTGCATTTTCTTATGAGAGAATGATCCAAACCTGAATGTATAGTGTAAATAGACTTACCCTCATGAAATAAAGCAATTTTGCCTATAAGGACTAATTTGCACCTAATTGTCGTAAAGCATGTAAAAACTGATTGTCTGCGTTAAAGTAATAGGAAATGTGCAGTTTGCATTTTCTTATAAGAGAATGATCCAAACCTGAATATATAGTGTAAATAGGCTTGCCTTTGTAAAATAAAGCAATTTTGCCTATAAGGACTCATTTGCACCTAATTGTCATAAAGCATGTAAAAACAGCTTCTATGCGTTAAAATAATAGTTAATATGCAGTTTGCATTTTATTATGAGAGATTGATCCAAACTTGAATGTTATAGTGTAGGTAAATTTACCTTTGTGAAATAAAGCAATTTTGCCTATAAGGGCTCATTTGCACCTAATTGTCGTAAAGCATGAAAAAACTGCTTGTATGCGTTTAAATAATGGTTAATATGCAGTTTGCATTTTCTTATGAGAGAATGATCCAAACCTGAATGTTATAGTGTAAATAGACTTACCTTCATGAAATAAAGCAATTTTGCCTATAAGGACTCATTTGCCCCTAATTGTCATAAAGCATGTAAGAACTGCTTGTATGCGTTAAAATAATGGTTAATATGCAGTTTGCATTTTCTTATGAGAGAATGATCCAAACCTAAATGTTATAGTGTAAGTAGACTTACCTTCATGAAATAAAGCAATTTTGCCTATAAAGACTCATTTGCACCTAATTGTCATAAAGCATGTAAAAACTGCTTGTATGCGTTAAAATGATAGTAAATATGCAGTTTGCATTTTCTTATGAGAGAATGATCCAAACCTGAATGTATAGTGTAAATAGACTTACCCTCATGAAATAAAGCAATTTTGCCTATAAGGACTCATTTGCACCTAATTGTCATAAAGCTTGTAAAAACTGCTTGTATGCGTTAAAATAATAGTTAATATGCAGTTTGCATTTTTTTATGAGAGAATGATCCAAACCTGAATGTTATAGTGTAAATAGACTTACCTTCATGAAATAAAGCAATTTTGCCAATAAGGACTAATTTGCACCTAATTGTCGTAAAGCATGTAAAAACTGATTGTCTGCGTTAAAGTAATAGGAAATGTGCAGTTTGCATTTTCTTATAAGAGAATGATCCAAACCTGAATATATAGTGTAAATAGACTTGCCTTTGTAAAATAAAGCACTTTTGCCTATAAGGACTCATTTGCACCTAATTGTCATAAAGCATGTAAAAACAGCTTCTATGCGTTAAAATAATAGTTAATATGCAGTTTGCAATTTCTTATGAGAGATTGATCCAAACCTGAATGTTATAGTGTAGGTAAATTAACCTTTGTGAAATAAAGCAATTTTGCCTATAAGGGCTCATTTGCACCTAATTGTTGTAAAGCATGAAAAAACTGCTTGTATGCGTTTAAATAATGGTTAATATGCAGTTTGCATTTTCTTATGAGAGAATGATCCAAACCTGAATGTTATAGTGTAAATAGACTTACCTTCATGAAATAAAGCAATTTTGCCTATATGGACTCATTTGCCCCTAATTGTCATAAAGCATGTAAAAACTGCTTGTATGCGTTAAAATAATGGTTTTTATGCAGTTTGCATTTTCTTATGAGAGAATGATCCAAACCTGAATGTTATAGTATAAATAGACTTACCTTCATGAAATAAAGCAATTTTGCCTATAAGGACTCATTTGCCCCTAATTGTCATAAAGCATGTAAAAACTGCTTGTATGCGTTAAAATAATGGTTAATATGCAGTTTGCATTTTTTTATGAGAGAATGATCCAAACCTGAATGTTATAGTGTAAAAAATTATACCTTTATGAAATAAAGCAATTTTGCCTATAAGGACTTATTTGCACCTAATTGTCGTGAAGCATGTAAAAACTGCTTGTCAGCGTTAAAATAATGGTTAATATGCAGTTTGCATTTTCTTATGAGAGAATGATCTAAACCTGAATGTTATAGTGTAAGTAGACTTACCTTCATAAAATAAAGCAATTTTGCCTATAAGGACACATTTGCACCTAATTTTCATAAAGCATGTAAATACTTCTTGTCTGCGTGAAAATAATAGGAAATGATCAGTTTGCATTATCTTTTGAGAAAATGATCCAAACCTGAATTTTATAGTGTAAATAGACTTACCTTTGTAAAATAAAGCAATTTTGCCTATAAGGACTCATTTGCACGCAATTGTCGTGAAGCATGTAAAAACTGCTTGTCTGCGTTAAAATAATGGTTAATATGCAGTTTGCATTTTCTTATGAGAGAAAGATCCAAACCTGAATGTTATAGTGTAAATAGACTGACCTTTGTAAAATAAAGCAATTTTGCCTATAAGGACTTATTAGCACGCAATTGTCGTGAACATGTAAAAACTGCTTGTCTGCGTGAAAATGATAGTAAATATGCAGTTTGCATTTTCTTATGAGAGAATGATCCAAACCTGAATGTTATAGTGTAAATAGACTTACCTTCATGAAATAAAGCAATTTTGCCTATAAGGACTCATTTGCCCCTAATTGTCATAAAGCATGTAAAAACTGCCTGTATGCGTTAAAATAATGGTTAATATGCAGTTTGCATTTTCTTATGAGAGAATGATCCAAACCTGAATGTTATAGTAAAAATAGACTTACCTTTGTAAAATAAAGCAATTTTGCCTATAAGGACTCATTTGCACCTAATTGTCATAAAGCATGTAAAAACAGCTTGTATGCGTTAAAATAATAGTTAATATGCAGCTTGCATTTTCTTATGAGAGATTGATCCAAACCTGAATGTTATAGTGTAAATAGACTTACCTTTGTAAAATAAAGCAATTTTGCCTATAAGGACTCATTTGCACGCAATTGTCGTGAAGCATGTAAAAACTGCTTGTCTGCGTTAAAATATTGGTTAATATGCAGTTTGCATTTTCTTATGAGAGAATGATCCAAACCTGAATGTTATAGTGTAAATAGACTTTCCTTTGTAAAATAAAGCAATTTTGCCTATAAGGACTCATTTGCACGCAATTGTCGTGAAGCATGAAAAAACTGCTTGTCTGCGTGGAAATGATAGTAAATATGCAGTTTGCATTTTCTTATGAGAGCATGATCCAAACCTGAATGTTATAGTGTAAATAGACTTACCCTCATGAAATAAAGCAAATTATTTTGCCTATAAAGACTCATTTGCACCTAATTGTCGTAAAGCATGTAAAAACTGCTTGTCTGCGTTTAAATAATGGTTAATATGCAGTTTGAATTTTCTTATGAGAGAATGATCCAAACCTGAATGTTATAGTGTAAATAGACTTACCCTCATGAAATAAAGCAATTTTGCCTATAAAGACTCATTTGCACCTAATTGTCGTAAAGCATGTAAAAACTGCTTGTCTGCGTTTAAATAATGGTTAATATGCAGTTTGAATTTTCTTATGAGAGAATGATCCAAACCTGAATGTTATAGTGTAAATAGACTTACCTTCATGAAATAAAGCAATTTTGTCTATAAGGACTCATTTGCCCCTAATTGTCATAAAGCATGTAAAAACTGCTTGTATGCGTTAAAATAATGGTTAATATGCAGTTTGCATTTTCTTATGAGAGAATGATCCAAACCTGAATGTTATAGTGTAAATAGACAAACCTTTGTAAAATAAAGCAATTTTGCCTATAAGGACTCATTTGCACGCAATTGTCGTGAAGCATGTAAAAACTGCTTGTCTGCGTGGAAATGATAGCAAATATGCAGTTTGCATTTTCTTATGAGAGAATGATCCAAACCTGAATGTTATAGTGTAAATAGACTTACCTTCATGAAATAAAGCAATTTTGCCTATATGGACTCATTTGCCCCTAATTGTCATAAAGCATGTAAAAACTGCTTGTATGCGTTAAAATAATGGTTAATATGCAGTTTGCATTTTCTTATGAGAGAATGATCCAAACCTGAATGTTATAGTGTAAATAGACTTACCTTCATGAAATAAAGCAATTTTGCCTATAAGGACTCATTTGCCCCTAATTGTCATAAAGCATGTAAAAACTGCTTGTATGCGTTAAAATAATGGTTAATATGCAGTTTGCATTTTTTTATGAGAGAATGATCCAAACCTGAATGTTATAGTGTAAAAAATTATACCTTCATGAAATAAAGCAATTTTGCCTATAAGGACTTATTTGCACCTAATTGTCGTGAAGCATGTAAAAACTGCTTGTCAGCGTTAAAATAATGGTTAATATGCAGTTTGCATTTTCTTATGAGAGAATGATCTAAACCTGAATGTTATAGTGTAAGTAGACTTACCTTCATAAAATAAAGCAATTTTGCCTATAAGGACACATTTGCACCTAATTGTCATAAAGCATGTAAATACTTCTTGTCTGCGTAAAAATAATAGGAAATGATCAGTTTGCATTATCTTTTGAGAAAATGATCCAAACCTGAATTTTATAGTGTAAATAGACTTACCTTTGTAAAATAAAGCAATTTTGCCTATAAGGACTCATTTGCACGCAATTGTCGTGAAGCATGTAAAAACTGCTTGTCTGCGTTAAAATAATGGTTAATATGCAGTTTGCATTTTCTTATGAGAGAAAGATCCAAACCTGAATGTTATAGTGTAAATAGACTGACCTTTGTAAAATAAAGCAATTTTGCCTATAAGGACTTATTAGCACGCAATTGTCGTGAACATGTAAAAACTGCTTGTCTGCGTGAAAATGATAGTAAATATGCAGTTTGCATTTTCTTATGAGAGAATGATCCAAACCTGAATGTTATAGTGTAAATAGACTAACCTTCATGAAATAAAGCAATTTTGCCTATAAGGACTCATTTGCCCCTAATTGTCATAAAGCATGTAAAAACTGCCTGTATGCGTTAAAATAATGGTTAATATGCAGTTTGCATTTTCTTATGAGAGAATGATCCAAACCTGAATGTTATAGTAAAAATAGACTTACCTTTGTAAAATAAAGCAATTTTGCCTATAAGGACTCATTTGCACCTAATTGTCATAAAGCATGTAAAAACAGCTTGTATGCGTTAAAATAATAGTTAATATGCAGCTTGCATTTTCTTATGAGAGATTGATCCAAACCTGAATGTTATAGTGTAAATAGACTTACCTTTGTAAAATAAAGCAATTTTGCCTATAAGGACTCATTTGCACGCAATTGTCGTGAAGCATGTAAAAACTGCTTGTCTGCGTTAAAATATTGGTTAATATGCAGTTTGCATTTTCTTATGAGAGAATGATCCAAACCTGAATGTTATAGTGTAAATAGACTTTCCTTTGTAAAATAAAGCAATTTTGCCTATAAGGACTCATTTGCACGCAATTGTCGTGAAGCATGATAAAACTGCTTGTCTGCGTGGAAATGATAGTAAATATGCAGTTTGCATTTTCTTATGAGAGCATGATCCAAACCTGAATGTTATAGTGTAAATAGACTTACCCTCATGAAATAAAGCAAATTATTTTGCCTATAAAGACTCATTTGCACCTAATTGTCGTAAAGCATGTAAAAACTGCTTGTCTGCGTTTAAATAATGGTTAATATGCAGTTTGAATTTTCTTATGAGAGAATGATCCAAACCTGAATGTTATAGTGTAAATAGACTTACCCTCATGAAATAAAGCAATTTTGCCTATAAAGACTCATTTGCACCTAATTGTCGTAAAGCATGTAAAAACTGCTTGTCTGCGTTTAAATAATGGTTAATATGCAGTTTGAATTTTCTTATGAGAGAATGATCCAAACCTGAATGTTATAGTGTAAATAGACTTACCTTCATGAAATAAAGCAATTTTGTCTATAAGGACTCATTTGCCCCTAATTGTCATAAAGCATGTAAAAACTGCTTGTATGCGTTAAAATAATGGTTAATATGCAGTTTGCATTTTCTTATGAGAGAATGATCCAAACCTGAATGTTATAGTGTAAATAGACAAACCTTTGTAAAATAAAGCAATTTTGCCTATAAGGACTCATTTGCACGCAATTGTCGTGAAGCATGTAAAAACTGCTTGTCTGCGTTTAAATAATGGTTAATATGCAGTTTGCATTTTCTTATGAGAGAATAATCCAAACCTGAATGTTATTGTGTAAATAGACTTACCCTCATGAAATAAAGCAATTTTGCCTATAAAGACTCATTTGCACCTAATTGTCGTAAAGCATGTAAAAACTGCTTGTCTGCGTTTAAATAATGGTTAATATGCAGTTTGCATTTTCTTATGAGAGAATAATCCAAACCTGAATGTTATAGTGTAAATAGACTTACCTTCATGAAATAAAGCAATTTTGCCAATAAGGACTAATTTGCACCTAATTGTCGTAAAGCATGTAAAAACTGATTGTCTGCGTTAAAGTAATAGGAAATGTGCAGTTTGCATTTTCTTATAAGAGAATGATCCAAACCTGAATATATAGTGTAAATAGACTTGCCTTTGTAAAATAAAGCAATTTTGCCTATAAGGACTCATTTGCACCTAATTGTCATAAAGCATGTAAAAACAGCTTCTATGCGTTAAAATAATAGTTAATATGCAGTTTGCATTTTCTTATGAGAGATTGATCCAAACCTGAATGTTATAGTGTAGGTAAATTAACCTTTGTGAAATAAAGCAATTTTGCCTATAAGGGCTCATTTGCACCTAATTGTTGTAAAGCATGAAAAAACTGCTTGTATGCGTTTAAATAATGGTTAATATGCAGTTTGCATTTTCTTATGAGAGAATGATCCAAACCTGAATGTCATAGTGTAAATATAGACTTACCTTCATGAAATAAAGCAATTTTGCCTTTAAGGACTCATTTGCCCCTAATTGTCATAAAGCATGTAAAAACTGCTTGTAGCGTTAAAATAATGGTTAATATGCAGTTTGCATTTTTTTATGAGAGAATGATCTAAACCTGAATGTTATAGTGTAAATAGACTTACCTTCATGAAATAAAGCAATTTTGCTATAAGGACTCATTTGCCCCTAATTGTCATAGAGCATGTAAAAACTGCTTGTATGCGTTAAAATAATGGTTAATATGCAGTTTGCATTTTCTTATGAGAGAATGATCCAAACCTGAATGTTATAGTGAAAATAGACTTACCTTTGTAAAATAAAGCAATTTTGCCTATAAGAACTCATTTGCACGCAATTGTCGTGAAGCATGCAAAAACTGCTTGTCTGCGTTAAAATAATGGTTAATATGCAGTTTGCATTTTCTTATGAGAGAATGATCCAAACCTGAATGTTATAGTGTAAAATAGACTTACCTTCATGAAATAAAGCAATTTTGTCTATAAGGACCCATTTGATCCTAATTGTCATAAAGCATGTAAAAACTGCTTGTATGCGTTAAAATAATGGTTAATATGCAGTTTGCATTTTCTTATGAGAGAATGATCCAAACCTGAATGTTATAGTGTAAATAGACAAACCTTTGTAAAATAAAGCAATTTTGCCTATAAGGACTCATTTGCACGCAATTGTCGTGAAGCATGTAAAAACTGCTTGTCTGCGTGGAAATGATAGCAAATATGCAGTTTGCATTTTCTTATGAGAGAATGATCCAAACCTGAATGTTATAGTGTAAATAGACTTACCCTCATGAAATAAAGCAATTTTGCCTATAAAGACTCATTTGCACCTAATTGTCGTAAAGCATGTAAAAACTGCTTGTCTGCGTTTAAATAATGGTTAATATGCAGTTTGCATTTTCTTATGAGAGAATAATCCAAACTTGAATGTTATTGTGTAAATAGACTTACCTTTGTGAAATAAAGCAATTTTGCCTTTAAGGACTCATTTGCACGCAATTGTCGTGAAGCATGTAAAAACTGCTTGTCTACGTTAAAAAAATGGTTAACATGCAGTTTGCATTTTCTTATGAGAGAATGAATCAAACCTGAATGTCATAGTGTAAATAGACTTACCTTCATGAAATAAAGCAATTTTGCCTTTAAGGACTCATTTGCCCCTAATTGTCATAAAGCATGTAAAAACTGCTTGTACCGTTAAAATAATGGTTAATATGCAGTTTGCATTTTCTTATGAGAGAATGATCCAAACCTGAATGTTATAGTGTAAATAGACTTACCCTCATGAAATAAAGCAATTTTGCCTATAAGGACTCATTTGCCCCTAATTGTCATAGAGCATGTAAAAACTGCTTGTATGCGTTAAAATAATGGTTAATATGCAGTTTGCATTTTCTTATGAGAGAATGATCCAAACCTGAATGTTATAGTGAAAATAGACTTACCCTCATGAAATAAAGCAATTTTGCCTATAAAGACTCATTTGCACCTAATTGTCGTAAAGCATGTAAAAACTGCTTGTCTGCGTTTAAATAATGGTTAATATGCAGTTTGAATTTTCTTATGAGAGAATGATCCAAACCTGAATGTTATAGTGTAAATAGACTTACCCTCATGAAATAAAGCAATTTTGCCTATAAAGACTCATTTGCACCTAATTGTCGTAAAGCATGTAAAAACTGCTTGTCTGCGTTTAAATAATGGTTAATATGCAGTTTGAATTTTCTTATGAGAGAATGATCCAAACCTGAATGTTACAGTGTAAATAGACTTACCATCATGAAATAAAGCAATTTTGTCTATAAGGACTCATTTGCCCCTAATTGTCATAAAGCATGTAAAAACTGCTTGTATGCGTTAAAATGATAGTAAATATGCAGTTTGCATTTTCTTATGAGAGAATGATCCAAACCTGAATGTTATAGTGTAAATAGTCTTACCCTCATGAAATAAAGCATTTTTGCCTATAAGGACTCATTTGCACCTAATTGTCATAAAGCTTGTAAAAACTGCTTGTATGCGTTAAAATAATAGTTAATATGCAGTTTGCATTTTTTTATGAGAGAATGATCCAAACCTGAATGTTATAGTGTAAATAGATTTACCTTCATGAATTAAAGCAATTTTGTCTATAAGGACTAATTTGCATCTAATTGTCGTAAAGTATGTAAAAACTTATTGTCTGCGTTAAAACAATAGGAAATGTGCAGTTTGCATTTTCTTATAAGAGAATGATCCAAACCTAAATATATAGTGTAAATAGACTTGCCTTTGTAAAATAAAGCAATTTTGCCTATAAGGACTCATTTGCACCTAATTGTCATAAAGCATGTAAAAACAGCTTGTATGCGTTAAAATAATAGTTAATATGCAGTTTGCATTTTCTTATGAGAGATTGATCCAAACCTGAAAGTTATAGTGTAAGTAAACTAACCTTTGTGAAATAAATCAATTTTGCCTATAAGGACTCATTTGCCCCTAATTGTCATAAAGCATGTAAAAACTGCTTGTATGCGTTAAAAGAATAGTTAATATGCAGCTTGCATTTTCTTATGAGAGGATGATCCAAACCTGATTGTTATAGTGTAAATAGACTTACCTTCATGAAATAAAGCAATTTTGCCTATAAGGACTCATTTGACCCTAATTGTCATAAAGCATGTAAAAACTGCTTGTCTGCGTTAAAAGAATGGTTAATATGCAGTTTGCATTTTCTTATGAGAGAATGATCCAAACCTGAATGTTATAGTGTAAATAGACTTACCTTCATGAAATAAAGCAATTTTGCCTATAAAGACTCATTTGCACCTAATTGTCATAAAGCATGTAAAAACTGCTTGTATGCGTTAAAATGATAGTAAATATGCAGTTTGCATTTTCTTATGAGAGAATGATCCAAACCTGAATGTATAGTGTAAATAGACTTACCCTCATGAAATAAAGCAATTTTGCCTATAAGGACTAATTTGCACCTAATTGTCGTAAAGCATGTAAAAACTGATTGTCTGCGTTAAAGTAATAGGAAATGTGCAGTTTGCATTTTCTTATAAGAGAATGATCCAAACCTGAATATATAGTGTAAATAGGCTTGCCTTTGTAAAATAAAGCAATTTTGCCTATAAGGACTCATTTGCACCTAATTGTCATAAAGCATGTAAAAACAGCTTCTATGCGTTAAAATAATAGTTAATATGCAGTTTGCATTTTCTTATGAGAGATTGATCCAAACTTGAATGTTATAGTGTAGGTAAATTTACCTTTGTGAAATAAAGCAATTTTGCCTATAAGGGCTCATTTGCACCTAATTGTCGTAAAGCATGAAAAAACTGCTTGTATGCGTTTAAATAATGGTTAATATGCAGTTTGCATTTTCTTATGAGAGAATGATCCAAACCTGAATGTATAGTGTAAATAGACTTACCCTCATGAAATAAAGCAATTTTGCCTATAAGGACTCATTTGCACCTAATTGTCATAAAGCTTGTAAAAACTGCTTGTATGCGTTAAAATAATAGTTAATATGCAGTTTGCATTTTTTTATGAGAGAATGATCCAAACCTGAATGTTATAGTGTAAATAGACTTACCTTCATGAAATAAAGCAATTTTGCCAATAAGGACTAATTTGCACCTAATTGTCGTAAAGCATGTAAAAACTGATTGTCTGCGTTAAAGTAATAGGAAATGTGCAGTTTGCATTTTCTTATAAGAGAATGATCCAAACCTGAATATATAGTGTAAATAGACTTGCCTTTGTAAAATAAAGCAATTTTGCCTATAAGGACACATTTGCACCTAATTGCAATAAAGCATGTAAAAACAGCTTCTATGCGTTAAAATAATAGTTAATATGCAGTTTGCATTTTCTTATGAGAGATTGATCCAAACCTGAATGTTATAGTGTAGGTAAATTAACCTTTGTGAAATAAAGCAATTTTGCCTATAAGGGCTCATTTGCACCTAATTGTTGTAAAGCATGAAAAAACTGCTTGTATGCGTTTAAATAATGGTTAATATGCAGTTTGCATTTTCTTATGAGAGAATGATCCAAACCTGAATGTTATAGTGTAAATAGACTTACCTTCATGAAATAAAGCAATTTTGCCTATATGGACTCATTTGCCCCTAATTGTCATAAAGCATGTAAAAACTGCTTGTATGCGTTAAAATAATGGTTAATATGCAGTTTGCATTTTCTTATGAGAGAATGATCCAAACCTGAATGTTATAGTGTAAAAAATTATACCTTTATGAAATAAAGCAATTTTGCCTATAAGGACTTATTTGCACCTAATTGTCGTGAAGCATGTAAAAACTGCTTGTCAGCGTTAAAATAATGGTTAATATGCAGTTTGCATTTTCTTATGAGAGAATGATCTAAACCTGAATGTTATAGTGTAAGTAGACTTACCTTCATAAAATAAAGCAATTTTGCCTATAAGGACACATTTGCACCTAATTGTCATAAAGCATGTAAATACTTCTTGTCTGCGTGAAAATAATAGGAAATGATCAGTTTGCATTATCTTTTGAGAAAATGATCCAAACCTGAATTTTATAGTGTAAATAGACTTACCTTTGTAAAATAAAGCAATTTTGCCTATAAGGACTCATTTGCACGCAATTGTCGTGAAGCATGTAAAAACTGCTTGTCTGCGTTAAAATAATGGTTAATATGCAGTTTGCATTTTCTTATGAGAGAAAGATCCAAACCTGAATGTTATAGTGTAAATAGACTGACCTTTGTAAAATAAAGCAATTTTGCCTATAAGGACTTATTAGCACGCAATTGTCGTGAACATGTAAAAACTGCTTGTCTGCGTGAAAATGATAGTAAATATGCAGTTTGCATTTTCTTATGAGAGAATGATCCAAACCTGAATGTTATAGTGTAAATAGACTTACCTTCATGAAATAAAGCAATTTTGCCTATAAGGACTCATTTGCCCCTAATTGTCATAAAGCATGTAAAAACTGCTTGTATGCGTTAAAATAATGGTTAATATGCAGTTTGCATTTTCTTATGAGAGAATGATCCAAACCTGAATGTTATAGTAAAAATAGACTTACCTTTGTAAAATAAAGCAATTTTGCCTATAAGGACTCATTTGCACCTAATTGTCATAAAGCATGTAAAAACAGCTTGTATGCGTTAAAATAATAGTTAATATGCAGCTTGCATTTTCTTATGAGAGAATGATCCAAACCTGAATGTTATAGTAAAAATAGACTTACCTTTGTAAAATAAAGCAATTTTGCCTATAAGGACTCATTTGCACCTAATTGTCATAAAGCATGTAAAAACAGCTTGTCTGCGTTTAAATAATGGTTAATATGCAGTTTGAATTTTCTTATGAGAGAATGATCCAAACCTGAATGTTATAGTGTAAATAGACTTACCTTCATGAAATAAAGCAATTTTGTCTATAAGGACTCATTTGCCCCTAATTGTCATAAAGCATGTAAAAACTGCTTGTATGCGTTAAAATAATGGTTAATATGCAGTTTGCATTTTCTTATGAGAGAATGATCCAAACCTGAATGTTATAGTGTAAATAGACAAACCTTTGTAAAATAAAGCAATTTTGCCTATAAGGACTCATTTGCACGCAATTGTCGTGAAGCATGTAAAAACTGCTTGTCTGCGTGGAAATGATAGCAAATATGCAGTTTGCATTTTCTTATGAGAGAATGATCCAAACCTGAATGTTATAGTGTAAATAGACTTACCTTCATGAAATAAAGCAATTTTGCCTATATGGACTCATTTGCCCCTAATTGTCATAAAGCATGTAAAAACTGCTTGTATGCGTTAAAATAATGGTTAATATGCAGTTTGCATTTTCTTATGAGAGAATGATCCAAACCTGAATGTTATAGTGTAAATAGACTTACATTCATGAAATAAAGCAATTTTGCCTATAAGGACTCATTTGCCCCTAATTGTCATAAAGCATGTAAAAACTGCTTGTATGCGTTAAAATAATGGTTAATATGCAGTTTGCATTTTTTTATGAGAGAATGATCCAAACCTGAATGTTATAGTGTAAAAAATTATACCTTCATGAAATATAGCAATTTTGCCTATAAGGACTTATTTGCACCTAATTGTCGTGAAGCATGTAAAAACTGCTTGTCAGCGTTAAAATAATGGTTAATATGCAGTTTGCATTTTCTTATGAGAGAATGATCTAAACCTGAATGTTATAGTGTAAGTAGACTTACCTTCATAAAATAAAGCAATTTTGCCTATAAGGACACATTTGCACCTAATTGTCATAAAGCATGTAAATACTTCTTGTCTGCGTAAAAATAATAGGAAATGATCAGTTTGCATTATCTTTTGAGAAAATGATCCAAACCTGAATTTTATAGTGTAAATAGACTTACCTTTGTAAAATAAAGCAATTTTGCCTATAAGGACTCATTTGCACGCAATTGTCGTGAAGCATGTAAAAACTGCTTGTCTGCGTTAAAATAATGGTTAATATGCAGTTTGCATTTTCTTATGAGAGAAAGATCCAAACCTGAATGTTATAGTGTAAATAGACTGACCTTTGTAAAATAAAGCAATTTTGCCTATAAGGACTTATTAGCACGCAATTGTCGTGAACATGTAAAAACTGCTTGTCTGCGTGAAAATGATAGTAAATATGCAGTTTGCATTTTCTTATGAGAGAATGATCCAAACCTGAATGTTATAGTGTAAATAGACTTACCTTCATGAAATAAAGCAATTTTGCCTATAAGGACTCATTTGCCCCTAATTGTCATAAAGCATGTAAAAACTGCCTGTATGCGTTAAAATAATGGTTAATATGCAGTTTGCATTTTCTTATGAGAGAATGATCCAAACCTGAATGTTATAGTTAAAATAGACTTACCTTTGTAAAATAAAGCAATTTTGCCTATAAGGACTCATTTGCACCTAATTGTCATAAAGCATGTAAAAACAGCTTGTATGCGTTAAAATAATAGTTAATATGCAGCTTGCATTTTCTTATGAGAGATTGATCCAAACCTGAATGTTATAGTGTAAATAGACTTACCTTTGTAAAATAAAGCAATTTTGCCTATAAGGACTCATTTGCACGCAATTGTCGTGAAGCATGTAAAAACTGCTTGTCTGCGTTAAAATATTGGTTAATATGCAGTTTGCATTTTCTTATGAGAGAATGATCCAAACCTGAATGTTATAGTGTAAATAGACTTTCCTTTGTAAAATAAAGCAATTTTGCCTATAAGGACTCATTTGCACGCAATTGTCGTGAAGCATGAAAAAACTGCTTGTCTGCGTGGAAATGATAGTAAATATGCAGTTTGCATTTTCTTATGAGAGCATGATCCAAACCTGAATGTTATAGTGTAAATAGACTTACCCTCATGAAATAAAGCAAATTATTTTGCCTATAAAGACTCATTTGCACCTAATTGTCGTAAAGCATGTAAAAACTGCTTGTCTGCGTTTAAATAATGGTTAATATGCAGTTTGAATTTTCTTATGAGAGAATGATCCAAACCTGAATGTTATAGTGTAAATAGACTTACCCTC
This sequence comes from Xanthostigma xanthostigma, assembly GCA_963575645.1. NCBI lineage: Eukaryota > Metazoa > Arthropoda > Insecta > Raphidioptera > Raphidiidae > Xanthostigma > Xanthostigma xanthostigma. Next base: position 31,764,946 of record OY754470.1, on the reverse strand, counting down.
ATGAAATAAAGCAATTTTGCCTATAAAGACTCATTTGCACCTAATTGTCGTAAAGCATGTAAAAACTGCTTGTCTGCGTTTAAATAATGGTTAATATGCAGTTTGAATTTTCTTATGAGAGAATGATCCAAACCTGAATGTTATAGTGTAAATAGACTTACCTTCATGAAATAAAGCAATTTTGTCTATAAGGACTCATTTGCCCCTAATTGTCATAAAGCATGTAAAAACTGCTTGTATGCGTTAAAATAATGGTTAATATGCAGTTTGCATTTTCTTATGAGAGAATGATCCAAACCTGAATGTTATAGTGTAAATAGACAAACCTTTGTAAAATAAAGCAATTTTGCCTATAAGGACTCATTTGCACGCAATTGTCGTGAAGCATGTAAAAACTTCTTGTCTGCGTGGAAATGATAGCAAATATGCAGTTTGCATTTTCTTATGAGAGAATGATCCAAACCTGAATGTTATAGTGTAAATAGACTTACCCTCATGAAATAAAGCAATTTTGCCTATAAAGACTCATTTGCACCTAATTGTCGTAAAGCATGTAAAAACTGCTTGTCTGCGTTTAAATAATGGTTAATATGCAGTTTGCATTTTCTTATGAGAGAATGATCCAAACCTGAATGTTATAGTGTAAATAGACAAACCTTTGTAAAATAAAGCAATTTTGCCTATAAGGACTCATTTGCACGCAATTGTCGTGAAGCATGTAAAAACTGCTTGTCTACGTTAAAAAAATGGTTAACATGCAGTTTGCATTTTCTTATGAGAGAATGAATCAAACCTGAATGTCATAGTGTAAATATAGACTTACCTTCATGAAATAAAGCAATTTTGCCTTTAAGGACTCATTTGCCCCTAATTGTCATAAAGCATGTAAAAACTGCTTGTAGCGTTAAAATAATGGTTAATATGCAGTTTGCATTTTCTTATGAGAGAATGATCCAAACCTGAATGTTATAGTGTAAATAGACTTACCTTCATGAAATAAAGCAATTTTGCCTATAAGGACTCATTTGCCCCTAATTGTCATAGAGCATGTAAAAACTGCTTGTATGCGTTAAAATAATGGTTAATATGCAGTTTGCATTTTCTTATGAGAGAATGATCCAAACCTGAATGTTATAGTGAAAATAGACTTACCTTTGTAAAATAAAGCAATTTTGCCTATAAGAACTCATTTGCACGCAATTGTCGTGAAGCATGTAGAAACTGCTTGTCTGCGTTAAAATAATGGTTAATATGCAGTTTGCATTTTCTTATGAGAGAATGATCCAAACCTAAATGTTATAGTGTAAATAGACTTACCTTCATGAAATAAAGCAATTTTGCCTATAAGGACTCATTTGCCCCTAATTGTCATAGAGCATGTAAAAACTGCTTGTATGCGTTAAAATAATGGTTAATATGCAGTTTGCATTTTCTTATGAGAGAATGATCCAAACCTGAATGTTATAGTGAAAATAGACTTACCTTTGTAAAATAAAGCAATTTTGCCTATAAGAACTCATTTGCACACAATTGTCGTGAAGCATGTAAAAACTGCTTGTCTGCGTTAAAATAATGGTTAATATGCAGTTTGCATTTTCTTATGAGAGAATGATCCAAACCTGAATGTTATAGTGTAAATAGACTTACCCTTATGAAATAAAGCAATTTTGCCTATAAAGACTCATTTGCACCTAATTGTCGTAAAGCATGTAAAAACTGCTTGTCTGCGTTTAAATAATGGTTAATATGCAGTTTGCATTTTCTTATGAGAGAATAATCCAAACTTGAATGTTATTGTGTAAATAGACTTACCTTTGTGAAATAAAGCAATTTTGCCTTTAAGGACTCATTTGCACGCAATTGTCGTGAAGCATGTAAAAACTGCTTGTCTACGTTAAAAAAATGGTTAACATGCAGTTTGCATTTTCTTATGAGAGAATGAATCAAACCTGAATGTCATAGTGTAAATAGACTTACCTTCATGAAATAAAGCAATTTTGCCTTTAAGGACTCATTTGCCCTTAATTGTCATAAAGCATGTAAAAACTGCTTGTACCGTTAAAATAATGGTTAATATGCAGTTTGCATTTTCTTATGAGAGAATGATCCAAACCTGAATGTTATAGTGTAAATAGACTTACCTTCAAGCAATAAAGCAATTTTGCCTATAAGGACTCATTTGCCCCTAATTGTCATAGAGCATGTAAAAACTGCTTGTATGCGTTAAAATAATGGTTAATATGCAGTTTGCATTTTCTTATGAGAGAATGATCCAAACCTGAATGTTATAGTGAAAATAGACTTACCCTCATGAAATAAAGCAATTTTGCCTATAAAGACTCATTTGCACCTAATTGTCGTAAAGCATGTAAAAACTGCTTGTCTGCGTTTAAATAATGGTTAATATGCAGTTTGAATTTTCTTATGAGAGAATGATCCAAACCTGAATGTTATAGTGTAAATAGACTTACCTTCATGAAATAAAGCAATTTTGTCTATAAGGACTCATTTGCCCCTAATTGTCATAAAGCATGTAAAAACTGCTTGTATGCGTTAAAATAATGGTTAATATGCAGTTTGCATTTTCTTATGAGAGAATGATCCAAACCTGAATGTTATAGTGTAAATAGACAAACCTTTGTAAAATAAAGCAATTTTGCCTATAAGGACTCATTTGCACGCAATTGTCGTGAAGCATGTAAAAACTTCTTGTCTGCGTGGAAATGATAGCAAATATGCAGTTTGCATTTTCTTATGAGAGAATGATCCAAACCTGAATGTTATAGTGTAAATAGACTTACCCTCATGAAATAAAGCAATTTTGCCTATAAAGACTCATTTGCACCTAATTGTCGTAAAGCATGTAAAAACTGCTTGTCTGCGTTTAAATAATGGTTAATATGCAGTTTGCATTTTCTTATGAGAGAATAATCCAAACCTGAATGTTATTGTGTAAATAGACTTACCTTTGTGAAATAAAGCAATTTTGCCTTTAAGGACTCATTTGCACGCAATTGTCGTGAAGCATGTAAAAACTGCTTGTCTACGTTAAAAAAATGGTTAACATGCAGTTTGCATTTTCTTATGAGAGAATGAATCAAACCTGAATGTCATAGTGTAAATATAGACTTACCTTCATGAAATAAAGCAATTTTGCCTTTAAGGACTCATTTGCCCCTAATTGTCATAAAGCATGTAAAAACTGCTTGTAGCGTTAAAATAATGGTTAAAATGCAGTTTGCATTTTCTTATGAGAGAATGATCTAAACCTGAATGTTATAGTGTAAATAGACTTACCTTCATGAAATAAAGCAATTTTGCCTATAAGGACTCATTTGCCCCTAATTGTCATAGAGCATGTAAAAACTGCTTGTATGCGTTAAAATAATGGTTAATATGCAGTTTGCATTTTCTTATGAGAGAATGATCCAAACCTGAATGTTATAGTGAAAATAGACTTACCTTTGTAAAATAAAGCAATTTTGCCTATAAGAACTCATTTGCACGCAATTGTCGTGAAGCATGCAAAAACTGCTTGTCTGCGTTAAAATAATGGTTAATATGCAGTTTGCATTTTCTTATGAGAGAATGATCCAAACCTGAATGTTATAGTGTAAAATAGACTTACCTTCATGAAATAAAGCAATTTGGTCTATAAGGACCCATTTGCCCCTAATTGTCATAAAGCATGTAAAAACTGCTTGTATGCGTTAAAATAATGGTTAATATGCAGTTTGCATTTTCTTATGAGAGAATGATCCAAACCTGAATGTTATAGTGTAAATAGACAAACCTTTGTAAAATAAAGCAATTTTGCCTATAAGGACTCATTTGCACGTAATTGTCGTGAAGCATGTAAAAACTGCTTGTCTGCGTGGAAATGATAGTAAATATGCAGTTTGCATTTTCTTATGAGAGAATGATCCAAACCTGAATGTTATAGTGTAAATAGACAAACCTTTGTAAAATAAAGCAATTTTGCCTATAAGGACTCATTTGCACGCAATTGTCGTGAAGCATGTAAAAACTGCTTGTCTGCGTGGAAATGATAGCAAATATGCAGTTTGCATTTTCTTATGAGAGAATGATCCAAACCTGAATGTTATAGTGTAAATAGACTTACCCTCATGAAATAAAGCAATTTTGCCTATAAAGACTCATTTGCACCTAATTGTCGTAAAGCATGTAAAAACTGCTTGTCTGCGTTTAAATAATGGTTAATATGCAGTTTGCATTTTCTTATGAGAGAATAATCCAAACCTGAATGTTATTGTGTAAATAGACTTACCTTTGTGAAATAAAGCAATTTTGCCTTTAAGGACTCATTTGCACGCAATTGTCGTGAAGCATGTAAAAACTGCTTGTCTACGTTAAAAAAATGGTTAACATGCAGTTTGCATTTTCTTATGAGAGAATGAATCAAACCTGAATGTCATAGTGTAAATATAGACTTACCTTCATGAAATAAAGCAATTTTGCCTTTAAGGACTCATTTGCCCCTAATTGTCATAAAGCATGTAAAAACTGCTTGTAGCGTCAAAATAATGGTTAATATGCAGTTTGCATTTTCTTATGAGAGAATGATCTAAACCTGAATGTTATAGTGTAAATAGACTTACCTTCATGAAATAAAGCAATTTTGCCTATAAGGACTCATTTGCCCCTAATTGTCATAGAGCATGTAAAAACTGCTTGTATGCGTTAAAATAATGGTTAATATGCAGTTTGCATTTTCTTATGAGAGAATGATCCAAACCTGAATGTTATAGTGAAAATAGACTTGCCTTTGTAAAATAAAGCAATTTTACCTATAAGAACTCATTTGCACGCAATTGTCGTGAAGCATGCAAAAACTGCTTGTCTGCGTTAAAATAATGGTTAATATGCAGTTTGCATTTTCTTATGAGAGAATGATCCAAACCTGAATGTTATAGTGTAAAATAGACTTACCTTCATGAAATAAAGCAATTTTGTCTATAAGGACTCATTTGCCCCTAATTGTCATAGAGCATGTAAAAACTGCTTGTATGCGATAAAATAATGGTTAATATGCAGTTTGCATTTTCTTATGAGAGAATGATCCAAATTGAATGTTATAGTGTAAATAGACAAACCTTTGTAAAATAAAGCAATTTTGCCTATAAGGACTCATTTGCACGCAATTGTCGTGAAGCATGTAAAAACTGCTTGTCTGCGTGGAAATGATAGCAAATGTGCAGTTTGCATTTTCTTATGAGAGAATGACCCAAACCTGAATGTTATAGTGTAAATAGACTTACCCTCATGAAATAAAGCAATTTTGCCTATAAAGACTCATTTGCACCTAATTGTCGTAAAGCATGTAAAAACAGCTTGTCTGCGTTTAAATAATGGTTTATATGCAGTTTGCATTTTCTTATGAGAGAATAATCCAAACCTGAATGTTATTGTGTAAATAGACTTACCTTTGTGAAATAAAGCAATTTTGCCTTTAAGGACTCATTTGCACGCAATTGTCGTGAAGCATGTAAAAACTGCTTGTCTACGTTAAAAAAATGGTTAACATGCAGTTTGCATTTTCTTATGAGAGAATGAATCAAACCTGAATGTCATGGTGTAAATAGACTTACCTTCATGAAATAAAGCAATTTTGCCTTTAAGGACTCATTTGCCCCTAATTGTCATAAAGCATGTAAAAACTGCTTGTAGCGTTAAAATAATGGTTAATATGCAGTTTGCATTTTCTTGTAAGAGAATGATCCAAACCTGAATGTTATAGTGTAAATAGACTTACCTTCATGAAATAAAGCAATTTTGCCTATAAGGACTCATTTGCCCCTAATTGTCATAGAGCATGTAAAAACTGCTTGTATGCGTTAAAATAATGGTTAATATGCAGTTTGCATTTTCTTATGAGAGAATGATCCAAACCTGAATGTTATAGTGAAAATAGACTTACCTTTGTAAAATAAAGCAATTTTGCCTATAAAGACTCATTTGCACGCAATTGTCGTGAAGCATGTAAAAACTGCTTGTCTGCGTTAAAATAATGGTTAATATGCAGTTTGCATTTTCTTATGAGAAAATGATCCAAACCTGAATGTTATAGTGTAAAATAGACTTACCTTGATGAAATAAAGCAATTTTGCCTATAAAGACTCATTTGCACCTAATTGTCATAAAGCATGTAAAAACTGCTTGTATGCGTTAAAATGATAGTAAATATGCAGTTTGCATTTTCTTATGAGAGAATGATCCAAACCTGAATGTTATAGTGTAAGTAGACTTACCTTCATAAAATAAAGCAATTTTGCCTATAAGGACACATTTGCACCTAATTGTCATAAAGCATGTAAATACTTCTTGTCTGGGTGAAAATAATAGGAAATGATCAGTTTGCATTATCTTTTGAGAAAATGATCCAAACCTGAATGTTATAGTGAAAATAGATTTACCTTTGTAAAATAAAGCAATTTTGCCTATAAGGACTCATTTGCACGCAATTGTCGTGAAGCATGTAAAAACTGCTTGTCTGCGTTAAAATAATGGTTAATATGCAGTTTGCATTTTCTTATGAGAGAATGATCCAAACCTGAATGTTATAGCGTAAAATAGACTTACCTTGATGAAATAAAGCAATTTTGCCTGTAAAGACTCATTTGCACCTAATTGTCATACAGCATGTAAAAACTGCTTGTATGCGTTAAAATGATAGTTAATATGCAGTTTGCATTTTCTTATGAGAGAATGATCCAAACCTGAATGTTATAGTGTAAATAGACTTACCCTCATGAAATAAAGCATTTTTGCCTATAAGGACTCATTTGCACCTAATTGTCATAAAGCTTGTAAAAACTGCTTGTATGCGTTAAAATAATAGTTAATATGAGTTTGCATTTTTTTATGAGAGAAAGATCCAAACCTGAATGTTATAGTGTAAATAGACTTACCTTCATGAAATTAAGCAATTTTGCCTATAAGGACTAATTTGCACCAAATTGTCGTAAAGCATGTAAAAACTGATTGTCTGCGTTAAAATAATAGAAAATGTGCAGTTTGTATTTTCTTATAAGAGAATGATCCAAACCTGAATATATAGTGTAAATAGACTTGCCTTTGTAAAATAAAACAATTTTGCCTATAAGGACTCATTTGCACCTAATTGTCATAAAGCATGTAAAAACAGCTTGTATGCGTTAAAGTAATAGTTAATATACAGTTTGCATTTTCTTATGAGAGATTGATCCAAACCTGAAAGTTAAAGTGCAAGTAAACTTACCTTTGTGAAATAAAGCAATTTTGCCTAAAAGGGCTCATTTGCACCTAATTGTCGTAAAGCATGTAAAAACTGCTTGTAAGCGTTTAAATAATGGTTAATATGCAGTTTGCATTTTCTTATGAGAGAATGATCCAAACCTGAATGTTATAGTGAAAATAGACTTACCTTTGTAAAATAAAGCAATTTTGCCTATAAAGACTCATTTGCACTCAATTGTCGTGAAGCATGTAAAAACAGCTTGTCTGCGTTAAAATAATGGTTAATATGCAGTTTGCATTTTCTTATGAGAGAATGATCCAAACCTGAATGTTATAGTGTAAAATAGACTTACCTTGATGAAATAAAGCAATTTTGCCTATAAAGACTAATTTGCACCTAATTGTCATAAAGCATGTAAAAACTGCTTGTATGCGTTAAAATGATAGTAAATATGCAGTTTGCATTTTCTTATGAGAGAATGATCCAAACCTGAATGTATAGTGTAAATAGACTTACCCTCATGAAATAAAGCAATTTTGCCTATAAGGACTCATTTGCACCTAATTGTCATAAAGCTTGTAAAAACTGCTTGTATGCGTTAAAATAATAGTTAATATGCAGTTTGCATTTTTTTATGAGAGAATGATCCAAACCTGAATGTTATAGTGTAAATAGACCTCACCTTCATGAAATAAAGCAATTTTGCCTATAAGGACTAATTTGCACCTAATTGTCGTAAAGCATGTAAAATCTGCTTGTCAGCGTTAAAATAATGGTTAATATGCAGTTTGCATTTTTTTTTGAGAGAATGATCCAAACCTGAATGTTATAGTGTAAATAGTTATACCTTCATGAAATAAAGCAATTTTGCCTATAAGGACTCATTTGCACCTAATTGTCGTGAAGCATGTAAAAACTGCTTGTCAGCGTTAAAATAATGGTTAATATGCAGTTTGCATTTTCTTATGAGAGAATGATCTAAACCTGAATGTTATAGTGTAAGTAGACTTACCTTCATAAAATAAAGCAATTTTGCCTATAAGGACACATTTGCACCTAATTGCCATAAAGCATGTAAATACTTCTTGTCTGCGTGAAAATAATAGGAAATGATCAGTTTGCATTATCTTTTGAGAAAATGATCCAAACCTGAATGTTATAGTGTATATAGACTAACCTTTGTAAAATAAAGCAATTTTGCCTATAAGGACTCATTTGCACGCAATTGTCGTGAAGCATGTAAAAACTGCTTGTCTGCGTGAAAATGATAGCAAATATGCAGTTTGCATTTTCTTATGAGAGAATGATCCAAACCTGAATGTTATAGTGTAAATAGACTTACCCTCATGAAATAAAGCAATTTTGCCTATAAAGACTCATTTGCACCTAATTGTCGTAAAGCATGTAAAAACTGCTTGTATGCGTTAAAATGATAGTAAATATGCAGTTTGCATTTTCTTATGAGAGAATGATCCAAACCTGAATGTATAGTGTAAATAGACTTACCCTCATGAAATAAAGCAATTTTGCCTATAAGGACTCATTTGCACCTAATTGTCATAAAGCTTGTAAAAACTGCTTGTATGCGTTAAAATAATAGTTAATATGCAGTTTGCATTTTTTTATGAGAGAATGATCCAAACCTGAATGTTATAGTGTAAATAGACCTCACCTTCATGTAATAAAGCAATTTTGCCTATAAGGACTAATTTGCACCTAATTGTCGTAAAGCATGTAAAATCTGCTTGTCAGCGTTAAAATAATGGTTAATATGCAGTTTGCATTTTTTTATGAGAGAATGATCCAAACCTGAATGTTATAGTGTAAATAGTTATACCTTCATGAAATAAAGCAATTTTGCCTATAAGGACTCATTTGCACCTAATTGTCGTGAAGCATGTAAAAACTGCTTGTCAGCGTTAAAATAATGGTTAATATGCAGTTTGCATTTTCTTATGAGAGAATGATCTAAACCTGAATGTTATAGTGTAAGTAGACTTACCTTCATAAAATAAAGCAATTTTGCCTATAAGGACACATTTGCACCTTATTGCCATAAAGCATGTAAATACTTCTTGTCTGCGTGAAAATAATAGGAAATGATCAGTTTGCATTATCTTTTGAGAAAATGATCCAAACCTGAATGTTATAGTGTATATAGACTAACCTTTGTAAAATAAAGCAATTTTGCCTATAAGGACTCATTTGCACGCAATTGTCGTGAAGCATGTAAAAATAGCTTGTATGCGATAAAATAATAGTTAATATGCAGTTTGCATTTCCTTATGAGAGATTGATCCAAACCTGAAAGTTATAGTGTAAGTAAACTAACCTTTGTGAAATAAAGCAATTTTGCCTATAAGGGCTCATTTGCACCTAATTGTCGTAAAGCATGTAAAAACTGCTTGTATGCGTTTAAATAATGGTTAATATGCAGTTTTCATTCTCTTATGAGAGAATGATCCAAACCTGAATGGTATAGTGTAAATAGACTTACCTTCATGAAATAAAGCAATTTTGCCTATAAGGACTCATTTGCCCCTAATTGTCATAAAGCATGTAAAAACTGCTTGTATGCGTTAAAAGAATAGTTAATATGCAGCTTGCATTTTCTTATGAGAGGATGATCCAAACCTGATTGTTATAGTGTAAATAGACTTACCTTTGTAAAATAAAGCAATTTTGCCTATAAGGACTCATTTGACCCTAATTGTCATAAAGCATGTAAAAACTGCTTGTCTGCGTTAAAAGAATGGTTAATATGCAGTTTGCATTTTCATATGAGAGAATGATCCAAACCTGAATGTTATAGTGTAAATAGACTTACCTTCATGAAATAAAGCAATTTTGCCTATAAGGACTAATTTGCACCTAATTGTCATAAAGCATGTAAAAACTGCTTGTATGCGTTAAAATGATAGTAAATATGCAGTTTGCATTTTCTTATGAGAGAATGATCCAAACCTGAATGTATAGTGTAAATAGACTTACCCTCATGAAATAAAGCAATTTTGCCTATAAGGACTAATTTGCACCTAATTGTCGTAAAGCATGTAAAAACTGATTGTCTGCGTTAAAATAATAGGAAATGTGCAGTTCTCATTTTCTTATAAGAGAATGATCCAAACCTGAATATATAGTGTAAATAGACTTGCCTTTGTAAAATAAAGCAATTTTGCCTATAAGGACTCATTTGCACCTAATTGTCATAAAGCATGTAAAAACAGTTTCTATGCGTTAAAATAATAGTTAATATGCAGTTTGCATTTTCTTATGAGAGATTGATCCAAACCTGAATGTTATAGTGTAAGTAAATATACCTTTGTGAAATAAAGCAATTTTGCCTATAAGGGCTCATTTGCACCTAATGGTCGTAAAGCATGTAAAAACTGATTGTATGCGTTTAAATAATGGTTAATATGCAGTTTGCATTTTTATATGAGAGAATGATCCAAACCTGAATGTTATAGTGTAAATAGACTTACCTTCATGAAATAAAGCAATTTTGCCTATAAGGACTCATTTGCCCCTAATTGTCATAAAGCATGTAAAAACTGCTTGTATGCGTTAAAATAATGGTTAATATGCAGTTTGCATTTTCTTATGAGAGAATGATCTAAACCTGAATGTTATAGTGTAAATAGACTTACCTTCATGAAATAAAGCAATTTTGCCTATAAGGACTCATTTGACCCTAATTGTCATAAAGCATGTAAAAACTGCTTGTATGCAGTAAAATAATGGTTAATAATCAGTTTGCATTTTCTTATGAGAGAATGATCCAAACCTGAATGTAATAGTTTAAGTAGACTTACCATTGTTAAATAAAGCAACTTTGCCTATAAGGACTCATTTGCACCTAATTGTCGTAAAGCATGTAAAATCTGCTTGTAAGCGTTAAGATAATGGTTAATATGCAGTTTGCATTTTTTTATGAGAGAATGATCCAAACCTGAATGTTATAGTGTAAATAGTTATACCTTCATGAAATAAAGCAATTTTGCCTATAAGGACTTATTTGCACCTAATTGTCGTGAAGCATGTAAAAACTGCTTGTCAGCGTTAAAATAATGGTTAATATGCAGTTTGCATTTTCTTATGAGAGAATGATCTAAACCTGAATGTTATAGTGTAAGTAGACTTACCTTCATAAAATAAAGCAATTTTGCCTATAAGGACACATTTGCACCTAATTGTCATAAAGCATGTAAAAACTGCCTGTATTCGTTAAAAAAATGGTTAATATGCAGTTTGCATTTTCTTATGAGAGAATGATCCAAACCTGAATGTTATAGTGTAAATAGACTGACCTTTGTAAAATAAAGCAATTTTGCCTATAAGGACTTATTAGCACGCAATTGTCGTGAAGCATGTAAAAACTGCTTGTCTGCGTTAAAATAATGGTTAATATGCAGTTTGCATTTTCTTATGAGAGAAAGATCCAAACCTGAATGTTATAGTGTAAATAGACTGACCTTTGTAAAATAAAGCAATTTTGCCTATAAGGACTTATTAGCACGCAATTGTCGTGAACATGTAAAAACTGCTTGTCTGCGTGAAAATGATAGTAAATATGCAGTTTGCATTTTCTTATGAGAGAATGATCCAAACCTGAATGTTATAGTGTAAATAGACTAACCTTCATGAAATAAAGCAATTTTGCCTATAAGGACTCATTTGCCCCTAATTGTCATAAAGCATGTAAAAACTGCCTGTATGCGTTAAAAAAATGGTTAATATGCAGTTTGCATTTTCTTATGAGAGAATGATCCAAACCTGAATGTTATAGTAAAAATAGACTTACCTTTGTAAAATAAAGCAATTTTGCCTATAAGGACTCATTTGCACCTAATTGTCATAAAGCATGTAAAAACAGCTTGTATGCGTTAAAATAATAGTTAATATGCAGCTTGCATTTTCTTATGAGAGATTGATCCAAACCTGAATGTTATAGTGTAAATAGACTTACCTTTGTAAAATAAAGCAATTTTGCCTATAAGGACTCATTTGCACGCAATTGTCGTGAAGCATGTAAAAACTGCTTGTCTGCGTTAAAATATTGGTTAATATGCAGTTTGCATTTTCTTATGAGAGAAAGATCCAAACCTGAATGTTATAGTGTAAATAGACTTTCCTTTGTAAAATAAAGCAATTTTGCCTATAAGGACTCATTTGCACGCAATTGTCGTGAAGCATGTAAAAACTGCTTGTCTGCGTTAAAATAATGGTTAATATGCAGTTTGCATTTTTTTATGAGAGAATGATCCAAACCTGAATGTTATAGTGTAAAATAGACTTACCTTGATGAAAGAAAGCAATTTTGCCTATAAAGACTCATTTGCACCTAATTGTCATAAAGCATGTAAAAATTGCTTGTATGCGTTAAAATGATAGTAAATATGCAGTTTGCATTTTCTTATGAGAGAATGATCCAAACCTGAATGTTATAGTGTAAATAGACTTACCCTCATGAAATAAAGCATTTTTGCCTATAAGGACTCATTTGCACCTAATTGTCATAAAGCTTGTAAAAACTGCTTGTATGCGTTAAAATAATAGTTAATATGAGTTTGCATTTTTTTATGAGAGAAAGATCCAAACCTGAATGTTATAGTGTAAATAGACTTACCTTCATTAAATTAAGCAATTTTGCCTATAAGGACTAATTTGCACCTAATTGTCGTAAAGCATGTAAAAACTGATTGTCTGCGTTAAAATAATAGGAAATGTGCAGTTTGTATTTTTTTATAAGAGAATGATCCAAACCTGAATATATAGTGTAAATAGACTTGCCTTTGTAAAATAAAACAATTTTGCCTATAAGGACTCATTTGCACCTAATTGTCATAAAGCATGTAAAAACAGCTTGTATGCGTTAAAATAATAGTTAATATGCAGCTTGCATTTTCTTATGAGAGATTGATCCAAACCTGAATGTTATAGTGTAAATAGACTTACCTTTGTAAAATAAAGCAATTTTGCCTATAAGGACTCATTTGCACGCAATTGTCGTGAAGCATGTAAAAACTGCTTGTCTGCGTTAAAATATTGGTTAATATGCAGTTTGCATTTTCTTATGAGAGAAAGATCCAAACCTGAATGTTATAGTGTAAATAGACTTTCCTTTGTAAAATAAAGCAATTTTGCCTATAAGGACTCATTTGCACGCAATTGTCGTGAAGCATGTAAAAACTGCTTGTCTGCGTGGAAATGATAGTAAATATGCAGTTTGCATTTTCTTATGAGAGAATGATCCAAACCTGAATGTTATAGTGTAAATAGACTTAATCTCATGAAATAAAGCAATTTTGCCTATAAAGACTCATTTGCACCTAATTGTCGTAAAGCATGTAAAAACTGCTTGTCTGCGTTTAAATAATGGTTAATATGCAGTTTGAATTTTCTTATGAGAGAATGATCCAAACCTGAATGTTAAAGTGTAAATAGACTTACCCTCATGAAATAAAGCAATTTTGCCTATAAGAACTCATTTGCACGCAATTGTCGTGAAGCATGTAAAAACTGCTTGTCTGCGTTAAAATAATGGTTAATATGCAGTTTGCATTTTCTTATGAGAGAATGATCCAAACCTGAATGTTATAGTGTAAAATAAACTTACCTTCATGAAATAAAGCAATTTTGTCTATAAGGACTCATTTGCCCCTAATTGTCATAAAGCATGTAAAAACTGCTTGTATGCGTTAAAAGAATGGTTAATATGCAGTTTGCATTTTCTTATGAGAGAATGATCCAAACCTGACTGAGATAGTGTAAATAGACAAACCTTTGTAAAATAAAGCAATTTTGCCTATAAGGACTCATTTGCACGCAATTGTCGTGAAGCATGTAAAAACTGCTTGTCTGCGTGGAAATGATAGCAAATATGCAGTTTGCATTTTCTTATGAGAGAATTATCCAAACCTGAATGTTATAGTGTAAATAGACTTACCTTCATAAAATAAAGCAATTTTGCCTTTAAGGACTCATTTGCCCCTAATTGTCATAAAGCATGTAAAAACTGCTTGTAGCGTTAAAATAATGGTTAATATGCAGTTTGCATTTTCTTATGAGAGAATGATCCAAACCTGAATGTTATAGTGTAAATAGACTTACCTTCATGAAAAAAAACAATTTTGCCTATAAGGACTCATTTGCCCCTAATTGTCATAGAGCATGTAAAAACTGCTTGTATGCGTTAAAATAATGGTTAATATGCAGTTTGCATTTTCTTATGAGAGAATGATCCAAACCTGAATGTTATAGTGAAAAGAGACTTACCTTTGTAAAATAAAGCAATTTTGCCTATAAGGACTCATTTGCACGCAATTGTCGTGAAGCATGTAAAAACTGCTTGTCTGCGTTAAAATAATGGTTAATATGCAGTTTGCATTTTCTTATGAGAGAATGATCCAAACCTGAATGTTATAGTGTAAAATAGACTTACCTTGATGAAATAAAGCAATTTTGCCTATAAAGACTCATTTTCACCTAATTGTCATAAAGCATGTAAAAACTGCTTGTATGCGTTAAAATGATAGTAAATATGCAGTTTGCATTTTCTTATGAGAGAATGATCCAAACCTGAATGTTATAGTGTAAGTAGACTTACCTTCATAAAATAAAGCAATTTTGCCTATAAGGACACATTTGCACCTAATTGTCATAAAGCATGTAAATACTTCTTGTCTGCGTGAAAATAATAGGAAATGATCAGTTTGCATTATCTTTTGAGAAAATGATCCAAACCTGAATGTTATAGTGAAAATAGACTTACCTTTGTAAAATAAAGCAATTTTGCCTATAAGGACTCATTTGCACGCAATTGTCGTGAAGCATATTGTAAAAACTGCTTGTCTGCGTTAAAATAATGGTTAATATGCAGTTTGCATTTTTTTATGAGAGAATGATCCAAACCTGAATGTTATAGTGTAAATAGACTTACCCTCATGAAATAAAGCATTTTTGCCTATAAGGACTCATTTGCACCTAATTGTCATAAAGCTTGTAAAAACTGCTTGTATGCGTTAAAATAATAGTTAATATGAGTTTGCATTTTTTTATGAGAGAAAGATCCAAACCTGAATGTTATAGTGTAAATAGACTTACCTTCATGAAATTAAGCAATTTTGCCTATAAGGACTAATTTGCACCTAATTGTCGTAAAGCATGTAAAAACTGATTGTCTGCGTTAAAATAATAGGAAATGTGCAGTTTGTATTTTCTTATAAGAGAATGATCCAAACCTGAATATATAGTGTAAATAGACTTGCCTTTGTAAAATAAAACAATTTTGCCTATAAGGACTCATTTGCACCTAATTGTCATAAAGCATGTAAAAACAGCTTGTATGCGTTAAAATAATAGTTAATATGCAGTTTGCATTTTCTTATGAGAGATTGATCCAAACCTGAAAGTTAAAGTGCAAGTAAACTTACCTTTGTGAAATAAAGCAATTTTGCCTATAAGGACTCATTTGCACTCAATTGTCGTGAAGCATGTAAAAACAGCTTGTCTGCGTTAAAATAATGGTTAATATGCAGTTTGCATTTTCTTATGAGAGAATGATCCAAACCTGAATGTTATAGTGTAAAATAGACTTACCTTCATGAAATAAAGCAATTTTGCCTATAAGGACTCATTTGCCCCTAATTGTCATAAAGCATGTAAAAACTGCTTGTATGCGTTAAAATAATGGTTAATATGCAGTTTGCATTTTCTTATGAGAGAATGATCCAAACCTGAATGTTATAGTGTAAATAGACTTACCTTCATGAAATAAAGCAATTTTGCCTATAAGGACTCATTTGCCCCTAATTGTCATAGAGCATGTAAAAACTGCTTGTATGCGTTAAAATAATGGTTAATATGCAGTTTGCATTTTCTTATGAGAGAATGATCCAAACCTGAATGTTATAAAGTAAATAGACTTACCTTTGTAAAATAAAGCAATTTTGCCTATAAGAACTCATTTGCACGCAATTGTCGTGAAGCATGTAAAAACTGCTTGTCTGCGTTAAAATAATGGTTAATATGCAGTTTGCATTTTCTTATGAGAGAATGATCCAAACCTGAATGTTATAGTGTAAAATAGACTTACCCTCATGAAATAAAGCAATTTTGCCTATAAAGACTCATTTGCACCTAATTGTCGTAAAGCATGTAAAAACTGCTTGTCTGCGTTTAAATAATGGTTAATATGCAGTTTGCATTTTCTTATGAGAGAATAATCCAAACTTGAATGTTATTGTGTAAATAGACTTACCTTTGTGAAATAAAGCAATTTTGCCTTTAAGGACTCATTTGCACGCAATTGTCGTGAAGCATGTAAAAACTGCTTGTCTACGTTAAAAAAATGGTTAACATGCAGTTTGCATTTTCTTATGAGAGAATGAATGAAACCTGAATGTCATAGTGTAAATAGACTTACCTTCATGAAATAAAGCAATTTTGCCTTTAAGGACTCATTTGCCCCTAATTGTCATAAAGCATGTAAAAACTGCTTGTACCGTTAAAATAATGGTTAATATGCAGTTTGCATTTTCTTATGAGAGAATGATCCAAACCTGAATGTTATAGTGTAAATAGACTTACCTTCATGCAATAAAGCAATTTTGCCTATAAGGACTCATTTGCCCCTAATTGTCATAGAGCATGTAAAAACTGCTTGTATGCGTTAAAATAATGGTTAATATGCAGTTTGCATTTTCTTATGAGAGAATGATCCAAACCTGAATGTTATAGTGTAAATAGACTTACCCTCATGAAATAAAGCAATTTTGCCTATAAAGACTCATTTGCACCTAATTGTCGTAAAGCATGTAAAAACTGCTTGTCTGCGTTTAAATAATGGTTAATATGCAGTTTGCATTTTCTTATGAGAGAATAATCCAAACCTGAATGTTATTGTGTAAATAGACTTACCTTTGTGAAATAAAGCAATTTTGCCTTTAAGGACTCATTTGCACGCAATTGTCGTGAAGCATGTAAAAACTGCTTGTCTACGTTAAAAAAATGGTTAACATGCAGTTTGCATTTTCTTATGAGAGAATGAATCAAACCTGAATGTCATGGTGTAAATAGACTTACCTTCATGAAATAAAGCAATTTTGCCTTTAAGGACTCATTTGCCCCTAATTGTCATAAAGCATGTAAAAACTGCTTGTAGCGTTAAAATAATGGTTAATATGCAGTTTGCATTTTCTTGTGAGAGAATGATCCAAACCTGAATGTTATAGTGTAAATAGACTTACCTTCATGAAATAATGCAATTTTGCCTATAAGGACTCATTTGCCCCTAATTGTCATAGAGCATGTAAAAACTGCTTGTATGCGTTAAAATAATGGTTAATATGCAGTTTGCATTTTCTTATGAGAGAATGATCCAAACCTAAATGTTATAGTGAAAATAGACTTACCTTTGTAAAATAAAGCAATTTTGCCTATAAGGACTCATTTGCACGCAATTGTCGTGAAGCATGTAAAAACTGCTTGTCTGCGTTAAAATAATGGTTAATATGCAGTTTGCATTTTCTTATGAGAGAATGATCCAAACCTGAATGTTATAGTGTAAAATAGACTTACCTTGATGAAATAAAGCAATTTTGCCTATAAAGACTCATTTGCACCTAATTGTCATAAAGCCTGTAAAAACTGCTTGTATGCGTTAAAATGATAGTAAATATGCAGTTTGCATTTTTTTATGAGAGAAAGATCCAAACCTGAATGTTATAGTGTAAATAGACTTACCTTCATGAAATTAAGCATTTTTGCCTATAAGGACTAATTTGCACCTAATTGTCGTAAAGCATGTAAAAACTGATTGTCTGCGTTAAAATAATAGGAAATGTGCAGTTTGTATTTTCTTATAAGAGAATGATCCAAACCTGAATATATAGTGTAAATAGACTTGCCTTTGTAAAATAAAACAATTTTGCCTATAAGGACTCATTTGCACCTAATTGTCATAAACCATGTAAAAACAGCTTGTATGCGTTAAAATAATAGTTAATATGCAGTTTGCATTTTCTTATGAGAGATTGATCCAAACCTGAAAGTTAAAGTGCAAGTAAACTTACCTTTGTGAAATAAAGCAATTTTGCCTAAAAGGGCTCATTTGCACCTAATTGTCGTAAAGCATGTGAAAACTGCTTGTAAGCGTTTAAATAATGGTTAATATGCAGTTTGCATTTTCTTATGAGAGAATGATCCAAACCTGAATGTTATAGTGAAAATAGACTTACCTTTGTAAAATAAAGCAATTTTGCCTATAAGGACTCATTTGCACTCAATTGTCGTGAAGCATGTAAAAACAGCTTGACTGCAATAAAATAATGGTTAATATGCAGTTTGCATTTTCTTATGAGAGAATGATCCAAACCTGAATGTTATAGTGTAAAATAGACTTACCTTGATGAAATAAAGCAATTTTGCCTATAAAGACTAATTTGCACCTAATTGTCATAAAGCATGTAAAAACTGCTTGTATGCGTTAAAATGATAGTAAATATGCAGTTTGCATTTTCTTATGAGAGAATGATCCAAACCTGAATGTATAGTGTAAATAGACTTACCCTCATGAAATAAAGCACTTTTGCCTATAAGGACTCATTTGCACCTAATTGTCATAAAGCTTGTAAAAACTGCTTGTATGCGTTAAAATAATAGTTAATATGCAGTTTGCATTTTTTTATGAGAGAATGATCCAAACCTGAATGTTATAGTGTAAATAGACCCCACCTTCATGAAATAAAGCAATTTTGCCTATAAGGACTAATTTGCACCTAATTGTCGTAAAGCATGTAAAATCTGCTTGTCAGCGTTAAAATAATGGTTAATATGCAGTTTGCATTTTTTTATGAGAGAATGATCCAAACCTGAATGTTATAGTGTAAATAGTTATACCTTCATGAAATAAAGCAATTTTGCCTAAAAGGACACATTTGCATCTAATTGCCATAAAGCATGTAAATACTTCTTGTCTGCGTGAAAATAATAGGAAATGATCAGTTTGCATTATCTTTTGAGAAAATGATCCAAACCTGAATGTTATAGTGTAAATAGACTAACCTTTGTAAAATAAAGCAATTTTGCCTATAAGGACTCATTTGCACGCAATTGTCGTGAAGCATGTAAAAACTGCTTGTCTGCGTGAAAATGATAGCAAATATGCAGTTTGCATTTTCTTATGAGAGAATGATCCAAACCTGAATGTTATAGTGTAAATAGACTTACCCTCATGAAATAAAGCAATTTTGCCTATAAAGACTCATTTGCACCTAATTGTCGTAAAGCATGTAAAAACTGCTTGTCTGCGTTTAAATAATGGTTAATATGCAGTTTGCATTTTCTTATGAGAGAATGATCCAAACCTGAATGTTATAGTGTAAAATAGACTTACCTTGATGAAATAAAGCAATTTTGACTATAAAGACTAATTTGCACCTAATTGTCATAAAGCATGTAAAAACTGCTTGTATGCGTTAAAATGATAGTAAATATGCAGTTTGCATTTTCTTATGAGAGAATGATCCAAACCTGAATGTTATAGTGTAAATAGTCTTACCCTCATGAAATAAAGCATTTTTGCCTATAAGGACTCATTTGCACCTAATTGTCATAAAGCTTGTAAAAACTGCTTGTATGCGTTAAAATAATAGTTAATATGCAGTTTGCATTTTTTTATGAGAGAATGATCCAAACCTGAATGTTATAGTGTAAATAGATTTACCTTCATGAATTAAAGCAATTTTGCCTATAAGGACTAATTTGCACCTAATTGTCGTAAAGCATGTAAAAACTCATTGTCTGCGTTAAAACAATAGGAAATGTGCAGTTTGCATTTTCTTATAAGAGAATGATCCAAACCTAAATATATAGTGTAAATAGACTTGCCTTTGTAAAATAAAGCAATTTTGCCTATAAGGACTCATTTGCACCTAATTGTCATAAAGCATGTAAAAACAGCTTGTATGCGTTACAATAATAGTTAATATGCAGTTTGCATTTTCTTATGAGAGATTGATCCAAACCTGAAAGTTATAGTGTAAGTAAACTAACCTTTGTGAAATAAAGCAATTTTGCCTATAAGGGCTCATTTGCACCTAATTGTCGTAAAGCATGTAAAAACTGCTTGTATGCGTTTAAATAATGGTTAATATGCAGTTTTCATTCTCTTATGAGAGAATGATCCAAACCTGAATGGTATAGTGTAAATAGACTTACCTTCATGTAATAAAGCAATTTTGCCTATAAGGACTCATTTGCCCCTAATTGTCATAAAGCATGTAAAAACTGCTTGTATGCGTTAAAAGAATAGTTAATATGCAGCTTGCATTTTCTTATGAGAGGATGATCCAAACCTGATTGTTATAGTGTAAATAGACTTACCTTCATGAAATAAAGCAATTTTGCCTATAAGGACTCATTTGACCCTAATTGTCATAAAGCATGTAAAAACTGCTTGTATGCGTTAAAATAATGGTTAATAATCAGTTTGCATTTTCTTATGAGAGAATGATCCAAACCTGAATGTAATAGTTTAAGTAGACTTACCATTGTAAAATAAAGCAACTTTGCCTATAAGGACTCATTTGCACCTAATTGTCGTAAAGCATGTAAAATCTGCTTGTCAGCGTTAAGATAATGGTTAATATGCAGTTTGCATTTTTTTATGAGAGAATGATCCAAACCTGAATGTTATAGTGTAAATAGTTATACCTTCATGAAATAAAGCAATTTTGCCTATAAGGACTTATTTGCACCTAATTGTCGTGAAGCATGTAAAAACTGCTTGTCAGCGTTAAAATAATGGTTAATATGCAGTTTGCATTTTCTTATGAGAGAATGATCTAAACCTGAATGTTATAGTGTAAGTAGACTTACCTTCATAAAATAAAGCAATTTTGCCTATAAGGACACATTTGCACCTAATTGTCATAAAGCATGTAAATACTTCTTGTCTGCGTGAAAATAATAGGAAATGATCAGTTTGCATTATCTTTTGAGAAAATGATCCAAACCTGAATGTTATAGTGAAAATAGACTTACCTTTGTAAAATAAAGCAATTTTGCCTATAAGGACTCATTTGCACGCAATTGTCGTGAAGCATGTAAAAACTGCTTGTCTGCGTTAAAATAATGGTTATTATGCAGTTTGCATTTTTTTATGAGAGAATGATCCAAACCTGAATGTTATAGTGAAAATAGACACACCTTTGTAAAATAAAGCAATTTTGCCTATAAGGACTCATTTGCACTCAATTGTCGTGAAGCATGTAAAAACAGCTTGTCTGCGTTAAAATAATGGTTAATATGCAGTTTGCATTTTCTTATGAGAGAATGATCCAAACCTGAATGTTATAGTAAAAATAGACTTACCTTTGTAAAATAAAGCAATTTTGCCTATAAGGACTCATTTGCACCTAATTGTCATAAAGCCTGTAAAAACAGCTTGTATGCGTTAAAATAATAGTTAATATGCAGCTTGCATTTTCTTATGAGAGAATGATCCAAACCTGAATGTATAGTGTAAATAGACTTACCCTCATGAAATAAAGCAATTTTGCCTATAAGGACTCATTTGCACCTAATTGCCATAAAGCATGTAAATACTTCTTGTCTGCGTGAAAATAATAGGAAATGATCAGTTTGCATTATCTTTTGAGAAAATGATCCAAACCTGAATGTTATAGTGTAAATAGACTAACCTTTGTAAAATAAAGCAATTTTGCCTATAAGGACTCATTTGCACGCAATTGTCGTGAAGCATGTAAAAACTGCTTGTCTGCGTGAAAATGATAGCAAATATGCAGTTTGCATTTTCTTATGAGAGAATGATCCAAACCTGAATGTTATAGTGTAAATAGACTTACCCTCATGAAATAAAGCAATTTTGCCTATAAAGACTCATTTGCACCTAATTGCCGTAAAGCATGTAAAAACTGCTTGTCTGCGTTTAAATAATGGTTAATATGCAGTTTGCATTTTCTTATGAGAGAATGATCCAAACCTGAATGGTATAGTGTAAAATAGACTTACCTTGATGAAATAAGGCAATTTTGACTATAAAGACTAATTTGCACCTAATTGTCATAAAGCATGTAAAAACTGCTTGTATGCGTTAAAATGATAGTAAATATGCAGTTTGCATTTTCTTATGAGAGAATGATCCAAACCTGAATGTTATAGTGTAAATAGTCTTACCCTCATGAAATAAAGCATTTTTGCCTATAAGGACTCATTTGCACCTAATTGTCATAAAGCTTGTAAAAACTGCTTGTATGCGTTAAAATAATAGTAAATATGCAGTTTGCATTTTTTTATGAGAGAATGATCCAAACCTGAATGTTATAGTGTAAATAGACTTACCTTCATGAAATAAAGCAATTTTGCCTATAAGGACTAATTTGCACCTAATTGTCGTAAAGCATGTAAAAACTCATTGTCTGCGTTAAAACAATAGGAAATGTGCAGTTTGCATTTTCTTATAAGAGAAAGATCCAAACCTGAATATATAGTGTAAATAGACTTAACTTCATGAAATAAGGCAATTTTGCCTATAAGGACTCTTTGGCCCTAATTGTCATAAAGCATGTAAAAACTGCTTGTATGCGTTAAAATAATGGTTAATATGCAGTTTGCATTTTCTTATGAGAGATTGATCCAAACCTGAATGTTATAGTGTAAATAGACTTACCTTCATGAAATAAAGCAATTTTGCCTATAAGGACTACTTTGCACGCAATTGTCGTGAAGCATGTAAAAACTGCTTGTCTGCGTTAAAATAATGGTTAATATGCAGTTTGCATTTTCTTATGAGTGAATGATCCAAACCTGAATGTTATAGTGTAAATAGACTTACCTTCATGAAATAAAGTAATTTTGCCTATAAGGACTCATTTGCCCCTAATTGTCATAAAGCATGTAAAAACTGCTTGTATGCGTTAAAATAATGGTTAATATGCAGTTTGCATTTTCTTATGAGAGAATGATCCAAACCTGAATGTTATAGTGAAAATAGACTTACCTTTGTAAAATAAAGCAATTTTGCCTATAAGGACTCATTTGCACGCAATTGTCGTGAAGCATGTAAAAACTGCTTGTCTGCGTTAAAATAATGGTTAATATGCAGTTTGCATTTTCTTATGAGAGAATGATCCAAACCTGAATGTTATAGTGTAAGTAGACTTACCTTCATGAAATAAAGCAATTTTGCCTATAAAGACTCATTTGCACCTTATTGTCATAAAGCATGTAAAAACTGCTTGTATGCGTTAAAATGATAGTAATTATTCAGTTTGCATTTTCTTATGAGAGAATGATCCAAACCTGAATGTATAGTGTAAATAGACTTACCCTCATGAAATAAAGCAATTTTGCCTATAAGGACTCATTTGCACCTAATTGTCATAAAGCTTGTAAAAACTGCTTGTATGCGTTAAAATAATAGTTAATATGCAGTTTGCATTTTTTTATGAGAGAATGATCCAAACCTGAATGTTATAGTGTAAATAGACTTACCTTCATGAAATAAAGCAATTTTGCCTATAAGGACACATTTGCACCTAATTTTCCTAAAGCATGTAAAAACTGATTGTCTGCGTTAAAATAATAGGAAATGTGTTGTTTGCATTTTCTTATAAGAGAATGATCCAAACCTGAATATATAGTGTAAATAGACTTGCCTTTGTAAAATAAAGCAATTTTGCCTATAAGGACTCATTTGCACCTAATTGTCATAAAGCATGTAAAAACAGCTTCTATGCGTTAAAATAATAGTTAATATGCAGTTTGCATTTTCTTATGAGAGATTGATCCAAACCTGAATGTTATAGTGTAGGTAAATTTACCTTTGTGAAATAAAGCAATTTTGCCTATAAGGGCTCATTTGCACCTAATTGTCGTAAAGCATGTAAAAACTGCTTGTATGCGTTTAAATAATGGTTAATATGCAGTTTGCATTTTCTTATGAGAGAATGATCCAAACCTGAATGTTATAGTGTAAATAGTTATACCTTCATGAAATAAAGCAATTTTGCCTATAAGGACTCATTTGCACCTAATTGTCGTGAAGCATGTAAAAACTGCTTGTCAGCGTTAAAATAATGGTTAATATGCAGTTTGCATTTTCTTATGAGAGAATGATCTAAACCTGAATATTATAGTGTAAGTAGACTTACCTTCATGAAATAAAGCAATTTTGCCTATAAGGACACATTTGCACCTAATTGTCATAAAGCATGTAAATACTTCTTGTCTGCGTGAAAATAATAGGAAATGATC
This sequence comes from Xanthostigma xanthostigma, assembly GCA_963575645.1. Lineage (NCBI taxonomy): Eukaryota > Metazoa > Arthropoda > Insecta > Raphidioptera > Raphidiidae > Xanthostigma > Xanthostigma xanthostigma. Next base: position 31,740,429 of record OY754470.1, on the reverse strand, counting down.
AGTTTGCATTATCTTTTGAGAAAATGATCCAAACCTGAATGTTATAGTGTAAATAGACTTACCTTTGTAAAATAAAGCAATTTTGCCTATAAGGACTCATTTGCTCGCAATTGTCGTAAAGCATGTAAAAACTGCTTGTCTGCGTTAAAATAATGGTTAATATGCAGTTTGCATTTTCTTATGAGAGAAAGATCCAAACCTGAATGTTATAGTGTAAATAGACTTACCTTTGTAAAATAAAGCAATTTTGCCTATAAGGACTTATTAGCACGCAATTGTCGTGAACATGTAAAAACTGCTTGTCTGCGTGAAAATGATAGTAAATATGCAGTTTGCATTTTTTTATGAGAGAATGATCCAAACCTGAATGTTATAGTGTAAATAGACTTACCTTCATGTAATAAAGCAATTTTGCCTATAAGGACTCATTTGCCCCTAATTGTCATAAAGCATGTAAAAACTGCCTGTATGCGTTAAAATAATGGTTAATATGCAGTTTGCATTTTCTTATGAGAGAATGATCCAAACCTGAATGTTATAGTAAAAATAGACTTACCTTTGTAAAATAAAGCAATTTTGCCTATAAGGACTCATTTGCACCTAATTGTCATAAAGCATGTAAAAACAGCTTGTATGCGTTAAAATAATGGTTAATATGCAGCTTGCATTTTCTTATGAGAGATTGATCCAAACCTGAATGTTATAGTGTAAATAGACTTACCTTTGTAAAATAAAGCAATTTTGCCTATAAGGACTCATTTGCACGCAATTGTCGTGAAGCATGTAAAAACTGCTTGTCTGCGTTAAAATATTGGTTAATATGCAGTTTGCATTTTCTTATGAAAGAATGATCCAAACCTGAATGTTATAGTGTAAATAGACTTACCTTTGTAAAATAAAGCAATTTTGCCTATAAGGACTCATTTGCAAGCAATTGTCGTGAAGCATGTAAAAACTGCTTGTCTGCGTGGAAATGATAGTAAATATGCAGTTTGCATTTTCTTATGAGAGAATGATCCAAACCTGAATGTTATAGTGTAAATAGACTTACCCTCATGAAATAAAGCAATTTTGCCTATAAAGACTCATTTGCACCTAATTGTCGTAAAGCATGTAAAAACTGCTTGTCTGCGTTTAAATAATGGTTAATATGCAGTTTGAATTTTCTTATGAGAGAATGATCCAAACCTGAATGTTATAGTGTAAATAGACTTACCTTCATGAAATATAGCAATTTTGTCTATAAGGACTCATTTGCCCCTAATTGTCATAAAGCATGTAAAAACTGCTTGTATGCGTTAAAATAATGGTTAATATGCAGTTTGCATTTTCTTATGAGAGAATGATCCAAACCTGAATGTTATAGTGTAAATAGACTAACCTTTGTAAAATAAAGCAATTTTGCCTATAAGGACTCATTTGCACGCAATTGTCGTGAAGCATGTAAAAACTGCTTGTCTGCGTGAAAATGATAGCAAATATGCAGTTTGCATTTTCTTATGAGAGAATGATCCAAACCTGAATGTTATAGTGTAAATAGACTTAGCCTTATGAAATAAAGCAATTTTGCCTATAAAGACTCATTTGCACCTAATTGTCGTAAAGCATGTAAAAACTGCTTGTCTGCGTTTAAATAATGGTTAATATGCAGTTTGCATTTTCTTAGGAGAGAATGATCCAAACCTGAATGTTATAGTGTAAAATAGACTTACCTTGATGAAATAAAGCAATTTTGCCTATAAAGACTAATTTGCACCTAATTGTCATAAAGCATGTAAAAACTGCTTGTATGCGTTAAAATGATAGTGAATATGCAGTTTGCATTTTCTTATGAGAGAATGATCCAAACCTGAATGTTATAGTGTAAATAGTCTTACCCTCATGAAATAAAGCATTTTTGCCTATAAGGACTCATTTGCAACTAATTGTCATAAAGCTTGTAAAAACTGCTTGTATGCGTTAAAATAATAGTTAATATGCAGTTTGCATTTTTTTATGAGAGAATGATCCAAACCTGAATGATATAGTGTAAATAGATTAACCTTCATGAATTAAAGCAATTTTGCCTATAAGGACTAATTTGCACCTAATTGTCATAAAGCATGTAAAAACAGCTTGTATGCGTTAAAATAATAGTTAATATGCAGTTTGCATTTTCTTATGAGAGATTGATCCAAACCTGAAAGTTATAGTGTAAGTAAACTAACCTTTGTGAAATAAAGCAATTTTGCCTATAAGGGCTCATTTGCACCTAAATGTCGTAAAGCATGTAAAAACTGCTTGTATGCGTTTAAATAATGGTTAATATGCAGTTTGCATTCTCTTATGAGAGAATGATCCAAACCTGAATGGTATAGTGTAAATAGACTTACCTTCATGAAATAAAGCAATTTTGCCTATAAGGACTCATTTGCCCCTAATTGTCATAAATCATGTAAAAACTGCTTGTATGCGTTAAAAGAATAGTTAATATGCAGCTTGCATTTTCTTATGGAGGATGATCCAAACCTGATTGTTATAGTGTAAATAGCCTTACCTTCATGAGATAAAGCAATTTTGCCTATAAGGACTCATTTGACCCTAATTGTCATAAAGCATGTAAAAACTGCTTGTCTGCGTTAAAATAATGGTTAATATGCAGTTTGCATTTTCTTATGAGAGAATGATCCAAACCTGAATGTTATAGTGTAAATAGACTTACCTTCATGAAATAAAGCAATTTTACCTATAAAGACTCATTTGCACCTAATTGTCAAAAAGCATGTAAAAACTGCTTGTATGCGTTAAAATGATAGTAAATATGCAGTTTGCATTTTCTTATGAGAGAATGATCCAAACCTGAATGTATAGTGTAAATAGACTTACCCTCATGAAATAAAGCAATTTTGCCTATAAGGACTCATTTGCACCTAAATATCATAAAGCTTGTAAAAACTGCTTGTATGCGTTAAAATAATAGTTAATATGCAGTTTGCATTTTTTTAAGAGAGAATGATCCAAACCTGAATGTTATAGTGTAAATTGACTTACCTTCATGAAATAAAGCAATTTTGCCTATAAGGACTAATTTGCACCTAATTGTCGTAAAGCATGTAAAAACTGATTGTCTGCGTTAAAATAATAGGAAATGTGCAGTTTGCATTTTCTTATAAGAGAATGATCCAAACATGAATATATAGTGTAAATAGACATGCCTTTGTAAAATAAAGCAATTTTGCCTATAAGGACTCATTTGCACCTAATTGTCATAAAGCATGTAAAAACAGTTTCTATGCGTTAAAATAATAGTTAATATGCAGTTTGCATTTTCTTATGAGAGATTGATCCAAACCTGAATGTTATAGTGTAAGCAAATTTACCTTTGTGAAATAAAGCAATTTTGCCTATAAGGGCTTATTTGCACCTAATTGTCGTAAAGCATGTAAAAACTGCTTGTATGCGTTTAAATAATGGTTAATATGCAGTTTGCATTTTCTTATGAGAGAATGATCCAAACCTGAATGTTATAGTGTAAATAGACTTACCTTCATGAAATAAAGCAATTTTGCCTATAAGGACTCATTTGCCCCTAATTGTCATAAAGCATGTAAAAACTGCTTGTATGCGTTAAAATAATGGTTAATATGCAGTTTGCATTTTCTTATGAGAGAATGATCCAAACCTGAATGTTATAGTGTAAATAGACTTACCTTCATGAAATAAAGCAATTTTGCCTATAAGGACTCATTTGACCCTAATTGTCATAAAGCATGTAAAAACTGCTTGTATGCGTTAAAATAATGGTTAATAATCAGTTTGCATTTTCTTATGAGAGAATGATCCAAACCTGAATGTAATATTTTAAGTAGACTTACCATTGTAAAATAAAGCAACTTTGCCTATAAGAACTCATTTGCACCTTATTGTCGTAAAGCATGTAAAATCTGCTTGTCAGCGTTAAAATAATGGTTAATATGCAGTTTGCATTTTTTTATGAGAGAATGATCCAAACCTGAATGTTATAGTGTAAATAGTTATACCTTCATGAAATAAAGCAATTTTGCCTATAAGGACTAATTTGCACCTAATTGTCGTAAAGCATGTAAAATCTGCTTGTCAGCGTTAAAATAATGGTTAATATGCAGTTTGCATTTTTTTATGAGAGAATGATCCAAACCTGAATGTTATAGTGTAAATAGTTATACCTTCACGAAATAAAGCAATTTTGCCTATAAGGACTCATTTGCACGCAATTGTCGTGAAGCATGTAAAAACTGCTTGTCTGCGTTAAAATAATGGTTAATATGCAGCTTGCATTTTCTTATGAGAGATTGATCCAAACCTGAATGTTATAGTGTAAATAGACTTACCTTTGTAAAATAAAGCAATTTTGCCTATAAGGACTCATTTGCACGCAATTGTCGTGAAGCATGTAAAAACTGCTTGTCTGCGTGGAAATGATAGTAAATATGCAGTTTGCATTTTCTTATGAGAGAAAGATCCAAACCTGAATGTTATAGTGTAAATAGACTTACCTTTGTAAAATAAAGCAATTTTGCCTATAAGGACTTATTAGCACGCAATTGTCGTGAACATGTAAAAACTGCTTGTCTGCGTGAAAATGATAGTAAATATGCAGTTTGCATTTTCTTATGAGAGAAAGATCCAAACCTGAATGTTATAGTGTAAATAGACTTACCTTCATAAAATAAAGCAATTTTGCCTATAAGGACTCATTTGCCCCTAATTGTCATAAAGCATGTAAAAACTGCCTGTATGCGTTAAAATAATGGTTAATATGCAGTTTGCATTTTCTTATGAGAGAATGATCCAAACCTGAATGTTATAGTAACAATAGACTTACCTTTGTAAAATAAAGCAATTTTGCCTATAAGGACTCATTTGCACCTAATTGTCATAAAGCATGTAAAAACAGCTTGTATGCGTTAAAATAATAGTTAATATGCAGCTTGCATTTTCTTATGAGAGATTGATCCAAACCTGAATGTTATAGTGTAAATAGACTTACCTTTGTAAAATAAAGCAATTTTGCCTATAAGGACTCATTTGCACGCAATTGTCGTGAAGCATGTAAAAACTGCTTGTCTGCGTGGAAATGATAGTAAATATGCAGTTTGCATTTTCTTATGAGAGAATGATCCAAACCTGAATGTTATAGTGTTAATAGACTTACCCTCATGAAATAAAGCAATTTTGCCTATAAAGACTCATTTGCACCTAATTGTCGTAAAGCATGTAAAAACTGCTTGTCTGCGTTTAAATAATGGTTAATATGCAGTTTGAATTTTCTTATGAGAGAATGATCCAAACCTGAATGTTATAGTGTAAATAGACTTACCCTCATGAAATAAAGCAATTTTGCCTATAAAGACTCATTTGCACCTAATTGTCGTAAAGCATGTAAAAACTGCTTGTCTGCGTTTAAATAATGGTTAATATGCAGTTTGAATTTTCTTATGAGAGAATGATCCAAACCTGAATGTTATAGTGTAAATAGACTTACCTTCATGAAATAAAGCAATTTTGTCTATAAGGACTCATTTGCACGCAATTGTCGTAAAGCATGTAAAAACTGCTTGTCTGCGTTAAAATAATGGTTAATATGCAGTTTGCATTTTCTTATGAGAGAATGATCCAAACCTGAATGTTATAGTAAAAATAGACTTACCTTTGTAAAATAAAGCAATTTTGCCTATAAGGACTCATTTGCACCTAATTGTCATAAAGCATGTAAAAACAGCTTGTATGCGTTAAAATAATAGTTAATATGCAGCTTGCATTTTCTTATGAGAGATTGATCCAAACCTGAATGTAATAGTGTAAATAGACTTACCCTTATGAAATAAAGCAATTTTGCCTATAAGGACTCATTTCCCCTAATTGTCATAAAGCATGTAAAAACTGCCTGTATGCGTTAAAATAATGGTTAATATGCAGTTTGCATTTTCTTATGAGAGAATGATCCAAACCTGAATGTTATAGTAAAAATAGACTTACCTTTGTAAAATAAAGCAATTTTGCCTATAAGGACTCATTTGCACCTAATTGTCATAAAGCATGTAAAAACAGCTTCTATGCGTTAAAATAATAGTTAATATGCAGTTTGCATTTTCTTATGAGAGATTGATCCAAACCTGAATGTTATAGTGTAGGTAAATTTACCTTTGTGAAATAAAGCAATTTTGCCTATAAGGGCTCATTTGCACCTAATTGTCGTAAAGCATGTAAAAACTGCTTGTATGCGTTTAAATAATGGTTAATATGCAGTTTGCATTTTCTTATGAGAGAATGATCCAAACCTGAATGTTATAGTGTAAATAGACTTACCCTTATGAAATAAAGCAATTTTGCCTATAAAGACTCATTTGCCCCTAATTGTCATAAAGCATGTAAAAACTGCTTGTATGCGTTAAAATAATGGTTAATATGCAGTTTGCATTTTCTTATGAGAGAATGATTCAAACCTGAATGTTATAGTGTAAATAGACTTACCTTCATGAAATAAAGCAATTTTGCCTATAAGGACTCATTTGCCCCTAATTGTCATAAAGCATGTAAAAACTGCTTGTATGCGTTAAAATAATGGTTAATATGCAGTTTGCATTTTCTTATGAGAGAATGATCCAAACCTGAATGTAATAGTTTAAGTAGACTTACCTTTGTAAAATAAAGCAACTTTGCCTATAAGGACTCATTTGCCCCTAATTGTCGTAAAGCATGTAAAAACTGCCTGTATGCGTTAAAATAATGGTTAATATGCAGTTTGCATTTTCTTATGAGAGAATGATCCAAACCTGAATGTTATAGTAAAAATAGACTTACCTTTGTAAAATAATGCAATTTTGCCTATAAGGACTCATTTGCACCTAATTGTCGTGAAGCATGTAAAAACTGCTTGTCAGCGTTAAAATAATAGTTAATATGCAGCTTGCATTTTCTTATGAGAGATTGATCCAAACCTGAATGTTATAGTGTAAATAGACTTACCTTTGTAAAATAAAGCAATTTTGCCTATAAGGACTCATTTGCACGCAATTGTCGTGAAGCATGTAAAAACTGCTTGTCTGCGTTAAAATATTGGTTAATATGCAGTTTGCATTTTCTTATGAGAGAATGATCCAAACCTGAATGTTATAGTGTAAATAGACTTTCCTTTGTAAAATAAAGCAATTTTGCCTATAAGGACTCATTTGCACGCAATTGTCGTGAAGCATGTAAAAACTGCTTGTCTGCGTGGAAATGATAGTAAATATGCAGTTTGCATTTTCTTATGAGAGAATGATCCAAACCTGAATGTTATAGTGTTAATAGACTTACCCTCATGAAATAAAGCAATTTTGCCTATAAAGACTCATTTGCACCTAATTGTCGTAAAGCATGTAAAAACTGCTTGTCTGCGTTTAAATAATGGTTAATATGCAGTTTGAATTTTCTTATAAGAGAATGATCCAAACCTGAATGTTATAGTGTAAATAGACTTACCCTCATGAAATAAAGCAATTTTGCCTATAAAGACTCATTTGCACCTAATTGTCGTAAAGCATGTAAAAACTGCTTGTCTGCGTTTAAATAATGGTTAATATGCAGTTTGAATTTTCTTATGAGAGAATGATCCAAACCTGAATGTTATAGTGTAAATAGACTTACCTTCATGAAATAAAGCAATTTTGTCTATAAGGACTCATTTGCACGCAATTGTCGTAAAGCATGTAAAAACTGCTTGTCTGCGTTAAAATAATGGTTAATATGCAGTTTGCATTTTCTTATGAGAGAATGATCCAAACCTGAATGTTATAGTAAAAATAGACTTACCTTTGTAAAATAAAGCAATTTTGCCTATAAGGACTCATTTGCACCTAATTATCATAAAGCATGTAAAAACAGCTTGTATGCGTTAAAATAATAGTTAATATGCAGCTTGCATTTTCTTATGAGAGATTGATCCAAACCTGAATGTAATAGTGTAAATAGACTTACCCTTATGAAATAAAGCAATTTTGCCTATAAGGACTCATTACCCTAATTGTCATAAAGCATGTAAAAACTGCCTGTATGCGTTAAAATAATGGTTAATATGCAGTTTGCATTTTCTTATGAGAGAATGATCCAAACCTGAATGTTATAGTAAAAATAGACTTACCTTTGTAAAATAAAGCAATTTTGCCTATAAGGACTCATTTGCACCTAATTGTCATAAATCATGTAAAAACTGCTTGTATGCGTTAAAAGAATAGTTAATATGCAGCTTGCATTTTCTTATGAGAGGATGATCCAAACCTGATTGTTATAGTGTAAATAGCCTTACCTTCATGAGATAAAGCAATTTTGCCTATAAGGACTCATTTGACCCTAATTGTCATAAAGCATGTAAAAACTGCTTGTCTGCGTTAAAATAATGGTTAATATGCAGTTTGCATTTTCTTATGAGAGAATGATCCAAACCTGAATGTTATAGTGTAAATAGACTTACCTTCATGAAATAAAGCAATTTTGCCTATAAGGACTCATTTGCCCCTAATTGTCATAAAGCATGTAAAAACTGCTTGTATGCGTTAAAATAATGGTTAATATGCAGTTTGCATTTTCTTATGAGAGAATGATCCAAACCTGAATGTAATAGTTTAAGTAGACTTACCTTTGTAAAATAAAGCAACTTTGCCTATAAGGACTCATTTGCCCCTAATTGTCATAAAGCATGTAAAAACTGCCTGTATGCGTTAAAATAATGGTTAATATGCAGTTTGCATTTTCTTATGAGAGAATGATCCAAACCTGAATGTTATAGTAAAAATAGACTTACCTTTGTAAAATAATGCAATTTTGCCTATAAGGACTCATTTGCACCTAATTGTCGTGAAGCATGTAAAAACTGCTTGTCAGCGTTAAAATAATAGTTAATATGCAGCTTGCATTTTCTTATGAGAGATTGAACCAAACCTGAATGTAATAGTGTAAATAGACTTACCTTTGTAAAATAAAGCAATTTTGCCTATAAGGACTCATTTGCACGCAATTGTCGTGAAGCATGTAAAAACTGCTTGTCTGCGTTAAAATATTGGTTAATATGCAGTTTGCATTTTCTTATGAGAGAATGATCCAAACCTGAATGTTATAGTGTAAATAGACTTTCCTTTGTAAAATAAAGCAATTTTGCCTATAAGGACTCATTTGCACGCAATTGTCGTGAAGCATGTAAAAACTGCTTGTCTGCGTGGAAATGATAGTAAATATGCAGTTTGCATTTTCTTATGAGAGAATGATCCAAACCTGAATGTTATAGTGTTAATAGACTTACCCTCATGAAATAAAGCAATTTTGCCTATAAAGACTCATTTGCACCTAATTGTCGTAAAGCATGTAAAAACTGCTTGTCTGCGTTTAAATAATGGTTAATATGCAGTTTGAATTTTCTTATAAGAGAATGATCCAAACCTGAATGTTATAGTGTAAATAGACTTACCCTCATGAAATAAAGCAATTTTGCCTATAAAGACTCATTTGCACCTAATTGTCGTAAAGCATGTAAAAACTGCTTGTCTGCGTTTAAATAATGGTTAATATGCAGTTTGAATTTTCTTATGAGAGAATGATCCAAACCTGAATGTTATAGTGTAAATAGACTTACCTTCATGAAATAAAGCAATTTTGTCTATAAGGACTCATTTGCACGCAATTGTCGTAAAGCATGTAAAAACTGCTTGTCTGCGTTAAAATAATGGTTAATATGCAGTTTGCATTTTCTTATGAGAGAATGATCCAAACCTGAATGTTATAGTAAAAATAGACTTACCTTTGTAAAATAAAGCAATTTTGCCTATAAGGACTCATTTGCACCTAATTATCATAAAGCATGTAAAAACAGCTTGTATGCGTTAAAATAATAGTTAATATGCAGCTTGCATTTTCTTATGAGAGATTGATCCAAACCTGAATGTAATAGTGTAAATAGACTTACCCTTATGAAATAAAGCAATTTTGCCTATAAGGACTCATTACCCTAATTGTCATAAAGCATGTAAAAACTGCCTGTATGCGTTAAAATAATGGTTAATATGCAGTTTGCATTTTCTTATGAGAGAATGATCCAAACCTGAATGTTATAGTAAAAATAGACTTACCTTTGTAAAATAAAGCAATTTTGCCTATAAGGACTCATTTGCACCTAATTGTCATAAATCATGTAAAAACTGCTTGTATGCGTTAAAAGAATAGTTAATATGCAGCTTGCATTTTCTTATGAGAGGATGATCCAAACCTGATTGTTATAGTGTAAATAGCCTTACCTTCATGAGATAAAGCAATTTTGCCTATAAGGACTCATTTGACCCTAATTGTCATAAAGCATGTAAAAACTGCTTGTCTGCGTTAAAATAATGGTTAATATGCAGTTTGCATTTTCTTATGAGAGAATGATCCAAACCTGAATGTTATAGTGTAAATAGACTTACCTTCATGAAATAAAGCAATTTTGCCTATAAAGACTCATTTGCACCTAATTGTCAAAAAGCATGTAAAAACTGCTTGTATGCGTTAAAATGATAGTAAATATGCAGTTTGCATTTTCTTATGAGAGAATGATCCAAACCTGAATGTATAGTGTAAATAGACTTACCCTCATGAAATAAAGCAATTTTGCCTATAAGGACTCATTTGCACCTAAATATCATAAAGCTTGTAAAAACTGCTTGTATGCGTTAAAATAATAGTTAATATGCAGTTTGCATTTTTTTAAGAGAGAATGATCCAAACCTGAATGTTATAGTGTAAATTGACTTACCTTCATGAAATAAAGCAATTTTGCCTATAAGGACTAATTTGCACCTAATTGTCGTAAAGCATGTAAAAACTGATTGTCTGCGTTAAAATAATAGGAAATGTGCAGTTTGCATTTTCTTATAAGAGAATGATCCAAACATGAATATATAGTGTAAATAGACATGCCTTTGTAAAATAAAGCAATTTTGCCTATAAGGACTCATTTGCACCTAATTGTCATAAAGCATGTAAAAACAGTTTCTATGCGTTAAAATAATAGTTAATATGCAGTTTGCATTTTCTTATGAGAGATTGATCCAAACCTGAATGTTATAGTGTAAGCAAATTTACCTTTGTGAAATAAAGCAATTTTGCCTATAAGGGCTTATTTGCACCTAATTGTCGTAAAGCATGTAAAAACTGCTTGTATGCGTTTAAATAATGGTTAATATGCAGTTTGCATTTTCTTATGAGAGAATGATCCAAACCTGAATGTTATAGTGTAAATAGACTTACCTTCATGAAATAAAGCAATTTTGCCTATAAGGACTCATTTGCCCCTAATTGTCATAAAGCATGTAAAAACTGCTTGTATGCGTTAAAATAATGGTTAATATGCAGTTTGCATTTTCTTATGAGAGAATGATCCAAACCTGAATGTTATAGTGTAAATAGACTTACCTTCATGAAATAAAGCAATTTTGCCTATAAGGACTCATTTGACCCTAATTGTCATAAAGCATGTAAAAACTGCTTGTATGCGTTAAAATAATGGTTAATAATCAGTTTGCATTTTCTTATGAGAGAATGATCCAAACCTGAATGTAATATTTTAAGTAGACTTACCATTGTAAAATAAAGCAACTTTGCCTATAAGAACTCATTTGCACCTAATTGTCGTAAAGCATGTAAAATCTGCTTGTCAGCGTTAAAATAATGGTTAATATGCAGTTTGCATTTTTTTATGAGAGAATGATCCAAACCTGAATGTTATAGTGTAAATAGTTATACCTTCATGAAATAAAGCAATTTTGCCTATAAGGACTAATTTGCACCTAATTGTCGTAAAGCATGTAAAATCTGCTTGTCAGCGTTAAAATAATGGTTAATATGCAGTTTGCATTTTTTTATGAGAGAATGATCCAAACCTGAATGTTATAGTGTAAATAGTTGTACCTTCACGAAATAAAGCAATTTTGCCTATAAGGACTTATTAGCACGCAATTGTCGTGAACATGTAAAAACTGCTTGTCTGCGTGAAAATGATAGTAAATATGCAGTTTGCATTTTCTTATGAGAGAATGATTCAAACCTGAATGCTATAGTGTAAATAGACTTACCTTCATAAAATAAAGCAATTTTGCCTATAAGGACTCATTTGCCCCTAATTGTCATAAAGCATGTAAAAACTGCCTGTATGCGTTAAAATAATGGTTAATATGCAGTTTGCATTTTCTTATGAGAGAATGATCCAAACCTGAATGTTATAGTAACAATAGACTTACCTTTGTAAAATAAAGCAATTTTGCCTATAAGGACTCATTTGCACCTAATTGTCATAAAGCATGTAAAAACAGCTTGTATGCGTTAAAATAATAGTTAATATGCAGCTTGCATTTTCTTATGAGAGATTGATCCAAACCTGAATGTTATAGTGTAAATAGACTTACCTTTGTAAAATAAAGCAATTTTGCCTATAAGGACTCATTTGCACGCAATTGTCGTGAAGCATGTAAAAACTGCTTGTCTGCGTTAAAATATTGGTTAATATGCAGTTTGCATTTTCTTATGAGAGAATGATCCAAACCTGAATGTTATAGTGTAAATAGACTTTTCTTTGTAAAATAAAGCAATTTTGCCTATAAGGACTCATTTGCACGCAATTGTCGTGAAGCATGTAAAAACTGCTTGTCTGCGTGGAAATGATAGTAAATATGCAGTTTGCATTTTCTTATGAGAGAATGATCCAAACCTGAATGTTATAGTGTTAATAGACTTACCCTCATGAAATAAAGCAATTTTGCCTATAAAGACTCATTTGCACCTAATTGTCGTAAAGCATGTAAAAACTGCTTGTCTGCGTTTAAATAATGGTTAATATGCAGTTTGAATTTTCTTATGAGAGAATGATCCAAACCTGAATGTTATAGTGTAAATAGACTTACCCTCATGAAATAAAGCAATTTTGCCTATAAAGACTCATTTGCACCTAATTGTCGTAAAGCATGTAAAAACTGCTTGTCTGCGTTTAAATAATGGTTAATATGCAGTTTGAATTTTCTTATGAGAGAATGATCCAAACCTGAATGTTATAGTGTAAATAGACTTACCTTCATGAAATAAAGCAATTTTGTCTATAAGGACTCATTTGCACGCAATTGTCGTAAAGCATGTAAAAACTGCTTGTCTGCGTTAAAATAATGGTTAATATGCAGTTTGCATTTTCTTATGAGAGAATGATCCAAACCTGAATGTTATAGTAAAAATAGACTTACCTTTGTAAAATAAAGCAATTTTGCCTATAAGGACTCATTTGCACCTAATTGTCATAAAGCATGTAAAAACAGCTTGTATGCGTTAAAATAATAGTTAATATGCAGCTTGCATTTTCTTATGAGAGATTGATCCAAACCTGAATGTAATAGTGTAAATAGACTTACCCTTATGAAATAAAGCAATTTTGCCTATAAGGACTCATTTCCCCTAATTGTCATAAAGCATGTAAAAACTGCCTGTATGCGTTAAAATAATGGTTAATATGCAGTTTGCATTTTCTTATGAGAGAATGATCCAAACCTGAATGTTATAGTAAAAATAGACTTACCTTTGTAAAATAAAGCAATTTTGCCTATAAGGACTCATTTGCACCTAATTGTCATAAAGCATGTAAAAACAGCTTCTATGCGTTAAAATAATAGTTAATATGCAGTTTGCATTTTCTTATGAGAGATTGATCCAAACCTGAATGTTATAGTGTAGGTAAATTTACCTTTGTGAAATAAAGCAATTTTGCCTATAAGGGCTCATTTGCACCCAATTGTCGTAAAGCATGTAAAAACTGCTTGTATGCGTTTAAATAATGGTTAATATGCAGTTTGCATTTTCTTATGAGAGAATGATCCAAACCTGAATGTTATAGTGTAAATAGACTTACCCTTATGAAATAAAGCAATTTTGCCTATAAAGACTCATTTGCCCCTAATTGTCATAAAGCATGTAAAAACTGCTTGTATGCGTTAAAATAATGGTTAATATGCAGTTTGCATTTTCTTATGAGAGAATGATTCAAACCTGAATGTTATAGTGTAAATAGACTTACCTTCATGAAATAAAGCAATTTTGCCTATAAGGACTCATTTGCCCCTAATTGTCATAAAGCATGTAAAAACTGCTTGTATGCGTTAAAATAATGGTTAATATGCAGTTTGCATTTTCTTATGAGAGAATGATCCAAACCTGAATGTAATAGTTTAAGTAGACTTACCTTTGTAAAATAAAGCAACTTTGCCTATAAGGACTCATTTGCCCCTAATTGTCATAAAGCATGTAAAAACTGCCTGTATGCGTTAAAATAATGGTTAATATGCAGTTTGTGTTATGTGACTTTGTATTATAAGTACTTGTAACTAAATTATGTAATAGACTTTATTTTATGTTTTAAATTTTATGAATAAAATCAGTTCTGTTAAACACAGCAGTCGTATCATTACATGGCGCTGCGGATAAAAAATTAAAATGGTAGACATTGTTAGAGGGATTCCGCCTATTCATTTAGGGGATAATATAAGCGATGATTGGAAATTTTGGAAACAAAGATTTCTAAATTATCTAAAGGCTTCAGAAATTGATAAAAAATCTGAAAGTATACAGTGTGCACAATTGCTACAACTGATTGGTGAAGACGGATTTAGAATTTACAACACGTTTACATTTAGAGATGACGAGAAAGATAAAATCAAGATCTTATTATAAAAATTTGAAGCACATTTTGCTCCACAAAAACGCGTGTCGTACGAAAGATTCAAACTGTTTACACGGAAACAACAAGATGGCGAGACAATTCAACAATTTATTACAGACGTGAAATGTAAAGCATTAAATTGCGACCTTGGAGAATTGAAAGAAAGTCTCATTATTACAGTCATTACATGTGGTGTGAGTAGTGCAAAGCTGAGGGAAAGGCTTCTAGAAAAGGAATCATTAAGCTTAATGGAAGCTGAGCAAATATGCAGATCAATGGAACAATCTATAAGTGAATCTCAGAAGTTAGAGGCAACATTAACCGAGAAGACGGAAGTGTGTTCGCTCCTCACAACCATCAAGATCGACAGGAAGGTCGGAAAACAGAACAGGAAACAGTCAAAATTTTCAGCGTAACAATAACCAAGAGTACGTGAAAGGATGTTACAAATGCGGAGGTGATCACAAGAAGAAGAAGTGTCCTGCTTATTTCGCCACATGCAACAACTGCAAAAAGAGAGGACATTTCAGGAAAGTATGCAGGTCTCAAAACATTCATAATGTTAATAATGATATTCAAAACGGTACTGAAGAAATGTTCATAGGTACTGTCTCAACTGATAATAATAATTCTGATTGGAATATTAATTTAAAAATTAATGATAAAATAATTAAATTTAAAATTGATACGGGGGCAATGACTAATGTTATATCATATGACTCTCTATTAAAATTGGGTTTAAAAATTGAGGATTTAAAGCAAACTGATGTTAATCTGTATACTTATACTAATCAAAAAATTGTCATTTTGGGTAAAATTATTTTGAATTGTATGTACAATGATAAAAATTATTCACTAACTTTTTATGTAGTGACCTCCAAATCACCTTCAATACTAGGTCTATCGGCTTGTAAATTACTTGATTTGATAAAAAGAGTCAATGCAATAGATACTAGCAAAGATGAAATATTACGCAATTACGCAGATATTTTTAAAGGAGTCGGTTGCTTAAAAGAATGCTACAAAATTAAAATTGATGAAAGTGTCAGTCCAGTCGTTTCTCCAAGTAGGAAAGTTCCGTTAGCTATATACGATAAACTCAAAAATAGATTAAAAGAGCTTGAAAAAACTAATATAATTACTAAAGTAGATGAACCTACAGATTGGGTCAATCCTGTTGTGATAGTTAGAAAGCCTAATGGGGATATTCGCATTTGTTTAGATCCATATGAATTAAATAAAGCAATTAAAAGAGAGCACTTTGAAATTCCTACAATTGAGGAAATTATCTCTAAACTAAATAATGCAAAAATTTTCAGCACATTAGATGCGTCGTCTGGGTTTTGGCACATTCCTTTGGATGAAATTAGTTCTAAATTATGTACGTTTGCCACTCCGTTCGGGAGATATCGATTTTTAAGAATGCCTTACGGCCTAAAATCAGCCCCGGAGGTATTTCAAAAAAGATTTAAACAGATTTTTGAACTTGAGGGTGTACAAACATATATAGATGATATAATAATTTGGGGGGCAAATGAAAAAGAACATAATGAAAGACTGAAACAAGTTTTAGAAATTGCTAGAAAAAATAATATAAAATTTAATTTAGAAAAGTGTAAAATTGGTTTAAATGAGCTCGTGTTCATGGGACATAAAATAACTTGTAATGGAATCAAGCCTGATGAATCTAAAGTAATTTCGATAAGAAATATGCCAACACCCAGTAATAAAAAAGAATTAGAAAGATTTTTAGGTATGGTCACTTATTTGGCTAAATTTATTCCCAACATGTCTGATGTAACTGCACCGTTACGTGAGTTACTAAAAAATGATGTAATTTGGCAATGGGGACAAAAGCAACAAAATTCAATTGATAGATTGAAACAAATTATAACCCACGAACCTATATTAAAATATTATGATGTACGCAAAGAAACTAGCCTTTATGTAGATGCGTCTAAAAATGGTCTCGGTGCTGTTTTGATGCAGGATGATTTACCGTGTGTTTACGCTTCTAGAGCACTAACAGAGGTAGAAAAACGCTACGCGCAGATAGAAAAAGAGACATTAGCAATATTGTATGCATGCGAAAAATTTCATAAATATATTTTTGGTAAACATATAATAATCAATACCGATCATAACCCTCTCTTGTCAATTTTTAAGAAATCTCTAACTGAAACCCCTGTCAGACTCCAAAGAATGCGAATTAGATTACAAAAATATAATTTTACTTTAAATTTTGTTCCTGGAAAAAAAATGTTTGTTGCGGATACTCTATCACGCGCATATTTAAAAACATACGATAATCAAGAATTAAATAGTGAAATAGAGTCACACGTTTGTTTATTGAAAATGTCAATTAATTTAACTAATTTTAAAATGAATTTAATTAAAAATGAAACTAGTAAAGATCCTATATTGAAAAAAGTTCAAAAATATATGATAAATAGTTGGCCTAATAAAATTAAAAATGTTGAACCGGAATTAAGACAATATTTCATAATAAAAAATGATTTAACTGAGACAGATGGACTTCTCTTTATGAAGAATCGTTTAATTATACCATTTTCATTACGCACTGACATGCTAAATCGTATACACTATAGTCACCAAGGTGTTGAAAGGTGTACACAATTAGCTAGACAGTCGGTATATTGGCCAAATATAAGTCAGGATATTAAAAATGTTGTAGGAAAATGTACAATCTGTTCTAAATTTAGCAAATCACATGTAAGGGAGCCCATGATTCCACATCACATTCCGAACCGTCCATGGGAAAAGGTCGGTTGTGATCTATTTTATTTTAATAATGATACTTACCTGCTAGTGATTGATTATTTTTCGAAGTATATAGAATTAGCTAATTTAAGAAAATGTACTTTAAGTTCCAATATTATTACTGAATTAAAATCTATTTTTGCTCGTCATGGAATTCCTAACATTGTTGTAAGTGACAATGGACCTCAGTTTTCCAGTAAAGAATTCAAATATTTTGCAAAAAGCTGGGAATTTCAACATATAACGTCAAGTCCATTGTACGCACAGTCAAATGGCATGGTCGAAAGGTCTGTCCAAACTATAAAAAACTTATTGAAAAAATCATTAGAAGACAAAAAAGATTTATATTTAACATTATTGCAATTCAGAAACACAAGTACTGGAGACCTAGGGTCACCAGCTCAGTTATTAATGTCACGAAATTTAAAAGGTATCTTACCTATTACTAATCAAAAATTAAAACCTAGAATAATTCAGCTAAAAGACACGAAAAATGTACTTAACAATCGTCAAAGTAAACAAAAATTTTATTATAACAGACGAACAAAACCATTACCTGATCTACACATAAACAATCGAGTGTTACTCAAACAAGGCTCGATATGGACAGAAGGAAAAATAGTGGGCAAAGAAAGGAAGAGATCATATTGGGTAAAACTAAATGATGGTACAGTAGTAAGAAGAAACAGAATATTTTTAAAATTAGCTGCTAATACTCATTACCGTGATAATGATAACAATAAAATGACTATTGTAAATAATAAAACATATAATAGTGCCAGAGGAAGAAATGAATTATACTATTCTGTAATTCCTAAATGTCCAGTACAAGATACGGATGATGATGATGGCAATCTCAATTTAACTGAGTTATTTGATGAATCCATTTCTTCTCCTGGTACTGAGGAGTATCGTCCTCCTGAACATACACGTTCAGGACGACCCGTTAAAGTACCTGATAGGTTACAATTTTAATAAGGGTAAAATTAATTTAAAATTTCGATTTAAAAAAAAATACTAGAATATACTTTTATTTTTATAACAAGGGAAATGTTATGTGACTTTGTATTATAAGTACTTGTAACTAAATTATGTAATAGACTTTATTTTATGTTTTAAATTTTATGAATAAAATCAGTTCTGTTAAACACAGCAGTCGTATCATTACAGTTTGCATTTTCTTATGAGAGAATGATCCAAACCTGAATGTTATAGTAAAAATAGACTTACCTTTGTAAAATAATGCAATTTTGCCTATAAGGACTCATTTGCACCTAATTGTCGTGAAGCATGTAAAAACTGCTTGTCAGCGTTAAAATAATAGTTAATATGCAGCTTGCATTTTCTTATGAGAGATTGATCCAAACCTGAATGTTATAGTGTAAATAGACTTACCTTTGTAAAATAAAGCAATTTTGCCTATAAGGACTCATTTGCACGCAATTGTCGTGAAGCATGTAAAAACTGCTTGTCTGCGTTAAAATATTGGTTAATATGCAGTTTGCATTTTCTTATGAGAGAATGATCCAAACCTGAATGTTATAGTGTAAATAGACTTTCCTTTGTAAAATAAAGCAATTTTGCCTATAAGGACTCATTTGCACGCAATTGTCGTGAAGCATGTAAAAACTGCTTGTCTGCGTGGAAATGATAGTAAATATGCAGTTTGCATTTTCTTATGAGAGAATGATCCAAACCTGAATGTTATAGTGTTAATAGACTTACCCTCATGAAATAAAGCAATTTTGCCTATAAAGACTCATTTGCACCTAATTGTCGTAAAGCATGTAAAAACTGCTTGTCTGCGTTTAAATAATGGTTAATATGCAGTTTGAATTTTCTTATAAGAGAATGATCCAAACCTGAATGTTATAGTGTAAATAGACTTACCCTCATGAAATAAAGCAATTTTGCCTATAAAGACTCATTTGCACCTAATTGTCGTAAAGCATGTAAAAACTGCTTGTCTGCGTTTAAATAATGGTTAATATGCAGTTTGAATTTTCTTATGAGAGAATGATCCAAACCTGAATGTTATAGTGTAAATAGACTTACCTTCATGAAATAAAGCAATTTTGTCTATAAGGACTCATTTGCACGCAATTGTCGTAAAGCATGTAAAAACTGCTTGTCTGCGTTAAAATAATGGTTAATATGCAGTTTGCATTTTCTTATGAGAGAATGATCCAAACCTGAATGTTATAGTAAAAATAGACTTACCTTTGTAAAATAAAGCAATTTTGCCTATAAGGACTCATTTGCACCTAATTATCATAAAGCATGTAAAAACAGCTTGTATGCGTTAAAATAATAGTTAATATGCAGCTTGCATTTTCTTATGAGAGATTGATCCAAACCTGAATGTAATAGTGTAAATAGACTTACCCTTATGAAATAAAGCAATTTTGCCTATAAGGACTCATTACCCTAATTGTCATAAAGCATGTAAAAACTGCCTGTATGCGTTAAAATAATGGTTAATATGCAGTTTGCATTTTCTTATGAGAGAATGATCCAAACCTGAATGTTATAGTAAAAATAGACTTACCTTTGTAAAATAAAGCAATTTTGCCTATAAGGACTCATTTGCACCTAATTGTCATAAATCATGTAAAAACTGCTTGTATGCGTTAAAAGAATAGTTAATATGCAGCTTGCATTTTCTTATGAGAGGATGATCCAAACCTGATTGTTATAGTGTAAATAGCCTTACCTTCATGAGATAAAGCAATTTTGCCTATAAGGACTCATTTGACCCTAATTGTCATAAAGCATGTAAAAACTGCTTGTCTGCGTTAAAATAATGGTTAATATGCAGTTTGCATTTTCTTATGAGAGAATGATCCAAACCTGAATGTTATAGTGTAAATAGACTTACCTTCATGAAATAAAGCAATTTTGCCTATAAAGACTCATTTGCACCTAATTGTCAAAAAGCATGTAAAAACTGCTTGTATGCGTTAAAATGATAGTAAATATGCAGTTTGCATTT
The DNA here is from genome assembly GCA_963575645.1 of Xanthostigma xanthostigma. Classification (NCBI taxonomy): domain Eukaryota; kingdom Metazoa; phylum Arthropoda; class Insecta; order Raphidioptera; family Raphidiidae; genus Xanthostigma; species Xanthostigma xanthostigma. The sequence goes on along the minus strand of OY754470.1, from coordinate 31,719,940 downwards.
TCTTATGAGAGAATGATCCAAACCTGAATGTATAGTGTAAATAGACTTACCCTCATGAAATAAAGCAATTTTGCCTATAAGGACTCATTTGCACCTAAATATCATAAAGCTTGTAAAAACTGCTTGTATGCGTTAAAATAATAGTTAATATGCAGTTTGCATTTTTTTAAGAGAGAATGATCCAAACCTGAATGTTATAGTGTAAATTGACTTACCTTCATGAAATAAAGCAATTTTGCCTATAAGGACTAATTTGCACCTAATTGTCGTAAAGCATGTAAAAACTGATTGTCTGCGTTAAAATAATAGGAAATGTGCAGTTTGCATTTTCTTATAAGAGAATGATCCAAACATGAATATATAGTGTAAATAGACATGCCTTTGTAAAATAAAGCAATTTTGCCTATAAGGACTCATTTGCACCTAATTGTCATAAAGCATGTAAAAACAGTTTCTATGCGTTAAAATAATAGTTAATATGCAGTTTGCATTTTCTTATGAGAGATTGATCCAAACCTGAATGTTATAGTGTAAGCAAATTTACCTTTGTGAAATAAAGCAATTTTGCCTATAAGGGCTTATTTGCACCTAATTGTCGTAAAGCATGTAAAAACTGCTTGTATGCGTTTAAATAATGGTTAATATGCAGTTTGCATTTTCTTATGAGAGAATGATCCAAACCTGAATGTTATAGTGTAAATAGACTTACCTTCATGAAATAAAGCAATTTTGCCTATAAGGACTCATTTGCCCCTAATTGTCATAAAGCATGTAAAAACTGCTTGTATGCGTTAAAATAATGGTTAATATGCAGTTTGCATTTTCTTATGAGAGAATGATCCAAACCTGAATGTTATAGTGTAAATAGACTTACCTTCATGAAATAAAGCAATTTTGCCTATAAGGACTCATTTGACCCTAATTGTCATAAAGCATGTAAAAACTGCTTGTATGCGTTAAAATAATGGTTAATAATCAGTTTGCATTTTCTTATGAGAGAATGATCCAAACCTGAATGTAATATTTTAAGTAGACTTACCATTGTAAAATAAAGCAACTTTGCCTATAAGAACTCATTTGCACCTAATTGTCGTAAAGCATGTAAAATCTGCTTGTCAGCGTTAAAATAATGGTTAATATGCAGTTTGCATTTTTTTATGAGAGAATGATCCAAACCTGAATGTTATAGTGTAAATAGTTATACCTTCATGAAATAAAGCAATTTTGCCTATAAGGACTAATTTGCACCTAATTGTCGTAAAGCATGTAAAATCTGCTTGTCAGCGTTAAAATAATGGTTAATATGCAGTTTGCATTTTTTTATGAGAGAATGATCCAAACCTGAATGTTATAGTGTAAATAGTTGTACCTTCACGAAATAAAGCAATTTTGCCTATAAGGACTTATTAGCACGCAATTGTCGTGAACATGTAAAAACTGCTTGTCTGCGTGAAAATGATAGTAAATATGCAGTTTGCATTTTCTTATGAGAGAATGATTCAAACCTGAATGTTATAGTGTAAATAGACTTACCTTCATAAAATAAAGCCATTTTGCCTATAAGGACTCATTTGCCCCTAATTGTCATAAAGCATGTAAAAACTGCCTGTATGCGTTAAAATAATGGTTAATATGCAGTTTGCATTTTCTTATGAGAGAATGATCCAAACCTGAATGTTATAGTAACAATAGACTTACCTTTGTAAAATAAAGCAATTTTGCCTATAAGGACTCATTTGCACCTAATTGTCATAAAGCATGTAAAAACAGCTTGTATGCGTTAAAATAATAGTTAATATGCAGCTTGCATTTTCTTATGAGAGATTGATCCAAACCTGAATGTTATAGTGTAAATAGACTTACCTTTGTAAAATAAAGCAATTTTGCCTATAAGGACTCATTTGCACGCAATTGTCGTGAAGCATGTAAAAACTGCTTGTCTGCGTTAAAATATTGGTTAATATGCAGTTTGCATTTTCTTATGAGAGAATGATCCAAACCTGAATGTTATAGTGTAAATAGACTTTTCTTTGTAAAATAAAGCAATTTTGCCTATAAGGACTCATTTGCACGCAATTGTCGTGAAGCATGTAAAAACTGCTTGTCTGCGTGGAAATGATAGTAAATATGCAGTTTGCATTTTCTTATGAGAGAATGATCCAAACCTGAATGTTATAGTGTTAATAGACTTACCCTCATGAAATAAAGCAATTTTGCCTATAAAGACTCATTTGCACCTAATTGTCGTAAAGCATGTAAAAACTGCTTGTCTGCGTTTAAATAATGGTTAATATGCAGTTTGAATTTTCTTATGAGAGAATGATCCAAACCTGAATGTTATAGTGTAAATAGACTTACCCTCATGAAATAAAGCAATTTTGCCTATAAAGACTCATTTGCACCTAATTGTCGTAAAGCATGTAAAAACTGCTTGTCTGCGTTTAAATAATGGTTAATATGCAGTTTGAATTTTCTTATGAGAGAATGATCCAAACCTGAATGTTATAGTGTAAATAGACTTACCTTCATGAAATAAAGCAATTTTGTCTATAAGGACTCATTTGCACGCAATTGTCGTAAAGCATGTAAAAACTGCTTGTCTGCGTTAAAATAATGGTTAATATGCAGTTTTCATTTTCTTATGAGAGAATGATCCAAACCTGAATGTTATAGTAAAAATAGACTTACCTTTGTAAAATAAAGCAATTTTGCCTATAAGGACTCATTTGCACCTAATTGTCATAAAGCATGTAAAAACAGCTTGTATGCGTTAAAATAATAGTTAATATGCAGCTTGCATTTTCTTATGAGAGATTGATCCAAACCTGAATGTAATAGTGTAAATAGACTTACCCTTATGAAATAAAGCAATTTTGCCTATAAGGACTCATTTCCCCTAATTGTCATAAAGCATGTAAAAACTGCCTGTATGCGTTAAAATAATGGTTAATATGCAGTTTGCATTTTCTTATGAGAGAATGATCCAAACCTGAATGTTATAGTAAAAATAGACTTACCTTTGTAAAATAAAGCAATTTTGCCTTTTTTTTTTTTTTTTTTTTTTTTTTTTTTTTGTGGAGGTGGGGAAATCCATCATGGACACCTGCTAGTTCTCTAACAGGTAGTGTCAGACTCCTACTGACTAAAACCTCCACCCCCTTTCACTCAACTCATCCCTCCGGAAACCGCTTCCGCATTACTTCAGAGGGAGAGCCGCCTGTTTCTCTATCGGCTTTCCATCTCTTTAGTTTGTATTATTTTCCGGACCGTCTCGTATGCCCGTTTCCACGTTGTCTCGGATGCGCACAGGTCAACCATCATATTGGTGTCGTTAAATGCATGTCCTGCCTGGAGACCGTAATTGATTCTGTGTGCTTCCCATCTGGGACATGCGAATAAGGTGTGCTCCACGTTGTCGATTTCTTCGCAGTACCTGCATTTATCCGTTGCAGATCTCTTTCTGTCGTGTAAGTATTTATTAAAACATCCATGTCCTGACAAAGCTTGTGTTAAATAGTAGTCTACCTCTCCGTAAGGCCGGTTCTTCCACTTCCGGATATCGGGTATAAGTCTGTATGTCCATCGGCCATTAGTTGCGTTATCCCACTTTTCTTGCCATCCTGAGATGATGTTTTCTTTTGAAACGTCAGTCCATTTTCCGTGGTATTTATAAGTTCTCTCGCGTATCATAAATTCTATGGGTGGGACACTCGTTATTACTCCGACAGCTTCCGTTGAGATGGTTCTGTATGCACTACTGATTCTTATCGACATCAGCCTCTGGAGCCTGGCTAGTTTTTTCATCAAGTTTTTATTTTCTGTCACTGTATGCCATATTGGTGCTGCGTATAGTATTTGTGAGTAGGTCACACTTGATAATGCCCTTCTTTTTGAGGATCGAGGGCCTCCTATGTTAGGCATGAGCATCGACAGAGATGCCACTGTTTTTTCAACTTTTCCGAATGTTCTAATGACGTGTTCCGCAAAGGTAAGTTTAGTGTCTAGCCATACTCCTAGGTATTTTATTGCCTTGCTGGGGGTTATATCTATATCTTTAATGTTGAAGTGAATAGGGGTTATTTGTCTTTTCGTCGTAAGAAGAACGGCCTCTGATTTGCCTGGTGCAAGCTTGAGTTGATTTTCCTCTAACCAGTTGACAACACGCTGAATGGCAGTGTTAGCTTTACTCATTAGCAGCTCTTCGCAGGTTGCGACTACTGTCAAGGCTACATCGTCGGCAAAACCGATTAGTGTAACTCCTTCGGGATAATTTATTCTTAAAAGATCATCATATAAGATATTCCACATGGTTGGACCGAGCACAGATCCCTGGGGCACCCCACTGTTTATCTGTAGAATCTTAGTTACTTTTTCGGCTTCTAGGATTATCTTCCTGTGTGATAGGTAGGATGCTATTATGGTGACTAAGCTCTCTTCTATTCTTCTTTTCCGAAGGTTGTTAAGAATAATTTGCCATGAAGCGCTATTAAAGGCATTTTGCACATCTAAGGTTATTACTGCACATAGCCTTCGGTTTTTATGCGCAAACGTCGCACTTTCTCTTGCAATGCGAATGACATTATTAATAGCATCCACCGTTTGCTTTCCTTCCACAAATCCATATTGTTTGTCAGCAAGCCCTCCGGTACGTGTTAGTTCGCTTTTTAGTCTTATTAAGATAAGCTGCTCGTATAGTTTCCCCTCAACATCTAGCAGACATATCGGTCGATATGATGATGGTAGATCTAACGGCTTTTTTCCTTTCCTAAGTAATATGAGCTTTGCTTGTTTCCACTCTTCGGGGAAGATTCCTCCGCGGGCTAGCTCGTTGTATACTTTCAGTACATAGTCGGGTCTAGTTTTTACCACTTCCTTAACAACTTCCACTGGTACATTTCCTGGCCCAGGCGCTTTGTTTTGTTTTAGTTTGTTGCATGCTAAGGATAGCTCTGCTTGTGTGAAGTCTGTGAATGTCGTGTTTCTGTTGCAGCTGAAATTGACTTGCTTATGAGTAGGGAAAAGATGTTTTGCTACTTGTTCCATCCTTTGCATGGACATTTGCGGTCTTGGAGGGAAGCCCATCATGTGCTTCATCACAATCTTATAGCCCTCTCCCCAAATATCATTGTCCACTTCTTTGCATAGGTTCTTCCAGCATGTTCTTTTAGCTGCCTTGATGCTATTTCTTAGCCTTTTTTTACTAATTTTGTACTCTTCCCTTAGACTCATATTAAAATCCGGAAGATTTCTTCCTGCGTTTCGCGTGCACCGCCTCCTTTTCTCCACACACTCCCTGCGAAGCTGGGCAATTTCTATTGACCACCAATATACGGGCCGTCTTTTTGCAGTACCTTGTCTCTTAGCCATGGTTCTATTGCATAACCATTTTAGAATTTTTGAGAAACTTTGCTCAGAGTATACATCTTGACAGATGATGTCCGAGTCAGCCAACATCAGCTGACGCAACTTTTCCTTATCCAAACTATTTACCGCCCATCCTCTATTTTGGTTATCGAAGGCCTTCTTATGTTTCTTGTTCTCTGCCTTAAACATTATATAATTATGGTCACTCAGGGTTTCTATGTCACTTACTTTCCAGTTCGTAATTTTGTTTTTCATGTCTTCCGTAACTAAAGTTAGGTCTAATATAGAGGAGTGCTCATTTCTCTGAAAGGTTGGAGCGCCAACTTCGTTCATACATATTAAATCATTTCCTGCCATCCACTCTGTTAGGACATGGCCTCTCCTGTCGGTTGTTTGCATACCCCATTGCACAGATTTTGCGTTAAAGTCACCCACGACTATGGCGCTTTCTTTATTTGTTTTTATCTTCCTTCCTATTTCAAAAAGGATTTCTTCAAGGTTTTCTAGCTCTCTGTTGGGGGATGCGTAGCAGCTGTACACTACGAAGCTATTAGTTTCAACATACGTGAACCCAGGACCGCTACCCTGGTTTTTAATCGCTAGGCGTTGGTTCATTACTTTTAATGCTGTATCCAGGCGTTCATCATATATCCAGTCATTTCTATTTTTGATTGCTTTTTTGTTTGGTTCAGAAATAGCTATTATGTCAATGTTCGCCTCGTTGGCAGTGGCCAAAGCCAGGTCATGGGCTGGACGGCTCCTGTTTGTGTTAATTTGTAAAAACATCGCCATTTGAACTATATTCAGATGCAACTCTCGTATTCCTCCTATTTCTGTTGTTTGGACATCTTCTGTTTCCGGATTGGTGTCCCGTTTCTTTGCAGTGTATGCAGTATGGATTATTTTTGCACTCTAGTGCTTTGTGCCCTTCTTGGCCGCATTTGACGCATAAGTTCTCTCTATTCGGGCCATTGCACTGTGTTTTGAAGTGCCCATACTGCCAGCATCTAAAGCATTTCACTTCCTTCTTCCTTTCCACGACTCTGCACCTTATCCAACCAATTTTGATTTTTTCCATCTTTATGATTTTATCAGCATCGGTTTCCGAGAGGACCACAGTGACATTTTGTTTGTTTCCATACGCGGGTCTTAAAGCTCTAACATCTACTGTCTCCTTCTTTATGGAGATGGAATTAGAGACTGCTTCTCTTATTTCGTCCTCTGTTACCGCTTCGTCCAGATCTTTTATGTGTATCACCTTCTTGCTTGTCAGTAGGGATGTCGTCACTCCCGATATTCTTTCGCAGATTTCTCTTTTAAGGGCTTCTGCCTTATCTGCTCCGTTTTGTACTCTCAGTAGTAGATCTCCGCTTCTCGTTTTTTTAATGTCTTTCACGTCTACTCCGATGTCGCTAGGGTTTACTGTTTGCCTCACCGTCTTTAGAAGATCCGCATACGATTTGTCCTTCATTTTAACTAGTATAGCCTCCTGTGTATATTTCTTCCTCGTTGTGTCTGTTGCCGTAATGTCTGACTGGGTACTCTTTTCCCTCCTTCTGAGTGCTTTTGTCCTTCTGGGTTCTCCTTTTTCCCCCATATCATGCGGCTTGTACATTGTGACCTGCACTTCGGTATCAGCGAACAAAAAGGCTATCATTCTGGTGGCGATAATTCCGTCTACTCCTTCTAGTGCTGGTATGGCCAGTTTTGTTTTCTTCCTCTTCAAGATGTGCGTTCTAACAAATTTTAAGGACTGAAAGACACTTTCGTCCTCCACTAATTCCTTTTCGTCTCCATCCATTATAATCGGATAGTATATGCATCTAGCTGTGTACGCAAACTTTTCATCTTTATCAGGGAAACCAAGTGTATGCGTCATCATTGCCGTTCCTCCCTTTAGTTTTTTCTGATTTTTTAGACCCTCCTTTCCTCCAAATTTGTTGATAGCTCCCCTAACTTCCTTGTGGTTTGTTTCAATATTGCTATTGCATGGTAGCAAAAGATCGTATTCTGGAGGTGCCTCCCAGATATGCTTTCTTTCTTCCTGGGCTTTGGGAAAGACACCATCCTCCCAGTCCTCTTCTGTTATCCGTTGGAAATTTTCGAAGTTGTCGTTTTGGGTATATGCTCTTCGTCTATTCCCAATTTTCCGCTTCTTTTCGCATTCTTCACATTGATTTTCCGTTATCTCCAGTGTTAGAGCTTTTAGTTCCTTTTTGTGTTTCTCTTCCATATGTCGCACTTGCTTGCGAAGGTTCAGATTTTCCTCATGCATTACTTGTTTGGCCTCTCGGTCCTTTGTATTTACTGCATCGTCCATCCAATCTTTGAGTCCCTTGTTTTCCAACTGTGAGGCGTGGAAAACCAGTCTGCTAGTTGCCTCCTTTATTTCCTTTTTTGGATTGTATGTCTCCTTAACGATTTTTTCCAGCATCTTAATTTGTTTGAGCAGTTTTTCAACTGTGCTCTGATATATCCTTCCTCTGTTGTCAGTTTCATCCTGGACTCCCTCTGGAGTTTCCACCGTCCTCCTTCTTTTGTGCAGTTGCTCTGCCTCGCCTTTTTCTCCATCTTGATGCTCACCTTCCCTCTGATGTCTTATTTCCGGTAGTGAGAAAGTTCTCGATCTAGGAGGCGTCCTTCTTATAACGCTGCTTCTAGCAAACGGATTTTTTGTTTCTATTTTTTGACCAGTAGCACTCTTCGGCGTCCCGACCTGGTCTCTTACCGGTTCGCCCTTTCTTGTCGTATGTGCGCCCCCCCCAGAATCCGTGGGGCAGTCCATTCTCTCGATGGAGTGGGATTCTGAGCTGTCTTCAGCTCTACCCACCTGGGGTACTATGTTGTTAACATCCGACATCCTTCTTCTTCCTTGCAGCCTTTTATCCCTACGGCCAGGACCAATAACAGCCGCCCCTAACATGGGGAACAGACGCTGACCAGCAAGCCGCTCGCTCCGAGTCAGACACTTGCTGGGTTTTTTAACCATATCTGGCGATCCTCATCTAGTTTTGCCTACAGGACGGTGTAGTTACCAGGGTGTGGCACTTGGAGCCATAGATGAGAACTGGGTGCCTTGTGGGGACCAGTCACCAGAGAACCATCTACCGACTATGTCGGTAGAGCGACCGTTCCTAATGAAAGGTACTACCCCTCCAACGCAACCCCATACAAAAGCAATTTTGCCTATAAGGACTCATTTGCACCTAATTGTCATAAAGCATGTAAAAACAGCTTCTATGCGTTAAAATAATAGTTAATATGCAGTTTGCATTTTCTTATGAGAGATTGATCCAAACCTGAATGTTATAGTGTAGGTAAATTTACCTTTGTGAAATAAAGCAATTTTGCCTATAAGGGCTCATTTGCACCTAATTGTCGTAAAGCATGTAAAAACTGCTTGTATGCGTTTAAATAATGGTTAATATGCAGTTTGCATTTTCTTATGAGAGAATGATCCAAACCTGAATGTTATAGTGTAAATAGACTTACCCTTATAAAATAAAGCAATTTTGCCTATAAAGACTCATTTGCCCCTAATTGTCATAAAGCATGTAAAAACTGCTTGTATGCGTTAAAATAATGGTTAATATGCAGTTTGCATTTTCTTATGAGAGAATGATTCAAACCTGAATGTTATAGTGTAAATAGACTTACCTTCATGAAATAAAGCAATTTTGCCTATAAGGACTCATTTGCCCCTAATTGTCATAAAGCATGTAAAAACTGCTTGTATGCGTTAAAATAATGGTTAATATGCAGTTTGCATTTTCTTATGAGAGAATGATCCAAACCTGAATGTAATAGTTTAAGTAGACTTACCTTTGTAAAATAAAGCAACTTTGCCTATAAGGACTCATTTGCCCCTAATTGTCATAAAGCATGTAAAAACTGCCTGTATGCGTTAAAATAATGGTTAATATGCAGTTTGCATTTTCTTATGAGAGAATGATCCAAACCTGAATGTTATAGTAAAAATAGACTTACCTTTGTAAAATAATGCAATTTTGCCTATAAGGACTCATTTGCACCTAATTGTCGTGAAGCATGTAAAAACTGCTTGTCAGCGTTAAAATAATAGTTAATATGCAGCTTGCATTTTCTTATGAGAGATTGATCCAAACCTGAATGTTATAGTGTAAATAGACTTACCTTTGTAAAATAAAGCAATTTTGCCTATAAGGACTCATTTGCACGCAATTGTCGTGAAGCATGTAAAAACTGCTTGTCTGCGTTAAAATATTGGTTAATATGCAGTTTGCATTTTCTTATGAGAGAATGATCCAAACCTGAATGTTATAGTGTAAATAGACTTTCCTTTGTAAAATAAAGCAATTTTGCCTATAAGGACTCATTTGCACGCAATTGTCGTGAAGCATGTAAAAACTGCTTGTCTGCGTGGAAATGATAGTAAATATGCAGTTTGCATTTTCTTATGAGAGAATGATCCAAACCTGAATGTTATAGTGTTAATAGACTTACCCTCATGAAATAAAGCAATTTTGCCTATAAAGACTCATTTGCACCTAATTGTCGTAAAGCATGTAAAAACTGCTTGTCTGCGTTTAAATAATGGTTAATATGCAGTTTGAATTTTCTTATGAGAGAATGATCCAAACCTGAATGTTATAGTGTAAATAGACTTACCTTCATGAAATAAAGCAATTTTGTCTATAAGGACTCATTTGCACGCAATTGTCGTAAAGCATGTAAAAACTGCTTGTCTGCGTTAAAATAATGGTTAATATGCAGTTTGCATTTTCTTATGAGAGAACGATCCAAACCTGAATGTTATAGTAAAAATAGACTTACCTTTGTAAAATAAAGCAATTTTGCCTATAAGGACTCATTTGCACCTAATTGTCATAAAGCATGTAAAAACAGCTTGTATGCGTTAAAATAATAGTTAATATGTAGTTTGCATTTTCTTATGAGAGATTGATCCAAACCTGAAAGTTATAGTGTAAAATAGACTTACCCTCATGAAATAAAGCAATTTTGCCTATAAGGGCTCATTTGCACCTAATTGTCATAAAGCATGTAAAAACAGCTTGTATGCGTTAAAATAATAGTAAATATGCAGTTTGCATTTTCTTATGAGAGAATGATCCAAACCTAAATGTTATAGTGTAAATAGATTTACCCTTATGAAATAAAGCAATTTTGCCTATAAGGACTCATTTGCACCTAATTGTCATAAAGCATGTAAAAACTGCTTGTCTGCGTGAAAATGATAGTAAATATGCAGTTTGCATTTTCTTATGATAGAATGATCCAAACCTGAATGTTATAGTGTAAATAGACTTACCCTCATGAAATAAAGCAATTTTGCCTATAAAGACTCATTTGCACCTAATTGTCGTAAAGCATGTAAAAACTGCTTGTCTGCGTTTAAATAATGGTTAATATGCAGTTTGCATTTTCTTATGAGAGAAAGATCCAAACCTGAATGTTATAGTGTAAATAGACTTACCTTCATGAAATAAAGCAATTTTGCCTATAAGGACCCATTTTTCCCTAATTGTCATAAAGCATGTAAAAACTGCTTGTATGCGTTAAAATAATGGTTAATATGCAGTTTGCATTTTCTTATGAGAGAATGATCCAAACCTGAATATTATAGTGTAAATAGACTTACCCTCATGAAATAAAGCAATTTTGCTTATAAGGACTCATTTGCACGCAATTGTCGTGAAGCATGTAAAAACTGCTTGTCTGCGTTAAAATAATGGTTAATATGCAGTTTGCAATTTCTTATGAGAGAATGATCCAAACCTGATTGTTATAGTGAAAGTAGACTTACCTTTGTGAAATAAAACAATTTTGCCTTTAAGGACTTATTTGCACCTAATTGTCGTAAAACATGTAAAAACTGCTTGTCTGCGTGAAAATGATAGTAAATATTCAGTTTGCATTTTCTTATGAGAGAATGATCCAAACCTGAATGTTATAGTGTAAATAGACTTACCCTCATGAAATAAAGCAATTTTGCCTGTAAAGACTCATTTGCACCTAATTGTCATAAAGCATGTAAAAACTGCTTGTCTGCGTTTAAATAATGGTTAAAATGCAGTTTGCATTTTCTTATGAGAGAATGATCTAAACCTGAATGTTATAGTGTAAATAGACTTACCTTCATGAAATAAAGCAATTTTGCCTAAAAGGACTCATTTGCCCCTAATTGTCATAAAACATGTAAAAACTGCTTGTATGCGTTAAAATAATAGTTAATATGCAGTTTGCATTTTCTTATGAGAGAATGATCCAAACTTGAATGTTATAGTGTAAATAGACTAACCTTTGTAAAATAAAGAATTTTGCCTATAAGGACTCATTTGCACCTAATTGTCGTAAAGCATGTAAAACTGCTTGTCTGCGTTAAAATAATGGTTAATATGCAGTTTGCATTTTCTTATGAGAGAATGATCCAAACCTAAATGTTATAGTGTACATAGACTTACCCTCATGAAATAAAGCAATTTTGCTTATAAGGACTCATTTGCACCTAATTGTCATAAAGGATGTAAAAACTGCTTGTCAGCTTTCAAATAATTGTTAATATGCAGTTTGCATTTTTTTATGAGAGAATGATCCAAACCTGAATGTTATAGTGTAAATAGACTTACCTTCATGAAATAAAGCAATTTTGCCTATAAGGACTCATTTGCCCCTAATTGTCATAAAGCATGTAAAAACTGCTTGTATGCGTTAAAATAATAGCTAATATGCAGATTGCATTTTCTTATGAGAGAATGATCCAAACCTGAATGTTATAGTGTAAATAGACTTACCTTCATGAAATAAAGCAATTTTGCCTATAAGGACTCATTTGCCCCTAATTGTCATAATGCATGTAAAAACTGCTTGTATGCGTTAAAATAATGGTTAATATGCAGTTTGCATTTTCTTATGAGAGAATGATCCAAACCTGAATGTTATAGTGAAAATAGACTTACCTTTGTAAAATAAAGCAATTTTGCCTATAAGGACTCATTTGCACGCAATTGTCGTGAAGCATGTAAAAACTGCTTGTCTGCGTTAAAATAATGGTTAATATGCAGTTTGGATTTTCTTATGAGAGAATGATCCAAACCTGAATGTTATAGTGTAAATAGACTTACCTTCATGAAATATAGCAATTTTGTCTATAAGGACTCATTTGCCCCTAATTGTCATAAAGCATGTAAAAACTGCTTGTATGCGTTAAAATAATGGTTAATATGCAGTTTGCATTTTCTTATTAGAGAATGATTCAAACCTGAATATTATAGTGTAAGTAGACTTACCTTCATAAAATAAAGCAATTTTGCCTATAAGGACACATTTGCACCTAATTGTCATAAAGCATGTAAATACTTCTTGTCTGCGTGAAAATAATAGGAAATGATCAGTTTGCATTATCTTTTGAGAAAATGATCCAAACCTGAATGTTATAGTGTAAATAGACTTACCTTTGTAAAATAAAGCAATTTTGCCTATAAGGACTCATTTGCACGCAATTGTCGTAAAGCATGTAAAAACTGCTTGTCTGCGTTAAAATAATGGTTAATATGCAGTTTGCATTTTCTTATGAGAGAAAGATCCAAACCTGAATGTTATAGTGTAAATAGACTTACCTTTGTAAAATAAAGCAATTTTGCCTATAAGGACTTATTAGCACGCAATTGTCGTGAACATGTAAAAACTGCTTGTCTGCGTGAAAATGATAGTAAATATGCAGTTTGCATTTTTTTATGAGAGAATGATCCAAACCTGAATGTTATAGTGTAAATAGACTTACCTTCATGTAATAAAGCAATTTTGCCTATAAGGACTCATTTACCCTAATTGTCATAAAGCATGTAAAAACTGCCTGTATGCGTTAAAATAATGGTTAATATGCAGTTTGAATTTTCTTATGAGAGAATGATCCAAACCTGAATGTTATAGTGTAAATAGACTTACCTTCATGAAATAAAGCAATTTTGTCTATAAGGACTCATTTGCCCCTAATTGTCATAAAGCATGTAAAAACTGCTTGTATGCGTTAAAATAATAGTTAATATGCAGTTTGCATTTTCTTATGAGAGAATGATCCAAACCTGAATGATATAGTGTAAATAGACAAACCTTTGTAAAATAAAGCAATTTTGCCTATAAGGACTCATTTGCACGCAATTGTCGTGAAGCATGTAAAAACTGCTTGTCTGCGTGGAAATGATAGCAAATATGCAGTTTGCATTTATTTATGAGAGAATGATCCAAACCTGAATGTTATAGTGTAAATAGACTTACCCTCATGAAATAAAGCAATTTTGCCTATAAAGACTCATTTGCACCTAATTGTCGTAAAGCATGTAAAAACTGCTTGTCTGCGTTTAAATAATGGTTAATATGCAGTTTGCATTTTCTTATGAGAGAATAATCCAAACCTGAATGTTATTGTGTAAATAGACTTACCTTTGTGAAATAAAGCAATTTTGCCTTTAAGGACTCATTTGCAAGCAATTATCGTGAAGCATGTAAAAACTGCTTGTCTACGTTAAAAAAATGGTTAACATGCAGTTTGCATTTTCTTATGAGAGAATAAATCAAACCTGAATGTCATAGTGTAAATAGACTTACCTTCATGAAATAAAGCAATTTTGCCTTTAAGGACTCATTTGCCCCTAATTGTCATAAAGCATGTAAAAACTGCTTGTAGCGTTAAAATAATGGTTAATATGCAGTTTGCATTTTCTTATGAGAGAATGATCCAAACCTGAATGTTATAGTGAAAATAGACTTACCTTTGTAAAATAAAGCAATTTTGCCTATAAGGACTCATTTGCACGCAATTGTCGTGAAGCATGTAAAAACTGCTTGTCTGCGTTAAAATAATGGTTAATATGCAGTTTGGATTTTCTTATGAGAGAATGATCCAAACCTGAATGTTATAGTGTAAATAGACTTACCTTCATGAAATATAGCAATTTTGTCTATAAGGACTCATTTGCCCCTAATTGTCATAAAGCATGTAAAAACTGTTTGTATGCGTTAAAATAATGGTTAATATGCAGTTTGCATTTTCTTATGAGAGAATGATTCAAACCTGAATGTTATAGTGTAAATAGACTAACCTTTGTAAAATAAAGCAATTTTGCCTATAAGGACTCATTTGCACGCAATTGTCGTGAAGCATGTAAAAACTGCTTGTCTGCGTGAAAATGTTAGCATATATGCAGTTTGCATTTTCTTATGAGAGAATGATCCAAACCTGAATGTTATAGTGTAAATAGACTTACCCTCATGAAATAAAGCAATTTTGCCTATAAAGACTCATTTGCACCTAATTGTCATAAAGCATGTAAAAACTGCTTGTATGCGTTAAAATGATAGTAAATATGCAGTTTGCATTTTCTTATGAGAGAATGATCCAAACCTGAATGTTATAGTGTAAGTAGACTTACCTTCATAAAATAAAGCAATTTTGCCTATAAGGACACATTTGCACCTAATTGTCATAAAGCATGTAAATACTTCTTGTCTGCGTGAAAATAATAGGAAATGATCAGTTTGCATTATCTTTTGAGAAAATGATCCAAACCTGAATGTTATAGTGTAAATAGACTTACCTTTGTAAAATAAAGCAATTTTGCCTATAAGGACTCATTTGCACGCAATTGTCGTGAAGCATGTAAAAACTGCTTGTCTGCGTTAAAATAATGGTTAATATGCAGTTTGCATTTTCTTATGAGAGAATGATCCAAACCTGAATGTTATAGTGTAAAATAGACTTACCTTGATGAAATAAAGCAATTTTGCCTATAAAGACTCATTTGCACCTAATAGTCATAAAGCATGTAAAAACTGCTTGTATGCGTTAAAATGATAGTAAATATGCAGTTTGCATTTTCTTATGAGAGAATGATCCAAACCTGAATGTTATAGTGTAAATAGACTTACCTTCATGAAATAAAGCAATTTTGCCTATAAGGACTAATTTGCACCTAATTGTCGTAAAGCATGTAAAAACTGATTGTCTGCGTTTAAATAATAGGAAATGTGCAGTTTGCATTTTCTTATAAGAGAATGATCCAAACCTGAATATATAATGTAAACAGACTTGGCTTTGTAAAATAAAGCAATTTTGCCTATAAGGACTCATTTGCACCTAATTGTCATAAAGCATGTAAAAACAGCTTGTATGCGTTAAAATAATAGTTAATATGTAGTTTGCATTTTCTTATGAGAGATTGATCCAAACCTGAAAGTTATAGTGTAAAATAGACTTACCCTCATGAAATAAAGCAATTTTGCCTATAAGGGCTCATTTGCACCTAATTGTCATAAAGCATGTAAAAACAGCTTGTATGCGTTAAAATAATAGTAAATATGCAGTTTGCATTTTCTTATGAGAGAATGATCCAAACCTAAATGTTATAGTGTAAATAGATTTACCCTTATGAAATAAAGCAATTTTGCCTATAAGGACTCATTTGCACCTAATTGTCATAAAGCATGTAAAAACTGCTTGTCTGCGTGAAAATGATAGTAAATATGCAGTTTGCATTTTCTTATGATAGAATGATCCAAACCTGAATGTTATAGTGTAAATAGACTTACCCTCATGAAATAAAGCAATTTTGCCTATAAAGACTCATTTGCACCTAATTGTCGTAAAGCATGTAAAAACTGCTTGTCTGCGTTTAAATAATGGTTAATATGCAGTTTGCATTTTCTTATGAGAGAAAGATCCAAACCTGAATGTTATAGTGTAAATAGACTTACCTTCATGAAATAAAGCAATTTTGCCTATAAGGACCCATTTTTCCCTAATTGTCATAAAGCATGTAAAAACTGCTTGTATGCGTTAAAATAATGGTTAATATGCAGTTTGCATTTTCTTATGAGAGAATGATCCAAACCTGAATATTATAGTGTAAATAGACTTACCCTCATGAAATAAAGCAATTTTGCTTATAAGGACTCATTTGCACGCAATTGTCGTGAAGCATGTAAAAACTGCTTGTCTGCGTTAAAATAATGGTTAATATGCAGTTTGCAATTTCTTATGAGAGAATGATCCAAACCTGATTGTTATAGTGAAAGTAGACTTACCTTTGTGAAATAAAACAATTTTGCCTTTAAGGACTTATTTGCACCTAATTGTCGTAAAACATGTAAAAACTGCTTGTCTGCGTGAAAATGATAGTAAATATTCAGTTTGCATTTTCTTATGAGAGAATGATCCAAACCTGAATGTTATAGTGTAAATAGACTTACCCTCATGAAATAAAGCAATTTTGCCTGTAAAGACTCATTTGCACCTAATTGTCATAAAGCATGTAAAAACTGCTTGTCTGCGTTTAAATAATGGTTAAAATGCAGTTTGCATTTTCTTATGAGAGAATGATCTAAACCTGAATGTTATAGTGTAAATAGACTTACCTTCATGAAATAAAGCAATTTTGCCTAAAAGGACTCATTTGCCCCTAATTGTCATAAAACATGTAAAAACTGCTTGTATGCGTTAAAATAATAGTTAATATGCAGTTTGCATTTTCTTATGAGAGAATGATCCAAACTTGAATGTTATAGTGTAAATAGACTAACCTTTGTAAAATAAAGAATTTTGCCTATAAGGACTCATTTGCACCTAATTGTCGTAAAGCATGTAAAACTGCTTGTCTGCGTTAAAATAATGGTTAATATGCAGTTTGCATTTTCTTATGAGAGAATGATCCAAACCTAAATGTTATAGTGTACATAGACTTACCCTCATGAAATAAAGCAATTTTGCTTATAAGGACTCATTTGCACCTAATTGTCATAAAGGATGTAAAAACTGCTTGTCAGCTTTCAAATAATTGTTAATATGCAGTTTGCATTTTTTTATGAGAGAATGATCCAAACCTGAATGTTATAGTGTAAATAGACTTACCTTCATGAAATAAAGCAATTTTGCCTATAAGGACTCATTTGCCCCTAATTGTCATAAAGCATGTAAAAACTGCTTGTATGCGTTAAAATAATAGCTAATATGCAGATTGCATTTTCTTATGAGAGAATGATCCAAACCTGAATGTTATAGTGTAAATAGACTTACCTTCATGAAATAAAGCAATTTTGCCTATAAGGACTCATTTGCCCCTAATTGTCATAATGCATGTAAAAACTGCTTGTATGCGTTAAAATAATGGTTAATATGCAGTTTGCATTTTCTTATGAGAGAATGATCCAAACCTGAATGTTATAGTGAAAATAGACTTACCTTTGTAAAATAAAGCAATTTTGCCTATAAGGACTCATTTGCACGCAATTGTCGTGAAGCATGTAAAAACTGCTTGTCTGCGTTAAAATAATGGTTAATATGCAGTTTGGATTTTCTTATGAGAGAATGATCCAAACCTGAATGTTATAGTGTAAATAGACTTACCTTCATGAAATATAGCAATTTTGTCTATAAGGACTCATTTGCCCCTAATTGTCATAAAGCATGTAAAAACTGCTTGTATGCGTTAAAATAATGGTTAATATGCAGTTTGCATTTTCTTATGAGAGAATGATCCAAACCTGAATGTTATAGTGTAAATAGACTAACCTTTGTAAAATAAAGCAATTTTGCCTATAAGGACTCATTTGCACGCAATTGTCGTGAAGCATGTAAAAACTGCTTGTCTGCGTGAAAATGATAGCAAATATGCAGTTTGCATTTTCTTATGAGAGAACGATCCAAACCTGAATGTTATAGTGTAAATAGACTTACCCTCATGAAATAAAGCAATTTTGCCTATAAAGACTCATTTGCACCTAATTGTCATAAAGCATGTAAAAACTGCTTGTATGCGTTAAAATGATAGTAAATATGCAGTTTGCATTTTCTTATGAGAGAATGATCCAAACCTGAATGTTATAGTGTAAGTAGACTTACCTTCATAAAATAAAGCAATTTTGCCTATAAAGACACATTTGCACCTAATTGTCATAAAGCATGTAAATACTTCTTGTCTGCGTGAAAATAATAGGAAATGATCAGTTTGCATTATCTTTTGAGAAAATGATCCAAACCTGAATGTTATAGTGTAAATAAACTTACCTTTGTAAAATAAAGCAATTTTGCCTATAAGGACTCATTTGCACGCAATTGTCGTGAAGCATGTAAAAACTGCTTGTCTGCGTTAAAATAATGGTTAATATGCAGTTTGCATTTTCTTATGAGAGAATGATCCAAACCTGAATGTTATAGTGTAAATAGACTTACCTTCATGAAATAAAGCAATTTTGCCTATAAGGACTAATTTGCACCTAATTGTCGTAAAGCATGTAAAAACTGATTGTCTGCGTTAAAATAATAGGAAATGTGCAGTTTGCATTTTCTTATAAGAGAATGATCCAAACCTGAATATATAATGTAAACAGACTTGCCTTTGTAAAATAAAGCAATTTTGCCTATAAGGACTCATTTGCACCTAATTGTCATAAAGCATGTAAAAACAGCTTGTATGCGTTAAAATAATAGTTAATATGTAGTTTGCATTTTCTTATGAGAGATTGATCCAAACCTGAAAGTTATAGTGTAAGTAAACTTACCTTTGTGAAATAAAGCAATTTTGCCTATAAGGGCTCATTTGCACCTAATTGTCATAAAGCATGTAAAAACAGCTTGTATGCGTTAAAATAATAGTTAATATGCAGCTTGCATTTTCTTATGAGAGATTGATCCAAACCTGAATGTAATAGTGTAAATAGACTTACCCTTATGAAATAAAGCAATTTTGCCTATAAGGACTCATTTCCCCTAATTGTCATAAAGCATGTAAAAACTGCCTGTATGCGTTAAAATAATGGTTAATATGCAGTTTGCATTTTCTTATGAGAGAATGATCCAAACCTGAATGTTATAGTGTAAATAGACTTACCTTCATGAAATAAAGCACTTTTGCCTATAAGGACTCATTTGACCCTAATTGTCATAAAGCATGTAAAAACTGCTTGTCTGCGTTTAAATAATGGTTAATATGCAGTTTGAATTTTCTTATGAGAGAATGATCCAAACCTGAATGTTATAGTGTAAATAGACTTACCTTCATGAAATAAAGCAATTTTGTCTATAAGGACTCATTTGCACGCAATTGTCGTAAAGCATGTAAAAACTGCTTGTCTGCGTTAAAATAATGGTTAATATGCAGTTTGCATTTTCTTATGAGAGAATGATCCAAACCTGAATTTTATAGTAAAAATAGACTTACCTTTGTAAAATAAAGCAATTTTGCCTATAAGGACTCATTTGCACCTAATTGTCATAAAGCATGTAAAAACAGCTTGTATGCGTTAAAATAATAGTTAATATGCAGCTTGCATTTTCTTATGAGAGATTGATCCAAACCTGAATGTAATAGTGTAAATAGACTTACCCTTATGAAATAAAGCAATTTTGCCTATAAGGACTCATTTCCCCTAATTGTCATAAAGCATGTAAAAACTGCCTGTATGCGTTAAAATAATGGTTAATATGCAGTTTGCATTTTCTTATGAGAGAATGATCCAAACCTGAATGTTATAGTAAAAATAGACTTACCTTTGTAAAATAAAGCAATTTTGCCTATAAGGACTCATTTGCACCTAATTGTCATAAAGCATGTAAAAACAGCTTCTATGCGTTAAAATAATAGTTAATATGCAGTTTGCATTTTCTTATAAGAGATTGATCCAAACCTGAATGTTATAGTGTAGGTAAATTTACCTTTGTGAAATAAAGCAATTTTGCCTATAAGGGCTCATTTGCACCTAGTTGTCGTAAAGCATGTAAAAACTGCTTGTATGCGTTTAAATAATGGTTAATATGCAGTTTGCATTTTCTTATGAGAGAATGATCCAAACCTGAATGTTATAGTTTAAGTAGACTTACCTTTGTAAAATAAAGCAACTTTGCCTATCAGGACTCATTTGCACCTAATTGTCGTAAAGCATGTAAAATCTGCTTGTCAGCGTTAAAATAATGGTTAATATGCAGTTTGCATTTTTTTATGAGAGAATGATCCAAACCTGAATGTTATAGTGTAAATAGACTTACCTTTGTAAAATAAAGCAATTTTGCCTATAAGGACTCATTTGCACCTAATTGTCGTGAAGCATGTAAAAACTGCTTGTCAGCGTTAAAATAATGGTTAATATGCAGTTTGCATTTTCTTATGAGAGAATGATCTAAACCTGAATATTATAGTGTAAGTAGACTTACCTTCATAAAATAAAGCAATTTTGCCTATAAGGACACATTTGCACCTAATTGTCATAAAGCATGTAAATACTTCTTGTCTGCGTGAAAATAATAGGAAATGATCAGTTTGCATTATCTTTTGAGAAAATGATCCAAACCTGAATGTTATAGTGTAAATAGACTTACCTTTGTAAAATAAAGCAATTTTGCCTATAAGGACTCATTTGCACGCAATTGTCGTGAACATGTAAAAACTGCTTTTCTGCGTGAAAATGATAGTAAATATGCAGTTTGCATTTTTTTATGAGAGAATGATCCAAACCTGAATGTTATAGTGTAAATAGACTTACCTTCATGTAATAAAGCAATTTTGCCTATAAGGACTCATTTGCCCCTAATTGTCATAAAGCATGTAAAAACTGCCTGTATGCGTTAAAATAATGGTTAATATGCAGTTTGAATTTTCTTATGAGAGAATGATCCAAACCTGAATGTTATAGTGTAAATAGACTTACCTTCATGAAATAAAGCAATTTTGTCTATAAGGACTCATTTGCCCCTAATTGTCATAAAGCATGTAAAAACTGCTTGTATGCGTTAAAATAATGGTTAATATGCAGTTTGCATTTTCTTATGAGAGAATGATCCAAACCTGAATGATATAGTGTAAATAGACAAACCTTTGTAAAATAAAGCAATTTTGCCTATAAGGACTCATTTGCACGCAATTGTCGTGAAGCATGTAAAAACTGCTTGTCTGCGTGGAAATGATAGCAAATATGCAATTTGCATTTTCTTATGAGAGAATGATCCAAACCTGAATGTTATAGTGTAAATAGACTTACCCTCATGAAATAAAGCAATTTTGCCTATAAAGACTCATTTGCACCTAATTGTCGTAAAGCATGTAAAAACTGCTTGTCTGCGTTTAAATAATGGTTAATATGCAGTTTGCATTTTCTTATGAGAGAATATTCCAAACCTGAATGTTATTGTGTAAATAGACTTACCTTTGTGAAATAAAGCAATTTTGCCTTTAAGGACTCATTTGCAAGCAATTATCATGAAGCATGTAAAAACTGCTTGTCTACGTTAAAAAAATGGTTAACATGCAGTTTGCATTTTCTTATGAGAGAATAAATCAAACCTGAATGTCATAGTGTAAATAGACTTACCTTCATGAAATAAAGCAATTTTGCCTTTAAGGACTCATTTGCCCCTAATTGTCATAAAGCATGTAAAAACTGCTTGTATGCGTTAAAATAATGGTTAATATGCAGTTTGCATTTTCTTATGAGAGAATGATCCAAACCTGAATGTTATAGTGTAAATAGACTAACCTTTGTAAAATAAAGCAATTTTGCCTATAAGGACTCATTTGCACGCAATTGTCGTGAAGCATGTAAAAACTGCTTGTATGCGTGAAAATGATAGCAAATATGCAGTTTGCATTTTCTTATGAGAGAATGATCCAAACCTGAATGTTATAGTGTAAATAGACTTACCCTCATGAAATAAAGCAATTTTGCTTATAAAGACTCATTTGCACCTAATTGTCATAAAGCATGTAAAAACTGCTTGTATGCGTTAAAATGATAGTAAATATGCAGTTTGCATTTTCTTATGAGAGAATGATCCAAACCTGAATGTTATAGTGTAAGTAGACTAACCTTCATAAAATAAAGCAATTTTGCCTATAAGGACACATTTGCACGCAATGTCGTGAAGCATGTAAAAACTGATTGTCTGCGTTATTATAATAGGAAATGTGCAGTTTGCATTTTCTTATAAGAGAATGATCCAAACCTGAATATATAATGTAAACAGACTTGCCTTTGTAAAATAAAGCAATTTTGCCTATAAGGACTCATTTGCACCTAATTGTCATAAAGCATGTAAAAACAGCTTGTATGCGTTAAAATAATAGTTAATATGTAGTTTGCATTTTCTTATGAGAGATTGATCCAAACCTGAAAGTTATAGTGTAAGTAAACTTACCTTTGTGAAATAAAGCAATTTTGCCTATAAGGGCTCATTTGCACCTAATTGTCATAAAGCATGTAAAAACAGCTTGTATGCGTTAAAATAATAGTAAATATGCAGTTTGCATTTTCTTATAAGAGAATGATCCAAACCTGAATGTTATAGTGTAAATAGACTTACCTTCATGAAATAAAGCACTTTTGCCTATAAGGACTCATTTGACCCTAATTGTCATAAAGCATGTAAAAACTGCTTGTATGCGTTAAAATAATGGTTAATATGCAGTTTGCATTTTCTTATGAGAAAATGATCCAAACCTGAATGTAATAGTGAAAATAGACTTACCATTGTAAAATAAAGCAATTTTGCCTATAAGGACTCATTTGCACGCAATATTGTCTTAAAGCATGTAAAAACTGCTTGTCTGCGTTAAAATAATGGTTAATATGCAGTTTGCATTTTCTTATGAGAGAATGATCCAAACCTGAATGTTATAGTGTGAATAGACTTACCTTCATGAAATAAAGCAATTTTGCCTATAAGGAGTCATTTGCCCCTAATTGTCATAAAGCATGTAAAAACTGCTTGTATGCGTTAAAATAATGGTTAATATGCAGTTTGCATTTTCTTATGAGAGAATGATCCAAACCTGAATGTTATAGTGTAAATAGACTTACCTTTGTAAAATAAAGCAATTTTGCCTGTAAGGACTCATTTGCACGCAATTGTCGTGAAGCATGTAAAAACTGCTTGTCTGCGTTAAAATAATGGTTAATATGCAGTTTGCATTTTCTTATGAGAGAATGATCCAAACCTGAATGTTATAGTGTAAATAGACTTACCTTCATGAAATAAAGCAATTTTGCCTATAAGGACTCATTTGACCCTAATTGTCATAAAGCATGTAAAAACTGCTTGTATGCGTTAAAATAATGGTTAATAATCAGTTTGCATTTTCTTATGAGAGAATGATCCAAACCTGAATGTAATAGTTTAAGTAGACTAACCTTTGTAATATAAAGCACCTTTGCCTATAATAACTCATTTGCGCCTAATTGTCGTAAAGCATGTAAAATCTGCTTGTCAGCGTTAAAATAATGGTTAATATGCAGTTTGCATTTTTTATGAGAGAATGATCCAAACCTGAATGTTATAGTGTAAATAGTTATACCTTCATGAAATAAAGCAATTTTGCCTATAAGGACTCATTTGCACCTGATTGTCGTGAAGCATGTAAAAACTGCTTGTCAGCGTTAAAATAATGGTTAATATGCAGTTTGCATTTTCTTATGAGAGAATGATCTAAACCTGAATGTTATAGTGTAAGTAGACTTACCTTCATAAAATAAAGCAATTTTACCTATAAGGACACATTTGCACCTAATTGTCATAAAGCATGTAAGTACTTCTTGTCTGCGTGAAAATAATAGGAAATGATCAGTTTGCATTATCTTTTGAGAAAATGATCCAAACCTGAATGTTATAGTGTAAATAGACTTACCTTTGTAAAATAAAGCAATTTTGCCTATAAGGATTCATTTGCACGCAATTGTCGTGAAGCATGTAAAAACTGCTTGTCTGCGTTAAAATAATGGTTAATATGCAGTTTGAATTTTTTTATGAGAGAATGATCCAAACCTGAATGTTATAGTGTAAATAGACTTACCCTCATGAAATAAAGCAATTTTGCCTATAAGGACTCATTTGCCCCTAATTGTCATAAAGCATGTAAAAACTGCTTGTATGCGTTAAAATAATGGTTAATATGCAGTTTGCATTTTCTTATGAGAGAAAGATCCAAACCTGAATGTTATAGTGTAAATAGACTTACCTTTGTAAAATAAAGCAATTTTGCCTATAAGGACTTATTAGCACGCAATTGTCGTGAACATGTAAAAACTGCTTGTCTGCGTGAAAATGATAGTAAATATGCAGTTTGCATTTTCTTATGAGAGAATGATCCAAACCTGAATGTTATAGTGTAAATAGACTTACCTTCATGAAATAAAGCAATTTTGCCTATAAGGACTCATTTGCCCCTAATTGTCATAAAGCATGTAAAAACTGCTTGTATGCGTTAAAATAATGGTTAATATGCAGTTTGAATTTTCTTATCAGAGAATGATCCAAACCTGAATGTTATAGTGTAAATAGACTTACCCTCATGAAATAAAGCAATTTTGCCTATAAGGACTCATTTGCACCTAATTGTCATAAAGCTTGTAAAAACTGCTTGTATGCGTTAAAATAATAGTTAATATGCAGTTTGCATTTTCTTATGAGAGAATGATCCAAACCTGAATGTTATAGTGAAAGTAGACTTACCTTTGTGAAATAAAACAATTTTGCCTTTAAGGACTTATTTGCACCTTATTGTCGTAAAGCATGTAAAAACTGCTTGTCTGCCTGAAAATATTAAGAAATGATCAAGTTGCATTATCTTTTGAGAAAATGATCCAAACCTGAATGTTATAGTGTAAATGGACTTACCTTTGTAAAATAAAGCAATTTTACCTATAAGGACTCATTTGCACGCAATTGTCATAAAGCATGTAAAAACAGCTTCTATGCGTTAAAATAATAG
Source organism: Xanthostigma xanthostigma (assembly GCA_963575645.1). Classification (NCBI taxonomy): domain Eukaryota; kingdom Metazoa; phylum Arthropoda; class Insecta; order Raphidioptera; family Raphidiidae; genus Xanthostigma; species Xanthostigma xanthostigma. The sequence goes on along the minus strand of OY754470.1, from coordinate 31,694,831 downwards.
TTAATATGCAGTTTGCATTTTCTTATGAGAGATTGATCCAAACCTGAATGTTATAGTGTAAGTAAACTTACCTTTGTGAAATAAAGCAATTTTGCCTATAAGGACTCATTTGCACCTAATTGTCATAAAGCATGTAAAAACCGCTTGTCTGCGTTAAAATAATGGTTAATATGCAGTTTGCATATTCTTATGAGAGAATGATCCAAACCTGAATGTTATAGTGTAAATAGACTTACCTTTGTAAACTAAAGCAATTTAGCCTATAAGGACTCATTTGCACGCAATTGTCGTGAAGCATGTAAAAACTGCTTGTCTGCGTGAAAATGATAGTAAATATGCAGTTTGCATTTTCTTATGAGAGAATGATCCAAACCTGAATGTTATAGTGTAAATAGACTTATCTTTGTAAAATAAAGCAATTTTGCCTATAAGGACTTATTAGCACGCAATTGTCGTGAACATGTAAAAACTGCTTGTCTGCGTGAAAATGATAGTAAATATGCAGTTTGCATTTTCTTATGAGAGAATGATCCAAACCTGAATGTTATAGTGTAAATAGACTTACCTTCATGAAATAAAGCAATTTTGCCTATAAGGACTCATTTGCCCCTAATTGTCATAAAAACTGCTTGTATGCGTTAAAATAATGGTTAATATGCAGTTTGATTTTTCTTATCAGAGAATGATCCAAAACTGAATGTTATAGTGTAAATAGACTTACCCTCATGAAATAAAGAAATTTTGCCTATAAGGACTCATTTGCACGCAATTGTCGTGAAGCATGTAAAAACTGCTTGTCTGCGTTAAAATAATGGTTAATATTCAGTTTGCATTTTCTTATGAGAGAATGATCCAAACATGAATGTTATAGTGTAAATAGACTTACCCTCATGAAATAATGCAATTTTGCCTATAAGGACTCATTTGCACCTAATTGTCATAAAGCATGTAAAAACTGCTTGTATGCGTTAAAATAATGGTTAATATGCAGTTTGCATTTTCTTATGAGAGAAAGATCCAAACCTGAATGTTATAGTGTAAATAGACTTACCTTCATGAAATAAAGCAATTTTGCCTATAAGGACCCATTTTCCCCTAATTGTCATAAAGCATGTAAAAACTGCTTGTATGCGTTAAAATAATGGTTAATATGCAGTTTGCATTTTCTTATGAGAGAATAATCCAAACCTGAATATTATAGTGTAAATAGACTTACCCTCATGAAATAAAGCAATTTTGCTTATAAGGACTCATTTGCACGCAATTGTCGTGAAGCATGTAAAAACTGCTTGTATGCGTTAAAATAATGGTTAATATGCAGTTTGCATTTACTTATGAGAGAAAGATCCAAACCTCAATGGTATAGTGTAAATAGACTTACCTTTGTAAAATAAAGCAATTTTGCCTATAAGGACTCATTTGCACGCAATTGTCGTGAAGCATGTAAAAACTGCTTGTCTGCGTTAAAATAATGGTTAATATGCAGTTTGAATTTTTTTATGAGACAATGATCCAAACCTGAATGTTATAGTGTAAATAGACTTACCCTCATGAAATAAAGCAATTTTGCCTATAAGGACTCATTTGCCCCTAATTGTCATAAAGCATGTAAAAACTGCTTGTATGCGTTAAAATAATGGTTAATATGCAGTTTGCATTTTCTTATGAGAGAAAGATCCAAACCTGAATGTTATAGTGTAAATAGACTTACCTTTGTAAAATAAAGCAATTTTGCCTATAAGGACTTATTAGCACGCAATTGTCGTGAACATGTAAAAACTGCTTGTCTGCGTGAAAATGATAGTAAATATGCAGTTTGCATTTTCTTATGAGAGAATGATCCAAACCTGAATGTTATAGTGTAAATAGACTTACCTTCATGAAATAAAGCAATTTTGCCTATAAGGACTCATTTGCCCCTAATTGTCATAAAGCATGTAAAAACTGCTTGTATGCGTTAAAATAATGGTTAATATGCAGTTTGAATTTTCTTATCAGAGAATGATCCAAACCTGAATGTTATAGTGTAAATAGACTTACCCTCATGAAATAAAGCAATTTTGCCTATAAGGACTCATTTGCACCTAATTGTCATAAAGCTTGTAAAAACTGCTTGTATGCGTTAAAATAATAGTTAATATGCAGTTTGCATTTTCTTATGAGAGAATGATCCAAACCTGAATGTTATAGTGAAAGTAGACTTACCTTTGTGAAATAAAACAATTTTGCCTTTAAGGACTTATTTGCACCTTATTGTCGTAAAGCATGTAAAAACTGCTTGTCTGCCTGAAAATATTAAGAAATGATCAAGTTGCATTATCTTTTGAGAAAATGATCCAAACCTGAATGTTATAGTGTAAATGGACTTACCTTTGTAAAATAAAGCAATTTTACCTATAAGGACTCATTTGCACGCAATTGTCATAAAGCATGTAAAAACAGCTTCTATGCGTTAAAATAATAGTTAATATGCAGTTTGCATTTTCTTATGAGAGATTGATCCAAACCTGAATGTTATAGTGTAAGTAAACTTACCTTTGTGAAATAAAGCAATTTTGCCTATAAGGACTCATTTGCACCTAATTGTCATAAAGCATGTAAAAACCGCTTGTCTGCGTTAAAATAATGGTTAATATGCAGTTTGCATATTCTTATGAGAGAATGATCCAAACCTGAATGTTATAATGTAAATAGACTTACCTTTGTAAACTAAAGCAATTTTGCCTATAAGGACTCATTTGCACGCAATTGTCGTGAAGCATGTAAAAACTGCTTGTCTGCGTGAAAATGATAGTAAATATGCAGTTTGCATTTTCTTATGAGAGAATGATCCAAACCTGAATGTTATAGTGTAAATAGACTTATCTTTGTAAAATAAAGCAATTTTGCCTATAAGGACTTATTAGCACGCAATTGTCGTGAACATGTAAAAACTGCTTGTCTGCGTGAAAATGATAGTAAATATGCAGTTTGCATTTTCTTATGAGAGAATGATCCAAACCTGAATGTTATAGTGTAAATAGACTTACCTTCATGAAATAAAGCAATTTTGCCTATAAGGACTCATTTGCCCCTAATTGTCATAAAAACTGCTTGTATGCGTTAAAATAATGGTTAATATGCAGTTTGAATTTTCTTATCAGAGAATGATCCAAAACTGAATGTTATAGTGTAAATAGACTTACCCTCATGAAATAAAGAAATTTTGCCTATAAGGACTCATTTGCACGCAATTGTCGTGAAGCATGTAAAAACTGCTTGTCTGCGTTAAAATAATGGTTAATATTCAGTTTGCATTTTCTTATGAGAGAATGATCCAAACCTGAATGTTATAGTGTAAATAGACTTACCCTCATGAAATAATGCAATTTTGCCTATAAGGACTCATTTGCACCTAATTGTCATAAAGCATGTAAAAACTGCTTGTATGCGTTAAAATAATAGTTAATATGCAGTTTGCATTCACTTGTGAGAGAATGATCCAAACCTGAATGTTATAGTGTAAGTAAACTAACCTTTGTGAAATTAAGCAATTTTTCCTATAAGGACTCATTTGCACCTAATTGTCGTAAAGCATGTAAAAACTGCGTGTCTGCGTTAAAATAATGGTTAATATGCAGTTTGCATTTTCTTATGAGAGAATAATCCAAACCTGAATGTTATAGTGTAAATAGACTAACCTTCATGAAATAAAGCAATTTTGCCTATAAGAACCCGTTTGCCCCTAATTGTCATAAAGCATGTAAAGACTGCTTGTATCCGTTAAAATAATGGTTAATATGCAGTTTGAATTTTCTTATGAGAGAATGATCCAATCCTGAATGTTATAGTGTAAATAGACTAACCCTCATGAAATAAAGCAATTTTGCCTATAAGGACTCATTTGCACCTAATTGTCATATAGCTTGTAAAAAATGCTTGCATGCGTTAAAATAATAGTTAATATGCCGTTTGCATTTTCTTATGAGAGAATGATCCAAACCTGAATGTTATAGTTTAGTTAAACTTACCTTTGTAAAATAAAGCAATTTTGCCTATAAGGACTCATTTGCACCTAATTGTCGTAAAGCATGTAAAAACTGCTTGTCAGCGTTAAAATAATGGTTAATATGCAGTTTGCATATTTTTCTTATGAGAGAATGATCCAAACCTGAATGTTATAGTGAAAGTAGACTTACCTTTGTGAAATAAAACAATTTTGCCTTTAAGCACTTATTTGCACCTAATTGTCGTAAACCATGTAAAAACTGCTTGTCTGCGTGAAAATGATAGTAAATATGCAGTTTGCATTTTCTTATGATAGAATGATCCAAACCTGAATGTTATAGTGTAAATAGACTTACCCTCATGAAATAAAGCAATTTTTGCCTATAAAGACTCATTTGCACCTAATTGTCGTAAAGCATGTAAAAACTGCTTGTCTGCGTTTAAATAATGGTTAATATGCAGTTTGCATTTTCTTATGAGAGAAAGATCCAAACCTGAATGTTATAGTGTAAATAGACTTACCTTCATGAAATAAAGCAATTTTGCCTATAAGGACCCATTTTCCCCTAATTGTCATAAAGCATGTAAAAACTGCTTGTATGCGTTAAAATAATGGTTAATATGCAGTTTGCATTTTCTTATGAGAGAATAATCCAAACCTGAATATTATAGTGTAAATAGACTTACCCTCATGAAATAAAGCAATTTTGCTTATAAGGACTCATTTGCACGCAATTGTCGTGAAGCATGTAAAAACTGCTTGTATGCGTTAAAATAATGGTTAATATGCAGTTTGCATTTACTTATGAGAGAAAGATCCAAACCTCAATGGTATAGTGTAAATAGACTTACCTTTGTAAAATAAAGCAATTTTGCCTATAAGGACTCATTTGCACGCAATTGTCGTGAAGCATGTAAAAACTGCTTGTCTGCGTTAAAATAATGGTTAATATGCAGTTTGCAATTTCTTATGAGAGAATGATCCAAACCTTATTGTTATAGTGAAAGTAGACTTACTTTTGTGAAATAAAACAATTTTGCCTTTAAGGACTTATTTGCACCTAATTGTCGTAAAACATGTAAAAACTGCTTGTCTGCGTGAAAATGATAGTAAATATTCAGTTTGCATTTTCTTATGAGAGAATGATCCAAACCTGAATGTTATAGTGTAAATAGACTTACCCTCATGAAATAAAGCAATTTTGCCTGTAAAGACTCATTTGCACCTAATTGTCATAAAGCATGTAAAAACTGCTTGTCTGCGTTTAAATAATGGTTGAAATGCAGTTTGCATTTTCTTATGAGAGAATGATCTAAACCTGAATGTTATAGTGTAAATAGACTTACCTTCATGAAATAAAGCAATTTTGTCTATAAGGACTCATTTGCCCCTAATTGTCATAAAACATGTAAAAACTGCTTGTATGCGTTAAAATAATAGTTAATATGCAGTTTGCATTTTCTTATGAGAGAATGATTTAAACCTGAATGTTATAGTGTAAATAGACTAACCTTTGTAAAATAAAAAATTTTGCCTATAAGGACTCATTTGCACCTAATTGTCGTAAAGCATGTAAAACTGCTTGTCTGCGTTAAAATAATGGTTAATATGCAGTTTGCATTTTCTTATGAGAGAATGATCCAAACCTAAATGTTATAGTGTAAATAGACTTACCCTCATGAAATAAAGCAATTTTGCTTATAAGGACTCATTTGCACCTAATTGTCATAAAGCATGTAAAAACTGCTTGTCAGCTTTCAAATAATTGTTAATATGCAGTTTGCATTTTTTTATGAGAGAATGATCCAAACCTGAATGTTATAGTGTAAATAGACTTACCTTCATGAAATAAAGCAATTTTGCCTATAAGGACTCATTTGCCCCTAATTGTCATAAAGCATGTAAAAACTGCTTGTATGCGTTAAAATAATAGCTAATATGCAGATTGCATTTTCTTATGAGAGAATGATCCAAAACTGAATGTTATAGTGTAAATAGACTTACCTTTGTAAAATAAAGCAATTTTGCCTATAAGGACTCATTTGCACGCAATTGTCGTGTAGCATGTAAAAACTGCTTGTCTGCGTTAAAATAATGGTTAATATTCAGTTTGCCTTTTCTTATGAGAGAATGATCCAAACCTGAATGTTATAGTGTAAATAGACTTACCCTCATGAAATAATGCAATTTTGCCTATAAGGACTCATTTGCACCTAATTGTCATAAAGCATGTAAAAACTGCTTGTATGCGTTAAAATAATAGTTAATATGCAGTTTGCATTTTCTTATGAGAGAATGATCCAAACCTGAATGTTATAGTGTAAATAGACTAGCCTTTGTAAAATAAAGCAATTTTGCCCATAAGGACTCATTTGCACGCAATTGTCGTGAAGCATGTAAAAACTGCTTGTCTGCGTGAAAATGATAGCAAATATGCAGTTTGCATTTTCTTATGAGAGAATGATCCAAACCTGAATGTTATAGTGTAAATAGACTTACCCTCATGAAATAAAGCAATTTTGCCTATAAAGACTCATTTGCACCTAATTGTCATAAAGCATGTAAAAACTGCTTGTATGCGTTAAAATGATAGTAAATATGCAGTTTGCATTTTCTTATGAGAGAATGATCCAAACCTGAATGTTATAGTGTAAGTAGACTTACCTTCATAAAATAAAGCAATTTTGCCTATAAGGACACATTTGCACCTAATTGTCATAAAGCATGTAAATACTTCTTGTCTGCGTGAAAATAATAGGAAATGATCAGTTTGCATTATCTTTTGAGAAAATGATCCAATCCTGAATGTTATAGTGTAAATAAACTTACCTTTGTAAAATAAAGCAATTTTGCCTATAAGGACTCATTTGCACGCAATTGTCGTGAAGCATGTAAAAACTGCTTGTCTGCGTTAAAATAATGGTTAATATGCAGTTTGCATTTTCTTATGAGAGAATGATCCAAACCTGAATGTTATAGTGTAAATAGACTTACCTTCATGAAATAAAGCAATTTTGCCTATAAGGACTAATTTGCACCTAATTGTCGTAAAGCATGTAAAAACTGATTGTCTGCGTTAAAATAATAGGAAATGTGCAGTTTGCATTTTCTTATAAGAGAATGATCCAAACCTGAATATATAATGTAAACAGACTTGCCTTTGTAAAATAAAGCAATTTTGCCTATAAGGACTCATTTGCACCTAATTGTCATAAAGCATGTAAAAACAGCTTGTATGCGTTAAAATAATAGTTAATATGTAGTTTGCATTTTCTTATGAGAGATTGATCCAAACCTGAAAGTTATAGTGTAAGTAAACTTACCTTTGTGAAATAAAGCAATTTTGCCTATAAGGGCTCATTTGCACCTAATTGTCATAAAGCATGTAAAAACAGCTTGTATGCGTTAAAATAATAGTAAATATGCAGTTTGCATTTTCTTATGAGAGAATGATCCAAACCTGAATGTTATAGTGTAAATAGACTTACCTTCATGAAATAAAGCACTTTTGCCTATAAGGACTCATTTGACCCTAATTGTCATAAAGCATGTAAAAACTGCTTGTCTGCGTTTAAATAATGGTTAATATGCAGTTTGAATTTTCTTATGAGAGAATGATCCAAACCTGAATGTTATAGTGTAAATAGACTTACCTTCATGAAATAAAGCAATTTTGTCTATAAGGACTCATTTGCACGCAATTGTCGTAAAGCATGTAAAAACTGCTTGTCTGCGTTAAAATAATGGTTAATATGCAGTTTGCATTTTCTTATGAGAGAATGATCCAAACCTGAATGTTATAGTAAAAATAGATTTACCTTTGTAAAATAAAGCAATTTTGCCTATAAGGACTCATTTGCACCTAATTGTCATAAAGCATGTAAAAACAGCTTGTATGCGATAAAATAATAGTTAATATGCAGCTTGCATTTTCTTATGAGAGATTGATCCAAACCTGAATGTTATTGTGTAAATAGACTTACCCTCATGAAATAAAGCAATTATGCCTATAAGGACTCATTTGCACCTAATTGTCATAAAGCTTGTAAAAACTGCTTGTATGCGTTAAAATAATAGTTATTATGCAGTTTGCATTTTCTTATGAGAGAATGATCCAAACCTGAATGTTATAGTAAAAATAGACTTACCTTTGTAAAATAAAGCATATTTGCCTATAAGGACTCATTTGCACCTTATTGTCGTAAAGCATGTAAAAACTGCTTGTCTGCGTGAAAATAATAGGAAATGATCAAGTTGCATTATCTTTGGGTAAATGATCCAAACCTAAATGTTATAGTGTAAATGGACTTACCTTTGTAAAATAAAGCAATTTTACCTATAAGGACTCATTTGCACGCAATTGTCGTGAAGCATGTAAAAAATGCTTGTCTGCGTTAAAATAATGGTTAATATGCAGTTTGCATTTTCTTATGAAAGAATGATCCAAACCTGAATGTTATAGTGAAAGTAGACTTACCTTTGTGAAATAAAACAATTTTGCCTTTAAGGACTTATTTGCACCTAATTGTCGTAAAACATGTAAAAACTGCTTGTCTGCGTGAAAATGATAGTAAATATGCAGTTTGCATTTTCTTATGAGAGAATAATCCAAACCTGAATGTAATAGTGAAAATAGACTTACCCTCATGAAATAAAGCAATTTTGCCTATAAGGACTCATTTGCACCTAATTGTCATAAAGCATGTAAAAACAGCTTGTATGCGTTAAAATAATAGTTAATATGCAGCTTGCATTTTCTTATGACAGATTGATCCAAACCTGAATGTTATAGTGTAAATAAACTCACCTTTGTAAAATAAAGCAATTTTGCCTATAAGGACTCATTTGCACGCAATTGTCGTGAAGCATGTAAAAACTGCTTGTCTGCGTTAAAATATTGGTTAATATGCAGTTTGCATTTTCTTATGAGAGAATGATCCAAACCTGAATGTTATAAAGTAAATAGACTTACCTTTGTAAAATAAAGCAATTTTGCCTATAAGGACTCATTTGCACGCAATTGTCGTGAAGCATGTAAAAACGGCTTGTCTGAGTGGAAATGATAGTAAATATGCAGTTTGCATTTTCTTATGAGATAATGATCCAAACTTGAATGTTATAGTGTAAATAGACTTACCCTCATGAAATAAAGCAATTTTGCCTATAAAGACTCATTTGCACCTAATTGTCATAAAGCTTGTAAAAACTGCTTGTATGCGTTAAAATAATAGTTAATATGCAGTTTGCATTTTTTTATGAGAGAATGATCCAAACCTGAATGTTATAGTGTAAATAGACTTACCTTCATGAATTAAAGCAATTTTGCCTATAAGGACTAATTTGCACCTAATTGTCGTAAAGCATGTAAAAACTGATTGTCTGCGTTAAAATAATAGGAAATGTGCAGTTTGCATTTTCTTATAAGAGAATGATCCAAACCTGAATATATAGTGTAAATAGACTTGCCTTTGTAAAATAAAGCAATTTTGCCTATAAGGACTCATTTGCACCTAATTGTCATAAAGCATGTAAAAACAGCTTGTATGCGTTAAAATAATAGTTAATATGCAGTTTGCATTTTCTTATGAGAGATTGATCCAAACCTGAAAGTTATAGTGTAAGTAAACTTACCTTTGTGAAATAAAGCAATTTTGCCTATAAGGGCTCATTTGCACCTAATTGTCGTAAAGAATGTAAAAACTGCTTGTATGCGTTTAAATAATGGTTAATATGCAGTTTGCATTTTCTTATGAGAGAATGATCCAAACCTGAATGGTATAGTGTAAATAGACGTACCTTCATGAAATAAAGCAATTTTGCCTATAAGGACTCATTTGCCCCTAATTGTCATAAAGCATGTAAAAACTGCTTGTATGCGTTAAAATAATGGTTAATATGCAGTTTGCATTTTCTTATGAGAGAATGGTCCAAACCTGAATGTAATAGTGAAAATAGACTTACCTTTGTAAAATAAAGCAATTTTGCCTATAAGGACTCATTTGCACGCAATTGTTGTGAAGCATGTAAAAACTGCTTGTCTGCGTTAAAATAATGGTTAATATGCAGTTTGCATTTTCTTATGAGTGAATGATCCAAACCTGAATGTTATAGTGTAAATAGACTTACCTTCATGAAATAAAGCAATTTTGCCTATAAGAACTCATTTGCCCCTAATTGTCATAAAGCATGTAAAAACTGCTTGTATGCGTTAAAATAATGGTTAATATGCAGTTTGCATTTTCTTATGAGAGAATGATCCAAACCTGAATGTTATAGTGAAAATAGACTTACCTTTGTAAAATAAAGCAATTTTGCCAATAAAGACTCATTTGCACCTAATTGTCATAAAGCATGTAAAAACTGCTTGTATGCGTTAAATGATAGTAAATATGCAGTTTGCATTTTCTTATGAGAGAATGATCCAAACCTGAATGTATAGTGTAAATAGACTTACCCTCATGAAATAAAGCAATTTTGCCTATAAGGACTCATTTGCACCTAATTGTCATAAAGCTTGTAAAAACTGCTTGTATGCGTTAAAATAATAGTTAATATGCAGTTTGCATTTTTTTATGAGAGAATGATCCAAACCTGAATGTTATAGTGTAAATAGACTTACCTTCATGAAATAAAGCAATTTTGCCTATAAGGACTAATTTGCACCTAATTGTCGTAAAGCATGTAAAAACTGATTGTCGGCGTTAAAATAATAGGAAATGTGCAGTTTGCATTTTCTTATAAGAGAATGATCCAAACCTGAATATCAAGTGTAAATAGACTTGCCTTTGTAAAATAAAGCAATTTTGCCTATAAGGACTCATTTGCACCTAATTGTCATAAAGCATGTAAAAACAGCTTCTATGCGTTTAAATAATAGTTAATATGCAGTTTGCATTTTCTTATGAGAGATTGATCCAAACCTGAATGTTATAGTGTAAGTAAATTTACCTTTGTGAAATAAAGCAATTTTGCCTATAAGGGCTCATTTGCACCTAATTGTCGTAAAGCATGCAAAACTGCTTGTCTGCGTTAAAATAATGGTTAATATGCAGTTTGCATTTTCTTATGAGAGAATGATCCAAACCTGAATGTTATAGTGTAAATAGACTTACCTTCATGAAATAAAGCAATTTTGCCTATAAGGACTTATTTGCCCCTAATTGTCATAAAGCATGTAAAAACTGCTTGTATGCGTTAAAATAATGGTTAATATGCAGTTTGCATTTTCTTATGAGAGAATGATCCAAACCTGAATGTTAGAGTGTAAATAGACTTACCTTCATGAAATAAAGCAATTTTGCCTATAAGGATTTATTTGACCCTAATTGTCATAAAGCATGTAAAAACTGCTTGTCTGCGTTAAAATAATGGTTAATAATCAGTTTGCATTTTCTTATGAGAGAATGATCCAAACCTGAATGTAATAGTTTAAGTAGACTTACCTTTGTAAAATAAAGCAACTTTGCCTATAAGGACTCATTTGCACCTAATTGTCGTAAAGCATGTAAAATCTGCTTGTCAGCGTTAAAATACTGGTTAATATGCAGTTTGCATTTTTTATGAGAGAATGATCCAAACCTGAATGTTATAGTGTAAATAGTTATACCTTCATGAAATAAAGCAATTTTGCCTATAAGGACTCTTTTGCACCTAATTTTCGTGATGCATGTAAAAACTGCTTGTCAGCGTTAAAATAATGGTTAATATGCAGTTTGCATTTTCTTATGAGAGAATGATCTAAACCTGAATGTTATAGTGTAAGTAGACTTACATTCATAAAATAAAGCAATTTTGCCTATAAGGACACATTTGCACCTAATTGTCATAAAGCATGTAAATACTTTTTGTCTGCGTGAAAATAATAGGAAATTATCAGTTTGCATTATCTTTTGAGAGAATGATCCAAACTTGAATGTTATAGTGTAAGTAGACTTACCTTCATGAAATAAAGCAATTTTGCCTATAAGGACTCATTTGCACCTAATTGTCATAAAGCATGTAAATACTGCTTGTCTGAGTGAAAATAATAGGAAATGATCAGTTTGCATTATCTTTTGAGAAAATGATCCAAACCTGAATGTTATAGTGTAAATAGACTTACCTTTGTAAAATAAAGCAATTTTGCCTATAAGGACTCATTTGCACGCAATTGTCGTGAAGCATGTAAGAACTGCTTGTCTGCGTTAAAATAATGGTTAATATGCAGTTTGCATTTTCATATGAGAGAAAGATCCAAACCTGAATGTTATAGTGTAAATAGACTTACCTTTGTAAAATAAAGCAATTTTGCCTATAAGGACTTATTAGCACGCAATTGTCGTGAACATGTAAAAACTGCTTGTCTGCGTGAAAATGATAGTATATATGCAGTTTGCATTTTCTTATGAGAGAATGATCCAAACCTGAATGTTATAGTGTAAATAGACTTACCTTCATGAAATAAAGCAATTTTGCCTATAAGAACTCATTTGCCCCTAATTGTCATAAAGCATGTAGAAACTGCCTGTATGCGTTAAAATAATGGTTAATATGCAGTTTGCATTTTCTTATGAGAGAATGATCCAAACCTGAATGTTATAGTAAAAATAGACTAACCTTTGTAAAATAAAGCAATTTTGCCTATAAGGACTCATTTGCACCTAATTGTCATAAAGCATGTAAAAACAGCTTGTATGCGTTAAAATAATAGTTAATATGCAGCTTGCATTTTCTTATGAGAGATTGATCCAAACCTGAATGTTATAGTGTAAATAGACTTACCTTTGTAAAATAAAGCAATTTTGCCTATAAGGACTCATTTGCACGCAATTGTCGTGAAGCATGTAAAAACTGCTTGTCTGCGTGGAAATGATAGTAAATATGCAGTTTGCATTTTCTTATGAGAGAATGATCCAAACCTGAATGTTATAGTTTTAATAGACTTACCCTCATAAAATAAAGCAATTTTGCCTATAAAGACTCATTTGCACCTAATTGTCGTAAAGCATGTAAAAACTGCTTGTCTGCGTTTAAATAATGGTTAATATGCAGTTTGAATTTTCTTATGAGCAAATGATCTAAACCTGAATGTTATAGTGTAAATAGACTTACCTTCATGAAATAAAGCAATTTTGTCTATAAGGACTCATTTGCCCCTAATTGTCATAAAGCATGTAAAAACTGCTTGTATGCGTTAAAATAATGGTTAATATGCAGTTTGCATTTTCTTATGAGAGAATGATCCAAACCTGAATGTTATAGTGTGAATAGACTAACCTTTGTAAAATGAAGCAATTTTGCCTATAAGGACTCATTTGCACGCACTTGTCGTGAAGCATGTAAAAACTGCTTGTCTGCGTGAAAATGATAGCAAATATGCAGTTTGCATTTTCTTATGAGAGAATGATCCAAACCTGAATGTTATAGTGTAAATAGACTTACCCTCATGAAATAAAGCAATTTTGCCTATAAAGACTCATTTGCACCTAATTGTCGTAAAGCATGTAAAAACTGCTTGTCTACGTTAAAAAAATGGTTAACATGCAGTTTGCATTTTCTTATGAGAGAATGAATCAAACCTGAATGTCATAGTGTAAATAGACTTACCTCCATGAAATAAAGCAATTTTGCCTTTAAGGACTCATTTGCCCCTAATTGTCATAAAGCATGTAAAAACTGCTTGTAGCGTTAAAATAATGGTTAATATGCAGTTTGCATTTCCTTATGAGAGAATGATCCAAACCTGAATGTTATAGTGTAAATAGACTTACCTTCATGAAATAAAGCATTTTGCCTATAAGGACTCATTTGCCCCTAATTGTCATAGAGCATGTAAAAACTGCTTGTATGCGTTAAAATAATGGTTAATATGCAGTTTGCATTTTCTTATGAGAGAATGATCCAAACCTGAATGTTATAGTGTAAAATAGACTTACCTTGATGAAAGAAAGCAATTTTGCCTATAAAGACTCATTTGCACCTAATTGTCATTAAGCATGTAAAAACTGCTTGTATGCGTTAAAATGATAGTAAATATGCAGTTTGCATTTTCTTATGAGAGAATGATCCAAACCTGAATGTTATAGTGTAAATAGACTTACCCTCATGAAATAAAGCATTTTTGCCTATAAGGACTCATTTGCACCTAATTGTCATAAAGCTTCTAAAAACTGCTTGTATGCGTTAAAATAATAGTTAATATGAGTTTGCATTTTTTTATGAGAGAAAGATCCAAACCTGAATGTTATAGTGTAAATAGACTTACCTTCATGAAATTAAGCAATTTTGCCTATAAGGACTAATTTGCACCTAATTGTCGTAAAGCATGTAAAAACTGATTGTCTGCGTTAAAATAATAGGAAATGTGCAGTTTGTATTTTCTTATAAGAGAATGATCCAAACCTGAATATATAGTGTAAATAGACTTGCCTTTGTAAAATAAAACAATTTTGCCTATAAAGACTCATTTGCACCTAATTGTCATAAAGCATGTAAAAACAGCTAGTATGCGTTAAAATAATAGTTAATATGCAGTTTGCATTTTCTTATGAGAGATTGATCCAAACCTGAAAGTTATAGTGCAAGTAAACTTACCTTTGTGAAATAAAGCAATTTTGCCTAAAAGGGCTCATTTGCACCTAATTGTCGTAAAGCATGTAAAAACTGCTTGTAAGCGTTTAAATAATGGTTAATATGCAGTTTGCATTTTCTTATGAGAGAATGATCCAAACCTGAATGTTATAGTGAAAATAGACTTACTTTTGTAAAATAAAGCAATTTTGCCTATAAGGACTCATTTGCACTCGATTGTCGTGAAGCATGTAAAAACAGCTTGTCTGCGTTAAAATAATGGTTAATATGCAGTTTGCATTTTCTTATGAGAGAATGATCCAAACCTGAATGTTATAGTGTAAAATAGACTTACCTTGATGAAATAAAGCAATTTTGCCTATAAAGACTAATTTGCACCTAATTGTCATAAAGCATGTAAAAACTGCTTGTATGCGTTAAAATGATAGTAAATATGCAGTTTGCATTTTCTTATGAGAGAATGATCCAAACCTGAATGTATAGTGTAAATAGACTTACCCTCATGAAATAAAGCAATTTTGCCTATAAGGACTCATTTGCACCTAATTGTCATAAAGCTTGTAAAAACTGCTTGTATGCGTTAAAATAATAGTTAATATGCAGTTTGCATTTTTTTATGAGAGAAAGATCCAAACCTGAATGTTATAGTGTAAATAGACTTACCTTCATGAAATTAAGCAATTTTGCCTATAAGGACTAATTTGCACCTAATTGTCGTAAAGCATGTAAAAACTGATTGTCTGCGTTAAAATAATAGGAAATGTGCAGTTTGTATTTTCTTATAAGAGAATGATCCAAACCTGAATATATAGTGTAAATAGACTTGCCTTGATGAAATAAAGCAATTTTGCCTATAAAGACTCATTTGCACCTAATTGTCGTAAAGCATGTAAAAACTGCTTGTCTACGTTAAAAAAATGGTTAACATGCAGTTTGCATTTTCTTATGAGAGAATGAATCAAACCTGAATGTCATAGTGTAAATAGACTTACCTTCATGAAATAAAGCAATTTTGCCTTTAAGGACTCATTTGCCCCTAATTGTCATAAAGCATGTAAAAACTGCTTGTAGCGTTAAAATAATGGTTAATATGCAGTTTGCATTTCCTTATGAGAGAATGATCCAAACCTGAATGTTATAGTGTAAATAGACTTACCTTCATGAAATAAAGCATTTTGCCTATAAGGACTCATTTGCCCCTAATTGTCATAGAGCATGTAAAAACTGCTTGTATGCGTTAAAATAATTGTTAATATGCAGTTTGCATTTTCTTATGAGAGAATGATCCAAACCTGAATGTTATAGTGTAAAATAGACTTACCTTGATGAAAGAAAGCAATTTTGCCTATAAAGACTCATTTGCACCTAATTGTCATAAAGCATGTAAAAACTGCTTGTATGCGTTAAAATGATAGTAAATATGCAGTTTGCATTTTCTTATGAGAGAATGATCCAAACCTGAATGTATAGTGTAAATAGACTTACCCTCATGAAATAAAGCAATTTTGCCTATAAGGACTCATTTGCACCTAATTGTCATAAAGCTTGTAAAAACTGCTTGTATGCGTTAAAATAATAGTTAATATGCAGTTTGCATTTTTTTATGAGAGAATGATCCAAACCTGAATGTTATAGTGTAAATAGACTTACCTTCATGAAATAAAGCAATTTTGCCTATAAGGACTAATTTGCACCTAATTGTCGTAAAGCATGTAAAATCTGCTTGTCAGCGTTAAAATAATGGTTAATATGCAGTTTGCATTTTTTTATGAGTGAATGATCCAAACCTGAATGTTATAGTGTAAATAGTTATACCTTCATGAAATAAAGCAATTTTGCCTATAAGGACTCATTTGCACCTAATTGTCGTGAAGCATGTAAAAACTGCTTGTCAGCGTTAAAATAATGGTTAATATGCAGTTTGCATTTTCTTATGAGAGAATGATCTAAACCTGAATGTTATAGTGTAAGTAGACTTACCTTCATAAAATAAAGCAATTTTGCCTATAAGGACACATTTGCACCTAATTGTCATAAAGCATGTAAATACTTCTTGTCTGCGTGAAAATAATAGGAAATGATCAGTTTGCATTATCTTTTGAGAAAATGATCCAAACCTGAATGTTATAGTGTAAATAGACTTACCTTTGTAAAATAAAGCAATTTTGCCTATAAGGACTCATTTGCACGCAATTGTCGTGAAGCATGTAAAAACTGCTTGTCTGCGTTAAAATAATGGTTAATATGCAGTTTGCATTTTCTTATGAGAGAAAGATCCAAACCTGAATGTTATAGTGTAAATAGACTTACCTTTGTAAAATAAAGCAATTTTGCCTATAAGGACTTATTAGCACGCAATTGTCGTGAACATGTAAAAACTTCTTGTCTGCGTGAAAATGATAGTAAATATGCAGTTTGCATTTTCTTATGAGAGAATGATCCAAACCTGAATGTTATAGTGTAAATAGACTTACCTTCATGAAATAAAGCAATTTTGCCTATAAGGACTCATTTGCCCCTAATTGTCATAAAGCATGTAAAAACTGCCTGTATGCGTTAAAATAATGGTAAATATGCAGTTAGCATTTTCTTATGAGAGAATGATCCAAACCTGAATGTTATAGTAAAAATAGACTTACCTTTGTAAAATAAAGCAATTTTGCCTATAAGGACTCATTTGCACCTAATTGTCATAAAGCATGTAAAAACAGCTTGTATGCGTTGAAATAATAGTTAATATGCAGCTTGCATTTTCTTATGAGAGATTGATCCAAACCTGAATGTTATAGTGTAAATAGACTTACCTTTGTAAAATAAAGCAATTTTGCCTATAAGGACTCATTTGCACGCAATTGTCGTGAAGCATGTAAAAACTGCTTGTCTGCGTTAAAATATTGGTTAATATGCAGTTTGCATTTTCTTATGAGAGAATGATCCAAACCTGAATGTTATAGTGTAAATAGACTTTCCTTTGTAAAATAAAGCAATTTTGCCTATAAGGACTCATTTGCACGCAATTGTCGTGAAGCATGTAAAAACTGCTTGTCTGCGTGGAAATGATAATAAATATGCAGTTTGCATTTTCTTATGAGAGAATGATCCAAACCTGAATGTTATAGTGTAAATAGACTTACCCTCATGAAATAAAGCAATTTTGCTTATAAAGACTCATTTGCACCTAATTGTCGTAAAGCATGAAAAAACTGCTTGTCAGCGTTTAAATAATGGTTAATATGCAGTTTGAATTTTCTTATGAGAGAATGATCCAAACCTGAATGTTATAGTGTAAATAGACTTACCTTCATGAAATAAAGCAATTTTGTCTATAAGGACTCATTTGCCCCTAATTGTCATAAAGCATGTAAAAACTGCTTGTATGTATAATGGTTAATATGCAGTTTGCATTTTCTTATGAGAGAATGATCCAAACCTGAATATATAGTGTAAATAGACTTGCCTTTGTAAAATAAAGCAATTTTGCCTATAAGGACTCATTTGCACGCAATTGTCGTTAAGCATGTAAAAACTGCTTGTCTGCGTGGAAATGATAGCAAATATGCAGTTTGCATTTTCTTATGAAAGAATGATCCAAACCTGAATGTTATAGTGTAAATAGACTAACCCTCATGAAACAAAGCAATTTTGCCTATAAAGACTCATTTGCACCTAATTGTCGTAAAGCATGTAAAAACTGCTTGTCTGCGTTTAAAAATAATGGTTAATATGCAGTTTGCATTTTCTTATGAGAGAATGATCCAAACCTGAATGTTATAGTGTAAATAGACTTACCTTTGTGAAATAAAGCAATTTTGCCTATAAGGACTCATTTGCCCCTAATTTTCATAAAGCATGTAAAAACTGCTTGTAGCGTTAAAATAATGGTTAATATGCAGTTTGCATTTTCTTATGAGAGAATGATCCAAACCTGAATGTTAAAGTGTAAATAGACTTACCTTCATGAAATAAAGCAATTTTGCCTATAAGGACTAATTTGCACCTAATTGTCGTAAAGCATGTAAAAACTGATTGTCTGCGTTAAAATAATAGGAAATGTGCAGTTTGCATTTTCTTATAAGAGAATGATCCAAACCTGAATATATAGTGTAAATAGACTTACCTTCATGAAATAAAGCAATTTTGCCTATAAGGACTCATTTGCCCCTAATTGTCATAAAGCATGTAAAAACTGCTTGTATGCGTTAAAATAATGGTTAATATGCAGTTTGCATTTTCTTATGAGAGAATGATCCAAACCTGAATGTTATAGTGTAAATAGACTTACCTTCATGAAATAAAGCAATTTTGCCAATAAGGATTAATTTGCACGCAATTGTCGTGAAGCATGTAAGCACTGCTTGTCTGCGTTAAAATAATGGTTAATATGCAGTTTGCATTTTCTTATGAGTGAATGATCCAAACCTGAATGTTATAGTGTAAATAGACTTACCTTCATGAAATAAAGCAATTTTGCCTATAAGGACTCATTTGCCCCTAATTGTCATAAAGCATGTAAAAACTGCTTGTATGCGTTAAAAAATGGTTAATATGCAGTTTGCATTTTCTTATGAGAGAATGATCCAAACCTGAATGTTATAGTGAAAATAGACTTACCTTTGTAAAATAAAGCAATTTTGCCTATAAGGACTCATTTGCACGCAATTGTCGTGAAGCATGTAAAAACTGCTTGTCTGCGTTAAAATAATAGTAATATGCAGTTTGCATTTTTTTATGAGAGAATGATCCAAACCTGAATGTTATAGTGTAAATAGACTAACCTTCATGAAATAAAGCAATTTTGCCTATAAGGACTAATTTGCACCTAATTGTCGTAAAGCATGTAAAAACTGATTGTCTGCGTTAAAATAATAGGAAATGTGCAGTTTGCATTTTCTTATAAGAGAATGATCCAAACCTAAAAATATAGTGTAAATAGACTTACCTTCATGAAATAAAGCAACTTTGCCTATAAGGACTCATTTGCCCCTAATTGTCATAAAGCATGTAAAAACTGCTTGTATGCGTTAAAATAATGGTTAATATGCAGTTTGCATTTTCTTATGAGAGAATGATCCAAACCTGAATGTTATAGTGTAAATAGACTTACCTTCATGAAATAAAGCAATTTTGCCTATAAGGACTCATTTGCCCCTAATTGTCATAAAGCATGTAAAAACTGCTTGTATGCGTTAAAATAATGGTTAATATGCAGTTTGCATTTTCTTATGAGAGAATGATCCAAACCTGAATGTTATAGTGTAAGTAGACTTACCTTCATGAAATAAAGCAATTTTGCCTATAAAGACTCATTTGCACCTAATTGTCATAAAGCATGTAAAAACTGCTTGTATGCGTTAAAATGATAGTAAATATGCAGTTTGCATTTTCTTATGAGAGAATGATCCAAACCTGAATGTATAGTGTAAATAGACTTACCCTCATGAAATAAAGCAATTTTGCCTATAAGGACTCATTTGCACCTAATTGTCATAAAGCTTGTAAAAACTGCTTGTATGCGTTAAAAAAAGAGTTAATATGCAGTTTGCATTTTTTTATGAGAGAATGATCCAAACCTGAATGTTATAGTGTAGATAGACTTACCTTCATGAAATAAAGCAATTTTGCCAATAAGGACTAATTTGCACCTAATTGTCGTAAAGCATGTAAAAACTGATTGTCTGCGTTAAAGTAATAGGAAATGTGCAGTTTGCATTTTCTTATAAGAGAATGATCCAAACCTGAATATATATTGTAAATAGACTTGCCTTTGTAAAATAAACCAATTTTGCCTATAAGGACTCATTTGCACCTAATTGTCATAAAGCATGTAAAACAGCTTCTATGCGTTAAAATAATAGTTAATATGCAGTTTGCATTTTCTTATGGGAGATTGATCCAAACCTGAATGTTATAGTGTAGGTAAATTTACCTTTGTGAAATAAAGCAATTTTGCCTATAAGGACTCATTTGCACCTAATTGTCATAAAGCATGTAAAAACAGCTTGTATGCGTTAAAATAATAGTTAATATGCAGCTTGCATTTTCTTATGAGAGATTGATCCAAACCTGAATGTTATAGTGTAAATAGACTTACCTTTGTAAAATAAAGCAATTTTGCCTATAAGGACTCATTTGCACGCAATTGTCGTGAAGCATGTAAAAACTGCCTGTATGCGTTAAAATAATGGTAAATATGCAGTTTGCATTTTCTTATGAGAGAATGATCCAAACCTGAATGTTATAGTAAAAATAGACTTACCTTTGTAAAATAAAGCAATTTTGCCTATAAGGACTCATTTGCACCTAATTGTCATAAAGCATGTAAAAACAGCTTGTATGCGTTAAAATAATAGTTAATATGCAGCTTGCATTTTCTTATGAGAGATTGATCCAAACCTGAATGTTATAGTGTAAATAGACTTACCTTTGTAAAATAAAGCAATTTTGCCTATAAGGACTCATTTGCACGCAATTGTCGTGAAGCATGTAAAAACTGCTTGTCTGCGTTAAAATATTGGTTAATATGCAGTTTGCATTTTCTTATGAGAGAATGATCCAAACCTGAATGTTATAGTGTAAATAGACTTACCTTTGTAAAATAAAGCAATTTTGCCTATAAGGACTCATTTGCACGCAATTGTCGTGAAGCATGTAAAAACTGCTTGTCTGCGTGGAAATGATAGTAAATATGCAGTTTGCATTTTCTTATGAGAGAATGATCCAAACCTGAATGTTATAGTGTTAATAGACTTACCCTCATAAAATAAAGCAATTTTGCCTATAAAGACTCATTTGCACCTAATTGTCGTAAAGCATGTAAAAACTGCTTGTCTGCGTTTAAATAATGGTTAATATGCAGTTTGAATTTTCTTATGAGCAAATGATCCAAACCTGAATGTTATAGTGTAAATAGACTTACCTTCATGAAATAAAGCAATTTTGTCTATAAGGACTCATTTGCCCCTAATTGTCATAAAGCATGTAAAAACTGCTTGTATGCGTTAAAATAATGGTTAATATGCAGTTTGCATTTTCTTATGAGAGAATGATCCAAACCTGAATGTTATAGTGTGAATAGACTAACCTTTGTAAAATAAAGCAATTTTGCCTATAAGGACTCATTTGCACGCAATTGTCGTGAAGCATGTAAAAACTGCTTGTCTGCGTGAAAATGATAGCAAATATGCAGTTTGCATTTTCTTATGAGAGAATGATCCAAACCTGAATGTTATAGTGTAAATAGACTTACCCTCATGAAATAAAGCAATTTTGCCTATAAAGACTCATTTGCACCTAATTGTCGTAAAGCATGTAAAAACTGCTTGTCTACGTTAAAAAAATGGTTAACATGCAGTTTGCATTTTCTTATGAGAGAATGAATCAAACCTGAATGTCATAGTGTAAATAGACTTACCTTCATGAAATAAAGCAATTTTGCCTTTAAGGACTCATTTGCCCCTAATTGTCATAAAGCATGTAAAAACTGCTTGTAGCGTTAAAATAATGGTTAATATGCAGTTTGCATTTCCTTATGAGAGAATGATCCAAACCTGAATGTTATAGTGTAAATAGACTTACCTTCATGAAATAAAGCATTTTGCCTATAAGGACTCATTTGCCCCTAATTGTCATAGAGCATGTAAAAACTGCTTGTATGCGTTAAAATAATGGTTAATATGCAGTTTGCATTTTCTTATGAGAGAATGATCCAAACCTGAATGTTATAGAGTAAAATAGACTTACCTTGATGAAAGAAAGCAATTTTGCCTATAAAGACTCATTTGCACCTAATTGTCATAAAGCATGTAAAAACTGCTTGTATGCGTTAAAATGATAGTAAATATGCAGTTTGCATTTTCTTATGAGAGAATGATCCAAACCTGAATGTTATAGTGTAAATAGACTTACCCTCATGAAATAAAGCATTTTTGCCTATAAGGACTCATTTGCACCTAATTGTCATAAAGCTTGTAAAAACTGCTTGTATGCGTTAAAATAATAGTTAATATGAGTTTGCATTTTTTTATGAGAGAAAGATCCAAACCTGAATGTTATAGTGTAAATAGACTTACCTTCATGAAATTAAGCAATTTTGCCTATAAGGACTAATTTGCACCTAATTGTCGTAAAGCATGTAAAAACTGATTGTCTGCGTTAAAATAATAGGAAATGTGCAGTTTGTATTTTCTTATAAGAGAATGATCCAAACCTGAATATATAGTGTAAATAGACTTGCCTTTGTAAAATAAAACAATTTTGCCTATAAAGACTCATTTGCACCTAATTGTCATAAAGCATGTAAAAACAGCTAGTATGCGTTAAAATAATAGTTAATATGCAGTTTGCATTTTCTTATGAGAGATTGATCCAAACCTGAAAGTTATAGTGCAAGTAAACTTACCTTTGTGAAATAAAGCAATTTTGCCTAAAAGGGCTCATTTGCACCTAATTGTCGTAAAGCATGTAAAAACTGCTTGTAAGCGTTTAAATAATGGTTAATATGCAGTTTGCATTTTCTTATGAGAGAATGATCCAAACCTGAATGTTATAGTGAAAATAGACTTACTTTTGTAAAATAAAGCAATTTTGCCTATAAGGACTCATTTGCACTCGATTGTCGTGAAGCATGTAAAAACAGCTTGTCTGCGTTAAAATAATGGTTAATATGCAGTTTGCATTTTCTTATGAGAGAATGATCCAAACCTGAATGTTATAGTGTAAAATAGACTTACCTTGATGATATAAGGCAATTTTGCCTATAAAGACTAATTTGCACCTAATTGTCATAAAGCATGTAAAAACTGCTTGTATGCGTTAAAATGATAGTAAATATGCAGTTTGCATTTTCTTATGAGAGAATGATCCAAACCTGAATGTATAGTGTAAATAGACTTACCCTCATGAAATAAAGCAATTTTGCCTATAAGGACTCATTTGCACCTAATTGTCATAAAGCTTGTAAAAACTGCTTGTATGCGTTAAAATAATAGTTAATATGCAGTTTGCATTTTTTTATGAGAGAATGATCCAAACCTGAATGTTATAGTGTAAATAGACTTACCTTCATGAAATAAAGCAATTTTGCCTATAAGGACTAATTTGCACCTTATTGTCGTAAAGCATGTAAAATCTGCTTGTCAGCGTTAAAATAATGGTTAATATGCAGTTTGCATTTTTTTATGAGAGAATGATCTAAACCTGAATGTTATAGTGTAAATAGTTATACCTTCATGAAATAAAGCAATTTTGCCTATAAGGACTCATTTGCACCTAATTGTCGTGAAGCATGTAAAAACTGCTTGTCAGCGTTAAAATAATGGTTAATATGCAGTTTGCATTTTCTTATGAGAGAATGATCTAAACCTGAATGTTATAGTGTAAGTAGACTTACCTTCATAAAATAAAGCAATTTTGCCTATAAGGACACATTTGCACCTATTTGTCATAAAGCATGTAAATACTTCTTGTCTGCGTGAAAATAATAGGAAATGATCAGTTTGCATTATCTTTTGAGAAAATGATCCAAACCTGAATGTTATAGTGTAAATAGACTTACCTTTGTAAAATAAAGCAATTTTGCCTATAAGGACTCATTTGCACGCAATTGTCGTGAAGCATGTAAAAACTGCTTGTCTGCGTTAAAATAATGGTTAATATGCAGTTTTCATTTTCTTATGAGAGAAAGATCCAAACCTGAATGTTATAGTGTAAATAGACTTACCTTTGTAAAATAAAGCAATTTTGCCTATAAGGACTTATTAGCACGCAATTGTCGTGAACATGTAAAAACTGCTTGTCTGCGTGAAAATGATAGTAAATATGCAGTTTGCATTTTCTTATGAGAGAATGATCCAAACCTGAATGTTATAGTGTAAATAGACTTACCTTCATGAAATAAAGCAATTTTGCCTATAAGGACTCATTTGCCCCTAATTGTCATAAAGCATGTAAAAACTGCCTGTATGCGTTAAAATAATGGTAAATATGCAGTTTGCATTTTCTTATGAGAGAATGATCCAAACCTGAATGTTATAGTAAAAATAGACTTACCTTTGTAAAATAAAGCAATTTTGCCTATAAGGACTCATTTGCACGCAATTGTCGTGAAGCATGTAAAAACTGCTTGTCTGCGTTAAAATATTGGTTAATATGCAGTTTGCATTTTCTTATGAGAGAAAGATCCAAACCTGAATGTTATAGTGTAAATAGACTTACCTTTGTAAAATAAAGCAATTTTGCCTATAAGGACTTATTAGCACGCAATTGTCGTGAACATGTAAAAACTGCTTGTCTGCGTGAAAATGATAGTAAATATGCAGTTTGCATTTTCTTATGAGAGAATGATCCAAACCTGAATGTTATAGTGTAAATAGACTTACCCTCATGAAATAAAGCAATTTTGCTTATAAAGACTCATTTGCACCTAATTGTCGTAAAGCATGAAAAAACTGCTTGTCAGCGTTTAAATAATGGTTAATATGCAGTTTGAATTTTCTTATGAGAGAATGATCCAAACCTGAATGTTATAGTGTAAATAGACTTACCTTCATGAAATAAAGCAATTTTGTCTATAAGGACTCATTTGCCCCTAATTGTCATAAAGCATGTAAAAACTGCTTGTATGTATAATGGTTAATATGCAGTTTGCATTTTCTTATGAGAGAATGATCCAAACCTGAATGTTATAGTGTAAATAGACAAACCTTTGTAAAATAAAGCAATTTTGCCTATAAGGACTCATTTGCACGCAATTGTCGTTAAGCATGTAAAAACTGCTTGTCTGCGTGGAAATGATAGCAAATATGCAGTTTGCATTTTCTTATGAAAGAATGATCCAAACCTGAATGTTATAGTGTAAATAGACTAACCCTCGTGAAACAAAGCAATTTTGCCTATAAAGACTTATTTGCACCTAATTGTCGTAAAGCATGTAAAAACTGCTTGTCTGCGTTTAAAAATAATGGTTAATATGCAGTTTGCATTTTCTTATGAGAGAATGATCCAAACCTGAATGTTATAGTGTAAATAGACTTACCTTTGTGAAATAAAGCAATTTTGCCTATAAGGACTCATTTGCCCCTAATTTTCATAAAGCATGTAAAAACTGCTTGTAGCGTTAAAATAATGGTTAATATGCAGTTTGCATTTTCCTATGAGAGAATGATCCAAACCTGAATGTTAAAGTGTAAATAGACTTACCTTCATGAAATAAAGCAATTTTGCCTATAAGGACTAATTTGCACCTAATTGTCGTAAAGCATGTAAAAACTGATTGTCTGCGTTAAAATAATAGGGAATGTGCAGTTTGCATTTTCTTATAAGAGAATGATCCAAACCTGAATATATAGTGTAAATAGACTTACCTTCATGAAATAAAGCAATTTTGCCTATAAGGACTCATTTGCCCCTAATTGTCATAAAGCATGTAAAAACTGCTTGTATGCGTTAAAATAATGGTTAATATGCAGTTTGCATTTTCTTATGAGAGAATGATCCAAACCTGAATGTTATAGTGTAAATAGACTTACCTTCATGAAATAAAGCAATTTTGCCAATAAGGACTAATTTGCACGCAATTGTCGTGAAGCATGTAAGCACTGCTTGTCTGCGTTAAAATAATGGTTAATATGCAGTTTGCATTTCCTTATGAGAGAATGATCCAACCTGAATGTTATAGTGTAAATAGACTTACCTTCATGAAATAAAGCATTTTGCCTATAAGGACTCATTTGCCCCTAATTGTCATAAAGCATGTAAAAACTGCTTGTATGCGTTAAAAAATGGTTAATATGCAGTTTGCATTTTCTTATGAGAGAATGATCCAAACCTGAATGTTATAGTGAAAATAGACTTACCTTTGTAAAATAAAGCAATTTTGCCTATAAGGACTCATTTGCAGGCAATTGTCGTGAAGCATGTAAAAACTGCTTGTCTGCGTTAAAATAATAGTTAATATGCAGTTTGCATTTTTTTATGAGAGAATGATCCAAACCTGAATGTTATAGTGTAAATAGACTAACCTTCATGAAATAAAGCAATTTTGCCTATAAGGACTAATTTGCACCTAATTGTCGTAAAGCATGTAAAAACTGATTGTCTGCGTTAAAATAATAGGAAATGTGCAGTTTGCATTTTCTTATAAGAGAATGATCCAAACCTAAAAATATAGTGTAAATAGACTTACCTTCATGAAATAAAGCAATTTTGCCTATAAGGACTCATTTGCCCCTAATTGTCATAAAGCATGTAAAAACTGCTTGTATGCGTTAAAATAATGGTTAATATGCAGTTTGCATTTTCTTATGAGAGAATGATCCAAACCTGAATGTTATAGTGTAAATAGACTTACCTTCATGAAATAAAGCAATTTTGCCTATAAGGACTCATTTGCCCCTAATTGTCATTAAGGATGTAAAAACTGCTTGTATGCGTTAAAATAATGGTTAATATGCAGTTTGCATTTTCTTATGAGAGAATGATCCAAACCTGAATGTTATAGTGTAAGTAGACTTACCTTCATGATATAAAGCAATTTTGCCTATAAAGACTCATTTGCACCTAATTGTCATAAAGCATGTAAAAACTGCTTGTATGCGTTAAAATGATAGTAAATATGCAGTTTGCATTTTCTTATGAGAGAATGATCCAAACCTGAATGTATAGTGTAAATAGACTTACCCTCATGAAATAAAGCAATTTTGCCTATAAGGACTCATTTGCACCTAATTGTCATAAAGCTTGTAAAAACTGCTTGTATGCGTTAAAATAATAGTTAATATGCAGTTTGCATTTTTTTATGAGAGAATGATCCAAACCTGAATGTTATAGTGTAAATAGACTTACCTTCATGAAATAAAGCAATTTTGCTAATAAGGACTAATTTGCACCTAATTGTCGTAAAGCATGTAAAAACTGATTGTCTGCGTTAAAGTAATAGGAAATGTGCAGTTTGCATTTTCTTATAAGAGAATGATCCAAACCTGAATATATAGTGTAAATAGACTTGCCTTTGTAAAATAAAGCAATTTTGCCTATAAGGACTCATTTGCACCTAATTGTCATAAAGCATGTAAAACAGCTTCTATGCGTTAAAATAATAGTTAATATGCAGTTTGCATTTTCTTATGGGAGATTGATCCAAACCTGAATGTTATAGTGTAGGTAAATTTACCTTTGTGAAATAAAGCAATTTTGCCTATAAGGGCTCATTTGCACCTAATTGTCGTAAAGCATGAAAAAACTGCTTGTATGCGTTTAAATAATGGTTAATATGCAGTTTGCATTTTCTTATGAGAGAATGATCCAAACCTGAATGTTATAGTGTAAATAGACTTACCTTCATGAAATAAAGCAATTTTGCCTATATGGACTCATTTGCCCCTAATTGTCATAAAGCATGTAAAAACTTCTTGTATGCGTTAAAATAATGGTTAATATGCAGTTTGCATTTTCTTATGAGAGAATGATACAAACCTGAATGTTATAGTGTAAATAGACTTACCTTCATGAAATAAAGCAATTTTGCCTATAAGGACTCATTTGCCCCTAATTGTCATAAAGCATGTAAAAACTGCTTGTATGCGTTAAAATAATGGTTAATATGCAGTTTGCATTTTCTTATGAGAGAATGATCCAAACCTGAATGTAATAGTTTAAGTAGACTTACCTTTGTAAAATAAAGCAACTTTGCCTATAAGGACTCATTTGCACCTAATTGTCGTAAAGCATGTAAAATCTGCTTGTCAGCGTTAAAATAATGGTTAATATGCAATTTGCATTTTTTTATGAGAGAATGATCCAAACCTGAATATTATAGTGTAAGTAGACTTACCTTCATAAAATAAAGCAATTTTGCCTATAAGGACACATTTGCACCTAATTGTCATAAAGCATGTAAAAACTGCTTGTCTGCGTTTAAAAATAATGGTTAATATGCAGTTTGCATTTTCTTATGAGAGAATGATCCAAACCTGAATGTTATAGTGTAAATAGACTTACCTTTGTGAAATAAAGCAATTTTGCCTATAAGGACTCATTTGCCCCTAATTTTCATAAAGCATGTAAAAACTGCTTGTAGCGTTAAAATAATGGTTAATATGCAGTTTGCATTTTCCTATGAGAGAATGATCCAAACCTGAATGTTAAAGTGTAAATAGACTTACCTTCATGAAATAAAGCAATTTTGCCTATAAGGACTAATTTGCACCTAATTGTCGTAAAGCATGTAAAAACTGATTGTCTGCGTTAAAATAATAGGGAATGTGCAGTTTGCATTTTCTTATAAGAGAATGATCCAAACCTGAATATATAGTGTAAATAGACTTACCTTCATGAAATAAAGCAATTTTGCCTATAAGGACTCATTTACCCCTAATTGTCATAAAGCATGTAAAAACTGCTTGTATGCGTTAAAATAATGGTTAATATGCAGTTTGCATTTTCTTATGAGAGAATGATCCAAACCTGAATGTTATAGTGTAAATAGACTTACCTTCATGAAATAAAGCAATTTTGCCAATAAGGACTAATTTGCACGCAATTGTCGTGAAGCATGTAAGCACTGCTTGTCTGCGTTAAAATAATGGTTAATATGCAGTTTGCATTTCCTTATGAGAGAATGATCCAACCTGAATGTTATAGTGTAAATAGACTTACCTTCATGAAATAAAGCATTTTGCCTATAAGGACTCATTTGCCCCTAATTGTCATAAAGCATGTAAAAACTGCTTGTATGCGTTAAAAAATGGTTAATATGCAGTTTGCATTTTCTTATGAGAGAATGATCCAAACCTGAATGTTATAGTGAAAATAGACTTACCTTTGTAAAATAAAGCAATTTTGCCTATAAGGACTCATTTGCAGGCAATTGTCGTGAAGCATGTAAAAACTGCTTGTCTGCGTTAAAATAATAGTTAATATGCAGTTTGCATTTTTTTATGAGAGAATGATCCAAACCTGAATGTTATAGTGTAAATAGACTAACCTTCATGAAATAAAGCAATTTTGCCTATAAGGACTAATTTGCACCTAATTGTCGTAAAGCATGTAAAAACTGATTGTCTGCGTTAAAATAATAGGAAATGTGCAGTTTGCATTTTCTTATAAGAGAATGATCCAAACCTAAAAATATAGTGTAAATAGACTTACCTTCATGAAATAAAGCAATTTTGCCTATAAGGACTCATTTGCCCCTAATTGTCATAAAGCATGTAAAAACTGCTTGTATGCGTTAAAATAATGGTTAATATGCAGTTTGCATTTTCTTATGAGAGAATGATCCAAACCTGAATGTTATAGTGTAAATAGACTTACCTTCATGAAATAAAGCAATTTTGCCTATAAGGACTCATTTGCCCCTAATTGTCATTAAGGATGTAAAAACTGCTTGTATGCGTTAAAATAATGGTTAATATGCAGTTTGCATTTTCTTATGAGAGAATGATCCAAACCTGAATGTTATAGTGTAAGTAGACTTACCTTCATGATATAAAGCAATTTTGCCTATAAAGACTCATTTGCACCTAATTGTCATAAAGCATGTAAAAACTGCTTGTATGCGTTAAAATGATAGTAAATATGCAGTTTGCATTTTCTTATGAGAGAATGATCCAAACCTGAATGTATAGTGTAAATAGACTTACCCTCATGAAATAAAGCAATTTTGCCTATAAGGACTCATTTGCACCTAATTGTCATAAAGCTTGTAAAAACTGCTTGTATGCGTTAAAATAATAGTTAATATGCAGTTTGCATTTTTTTATGAGAGAATGATCCAAACCTGAATGTTATAGTGTAAATAGACTTACCTTCATGAAATAAATTAATTTTGCTAATAAGGACTAATTTGCACCTAATTGTCGTAAAGCATGTAAAAACTGATTGTCTGCGTTAAAGTAATAGGAAATGTGCAGTTTGCATTTTCTTATAAGAGAATGATCCAAACCTGAATATATAGTGTAAATAGACTTGCCTTTGTAAAATAAAGCAATTTTGCCTATAAGGACTCATTTGCACCTAATTGTCATAAAGCATGTAAAACAGCTTCTATGCGTTAAAATAATAGTTAATATGCAGTTTGCATTTTCTTATGGGAGATTGATCCAAACCTGAATGTTATAGTGTAGGTAAATTTACCTTTGTGAAATAAAGCAATTTTGCCTATAAGGGCTCATTTGCACCTAATTGTCGTAAAGCATGAAAAAACTGCTTGTATGCGTTTAAATAATGGTTAATATGCAGTTTGCATTTTCTTATGAGAGAATGATCCAAACCTGAATGTTATAGTGTAAATAGACTTACCTTCATGAAATAAAGCAATTTTGCCTATATGGACTCATTTGCCCCTAATTGTCATAAAGCATGTAAAAACTTCTTGTATGCGTTAAAATAATGGTTAATATGCAGTTTGCATTTTCTTATGAGAGAATGATACAAACCTGAATGTTATAGTGTAAATAGACTTACCTTCATGAAATAAAGCAATTTTGCCTATAAGGACTCATTTGCCCCTAATTGTCATAAAGCATGTAAAAACTGCTTGTATGCGTTAAAATAATGGTTAATATGCAGTTTGCATTTTCTTATGAGAGAATGATCCAAACCTGAATGTAATAGTTTAAGTAGACTTACCTTTGTAAAATAAAGCAACTTTGCCTATAAGGACTCATTTGCACCTAATTGTCGTAAAGCATGTAAAATCTGCTTGTCAGCGTTAAAATAATGGTTAATATGCAATTTGCATTTTTTTATGAGAGAATGATCCAAACCTGAATATTATAGTGTAAGTAGACTTACCTTCATAAAATAAAGCAATTTTGCCTATAAGGACACATTTGCACCTAATTGTCATAAAGCATGTAAATACTTCTTGTCTGCGTGAAAATAATAGGAAATGATCAGTTTGCATTATCTTTTGAGAAAATGATCCAAACCTGAATGTTATAGTGTAAATAGACTTACCTTTGTAAAATAAAGCAATTTTGCCTATAAGGACTCATTTGCACGCAATTGTCGTAAAGCATGTAAAAACTGCTTGTCTGCGTTAAAATAATGGTTAATATGCAGTTTGCATTTTCTTATGAGAGAAAGATCTAAACCTGAATATTATAGTGTAAGTAGACTTACCTTCATAAAATAATGCAATTTTGCCTATAAGGACTCATTTGCACCTAATTGTCGTGAAGCATGTAAAAACTGCTTGTCTGCGTTAAAATAATGGTTAATATGCAGTTTTCATTTTCTTATGAGAGAAAGATCCAAACCTGAATGTTATAGTAAAAATAGACTTACCTTTGTAAAATAAAGCAATTTTGCCTATAAGGACTCATTTGCACGCAATTGTCGTGAAGCATGTAAAAACTGCTTGTCTGCGTTAAAATATTGGTTAATATGCAGTTTGCATTTTCTTATGAGAGAATGATCCAAACCTGAATGTTATAGTGTAAATAGACTTTCCTTTGTAAAATAAAGCAATTTTGCCTATAAGGACTCATTTGCACGCAATTGTCGTGAACATGTAAAAACTGCTTGTCTGCGTGAAAATGATAATAAATATGCAGTTTGCATTTTCTTATGAGAGAATGATCCAAACCTGAATGTTATAGTGTAAATAGACTTACCTTCATGAAATAAAGCAATTTTGCCTATAAGGACTCATTTGCCCCTAATTGTCATAAAGCATGTAAAAACTGCCTGTATGCGTTAAAATAATGGTAAATATGCAGTTTGCATTTTCTTATGAGAGAATGATCCAAACCTGAATGTTATAGTAAAAATAGACTTACCTTTGTAAAATAAAGCAATTTTGCCTATAAGGACTCATTTGCACGCAATTGTCGTGAAGCATGTAAAAACTGCTTGTCTGCGTTAA
The DNA here is from genome assembly GCA_963575645.1 of Xanthostigma xanthostigma. Taxonomy (NCBI): domain Eukaryota; kingdom Metazoa; phylum Arthropoda; class Insecta; order Raphidioptera; family Raphidiidae; genus Xanthostigma; species Xanthostigma xanthostigma. Next base: position 31,662,408 of record OY754470.1, on the reverse strand, counting down.
AATATTGGTTAATATGCAGTTTGCATTTTCTTATGAGAGAATGATCCAAACCTGAATGTTATAGTGTAAATAGACTTTCCTTTGTAAAATAAAGCAATTTTGCCTATAAGGACTCATTTGCACGCAATTGTCGTGAAGCATGTAAAAACTGCTTGTCTGCGTGGAAATGATAATAAATATGCAGTTTGCATTTTCTTATGAGAGAATGATCCAAACCTGAATGTTATAGTGTAAATAGACTTACCCTCATGAAATAAAGCAATTTTGCTTATAAAGACTCATTTGCACCTAATTGTCGTAAAGCATGAAAAAACTGCTTGTCAGCGTTTAAATAATGGTTAATATGCAGTTTGAATTTTCTTATGAGAGAATGATCCAAACCTGAATGTTATAGTGTAAATAGACTTACCTTCATGAAATAAAGCAATTTTGTCTATAAGGACTCATTTGCCCCTAATTGTCATAAAGCATGTAAAAACTGCTTGTATGTATAATGGTTAATATGCAGTTTGCATTTTCTTATGAGAGAATGATCCAAACCTGAATGTTATAGTGTAAATAGACAAACCTTTGTAAAATAAAGCAATTTTGCCTATAAGGACTCATTTGCACGCAATTGTCGTTAAGCATGTAAAAACTGCTTGTCTGCGTGGAAATGATAGCAAATATGCAGTTTGCATTTTCTTATGAAAGAATGATCCAAACCTGAATGTTATAGTGTAAATAGACTAACCCTCATGAAACAAAGCAATTTTGCCTATAAAGACTCATTTGCACCTAATTGTCGTAAAGCATGTAAAAACTGCTTGTCTGCGTTTAAAAATAATGGTTAATATGCAGTTTGCATTTTCTTATGAGAGAATGATCTAAACCTGAATGTTATAGTGTAAATAGACTTACCTTTGTGAAATAAAGCAATTTTGCCTATAAGGACTCATTTGCCCCTAATTTTCATAAAGCATGTAAAAACTGCTTGTAGCGTTAAAATAATGGTTAATATGCAGTTTGCATTTTCCTATGAGAGAATGATCCAAACCTGAATGTTAAAGTGTAAATAGACTTACCTTCATGAAATAAAGCAATTTTGCCTATAAGGACTAATTTGCACCTAATTGTCGTAAAGCATGTAAAAACTGATTGTCTGCGTTAAAATAATAGGAAATGTGCAGTTTGCATTTTCTTATAAGAGAATGATCCAAACCTGAATATATAGTGTAAATAGACTTACCTTCATGAAATAAAGCAATTTTGCCTATAAGGACTCATTTGCCCCTAATTGTCATAAAGCATGTAAAAACTGCTTGTATGCGTTAAAATAATGGTTAATATGCAGTTTGCATTTTCTTATGAGAGAATGATCCAAACCTGAATGTTATAGTGTAAATAGACTTACCTTCATGAAATAAAGCAATTTTGCCAATAAGGACTAATTTGCACGCAATTGTCGTGAAGCATGTAAGCACTGCTTGTCTGCGTTAAAATAATGGTTAATATGCAGTTTGCATTTCCTTATGAGAGAATGATCCAACCTGAATGTTATAGTGTAAATAGACTTACCTTCATGAAATAAAGCATTTTGCCTATAAGGACTCATTTGCCCCTAATTGTCATAAAGCATGTAAAAACTGCTTGTATGCGTTAAAAAATGGTTAATATGCAGTTTGCATTTTCTTATGAGAGAATGATCCAAACCTGAATGTTATAGTGAAAATAGACTTACCTTTGTAAAATAAAGCAATTTTGCCTATAAGGACTCATTTGCAGGCAATTGTCGTGAAGCATGTAAAAACTGCTTGTCTGCGTTAAAATAATAGTTAATATGCAGTTTGCATTTTTTTATGAGAGAATGATCCAAACCTGAATGTTATAGTGTAAATAGACTAACCTTCATGAAATAAAGCAATTTTGCCTATAAGGACTAATTTGCACCTAATTGTCGTAAAGCATGTAAAAACTGATTGTCTGCGTTAAAATAATAGGAAATGTGCAGTTTGCATTTTCTTATAAGAGAATGATCCAAACCTAAAAATATAGTGTAAATAGACTTACCTTCATGAAATAAAGCAATTTTGCCTATAAGGACTCATTTGCCCCTAATTGTCATAAAGCATGTAAAAACTGCTTGTATGCGTTAAAATAATGGTTAATATGCAGTTTGCATTTTCTTATGAGAGAATGATCCAAACCTGAATGTTATAGTGTAAATAGACTTACCTTCATGAAATAAAGCAATTTTGCCTATAAGGACTCATTTGCCCCTAATTGTCATAAAGCATGTAAAAACTGCTTGTATGCGTTAAAATAATGGTTAATATGCAGTTTGCATTTTCTTATGAGAGAATGATCCAAACCTGAATGTTATAGTGTAAGTAGACTTACCTTCATGATATAAAGCAATTTTGCCTATAAAGACTCATTTGCACCTAATTGTCATAAAGCATGTAAAAACTGCTTGTATGCGTTAAAATGATAGTAAATATGCAGTTTGCATTTTCTTATGAGAGAATGATCCAAACCTGAATGTATAGTGTAAATAGACTTACCCTCATGAAATAAAGCAATTTTGCCTATAAGGACTCATTTGCACCTAATTGTCATAAAGCTTGTAAAAACTGCTTGTATGCGTTAAAATAATAGTTAATATGCAGTTTGCATTTTTTTATGAGAGAATGATCCAAACCTGAATGTTATAGTGTAAATAGACTTACCTTCATGAAATAAAGCAATTTTGCTAATAAGGACTAATTTGCACCTAATTGTCGTAAAGCATGTAAAAACTGATTGTCTGCGTTAAAGTAATAGGAAATGTGCAGTTTGCATTTTCTTATAAGAGAATGATCCAAACCTGAATATATAGTGTAAATAGACTTGCCTTTGTAAAATAAAGCAATTTTGCCTATAAGGACTCATTTGCACCTAATTGTCATAAAGCATGTAAAACAGCTTCTATGCGTTAAAATAATAGTTAATATGCAGTTTGCATTTTCTTATGGGAGATTGATCCAAACCTGAATGTTATAGTGTAGGTAAATTTACCTTTGTGAAATAAAGCAATTTTGCCTATAAGGGCTCATTTGCACCTAATTGTCGTAAAGCATGAAAAAACTGCTTGTATGCGTTTAAATAATGGTTAATATGCAGTTTGCATTTTCTTATGAGAGAATGATCCAAACCTGAATGTTATAGTGTAAATAGACTTACCTTCATGAAATAAAGCAATTTTGCCTATATGGACTCATTGGCCCCTAATTGTCATAAAGCATGTAAAAACTTCTTGTATGCGTTAAAATAATGGTTAATATGCAGTTTGCATTTTCTTATGAGAGAATGATACAAACCTGAATGTTATAGTGTAAATAGACTTACCTTCATGAAATAAAGCAATTTTGCCTATAAGGACTCATTTGCCCCTAATTGTCATAAAGCATGTAAAAACTGCTTGTATGCGTTAAAATAATGGTTAATATGCAGTTTGCATTTTCTTATGAGAAAATGATCCAAACCTGAATGTAATAGTTTAAGTAGACTTACCTTTGTAAAATAAAGCAACTTTGCCTATAAGGACTCATTTGCACCTAATTGTCGTAAAGCATGTAAAATCTGCTTGTCAGCGTTAAAATAATGGTTAATATGCAATTTGCATTTTTTTATGAGAGAATGATCCAAACCTGAATATTATAGTGTAAGTAGACTTACCTTCATAAAATAAAGCAATTTTGCCTATAAGGACACATTTGCACCTAATTGTCATAAAGCATGTAAATACTTCTTGTCTGCGTGAAAATAATAGGAAATGATCAGTTTGCATTATCTTTTGAGAAAATGATCCAAACCTGAATGTTATAGTGTAAATAGACTTACCTTCATGAAATAAAGCAATTTTGCCTATAAGGACTCATTTGCCCCTAATTGTCATAAAGCATGTAAAAACTGCTTGTATGCGTTAAAATAATGGTTAATATGCAGTTTGCATTTTCTTATGAGAGAATGATCCAAACCTGAATGTTATAGTGTAAATAGACTTACCTTCATGAAATAAAGCAATTTTGCCTATAAGGACTCATTTGCCCCTAATTGTCATAAAGCATGTAAAAACTGCTTGTATGCGTTAAAATAATGGTTAATATGCAGTTTGCATTTTCTTATGAGAGAATGATCCAAACCTGAATGTTATAGTGTAAGTAGACTTACCTTCATGATATAAAGCAATTTTGCCTATAAAGACTCATTTGCACCTAATTGTCATAAAGCATGTAAAAACTGCTTGTATGCGTTAAAATGATAGTAAATATGCAGTTTGCATTTTCTTATGAGAGAATGATCCAAACCTGAATGTATAGTGTAAATAGACTTACCCTCATGAAATAAAGCAATTTTGCCTATAAGGACTCATTTGCACCTAATTGTCATAAAGCTTGTAAAAACTGCTTGTATGCGTTAAAATAATAGTTAATATGCAGTTTGCATTTTTTTATGAGAGAATGATCCAAACCTGAATGTTATAGTGTAAATAGACTTACCTTCATGAAATAAAGCAATTTTGCTAATAAGGACTAATTTGCACCTAATTGTCGTAAAGCATGTAAAAACTGATTGTCTGCGTTAAAGTAATAGGAAATGTGCAGTTTGCATTTTCTTATAAGAGAATGATCCAAACCTGAATATATAGTGTAAATAGACTTGCCTTTGTAAAATAAAGCAATTTTGCCTATAAGGACTCATTTGCACCTAATTGTCATAAAGCATGTAAAACAGCTTCTATGCGTTAAAATAATAGTTAATATGCAGTTTGCATTTTCTTATGGGAGATTGATCCAAACCTGAATGTTATAGTGTAGGTAAATTTACCTTTGTGAAATAAAGCAATTTTGCCTATAAGGGCTCATTTGCACCTAATTGTCGTAAAGCATGAAAAAACTGCTTGTATGCGTTTAAATAATGGTTAATATGCAGTTTGCATTTTCTTATGAGAGAATGATCCAAACCTGAATGTTATAGTGTAAATAGACTTACCTTCATGAAATAAAGCAATTTTGCCTATATGGACTCATTGGCCCCTAATTGTCATAAAGCATGTAAAAACTTCTTGTATGCGTTAAAATAATGGTTAATATGCAGTTTGCATTTTCTTATGAGAGAATGATACAAACCTGAATGTTATAGTGTAAATAGACTTACCTTCATGAAATAAAGCAATTTTGCCTATAAGGACTCATTTGCCCCTAATTGTCATAAAGCATGTAAAAACTGCTTGTATGCGTTAAAATAATGGTTAATATGCAGTTTGCATTTTCTTATGAGAAAATGATCCAAACCTGAATGTAATAGTTTAAGTAGACTTACCTTTGTAAAATAAAGCAACTTTGCCTATAAGGACTCATTTGCACCTAATTGTCGTAAAGCATGTAAAATCTGCTTGTCAGCGTTAAAATAATGGTTAATATGCAATTTGCATTTTTTTATGAGAGAATGATCCAAACCTGAATATTATAGTGTAAGTAGACTTACCTTCATAAAATAAAGCAATTTTGCCTATAAGGACACATTTGCACCTAATTGTCATAAAGCATGTAAATACTTCTTGTCTGCGTGAAAATAATAGGAAATGATCAGTTTGCATTATCTTTTGAGAAAATGATCCAAACCTGAATGTTATAGTGTAAATAGACTTACCTTTGTAAAATAAAGCAATTTTGCCTATAAGGACTCATTTGCACGCAATTGTCGTAAAGCATGTAAAAACTGCTTGTCTGCGTTAAAATAATGGTTAATATGCAGTTTGCATTTTCTTATGAGAGAAAGATCTAAACCTGAATATTATAGTGTAAGTAGACTTACCTTCATAAAATAATGCAATTTTGCCTATAAGGACTCATTTGCACCTAATTGTCGTGAAGCATGTAAAAACTGCTTGTCAGCGTTAAAATAATGGTTAATATGCAGTTTGCATTTTCTTATGAGAGAATGATCTAAACCTGAATATTATAGTGTAAGTAGACTTACCTTCATAAAATAAAGCAATTTTGCCTATAAGGACACATTTGCACCTAATTGTCATAAAGCATGTAAATACTTCTTGTCTGCGTGAAAATAATAGGAAATGATCAGTTTGCATTATCTTTTGAGAAAATGATCCAAACCTGAATGTTATAGTGTAAATAGACTTACCTTTGTAAAATAAAGCAATTTTGCCTATAAGGACTCATTTGCACGCAATTGTCGTAAAGCATGTAAAAACTGCTTGTCTGCGTTAAAATAATGGTTAATATGCAGTTTGCATTTTCTTATGAGAGAAAGATTTAAACCTGAATGTTATAGTGTAAATAGACTTACCTTTGTAAAATAAAGCAATTTTGCCTATAAGGACTTATTAGCACGCAATTGTCGTGAACATGTAAAAACTGCTTGTCTGCGTGAAAATGATAGTAAATATGCAGTTTGCATTTTTTTATGAGAGAATGATCCAAACCTGAATGTTATAGTGTAAATAGACTTACCTTCATGAAAAAAAGCAATTTTGCCTATAAGGACTCATTTGCCCCTAATTGTCATAAAGCATGTAAAAACTGCCTGTATGCGTTAAAATAATGGTTAATATGCAGTTTGCATTTTCTTATGAGAGAATGATCCAAACCTGAATGTTATAGTAAAAATAGACTTACCTTTGTAAAATAAAGCAATTTTGCCTATAAGGACTCATTTGCACCTAATTGTCATAAAGCATGTAAAAACAGCTTGTATGCGTTAAAATAATAGTTAATATGCAGCTTGCATTTTCTTATGAGAGATTGATCCAAACCTGAATGTTATAGTGTAAATAGACTTACCTTTGTAAAATAAAGCAATTTTGCCTATAAGGACTCATTTGCACGCAATTGTCGTGAAGCATGTAAAAACTGCTTGTCTGCGTTAAAATATTGGTTAACATGCAGTTTGCATTTTCTTATGAAAGAATGATCCAAACCTGAATGTTATAGTGTAAATAGACTAACCCTTGTAAATTAAAGCAATTTTGCCTATAAGGACTCATTTGCACGCAATTGTCGTGAAGCATGTAAAAACTGCTTGTCTGCGTGGAAATGATAGTAAATATGCAGTTTGCATTTTCTTATGAGAGAATGATCCAAACCTGAATGTTATAGTGTAAATAGACTGACCCTCATGAAATAAAGCAATTTTGCCTATAAGGACTCATTTGCACCTAATTGTCGTAAAGCATGTAAAAACTGCTTGTCTGCGTTTAAATAATGGTTAATATGCAGTTTGAATTTTCTTATGAGAGAATGATCCAAACCTGAATGTTATAGTGTAAATAGACTTACCTTCATGAAATATAGCAATTTTGTCTATAAGGACTCATTTGCCCCTAATTGTAATAAAGCATGTAAAAACTGCTTGTATGCGTTAAAATAATGGTTAATATGCAGTTTGCATTTTCTTATGAGAGAATGATCCAAACCTGAATGTTATAGTGTAAATAGACTAACCTTTGTAAAATAAAGCAATTTTGCCTATAAGGACTCATTTGCACGCAATTGTCGTGAAGCATGTAAAAACTGCTTGTATGCGTTAAAATAATGGTTAATATGCAGTTTGCATTTTCTTATGAGAGAATGATCCAAACCTGAATGTTATAGTGAAAATAGACTTACCTTTGTAAAATAAAGCAATTTTGCCTATAAGAACTCATTTGCACGCAATTGTCGTGAAGCATGTAAAAACTGCTTGTCTGCGTTAAAATAATGGTTAATATGCAGTTTGCATTTTCTTATGAGAGAATGATCCAAACCTGAATGTTATAGTGTAAAATAGACTTACCTTCATGAAATAAAGCAATTTTGTCTATAAGGACTCATTTGCCCCCAATTGTCATAAAGCATGTAAAAACTGCTTGTATGCGTTAAAATAATGGTTAATATGCAGTTTGCATTTTCTTATGAGAGAATGATCCAAACCTGAATGTTATAGTGTAAATAGACAAACCTTTGTAAAATAAAGCAATTTTGCCTATAAGGACTCATTTGCACGCAATTGTCGTGTAGCATGTAAAAACTGCTTGTCTGCGTGGAAATGATAGCAAATATGCAGTTTGCATTTTCTTATGAGAGAATGATCCAAACCTGAATGTTATAGTGTAAATAGACTTACCCTCATGAAATTAAGCAATTTTGCCTATAAAGACTCATTTGCACCTAAATGTCGTAAAGCATGTAAAAACTGCTTGTCTGCGTTTAAATAATGGTTAATATGCAGTTTGCATTTTCTTATGAGAGAATAATCCAAACCTGAATGATATTGTGTAAATAGACTTACCTTTGTGAAATAAAGCAATTTTGCCTTTAAGGACTCATTTGCACGCAATTGTCGTGAAGCATGTAAAAACTGCTTGTCTACGTTAAGAAAATGGTTAACATGCAGTTTGCATTTTCTTATGAGAGAATGATACAAACCTGAATGTTATAGTGTAAATAGACTTACCTTCATGAAATAAAGCAATTTTGCCTATAAGGACTCATTTGCCCCTAATTGTCATAAAGCATGTAAAAACTGCTTGTATGCGTTAAAATAATGGTTAATATGCAGTTTGCATTTTCTTATGAGAGAATGATCCAAACCTGAATGTAATAGTTTAAGTAGACTTACCTTTGTAAAATAAAGCAACTTTGCCTATAAGGACTCATTTGCACCTAATTGTCGTAAAGCATGTAAAATCTGCTTGTCAGCGTTAAAATAATGGTTAATATGCAGTTTGCATTTTTTTATGAGAGAATGATCCAAACCTGAATGTTATAGTGTAAATAGTTATACCTTCATGAAATAAAGCAATTTTGCCTATAAGGACTCATTTGCACCTAATTGTCGTGAAGCATGTAAAAACTGCTTGTCAGCGTTAAAATAATGGTTAATATGCAGTTTGCATTTTCTTATGAGAGAATGATCTAAACCTGAATATTATAGTGTAAGTAGACTTACCTTCATAAAATAAAGCAATTTTGCCTATAAGGACACATTTGCACCTAATTGTCATAAAGCATGTAAATACTTCTTGTCTGCGTGAAAATAATAGGAAATGATCAGTTTGCATTATCTTTTGAGAAAATGATCCAAACCTGAATGTTATAGTGTAAATAGACTTACCTTTGTAAAATAAAGCAATTTTGCCTATAAGGACTCATTTGCACGCAATTGTCGTAAAGCATGTAAAAACTGCTTGTCTGCGTTAAAATAATGGTTAATATGCAGTTTGCATTTTCTTATGAGAGAAAGATCCAAACCTGAATGTTATAGTGTAAATAGACTTACCTTTGTAAAATAAAGCAATTTTGCCTATAAGGACTTATTAGCACGCAATTGTCGTGAACATGTAAAAACTGCTTGTCTGCGTGAAAATGATAGTAAATATGCAGTTTGCATTTTTTTATGAGAGAATGATCCAAACCTGAATGTTATAGTGTAAATAGACTTACCTTCATGAAAAAAAGCAATTTTGCCTATAAGGACTCATTTGCCCCTAATTGTCATAAAGCATGTAAAAACTGCCTGTATGCGTTAAAATAATGGTTAATATGCAGTTTGCATTTTCTTATGAGAGAATGATCCAAACCTGAATGTTATAGTAAAAATAGACTTACCTTTGTAAAATAAAGCAGTTTTGCCTATAAGGACTCATTTGCACCTAATTGTCATAAAGCATGTAAAAACAGCTTGTATGCGTTAAAATAATAGTTAATATGCAGCTTGCATTTTCTTATGAGAGATTGATCCAAACCTGAATGTTATAGTGTAAATAGACTTACCTTTGTAAAATAAAGCAATTTTGCCTATAAGGACTCATTTGCACGCAATTGTCGTGAAGCATGTAAAAACTGCTGGTCTGCGTTAAAATATTGGTTAATATGCAGTTTGCATTTTCTTATGAAAGAATGATCCAAACCTGAATTGTATAGTGTAAATAGACTTACCTTTGTAAAATAAAGCAATTTTGCCTATAAGGACTCATTTGCACCTAATTGTCGTGAAGCATGTAAAAACTGCTTGTCTGCGTTTAAATTATGGTTAATATGCAGTTTGAATTTTCTTATGAGAGAATGATCCAAACCTGAATGTTATAGTGTAAATAGACTTACCTTCATGAAATATAGCAATTTTGTCTATAAGGACTCATTTGCCCCTAATTGTCATAAAGCATGTAAAAACTGCTTGTATGCGTTAAAATAATGGTTAATATGCAGTTTGCATTTTCTTATGAGAGAATGATCCAAACCTGAATGTTATAGTGTAAATAGACTAACCTTTGTAAAATAAAGCAATTTTGCCTATAAGGACTCATTTGCACGCAATTGTCGTGAAGCATGTAAAAACTGCTTGTCTGCGTGAAAATGATAGCAAATATGCAGTTTGCATTTTCTTATGAGAGAATGATCCAAACCTGAATGTTATAGTGTAAATAGACTTACCCTCATGAAATAAAGCAATTTTGCCTATAAAGACTCATTTGCACCTGATTGTCGTAAAGCATGTAAAAACTGCTTGTCTGCGTTTAAATAATGGTTAATATGCAGTTTGCATTTTCTTATGAGAGAATGATCCAAACCTGAATGTTATAGTGTAAAATAGACTTACCTTGATGAAATAAAGCAATTTTGCCTATAAAGACTAATTTGCACCTAATTGTCATAAAGCATGTAAAAACTGCTTGTATGCGTTAAAATGATAGTAAATATGCAGTTTGCATTTTCTTACGAGAGAATGATCCAAACCTGAATGTTATAGTGTAAATAGTCTTACCCTCATGAAATAAAGCATTTTTGCCTATAAGGACTCATTTGCACCTAATTGTCATAAAGCTTGTAAAAACTGCTTGTATGCGTTAAAATAATAGTTAATATGCAGTTTGCATTTTTTCATGAGAGAATGATCCAAACCTGAATGTTATAGTGTAAATAGATTTACCTTCATGAATTAAAGCAATTTTGCCTATAAGGACTAATTTGCACCTAATTGTCGTAAAGCATGTAAAAACTCATTGTCTGCGTTAAAACAATAGGAAATGTGCAGTTTGCATTTTCTTATAAGAGAATGATCCAAACCTAAATATATAGTGTAAATAGACTTGCCTTTGTAAAATAAAGCAATTTTGCCTATAAGGACTCATTTGCACCTAATTGTCATAAAGCATGTAAAAACAGCTTGTATGCGTTAAAATAATAGTATTTATGCAGTTTGCATTTTCTTATGAGAGATTGATCCAAACCTGAAAGTTATAGTGTAAGTAAACTAACCTTTGTGAAATAAAGCTATTTTGCCTATAAGGGCTCATTTGCACCTAATTGTCGTAAAGCATGTAAAAACTGCTTGTATGCGTTTAAATAATGGTAAATATGCAGTTTGCATTCTCTTATGAGAGAATGATCCAAACCTGAATGGTATAGTGTAAATAGACTTACCTTCATGAAATAAAGCAATTTTGCCTATAAGGACTCATTTGCCCCTAATTGTCATAAAGCATGTAAAAACTGCTTGTATGCGTTAAAAGAATAGTTAATATGCAGCTTGCATTTTCTTATGAGAGGATGATCCAAACCTGATTGTTATAGTGTAAATAGACTTACCTTCATGAATAAAAGCAATTTTGCCTATAAGGACTCATTTGCACCTAATTGTCGTGAAGCATGTAAAAACTGCTTGTCAGCGTTAAAATAATGGTTAATATGCAGTTTGCATTTTCTTATGAGAGAATGATCTAAACCTGAATATTATAGTGTAAGTAGACTTACCTTCATAAAATAAAGCAATTTTGCCTATAAGGACACATTTGCACCTAATTGTCATAAAGCATGTAAATACTTCTTGTCTGCGTGAAAATAATAGGAAATGATCAGTTTGCATTATCTTTTGAGAAAATGATCCAAACCTGAATGTTATAGTGTAAATAGATTTACCTTTGTAAAATAAAGCAATTTTGCCAATAAGGACTCATTTGCACGCAATTGTCGTAAAGCATGTAAAAACTGCTTGTCTGCGTTAAAATAATGGTTAATATGCAGTTTGCATTTTCTTATGAGAGAAAGATCCAAACCTGAATGTATAGTGTAAATAGACTTACCTTTGTAAAATAAAGCAATTTTGCCTATAAGGACTTATTAGCACGCAATTGTCGTGAACATGTAAAAACTGCTTGTCTGCGTGAAAATGATAGTAAATATGCAGTTTGCATTTTTTTATGAGAGAATGATCCAAACCTGAATGTTATAGTGTAAATAGACTTACCTTCATGAAAAAAAGCAATTTTGCCTATAAGGACTCATTTGCCCCTAATTGTCATAAAGCATGTAAAAACTGCCTGTATGCGTTAAAATAATGGTTAATATGCAGTTTGCATTTTCTTATGAGAGAATGATCCAAACCTGAATGTTATAGTAAAAATAGACTTACCTTTGTAAAATAAAGCAATTTTGCCTATAAGGACTCATTTGCACCTAATTGTCATAAAGCATGTAAAAACAGCTTGTATGCGTTAAAATAATAGTTAATATGCAGCTTGCATTTTCTTATGAGAGATTGATCTAAACCTTAATGTTATAGTGTAAATAGACTTACCTTTGTAAAATAAAGCAATTTTGCCTATAAGGACTCATTTGCACGCAATTGTCGTGAAGCATGTAAAAACTGCTTGTCTGCGTTAAAATATTGGTTAATATGCAGTTTGCATTTTCTTATGAAAGAATGATCCAAACCTGGATGTTATAGTGTAAATAGACTTACCTTTGTAAAATAAAGCAATTTTGCCTATAAGGACTCATTTGCACGCAATTGTCGTGAAGCATGTAAAAACTGCTTGTCTGCGTGGAAATGATAGTAAATATGCAGTTTGCATTTTCTTATGAGAGAATGATCCAAACCTGAATGTTATAGTGTAAATAGACTTACCCTCATGAAATAAAGCAATTTTGCCTATAAGGACTCATTTGCACCTAATTGTCGTAAAGCATGTAAAAACTGCTTGTCTGCGTTTAAATAATGGTTAATATGCAGTTTGAATTTTCTTATGAGAGAATGATCCAAACCTGAATGTTATAGTGTAAATAGACTTACCTTCATGAAATATAGCAATTTTGTCTATAAGGACTCATTTGCCCCTAATTGTCATAAAGCATGTAAAAACTGCTTGTATGCGTTAAAATAATGGTTAATATGCAGTTTGCATTTTCTTATGAGAGAATGATCCAAACCTGAATGTTATAGTGTAAATAGACTAACCTTTGTAAAATAAAGCAATTTTGCCTATAAGGACTCATTTGCACGCAATTGTCGTGAAGCATGTAAAAACTGCTTGTCTGCGTGAAAATGATAGCAAATATGCAGTTTGCATTTTCTTATGAGAGAATGATCCAAACCTGAATGTTATAGTGTAAATAGACTTACCCTTATGAAATAAAGCAATTTTGCCTATAAAGACTAATTTGCACCTAATTGTCATAAAGCATGTAAAAACTGCTTGTATGCGTTAAAATGATAGTAAATATGCAGTTTGCATTTTCTTATGAGAGAATGATCCAAACCTGAAAGTTATAGTGTAAGTAAACTAACCTTTGTGAAATAAAGCAATTTTGCCTATAAGGGCTCATTTGCACCTAATTGTCATAAAGCATGTAAAAACAGCTTGTATGCGTTAAAATAATAGTTAATATGCAGCTTGCATTTTCTTATGAGAGATTGATCCAAACCTGAATGTTATAGTGTAAATAGACTTACCTTTGTAAAATAAAGCAATTTTGCCTATAAGGACTCATTTGCACGCAATTGTCGTGAAGCATGTAAAAACTGCTTGTCTGCGTTAAAATACTGGTTAATATGCAGTTTGCATTTTCTTATGAAAGAATGATCCAAACCTGATTGTTATAGTGTAAATAGACTTACCTTCATGAAATAAAGCAATTTTGCCTATAAGGACTCATTTGCACCTAATTGTCGTGAAGCATGTAAAAACTGCTTGTCAGCGTTAAAATAATGGTTAATATGCAGTTTGCATTTTCTTATGAGAGAATGATCTAAACCTGAATATTATAGTGTAAGTAGACTTACCTTCATAAAATAAAGCAATTTTGCCTATAAGGACACATTTGCACCTAATTGTCATAAAGCATGTAAATACTTCTTGTCTGCGTGAAAATAATAGGAAATGATCAGTTTGCATTATCTTTTGAGAAAATGATCCAAACCTGAATGTTATAGTGTAAATAGATTTACCTTTGTAAAATAAAGCAATTTTGCCTATAAGGACTCATTTGCACGCAATTGTCGTAAAGCATGTAAAAACTGCTTGTCTGCGTTAAAATAATGGTTAATATGCAGTTTGCATTTTCTTATGAGAGAAAGATCCAAACCTGAATGTATAGTGTAAATAGACTTACCTTTGTAAAATAAAGCAATTTTGCCTATAAGGACTTATTAGCACGCAATTGTCGTGAACATGTAAAAACTGCTTGTCTGCGTGAAAATGATAGTAAATATGCAGTTTGCATTTTTTTATGAGAGAATGATCCAAACCTGAATGTTATAGTGTAAATAGACTTACCTTCATGAAAAAAAGCAATTTTGCCTATAAGGACTCATTTGCCCCTAATTGTCATAAAGCATGTAAAAACTGCCTGTATGCGTTAAAATAATGGTTAATATGCAGTTTGCATTTTCTTATGAGAGAATGATCCAAACCTGAATGTTATAGTAAAAATAGACTTACCTTTGTAAAATAAAGCAATTTTGCCTATAAGGACTCATTTGCACCTAATTGTCATAAAGCATGTAAAAACAGCTTGTATGCGTTAAAATAATAGTTAATATGCAGCTTGCATTTTCTTATGAGAGATTGATCCAAACCTGAATGTTATAGTGTAAATAGACTTACCTTTGTAAAATAAAGCAATTTTGCCTATAACGACTCATTTGCACGCAATTGTCGTGAAGCATGTAAAAACTGCTTGTCTGCGTTAAAATATTGGTTAATATGCAGTTTGCATTTTCTTATGAAAGAATGATCCAAACCTGAATGTTATAGTGTAAATAGACTTACCTTTGTAAAATAAAGCAATTTTGCCTATAAGGACTCATTTGCACGCAATTGTCGTGAAGCACGTAAAAACTGCTTGTCTGCGTGGAAATGATAGTAAATATGCAGTTTGCATTTTCTTATGAGAGAATGATCCAAACCTGAATGTTATAGTGTAAATAGACTTACCCTCATGAAATAAAGCAATTTTGCCTATAAGGACTCATTTGCACCTAATTGTCGTAAAGCATGTAAAAACTGCTTGTCTGCGTTTAAATAATGGTTAATATGCAGTTTGAATTTTCTTATGAGAGAATGATCCAAACCTGAATGTTATAGTGTAAATAGACTTACCTTCATGAAATATAGCAATTTTGTCTATAAGGACTCATTTGCCCCTAATTGTCATAAAGCATGTAAAAACTGCTTGTATGCGTTAAAATAATGGTTAATATGCAGTTTGCATTTTCTTATGAGAGAATGATCCAAACCTGAATGTTATAGTGTAAATAGACTAACCTTTGTAAAATAAAGCAATTTTGCCTATAAGGACTCATTTGCACGCAATTGTCGTGAAGCATGTAAAAACTGCTTGTCTGCGTGAAAATGATAGCAAATATGCAGTTTGCATTTTCTTATGAGAGAATGATCCAAACCTGAATGTTATAGTGTAAATAGACTTACCCTTATGAAATAAAGCAATTTTGCGTATAAAGACTCATTTGCACCTAATTGTCGTAAAGCATGTAAAAACTGCTTGTCTGCGTTTAAATAATGGTTAATATGCAGTTTGCATTTTCTTATGAGAGAATGATCCAAACCTGAATGTTATAGTGTAAAATAGACTTACCTTGATGAAATAAAGCAATTTTGCCTATAAAGACTAATTTGCACCTAATTGTCATAAAGCATGTAAAAACTGCTTGTATGCGTTAAAATGATAGTAAATATGCAGTTTGCATTTTCTTATGAGAGAATGATCCAAACCTGAATGTTATAGTGTAAATAGTCTTACCCTCATGAAATAAAGCATTTTTGCCTATAAGGACTCATTTGCACCTAATTGTCATAAAGCTTGTAAAAACTGCTTGTATGCGTTAAAATAATAGTTAATATGCAGTTTGCATTTTTTTATGAGAGAATGATCCAAACCTGAATGTTATAGTGTAAATAGATTTACCTTCATGAATTAAAGCAATTTTGCCTATAAGGACTAATTTGCACCTAATTGTCGTAAAGCATGTAAAAACTCATTGTCTGCGTTAAAACAATAGGAAATGTGCAGTTTGCATTTTCTTATAAGAGAATGATCCAAACCTAAATATATAGTGTAAATAGACTTACCTTCATGAAATAAAGCAATTTTGCCTATAAGGACTCATTTGCCCCTAATTGTCATAAAGCATGTAAAAACTGCTTGTATGCGTTAAAAGAATAGTTAATATGCAGCTTGCATTTTCTTATGAGAGGATGATCCAAACCTGATTGTTATAGTGTAAATAGACTTACCTTCATGAAATAAAGCAATTTTGCCTATAAGGACTCATTTGACCCTAATTGTCATAAAGCATGTAAAAACTGCTTGTCTGCGTTAAAAGAATGGTTAATATGCAGTTTGCATTTTCTTATGAGAGAATGATCCAAACCTGAATGTTATAGTGTAAATAGACTTACCTTCATGAAATAAAGCAATTTTGCCTATAAAGACTCATTTGCACCTAATTGTCATAAAGCATGTAAAAACTGCTTGTATGCGTTAAAATGATAGTAAATATGCAGTTTGCATTTTCTTATGAGAGAATGATCCAAACCTGAATGTATAGTGTAAATAGACTTACCCTCATGAAATAAAGCAATTTTGCCTATAAGGACTAATTTGCACCTAATTGTCGTAAAGCATGTAAAAACTGATTGTCTGCGTTAAAATAATAGGATATGTGCAGTTTGCATTTTCTTATAAGAGAATGATCCAAACCTGAATATATAGTGTAAATAGACTTGCCTTTGTAAAATAAAGCAATTTTGCCTATAAGGACTCATTTGCACCTAATTGTCATAAAGCATGTAAAAACAGTTTCTATGCGTTAAAATAATAGTTATTATGCAGTTTGCATTTTCTTATGAGAGATTGATCCAAACCTGAATGTTATAGTGTAAGTAAATTTACCTTTGTGAAATAAAGCAATTTTGCCTATAAGGGCTCATTTGCACCTAATTGTCGTAAAGCATGTAAAAACTGCTTGTATGCGTTTAAATAATGGTTAATATGCAGTTTGCATTTTCTTATGAGAGAATGATCCAAACCTGAATTATATAGTGTAAATAGACTTACCTTCATGAAATAAAGCAATTTTGCCTATAAGGACTAATTTGCCCCTAATTGTCATAAAGCATGTAAAAACTGCTTGTATGCGCTAAAATAATGGTTAATATGCAGTTTGCATTTTCTTATGAGAGAATGATCCAAACCTGAATGTTATAGTGTAAATAGACTTACCTTCATGAAATAAAGCAATTTTGCCTATAAGGACTCATTTGACCCTAATTGTCATAAAGCATGTAAAAACTGCTTGTATGCGTTAAAATAATTGTTAATAATCAGTTTGCATTTTCTTATGAGAGAATGATCCAAACCTGAATGTAATAGTTTAAGTAGACTTACCATTGTAAAATAAAGCAACTTTGCCTATAAGGACTCATTTGCACCTAATTGTCGTAAAGCATGTAAAATCTGCTTGTCAGCGTTAAAATAATGGTTAATATGCAGTTTGCATTTTTCTATGAGAGAATGATCCAAACCTGAATGTTATAGTGTAAATAGTTATACCTTCATGAAATAAAGATATTTTGCCTATAAGGACTTATTTGCACCTAATTGTCGTGAAGCATGTAAAAACTGCTTGTCAGCGTTAAAATAATGGTTAATATGCAGTTTGCATTTTCTTATGAGAGAATGATCTAAACCTGAATGTTATAGTGTAAGTAGACTTACCTTCATAAAATAAAGCAATTTTGCCTATAAGGACACATTTGCACCTAATTGTCATAAAGCATGTAAATACTTCTTGTCTGCGTGAAAATAATAGGAAATGTTCAGTTTGCATTATCTTTTGAGAAAATGATCCAAACCTGAATTTTATAGTGTAAATAGACTTACCTTTGTAAAATAAAGCAATTTTGCCTATAAGGACTCATTTGCACGCAATTGTCGTGAAGCATGTAAAAACTGCTTGTCTGCGTTAAAATAATGGTTAATATGCAGTTTGCATTTTCTTATGAGAGAAAGATCCAAACCTGAATGTTATAGTGTAAATAGACTGACCTTTGTAAAATAAAGCAATTTTGCCTATAAGGACTTATTAGCACGCAATTGTCGTGAACATGTAAAAACTGCTTGTCTGCGTGAAAATGATAGTAAATATGCAGTTTGCATTTTCTTACGAGAGAATGATCCAAACCTGAATGTTATAGTGTAAATAGTCTTACCCTCATGAAATAAAGCATTTTTGCCTATAAAGACTCATTTGCACCTAATTGTCATAAAGCTTGTAAAAACTGCTTGTATGCGTTAAAATAATAGTTAATATGCAGTTTGCATTTTTTCATGAGAGAATGATCCAAACCTGAATGTTATAGTGTAAATAGATTTACCTTCATGAATAAAGCAATTTTGCCTATAAGGACTAATTTGCACCTAATTGTCGTAAAGCATGTAAAAACTCATTGTCTGCGTTAAAACAATAGGAAATGTGCAGTTGGCATTTTCTTATAAGAGAATGATCCAAACCTAAATATATAGTGTAAATAGACTTGCCTTTGTAAAATAAAGCAATTTTGCCTATAAGGACTCATTTGCACCTAATTGTCATAAAGCATGTAAAAACAGCTTGTATGCGTTAAAATAATAGTATTTATGCAGTTTGCATTTTCTTATGAGAGATTGATCCAAACCTGAAAGTTATAGTGTAAGTAAACTAACCTTTGTGAAATAAAGCAATTTTGCCTATAAGGGCTCATTTGCACCTAATTGTCGTAAAGCATGTAAAAACTGCTTGTATGCGTTTAAATAATGGTAAATATGCAGTTTGCATTCTCTTATGAGAGAATGATCCAAACCTGAATGGTATAGTGTAAATAGACTTACCTTCATGAAATAAAGCAATTTTGCCTATAAGGACTCATTTGCCCCTAATTGTCATAAAGCATGTAAAAACTGCTTGTATGCGTTAAAAGAATAGTTAATATGCAGCTTGCATTTTCTTATGAGAGGATGATCCAAACCTGATTGTTATAGTGTAAATAGACTTACCTTCATGAAATAAAGCAATTTTGCCTATAAGGACTCATTTGCACCTAATTGTCGTGAAGCATGTAAAAACTGCTTGTCAGCGTTAAAATAATGGTTAATATGCAGTTTGCATTTTCTTATGAGAGAATGATCTAAACCTGAATATTATAGTGTAAGTAGACTTACCTTCATAAAATAAAGCAATTTTGCCTATAAGGACACATTTGCACCTAATTGTCATAAAGCATGTAAATACTTCTTGTCTGCGTGAAAATAATAGGAAATGATCAGTTTGCATTATCTTTTGAGAAAATGATCCAAACCTGAATGTTATAGTGTAAATAGATTTACCTTTGTAAAATAAAGCAATTTTGCCTATAAGGACTCATTTGCACGCAATTGTCGTAAAGCATGTAAAAACTGCTTGTCTGCGTTAAAATAATGGTTAATATGCAGTTTGCATTTTCTTATGAGAGAAAGATCCAAACCTGAATGTTATAGTGTAAATAGACTTACCTTTGTAAAATAAAGCAATTTTGCCTATAAGGACTTATTAGCACGCAATTGTCGTGAACATGTAAAAACTGCTTGTCTGCGTGAAAATGATAGTAAATATGCAGTTTGCATTTTTTTATGAGAGAATGATCCAAACCTGAATGTTATAGTGTATATAGACTTACCTTCATGAAAAAAAGCAATTTTGCCTATAAGGACTCATTTGCCCCTAATTGTCATAAAGCATGTAAAAACTGCCTGTATGCGTTAAAATAATGGTTAATATGCAGTTTGCATTTTCTTATGAGAGAATGATCCAAACCTGAATGTTATAGTAAAAATAGACTTACCTTTGTAAAATAAAGCAATTTTGCCTATAAGGACTCATTTGCACCTAATTGTCATAAAGCATGTAAAAACAGCTTGTATGCGTTAAAATAATAGTTAATATGCAGCTTGCATTTTCTTATGAGAGATTGATCTAAACCTTAATGTTATAGTGTAAATAGACTTACCTTTGTAAAATAAAGCAATTTTGCCTATAAGGACTCATTTGCACGCAATTGTCGTGAAGCATGTAAAAACTGCTTGTCTGCGTTAAAATATTGGTTAATATGCAGTTTGCATTTTCTTATGAAAGAATGATCCAAACCTGGATGTTATAGTGTAAATAGACTTACCTTTGTAAAATAAAGCAATTTTGCCTATAAGGACTCATTTGCACGCAATTGTCGTGAAGCATGTAAAAACTGCTTGTCTGCGTGGAAATGATAGTAAATATGCAGTTTGCATTTTCTTATGAGAGAATGATCCAAACCTGAATGTTATAGTGTAAATAGACTTACCCTCATGAAATAAAGCAATTTTGCCTATAAGGACTCATTTGCACCTAATTGTCGTAAAGCATGTAAAAACTGCTTGTCTGCGTTTAAATAATGGTTAATATGCAGTTTGAATTTTCTTATGAGAGAATGATCCAAACCTGAATGTTATAGTGTAAATAGACTTACCTTCATGAAATATAGCAATTTTGTCTATAAGGACTCATTTGCCCCTAATTGTCATAAAGCATGTAAAAACTGCTTGTATGCGTTAAAATATTGGTTAATATGCAGTTTGCATTTTCTTATGAGAGAATGATCCAAACCTGAATGTTATAGTGTAAATAGACTAACCTTTGTAAAATAAAGCAATTTTGCCTATAAGGACTCATTTGCACGCAATTGTCGTGAAGCATGTAAAAACTGCTTGTCTGCGTGAAAATGATAGCAAATATGCAGTTTACATTTTCTTATGAGAGAATGATCCAAACCTGAATGTTATAGTGTAAATAGACTTACCCTTATGAAATAAAGCAATTTTGCCTATAAAGACTAATTTGCACCTAATTGTCATAAAGCATGTAAAAACTGCTTGTATGCGTTAAAATGATAGTAAATATGCAGTTTGCATTTTCTTATGAGAGAATGATCCAAACCTGAAAGTTATAGTGTAAGTAAACTAACCTTTGTGAAATAAAGCAATTTTGCCTATAAGGGCTCATTTGCACCTAATTGTCGTAAAGCATGTAAAAACTGCTTGTATGCGATTAAATAATGGTTAATATGCAGTTTGCATTCTCTTATGAGAGAATGATCCAAACCTGAATGGTATAGTGTAAATAGACTTACCTTCATGAAATAAAGCAATTTTGCCTATAAGGACTCATTTGCCCCTAATTGTCATAAAGCATGTAAAAACTGCTTGTATGCGTTAAAAGAATAGTTAATATGCAGCTTGCATTTTCTTATGAGAGGATGATCCAAACCTGATTGTTATAGTCTAAATAGACTTACCTTCATGAAATAAAGCAATTTTGCCTATAAGGACTCATTTGACCCTAATTGTCATAAAGCATGTAAAAACTGCTTGTCTGCGTTAAAAGAATGGTTAATATGCAGTTTGCATTTTCTTATGAGAGAATGATCCAAACCTGAATGTTATAGTGTAAATAGACTTACCTTCATGAAATAAAGCAATTTTGCCTATAAAGACTCATTTGCACCTAATTGTCATAAAGCATGTAAAAACTGCTTGTATGCGTTAAAATGATAGTAAATATGCAGTTTGCATTTTCTTATGAGAGAATGATCCAAACCTGAATGTATAGTGTAAATAGACTTACCCTCATGAAATAAAGCAATTTTGCCTATAAGGACTAATTTGCACCTAATTGTCGTAAAGCATGTAAAAACTGATTGTCTGCGTTAAAATAATAGGAAATGTGCAGTTTGCATTTTCTTATAAGAGAATGATCCAAACCTGAATATATAGTGTAAATAGACTTGCCTTTGTAAAATAAAGCAATTTTGCCTATAAGGACTCATTTGCACCTAATTGTCATAAAGCATGTAAAAACAGTTTCTATGCGTTAAAATAATAGTTATTATGCAGTTTGCATTTTCTTATGAGAGATTGATCCAAACCTGAATGTTATAGTGTAAGTAAATTTACCTTTGTGAAATAAAGCAATTTTGCCTATAAGGGCTCATTTGCACCTAATTGTCGTAAAGCATGTAAAAACTGCTTGTATGCGTTTAAATAATGGTTAATATGCAGTTTGCATTTTTTTATGAGAGAATGATCCAAACCTGAATGTTATAGTGTAAATAGACTTACCTTCATGAAATAAAGCAATTTTGCCTATAAGGACTAATTTGCCCCTAATTGTCATAAAGCATGTAAAAACTGCTTGTATGCGCTAAAATAATGGTTAATATGCAGTTTGCATTTTCTTATGAGAGAATGATCCAAACCTGAATGTTATAGTGTAAATAGACTTACCTTCATGAAATAAAGCAATTTTGCCTATAAGGACTCATTCGACCCTAATTGTCATAAAGCATGTAAAAACTGCTTGTATGCGTTAAAATAATTGTTAATAATCAGTTTGCATTTTCTTATGAGAGAATGATCCAAACCTGAATGTAATAGTTTAAGTAGACTTACCATTGTAAAATAAAGCAACTTTGCCTATAAGGACTCATTTGCACCTAATTGTCGTAAAGCATGTAAAATCTGCTTGTCAGCGTTAAAATAATGGTTAATATGCAGTTTGCATTTTTCTATGAGAGAATGATCCAAACCTGAATGTTATAGTGTAAATAGTTATACCTTCATGAAATAAAGCAATTTTGCCTATAAGGACACATTTGCACCTAATTGTCATAAAGCATGTAAATACTTCTTGTCTGCGTGAAAATAATAGGAAATGTTCAGTTTGCATTATCTTTTGAGAAAATGATCCAAACCTAAATTTTATAGTGTAAATAGACTTACCTTTGTAAAATAAAGCAATTTTGCCTATAAGGACTCATTTGCACGCAATTGTCGTGAAGCATGTAAAAACTGCTTGTCTGCGTTAAAATAATGGTTAATATGCAGTTTGCATTTTCTTATGAGAGAAAGATCCAAACCTGAATGTTATAGTGTAAATAGACTGACCTTTGTAAAATAAAGCAATTTTGCCTATAAGGACTTATTAGCACGCAATTGTCGTGAACATGTAAAAACTGCTTGTCTGCGTGAAAATGATAGTAAATATGCAGTTTGCATTTTCTTATGAGAGAATGATCCAAACCTGAATGTTATAGTGTAAATAGACTTACCTTCATGCAATAAAGCAATTTTGCCTATAAGGACTCATTTGCCCCTAATTGTCATAAAGCATGTAAAAACTGCCTGTATGCGTTAAAATAATGGTTAATATGCAGTTTGCATTTTCTTATGAGAGAATGATCCAAACCTGAATGTTATAGTAAAAATAGACTTACCTTTGTAAAATAAAGCAATTTTGCCTATAAAGACTCATTTGCACCTAATTGTCATAAAGCATGTAAAAACAGCTTGTATGCGTTAAAATAATAGTTAATATGCAGCTTGCATTTTCTTATGAGAGACTGATCCAAACCTGAATGTTATAGTGTAAATAGACTTACCTTTGTAAAATAAAGCAATTTTGCCTATAAGGACTCATTTGCACGCAATTGTCGTGAAGCATGTAAAAACTGCTTGTCTGCGTTAAAATATTGGTTAATATGCAGTTTGCATTTTCTTATGAGAGAATGATCCAAACCTGAATGTTATAGTGTAAATAGACTTTCCTTTGTAAAATAAAGCAATTTTGCCTATAAGGACTCATTTGCACGCAATTGTCGTGAAGCATGTAAAAACTGCTTGTCTGCGTGGAAATGATAGTAAATATGCAGTTTGCATTTTCTTATGAGAGCATGATCCAAACCTGAATGTTATAGTGTAAATAGACTTACCCTCATGAAATAAAGCAATTTTGCCTATAAAGACTCATTTGCACCTAATTGTCGTAAAGCATGTAAAAACTGCTCGTCTGCGTTTAAATAATGGTTAATATTCAGTTTGAATTTTCTTATGAGAGAATGATCCAAACCTGAATGTTATAGTGTAAATAGACTTACCCTCATGAAATAAAGCAATTTTGCCTATAAAGACTCATTTGCACTTAATTGTCGTAAAGCATGTAAAAACTGCTTGTCTGCGTTTAAATAATGGTTAATATGCAGTTTGAATTTTCTTATGAAAGAATGATCCAAACCTGAATGTTATAGTGTAAATAGACTTACCTTCATGAAATAAAGCAATTTTGTCTATAAGGACTCATTTGCCCCTAATTGTCATAAAGCATGTAAAAACTGCTTGTATGCGTTAAAATAATGGTTAATATGCAGTTTGCATTTTCTTATGAGAGAATGATCCAAACCTGAATGTTATAGTGTAAATAGACAAACCTTTGTAAAATAAAGCAATTTTGCCTATAAGGACTCATTTGCACGCAATTGTCGTGAAGCATGTAAAAACTGCTTGTCTACGTTAAAAAAATGGTTAACATGCAGTTTGCATTTTCTTATGAGAGAATGAATCAAACCTGAATGTCATAGTGTAAATAGACTTACCCTCATGAAATAAAGCAATTTTGCCTATAAAGACTCATTTGCACCTAATTGTCGTAAAGCATGTAAAAACTGCTTGTCTGCGTTTAAATAATGGTTAATATGCAGTTTGCATTTTCTTATGAGAGAATGATCCAAACCTGAATGTTATAGTGTAAATAAACAAACCTTTGTAAAATAAAGCAATTTTGCCTATAAGGACTCATTTGCACGCAATTGTCGTGAAGCATGTAAAAACTGCTTGTCTACGTTAAAAAAATGGTTAACATGCAGTTTGCATTTTCTTATGAGAGAATGAATCAAACCTGAATGTCATAGTGTAAATAGACTTACCTTCATGAAATAAAGCAATTTTGCCTTTAAGGACTCATTTGCCCCTAATTGTCATAAAGCATGTAAAAACTGCTGGTCTGCGTTAAAATATTGGTTAATATGCAGTTTGCATTTTCTTATGAAAGAATGATCCAAACCTGAATTGTATAGTGTAAATAGACTTACCTTTGTAAAATAAAGCAATTTTGCCTATAAGGACTCATTTGCACCTAATTGTCGTGAAGCATGTAAAAACTGCTTGTCTGCGTTTAAATAATGGTTAATATGCAGTTTGAATTTTCTTATGAGAGAATGATCCAAACCTGAATGTTATAGTGTAAATAGACTTACCTTCATGAAATATAGCAATTTTGTCTATAAGGACTCATTTGCCCCTAATTGTCATAAAGCATGTAAAAACTGCTTGTATGCGTAAAAATAATGGTTAATATGCAGTTTGCATTTTCTTATGAGAGAATGATCCAAACCTGAATGTTATAGTGTAAATAGACTTACCCTCATGAAATAAAGCAATTTTGCCTATAAAGACTAATTTGCACCTAATTGTCATAAAGCATGTAAAAACTGCTTGTATGCGTTAAAATGATAGTAAATATGCAGTTTGCATTTTCTTACGAGAGAATGATCCAAACCTGAATGTTATAGTGTAAATAGTCTTACCCTCATGAAATAAAGCATTTTTGCCTATAAGGACTCATTTGCACCTAATTGTCATAAAGCTTGTAAAAACTGCTTGTATGCGTTAAAATAATAGTTAATATGCAGTTTGCATTTTTTCATGAGAGAATGATCCAAACCTGAATGTTATAGTGTAAATAGATTTACCTTCATGAATTAAAGCAATTTTGCCTATAAGGACTAATTTGCACCTAATTGTCGTAAAGCATGTAAAAACTCATTGTCTGCGTTAAAACAATAGGAAATGTGCAGTTTGCATTTTCTTATAAGAGAATGATCCAAACCTAAATATATAGTGTAAATAGACTTGCCTTTGTAAAATAAAGCAATTTTGCCTATAAGGACTCATTTGCACCTAATTGTCATAAAGCATGTAAAAACAGCTTGTATGCGTTAAAATAATAGTATTTATGCAGTTTGCATTTTCTTATGAGAGAATGATCCAAACCTGAATGTTATAGTGTAAATAGACTAACCTTTGTAAAATAAAGCAATTTTGCCTATAAGGACTCATTTGCACGCAATTGTCGTGAAGCATGTAAAAACTGCTTGTCTGCGTGAAAATGATAGCAAATATGCAGTTTGCATTTTCTTATGAGAGAATGATCCAAACCTGAATGTTATAGTGTAAATAGTCTTAGCCTCATGAAATTAAGCATTTTTGCCTATAAGGACTCATTTGCACCTAATTGTCGTAAAGCATGTAAAAACTGCTTGTATGCGTTTAAATAATGGTAAATATGCAGTTTGCATTCTCTTATGAGAGAATGATCCAAACCTGAATGGTATAGTGTAAATAGACTTACCTTCATGAAATAAAGCAATTTTGCCTATAAGGACTCATTTGCCAATAATTGTCATAAAGCATGTAAAAACTGCTTGTATGCGTTAAAAGAATAGTTAATATGCAGCTTGCATTTTCTTATGAGAGGATGATCCAAACCTGATTGTTATAGTGTAAATAGACTTACCTTCATGAAAAAAAGCAATTTTGCCTATAAGGACTCATTTGCACCTAATTGTCGTGAAGCATGTAAAAACTGCTTGTCAGCGTTAAAATAATGGTTAATATGCAGTTTGCATTTTCTTATGAGAGAATGATCTAAACCTGAATATTATAGTGTAAGTAGACTTACCTTCATAAAATAAAGCAATTTTGCCTATAAGGACACATTTGCACCTAATTGTCGTAAAGCATGTAAAAACTGCTTGTCTGCGTTTAAATAATGGTTAATATGCAGTTTGAATTTTCTTATGAGAGAATGATCCAAACCTGAATGTTATAGTGTAAATAGACTTACCTTCATGAAATAAAGCAATTTTGTCTATAAGGACTCATTTGCCCCTAATTGTCATAAAGCATGTAAAAACTGCTTGTATGCGTTAAAATAATGGTTAATATGCAGTTTGCATTTTCTTATGAGAGAATGATCCAAACCTGAATGTTATAGTGTAAATAGACAAACCTTTGTAAAATAAAGCAATTTTGCCTATAAGGACTCATTTGCACGCAATTGTCGTGAAGCATGTAAAAACTGCTTGTCTACGTTAAAAAAATGGTTAACATGCAGTTTGCATTTTCTTATGAGAGAATGAATCAAACCTGAATGTCATAGTGTAAATAGACTTACCCTCATGAAATAAAGCAATTTTGCCTATAAAGACTCATTTGCACCTAATTGTCGTAAAGCATGTAAAAACTGCTTGTCTGCGTTTAAATAATGGTTAATATGCAGTTTGCATTTTCTTATGAGAGAATGATCTAAACCTGAATATTATAGTGTAAGTAGACTTACCTTCATAAAATAAAGCAATTTTGCCTATAAGGACACATTTGCACCTAATTGTCATAAAGCATGTAAATACTTCTTGTCTGCGTGAAAATAATAGGAAATGATCAGTTTGCATTATCTTTAGAGAAAATGATCCAAACCTGAATGTTATAGTGTAAATAGATTTACCTTTGTAAAATAAAGCAATTTTGCCTATAAGGACTCATTTGCACGCAATTGTCGTAAAGCATGTAAAAACTGCTTGTCTGCGTTAAAATAATGGTTAATATGCAGTTTGCATTTTCTTATGAGAGAAAGATCCAAACCTGAATGTTATAGTGTAAATAGACTTACCTTTGTAAAATAAAGCAATTTTGCCTATAAGGACTTATTAGCACGCAATTGTCGTGAACATGTAAAAACTGCTTGTCTGCGTGAAAATGATAGTAAATATGCAGTTTGCATTTTTTTATGAGAGAATGATCCAAACCTGAATGTTATAGTGTAAATAGACTTACCTTCATAAAAAAAAGCAATTTTGCCTATAAGGACTCATTTGCCCCTAATTGTCATAAAGCATGTAAAAACTGCCTGTATGCGTTAAAATAATGGTTAATATGCAGTTTGCATTTTCTTATGAGAGAATGATCCAAACCTGAATGTTATAGTAAAAATAGACTTACCTTTGTAAAATAAAGCAATTTTGCCTATAAGGACTCATTTGCACCTAATTGTCATAAAGCATGTAAAAACAGCTTGTATGCGTTAAAATAATAGTTAATATGCAGCTTGCATTTTCTTATGAGAGATTGATCCAAACCTGAATGTTATAGTGTAAATAGACTAACCTTTGTAAAATAAAGCAATTTTGCCTATAAGGACTCATTTGCACGCAATTGTCGTGAAGCATGTAAAAACTGCTTGTCTGCGTTAAAATATTGGTTAATATGCAGTTTGCATTTTCTTATGAAAGAATGATCCAAACCTGAATGTTATAGTGTAAATAGACTAACCTTTGTAAAATAAAGCAATTTTGCCTATAAGGACTCATTTGCACGCAATTGTCGTGAAGCATGTAAAAACTGCTTGTCTGCGTGGAAATGATAGTAAATATGCAGTTTGCATTTTCTTATGAGAGAATGATCCAAACCTGAATGTTATAGTGTAAATAGACTTACCCTCATGAAATAAAGCAATTTTGCCTATAAGGACTCATTTGCACCTAATTGTCGTAAAGCATGTAAAAACTGCTTGTCTGCGTTTAAATAATGGTTAATATGCAGTTTGAATTTTCTTATGAGAGAATGATCCAAACCTGAATGTTATAGTGTAAATAGACTTACCTTCATGAAATATAGCAATTTTGTGTATAAGGACTCATTTGCCCCTAATTGTCATAAAGCATGTAAAAACTGCTTGTATGCGTTAAAATAATGGTTAATATGCAGTTTGCATTTTCTTATGAGAGAATGATCCAAACCTGAATGTTATAGTGTAAATAGACTAACCTTTGTAAAATAAAGCAATTTTGCCTATAAGGACTCATTTGCACGCAATTGTCGTGAAGCATGTAAAAACTGCTTGTCTGCGTGAAAATGATAGCAAATATGCAGTTTGCATTTTCTTATGAGAGAATGATCCAAACCTGAATGTTATAGTGTAAATAGACTTACCCTTATGAAATAAAGTAATTTTGCCTATAAAGACTCATTTGCACCTAATTGTCGTAAAGCATGTAAAAACTGCTTGTCTGCGTTTAAATAATGGTTAATATGCAGTTTGCATTTTCTTTTGAGAGAATGATCCAAACCTGAATGTTATAGTGTAAAATAGACTTACCTTGATGAAATAAAGCAATTTTGCCTATAAAGACTAATTTGCACCTAATTGTCATAAAGCATGTAAAAACTGCTTGTATGCGTTAAAATGATAGTAAATATGCAGTTTGCATTTTCTTATGAGAGAATGATCCAAACCTGAATGTTATAGTGTAAATAGTCTTACCCTCATGAAATAAAGCATTTTTGCCTATAAGGACTCATTTGCACCTAATTGTCATAAAGCTTGTAAAAACTGCTTGTATGCGTTAAAATAATAGTTAATATGCAGTTTGCATTTTTTTATGAGAGAATGATCCAAACCTGAATGTTATAGTGTAAATAGATTTACCTTCATGAATTAAAGCAATTTTGCCTATAAGGACTAATTTGCACCTAATTGTCGTAAAGCATGTAAAAACTCATTGTCTGCGTTAAAACAATAGGAAATGTGCAGTTTGCATTTTCTTATAAGAGAATGATCCAAACCTAAATATATAGTGTAAATAGACTTGCCTTTGTAAAATAAAGCAATTTTGCCTATAAGGACTCATTTGCACCTAATTGTCATAAAGCATGTAAAAACAGCTTGTATGCGTTAAAATAATAGTTAATATGCAGTTTGCATTCTCTTATGAGAGAATGATCCAAACCTGAATGGTATAGTGTAAATAGACTTACCTTCATGAAATAAAGCAATTTTGCCTATAAGGACTCATTTGCCCCTAATTGTCATAAAGCATGTAAAAACTGCTTGTATGCGTTAAAAGAATAGTTAATATGCAGCTTGCATTTTCTTATGAGAGGATGATCCAAACCTGATTGTTATAGTGTAAATAGACTTACCTTCATGAAATAAAGCAATTTTGCCTATAAGGACTCATTTGACCCTAATTGTCATAAAGCATGTAAAAACTGCTTGTCTGCGTTAAAAGAATGGTTAATATGCAGTTTGCATTTTCTTATGAGAGAATGATCCAAACCTGAATGTTATAGTGTAAATAGACTTACCTTCATGAAATAAAGCAATTTTGCCTATAAAGACTCATTTGCACCTAATTGTCATAAAGCATGTAAAAACTGCTTGTATGCGTTAAAATGATAGTAAATATGCAGTTTGCATTTTCTTATGAGAGAATGATCCAAACCTGAATGTATAGTGTAAATAGACTTACCCTCATGAAATAAAGCAATTTTGCCTATAAGGACTAATTTGCACCTAATTGTCGTAAAGCATGTAAAAACTGATTGTCTGCGTTAAAATAATAGGAAATGTGCAGTTTGCATTTTCTTATAAGAGAATGATCCAAACCTGAATATATAGTGTAAATAGACTTGCCTTTGTAAAATAAAGCAATTTTGCCTATAAGGACTCATTTGCACCTAATTGTCAAAAAGCATGTAAAAACAGTTTCTATGCGTTAAAATAATAGTTATTATGCAGTTTGCATTTTCTTATGAGAGATTGATCCAAACCTGAATGTTATAGTGTAAGTAAATTTACCTTTGTGAAATAAAGCAATTTTGCCTATAAGGACTCATTTGCACCTAATTGTCGTAAAGCATGTAAAAACTGCTTGTCTGCGTTTAAATAATGGTTAATATGCAGTTTGAATTTTCTTATGAGAGAATGATCCAAACCTGAATGTTATAGTGTAAATAGACTTACCTTCATGAAATATAGCAATTTTGTCTATAAGGACTCATTTGCCCCTAATTGTCATAAAGCATGTAAAAACTGCTTGTATGCGTTAAAATAATGGTTAATATGCAGTTTGCATTTTCTTATGAGAAAATGATCCAAACCTGAATGTTATAGTGTATATAGACTTACCTTCATGAAAAAAAGCAATTTTGCCTATAAGGACTCATTTGCCCCTAATTGTCATAAAGCATGTAAAAACTGCCTGTATGCGTTAAAATAATGGTTAATATGCAGTTTGCATTTTCTTATGAGAGAATGATCCAAACCTGAATGTTATAGTAAAAATAGACTTACCTTTGTAAAATAAAGCAATTTTGCCTATAAGGACTCATTTGCACCTAATTGTCATAAAGCATGTAAAAACAGCTTGTATGCGTTAAAATAATAGTTAATATGCAGCTTGCATTTTCTTATGAGAGATTGATCTAAACCTTAATGTTATAGTGTAAATAGACTTACCTTTGTAAAATAAAGCAATTTTGCCTATAAGGACTCATTTGCACGCAATTGTCGTGAAGCATGTAAAAACTGCTTGTCTGCGTTAAAATATTGATTAATATGCAGTTTGCATTTTCTTATGAAAGAATGATCCAAACCTGGATGTTATAGTGTAAATAGACTTACCTTTGTAAAATAAAGCAATTTTGCCTATAAGGACTCATTTGCACGCAATTGTCGTGAAGCATGTAAAAACTGCTTGTCTGCGTGGAAATGATAGTAAATATGCAGTTTGCATTTTCTTATGAGAGAATGATCCAAACCTGAATGTTATAGTGTAAATAGACTTACCCTCATGAAATAAAGCAATTTAGCCTATAAGGACTCATTTGCACCTAATTGTCGTAAAGCATGTAAAAACTGCTTGTCTGCGTTTAAATAATGGTTAATATGCAGTTTGAATTTTCTTATGAGAGAATGATCCAAACCTGAATGTTATAGTGTAAATAGACTTACCTTCATGAAATATAGCAATTTTGTCTATAAGGACTCATTTGCCCCTAATTGTCATAAAGCATGTAAAAACTGCTTGTATGCGTTAAAATAATGGTTAATATGCAGTTTGCATTTTCTTATGAGAGAATGATCCAAACCTGAATGTTATAGTGTAAATAGACTAACCTTTGTAAAATAAAGCAATTTTGCCTATAAGGACTCATTTGCACGCAATTGTCGTGAAGCATGTAAAAACTGCTTGTCTGCGTGAAAATGATAGCAAATATGCAGTTTACATTTTCTTATGAGAGAATGATCCAAACCTGAATGTTATAGTGTAAATAGACTTACCCTTATGAAATAAAGCAATTTTGCCTATAAAGACTAATTTGCACCTAATTGTCATAAAGCATGTAAAAACTGCTTGTATGCGTTAAAATGATAGTAAATATGCAGTTTGCATTTTCTTATGAGAGAATGATCCAAACCTGAAAGTTATAGTGTAAGTAAACTAACCTTTGTGAAATAAAGCAATTTTGCCTATAAGGGCTCATTTGCACCTAATTGTCGTAAAGCATGTAAAAACTGCTTGTATGCGATTAAATAATGGTTAATATGCAGTTTGCATTCTCTTATGAGAGAATGATCCAAACCTGAATGGTATAGTGTAAATAGACTTACCTTCATGAAATAAAGCAATTTTGCCTATAAGGACTCATTTGCCCCTAATTGTCATAAAGCATGTAAAAACTGCTTGTATGCGTTAAAAGAATAGTTAATATGCAGCTTGCATTTTCTTATGAGAGGATGATCCAAACCTGATTGTTATAGTCTAAATAGACTTACCTTCATGAAATAAAGCAATTTTGCCTATAAGGACTCATTTGACCCTAATTGTCATAAAGCATGTAAAAACTGCTTGTCTGCGTTAAAAGAATGGTTAATATGCAGTTTGCATTTTCTTAGGAGAGAATGATCCAAACCTGAATGTTATAGTGTAAATAGACTTACCTTCATGAAATAAAACAATTTTGCCTATAAAGACTCATTTGCACCTAATTGTCATAAAGCATGTAAAAACTGCTTGTATGCGTTAAAATGATAGTAAATATGCAGTTTGCATTTTCTTATGAGAGAATGATTCAAACCTGAATGTATAGTGTAAATAGACTTACCCTCATGAAATAAAGCAATTTTGCCTATAAGGACTAATTTGCACCTAATTGTCGTAAAGCATGTAAAAACTGATTGTCTGCGTTAAAATAATAGAAAATGTGCAGTTTGCATTTTCTTATAAGAGAATGATCCAAACCTGAATATATAGTGTAAATAGACTTGCCTTTGTAAAATAAAGCAATTTTGCCTATAAGGACTCATTTGCACCTAATTGTCATAAAGCATGTAAAAACAGTTTCTATGCGTTAAAATAATAGTTATTATGCAGTTTGCATTTTCTTATGAGAGATTGATCCAAACCTGAATGTTATAGTGTAAGTAAATTTACCTTTGTGAAATAAAGCAATTTTGCCTATAAGGGCTCATTTGCACCTAATTGTCGTAAAGCATGTAAAAACTGCTTGTATGCGTTTAAATAATGGTTAATATGCAGTTTGCATTTTTTTATGAGAGAATGATCCAAACCTGAATGTTATAGTGTAAATAGACTTACCTTCATGAAATAAAGCAATTTTGCCTATAAGGACTAATTTGCCCCTAATTGTCATAAAGCATGTAAAAACTGCTTGTATGCGCTAAAATAATGGTTAATATGCAGTTTGCATTTTCTTATGAGAGAATGATCCAAACCTGAATGTTATAGTGTAAATAGACTTACCTTCATGAAATAAAGCAATTTTGCCTATAAGGACTCATTCGACCCTAATTGTCATAAAGCATGTAAAAACTGCTTGTATGCGTTAAAATAATTGTTAATAATCAGTTTGCATTTTCTTATGAGAGAATGATCCAAACCTGAATGTAATAGTTTAAGTAGACTTACCATTGTAAAATAAAGCAACTTTGCCTATAAGGACTCATTTGCACCTAATTGTCGTAAAGCATGTAAAATCTGCTTGTCAGCGTTAAAATAATGGTTAATATGCAGTTTGCATTTTTCTATGAGAGAATGATCCAAACCTGAATGTTATAGTGTAAATAGTTATACCTTCATGAAATAAAGCAATTTTGCCTATAAGGACTTATTTGCACCTAATTGTCGTGAAGCATGTAAAAACTGCTTGTCAGCGTTAAAATAATGGTTAATATGCAGTTTGCATTTTCTTATGAGAGAATGATCTAAACCTGAATGTTATAGTGTAAGTAGACTTACCTTCATAAAATAAAGCAATTTTGCCTATAAGGACACATTTGCACCTAATTGTCATAAAGCATGTAAATACTTCTTGTCTGCGTGAAAATAATAGGAAATGTTCAGTTTGCATTATCTTTTGAGAAAATGATCCAAACCTGAATTTTATAGTGTAAATAGACTTACCTTTGTAAAATAAAGCAATTTTGCCTATAAGGACTCATTTGCACGCAATTGTCGTGAAGCATGTAAAAACTGCTTGTCTGCGTTAAAATAATGGTTAATATGCAGTTTGCATTTTCTTATGAGAGAAAGATCCAAACCTGAATGTTATAGTGTAAATAGACTGACCTTTGTAAAATAAAGCAATTTTGCCTATAAGGACTTATTAGCACGCAATTGTCGTGAACATGTAAAAACTGCTTGTCTGCGTGAAAATGATAGTAAATATGCAGTTTGCATTTTCTTATGAGAGAATGATCCAAACCTGAATGTTATAGTGTAAATAGACTTACCTTCATGAAATAAAGCAATTTTGCCTATAAGGACTCATTTGCCCCTAATTGTCATAAAGCATGTAAAAACTGCCTGTATGCGTTAAAATAATGGTTAATATGCAGTTTGCATTTTCTTATGAGAGAATGATCCAAACCTGAATGTTATAGTAAAAATAGACTTACCTTTGTAAAATAAAGCAATTTTGCCTATAAGGACTCATTTGCACCTAATTGTCATAAAGCATGTAAAAACAGCTTGTATGCGTTAAAATAATAGTTAATATGCAGCTTGCATTTTCTTATGAGAGACTGATCCAAACCTGAATGTTATAGTGTAAATAGACTTACCTTTGTAAAATAAAGCAATTTTGCCTATAAGGACTCATTTGCACGCAATTGTCGTGAAGCATGTAAAAACTGCTTGTCTGCGTGGAAATGATAGTAAATATGCAGTTTGCATTTTCTTATGAGAGCATGATCCAAACCTGAATGTTATAGTGTAAATAGACTTACCCTCATGAAATAAAGCAATTTTGCCTATAAAGACTCATTTGCACCTAATTGTCGTAAAGCATGTAAAAACTGCTTGTCTGCGTTTAAATAATGGTTAATATTCAGTTTGAATTTTCTTATGAGAGAATGATCCAAACCTGAATGTTATAGTGTAAATAGACTTACCCTCATGAAATAAAGCAATTTTGCCTATAAAGACTCATTTGCACCTAATTGTCGTAAAGCATGTAAAAACTGCTTGTCTGCGTTTAAATAATGGTTAATATGCAGTTTGAATTTTCTTATGAGAGAATGATCCAAACCTGAATGTTATAGTGTAAATAGACTTACCTTTGTAAAATAAAGCAATTTTGCCTATAAGGACTTATTAGCACGCAATTGTCGTGAACATGTAAAAACTGCTTGTCTGCGTGAAAATGATAGTAAATATGCAGTTTGCATTTTTTTATGAGAGAATGATCCAAACCTGAATGTTATAGTGTAAATAGACTTACCTTCATGAAATAAAGCAATTTTGTCTATAAGGACTCATTTGCCCCTAATTGTCATAAAGCATGTAAAAACTGCTTGTATGCGTTAAAATAATGGTTAATATGCAGTTTGCATTTTCTTATGAGAGAATGATCCAAACCTGAATGTTATAGTGTAAATAGACAAACCTTTGTAAAATAAAGCAATTTTGTCTATAAGGACTCATTTGCCCCTAATTGTCATAAAGCATGTAAAAACTGCTTGTCTACGTTAAAAAAATGGTTAACATGCAGTTTGCATTTTCTTATGAGAGAATGAATCAAACCTGAATGTCATAGTGTAAATAGACTTACCCTCATGAAATAAAGCAATTTTGCCTATAAAGACTCATTTGCACCTAATTGTCGTAAAGCATGTAAAAACTGCTTGTCTGCGTTTAAATAATGGTTAATATGCAGTTTGCATTTTCTTATGAGAGAATGATCCAAACCTGAATGTTATAGTGTAAATAGACAAACCTTTGTAAAATAAAGCAATTTTGCCTATAAGGACTCATTTGCACGCAATTGTCGTGAAGCATGTAAAAACTGCTTGTCTACGTTAAAAAAATGGTTAACATGCAGTTTGCATTTTCTTATGAGAGAATGAATCAAACCTGAATGTCATAGTGTAAATAGACTTACCTTCATGAAATAAAGCAATTTTGCCTTTAAGGACTCATTTGCCCCTAATTGTCATAAAGCATGTAAAAACTGCTGGTCTGCGTTAAAATATTGGTTAATATGCAGTTTGCATTTTCTTATGAAAGAATGATCCAAACCTGAATTGTATAGTGTAAATAGACTTACCTTTGAAAAATAAAGCAATTTTGCCTATAAGGACTCATTTGCACCTAATTGTCGTGAAGCATGTAAAAACTGCTTGTCTGCGTTTAAATAATGGTTAATATGCAGTTTGAATTTTCTTATGAGAGAATGATCCAAACCTGAATGTTATAGTGTAAATAGACTTACCTTCATGAAATATAGCAATTTTGTCTATAAGGACTCATTTGCCCCTAATTGTCATAAAGCATGTAAAAACTGCTTGTATGCGTTAAAATAATGGTTAATATGCAGTTTGCATTTTCTTATGAGAGAATGATCCAAACCTGAATGTTATAGTGTAAATAGACTTACCCTCATGAAATAAAGCAATTTTGCCTATAAAGACTCATTTGCACCTGATTGTCGTAAAGCATGTAAAAACTGCTTGTCTGAGTTTAAATAATGGTTAATATGCAGTTTGCATTTTCTTATGAGAGAATGATCCAAACCTGAATGTTATAGTGTAAAATAGACTTACCTTGATGAAATAAAGCAATTTTGCCTATAAAGACTAATTTGCACCTAATTGTCATAAAGCATGTAAAAACTGCTTGTATGCGTTAAAATGATAGTAAATATGCAGTTTGCATTTTCTTACGAGAGAATGATCCAAACCTGAATGTTATAGTGTAAATAGTCTTACCCTCATGAAATAAAGCATTTCTGCCTATAAGGACTCATTTGCACCTAATTGTCATAAAGCTTGTAAAAACTGCTTGTATGCGTTAAAATAATAGTTAATATGCAGTTTGCATTTTTTCATGAGAGAATGATCCAAACCTGAATGTTATAGTGTAAATAGATTTACCTTCATGAATTAAAGCAATTTTGCCTATAAGGACTCATTTGCCCCTAATTGTCATAAAGCATGTAAAAACTGCTTGTATGCGTTAAAATAATAGTTAATATGCAGTTTGCATTTTCTTATGAGAGAATGATCCAAACCTGAATGTTATAGTGAAAATCGACTTACCTTTGTAAAATAACGCAATTTTGTCTTTAAGGACTCATTTGCACGCAATTGTCGTGAAGCATGTAAAAACTGCTTGTCTGCGTTAAAATAATTGTTAATATGCAGTTTGCATTTTCTTATGAGAGAATGATCCAAACATAAATGTTATAGTGCAGACTTACCCTCATGAAATAAAGCAATTTTGCCTATAAGGACTCATTTGCACCTATTTGTCATAAAGCTTGTAAAAACTGCTTGTATGCGTTAAAATAATAGTATATGCAGTTTGCATTTTCTTATGAGAGAATGATCCAAACCTGAATGTTATAGTGAAAATCGACTTACTTTTGTAAAATATCGCAATTTTGTCTATAAGGACTCATTTGCACGCAATTGTCGTGAAGCATGTAAAAACTGCTTGTCTGCGTTAAAATAATTGTTAATATGCAGTTTGCATTTTCTTATGAGAGAATGATCCAAACATAAATGTTATAGTGCAGACTTACCCTCATGAAATAAAGCAATTTTGCCTATAAGGACTCATTTGCACCTATTTGTCATAAAGCTTGTAAAAACTGCTTTTATGCGTTAAAATAATGGTTAATATGCAGTTTGCATTTTCTTATGAGAGAATGATCCAAACCTGAATGTTATGGTGTAAATAGACTTACCTTTGAAAAATAAAGCAATTTTGCCTATAAGGACTCATTTGCACCTAATTGTCGTGAAGCATGTAAAAACTGCTTGTCTGCGTGAAAATGATAGTAAATATGCAGTTTGCATTTTCTTATGAGAGAATGATCCAAACCTGAATGTTATAGTGTAAATAGACTTACCTTTGTAAAATAAATCAATTTTGCACGCAATTGTCTTGAAGCATGTAAAAACTGCTTGTCTGCGTGAAAATGATAGTAAATATGCAGTTTGCACTTTCTTATGAGAGAATGATCCAAACCTGAATGTTATAGTGTAAATAGACTTACCCTCATGAAATAAAGCAATTTTGCATATAAAGACTCATTTTCACCTAATTGTCGTAAAGCATGTAAAAACTGCTTGTCTGCGTTTAAATAATAGTTAATATGCAGTTTGAATTTTCTTATGAGAGAATGATCAAAACCTGAATGTTATAGTGAAAATAGACTTACCTTTGTAAAATAAAGCAATTTTGCCTATAAGGACTCATTTGCACGCAATTGTTGTGAAGCATGTAAAAACTGCTTGTCTGCGTGAAAATGATAGTAAATATGCAGTTTGCATTTTCTTTTGAGTGAATGATCCAAACCTGAATGTTACAGTGTAAATAGACTAACCCTCATGAAATAAAGCAATTTTGCCTATAAAGACTCATTTGCACCCAATTGTCGTAAAGCATGTAAAAACTGCTTGTCTGCGTTTAAATAATGGTTAATATGCAGTTTGCATTTTCTTATAAGAGAAAGATCCAAACCTGAATGTTATAGTGTTAATAAACTAACCTTCATGAAATAAAGCAATTTTGCCTATAAGGACTCATTTGCCCCTAATTGTCATAAAGCATGTAAAAACTGCTTGTATGCGTTAAAATAATGGTTAATATGCAGTTTGCATTTTCTTATGAGAGAATGATCAAAACCTGAATGTTATAGTGAAAATAGACTTACCTTTGTAAAATAAAGCATTTTGCCTATAAGGACTCATTTGCACGCAAATGTCGCGAAGCATGTAAAAACTGCTTGTCTGCGTGAAAATGATAGTAAATATGCAGTTTGCATTTTCTTTTGAGAGAATGATCCAAACCTGAATGTTATAGTGTAAATAGACTTACCTTCATGACATAAAGCAATTTTGCCTATAAAGACTCATTTGCACCTAATTGTCGTAAAGCATGTAAAAACTGCTTGTATGCGTTAAAATAATGGTTAATATGCAGTTTGCATTTTCTTATGAGAAAAAGACCCAAACCTGAATGTTATAGTTTAAATAGACTTACCTTCATAAAATAAAGCAATTTTGCCTATAAGGACTCATTTGCCCCTAATTGTCATAAAGCATGTAAAAACTGCTTGTATGCGTTAAAATAATGGTTAATACGCAGTTTGCATTTTCTTATGAGAGAATGATCCAAACCTGAATAATATAGTGTAAATAGACTTACCTTCATGAAATAAAGCAATTTTGCCTATAAAGACTCATTTGCACCTAATTGTCGTAAAGCATGTAAAAACTGCTTGTCTGCGTTTAAATAATGGTCAATATGCAGTTTGCATTTTCTTATGAGAGACTGATCCAAACCTGAATGTTATAGTGTAAATAGACTTACCTTTGTAAAATAAAGCAATTTTGCCTATAAGGACTCATTTGCACGCAATTGTCGTGAAGCATGTAAAAACTGCTTTTCTGCGTTAAAATAATGGTTAATATGCAGTTTGCATTTTCTTATGAGAGAATGATCCAAACCTGAATAAAATTGTGTAAATAGACTTACCTTCATGAAATAAAGCAATTTTGCCTATAAGGACTCATTTGCCCCTAATTGTCATAAAGCATGTAAAAACTGCTTGTATGCGTTAAAATAATGGTTAATATGCAGTTTGCATTTTCTTATGAGAGAATGATCCAAACCTGAATGTTATAGTGAAAATAGACTTACCTTTGTAAAATAACGCAATTTTGCCTATAAGGACTCATTTGCCCCTAATTGTCATAAAGCATGTAAAAACTGCTTGTATGCGTTAAAATAATGGTTAATATGCAGTTTGCATTTTCTTATGAGAGAATGATCCAAACCTGAATGTTATAGTGTAAATAGACAAACCTTTTTTCAAAGTAAAGCAATTTTGCACGCAATTGTCTTGAAGCATGTAAAAACTGTGTGTCTGCGTGAAAATGATAGTAAATATATAGTTTGCATTTTCTTATGAGAGAATGATCCAAACCTGAATATTATAGTGTAAATAGACTTACCCTCATGAAATAAAACAATTTTGCCTATAAGGACTCATTTGCCCCTAATTGTCATAATGCATGTAAAAACTGCTTGTATGCGTTAAAATAATGGTTAATATGCAGTTTGCATTTTCTTATGAGAGAATGATCCAAACCTGAATGTTATAGTGTAAATAGACTTACCTTTGTAAAATAAAGCAATTTTGCCTATAAGGACTCATTTGCACGCAATTGTCGTGAAGCATGTAAAAACTGCTTGTCTGCGTGAAAATGATAGTAAATATGCAGTTTGCATTTTCTTATGAGAGAATGATCCAAACCTAAATGTTATAGTGTAGATAGACTTACCCTCATGAAATAAAGCAATTTTGCCTATAAAGACTCATTTGCACCTAATTGTCGTAAAGCATGTAAAAACTGCTTGTCTGCGATTAAATAATGGTTAATATGCAGTTTGCATTTTCTTATGAGAGAAAGATCCAAACCTGAATGTTATAGTGTATATGGACTTACCTTTGTAAAATAAAGCAATTTTGCCTTTAAGGACTTATTTCTACCTAATTGTCGTAAAACATGTGAAAACTGCTTGTCTGCGTGAAAATGATAGTTAATATGCAGTTTGTATTTTCTTATGAGAGAATGATACAAACCTGAATGTTATAGTGTAAATAGACTTACCTTCATGAAATAAAGCAATTTTGCCTATAAGGACTCATTTGCCCCTAATTGTCATAAAGCATGTAAAAACTGCTTGTATGCGTCAAAATAATGGTTAATATGCAGTTTGAATTTTCTTATGAGAGAATGATCCAAACCTGAATGTTATAGTGAAAATAGACTTACCTTTGTAAAATAACGCAATTTTGCCTATAAGGACTCATTTGCCCCTAATTGTCATAAAGCATGTAAAAACTGCTTGTATGCGTTAAAATAATGGTTAATATGCAGTTTGCATTTTCTTATGAGAGAATGATCCAAACCTGAATGTTATAGTGTAAATAGACTTACCTTTGTAAAGTAAAGCAATTTTGCACGCAATTCTCTTGAAGCATGTAAAAACTGCTTGTCTGCGTGAAAATGATAGTAAATATGCAGTTTGCTTTTTCTTATGAGAGAATGATCCAAACCTGAATATTATAGTGTAAATAGACTTACCCTCATGAAATAAAACAATTTTGCCTATAAAGACTCATTTGAACCTAATTGTCGTAAAGCATGTAAAAACTCCTTGTCTGCGTTTAAATAATGGTTAATATGCAGTTTGCAATTTCTTATGAGAGACTGATCCAAACCTGAATGTCATAGTATAAATAGACTTACCTTTGTAAAATAAAGCAATTTTGCCTATAAGGACTCATTTGCCCCTAATTGTCATAAAGCATGTAAAAACTGCTTGTATGCGTTAAAATAATAGTTAATATGCAGTTTGCATTTTCTTATGAGAGAATGATCCAAACCTGAATGTTATAGTGAAAATCGACTTACCTTTGTAAAATAACGCAATTTTGTCTTTAAGGACTCATTTGCACGCAATTGTCGTGAAGCATGTAAAAACTGCTTGTCTGCGTTAAAATAATTGTTAATATGCAGTTTGCATTTTCTTATGAGAGAATGATCCAAACATAAATGTTATAGTGCAGACTTACCCTCATGAAATAAAGCAATTTTGCCTATAAGGACTCATTTGCACCTATTTGTCATAAAGCTTGTAAAAACTGCTTGTATGCGTTAAAATAATAGTATATGCAGTTTGCATTTTCTTATGAGAGAATGATCCAAACCTGAATGTTATAGTGAAAATCGACTTACCTTTGTAAAATATCGCAATTTTGTCTATAAGGACTCATTTGCACGCAATTGTCGTGAAGCATGTAAAAACTGCTTGTCTGCGTTAAAATAATTGTTAATATGCAGTTTGCATTTTCTTATGAGAGAATGATCCAAACATAAATGTTATAGTGCAGACTTACCCTCATGAAATAAAGCAATTTTGCCTATAAGGACTCATTTGCACCTATTTGTCATAAAGCTTGTAAAAACTGCTTTTATGCGTTAAAATAATGGTTAATATGCAGTTTGCATTTTCTTATGAGAGAATGATCCAAACCTGAATGTTATGGTGTAAATAGACTTACCTTTGAAAAATAAAGCAATTTTGCCTATAAGGACTCATTTGCACCTAATTGTCGTGAAGCATGTAAAAACTGCTTGTCTGCGTGAAAATGATAGTAAATATGCAGTTTGCATTTTCTTATGAGAGAATGATCCAAACCTGAATGTTATAGTGTAAATAGACTAACCTTTGTAAAATAAATCAATTTTGCACGCAATTGTCTTGAAGCATGTAAAAACTGCTTGTCTGCGTGAAAATGATAGTAAATATGCAGTTTGCACTTTCTTATGAGAGAATGATCCAAACCTGAATGTTATAGTGTAAATAGACTTACCCTCATGAAATAAAGCAATTTTGCCTATAAAGACTCATTTTCACCTAATTGTCGTAAAGCATGTAAAAACTGCTTGTCTGCGTTTAAATAATGGTTAATATGCAGTTTGAATTTTCTTATGAGAGAATGATCAAAACCTGAATGTTATAGTGAAAATAGACTTACCTTTGTAAAATAAAGCAATTTTGCCTATAAGGACTCATTTGCACGCAATTGTTGTGAAGCATGTAAAAACTGCTTGTCTGCGTGAAAATGATAGTAAATATGCAGTTTGCATTTTCTTTTGAGAGAATGATCCAAACCTGAATAATATAGTGTAAATAGACTTACCTTTATGAAATAAAGCAATTTTGCCTATAAAGACTCATTTGCACCTAATTGTCGTAAAGCATGTAAAAACTGCTTGTCTGCGTTTAAATAATGGTTAATATGCAGTTTGCATTTTCTTATGAGAGAATGATCCAAACCTGAATGTTATAGTGTAAATAGTCTTACCCTCATGAAATAAAGCATTTTTGCCTATAAGGACTCATTTGCACCTAATTGTCATAAAGCTTGTAAAAACTGCTTGTATGCGTTAAAATAATAGTTAATATGCAGTTTGCATTTTTTTATGAGAGAATGATCCAAACCTGAATGTTATAGTGTAAATAGATTTACCTTCATGAATTAAAGCAATTTTGCCTATAAGGACTAATTTGCACCTAATTGTCGTAAAGCATGTAAAATCTCATTGTCTGCGTTAAAACAATAGGAAATGTGCAGTTTGCATTTTCTTATAAGAGAATGATCCAAACCTAAATATATAGTGTAAATAGACTTGCCTTTGTAAAATAAAGCAATTTTGCCTATAAGGACTCATTTGCACCTAATTGTCATAAAGCATGTAAAAACAGCTTGTATGCGTTAAAATAATAGTTAATATGCAGTTTGCATTTTCTTATGAGAGATTGATTCAAACC
This sequence comes from Xanthostigma xanthostigma, assembly GCA_963575645.1. Taxonomy (NCBI): domain Eukaryota; kingdom Metazoa; phylum Arthropoda; class Insecta; order Raphidioptera; family Raphidiidae; genus Xanthostigma; species Xanthostigma xanthostigma. The sequence continues at coordinate 31,618,430 of OY754470.1, read as the reverse complement.
TGAAAGTTATAGTGTAAGTAAACTAACCTTTGTGAAATAAAGCAATTTTGCCTATAAGGGCTCATTTGCACCTAATTGTCGTAAAGCATGTAAAAACTGCTTGTATGCGTTTAAATAATGGTTAATATGCAGTTTGCATTCTCTTATGAGAGAATGATCCAAACCTGAATGGTATAGTGTAAATAGACTTACCTTCATGAAATAAAGCAATTTTGCCTATAAGGACTCATTTGCCCCTAATTGTCATAAAGCATGTAAAAACTGCTTGTATGCGTTAAAAGAATAGTTAATATGCAGCTTGCATTTTCTTATGAGAGGATGATCCAAACCTGATTGTTATAGTGTAAATAGACTTACCTTCATGAAATAAAGCAATTTTGCCTATAAGGACTCATTTGACCCTAATTGTCATAAAGCATGTAAAAACTGCTTGTCTGCGTTAAAAGAATGGTTAATATGCAGTTTGCATTTTCTTATGAGAGAATGATCCAAACCTGAATGTTATAGTGTAAATAGACTTACCTTCATGAAATAAAGCAATTTTGCCTATAAAGACTCATTTGCACCTAATTGTCATAAAGCATGTAAAAACTGCTTGTATGCGTTAAAATGATAGTAAATATGCAGTTTGCATTTTCTTATGAGAGAATGATCCAAACCTGAATGTATAGTGTAAATAGACTTACCCTCATGAAATAAAGCAATTTTGCCTATAAGGACTAATTTGCACCTAATTGTCGTAAAGCATGTAAAAACTGATTGTCTGCGTTAAAATAATAGGAAATGTGCAGTTTGCATTTTCTTATAAGAGAATGATCCAAACCTGAATATATAGTGTAAATAGACTTGCCTTTGTAAAATAAAGCAATTTTGCCTATAAGGACTCATTTGCACCTAATTGTCATAAAGCATGTAAAAACAGTTTCTATGCGTTAAAATAATAGTTATTATGCAGTTTGCATTTTCTTATGAGAGATTGATCCAAACCTGAATGTTATAGTGTAAGTAAATTTACCTTTGTGAAATAAAGCAATTTTGCCTATAAGGACTCATTTGCACCTAATTGTCGTAAAGCATGTAAAAACTGCTTGTCTGCGTTTAAATAATGGTTAATATGCAGTTTGAATTTTCTTATGAGAGAATGATCCAAACCTGAATGTTATAGTGTAAATAGACTTACCTTCATGAAATATAGCAATTTTGTCTATAAGGACTCATTTGCCCCTAATTGTCATAAAGCATGTAAAAACTGCTTGTATGCGTTAAAATAATGGTTAATATGCAGTTTGCATTTTCTTATGAGAGAATGATCCAAACCTGAATGTTATAGTGTAAATAGACTAACCTTTGTAAAATAAAGCAATTTTGCCTATAAGGACTCATTTGCACGCAATTGTCGTGAAGCATGTAAAAACTGCTTGTCTGCGTGAAAATGATAGCAAATATGCAGTTTGCATTTTCTTATGAGAGAATGATCCAAACCTGAATGTTATAGTGTAAATAGACTTACCCTTATGAAATAAAGCAATTTTGCCTATAAAGACTAATTTGCACCTAATTGTCATAAAGCATGTAAAAACTGCTTGTATGCGTTAAAATGATAGTAAATATGCAGTTTGCATTTTCTTATGAGAGAATGATCCAAACCTGAAAGTTATAGTGTAAGTAAACTAACCTTTGTGAAATAAAGCAATTTTGCCTATAAGGGCTCATTTGCACCTAATTGTCGTAAAGCATGTAAAAACTGCTTGTATGCGATTAAATAATGGTTAATATGCAGTTTGCATTCTCTTATGAGAGAATGATCCAAACCTGAATGGTATAGTGTAAATAGACTTACCTTCATGAAATAAAGCAATTTTGCCTATAAGGACTCATTTGCCCCTAATTGTCATAAAGCATGTAAAAACTGCTTGTATGCGTTAAAAGAATAGTTAATATGCAGCTTGCATTTTCTTATGAGAGGATGATCCAAACCTGATTGTTATAGTCTAAATAGACTTACCTTCATGAAATAAAGCAATTTTGCCTATAAGGACTCATTTGACCCTAATTGTCATAAAGCATGTAAAAACTGCTTGTCTGCGTTAAAAGAATGGTTAATATGCAGTTTGCATTTTCTTATGAGAGAATGATCCAAACCTGAATGTTATAGTGTAAATAGACTTACCTTCATGAAATAAAGCAATTTTGCCTATAAAGACTCATTTGCACCTAATTGTCATAAAGCATGTAAAAACTGCTTGTATGCGTTAAAATGATAGTAAATATGCAGTTTGCATTTTCTTATGAGAGAATGATCCAAACCTGAATGTATAGTGTAAATAGACTTACCCTCATGAAATAAAGCAATTTTGCCTATAAGGACTAATTTGCACCTAATTGTCGTAAAGCATGTAAAAACTGATTGTCTGCGTTAAAATAATAGGAAATGTGCAGTTTGCATTTTCTTATAAGAGAATGATCCAAACCTGAATATATAGTGTAAATAGACTTGCCTTTGTAAAATAAAGCAATTTTGCCTATAAGGACTCATTTGCACCTAATTGTCATAAAGCATGTAAAAACAGTTTCTATGCGTTAAAATAATAGTTATTATGCAGTTTGCATTTTCTTATGAGAGATTGATCCAAACCTGAATGTTATAGTGTAAGTAAATTTACCTTTGTGAAATAAAGCAATTTTGCCTATAAGGACTCATTTGCACCTAATTGTCGTAAAGCATGTAAAAACTGCTTGTCTGCGTTTAAATAATGGTTAATATGCAGTTTGAATTTTCTTATGAGAGAATGATCCAAACCTGAATGTTATAGTGTAAATAGACTTACCTTCATGAAATATAGCAATTTTGTCTATAAGGACTCATTTGCCCCTAATTGTCATAAAGCATGTAAAAACTGCTTGTATGCGTTAAAATAATGGTTAATATGCAGTTTGCATTTTCTTATGAGAGAATGATCCAAACCTGAATGTTATAGTGTAAATAGACTAACCTTTGTAAAATAAAGCAATTTTGCCTATAAGGACTCATTTGCACGCAATTGTCGTGAAGCATGTAAAAACTGCTTGTCTGCGTGAAAATGATAGCAAATATGCAGTTTGCATTTTCTTATGAGAGAATGATCCAAACCTGAATGTTATAGTGTAAATAGACTTACCCTTATGAAATAAAGCAATTTTGCCTATAAAGACTAATTTGCACCTAATTGTCATAAAGCATGTAAAAACTGCTTGTATGCGTTAAAATGATAGTAAATATGCAGTTTGCATTTTCTTATGAGAGAATGATCCAAACCTGAAAGTTATAGTGTAAGTAAACTAACCTTTGTGAAATAAAGCAATTTTGCCTATAAGGGCTCATTTGCACCTAATTGTCGTAAAGCATGTAAAAACTGCTTGTATGCGATTAAATAATGGTTAATATGCAGTTTGCATTCTCTTATGAGAGAATGATCCAAACCTGAATGGTATAGTGTAAATAGACTTACCTTCATGAAATAAAGCAATTTTGCCTATAAGGACTCATTTGCCCCTAATTGTCATAAAGCATGTAAAAACTGCTTGTATGCGTTAAAAGAATAGTTAATATGCAGCTTGCATTTTCTTATGAGAGGATGATCCAAACCTGATTGTTATAGTCTAAATAGACTTACCTTCATGAAATAAAGCAATTTTGCCTATAAGGACTCATTTGACCCTAATTGTCATAAAGCATGTAAAAACTGCTTGTCTGCGTTAAAAGAATGGTTAATATGCAGTTTGCATTTTCTTATGAGAGAATGATCCAAACCTGAATGTTATAGTGTAAATAGACTTACCTTCATGAAATAAAGCAATTTTGCCTATAAGGACTCATTTGCACGCAATTGTCGTGAAGCATGTAAAAACTGCTTGTCTGCGTGAAAATGATAGCAAATATGCAGTTTGCATTTTCTTATGAGAGAATGATCCAAACCTGAATGTTATAGTGTAAATAGACTTACCCTTATGAAATAAAGCAATTTTGCCTATAAAGACTCATTTGCACCTAATTGTCGTAAAGCATGTAAAAACTGCTTGTCTGCGTTTAAATAATGGTTAATATGCAGTTTGCATTTTCTTATGAGAGAATGATCCAAACCTGAATGTTATAGTGTAAAATAGACTTACCTTGATGAAATAAAGCAATTTTGCCTATAAAGACTAATTTGCACCTAATTGTCATAAAGCATGTAAAAACTGCTTGTATGCGTTAAAATGATAGTAAATATGCAGTTTGCATTTTCTTATGAGAGAATGATCCAAACCTGAATGTTATAGTGTAAATAGTCTTACCCTCATGAAATAAAGCATTTTTGCCTATAAGGACTCATTTGCACCTAATTGTCATAAAGCTTGTAAAAACTGCTTGTATGCGTTAAAATAATAGTTAATATGCAGTTTGCATTTTTTTATGAGAGAATGATCCAAACCTGAATGTTATAGTGTAAATAGATTTACCTTCATGAATTAAAGCAATTTTGCCTATAAGGACTAATTTGCACTTAATTGTCGTAAAGCATGTAAAAACTCATTGTCTGCGTTAAAACAATAGGAAATGTGCAGTTTGCATTTTCTTATAAGAGAATGATCCAAACCTAAATATATAGTGTAAATAGACTTGCCTTTGTAAAATAAAGCAATTTTGCCTATAAGGACTCATTTGCACCTAATTGTCATAAAGCATGTAAAAACAGCTTGTATGCGTTAAAATAATAGTTAATATGCAGTTTGCATTTTCTTATGAGAGATTGATCCAAACCTGAAAGTTATAGTGTAAGTAAACTAACCTTTGTGAAATAAAGCAATTTTGCCTATAAGGGCTCATTTGCACCTAATTGTCGTAAAGCATGTAAAAACTGCTTGTATGCGTTTAAATAATGGTTAATATGCAGTTTGCATTCTCTTATGAGAGAATGATCCAAACCTGAATGGTATAGTGTAAATAGACTTACCTTCATGAAATAAAGCAATTTTGCCTATAAGGACTCATTTGCCCCTAATTGTCATAAAGCATGTAAAAACTGCTTGTATGCGTTAAAAGAATAGTTAATATGCAGCTTGCATTTTCTTATGAGAGGATGATCCAAACCTGATTGTTATAGTGTAAATAGACCTACCTTCATGAAATAAAGCAATTTTGCCTATAAGGACTCATTTGACCCTAATTGTCATAAAGCATGTAAAAACTGCTTGTCTGCGTTAAAAGAATGGTTAATATGCTGTTTGCATTTTCTTATGAGAGAATGATCCAAACCTGAATGTTATAGTGTAAATAGACTTACCTTCATGAAATAAAGCAATTTTGCCTATAAAGACTCATTTGCACCTAATTGTCATAAAGCATGTAAAAACTGCTTGTATGCGTTAAAATGATAGTAAATATGCAGTTTGCATTTTCTTATGAGAGAATGATCCAAACCTGAATGTATAGTGTAAATAGACTTACCCTCATGAAATAAAGCAATTTTGCCTATAAGGACTAATTTGCACCTAATTGTCGTAAAGCATGTAAAAACTGATTGTCTGCGTTAAAATAATAGGAAATGTGCAGTTTGCATTTTCTTATAAGAGAATGATCCAAACCTGAATATATAGTGTAAATAGACTTGCCTTTGTAAAATAAAGCAATTTTGCCTATAAGGACTCATTTGCACCTAATTGTCATAAAGCATGTAAAAACAGTTTCTATGCGTTAAAATAATAGTTATTATGCAGTTTGCATTTTCTTATGAGAGATTGATCCAAACCTGAATGTTATAGTGTAAGTAAATTTACCTTTGTGAAATAAAGCAATTTTGCCTATAAGGACTCATTTGCACCTAATTGTCGTAAAGCATGTAAAAACTGCTTGTCTGCGTTTAAATAATGGTTAATATGCAGTTTGAATTTTCTTATGAGAGAATGATCCAAACCTGAATGTTATAGTGTAAATAGACTTACCTTCATGAAATATAGCAATTTTGCCTATAATGACTCATTTGCACCTAATTGTCATAAAGCATGTAAAAATTGCTTGTAAGCGTTAAAATAATAGGAAAAATAAACAGTTTGCATTTTCTTATAAGAGAATGATCAAAACCTGAATGTTATAGTGTAAGAAAACTTACCTTTGTAAAATAAAGCAATTTTGCCTATAAGGACTCATTTGCACCTAATTGTCATAAAGCATGTAAAAACTGCTTGTCTGCGTTATAATAATGGTTAATATGCAGTTGCATTTTCTTATGAGAGAATGATCCAAACCTGAATGTTATAGTGTATATAGACTTACCCTCATGAAATAAAGCAATTTTGCCTATAAGGACTAATTTGCACCTAATTGTCATAAAGCATGTAAAAACTGCTTGTATGCGTTAAAATAATAGTTAATATGCAGTTTGCATTTTCTTATGAGAGAATGATCCAAACCTGAATGTTATAGTGTAAATAGACTGACCTTCATGAATTAAAGCAATTTTGCCTATAAGGACTCATTTGCTCCTAATTGTCATAAAGCATGTAAAAACTGCTTGTCTGCGTTAAAATAATGGTTAATATGCAGTTTGCATTTTCTTATGAGAGAATAATCCAAACATGAATGTTATAGTGAAAGTAGACTAACCTTTGTGAAATAAAACAATTTTGCCATTAAGGACTCATTTGCACCTAATTGTCGTGAAGCATGTAAAAACTGCTTGTCTGCGTTAAAATGATAGTAAATGTGCAGTTTGCATTTTCTTATGAGAGAATGATTCAAACCTGAATGTTATAGTGTATATAGACTTACCTTCATGAAATAAAGCAATTTTGCCTATAAGGACTCATTTGCACCTAATTGTCGTAAAGCATGTAAAAACTGCTTGTCTGCGTTAAAATAATGGTTAATATGCAGTTTGCATTTTCTTATGAGAGAATGATCCAAACCTGAATGTTATAGTGTAAATAGACTTACCCTCATAAAATAAAGCAATTTAGCCTATAATGACTCATTTGCACCTAATTGTCATAAAGCATGTAAAAATTGCTTGTAAGCGTTAAAATAATAGTAAATAAACAGTTTGCATTTTCTTATGAGAGAATGATCAAAACCTGAATGTTATAGTGTAAGAAAACTTACCTTTGTAAAATAAAGCAATTTTGCCTATAAGTACTCATTTGCACCTAATTGTCATAAAGCATGTAAAAACTGCTTGTCTGCGTTATAATAATGGTTAATATGCAGTTGCATTTTCTTATGAGAGAATGATCCAAACCTGAATGTTATAGTGTAAATAGACTTACCTTCATGAAATTAAGCAATTTTGCCTATAAGGACTCATTTGCCCCTAATTGTCATAAAGCATGTAAAAACTGCTTGTATGCGTTAAAATAATGGTTAATATGCAGTTTGCATTTTCTTATGAAAAAATGATCCAAACTTGAATGTTATAGTGAAAGTAGACTTACCTTTGTGAAATAAAACAATTTTGCCATTAAGGACTCATTTGCCCCTAATTGTCATAAAGCATGTAAAAACTGCTTGTATGCGCTAAAATAATGGTTAATATGCAGTTTGCATTTTCTTTTGAAAGAATGATCCAAACTTGAATGTTATAGTGAAAGTAGACTTACCTTTGTGAAATAAAACAATTTTGCCATTAAGGACTCATTTGCACCTAATTGTCGTAAAACATGTAAAAACTGCTTGTCTGCGTTATAATAATGGTTAATATGCAGTTTGCATTTTCTTATGAGAGAATGATCCAAACCTGAATGTTATAGTGTAAATAGACTTACCCTCATAAAATAAAGCAATTTTGCCTATAAGGACTAATTTGCACCTAATTGTCATAAAGCATGTAAAAACTGCTTGTCTGCGTTAAAATAATGGTTAATATGCAGATTGCATTTTCTTATGAGAGAATGATCCAAACCTGAATGTTATAGTGTAAGTAGACTAACCTTCATGAAATAAAGCAATTTTGCCTATAAGGACTAATTTGCACCTAATTGTCGTAAAGCATGTAAAAACTGCTTGTCTGCGTTAAAATGATAGTAAATGTGCAGTTTGCATTTTCTTATGAGAGAATGATCCAAACCTGAATGTTATAGTGTAAATAGACTGACCTTTATGAATAAAAGCAATTTTGCCTATAAGGACTCATTTGCTCCTAATTGTCATAAAGCATGTAAAAACTGCTTGTCTGCGTTAAAATAATGGTTAATATGCAGTTTGCATTTTCTTATGAGAGAATAATCCAAACCTGAATGTTATAGTAAAAGTGGACTTACCTTTGTGAAATAAAACAATTTTTCCTTTAAGGACTTATTTGCACCTAATTGTCGTAAAACATTTAAAAACTGCTTGTCTGCGTGAAAATGATAGTAAATATGCAGTTTGCATTTTCATATGAGAGAATGATTCAAACCTGAATGTTATAGTGTATATAGACTTACCCTCATGAAATAAAGCAATTTTGCCTATAAGGACTCATTTGCACCTAATTGTCGTAAAGCATGTAAAAACTGCTTGTCTGCGTTAAAATAATGGTTAATATGCAGTTTGCATTTTCTTATGAGAGAATGATCCAAACCTGAATGTTATAGTGTAAGTAGACTTACCTTCATTTAATAAAGCAATTTTGCCTATAAGGACTAATTTGCACCTAATTGTCGTAAAGCATGTAAAAACTGCTTGTCTGCGTTAAAATGATAGTAAATGTGCAGTTTGCATTTTCTTATGAGAGAATGATCCAAACCTGAATGGTATAGTGTAAATAGACTGACCTTCATGAATTAAAGCAATTTTGCCTATAAGGACTCATTTGCTCCTAATTGTCATAAAGCATGTAAAAACTGCTTGTCTGCGTTAAAATAATGGTTAATATGCAGTTTGCATTTTCTTATGAGACAATAATCCAAACCTGAATGTTATAGTGAAAGTAGACTTACCTTTGTGAAATAAAACAATTTTGCCTTTAAGGACTTATTTGCACCTTATTGTCGTAAAACATTTAAAAACTGCTTGTCTGCGTGAAAATGATAGTAAATATGCAGTTTGCATTTTCTGATGAGAGAATGATCCAAACCTGAATGTTATAGTGTAAATAGACTTACCCTCATAAAATAAAGCAATTTTGCCTATAACGACTCATTTGCACCTAATTGTCATAAAGCATGTAAAAATTGCTTGTAAGCGTTATAATAATGGTTAATATGCAGTTGCATTTTCTTATGAGAGAATGATCCAAACCTGAATGTTATAGTGTAAATAGACTTACCTTAATGAAATTAAGCAATTTTGCCTATAAGGACTCATTTGCCCCTAATTGTCATAATGCATGTAAAAACTGCTTGTATGCGTTAAAATAATGGTTAATATGCAGTTTGCATTTTCTTATGAGAGAATAATCCAAACCTGAATGTTATAGTGAAAGTAGACTTACCTTTGTGAAATAAAACAATTTTGCCTTTAAGGACTTATTTGCACCTAATTGTCGTAAAACATTTAAAAACTGCTTGTCTGCGTGAAAATGATAGTAAATATGCAGTTTGCATTTTCTTATGAAAGAATGATCCAAACTTGAATGTTATAGCGAAAGTAGACTTACCTTTGTGAAATAAAACAATTTTGCCATTAAGGACTCATTTGCACCTAATTGTCGTGAAGCATGTAAAAACTGCTTGTCTGCGTTAAAATGATAGTAAATGTGCAGTTTGCATTTTCTCATGAGAGAATGATTCAAACCTGAATGTTATAGTGTATATAGACTTACCCTCATGAAATAAAGTAATTTTGCCTATAAGGACTTATTTGCACCTAATTGTCATAAAGCATGTAAAACTGCTTGTATGCGTTAAAATAATAGTTAATATGCAGTTTGCATTTTCTTATGAGAGAATGCTCCAAACCTGAATGTTATAGTGTAAATAGACTTACCTTCATGAAATTAAGCAATTTTGCCTATAAGGACTTATTTGCACCTAATTGTCGTAAAACATGTAAAAACTGCTTGTCTGCGTGAAAATGATAGTAAATATGCAGTTTGCATTTTCTGATGAGAGAATGATCCAAACCTGAATGTTATAGTGTAAATAGACTTACCCTCATAAAATAAAGCAATTTTGCCTATAATGACTCATTTGCACCTAATTGTCATAAAGCATGTAAAAATTGCTTGTAAGCGTTAAAATAATAGGAAAAATAAACAGTTTGCATTTTCTTATGAGAGAATGATCAAAACCTGAATGTTATAGTGTAAGAAAACTTACCTTTGTAAAATAAAGCAATTTTGCCTATAAGGACTCATTTGCACCTAATTGTCATAAAGCATGTAAAAACTGCTTGTCTGCGTTATAATAATGGTTAATATGCAGTTGCATTTTCTTATGAGAGAATGATCCAAACCTGAATGTTATAGTGTAAATAGACTTACCTTTATGAAATTAAGCAATTTTGCCTATAAGGACTCATTTGCCCCTAATTGTCATAAAGCATGTAAAAACTGCTTGTATGCGTTAAAATAATGGTTAATATGCAGTTTGCATTTTCTTATGAGAGAATAATCCAAACCTGAATGTTATAGTGAAAGTAGACTTACCTTTGTGAAATAAAACAATTTTGCCTTTAAGGACTTATTTGCACCTAATTGTCGTAAAACATTTAAAAACTGCTTGTCTGCGTGAAAATGATAGTAAATATGCAGTTTGCATTTTCTTATGAAAGAATGATCCAAACTTGAATTGTATAGTGAAAGTAGACTTACCTTTGTGAAATAAAACAATTTTGCCATTAAGGACTCATTTGCACCTAATTGTCGTAAAACATGTAAAAACTGCTTGTCTGCGTTATAATAATGGTTAATATGCAGTTGCATTTTCTTATGAGAGAATGCTCCAAACCTGAATGTTATAGTGTAAATAGACTTACCTTCATGAAATTAAGCAATTTTGCCTATAAGGACTCATTTGCCCCTAATTGTCATAAAGCATGTAAAAACTGCTTGTATGCGTTAAAATAATGGTTAATATGCAGTTGCATTTTCTTATGAGAGAATGATCCAAACCTGAATGTTATAGTGTAAATAGACTTACCTTAATGAAATTAAGCAATTTTGCCTATAAGGACTTATTTGCACCTAATTGTCGTAAAACATGTAAAAACTGCTTGTCTGCGTGAAAATGATAGTAAATATGCAGTTTGCATTTTCTGATGAGAGAATGATCCAAACCTGAATGTTATAGTGTAAATAGACTTACCCTCATAAAATAAAGCAATTTTGCCTATAATGACTCATTTGCACCTAATTGTCATAAAGCATGTAAAAATTGCTTGTAAGCGTTAAAATAATAGGAAAAATAAACAGTTTGCATTTTCTTATAAGAGAATGATCAAAACCTGAATGTTATAGTGTAAGAAAACTTACCTTTGTAAAATAAAGCAATTTTGCCTATAAGGACTCATTTGCACCTAATTGTCATAAAGCATGTAAAAACTGCTTGTCTGCGTTATAATAATGGTTAATATGCAGTTGCATTTTCTTATGAGAGAATGATCCAAACCTGAATGTTATAGTGTATATAGACTTACCCTCATGAAATAAAGCAATTTTGCCTATAAGGACTAATTTGCACCTAATTGTCATAAAGCATGTAAAAACTGCTTGTATGCGTTAAAATAATAGTTAATATGCAGTTTGCATTTTCTTATGAGAGAATGATCCAAACCTGAATGTTATAGTGTAAATAGACTGACCTTCATGAATTAAAGCAATTTTGCCTATAAGGACTCATTTGCTCCTAATTGTCATAAAGCATGTAAAAACTGCTTGTCTGCGTTAAAATAATGGTTAATATGCAGTTTGCATTTTCTTATGAGAGAATAATCCAAACATGAATGTTATAGTGAAAGTAGACTAACCTTTGTGAAATAAAACAATTTTGCCATTAAGGACTCATTTGCACCTAATTGTCGTGAAGCATGTAAAAACTGCTTGTCTGCGTTAAAATGATAGTAAATGTGCAGTTTGCATTTTCTTATGAGAGAATGATTCAAACCTGAATGTTATAGTGTATATAGACTTACCTTCATGAAATAAAGCAATTTTGCCTATAAGGACTCATTTGCACCTAATTGTCGTAAAGCATGTAAAAACTGCTTGTCTGCGTTAAAATAATGGTTAATATGCAGTTTGCATTTTCTTATGAGAGAATGATCCAAACCTGAATGTTATAGTGTAAATAGACTTACCCTCATAAAATAAAGCAATTTAGCCTATAATGACTCATTTGCACCTAATTGTCATAAAGCATGTAAAAATTGCTTGTAAGCGTTAAAATAATAGTAAATAAACAGTTTGCATTTTCTTATGAGAGAATGATCAAAACCTGAATGTTATAGTGTAAGAAAACTTACCTTTGTAAAATAAAGCAATTTTGCCTATAAGTACTCATTTGCACCTAATTGTCATAAAGCATGTAAAAACTGCTTGTCTGCGTTATAATAATGGTTAATATGCAGTTGCATTTTCTTATGAGAGAATGATCCAAACCTGAATGTTATAGTGTAAATAGACTTACCTTCATGAAATTAAGCAATTTTGCCTATAAGGACTCATTTGCCCCTAATTGTCATAAAGCATGTAAAAACTGCTTGTATGCGTTAAAATAATGGTTAATATGCAGTTTGCATTTTCTTATGAAAAAATGATCCAAACTTGAATGTTATAGTGAAAGTAGACTTACCTTTGTGAAATAAAACAATTTTGCCATTAAGGACTCATTTGCCCCTAATTGTCATAAAGCATGTAAAAACTGCTTGTATGCGCTAAAATAATGGTTAATATGCAGTTTGCATTTTCTTTTGAAAGAATGATCCAAACTTGAATGTTATAGTGAAAGTAGACTTACCTTTGTGAAATAAAACAATTTTGCCATTAAGGACTCATTTGCACCTAATTGTCGTAAAACATGTAAAAACTGCTTGTCTGCGTGAAAATGATAGTAAATATGCAGTTTGCATTTTCATATGAGAGAATGATTCAAACCTGAATGTTATAGTGTATATAGACTTACCCTCATGAAATAAAGCAATTTTGCCTATAAGGACTCATTTGCACCTAATTGTCGTAAAGCATGTAAAAACTGCTTGTCTGCGTTAAAATAATGGTTAATATGCAGTTTGCATTTTCTTATGAGAGAATGATCCAAACCTGAATGTTATAGTGTAAGTAGACTTACCTTCATTTAATAAAGCAATTTTGCCTATAAGGACTAATTTGCACCTAATTGTCGTAAAGCATGTAAAAACTGCTTGTCTGCGTTAAAATGATAGTAAATGTGCAGTTTGCATTTTCTTATGAGAGAATGATCCATACCTGAATGTTATAGTGTAAATAGACTGACCTTTATGAATTAAAGCAATTTTGCCTATAAGGACTCATTTGCTCCTAATTGTCATAAAGCATGTAAAAACTGCTTGTCTGCGTTAAAATAATGGTTAATATGCAGTTTGCATTTTCTTATGAGAGAATAATCCAAACCTGAATGTTATAGTAAAAGTGGACTTACCTTTGTGAAATAAAACAATTTTTCCTTTAAGGACTTATTTGCACCTAATTGTCGTAAAACATTTAAAAACTGCTTGTCTGCGTGAAAATGATAGTAAATATGCAGTTTGCATTTTCATATGAGAGAATGATTCAAACCTGAATGTTATAGTGTATATAGACTTACCCTCATGAAATAAAGCAATTTTGCCTATAAGGACTCATTTGCACCTAATTGTCGTAAAGCATGTAAAAACTGCTTGTCTGCGTTAAAATAATGGTTAATATGCAGTTTGCATTTTCTTATGAGAGAATGATCCAAACCTGAATGTTATAGTGTAAGTAGACTTACCTTCATTTAATAAAGCAATTTTGCCTATAAGGACTAATTTGCACCTAATTGTCGTAAAGCATGTAAAAACTGCTTGTCTGCGTTAAAATGATAGTAAATGTGCAGTTTGCATTTTCTTATGAGAGAATGATCCAAACCTGAATGGTATAGTGTAAATAGACTGACCTTCATGAATTAAAGCAATTTTGCCTATAAGGACTCATTTGCTCCTAATTGTCATAAAGCATGTAAAAACTGCTTGTCTGCGTTAAAATAATGGTTAATATGCAGTTTGCATTTTCTTATGAGACAATAATCCAAACCTGAATGTTATAGTGAAAGTAGACTTACCTTTGTGAAATAAAACAATTTTGCCTTTAAGGACTTATTTGCACCTTATTGTCGTAAAACATTTAAAAACTGCTTGTCTGCGTGAAAATGATAGTAAATATGCAGTTTGCATTTTCTGATGAGAGAATGATCCAAACCTGAATGTTATAGTGTAAATAGACTTACCCTCATAAAATAAAGCAATTTTGCCTATAACGACTCATTTGCACCTAATTGTCATAAAGCATGTAAAAATTGCTTGTAAGCGTTAAAATAATAGTAAATAAGCAGTTTGCATTTTCTTATGAGAGAATGATCCAAACCTGAATGTTATAGTGTAAGAAAACTTACCTTTGTAAAATAAAGCAATTTTGCCTATAAGGACTCATTTGCACCGAATTGTCGTAAAGCATGTAAAAACTGCTTGTCTGCGTTATAATAATGGTTAATATGCAGTTGCATTTTCTTATGAGAGAATGATCCAAACCTGAATGTTATAGTGTAAATAGACTTACCTTAATGAAATTAAGCAATTTTGCCTATAAGGACTCATTTGCCCCTAATTGTCATAATGCATGTAAAAACTGCTTGTATGCGTTAAAATAATGGTTAATATGCAGTTTGCATTTTCTTATGAGAGAATAATCCAAACCTGAATGTTATAGTGAAAGTAGACTTACCTTTGTGAAATAAAACAATTTTGCCTTTAAGGACTTATTTGCACCTAATTGTCGTAAAACATTTAAAAACTGCTTGTCTGCGTGAAAATGATAGTAAATATGCAGTTTGCATTTTCTTATGAAAGAATGATCCAAACTTGAATGTTATAGCGAAAGTAGACTTACCTTTGTGAAATAAAACAATTTTGCCATTAAGGACTCATTTGCACCTAATTGTCGTGAAGCATGTAAAAACTGCTTGTCTGCGTTAAAATGATAGTAAATGTGCAGTTTGCATTTTCTCATGAGAGAATGATTCAAACCTGAATGTTATAGTGTATATAGACTTACCCTCATGAAATAAAGCAATTTTGCCTATAAGGACTTATTTGCACCTAATTGTCATAAAGCATGTAAAACTGCTTGTATGCGTTAAAATAATAGTTAATATGCAGTTTGCATTTTCTTATGAGAGAATGATCCAAACCTGAATGTTATAGTGTAAGTAAACTTACCTTTGTGAAATAAAGCAATTTTGCTTATAAGGACTCATTTGCACCTAATTGTCGTAAAGCATGTAAAAACTGCTTGTCTGCGTTAAAATAATGGTTAATATGCAGTTTGCATTTTCTTATGAGAGAATGATCCAAACCTGAATGTTATAGTGTAAGAAAACTTAACTTTGTAAAATAAAGCAATTTTGCCTATAAGGACTCATTTGCACCGAATTGTCGTAAAGCATGTAAAAACTGCTTGTCTGCGTTATAATAATGGTTAATATGCAGTTGCATTTTCTTATGAGAGAATGATCCAAACCTGAATGTGATAGTGTAAATAGACTTACCTTAATGAAATTAAGCAATTTTGCCTATAAGGACTTATTTGCCCCTAATTGTCATAAAGCATGTAAAAATTGCTTGTAAGCGTTAAAATAATAGTAAATAAACAGTTTGCATTTTCTTATGAGAGAATGATCAAAACCTGAATGTTATAGTGTAAGAAAACTTACCTTTGTAAAATAAAGCAATTTTGCCTATAAGGACTCATTTGCACCTAATTGTCATAAAGCATGTAAAAACTGCTTGTCTGCGTTATAATAATGGTTAATATGCAGTTGCATTTTCTTATGAGAGAATGATCCAAACCTGAATGTTATAGTGTAAATAGACTTACCTTTATGAAATTAAGCAATTTTGCCTATAAGGACTCATTTGCCCCTAATTGTCATAAAGCATGTAAAAACTGCTTGTATGCGTTAAAATAATGGTTAATATGCAGTTTGCATTTTCTTATGAGAGAATAATCCAAACCTGAATGTTATAGTGAAAGTAGACTTACCTTTGTGAAATAAAACAATTTTGCCTTTAAGGACTTATTTGCACCTAATTGTCGTAAAACATTTAAAAACTGCTTGTCTGCGTGAAAATGATAGTAAATATGCAGTTTGCATTTTCTTATGAAAGAATGATCCAAACTTGAATTGTATAGTGAAAGTAGACTTACCTTTGTGAAATAAAACAATTTTGCCATTAAGGACTCATTTGCACCTAATTGTCGTAAAACATGTAAAAACTGCTTGTCTGCGTTATAATAATGGTTAATATGCAGTTGCATTTTCTTATGAGAGAATGCTCCAAACCTGAATGTTATAGTGTAAATAGACTTACCTTCATGAAATTAAGCAATTTTGCCTATAAGGACTCATTTGCCCCTAATTGTCATAAAGCATGTAAAAACTGCTTGTATGCGTTAAAATAATGGTTAATATGCAGTTGCATTTTCTTATGAGAGAATGATCCAAACCTGAATGTTATAGTGTAAATAGACTTACCTTAATGAAATTAAGCAATTTTGCCTATAAGGACTTATTTGCACCTAATTGTCGTAAAACATGTAAAAACTGCTTGTCTGCGTGAAAATGATAGTAAATATGCAGTTTGCATTTTCTGATGAGAGAATGATCCAAACCTGAATGTTATAGTGTAAATAGACTTACCCTCATAAAATAAAGCAATTTTGCCTATAATGACTCATTTGCACCTAATTGTCATAAAGCATGTAAAAATTGCTTGTAAGCGTTAAAATAATAGGAAAAATAAACAGTTTGCATTTTCTTATAAGAGAATGATCAAAACCTGAATGTTATAGTGTAAGAAAACTTACCTTTGTAAAATAAAGCAATTTTGCCTATAAGGACTCATTTGCACCTAATTGTCATAAAGCATGTAAAAACTGCTTGTCTGCGTTATAATAATGGTTAATATGCAGTTGCATTTTCTTATGAGAGAATGATCCAAACCTGAATGTTATAGTGTATATAGACTTACCCTCATGAAATAAAGCAATTTTGCCTATAAGGACTAATTTGCACCTAATTGTCATAAAGCATGTAAAAACTGCTTGTATGCGTTAAAATAATAGTTAATATGCAGTTTGCATTTTCTTATGAGAGAATGATCCAAACCTGAATGTTATAGTGTAAATAGACTGACCTTCATGAATTAAAGCAATTTTGCCTATAAGGACTCATTTGCTCCTAATTGTCATAAAGCATGTAAAAACTGCTTGTCTGCGTTAAAATAATGGTTAATATGCAGTTTGCATTTTCTTATGAGAGAATAATCCAAACATGAATGTTATAGTGAAAGTAGACTAACCTTTGTGAAATAAAACAATTTTGCCATTAAGGACTCATTTGCACCTAATTGTCGTGAAGCATGTAAAAACTGCTTGTCTGCGTTAAAATGATAGTAAATGTGCAGTTTGCATTTTCTTATGAGAGAATGATTCAAACCTGAATGTTATAGTGTATATAGACTTACCTTCATGAAATAAAGCAATTTTGCCTATAAGGACTCATTTGCACCTAATTGTCGTAAAGCATGTAAAAACTGCTTGTCTGCGTTAAAATAATGGTTAATATGCAGTTTGCATTTTCTTATGAGAGAATGATCCAAACCTGAATGTTATAGTGTAAATAGACTTACCCTCATAAAATAAAGCAATTTAGCCTATAATGACTCATTTGCACCTAATTGTCATAAAGCATGTAAAAATTGCTTGTAAGCGTTAAAATAATAGTAAATAAACAGTTTGCATTTTCTTATGAGAGAATGATCAAAACCTGAATGTTATAGTGTAAGAAAACTTACCTTTGTAAAATAAAGCAATTTTGCCTATAAGTACTCATTTGCACCTAATTGTCATAAAGCATGTAAAAACTGCTTGTCTGCGTTATAATAATGGTTAATATGCAGTTGCATTTTCTTATGAGAGAATGATCCAAACTTGAATGTTATAGTGAAAGTAGACTTACCTTTGTGAAATAAAACAATTTTGCCATTAAGGACTCATTTGCACCTAATTGTCGTAAAACATGTAAAAACTGCTTGTCTGCGTTATAATAATGGTTAATATGCAGTTTGCATTTTCTTATGAGAGAATGATCCAAACCTGAATGTTATAGTGTAAATAGACTTACCCTCATAAAATAAAGCAATTTTGCCTATAAGGACTAATTTGCACCTAATTGTCGTAAAGCATGTAAAAACTGCTTGTCTGCGTTAAAATGATAGTAAATGTGCAGTTTGCATTTTCTTATGAGAGAATGATCCAAACCTGAATGTTATAGTGTAAATAGACTGACCTTTATGAATTAAAGCAATTTTGCCTATAAGGACTCATTTGCTCCTAATTGTCATAAAGCATGTAAAAACTGCTTGTCTGCGTTAAAATAATGGTTAATATGCAGTTTGCATTTTCTTATGAGAGAATAATCCAAACCTGAATGTTATAGTAAAAGTGGACTTACCTTTGTGAAATAAAACAATTTTTCCTTTAAGGACTTATTTGCACCTAATTGTCGTAAAACATTTAAAAACTGCTTGTCTGCGTGAAAATGATAGTAAATATGCAGTTTGCATTTTCATATGAGAGAATGATTCAAACCTGAATGTTATAGTGTATATAGACTTACCCTCATGAAATAAAGCAATTTTGCCTATAAGGACTCATTTGCACCTAATTGTCGTAAAGCATGTAAAAACTGCTTGTCTGCGTTAAAATAATGGTTAATATGCAGTTTGCATTTTCTTATGAGAGAATGATCCAAACCTGAATGTTATAGTGTAAGTAGACTTACCTTCATTTAATAAAGCAATTTTGCCTATAAGGACTAATTTGCACCTAATTGTCGTAAAGCATGTAAAAACTGCTTGTCTGCGTTAAAATGATAGTAAATGTGCAGTTTGCATTTTCTTATGAGAGAATGATCCAAACCTGAATGGTATAGTGTAAATAGACTGACCTTCATGAATTAAAGCAATTTTGCCTATAAGGACTCATTTGCTCCTAATTGTCATAAAGCATGTAAAAACTGCTTGTCTGCGTTAAAATAATGGTTAATATGCAGTTTGCATTTTCTTATGAGACAATAATCCAAACCTGAATGTTATAGTGTAAGTAGACTTACCTTTGTAAAATAAAACAATTTTGCCTTTAAGGACTTATTTGCACCTTATTGTCGTAAAACATTTAAAAACTGCTTGTCTGCGTGAAAATGATAGTAAATATGCAGTTTGCATTTTCTGATGAGAGAATGATCCAAACCTGAATGTTATAGTGTAAATAGACTTACCCTCATAAAATAAAGCAATTTTGCCTATAACGACTCATTTGCACCTAATTGTCATAAAGCATGTAAAAATTGCTTGTAAGCGTTAAAATAATAGTAAATAAGCAGTTTGCATTTTCTTATGAGAGAATGATCCAAACCTGAATGTTATAGTGTAAGAAAACTTACCTTTGTAAAATAAAGCAATTTTGCCTATAAGGACTCATTTGCACCTAATTGTCATAAAGCATGTAAAAACTGCTTGTCTGCGTTATAATAATGGTTAATATGCAGTTGCATTTTCTTATGAGAGAATGATCCAAACCTGAATGTTATAGTGTATATAGACTT
Source organism: Xanthostigma xanthostigma (assembly GCA_963575645.1). NCBI lineage: Eukaryota > Metazoa > Arthropoda > Insecta > Raphidioptera > Raphidiidae > Xanthostigma > Xanthostigma xanthostigma. The sequence continues at coordinate 31,598,621 of OY754470.1, read as the reverse complement.
ACCCTCATGAAATAAAGCAATTTTGCCTATAAGGACTAATTTGCACCTAATTGTCATAAAGCATGTAAAAACTGCTTGTATGCGTTAAAATAATAGTTAATATGCAGTTTGCATTTTCTTATGAGAGAATGATCCAAACCTGAATGTTATAGTGTAAATAGACTGACCTTCATGAATTAAAGCAATTTTGCCTATAAGGACTCATTTGCTCCTAATTGTCATAAAGCATGTAAAAACTGCTTGTCTGCGTTAAAATAATGGTTAATATGCAGTTTGCATTTTCTTATGAGAGAATAATCCAAACATGAATGTTATAGTGAAAGTAGACTAACCTTTGTGAAATAAAACAATTTTGCCATTAAGGACTCATTTGCACCTAATTGTCGTGAAGCATGTAAAAACTGCTTGTCTGCGTTAAAATGATAGTAAATGTGCAGTTTGCATTTTCTTATGAGAGAATGATTCAAACCTGAATGTTATAGTGTATATAGACTTACCTTCATGAAATAAAGCAATTTTGCCTATAAGGACTCATTTGCACCTAATTGTCGTAAAGCATGTAAAAACTGCTTGTCTGCGTTAAAATAATGGTTAATATGCAGTTTGCATTTTCTTATGAGAGAATGATCCAAACCTGAATGTTATAGTGTAAATAGACTTACCCTCATAAAATAAAGCAATTTAGCCTATAATGACTCATTTGCACCTAATTGTCATAAAGCATGTAAAAATTGCTTGTAAGCGTTAAAATAATAGTAAATAAACAGTTTGCATTTTCTTATGAGAGAATGATCAAAACCTGAATGTTATAGTGTAAGAAAACTTACCTTTGTAAAATAAAGCAATTTTGCCTATAAGTACTCATTTGCACCTAATTGTCATAAAGCATGTAAAAACTGCTTGTCTGCGTTATAATAATGGTTAATATGCAGTTGCATTTTCTTATGAGAGAATGATCCAAACCTGAATGTTATAGTGTAAATAGACTTACCTTCATGAAATTAAGCAATTTTGCCTATAAGGACTCATTTGCCCCTAATTGTCATAAAGCATGTAAAAACTGCTTGTATGCGTTAAAATAATGGTTAATATGCAGTTTGCATTTTCTTATGAAAAAATGATCCAAACTTGAATGTTATAGTGAAAGTAGACTTACCTTTGTGAAATAAAACAATTTTGCCATTAAGGACTCATTTGCCCCTAATTGTCATAAAGCATGTAAAAACTGCTTGTATGCGCTAAAATAATGGTTAATATGCAGTTTGCATTTTCTTTTGAAAGAATGATCCAAACTTGAATGTTATAGTGAAAGTAGACTAACCTTTGTGAAATAAAACAATTTTGCCATTAAGGACTCATTTGCACCTAATTGTCGTAAAACATGTAAAAACTGCTTGTCTGCGTTATAATAATGGTTAATATGCAGTTTGCATTTTCTTATGAGAGAATGATCCAAACCTGAATGTTATAGTGTAAATAGACTTACCCTCATAAAATAAAGCAATTTTGCCTATAAGGACTAATTTGCACCTAATTGTCATAAAGCATGTAAAAACTGCTTGTCTGCGTTAAAATAATGGTTAATATGCAGATTGCATTTTCTTATGAGAGAATGATCCAAACCTGAATGTTATAGTGTAAGTAGACTAACCTTCATGAAATAAAGCAATTTTGCCTATAAGGACTAATTTGCACCTAATTGTCGTAAAGCATGTAAAAACTGCTTGTCTGCGTTAAAATGATAGTAAATGTGCAGTTTGCATTTTCTTATGAGAGAATGATCCAAACCTGAATGTTATAGTGTAAATAGACTGACCTTTATGAATTAAAGCAATTTTGCCTATAAGGACTCATTTGCTCCTAATTGTCATAAAGCATGTAAAAACTGCTTGTCTGCGTTAAAATAATGGTTAATATGCAGTTTGCATTTTCTTATGAGAGAATAATCCAAACCTGAATGTTATAGTAAAAGTGGACTTACCTTCATGAAATAAAGCAATTTTGCCTATAAGGACTCATTTGCACCTAATTGTCGTAAAGCATGTAAAAACTGCTTGTCTGCGTTAAAATAATGGTTAATATGCAGTTTGCATTTTCTTATGAAAAAATGATCCAAACTTGAATGTTATAGTGAAAGTAGACTTACCTTTGTGAAATAAAACAATTTTGCCATTAAGGACTCATTTGCCCCTAATTGTCATAAAGCATGTAAAAACTGCTTGTATGCGCTAAAATAATGGTTAATATGCAGTTTGCATTTTCTTTTGAAAGAATGATCCAAACTTGAATGTTATAGTGAAAGTAGACTTACCTTTGTGAAATAAAACAATTTTGCCATTAAGGACTCATTTGCACCTAATTGTCGTAAAACATGTAAAAACTGCTTGTCTGCGTTATAATAATGGTTAATATGCAGTTTGCATTTTCTTATGAGAGAATGATCCAAACCTGAATGTTATAGTGTAAATAGACTTACCCTCATAAAATAAAGCAATTTTGCCTATAAGGACTAATTTGCACCTAATTGTCATAAAGCATGTAAAAACTGCTTGTCTGCGTTAAAATAATGGTTAATATGCAGATTGCATTTTCTTATGAGAGAATGATCCAAACCTGAATGTTATAGTGTAAGTAGACTAACCTTCATGAAATAAAGCAATTTTGCCTATAAGGACTAATTTGCACCTAATTGTCGTAAAGCATGTAAAAACTGCTTGTCTGCGTTAAAATGATAGTAAATGTGCAGTTTGCATTTTCTTATGAGAGAATGATCCAAACCTGAATGTTATAGTGTAAATAGACTGACCTTTATGAATTAAAGCAATTTTGCCTATAAGGACTCATTTGCTCCTAATTGTCATAAAGCATGTAAAAACTGCTTGTCTGCGTTAAAATAATGGTTAATATGCAGTTTGCATTTTCTTATGAGAGAATAATCCAAACCTGAATGTTATAGTAAAAGTGGACTTACCTTTGTGAAATAAAACAATTTTTCCTTTAAGGACTTATTTGCACCTAATTGTCGTAAAACATTTAAAAACTGCTTGTCTGCGTGAAAATGATAGTAAATATGCAGTTTGCATTTTCATATGAGAGAATGATTCAAACCTGAATGTTATAGTGTATATAGACTTACCCTCATGAAATAAAGCAATTTTGCCTATAAGGACTCATTTGCACCTAATTGTCGTAAAGCATGTAAAAACTGCTTGTCTGCGTTAAAATAATGGTTAATATGCAGTTTGCATTTTCTTATGAGAGAATGATCCAAACCTGAATGTTATAGTGTAAGTAGACTTACCTTCATTTAATAAAGCAATTTTGCCTATAAGGACTAATTTGCACCTAATTGTCGTAAAGCATGTAAAAACTGCTTGTCTGCGTTAAAATGATAGTAAATGTGCAGTTTGCATTTTCTTATGAGAGAATGATCCAAACCTGAATGGTATAGTGTAAATAGACTGACCTTCATGAATTAAAGCAATTTTGCCTATAAGGACTCATTTGCTCCTAATTGTCATAAAGCATGTAAAAACTGCTTGTCTGCGTTAAAATAATGGTTAATATGCAGTTTGCATTTTCTTATGAGACAATAATCCAAACCTGAATGTTATAGTGAAAGTAGACTTATCTTTGTGAAATAAAACAATTTTGCCTTTAAGGACTTATTTGCACCTTATTGTCGTAAAACATTTAAAAACTGCTTGTCTGCGTGAAAATGATAGTAAATATGCAGTTTGCATTTTCTGATGAGAGAATGATCCAAACCTGAATGTTATAGTGTAAATAGACTTACCCTCATAAAATAAAGCAATTTTGCCTATAACGACTCATTTGCACCTAATTGTCATAAAGCATGTAAAAATTGCTTGTAAGCGTTAAAATAATAGTAAATAAGCAGTTTGCATTTTCTTATGAGAGAATGATCCAAACCTGAATGTTATAGTGTAAGAAAACTTACCTTTGTAAAATAAAGCAATTTTGCCTATAAGGACTCATTTGCACCGAATTGTCGTAAAGCATGTAAAAACTGCTTGTCTGCGTTATAATAATGGTTAATATGCAGTTGCATTTTCTTATGAGAGAATGATCCAAACCTGAATGTTATAGTGTAAATAGACTTACCTTAATGAAATTAAGCAATTTTGCCTATAAGGACTCATTTGCCCCTAATTGTCATAATGCATGTAAAAACTGCTTGTATGCGTTAAAATAATGGTTAATATGCAGTTTGCATTTTCTTATGAGAGAATAATCCAAACCTGAATGTTATAGTGAAAGTAGACTTACCTTTGTGAAATAAAACAATTTTGCCTTTAAGGACTTATTTGCACCTAATTGTCGTAAAACATTTAAAAACTGCTTGTCTGCGTGAAAATGATAGTAAATATGCAGTTTGCATTTTCTTATGAAAGAATGATCCAAACTTGAATGTTATAGCGAAAGTAGACTTACCTTTGTGAAATAAAACAATTTTGCCATTAAGGACTCATTTGCACCTAATTGTCGTGAAGCATGTAAAAACTGCTTGTCTGCGTTAAAATGATAGTAAATGTGCAGTTTGCATTTTCTCATGAGAGAATGATTCAAACCTGAATGTTATAGTGTATATAGACTTACCCTCATGAAATAAAGCAATTTTGCCTATAAGGACTTATTTGCACCTAATTGTCATAAAGCATGTAAAACTGCTTGTATGCGTTAAAATAATAGTTAATATGCAGTTTGCATTTTCTTATGAGAGAATGATCCAAACCTGAATGTTATAGTGTAAGTAAACTTACCTTTGTGAAATAAAGCAATTTTGCTTATAAGGACTCATTTGCACCTAATTGTCGTAAAGCATGTAAAAACTGCTTGTCTGCGTTAAAATAATGGTTAATATGCAGTTTGCATTTTCTTATGAGAGAATGATCCAAACCTGAATGTTATAGTGTAAGAAAACTTAACTTTGTAAAATAAAGCAATTTTGCCTATAAGGACTCATTTGCACCGAATTGTCGTAAAGCATGTAAAAACTGCTTGTCTGCGTTATAATAATGGTTAATATGCAGTTGCATTTTCTTATGAGAGAATGATCCAAACCTGAATGTGATAGTGTAAATAGACTTACCTTAATGAAATTAAGCAATTTTGCCTATAAGGACTTATTTGCCCCTAATTGTCATAAAGCATGTAAAAATTGCTTGTAAGCGTTAAAATAATAGTAAATAAACAGTTTGCATTTTCTTATGAGAGAATGATCAAAACCTGAATGTTATAGTGTAAGAAAACTTACCTTTGTAAAATAAAGCAATTTTGCCTATAAGGACTCATTTGCACCTAATTGTCATAAAGCATGTAAAAACTGCTTGTCTGCGTTATAATAATGGTTAATATGCAGTTGCATTTTCTTATGAGAGAATGATCCAAACCTGAATGTTATAGTGTAAATAGACTTACCTTTATGAAATTAAGCAATTTTGCCTATAAGGACTCATTTGCCCCTAATTGTCATAAAGCATGTAAAAACTGCTTGTATGCGTTAAAATAATGGTTAATATGCAGTTTGCATTTTCTTATGAGAGAATAATCCAAACCTGAATGTTATAGTGAAAGTAGACTTACCTTTGTGAAATAAAACAATTTTGCCTTTAAGGACTTATTTGCACCTAATTGTCGTAAAACATTTAAAAACTGCTTGTCTGCGTGAAAATGATAGTAAATATGCAGTTTGCATTTTCTTATGAAAGAATGATCCAAACTTGAATTGTATAGTGAAAGTAGACTTACCTTTGTGAAATAAAACAATTTTGCCATTAAGGACTCATTTGCACCTAATTGTCGTAAAACATGTAAAAACTGCTTGTCTGCGTTATAATAATGGTTAATATGCAGTTGCATTTTCTTATGAGAGAATGCTCCAAACCTGAATGTTATAGTGTAAATAGACTTACCTTCATGAAATTAAGCAATTTTGCCTATAAGGACTCATTTGCCCCTAATTGTCATAAAGCATGTAAAAACTGCTTGTATGCGTTAAAATAATGGTTAATATGCAGTTGCATTTTCTTATGAGAGAATGATCCAAACCTGAATGTTATAGTGTAAATAGACTTACCTTAATGAAATTAAGCAATTTTGCCTATAAGGACTTATTTGCACCTAATTGTCGTAAAACATGTAAAAACTGCTTGTCTGCGTGAAAATGATAGTAAATATGCAGTTTGCATTTTCTGATGAGAGAATGATCCAAACCTGAATGTTATAGTGTAAATAGACTTACCCTCATAAAATAAAGCAATTTTGCCTATAATGACTCATTTGCACCTAATTGTCATAAAGCATGTAAAAATTGCTTGTAAGCGTTAAAATAATAGGAAAAATAAACAGTTTGCATTTTCTTATAAGAGAATGATCAAAACCTGAATGTTATAGTGTAAGAAAACTTACCTTTGTAAAATAAAGCAATTTTGCCTATAAGGACTCATTTGCACCTAATTGTCATAAAGCATGTAAAAACTGCTTGTCTGCGTTATAATAATGGTTAATATGCAGTTGCATTTTCTTATGAGAGAATGATCCAAACCTGAATGTTATAGTGTATATAGACTTACCCTCATGAAATAAAGCAATTTTGCCTATAAGGACTAATTTGCACCTAATTGTCATAAAGCATGTAAAAACTGCTTGTATGCGTTAAAATAATAGTTAATATGCAGTTTGCATTTTCTTATGAGAGAATGATCCAAACCTGAATGTTATAGTGTAAATAGACTGACCTTCATGAATTAAAGCAATTTTGCCTATAAGGACTCATTTGCTCCTAATTGTCATAAAGCATGTAAAAACTGCTTGTCTGCGTTAAAATAATGGTTAATATGCAGTTTGCATTTTCTTATGAGAGAATAATCCAAACATGAATGTTATAGTGAAAGTAGACTAACCTTTGTGAAATAAAACAATTTTGCCATTAAGGACTCATTTGCACCTAATTGTCGTGAAGCATGTAAAAACTGCTTGTCTGCGTTAAAATGATAGTAAATGTGCAGTTTGCATTTTCTTATGAGAGAATGATTCAAACCTGAATGTTATAGTGTATATAGACTTACCTTCATGAAATAAAGCAATTTTGCCTATAAGGACTCATTTGCACCTAATTGTCGTAAAGCATGTAAAAACTGCTTGTCTGCGTTAAAATAATGGTTAATATGCAGTTTGCATTTTCTTATGAGAGAATGATCCAAACCTGAATGTTATAGTGTAAATAGACTTACCCTCATAAAATAAAGCAATTTAGCCTATAATGACTCATTTGCACCTAATTGTCATAAAGCATGTAAAAATTGCTTGTAAGCGTTAAAATAATAGTAAATAAACAGTTTGCATTTTCTTATGAGAGAATGATCAAAACCTGAATGTTATAGTGTAAGAAAACTTACCTTTGTAAAATAAAGAAATTTTGCCTATAAGTACTCATTTGCACCTAATTGTCATAAAGCATGTAAAAACTGCTTGTCTGCGTTATAATAATGGTTAATATGCAGTTGCATTTTCTTATGAGAGAATGATCCAAACTTGAATGTTATAGTGAAAGTAGACTTACCTTTGTGAAATAAAACAATTTTGCCATTAAGGACTCATTTGCACCTAATTGTCGTAAAACATGTAAAAACTGCTTGTCTGCGTTATAATAATGGTTAATATGCAGTTTGCATTTTCTTATGAGAGAATGATCCAAACCTGAATGTTATAGTGTAAATAGACTTACCCTCATAAAATAAAGCAATTTTGCCTATAAGGACTAATTTGCACCTAATTGTCATAAAGCATGTAAAAACTGCTTGTCTGCGTTAAAATAATGGTTAATATGCAGATTGCATTTTCTTATGAGAGAATGATCCAAACCTGAATGTTATAGTGTAAGCAGACTAACCTTCATGAAATAAAGCAATTTTGCCTATAAGGACTAATTTGCACCTAATTGTCGTAAAGCATGTAAAAACTGCTTGTCTGCGTTAAAATGATAGTAAATGTGCAGTTTGCATTTTCTTATGAGAGAATGATCCAAACCTGAATGTTATAGTGTAAATAGACTGACCTTTATGAATTAAAGCAATTTTGCCTATAAGGACTCATTTGCTCCTAATTGTCATAAAGCATGTAAAAACTGCTTGTCTGCGTTAAAATAATGGTTAATATGCAGTTTGCATTTTCTTATGAGAGAATAATCCAAACCTGAATGTTATAGTAAAAGTGGACTTACCTTTGTGAAATAAAACAATTTTTCCTTTAAGGACTTATTTGCACCTAATTGTCGTAAAACATTTAAAAACTGCTTGTCTGCGTGAAAATGATAGTAAATATGCAGTTTGCATTTTCATATGAGAGAATGATTCAAACCTGAATGTTATAGTGTATATAGACTTACCCTCATGAAATAAAGCAATTTTGCCTATAAGGACTCATTTGCACCTAATTGTCGTAAAGCATGTAAAAACTGCTTGTCTGCGTTAAAATAATGGTTAATATGCAGTTTGCATTTTCTTATGAGAGAATGATCCAAACCTGAATGTTATAGTGTAAGTAGACTTACCTTCATTTAATAAAGCAATTTTGCCTATAAGGACTAATTTGCACCTAATTGTCGTAAAGCATGTAAAAACTGCTTGTCTGCGTTAAAATGATAGTAAATGTGCAGTTTGCATTTTCTTATGAGAGAATGATCCATACCTGAATGTTATAGTGTAAATAGACTGACCTTTATGAATTAAAGCAATTTTGCCTATAAGGACTCATTTGCTCCTAATTGTCATAAAGCATGTAAAAACTGCTTGTCTGCGTTAAAATAATGGTTAATATGCAGTTTGCATTTTCTTATGAGAGAATAATCCAAACCTGAATGTTATAGTAAAAGTGGACTTACCTTTGTGAAATAAAACAATTTTTCCTTTAAGGACTTATTTGCACCTAATTGTCGTAAAACATTTAAAAACTGCTTGTCTGCGTGAAAATGATAGTAAATATGCAGTTTGCATTTTCATATGAGAGAATGATTCAAACCTGAATGTTATAGTGTATATAGACTTACCCTCATGAAATAAAGCAATTTTGCCTATAAGGACTCATTTGCACCTAATTGTCGTAAAGCATGTAAAAACTGCTTGTCTGCGTTAAAATAATGGTTAATATGCAGTTTGCATTTTCTTATGAGAGAATGATCCAAACCTGAATGTTATAGTGTAAGTAGACTTACCTTCATTTAATAAAGCAATTTTGCCTATAAGGACTAATTTGCACCTAATTGTCGTAAAGCATGTAAAAACTGCTTGTCTGCGTTAAAATGATAGTAAATGTGCAGTTTGCATTTTCTTATGAGAGAATGATCCAAACCTGAATGGTATAGTGTAAATAGACTGACCTTCATGAATTAAAGCAATTTTGCCTATAAGGACTCATTTGCTCCTAATTGTCATAAAGCATGTAAAAACTGCTTGTCTGCGTTAAAATAATGGTTAATATGCAGTTTGCATTTTCTTATGAGACAATAATCCAAACCTGAATGTTATAGTGAAAGTAGACTTACCTTTGTGAAATAAAACAATTTTGCCTTTAAGGACTTATTTGCACCTTATTGTCGTAAAACATTTAAAAACTGCTTGTCTGCGTGAAAATGATAGTAAATATGCAGTTTGCATTTTCTGATGAGAGAATGATCCAAACCTGAATGTTATAGTGTAAATAGACTTACCCTCATAAAATAAAGCAATTTTGCCTATAACGACTCATTTGCACCTAATTGTCATAAAGCATGTAAAAATTGCTTGTAAGCGTTAAAATAATAGTAAATAAGCAGTTTGCATTTTCTTATGAGAGAATGATCCAAACCTGAATGTTATAGTGTAAGAAAACTTACCTTTGTAAAATAAAGCAATTTTGCCTATAAGGACTCATTTGCACCGAATTGTCGTAAAGCATGTAAAAACTGCTTGTCTGCGTTATAATAATGGTTAATATGCAGTTGCATTTTCTTATGAGAGAATGATCCAAACCTGAATGTTATAGTGTAAATAGACTTACCTTAATGAAATTAAGCAATTTTGCCTATAAGGACTCATTTGCCCCTAATTGTCATAATGCATGTAAAAACTGCTTGTATGCGTTAAAATAATGGTTAATATGCAGTTTGCATTTTCTTATGAGAGAATAATCCAAACCTGAATGTTATAGTGAAAGTAGACTTACCTTTGTGAAATAAAACAATTTTGCCTTTAAGGACTTATTTGCACCTAATTGTCGTAAAACATTTAAAAACTGCTTGTCTGCGTGAAAATGATAGTAAATATGCAGTTTGCATTTTCTTATGAAAGAATGATCCAAACTTGAATGTTATAGCGAAAGTAGACTTACCTTTGTGAAATAAAACAATTTTGCCATTAAGGACTCATTTGCACCTAATTGTCGTGAAGCATGTAAAAACTGCTTGTCTGCGTTAAAATGATAGTAAATGTGCAGTTTGCATTTTCTCATGAGAGAATGATTCAAACCTGAATGTTATAGTGTATATAGACTTACCCTCATGAAATAAAGCAATTTTGCCTATAAGGACTTATTTGCACCTAATTGTCATAAAGCATGTAAAACTGCTTGTATGCGTTAAAATAATAGTTAATATGCAGTTTGCATTTTCTTATGAGAGAATGATCCAAACCTGAATGTTATAGTGTAAGTAAACTTACCTTTGTGAAATAAAGCAATTTTGCTTATAAGGACTCATTTGCACCTAATTGTCGTAAAGCATGTAAAAACTGCTTGTCTGCGTTAAAATAATGGTTAATATGCAGTTTGCATTTTCTTATGAGAGAATGATCCAAACCTGAATGTTATAGTGTAAGAAAACTTAACTTTGTAAAATAAAGCAATTTTGCCTATAAGGACTCATTTGCACCGAATTGTCGTAAAGCATGTAAAAACTGCTTGTCTGCGTTATAATAATGGTTAATATGCAGTTGCATTTTCTTATGAGAGAATGATCCAAACCTGAATGTGATAGTGTAAATAGACTTACCTTAATGAAATTAAGCAATTTTGCCTATAAGGACTTATTTGCCCCTAATTGTCATAAAGCATGTAAAAATTGCTTGTAAGCGTTAAAATAATAGTAAATAAACAGTTTGCATTTTCTTATGAGAGAATGATCAAAACCTGAATGTTATAGTGTAAGAAAACTTACCTTTGTAAAATAAAGCAATTTTGCCTATAAGGACTCATTTGCACCTAATTGTCATAAAGCATGTAAAAACTGCTTGTCTGCGTTATAATAATGGTTAATATGCAGTTGCATTTTCTTATGAGAGAATGATCCAAACCTGAATGTTATAGTGTAAATAGACTTACCTTTATGAAATTAAGCAATTTTGCCTATAAGGACTCATTTGCCCCTAATTGTCATAAAGCATGTAAAAACTGCTTGTATGCGTTAAAATAATGGTTAATATGCAGTTTGCATTTTCTTATGAGAGAATAATCCAAACCTGAATGTTATAGTGAAAGTAGACTTACCTTTGTGAAATAAAACAATTTTGCCTTTAAGGACTTATTTGCACCTAATTGTCGTAAAACATTTAAAAACTGCTTGTCTGCGTGAAAATGATAGTAAATATGCAGTTTGCATTTTCTTATGAAAGAATGATCCAAACTTGAATTGTATAGTGAAAGTAGACTTACCTTTGTGAAATAAAACAATTTTGCCATTAAGGACTCATTTGCACCTAATTGTCGTAAAACATGTAAAAACTGCTTGTCTGCGTTATAATAATGGTTAATATGCAGTTGCATTTTCTTATGAGAGAATGCTCCAAACCTGAATGTTATAGTGTAAATAGACTTACCTTCATGAAATTAAGCAATTTTGCCTATAAGGACTCATTTGCCCCTAATTGTCATAAAGCATGTAAAAACTGCTTGTATGCGTTAAAATAATGGTTAATATGCAGTTGCATTTTCTTATGAGAGAATGATCCAAACCTGAATGTTATAGTGTAAATAGACTTACCTTAATGAAATTAAGCAATTTTGCCTATAAGGACTTATTTGCACCTAATTGTCGTAAAACATGTAAAAACTGCTTGTCTGCGTGAAAATGATAGTAAATATGCAGTTTGCATTTTCTGATGAGAGAATGATCCAAACCTGAATGTTATAGTGTAAATAGACTTACCCTCATAAAATAAAGCAATTTTGCCTATAATGACTCATTTGCACCTAATTGTCATAAAGCATGTAAAAATTGCTTGTAAGCGTTAAAATAATAGGAAAAATAAACAGTTTGCATTTTCTTATAAGAGAATGATCAAAACCTGAATGTTATAGTGTAAGAAAACTTACCTTTGTAAAATAAAGCAATTTTGCCTATAAGGACTCATTTGCACCTAATTGTCATAAAGCATGTAAAAACTGCTTGTCTGCGTTATAATAATGGTTAATATGCAGTTGCATTTTCTTATGAGAGAATGATCCAAACCTGAATGTTATAGTGTATATAGACTTACCCTCATGAAATAAAGCAATTTTGCCTATAAGGACTAATTTGCACCTAATTGTCATAAAGCATGTAAAAACTGCTTGTATGCGTTAAAATAATAGTTAATATGCAGTTTGCATTTTCTTATGAGAGAATGATCCAAACCTGAATGTTATAGTGTAAATAGACTGACCTTCATGAATTAAAGCAATTTTGCCTATAAGGACTCATTTGCTCCTAATTGTCATAAAGCATGTAAAAACTGCTTGTCTGCGTTAAAATAATGGTTAATATGCAGTTTGCATTTTCTTATGAGAGAATAATCCAAACATGAATGTTATAGTGAAAGTAGACTAACCTTTGTGAAATAAAACAATTTTGCCATTAAGGACTCATTTGCACCTAATTGTCGTGAAGCATGTAAAAACTGCTTGTCTGCGTTAAAATGATAGTAAATGTGCAGTTTGCATTTTCTTATGAGAGAATGATTCAAACCTGAATGTTATAGTGTATATAGACTTACCTTCATGAAATAAAGCAATTTTGCCTATAAGGACTCATTTGCACCTAATTGTCGTAAAGCATGTAAAAACTGCTTGTCTGCGTTAAAATAATGGTTAATATGCAGTTTGCATTTTCTTATGAGAGAATGATCCAAACCTGAATGTTATAGTGTAAATAGACTTACCCTCATAAAATAAAGCAATTTAGCCTATAATGACTCATTTGCACCTAATTGTCATAAAGCATGTAAAAATTGCTTGTAAGCGTTAAAATAATAGTAAATAAACAGTTTGCATTTTCTTATGAGAGAATGATCAAAACCTGAATGTTATAGTGTAAGAAAACTTACCTTTGTAAAATAAAGCAATTTTGCCTATAAGTACTCATTTGCACCTAATTGTCATAAAGCATGTAAAAACTGCTTGTCTGCGTTATAATAATGGTTAATATGCAGTTGCATTTTCTTATGAGAGAATGATCCAAACTTGAATGTTATAGTGAAAGTAGACTTACCTTTGTGAAATAAAACAATTTTGCCATTAAGGACTCATTTGCACCTAATTGTCGTAAAACATGTAAAAACTGCTTGTCTGCGTTATAATAATGGTTAATATGCAGTTTGCATTTTCTTATGAGAGAATGATCCAAACCTGAATGTTATAGTGTAAATAGACTTACCCTCATAAAATAAAGCAATTTTGCCTATAAGGACTAATTTGCACCTAATTGTCGTAAAGCATGTAAAAACTGCTTGTCTGCGTTAAAATGATAGTAAATGTGCAGTTTGCATTTTCTTATGAGAGAATGATCCAAACCTGAATGTTATAGTGTAAATAGACTGACCTTTATGAATTAAAGCAATTTTGCCTATAAGGACTCATTTGCTCCTAATTGTCATAAAGCATGTAAAAACTGCTTGTCTGCGTTAAAATAATGGTTAATATGCAGTTTGCATTTTCTTATGAGAGAATAATCCAAACCTGAATGTTATAGTAAAAGTGGACTTACCTTTGTGAAATAAAACAATTTTTCCTTTAAGGACTTATTTGCACCTAATTGTCGTAAAACATTTAAAAACTGCTTGTCTGCGTGAAAATGATAGTAAATATGCAGTTTGCATTTTCATATGAGAGAATGATTCAAACCTGAATGTTATAGTGTATATAGACTTACCCTCATGAAATAAAGCAATTTTGCCTATAAGGACTCATTTGCACCTAATTGTCGTAAAGCATGTAAAAACTGCTTGTCTGCGTTAAAATAATGGTTAATATGCAGTTTGCATTTTCTTATGAGAGAATGATCCAAACCTGAATGTTATAGTGTAAGTAGACTTACCTTCATTTAATAAAGCAATTTTGCCTATAAGGACTAATTTGCACCTAATTGTCGTAAAGCATGTAAAAACTGCTTGTCTGCGTTAAAATGATAGTAAATGTGCAGTTTGCATTTTCTTATGAGAGAATGATCCAAACCTGAATGGTATAGTGTAAATAGACTGACCTTCATGAATTAAAGCAATTTTGCCTATAAGGACTCATTTGCTCCTAATTGTCATAAAGCATGTAAAAACTGCTTGTCTGCGTTAAAATAATGGTTAATATGCAGTTTGCATTTTCTTATGAGACAATAATCCAAACCTGAATGTTATAGTGTAAGTAGACTTACCTTTGTAAAATAAAACAATTTTGCCTTTAAGGACTTATTTGCACCTTATTGTCGTAAAACATTTAAAAACTGCTTGTCTGCGTGAAAATGATAGTAAATATGCAGTTTGCATTTTCTGATGAGAGAATGATCCAAACCTGAATGTTATAGTGTAAATAGACTTACCCTCATAAAATAAAGCAATTTTGCCTATAACGACTCATTTGCACCTAATTGTCATAAAGCATGTAAAAATTGCTTGTAAGCGTTAAAATAATAGTAAATAAGCAGTTTGCATTTTCTTATGAGAGAATGATCCAAACCTGAATGTTATAGTGTAAGAAAACTTACCTTTGTAAAATAAAGCAATTTTGCCTATAAGGACTCATTTGCACCTAATTGTCATAAAGCATGTAAAAACTGCTTGTCTGCGTTATAATAATGGTTAATATGCAGTTGCATTTTCTTATGAGAGAATGATCCAAACCTGAATGTTATAGTGTATATAGACTTACCCTCATGAAATAAAGCAATTTTGCCTATAAGGACTAATTTGCACCTAATTGTCATAAAGCATGTAAAAACTGCTTGTATGCGTTAAAATAATAGTTAATATGCAGTTTGCATTTTCTTATGAGAGAATGATCCAAACCTGAATGTATAGTGTAAATAGACTGACCTTCATGAATTAAAGCAATTTTGCCTATAAGGACTCATTTGCTCCTAATTGTCATAAAGCATGTAAAAACTGCTTGTCTGCGTTAAAATAATGGTTAATATGCAGTTTGCATTTTCTTATGAGAGAATAATCCAAACATGAATGTTATAGTGAAAGTAGACTAACCTTTGTGAAATAAAACAATTTTGCCATTAAGGACTCATTTGCACCTAATTGTCGTGAAGCATGTAAAAACTGCTTGTCTGCGTTAAAATGATAGTAAATGTGCAGTTTGCATTTTCTTATGAGAGAATGATTCAAACCTGAATGTTATAGTGTATATAGACTTACCTTCATGAAATAAAGCAATTTTGCCTATAAGGACTCATTTGCACCTAATTGTCGTAAAGCATGTAAAAACTGCTTGTCTGCGTTAAAATAATGGTTAATATGCAGTTTGCATTTTCTTATGAGAGAATGATCCAAACCTGAATGTTATAGTGTAAATAGACTTACCCTCATAAAATAAAGCAATTTAGCCTATAATGACTCATTTGCACCTAATTGTCATAAAGCATGTAAAAATTGCTTGTAAGCGTTAAAATAATAGTAAATAAACAGTTTGCATTTTCTTATGAGAGAATGATCAAAACCTGAATGTTATAGTGTAAGAAAACTTACCTTTGTAAAATAAAGCAATTTTGCCTATAAGTACTCATTTGCACCTAATTGTCATAAAGCATGTAAAAACTGCTTGTCTGCGTTATAATAATGGTTAATATGCAGTTGCATTTTCTTATGAGAGAATGATCCAAACCTGAATGTTATAGTGTAAATAGACTTACCTTCATGAAATTAAGCAATTTTGCCTATAAGGACTCATTTGCCCCTAATTGTCATAAAGCATGTAAAAACTGCTTGTATGCGTTAAAATAATGGTTAATATGCAGTTTGCATTTTCTTATGAAAAAATGATCCAAACTTGAATGTTATAGTGAAAGTAGACTTACCTTTGTGAAATAAAACAATTTTGCCATTAAGGACTCATTTGCCCCTAATTGTCATAAAGCATGTAAAAACTGCTTGTATGCGCTAAAATAATGGTTAATATGCAGTTTGCATTTTCTTTTGAAAGAATGATCCAAACTTGAATGTTATAGTGAAAGTAGACTAACCTTTGTGAAATAAAACAATTTTGCCATTAAGGACTCATTTGCACCTAATTGTCGTAAAACATGTAAAAACTGCTTGTCTGCGTTATAATAATGGTTAATATGCAGTTTGCATTTTCTTATGAGAGAATGATCCAAACCTGAATGTTATAGTGTAAATAGACTTACCCTCATAAAATAAAGCAATTTTGCCTATAAGGACTAATTTGCACCTAATTGTCATAAAGCATGTAAAAACTGCTTGTCTGCGTTAAAATAATGGTTAATATGCAGATTGCATTTTCTTATGAGAGAATGATCCAAACCTGAATGTTATAGTGTAAGTAGACTAACCTTCATGAAATAAAGCAATTTTGCCTATAAGGACTAATTTGCACCTAATTGTCGTAAAGCATGTAAAAACTGCTTGTCTGCGTTAAAATGATAGTAAATGTGCAGTTTGCATTTTCTTATGAGAGAATGATCCAAACCTGAATGTTATAGTGTAAATAGACTGACCTTTATGAATTAAAGCAATTTTGCCTATAAGGACTCATTTGCTCCTAATTGTCATAAAGCATGTAAAAACTGCTTGTCTGCGTTAAAATAATGGTTAATATGCAGTTTGCATTTTCTTATGAGAGAATAATCCAAACCTGAATGTTATAGTAAAAGTGGACTTACCTTCATGAAATAAAGCAATTTTGCCTATAAGGACTCATTTGCACCTAATTGTCGTAAAGCATGTAAAAACTGCTTGTCTGCGTTAAAATAATGGTTAATATGCAGTTTGCATTTTCTTATGAAAAAATGATCCAAACTTGAATGTTATAGTGAAAGTAGACTTACCTTTGTGAAATAAAACAATTTTGCCATTAAGGACTCATTTGCCCCTAATTGTCATAAAGCATGTAAAAACTGCTTGTATGCGCTAAAATAATGGTTAATATGCAGTTTGCATTTTCTTTTGAAAGAATGATCCAAACTTGAATGTTATAGTGAAAGTAGACTTACCTTTGTGAAATAAAACAATTTTGCCATTAAGGACTCATTTGCACCTAATTGTCGTAAAACATGTAAAAACTGCTTGTCTGCGTTATAATAATGGTTAATATGCAGTTTGCATTTTCTTATGAGAGAATGATCCAAACCTGAATGTTATAGTGTAAATAGACTTACCCTCATAAAATAAAGCAATTTTGCCTATAAGGACTAATTTGCACCTAATTGTCATAAAGCATGTAAAAACTGCTTGTCTGCGTTAAAATAATGGTTAATATGCAGATTGCATTTTCTTATGAGAGAATGATCCAAACCTGAATGTTATAGTGTAAGTAGACTAACCTTCATGAAATAAAGCAATTTTGCCTATAAGGACTAATTTGCACCTAATTGTCGTAAAGCATGTAAAAACTGCTTGTCTGCGTTAAAATGATAGTAAATGTGCAGTTTGCATTTTCTTATGAGAGAATGATCCAAACCTGAATGTTATAGTGTAAATAGACTGACCTTTATGAATTAAAGCAATTTTGCCTATAAGGACTCATTTGCTCCTAATTGTCATAAAGCATGTAAAAACTGCTTGTCTGCGTTAAAATAATGGTTAATATGCAGTTTGCATTTTCTTATGAGAGAATAATCCAAACCTGAATGTTATAGTAAAAGTGGACTTACCTTTGTGAAATAAAACAATTTTTCCTTTAAGGACTTATTTGCACCTAATTGTCGTAAAACATTTAAAAACTGCTTGTCTGCGTGAAAATGATAGTAAATATGCAGTTTGCATTTTCATATGAGAGAATGATTCAAACCTGAATGTTATAGTGTATATAGACTTACCCTCATGAAATAAAGCAATTTTGCCTATAAGGACTCATTTGCACCTAATTGTCGTAAAGCATGTAAAAACTGCTTGTCTGCGTTAAAATAATGGTTAATATGCAGTTTGCATTTTCTTATGAGAGAATGATCCAAACCTGAATGTTATAGTGTAAGTAGACTTACCTTCATTTAATAAAGCAATTTTGCCTATAAGGACTAATTTGCACCTAATTGTCGTAAAGCATGTAAAAACTGCTTGTCTGCGTTAAAATGATAGTAAATGTGCAGTTTGCATTTTCTTATGAGAGAATGATCCAAACCTGAATGGTATAGTGTAAATAGACTGACCTTCATGAATTAAAGCAATTTTGCCTATAAGGACTCATTTGCTCCTAATTGTCATAAAGCATGTAAAAACTGCTTGTCTGCGTTAAAATAATGGTTAATATGCAGTTTGCATTTTCTTATGAGACAATAATCCAAACCT
Organism: Xanthostigma xanthostigma; assembly: GCA_963575645.1. Taxonomy (NCBI): domain Eukaryota; kingdom Metazoa; phylum Arthropoda; class Insecta; order Raphidioptera; family Raphidiidae; genus Xanthostigma; species Xanthostigma xanthostigma. The sequence continues at coordinate 31,579,851 of OY754470.1, read as the reverse complement.
GAATGTTATAGTGAAAGTAGACTTATCTTTGTGAAATAAAACAATTTTGCCTTTAAGGACTTATTTGCACCTTATTGTCGTAAAACATTTAAAAACTGCTTGTCTGCGTGAAAATGATAGTAAATATGCAGTTTGCATTTTCTGATGAGAGAATGATCCAAACCTGAATGTTATAGTGTAAATAGACTTACCCTCATAAAATAAAGCAATTTTGCCTATAACGACTCATTTGCACCTAATTGTCATAAAGCATGTAAAAATTGCTTGTAAGCGTTAAAATAATAGTAAATAAGCAGTTTGCATTTTCTTATGAGAGAATGATCCAAACCTGAATGTTATAGTGTAAGAAAACTTACCTTTGTAAAATAAAGCAATTTTGCCTATAAGGACTCATTTGCACCGAATTGTCGTAAAGCATGTAAAAACTGCTTGTCTGCGTTATAATAATGGTTAATATGCAGTTGCATTTTCTTATGAGAGAATGATCCAAACCTGAATGTTATAGTGTAAATAGACTTACCTTAATGAAATTAAGCAATTTTGCCTATAAGGACTCATTTGCCCCTAATTGTCATAATGCATGTAAAAACTGCTTGTATGCGTTAAAATAATGGTTAATATGCAGTTTGCATTTTCTTATGAGAGAATAATCCAAACCTGAATGTTATAGTGAAAGTAGACTTACCTTTGTGAAATAAAACAATTTTGCCTTTAAGGACTTATTTGCACCTAATTGTCGTAAAACATTTAAAAACTGCTTGTCTGCGTGAAAATGATAGTAAATATGCAGTTTGCATTTTCTTATGAAAGAATGATCCAAACTTGAATGTTATAGCGAAAGTAGACTTACCTTTGTGAAATAAAACAATTTTGCCATTAAGGACTCATTTGCACCTAATTGTCGTGAAGCATGTAAAAACTGCTTGTCTGCGTTAAAATGATAGTAAATGTGCAGTTTGCATTTTCTCATGAGAGAATGATTCAAACCTGAATGTTATAGTGTATATAGACTTACCCTCATGAAATAAAGCAATTTTGCCTATAAGGACTTATTTGCACCTAATTGTCATAAAGCATGTAAAACTGCTTGTATGCGTTAAAATAATAGTTAATATGCAGTTTGCATTTTCTTATGAGAGAATGATCCAAACCTGAATGTTATAGTGTAAGTAAACTTACCTTTGTGAAATAAAGCAATTTTGCTTATAAGGACTCATTTGCACCTAATTGTCGTAAAGCATGTAAAAACTGCTTGTCTGCGTTAAAATAATGGTTAATATGCAGTTTGCATTTTCTTATGAGAGAATGATCCAAACCTGAATGTTATAGTGTAAGAAAACTTAACTTTGTAAAATAAAGCAATTTTGCCTATAAGGACTCATTTGCACCGAATTGTCGTAAAGCATGTAAAAACTGCTTGTCTGCGTTATAATAATGGTTAATATGCAGTTGCATTTTCTTATGAGAGAATGATCCAAACCTGAATGTGATAGTGTAAATAGACTTACCTTAATGAAATTAAGCAATTTTGCCTATAAGGACTTATTTGCCCCTAATTGTCATAAAGCATGTAAAAATTGCTTGTAAGCGTTAAAATAATAGTAAATAAACAGTTTGCATTTTCTTATGAGAGAATGATCAAAACCTGAATGTTATAGTGTAAGAAAACTTACCTTTGTAAAATAAAGCAATTTTGCCTATAAGGACTCATTTGCACCTAATTGTCATAAAGCATGTAAAAACTGCTTGTCTGCGTTATAATAATGGTTAATATGCAGTTGCATTTTCTTATGAGAGAATGATCCAAACCTGAATGTTATAGTGTAAATAGACTTACCTTTATGAAATTAAGCAATTTTGCCTATAAGGACTCATTTGCCCCTAATTGTCATAAAGCATGTAAAAACTGCTTGTATGCGTTAAAATAATGGTTAATATGCAGTTTGCATTTTCTTATGAGAGAATAATCCAAACCTGAATGTTATAGTGAAAGTAGACTTACCTTTGTGAAATAAAACAATTTTGCCTTTAAGGACTTATTTGCACCTAATTGTCGTAAAACATTTAAAAACTGCTTGTCTGCGTGAAAATGATAGTAAATATGCAGTTTGCATTTTCTTATGAAAGAATGATCCAAACTTGAATTGTATAGTGAAAGTAGACTTACCTTTGTGAAATAAAACAATTTTGCCATTAAGGACTCATTTGCACCTAATTGTCGTAAAACATGTAAAAACTGCTTGTCTGCGTTATAATAATGGTTAATATGCAGTTGCATTTTCTTATGAGAGAATGCTCCAAACCTGAATGTTATAGTGTAAATAGACTTACCTTCATGAAATTAAGCAATTTTGCCTATAAGGACTCATTTGCCCCTAATTGTCATAAAGCATGTAAAAACTGCTTGTATGCGTTAAAATAATGGTTAATATGCAGTTGCATTTTCTTATGAGAGAATGATCCAAACCTGAATGTTATAGTGTAAATAGACTTACCTTAATGAAATTAAGCAATTTTGCCTATAAGGACTTATTTGCACCTAATTGTCGTAAAACATGTAAAAACTGCTTGTCTGCGTGAAAATGATAGTAAATATGCAGTTTGCATTTTCTGATGAGAGAATGATCCAAACCTGAATGTTATAGTGTAAATAGACTTACCCTCATAAAATAAAGCAATTTTGCCTATAATGACTCATTTGCACCTAATTGTCATAAAGCATGTAAAAATTGCTTGTAAGCGTTAAAATAATAGGAAAAATAAACAGTTTGCATTTTCTTATAAGAGAATGATCAAAACCTGAATGTTATAGTGTAAGAAAACTTACCTTTGTAAAATAAAGCAATTTTGCCTATAAGGACTCATTTGCACCTAATTGTCATAAAGCATGTAAAAACTGCTTGTCTGCGTTATAATAATGGTTAATATGCAGTTGCATTTTCTTATGAGAGAATGATCCAAACCTGAATGTTATAGTGTATATAGACTTACCCTCATGAAATAAAGCAATTTTGCCTATAAGGACTAATTTGCACCTAATTGTCATAAAGCATGTAAAAACTGCTTGTATGCGTTAAAATAATAGTTAATATGCAGTTTGCATTTTCTTATGAGAGAATGATCCAAACCTGAATGTTATAGTGTAAATAGACTGACCTTCATGAATTAAAGCAATTTTGCCTATAAGGACTCATTTGCTCCTAATTGTCATAAAGCATGTAAAAACTGCTTGTCTGCGTTAAAATAATGGTTAATATGCAGTTTGCATTTTCTTATGAGAGAATAATCCAAACATGAATGTTATAGTGAAAGTAGACTAACCTTTGTGAAATAAAACAATTTTGCCATTAAGGACTCATTTGCACCTAATTGTCGTGAAGCATGTAAAAACTGCTTGTCTGCGTTAAAATGATAGTAAATGTGCAGTTTGCATTTTCTTATGAGAGAATGATTCAAACCTGAATGTTATAGTGTATATAGACTTACCTTCATGAAATAAAGCAATTTTGCCTATAAGGACTCATTTGCACCTAATTGTCGTAAAGCATGTAAAAACTGCTTGTCTGCGTTAAAATAATGGTTAATATGCAGTTTGCATTTTCTTATGAGAGAATGATCCAAACCTGAATGTTATAGTGTAAATAGACTTACCCTCATAAAATAAAGCAATTTAGCCTATAATGACTCATTTGCACCTAATTGTCATAAAGCATGTAAAAATTGCTTGTAAGCGTTAAAATAATAGTAAATAAACAGTTTGCATTTTCTTATGAGAGAATGATCAAAACCTGAATGTTATAGTGTAAGAAAACTTACCTTTGTAAAATAAAGAAATTTTGCCTATAAGTACTCATTTGCACCTAATTGTCATAAAGCATGTAAAAACTGCTTGTCTGCGTTATAATAATGGTTAATATGCAGTTGCATTTTCTTATGAGAGAATGATCCAAACTTGAATGTTATAGTGAAAGTAGACTTACCTTTGTGAAATAAAACAATTTTGCCATTAAGGACTCATTTGCACCTAATTGTCGTAAAACATGTAAAAACTGCTTGTCTGCGTTATAATAATGGTTAATATGCAGTTTGCATTTTCTTATGAGAGAATGATCCAAACCTGAATGTTATAGTGTAAATAGACTTACCCTCATAAAATAAAGCAATTTTGCCTATAAGGACTAATTTGCACCTAATTGTCATAAAGCATGTAAAAACTGCTTGTCTGCGTTAAAATAATGGTTAATATGCAGATTGCATTTTCTTATGAGAGAATGATCCAAACCTGAATGTTATAGTGTAAGCAGACTAACCTTCATGAAATAAAGCAATTTTGCCTATAAGGACTAATTTGCACCTAATTGTCGTAAAGCATGTAAAAACTGCTTGTCTGCGTTAAAATGATAGTAAATGTGCAGTTTGCATTTTCTTATGAGAGAATGATCCAAACCTGAATGTTATAGTGTAAATAGACTGACCTTTATGAATTAAAGCAATTTTGCCTATAAGGACTCATTTGCTCCTAATTGTCATAAAGCATGTAAAAACTGCTTGTCTGCGTTAAAATAATGGTTAATATGCAGTTTGCATTTTCTTATGAGAGAATAATCCAAACCTGAATGTTATAGTAAAAGTGGACTTACCTTTGTGAAATAAAACAATTTTTCCTTTAAGGACTTATTTGCACCTAATTGTCGTAAAACATTTAAAAACTGCTTGTCTGCGTGAAAATGATAGTAAATATGCAGTTTGCATTTTCATATGAGAGAATGATTCAAACCTGAATGTTATAGTGTATATAGACTTACCCTCATGAAATAAAGCAATTTTGCCTATAAGGACTCATTTGCACCTAATTGTCGTAAAGCATGTAAAAACTGCTTGTCTGCGTTAAAATAATGGTTAATATGCAGTTTGCATTTTCTTATGAGAGAATGATCCAAACCTGAATGTTATAGTGTAAGTAGACTTACCTTCATTTAATAAAGCAATTTTGCCTATAAGGACTAATTTGCACCTAATTGTCGTAAAGCATGTAAAAACTGCTTGTCTGCGTTAAAATGATAGTAAATGTGCAGTTTGCATTTTCTTATGAGAGAATGATCCAAACCTGAATGGTATAGTGTAAATAGACTGACCTTCATGAATTAAAGCAATTTTGCCTATAAGGACTCATTTGCTCCTAATTGTCATAAAGCATGTAAAAACTGCTTGTCTGCGTTAAAATAATGGTTAATATGCAGTTTGCATTTTCTTATGAGACAATAATCCAAACCTGAATGTTATAGTGAAAGTAGACTTACCTTTGTGAAATAAAACAATTTTGCCTTTAAGGACTTATTTGCACCTTATTGTCGTAAAACATTTAAAAACTGCTTGTCTGCGTGAAAATGATAGTAAATATGCAGTTTGCATTTTCTGATGAGAGAATGATCCAAACCTGAATGTTATAGTGTAAATAGACTTACCCTCATAAAATAAAGCAATTTTGCCTATAACGACTCATTTGCACCTAATTGTCATAAAGCATGTAAAAATTGCTTGTAAGCGTTAAAATAATAGTAAATAAGCAGTTTGCATTTTCTTATGAGAGAATGATCCAAACCTGAATGTTATAGTGTAAGAAAACTTACCTTTGTAAAATAAAGCAATTTTGCCTATAAGGACTCATTTGCACCTAATTGTCATAAAGCATGTAAAAACTGCTTGTCTGCGTTATAATAATGGTTAATATGCAGTTGCATTTTCTTATGAGAGAATGATCCAAACCTGAATGTTATAGTGTATATAGACTTACCCTCATGAAATAAAGCAATTTTGCCTATAAGGACTAATTTGCACCTAATTGTCATAAAGCATGTAAAAACTGCTTGTATGCGTTAAAATAATAGTTAATATGCAGTTTGCATTTTCTTATGAGAGAATGATCCAAACCTGAATGTTATAGTGTAAATAGACTGACCTTCATGAATTAAAGCAATTTTGCCTATAAGGACTCATTTGCTCCTAATTGTCATAAAGCATGTAAAAACTGCTTGTCTGCGTTAAAATAATGGTTAATATGCAGTTTGCATTTTCTTATGAGAGAATAATCCAAACATGAATGTTATAGTGAAAGTAGACTAACCTTTGTGAAATAAAACAATTTTGCCATTAAGGACTCATTTGCACCTAATTGTCGTGAAGCATGTAAAAACTGCTTGTCTGCGTTAAAATGATAGTAAATGTGCAGTTTGCATTTTCTTATGAGAGAATGATTCAAACCTGAATGTTATAGTGTATATAGACTTACCTTCATGAAATAAAGCAATTTTGCCTATAAGGACTCATTTGCACCTAATTGTCGTAAAGCATGTAAAAACTGCTTGTCTGCGTTAAAATAATGGTTAATATGCAGTTTGCATTTTCTTATGAGAGAATGATCCAAACCTGAATGTTATAGTGTAAATAGACTTACCCTCATAAAATAAAGCAATTTAGCCTATAATGACTCATTTGCACCTAATTGTCATAAAGCATGTAAAAATTGCTTGTAAGCGTTAAAATAATAGTAAATAAACAGTTTGCATTTTCTTATGAGAGAATGATCAAAACCTGAATGTTATAGTGTAAGAAAACTTACCTTTGTAAAATAAAGCAATTTTGCCTATAAGTACTCATTTGCACCTAATTGTCATAAAGCATGTAAAAACTGCTTGTCTGCGTTATAATAATGGTTAATATGCAGTTGCATTTTCTTATGAGAGAATGATCCAAACCTGAATGTTATAGTGTAAATAGACTTACCTTCATGAAATTAAGCAATTTTGCCTATAAGGACTCATTTGCCCCTAATTGTCATAAAGCATGTAAAAACTGCTTGTATGCGTTAAAATAATGGTTAATATGCAGTTTGCATTTTCTTATGAAAAAATGATCCAAACTTGAATGTTATAGTGAAAGTAGACTTACCTTTGTGAAATAAAACAATTTTGCCATTAAGGACTCATTTGCCCCTAATTGTCATAAAGCATGTAAAAACTGCTTGTATGCGCTAAAATAATGGTTAATATGCAGTTTGCATTTTCTTTTGAAAGAATGATCCAAACTTGAATGTTATAGTGAAAGTAGACTTACCTTTGTGAAATAAAACAATTTTGCCATTAAGGACTCATTTGCACCTAATTGTCGTAAAACATGTAAAAACTGCTTGTCTGCGTTATAATAATGGTTAATATGCAGTTTGCATTTTCTTATGAGAGAATGATCCAAACCTGAATGTTATAGTGTAAATAGACTTACCCTCATAAAATAAAGCAATTTTGCCTATAAGGACTAATTTGCACCTAATTGTCATAAAGCATGTAAAAACTGCTTGTCTGCGTTAAAATAATGGTTAATATGCAGATTGCATTTTCTTATGAGAGAATGATCCAAACCTGAATGTTATAGTGTAAGTAGACTAACCTTCATGAAATAAAGCAATTTTGCCTATAAGGACTAATTTGCACCTAATTGTCGTAAAGCATGTAAAAACTGCTTGTCTGCGTTAAAATGATAGTAAATGTGCAGTTTGCATTTTCTTATGAGAGAATGATCCAAACCTGAATGTTATAGTGTAAATAGACTGACCTTTATGAATTAAAGCAATTTTGCCTATAAGGACTCATTTGCTCCTAATTGTCATAAAGCATGTAAAAACTGCTTGTCTGCGTTAAAATAATGGTTAATATGCAGTTTGCATTTTCTTATGAGAGAATAATCCAAACCTGAATGTTATAGTAAAAGTGGACTTACCTTTGTGAAATAAAACAATTTTTCCTTTAAGGACTTATTTGCACCTAATTGTCGTAAAACATTTAAAAACTGCTTGTCTGCGTGAAAATGATAGTAAATATGCAGTTTGCATTTTCATATGAGAGAATGATTCAAACCTGAATGTTATAGTGTATATAGACTTACCCTCATGAAATAAAGCGATTTTGCCTATAAGGACTCATTTGCACCTAATTGTCGTAAAGCATGTAAAAACTGCTTGTCTGCGTTAAAATAATGGTTAATATGCAGTTTGCATTTTCTTATGAGAGAATGATCCAAACCTGAATGTTATAGTGTAAGTAGACTTACCTTCATTTAATAAAGCAATTTTGCCTATAAGGACTAATTTGCACCTAATTGTCGTAAAGCATGTAAAAACTGCTTGTCTGCGTTAAAATGATAGTAAATGTGCAGTTTGCATTTTCTTATGAGAGAATGATCCAAACCTGAATGGTATAGTGTAAATAGACTGACCTTCATGAATTAAAGCAATTTTGCCTATAAGGACTCATTTGCTCCTAATTGTCATAAAGCATGTAAAAACTGCTTGTCTGCGTTAAAATAATGGTTAATATGCAGTTTGCATTTTCTTATGAGACAATAATCCAAACCTGAATGTTATAGTGAAAGTAGACTTACCTTTGTGAAATAAAACAATTTTGCCTTTAAGGACTTATTTGCACCTTATTGTCGTAAAACATTTAAAAACTGCTTGTCTGCGTGAAAATGATAGTAAATATGCAGTTTGCATTTTCTGATGAGAGAATGATCCAAACCTGAATGTTATAGTGTAAATAGACTTACCCTCATAAAATAAAGCAATTTTGCCTATAACGACTCATTTGCACCTAATTGTCATAAAGCATGTAAAAATTGCTTGTAAGCGTTAAAATAATAGTAAATAAGCAGTTTGCATTTTCTTATGAGAGAATGATCCAAACCTGAATGTTATAGTGTAAGAAAACTTACCTTTGTAAAATAAAGCAATTTTGCCTATAAGGACTCATTTGCACCGAATTGTCGTAAAGCATGTAAAAACTGCTTGTCTGCGTTATAATAATGGTTAATATGCAGTTGCATTTTCTTATGAGAGAATGATCCAAACCTGAATGTTATAGTGTAAATAGACTTACCTTAATGAAATTAAGCAATTTTGCCTATAAGGACTCATTTGCCCCTAATTGTCATAATGCATGTAAAAACTGCTTGTATGCGTTAAAATAATGGTTAATATGCAGTTTGCATTTTCTTATGAGAGAATAATCCAAACCTGAATGTTATAGTGAAAGTAGACTTACCTTTGTGAAATAAAACAATTTTGCCTTTAAGGACTTATTTGCACCTAATTGTCGTAAAACATTTAAAAACTGCTTGTCTGCGTGAAAATGATAGTAAATATGCAGTTTGCATTTTCTTATGAAAGAATGATCCAAACTTGAATGTTATAGCGAAAGTAGACTTACCTTTGTGAAATAAAACAATTTTGCCATTAAGGACTCATTTGCACCTAATTGTCGTGAAGCATGTAAAAACTGCTTGTCTGCGTTAAAATGATAGTAAATGTGCAGTTTGCATTTTCTCATGAGAGAATGATTCAAACCTGAATGTTATAGTGTATATAGACTTACCCTCATGAAATAAAGCAATTTTGCCTATAAGGACTTATTTGCACCTAATTGTCATAAAGCATGTAAAACTGCTTGTATGCGTTAAAATAATAGTTAATATGCAGTTTGCATTTTCTTATGAGAGAATGATCCAAACCTGAATGTTATAGTGTAAGTAAACTTACCTTTGTGAAATAAAGCAATTTTGCTTATAAGGACTCATTTGCACCTAATTGTCGTAAAGCATGTAAAAACTGCTTGTCTGCGTTAAAATAATGGTTAATATGCAGTTTGCATTTTCTTATGAGAGAATGATCCAAACCTGAATGTTATAGTGTAAGAAAACTTAACTTTGTAAAATAAAGCAATTTTGCCTATAAGGACTCATTTGCACCGAATTGTCGTAAAGCATGTAAAAACTGCTTGTCTGCGTTATAATAATGGTTAATATGCAGTTGCATTTTCTTATGAGAGAATGATCCAAACCTGAATGTGATAGTGTAAATAGACTTACCTTAATGAAATTAAGCAATTTTGCCTATAAGGACTTATTTGCCCCTAATTGTCATAAAGCATGTAAAAATTGCTTGTAAGCGTTAAAATAATAGTAAATAAACAGTTTGCATTTTCTTATGAGAGAATGATCAAAACCTGAATGTTATAGTGTAAGAAAACTTACCTTTGTAAAATAAAGCAATTTTGCCTATAAGGACTCATTTGCACCTAATTGTCGTAAAACATGTAAAAACTGCTTGTCTGCGTTATAATAATGGTTAATATGCAGTTGCATTTTCTTATGAGAGAATGATCCAAACCTGAATGTTATAGTGTAAATAGACTTACCTTCATGAAATTAAGCAATTTTGCCTATAAGGACTCATTTGCCCCTAATTGTCATAAAGCATGTAAAAACTGCTTGTATGCGTTAAAATAATGGTTAATATGCAGTTGCATTTTCTTATGAGAGAATAATCCAAACCTGAATGTTATAGTGTAAATAGACTTACCTTAATGAAATTAAGCAATTTTGCCTATAAGGACTTATTTGCACCTAATTGTCGTAAAACATGTAAAAACTGCTTGTCTGCGTGAAAATGATAGTAAATATGCAGTTTGCATTTTCTGATGAGAGAATGATCCAAACCTGAATGTTATAGTGTAAATAGACTTACCCTCATAAAATAAAGCAATTTTGCCTATAATGACTCATTTGCACCTAATTGTCATAAAGCATGTAAAAATTGCTTGTAAGCGTTAAAATAATAGGAAAAATAAACAGTTTGCATTTTCTTATAAGAGAATGATCAAAACCTGAATGTTATAGTGTAAGAAAACTTACCTTTGTAAAATAAAGCAATTTTGCCTATAAGGACTCATTTGCACCTAATTGTCATAAAGCATGTAAAAACTGCTTGTCTGCGTTATAATAATGGTTAATATGCAGTTGCATTTTCTTATGAGAGAATGATCCAAACCTGAATGTTATAGTGTATATAGACTTACCCTCATGAAATAAAGCAATTTTGCCTATAAGGACTAATTTGCACCTAATTGTCATAAAGCATGTAAAAACTGCTTGTATGCGTTAAAATAATAGTTAATATGCAGTTTGCATTTTCTTATGAGAGAATGATCCAAACCTGAATGTTATAGTGTAAATAGACTGACCTTCATGAATTAAAGCAATTTTGCCTATAAGGACTCATTTGCCCCTAATTGTCATAAAGCATGTAAAAACTGCTTGTATGCGTTAAAATAATGGTTAATATGCAGTTGCATTTTCTTATGAGAGAATAATCCAAACCTGAATGTTATAGTGTAAATAGACTTACCTTAATGAAATTAAGCAATTTTGCCTATAAGGACTTATTTGCACCTAATTGTCGTAAAACATGTAAAAACTGCTTGTCTGCGTGAAAATGATAGTAAATATGCAGTTTGCATTTTCTGATGAGAGAATGATCCAAACCTGAATGTTATAGTGTAAATAGACTTACCCTCATAAAATAAAGCAATTTTGCCTATAATGACTCATTTGCACCTAATTGTCATAAAGCATGTAAAAATTGCTTGTAAGCGTTAAAATAATAGGAAAAATAAACAGTTTGCATTTTCTTATAAGAGAATGATCAAAACCTGAATGTTATAGTGTAAGAAAACTTACCTTTGTAAAATAAAGCAATTTTGCCTATAAGGACTCATTTGCACCTAATTGTCATAAAGCATGTAAAAACTGCTTGTCTGCGTTATAATAATGGTTAATATGCAGTTGCATTTTCTTATGAGAGAATGATCCAAACCTGAATGTTATAGTGTATATAGACTTACCCTCATGAAATAAAGCAATTTTGCCTATAAGGACTAATTTGCACCTAATTGTCATAAAGCATGTAAAAACTGCTTGTATGCGTTAAAATAATAGTTAATATGCAGTTTGCATTTTCTTATGAGAGAATGATCCAAACCTGAATGTTATAGTGTAAATAGACTGACCTTCATGAATTAAAGCAATTTTGCCTATAAGGACTCATTTGCTCCTAATTGTCATAAAGCATGTAAAAACTGCTTGTCTGCGTTAAAATAATGGTTAATATGCAGTTTGCATTTTCTTATGAGAGAATAATCCAAACATGAATGTTATAGTGAAAGTAGACTAACCTTTGTGAAATAAAACAATTTTGCCATTAAGGACTCATTTGCACCTAATTGTCGTGAAGCATGTAAAAACTGCTTGTCTGCGTTAAAATGATAGTAAATGTGCAGTTTGCATTTTCTTATGAGAGAATGATTCAAACCTGAATGTTATAGTGTATATAGACTTACCTTCATGAAATAAAGCAATTTTGCCTATAAGGACTCATTTGCACCTAATTGTCGTAAAGCATGTAAAAACTGCTTGTCTGCGTTAAAATAATGGTTAATATGCAGTTTGCATTTTCTTATGAGAGAATGATCCAAACCTGAATGTTATAGTGTAAATAGACTTACCCTCATAAAATAAAGCAATTTAGCCTATAATGACTCATTTGCACCTAATTGTCATAAAGCATGTAAAAATTGCTTGTAAGCGTTAAAATAATAGTAAATAAACAGTTTGCATTTTCTTATGAGAGAATGATCAAAACCTGAATGTTATAGTGTAAGAAAACTTACCTTTGTAAAATAAAGCAATTTTGCCTATAAGTACTCATTTGCACCTAATTGTCATAAAGCATGTAAAAACTGCTTGTCTGCGTTATAATAATGGTTAATATGCAGTTGCATTTTCTTATGAGAGAATGATCCAAACCTGAATGTTATAGTGTAAATAGACTTACCTTCATGAAATTAAGCAATTTTGCCTATAAGGACTCATTTGCCCCTAATTGTCATAAAGCATGTAAAAACTGCTTGTATGCGTTAAAATAATGGTTAATATGCAGTTTGCATTTTCTTATGAAAAAATGATCCAAACTTGAATGTTATAGTGAAAGTAGACTTACCTTTGTGAAATAAAACAATTTTGCCATTAAGGACTCATTTGCCCCTAATTGTCATAAAGCATGTAAAAACTGCTTGTATGCGCTAAAATAATGGTTAATATGCAGTTTGCATTTTCTTTTGAAAGAATGATCCAAACTTGAATGTTATAGTGAAAGTAGACTTACCTTTGTGAAATAAAACAATTTTGCCATTAAGGACTCATTTGCACCTAATTGTCGTAAAACATGTAAAAACTGCTTGTCTGCGTTATAATAATGGTTAATATGCAGTTTGCATTTTCTTATGAGAGAATGATCCAAACCTGAATGTTATAGTGTAAGTAAACTTACCTTTGTGAAATAAAGCAATTTTGCCTATAAGGACTCATTTGCACCTAATTGTCGTAAAGCATGTAAAAACTGCTTGTCTGCGTTAAAATAATGGTTAATATGCAGTTTGCATTTTCTTATGAGAGAATGATCCAAACCTGAATGTTATAGTGTAAGTAGACTTACCTTCATGAAATAAAGCAATTTTGCCTATAAGGACTAATTTGCACCTAATTGTCGTAAAGCATGTAAAAACTGCTTGTCTGCGTTAAAATGATAGTAAATGTGCAGTTTGCATTTTCTTATGAGAGAATGATCCAAACCTGAATGTTATAGTGTAAATAGACTGACCTTCATGAATTAAAGCAATTTTGCCTATAAGGACTCATTTGCTCCTAATTGTCATAAAGCATGTAAAAACTACTTGTCTGCGTTAAAATAATGGTTAATATGCAGTTTGCATTTTCTGATGAGAGAATGATCCAAACCTGAATGTTATATTGTAAATAGAAATACCCTCATAAAATAAAGCAATTTTGCCTATAATGACTCATTTGCACCTAATTGTCATTTAGCATGTAAAAATTGCTTGTAAGCGTTAAAATAATAGTAAATAAACAGTTTGCATTTTCTTATAAGAGAATGATCTAAACCTGAATGTTATAGTGTAAGAAAACTTACCTTTGTAAAATAAAGCAATTTTGCCTATAAGGACTCATTTGCACCTAATTGTCGTAAAGCATGTAAAAACTGCTTGTCTGCGTTATAATAATGGTTAATATGCAGTTTGCATTTTCTTATGAGAGAATAATCCAAACCTGAATGTTATAGTGTAAATAGACTTACACTCATAAAATAAAGCAATTTTGCCTATAATGACTCATTTGCACCTAATTGTCGTAAAACATGTAAAAACTGCTTGTCTGCGTGAAAATGATAGTAAATATGCAGTTTGCATTTTCTTATGAAAGAACGATCCAAACCTGAATGTTATAGTGAAAGTAGACTTACCTTTGTGAAATAAAACCATTTTGCCATTAAGGACTCATTTGCACCTAATTGTCGTGAAGCATATAAAAAACTGCTTGTCTTCGTTAAAATGATAGTAAATGTGCAGTTTGCATTTTCTTATGAAAGAATGATCCAAACCTGAATGTTATAGTGAAAGTAGACTTACCTTTGTGAAATAAAACCATTTTGCCATTAAGGACTCATTTGCACCTAATTGTCGTGAAGCATATAAAAAACTGCTTGTCTGCGTTAAAATGATAGTAAATGTGCAGTTTGCATTTTCTTATGAGAGAATGATCCAAACCTGAATGTTATAGTGTATATAGACTTACCCTCATGAAATAAAGCGATTTTGCCTATAAGGACTAATTTGCACCTAATTGTCATAAAGCATGTAAAAACTGCTTGTATGCGTTAAAATAATAGTTAATATGCAGTTTGCATTTTCTTATGAGAGAATGATCAAAACTTTAATGTTATAGTGTAAGTAAACTTACCTTTGTGAAATAAAGCAATTTTACCTATAAGGACTCATTTGCACCTAATTGTCGTAAAGCATGTAAAAACTGCTTGTCTGCGTTAAAATAATGGTTAATATGCAGTTTGCATTTTCTTATGAGAGAATGATCCAAACCTAAATGTTATAGTGTAAATAGACTTACACTCATAAAATAAAGCAATTTTGCCTATAATGACTCATTTGCACCTAATTGTCATAAAGCATGTAAAAACTGCTTGTATGCGTTAAAATAATGGTTAATATGCAGTTTGCATTTTCTTATGAGAGAATGATCCAAACCTGAATGTTATGTGTAAGTAGACTAACCTTCATGAAATAAAGCAATTTTGCCTATAAGAACTAATTTGCACCTAATTGTCATAAAGCATGTAAATACTACTTGTCTGCGTGAAAATAATAGGAAATGATCAAGTTGCATTATCTTTTGAGAGAATGATCCAAACCTGAATTTTATAGTGTAAATAGACTGACCTTCATGAAATAAAGCAATTTTGCCTACAAGGACTCATTTGCCCCTAATTGTCATAAAGCATGTAAAAACTGCTTGTATGCGTTAAAATAATGGTTAATATGCAGTTTGCATTTTCTTATGAGAGAATGATCCAAACCTGAATGTTATGTGTAAGTAGACTAACCTTCATGAAATAAAGCAATTTTGCCTATAAGAACTAATTTGCACCTAATTGTCATAAAGCATGTAAATACTACTTGTCTGCGTGAAAATAATAGGAAATGATCAAGTTGCATTATCTTTTGAGAGAATGATCCAAACCTGAATTTTATAGTGTAAATAGACTGACCTTCATGAAATAAAACAATTTTGCCTATAAGGACTCATTTGCCCCTAATTGTCATAAAGCATGTAAAAACTGCTTGTATGCGTTAAAATAATGGTTAATATGCAGTTTGCATTTTCTTATGAGAGAATGATCCAAACCTGAATGTTATAGTGTAAATAAACTTACCCTTATGAAATAAAGCACTTTTGCCTATAAGGACTCATTTGCACCTAATTGTCGTAAAGCATGTAAAAACTGCTTGTATGCGTTAAAATAATAGTTAATATGCAGTTTGCATTTTCTTATGAGAGAATGATCCAAACCTGAATGTTATAGTGTAAGTAAACTTACCTTTGTGAAATAAAGCAATTTTGCCTATAAGGACTCATTTGCACCTAATTGTCGTAAAGCATGTAAAAACTGCTTGTCTACGTTAAAATAATGGTTAATATGCAGTTTGCATTTTCTTATGAGAGAATGATCCAAACCTGAATGTTATAGTGTAAATAGACTTACCTTCATGAAATTAAGCAATTTTGCCTATAAGGACTCATTTGCCCCTAATTGTCATAAAGCATGTAAAAACTGCTTGTATGCGTTAAAATAATGGTTAATATGCAGTTGCATTTTCTTATGAGAGAATGATCCAAACCTGAATGTTATAGTGTAAATAGACGTACCTTCATGAAATTAAGCAATTTTGCCTATAAGGACTCATTTGCCCCTAATTGTCATAAAGCATGTAAAAACTGCTTGTATGCGTTAAAATAATGGTTAATATGCAGTTTGCATTTTCTTATGGGAGAATGATCCAAACCTGAATGTTATAGTGTAAGTAGACTTACCTTCATGAAATAAAGCAATTTTGCCTGTAAGGACTAATTTGCACCTAATTGTCGTGAAGCATGTAAAAACTGCTTGTCTGCGTTAAAATAATGGTTCATATGCAGTTTGCATTTTCTTATGAGAGAATGATCCAAACCTGAATGTTATAGTGAAAGTAGACTTACCTTTGTGAAATAAAACAATTTTGCCATTAAGGACTCATTTGCACCTAATTGTCGTGAAGCATGTAAAAACTGCTTGTCTGCGTTAAAATAATAGTAAATGTGCAGTTTGCATTTTCTTATGAGAGAACAATCCAAACCTGAATGTTATAGTGTATATAAACTTACCCTCATGAAATAAAGCAATTTTGCCTATAAGGACTCATTTGCTCCTAATTGTCATAAAGCATGTAAAAACTGCTTGTCTGCGTTAAAATAATGGTTAATATGCAGTTTGCATTTTCTTATGGGAGAATAATCCAAACCTGAATGTTATAGTGAAAGTAGACTTACCTTTGTGAAATAAAACAATTTTGCCTTAAAGGACTTATTTGCACCTAATTGTCGTAAAACTAGTAAAAAATGCTTGTCTGCGTGAAAATGATAGTAAATATGCAGTTTGCATTTTCTTATGAGAGAATGATCCAAACCTGAATGTTATAGTGTAAATAGACTTACACTCATAAAATAAAGCAATTTTGCCTATAATGACTCATTTGCACCTAATTGTCATAAAGCATGTAAAAACTGCTTGTATGCGTTAAAATAATGGTTAATATGCAGTTTGCATTTTCTTATGAGAGAATGATCCAAACCTGAATGTTATAGTGTAAGTAGACTTACCTTCATGAAATAAAGCAATTTGGCCTATACGGACTAATTTGCACCTAATTGTCGTAAAGCATGTAAAAACTGCTTGTCTGCGTTAAAATGATAGTAAATGTGCAGTTTGCATTTTCTTATGAGAGAATGATCCAAACCTGAATGTTATAGTGTAAAAAGACTTACCCTCATGAAATAAAGCAATTTTGCCTATAAGGACTCATTTGCCCTAATTGTCATAAAGCATGTAAAAACTGCTTGTATGCGTTAAAATAATAGCTAATATGCAGTTTGCATTTTCTTATGAGAGAATGATCCAAACCTGAATGTTATAGTGAAAATAGACTTACCTTTGTAAAATGAAGCAATTTTGCCTATAAGGACTCATTTGCACCTAATTGTCGTAAAGCATGTAAAAACTGCTTGTCAGCGTTAAAATAATGGTTAAAATGCAGTTTGCATTTTCTTATGAGAGAATGATCCAAACCTGAATGTTATAGTGTAAAAAGACTTACCCTCATGATTTAAAGCAATTTTGCCTATAAGGACTCATTTGCCCCTAATTGTCATAAAGCATGTAAAAACTGCTTGTCTGTGTTTAAATAATGGTTAATATGCAGTTTGCATTTTCTTATGAGAGAATGATCCAAACCTGAATGTTATAGTGAAAGTAGACTTACCTTTGTGAAATAAAACAATTTTGCCTTTAAGGACTTATTTGCACCTAATTGTCGTGAAGCATGTAAAACCTGCTTGTCTGCGTTAAAATAATGGTTAATATGCAGTTTGCATTTTCTTATGAGAGAATGATCCAAACCTGAATGTTACAGTGTAAATAGACTTGCCTTTGTAAAATAAAGCAATTTTGCCTATAAGGACACATTTGCACCTAATTGTCATAAAGCATGTAAATACTGCTTGTCTGCGTGAAAATAATAGGAAATGATCATTTTGCATTATCTTTTGAGAAAATGATCCAAACCTGAATGTTATAGTGTAAATAGACTTACCTTTGTAAAATAAAGCAATTTTACCTTTAAGGACTTATTTGCACCTAATTGTCGTCAAACATGTAAAAACTGCTTGTCTGCGTGAAAATGATAGTAAATATGCAGTTTGCATTTTCTTATGAGAGAATGATCCAAACCTGAATGTTATAGTGTAAGTAAACTTACCTTTGTGAAATAGAGCAATTTTGCCTATAAGGACTCATTTGCACCTAATTGTCGTAAAGCATGTAAAAACTGCTTGTCTGCGTTAAAATAATGGTTAATATACAGTTTGCATTTTCTTATGAGAAAATAATCCAAACCTGAATGTTATAGTGTAAATAGACTTACCTTCATGAAATAAAGCAATTTTGCCTATAAGGACTAATTTGCACCTAATTGTCGTAAAGCATGTAAAAACTGCTTGTCTGGGTTAAAATGATAGTAAATGTGCAGTTTGCATTTTCTTATGAGAGAATGATCCAAACCTGAATGTTATAGTGTAAATAGACTTGCCTTTGTAAAATAAAGCAATTTTGCCTCTAAGGACTCTTTTGAACCTAATTGTCGTGAAGTATGTAAAAACTACTTGTCTGCGTAAAAATGATAGTAAATTTGCAGTTTTCATTTTCTAATGAGAGAATGATCCAAACCTGAATGTTATAGTTTTAAGTAGACTTTCCTTTGTGAAATAAAGCAATTTTGCCTATAAGGACTCATTTGCACCTAATTGTCATAAAGCATGTAAAAACAGCTTGTCTGCGTGAAAATAATAGGAAATGATCAGTTTGCATTATCTTTTGAGAGAATGATCCAAACCTGAATGTTATAGTGTAAATAGACTTACCTTTGTGAAATAAAGCAATTCTGCTTATTAGGACTCATTTGCACGCAATTGTCGTGAAGCATGTAAAAACTGCTTGTCTGCGTAAAAATAATGGTTATTATGCAGTTTGCATTTTCTTATGAGAGAATGATCCAAACCTGAATGTTATAGTGTAAGTAGACTTACCTTCATAAAATAAAGCAATTTTGCCTATAAGGACAGATTTGCACCTAATTGTCATAAAGCATGTAAATACTTCTTGTCTGCGTGAAAATAATAGGAAATGATCAGTTTGCATTATCTTTTGAGAAAATGATCCAAACCTGAATGTTATAGTGTAAATAGACTTACCTTTGCAAAATAAAGCAATTTTGCCTATAAGGACTCATTTGCACGCAATTGTCGTGAAGCATGTAAAAAGTGCTTGTCTGCGTTAAAATAATTGTTAATATGCAGTTTGCATTTTCTTATGAGAGAATGATCCAAACCTGAATGTTATAGTGTAAATAGACTTACCTTTGTAAAATAAAGCAATTTTGCCTATAAGGACTCATTTGTACGCAATTGTCGTGAAGCATGTAAAAACTACTTGTCTGCGTTAAAATAATGGTTAATATGCAGTTTGCATTTTCTTATGAGAGAATGACCTAAACCTGAATGTTATAGTGTAAATAGACTTACCTTCATGAAATAAAGCAATTTTGCCTATAAGGACTCATTTGCCCCTAATTGTCATAAAGCATTTAAAAACTGCTTGTCTGTGTTTAAATAATGGTTAATATGCAGTTTGCATTTTCTTATGAGAGAATGATCCAAACCTGAATGTTATAGTGAAAGTAGGCTTACCTTTGTGAAATAAAACAATTTTGCCTTTAAGGACTTATTTGCACCTAATTGTCGTAAAACATGTAAAAACTGCTTGTCTTTGTAAAAATGATAGTAAATATGCAGTTTGCATTATCTTTTGAGAGAATGACCCAAACCTGAATGTTATAGTGTAAGTAGACTTACCTTCATGAAATAAAGCAATTTTGCCTATAAGGACTCATTTGCACCTAATTGTCATAAAGCATGTAAATACTGCTTGTCTGCGTGAAAATAATAGGAAATGATCAGTTTGCATTATCTTTTGAGAAAATGATCCAAACCTGAATGTTATAGTGTAAATAGACTTACTTTTGTAAAATAAAGCAATTGTGCCTATAAGAACTCATTTGCACGCAATTGTCGTGAAGAATGTAAAAACTGCTTGTCTGCGTTAAAATAATGGTTAATATGCAGTTTGCATTTTCTTATGAGAGAATGATCCAAACCTGAATGTTATAGTGAAAGTAGACTTACCTTTGTGAAATAAAACAATTTTGCCTTTAAGGACTTATTTGCACCTAATTGTCGTAAAACATGTAAAAACTGCTTGTCTGCGTGAAAATGATAGTAAATATGCAGTTTGCATTTTCTGATGAGAGAATGATCCAAACCTGAATGTTATAGTGTAAATAGACTTACCCTCATAAAATAAAGCAATTTTGCCTATAATGACTCATTTGCACCTAATTGTCATAAAGCATGTAAAAATTGCTTGTAAGCGTTAAAATAATAGTAAATAAACAGTTTGCATTTTCTTTAGAGAGCATGATCCAAACCTGAATATTATAGTGTAAGAAAAATTACCTTCGTAAAATAAAGCAATTTTGCCTATAAGGACTCATTTGCACCTAATTGTCGAAAAGCATGTAAAAACTGCTTGTCTGCGTTATAATAATGGTTAATATGCAGTTGCATTTTCTTATGAGAAAATGATCCAAACCTGAATGTTATAGTGTAAATAGACTTACCTTCATGAAATTAAGCAATTTTGCCTATAAGGACACATTTGCCCCTAATTGTCATAAAGCATGTAAAAACTGCTTGTATGCGTTAAAATAATGATTAATATGCAGTTTGCATTTTCTTATGAGAGAATGATCCAAACCTGAATGTTATAGTGTAAGTAGACTTACCTTCATGAAATAAAGCAATTTTGCCTATAAGGGCTAATTTGCACCTAATTGTCGTAAAACATGTAAAAACTGCTTGTCTGCGTGAAAATGATAGTAAATATGCAGTCTGCATTTTCTTATGAAAGAATGATCCAAACCTGAATGTTATAGTGAAAGTAGACTTACCTTTGTGAAATAAAACAATTTTGCCATTAAGGACTCATTTGCACCTAATTGTCGTGAAGCATGTAAAAACTGCTTGTCTGCTTAAAATGATAGTAAATGTGCAGTTTGCATTTTCTTAAGAGAGAATGATCCAAACCTGAATGTTATAGTGTAAAAAGACTTACCTTCATGAAATAAAGCAGTTTTGCCTATAAGGACTCATTTGCCCCTAATTGTCATAAAGCATGTAAAAACTGCTTGTATGCGTTAAAATAATGGTTAATATGCAGTTTGCATTTTCTTATGAGAGAATGATCTAAACCTGAATGTTATAGTGAAAGTAGACTTACCTTTGTGAAATAAAGCAATTCTGCCTATTAGGACTCATTTGCACCTTATTGTCATAAAGCATGTAAATACTGCTTGTCTGCGTGAAAATAATAGGAAATTATCAGTTTGCATTATCTTTTGAGAGAGTGATCCAAACCTGAATGTTATAGTGTAAGTAGACTTACCTTCATGAAATAAAGCAATTTTGCCTATAAGGACTCATTTGCACCTAATTGTCATAAAGCATGTAAATACTGCTTGTCTGCGTGAAAATAATAGGAAATGATCAGTTTGCATTATCTTTTGAGAAAATGATCCAAACCTGAATGTTATAGTGTAAATAGACTTACTTTTGTAAAATAAAGCAATTTTGCCTATAATTACTCATTTGCACGCAATTGTCGTGAAGAATGTAAAAACTGCTTGTCTGCGTTAAAATAATGGTTAATATGCAGTTTGCATTTTCTTATGAGAGAATGATCCAAACCTGAATGTTATAGTGAAAGTAGACTTACCTTTGTGAAATAAAACAATTTTGCCTTTAAGGACTTATTTGCACCTAATTGTCGTAAAACATGTAAAAACTGCTTGTCTGCGTGAAAATGATAGTAAATATGCAGTTTGCATTTTCTGATGAGAGAATGATCCAAACCTGAATGTTATAGTGTAAATAGACTTACCGTCATAAAATAAAGCAATTTTGCCTATAATGACTCATTTGCACCTAATTGTCATAAAGCATGTAAAAATTGCTTGTAAGCGTTAAAATAATAGTAAATAAACAGTTTGCATTTTCTTTAGAGAGCATGATCCAAACCTGAATATTATAGTGTAAGAAAAATTACCTTCGTAAAATAAAGCAATTTTGCCTATAAGGACTCATTTGCACCTAATTGTCGTAAAGCATGTAAAAACTGCTTGTCTGCGTTATAATAATGGTTAATATGCAGTTGCATTTTCTTATGAGAAAATGATCCAAACCTGAATGTTATAGTGTAAATAGACTTACCTTCATGACATTAAGCAATTTTGCCTATAAGGACACATTTGCCCCTAATTGTCATAAAGCATGTAAAAACTGCTTGTATGCGTTAAAATAATGATTAATATGCAGTTTGCATTTTCTTATGAGAGAATGATCCAAACCTGAATGTTATAGTGTAAGTAGACTTACCTTCATGAAATAAAGCAATTTTGCCTATAAGGGCTAATTTGCACCTAATTGTCGTAAAACATGTAAAAACTGCTTGTCTGCGTGAAAATGATAGTAAATATGCAGTCTGCATTTTCTTATGAAAGAATGATCCAAACCTGAATGTTATAGTGAAAGTAGACTTACCTTTGTGAAATAAAACAATTTTGCCATTAAGGACTCATTTGCACCTAATTGTCGTGAAGCATGTAAAAACTGCTTGTCTGCTTAAAATGATAGTAAATGTGCAGTTTGCATTTTCTTAAGAGAGAATTATCCAAACCTGAATGTTATAGTGTAAATAGACTTACCTTCATGAAATAAAGCAGTTTTGCCTATAAGGACTCATTTGCCCCTAATTGTCATAAAGCATGTAAAAACTGCTTGTATGCGTTAAAATAATGGTTAATATGCAGTTTGCATTTTCTTATGAGAGAATGATCCAAACCTGAATGTTATAGTGAAAGTAGACTTACCTTTGTGAAATAAAGCAATTCTGCCTATTAGGACTCATTTGCACCTTATTGTCATAAAGCATGTAAATACTGCTTGTCTGCGTGAAAATAATAGGAAATTATCAGTTTGCATTATCTTTTGAGAGAGTGATCCAAACCTGAATGTTATAGTGTAAGTAGACTTACCTTCATGAAATAAAGCAATTTTGCCTATAAGGACTCATTTGCACCTAATTGTCATAAAGCATGTAAATACTGCTTGTCTGCGTGAAAATAATAGGAAATGATCAGTTTGCATTATCTTTTGAGAAAATGATCCAAACCTGAATGTTATAGTGTAAATAGACTTACTTTTGTAAAATAAAGCAATTTTGCCTATAATTACTCATTTGCACACAATTGTTGTGAAGAATGTAAAAACTGCTTGTCTGCGTTAAAATAATGGTTAATATGCAGTTTGCATTTTCTTATGAGAGAATGATCCAAACCTGAATGTTATAGTGAAAGTAGACTTACCTTTGTGAAATAAAACAATTTTGCCTTTAAGGACTTATTTGCACCTAATTGTCGTAAAACATGTAAAAACTGCTTGTCTGCGTGAAAATGATAGTAAATATGCAGTTTGCATTTTCTGATGAGAGAATGATCCAAACCTGAATGTTATAGTGTAAATAGACTTACCCTCATAAAATAAAGCAATTTTGCATATAATGACTCATTTGCACCTAATTGTCATAAAGCATGTAAAAATTGCTTGTAAGCGTTAAAATAATAGTAAATAAACAGTTTGCATTTTCTTATGAGAGAATGATCCAAACCTGAATGTTATAGTGTAAGAAAACTTACCTTTGTAAAATAAAGCAATTTTGCCTATAAGGACTCATTTGCACCTAATTGTCGTAAAGCATGTAAAAACTGCTTGTCTGCGTTATAATAATGGTTAATATGCAGTTGCATTTTCTTATGAGAGAATGATCCAAACCTGAATGTTATAGTGTAAATAGACTTACCTTCATGAAATTAAGCAATTTTGCCTATAAGGACTCATTTGCCCCTAATTGTCATAAAGCATGTAAAAACTGCTTGTATGCGTTAAAATAATGGTTAATATGCAGTTTGCATTTTCTTATGAAAGAATGATCCAAACTTGAATGTTATAGTGAAAGTAGACTTACCTTTGTGAAATAAAACAATTTTGCCATTAAGGACTCATTTGCACCTAATTGTCGTGAAGCATGTAAAAACTGCTTGTCTGCGTTAAAATGATAGTAAATGTGCAGTTTGCTTTTTCTTATGAGAGAATGATCCAAACCCGAATGTTATAGCGAAAGTAGACTTTCCTCTGTGAAATAAAACATTTTTGCCTTTAATGACTTATTTGCACCTAATTGTCGTAAAACATGTAAAAACTGCTTGTTTGCGTGAAAATGATAGTAAATATGCAGTTTGCATTTTCTTATGAAAGAATGATCCAAACTTGAATGTTATAGTGAAAGTAGACTTACCTTTGTGAAATAAAACAATTTTGCCATTAAGGACTAATTTGCACCTAATTGTCGTGAAGCATGTAAAAACTGCTTGTCTGCGTTAAAATAATGGTTCATATGCAGTTTGCATTTTCTTATGAGAGAATGATCCAAACCTGAATGTTATAGTGAAAGTAGACTTTCCTCTATGAAATAAAACAATTTTGCCTTTAATGACTTATTTGCACCTAATTGTCGTGAAGCATGTAAAAACTGCTTGTCTGCGTTAAAATGATAGTAAATGTGCAGTTTGCATTTTCTTATGAGAGAATGATTCAAACCTGAATGTTATAGTGTATATAGACTTACCCTCATGAAATAAAGCAATTTTGCCTATAAGGACTCATTTGCACCTAATTGTCGTAAAGCATGTAAAAACTGCTTGTCTGCGTTAAAATAATGGTTAATATGCAGTTTGCATTTTCTTATGAGAGAATGATCCAAACCTGAATGTTATAGTGTAAGTAGACTTACCTTCATGAAATAAAGCAATTTTGCCTATTAGGACTAATTTGCACCTAATTGTCGTAAAGCATGTAAAAACTGCTTGTCTGCGTTAAAATGATAGTAAATGTGCAGTTTGCATTTTCTTATGAGAGAATGATCCAAACCTGAATGTTATAGTGTAAATAGACTGACCTACATGAATTAAAGCAATTTTGCCTATAAGGACTCATTTGCTCCTAATTGTCATAAAGCATGTAAAAACTGCTTGTCTGCGTTAAAATAATGGTTAATATGCAGTTTGCATTTTCTTATGAGAGAATAATCCAAACCTGAATGTTATAGTGAAAGTAGACTTACCTTTGTGAAATAAAACAATTTTGCCTTTAAGGACTTATTTGCACCTAATTGTCGTAAAACATTTAAAAACTGCTTGTCTTCGTGAAAATGATAGTAAATATGCAGTTTGCATTTTCTGATGAGAGAATGTTCCAAACCTGAATGTTATAGTGTAAATAGACTTACCCTCATAAAATAAAGCAATTTTGCCTATAACGACTCATTTGCACCTAATTGTCATAAAGCATGTAAAAATTGCTTGTAAGCGTTAAAATAATAGTAAATAAGCAGTTTGCATTTTCTTATGAGAGAATGATCCAAACCTGAATGTTATAGTGTAAGAAAACTTACCTTTGTAAAATAAAGCAATTTTGCCTATAAGGACTCATTTGCACCGAATTGTCGTAAAGCATGTAAAAACTGCTTGTCTGCGTTATAATAATGGTTAATATGCAGTTGCATTTTCTTATGAGAGAATGATCCAAACCTGAATGTTATAGTGTAAATAGACTTACCTTAATGAAATTAAGCAATTTTGCCTATAAGGACTCATTTGCCCCTAATTGTCATAAAGCATGTAAAACCTGCTTGTATGCGTTAAAATAATGGTTAATATGCAGTTTGCATTTTCTTATGAGAGAATAATCCAAACCTGTATTATATAGTGTAAGTAGACTAATTTCATGAAATAAAGCAATTTTGCCTATAAAAACTAATTTGCACCTAATTGTCGTGAAGCATGTAAAAACTGCTTGTCTGCGGTAAAATAATGGTTCATATGCAGTTTGCATTTTCTTATGAGAGAATGATCCAAACCTGAATGTTATAGTTAAAGTAGACTTTCCTCTGTGAAATAAAACAATTTTGCCTTTAATGACTTATTTGCACCTAATTGTCGTAAAACATGTAAAAATTGCTTGTCTGCGTGAAAATGATAGTAAATATGCAGTTTGCATTTTCTTATGAAAGAATGATCCAAACTTGAATGTTATAGTGAAAGTAGACTTACCTTTGTGAAATAAAACAATTTTGCCATTAAGGACTCATTTGCACCTAATTGCCGTGAAGCATGTAAAAACTGCTTGTCTGCGTTAAAATGATAGTAAATGTGCAGTTTGCATTTTCTTATGAGAGAATGATTCAAACCTGAATGTTATAGTGTATATAGACTTACCCTCATGAAATAAAGCAATTTTGCCTATAAGGACTCATTTGCACCTAATTGTCATAAAGCATGTAAAAACTGCTTGTATGCGTTAAAATAATAGTTAATATTCAGTTTGCATTTTCTTATGAGAGAATGATCCAAACCTGAATGTTATAGTGTAAGTAAACTTTCCTTTGTGAAATAAAGCAATTTTGCCTATAAGGACTCATTTGCACCTAATTGTCGTAAAGCATGTAAAAACTGCTTGTCTGCGTTAAAATAATGGTTAATATGCAGTTTGCATTTTCTTATGAGAGAATGATCCAAACCTGAATGTTATAGTGTAAGTAGACTTACCTTCATGAAATAAAGCAATTTTGCCTATAAGGACTAATTTGCACCTAATTGTCGTGAAGCATGTAAAAACTGCTTATCTGCGTTAAAATAATGGTTCATATGCAGTTTGCATTTTCTTATGAGAGAATGATCCAAACCTGAATGTTATAGTGAAAGTAGACTTTCCTCTGTGAAATAAAACAATTTTGCCTTTAATGACTTATTTGCACCTAATTGTCGTAAAACATGTAAAAACTGCTTGTATGCGTTAAAATAATAGTTAATATGCAGTTTGCATTTTCTTATGAGAGAATGATCCAAACCTGAATGTTATAGTGTAAGTAAACTTACCTTTGTGAAATAAAGCAATTTTGCCTATAAGGACTCATTTGCACCTAATTGTCGTAAAGCATGTAAAAACTGCTTGTCTGCGTTATAATAATGGTAAATATGCAGTTGCATTTTCTTATGAGAGAATGATCCAAACCTGAATGTTATAGTGTAAATAGACTTACTTTCATGAAATTAAGCAATTTTGCCTATAAGGACTCATTTGTCCCTAATTGTCATTAAGCATGTAAAAACTGCTTGTCTGCGTTAAAATGATAGTAAATGTGCAGTTTGCATTTTCTTATGAGAGAATGATCCAAACCTGAATGTTATAGTGTATATAGACTTACCCTCATGAAATAAAGCAATTATGCCTATAAGTACTCATTTGCACCTAATTGTCATAAAGCATGTAAAAACTGCTTGTATGCGTTAAAATAATAGTTAATATGAAGTTTGCATTTTCTTATGAGAGAATGATCCAAACATGAATGTTATAGTGTAAATAGACTTACCTTCATGAAATTAAGCAATTTTGCCTATAAGGACTGATTTGCCCCTAATTGTCATAAAGCATGTAAAAACTGCTTGTATGCGTTAAAATAATGGTTAATATGCAGTCTGCATTTTCTTATGAGAGAATGATCCAAACCTGAATGTTATAGTGTAAATAGACTTACCTTCATGAAATAAAGCAATTTTGCCTATAAGGACTAATTTGCACCTAATTGTCGTGAAGCATGTAAAAACTGCTTGTCTGCGTTAAAATAATGGTTCATATGCAGTTTGCATTTTCTTATGAGAGAATGATCCAAACCTGAATGTTATAGTGAAAGTAGACTTTCCTCTATGAAATAAAACAATTTTGCCTTTAATGACTTATTTGCACCTAATTGTCGTAAAACATGTAAAAACTGCTTGTCTGCGTGAAAATGATAGTAAATATGCAGTTTACATTTTCTTATGAAAGAATGATCTAACTTGAATGTTATAGTGAAAGTAGACTTACCTTTGTGAAATAAAACAATTTTGCCATTAAGGACTCATTTGCACCTAATTGTCGTGAAGCATGTAAAAACTGCTTGTCTGCGTTAAAATGATAGTAAATGTGCAGTTTGAATTTTCTTATGAGAGAATGATCCAAACCTGAATGTTATAGTGTAAATAGACTGACCTTCATGAATTAAAGCAATTTTGCCTATAAGGACTCATTTGCTCCTAATTGTCATAAAGCATGTAAAAACTGCTTGTCTGCGTTAAAATAATGGTTAATATGCAGTTTGCATTTTCTTATGAGAGAATAATCGAAACCTGAATGTTATAGTGAAAGTAGACTTACCTTTGTAAAATAAAACAATTTTGCCTTTAAGGACTTATTTGCACCTAATTGTCGTAAAACATGTAAAAACTGCTTGTCTGCGTGAAAATGATAGTAAATATGCAGTTTGCATTTTCTGATGAGAGAATGATCCAAACCTGAATGTTATAGTGTAAATAGACTTACCCTCATAAAATAAAGCAATTTTGCCTATAATGACTCATTTGCACCTAATTGTCATTTAGCATGTAAAAATTGCTTGTAAGCGTTAAAATAAAAGTAAATAAACAGTTTGCATTTTCTTATGAGAGAATGATCCAAACCTGAATGTTATAGTGTAAGAAAACTTACCTTTGTAAAATAAAGCAATTTTGCCTATAAGGACTCATTTGCACCTAATTGTCGTAAAGCATGTAAAAACTGCTTGTCTGCGTTATAATAATGGTTAATATGCAGTTGCGTTTTCTTATGAGAGAATGATCCAAACCTGAATGTTATAGTGTAAGTAGACTTACCTTCATGAAATAAAGCAATTTTGCCTATAAGGATTAATTTGCACCTTATTGTCGTAAAGCATGTAAAAACTGCTTGTCTGCGTTAAAATAATGGTTAATATGCAGTTTGCATTTTCTTATGAGAGAATGATCCAAACCTGAATGTTATAGTGTAAGTAGACTTACCTTCATGAAATAAAGCAATTTTGCCTATAAGGACTAATTTGCACCTTATTGTCGTAAAGCATGTAAAAACTGCTTGTCTGCGTTAAAATGATAGTAAATGTGCAGTTTGCATTTTCTTATGAGAGAATGATCCAAACCTGAATGTTATAGTGTAAATAGACTGACCTTCATGAATTAAGGCAATTTTGCCTTTAAGGACTCATTTGCTCCTAATTGTCATAAAGCATGTAAAAACTGCTTGTATGCGTTAAAATAATGGTTAATATGCAGTTTGCATTTTCTTATGAGAGAATGATCCAAACCTGAATGTTATAGTGTAAGTAGACTTACCTTCATGAAATAAAGCAATTTTGCCTATAAGGACTAATTTGCACCTAATTGTCGTGAAGCATGTAAAAACTGCTTGTCTGCGTTAAAATAATGGTTCATATGCAGTTTGCATTTTCTTATGAGAGAATGATCCAAACCTGAATGTTATAGTGAAAGTAGACTTTCCTCTGTGAAATAAAACAATTTTGCCTTTAATGACTTATTTGCACCTAATTGTCGTAAAACATGTAAAAACTGCTTGTCTGCGTGAAAATGATAGTAAATATGCAGTTTGCATTTTTTTATGAAAGAATGATCCAAACCTGAATGTTATAGTGAAAGTAGACTTACCTTTGTGAAATAAAACCATTTTGCCATTAAGGACTCATTTGCACCTATTTGTCGTGAAGCATGTAAAAACTGCTTGTCTGCGTTAAAAGAATGGTTAATATGCAGTTTGCATTTTCTTATGAGAGAAGGATCCAAACCTGAATTTGTATAGTGTAAGTAGACTTACCGTCATGAAATAAAGCAGTTTTGCCTATAATGACTCATTTGCACCTAATTGTCATAAAGCATGTAAAAACTGCTTGTATGCGTTAAAATAATAGTTAATATGCAGTTTGCATTTTCTTATGAGAGAATGATCAAAACCTGAATGTTATAGTGTAAGTAAACTTAAATTTGTGAAATAAAGCAATTTTGCCTATAAGGACTCATTTGCACCTAATTGTCGTAAAGCATGTAAAAACTGCTTGTCTGCGTTAAAATAATGGTTAATATGCAGTTTGCATTTTCTTATGAGAGAATGATCCAAACCTGAATGTTATAGTGTAAATAGACTTACACTCATAAAATAAAGCAATTTTGCCTATAATGACTCATTTGCACCTAATTGTCATAAAGCATGTAAAAACTGCTTGTATGCGTTAAAATAATGGTTAATATGCAGTTTGCATTTTCTTATGTGAGAATGATTCAAACCTGAATGTTATAGTGTAAGTAGACTTACCTTCATGAAATAAAGCAATTTTGCCTATAAGGACACATTTGCACCTATTTGTCATAAAGCATGTAAATACTGTTTGTCTGCGTAAAAATAATAAGAAATGTTCAGTTTGCATTATCTTTTGAGAAAATGATCCAAACCTGAATTTTATAGTGTAAGTAGACTAACCATTGTTAAATAAAGCAATTTTGCCTATAAGAACTCACTTGCACCTAATTGTCGTGAAGCATGTAAAAACTGCTTGTCTGCGTTAAAAGAATGTTTAATATGCAGTTTGCATTTTCTTATGAGAGAAGGATCCAAACCTGAATTTGTATAGTGTAAGTAGACTTACCTTCATGAAATAAAGCAATTTTGCCTATAAGGACTCATTTGCACCTAATTGTCGTGAAGCATGTAAAAACTGCTTGTCTGCGCGAAAATAATAGGAAATGATCAGTTTGCATTATCTTTTGAGAAAATGATCCAAACCTGAATGTTAAAGTGTAAATAGACTTAACTTTGTAAAATAAAGCAATTTTGCCTATAAGGACTCATTTGCACCTAATTGTCGTGAAGCATTTAAAAACTGCTTGTCTGCGTTAAAATAATGGTTAATATGCAGTTTGCATTTTCTTATGAGAGAATGATCCAAACCTGAATGTTATAGTGTAAGTAGACTTACTTTTGTGAAATAAAGCAATTTTGCCTATAAGGACTCATTGCACCTAATTGTCATAAAGCATGTAAAAACTGCTTGTCTGCGTTAAAATAATGGTTAATATGCAGTTTGCATTTTCTTATGAGAGAATGATGCAAACCTGAATATTATAGTGTAAGTAGACTAACCATTGTAAAATAAAGCAATTTTGCCTATAAGAACTCATTTGCACCTAATTGTCGTGAAGCCTGTAAAAACTGCTTGTCTGCGTTAAAAGAATGTTTAATATGCAGTTTGCATTTTTTTATGAGAGAATGATCCAAACCTGAATGGTATAGTGAAAAAAGACTTACCTTTATAAAATAAAGCAATTTTGCTCATAAGGATTCATTTGCACCTAATTTTCATAAAGCATGTAAAAACTGCTTGTATGCGTCAAAATAATGGTTAATATGCAGTTTGCATTTTCTTATGAAAGAATAATCCAAACCTGAATGTTATACTGTAAGTAGACTTACCATCATGAAATAAATCAATTTTGCCTATAAGGACTCATTTGCACCTGATTGTCATAAAGCATGTAAAAACTGCTTGTATGCGTTAAAATAATGGTTAATATGCAGTTTGTATTTTCTTATGAGAGAATGATCCAAACCTGAATGTTATAGTGTAAGTAGACTTACCTTAGTGAAATAAAGCAATTTTGCCTATAAGGACTTATTTGCACCTAATTGTCGTGAAGCATGTAAAAACTGATTGTGTGCGTTAAAATAATGGTTAATATGCAGTTTGCATTTTCTTATGTGAGAATGATTCAAACCTGAATGTTATAGTGTAAGTAGACTTACCTTCATGAAATAAAGCAATTTTGCCTATAAGGACACATTATTTGTCATAAAGCATGTAAATACTGTTTGTCTGCGTGAAAATAATAAGAAATGATCAGTTTGCATTATCTTTTGAGAAAATGATCCAAACCTGAATGTTATAGTGTAAGTAGACTTACTTTTGTGAAATAAAGCAATTTTGCCTATAACGACTCATTTGCACCTAATTGTCGTGAAGCATGTAAAAACTGCTTGTCTGCGTTAAAAGAATGGTTAATATGCAGTTTGCATTTTCTTATGAGAGAAAGATCCAAACCTGAATGGTATAGTGAAAAAAGACTTACCTTTATAAAATAAAGCAATTTTGCCTATAAGGACTCATTTGCACCTGATTGTCATAATGCATGTAAAAACTGCTTGTATGCGTCAAAATAATGGTTAATATGCAGTTTGCATTTTCTTATGAGAGAATGATCCAAACCTGAATGTTATAGTGTAAGTAGACTTACCTTAGTGAAATAAAGCAATTTTGCTTATAAGGACTCATTTGCATCTAATTGTCGTGAAGCATGTAAAAACTGCTTGTCTGCGTTAAAATAATGGTTAATATGCAGTTTGCATTTTCTTATGAGAGAATGATCCAAACCTGAATGGTATAGTGAAAAAAGACTTACCTTAATAAAATAAAGCAATTTTGCCTATAAGGACTCATTTGCACCTAATTGTCATAAAGCATGTAAAAACTGCTTGTATGCGTTAAAATAATAGTTAATATGCAGTTTGCATTTTCTTATGAGAGAATGATCCAAACCTGAATGTTATAGTGAAAGTAGACTTACCTTTGTAAAATAAAGCAATTTTGCCTATAAGGACTCATTTGCACCTAATTGTCGTGAAGCATGTAAAAACTGCTTGTCTGCGTTAAAATAATGGTTAATATGCAGTTTGCATTTTCTTATGAGAGAATGATCCAAACCTGAATGTTATAGTGTAAGTAGACTTACCTTTATGAAATAAATCAATATTGCCTATAAGGACTCATTTGCACCTAATTGTCATAAAGCATGTAAAAACTGATTGTATGCGTTATAATAATTATTAATATGCAGTTTGCATTTTCTTATGGGAGAATAATCCAAACCTGAATGTTATAGTGTAAGTAGACTTATCTTCATGAAATAAATCAATTTTGCCTAAAAGGACTCATTTGCACCTGATTGTCATAAAGCATGTAAAAACTGCTTGTATGCGCCAAATTAATGGTTAATATGCAGTTTGCATTTTCTTATGAGAGAATGATCCAAACCCGAATGTTATGGTGTAAGTGGACTTATCTTTGTGAAATAAAGCAATTTTGCCTATAAGGACTCATTTGCACCTAATTGTCGTGAAGCATGTAAAAACTGCTTGTCTGCGTTAAAATAATGGTAAATATGCAGTTTGCATTTTCTTATGAGAGAAGGATCCAAACCTGAATGTTATAGTGTAAGTAGACTTACCTTAGTGAAATAAAGCAATTTTGCCTATAAGGACTTAATTGCACCTAATTGTCGTGAAGCATGTAAAAACTGATTGGCTGCGTTAAAATAATGGTTAATATGCAGTTTGCATTTTCTTATGTGAAAATGATCCAAACCTGAATGTTATAGTGTAAGTAGACTTACCTTCATGAAATAAAGCAATTTTGCCTATAAGGACACATTTGCACCTATTTGTCATAAAGCTTGTAAATACTGCTTGTCTGCGTGAAAATAATAGGAAATGATCAGTTTGCATTATCTTTTGAGAAAATGTTCCAAACCTGAATGTTATAGTGTAAGTTACCTTTGTGAAATAAAGCAATTTTGCCTATAAGGACTCATTTGCACCTAATTGTCGTGAAGCATGTAAAAACTGGTTGTCTGCGTTAAAATAATGGCAAATATGCAGTTTGCATTTTCTTATGAGAGAATGATCCAAACCTGAATGTTATAGTGTAAGTAGACTTCCTTTGTAAAATAGAGCAATTTTGCCTATAAAGACTCATTTGCACCTAATTGTCATAAAGCATGTAAAAACTGCTTGTCTGCGTTAAAATAATGGTTAATATGCAGTTTGCATTTTCTTATGAGAGAATGATCCAAACCTGAATGTAATAGTGTAAGTAGACTTCCTTTGTAAAATAGAGCAATTTTGCCTATAAGGACTCATTTGCACCTAATTGTCATAAATAATGTAAAAACTGCTTGACTGCGTTAAAATAATGGTTAATATGCAGTTTGCATTTTCTTATGAGAGAATGATCCAAACCTGAATGTTATAGTGTAAGTAGACTAACCATTGTAAAATAAAGCAATTTTGCCTATAAGAACTCATTTGCACCTAATTGTCGTGAAGCCTGTAAAAACTGCTTGTCTGCGTTAAAAGAATGTTTAATATGCAGTTTGCATTTTTTTATGAGAGAATGATCCAAACCTGAATGGTATAGTGAAAAAAGACTTACCTTTATAAAATGAAGCAATTTTGCCTATAAGGACTCATTTGCACCTAATTGTCGTGAAGCATTTAAAAACTGCTTGTCTGCGTTAAAATGATGGTTAATATGCAGTTTGCATTTTCTTATGAGAGAATGATCCAAACCTGAATGTTATAGTGTAAGTAGACTAACTTTTGTAAAATAAAGCAATTTTGCCTATAAGGACTCGTTGCACCTAATTGTCATAAAGCATGTAAAAACTGCTTGTATGCGTTAAAATAATGGTTAATATGCAGTTTGCATTTTCTTATGAGAGAATGATCCAAACCTGAATGTTATAGTGTAAGTAGACTTCCTTTGTAAAATAGAGCAATTTTGCCTATAAAGACTCATTTGCACCTAATTGTCATAAAGCATGTAAAAACTGCTTGTCTGCGTTAAAATAATGGTTAATATGCAGTTTGCATTTTCTTATGAGAAAATGATCCAAACCTGAATGTTATAGTGTAAGTAGACTAACCATTGTTAAATAAAGCAATTTTGCCTATAAGAACTCATTTGCACCTCATTGTCGTGAAGCTTGTAAAAACTGCTTGTCTGCGTTAAAAGAATGGTTAATATGCAGTTTGCATTTTCTTATTAGAGAATGATCCAAACCTGAATGGTATAGTGAAAAAAGACTTACCTTTATAAAATGAAGCAATTTTGCCTATAAGGACTCATTTGCACCTAATTGTCGTGAAGCATTTAAAAACTGCTTGTCTGCGTTAAAATAATGGTTAATATGCAGTTTGCATTTTCTTATGAAAGAATAATCCAAACCTGAATGTTACACTGTAAGTAGACTTACTTTCATGAAATAAATCAATTTTGCCTATAAGGACTCATTTGCACCTGATTGTCATAAAGCATGTAAAAACTGCTTGTATGCGTTAAAATAATGGTTAATATGCAGTTTGCATTTTCTTATGAGAGAATGATCCAAACCTGAAGATTATAGTGTAAGTAGACTAACCATTGTAAAATAAAGCAATTTTGCCTATAAGAACTCATTTGCACCTAATTGTCGTGAAGCCTGTAAAAACTGCTTGTCTGCGTTAAAAGAATGTTTAATATGCAGTTTGCATTTTTTTATGAGAGAATGATCCAAACCTGAATGGTATAGTGAAAAAAGACTTACCTTTATAAAATAAAGCAATTTTGCCTATAAGGATTCATTTGCACCTAATTGTCATAAAGCATGTAAAAACTGCTTGTATGCGTCAAAATAATGGTTAATATGCAGTTTGCATTTTCTTATGAAAGAATAATCCAAACCTGAATGTTACACTGTAAGTAGACTTACCTTCATGAAATAAATCAATTTTGCCTATAAGGACTCATTTGCACCTGATTGTCATAAAGCATGTAAAAACTGCTTGTATGCGTTAAAATAATGGTTAATATGCAGTTTGTATTTTCTTATGAGATAATGATCCAAACCTGAATGTTATAGTGTAAGTAGACTTACCTTAGTGAAATAAAGCAATTTTGCCTATAAGGACTTATTTGCACCTAATTGTCGTGAAGCATGTAAAAACTGATTGTGTGCGTTAAAATAATGGTTAATATGCTGTTTGCATTTTCTTATGTGAGAATGATTCAAACCTGAATGTTATAGTGTAAGTAGACTTACCTTCATGAAATAAAGCAGTTTTGCCTATAAGGACACATTTGCACCTATTTGTCATAAAGCATGTAAATACTGTTTGTCTGCGTGAAAATAATAAGAAATGATCAGTTTGCATTATCTTATGAGAAAATGATCCAAACCTGAATGTTATAGTGTAAGTAGACTTACCTTTGTGAAATAAAGCAATTCTGCCTATAAGGACTCATTTGCACCTAATTATCGTGAAGCATGTAAAAACTGCTTGTCTGCGTTAAAATAATGGTTAATATGCAGTTCGAATTTTCTTATGAGAGAATGATCCAAACCTGAATGTTACAGTGTAAGTAGACTTACTTTTGTGAAATAAAGCAATTTTGCCTATAACGACTCATTTGCACCTAATTGTCGTGAAGCATGTAAAAACTGCTTGTCTGCGTTAAAATAATGGTTAATATGCAGTTTGCATTTTCTTATAAGAGAATGATCCAAACCAGAATGGTATAGTGAAAAAAGACTTACCTTTATAAAATAAAGCAATTTTGCCTATGACTCATTTGCACCAAATTGTCATAAAGCATGTAAAAACTGCTTGTATGCGTTAAAATAATGGTTAATATGCAGTTTGCATTTTCTTAAGAGAGTGATCCAAACCTGAATGTTATAGTGTAAGTAGACTAACCATTGTTAAATAAAGCAATTTTGCCTATAAGAACTCATTTGCACCTATTTGTCGTGAAGCATGTAAAAACTGCTTGTCTGCGTTAAAAGAATGGTTAATATGCAGTTTGCATTTTCTTATGAGAGAAGGATCCAAACCTGAATTTGTATAGTGTAAGTAGACTTACCGTCATGAAATAAAGCAGTTTTGCCTATAAGGACTCATTTGCACCTAATTGTCGTGAAGCATGTAAAAACTGCTTGTCTGCGTGAAAATAATAGGAAATGATCAGTTTGCATTATCTTTTGAGACAATTATCCAAACCTGAATGTTAAAGTGTAAATAGACTTAACTTTGTAAAATAAAGCAATTTTGCCTATAAGGACTCATTTGCACCTAATTGTCGTGAAGCATGTAAAAACTGCTTGTCTGCGGGAAAATAATGGTTAATATGCAGTTTGCATTTTCTTATGAGAGAATTTTCCAAACCTGAATGTTATAGTGTAAGTAGACTTACCTTTGTAAAATAAAGCAATTTTGCCTAGAAGGACTCATTTGCACCTAATTGTCGTGAAGCCTGTAAAAACTGCTTGTCTGCGTTAAAATAATGGTTATTATGCAGTTTGCATTTTCTTATGTGAGAATGATTCAAACCTGAATGTTATAGTGTAAGTAGACTTACCTTCATGAAATAAAGCAATTTTGCCTATAAGGACACATTTGCACCTATTTGTCATAAAGCATGTAAATACTGTTTGTCTGCGTGAAAATAATAAGAAATGATCAGTTTGCATTATCTTTTGAGAAAATGATCCAAACCTGAATGTTATAGTGTAAGTAGACTTACTTTTGTGAAATAAAGCAATTTTGCCTATAACGACTCATTTGCACCTAATTGTCGTGAAGCATGTAAAAACTGCTTGTCTGCGTTAAAAGAATGGTTAATATGCAGTTTGCATTTTCTTATGAGAGAAAGATCCAAACCTGAATGGTATAGTGAAAAAAGACTTACCTTTATAAAATAAAGCAATTTTGCCTATAAGGACTCATTTGCACCTGATTGTCATAATGCATGTAAAAACTGCTTGTATGCGTCAAAATAATGGTTAATATGCAGTTTGCATTTTCTTATGAGAGAATGATCCAAACCTGAATGTTATAGTGTAAGTAGACTTACCTTAGTGAAATAAAGCAATTTTGCTTATAAGGACTCATTTGCATCTAATTGTCGTGAAGCATGTAAAAACTGCTTGTCTGCGTTAAAATAATGGTTAATATGCAGTTTGCATTTTCTTATGAGAGAATGATCCAAACCTGAATGGTATAGTGAAAAAAGACTTACCTTAATAAAATAAAGCAATTTTGCCTATAAGGACTCATTTGCACCTAATTGTCATAAAGCATGTAAAAACTGCTTGTATGCGTTAAAATAATAGTTAATATGCAGTTTGCATTTTCTTATGAGAGAATGATCCAAACCTGAATGTTATAGTGAAAGTAGACTTACCTTTGTAAAATAAAGCAATTTTGCCTATAAGGACTCATTTGCACCTAATTGTCGTGAAGCATGTAAAAACTGCTTGTCTGCGTTAAAATAATGGTTAATATGCAGTTTGCATTTTCTTATGAGAGAATGATCCAAACCTGAATGTTATAGTGTAAGTAGACTTACCTTTATGAAATAAATCAATATTGCCTATAAGGACTCATTTGCACCTAATTGTCATAAAGCATGTAAAAACTGATTGTATGCGTTATAATAATTATTAATATGCAGTTTGCATTTTCTTATGGGAGAATAATCCAAACCTGAATGTTATAGTGTAAGTAGACTTATCTTCATGAAATAAATCAATTTTGCCTAAAAGGACTCATTTGCACCTGATTGTCATAAAGCATGTAAAAACTGCTTGTATGCGCCAAATTAATGGTTAATATGCAGTTTGCATTTTCTTATGAGAGAATGATCCAAACCCGAATGTTATGGTGTAAGTGGACTTATCTTTGTGAAATAAAGCAATTTTGCCTATAAGGACTCATTTGCACCTAATTGTCGTGAAGCATGTAAAAACTGCTTGTCTGCGTTAAAATAATGGTAAATATGCAGTTTGCATTTTCTTATGAGAGAAGGATCCAAACCTGAATGTTATAGTGTAAGTAGACTTACCTTAGTGAAATAAAGCAATTTTGCCTATAAGGACTTAATTGCACCTAATTGTCGTGAAGCATGTAAAAACTGATTGGCTGCGTTAAAATAATGGTTAATATGCAGTTTGCATTTTCTTATGTGAAAATGATCCAAACCTGAATGTTTTAGTGTAAGTAGACTTACCTTCATGAAATAAAGCAATTTTGCCTATAAGGACACATTTGCACCTATTTGTCATAAAGCTTGTAAATACTGCTTGTCTGCGTGAAAATAATAGGAAATGATCAGTTTGCATTATCTTTTGAGAAAATGTTCCAAACCTGAATGTTATAGTGTAAGTTACCTTTGTGAAATAAAGCAATTTTGCCTATAAGGACTCATTTGCACCTAATTGTCGTGAAGCATGTAAAAACTGGTTGTCTGCGTTAAAATAATGGCAAATATGCAGTTTGCATTTTCTTATGAGAGAATGATCCAAACCTGAATGTTATAGTGTAAGTAGACTTCCTTTGTAAAATAGAGCAATTTTGCCTATAAAGACTCATTTGCACCTAATTGTCATAAAGCATGTAAAAACTGCTTGTCTGCGTTAAAATAATGGTTAATATGCAGTTTGCATTTTCTTATGAGAGAATGATCCAAACCTGAATGTAATAGTGTAAGTAGACTTCCTTTGTAAAATAGAGCAATTTTGCCTATAAGGACTCATTTGCACCTAA
This sequence comes from Xanthostigma xanthostigma, assembly GCA_963575645.1. Lineage (NCBI taxonomy): Eukaryota > Metazoa > Arthropoda > Insecta > Raphidioptera > Raphidiidae > Xanthostigma > Xanthostigma xanthostigma. The sequence goes on along the minus strand of OY754470.1, from coordinate 31,540,227 downwards.
TTGTCATAAATAATGTAAAAACTGCTTGACTGCGTTAAAATAATGGTTAATATGCAGTTTGCATTTTCTTATGAGAGAATGATCCAAACCTGAATGTTATAGTGTAAGTAGACTAACCATTGTAAAATAAAGCAATTTTGCCTATAAGAACTCATTTGCACCTAATTGTCGTGAAGCCTGTAAAAACTGCTTGTCTGCGTTAAAAGAATGTTTAATATGCAGTTTGCATTTTTTTATGAGAGAATGATCCAAACCTGAATGGTATAGTGAAAAAAGACTTACCTTTATAAAATGAAGCAATTTTGCCTATAAGGACTCATTTGCACCTAATTGTCGTGAAGCATTTAAAAACTGCTTGTCTGCGTTAAAATGATGGTTAATATGCAGTTTGCATTTTCTTATGAGAGAATGATCCAAACCTGAATGTTATAGTGTAAGTAGACTAACTTTTGTAAAATAAAGCAATTTTGCCTATAAGGACTCGTTGCACCTAATTGTCATAAAGCATGTAAAAACTGCTTGTATGCGTTAAAATAATGGTTAATATGCAGTTTGCATTTTCTTATGAGAGAATGATCCAAACCTGAATGTTATAGTGTAAGTAGACTTCCTTTGTAAAATAGAGCAATTTTGCCTATAAAGACTCATTTGCACCTAATTGTCATAAAGCATGTAAAAACTGCTTGTCTGCGTTAAAATAATGGTTAATATGCAGTTTGCATTTTCTTATGAGAAAATGATCCAAACCTGAATGTTATAGTGTAAGTAGACTAACCATTGTTAAATAAAGCAATTTTGCCTATAAGAACTCATTTGCACCTCATTGTCGTGAAGCATGTAAAAACTGCTTGTCTGCGTTAAAAGAATGGTTAATATGCAGTTTGCATTTTCTTATTAGAGAATGATCCAAACCTGAATGGTATAGTGAAAAAAGACTTACCTTTATAAAATGAAGCAATTTTGCCTATAAGGACTCATTTGCACCTAATTGTCGTGAAGCATTTAAAAACTGCTTGTCTGCGTTAAAATAATGGTTAATATGCAGTTTGCATTTTCTTATGAAAGAATAATCCAAACCTGAATGTTACACTGTAAGTAGACTTACTTTCATGAAATAAATCAATTTTGCCTATAAGGACTCATTTGCACCTGATTGTCATAAAGCATGTAAAAACTGCTTGTATGCGTTAAAATAATGGTTAATATGCAGTTTGCATTTTCTTATGAGAGAATGATCCAAACCTGAATATTATAGTGTAAGTAGACTAACCATTGTAAAATAAAGCAATTTTGCCTATAAGAACTCATTTGCACCTAATTGTCGTGAAGCCTGTAAAAACTGCTTGTCTGCGTTAAAAGAATGTTTAATATGCAGTTTGCATTTTTTTATGAGAGAATGATCCAAACCTGAATGGTATAGTGAAAAAAGACTTACCTTTATAAAATAAAGCTATTTTGCCTATAAGGATTCATTTGCACCTAATTGTCATAAAGCATGTAAAAACTGCTTGTATGCGTCAAAATAATGGTTAATATGCAGTTTGCATTTTCTTATGAAAGAATAATCCAAACCTGAATGTTACACTGTAAGTAGACTTACCTTCATGAAATAAATCAATTTTGCCTATAAGGACTCATTTGCACCTGATTGTCATAAAGCATGTAAAAACTGCTTGTATGCGTTAAAATAATGGTTAATATGCAGTTTGTATTTTCTTATGAGATAATGATCCAAACCTGAATGTTATAGTGTAAGTAGACTTACCTTAGTGAAATAAAGCAATTTTGCCTATAAGGACTTATTTGCACCTAATTGTCGTGAAGCATGTAAAAACTGATTGTGTGCGTTAAAATAATGGTTAATATGCTGTTTGCATTTTCTTATGTGAGAATGATTCAAACCTGAATGTTATAGTGTAAGTAGACTTACCTTCATGAAATAAAGCAGTTTTGCCTATAAGGACACATTTGCACCTATTTGTCATAAAGCATGTAAATACTGTTTGTCTGCGTGAAAATAATAAGAAATGATCAGTTTGCATTATCTTATGAGAAAATGATCCAAACCTGAATGTTATAGTGTAAGTAGACTTACCTTTGTGAAATAAAGCAATTCTGCCTATAAGGACTCATTTGCACCTAATTATCGTGAAGCATGTAAAAACTGCTTGTCTGCGTTAAAATAATGGTTAATATGCAGTTCGAATTTTCTTATGAGAGAATGATCCAAACCTGAATGTTACAGTGTAAGTAGACTTACTTTTGTGAAATAAAGCAATTTTGCCTATAACGACTCATTTGCACCTAATTGTCGTGAAGCATGTAAAAACTGCTTGTCTGCGTTAAAATAATGGTTAATATGCAGTTTGCATTTTCTTATAAGAGAATGATCCAAACCAGAATGGTATAGTGAAAAAAGACTTACCTTTATAAAATAAAGCAATTTTGCCTATGACTCATTTGCACCAAATTGTCATAAAGCATGTAAAAACTGCTTGTATGCGTTAAAATAATGGTTAATATGCAGTTTGCATTTTCTTAAGAGAGTGATCCAAACCTGAATGTTATAGTGTAAGTAGACTAACCATTGTTAAATAAAGCAATTTTGCCTATAAGAACTCATTTGCACCTATTTGTCGTGAAGCATGTAAAAACTGCTTGTCTGCGTTAAAAGAATGGTTAATATGCAGTTTGCATTTTCTTATGAGAGAAGGATCCAAACCTGAATTTGTATAGTGTAAGTAGACTTACCGTCATGAAATAAAGCAGTTTTGCCTATAAGGACTCATTTGCACCTAATTGTCGTGAAGCATGTAAAAACTGCTTGTCTGCGTGAAAATAATAGGAAATGATCAGTTTGCATTATCTTTTGAGACAATTATCCAAACCTGAATGTTAAAGTGTAAATAGACTTAACTTTGTAAAATAAAGCAATTTTGCCTATAAGGACTCATTTGCACCTAATTGTCGTGAAGCATGTAAAAACTGCTTGTCTGCGGGAAAATAATGGTTAATAAGCAGTTTGCATTTTCTTATGAGAGAATTTTCCAAACCTGAATGTTATAGTGTAAGTAGACTTACCTTTGTAAAATAAAGCAATTTTGCCTAGAAGGACTCATTTGCACCTAATTGTCGTGAAGCCTGTAAAAACTGCTTGTCTGCGTTAAAATAATGGTTATTATGCAGTTTGCATTTACCTATGAGAGAATGATCCAAACCTGAATGTATAGTGTAAGTAGACTTACCCTCCATGAAATAATGCGATTTTGCCTCTAAGGACACATTTGCACCTAATTGTCATAAAGCATGTAAATACTGCTTGTCTGCGTGAAAATAATAGGAAATGATCAGTTTGCATTATCTTTTGACGTCAAAAACTTAGTCCGCCATCTTTAGAAGTCCGCCATATTGGATTTAAACTAAAGTCACTTTATTTTTCGAGTTATTCTCAGCAAGCCCTTTCACTTGATACCCATATTGTAGGAAAGCATAATAAAATTAGTCCGCCATCTTTAGAAGTCCGCCATATTGGATTAAGAGTGACGTCACTTTATTTTTCGAGTTATTCTCAGCAAGCCCTTTCATTTGATACCCATATTGTAGGAAAGCGTAATAAAATTAGTCCGCCATCTTTAGAAGTCCGCCATATTGGATTTAGAGTGTCGTCACTTTATTTTTCGAGTTATTCTCAGCAAGCCCTTTCATTTGATACCCATATTATAGGAAAGCATAATAAAATTAGTCCGCCATCTTTAGAAGTCCGCCATATTGGATTTAGAGTGACGTCACTTTATATTTCGAGTTATTCTCAGCAAGCCCTTTCATTTGATACCCATATTGTAGGAAAGCATAATAAAATTAGTCCGCCATCTTTAGGAGTCCGCCATATTGGATTTAGAGTGACGTCACTATATTTTTCGAGTTATTCTCAGCAAGCCCTGTCATTTGATACACATATTGTAGGAAAGCATATTAAATTAGTCCGCCATCTTTAGAAGTTCTCCATATTGGATTTAAAGTGACGTACTTTATTTTTCGAGTTATTCTCAGCAAGCCCTTTCATTTGATACCCATATTGTAGGAAAGCATAATAAAATTAGTCCGCCATCTTTAAAAGTCCGCCATATTGGATTTAGAGTGACGTCACTTTATATTTCGAGTTATTCTCAGCAAGCCCTTTCATTTGATACCCATATTGTAGGAAAGCATAATAAAATTAGTCCGCCATCTTTAGAAGTCCGCCATATTGGATTTAGAGTGACGTCACTATATTTTTCGAGTTATTTTCAGCAAGCCCTTTCATTTGATACCCATATTGTAGGAAAGCATAATAAAATTAGTCCGCCATCATTAAAAGTCCGCCATATTGGATTTAGAGTGACGTCACTTTATATTTCGAGTTATTCTCAGCAAGCCCTTTCATTTGATACCCATATTGTAGGAAAGCATAATAAAATTAGTCCGCCATCTTTAGAAGTCCGCCATATTGGATTTAGAGTGACGTCACTATATTTTTCGAGTTATTCTCAGCAAGCCCTTTCATTTGATACCCATATTGTAGGAAAGCATAATAAAATTAGTCCGCCATCTTTAGAAGTCCGCCATATTTGATTTAGAGTGACGTCACACAGCTAACCATGCATTGTCATTCAAACTAAACCTGTATACAAATTTTCATCTCAATCGGTTGATGATATCTGATTCAAAATTACCGAAGGCATTTCCGTTATCTTTAGAAGTCCGCCATATTGGATTTAGAGTGACGTCATACAGCTAACCATGCATTGTCATTCAAACTAAACGTGTATACAAATTTTCATCTCAATCGGTTGATGATATCTGCCGCTCGAATATCATATTTAAGTCAGGCGGAACGTGACACATTTCGGAACGGGACAGATTTTGGAACGGTACAGATTTCGGAACGGGACAGATTTCGGAACGTGACACTTTTTCGTACATGCAGCCGGTGTTTTATCAATTTATAAGATTGGTGTTTCATCAATTTATAAGACGTTATCACGTCAAAAACGAAAAATACATAATATATTTATATTCGTCTCCATGGCTTAATACAACCATATTACGCTACAAAATAATTATTTAGTCTGGTAATGTCAGACTAGCATCCCTTTTTAAACGCTTTATATTAGTTTGGGTTGTAACTATGTATGTATGTCCGTAACGGAATCTTTGAGCATAATTTTCACCAATTTCCCGAAGTCTGATTAATTTGAAACTTTGCATACGTATCAAGGACCGATGACAATGCAATAATTTGATAACAGTTTCCCATTATCCTTATTAGGACCCCCAGGATTAATAAATTCTTTTATAGATCCTCAAACTAAAAAGTGAAAAATAAAATATAGTTTAAAAAAAACTAAAAAACACGCTTTATATCGGACTAAAAAGTAAAAAATAATTGTTTTAAAATAAGCTTAAAAAGCGTTGGGCGCTCGATGTACGAAAATGTGGAACAAAGCGCCCCACGCTTTTTAAGCTTATTTTAAAACAATTATTTTTTACTTTTTAGTCCGATATAAAGCGTGTTTTTTAGTTTTTTTTAAACTATATTTTATTATAAAATACAACCAAGTACGAACATGACTTAAACTACAGTGAAACTTCAGAGAAAATCTTCTATATAATATATGTTACATTAGCTTTACATTTTAGATCTCATTACACCAAAAAATTTGTTTACCCTACAGGTATAACTTCCTGTACAATTATTTCCTCAACCTTCACTTCTTCCTTGGTCGACTGACAAGGATCTATTCACCTTCTCTTTAGTATCCTTACTATTTTAACAACATAACAAAAAAATAATATAATTAGTACAACACCAACCAATATTACTAAGTAGAATGTTTGGGAATGACGCTGTTCAGCGGCGATCTGATTTTGTTCAGACTCACCCAGCTCTCGCAACTCATCAAGGTCCTTTGCTATAAACTTTAAATCCTGTAATCGTTTGGGTATAACATCTTTATTAAATTTAACTGTCATATTTAAAGCTCTATTTAAATGAAGATCCGTCAAGAATGACTTATTGGTTTGTATTAAGTCGAAATTTGGAATGTAATCTGCAAACCATTTACTTTTGAAAAGTCCCATAGGGAACAACACACTATTGGAGGTGTAAGCTTTACACTCAGACGAGATTGAAAATATTCCGACTCCACTAATTTTAGTACTGATCGACTGGTCTGATTGCTCGCAATTTATAATAATATTTTCAGGTTCGCCCACTGCGAATAGCCATCTATTTTGATACGTCAATTTATGCCAAACACTGCTTTTTAAACTAATAATTTTTGTATTACATTCTTTCGGTAAAGATTCTGGGTTTCGGAATAACTTCAACTCACATAGTTCGGTACTGTGATATGTATATAAAGGTTGAAACATTTTACAAACTTTCAAATTACTACTACGTTTACAACTAGACATTTGGTGTTCAGTAAAAGTGGTATAATATTGCTTCGATTTATCTACTCCCAAATATTGATAGCTTGGTTGTATAAACAAATATTTAAAATCTTTAAGATGCTTAGGCATCGTTAAAGCATTGTACAACGTAAATTCATAGCCTAGTACTAATGGTATCCCCAAAATATATATGTTTCCCATTTTAAAAAAAATTTTTAAATCTACAATCTGATAATAGTCATGTATATTTTCGAATGTTAACGCAATCGGAAACGTCACCCCTTTAGGGATGAGTCTCTGAACCCTTACAAGCTCATTATACAGATTCAACGGTGATATAACGCTCGGATGCACGATTCCGTTTTGGGCACTCGTTACCGCATTTACTAAAGTGTCTAATTCGAACAACAATTGACTTAACACTACATTATACTCAGACATGTGTCTTGCTAGTGCCCCCGTGAGTATTTCGGAATTAAGTGAATTCGACGTTTTATCAGCGTATTCTTTCAACAATCTTAAATTTTTATTAAAATTAAATTCATTTGTCTGAATAGTTTGTAATGTGTCATTTATAATTACTAAAGTCTTCTGATCAACATGCGTTTGCTTATTTATTAACTTGACCATTTATTTCTTTATTATCGTTTGAAAGTTTCGAAATTTTCTCTTCGTAATAATCCCCATCGTCTGCATCTAATGTGCCAAATAAATATTTGCTAGCCCTTCCAACTATATTTGCTAGTCTCCGTTTAACTCGACTTTGTTATTCAGGCTCATGTCCCAAAAAATAAAATAAATCATCTTGTTGCTTTCGAAAAATTGTCATGCTCGACTTAGTCGTTCGCAAAAACTGTCGGCAATCTACTCGAATGTCAATGCCCACACCGTTGATCAGTCGGTCGTTCTCTAACAAATTGCAAAAATCTACATTTTTGTTATGAAATTCGTTTAACATTATATATTTACGATGTAAATTATTTAAATCGACAAAAGTTACAAGTTTCCATTCACTACTTGCGATCAATAATGGTCCTAAAGATTCAAAATAAATTCCCGGTTGATAATCTAATTTTGTTATATTATATACTTCATTAGCATAGCTGAACCGATTTAAATGACACACTACGATAAAAATAAACATAACATTGAAATATATGCGATGCATATTGGTATCTCAATTTTTAATATACCACAAAAATAATTTAAAAAAATATATATAATTAAATCAGTTAAAATGAAAAAAATAAAGAGTTGCTCTAAATCACTCGAGTTACACACGCACAATATTGCCCATAAACACAAAATTTTAGCCACTTATGTGACAACAGTTAAAACACCATAGGTAATATTGTTAAATAGCTTAGAATTTTATTGGTTTACACTCTACACTAATTTAAACACTTACACTTTCGTCCGTGTTGATGTATCTCGTGCTGCTTCTGCTTGCGATCACACCAGTTTTTAGAATTGTTCTGTAAAATCGTACGAAGAGTTAAAGTATCTGTAACAACGTATGCTTATTTAAAGTCATATTCGAATGTAATAATTATTCGCGAACCCACAATTTGTTAGTAACAGTGTATTGCTGAAAGAGTGCGTCTTTGTTTTTAGTCACGTGGCTATGTTTGCATTAAATCCTTCTGTCAAGGACCCAGGGGTGATCTGATACGCGACCGCGAGCTCTGGTACGGTACGGATGTTCGGCCGCTTGCTCATCGGGTGCGTCGTTCTCAGCTGCTTCCCCTTGATCATTGATTTGGTCTTCAATGGCCTGGTTATGGTCGTCAGGTGCCTCTGGTGGATCTTCTTCTTGTGCTTCTACTTCGTGATTTAGTAGCTGTTGCTCTTGATTTTCAACTTGCTCCACTTCATTTTGTTCGAATTCGTTAATGTGGTCGACTTCTTCGGCTTGTTCTTGTTCTTCAAGTAGCGGATTTTCCCCTTCATATTCTTCATCTTCTACCTCCGCTGGAGGTAGAACTTCTTCAATTTCTACTTTAATTCCCGTGTCCTCTTGGTTATTGGGACCATCATTTTCCCCATGGATCGGAGGAAATGTAGCGACATCTATCACCTCATCTGGCTCATATCGCTCTTTTGTATTCAAATCGGGAAATTGAATTTCCCCGTCTTCGCTGTCTACTTCATCTTTCACTTTTTCATCTTCCCCTTTCGAAAACTTCAACCGGTTGGCATGGACGACTTGTTCTTTTCTTCCTTGAATTTCTTTTATCTTGAACGTAACTGGCCCCTTTTTTCGAGAATGCGATACGGTCCAACCCACGATTTTGCTAGTTTCTTGGATCTATTTAATTTTGTGCTAGGATCATGGAGATATACACGGTCACCAACTTCAAATTCTACAGGTTTCGACTTTCGATTGAATACTTTAACTTGCTTGTCAGTGGTTTCTGCCAAATGTTGACTTACCATCTCGTAAGCCCGTTGCAATCTCAAGATAAGTTCTGCAGCGTAATTTTGATCCACATCATATGCCATACGCCTTGGTTTCGTGATTGAATCATATGGAAGTTCCATATCTCTGCCGTGCAGTAAAAAGAATGGAGTTTCACCAGTGGAGCTATGGACATGACCTCTGTACGCCATCACAACATAGGGAATCCACTCATCCCAATCGCTCTGAGTTTCATCCACGAAGTGTGACAACAGGTCTTTTATGACGCGGTGGGTGCGTTCAATCATGCCATTGCACTAAGGGTGGTACGGAGTCGTTTGGATTTTTGTGATGTTCAACAGTCTACAAACTTCCTTCATTAAGGCTGATAGGAAATTGGTCCCTTGATCCGTGATCAGCATTCTGGGAGCACCATGTCTTGAAATGATTTGGGTTACAAATGCCTTGGCGACGGTTTCAGCTTTTTGATCCCGGAGGGGGATTATTTCAAGATAGCGAATGAAATAATCTTGGAATGTGAGAATGTACTTGTTCCCGTTCAACGTGGTGGTTAGTGGTCCAACAATGTCCATCGCAACTCGCTCAAACGGAGCGTTTACCGCTGGTAAACGTTGTAGAGGAGCTGGTTTCTTTGGAGGATTCTTCCGTTGCACGCAGGATACGCACCTCTCGCAATACTTCTTGACATCTGTTGACATGTGACTCCAGTAAAATCGACTTCTAATCATGGATAGTGTCTTCGCACACCCCATGTGACCTGCATATGGAAGGCATACTTCGGATAACTTGTGTGATCATTGATTTAGGTACAACCAATGGATCATTACGTCCAGCTTCGTCTCTTGCTTTGAAAAGGAGACCATCTTAATAAACAAATTTTTTAATATTAGTGGATGTACATTTCGAGATTAAGATGGCTTTTCGGCCAAATGAGCTTAATTTATTTTTTAAGTACAACCTTAGAGTAAAATTCTTACGGGCTGATATTAAGTTTTTAATAACCTGTAAAAAATCCAATGTTTTCCCTAAGTTCATCTCAGAGTTTAAAAACAAAATTACTAACGAACGCGTTAAAAAGGCGAAAGATGCTGCAAAAACCAAATGGCTCAATTTAGAAATTCAATTTTTACATGGTAAATTGGCTAAATTGGAATTAGAATTATATCAATTACACTTAAAAATAAGTAATTTAATGGCAAAAACAGATTGAGATAAATTCTTACAAAAAGTTAATGAAGTAAATTTTAATAAGTATGAGTCAAAAATACACCGTCTTAGAAAAAAGTTCAAAAAATTAAAACCAGTTAATTTTAAAAACACCGATAGTATCCCTTCAATTAATAACTTTGTAAAGAACGAATCCTCGGTAACATTTAATCCCGAAGAAATTAGTCTCCTGTCAAATGGTTTAAAACATTCCATCCCTGCGAAATCCACATTAATTAACATAATTGCTGATATTGAAACCGGTATAAAACATCTAAATGATGAAAATAAAAATTATAATATTAGAAACGCTTGTAAACTACGACTGACCCACAATTTGTCCAAAATCAAACAACCGGAAAATTTGAACTTAGCCATTTTGAAAAACCTTAAAAATAAAGATTGCTTCTACTTAAAAGCTGACAAAGGAAACACAGTTGTGATTTTGGATAAGCAAGACTACTTTAATAGAGGTAATAAATTACTCCAAGAAGGACCGTACATCAACATTCCCAAGAACCCACTTCCAAAATTCGTTAGCAATGTTAAAAATTGTTTAAAACAGTGCCCTTTATTGATACGGAAAAAAGACGTATCAAAATTCGTGACCTCAAAACCTGTTTTACCCAAAATGTACTGTTTACCTAAAATCCATAAACCGGGCAAATTAATGAGACCGATCGTTAATAACATCGACTCCCCTACCTATATTTTATCTAAATGGTTAACTACGGAATTTAGTAAAATGCAGCAAATCCATGATCAGTTTTCAATTAAAAACAGCTTAGATTTAGTAATCAAGATCAAAGACATAAAATTAAAAAGTAGCGAACTATTAGTTTCTTTTGATGTCTGTGCTCTCTTCCCAAGTATCCCTATAGAGGTGACACTTAAACACCTCAAAAACTTTCTTTTGTTAAATAATATTGACCTTGATAGTATTAATGAATACATAAAATTAACTGAAACTTGCATGTACAATAACTTTTTTCAATTCAACGGTAAGTTTTATAAACAACACTCTGGTACGGCTATGGGTAATTGTCTTTCCCCCTTTATTGCGAACTTATTTATGTGCAACTTAGAATCAGAAATTAAAAACGACCTTAAATATTTCCCCCGCGTTTGGTTTAGGTACGTTGATGATATTTTTGCCATCTTCGATACTAGTAAGTACGATATTAATAGCTTCATTGATGATCTCAACAGTCGATATCCATCCATTAAATTCACTCATGAAATTGAAACCAACAATAGCAAACCTTTTTTGGACCTCATGATTCACAAAAAAATTGACTCATTAGAATTTGACATTTATAGAAAACCGACGAACAATAACAGATATATTATGAACCATTCTAATCACCCCCTAATACACAAACAAGCGACCTTCCAAAGTATGATACATCGACTGTTAACTATTCCTCTTAACAAGCATCGTTTTGATCAAGAATTACTTAATATAATCAATATAGCTGAATTAAACGGTTATTCTAAAGATATGGTTTTGAATATTCTTAAAAAGAAAAAAGTAAAGTTAAATTTTAGAAATAGTACGACACTAATTACAGATAATCCCCCATTAAAATATATTCAAAAACGTTAATTTAATTATTAAAGCCTTTAAAAATGAAAATAGTATTAGTAAACACCTAGGTAACCCGAAAGACAGTACACCCACTTTAGAAAAGTCTGGTATATACAAAATTAATTGCGGTACGTGTGACAAATTATACATAGGACAAACCCGACGTCAAATAGCTACCAGATGGAAAGAACACTTCTCCCATATAAAATTTTGTAGACCGGACAAATCCAGCGTAGCTAACCATATTTTAGAAACTAACCATGACATTAGTATAAATAACTTAAGTTTGCTAAAAACAGTACATAATAAACAGCAGTTGGATAGTTTTGAAAGTATATACATAGCCAAGAGTGACACACAGAAACTTTTAAATTCAGATAATGGCCCTATACCTTTTTCAGCATTATTCGATCTTTTGTAACCGAAGTTCGTTAATTTTTATGTTTTTTGGTTTTGTTGTTTCCTTTGTTTTTTACAGAATTTTCATTGACACGGACCAGCGCTTGGTTGACATTGTTTCAGGTTATTTTGGATTTACCAGATTGACGTTACCTGACTTTTCATAAGTCTATGGTTAATTTTTAGTACCTGTACTATTATTTTAATTTATACCTGGAATTGCTATATAATGTAAAGATTTTTGTTTATGAACTTAGTTTAGTGTATTGCTGAAGATGAGAGCATAGCTCTCGAAATGTACATCCACTAATAAACTTGTTGTGGTAAGAAGTAACTATTCTCTATTTTTTATGAGACCATCTTCATCGAGATAATATTGATCGAACTCTGGATCTTCTTCTAATCTGGCAAATATCTCACGCAACTCAGGATCCTTGGTCTGCTGCATCTTGATCGTGGTTCTGTCCCAGACTGGTTCATAATAATTACCGTCCTTCTCCACGAGTGCTATTGGCAGTCGAGATAGAGCATCGGCATTACCATGCTTTCTTCCCCACCATGAACAATGTCGAAATCATACTCCGAAAGTGTCAAAGCCCATCTAGCCAATCGAGAATTTGGGTCTTTTACTGACAGTAACCATCTGAGTGGCCTGTGATCGGTGATGATTTTAAACTTCTTTCCGTACAGATAACAACGGAAATGTTTGATTCCCCAGACTACGGCTAGGCATTCCCGCTCGGTTGTGGAGTAGTTTCCTTCGGCTTTGTTTAATTGTCGACTTGCGTACGCAATCGGTTTCTCGTGCCCATCGTAATCCTGACTCAATATTGCTCCAATAGCGGTCCCTGAAGTGTCCGTTGTTAAAATAAAAGTCTTCTCAAAGTTTGGATACTGTAGAACAGGTTTACAGCATAATTTATTCTTCAGCTCTTCAAATGAATTATGTGCCTCGTCGTTCCAGTTGAATTTAGCGTTTTTCTTGGTGAGTTCCGTTAGTGGCTTGGCTAGGTGAGAAAACATCGATATGAATCTCCGATAAAAACCTGCCAACCCCAGAAAAGCTCGGATGTCTCGAACGTTCTTCGGTAACGGATAATTCTTTACGACGCGTATTTTATCTAAATCTGGTTTTATTCCTTCGGTAGATATTATGTGTCCCAAGTATTTTGTTTCTCTGCACAAAAATTTGCATTTCGACGGTTTTAGCTTCAGATTTGAATCTCGCAAACGTTGGAAAATTTGCCTCAATTGTAAGAGATGATCATCGACTCCGCGTGATTACATCGTCTAAATAAACCAAACAACGATCTTTAGTTAGGCCCGTCAGTACAGTGTTCATCAGGCGTTGGATTGTGCTTGGTGCGTTGATCAGACCAAACGGCATTCGGTTGCATTGATAGTGTCCATCGGGTGTACTAAAGGCGGTCTTCTCTCGATCTTCGGGAGCTACTTCGACTTGCCAATATCCAGATGCCAAATCTAGTATAGTGAAGAGAGTGGCTTGACCCAACACATCGAAGGTTTCGTTTAAATTTGGAAGTGGGTAGAAATCTCTTTTTGTAACGGCATTTAAGTTTCGGTAATCGATGCACACCCTTATCTTCGTTTCTCCATTTTCGCTCTTCTTCGGTACCATCACGACCGGAGCTGACCATGGTGACTGCGAATAAGAAATCACTTCATCGGCCAGCATCTGGCTTATATTTTCTCGCAGAATCTCTCGATGCGCGTGTGGTACACGATATGGAGCTTTGGCAATTGGGTGTACATCGTCCGTAATGATACGATGTTGAACACCTTTGGCTACTGCAAATTTGTCTCCTTCGGCATAGAATATGTCGCGAAATTCATCTAACAATTTAAATAATTTACTTCGTACTTCGGTCTTCAAATGCTTCGTGTCAATTTCGTCATCTATTGGCTTCGCAACTTGTGTATGGAATGTCGTCAGAACCCCCTTCTTCATATTCACCGGTGTTGAAGGTTGATCTTCGGATTCGTCCATATGTACTTCTGCGAATCCTACAGTGGTCTTCGATTTAACTACTAACGTCTTTTCTGTGACATTTATTAATTGTACTACAATTTCTTTCTTCTTAGAAACTTGGGCTAGCACTCTAGCTGCCATAACTCCGTGGGTTAAGATCTCCGTCGGCTCGATTAATACTGTCTTTCCGGGTTCGAGTCGTTTATGAGTGCCCGTGCACACGCACTCAGACTTCGCAGGAATCTCCAAATCTTCGATGATCAGGACAGGAAGTCAACCAACTTCCGCACCTGTGTTGCACTCCAGCCGTGGCCGCGGTGGATGCAACGAAGACTTATCCTTTTCTGCTCTGTCCTCCAACGATTTTGCCCATGAAACAGATTTCTCAGCAACTTCAATCTTCCTTCCGTCAGTTTCTACTTTCGACAACTTCTTCGCCTTCTGACTCTGGCGTTCTTCAACTTTCAATTTACTTGAATTAAGCTTCTTTACTGTATTTTCTACAATGGTTTTCTTCTTGCTGCGTCTAACTGCTTTGGTCGGCGAGGTATCACGTGCTGCAAGAGTTGCATCCACTCTTCTGGAAAGATTGGACAAGAATTCTTCTTGAGAGCGGTGCTTACTATTCTCCTGACTAGCTAGTGTTTTCTCCTCGTCTGAAAGTTCGTAGATGACAATATCCACGTCCGTAGAGGCAAATATTGTTTCTATTAGCTTTCTCACTTTCGACCATTTTAATTGATCTAAGCCGCTACCTAATCGTGGTATGGTGAGCTTAAATATTCGACTCCTCTTCATATGATATTTCAGGGCTATTAGTGATTTTCGCAGTGAATCTAGCGTCGGCTTCTCATGGCTTCTTCGTTTTGTCACCAAATAGTAAATATGTTCTTCGCCTATCTTCAAGTATGCAAGTCCTCCAACTTGAGCATGTTGTGCCTGAGGTTCTGGAACACGTGCGTATCTTCTTCAAAATTCTACTGCGATGCCTCTTCCCATGTAAAAATCTTCCGAGACGCAATGCGCTATGGCATACTCAACTGGCGCTGTAAATAGGTCGCCTTTAACTTCTTTGATCCTGGACACTTCTATTTTCGTGACTTCGGTTTCTTGCCTCCTGGTGAGTGTCATTGACGTCAACTCCTGTGATGCTCCATATGCCTCCTCTTCTTTAAGTAATGGAATGCTAACTCCCGCTATCTCCAGCGTATTGGTCTCAGAATCGATAATGGCCTCTGTAGATTTCAAAAAATCTCTTCCGAGTAGACCGTCAGCTCGCATTGATAGTTCTTTACAAACAACCAACTCGAGGGCTATCTTCCGATCATTAATCTGCAGATTTAATACCGCCGTTCCCTCATACTCGACAGTATTCCCCGTTACGCCGATAAGCGTCATTCTACGTTCAGGGTTTACTTCGTGATTGCCAATACTTCTCCGTTTGACAATCGAGACGGCTGATCCAGTATCAATTATCAGCTTCAAAATTCTTCTGCCCAACTTCATGGTTATAGTGTCCGGTACCTCTTGGATCTCAGCATTCCATACCTGCGGTATTATTAATCTCGGCGTCTTGTGGTACCCTGTGCCTCGGATCGGAGCGCATCTGAGGTGGGCTGGGAGTTTAAAGGTGATTGTCGTCTATCCCGCTGCTGCTGATTGGTATGGCTTCTTCTTCCTTCGTTTCTTTGTTCTCGGCGAGGTTCTCCCATCGGCGGCATTGATCTTCTACATTGAGCTTCACGGTGTCCTGGTGTTAGGCATCTTCTGCAAGCCATCTGGATTCTGCATTGGGCGGCAAAGTGCCCGATCTTCAAACAGTTAAAACATTTATTGTTGGCTTCTTGTGGTCTTCCTGAATTATATCTGTTCGTAGGTGCCGCGGTTTGGTATGTTGGTGGCTGTCTCTCCACAACTCTATAGTCTGGTCTCGCATTCCGCTGATACCCAGGTCGATATCTTGATCGTTCTGGCTCGTCTTCAATCCGTAGGACATCCATTCTTCTTGTATTGCCCATGAGTGATAAGTGTTGTTCTACACGCTCCGCCAAAAGTATCGCTTTTTCGAATGTGAGATTAGTCTCCAGCATCATGAGTGTACCCACACCTCTCATGATTTCCTTCTTCAAACCCAGCTGCAGTTGATTTAGAAGCAGATCTTTCTGTTTTTTCTTCAATCCTTCCACTTCTGTTGATGCTGCCGTCCTTAAATCCTCTTCTAATACCTTCTGGCCCAACAATTTCAGTCGAGTGACATATTGACTCACCGTTTCATTATTTCGTTGCCATGCTTGATGGAGCTTAAATTGAGCAGCTCTAGGAATCTGCGTCTCGGTGAATTTTTTTAGTAGCGCACGTTTTAGCTCCTTGTATTCGATTCTTTCCGATTTTAGATCAGGTTCCGATTGAAAAAATTGGTAGGCCTCTACTACCAGTCTACACTTAATTACCGCCGCGAGTTGTGTTTCGCTCTCAGCTCTACCCTGTCGAAATATTCCGCTGCGTTCTCTCTACCTGAGAACGTGTCTATATTGCTCGCAAATGCAGCCAAATTTACCTTGTTGACGGTGACGACGCGATTTTCTTGTTGGTTGGTAGTAAACGACATACTACCTGCCCCGGTACTCATTGTTGTCATCGTTGCTGATGTCGGTACAACGACCGTCGGAGTGGGCGTGGTAGTCGCCGTGTTGGCGGTTGCCATTGTTGTTGTCACCAAATATTCACGGAGGGGAAAGTTAAAAATTTTCTACTACTCCTAACCTACAAAATTCGAGGGAGGAGGGCGATTTAAGAGACCCGATAGCAGTTACTACTTTAAAAATTGACTAAAAAAAATTATTATTACGTTACAGATTCTACAAATCAGCAAAATAGTAAATACTATGTAATACCAAAACAAAATTTAAAAGTAAATAATCAAATCAAACTGTATTTATGCAAAAAAATTTGTATTTTCATTCTAACACCATTCTTTAAATCACAACGCTAACGTTAATAAGTGAATTTACTTTAAATCAACAAAATAGTAACAAAGCAACAACAAAGTAAAAAAAAATATTAAGAAAATATTAATCTACAACTTTACGACTACGTATTGGTTTAATTTCAACAAAAACTACATTAATAATCACAAAATTAATATTATATTTATTTTTCCACTACTGTATTTTATTTGCAACCTAATTATAAGGTGATATGAAGTAATAATAACGGGTGGTACAACAACGGGTTATTGGCAACATATGGTAGGCACAACAGCATCAAATCTTCAGTTTACATACATATTTTATAATCACACCAAATACCCAATAAAATCATTATCTCTTCCAATTAAACAAATAAAAATGAAATAAAGCAAACAACAAAAAAAAAAGATATTTCTACTCTTCACCGCACCATTCAGCTACAATTTTGAACCATCCTATATAATCGACGTAGAAGCGCTACGTCGTGTGCAATGTGCATACGTAGAATCCGCTTAGTAATATGATCTGATAATTTTTCATTGTCGCCATTTTACAAATCGCAATAATTTACAGAAAAATATGGTATATTTGGACAAAAATTTTTCGACAATTTAATTACGTCTTAATAAAACAAATTAAAAGTTATTTAAAATTCAAAAATCAAAGAAAAGTCTACTGCAAAGATATTATACTAATATTTTATTACTGCAAATTTCAGTTTCTCTATAGCAATTATTTATTCCGTTAATCAATTTAAAACATATAATT
This sequence comes from Xanthostigma xanthostigma, assembly GCA_963575645.1. Lineage (NCBI taxonomy): Eukaryota > Metazoa > Arthropoda > Insecta > Raphidioptera > Raphidiidae > Xanthostigma > Xanthostigma xanthostigma. The sequence continues at coordinate 31,522,453 of OY754470.1, read as the reverse complement.
CTACTCATGTTAATGTATTTCCACATAGTTTTGATTCATCCCGCATAATTTTGATTCATACAATTTTAATACCTCCCAACTAATTTTGATTGATCTCATCTAATTTTACTATATCTCACCGCTCGACACCATTTGTCGCGAGCCACGGGTGTCCGTGGACTCTGAATCGATTTGGCGTGACCGAAACCGCGCCAAAAAGGGGTAGCGTGCCACCACCACGTTTAAGAGGGTCGTGGGCCCTTGCTGTAATGGCTGGTGAGGGTATACATACCTACAACAAAATAATATACTACTTTAGATAATGATAAGAATGAAAAAAATTACTTTATTAGAAAAATATTAATTACTGACCCATTTTTACAAATCCCGTATAAATAAATATTTCGGGTTCCCCGAGAACTCACCGGCTCCGCTGTACTGCCTGCTTGTGCCACGTCAACAGATCATCGCTTCAATTATGCCACAAACACTGAATCTAACTTTAATTCCATAATCACATATAAAAAAGAAAAACTACTTCACCTGGGCAGTTTAAATTTATATAAACATAATTTGAAATAATATTACCGAACAAGAATTTGGAAAAAAAGAAACACTATGGTTTCCGGACTGTACCCAGGGGGACACGTCTTCAAACTTAAACATCTGCCGCGTGTCTCCTCGAAAATTGCCCGCTAAAAAGTAACCTCTGTGACTTCCACGCGCGGCTTCTTTCGCATCCTGCTATCACTTTCTGTTGACGAGGCACATTCCTTCAGGTGCAGTTAATCTATTTTATACCAGCGGTATTATACTATACCAGCGGTTCGTAACAATTATTTTCACGCAGACAAGCAGTTTTTACATGCTTCACAACAATTAGGTGCAAATGAGTTTTTATAGGCAAAATGGCTTTATTTCACAAAAGTAAGTCTACTTACACTATAACATTCCGGTTTGGATCATTCTCTCATAAGATATCGCAAACTGCATATTTACCAATATTTTCACGCAGACAAACAGTTTTTACATGCTTCACGACAATTAGGTGCAAATTAGTTCTTATAAGCAAACTTGCTTTATTTCACAAAGGTAAGTCTACTTACAACATAAAATTCAGTATTAGATCATTTTCTCATATGATAATGCAAACTGTATATATAGCGTTAATTTCACGCAGACAAGCAGTTTTTACATGCTACACGACAATTAGGTGCAAATGAGTTTTTATAGGCAAAATTACTTTATTTCACAAAGGTAAGTCTACTTACACTATAACATTCCGGTTTAAATAATTCTCACATAAGAAAATTCCAACTGCATATTTAACATTATTTTCACGCAGACAGGCAGTTTTTACATGCTACACGACAATTAGGTGCAAATGAGTTTTTATAGAAAAAATTCCTTTATTTCACTAAGGTAAGTCTACTTACTTTCAAACATTTAGGTTTAGATCATTTCCTCATAAGATAATGCAAACTGCATAATATTTACCATTATTTTCACGCAGACAAGCAGTTTTAACATGCTTCACGACAATTAGGTGCAAATGAGTTCTTATACGCAAAATTGCTTTTTTTCACAAAGGTAAGTCTACTTGCACTATTACATTCAAGTTTGTTTCTTTCTCACATAGAAAATTCAAACTGAATATATACTATAATTTTCACGCAGACAAGCAGTTTTTACATGCTACACGACAATTAGGTGTAATTGAGTTTCTATAGGCAAAATTGCCTTATTTTACAAAGGTAAGTCTACTTAAACTATAACATTCAGGTTTGGATCATTCTCTCATAAGATAATGCAAACTGCATATTTACCATTATTTTCACGCAGACAAGCAGTTTTTACATGTTTCACTACAATTATGTGCAAATGAGTTTTTACAGGCAAAATTGAATTATTTCACAAAGGTAAGTCTACTTACACTCAAACATTCAGGTTTAGATCATTTTCTCATTAGATAATGCAAACTGCATATTTACTATTATTTTCACGCAGACAAGCATTTTTTACATGCTTCACGAATATTATGTGCAAAGGAGTTCTTATAGGCAAAATTTCTTTATTTCACAAAGGTTAGTCTACTTACACTATAACAAAAAGTAAGTCTAATTTTAATATAAAATTCAGTATTAGATCATTTTCTCATAATGATAATGCAAACTGCATATATAGCGTTATTTTCACGCGGACAAGCAGTTTTTACATGCTTTACGATAATTAGGTGCAAATTTGTTCTTATAAGCAAAATTTCTCTATTGTACAATGGTTTGTCTTCTTACAACATAAAATTCAGTATTAGATCATTTTCTCATATGATAATGCAAACGGCATATATAGCGTTATTTTCACGCAGACAATCAGTTTTTACATGCTACACGACAATTAGGTGCAAATTAGTTCTTATAAGAAAATTTGCTTTATTTCACAAAGGTAAGTCTACTTACAACATAAAATTCAGTATTAGATCATGTTCTCATATGATAATGCAAACTGCATATATAGCGTTTTTCTCACGCAGAGAAGCAGTTTTTTAATGCTACAGGACAATAAGGTGCCAATGAGTTTTAAGGCGCGAATAGCGTAAGCTAAAGCGCCTATATGTACTCGCTTTGTCTGTACGTCTGTGAATCTGTACGTCCCACTTTTTTGTGTCACGCGTACAGCCCAAACGCCTTAACCGATTTAAAAAACTTTTTTTTGATCGATTCGTCTCCGGGTAACTTAGATCCTAACGTCAAATGAAAGACAAAGAATCAGACTACAGATCCTTCAGGCGAATTTTTTGAAAAACAGTTTCGCCTACGTGTGAAATATTACGTAACTTATTATTTTTTTCAAAAGGTTGTAAGTTTTTTTAGGAATTCGCCTAAACGATCTGTAGTCTGATTCTTTGTCTTTCATTTGGCGTTTACCAGAACCCTCTAGCTTTAAAAATAGCGTCGGGAGAGCGCGAACCGTTTTTAGGCGAGGGGAAAAGATTTTTGATGAAGGGTGCAGGGGGTATTTGCAGGGACGAATACTCTTAAATCGGTTTATTATTCTATATATTTTTATTAGAAATTTTTGTAAAGTTTTTGGGAAAATCGGCGCATGCGCAAAATCTCTTTTGCGCATGCGCCGTCGTTGTTTTTTTTTTTTTAATATAATAGTGGTGTACTTTTAATAATGTTTTTTTATTTTATTTTACAAGAAAGTTTTGTAAAATGTTTTTTTGAGGGAAAGTACTTTTTATAATGTCTTATTATTCGACTTTACAAGAAAGTTTTGTAAAAAGTTTTTTTGAGGGAAAGTCGGCGCATGCGCAGAAGAGGTATAAGTTATAAAGTTGTTTGTATGAAACAATGGTATACTTCTCATAACAGTTTATTATTCGATCTATTTTTATAAAAGTTTTGTATAATTTTTGTAAAAAATCGGCGCATGCGCAAAACAGATACATGCCATAGTTGTTTTTTATATAATAATGGTGTACTTTTTATAATGTTTTATTATTCTACTTTACAAGAAAGTTTTGTAAAATGTTTTTCTGAGGGAAATTCGGCGCATGCGCAGAAGAGGTATAACTTATAAAGTTGTTTGTAGGTAACAATGGTATTTTTTCATAACAGTTTATTATTCGATCTATTTTTACAAGAGTTTTGTATAGTTTTTGGGAAAAATCGGCGCATGCGCAGAAGAGGTATAAGTTATAAAGTTGTTTGTAAGTAACAATGGTATACTTTTCATGACAGTTTATTATTCGATCTATTTTTACAAGAGTTTAGTATATTTTTTTGAAAAATCGGCACATGCGCAAAAGAGATACATGCCATAGTTGTTTTTTTATATAACAATGGTGTACTTTTTATAATGTCTTATTATTCGACTTTACAAGAAAGTTTTGTAAAATGTTTTTTGAGGGAAAGTCGGCGCATGCGCAGAAGAGGTATAAGTTATAAAGTTGTTTGTATGAAACAATGGTATACTTCTCATAACAGTTTATTATTCAGTCTATTTTTACAAGAGTTTTGTATAATTATTGGGAAAAATCGGCGCATGCGCAAAACAGATACATGCCATAGTTGTGTTTTATTTAATAATGGTATACTTTTTATAATGTTTTATTATTCTACTTTACAAGAAAGTTTTGTAAAATGTTTTTTGAGGGAAATTCGGCGCATGCGCAGAAGAGGTATAAATTATAAAGTTGTTTGTATGTAACAATGGTATACTTTTCATAACAGTTTATTATTCGATCTATTTTTACAAGAGTTTTGTATAGTTTTTGGGAAAAATCGGCGCATGCGCAAAAGAGATACATGCCATAGTTGTTTTTTATATAATAGTGGTGTACTTTTTATAATGTCTTATTATTCTATTTGACAAGAAAGTTTTGCAAAATGTTTTTTGAGGGAAAATCGTCGCATGCGCAGAAGAGGTATAAGTTATAAAGTTGTTTGTATGTAACAATGGTATTCTTTTCGTAACAGTTTATTATTCGATCTATTTTTACAAGAGTTTAGTATATTTTTTTGAAAAATCGGCACATGCGCAAAAGAGATACATGCTATAGTTGTTTTTTTATATAACAATGGTGTACTTTTTATAATGTCTTATTATTCGACTTTACAAGAAAGTTTTGTAAAATGTTTTTTTGAGGGAAAGTCGGCGCATGCGCAGAAGAGGTATAAGTTATAAAGTTGTTTGTATGTAACAATGGTATACTTTTCATAACAGTTTATTATTCAATCTATTTTTACAAGAGTTTTGTATAGTTTTTGGGAAAAATCGGCGCATGCGCAAAAGACATACATGCCATAGTTGTTTTTTATATAATAATGGTGTACTTTTTATAATGTCTTATTATTCTACTTGACAAGAAAGTTTTGTAAAATGTTTTTTGAGGGAAAGTCGGCACATGAGCAGAAGAGGTAAAAGTTATAAAGTTGTTTGTATGTAACAATGGTATACTTTTCATAACAGTTTATTATTCGATCTATTTTTACAAGAGTTTAGTATAATTTTTTGAAAAATCGGCACTAGAAAAAAAAGAGATACATGCCATAGTTGTTTTTTTATATAACAATGGTGTACTTTTTATAATGTCTTATTATTCGACTTTACAAGAAAGTTTTGTAAAATGTTTTTTTGAGGGAAAGTCGGCGCATGCGCAGAAGAGGTATAAGTTATAAAGTTGTTTGTATGTAACAATGGTATACTTTTCATAACAGTTTATTATTCGATCTATTTTTACAAGAGTTTTGTATAGTTTTTGGGAAAAATCAGCGCATGCGCAAAAGACATACATGCCATAGTTGTTTTTTATATAATAATGGTGTACTTTTTATAATGTCTTATTATTCTACTTGACAAGAAAGTTTTGTAAAATGTTTTTTGAGGGAATGTCGGCACATGAGCAGAAGAGGTAAAAGTTATAAAGTTGTTTGTATGTAACAATGGTATACTTTTCATAACAGTTTATTATTCGATCTATTTTTACAAGAGTTTAGTATAATTTTTTGAAAAATCGGCACTAGAAAAAAAAGAGATACATGCCATAGTTGTTTTTTTATATAACAATGGTGTACTTTTTATAATGTCTTATTATTCGACTTTACAAGAAAGTTTTGTAAAATGTTTTTTTGAGGGAAAGTCGGCGCATGCGCAGAAGAGGTATAAGTTATAAAGTTGTTTGTATGAAACAATGGTATACTTCTCATAACAGTTTATTATTCGATCTATTTTTACAAGAGTTTTGTATAATTTTTGGGAAAAATCGGCGCATGTGCAAAACAGATACATGCCATAGTTGTTTTTTATATAATAATGGTGTACTTTTTATAATGTCTTATTATTCTACTTGACAAGAAAGTTTTGTAAAACGTTTTTTGAGGGAAAGTCGGCACATGCGCAGAAGAGGTAAAAGTTATAAAGTTGTTTGTATGTAACAATGGTATACTTTTCATAACAGTTTATTATTCGATCTATTTTTACAAGAGTTTAGTATAATTTTTTGAAAAATCGGCACATGAAAAAAAAGAGATACATGCCATAGTTGTTTTTTTATATAACAATGGTGTACTTTTTATAATGTCTTATTATTCGACATTACAAGAAAGTTTTGTAAAATGTTTTTTTGAGGGAAAGTCGGCGCATGCGCAGAAGAGGTATAATTTATAAAGTTGTTTGTATGAAACAATGGTATACTTCTCATAACAGTTTATTATTCGATCTATTTTTACAAGAGTTTTGTATAATTTTTGGGAAAAATCGGCGCATGCGCAAAACAGATACATGCCATAGTTGTTTTTTATATAATAATGGTGTACTTTTTATAATGTTTTATTATTCTACTATACAAGAAAGTTTTGTAAAATGTTTTTTTGAGGGAAATTCGGCGCATGCGACGAAGAGGTATAAGTTATAAAGTTGTTTGTATGTAACAATGGTATACTTTTCGTAACAGTTTATTATTCGATCTATTTTTAGAAGAGTTTTGTATAGTTTTTGGGAAAAATCCGCGCATGCGCAAAAGATATACATGACATAGTTGTTTTTTATATAATAGTGGTGTACTTTTTATAATGTCTTATTATTTTATTTGACATGAAAGTTTTGAAAAATGTTTTTTGAGGGAAAATCGGCGCATGCGCAGAAGAGGTATAAGTTATAAAGTTTGTATGTACTAATGGTATACTTTTCATAACAGTTTATTATTCGATCTATTTTTACAAGAGTTTAGTATAATTTTTTGAAAAGTCGGCACATGCGCAAAAGAGATACATGCCATAGTTTTTTTTTATATAACAAAGGTGTACTTTTTATAATGTTTTATTATTCGACTTAAGAAAGATTTGTAAAATGTTTTTTTGAGGGAAAATCGGCGCATGCGCAGAAGAGGTATAAGTTATAAAGTTGTTTGTATGTAACAATGGTATACTTTTCATAACAGTTTATTATTCGATCTATTTTTACAAGAGTTTTGAATAATTTTTGGGAAAAATCGCCGCAAGCGCAAAAGAGACAGATGCCGTAGTTGTTTTTTATATAATAATGGTGTACTTTTTATAATGTTTTATTATTCTACTTTACAAGAAAGTTTTGTAAAATATTTTTTTCAGGGAAAGACGGCGCATGCGCAAAAGTGGTATAAGTTAGAAAGTTGTTTGTATGTAACAATGGTATACTTTTCATAACAGTTTATTATTCGATCTATCTTACAAGAGTTTTGTATAATTTTTGGGAAAAATAGGCGCATGCGCGAAGAGATACATGCCAAAGTTGTTTTTTATATAATAATGGTGTACTTTTTATAATGTTTTATTATTCTACTTTACAAGAAAGTTTTGTAAAATGTTTTTTTAGGGGAATGTCGGCGCATGCGCAGAAGAGGTATAAGTTATAAAGTTGTTTGTCAATGGTATATTTTTCATAACAGTTTATTATTCGATCTATTTTTACAAGAGTTTTGTATAATTTTTTGAAAAATCGGCCCATGCGCAAAAGAAATACATGCCATAGTTGTTTTTTTATATAAAAAAACAGTAATTTATCAATGGGTGAATCTGGAATGGTGAGTCTGCCTGAGCATTTGCGGTTATTTCGGGCCTGCGCAGCATATGATATCTGCAAAAAAATATCCCCAAAAAACATGTTTTAGGCAACTTGAAACTTTTATAATCTTTGATTTCTTCATTTATATAATCCAGAAATGAAAATGCTAGAACATTTTGTCGGTTATAAAGTAGGGGCAGAACCCTCCAAAGATATTTTATTAATATACGCAATGAGCACGATACAGGTCAAACGGATGAACGGATTGAAACCAAATTTTGGGAGGATGTTTGGTATGCAGATATGAAAAGCTCTATTGTTTTTGGGGAAAATCGGCGCATGCGCAAAAGAGATATATGCTATAACGTTGTTTTTTATATAATAATGATATACTTTTCATAACAGTTTATTATTGTATTTATTTTTTCAAGAAAGTTTTGTGAACTATTTTTTTCTGGCAGATTTTCAAAACAAAACAGCAGTTGGTTCTTGTCTTATTTTCAAAATATTTCCGAGATAATTAAGTTTATTTTTTTTTTACAAAACTTTCTTGAAAAATAAATAGAATAATAAACTGTTATGAAAAGTATATCATTATTATATAAAAATAACGTTATAGCATATATCTCTTTTGCGCATTCGCCGATTTTCCCCAAAAACAATAGAGCTTTTCATATCTGCATACCAAACATCCTCCCAAAATTTGGTTTCAATCCGTTCATCCGTTTGACCTGTATCGTGCTCATTGCGTATATTAATAAAATATCTTCGGGGGGTGCTGCCCCTACCTTATAACCGACAAAATGTTCTGGCATTTTCATTTCTGGATTATATAAATGCTGAACTCAAAGATTATAAAAGTTTCAAGTTGCCTAAAACATGTTTTTTGGGGACATTTTTTTGCAGATGTCATATGCTGCGCAGGCGCGAAATAACCGCAAATGCTCAGGCAGACTCACCATTCCAGATTCACCCATTGATAAATTACTGTTTTTTCATTATTTCAACCTGCCTAAAATACATACCCTAAATTGTGTCATCATAACTAACAATAAATTAAGAGCAATTAAAGCCGACACAAAAAAATGGAACACCTCCTCTCAGTCACAAAGGAAACGTGAAGTTATATTAACCCGATTAAGAATAGGACATACAGCTCTAACACATGCACATTTATTAAAAGGCGAAACCCCCCAAATATGCCAAACTTGTGATCAACAAATTACAGTAAAGCACATATTAATTGAATGCAAAAAATATCAACAAGAAAGAAAATCAACAAACTTACCGAATTCACTAGAAGAGATACTACAGGACAAAGACGACAGCATTGCCAGACTTCTGCAGTTTCTAAAACTGACAAACCTAGAAAACAAAATATAAATTACTTAATACCCTATTTATCAATATTATGCAAACTATTATTATTACTTACCTTTTTAATTCCATACTTATATTGTATTACTTACCTATGTATATGAGTGGTTGTATTTCAACAACTTTTCGTGCATATAGCCAAAGTTGCTGAGCACGTAATTTAAGTAAAAAAAAAAAAAAAAAGTTCTCCGGCTATAAAGTTGTTTGTATGTAACAATGGTATACTTTTCATAACAGTTTATGATTCGATCTATTTTGACAAGAGTTTTGTATAATTTTTGGGAAAAATCGCCGCATGCGCAAAAGAGATAGATGCCATAGTTGTTTTTTATATAATAATGGTGTACTTTTTATAATGTTTTATTATTCTACTTTACAAGAAAGTTTTGTAAAATATTTTTTTGAGGGAAAGTCGGCGCATGCGCAGAAGAGGTATAAGTTATAAAGTTGTTTGTATGTAACATTGGTATACGTTTCATAACAGTTTATTATTCGATCTATTTTTACAAGAGTTTTGTATAGTTTTTGGGAAAAATCGGCGCATGCGCAAAAGAGATACATGCCATAGTTGTTTTTTATATAATAATGGTGTACTTTTTATAATGTCTTATTATTCTACTTGACAAGAAAGTTTTGTAAAATGTTTTTTGAGGAAAAATCGGTGCATGCGCAGAAGAAGTATAAGTTATAAAGTTATTTGTATATACGAATGGTATACTTTTCATAACGGTTTATTATTCGATCTATTTGTACAAGAGTTTTGTAATTTTTTTTGGGAAAAATCGGCGCATGCGCAGAAGAGATTTATCATATTCATGCCATCGTTGTTTTTTATATGATAATGATGTACTTTTTATAATGTTTTATTTTTCTATTTTAAAAAAAGTTTTGTAAAAAATTCTTTCAGCGAAGGTCGGCGCATATATGCTATAAAGTTGTTTTTATATAATAATTGGGTACTTTTCATGATTTACATTTATGATTTTTTTTTCTAAACTCATAATTTCAGAAATATTTTGAAAATAAAAAAATGTATTGTTCTTTTGTTCTGAAGATATTAGTTAGGTAGTTGACAAACATTCTTTGTTTAATTTTTGCAAGACGTAACAACATATTACATAGAGAACCATGAAATTATTAAAATTATGTTTTCCTTTCTGTGTTTCAATATTTTTAACCGACTTCAACAAAAAGAAGGAGGTTCTATGTTCGTCTGTATATTCACCGATTTCTCCGTCAATTATGGACCGATTTTCAATTTATTTTTTTATTCGAAAGAATGCACCTCAGAGGTGGTCCCATCGGAACCAAGTCAGGATCTGATGGTGGAATCCGGAGAAATCGAGGGAAACTCTCAAATTTCAAAGACACGCATAATGTTTTTTATGTATGTTCACCGATTTTTAGTGTTAGATTAACACCAAAAAAAGAAAAATAAAATATTTTTAACATAAAAATTGAACCGACTTCACACTAAAAAGTAAAAAATAATTGCGTATTGAAATAATTTGGAGTCGGTGTAGTTCTTGGAATAGATTTCATTTTGGTTGACACCGACTCCAAAACATTTCAATACGCAATTATTTTTTACTTTTTAGTGTGAAGTCAGTTCAATTTTTTTTGTTAAAAATACTTTATTAACTGTGTTTGTTTTCTGAGATTAAGTAAATTAAGTTATATTATTAAGCTCCAAGTGTTGTTAAATATATATACACCGATTTTCAAACATAACACCGATGTATATGTTGTAAAATTCAGCGCCTTGTAATTCTTGAATTACTTGAGCATATACAACCACAGGTTATATGTAAAATTGCTTTATTTTACAAAGGTAAGTCTACTTACACTATAGCATTCAGGTTTGGATCATTCTCTCATAAGATAATGCAAACTGCATATTGACCATTATTTTCACGCAGACAAGCAGTTTTTACATGCATCACCACAATTAAGTGGAAATGAGTTCTTAGAGGCAAAACTGCTTTATTTCACAAAGGTAAGTCTACTTACACTCAAACATTCAGGTTTGGATCATTCTCTCATAAGATAATGCAAACTGCACATTTCCTATTATATTTACGCAGACAAGCAGTTTTTACATGGTACACGATAATTAGGTGCAAATTGGTTTTTAAGGAAAAATTGCTTTATTTTACAAAAGTAACTCCACTTACGCTATAGCATTCAGGTTTAAATCTGTCTCTCATAAGATATAGCAAACTGCATATTTACCAATAATTTCAAGCAGACTAGCAGTTTTTACATGCTTCTCGACAATAAGGTGCAAATGAGTTCTTATAGGCAAAATTTCTTTATTTAACAAAGGTAAGTCTACTTACGCTATAACATTCAGGTTTAAATCATTCTCACATAAGAAAATGCAAACTGCATATTTAACATTATTTTCGCGCAGACAAGCAGTGTTTACATGCTTCAAGACAATTAAGTGCAAATGAGTTTTTATAATCAAAATTGCTTTATTCCAAAAAGGTAAGTCACACTATAACATTCAGGTTTGGGTCATTCTCTTATAAGATATTGCAAACTGCATAATATTTACTAAGATTTTCACGCAGACAAGCAGTTTTTACATGCTTCATGACAATTAGGTGCAAATGAGTTTTTGTAGGCAAAATTCATATATTATACAAAGGTAAGTCTACTTACACTATAACATTCAGGTTTGGATCAATCTCTCATAAGATATTGCAAACTGCATATTCACAATTATTTTCACGCAGACAAGCAGTTTTTACAATATGCTACACGAAAATTAGGTGCAAATGAGTTTTATAGGCGAAATTGCTTTATTTTACCAAGGTAAGTCTACTTACACTATAACATTCAGGTTTGAATCATTCTCACATAAGATATTCAAACTGCATATTTACCAATATTTTCTAGCAGACAAGCAGTTTTTACATGCTTCACGACAATTAAGTGCAAATTAGTTCTTATAAGCAAATTTGCTTTATTTAACAAAGGTAAGTCTACTTACAACATAAAATTCTGTATTAGATCATTTTCTCATATGATAATGCAAACTACATGTGAAGCTTTATTTTCACGCAGACAAGCTGTTTTTACATGCTACACGACAATCAGGTGCAAATGAGTTTTTATAGGCAAAATTGCTTTATTTTACAAACGTAAGTCTACTTACACTATAACATTTAGGTTTGGATCATTCTCTAATAAGATATTGAAAACTGCATATTTACTATTATTTTCACGAAGACAAGCAGTTTTTACACGCTACATGACAATTAGGTGCAAATGAGTTTTTATATGCAAAATTGCTTTATTTTACAAAGGTAAGTCTATTTACGCTATAGCATTCAAATTTAAATCAATCTCTCATAAGATATTGCAAACTGCATATTTACCAGTAATTTCAATCAGACTAGCAGTTTTTATATGCTTCTCGACAATAAGGTGCAAATGAGTTCTTATAGGCAAATTTTTTTTTATTTAACAAAGGTAAGTCTACTTACGCTATAAGATTCAGGTTTGAATCATTCTCTCATAAGATAATGCAAACTGCATATATAGCATTTTTTTCATACAGACAAGCAGTCTTTTACTTGCTTCACGACAATTAGGTGCAAATAAGTTCTTATACGCAAAATTGCTTTATTTCACAAAGGTTAGTCTACTTACACTATAACTTTCAGGTTTGGTTCATTCTCACATAAAAATGCAAACTGCAAATTTACTATTATTTTCACGCAGACAAGCAGTTTTTACATGCTTCACGACAATTAGGTGCAAATTAGTTCTTATAAGCAAAATTGCTTTATGTTACAATGGTAAGTCTACTTACAACATAAAATTCAGTATTAGATCATTTTCTCATATGATAATGCAAAATGCATATACAGGGTGAGGCACATAAAGTTATACAGAGCAATAGCACTCAAACTATTGATCATATCCAAAAATGTTTCAGACAAAAGTTTTAGTGTTCTAGAAGGTCGTCATACTGGACCACCCTATTTTTTTATCGGTGGAGGCGCTGAAGCTACGTCAAGGTCAACTTTACTTTTTTTAACGAAACTATGTATTTTTTTTCGATGACATTATTAGCGATTTTAAAACGAATTTAGCAACCTACAACACAAGGTCATTAAAATTATTTTATTTTTATTTCTTTAAAAAAAACTAAAAATTTTTATTTTTAGAATATTCTGTTCAATATTCAGAATATTCAAAATAGTCACGTATGTGCCGAAATTACACCTTAAATGTCATAATTTAGACTTTAGAGCATCTTCCGTAGGTAGACCCAAGCAAAAGTTAGTGGATTCTTTAAAAGTGAATATTCCGATATGTTTAGATGTTTCGACTACGATTTTGCGTGATTAGAATGACCTTGTGTTGTAGGTTGCTGAATTCGTCCTAAAATCACTAATAATGTCATCGAAAAAAAATACATGGTTTCGTTAAAAAAAGTGAAGTTTATCTTAACGTAGCTACAGCGCCTCCACCGATAAAAAAAATAGGGTGGTCCAGTATGACGGCCTTCTCGAACACTAAAACTTTTGTCTGAAACATTTTTGGATATGACCAATAGTTTTAGTGCTATTGCTTTGTAACACTTTATGTGCCTCATCCTGTATAGCGCTATTTTCACGCAGACAAGCAGTTTATACATGCTACACGACAATTAGGTGCAAATGAGTTTTTATAGGCAAAATTGCTTTATTTCACAAAGGTAAGTCTACTTACACTCAAACATTCAGGTTTGGATAATTCTCTCAAAAGATAATGCAAACTGCATATATAGCATTTTTTCACGCAGACAAGCAGTCTTTACTTGCTTCACGACAATTAGGTGCAAATCCCTATATTATTAAACGAGCTTATCTTGTATCTACCTATCTTTTTTTTTGCGGAGGTGAGGAAATCCATCATGGACACCCGCTGGGTCTCCAGCGGGTAGTGTCAGACTCTACGTTCGAACGTTGTAGTGATAGGACGTGTTCTATGTGGCTCTGCTTAAATTACTATATGTATTATTTGTTTTTGGATTATTACATTAGATTATATTACTTATGCTTGCATAGAATTTGAAAATTGCTTAAAATACATTGAGAATAGGCTGAAGTGTCCGAAAATGTCTGAAAAGTGTGTTAAATGTGAAAATGTGACTTCAAAAAGACAACCAGGAGTTCAATGTTGTGATTGTAAGAAACATTATCATGGTAAATGTATTAACCCTATTATGGCCAAAGATGATATTGATTATATTATTGCTAATAATCAATTATGGAGGTGTGAAAGCTGCAATACCGAAAGACGAAAGAGTCGTATAGAAGAATCATTTTCAGGTGATCGTACGGCTGCCGAGGAAATTCTAAATTTATTTAAAGAGCTCAAAGAAGATATGAAGAAAACAGAGACATCTCTGGCGGCTTCAATTGAACATCTTTATACGCGACTTGACGATACTGTCAAATTATTGGAAAATCAAGGTACCAAGATGGATCAGCTGTGCAATCAAATTGAAATACTTACAATTGAAAATGGGGCTCTAAAATCAAAGGTTAATGAATTAGAAATAAAATTAGAATCCCAGGAGCAACAAACTTTAGAGAAAGTTGTTGATATTCATGGAGTACCAACCTCTGACAATGAAATTATAACTGAAACCGTCAAAAAATTGGTAATGTCTTAGGAGTTGATATCACTAATGATAAAATTGATTATTGCTATCGAACAAAGCCCAAACTAAATGGCGATCCAGGGAGTATGAAATTAAAATTTCTTCGAAGAAATGATAAGGATGAATTAATACGGAAAAGAAGAGTTAAAAAAGATTTCTCTACTAGTGATTTGGGATATACAAACAACACGCCCATATATATCAATGAAAGTCTAACTAGTAACAGAAGAAAAATTTTGGCACTTGCAAAACAGGTCAAGAGGGAAAAACATTATAAGTATTTATGGATAAAGGGAGGTAAAATTTTAATAAGAAAAGAAGATAATATGGATGTACGTGTGCTACTTACCCTGGAAGACGTAAAAAAGTTGTAAAATTTACATATTCTTTATACCTATCTATATAATTTTTGAAAATAATGATGTACTTTTCTTTTCCCTTTCTACATATAAAATGTGATATACACTGGCGCTGAAGTGAAATCGTTTAAAATAGTTCAACAGAATATTAGAAGTTTAAGAAAAAATTTTAACTATATTTTAGCTTATTTTGCAAGTGCAAATTTCTACCCTAATATCATTGTGCTAACTGAAATTTGGATAGACAATAATGAGTCTTTTTGTTACAATATTAATGGGTATAAAATGTTTGTAAGTAATAATAAACTAAGTAAGGCTGGTGGTGTTGCTGTATATATAAAAGATACACCATCTGTATCAGTTATTCATGTAAGCAATCCAAAATTTACTACTGCTGACTCTATACATTTTCAAATAATGATAAATGAATATAAACTGAACTTGTTAGCTATATACATTATACAGATTATGCAAATCAAATACTTACCAATTTATTGAGGAATTGGATAATATACTTACTAATTTCTCTGGTAATACGGTGCTTGTTGGAGATATAAATATTGATATTTCAGTTGTAAATAATCATGTAGAATCATACTTAAATCTACTGGCAACTAATGGGTTAACTTCATTTAATTATCTACCAACACGAATTACGTCAAATTCTAATACATGTCTAGATCACGTATTTGTACGTTTGCAAGATGCATATAAATATGATTTAAAGTGCAGTGTTATTAATGCTGCTATTACTGACCATTGTATGACTAATTTAGAAATTGGTAATATAAATGATAATATTAAACAAAACTCTCCAGGACTAACGACTAAAATTAACTATGCTGAATTAAGAGACTTAATCTCAAAGACTGACTGGACTGTTTATATCATTATATACGGACGTTGACAATGCTTTCAATGAGTTTATAAAGATAATTAATGACTGCATCAGGTTATCTACCATAACAATTACAACTAAAAAAGTAAAATATAAATTAAAACCGTGGCTTACTAACGAACTTCTTGGGAGAATAAAATATCGAGATAAATTATATCAAAAAACTAAAAGACATAATAACCAAAATTTAAATAACTATTATAAATTAGTCAGAAACAAATTAAGAAATGATTTGAGGCTTGCCGAAGAAGCATATTTTTATACCCTAATAAATAATTCTCGCGGTAATCCACGAAAACAATGGCAGATTATAAATGAAATCATAGGAGAAGTAAAACATAAAAGAGAAATAAACTCTATTAAGATCGAAGACCGTAACATTGAGGATCCACACGACATTTGTCAAGAATTTAACAAATATTTTAGAGAAGTTGTAGATGAGGTTAAGGGTGAATTTGACAATAATTACCAAGTTGTCAATGATGAATTTTTTGAACAAATCAATAGCAAGTCCATATATGTTGAACCCTGCACCTACATCGAAATTATCCAGCTGGTTCAATCTTTTAAAAACAATAAATCCCCTGGTTTTGATGGAATTACGATCAACATTGTTAAAAATATAATTGATTTAATAGCACCAATCTTAACTGACCTTTGCAATTTAAGTTTTATAACAGGTAAATTTCCAGCTATTTTAAAAAAAAACCATAGTGATTCCTATATACAAGAAAGGCTCGGTAGACGATATTAAAAATTATCGACCTATCTCATTGCTGTCAATTTTTTCAAAAGTTTTAGAATCAGTTATGAAAAAACGACTTATTACTTTTTTAAATTCAATAAATTTCTTTAGCAAAAATCAATACGGATTTACCGAAAAACGTAGCACAGAAAACGCATTACTTGAGTTCACAAAACGCTTGTATCATGGAGTAAATTTAAATAAAAAAGTTGCATCTCTTTTTATTGATATTTCAAAGGCCTTCGATACATTAGATCATCATATTCTCTTAGATAAAATGAATAGAGCAGGTATTAGAGGTGTACCTCACGAGTGGTTTACTAGTTATTTAACAGAACGAACGTTACAAGTAAAAGTGGCCAATCATTTCAGCGATGTGTCTGTCCTTAAAAACGGTGTACCGCAGGGCTCTGTATTGGGCCCAGTTTTATTCCTTATATATGTCAACAGTCTATGTGACATGAAGTTAAAGGGTATTCTTACAGCATTTGCCGATGATGTAGCTCTAAGTTATTCAACAGCAAACTGGGATCAAACTCTTTCGGATATGCAACTAGATCTCAATATTCTTAGTAAATGGTTTCACCATCACCATTTAAAACTTAGCGACAAATCAAAATACCTTATATTTGATTTGGGTGAATCTTTAACAAATCATACAAAAATAACGTACCATTCTATTAAATGTGCTGGAGACTGCTCGAAAACTAACTGCATTCCTTTAGAAAAAGTAAAAAGCTATAAATATTTAGGAATTCATATTGATGCTAAGTTGAACTGGAAAGACCATATCTCCAATTTGACCAAATCTCTAAGATATGCGCTATTTAAATTTTATTTTTTAAGATCTCGATGTCCCAAAGATATGCTTGTGAACATCTATTATGCAATAGTTCATTCAAAAATTAGTTACGGATTAGAATGCTGGGGTGGTACCCACTTTAATACTTTTAAATCTGTCAGTATATTACAAGAGAAAATAATTCGTAGTATTCTTTTTAAAAAATCTTATGAACATAGCCTTCCGTTATTTCAACAACTACATATATTACCTATAAGAAACTTATATGTATATAAAATTGTTACAAAATATTATGAAAACATTTACAATATTAGTATACATACAAATTATAGCTTAAGAAAAATAAATGTTTGTGTTCCTAGGCCGCATAAGTCAATATTTAAAAGATTTTTTCTATATACGGCTCCAAATATTTTTAATGTATTACCAGTGAATCTAAAATTCACAGAAAACAAAAATCAGTTCAGCAAGAAACTTAAGGAATGGTTATTAACGCATAATTCTATTGAAATGCTATTTTTCACAGTTCAATGAGTATAATCAGCTATGAATCTGTATAAATTATGACTTTAGCCTTAAAACATAAATATTTGTAAAAATTATACTAAAATTTAATTACTCATTTAAAACATCCAAATTCATATGCAGGCTGTACTATAGTACTTATATTATTTTTATTGTTTACAACGAGCACGCTCGATCTATTTTTTGTTCGCGCTACTAATACAGGAATACCTAAAGTAGCGCTGTATTGTCTCTCTGTGTTAAGTGATAATGCTTTTTGTTTATTATTGTATTTTATGAGACAAATATATTATTTCTATTTCTTTCTATTTCTCTAAAACCTCACCCCCTCTACTCACCATCTCGCACTAGAACCGCTTCCGCATTACTTCAATGCGAGGGCCGTCTATGCTCTCACACTTTTCATCTCATCCCTTCCCTTTGTCTCCATTATTGTCCTCACTACTATGTAGGAACGGTTCCAAGTTTCCTCGGATCCAAGGAGGTCTCTCGTGAGATTTTCTGCGTTAAAGGGGATTCCTGCTACATTGAAGTATTGTCTTTGGGTCTTGTTCCACCTCGGACAGCAGAACAGAGTGTGCTCTGCATCATCATCGTCGCTACAATACGCACACTCAGCTGTTTCCGACCTCTTGTATTTAAACAAATACTTCCTAAAACTGCCATGCCCAGATAGCGCCTGCGTCAGGAAGTAGTCCACTTCCCCATATGACCTGTCAAGCCACGCCTGAATATTCGGGATCAGGCGGTAAGTCCATCGCCCGCTTGTGCTGCGGTCCCATTTTTCCTGCCACCTAGCCATGACATCCGCTCGTGCAGTTTTCCCGTCCACCCCTAGGTATTTGTTCCTTCTCTCAAGTATGAGGAGTTCTATTGGGGGAACTCCCGATATGATTCCCGACGCGTCTGAAGATATCGTTCGATATGAACAGCAGATTCTAATGTTTATTTTTCGTTGAACGCTGGACAGTTTGCTAAAGAGCTTCTTGTTATTCCTTACTGAGAACCAAGTAGGAGCTGCATACAGCATCTGAGAATGCACCACAGATGACATTACTTTCCTCTTAGACGCTCTGGGTTCACCGATATTAGGCATAATGCTGGCCAACGCTGTTATAGTCTTTTCGGCTTTTAGGACACGTTTGTTAACTTGTGTGGCAAAGGTAGTTTTCGTATCTAGCCAGACTCCCAGATATTTTATAGCACATTTTGGAGTCACTACAGTGTCTTGCACCTTGAAATGAATTGCAGCTATTTTCCTTTTGGTAGTTAGGAGGGCAACTTCAGTATTCTTTGGGGCAAGTTGGAGCCCTTTCCCTTTCATCCAGTTGGATACTTGCTGGAGAGCGATATTTGCCGTGCTCATCAATAAATCTTCTCCTTCGGCAACTACGACCATTGCCACGTCATCGGCGAAGGCGATGAGGGTAACCCCTTCGGGATACTCGATCCCAAGCAGCCTATCGTACAGCACATTCCATAGGGTCGGTCCAAGAACCGACCCCTGTGGGACGCCGCCATTAATTTGCCGCATACTAGAGACTTCCTCCGTTTCCAAAAGTATTTCTCTTCCGGACAGGTAGGCAGCTATAATGCTTATAAGACTCTCGTCTATTCCTTTCCGTCTTAACTCCTTCAGTATCTTCTGCCACGACGCGCTATTGAAGGCGTTCCTAACATCTAAGGTTATAACGGCACACAATCTCTTGTGTGGGCTAGAGTAGTCTGCTTCTGCTTCTCGAGCGAGTCTTAGCACTTCATTTATGACATCTACGGTTTGCCGTCCTGTCCGGAAGCCAAACTGATGATCCGACAGGTCGCCTGTGCGCACTATTTCGCTTGTATCTACCTATCTAGCTATGTAATATGACGAAAAGTCCAGGCTAGTTAAGCTCAGCGGCGCAAAGGTCGTGGGATCCGTTTTTTTTTTTTTTATTATTTTTTTTATTTGGGCAAACGGGCTTAAAAGGGCTAAAAAATTTTAACTAATAAAAAAAAATCACTCAAAATTGACACAGGCAAATGCCTGAAATAAAATCGTACCACCTACCACTCGACAAATAAAGACAAACACAATCAAAACCGTTTTTTTTTTGTATTTTAAAATATTTTATTTAAAAAAACAAGGGAATCTATTTTTAATCTCAAGAGTATTAAATACCGTATGTGTCGTACCGACTGATATCAGAAAAGGGCGCCAGGACAAAAAGATCATACGAGGCAACACAAACGGTCCAAGATTGTGTGCGAGAAAAACTGCTAGAAATCCTTTCCAACAAATTAACCATAAAACCAAATTTCAGACAAAACACAAAATTGAATGATCTTAGAAAATACCCCATAAACTTAATCCAACTACAAGACTGACAATTCAATTCCTAGAACACACAGGTAACACATTAAAATCAGCGGTGTCAACCACGCCAAAAGACAGGCCCGCCACTGGCAGCACCGTGAGATCTTTTTAATAATTATTATGATTCTTTTTCTTTAATAGCCAAGAAGTCAAAAAAAAAGAAAATAAAAACAACAAACAGCGAATCCAAGCTCCAGCAAAATCCGACAACCAAAAAAATCCAATCGCAAACCAAAATAGACAAATCGTCAATCCAAAAACGACCTATCCAAAATTCAACACTCCAAACAAGCGCCAAAATATTAAAAATCCAACCAAAAACGTTCCATTTCAACGCAATCATCCACAAAACATCTTTTTCTCATCTCCTAACAAAATCGCGTATATCCCATACATGTGGCTGCTCTCACGGCTCGCCGGCCTCTCTCAGCTGTCTCGCCAACCGATTATGTCTACCCTCCAGACCAGATCGCGACAGAATCTAACAACAACGAGCTCTCTTGCACGCATTACCGTCGACTGGCCTTCTCAGTCGCACTCATTCCTTCGCGCGTATTACGTTTTCAAACCTGATCCGCTCTGTCGTCTCGCGCTCGTCCATCCTACACTGTAACGGTATTCAAAGCCAGATTTTGACTTTTTTTATAACATAGGCTCGATCTATTTTTTTTTCCGGGGGCCACCAATTGTAAACCGTTACAGTACCTATGCACCTACCTATGTCCCTAAATATTTTCTCGAAAACGGCCCTAACGATTTGGATGTAATTTACTGAAAAGGGATTTTGGGGGGCAAAAAATCGTTTTAGATAGTTCTCATCCCTCGAAAAAATCGTTTTCTTACAAATTTTATCATTATAAAAATCAATTTTTTGACGTATGAAAATACTTAAATATTGTAAGTAGGTTTTGGAATTTTATACACACAATGAAACAATTGTTTTCAAAATATTATGACAGTTAATCTTTAATTACTATCCAAGTGAGACTTAAAATAAATACGTATTAGAATATCAGTATTTTATTTAACTTTCCGAGCAAAGCTCGGTCACCCAGGTACTGAGTTCTTATACGCTGTAACGTTTTACAGCCTTAAGCCCTTTTGTTATTGGTAATTTTGTATAGAAAATAATATTTGAATATTATATCGTAATTTAAACTGTAAAGAAACGTTATAATGAGTGCGAGCGAGAAAGGCGGGGAAGCCATAAGTTAATAAAGAACAACACTATGACATTTTCGCATAGAGACGTGTGTACGTTGCGACGAGATCGGTTGGCGGTATGTGTTTAAACTGGTCTTGGATGCCATTAGCTGGCGTGTGATCGACGCGCAAACATCTTGTAGTTGAGACAGATTTTGTGTGGATTTAAAATTGCATTCTGATAATTTGTTTTTTTTGGCGAATCTTCGTAGGCGTTTTGTGGCTAGGTTTTAGTGGTTGTAAAATTCTAGTTTCGTTGGCGAGTTAGGGCATCCCTCCGTGAACCCCTTTTAACACAGAAAATTTGGTTCCGCGCAGAGCGGTCCCAAATTTTAGGTTCCTTTCCATCTTTGATTGTTGTCACCATTATTGTAAATAGAATCAACCGTGAACTAACAGGCCTGTTGGCACTCTGGATATTAGTGTTGATTTTCTGTCGCTTAGGATCAGAGTTTGGTGTAGTTGTTGTGGATCAGGATTCATTCCTGGAATTTCTGGAATTTATCTTCGTTCAGAAATTGTGAGTTGTCGTTAACTACGTCGCCACGTATCTGTCACGCCGAATGCAATTATTGTACGTCGATGCCAGCTAATCAAATAAATGTTATGGATGTTTTTATGATTAATGCGAGCCCTATTTGTGTTAGAATTTGGGGGCCTAAGGTGGTGCGGACACTCCGTCTCACCGTTGTGATAGTTGAAGTTCAACTTATAATTAATTTGAGTTCGACCCTGTAGGTTAGCTACGAGCGACGATTATTGTAGATAAAA
Organism: Xanthostigma xanthostigma; assembly: GCA_963575645.1. Classification (NCBI taxonomy): domain Eukaryota; kingdom Metazoa; phylum Arthropoda; class Insecta; order Raphidioptera; family Raphidiidae; genus Xanthostigma; species Xanthostigma xanthostigma. The sequence goes on along the minus strand of OY754470.1, from coordinate 31,500,228 downwards.
GTTTTGTACTGAATTGGCAGTGCTGTTGCGTCGTACTTAATTAACTGCTATTTGCGGCTGTTAAGTTGCAATTAAATTATATTTAGTTGTTAATTTATTTAATTGATTAATTGTTTTGGGCTCGCTAATTGGGCTGATTTTGTTGGCGTTTGTTGTTATTGTTTTTTATTATTTTGTTGCGATCCATTCTCCAGTGAGTGGATCGTTGGGTGTGTTTTCCTTTTGTATTTTACAGGTTTTTGGAAACTGTTTGGGGCTTAGTTTTAGTTCCGTGTTGTCAGCGTGGTACGACAGTCTAGGAGTGGACTCCCTAGATATTTCCTTAGTGTGGCCCTTGTGTCCTGGCGCCCTTTTCACCTCAGTCGGTGGGGCCCACGCTATTTACTTTTCATCGTCACGTGACAACACTTTATTGATTGTTATTTGTGTCGTCGTATATTACGTGTTAAATTTAAGTTAATCATTCGTTATTTTAATTTCGTGTAAGTGGTCGGTGGTTGGATATTTACAGCCCCTCTGGCTTTTCCCATCAAGGGTTATTCGCTTCTCTTACTGGCTTCGCCCACCCCCTCGCGCCGCCTGAACTACGCTAGCCGCGGCCTCCTCAAGTTGAGGTTACAACGCAAAATTGCTTTTTTTCACACAGGTAAGTCTACTTACACTATAACATTCAGGTTTGGTTCATTCTCACATAAGAAAATGCAAACTGCATATTTACTATTATTTTCACGCAGACAAGCAGTTTTTACATGCTACACGACAATTAGGTGCAATTGAGTTTTTATTAGCCGACTTCAACAAAAAAGATGAGGTTCTGTGTTCGTCTGTATATTTTTTTTTTATGTATGTTCACCGATTTCTCCGTCAATTATGGACCGATTTTCAAATTTTTTTTTTATTCGAAAGAGTGCACCTCAGAGGTGGTCCCATCGGAACCAAGTCAGGATCTGATGGTGGAATCCGGAGAAATCGAGGGAAACTCTCAAATTTCAAAGAAACGCATAATGTTTTTTATGTATGTTCACCGATTTTTAGTGTTATAGATTAACACTAAAAAGAGAAAAATAAATTATTTTTAACAAAAAAATGTAACCGACTTCACACTAAAAAGTAAAAAATAACTGCGTATTGAAATGTTTTGGAGTCGGCGTCAGCCAAAATGAAATCTATTCCGAGAACTACACCGACTCCAAAACATTTCAATACGCAATTATTTTTTACTTTTTAGTGTGAAGTCGGTTCAATTTTTTTGTTAAAAATATTTTATAGGCAAAATTGCTAATTTTACAAAGGTAAGTCTACTTAAACTATACATTCAAGTTTGGATCATTCTCTCATAAGATATTGCAAACTGCATATTTACTATTATTTTCACGCAGACAAGCAGTTTTTACATGCTTCACGACAATTAGGTGCAAATGAGTTTTTATAGGAAAAATTCCTTTATTTCATAAAGGTAAGTCCACCTACAACATAAAATTCAGTAATAGATCATTTTCTCATATGATAATGCAAACGGCATATATAGCGTTATATTCACGCAGACAAGCAGTTTATACATGCTACACGACAATTAGGTGCAGGTGAGTTTTTATAGGCAAAATTGCTTTATTTCTCAAAGGTAAGTCTACTTACAACATAAAATTCAGTATTAGATCATTTTTCTCATATGATAATCCAAACTGCATATTTACCAATATTTTCACACAGACAAGCGGTTTTTACATGCTTCACGACAATTAGGTGCAAATGAGTTTTTATAGGAAAAAATCCTTTATTTCACAGAGTTAAGTCTACTTACAACATAAAATTCAGTATTAGATGATTTCTTCATCTGATAATACAATCTGCATATATAGCGTTATTTTCACGCAGACAAGCAGTTTTCACATGCTTCACGACAATTAGGTGCAAATGAGTTCTTATAGGCAAAATTGCCTTATTTCACAAAGGTAAGTCTACTTACACTATAACATTTAGTTTTGGATCATCCTCACATAAGAAAATGCAAACAGCATATTTAACATTATTTTCACGCAGACTAGCAGTTTTCACATGCTTCACGACAATTAGGTGCAAATGAGTTCTTATAGGCAAAATTGCCTTATTTCACAAAGGTAAGTCTGCTTACACTATAACATTTAGTTTTGGATCATCCTCACATAAGAAAATGCAAACAGCATATTTAACATTATTTTCACGCAGACTAGCAGTTTTCACATGCTTCACGACAATTAGGTGCAAATGAGTTCTTATAGGCAAAATTGCCTTATTTCACAAAGGTAAGTCTACGTACACTATAACATTCAGGTTTGGTTCATTCTCACATAAGAAAATGCAAACTGCATACCTATTTACTATTATTTTCACGCAGCAAAGTAATTTTTACATGCTACACGACAATTAGGCGCAATTGAGTTTTTATAGGCAACATTGCTTTATTTTACAAAGGTAAGTCTACTTAAACTATAACATTCAGGTTTGGATCATTCTCTCATAAGATATTGCACACTGCATATTTACTATTATTTTCACGCAGACAATCAATTTTTACATGCTACACGACAATTAGGTGGAAATGAGTTCTTATAGGCAAAATTGCCTTATTTCACAAAGGTAAATCTACTTACACTATAACATCCAGGTTTGGATTATTCCTTCATAAGAAAATGCAAACTGCATATTTACTATTATTTTCATGCAGACAAGCAGTTTTTACATGCTACACGACAATTAGGTGCAAATGAGATTTTATAGACAATATTGCTTTATTTCACTAAGAAACTGCCAAGAAACGATTTTAAAACATTCGATGAATTGTTAAATCGCACAAGAAGCATAGAAGAATCACTAGCAGAATTCAGTGAAGTAAAGAAGGAACCAAAATCGGATAGTAACAAGCCTGACGAAGCCAAAAACAAAATACGTCCAAGGTGTACGTATTGTCGCAATTTTGGACACGAAATCCAAGATTGCCGAAAAAAGGTGAAGAAAGATCGGGAGGAAGAAACTTCGAAAGAAAATTTGGAAACAAACCAACCCCGACCACCTATAAAATGTTAAGGCTGTGACGCTCCAGGTGTTATTAGATCAAAATGTTCCAAATGCAACCCTGGAAAACCCACACAAGCTAACATGGTCGAAACTTTTAACGGGGCCGATTGTGAACCTCATAAGAAAAGCTCATTTGAACGTCCAATGTTGTCGCTTAACATATTTGATATGAAAGGCAAGGTATTCGCCGATACGGACGCATCAAAAAGTATTGCTGGAAAGAATCTCTACGAACGATTAAAGGACAAATGTTAATTTAATCCAACAAAAATGCAAGTGACCTTGGCGAATGGAAAGATCCATGCCACGGAAGTTTTAATAGCAACTGTTCCTATCAGTATCGAAACGAAAACTATTGAAACTGAATTAGTGGTATTACCAAGCGTGCACTACAACCACACTTTTCTGGGCATAGACTTTCTGGGTGCTGCCAATATTGTATTGGATGTAGCTGGTGGAAAATGGTTCGTCAAAGAAAACCCCGATGTGCAATTTGATTTCGCTAACGCGTCAAACAGACAAGACACTGAAGGAATATCCACTGCAGACATCTCTATATTGCTTCGCACTAACGAAGACTCGGCCTGCTCAGAAAAGCAAAAGATCTCATTGAATGAGTTGCTTTGTGTCAATACTGAAATCTTCCGACTAGGGGGAGAACCAACAAAGTTTGCAGAGCACTGTATTGTCACACCGGACAATCAAATTCCGATCTTGACGCCCCCATATAAAATGACGCGATCGCAGAAGGAACAACTTCGTAGCGAGTTGGAGCGGATGATAGCTGAGGACATCATCGAAGAATGTGAGTCACCATGGGCTGCTCCCGTTCTTAGTACCCAAGCCCACAGGAGGCGTGCGCGTGTGTATTGACTACCGTAAGTTAAACAGTGTAACGAAAAGTGATTGTTATCCAATGCCTAGAATTGACGATTTGATTCACACAGCAAAACAGACGAATATTATGTCTACTATAGATCTGCTTTCGGGTTATCACCAAGTGAGTGTACGGGAAAGTGACAGAGACAAAACCACTTTTGTTACCCCGCAAGGAATGTACAGGTTCAAACGAATGCCTTTCGGACCTAAGAACGCTCCGGCAGCCTTTCAACATTTAATTGACCGATTCCGAACTGGCTTGCCTGTAACAGTTCTCGCGTATCTGGACGATTTGATAGTGTTATCCGAATCTTTCGAAAAACATTTAATAGATTTACAGACTATATTTGACCGCTTAAAATGCTTCGGGCTACGCGCTAATCGCGAAAAATGTGTGTTCGGGCGCGACTCGGTTAAGTATCTCGGACATATCATCTGTCGTGATGGTATAAAACCGAATCCGGAGAAAATTTCGGCCATTGTGAACCTACCACCACCCAAGTGTGTGAAACAACTAAAAACATTCTTGCAAACTGCTTCGTGGTATCGAAAAGGACCCCGCACGGAACATATGGGAATCGGCCCTTGGTTAAAATCTTCCATACTCGGGGATATTATCCAAAAATCGACGCTGATCAAAAGTCTCCATGGGCACGAAGTCCGGAAATGCGATCCCGGGGAGTTACTTTTATTGCAATCAAAATAGGGAAACATACTTACCTGTATATCTTACCTGTTATAATGTCATAATATGTATCTTTGTTCTAATGACTTCGAGTCGAAGCACCTTTTTTTTTCTTTTTGTTTATAATAAAAAAAAAAAATAGGGAAAATGAGCAAATGCACCCGTCTCCTTGTGATATTCTATTATAGACATATCTACATCACATAGATATATCATATACAGTATATACATATGTAATATACATATATAAAAGTAACTCCCCGGGATCGCATTTCCGGACTTCGTGCCCATGGAGACTTTTGATCAGCGTCGATTTTTGGATAATATCCCCGAGTATGGAAGATTTTAACCGAGGGCCGATTCCCATATGTTCCGTGCGGGGTCCTTTATAAAAAACTTTTCACAAGTTGCAAAACCATTAAGTGAGTTAACCAAGAAGACAGTGCCATGGAAGTGGGACGATCAACAGCAAGACGCGTTTGACAGACTGAAAACTCTGCTGACGACTGCCCCAGTACTCCGACAGGCTACGAAACTTTACCCTTCACCATCCGTACCGACGCTAGTGATTACGCGGTAGGAGCCGTGCTGCTACAGAGCGAAGGACACGACGAACGGCCGGTAGAATATGCCAGTCGCTTACTGACGGACGCTGACGGTAATTATCATACAACAGAGCGCGAGGCATTAGCCGTAATATTTGCTACAACAAATTCAGAGGTTACATTGAAGGATCACACGTCACTATTGTGACGGACCATCAACCGCTGCGTTGGCTGATGACATTGAAATCACCTAGTAGACGGCTTGCGAGGTGGGCCTTTCAGTTGCAGTCATATGACCTCTCAATTGACTATACACCAGGGAGACTGAACGTCGTTGCCGACACGCTATCTCGTCCTAATATCGACGAAGAAGGAAAGCACGCAGTAGGTGCGGTGTTCGCCGAGCTTCCCAGGAAAACTGCTGAAGATCTAAGATCGCAACAACTCTTGGATCCAGAACTCTCGAAAATCATCAATGATTTAGAGGCTTTATCTCCTGAAATATCGTCCTGTTAGACAGAACGCGGATACTTGACAGAGAAGGGAGTATTGTACCGTCATCAGCCTGATTCTAAACAAGAAGAGGCTCAGCTGGTCGTACCGACTCACGAAGTCGAGGAGACGATCAAGAAATATCACGATGCGCCAACAGCATGTCATGATGGAGTGGAACGTACCCTACATCGCATTAAACGCAACCACTACTGGATAGGCATGAGGCGTAGTGTTGCCAGTCACGTAAAGCAATGTGTGGAATGTCAGCGTTACAATTTAAAACCTCCATTAAAAATCTACTCACTGCAAATTGTCTTTACAGTATTGATGAATTCTCAAGTGTAAAATTTCTGTAATACTTTTAACTATGTCTGTAATACTTTTAACTATGTACCTATTTGACGCTATTGTTTTCCGTTGGAATCGTAAATAAAGAAATGTATTATTATTATTATTATTATTATTATTATTATAATCCAAGTAACTTAAAACCTGCAGGACTTCTACAAACGCCTATGTATGCTGCACGATTTGAGATACTGTCCGTCGATTTTTTTGGGCCCTTACCCGAACGGAACGGGGAAATCGTTAGATTCTAGTTGTGGAGGATGTTGCGTCGAAATGGTTAGGGCTTTTTCCGATGCAATCTGTCACCGCGGTTCAGACTGCTAAAACATTAGTGGAGGAAATATTCTTGCGCTACGGAATTCCAAGAAAATTGATTAGTGACAATGGCGTCCACTTTGTAAGCGACGTAATACAACAGGTATGTTTCTGTCTTGGAATAAAACAGAACCAGAAACAGATGCCAATCCGGTTGAACGGAAGAATCGCGACCTAAAAGTACGGTTATACATTCTTATCGGGGAAGACCATCGATCATGGAATGAACAGATACCGGCTGTTCGATTTACAATCAACACTGGTTTCAGTCAAAGTCTAGGGACTACTCCCGCTTTCCTTACGTTTGGAAGAAACCTCAGATCGCCTCACGAAGTTGAGAATGACTTACGTGAAATTGTGGAAAAGGACAACTTCGTTCCTTTAATCACTCAATACTTGAAGAATCCAAGCAGCAATTTGCAAGCACATGCACATCGACGATCCGCCCCTATTTATAAAACGGGAGACAAGGTGAAAACGCACATACTGAGTCAATCCACCAAAGGGTCTACTGCCAAGTTCGAACCAAAGAGGGATAGACCATACGTCATTTTCCAAGCCACGGGACCAACTAATTACGATGTGGCAACGATTGCGAAACCTACAATTTCCATTGGGAACTATCATGTAAGAGATATAACTCCTTTTGTTACAGGGAAAACGACAGCTTCACCCGCCCACCAAAACCACATTCCTAGTTCTGATTCCCACCCGAGGACGTTGATGTGAACCAGAGGGGGAGTGTAACGAGTTGACTATGGCTGGCAAGTAACGTACACCAACATGGAGTGGGGAGCCGACACATACAGTTTACAACAGTACTTTGCGTGCATCGGATGTGTATACCCGGCGTCCCGAATCTCAGAATTATTAATCTTTTCATAATTTCAATATTTCAATAAGTTTGCTGTATTAACCAATGCACTTAAAATTTGTATCACCATATTTTACATGTCATCATTCATATTAATCAAGAATAAACTTAATTTTGTTTATTAAAGAAAAACGTGCTTAAGGTATAAAATTTCTTGTGACGAACCCAATCCTGTTACAAGCGTTATTTTCATGCAGACAAGCAGTTTTTACATGCTTCACGACATTTAGGTGCAAATGAGTTCTTTAAGGCAAAATTGCTTTATTTCACAAAGGTAAGTCTACTTACACTATACCATTTAAGTTTGGATCATTCTCTCATAAGATATTGCAAACTGCATATTTACCAATATTTTCACGCAGACAAGCAGTTTTACATGCTTCACGACAATTAGGTAAAAATTAGTTCTTATAGGCAAAATTGCTTTATTTCTCAAAGGTAAGTCTACTTACACAATATCATTTAGGTTTGAATAAATCTCACATAAAAAAATGCAAACTGCATATTTACTATTATTTTCACGCAGACAAGCAGTTTTTACATGCTAAACGACAATTAGGTGCAAATGAGATTTTATAGAAAAAGTCCTTAATTTCACAAAGGTAAGTCTACGTACAACATAAAAAACATAAAATTCAGTATTAGATCATTTTCTCACATGGTAATGCAAACTGCATATATAGCGTTATTTTCAAGCAGACAAGCAGTTTTTACATGCTTCACAACAATTAGGGGCAATTGAGTTTTTATAGGCAACATTGCTTTATTTTACAAAGGTAAGTCTACTTACACTATATCATTCAGGTTTGAATCATTCTCTTATAAGATATTGCAAACTGCATATTTACTAATAATTTCACACAGACAAGCTGTTTTAAAGGAGCCTCTACACAAGTGGCCAGCACTGGCCAGCACCGCCACTCAAATAAGTGCCTATCATCGCCGCGATGATTGCCTAGCCCTCCACACAATCGTGCCGGTCCGATTGTAAGTACGGGCGCACAATGCTGGCCACGCATTCCTTTGATGTACCGACAATCAACCGATTACTGCCGATTACAGGCGATTATGTCCACGCACCGACGAATATGCCCTCTACATAATCGTGAGTGCCTGTAAGTGGTGGTGATGGCCACTAGTGTAGCGGAGCCTTAACATGTTTCACGACAATTAGGTGCAAATGAGTTCTTATAAACAAAATTGCTTTAATTCACAAAGGTAAGTCTACTTACACTATAATATTCAGGTTTTAGTCATTCTCTCATAAGAAAAAACAAACTGCATATTTACTATTATTTTCACGCAGACAAGCAGTTTTTACATGCTTTACGATAATTAGGTGCAAATGAGTTTTATATAGGCAAAATTGCTTTATTTTACAAAGGTAAGTCTACATACACTATATAATTCAGGTTTGGATCATTCTCTCATAAGATATTGCAAACTGCATATTTACCAATATTTTCACGCAGACAAGCAGTTTTTACATGCTTCACAACAATTAGGGGCAATTGAGTTTTTATAGGCAACATTGCTTTATTTCACAAAGGTAAGTCTACTTACAACATAAAATTCAGTATTAGATCATTTTCTCATTTGATAATGCAAACTGCATATATTGCGTTATTTTCACGCAGACAAGCAGTTTTTACATGCTACACGATAATTAGGTGCAAATTATTTTATAGGCAAAATCGCTTTATTTCACAAAGGTAAGTCTACATACACTATAACATTCAGGTTTGGATAATTCTCACATAGGAAAATGCAAACCGCATATTTAACATTATTTTTACGCAGACATGCAGTTTTTACATGCTTCACAACAATGGGGTGCAAATGAGTTCTTATAGGCAAAATTGTTCTATTTCACAAAGGTAAGTCTACTTACACTCAAACATTCAGGTTTAGATGATTTTCTCATAAAATAATGCAAACTGCTTATTTACCATTATTTTCACGCAGACAAGCAGTTTTTACATGCTTCACTACAAATAGGTGCAAATGAGTTTTTATAGGCTAAATTGCTTTATTTTACAAAGGTAAGTCTACTTACACCATATAATTCAGGTTTAGATCATTCTCTCAAAAGATATTGCAAACTGCATATTTAACAATATTTTCACGCAGGCAAGCAGTTTTTAGATGCTTCACACAATTAGGTGCAAATGAGTTCTTATAGGCAAAATTGCTCTATTTACCAAAGGTAAGTCTACATACACTATGACACACAAGTTTGTATCATTCCATCATAAGATATTGCAAACTGCATATTTACCAATATTATTACGTAGACAAGCAGTTTTTACATGCTTCACGACAATTAGGTGCAAAGTAGTTCATATAAGCAAAATTGCTTTATTTCACAAAGGTAAGTCTACTTACAACATAAAATTCAGTATTAGATCATTCTCTCATAAGATAATGCAAACTGCATATTTACCATTATTTTCACGCAGACAAAAAGTTTTTACATGCTACACGACAATTAGGTGCAAATGTGTTTTTTTAGTCAAAATTGCTTTATTTCACAAAGGTAAGTCAACTTACACTCAAACATTCAGGTTTGGATCATTCTCTCATAAGATAATGCAAACTGCATAATTACAAATATTTTCACGCAGACTTGAAGTTTGTACATGCTTCACGACAAGAAGGTGCAAATGAGTTCTTATAGGCAAAATTGCTTTATTTCACAAAGGTAAGTCAACTTCGAAGCAGGTCGTTTCGACGCCAACGTTTCGACGCCAACGGTTCGACGCCAACGTTTCGACGCGTGGTCAGTTCGACGCCGTACGTTTCGACGCGGGGTCAGTTCGACGCCATACTCTTTTTTCGTTTTTTATTTTTAGAATAACTTTGCATCATCATTCAAATAAATGCGATATGCCTGATATAATATAACATATATTTTATATGTTATATATATGAAGCGTGATTCAAATAAATAAGTAATATGACTGATATAATAGATATATATAATAAATGGTAATGTGAAACCCAAAAAGCTATAACAAAGAATTCAACAGGAATTACTTCGTTGATAAGAAAAACCTGTCGTTGTACTTTACTATTAAAAATTCCCGTTGAACTTTACGTGGAACGATTCACAACAATTTGTTGTCATGTCCATACTGGCAGTAAAGCTTGCCCAAATGTGTACGAAGTAATTCCTGTTGAATTCTTTGTTATAGCTTTTTGGGTTTCACATTAACATTTATTATAATATATAATATCTATTATATCAGTCATATTACTTATTTATTTGAATCACGCTTCATATACGTATATAACATATAAAATATATGTTATATTATATCAGGCATATCGCATTTATTTGAATGATGATGCAAAGTTATTCTAAAAATAAAAAAAATACGAAAAAAAGTATGGCGTCGAACTGACCCCGCGTCGAAACGACCTCGCGTCGAACTGACCACGCGTCGAAACGTCTAATTCTAATAAGCACGCGCAGTCTAAGATGTATTGGTCTTTCAACGTTAGTATTTTAATTTTTTTAAAAAGCGGCTTACAGTGCTCACGACGGCTCGCACCTGCCATAATTCGGATACATCTTTTTTGCAATTTGAGGACTTTATTTGAAATTATGCTATTTCCCCAGAATATTATCCCATATTGCAATATTGTGTGGAAAATGGAATGATAGATATTTAGAACCGTTTCAGTGCTCAGATGGTTACTTTTTAAAACTCTTATTGTGTAAATTGCCGCACATAGTTTGGGAACAATGTGTTCAATATGTGCTTTCCAGTTTATATTTTTGTCTATAATTATTCCTAAGAATTTTACAGTGTTAGTAATAATAATATTGTTATTTAAAATATTTATGTGTGTAGGCATTTCGTAATAGTTTCCGAATTTTATAATTTCTGTTTTTGTTTTGTTTAGTTTTAAGCCATTTTCTTTAATTATTGAGGCTGGAAACCAGATGTTAAACACTATGTGCCATCACTGTTGAATCCCTCGATTCACATACGACTGCAGTGTCATCAGCGAAAAGGAACATTTTTTCTTTTATTACCTTAGGAAGGTCGTTTATAAATAGTAAAAAAAGACTTGGAGCGAGGACACTACCTTACGGTACACCTTTTAGGATCGGTTTCCATTCTGAGTAAGATTCATCTATTCTGACGCTTTGCTGTCAGCCTGTCATATTTGAATCGAAAAGATTCAATGCTGTTCCTCGTATACCGTTTTTTTCAAGTTTACACAGCAAGAGTTTTTTGTCCACACAATCAAAAGCTTTTTGCAAATCCAAAAGCACTAAAACGATAGGAACTTTTTGATCCAAAGCTTTAATTATAGCGTCTGCTGCATTGAAAACAGATTTAATAGTGGATCCACCTTTTTTGAAGCCATGTTGATCCTCTGCTATTATTTTGTATTTATGCAAGTAGTTCATTAAGCGTGTATTATTGCAATTTCGAAAACTTTTGCGAAATTGGATAATAAAGAAATGGGTCTGTAGTTCGTTATACATTTTTCGTCCCCTTTTTTTGTGTATCGGAACCACAATTGCCTTTTTTAAAGCTTCCGGGAAAATGCCTTCATTAAAACATTTATTAATAATTTTACATAGAGGTTGACATAGAATATGGGCTGCTTTTTTAATTAAATTTACCGTAATTTCGTCTTTACCTGCAGATCTTTTATTTGTTAGTGCCGTGCAAATGTCATATATTTCATTTGGACTGGTAGGGTAAAGAAATATATTTTGGATGTTATTTGTAATATTGACTGACAGCTTTGGCTCAGGCAAATTTGACGTATCTGTGATGTTTATGTAGTAATTATTAAAACTTTCTGCAATAGTCTGACTGTTGTTACGTTATTATTTTTCTTGTGGAAGTTGGTTGGGTTTTTAAATAATCAGGTTCGTGCGTTGAAGTTTTAACACGTATAATTCAATATATAAAAAAGTAAAATAACATAAGACAGTACAAATATTATAACAATGTACACAGAAATTACAATAAAATAAATGATCTCTTTTTCAATGGCCAATTCCTTCTGGCATCAGTATTACCTCATCGGTCAATAAGATGAGCGCCTACAGTAATAAATATTACCTAAGTCCGACGTTCATCGGTCTTTCTAAATTCTTAATTGTTGAACACAAACGAACGCCTGTGTTAACAATCGGTCAACAATTGGACAAACAGAGTACTTTTACTTCAGTACTTCCATCAGTGCAAATAACGATATCATTTTGTACGGTCGCGTTCAATTAACAATAAAGTTCATATGTCTAGTGGTCTGAAGGACCTTAAAAACGGGCGGGTCCTTATTTATTAGGTCAGGTCACTAGGTCATTCCTACGTTGTGTTTTTTTATTCGGTCCTTATTTATGTCTACGGCACGGTCATTGAATTCGTTCATGAATTCATAGGTCGAATTCATTAATTAGTATGGTCGTAGCGGTCGATGTACGCTAAGGTCTGGAACAGACGAAATCCCAATCATGATCCAAAACCCTCGCGGTGGTCAAGCAGTGCGCCTTTAGAAGACACCGGGAAACATGCCAGAATAGACGAAACCCGATCATAGACCGACAATGTTTTCAGGTCTTCTGCGAGCGGGCAGCGACTGAACCCACGACAATACTGGAGTAGACAAGATCCCGATCATAAACCAGTACGCTGAGTGTCCATCAGAGCCGTCCCCTGTTAGATTAGATATGCCATACCAGAATAGAATAGACGACAACCCGATCATAGACTGGCAAGCCACTGTGCTAACAGAGCGTTCACTGAAAAGACACCTTTTTGGTGTACTTCTGCTTGATAGTTAGTAATTGTCGAACCGCAGTAGGTACGACCGCGTTGTTATTTTTAATAAAAATAATATTTGAAAGAAAACTAATGAGTAGCCATCTATTGGCGGACAGCACAATATTAATTGCGAAAATATAAGTTCAATTAGACGCGGCGCTAATACGTACTCAATACCGGTCTCTGCCTAACCATAAACGCGTTTGAACACAATTTCGTGTACCTATTACTGTACACGAATATAAAGCAGACTAGATTTTACCGTGATATTAATATTATTAAATTAATATCGTTACACTGTCTGTAATTGTCTCGTGTGTTTCGTTTAATTTTATTTCTTTTATTTGTTTAATACTATTTTTTCGGTTAGTTATTTGATTTACTATGTCCCATACAGTTTTGGACTTATTTTTAGAGCTATTTATTTTCTCATTATATATGGAATTTTTTTGTGTACGAATCTCAGAAGCGAGCTGTTTACACGTTTGTTTATATTGATATCTCAATTCATTTTTAACTTGATCAGATCCGTTTTGATATTTAATGTCATTGAACAAGTTTTGTTTTCGCTCTGATAAATGTATTATGTCTAGGGTTATCCAATTCTTTTTTGATGGAACTCGTTTTAAGCTTTTTAAACTTTTTGGAAAAAACATTTCGTGAAAATATATAACGGTTTCTAAAAATAGATCAAACATATCATTAGAGTTACCAGTCAGACTGGTAATGCGCGATTTCAACCCCCGACAAAATATCTCCCCGACAAAATATCCCCCGACAAAATATCTCCCGACAAAATATCCTATAGACAAAATATCCTATAGACAAAATATCCCCAAGAGGCCCTCGTTCGATTCCCGGTACCGGAATGAGTTTTGTTGTTACTTTTTATTTTTTTTTCACTTTGAGACCAACTTAAAACTCACATTTTCATGAAGATTGAAAACCATCGCTTTTTTTGATAAAGGAGTATGCGAATTGTCTCGCAGTGAAACGGGAAGAGGCAAATGTGGAGTTTTTAAAAAAACAATTCCGGGGTGAACGATAAACGGGTATGCGAATTTTAATTCCGGGGTGAACGATAAAAGGGTATGCGAATTGTCTCGCAGTGAAACGGGAAGGGGCAAATGTTGAGTTTAAAAAAAAAAAACAATTCCGGGGTGAACGATAAAGGGGTATGCGAATTGTCTCGCAGTGAAACGGGAAGGGGCAAATGTTGAGTTTAAAAAAAAAACAATTCCGGGGTGAACGATAACGGGGTATGCGAATTAGATAGTTAATTGTTTGAATAGAACTGCGTTTTCTAAAAAATGTATATTTAATTGACAGTCAATTAAATAAATATTTTTTAGAAAATCAGTCTCAAAGTGAAAAAAAAAATAAAAAATAAAAACTAAAATCAAACGTCGAGATATTTTGTAGGGGGATATTTTGTCGGGGAGATATTTTATCGGGGGATATTTTGTCGCGGAGATATTTTGCCGGGGGATATTTTGTCGGGGGATGAAAAGTCGCGGAATCAGTCAGACTATCCCAGTTTTCATTATTCAAGGCATTTATAAATAGTTCTATGTTATTTTCGGTATAAGTATGTAAAAATTTAGATCTGCCAAACGTAAAAGCTGTTTCCATTTCATTTAATAAATGATATACTTGATCTAACTGATTTTTAAAATTTTGTAAAAATTCTCTTGTGAAAAATTCGTCTTCTAAATTGTTAATTTGATTTGATTTTCGGTTAAATTTTTCATTATCAGTTTAAATTCTTTTACAATATTTAAATTCAAAGACATTTTAGTTTGTGATTCAGTGTTTAGTTTATCTTGATTTTCTTTTAACAATTTTATTTGTGAATCATAAAATTCGGCATTATTACAGATCCTAGTCCATTAATTAATTCTCTCTTTTGTCTATTAGTGTCAGGTTTCATTAATATATTATTATATTTCTGTTGTGTAACTTTCATGTACCTATGTAAAAATGTTACTAACTTCATTGTTGTGAATGTAGTGTAGGGTTTCGTCAGTTCTTTCTAAGAAAGTTTGTAATTTTTCTTGAAATGATTTTGATTTTTCTTGTGAAATGTTTCCTAGATCGAAGTAATGAATGAATGAATGAGTTTTTTCTTGTATTCTAGCTGTACCGAGTGAAAATGGTAGTAATACGCCTGGACTATCTTCTATATCGACAACTCTAATGGTTTTAGACGCGTCATTATTGTCCCGAAGTAGAAGGTTGATTAATATCCTGAAATTTTAGGGGTCTTTTTAATTGTTTTTTATGATAGAGACCTTTTGAAGTGTTAACTTTGTTTCCTAAATCTTCGGTTACTTTTTTTGAAGAAGCTATAGGCATTTGTTTTTGCCGTGTGGACCTTAATATATATGCTGTTTGTTTAGGTTGAAAAACAGGTGGGTTTTGTTTGTTTTTATTTATTTTTTCTATTTCACGTGTTTTTTTATTAGTAACAGTTTCGTGTATTGATTTATTATATAAATCTTTGGTAAGTTTTCTGTGTTTGTTAGTGTAGTCTTCATAATATTTTTGATAAAAATCAAATTCAAATGTCACGTGTGTTTATATGTCCGTATAGTAATTCAATCGGTTTGTACTTAGTAGTTGAATGCATTGCATTATTATATGCAAACAAAGCGTAAATCATCTGTTTGTTAGGAGGTAGATGAGATTGTGTATCATTTACAATTCTAAGATTTTCGATAAGGGTAAATGCAAACGTTCTATCATACCATTGCTCTGTGGATGACGAAATGTTGTAAAATGAAACTTGATTTTATGTGTGTTGCAGAATTCTTTGAATAATGTGTTATTAAATTCATTATCTGCAATGATAGTACACGGAGTAGAAAATAGCGAACAATGTTGGATCAAATTTTCGACTGCTTCAGCAGTATTGTGTGTAGTTACAGGATAGGCGTTAGAAAATTTTGAAAAGGCATCTATAAAGGTTAGAAATTTAAAATTCATATACTATTGAAAATAATCTATATGAACAATTTCGAACGGTTTCGTTGAATAGGGGGAATTGTCTAATTTTGGATCCATGGGATTTCTTTCATATTTACATTTTTGACATATTTCGCAATTATTTATAAATTTTTCGACTTTTTCCAGCATATTTGGGAAGCAGTTATCTCTTTTGAGACGTGCAAGAGTTTCTAGAATACCTCTGTGATTATTTTTTATTACGTGATAATATTTTATGAGGTTTTCCTGTTCTTGTTCGTCTTGTATATCTATCAACATGCTTGTCGACTCTACAATTTTGACTGTATTATTTTTGAAAGTTCTTTGAACAAAATTTATAAAATTTTGATATTTGTTTAAATTTTTTTCTTTTTCTACAAAATATATACCATATGTTTGTTTTGGTGCGAGATATTCCTTAAAAAGATCTAAAATATCATTTTCGAACTTTTCGTCTGAAATTCTACAAATAATGCGGTTTTTTGTGTGACTGTGTAGATAACAAATTTGGGGTTTACTGACTTTAATTGGTGTAAAATTTATAATAATTTGTTTAGCATATAGGTTAATTGCTTTTTTATCATTAAGAGGAATTTCTAGAATTGGATTCTCTAAATCTGAATGTATTGTACTACAGTTATCTATATCTTTATTTAGATTATTTTGTCTTTCAGCTAAAGGTCGGTTATCTGTTTCTGAATCGATTAAACTGCCCTGAATAACGGGTTGTACTATACCGCGTTAGAATCTCTATTAAATGGACAAGTTTTTCTGATAATTGACCAATTTTTTTTTATAACACTTTTTTCCTGTCAACGTGAATTTAAAATCAAATATATTTTTCTTGCCACCGAAAAGTGTTTACAAAACCAATTTTTTTATTTGACAGATGATAACAGAGCTCATGAATATTATTTTTTTTGGAAAGGTAGACCCTTCAGGATCCTATTAAAAAAAATCAACCAAACAAATCATAGATTTTTTTAAATTAATTTTTTAGTATAAGCACTACACGATTTCAGAGAATAATACAAAAATTGAAATAACTTTCGAACCGTAAACAATTGGATAACCACATTTATGGTTATTTTGATAGGAAATGACCTCCCCCATTACCTCACTTCGTTTGGACGTCGACTTATGGGACACCCTGTATAGCCTTATTTTAACGAAATGACCCTTAAACCGGGTCACTTACGCCAAATAAGTGTATCTTTCGAAAATAAGCTTTCATTTGTGCAAAAAAACTTATTTCGAAGCAAAACTCACCAGTCATAAAAAAGAATTATTTTACGCAGAGAGCAGTTTTTTCATGCTACACGACAATTAGACGCATATACCTATGTTCTTATAGGCAAAATAGCTTTACTATACAAACGTAAGTCTATTTACACTATAACAGTCTGGTTTGGATTATTATCTCGTAAGAAATTGCAAACTGCATATATAACAATATTTTAACCAAATGAATAAATGTATCCTTCGAAAATAAGCATTCATTTGTGCAAACTTATATCATAGCAATAGGTACTCACCAGTCATAAAAAAAACATTTTTACGCAGAGAGCAGTTTATTCATGCTACACGACAATTAATTGCAAATGTGTTTTATAGGCAAAATAGTTTTACTTTACAAAGGTAAGTCTATTTATACTAATACATTCAGGTTTGGATCATACTCTCGTAAGAGATTGCAAACTGCATATATACCATTATTTGAACGAAATGACCCTAAAACTAGGTCACTTATGCCAAATAAGTGTATCCTTCAAAAATAAACGTTCATTTGTGCAAACAAACTTATTTCGTACCATAACTCACCAGTCGTAAAAAAAAATTATTTTCACGTAGACAGGCAGTTTTTTCTTGCTACTGTCAGAAAAATTCACCAGAAGTCAAAAAAATTTATTTTCACGCAGACAGCAGTTTTTTCATGCTACAAGACAATTAGACGCAATTGTGTTCTTATAGACAAATTAGCTTTACTTTACAAAGATAAGTCTGTTTATACTATAACATTATGATTTGGATCATAACTCGTAAGAAATTGTAAACTGCATTATACAGCATTATTTTAACGAAGTGAACCTAAAACCGGGTCACTTATGCCAAGTTAATGTATCTTTCGAAAATAAGCGTTCATTTGTGCAAAGAAACTCATTTTGTAGCAAAACTACCAGTCATCACAAAAAAATTATTTTTACGCAGACAAGCAGTTTTTTCATGCTACACGACAATTAGACGCAAATGTGTTCTTATAGGCAAAATAGTTTTACTTTACAAAAGTAAGTCTATTTACACTATAACATTCTGGTTTGGATTATTATTTCGTAAGAGATTGCAAATTGCATATATACCATTATTTGAACGAAATGACCCCAAAACCGGGTCACTTATGCCAAATAAGTGTATCTTTAGAAAATAAGCATTTATTTGTGCAAAAAAAACTTATTTCGTAGCAAAATTCTCCAGTCGTCAAAAAAATTTCTTTCACGCAGACAGCAGTTTTTTCATGCTACACGACAATTAGTGTCAGTTGTGTTCATATTGACAAAAAACCTTTACTTTACAACCTAAAACCGAGTCACTTATGGCAAATAAGTGTATCCTTCGAAAATAAGCAATAATTTGTGCAAAAAACTTATTTCGTAGCATAACTCACCAATTGTAAAAAAAAATTATTATTACGCAGAGAGCAGTTTTTTCATGCTACACGACAATTAGACGCAAATGTGTTCTTCGAAACAAAACAGCTTTACTTTACAAAGGTAAGTCTAATATGTGTATTGTTATTTACCAATTTATTGTCTATATTTATTTGTTTTTTATTTTTCTCCAAAAACATTTTGATTGACTTCATAATAAAGAAATTTGGATAATTGTTAGCTCTTAAAATTCCTTTAATAATTTCAGTTTTTATCGTGAAAAATAGCATTACTTAATTTAGTGGCGCGATAGCACATTCCATGACGTATCATTCCTATCTTCTGAACTGTTGGATGATTTGATCTATAATTTATGACTCTCCCTGACCTAGTTGGCTTCATGTACCAATCAGTTAATAATTTTTGATCTCGTCTGATAATTGTAGTGTCCAAAAACGGTAATATATTGTTATTTTCTTTCACAACTGTAAATTGGATCTTCTTATCTATACTATTGAAAATATTTTGAACTTCATTCATCTTATCACGGTATTAGTAATAGCATGTCATCTACAACGTAGTTCATGACCAAATTAGCTATAACAGAACTAGCAGGGTTCCCTATACTTGTACCATCAATTTGTAAATATACTTTGTCTTGAAACGTGAAAAAACTCGATTCAAAACAAAATAATATTAGTTTGATAAGTATATTTTTTGATACCTTTACTTTTTGGGAAATGAAGTCCCACTTTTCAATAACAATTTTTATAACTAATTCTTTGGCTATGTTAGTAAATAACGATACTACGTCAAGCGAAATTAACATGTGTCTATCTGGTACCTGTATATTATTAATTTTATCAACTAACTCTATTGAATTTTTTGTGTTCCATTCGCTCGTTAACACTACTGGCAGAAGGATTTGGTTCCGTCCGGTTTCACCCGGGTGCAAAAGAACAAATGGGGAAGGAAGGAACATGAGTACGCACATTCATCTTAGTTTACCGAGATGAATGTTGAGTCGAAATGTTTTGCAGTTTTCGGCAGTTCCCTGCTTTATTACTTATTTCAAACTCAAAATTCCATTTTTGATGAAAATATTTTTTTTAAAGTAATAATTATTTCTTTTAAATCAATAATTACTGTATAATTAATAAAATATAATAAATATTTAATTGAAAACACTGTAGGAAAATTATTTTTATATATAGGTACTGTAGGTAATAGTTTTCAAATGAGCTATTATTTAGATATATTTAATTTTAATTAGTTGTAAATAAAACTAAAATAAATTTAAATGATAGCCTTAGAAAAAAGCAATGTAGAAAATAAAAAAAAAAAAACATTAAAAACATATTCGTCTAAGGTGGGGCTCGAACCCACGACCCTGAGATTAAGAGTCGAGCGCGCTACCGACTTAGCTAACCGAGATTCGGTAGGTGCACCGCTAATATTGGGATATTCTGTTACGGCATTTCACCTGAATATAAGTATATGGTGAAAAATGTTGACTGACATTCTGCAACATTTTTCATTGATTTTCCGCTCCTATTAGTCGTAACGTGATATTATATAGCCTATAGCCTTCCTCGATAAATGGGCTATCCAACAAAAAAAATGTTTTTCAATTCGAACCAGTAGTTCCTGAGATTAGCGCGTTCAAACAAACAAACTCTTCTGCTTTATATATTAGTAAATATGTGTATCTTTCGAAAATAAGCAATCATTTATGCAAAGAAACTTATTTCGTAGCAAAACTCATCAGTCGTCAAAATAGTTTATTTTCCCGCAGTCAAGCAGTTTTTTCATGCTACACGACAATTAGATGCAAATGTGTTCTTATATGCAAAATAGATTTACTTTATAAAGGTAAGTCTATTTACACTATCACATTCAGGTTTGGATCATTCTCTCGTAAGAAATTGCAAACTGCATTTATAGCATTATTTA
This sequence comes from Xanthostigma xanthostigma, assembly GCA_963575645.1. Taxonomy (NCBI): domain Eukaryota; kingdom Metazoa; phylum Arthropoda; class Insecta; order Raphidioptera; family Raphidiidae; genus Xanthostigma; species Xanthostigma xanthostigma. The sequence continues at coordinate 31,479,658 of OY754470.1, read as the reverse complement.
AACGAAATGATCCTATAACCGGGTCACTTCTGCCAAATAAGTGTATCTTTCGAAAATAAACATTCTCTTGTGCAAAGAAACTTATTTTGTAGCAAAATTATCCAGTCGTCAAAATAATTTATTTTTACGCAGACAAGCAGTTTTTTCGTGCTACACGACAAATTACCCAGATAGACAAGTATGAGACTCATGGGTATGATGAAAATGAATTATCCAAATTTTGCAGAATATTGAACGTATTTTATTTGACGAAATTAGTATATGAGAGATTTAGATAAAATTGACATCATCGGAAAAGTGTAATGTAAGCACCGAAAATGTAGAAAAGTATTGAATGAATACTGTATCAACATTAGAATAGTTTTTGTAAACATAATGTGACATTCGCATGAACAAAGTTGATTAGATCAACATTGTTGGTTTTAATTGCAGCAACTTTGATACATCTCATGACGACAATAAGTGTAACGAATCAAAGCGTGCGGTCTATAGCTAATGAACATGCTAGAGTTTGTTAATGGAGAAACCAGGGAAACAAGAAAAACAGTAGTGAGTGTGGTAAGAAAAATATGACAGAAACGAAAATAAATAGAAGTGGTAATGAAGTATGAATAAAGTGATAAATAAATAAACATTGAATAAATAATAGTGAATGAACAACAGTGAATAACAGTGAATAAAAGTAGACAAATAAACAGTGAATAACAATAAATGAATGACAGTGAATGAATAACAGTGAATGAATAACAGTGAATGAATAACAGTGAATGAATAACAGTGAATAACAATAAATGAATGACAGTGAATGAATAACAGTGAAAGGATAACAGTGAATGAATAACAGTGAATAAAAGTAGACAAATAAACGGTAAATGAACAATTATAAATACAGTCTGATATTAACAAACAATAATTGTTGAAGTGTGGAAGTAGTGTAAATGTACCGTTGTCCTGCATAACAAAACAATAAAAGAAAGATTTTTTTTTTTGTACACAAATTACCCTACAGTTTTGTTACATTGGTGTCAGGTGTGGGGTAATTGTACAATGACAACAAAACTGTTGAAGGATTTGGTAGTGGTGGATTTAAAACGGGAGCTGGAAGAAAGGAACCTTGATACATCAGGACTGAAGAGTGTGCTACAAACACGGCTCAAAAATGCACTACTGGCAGAAGGTGAGGATCCAGATAGCTTTGAATTCTCTGTGATGGACAGTGGGGTCGCAATATCGAGCATGCTGACAATGATGCAGACGATAGCAAGGAATCAGGAAGAAAATGCGAGCATGCTGATTTCGAAAATGCAAGAAGATTCTACAGTTATTAAAGAAGAGCTAGAAAAGATAAATGAAAATTCAAGAATAGTGGAAGGAAAGATAAGGATAGTCAATGAACGATTCGAAACTTTTGAAACACGACTAAGAATACTAGAAGAAAGACGAGAAGTTGTGGCCGTTGAAGAATTAAATGAAACTGGTGAAGAGAGAGAGACAGCAAACTTAAAGATGAGAGTTAAACCTCCGACGTTTGATGGAAATGTAGCCTGGTCTACGTACCACATGCAATTTGAAGCGGCTGCTAGAGCTAACGGATGGTCGAACACAGAGAAAGTCATCTCTTTGGTGGTAGCCTTGCGCGGAGACGCCCTAAATATTCTGCAGGCAATACCAGCAAGCCAGCAAAATGATTATCAGCTGTTGGTCTCCCGTTTAGAGCTAAGGTATGGTGACGCCCACCTTCAACAAGTATACCATGCACAGCTGAGGAATCGTAATCAGAAGAGCGGAGAGACGCTCCAAGAGTTTCAAGCCGACGTTGCACGGCTAATACGGCTGGCATATCCGACGGCGCCTGAGTCGTTCCTGGAACAATTGGCTGTGCAGACGTTTATCGACGGTTTGAGAGACGGCGAGACGCAACAGGGCTTGAGGTTGGCGCGTCCAAAAACAATAGACGACGCGCTTGCCCATGCTATGGAGTTCGAAGCCGCCAAGCAGGCATCGCGGGGGCACGAGCGTGTCCGGACAGTGACGGAAGAAACCGTGAGCGCCGAAGATCGACTGGAGGAGTTGGTGCGAAGAGTTCTTAGGGAGACAGGTCGCAAGAAGAATTCTCAAGAAATGCGGACACCACGTTGTTGGGACTGTGGCGAACGAGGGCACATACGGCGCAACTGTCCTAAAACCAACAAGGAGCAACGGCCGGAAAACTGAAAAAGGTTGGCGAGAAGGAGCGAACGTCGACCTGGAAGAAGAATGCTCCGGAGGTCATCATCCATGCCGTATCACCTCAGGATCGCGCTGCCAGCATATTTGTCGATGGGAATGTCGCTGGTCAAGCCATTTCGTTACTAGTGGATACGGGTGCGATGAAGTCGATTATACGTCCTGGTGTTATATGTAAATCCACGAAGCTATTACCAGCGACAGTTCTACTCAAGACGGCAACAGGCGACAGAATTGTGACGCATGGATCGGCGACAATGACGATCGGCATCGGAAACAAGAAGCTCGACCATGAGGTATTAGTGGCTAATATATCCGACGATTTCATCCTAGGGATGGACCTCCTGCGAAAATTCGGTTTCGCGTTGGACTTAAAAGAGGGTGTCTTGAGAGTTGGTGACGAAGAAATTCTCTTACACCCAATGGAGGACTCGATAGCCAGAGTCTGGCTCAAGGAAGATGTGATCTTGCCGGGACGCAGCGAGGTGATGATACAGGCCACCTTGGATGGAAATCTGTCGACGGGATGTGTGCGAGTAATTGAACCTGTCTGTGACAAGAAGGTTCATGGCGGTGTGTTGGTGGGAAAGACATTAATCAGGGTCGGAGAGACGGTACCGGTGAGAGTTATGAACGTTAACATGGAGCCTGTGACCCTGAAGAAGAACACTCTGCTGGGGCAGTGTGTACAGGTCTCCCAAATTTCAAAGTGTGTCGAGGGCGTACCAAAGTCACCCACCGGAAGAAATATCGATAAATTGTCGACCATGATTATCGGCTCGTGTGAGAACCTTAACGAAACACAATTAAGGGAGGTGCGAACGCTAATCCACCGCTATTCAAACATTTCCGCACTGGATGACGAGCAACAAGGACGAACCGATGTGGTACGTCATAACATCGACACGGGGGATGCCAGACCGATACGACAACGGCCGAGACGTCTTCCCTTGACGAGGCGTGATGAAGCTGAGAAGATCATCATGGACATGGAGAAGCAGGGAGTCATCGAGCCATCACGCAGTCCATGGGCCTCACCGGTGGTTCTGGTTGAAAAAAAAGATGGTTCAACACGATTTTGCGTTGATTATCGACGCCTCAACGACGTGACTAAGAAAGACAGTTACCCCCTTCCACGAATCGATGACACCTTGGATACCCTGTCGGGTTCTCAGTGGTTCTCGACCTTGGATTTAAAGAGCGGCTATTGGCAGGTCGAGTTGGAACCTAAAGATCGCGAAAAGACAGCGTTCACAATCGGTTCGGGGCTGTGGGAGTTCACTGTTATGCCTTTCGGATTGTGTAACGCACCGGCTACCTTTGAGCGCTTAATGGAGACCATTTTGAGGGGACTGTCATGGAAGACCTGCTTGGTGTATCTCGATGACGTGATTGTAGTCGGTCGCACGTTCGAAGAACATCTGAAGAACTTGGAAGAGGTGTTTCAAAGACTGCGGGGTGCCAATCTGAAATTGAGCCCGAAGAAGTGCCACATATTCCGGACTAAGGTACAATATCTTGGACATGTAGTGTCTCGAGAAGGAGTAGAAGCTGATCCACGTAAGATACAAGCAGTGCAAGAGTGGCCGACACCGAAGGACAAGCACCAAGTTCGAAGTTTCCTAGGACTCTGCACGTACTACCGACGTTTTGTCTCTGGCTTTGCGAACATTGCGAAGCCCTTGACAAGACTGACGGAAGATGGACACGAATACGTTTGGAACAAGGAGTGTGAGGAGGCTTTTCAACAATTGAAACGCGCTTTAGTGTCAGCACCGATACTGAGCTATCCGCATACAGACGAGAAGTTCATACTGGACACGGATGCGAGTAACCTGGCAATTGGTGGCGTGATGTCTCAGATGCAGGACGGGCATGAAAAGGTCATCGGATATTTCAGCAAGGTTCTGTCAAAGGCTGAAAGAAATTATTGCGTGACCAGGAAAGAGTTGTTGGCGGTAGTCAAATCAGTTGAACATTTCTACAAGTATTTATATGGGCGGAAGTTTCTGCTGAGAACAGATCATGCTGCGTTGAAATGGCTTCTACAATTTCGCAACCCTGAGGGACAGGTTGCGAGGTGGATCGAGCGGTTACAGGGATACGATTTCGACATCGAACATCGAGCGGGCACTAGTCACCGGAACGCCGATGCTCTTTCTAGAAGACCATGCCCAGAAGACTGTCGACATTGTTCTCGCCTGGAAGTGAAGACCTGCCTCATTTCAAGAACAACCCTGGTAAACGACGAGTGGTTGCCCAATGAGGTTAGGCAGCACCAAGAAGCGGATCCAGAACTGAAGATGGTACTGGATTGGAAACGAAAAGGGGAAAGACCAACCTGGGAGGTCATTAGTTCGTCCAATAGGGTATTGAAGACGTACTGGGCCCAGTGGAACTCCCTGACGGTGGAAGACGGCCTTCTGAAGCGAATACTGGAAAGTGAGGATGGCACTGATACGAGACTTCAGATGGTGATACCAAGAAGTCGAGTGCCGGAAGTGCTACGACACCTCCATGACGGGACCTCAGGAGGCCACTTTGGCGTTAAAAAGACCTTGGAGAAAGTCCGAGAGAGATTTTATTGGGTCAATAGTAAAGAGGACGTCAAAGAATGGTGCCGCAAATGCAGGTTGTGTGCTGCTGGCAATGGACCTTTGGGAAAGAGGAAAGCACCCATGAGACAGTACAACGTAGGGAGTCCGATGGAGAGAGTGGCCATAGACGTGGCTGGACCATTCCCCGAAAGTGACAGTGGAAATAAATACATCCTGGTGGCGATGGATTACTTTACCAAATGGGTGGAAGCTTATGCGATTCCGAACCAAGAAGCTGCGACTGTCGCAGAGGTGCTAGTCAAGGAATTCTTTAGTCGGTTTGGTGTACCATTAGAGCTGCATTCGGATCAAGGCCGTAATTTTGAATCTGCCCTCTTCGGTGACATGTGTCGTTTGTTGGATATTCGCAAGACGCGAACTACCCCATTGCATCCACAGTCTGATGGGATGGTGGAACGAATGAATCGGACAATGGGAAAATATCTGGCTAAAGTTGTTTCCGATCACCAGCGGGACTGGGACCAGTATTTGCATTTGTTCCTAATGGCTTATCGGGCATCAATTCATGAGACCACCGATCAAACACCAGCCAGCGTGATGCTTGGACGTGAGCTGCGATTGCCGTGCGACTTACAGTTTGGACGTCCATCTGCGGATGAAGAAGTCGCAGGGGACACGTACGTCGCGAAACTAAAACAGAAGTTGGACGACATACATCAACGAGTCCGCAAGAACAGTCAACTGGCCAGTGACCGAATGAAAAGTCGTTACGACGTGAGAGCGCAAGAAGGCGGGTTTCAACCAGAAGCTTTAGTCTGGTTGTATGATCCGCGGAGACGTCGTGGCTTGTCACCGAAGCTACAGCGAGATTGGGAAGGCCCATACCAAATAATGAAACGAATAAACGATGTCGTCTATCGCGTGCGGAAGCTACCCAGAGGGAAACCGAGAGTGGTGCATTCCAATCGATTAGCACCTTATGAAGGAGGTGAGGTCATGACTGCGGAACAAGAAAACGAGGCCAGAATAACCATCGACCGAACTAAAATCACGGAGAGCCGGCTGAGTTTTGAGAATTTCATGATCGAATTCCCTGGGGCTAGAAAGGCTCGTTTTGGTGTGACTACGGAGAAACGACACGACCTTTTCGCTGTCTCTGACGAATATTCACTCGCTCACTGTGTCTCTGCGGACCTTTGCATGTCCAGGGGGATTGCGGCTGTGTTCCGACGGAGATTTGGACGCCAGGAGGAACTTTGGCAACAGACTCCTGCGGTTGGTAAAGTTCTACGGCTGTCAGATCAATGTCGTTGTATCTACTACTTGGTGACAAAACGGTTGTTCCATCAGAAGCCTACTTACGCAGATATGTGGAATGCCCTAATAGAGCTGAAGGCCAACTTGCTCACTGATGGCGTTAAGAGATTAGCGATTCCTAAGCTGGGCTGTGGACTCGACCAGTTAGATTGGAGAGTAGTGCGAAACATGCTTGAAGTAATCTTCAAAGACACTGAAGTGAATATACTGGTATGTAGTCTCGGACCGGAAACGCAGATAAACCAACCGAAGAGTGTAGACTGCTATTTCTACAGAAGCGGAACCTGCAACCGGGGAAAGAGTTGCCACTACCGACATGACCCCTTCTACCGTGTTTGTAATTTGTCCTGGGACAGGACAGTTCTAATAGGGGGGCAGTGTAACGAATCAAAGCGTGCGGTCTATAGCTAATGAACATGCTAGAGTTTGTTAATGGAGAAACCAGGGAAACAAGAAAAACAGTAGTGAGTGTGGTAAGAAAAATATGACAGAAACGAAAATAAATAGAAGTGGTAATGAAGTATGAATAAAGTGATAAATAAATAAACATTGAATAAATAATAGTGAATGAACAACAGTGAATAACAGTGAATAAAAGTAGACAAATAAACAGTGAATAACAATAAATGAATGACAGTGAATGAATAACAGTGAATGAATAACAGTGAATGAATAACAGTGAATGAATAACAGTGAATAACAATAAATGAATGACAGTGAATGAATAACAGTGAAAGGATAACAGTGAATGAATAACAGTGAATAAAAGTAGACAAATAAACGGTAAATGAACAATTATAAATACAGTCTGATATTAACAAACAATAATTGTTGAAGTGTGGAAGTAGTGTAAATGTACCGTTGTCCTGCATAACAAAACAATAAAAGAAAGATTTTTTTTTTGTACACAAATTACCCTACAGTTTTGTTACAATATGTAACTAATATTAGATACATTAAATATATTATATTTTGCATCCAATGTGTGACATTCCGTGTATTCATTTAATGTAAACAATGGTGTCGACTCCATTCATGATTATAAATTCAATACAAAAATATACCACTACTATTTTCTCTTACTCTTATCTTATTTTGACCAATTAAAATGCATCCCCTACCAAGAATAAAAATTTTTCTAAGAATTTCGACCAAGAAAATATATTTGAGCGTCAGTTTGCTGTATAAGCTTCAACGAGTTTTGCTGTCTAGAGCTCTATCGTGGTGCGAGTTATATAATAATTATAATTATGTATGTAAGAACGTTCGTGTGATTACACCAGGTGACCAGTGAATTTAAGCGAGACACTATAAATTAAAAATGCGGACCAAATTGTCTAAAAAAAATTTTTTTTTGGGACAAAAATGATGAAAGTATTCATGAGTAAGTATGGCTTCTTATTTGTCGAAGAAAGATATGTTTAATAAGATTTAACAAGTTATTATGGTATTCCAAAAGATTTCTTATATTTTATCTTTATTACAGGCGCAGCAGAAAGGTTTAACAAATTTACATTAGCTGAATTCGCGACTGATTTCACGGAAGTATTACACACGTTTAAGCAAATATGTCCAAGAATGCAAAAAAGAAGAGAACGTTGATTAATCAAAGACCATAATGAAGAAATGATGGTTGAGAAATGGGCCGGCGTAGTCTATGTGTGCACGTTGCCAATTTTCTGTCGGTGGTTCCCACTTATGAATTGGCGCTTTACCTGGATTTTTCTTTACGTTACAACAATCAATGCAGCTTTTAACTAGACTTTCGATATCAGAATCGATACTTTTCCAATAGCAATATCTTCGCGCTATAGCTTTTATTTTTACTATTCCTACGTGCGTGGAGTGAAGTTCCCGTAGATGATTGGCTGCAATTTTGTTGGAATCATTACACGTTGTCCGCGAAGTATTATGCCTTCTTGCAGTAAGTATTCAAGATTCCTGATGGTTCCATTAGAGAGTTCTTTCATTAATTTATATAATTAGTAACATAACTAGCGTATGTCACATTTTTTTTTTACAAAAAAAATATATATATTTATTATTTGAAAAACTAGCATAAGTACCTACGTATTTATCAAAACAAAAAGTTCAAGAATACAACTTGAATTTTGAATTAAATAACTTTAAATAATTTATATAATCTGTCCTTGGCATAAATGACTATCACAAAAATTTTATTTTAAAAATTAATGGAAAAAATAATTGTAGAGTACCTTTTAACTTCGAAGCATTAACAACAAATATTTTATTAAATTAAATTATATTAAAATCTAATCTCTCGACCCTGATTTTTGAACGTGGACAGGCCTTAGCCCGTCATTTATTCCACGTTAATAAAAATACACCAGCAAGAGAGCTGTATAGTTAATTTTAAAATCAAGAGCTACACATTGGCCATTACATCCACCCACGAATGAGAAAGTACAATTATTGTAATTTGTGTGAAAATAAAAAAAAGTGAACTTACCTTCGTGTCTATATTATCTCCTTCAATTGTTCGGATTTGATACCGCCTTTTAATAAGCGGGAAAATTTATAGCAACTCTCTTTGAGAGAGTATGTTATATAATTTTGGTAGCAGAGCGTAGTTGATTTGCGATTATCTCCGGAGCGTACCTTATTAAAGTCGTTACTGAGTAAAGTTCACGATGACGCGATCCTGGTGAGCTTCAGCGGTTCTGGAATATAAAAACTGCGACGAATTAAAGTCAGCCTTAATTTGGAATTTCGTATCACCAATAACCAAACAGCAGTTAACAAATACCTTGGTGAGAAGACCACAAAGACCGGACGAGTCGTGTAAAAACTTTATTCGAGACATTCTCGCTAAAGCATTAGCATTGAGCGCTAACATAAATAATTCCGAGTTAATTTTGCAAATTTGCGCTAACGCCAACTACTCTACCTTATTGAACTTGAAAGGAAAACCACTTCCAATAACAATTGATTAACTCAAATCACTCGCACGAGAAATTGAAGAAACTCAAGCTCTCCTGCAAGCTGCTGGCCCGCGAAGAACCGTCGTCTAGCAATCTACAAAATAAATCAAATTTTAAACCTTTTAAAAATTCAAAAAACTAATTCCATCCAGGAGAAACCATTTACTATATTCTCCTTCGGATATCAAACTACCTTTCCTGGATGAAAAAAATCATAAAAACTTAGCCTTATCTTTTATTGACATATCCATCAATAAAAAATCCTTTCGCTGTCTCGTCGACACTGGAGCTTCAGTAAACTTCGTGCATCCTTCTATAATCAAGCAACTGAAACAATTTAAGAAAATGAAGCTTATCAAAATTCATTCTCAAGCGAAGATCGCCGACGGACGAAACCTGCAAATAAGAAAAGCTGCAAGTTTTATTATTAAAATTAAATCACTTACCTGGAGACTTACCTTTCTCATTGTTCCGGTACTTTCTTATCCTATAACCCTTGGAAATACTAGTCTTCGTCACATGCAAGCACTTATTGATCTTAATTTAAATCGCATTAAACCGATTAAAATTACCACTTGTTGTATAATGTAACATATTATAAAAATACTTGGCAACGGACATAAACAACACGGCGTCATTCGTGAGCAGCAAGTGTGTGTGAGCGAGTCATGTACTTATGTACGGAAGCCGGGTTGGCTCATTGGTCACTAGTGGAGTAGTGGCACCGCACACGGCCACTTCCAACATGTTAACGCGTGCACGCGTTAACATGTGTCCGTGTGCGGGATAAATGCAGATTTCTGTCTTATCCGTGAGCGGGATAAATGCAGATTTCTACCTTATCCTGGAACGGTAATCGAGCTATCTTTGTCTTTTAACTGTCAAATTCTGTGAGCAGCGTTACTTTTTGCATTGAGGTTAGGCGTAGCTGAAGTTTTGTTTATAGTGAAATAAAGTAATAAAGAATTTCAAAGTAAACATTAGAAATGAGTTTCGTTAAAATTAAAAATGAAAATGTTACCGTAAAATTACCTGTGATGAACAATAAACTCATTTCTAATGTTTACTTTGAAATTCTTTATTACTTTATTTCACTATAAACAAAACTTCAGCTACGCCTAACCTCAATGCAAAAAGTAACGCTGCTCACAGAATTTGACAGTTAAAAGACAGAGATAGCTAGATTACCGTTCCAGGATAAGGTAGAAATCTGCATTTATCCCGCACACGGACACATGTTAACGCGTGCACGCGTTAACATGTTGGAAGTGGCCGTGTGCGGTGCCACTACTCCACTAGTCACCAATGAGCCAACCCGGCTTCCGTACTTATGGCCCAAGAGACGGCTGCAGAAAATGTGTCGTCATAAGGTGGACGAATGAAAAAATTAGAGATGATAGTTAAGACCATAATTAAGAAAGATCGCTAAGGCTGCCTGCGAAAATCTTGCCGAAACAATGTTTTTTTTAATTTGTTTATCAGTTAATAGACCAGTGAAGTTAGAATTAATAACAGAAAACGAATGATGAGGAAGGGGAGAACTGCCGTCAGAAATACAGAAACCAAAAATTCAAATGCTTTAAAGGCCGAAGGGCTGTGGGGGGCGCGTTTTAGGGGTCAACGCGGTTTTTCGTTATTTCCGGCGAAAGTTGACCTTCAATCGAAAAATGTTGTACGGCAATGTTGTAAGTATTAAAAGGATCTACAACTTTTATGAATATAACTTTTTCACATAACCTTAAAGTATATTAATAATATCAGGAATGTGGACTAGATAAGATGGTAAATAATAATCACTTTATTATTTCTGCAACGTTTCGGTCTTTATTAGACCTTCCTCAGGCATCTGAAAAAATTTTTTACGTATGTACTTAACCACTACATTGGTACAATAATTATTACAATTCAATATTTACCATAATACGAATTAAAACAATCACCATCCTATAATGCACAGTCGTCCAAGTCATACATCTTTTCACAACATTAACAAGACTGATAAATTTATTAAAATTAATAACATTGAATTGTAATAATTATTGTACCAATGTAGTGGTTAAGTACATATGTAAAAAAAATTTTCAGATGCCTGAGGAAGGTCTAATAAAGACCGAAACGTTGCAGAAATAATAAAGTGATTATTATTTACCATCTTATCTAGTCCACATTCCTGATATTATTAATATATATTTATAATTATGGATGATAATAACAACAACATAACCTTAAAGATTCAAAGAAATATTGACAAAAGCGTGTTTTTCGTTTTTAATTTTTTTTCTTGCGCTTATTTAGGACATAGAAAGGTAAGTCTCCTGAAAATTTCATGAAAAAAAATCATTTTTGCAGGAGAAAAAAATTAAAAACGAAAAACACGTTTTTTTCAATATTTCTTTGAATCTTTAAGGTTATGTGAAAAAGTTATATTCATAAAATTTGTAGATCCTTTTAATACCTACAACATTGTCATAAGACATTTTTCGATTGGAGGTCAACTTTCGCCGGAAATAGCGAAAAACCGCATTGACCCCTCAAACGCGCCCCCCACAGCCCTCCGGCCTTTAAAGCATTTGAATTTTTGGTTTCTATATTTCTGACGGCAGTTTCTTCCCTTCCTTATCATTCGTTTTCTGTTATTAATTTTGTCCTTGTCAAAAGCTAACTTCACTGGTCTATTAACTGATAAACAAATTAAAAAAACATTGTTTCGGCAGGATTTTCGCAGGCAACCTTAGCGATCTTTCTTAATTATGGTCTTAACTATCATCTCTAATTTTTTCGTTCGTCCACCTTATGACGACACATTTTCTGCAGCCGTCTCTTGGACTATTAATTTGATACAATTTGGAAGTATAAAAACTTATAGTAATGTATTCAAATTGTACTCTGATTTATTAAATATTATAATAAAACATGGTGTCAGTGTAAAAACGAACCCTAGTGAAAAATTGAAAGTTATGAATATAACTTGGTTTTCACGTGACAAAGAAAAAAAAAGAAGAAGAAAAATGGCTGAATCAGATCAAAGTTCGCAATGCAAATTGAAAACTTAAAATTGATAAACGAACAGTTAACAAATCTATAATTAAACGCTAAGGAAACAGCATCTAACAATGTACCATGGCCACCGCCGCGCTGAATATAGAAGGTAATATATCACATAATTGGGAACATTTCTTAACACTGCGTTACACGCCTCATATCTGACAGATACATGGGCTGTGTTTCTTTATGACGACTAGCAACGTACGGACGGACATGATCCCCGTCTTTCCTATTTGTCTATTTTGAGTCGGTCAACAGTTCAGTACAGTGTTGGGTCTTCGCCACGCAATTTTTCATATTATTTTTGGAATATTGTATCTCAGAGATACGACGCGTGTAAATTCGTAAGTATTCCTAAATTTTGATTTTTGATTCTACACGTAAGCGTTGCCGATCTTGCTGGGAGAAAAAAAAGACAAGATTGACCAAATATACATGCAAAGGATGCGGCCAATATGTATGCCTGCAACATTGTGCCTTTTTTTGTATTGATGGTTGTAATGAAAGTGATGAAGATGAAGATAATTAGAGTCATAGAATTAGAGCGATAATGTTCATTTTGTTGTTGAGGAATTTTTTTTCTTTTGTGATATTTTTTTTATTACTTAGTTTTACTAGGATTAGTTTTACTTTTTGACTGAGACACCAGTGCCATTACTCATGTCTGTGTTACTAGAATTTAGTTCCTAAGAATTTAAGATAAGTTTCAAGAGTGTGAAAGACAATTAATTATTTATTTTTTCTGTATTTTTGGGCTTGTTCAATAAATAATTGTTAATTTGGAGTTATGTGCACCTTTTCACCTAAAAAATCTGAAAATTTTACGATTCATTGTGTAAATCTGATTATGTATCTCACAGATACGAGGCGTGTACCAATGTTTCTTCAGGGACGCGTGAAACGGAGTGTTAAACAATTGGAACAATTATGAAAAGGCAACAGGTATGGATCGTTGGTCCGAAGTGGACGAAGAAAAAAAAGCTAGAATCTTTCTATCCGCAATAGGGGATGCAGCTGTGCTGAAATTTAACAGGTTTCGGCTAAATAACGAACAATTAAAAAGCGTGACTTTGATAATCAATGAAATCCGAAAACAATTGTCAGCAAAAAGAAATATTATATATGACAGAGCAATGTTCAACAGTTGCAAAGCATCAGGAAGAAAATTTCAATGATTACTTGATTAAACTGTATAAATTAATTGAAATGTGTGAATTCAATACATTTGAAAACGATCTTCTCAGAGACCGAATTGTGCTAGGTATAAAGAAAGAGACCTAAGGAAAAGATTTATGTCAATATCAGACTTAACACTAGAGAAAGCAATAGAAATATGCAAAATCGATGAACTTACAGAGGAAAGAATGAAAAACTTAGAAAACGAAGGTAGTGAAACTTCTGTCATGAAAATAGAAAAGAAGAAAGAAAAATTATTCAAATGCAAATTCTGCGGAAAGAAACACGTATTTGATAAAAACATTTGTCCGGGGTATGGCGATGAATGTCATAATTGTAAAGGAAAAAATCACTTTGCAAGCGTCTGCAAGAAAAACGAAAATAAAGACAATAAAAAATCATAAGAAAAAGTAAAACGTATAGAAGAAAATAAATCTGATACGGAATATTCAGACGAAGATTATTCAATAGAGGAAAACGACTCAATTAATAGAAATTATTATAACAAGCAAAAATGGTAACATCATAAAAACTAAAATAAAATTTGAAACAAAAGGAAAATGGAAAAGTATTCTTAGTGAATTGGATACAGGATCAAGCGTAAACCTCCTCGGCTACAGAAATCTATGTGACATACTAAATGAAAAATCCATAAGTCTTAAAGAATGTAAACATAATCTTAAAGCATTCGGAGGCACTGAAATACAAGTGGCAGGTGAAATTAAACTGCGCATACAATATAAGTCTAAAATATACAATTTAAAGTTTGTGGTAGTAAAAGTTGATCACGGATCACTACTATCAGCAAAAACATGTATTGATCTTAAACTAATCAAATACTGTAACAAAGTACAGATGTTAAACACAGAACATCTAAAGAATCAGGCCAATGATTTAATTGACAAGTACATGAACATCTTTGAAGGCTACGGATGCATATCAGGAGAAGTTGAACTGGAAATAGACGAATCAATCATACAGGTCAAACAAAAAGCAAGGAGAATACCTTTATCACTCAGAAGCCACTTAAAAATAAACTGGATAATCTGACAAAGAAAAATATCATAACAAAAGAAGAAGGACACACTGATTGGATTAGCAATATATTAATGGTAAGAAGAAAGGAACAATACAGAATTTGTATAGATCCGATACCGTTAAACAAGGCTCTGAGAAGACCAAATCTACAATTTACCACATTAGATGAAATATTGCCAGAGTTAGGCAAGGCTAAAGTGTTCAGTACCGTAGATCTAAAAAAGGGATTTTGGCATGTTAAACTAACAGAACAAAGCAGTAAATTAACAACCTTTTGGACGCCTTTCGGCAGATACCGATGGCTGAGATTACCATTTGGAATTGCCTCAGCTCCGGAAATCTTCACACTAAAAATTCAAGAAATTATTCAAGGGCTAAAGGGCATAGAAATATTGGCTGATGACATATTAATAAAAAGAAGCGCTCATCTTCTTATATATCCTCTAATGTATGTTATCAATGAAACTCTACAACAGGGTATATTCCCTGATTTGCTAAAAAAAGCAGTAGTTGTACCGATTTACAAAAAAGATAATCCAGCTGAATTAAACAACTACCGACCAATATCTTTGTTAACAGCATTCTCAAAAATCTTTGAAAAAGTGATCTATAACAGACTGGTAAGCTACCTCACCAAATACAACATAATTACGCAAGAACAACATGGTTTTGTAAGCAAAAGGTCCATTGATCAAGCTATCTTTAAAGCTTTTGTGGAAATACTCAACACCTTAAATAAAAAAGAAATAGCAGCGGCTATTTTCTTAGACCTAAGTAAGGCCTTTGACTCCTTAGATATAAGTCTCCTTATTCATAAGCTTGAATATTGTGGCATCAGAGGTAATGCACTAAAACTTATCACATCATATCTAACAAGGCGCGAACAGTGTGTAAAACTTATCAATCTCAAGAACAATAAAAAAACATGTATATACTCAGATTTTAAACCGATAACAAGGGGCGTACCCCAAGGATCAATTCTGGGGCCTCTTCTGTTTATATTATACATTAATAATCTCCCAAAAATAACACAAAACAAAATGATACTGTTTGCTGATGATACCACAGTTTTCTTCCATGATAATCAAGAAAATTCACTTAAAGAAAAAATTAAAGACACTTTCGATACCTTACAAAACTGGTTTGAAAACAATACTTTAAAATTAAATGTTGACAAAACTCATCTTCTCTGTTTTAGAAATACCTTAACAAAAATAAAAATAGGAAGAGGTAATCAGGAAATAACTGCATCAGAATATATTAAATTTCTAGGATTATATTTAGACACAAATTTAAATGGCAAAACACATATAGATTATTTAGGAAAAAAAATATCTAAATTATGTTATTCACTGTATAGATTGCGAGATATAGTGTCACTTGAAGTACTGATGCAAGTGTACTATGCTCAGATACATTCAAACATCAAATATGGGATTCTCTTTTGGGGAAACTCAATTGAAGTAGAAAAAATTTTAAAAGCACAGAAAAGATACCTAAGAATCATGAAGAATCTTAAACAAACAGAACATGCCAAACCAATTTTTAAGGAGTTAAAAATATTAATTACTGTGATCGATATCTACATAATGGAATGTGCAGTCTACGTCAAAAGTAACATAAATTTATTTGAAAACCATCAGTTTGAACACAAATATAATACCAGGAATACAGAAAAGCTAATCACAGTGCAAACGACAAAATCATATATAGATAAAGGAGTACTAAATATGTGCATAAGAATATTATAACAAAATACCCAGCCATATACAAAACTTAAAAATGCCGTCCTTCAAAAAACATTTAAAAAAAATTTTATTAACAAAAAACTACTATAATCTGAAAGAATTTGTTGACTGGTAGTCTTTCATACTTTATTTTTTAATGTAACTTTTAAATTTTAATGTAACTTTTAATATGTATTGTATGACGTTTGCATACCTTACGGTTTAACTGCAAATAAAAATTTATTATTATTATTAATCTATGGCACAGGCGACACAAAAGATGACGCTATCAAAGACCACAATGAAAATTTAGAAAATCTTTTTATTAGACTAAGACATAATAATTGCAAGCTTAATAAATCAAAGTTAATGCTTTGCACGAACAAAATAAAATTTTATGGACACGTATTGACTGACCATGGCATACAACCAGATCAAACAAAAATTGACGCTATCCTAAATTTCCCAGAACCATCCAATCAAAAGGATTCACAGAGATTCCTCGGAATGACCAACTACTTTAGCAAGTTTATACAAAATCTGAGTACGGACAAGTCCAATTTACGAAGACTGCTAATAAAGAACGTCGATTGGGAATGGACAGACGTGGAAAGGAAAGACTTCAATAAAATTAAAAATAAATTGACAAATCTTCTAGCACTAAATTATTATAATATCAATAAACACCGCTTGTTATTGAATGCAACGCTAGCAACGCTGGATTAGGCGCAGCATTATATCAAGAAAAACAGGTAATAGGCTATGCATCTAGAACACTAAATAAAACAGAAACAAACTATGCACCTATCGAGAAAGATCTTCTAGCAAACGTATTCGCATGTAACAGGTTCGAAAAACTAATCGTAGGTAATTCCGAAACTACTATAAGAACAGACCATCGACCTCTGGTAAATATTTTCAAAAAGCCACTTTTAAAATGTCCAAAAAGACTTCAAAAAAATTGGTTGTCTGTAAAGTCGGTTTACGGACGATAGTTTTACGTGATGACGTATTCCGCTCGAATATCATATTTAATAATACATAACCTAAATTTTAGTAGCTGTCAAACTATATTTTTACCGACTAATAATTTGATCAACCAAAGCAAAATACATATTTTTAAGCAATTATAAAAGACATTTAAAAGAATGTATATATATTATATATTTGTTAACAAAGCGTATAATTTATCTGCTGTTATGAAATGCAGATATCTCCCAAGATTTGTTTTTGATACAAAATGTAGCTGCGTTTGTGTACAAACTATCAATTGATCAATACATTTCCATTCGTTGCGAATAATATCATATTTTATCCATAATGACGGCGATCAGTTATTTTTAACAAAATAAAATGACATTTATTAATTATTATTAGCGCCATATTGCCATTATCGTGCGTTCAGTTATACTTTGGCTTGGATGAATCGGTAATAATTATATGACACAAAAAATATCCGTGCAAAAACGAACAAATAACGATGTATTATCTGAAAAATTGCTTTAAAAATCCGATAATTTATGACATTTGTATTAGATATCTTGATTTTAAGTCTTAATTTCCACGGTTTATAAAACAAAGACCATCTGTTAGATGTAGCTTTCGCTGGAACAGCCGAAAAAAATGTTGAACGCACACTACTCTCTGACGTCAGGTACCTACATCGACGCTAATAACAGACCAATCCATCACTCTACAGAATCAATCGGACTTCAAAGGATTCGGTCCTAACGGAGATGTAAAAAGCATGAAGACCCCAAGACCAAGAAGAAAATTACATGTACCAAAAAAACTAAATGATTATACCTTTTAAATTCAGTTTTGTTCTTATAAGGAAGAGAGGTTGTTGTATAATGTAACATATTATCAAAATACTTGGCAACGGACATAAACAACACGGCGTCATTCGTGAGCAGCAAGTGTGTGTGAACGAGTCATGTACTTAATTTGATACAATATGGAAGTATAAAACTTATAGTAATGTATTCAAATTGTACTCTGATTTATTAAATATCATAATAAAACACCACTGTTCCTATATTTTTTGATTCCGTTCAAAATAATTTCATTTCACTTCTTTTGGAGCAGCCTCTTGAACGCATATCTGAACAAGAACAGAATATACAGCATTTAATGGACAATTATCAAGATGTACTTACCGAAGAGATTGGACATACAGACCGCTACACACTTGACATTCGTCTGAAAGATATGACACCTATTCGAAAGGCGCCGTATTCTTTAACGCCAAGTAAAGCCACCTTGATGCAAGAACACGTGAAGAAACTAATGGATAAGGGCATAATCGAAAAATGTATCAGTCCTTATGCTTCACCCGCGTTCTTAATAATAAAAAAAAGACGGTTCACCGAGATTATGCGTCGATTATAGGCGTTTGAACAAAAACATTATTTTTTATGCTTTCCCATCACAAGATAGAAGACGTATTCACGACACTTCATGGCTGGACTGTGTTTTCGTCAATCGACCTGACAAGTGCTTTCTATCAGATACCGTTGTCGAATGGATCTAAAAACATTACAGCATTTGTCACACCGCACGGACAATATCGATTTACACATGTACCATTTGGTTTGGCAGTGTCACCTAGTGCACTGAACCGTATTATTACTGACCTCTTCGGAGATTTCAGATATAAATTTGTATTGCCGTACTTCGATAACCTACTTGTTTATAGTCATAATATGAATGAACATATTGAACATCTTCGCATCGTACTGGAACGACTTCGTGAAGCTGGTCTAACGGCTAATCCAGTACAATCCGTCTTCGCCATGTCACGTCTACGATTTCTGGGAAACATCATCAGCAGTGATGGAATCCACATGGATCCGGAGAAACTCCAAGCCATTCAACGTCTAGAGCCACCGACAAACATCAAACAACTTAGATCCTTTCTCGGTATGACATCTATCTTCTCTAAGTTCATCGCCGATTATGCATGAATAGCTGCACCACTCAACCATTTGAAACGAAAAGGCGTGAAGTTCAAACTCGAAGAAGAACAGCTAACATCCTTTTGCGAATTGAAAGAAAACTCACATCTGAGATGGTTCTTAAATTCCCAGATTTCAACCGAAAATTTATACTGCGTACCGATGCTAGTGATGTTGCCGTCGGAGCGGTACTGTTGCAGGACTATGAAGATGGGCTTCACCAAATTCAATTTGCAAGTCGTAAGCTACTCCCTGCAAAGCAACGATACACTACCTACGAAAAGGAAGCATTAGGAATGATTTTCGGACTTCGCAAATTTCAAGATTATCTTCTTGGCCATCATTTCACACCTTCAGGTTGATAACGGTGCGCTCTCTTGGCTAGCGTATCATCAACGTCAATTAGGAAAGGTGGGTCGTTGGCTGCTGGAGATTTCGAAATTTGATTTTGACGTCATCCATATAGGTGGTGCGGTAAACACTGTGGCCGATGCCCTTTCTCGTTTGTATGTCGAAGATAATGAGACCGGAAATGAAATTCAAGCAGCTCCAACCTACAATTTGAACGTATTGACAACCGTTCCACAACATTTGCATCCATCAAGAGTCATCAAGAATCCGACCCCTATTGCCAAGGCATCCGCCAACGAATCCGCGCTGGAGAGAATGTTAAGGACTTCGGCATTCGGGAAGGCGTTCTGATGCGACGGGTGGGTAAAAACAGACTGTGGGGGATCTACGTTCCGAATTTAATCCGTAAGATGATCATTTATTATTACCATGATGTTGACATGAGTGCCCATCCGGGTGTTACCAAAACCTACAGGGACATCGCTAGACGTTTCTGGTGGAACGGGCTTTACAATGACGTCAAAAACTACGTCATCTCTTGTCTACTGTGTCAGCGTTGCAAGGCCTCCAATGAACACAAGGGTGCTCCAATGTTTGCTCAACCTCCAACTTCAGTATGACATAAGGCGTATATTGACCACATCGGACTGCTTGCTTTAACCGTCAACAAGAACCGGTATGCGCTTGTTCTAGTCGACGGGTTCTCAAAATGGGTGGAAATCATGCCTATATCAAGAGCTACTTCTGACGCTAGCGTTAGAAAACTAGAAGAATTATGGTGTCATTATGGCCCACCTACTCTTCTTGTCAGCGGCAATGCTAAATGTTTTGTCAGTAAAAACTTCAAAAGTCACTGTCTGAAGTTCGAAATCAAGAGAGTAACAACAACACCGTATCACCCTGCTGCCAACGCATCGGAACGCGTCAATCGAAACATCGTCGCCAGCATATCAATTCTGTTAAAGCAATGCGCCGAGAAACATTCCCGCTGGGATAACCAGGTAAAATGGTTGACGTATTCATATAACAATACCCTGCATGAAGCCACGAACACGTCACCGGCATCAATATTTCTTGGCCGTGAACTTGCAAGACCACTGGACAATTTGTGGGATATAGCCAAATTGATATCCCCGAATCGCATTCCGACTCAGGAGGAAGTAGCACGTGCTCTTGAGACGAGTCAGACCAGACGCAATACTACGACCGCTGCCGACCAGCAGCTCATCAGTTCCAGGTGGGACAATTAGTTTTACAACGGCTGATTGCTCCAATCAACACGCCCAATGAGATTAAGAAGTTTCGCCCGAGATGGTCAAGCCCCCGACGCATTGTCAGGTTCACAACTTCTGTGTCCGTTATTCTACAAGACGAAGCCACTGGGAGAACCTACCGCAGGCATGTCCAACATATCCGGAAATTTCTTTCTCCCAGCGTCGGTGGATGTAACATAACTAGCGTATGTCACATTTTTGTTTTAATTAAAAAAAATATATATATTTATTATTTGAAAAACAAGCATAAGTACCTACGTATTTATCAAAACGAAAAGTTCAAGAATACAACTTGAATTTTGAATTAAATAACTTTAAATAATTTATATAATCTGTCTTTGGCATAAATGACTATCACAAAAATTCTAATTTAAAAATTACTGAAATAATTGTAGAGTACCTTCAAACTTCGAAGCATTAACACCAAATATTTTATTAAATTAAATTATATTAAAATCTAATCTCTCAACGGTGATTTTT
Organism: Xanthostigma xanthostigma; assembly: GCA_963575645.1. NCBI lineage: Eukaryota > Metazoa > Arthropoda > Insecta > Raphidioptera > Raphidiidae > Xanthostigma > Xanthostigma xanthostigma. The sequence continues at coordinate 31,458,567 of OY754470.1, read as the reverse complement.
GGACGTGGCGAGGCCTTAGTCCGTCATTTATTCCACGTTAATAAAAATACACCAGCAAGAGAGCTGTACAGTTAATATTTAAAATCAAGAGCTACACATTGGTCATTACATCCACACACGAATGAGAAAGTACATTATTGTAAATTATTGTAATTTGTGTAAAAATAAAAAAAAAGTGAACGTACCTTCGTCTCTATATTATCTCCTTCAATTGTTCGGATTTGATCCCGCCTTTTAATAAGCGGGAAAATTTATAGCAACTCTCTTTGAGAGAGTATGTTATAAATTCAATATCATTTTTTGTTTCATCTCTTATCTCTTTTGCTGTTATTGTTTCTGATGTGAATAAATAAAATTGTCGACCAATTTTTCTCAGACCAATATATTGACAAAAAATAAAAAATAACAAATCAATACAACACAAGATGACGTTTCGATCCGGCTTTGGATCTTCTTCAGAAAAATATAAAAATTAATTAGTATTAAATTATTAATTATTATCTAATTGCACGAATGATGATGTTTGAATGAATCAAACAAATTAATGAAAAATTAATAACAAACAATTTTTTAATACGTAGTCATGGATATCAAAGTACCCATAAAGAAAAAGTTATTTAAAAAAACAAAATTTTATTTCAAAATAATATCATAAATTTTACTGAAATTTTCGGTATCTAATTGAGCATTAAGAGAGTTTTTGCTAGATTTTATATATAACATTTCCGAAATACTTCTTTTAAAATAATTACTTTCATTATCTAAAATTTTAACATTATTCCAATTAATTTTATGGCCATAGACAATTTTATGCTTAGTAACGACATTATGCTTATCAGGGTTTTATTTTAGATTGTTACGATGTTCTCTAATTCGTGTTTTAAGCGCTCTTTTTGTTTGCCCAATATAATTCATATCACAATCTTCACAACTAATTTTGTAAACAACATTATGTTTTTGTAATTTGTTTAGTTTATCTTTTCCCTTTTGACGTGATAACGTCTTATAAATTGATGAATCACCAATCTTATAAATTGATAAAACACCGGATTTATCAATAAGATTATAAACCATAGCTATTTTTTGATTTATTGGGTGACTACGTATTAAAAAATTGTTTGTTATTAATTTTTCATTAATTTGTTTGATTCATTCAAACATCATCATTCGTGCAATTAGATAATAATTAATAATTTAATACTAATTAATTTTTATATTTTTAGATTTTTCTGAAAAAGATCCAAAGCCAGATCGAAACGTCATCTTGTGTTGTATTGATTTGTTATTTTTTATTTTTTGTCAATATATTGGTCTGAGAAAAATTGGTCGACAATTTTATTTATTTGAAGAGTTCTATTCAGACGTTAATCAAAGATTTTAGTTTCTGATGTGAGTTGGCTGATTGTACTGATATTAAGTATATCTTCGTCACTGATAACTTCTTTTTCATTTTTTTCTGGTTTCAGGGGATTTCTTGAGAAGTAGTCAGCGTTACTGTGTTTCGATGATTTGCGATGTTCAATCGAATAGTCAAATCCGGATATGTATTGCGCGTATCTAAGCATTCTGCTTGCAGATAGCATTGGCATTTGTTTGCTCGGATTGAAGATCGTTCTTAGAGGTTTGTTATCCACGATTAATGTAAATTTCCTGCCGTAGTTGTACTGGAAAAATTTCTTGAAAGATCAATATATAGCTGTGGCTTCTCGGTCCAACTGACTGTAATTACGCTCCGCTTTTGTGAGTGGTCTGGATGCGAAAGCGATAGGTCGTTCTGCTCCATCCTGTAGGTGGTGCAATAAAACTCCCGATAGCTCATACAAGCTTGCGTTAGTTGCGTAACTGACAATTCAGGTGTGAATGGCGTTTTTTCTTAATAGTTGATTTAATGGATGCATTCTTAATAAATTTCGAAATAATACATGATTAGCCCTAAAAACTGTTGTACTTGTTCAGTATTTTTAGGTGGTGGTGCATCGATGATTGCTTTGACTTTGTTCTCTGCTTTTTGTAGTCCTTCTCCAGATATGACATGTCCAAGGTAGGAAATTTTTCCCTCAAAAATTTACATTTTTCTCGATTTAAATGAAGATCATATTTGCGTAGACGTTCAAGTACTTTTATTAAACGTTCATTGCATTCGTTGATCGAGGATCCCTGTACTAGGATGTCGTCAAAATATGCTGTCGTGCCTTCTAAGTCGTGTACAATTTGGTCTATGATTTTGTGAAATTCATTCAGTGCAGTTTTGATGCCAAGAAGAGTCGTTTTAGCGTATATGTACCGCGATGAGTTGAGATTGCTTGAATTTTTGAGCTCTGGTCATCAACTGGGACGTGTAGATATGCTTTGAAAATGTCAAGTGTACAATAATATAATATGCCGTTTCACATTGTGTTGAATAAGTCTTCTATTCTTGGAATTGGGTAATGATTAACGAGTAGTTGTTTATTTACAGTTACCCGATAGTCGAATTATTCCGTTTTTCTTGGGTACGATTACTAATGGTGTTCCCCATTCTGAGTGATCGATGTTCTCAATTATTCCATCCTGTTCTAAACGATCTATTTCCTGATCGACTTTTTCTCTGATTGCGTACGGTGTAGGTCGCGCTTTAATGAAAATTGGCGTAGCATTTTCTCGTAACCGTAGAGTGGATTTGAAATTTGGTAGTTTCCCAACTTTTTGTTGAAACACGTCATCGTATTTTCTCATTATTTCAGTAATAGAGTGTTGAGTTGATACTTCGTTTATATTAATTTTTAGTGCCTGTATCCAACGTCGTCCCATAATTGCACTACGATCTTCAGAGACAACGTATAAATCACCTATGAAGCAATTTCCTTTATGTGTGATACACGAGCATAGCCCAAAGGCTTAAACAAGTGTTTAGTAAATCGAAAATGAACATCTGTCTCTTTCAGTGGAATGTTTAAATTCAGTGAGTCGAAATCTTTTCTTGAAATAATTGTGACCGGACTTCCGGTGTCACATTCAAAATTGCATGGGCGACTTTAATTGTTACTTGGAAAATTATTTTTGGTTCATATATTGATGATGCCTCATTAAAAATGTCTATAATTTGATGTGTAGAATATTCTTCAGCGGAGTCGGCTTCGTTGTCAATTTTTTGAACGTCATCTTTCTTGTTACGGAGTATTATTGTAATGCAGACTTTTGGTATGTGTACTTTCTTCTTACAGCTATTGCATTGTAATTTTTCCTTAATTCGAAATTCTTGCATTGTATGGTTGTTGCGCCCGCACCTCAAGCATAGATTGTCTAATCCTAGCTTTTCCAGATTCAGCGCTCGATTGGTGTTTCTTCTGTTGGTCGTATTTCGAGAATGACTATTATTGTTTGATGTAGATGTTTTATTGCTGTTGATCTTATTGATTGTGTTTGTTGATGGACTTTTGTACGTTTCACGGCTTTCTATCTTGGATGCTTCAATTGCTAAAGCTGTCTCGATGGCATCATCTAGTGTAACATCAGCTTTCTGTAAAATCTTTTCTCTTATATCAATATCGGCTAGACCTCGGATGAATTGTGCACGAAGAAGTAAATTTATGATCGACTTGGTACAAGTGCCACTGGTGCAATCTGATTTGAATTCACACGTTTTTATTGATTTTTATAAGCTGCAATGTATGTTGAAAGTGATTCGCCTGGTGCTTGTACCCTCGACAAAAATTTGTGTTGCTCAGCAAGTACATTTATTCTAGGTGAGAGGTGTTTTTTTAATATGATCATCAATTCTTTATACGATTTTGTTGCTGGTAGATCTGGTGCCGTTAAGCTGGATAGCAGTTTGTAATGTTTGCTACCTAGACAGTTGATTAATATCATTACTTTTACTTCATTTGTTTCGGAATCTTTATTACGTAACCCCTTTAGCTTAAAAAAAATTTCTAGTCTTTCATAATAGCTGTTCAAATTTTCTTCGGAGTCATCGAATGGTTCGAAAGTTATCGTCTGGTTTTGGACCATCTCTTTTGCAGTCGTTGGTGTCTGTTGTCTTTGAAGAGTATCGACTAATCCAGTTAGAGCCAATATTAACGGTGCTAATTTTTCTTCCATGATTCTTGTGATAATAAAGATTATGATAATTCGAGGAGGGCTTTGAAATCATGATTATTATAATATGTTGAAAAACATTAATTGAAATACTAAATATAATTTCTTGATCCTCGTCGCCAGAATTATTGTGTTCGTTTTTAGATATTTATTAAGACTGAAAAATATATTTTACAAAAACTAAAAGTATTCTCAAAATTTCTGTACAAATTACATTACATAATAAACATAAACTAGTTGCATAACATGCTGGATAAAATAATGTAGATTCACACAAATCAAATTAATAATAATTATAAAAAATATAGATTGTCAATTAATTAATATTTACATATACATAACAAAAACGCATTTCGTAGAAAAACTCACCAGTTTTCAAAATAATTTACTTTTACGCAAACAAGCAGTTTGTTCATGCTACACGACAATTAGATGCAAATGGGTTCTAATAAGCAAAATAGCTTTACTTTACAAAGGTAAGTCTATTTACACTATAAAATTCAGGTTTGGATCATTCTCTCGTAAGAAATTGCAAACTGCATATATAGCATTATTTTTACGAAATGACCCTTAAACCGGGTCACTTATGCCAAATAAATGTATCTTTCGAAAATAAGAATTCTTTTGTGCAAAAAAACTTATTTAGTAGCAAAACTTACCAGCGTCAAAATAATTTATTTTCACGCACACAAGCAATGTTTTCAGGCTACACGAAAATTAGATGCAAATGGGTTCTTATATGCAAAACAGCTTTACTTTACAAAGGTTAGTCTATTTACACTATCAAATTCAGGTTTCGATCATTCTCTCGTAAGAAATTGCAAACAGCATATACATATAGCATTATTTTAACGAAATACCCGAAAACCGGGTCCCTTATGCAAAATAAGTGTATCTTTCGAAAATAAGAATTCTTTTGTGCAAAAATCTCATTTGGTAGCAAAACTCATCAGTCGTCAAAAAAAATTATTTTCAGGCAGACAACCAGTTTTTTCATTCGTTAAAATAATGCCTATATATGCAGTTTGCCATTTCTTACTAGAGAAAGATCCAAATCTGAATGTCATAGAATAAATAGACTAAAATCTTTGTATAGTTAAGCTGTTTTGCTAATAAGAACTCATTTGCATCTAATTGTCGTGTAGCATGAAAAAACGGCCTAGTGTGAAAATATTTTTTTTTGACAACTGGTAAGTTTTGCTACGAAATAAGTTTTTTTGGACTAAAGAATGCTCATTTTCGAAAGATACACTTATTTGGCAGAAGTGTGACCCGTTTTTAGGATCATTTCGTTTAAATAATGCTATAAATGCAGTTTGCAATTTTTTACGAGAGAATGATCCAAACCTGAAAATATAGTGTAAATAGACTTACCTTTGTAAAGTAAAGCCAAACCATTTGCATCTAATTGTCGAGTAACGTGAAAAAACTGCTTGTATGCGTGAAAAAAAATTATTTTGACGACTGGTGAGTTTTGCTACGAAATAAGTTTCTTTGTACAAAAGAATGCCTATTTTCAAAAAATAATCTTATTTGGCATAAGTGACTCGGTTTTAGGGTCATTTCTTTAAAATAATGCTATATATGCAGTTTGCCTTTTCTTAAAAGAGAATGATCCAAACCGGGTTGTTATAGTGTAAACAGACTTACTTTTGTGAAGTAAAACTATTTTAACTATACAAACCCATTTGTTCCTAATTGTCGTGTAGCTTGTAAAAACTGCTTCTCTACATGAGAATAATGCTACACGACAATTAGGACAAATAGGTTCCTTCAGACAAAAAAGCTTTACTTCACAAAGGTAAGTCTAATTACACGATAACATTCAGGTTTAGATTATGCTCTCATAAGAAAATGCAAACTGCATATATAACAATATTTTACACGCAGACAAGCAGTTTTACATGGTACACGACAATTTGGGGCAAATAGGTTCTTATAGGCAAAATAACTTTACTTCACACTTACACTTACCCACTTACACTTTTAGAACCCATTTGCCCATAATTAGGCTTTTGAAAAAAAAATAATTGTCGATTTTTTTATTGTATTTTAAAACTTTTTTATAAATAATATTGATAATCGATGCGAAAAACTTTCAAAAAACTTTTTTTAAATTATTTATAAGCAATTTAAAATTGATAAAATATAAAAAAAAATCACGTGACTGCAAACGCACTAAAATTGTTTTTGACATTCGTGACGTCATATTGTTAAAATGTATATACGCAGTATACTATCAATGGCTTCTACATGTGTATTGACTAAAACTATACTAAATTTAGTATAAAAAAACTAAAATGTAACTGAAATACACTATTTTTTTTCATTGTTTGAAATTTTTTATTGTTGTCACATTGTTACAAATTTTTTCAATTGTTATCTTAATATGAGAAAAAAACAGCTCATAGTCTATTATTAAAAGATATTATTATATGTATGTAGGTACTACATTTCCTCTAATATCGATTTTTGTGTGTTTTTTTGTGACCTATGCAAAACAAAATATTATTGATTGAAATATACAAGATATTGCTAAGAAAAATACATCGATAAAATTGATATACCATATTATTATGCTTAAAAATGAGTGCTGAGAAATGACAATGGGTGAGTAAAATTACATCCGAAACGACAATTTTTAAAGGATCGAAAATAACGGCGGTAGATTTCAAAATGACGACCTAGAGAACGACTGTTGGTAAAGTTGAATCTTGGATTTATCGTTTAAAAAATACATAACATTGAAATTAATTCGTTTCGTAAAAAAATTGGTTGTCTGTAAAGTCGGTTTACGGACGATAGTTTTACGTGATAACGTATTCCGTAATACATAACCTAAATTTATATAATAATTATAATAATTCGAATCTATGATATTGCATCTTTCGCTTCAAATTTAGGTAAATTTTATTAAGTAGAATAATAAAACACTATAAAAAGTACACTATTATTATATAAAAAACAACTATGGCATGTATCTCTTTCGCGCATGCGCCGATTTTCCCCAAAAACAATAGGCCACTTCATATTTGCATATCAAACATCCTCCCAAAATTTGGTTTCAATCCGCTTATCCTTGGTGTCGGAATGATAAGAAATGTCAAAAGTGACGTTTGCAACTGTCAAAGTATTATGTTCTAATAATAATTAGTTATTCCAATAGTTAACTTAGAAGGCGTTGCATTTCACAAAATACTAATGTCAAAAAATTGAATTAAACATTAGAAATGCAGCCGTTTTCATGTTAAGACAAGACATACGTTATCTTCTAATTTCCATGTACGGCAAACAAAGACGACCGACCGCGTCGCGCCATGCATTAGACAACATTGCATTTATACAGCTATTTTTCTATATAAATTTGTATAAAAAAACTGTTTAGGCAAATTCTGTTATACGAAATCTATGTAAAATGTTCTCCTCTTTCGTTTAAGACTGGTTTCAAACCGATCTGATTTAAATTGAGCGAGAAATTAGTAAAAAGCACGCACAGGGTCAGGCGGAACGTTACGCGTTACGAACGTTACGTTACACTTTTTCGTGCATGCAATCGGTGTTTTATCAATTTATAAGATTGGTGATTCATCAATTTATAAGACGTTATCACGTCAAAAAAATAGTACAAAATCAACAAATCACAGCAAATTAATAATATGTTTATTGAACTATTCCAAGCAAAGTTCGGGCATCCAAATATTTAAATTTATACGTTGATATAAATTATTATTAATTACAGTATTATATTAAAATACTTACGTCAAAATGATCCTTGCAACACAAAAAAATTGATGTTTTATGATGTTGACACCATTGTTTTCGACGTGTAATATCTTGTGGCACATTTAAAAACATTTTGTGGGAAGTTTTTTAGGTAATATTCATACACCTTTGTACAAAGCAAGCACGATAACATTTAAGATTCGGCATTTTTGATAAATTTCTTAATATATTGACTGTATTCAATCAATGAGGTTAAAACACTGTGTCAGTTGCATGTGATGATAATAGAAATTAACATCATGACGTCACATTATGCTCGGGAAATGTCGGCGCGTTCTCGGAACTGGGTACAAAAATTTATTAGTGTATTTGCCATAAGGCACTTACACTATTGGCGTCGGTCGGATGGCGGGACCTAGAGGTCGGACCAAAATTTCTCGACGTTTCATAAGTTTCTAAGAAGTTTGGCACCATTTTTGGAAATGTTTATATATATATGTATATATATATATATTTATATATATATATATATATGTGTGACCACGATAACTCTCGACAGACTTAATCGATTTAAACGAAATTTGGTCCACATGTTGGAATCCATCATCGCAAGAAGCCTATTTAAAATGGGCCCGATCGGGCCATTTTAAGAGGGGTATTTAGGGGTTGAAAAATGTTTTTGGGCCCAAAAACACGGAAAAAATTCTCAGAATCACTTCAAATTTGAAATTTAACCCTTTAGTAATTATTGAAATGTGCTGCTAAAATTTAAATAAAATCGGCCCGACAGGACCGGACTTACAAATTTTATGAAAACGCAAGTTTACTGATATGGATTTACATACTGAAGGGTGTATATAATTTGGTACAGATGTTGAATGTATGTAGTATTGAAATTAAGTAAAAAAATGTTGTTTTAAGGGGTGTATTAGAGGGTCATTTTTTTTATTTTGTCCAAAAACAAAGTTAAGTTCATACAATAGAGCCACACTGCTTATAAAAGCAAATACACTATATTGTCGGCAGGGTTTCGCACTGCGACCCGAGTTTTTTTTTTAATTTGATATAACTTTTGAATTATAACGAAAATAAAAAATATAAAAATAGTTTTGTTATAAAACTTATATACGATCATTCCATTTATGACAAAAAAAAATTTCATTTAAAAGCCCAATTGTCGTTTAGGTGTAAATAATGCTATATATGCAGTTTGCATTTTCTTATGAGAGATAATTCAAACCTCAATTTTATATTGTAAATAGATTTACCGTTGTGATATAAAACAATTTTGCCTACAAAAACCTATTTAATTTTAATATTCGTGTAGTATGTAAAAATTGTTTGTCTGCTTGAAAATAATGCTATATATGCAGCTTATATTTTCTTATGAGAGAAAGATCCAAACTTGATTGTAATAGTGTAAGTAGACTTACCTTTGTGAAGTAAAGCTATTTTGCTTATAAGAACCCATTTGCCCCTAATTGTCGTGTAGCATCAAAAGCTGCTTGCTTGCGTGTAAATAATAATATATAAACAGCTTGCATTTTCTTATGAGAGAATGATTCAAACCTGAATGTTATAGTGTTAATAGATTTACCTTTGTAAAGTAAATCTATTTTGCGTATAAGAACCCAATTACCCCTAATTGTCGTATAGCATTAAAAACTGTTTGTCTGCGTGAAAATTATGCTACATAATTGCATTTTCTTATAAGAGAATGATCCAAACCGGATTGTTATAATGTAAACAGACTTAATTTTGTCAAGTAAAGCTATTTTGCCTATAAGAACCCATTTGCCCCTAATTGTCGTGTAGCATGTAAAAACTGCTTGTCTGCGTGAAAATAATGATATATATGCAGTTTGCATTTTCTTATGAAAAATAATCCAATCCTGAATGGTATAGTGTAAATAGACTTATCTTTGTGTAGAAAAGCTATTTTGCCTATAAGAACCCATTTGCCTCTAATTGTCGTGTAGCATGTAAAAACTGCTTGTCTGCGTGAAAATAATGCTTTATACGCATTTCGCATTTTCTTATGAGAGATAATCCAAACCTGAATGTTGTAGTGTAAATAGATTTACCTTTTAAGTAAAGCTATTTTGCCCATAAGAACCTTTTTGCCTCTAATTGTCGTGTAGAATGTAAAAATTGCTTGTCTATGCGAAAATAATGCTATATAAGCATTTTGCATTTTCATAAGAGAGAATGATCCAAACCTGATTGATATAGTAATTAAATAGACTTACAAGTAAAGCTATAGTGCATATAAGAACCCATTTGCCCCTAATTGTCGTGTAGCATGTAATAAATGCTTCTTTGCGTGAATATAATGCTATATATGCAATGATCTGTTACCCGCTCGCCGTGCTCGACCAATCAAATCAGAAAAGTCATACCACGTGCGTACGGTATTTAAAAAAGGGACGGGTTCTGTCCCTAGCGGATCTTTGTCGTTGTTCAGGATTGGTAGCGAATTAAAACTGAAGCCTCATCACGCGAGATCAGATATGTACAATGGTTTATTTACAAAATGAAATTTACATTAACTACGAGTATACGAAATATATAATAACTACTTCTAACAAATTCTTATTTCTCTATAATATACTATTATGTAGTGGTAGACATTGCTGCAAGCAATGTCTAACCTACCGAACTACGAAACCCAAAATGTACTTACATGATAATCTTCAACAACCAACTTGAACGACCGATGAGCAAAGACTCAATAATGAACAGTGGATAAATGATGAATAGCGAACGAGTGAATGATCAATAATAGTGATGTCAGAAATGTAACTACCCGTTACTAAGTACCGGGTACTTACCAAGATCCGAAGTACCGGGTATTCAATTGAAAAAGTACCCGTTACTTCGTGTATGAATAGGTACAAGTACCGAGAGATCCGTGCGTACACAATACACATTACGGTACAAATACCAAGAGATACGTGCTCTGTGGGTAGGGTACCCGGTACACATTACACAAACACATACACATACACTGGCGTCTGCCTTCTGGCAGTGCTTATGAAACTAAATACAACACGCTACAGTGCGATACAAAATACAGATGCAGTAGGACGTAGGTGAGGTGTGTCAAACTGACGCCAAAGGCAGTTCAGAAATCAGAATCCCTTAATAATATTTAGCCATTTTCCGGTTTCCCTTAGAGTTAGAAACAAAATAAAGATTTATTTTTTCAAATATGTACATAATTTGTTATTACATGTCACAATTTTATGACGACACTGTATCTGTAATTGTAATAGGAATCTGGCTTTAGAGTAGGAAAAAAATATAACACGACATTTTGAATAAAAAAAGAATTTACCTACTGTAGATTGCACATAACTATTAAACTAATAACTAAATTATATTTTTTTGGTTCAGTATAATACATAATATTATTTTATAATCCTAAAAAAAACAAAACGATACAGTATCCATATTGTACACTATACACATGCAGGTCGGTTTCAAAATATAGACACGACTGCGTTGTAGAATGTAGAATCAGTGAATTTCCTACACTATAGGACACTAGGACAGTGTATAAGTACAGTTTTGTTTAGTTTGTTCAACATAAAATGCGTACACTGATTACTTTAGGAATTTTCCAAACTACCAAATAAACAAAACTGGCATATTAGTTCAATTATAAAAAAAATTTTAATTCGTAATTTATAAGTTCGTAATAATTGTAGTTTGCACGGTTCATAGGATTCTGCCATTTCGGTACATGATTTTTTGTCTGTCAGTTTGTTTTAGTTTCACTAACCTACACAATATAAAATATGATATCTGTATTGTCTGTACTTAATTTTTAGAATTATCATAAAATTCTTTCACGGATGTCTGTATAAATTGTCTGTAAAGAAAACGTTACAGAGAAACTCGAGTCTCGACATTCAACAATCCGAAATTGACATTGGTTAATGGTTAATATTATACAATATGCAAATTATATTATTTAAATACTACAAAAAATAATTCGCTTTACTCACAAAAAATTATAAAGTTTCAACTTAATTATTTGCATTACTTTCAATTAGATAACATTGTTTTCATTGTTGTATGAAAGGAGGTTGCATATTGTACCTAAACGACGTGCTATAATGTACCTACCAATACGTTTACCTTATGTATGCAGTATGCAATCGGTACCTATAAGTAACGAATACCGGCTGGCGGCTATAGAGTATAGGTATTACTATAATACAGTATTAGTTATACCTAGATCCGGTTCTCAGCACCTTAAAGTACCGGGTAAAAGTAACGGGTAGAAAGTAACGGGTACTCGATATAAAAGTACCGGGTACCCTAAATACTTAAAAGTACCGATTCTTGACAACACTAATCAATAATGAATAATTTTTCACAGCGTTTTGCCCTTTATCTCAAAATTGCCCCACTCTTGGCGAGTCTGAGAGCGCATGCCTTCAACGAATCGCAAACGGACATGTAATCGAGTTGCGCCTGCGTAGTTAGTTATACTTGAGATAAGGCAGGTTTTGTTGGTTTTTATGACCTGACCTTCGAAATAGATACCATCGTATGTTGCTATTGTTTTCCGTATCAACTAAAGTAAATATTTACGTCTTGGGTTCATTTGGATTTCGCATTCTAATCTTATCTCTAATTATATCTATATTCTTTGAAAATACCCTTAATGTATTTAGTCCTGTGGCGTACCAGAGATTTTTTTTCTTCCACTGTATAATAATGTAAAAATATGTTTTGGCGTCGCCTGGTTGGGTGCCGTTAACAGATCCAAGCCAGAATGTTATATTGTAAACAGACTTACCTTTGTGAAGTAAAGCTATTTTGCGTATAAGAACCCATTTGCCTGTCGTGTAGCATGTAATAACTGCTTGTTTGCGTGAAAATAACGCTCTATATGCAGTTTGCATTTTCTTATGAGAGAATCATCCAAACCTAACTGTTTAATAATTGAAAATAGACTTACCTTTGTGCAGTAAAGCTATTTTGCTTTTAAGAACTCATTTGCCCCTAATTGTCGTGTAGCATTTAAAACTGCTTGGCTGCGTGAAAATAATAATATATAAGCACTTTGCATTTTCTTATAAGAGATTGATCCAAACCGGATTGTTATAGTGTAAACTGACTTACTTTTGTGAAGTAAATCTATTTTGCCTATAAGAACCTATTTGCCCCTAATTGTCGTGTAGCATGTAAAAACTGCTTGTCTGCATGAAAATAATGCTACACGACAATTAGGGGCAAATAGGTTCTTATAGGCAAAAAAGCTTTACTTCACAAAGGTAAGTCTAATTACACTATACCATTCAGGTTTGGATTATTCTCTTATAAGAAAATGCAAACTGCATATATAACTTTATTCACACGTAGACAAGCAGTTTTACATGCTACACGACAATTTGACGCAAAAGGGTTCTTATAGGCAAAATAACTTTACTTCATCAAGGTAAGTCTAATTACTTTATAGCATTCAGATTTAGATTATTCTCTTATAAGGAAATGCAAACTGCATATATTAAATTATTTACACGCAGACAAGCAGTTTTACATGTTACACGACAATTTGGGGCAAATGGGTTCTTATAGGGAAAATAACTTTACTTCACAAAGGTAAGTCTATTTACACTCTAAGAACCCATTTGCCCATAATTGTCGTGTAACATGTAAAAACAGCTTGTCTGCGTGAAAATAATGATATATATGTAGTTTACATTTTCTTATAAGAGAATGATCCAAACCTGAATGTTACAGTGTAAATAGACTTACCTTTGTGAAGTTAAGCTATTTTGCCTATAAAAACCCATTTGCCCCTAATTGTCGTGTAGCAATAGCTGCTTGTTTGCGTGAAAATAGTGCTATACATATATTATACAGTTTTAATTTACTTATGAGATAATGATCCAAACTTAACTGTTATTGTGAAAATAGACTTAATTTTATGTAGCAAAGCTATCTTGCTTATAAGAACCCATTTTCCCATAATTGAGCATTGAGAAAATTTTTATTTGATTTTACATGTAACATTTCCGAAATATTTCTTTTAAAAAAATTAGTTTCATTATCTAAAATTTTAATATTATCCCAATTAATTTTGTGGTCAAGTTCTAATTTGTGTTTAGTTATTGCATTATGTTTGTCAGGGATTAATTTGTGATTATTTTGATGTTCTATTATTCTTGTTTTAAGAGCTCTTTTTGTTTGACCAATATATTATTCTTAGCACAATTTTCACAATTAATTTTATATACATTATGCTTTTGTAATTTATTAATTTTATCTTTTCCCATTTTAATAATTTTATCAAGTTTATTATTAACATTAAAACAGTTTTTATATTTAAATTTTTAAGACACTGCTATTCTTTGTGAAAATAATTATATATATGCAGTTTGCATTTTCTTATGAGAGATAATTCAAACCTCAATGTTATAGTCTAAATAGACTTACCGTTGTGATTTAAAACTATTTTGTCTATAAAAATCCATTTGCTTTTAATATTCGTGTAGCATGTAAAAACTGCTTGCTGCGTGGAAATAATGCTATACATGCAGCTTATATTTTCTTATAAGAGAAAAATCCAAACTTGATTGTAATAGTGTAAGTAGACTTACCTTTGTGAAGTAAATCTATTTGGCTATAAGAACCCATTTTCCCCTAATAATTATCGTGTAGCATGTAAAAACTGCTCGTCTGCGTGAAAATAACTCTGTATATGCAGTTTGCATTTTCTTATGAGAGAATGATCCAAACCTCATTGTTATAGTGTAAATAGACTTACATTTGTGAAATAAAGCTATTTTGCTTATAGGAACACATTTGCCCCTAATTGTCGTGTAGCGTGAAAAAACAGCTTGTCTGCGTGCAAATAATGATATATAAGCAGTTTGAATTTTCTTATGAGAGAATGATTCAAACCTGAGTGTTATAGTGTTAATAGATTTACCTTTGTGAAGTAAATCTATCTTGCGTATAAGAAGCCAATTTCCTCTAATTGTCGTGTAGCATTTGAAAGGGCTTGTCTGCTTGAAAGTTATGCTACATATGCAGTTAGCATTTTCTTATAAGAGAATGACCAAACCGGATTGTTATAATGTAAACAGACTTACTTTTGTGAAGTAAAGCTATTTTGTCTATAAGAACCCATTTGCCCCTAATTGTCGTGTAGCATGTATAAACTGCTTCTCTGCGTGAAAATAATGATATATATGCAGTTTGCATTTTCTTATGAGAGATAATCCAATCCTGAATGTTATAGCGTAAATAGACTTATCTTTGTGTAAAAAAGCTATTTTGCCTATAAGAACCCATTTGCCTCTAATTGTCGTGTAGCATGTAAAAACTGCTTGTCTGCATGAAAATAATGCTATATACGCAGTTTGTCTTTTTTTATGAGAGATAATCCAAACCTGAATGTGTAGTGTAAATAGACTTACATTTTAAATAGAGCTATTTTGCCTATAAGAACCTATTTGCCTCTAATTGTCGTGTAGCATGTAAAAACTGCTTGTCTATGCGAAAATAATGCCATATAAGCGGTTTGCATTTTCATAAGAGAGAATGATCCAAACTTGATTGATATAGTGTAGACTTACATTTGTGAAGTAAAGTTATTGTGCCTATAAGAAACCATTTGCCCTTAATTGTCGTGTAGCATGTAATAACTGCTTGTCTGCGTGAATAGAATGCTATATATGCAGTTTGCAGTTTTTATGAGAGAATGATCCAAACCACAATGTTATAGTGTAAACAGACTGACCTTTGTGAAGTAAAGCTATTTTGCTTATAAGAAACCATTTGCCCCTAATTGTCGTGTAGCATTTAAAACTGCTTGACTGCGTGAAATTAATTATTTTTTATTGTTTCTAATTTGCTTACCCTCAGGACTAATAATTCAAAAATAAATTTAGCCTGTGTTATCTGGACCATATTCGGGTTTTAGTTGTTGTAACATAACGTTCCAATACCCCTGGTAGATCGCACAATTTTAAATTTTTGAAAAGACAGCTGATTATGTCGACTAGCTGTGATACGTCACAGCTAGTATAAAAACGCCGGTTCGCCGCACTCAGGTAGTAGTCGATAACAGATAATTGAAAGTCTAAAGTGAGTGTCGTGATCGGGCAGTGTTTTATTTTTAGTTTTTTTTTTTGAATTTTACAAAAAAAACTTAGAGTCAGTTCTTTATTTTGTAAAAAGTAAGCGTTGGCGATCACGAAGGCTAGTCCTCTGATCGTTAATATTTTTTTTCTATTAACAAAAATCTAACCAAAAAACTAATTTATTTTCAGAGGGTCTCCTTGATATAAATATACATTATAAAATAATTTACTATTTATACATATTGATTGAAATTGTACTGTTTTTAAATATTTTTTTTTCCAATATACAAATAGAACATTAATATTATATATTTTTTGTGGCAGAGAATCTAATTTTTTTTTATCAATAAAAACCGATGAAAGATATAGATATTTTTTTTTCTCTTAGATTATTTTTTTTCAGCATCCTTTTTCTTTAAAATAGAGTTTCAGCAAATAGTGTGGTCAATTAATTATCTTTAAGTCTTGTACGTCCACTGGTACCCCCTAGACCATTTAGCCATTTCTTATAATTTCTTAGTTTTTTTTGTTTAATTTTGGGTTATCGTACCAGAGGAAGCGTTACAGTTGGGGGCTCAACCGGGATCTAATTTGATTAGAGATGAACTGTCATTACATAATAGTTGCATAATAGATCTAGTACAGCGTAATTTAGTGAATAAAGAAATTAAATATTCTGTCAAAACTTTTGTCAGTTTTATTCTATTCTATACTTAAGAATATAATCTAAAAAAAAAAAGAAATGGACGAGGGTAACTTATTGATGCAAATACTCGAACAAATACACAACCAAAGATTAGATTTTGATAAAATTCACAAAGAGTTACAGCAACAACACGAGTACCAAAATAGTAAAATTGAGGAATGGAGACAGGAAATGAGGGAATACGTTACACAGTCATTAAAAACACACACAGACACATTCGCAAAGAAATTTGAGGATAAATTAGATCAACAAAAAGTAGAGGTCGGACAAGTTAGGGAAATTCTGGACAAAGAAAGTGGGAAAATAGAGCAACACATAACAGAAACCGAACAAAAATTAGGGAAACAAGGACCTGAAATTTTACATGTTAAAGAAACTGTACAGAAAATAAATTCTAGTAAAGAGGACATTCAGAAAAAACAAAGAATCACGGCTTATTCAAATAATCAGGCAAATCCCATACAAAAAGATTTTACAAGGTACGACATAAACGAACACCTATCCTGTTTTATCACGAGACTGCATAACTTTGTCAATTCATTTCAATATTTAGATGACCATGAAAAAATTGCACTAGCCTCTAACTACATTCCAAGAAATGAAAAAAAAAGGTTAAGGGTGTACCAGGTAGGGGACGAGGTATTAGTTAAATGCCATATGCAGTCATCAGCTGCAGATAGAATTACAAAAAAATTTTGTTTAATTTATGAAGGGCCCTTTAAAATAAAGGAAAAGGTTGCAGAAAACGCGTATCTCGTAATAAATGCGGACACGCAGGAAGTACGTGGCACCTTTAATGTGCGGTCTTTGCGACCTTTTTATAATAATTAAAAAAGATATATATAATAATATTAAAAGTATGTATGTACAATGAAAAAAAAAATACAGTTAAATTTGTAGAGGATAGTTTTTTTTAGTTAGGTTAATCGTCGATAAACTATGTTGATAATACTTATTAGTTATTAATTTGTTTTTTTTTGTGTTCTAAATTAAAGTAGCTTTATATTCAAAGGAGGCTCTAGGTTAATATGTTGAAAAAAAAAAAGAAAAAAACACAGTGGTCCGCTAAATGTTCATTTTTTACTGTTAATAAATAACAGTGACCGATGTCAATATGATGGAAGAGCCGGATGTTCTATGGATCGATGAACCTGTGATGGTCGGGTTACCACCATCCAGTACTGCCGAGGAACCACGACCAATGCCGGAACAACAGCCGAAAAGGAAACTAACCCTCAACCAATATCGTCATATGGCAGAGGAACGGGCTTCTCTTCCTCTGTGCCGTGCGATAGAGGCTGAACCAAATTTGGTTTGTATTTAACTTGCGGTTGGATTTTTTTTTTCTAGAGTGCTTAAGGGTTGCTGAAGAAGACCAAGTGACGTCGGACAATTAATGTGGAGGTCATGGAAGTGTCGTGGGTATTCACCGAGAGAAGATCCCATCAATCAAGTAGTGTCCAGTCGGCCATACGCAATAATTCTAATAGTCCCAAATGAACCTTTTTACATTAATAATCATATATTGTAATTAAGAATACATAATTAGGTATATATATCTATATAAAAAAAACTACCCTAGATATAAGGGAGGTTTTTTTTTTTTTTTTTGGTTTTTTTTTTGTAGCCGGGTGTACTGTAACATAACGTTCCAGTACCCCTGGTAGATCGCACAATTTTAAATTTTTGAAAAGACAGCTGATTATGTCGACTAGCTGTGATACGTCACAGCTAGTATAAAAACGCCGGTTCGCCGCACTCAGGTAGTAGTCGATAACAGATAATTGAAAGTCTAAAGTGAGTGTCGTGATCGGGCAGTGTTTTATTTTTAGTTTTTTTTTTGAATTTTACAAAAAAAACTTAGAGTCAGTTCTTTATTTTGTAAAAAGTAAGCGTTGGCGATCACGAAGGCTAGTCCTCTGATCGTTAATATTTTTTTTCTATTAACAAAAATCTAACCAAAAAACTAATTTATTTTCAGAGGGTCTCCTTGATATAAATATACATTATAAAATAATTTACTATTTATACATATTGATTGAAATTGTACTGTTTTTAAATATTTTTTTTTCCAATATACAAATAGAACATTAATATTATATATTTTTTGTGGCAGAGAATCTAATTTTTTTTTATCAATAAAAACCGATGAAAGATATAGATATTTTTTTTTCTCTTAGATTATTTTTTTTCAGCATCCTTTTTCTTTAAAATAGAGTTTCAGCAAATAGTGTGGTCAATTAATTATCTTTAAGTCTTGTACGTCCACTGGTACCCCCTAGACCATTTAGCCATTTCTTATAATTTCTTAGTTTTTTTTGTTTAATTTTGGGTTATCGTACCAGAGGAAGCGTTACATTGTTGAATTTATTTTTTACTTAAATTTTTTTTGGTATTATTTTTTATTTGTTTCTAATTTGCCAACCCCTGGGACAAATATTTTTAAAAAAATGTAGCCTGTGTTATCCAGACTATAATAACGAATCGATTGACACCTTATTTATCAAAATCGGATGTATAGTTTGGGCGCTACGGTGGAACATCCATAGGTAAATACTAACATACCCTTCCTTTTTGGCTGCACCGCAGTCGGGTGGAAAAGATAAAGCCGTATATTTCTCACATAACACGTTGGAGTTTTTAATAAAGCAATATCCATCTAGCTATCTGTCTGTTCAGTATAGATGATATTTTTTCTTTACTTTCTCGTTCAGAAAATATAAAATTATTATATTATATCTTCAACGCACGGTCTTTTTAAATTTTCAATTTTCAGCCCTATACCATTCTAATTCACTAGGAAGTTTTGTGTTGGACAGTGGAACGGGAGTTGTTTGCTGCTCCGTCAGGTATTTTCCATTTTGTCACTAATATATTTTTTTTTTTAATTATTTTAACTACTAGTTAGCGCCAAGTCATGATTCATCAACGTAAGTTTTTGTACTGGTTTTATTTAAATTAAATTAAAATAAATTGCATAATAACTAAAATGTACATTACATAAATTCAATAATTTATACAAATCATTACACAATGTTCGTGCTTTATTATATTTTAATAATAATAACAATAATTTTTATAGTTAGACAAATTTTATGATTATTTTTTTGCCGGCACTCCACATGGCTATTTGTATTTGTGTATTTGGCATATTTGGGAAACAATTACCAACTGTGGACAGTTTATTTGACAAAGTGTTGGCCTTATTTGCCTATTTGACAAATAAGGTCAATACCAAATACGCGTTACCGTGCGCTTGTCGGTTTTTAGACGCACATCAAAGTAGTCAAATAGGCAAATACGCAAATAAACCGTCCACACAATGGCCATATTCAGAAGCGCACGCACCGTGAGCCTGTACGGACGTGCAGTATTTTTGACAAGCGTCTCCATACACTAATCTTACTTCCGGCGATGATCTGAAAAGCTGCGCGCCTGCGTAGTAGAGTGTCAAGACTGTCATTTGTGTTCAATGTGTATAAACTGCCAATGTGTTTCTAGTACAAAGCGATTCTGACTATACTCAGTAATGGTGTAATAGGTAGCGAGCCTGGCTCTCACCCAAAAGGCCCGGGTTCGATTCCCGGGTACCAGAATGATTTTACTTTTTATTTTTTTTCACTATGAGACTGATACAATTAAAATAATACATTTTTTAGAACGCACCTGTCTTTTTATATACTTGACTGTCAATTAAATATACATTTTTTTAACTATTTAATTCGTTTATCGTTAACCCTGGAATTATTTTTTTAAAAACTCCGCCTTTGCTCCATCCCGTTTCACTGCGAGACAATTCGCATACCCCAATATCGATTACCCCGGAATTACAATGAATGAATGAATGAATAAATTAGGGGTTTTGGCTTAATAGCCCGTTATGCACGTCATCCTAGAAGAATGTTTGTGCTCCCCCTTGGCCTGGATCTAGTCCTCCAATATTTTGGATCTTCTCATGAACTCCAGAAGGTTGGTGACTAGATTGTCCTGAGGAATTATTCCACTCTCATCAATGTATCCAAAGATGGTTGTTCTCCTGTAGGCTAAAGCCACGCATTCGAACAGTAGATGGTTGGCTGTTTCGTCCTCCATTTCGCAATATCTACATTGTGTCGATTCTTGACGTATCCCCATCGTGTGTAGATGTTTTCTCAGGGGTGCATGACCGATTAATAGCCCAACCACTTTCCTGAGTTTAGGTCTACTGAGTTTGATCAAGTCCTCTGTAAGCCTGTTTGAAGGGCCCGCAAACATTCTTTTCCCGTGTAAGTTTTCTGGATTCAAGCTCCAGTCAATGGTTTGCTGATTGCGGGTCCAGCTTTTGACAGTGTGTTGAATATTCGTGTAAGTAATTCCGCAAACCGGTGCTGGTCCAATGAACTTCGCAGAGGCTCCTTGTCGAGCAAGGCTATCCGCCTTTTCATTGCCCCAGATTCCTTCATGACCTGGTACCCACATTAAACATACTTTGTTCTTAGTTCCTAGATCATTGAGTGAGCGATGGCACTCCCATACCAGCTTTGAATTAAATTTATGGGATTGCAATGATTTGATTGCCGCCTGGCTGTCAGAGAGAATGTGGATGAGTTGATTTTGGTAGCCCTTCTCAATGTTCTCCTGCGCACATACAGTAATTGCCATTACTTCAGCTTGAAATACAGTGGCATGAGTACCTAGGCTCAGATTAATATCTCTCCTTGGTCTTTCCCCATATATTCCAGCTCCGATTCCACTTGTCATCTTTGAGCCATCCGTGTACCAGATGAGGCTTTTTGATAATTGTGGAATTAACTTCTTCAGTTCCTCTCTATCTAAAATAATAGTGGTGTAGGTTCTTTTGAAGTTGTAGACTGGGTTCATATGGTCGAATATCATGTTTAATATGTCTCCGCTTATGATGTCAGTGATTTGGGTATGGCCAGTTCTTGTGTCTCGCCACTGTCCTGTTCTCTGTAACCGGGACGCTTCCAGCCTCGCTTCTTCCATTACACAAAGGTGCAATGCAGGGAGGTTTAGAAGGACATCCAGAGCTGCAGATGAGGTGCTTCGCATGGCACCTGTTATGCCTAGAGTTGCTAGGCGTTGCAGACTTGCTAGTTTGTTTTTAGCCGTAGTCTGTTGGATTTTTGGCCACCACATTAGTGCCCCGTACATAAGTCCAGGTCTAACCACTGCAGTATATAGCCATTTTGTAAGCTTGGGGTTTAGTCCCCATGATTTACTAAAAGAGCGTCGTTCCATCATTAAGGATGTCTTAGCTCTCGTTATTACTTTTTCCAGATGTTTATTCCAGGTAAGTGTTGAGTCTAGATTCAAGCCCAGATACTTCACTTCTTTGGACATCTGTAGTTCTCCATCAAAGAGATGAAGGTTTTATTAAACTCCAGATTTCTTTTCCTTGAGAATGGAACAATTACGGTCTTTTGGGGGTTGACTTTTAAGTTTTCCCTCTCGCACCATATTTGAACTTCAGTTAATGCTGTTTGCATGAGGTCTAAGCAGATGTTTGAATATTTGCCCTGGATCGTGATGACAACGTCATCAGCATATCCTTGGGTATACATCCCCTTCTGGTTGAGTTTTGTTAGAAGATTGTCCACTACAAGGTTCCACAATAGGGGTGACAAACTCCCCCCTGTGGACAGCCCCGGGCGGCTATTATCTCCAACGTGTCCTCAAATAGGGTAGATTGTATTCTCCTGCTTCGCAGCATGTTACCTATCCATTTACATAAGATTGGCGAGCATTTCTTTTCACGAAGGGCTGACTCTATAGACACAAATGATGTGTTGTCAAACGCCCCTTCAATGTCGAGAAATGCAACTAGAGCGATCTCTTTTGCGTCTAGTGAATTCTCAATTCTGCCAATCAGCTGGTGAAGTGCCGTTTGACAGGATTTTCCTGATTGATAGGCATGTTGATATTTCGAGAGGATAGGGTTGTTTACGATCAGAGGTGTTCCTACTTTAAGGGCAGCTTTGGTGGTATGAGGAGATTATAGCTTCTCGCAAGCGATTGGCTGTCTCCTCAATACCGTCAGCTCCTCTGTTAGGAATTCCTACCTCCTCCAATTTGACCTTTAGGGTAGGAATTACAATTCGCATACCCGTTTATCGTTCACCCCGGATTTTTTACCCTTAATTTTATTCAAGTATATAAAAAGACAGGTGTGTTCTAAAAAATGTATTATTTTAATTGTATCTGTCTCAAAGTGAAAAAAAAAATAAAAAGTAAGGTCCGGGTTCGATTCCCGGTACCGGAATGAATTTTGTTTTTACTTTTTATTTTTTTTTTTTTGAGACTACAACTTAAAACTCACATTTTCGTACGTAATTATCTACCAATTTGTTGTTTTTTTTTATCCCGATAATAGGTATACCAACTTTAATATTGATACACCTAAGATATAATACCTAAGTGTTATAGTATAGATAACCATGAAAATGTGAGTCTCAAAGTGAAAAAAAAAATAAAAAGTAAAAACAAAATTAATTCCGGTACCGGGAATCGAACCCGGGCCTTACTTTTTATTTTTTTTTTCCACTTTGAGACAGATACAATTAAAATAATACATTTTTTAGAACACACCTGTCTTTAATTGTATCAGTCTCAAAGTGAAAAAAAAAATAAAAAGTAAAATCATTCCGGTACCGGGAATCGAACCCAGGCCTTTTGGTTGAGAGCCAGGCACGCTACCTATTACACCATTACTGAGTAGTCAGAATCGCTTTGTACTAGAAACACATTGGCAGTTTATACACATTGAACACAACGTAGGCGCGCAGCTTTTCAGCCAATCGCCGGAAGTAAGATTAGTGGAGACGCTTGTGTATTTTTGTGTCTGTGCTGTGAGCGAGAACTGGAACAATTACTATTGAAAATGAATTCAGACAATGAAACAGTGCTAAAATTCCTGGAATTTTGAATCTTGCGTTCTGCTGCCAAATGTTTGTGTGTTTGCTATTTGACTGCCATGTGTGGATATTATTTGCCTCTATTTTCATGTTTGTCTTGAAAGTCATATATTTTGCCAAATACAACAAACACCCAATAGCGATCACAAATAGCTATGTGAAGTGCCACCTTTATAGAAATAAGCAAAACATATACCCAACAGTAACCAAAAGTAACATAGCATAGACATGTTTGCGAAAACTAGTATCGATCCAATCGTTACCTCTCTCCGTAGCCAACTGATTTTGAAGTCTATCTTTTCTTAAGAGGTATACTGGCAATACTGTATGCCACAAATCGGGTATCATGAAACATAGGTCACGAACAACCTAAAGAAAAGAAGTTAATAATATTGACAACTGATAAACATTTTCATACGGTTGGGGAGAATGAAGAGCTATTTTAGAGGATTTTTAACTTGTTTTATATAATTATATAATTCTAGCAAATCAAACGACGTGAACCAGACCTTTTCAACTCCAAAAATTCGACAGGATTATTTGACCATTACTGACATTTAAAAAATTACAATAAATAAAACCAAACTGTTAACGCTTGCGATAACGTGAGTAACGACTATAATAATAAATATCCTGAACCAGTCCGACAATCCTGAGCCATATATATGACTAAGGTTTGTTGGACCGTTTCAATGCACTCTAGGGCCCCCTGGCGGTCTACTAAACAATTTAAAATTTGGCTAAAATTGGATATATTCAACTAAAGTGTAGTTCCAAAACTTCTCACAAGTGGCGCTCGCATCGGTAGCACATGCATATATGTATATATTACCAACAATCCTGAGGCACAGCAAAGTTGGAAAATTAAAAAAAAAATAAGTGTACTTGTAGCACGCCAAATTGTACTAGCCGTACTTACTAAGTTTTAAAAAATGTACCGTAAATTTAAGCCATAAAAAATCCAAAATAAAAAATGCTGTGCTAAGTTCACACTTTCAACTTTTCGAAATCTTGTACAAGTCAACCACTAACTTCAATTGAGAAAATGTATTAAGAAAAAATGTAGTACATTTGCGCGTGCCAACGGTACAACAACAAAAAATAAAATTAACAAAAAAAAATTCACAATTTCGAAAAAAATTAATTTAAGTGTTTCGTTAGAAGGGGCATTTCATAAAGTATTAAATTCAAAAATTTCGAGAAAAGTCTAAATTTGCTTGTTGTGCCGTTGGCACGAGGTCTAGATAAAGAACTCTTGCATATAAAATTATTTTGTAAAATCAGTTTTTAAAGTAGTACTGGCACTTAAAAAAAATTTTGAAAATTCATAATTAATTTCGTAAAAAGTCAAAATTCTGTTGTTGAACTGTTGGCATGCGGTCTAGATAAAAAACTTTTGCTTATAAAATTATTTTGTAAAATCATTTTTTAAAGTAGTACGGGAACTTGAAAATTTTCAAAATTCTAAAATTTCGAAAATATGAAAATCTTATTGTTGTACTGTTGGCACGCGGGCTAGATAAAGAACTTTTCCTTATAAAATTATTTTGTAAAATCATTTTTTAAACTAGTACGGGCACTTAATGTAAATTTTCAAAATTCAAAAAATTCCTAACAAGTCAAAATTTTCTTGTCATAATGTTGGCACGCGGTCTAGATAAAGAACTTTTGCACATAAAATTATTTTGCAAAATCATTTTTTAATGTACTACGGACACCTAATGTAAATTTTCAAAATTCAAAAATTTCGTAAAAAGTAAATTTTTTGTTCTACTGTTGGCACGCGGTCTAGGTAAAGCACTTTTACTTATAAAATAATTTATTTTGTAATGTACTACGGGCAACTAATGTAAAGGACCCCGCACGGAACATATGGGAATCGGCCCTCGGTTAAAATCTTCAATACTCGGGGATATTACCCAAAAATCGACGCTGATCAAAAGTCTCCATGGGCACGAAGTCCGGAAATGCGATCCCGGGGAGTTACTTTTATATATGTATATTACATATTATGTATATACTGTATATGATATATCTATGTGATGTAGATATGTCTATAATAGAATATCACAAGGAGACGGGTGCATTTGCTCATTTTCCCTATTTTTTTTTTTTTTTTATTATAAACAAAGAGAAAAAAGAAAGGTGTTTCGACTCGAAGTCATTAGCACAAAGATACATATTATGACATTATAACAGGTAAGATATACAGGTAAGATATACATGTAAGTATGTTTCCCTATTTTGATTGCAATAAAAGTAACTCCCCGGGATCGCATTTCCGGACTTCGTGCCCATGAAGACTTTTGATCAGCGTCGATTTTTGGATAATATCCCCGAGTATGGAAGATTTTAACCGAGGGCCGATTCCCATATGTTCCGTGCGGGGTCCTTTTCAAAATTCAAAAATTTCGTAAAAAGTCAAAATTTTCTTGTTGTACTGTTGGCACGCGGTCTAGATAAAGAACTTTTGCTCCAAAAATTATTTTGTAAAATCATTTTTTAAAGTAGTACGGGCACTTAATAAAAATTTTCAAAATTCAAAAATTTCGTAAAAAGTCAAATATATATGTGGGTGTGTGTGTGTGTGTGTGTGTGACCACGATACCTCTCGACAGACTTAATCGATTTAAACGAAATTTGGTCCACATGTTGGAATCCATCATCGCAAGAAGCTTATTTAAGGGGGCCATTTTAAGGGGGGTATTTAGGGGTTGAAAAATGTTTTTGGCCCAAAAATACGGAAAAAATTTTCAGAATCGTTTCAAATTGGAAATTTAACCCTTTAGTAATTATTGAAATATGCTGCTAAAATTTTAATAAAATCGGCCCGACAGGACCGGACTTACAAATTTTATGAAAACGCAAGTTTACTGATATGGATTTACATACTGAAGGGTGTATATAATTTGGTACAGATGTTGAATTGGTATGTAATATTGAAATTAAGTAAAAAAATGTTGTTCTAAGGGGTGTATTAAGGAGTAATTTTTTTTTATTAAGTTCATAAAATAGAGCCACACTGATTATAAAAGCAAATACACTATATTGTCGGCAGGGTTTCGCACTGCGACCCGAGTTTTTTATTTTTTATTATATTCAAAAACAAAAAAAAACATCCTTTTTCAATACCACTCACCTAAGTCGCTCTCAGTTCCCCCCCCCCCCCCCTTGGATAGGAAGATTGGATTGTTCTAGAGAAGGAAAATATTGCGAAACCGTGGTTCACAAACAAACCGTGTTACAAGATATGTGCTATAACATTGTTTTTATTATACAATAATGGTGTATTTTTCATAATGGTTTATTATTCTAGGGTTTTGTAACACGCGCAACAAAGATATTTGCCATAACGTTGTTTTTTGATATAATGGTATATTTTTCAAAACTTTATATTATTTTATTCTGCAAGAAATTTTTGTAAAAAAAGTGTTTATAATATAAAAATGCTGGGTTTATTATGTAAAATTTCACGCCTTGAAATTCTTGAATTACTTGCATACTCCCAATGGTTACATATTGTTATAGCGCCTCTCTTGTTTCTTTTACAAAAAGTACACTATGTACGGAACCCTTCGTGTGCGAGTCCGACTCACACTTAACCGGTTTTTTTTTTTTTAAATAATATCCAGAGAACGCCAAAGTCGAGCCCTTAAAAAATATTGTTCCATAGCCAACAGTTGACCTTAGGATCGGCTAGTCCGAAACAAAAAAATCAAATTGGTATCTTAAAAATATTGTCTGAAGACACAAGTAATTCAAGAATTACAAGGCGCGAATTTTACATAATATACCCCAACGTTATGTTCGAAAATTGGTGTATATTTTTAACGACACTTTGAGCTTAATAATATAATTTAATTAACTTAATCTAAGAAAAAAATAACAATTGAAAATATTGAAACACAGAAAGGAAAAAAACATTTTAATAATTTATTAATAATTAATTCAGGTTCATAAATATAAAAGCGTTAGCTGTAAACTCTATGATCGTTTATTAGTCACAATCAATAATATAATTATGACCCTAATTATTAAAAATTATATTTCCTTTTTGGTACATTTCAATAAAAACTTTCTTTTTATTAATATTTTATTTTTCTTGTTTTTATAGTCTTTCAAAATATTAACTATTATGACATTAATTTATAAAAATTATTTGATTATTTTTTTCAAGATGGTTGAGAAGGAAAAGGTATTCCGTCATCTTGGGGCATCCGCCATATTGGATATATACATTGTCACCAGATTTATGCATGTGTGTGAAATTTCAAAGCTTTAGTTCATTTAACATAGTCGAACAAATTGCCTTTCCAACTAATAAATTATAATATTGACATTTGACATATAATAACAAAGAAAATAAAATTTCCGTTAACGCGTGCAATATTGCGGGTAACGGTTACCACTAAACATTATAAAATTTGCTATTCGTTTTCATGGTTTTCTATATGTTATCACGTTATGATGTTAAACAAAGAATGCTTGTCAAATACCTAACTAACATCTACAGAACAAACTAACATTAGATTGTTTTTATTTTCAAAATATTTCTGATACAACAAATTTCTAAAAACACATTTTTTTCAAGACTATCTTGTAAAAATATACAGGCTAATAAACCGTTATGACATGTATATCATAATTATAAAAAATTGGTTGTCTGTAAAGTCGGTTTACGGACGATAGTTTTACGTGATAACGTATTCCGTAATACATAACCTAAACCTCCCAAAATTTGGTTTCAATCCGCTTATCCTTGGTGTCGGAATGATAAGAAATATCAAAAGTGACGTTTGCAACTTACAAAGTATTATGTTCTAATAATAATTACCTAGTTATTCCAATAGTTAACTTAGAAGGCTTTGCAAATCACAAAATACTAATGTCAAAAAATAAACATTAGAAATGCAGCCGTTTTCATGTTAAGACAAGACATACGTTATTTTCTAATTTCCATGTACGGCAAACAAAGACGACCGACCGCGTCGCGCGCGCGCCATGCAATAGACAACAATGCATTTATACAGCTATTTTTCTATATAAATTTGTATAAAATATTTTTCTATATAAATTTGTATAAAAAAACTGTTTAGGCAAATTCTGTTATACGAAATCTATGTAAAATGTTCTCCTCTTTCGTTTAAGACTGGTTTCAAACCGATCTGATTTAAATTGAGCGAGAAATTAGCAAAAAGCACGCACAGGGTCAGGCGGAACGTTACGCGTTATGCGTTATGCGTTACGCGTTACGAACGTTAGGAACGTTACGTTACACTTTTTCGTACATGCAGCCGGTGTTTTATCAATTTATAATATTGGTGATTCATCAATTTATAAGACGTTATCACGTCAAAAAAACAACATTAAATGGTAGGTACATCTTTCTCTGAATATATCTCTGTTGCGCATGCGCCGATTTTCCCGAAAAATAAATTACAAAACTTTCTTGTAAAACATATAGAATAATTAAACCGTTATGAAAAGTATACTATTATTATATAAAAAACATCATAGCATATAATATCTTTTGCGCATGCGCCGATTATCCCCAAGAAAATTTACAAAAATTTCTAGTAAAAATATATAGAATAATAAGCCGTTATAAAAACTATATTATTATTACAGTAAACCCTCGTTAACACGAACACGGTTAACACGAATTTCGGTTTAACGCGAACAAAAATTTGCTCTCGACAATGGTCACATAAGCTTTAATGTAATTATATTCGGTTAACACGAACCCTCGTTAATACGAACTTCGAACAACTTTTTCGTCCCTTCACGGTTAATTATCGGATAATACGAACTACAAAAATTCTCAAATCATATATTTTGATCATTTTGGTCAATGAATATACAATACAACTAAAAGAAAATATTCGCTTAAGGGATTACAAAAGTAATTAACTCACATTCTAAAAATAGACAAAGGACTGAGAGATTAAAAATTCATTCGAAATCCTATAAATAGAAACATACCTCAAAATGTTTCCCCTCTTATTTATTGAAATGTATTTTGTAAACAAATAAAAACAAACTTTCAAACTCAGATAATATTTAAGAACAATTAATGTTATTAGATAATTTATAATAAATAATTATTCAATGTTTACTTAAAATAAATCATGATTTGACACTTAAAAAATGACTGTATTTTATGCCATACTCGGTTTACACGAACTCCCACATAACACGAACTTTTTGCCTGATTTTTACGAGTTCGTGTTAACGAGGTTTTACTGTATATAAAACAACATTATAAAAGATATACTCTTTTGCGCATGCGCCGATGTTCCTCAAAAAACAATAGACCACTTTATATTTGCATATCAAACATCCTCCCAAAATTTGGTTTCAATCCGATCATCCGTGGTGTCGGAATGGTAAGAAATGTCAAAAATGACGTTTGCAACTGTCAAAGTATTATGTTCTAATAATTAGTTATTCCAATAGTTAACTTAGAAGGTGTTGCATTTCACAAAATACTAATGTCAAAAAATTGAATTAAATATTAGAAATGCAGCCGTTTTCATGTTAAGACAAGACATACGTTATCTTCTAATTTCCATGTACGGCAAACAAAGACGACCGACCGCGTCGCGCCATGCATTAGACAACATTGCATTTATACAGCTATTTTTCTATAGAATATTGTATAAAAAAACTGTTTATGCAAATTCTGTTATACGAAATCTATGTAAAATGTTCTCCTCTTTCGTTTAAGACTGGTTTCAAACCGATCTGATTTAAATTGAGCGAGAAATTAGCAAAAAAACTTTTTTTTTCTTAATTTTCTCCCCTCTGGGACCAAAATTCAAAAATCGGGCGACGTTAGGATTTAAGTTACCCGGAGACGAATCGAACAAAAAAAAGTTTTTTAAAATCGGTTAAGGCATTTGGGCTGTACGCTGGATACAAAAAGCGTGACTCACAGATTCACAGACAAAGCGAGTACATATAGGCGCTTTAGCTTACGCTATTCGCGCCTAAAAAGAAAGGTTTCTTACGTGCCAATTCACATCATTTAAATTCAAATCCTAAAAACGAAAAAAAGGCGGATGCTCGAAAAAGAAAAGTGAAAATTCGCCTATTTTTCCACTGTTTTTCTCTTGCTAAAAGTTTATATTTTAATTTTTTGGCTAAATTGAGGTGAATTGGCATACAAAACATGACAATAAATAAAACGCGCCAAGATTTATTAAAATCGGTTTAGTAGTTCCGAAAATTATCTGTCGGCCATTTGAAAAAAAGTAGTTTTGAGAAAAATGTGTTAGAAGTTTTTTCTTATATGTATCAAATACCTCTTAAAAAAATTTGAAAAGAAGTTTGACCCTGCAGGCCATCCTTGTAACTTCCCGCTATTTTCGAGTTCAAACGCTCAAAAATATATAAAATATAGCAAGAAGTTTATTTTTTAGCTCTACGAGCTCAAAAAAAAAACACTGTTACGAAATTTTTGTTCACGTTGTCTCATGAACAAATGAACCGATTTTGATGCGATTTGCGGCAGTCGACGCAATTTTTTAACCTAAAAAAGTAATTTATTACAGAAAAATCGATCTCATAGGAATTTTACGAGCAATTTAAAAAAAACACTTTTTTACAAATTTTTCGTTCACGATATCTCGTGAACAAATAAGCCGATTTTGATGCGGTTTGCGGCGATCGACGCAGTTTTTTTAACCTAAGAAAGTAAATCATTACAAAAAAATCGGTTTGATAAGAATTTTACGAGTAATTATAAAAAATTACTTTTTTCATAATTTTTCGTTCACGTTATCTCATGAACAAATGAACCAATTTTGATCTGGTTTGCGGCGATCGACGCAGTTTTTTTAGCCTAAGAAAGTAATTTATTACAAAAAAATCGATCTGATAACAATTTTAGGAGTCATTTTAAGAAAACACTTTTTTACGATTTTTTCGTTCACGGTATCTCGTGAACAAATGAACCGATTTGATTGCGGTTAGCGGAAATCGACGCAGTTTGTTAAGGAGAAGAGCTGATTAGATTTTGGAATTAAGCGAGTTAGTAGTTTAGAAAATATTTTACAAAAACAAATTTTTAAAAATTTTTGAAACTTGTTTTTTTAATATTTCTCAAATTTTTTTGCGCCGAATCGTTTCAAATTTTCAGGAAGTCTATGTTCACCAAGATCACGTCAGATGCCGCAAACGGCGTTTCAGTCGGACACTCCGTTCAAAAGATATAAAAGGTTTACATACATACATACACACACACACACACACACACACACATACAGCCCTACGGACATCATCGCCAAAATAGTTTCAATAGCTTCCTAGGACCTCAAAACGTCGAGATCTGGCGAAAACTCGACTTTCGAAAATCGGGGTGAAACCAATAACTTCCCGAATTTTGAAAAAAAAAATTTTTTTTTTTTTTTTGAAAGCGGGAAGTTAAAAAAAAAGCAAGTCTCATTATTTACAATTAGTTAATTTGTTATCCCGGGACCATATAACAGTAGACCACTGTCATTGAAGGCCTCCTCCTCCTTTTGTTGGATGTAAACTAAAAATTGGTATTTTAGAGAGAGACTGATGCTGCCTAAGCAACTGTGTACAACTGAGAACGCGCGCACACTTTGAGTTATTCTGTACTGTTAGAACTAATTTTTTTTTTAATATTTTAGAACTTTATTTTTAAAGGTGTAAAAAGTTAAGAAATGAACATAAATTACATAGATTTTTTTTATTCTAAAGTATCTTAATTAATATTAATTTAATTTTTATGTATTTATTTATCTTAAAAAAAAAACTTCGGAGAAGTAAAAACTTCGTTCTGTGCTAAATTCAAAAACTTGAGGCGACTGAATCTCAGAATTATAACTTAAAAAAAAAGAATTTCGAGGCAGACAAGAAATTGAAATCAAGCTCGAAATTCTGTGCCTAAGACGTCGAAAAAAAAAACTTTTTAACAAAAAAATTAAACCGCCGAAAAACTGAAAAGCAAAAAATAATAAATCTTTTTATTTAACTAAGTTCTATTTAAGTAGTTGAACGTATGTGACAGTCTAGTATATCTAAGTAATTTTGAGTCGGCGTCAACAATCCTTCGCCGGAAATCTCTAAGAGTTCACGAAGTTAATGTCAGCGACAGAGCGCATGTTTTATAATGTTAATGTTTATCGCTGGAGATTTCACGTATCATTGTTAATTTGATTTGGTTATTTCTTTTAGTGATCTTTGTTCATTGATTGTTTGACGCCGACTCAAAATTACTTAGATATACTAGACTGTCACATACGTTCAACTACTTAAATAGAACTTAGTTAAATAAAAAGATTTATTATTTTTTGCTTTTCAGTTTTTCGGCGGTTTAATTTTTTTGTTAAAAAGTTTTTATTTTATAATTTGTTGTGGCTATATAATTTATAATTGTAATACACAACTCAGCATGAAAATCTGTGAGTGAACAATAAATCACCCCTATTTTCCCACCCTTAGGGTAGGATTTTTTTTTCCAAATTTATATGAGACCAACCTCAATGTATACCCTATCCAATAAAAAAATAATTATCAAAATCGGACTACTCTGTAAAAAATTATGTGTGGTCATACATTACAATCAGTGAGTGAACAATCAATCATCCCCTGTTTTCCTACCCTTAGGGTTGGAATTTTTTTACGAAATTTATATGGGACCAACTTCGGGGTATACCCTTTCAAACAAAAAAATATTTATCAAAATCGGACCACTCTGTAAAAAGTTATGCGTGGTCATACATAAAAAAAAAAAAAATAAAAAAAAAAAAATATACGCGTCGACTTGAGAACCTCCTCCGTTTTTGTTTTTCGTCGGTTAAAAAATGAATTTTGAGGCAGACAAGGAATTGAAATCCAACTTCAAAATTCTGTGCTTATAAAAGCTACAAGAGCAACAGCAAAAAAATGCAAAGACGGTGTTCGCATAACTCCTTTAGTTACCACTAAAAAAACGCCGTCTGTGCATTTTTTTTTTGCTGTTGCTCTTGTAGCTTTTATAAGCACAGAAATTCGAAGCTGGATTTCAATTCCTTGTCTGCCTCAAAATTCATTTTTTTTTCGACGTCTTAGGCACAGAATTTCGAGCTTGATTTCAATTTCTTGTCTGCCTCGAAATTCTTTTGACGTGATAACGTCTTATAAATTGATGAATCACTAATCTTATAAATTGATAAAACACCGGCTGCATGCACGAAAAAGTGTAACGTTCCTAACGCGTAACGTTCCTAACGCGTAACGTTCCGCCTGACCCTGTGCGTGCTTTTCTCGAAAACGGCCCTAACGATTTGGATGAAATTTACTGAAAAGGGATTTTGGGGGGCAAAAAATCGTTTTAGCTAGGTCTTATCTCTCGAAAAAATCGTTTTCTTACAAATTTTATCATTATAAAAATCATTTTTTTGACGTATGAAAATACTTAAATATTGTAAGTAGGTTTTGGAATTTTATATTATAAACAGTGAAACAATTGTTTTATAAATATTATGACAGCTAATCTTTGAGACTTAAAATAAATACGAAAGAAAGTTAAAAAAACAATTATATTATATGGTGAGTAATTTAAATAAATAAAATTAACCTAAATTTGAAGCGAAAGATGCAATATCATAGATTCGAATTATTATAATAATATTATATAAATTTAGGTTATGTATTACGGAATACGTTATCACGTAAAACTATCGTCCGTAAACCGACTTTACAGACAACCAATTTTTTTTTTAAGTTATAATTCTGAGATTCAGTCGCCTCAAGTTTTTGAATTTAGCACAGAACGAAGTTTTTACTTCACCGAAGTTTTTTTTTTAAGATTTCACGTCTTTTTCCAAAGTGTGAGACATTATTTTTATTTTTTCTCCAAAAAATAAACATATGTGCATTTTTAGAATTAAGAGGCCACAGATTCCATGAAGGCCAGTTTTGAAGGCATGAAAAAAAAATCAATGAACAAGGCCAACCATTAAAAATACAAAATTTTTTTCATATCATTTGTAAAATACTTATTTTGCATTAAAAAAAGAAGTTTCACTTTGAAAACTTCCCTCTTTTTAATTTTTGTTGCACTTTTTATGATAAATATGTTTTTTAATAAATTGAATTATTTAAATCTAACTTCAATCATATATTTTGTTATTTTTTAATAAAAAATTTGACGAAAGTGTATTTTTCAAAAAACAAGAAAATAAAAAAAATTAAAAATTAAAAAAGAAATAAAAATATGTATATGAGAAAAAAATTGAGAAAATAAATTAAAAATAAAAAAAACAATTATAAAAATATAAAAAAAAAATTAAAAATTAAAAAAAAATAAAAATTAAAAATATGATTATATATAAATATCAAGTGGAAATAAAATGGAGTAGAAAAAAAAAATTTTTCCAATGATGCTGGCGGGAATCGATCCCGAGACCCTGTTATTAGTTATTACTAGTCTAACGTCGTAACCGCTCGTCCACGGGCACAGTCACAGTATAAGCTGTTTTTGTGGTACAGAAGTATATATGGGTGATACGAAAAATCGGTCCTATGAAAGTCACGTGGTCACAGAACTATAAAACTTGGAAACTGGTCTCATATACACGGCGTTATATGGGAGCTAGGCAAAATCAATGTATAAGAATACGTTAGAGATACGTCGGCATTTAGCACAGAAAAGAATCTCTAACGAGATTATTCGATTTTATTTAATTTAATCTAAATACATAAAGAACGGCTGGACCGATTTAAATAGTGCCCGATTTGTTGGATTCGTCTCCGCTCCGAATAGCAGAATAACTTAAAATATCGGAAAAATTCACGGAAAAAAATTATACAGAAAATTAATTTTTAAATAGATTAGGTTTGAATAATAATAATCTATCAACTAGGGATGTTCATGTCAAAAAAATATCGATATTTTTTTCGATATAATATATCGTAATGTTATATCGATACTTTGCGATATATCGAACACATATATCGATATTTTAAATATATCGATATTTTAAAAATATCGTAAGTAATTACTTGTATTTAACTACCGTTGTTTGGGGTAAAATTGATCACCAAGGGTGAGATTGTCATGATTTTGTAAATTTAATTCTGACGCCAACTGGTTAGATAATGTGAATCTGCGCACTAGTTTTCGCGCCAGATTCAAATTTACGAAATCATGATTTAGTGAACAATCTCACCCTTGGTGATAAATTTCACCCCAAACAACGGTAGTTTATAATATTAAATAGGGATCAGGTTAATTATGAGTAAAAACACTTTAGAGAGAAGAAACAGCACTAGTAGCAAATGTGGTGTATGTCTATACTATAGACATCTGACATACACCACATTTGCTACTAGTGCTGCGCACTGCTGCCCACGCGGAGAGTATCTCATGTCGGCGTTTCGTTATTGTAAAGGCTATAGTTTTCAATAATCAGGGGTTTTTCGTTTTATATTTTTACTCAAACTGACAATGTTGCAGATTTAAAGGAATAAACAGATATAAAGAAAAAAAAATGAAATGTGACACGATATTTGATATATCGGATGAAATATATCGATATTACATTCGATACTAGATGATTCGATAATATTGGATTGACGCGATATATCGCGTACATGTATCGATTTTTTTGAAATATCGATTTATATCGCCCACTACTACTATCAACTACAGTTGTTGAGAGGTCGTTGCCATAGCAACTTTATTACATTTTAATTAATAGTCGCGAACGACTGTCATTCGTGTTTTTATGTATAACTGCTTGCTTTGAATTTATGTGCTTTTATGTAATAAATAAGGTAAAATTTTACTGAATTAATGTTTTAGATTTTGGCATTTCCTGTCTTATAACGGGATGGGGCGTTTCGGGGGATTTACTTAAAAAAAACGATAAGGAGTGGTTTATGCGTTTTAAATTTCGCCAAAATCGGAGTTACCAAAAATTTTGCAGAATTTTCCAATAACACAAAATATATCTATCGCACCCGAGTGAAACTAATAAGCTGTTGAACTCAATATTTTTTTTTTGTATTATTTTATTACTTAATAAGAAAATTCGCAGGTTTGTGGACAATAGTTGTATTTATGATTGTCCACAAATCTGCGAATTTTCTTATTAATTATTATCGATGGACACGATATCTAATATATATTTATTTTATTACGTTAATAAAATCTTTAAGTAAGTTTAGCTAAAAGTTAACACGACATTCACTGACTGTTAGGTGCTACGAAGTTCGCCGGGTCAGCTAGTAATAATAATATATCTAGAACTGAACATATTAAGTTTCTAGGTTTATAATATTATATAGATGAAAATCCATTGTACAACAGTTACTATAAACTAAATTCTACATATTATTTATTTTATGAATCTGACAAATATCTCAGATCGGCAACAACTGATACGCCTGTATTATGCACAGATGTACCCGAGACTGAAATATGGCATTTGTTTCTGGAGTTCTTCAACGTTAACATCAAACGGAATTGTCAGATGCACAGAACAGTAAACTGTTCTGTGGTCAGATGTATAGGGCGGGTGCCTCAGACAAATTCGTGTAGGGATCTTTTCAAAAAATTAAAAATTCTAACTCTAACGTCAGTATTAATATAATTAATGAATTGTCTTTTTATGTTTATAAAAATAAACATAAATATGGTCACAATATCTACAATATAATTACTCGTCAAAAAAACACCTTACGAATTACCATTTTCAATAAGCTGTCTGAAAATATAATAAAAACAGCCGCACATATAAATTAATTTACAGAACTTTTAAAAAATTATTTCTTGGAAAGTTATTTTTATAGTATTAATGAATTATTGTGATCCATACATACATTTGACGTTTTTTACACTGTATAGGTACTGCAGTTTTTTAAAATAAATGTATTATTATTATTATTTTGCCATCCCCAATATCTGTATCTTTTAAAAATATAAAACGGTGGCTGTATTCTAAATTTCATGCGTTATCATAAAGTGCACAATCAATTTTCTTATCTGCCTCACTGTAAAAGAAAATTGAAAAGAATTATTGATTACCTGATGGGAGTATCCCTCTCCTCGTAACACATTAGATATAAACTGATCACCACTACTGGCAAGAATGTGCACCAAAGAAATTCCAACGATAATCAGTATCTGTGAACTGGTCACCGAATTTTCAGTGTTTGCCAAGCGCATAACAAATGCGCTGGATATAATTTCAGTGACTGTGAAAAACATTTGATGGTCCCATTGTGAGTAAAACTCGTCATTGTAATAATTTACATAAGCCCACCAAGAATAGTAATGAGCAAAAATAGATGATGCGAATAAAATTGCCATAGACCATCGCAGCTTCGATTCCATTAATAACGAAAATAAATATTTGATGCATTCATAAAGTACTAATATTGCACAAACAGTTAATATCCATATTTTGCAAACGTTTTCGGTTGCATTAAAATATAAATGTTTGTACGATGCCACTCCGGACTCGTAGGTTCCTGAAAGAGACATCAGTATCACAAAAAAAAAGATTATAAATTTTTTAACACTAGATTGTATATCTAGTGACGTAGTGGGTTATATTATGGCGAATCGTGACAATATGTTTAAAACAATAACAGTCACACGAGCCGTAATATCGCTACGTACTTCATTTTCAAAAGTTTTAACAATTGCTTTTAATCAATCACTTTTAAACGAAAATCACTTCTAATAGTACCTATACGTAAAAAATAACTGACAGAAAACAGTCATTTACCATAATATTAGTAAAGGGCAATTAGTTTTAAATAGCTAGTGCGTAATTGATCACTTTACACGCTAGTAAACCATACATGTAAAGCAGATATTTTATGGGAAGTAGTGCAAAAATGGATCGGCATGCACAAATTAATGTTATCATTTTATCGTTAAAATTTTCAGGCAACTTCAGCGCCAGTCTAACTTTTTAAAAATATGTAATTTACAGAATTGTTATATTATTGCAAACGCATTAACTTTTTGGAAAAATGTTTTTTCACAAAAAATATTTGGGTCGCAGTGCAAACTATCGATTAGATGGCGAGGCCTAGGCGGTCGGACCAAAATTTCTCGACGTTTCATATCCTCTTGAACATTTTGCACCATTTTTGAAAATGTTTATACAGGGTGAGTTTTAAGTTGATGTTTTTTTACAGCGTGTAAAAATCAAATAGACGAGCAAATATTTCAAATAGTTTTTTTATCAAAACTCAAAAATAAGAGAGAAACAATCTTTCGAAGTTTAAATAAATTTTATTATATTTTCTTTAATTTTGAGGTCGGTCCTGGGGTTATATTATGTCACTATGGAAATAAGTTGTTATTATCAAGTATGTGTATTGTTCTGTTTTTGAGAGAATTGTGTGTGCCTCAATTATTTTTGAGAATGGCTCATGTTTATAACGATAATGAACTAGTGGACATGTTATTAATTTACGGAGAGTGTCGTCAAAATGCCGCGGGTGCATCGCGATTGTACGCAGATCGTTTCCCCAACCGGATTCATCCGAACCCTCGTACAATTATGAATGTTGTTCAAAGGTCTAGGGAAACGGGTAGTTTACGGGATCATCGTGGAGGACGCGCAGAACGACCGAGGCATCTTAAAAATGCTCAGCGGGAGGAACACATTCTGGATTTAGTGCATGCGGATCCAACGACAAGCACTCGTGTAATCGCTTCCCAGGTTCAAGTAAGTCAGACAAAAGTTTGCAACACTCTGCACGAAAATCAGCTTCATCCATACCACGTTCAACGGGTTCAAGCTTTGAAGCCAAAAGATTTTCCACGCAGAGTCGATTTTTGCAACTGGCTTTTAGAGCAAAATGCCAACAACAACAACTTTCTAATATCGACTTTGGTGATGGATGAAGCCATGTTTACCCGCAATGGAATTAATAATTTCCGCAACACACATGTTTGGGCTGTAGAGAATCCTATTGTGAATGGCATGTCAATTGGACCATTTATTTTACCAGAGCGTTTAAACGGCGCCAACTACTTGCATTTTTTGCAAGATATTCTCCCTGGTTTGCTGGAAGATGTACCTTTAAATGTACGAGGCAACATGTGGTTATTGTACGATGGGGCGCCGGCTCATTTTAGGCGTGAAGTTCGAGATTTTTTAGATGAACAGTTTCGTAACCAGTGGATCGGTCGTGGAGGACCTGTCGCGTGGCCACCAAGATCGCCGGACCTAAACCCTTTGGATTTTTTCTTGTGGGGGTGGATGAAAAGTTTAGTCTTCAAAAGCCCGATTAATACACGCGAAGAAATGATAGCACGAATCGAAAATGCTTCCCAAATAATTCGCGGAAGGCCCTTATCGCTACTACAAGCATGTACAGAAGCATGGCTACGGCGCACTCATCTTTGGTAGTTTTCCAATTACAGCACTAAAGCGCTTTATGCGGCATAATGCTCAACGTTGAATGTTCCAACTATAGTAACGCTTCGCATAATCGAGCACCAGAAAAACCTTAGCTCTCGGATGCTGTGCGCAAGTAGTACCACAATAAACTAATCAAAAATTCCAATTTTTTTTCTTCAAGTTGACATTTTTGACAATTTAAAATTGTTGTTTGATTTAGATCATTATTACAACAGTGCCAAGACCAAAAATTTTCAATAAAATCAAGCATGGATACTTGTAAGACAGCTTCTTGCGATATTTTTTTTCTTTATTTTTTGTAAAAACTTGAGCAAATTAATTTTACAGATTTTTATTTATTATCAACTAATTTTAACAAATATACTTTTGTTTACAAACAAATGGATATCCACATTGAAGAATGCAAAACTTATGATTTTTTTCTGAATCTTTCAGTTAATCCAATGCTCTCTACCGTCGCATTTGGAGTCGCGATTTGACTGCTGTACTGTGCAGTCGTGTTTAAATTTGTTCTGTGAATAATTAGTGACTAACTATATTTTACAATATATTCGTGATATTCTCTTTGTTAAATGTCAATGCATCCGTGCAAAGACATTTAATAAAATGCAATTTGAGAGTGACGGCTTTCAGGCCGCTACTGTTCCCGCATCCAAAAAGCGTAAAGTTACGCCTAGTACTAACTTAAGCTTAACATATAACGTTCCAACTAATAATAAGTATGCTGCTCTTCCGAATTCTGAAGAAGAAGAAGAAGATGATGAAAGCATGGATGAAGATGAAGCTGGACCAAGTGGTGTTGATAGACAAGATAGATCTCCAAGGGGTGAGTCTAAAATACCTAAATCGCCCAAACCTCCACCGATAGTGTTGTACGGAATGCTAAAAAACCAAGTTAAAGCGCTTGAAGACCTTAAGGAAAACCTAGATGAAGATTTCCAATTAAAATACAGGCATGATCGTATTATTTTTTACACCAAAAATATAAATGATTATAACAAACTTAAAAAAATCATTGATGACTCAAAACTTGAATATCATACGTATACTCCCGATTCTGACAAAGAAATTAAAATGGTACTGAAAAATATTCCACCTAATTTTCCGATCGAAGAAATAAAACAGGAATTAGAAAATAAAAAGCTACAAATTAAAAAAGTTACCCAAATGACCAAAAAATCTCAAGATAAAATAATAAAATTCCCCATGTTTATAATTTATTTTGCAAGCAACACAAACCTAAATGAAATTAAAAAAATAACATCTTTGTTCTATTATAAAATAACATGGGAGAAATATAAAAATAGATCAGCAGTTACACAGTGCTTTAATTGCCAACGCTTTGGGCACGTTGCCCAAAACTGTCATAGACTCTCCAAGTGCTTAAAGTGCACAGAAAACCACATAACATCGGACTGCCCCCATGAAACCATATCATCACCCGAATGTGCCAACTGCTCAGGGACTCACTTAGCTAACTCCAAAGAGTGTCCGATTTATAAAAAACAAATGGAAATTAAAAATCAAAGTAAACACTCTCACTTTCAATTTCGTAAAAGTGAATTCCCTCAACTAGCGCCCACAAATCAAAGAGAATCCGTCTCGTCAACTAACAACAAGACAAATCCTGGTGATGACATAGTGTCTCTAATAAAATCATTGTTAAAAGATATAAACATCACTAAGGTTTATAACACAATTAAAAGTACCCTAGTTAAATTAGCTTCAACCGAAGACAATTTATCAAAACTTATAATAATTTTCGAATCAGTGTGTCAATTCTTAGGGTAATAAACATGAATCCAATCAATGTATTATTTTGGAATGCTAACTCCATAAAAAATAAAATCGTTGAACTTAATGATATGATAAATATGTACAAATTCGATATTATTGGATTATGTGAAACCAAACTTAGTGAGAAGCATAAACTGAAAGCTACTGGATTTACTATATATCGCCACGACTATACCGCCAATAGCGCTGGCGTAGCAATCATGGTAAGTAACTCAATTCAGCACTCACAAATCTTTATAAACCACATTAACATTGAAGCAGTTGCCGTAAAGATTATTTTAGAACGAAATTCCTCTCTAACCATAGTCTGCATGTATAATCGACCCAATAATTTAATAAAAAGACAAGATCTAGACAAAATCTTTACTCTTGACTCTAAAGTCATTGTCATGGGCGACCTCAACAGTAAGCACATTGCGTGGAACTGTTTTGCGAATAATCGTAATGGCAAATATTTATTAGAATACTCACAATTAAAAAATGTTGAAATTAAAGCCCCCAATGAGCCAACTTTTTACCCAAGAAATAACTTAAATCATCCAAGCGTAATTGACATTATGTTAATTAAAAATATAAGAAATATAACAAACCCAGTCGCTATGACCAAACTTAGTTCTGATCATAATCCAGTAGCTTTCAAACTAAATGCTAGCATAACTCGTAATGTTACAAACATAAAATATAACTTTAAAACTGCTGACTGGAAAAAATATAAAGAATATATAAATCTGCATTTGACCCACAATCCAAATATCAAAAACACTACTGACCTGGAAAATGCTACTAATCATCTTATTACAACAATTAATCTAGCTTGTAAAAATAGCGTACCCAAAACTAAATTTACCTCTAAGGTCCTAAAATTACCTGAAAATATAAAAAATCTAATAAAAACTAAAAATACTATTAGACGATATTTTCAAAGATACCGTAATCAATTCTACAAACAACTACTAACTTCACATGAGAACCAAGTTAAATTAGAAATTAATAAATGGAGAAATGAATCGTGGAACGCATTCTTAAGTACCCTCCAGCCTCAAGACAACTCCCTGTGGAAAATAAGCAAAAAACTAAAATTCAATGGTGCTAGTGTGCTACCACCTTTACGTTCAAATACAACTGTCGATAATTATGTATACAATGTTATTGATAAAGCCAATATTCTTGCAAACCAATTCGAGTCTGTGCACAAACAAAACGATGAATTAGGAACTATACATTACCACAAAATTGTAAACAAAACCTGCAGAGAATATTTTAGCGATAAATGTAAAGTTCATAATAACTACAAACTAACTACCCCCAAAGAAGTTAAATGTATAATAAAAAATTTGAAAAATAACAAAGCACCAGGACCAGATGAAATCAATAACATTATGTTAAAAAATTTACCAGTAAAAGGTTTTATATGTATCACAGTAATAATAAATGCAATTCTTAAGTTTGCTTACTTTCCACAGCAATGGAAGGTGTCGAAGGTTGTTGCAATACCCAAACCTGGAAAAAACCACTCTTGTGCTGAAAATTATAGGCCTATAAGTCTGCTAAATACCATTAGTAAAGTTGTAGAAAAAATCTACTGCACAAGAATTAATTCTTTCATCAAATCGAATAACCTACTAATACACGAGCAATTTGGATTCAGAGCAAATCATTCAACCACAGCTCAACTGGCGCGACTAGTTGATCATATTAGCGACGGATTTAATCTACATAAGCATACTGGTCTGGTTCTTCTGGATATTGCAAAAGCTTTCGACACTGTCTGGCATAAGGGTTTAATCTTTAAATTGATTAAGCTAAATTTCCCAAAATTTATAATATATTTTGTAAAATCGTACCTGCATGACAGGAAAATGTACGTCAATTTAAATAACACAAACTCAAGCTGTAGGCCTGTAACGGCAGGGGTCCCACAGGGTTCATTGTTGGGCCCTATACTCTTCACTATATTCATCAATGACATCCCGAAAACAAAAAATGTCAATATGGCTTTATATGCGGATGACACAGCATTATTTTGTACTTCCTATCGAGCAGATACGATCATTAAAAACCTACAAAACTCAATAAATAAGATTTGTCTGTACTTCCACAGATGGAAAATAAAAATTAATGCCCCCAAAACGGAAGCCATCTTATTTACTAGGAGGAGGCCCATAGTAATAAAAAACATTACCATCAATAACAATATGACTCAATGGTCAAAAAAGATTAAATATCTAGGAATGTTATTAGATCGAGGACTATATTTTACTGACCACATTAACTATCTAAGAGACAAGGCTTATGCTATCATGCATTGTTTTTATTCTATTTTTAATAAAAAGTCCGAACTAAATACCAAAAATAAAACCATTATATATAAAGCTTGCATCAGATCAATTTTAACATACGCTGCACCTGTATGGAGTAATACCTCTAAAACTAACTTGAAAAAGCTACAAGTTATTCAAAATAAATGCATTAGAATCATAGGTAATTTTCCCTACTATACTAAGATCAAAACAATGCATGATATCATAAGTCTTGAATATCTGGATCAGTTCATTTTCAACATTGCAACCAATTTTTTCAATAAATGTAAAAATAATAATAATCCATTTATAAATTATATAGGTAACTATAACATCAATAAATTACAATATAAAAAATATTCCCATAAGAGAGTTAAGCATATTCTTCTTAAAAACTAAGAAATAATAAAACCCAAAAGAACCAGTTTTTTTTCCCAATTTTTTCTGGAAAAATACAAAATAGCCAAACTACTTTCCTCTATGTACATTGTACACAGAAATAAAAAATAACTCAGCTGGTTGTGGTAATTATTACCGGGTACGCTATTAAAAAACCAGTATTTTTTAAGTTTTGTACAAAGCTTTTATATGTAATAAGACAATAAAGTATTTTTATCTTTTTATCTTTTACCGTCGCATTTAAAAACTAATTTGTTCCAATTGAACACGCGCACAATGCGGCATTATGCGGCATTTAGTCGCACTCGCAATGGTAATTGGAAAACGGGCTTTGTGTCCAACAAAACGGGGACAACTTCGAACAATTTCT
Organism: Xanthostigma xanthostigma; assembly: GCA_963575645.1. NCBI lineage: Eukaryota > Metazoa > Arthropoda > Insecta > Raphidioptera > Raphidiidae > Xanthostigma > Xanthostigma xanthostigma. The sequence continues at coordinate 31,413,776 of OY754470.1, read as the reverse complement.
GTGAATACTTGATAATAATAACATATTTCTATAGTGACATAATATAACCCCAGGACCGACCTCAAAATTAAAGAAAATTTTATAAAATTTATTTAAACTTCGAAAGGCTGTTTCTCTCTTATTTTTGAGTTTTGATAAAAAAAACTATTTGAAATATTTGCTCGTCTATTTGATTTTTACACGCTGTAAAAAAAAGCATCAACTTAAAACTCATCCTGTATATAATTACATGTGTGCGCATGATAACTTTTGAAGGATTTATTCGATATAAACGAAATTTCGTATACGTGTTGAAATCCATCACCGTACGATTTAAAAAGGGACCATTTTAAGGTTGGTTTTTAGGGGTTGAAAAATGTTTTTGGGCCCAAAAGTACCAAAAAATGTCTCCGAATTGTTTCAAAATTGAAATTTGACCCTTTTGTAATGATTAAAATGCGCTACCAAAATTTTAATAAAATCGGCCTGACAGGACCGAACTTACAATATTAGGAAAACATTAGTTTGCAGAAATGAATTCACTTCCTGAAGAGTGTATTTAATTTGGTGCAGATGTTGCATTAATATTAATATTGAAATTAAGTGCAAAATATGATTTTAAGGGATGTATGAAGAGGTAATTTTTTTTATTTTGTCCAAAAAAAGTTTAAGGTAATATAGAACATCGTCGTTGGTTCTGTAATACTACCTCTTATGTGCAAAAAGTAAAATTTGCAGGAAAGGCCAAAAAGTGGTTATTTCAGCAATGGATAGTAAGAACTAGTTATTTCAGAGGTATATTACTAATTAATATTTATCTTTACTATACGTGTTTAATTAAGACGAAGTATTTTCTTAAAAAATATTTAACATTAATTTCGGATTTATTGGCACTGGCACATGGGAGGAATTATTTGATACAACTTTTCACATAAGAGTTACTTCCCCTTGTTGGTTACTGTAAAATTGATTTGGAGGTATTACTACTGTATAGAGCCCCGTTTCCTGAATCTTTTCATTTAAAGAACGTAAAATCTGCCGATTATTCGCATAAGAGCTATTACAGAACCAACGACGATATATCAATTTATAATTGATAATATCAAGATCGGCTATAAGATATTATATGAAAAATAAAAAAATAAATAAATCTTACGAATATGTGGCCAATTGCTAATTTAAACTATTACATTTTATTTTATAGCATAAATAAATATTAACCTAAGAAAAAAGTTATATAACTTCAATATTAATTATCAACACCATATTTTAAATGGGTAAAAAATAAAATATGATAAAACATTAACCTTTGAAGACTGTATCCCAACACGAACATGAACAATTAATTTTATCCACATGTCTAGAATAATTTGACCAAAAATACCATAAAATTGCAATATGAATTGGCGGAATTAATGATGGAACAATGAATCCACATCCATAAGAAAGTAATCTTCCCCTGTCGACGGGCAGCCACGTACACTTCCATGTAATAATTGCCATTTCTAAAATGCCTTCTGTTCACACACTGGTGGTCTTTTATTTATAATTAATAGGTCATGTTATTTTTAAAAAAGTTTAGAAATTATGTATCCACTTTAAAAAATAACCCTTTTTATTATCAGTTTATACCTACTACCGTTACTGTCAGACACTTGAGTTATTTTACATTTTGAATTTAAATCCATGCAGCACTTCTAAAATATATAAAATTATTTTACAAACTAATTTTAACCTCCCAAAGAGAACTGTTATACCCCTCTTATTCTTTACAGTGGCCTAAACATAATAGAAACGCTTTTACACGCGTCGAAACGGTACGTCGAACTATCGAAAGTTATTGGATAACATTTAAAAAAAAATTAAATATAAAAAATGTAGTTTCAAACAAATTTGAAAAACATCCTAATTTCAACACGCTGAAAAGGGGAAAATATTTTTTTCTTTGTGAGTCTAAGTGAGTTGCCCCACGTTTTTAAACGCTATAGAATCAGTGACGAATTTGCATTAGGCCTGAGTAGGCCAAGACCTAGGGCGGCAGATTTTAGAGAGCGGCCAATTTGAAAAATTTTGCTGCAAAATAAAAAAGATACAAAATTAAGTTTTTGCAATTGAAGTTAGGAAACAGTTAATACTCAATCACAAAATTTTTCCAAATGAAACATCTTTTCATTTGCAATGACTGATTTTTCCAAACTCTACGAATGTGACATTTGCCTAGTTCAAGTTGACTTTGGTTGCATAGAAAAACTATAAAATGTACATTTATGATGACATTAAAATAAGACGGAAGAGAGAAACTTTGTCGATTTACTACTACTTGAATTTTTAAAACTTGTGCATTGTGTTGACACTGCATTATAATGATAATATTATCATTCACGACTTTGCCAAAAAAAAAAAAAAAAATCGCGAGCTAGGTATAAGTTGTTTTATTTAAATTTTTAATTTAATTGTTGAGTTAATAGGTATATTAATTTATTACATTTTATGAGCTTCCTGTTACTTGAGCCGTCACTAAAACCCATTGCCACACCAATCAGAGTTATCTGTACTCCGATCGCTAGTAAAAATATAGTAAAAACTGTCGTTCTTGAAAACTAGCAATAACTTTTTTTATTTATGAAGATATCTGAAAATTTCTTGAACCATTTTTAATAACTTTTTAAAGTATTTTCAGTGGCGTAGGTATAATTTTTTTATGTGCACTACATAATGAGATATTGACATGAACTTTGGTTTTTCTTATGAACACCATTTTGAATTTTTAGATATTCAAGTTCTGGTTATTTTTCTGATTAATTTGATATATTATATCCTATATCTATAATGAAAACAAAGTTACAAAATTGTTCAAAATGGCTTTGTGACGTTATCTAGGTATATGATCAGTGTGCCGTTTTATCAAGCATTTTCAAATTTGGAAAAATACGATGTTTTGCGCATGCATTGTACATAATAAAAATACCATATTGGCTCAACCTGAGTAGATAGATAAATAGATATAATTTATTTGGATTACTCTTTAAATCGGAAGTTTGTAAACAGAAAGCATTAAAATTCACCTTACTTGAAGGTTCTGTTTCACATGAATTTTTTCCTAATTTTATGATATAGAGCGGCATTAAATTTTTAACAGATTATTTAGTCAACTATAATACGGGAAAAAATTGATAATCATTTAAAAATGTAATATTATCATAAGAAAAAAAATATTAAATTTCACATTCGAAAATAGACAGTTTAAACAATCGGTCATGTTGGCGGGCTTATGTGACGTCATGATATACGACGCATGTCAACCTTGATGTCAAATTGTCAATGTTCTTAATGAAGTTTATTTGTTGTTTTCTCTAAATACTGACATAATCTTATTGTGAGACGACACAGTCGTCATGGAAACTGTTGTTGATATATATTCTGACGTCACGCTGCGTTTTGAAAATTCGAAAATACCGCGTATTTTGTACATTTCTTTTTTATTATTTGCATTTTTTTCAGTGATTAGATTAATAAAATAACCATTACGTTATGATCAGGAACTAAAATATATTTCGAAATAAAAATTTAAACCAATTTGGAGTCTCATGCATATGACCTATTGCACTGTAGGGACTATGGAAAATTATACCCCCTCGTCGTCATGGTTTTAAAGCTGCGCCCATTTAACGGAACCATTAGTTATTCAATTCTTTTATATTGATATTTTGTGAAATGCAACGCCTTCTGAGTTAACGATTTTAATATAATTATTAAAACATGATATTTTGACAGGTGGTTAACGTAATTTTAGACATTTTTTTCGTCTAGACCTAATTAAGCGAGTGCTTTGAAATTTTGCATACATGTATAAGTTTGCTGACTATGCATAAATCCAATATGGCGGATGTCCCTAGATGGCAGATTACCTTTTTCTTAACAACCCTCTTGACATGGGTATTAAATGAAAGAGTTTGACGAGTTGGGTATGATAAGGTATGTAACGTCATTGTAAACCTAATATGGTGGACGCACCAAAATGGCGGATTACCGTTTCCTTTATAACCCTCTTGACATGGGTATCAAATGAAAGAGTTTAACGAGTGGTATATGATAAGGTCTGTGACATCATGGTAAGCCCAATATGGCGAACGCTCCAAGATGGCGGACTACCATTTCCTTCACAACCCTCTTGACATGGGTATCAAATGAAAGAGTTTGATGAATAGAACACGATAAGATATATGACGTTATTATAAATCCAACATGACAGACGCTCCTAGATGATGAATTATCTTTTCCTTCACAACCTTTTTGATATCGAGATCTAAATAAGAATTTGACGAGTGGAATACGATAAGGTATGTGACATCATTTGTAAACCCAATATGGCGGACGCTCCAAGATGATGGATTACCTTTTCCTTTACCTTCTTGATATGGTTATCAAATAAAGAGATTGACGAGCGGATTACGATAAGCTATATTCTGACGTCATCGTACAGTCAATATGGCGGACGTCACATATCCCGCTGATCTGAAATTTTGAACTCATATGTTAGTCAGAGTGCCCGTCGGCAAAAATTTTATTGATACATACTCTCCCCAAACTTTGTGTATGGCTTAATTAGGCCTAGTCTGACACCTATTTCCTCTATGGCTTTTCTTGATTTTAGGGCGTTTTCCCTCTAAATTTTCCGAAACATGTCGTTTTGACGACATGTAAAAATTTATACATACTGTTTGGTTTTTTAATTGGATAGCTTAAAAACTTCAACCAAAACGCTAAAATAATATTCTCTGACAAATAACATGAGCCATTTAAAATGTCTGACACCTCGAATATGTCGAAAAAACGACTATAAAAAAATTTATCAATAACCAGCTGATTTTCTCAGTATCTTATATTTGAACACTGCAAAATCAAATTTTCATATTGTCTGACGGGGATAGTTTTCCTATTTTCCAGTCTGACGCGTCAAAGTTGTCGATTTCATGACTCTAAAAAAAAAATATCAATAACCAGTTGATTTTCTCAGTATCTTATATTTGAACACTGCAAAATCAACTTTTCATATTGTCTGGCGGAGATAGTTTTCCTATTTTCCAGTCGGACGCGTCAAAGTTCAAAGTTGTCGATTTCATGGCCACAAAAAAATTTATTAATAACCGTCAGACAATTAAAATATTATACGTAGAAAAGTATTTCTTAATAGGTGGTACAAGTGTCTGATAAATAAATTGGAACGCAGCTAGTGTCTGACGAAAAAATGTCATTTTTCATATCTCGAGTATCAATATTCAAGGGTTGTAATATTAATTATTTCAATAGTTATTATTCAGCTTTTTTACGGTATTATAAATAAAAAGTACAGTATTTAAGTATTAATAAATCATTAATAAAAATACTCTATTTTGACAAAATTTTTTGAAGCACATTGCACATGGATTATATTTACGTGTGTCTATCGCGAATCGAATCGTTTTGATTCGGTCACCACCCGTAACTGAGTGATTGAATCACTGAATCTTACAAGACAGCTTTCTATGATAGAGTCGTGCTCGTGAGTCATAATAACATTCAACAATCACTTAAAATTTAAATGAATCTCGCTCCAAAAAATGGATTATTTTCACGTAAAAGACCCTGTTTCACTGTCAGACAATTTATTCTACATTTCATTTAAAAAACAAAAATTTTAAAAAAAATGTTATTAATAAATTTTTGACGTGATAACGTCTTATAAATTGATGAGTCACCAATATTATAAATTGATAAAACACCGGCTGCATGTACGAAAAAATTGGTTGTCTGTAAAGTCGGTTTACGGACGATAGTTTTACGTGATAACGTATTCCGTAATACATAACCTAAATTTATATAATAATTATAATAATTCGAATCAATGATATTGCATCTTTCGCTTCAAATTTAGGTAAATTTTATTAAGTAGAATAATAAAACAGTATAAAAAGTATACTATTATTATATAAAAAACAACTATGGCATGTATCTCTTTTGCGCATGCGCCGATTTTCCCCAAAAAATTTACAAAAATTTCTAGTAAAAATAGATAGAGTAAAAACCGTTTTAAAAACTATATTATTATTATATAAAACATCATTATAAGAGATATATTCTTTTACGCATGCGCCGATGTTCCCCAAAAACAATAGGCCACTTCATATTTGCATATCAAACATCCTCCCAAAATTTGGTTTCAATCCGCTTATCCTTGGTGTCGGAATGATAAGAAATGTCAAAAGTGACGTTTGCAACTGTCAAAGTATTATGTTCTAATAATAATTAGTTATTCTAATAGTTAACTTAGAAGGCGTTGCATTTCACAAAATACTAATGTCAAAAAATTGAATTAAACATTAGAAATGCAGCCGTTTTCATGTTAAGACAAGACATACGTTATTTTCTAATTTCCATGTACGGCAAACAAAGACGACCGACCGCGTCGCGTCATGCATTAGACAACATTGCATTTATACAGCTATTTTTCTATATAAATTTGTATAAAAAAACTGTTTAGGCAAATTCTGTTATACGAAATCTATGTAAAATGTTCTCCTCTTTCGTTTAAGACTGGTTTCAAACCGATCTGATTTAAATTGAGCGAGAAATTAGCAAAAAGCACGCACAGGGTCAGGCGGAACGTTACGCGTTATGCGTTATGCGTTACGCGTTACACTTTTTCGTACATGCAGCCGGTGTTTTATCAATTTATAATATTGGTGATTCATCAATTTATAAGACGTTATCACGTCAAAAGTGTAACGCGTAACGCATAACGCATAACGCGTAACGTTCCGCCTGACCCTGTGCGTGCTTTTTGCTAATTTCTCGCTCAATTTAAATCAGATCGGTTTGAAACCAGTCTTAAACGAAAGAGGAGAACATTTTACATAGATTTCGTATAACAGAATTTGCCTAAACAGTTTTTTTATACAAATTTATATAGAAAAATAGCTGTATAAATGCAATGTTGTCTAATGCATGACGCGACGCGGTCGGTCGTCTTTGTTTGCCGTACATGGAAATTAGAAAATAACGTATGTCTTGTCTTAACATGAAAACGGCTGCATTTCTAATGTTTAATTCAATTTTTTGACATTAGTATTTTGTGAAATGCAACGCCTTCTAAGTTAACTATTGGAATAACTAATTATTATTAGAACATAATACTTTGACAGTTGCAAACGTCACTTTTGACATTTCTTATCATTCCGACACCAAGGATAAGCGGATTGAAACCAAATTTTGGGAGGATGTTTGATATGCAAATATGAAGTGGCCTATTGTTTTTGGGGAACATCGGCGCATGCGTAAAAGAATATATCTCTTATAATGATGTTTTATATAATAATAATATAGTTTTTAAAACGGTTTTTACTCTATCTATTTTTACTAGAAATTTTTGTAAATTTTTTGGGGAAAATCGGCGCATGCGCAAAAGAGATACATGCCATAGTTGTTTTTTATATAATAATAGTGTACTTTTTATAGTGTTTTATTATTCTACTTAATAAAATTTACCTAAATTTGAAGCGAAAGATGCAATATCAAAGATTCGAATTATTATAATTATTATATAAATTTAGGTTATGTATTACGGAATACGTTATCACGTAAAACTATCGTCCGTAAACCGACTTTACAGACAACCAATTTTTTAACTTCCCGCTTTAAAAAAAAAAAAAAATTTTTTTTTTTTTCAAAAATCGGCAAGTTATTGGTTTCACCCCGATTTTCGAAAATCGAGTTTTCGCCAGATCTCGACGTTTTGAGGTCCTAGGAAGCTATTGAAACTATTTTGGCGATGATGTCCGTAGGGCTGTATGTGTGTGTGTGTGTGTGTGTGTGTGTGTGTGTGTGTGTGTGTGTGTGTGTATGTATGTAAACCTTTTATATCTTTTGAACGGAGTGTCCGACTGAAACGCGGTTTGCGGCATCTGACGTGATCTTGGTGAACTTAGACTTCCTGAAAATTTGAAACGATTCGGCCCAAAAAATTTTGAGAAATCTTAAAAAAACAAGTTTCAAAAATTTTTAAAAATTTGTTTTTGTAAAAAATTTTCTAAACTACTAAACCGATTAATTCCAAAAACTAATCAGCTCTTCTCCTTAACAAACTGCCTCGATTTCCGCAAACTGCATCAAAATCGGTTCATTTGTTCACGAGAAACCGTGAACGAAAAAATCGTAAAAAAGTGTTTTTTTAAAATGACTCTTAACATTGTTATCAGATTGATTTTTTTGTAATAAATTACTTTCTTAAGCTAAAAAAACTGCGTCGATCGCCGCAAACCATATCAAAATTGGTTCATTTGTTCATGAGATAACGTGAACGAAAAATTAGGAAAAAAGTAATTTTTTAAAATTACTCGTAAAATTCTTATCAAATCGATTTTTTTGTAATAATTTACTTTCTTAGGTTAAAAAAACTGCGTCGATTGCAGCAAACCGCATCAAAATCGGTTCATTTGTTCACGAGAAACCGTGAACGAAAAAATCGCAAAAAAGTGTTTTTTTTAAAATGACTCTTAAAATTGTTATCAGATTGATTTTTTTGTAATAAATTACTTTCTTAAGCTAAAAAAACTGCGTCGATCGCCGCAAACCATATCAAAATTGGTTCATTTGTTCATCAGATAACGTGAACGAAAAATTAGGAAAAAAGTAATTTTTTAAAATTACTCGTAAAATTCTTATCAAATCGATTTTTTTGTAATAATTTACTTTCTTAGGTTAAAAAAACTGCGTCGATTGCAGCAAACCGCATCAAAATCGGCTCATTTGTTCACGAGAAACCGTGAACGAAAAAATCGTAAAAAAGTGTTTTTTTAAAATGACTCTTAAAATTGTTATCAGATTGATTTTTTTGTAATAAATTACTTTCTTAAGCTAAAAAAACTGCGTCGATCGCCGCAAACCATATCAAAATTGGTTCATTTGTTCATCAGATAACGTGAACGAAAAATTAGGAAAAAAGTAATTTTTTAAAATTACTCGTAAAATTCTTATCAAATCGATTTTTTTGTAATAATTTACTTTCTTAGGTTAAAAAAACTGCGTCGATTGCAGCAAACCGCATCAAAATCGGCTCATTTGTTCACGAGATATCGTGAACGAAAAGTTTGTAAAAAAGTGTTTTTTTTTTAAATTGCTCGTAAAATTCCTATGAGATCGATTTTTCTGTATTAAATTACTTTTTAAGGTTAAAAAATTGCGTCGACTGCCGCAAATCGCATCAAAATCGGTTCATTTGTTCATGAGATAACGTGAACGAAAATTTCGTAACAAAGTGTTTTTTTTTGAGCTCGAAGAGCTAAAAAATAAACTTCTTGCTATATTTGATATATTTTTGAGCGTTTTGAGCTCGAAAATAGCGGGAAGTTACAGGGATGGCCTGCAGGGTCAAACTACTTTTCAAATTTTTTTAATAAGTAGTCGTTTTTTCAACATATTCAAGGTGTCAGACATTTTAAATGGCTCATGTTATTTGTCAGAGAACATTATTTTAGCGTTTTGGTTGAAGTTTTTAAGCTATCCACGCCGCCATCTTGGAAAAAGGGGTGCAAGTGGTTTCCATGGTTTATCTCACGAACTATAGGTCTCACAAAAAATATTTTTAAACATTTTTTGTAGAAAATATAATTTCCTACAACTTTGGTTCAGTAACTTTTTGTCGTAGAACCAAAACTAACAAAGTTATAAGCGAAGTTTTACAGCGCTGCGAAAGGAATAGTATTCTCCAGTATTCAGAACTATACATAATATCTATTGATGATTCACCATAATTTTCAATCATTTTTTTTTTCATTATAATATTTTTATTTATTAATTATGCAACATTATTATTTATTTATTATTAACACTCTACCACAAAACTTTGAAATTATTGATTTTTAAAATAATTTTATATTTAAATCAGAGTGTAAAATGTAGATTACCGTAACGACGTTATCATAAGAGAAATTTCTTGGTAATGAGAAGAACAAAGCTGATTTCATTGTACTTCTCAAAACTTCATTCTCGGAGGTGGGTTTCAGTGTGGACCAAGCAGAATCAAATGCAGACACACTCATCGTTCGCTCTGCTCTTGATGCATCTCAATCGTTTGACTGTCACTGTTGTAGCTGAAGATATCGACATCCCAACCAGCAAAGTTATTTTATAATTTGATGGTTCTGCGACTGTTTTGTTTTATTGGTATTTTATTATTACTTCCAAATTGCTAATTGATTATATTAGACGTGCAATGAACACTATTCTGTTGTAGGCGGCTAAAGTGTTTTATAAGTTTGTCATCAAAACGTTTATATAATACAGTTATAAAATATGATATAAAACAGTCACAAAATTATCGTAGAAATGCTTTTATGAACACCTTATATAACAAATCAAACTATAAAATTAAATTATTTTATAGGGGCTTTTTAGTACATTTCGGCAACATTTTATTTCCCTTATAAATATATTTTAAAATAATTTTAAAGTTCCTTCCTGTGGCTTCAAAAAAATAGTTTTATTGAAGTGCCTTCGAAAACAATTTTTTTTTTAAATGTAAATTGTGATTTTAGAGATCACTTTAAAACTATTTTATAGTACGATATTTTCACTACAATATGAAAACAATAACAAATTTCTTATAAAATTAAATTGTTCACGTGAATATACATTTGCTGTCGCTAACTACATAATAAGTATATTTGGAAAAAGCCAGCTAGAGATTAGGTGATATAGTTTTTGTCAGTTTTGGCCATATACTTTTTGGCTAACGTAAGAAATAATAAACAAATAAAATGTCTAATATAGGGCAGTGGAAGAAAATTAAGAAAAGTTGTGCTTTTCGAAGAAGGTTAAAAATATGATAGGTAATAATAAGAACATTAATGTTGGCAATGATAAAACAGTGGAATCCACTAACATTATCAAGTGCTTCAAATCCAACATCAGTATGCGAAAGTACCTACTTTTACATTTGCTAATGCAAGCACCATTAGTGTATTAGAAACGGAAAAACAACAGTAAAACAGTGTCACTCGTTTTATATTTGCCGGTATTATTACATTTAGGTACCACTAAATAGAAACAGATTTATCATAAAATAGATAAAATATAGCAAGAGTAAGTCACTTATTTTATAAGAGTCGCCGAAAAGTTGTCTATTAGCGAAAATGTTGCCAACTAGCAATATAGATACTCTCGATCATGTAAACAACAATCAGATGTTTCCAGGGAGCGTAAGAGGAGTCTGGTCAGAGAAATTGACAGGGCCGTATTTTAAAGTACTTTGTATAATGTTTTTCTTGTTTGATGCAGTATTGTATAGTAAAAAATATTATGTATAAATCTGTTGTTAGGGCAGGTTTGGGATCGGTAGGTACTTAGCGAATCTCGTTATTGTTATTGGCCACAGGATGTTTATAGACATCATCTACTTTGCTATTCTTGGTTAAATGAAAAATAATTATTTATTCTAGGCTATAATTAATATTAAGCACCTATAGCTGCTAACATATTTGCATTAATGAAATAGAAACAACGCAATAATAAAATTTTTAAAATCACCAGTTGAGGTAGATAAAATAATTAAATCAAACAATAATACCTATCTATTCTAATCTATACCTAATACCTATTCACTTTTTTATTACTTTCATAGACTTTTGGGCAAGAAATATACAGTATTTTTGTCTTTTTCATAATTTCTTTTAACCAGAATGGTTGTCGCGACGCGCGACGTAAGGAAAGGTAATACCTACTTAAAAATTTATATTAGAGCCAATAATATTTAAATAACCTTTAAAAACTATAGGTACCTATCTTGTAAAAAATATATAGTTAGGTGTTAAGTATATGGGAAAGTAAGTAGTTTATATATCTTCAATAAAGATGAATTTTTTTGTTTATTTTTGTTACTTTCCCGGCCCCCACTAATGGAAGGGAAGGAATTGTGTTCGTGCGCGGAAAAAACAATTAGATAACGACGGATATATCCGATTTAACGTCCTCTAAGACGATTAAGATCATTTCCAGATAAATGTCTGTGTGTCTGTCTGTGTGTTTTCTTTCTGACACAATAACTACCGAGCCGTTGATCCGATTGAATTGAAATTTGGTACATGGGCATAGTTACAGCCTGCCATGATCTTAATAGTTTTAGGCTGTCATCTGTCAAATGGAAGTGTTTCTTCATCTGTCATTTGTCGCTCCCAATTGGCGGCCAAGCTGCCACATCGCCTCACGTAAGCAAAGTAGTTAGCCATGGCAAAGTGTATTCATGACATTTGATATTAATTTTTTATTCATATGTTACTTGCCACGAAAATATTGTGGTAACTCAACAGATTTTTTTATATCTTTAAAATAGGCACACTTCCCTAAGAAAAAATACTGCTTTAAAAGCAGTCCGGCCCTGTGTCGCAATATCATCTGGTAAAGCAAAATATTTTTTAAATGTTTTATAAAGATTGCGTAAAAGCTTAATAACATTGAAATGCTTGCTGTTGGTACAAAATTATTTTATAGAAAAACGCCATTTTAAAATGGCAACATTCAGGACCATCAAAATGGGTTGAGTTGAAAATACTAAATATTGCATGTATATTAATACTTACAGCCGGTAAATACGTAAAAAGTACAAAATAATTATGCCAAGAACAGACTGGAGCAAATTTCTCTGCAGAAAATGATGAAATTGGCAAAGCTAATTTATTTATGATTTAAAAGTTTTTTCTAAAACGTTAATAAATACGGGGCGCGTTTAAATTTTGTTAGAAATATGCTATATATTTCACGATAAATTTTTCTTTGCAGTAAAAATTTTGGTTTCAGCATCTCAAACAATACCTCGTAACAATATAAAGTATAGAAGGTAGAAGTAAAATTACTAAAATGGCTTCGTGTTTCCTTCTTGTAAATACTTGGCGACATTTATTATATTTTCCCTGTGTCTAATACAAAATTGCTTCTTGCAACTTTTAGAATAGATTTAAAAAACATTTTTATTCTATTGTAGTGATTTCATGTTGCGTTTTTACTTTATAACGTTAACCTGAAACAACTAAAAATCTTTTATAAAACTGTTGTTTAGTTACTTTATAAAGCTTTAATAAAACTGATTTATAATGTTGCTGTTAAATTCTTTTAAGACCTGCCGAAATGTTTATAAAATTGTTTTGTAATTTTTACAAAAGGCTTTACAAAATATTAACGGAGACTCAAGTATTTTATAAAATGGTGCCAATTTTACATTTATAGTTATCGTATAAACGCATTGAAAACGTTATTGAGAGTAATGTTGTTTTATAATTTTTTTGACGAAAACGTTTTCGCAACTATTATAAAATATAAAATTGTTAGTTGGGATACTTATCTTACTCACAGCATTTGGAAGAAAGCAATTAAATATATATTTTTTATAAACCATCAAAAGGACGTACAGCAGAACAATTATACTGTCCGTCAAATTTTATGTACGGAGACGTCATTGCGGATAATTTGCTGTTTCTCCATGCTTTTTAGGCGCGAATAGCGTAAGCTAAAGCGCCTATATGTACTCGCTTTGTCTGTGAATCTGTATGTCACGCTTTTTGCGTGGATTGTGTACAGCTCAAACGCCTTAACCGATTTTAAAAAACTTTTTTTTGTTCGATTCGTCTCCGGGTAGCTTAGATCCTAACGTCGCCCGAATTTTGAATTTTTGCTCCAGAGGGGAGCAATTTAGAAAAAACGAAGTTTTTCGCTTATAACTCGCTCAATTTAAATCAGATCGGTTCGAAACCTGTCTTAAACGAAAGAAGAGAAAATTTTACATAAATTTCGTAATCAGGATTTGCCCAATCAGTTTTTTTATACACATTTATATAGAAATAAATTCAATCTGATATAACCGATAGCAAACATCTTTCGGTTATCTCTCTCTGTTGCACGGTTTAACATAGCAATTTAAAAATTAAGTATGTTCTGTCTTAAAATAAAATTGGTGGATAATTTTATTTATTACAATAATAAAACTGAAACATAGCATTTGTTCAAAAACGGATGCCATTTGAAATATTTGTGAAATGCAACGCCTTCTGAGTTAACAATTTGAATAACTAATTATAATACTTTGACAGATGCAAACATCACTTTTGACATTTCTTACCATTCCGACACCACGGATGAGCGGATTGAAACCAAATTTTGGGAGGATGTTTGATATGCAAATATGAAGTGGCCTATTGTTTTTGGGGAACATCGGCGCATGCGTAAAAGAATATATCTCTTTTAATGTTGTTTTATACAGGTGAGTTTTAAGTTGATGCTTTTTTTTACAGCGTGTAAAAATCAAATAGACGAGCAAATATTTCAAATAGTTTTTTTATCAAAACTCAAAAATAAGAGAGAAACAGCCTTTCGAAGTTTAAATAAATTTTATTAAATTTTCTTTAATTTTGAGGTCGGTCCTGGGGTTATATTATGTCACTATGGAAATAAGTTGTTATTATCAAATATGTGTATTGTTCTGTTTTTGACAGAATTGTGTGTGCCTCAATTATTTTTGATAATAATAACATATTTCCATAGTGACATAATATAACCCCAGGACCGACCTCAAATTTAAAGAAAATTTAATAAAATTTATTTAAACTTCGAAAGGCTGTTTCTCTCTTATTTTTGAGTTTTGATAAAAAAACTATTTGAAATATTTGCTCGTCTATTTGATTTTTACACGCTGTAAAAAAAGCATTAACTTAAAACTCACCCTGTATAATAATAATATAGATTTTAAAACGGTTTATTATTCTATTTTTACAAGAAATTTTTGTAAATTATTTGGGGAAAATCGGCGCATGCGCAAAAGAGATATATGCCGTCGTTGTTTTTTTTTTTTAATATAATAGTGGTGTACTTTTAAGAATGGTTTTTTATTCTACTTTACAAGAAAGTTTTGTAAAATGTTTTTTTTTGAGGGAAAGTCGGCGCATGCGCAGAGGAGGTATAAGTTATAAAGTTGTTTGTATATAGGTAACAATGGTATACTTTTCATAACAGTTTATTATTCGGTCTATTTTTACAAGAGTTTTGTATAATTTTTGGGAAAAATCGGCGCATGCGCAAAAGAGATACATGCCATAGTTGTTTTTTATATAATAACGGTGTACTTTTTATAATGTTTTATTATTCTATTTTAAAGAAAGTTTTGTAAAAAAATCTTTGAGCTAAAGTCGGCGCATATATGCTATAAAGTTGTTTTTATATAATATTTGGGTACTTTTCATAACGGTTTATTTTTATATCTGTTTTTATAAGAAAGTTATGAAATTTTTTTTCTAAACCATAATTTCAGAAATATTTTGAAAAAAAAATCTGTTGTTCTTTTGTTCTGAAGACGTTAGTTAGGTAGTTCTTTGTTTAATTTTTGCATGACATAATAACATATTACATAGAGAACCATGAAATTATTAAAATTATTTTTTCCTTTCTGTGTTTCATTATTTTTAACTGTTATTTTTTTCTCCGATTAAGTAAATTAAGTTATATTATTAAACTCCAAGTGTCGTTAAATATATACACCGATTTTCAAACAAAACACCGGGGTATATTTCGCGCCTTGTAATTCTTGAATTACTTGGGCATAATATACTCCCACTGGTTCAGGATGTGACACAACTTCAGCAGCTTACAATATGGGTAAACTTAAATTTCTGAAGAACCTGGAGAAACATCCAGAGTTAGCAAATGGAACAGCGTTGTTCCTGATCAAGAGACTTGACCCTGCTTTGCTCGCTGTCATTGGGGAACGTTTTTCATCTCTTTATATGGTGGTAATAAAGATGATAACTCTCTGGACAGCCTTAGATATAAACGATTCGCCAAGTCAGTGACAAAGAACACATTTAATTTATCTTCACTTCCTCCAACACAAGATGCAGCGTGCTTCCACAGCTTCCGAGTCTACCATCAGGTCCAGTCGTGGCTCGGTAATTACAACGACCCTGAAGACTGGGGCTGGAAAAAGTATGGGCAGATATTTAGGCCAGTACAAAGCTAACCCCTTCTTGATATCTAAAAAGTAAAATTGTGTCCTCTTACAAATGTAATTTCAAATGTAACTTTTCAATGGACTATAAAAAGTATATTTATTTGTGATTTTTGAAATAAGGGGGGTAATAACATGATATAAGTTAACATTTAATTAAAATATCAGAGGCTGAATGTTTAATATGTGATTGATTTAAAAATAAAGACTGATTATGATAATATTTACTTTATAATTCCCACGAAAACATACACTTCACCCTTCAATAATAATATTTAAGGCATAAAATCGAAACTGCACTTGGTTGGATTCCACTGCATTTTCACCGCTGCGGAGAAAAAATTTGCAATAGCACTTAATTTCAACACTTGCTTGTTCTCACTCATTGTCTCGAAATCGAAAAAACAGGAAATTTTAATTCTAAGGGCAAAAATAAAAACTTATATAAATGGCACGTCACGACCTCACTATTTTCTATCTACATTTTACTATATAATAAATATAGTTTAAAAAAAAACTAAAAAACACGCTTTATATCGAACTAAAAAGTAAAAAATATTTTTTTTAAAATAAGCGTGGGGCGCTTTGTTTCACATTTTCGTCCATCGAGCGCCCCACGTTTTTTAAGCTTATTTTAAAAAAAATATTTTTTACTTTTAGTTCGATATAAAGCGTGTTTTTTAGTTTTTTTTAAACTAATATATTTATTTTTCACTTTTTAGTTTGATATAAAGCGTGTTTTTTAGTTTTTTTAAACTATATTTATTTTCCACTTTTTAGTTCGATTTATTGTCAAAAATTTGCCAAAAAAAACAATTTTTTTTCGGCGTGGACGGGATTAGAACCCACGACCCGTGATGCCGTGAATTGACGTCAGCGAAGACCCGTGCCTTAGACCGCACGGCTAGCCAGTGTACTTACTGTGCTGGTATATTATACCGCTATATAAACCACTTGTTGTAGTCCAAACGAGTTTACAAACATACATACATACATACAAACTTACAAGTGAAACTAATATAAAGCGTGTAAAAATGATCAATTTGTTAGTAAATTGTATTTGTATACATAAATTATCTATCTATATATTATCCTATCTATATAAAATTCGGGTTAGTTACACCATTTATGACTCAAGAACGGCTTGACAGATTTAAAAAAACATGTTTTTGTTCGATTCGTCTCCAGGTAGATTAAACCCTACGGTCGTTCGATTTTTGAATTTTGGCCCCAGAGGGGAGCAATAAAGAAAAAACGCTTATTACTCGCTCAATTTAAATCAGATCGATTCCAAACCTATCTTAAACGAAAGAGGAGAAAATGCATATACATCGACTTACATGCAAAGCATAATATATGTACATTCCAGAACGATTTTGATTGGTTACCCCCATCGCAGCAATTCTGTGATATTTCTGCTTTTTAAACGCTTTATATTAGTTTGGGTTGTAACTATGTATGTAACTAACTATGTATGTATGTCCGTAACGGAATCTTTGAGCATAATTTTCACCAATTTCCCGAAGTCTGATTAATTTGAAACTTTGCATACGTATCAAGGACCGATGACAATGCAATAATTTGATAACAGTTTCCCATTATCCTTATTAGGACCCCCAGGATTAATAAATTCTTTTAAATCTTTGAGCATAATTTTCACCAATTTCCCGAAGTCTGATTAATTTGAAACTTTGCATACGTATCAAGGACCGATGACAATGCAATAATTTGATAACAGTTTCCCATTATCCTTATTAGGACCCCCAGGATTAATAAATTCTTTTATAGATCCTCTGTAGTAAACGCTTTATTTTCACCAATTTCCCGAAGTCTGATTAATTTGAAACTTTGCATACGTATCAAGGACCGATGACAATGCAATAATTTGATAACAGTTTCCCATTATCCTTATTAGGACCCCCAGGATTAATAAATTCTTTTATAGATCTGATTAATTTGAAACTTTGCATACGTATCAAGGACCGATGACAATGCAATAATTTGATAACAGTTTCCCATTATCCTTATTAGGACCCCCAGGATTAATAAATTCTTTTATAGATCCTCAAACTAAAAAGTGAAAAATAAAATATAGTTTAAAAAAAACTAAAAAACACGCTTTATATCGGACTAAAAAGTAAAAAATAATTGTTTTAAAATAAGCTTAAAAAGCGTTGGGCGCTCGATGTACGAAAATGTGGAACAAAGCGCCCCACGCTTTTTAAGCTTATTTTAAAACAATTATTTTTTACTTTTTAGTCCGATATAAAGCGTGTTTTTTAGTTTTTTTTAAACTATATTTTATTATAATCCGTTTGTTTTTCGTTGCATGTGAATGCAGCCTGGCAGGTATCAGCTGGTTTCTTATGATTTGACAGAATGTGTTTTCTGTAAATTTCATAGGATAATGATCATATAGTTTTCTCATTTATATTCAAAAAAAGGATATGTAGTATCTCTTTTTATTAATATGAAGTTTTAATTTGACCCCACTGACAAGTGACAAGTGCTTAGTGCGTGTATTTTTGTAACAAATGTTTAAAGTTTGAAAGATTTATATAATTTTTAAGGAAAACGTTATTACTGACGCTGTAATTTTTAAAATGTCAAAAAATAATAGTGATGAGAACGAGTTAAGTTTTGAAGCAGAACAAGGAAGTAACTTAGCCTTACAAGTAGCGTTACAAACGATGAAAGAACGATGTCAGCAATTAGAAAAACGTCTCACATCAGTGGAAGAAGAAAATTTAAATCTTCGAAAAAAATGTGCTTTAAACGAAAAATCTCTTCTGCAACTTGACGGTGAAAAATCAGAAATAGATCAATTAAGAGATAAAATCGCACAATTAGGTAAACAAAAATCTCAACTAATGCACAACGTCTTTATGGTAGCGAATGAAAACAGGCAATTATGGCAAAGATTAATGAAATTAACTCACACTAATCAAAAATTAGGAAATCATTTGTCAAAAATAAATGACACTTTGAAACAACATTCTCCTTCAAAATTAGCTGATTCTGCGATTCATCCAAATTTAATAAGAACGCAAACTTTTACACAAACTTCACCTTACATGAAAATAAAGCCAAAAAGTGATATAGTAGTAGACGAAAACAACGTCAGCCTAGAAGAAATATCTTTAAAAGTCCTCGGCAATCTAATGAAAGAGAAATCGGACTTGGAACAGCAATATGCTCAGATGCTGGAACTCCACTGTGATGATGAATTTGATTCAAGTACAGTTGGGTTTGCATACTTCAATGAGGATATTGACGTCGAAGAAGATTCTTTAAAAGATTTGGCATTTTACATTGAAAAAATGGATGAATTTAAAGAATCTCTAAAACTGCAACAATCGCGACTTAAATCTGCATTGTACAGTTTAAAAAAAATAGGTATTGGTATGTATCCTTATAATTGTAGGTATATATATTAGTATTAAGTTGTAATGTCAAGATACAAGGCAAACCAACAAATATGTATTTTGCTAACCTACTTTATTTGTCAATGTTTTGGGTACGTACGAAAAATCGACGACCGGTCTGAGAGACTTTGTATTTTTAAATCGCATTTTTCCGCGGCTTAGATTTGCTATATTGAATTTGATACTAATGACGGTTTTAGGTTTTTATAGGAAAGAAATGATGAAGCGTCCTAAAATTAAAAACAAGCTTGGTGTGAAAAGTATGAATAGCAAACCGTATGATACACCCGGTCTTATAGACCTTGTATCGTATTACGTATTGATTCTAGGAATCGACCAATACCGATATCAATATCGGCCCTGTGGCTGAATATTGGTATCGGCCGATATATGTATTGCAATATTGACCTAATAATAATGCAGTACAGACAAGATAATCCGGATTAATTAACACGCAGGTGATACCGATAACTGCTAAAACTTAAATATGCTTCTACAGGTAAACGTAGTTTACGCGGTGTTCCGTTCCGAGAGACACCGGCGTAAAAAAAACCGACGTAAAATGAACACAAATATAATGGACGATAGGTTAGGTTCCGTTTCAAAATTCTAAGAACAAAAGATCGGGTTTGGTCATCTTCGATGCGTTTAATTACGTCCATTTTTATCTCCAGGCATATTGTTTTTCGTGCTTTTTTCACACAATGTTTGGGTTTTGAATCACTATTGTCGCCCATAACGAAACTGCAAATTGAATATTCTTTTAATTTTAATACTAATAAATTAAAAAATATAATCATCCCTTTTTATTTTTCTTAAAAACAAAACGAAAACTAACTCTGAAACAATAAGCTGCTCGCGTACACGGTAATAGAATAATACAACGTATAAAACTGTGTCTGATATTAGAATCGCGGCGCCTACTGTCGTCTGGTGTCGGCCAAACCGGAGAAGCCACAGCCGAACGAACCAGGGAATCCTACGCCAGGCATCAACAGGCGTAATTGTGAATTGGCATAAATCGAACCGGCGTAAAACGACGTTTACCTGTATATAAAATATTCAAACATAAACAAGATAATAAATAATTGTACTTAGCATTCATATACATATAGTCCAATATAATATCGTATTGCTGCATTAAGTCTAAAATTTTAATGTGATTTGCAACTCTATTTTCTAATTGCTCTCAAGAATTTCGTTTTTACTTGCATTGATAGCGTGGTCATTTGTGCGGCGCCATAGTGCATTCGATCATTCTATCCACCGCTTAAAAACAATAGTCCAGATTACGGAAACAGCACGAATCCGGATTTCAAAGTACCTATATTAATATTGTCAAGCGACTCCGAATCTTACCAAAGAATCCGAACTATCAAATTTCGGCTTACCGAGTCCTTACTGTACTATTTTCTATTTTAATGCTTAATAAAAGCAAATAAAACAACATAAGTCATTTGAGGTTATTTAAAACAAAAATAAAAAATTAAGGTACTGAAGTAACTACATATATTTTTATTTTTTAATACATAAAGTCATCATTATTTTATACGGGTTGATTTTTTTAACCTGAATAGATAGATATATAGATCTCTTTATTTCTGTAGGTACATGCGTCAAATATAAAAAGCACATAACTAGTTATACTTTAAAATACTAAAAACATACCTAATTAAAAAAAAAAATATATTACAGTATTCATTTAATTAAATGACAGTTTTTAGTTTCACTACCTTTATGCTTAACACATTAGATAGTCAATTATTACACATTTTTACTATTATATTATTATAGGAGCAGTTTAATGTAATTGTTAGTTTTATAATTTATATTCTCTTTCTTCTAGTATTATGGTAATGAATTTAATTTTTTTTACTGAAATAACTTTCATTCTTCTTATACAATAATATACAGTTTAAAATGAAAATCAGTGGCGGATCCAGTATTACGGCAAGGGGGGGTCTTGAAAAATTTTTACTCCTTTTGCGAAAAATGTTTTTCCAGCTGATATGCAGTTTTTGAGATCATTTTGTATATACAGTGTGGTCACTTAAGTGTGCAACATATGGGAAAATTTTTAATTAAATGCACAACCAAAATACTGCAAATATTGCCAAAAGTTGGTGCATGTCCGATAATCATTTTAGGTGCTCTCAGAATTGTTGAAACTCAAACAGCATACAGGGTGTTTAATATCGTTGCAACAAACATAAAGTTTAGTGTGTTTAAGGTAAGTATAAAAAAAAAATTTCAAAAAAATTATAATTTTGATTTAAAAAAAAAAAAATTTTCTTAGAAGGCCATGTTTTGGTATTTGGGCATAACTTTTAATTCTTAACAACTTTTTCTTGTAACATTTTGCTGAATTTTTTGAAATAAGGGCACTTTACTCTTGTACAATTTTTATATTTTTTGACCCACCAGCTGTATGCTCTTTGAGTTTCAACAATTCTAAGAGCACCTAAAATGATTATCGGACATGCACCAACTTTTGGCAATATTTGTATTTTGGTTGTGCATTTAATTAAAAATTTTCCCATATGTTGCACACTTAAGTGACCACACTGTATATAAATTATTCCATAGTTGTATTATGTACATGCGAAGTTCAAGTCAATTCTACCAACACACTCGTTTATATGAAATACAATAAAATTAATTCTATCTTTACAATAAGAGCAACATGTTCAATAAAATTAAAAAAAAATTGAAGTGGTGAAGGGGGGGGTTTGAACCCGACCCCCCCCCCCCCCCCGTGGACCTGCCACTGATGAAAATATTATGTGCAGTTAAAACATTTAAATTTTTAAGTAAAAATCGATATGTGTCGTAGGTGATCCCCTGCAATGACATGAATGATTTTTTTTTGTCTAATAAGAACGTCATTTAGTTCACACCTCTAGGTGTGGCGGGAGGTAACCCATATTGTTGTATTGCAGATTCGGATTTAATGTCTAATAAAAATAGTGTGTATAAAAACTCAAAAAAAAAAAACATTCCTTTTATAGCAAGGTGGACTAAAAAGTAATAAATAATTTTTAAATATAAAGAGTTTGTTCAAAATTGATAGGAAGTCCTCCTATATCGAACTTAGCTGTTGAAAAAATATTTATATATAAAAATTATTTTTACTTTTTAGTCCACATTGCTGTAAAAGTGTTTTTTTTTTTAGTTTTTTTGAACTCATTATAACTCTAAAAACTAACACTCAAATGACTATGAAGTAGACAACGCAAGATACGCCGCAGTATGGTTTGATAGCCTGCCTGCAGTAATTTTTCAGGTTAATTAATTAATTTATATAAATTATTGTATTGTCATGAGTTCTTATAATGCATGTGCAAAATTTCAAATTATTCCGACGTCTGGAAGTGTATAAAAATTAAATTGAAATATTCTATTAAATAGATACATAATTATATATAGGTATGTACATAAAGGTGATGTTATTAAAAGATTGTTAAAAATACTTAGGATTTGTTGGAAACATTTTTTTTTATTCACGATAGATAGCGCAGCTGATACGTACGTCAACAAGTTAGATTGCCCATGACAGATTTTTGAATTTTTTATGCCAATCGTTAGTGCTGCTAAATCCCAAAATTGTTTCGTTAGTACTCAAAAAATGTCAAAGCTGTGGACATTTTTATGTGGGCAATCTAACTTGACGTCAAGATGGATTGCCCACATAAAAATATCCACAACTTTGACATTTTTGAGCACTAACGAAACAATTTTGGAACTAAGTAGCACTAACGATTGGCATAAAAAATATTCAAAAATCCATTTTATGTGGGCAATCTAACTTGACGTCTACAACTTTGACATTTTTGCGAGCACTAACGACGAAATTTTGGGGTTTTACAGCACTAACGAATGACATAAATAAAAGTCCAAAATAAGTGTCGGTACCCGTGGACAATCTAACTTGACATCGAGTTAGATTGCCCACATAAAAATGTCCTCTGCTTTGAAATTTTTTGAGCACTAACGAAACAATTTGGGACTTAGCAGCACTAACGATTAGCATAAAAAAAATCAAAAATCTGTCATGGGCAATCTAACTTGACGTACGTGCAGCTGATTGGCCGCACAAGTCGCGCACGCAATTGTTGTGATTCCGGGTACTAGATTGACTATCAATATTTATCTAAAGCTGTTTAATTCACGATTATTGCAATAATTGTACGATTAATCGTAATCTACGATTATTGTCAACGGTGCAACAGGCATGTGTTTTGTGCGACTACAGCTGCTAAAGTTATCATCAGCGAAATATTTATCATATAATTTACTATCTGTGAATTCGAAAAGATTATTTTCTACAGTTGATAAAAGATCAACTGTAGAAAATAGTCTTTTCGAATTCACAGATGAGGAATTATAATATGATAAATATTTCGCTGATGATACCTTTAGCAGCTGTAGTCGATGAACAGATTAAGCCCGCAGAAGTTTCAAATTTTATGCATTCTGAATAAAAATTTGCCAAAATATGTAGACATGGAATATTAGGCTTTAATCATATGTACTTAGTGTTTGTTTGCTTTTTTTCTGTTTTTCGTAGAATTGATTTGAGTTTTATGTTTTGAATTTTTATGAATTAATTTTTATATATTCATTTTATTAAATGAATAACTGATAAAATTTATTTATTGAAGAATACAATCAGACCAAATGTTGATTCTGAACAACTTTTCTCAATAACTTTTTGTCATATTTGCAACATAAAAGACACTTTATTCTAAAGAAAAATCATATATCTATTAATTAACTATAATATGAATCATTGCCTATCTACTCAATGTGCGGTGAGTGAACGCAACAAAGCGTATCGAAAATATATCTGCGTCTCTACGATGTAATTCCCTGATTTTTCCGATGTTAGGATTGGTTGATGTACTTACATTCAATCTGAGTAAAGTATATCTGTTTCAAGTACTTTGTCTTTTTCTATGACGTTAACATGGGCATACCCAGCTTTTGGCCCAGGAGGGGGCAAATTAGAAATTTCTTAAGCCGGGTCCCCCGTGCTTGTTTTGCCTTCCTGGATACGCCAGTGCTTACGGTGTAAAAAAAGACAGAACTATATGTTTGCACCCTAATAGTTCGATTACGATTTTATAGAATAAAAGTATATGAGAAAAATAAGTTTTTTGAAAATTTTCAAGACCTATTTGATTTCTCAAAACCTATCCGGAGACACACTTTATAATATATATATGTATATGTATATTCTTAAGGACAGAGAAGCTAATAAAAAGTATTTTGTTTTTAGGCGGTGTTATTTGTAAAACTTGTCAAGAAAAATCTACAGGAAATGCTGTATCAAAAGTAAACCATACCTCGCTAGAAACTGAAAATCAACATATTTTTGAAAATAAATTAAACGTTATTACTAGTATGATTGACAAAAAATCAGAAACCAAAATGAACGTAGCTGTTAAAATATGCCCGATGTGTAATAAAAAGTTCACACAAACATTTTCGTTCAAAGATTTCACAAAACACGTCGAAGATCATTTTACTGGCGAAGATGATTCAATTACGGACCACTATGAAATTGTTACTACTTTAGGATCATAACTTGAAAAAATAACTATGGATGCATACCTACTGATATGCTTATAATTTGTGGGAATAAGTTTTTTTTTTATTTTTGAGACATTAAGAAGACCAGATGTTCAGACAGTTTTAATTATTAATATCTAAACTAGAAAACAGTAGCTTGTACATCTTGTCTTCAGAACACTTATTTTTTATAAGTAACTTGCGATTGATGTCAATAAATGTTCGAGTCAAGTCAGAAATAAACAATTCCAAATGTAAAATTTCAATAAATTTAATTGATGAAAATACTGATTATATTTTAGTGTCACATCATGATAATAAGGATAACCTTAAAAATGCCCGAGTAGTAGTTTATGTGTCTCGTACGTAAATAGAGTTATGTTCCGAACTGTGACATCATGTTACACAAACGATAGTGAGTTTAACAGTCACGTGTCATAATAACGTTACGTACAAGATACATACTGCAGTTTTTTTGCACCTACCTCCTATAAAATAGCGGATTTTCACATCATAATATGTATATTTGTAATATTTTTGACAGCTTACGTTCGGCCGTATTGGTATCTTTGAGTACTGTTTAGCACCTACTTTGGTCTAAGGCAGGCATACCAAACTCATATGATATTGCGGGCCACATTATCTATTTTGTACTAAGTTGGGGGCCGCATGTTTTTAATGTTAAAAAATATTAATACAGTACGATTGTTAGGATGATTATATTATTAGACTCAATGTTTTTTTTAACGTCTCGGCGGGCCGCAATCTATGTATTGGCGGGCCGCGTGTTTGACATCCCTGGTCTAAGGAATTAAATGACAGCTGACAGAGGTATCACTACTGGATTGATAAAATCGCATTACTTTTGTTTTACTGTACGCATAAGTTCGAAAAAAGGTCATTTTACTACCACTATACAAACATGAAAAGCAGCTATTTTATAGGGGATCTTGCAAAAAAAACAATTTCGGTAGGGAGATTTTCCCTATGTTAATGTGGAATATTCCACATTAACATAGGGAAAATCTCCCTACCGAAATTGTTTTTATTATTATAATCAATTTAATTAAAAAAATTTGTATGCTCTGAAAAAGTTTGCCCCATCCCCCAATCGGTAACTGTTGCAGTTATGACGAGTCATAAAGGGCTAGCTTGTAGTGCTCGGACCGCCCTCTACATTGATATAATTATTTTTGTCGTAGCTATAATACAAGCCAAGAAAATTAGAAAACAAATTTTTGCATATGCTTTTAAGCCCCTCTCTCTCAACGTCTCAAATGCACAAAAGTCTACAATTTTTGCGAAAAAACAATTTCGATATCTTTAAGTGGTACAGGCGGTAGGGAGATTTTCCCTATGTTAATGTGGAATTCCACATTCTGAAAAGTTACTCTCTAACCGACAGTACTACCTTAAATTCAACTAATTCAATTTTTTGTACGTGAACGTCTGATCGACACATCCTGCCAGACAATGTGTCATATTAGTAGATACATTACTAATAAGTAAAAATATAGTAGTAAAGTCATGAATTTAAGGCCTATTTAGATATTTCAAATTTCCTAATTGACATTATATTGATTTTTACGTCTATTCAACGTTAGTTCTCTGTAGCCTTCATGAGTATTAAGTAGGGAGCTTGTGACATCAAAGGTACCATCATAGCGGATTTGAGAAATTCTAGTGAAAATTGACTGTAGAAAAGCATATAAGCAAAATGAGTTCAATATGATGACGTTTTTCTTGCCAACAGTGGATTTCATTTGTAATGACCTCAGTTGATAACGACTTTTTGGTTATAGCGACGTACACTTAAGTCCCTTGAATTTAAAGTATACGTATAGAGGAAAATAATTTAGCTATAGCGACTTCGGATATAACGCCAATTTTATGAACCGTTTGTGACAAGTTCCAAGAAATCCCGCAGATATTGCGATCGAGTCATCCAGGGAGTTACTTAATTCGTCTCAAAGTCAGTAATAATGTTATTGAAAAAAGATGGTGTGATTTAAAAAAGTGGGTTGACCTTGATGTAGCTTCAGCGCCTCCACCGAAAAAAAATAATTAGGATGGCCCAGTATGACGACGTTTTAGAACAATATAACTTTGATTTGAAACATTTTTGGATATGATCAATAGTTTAAGGACTATTGCTCTGTAACACTTTAAATGCCCCACCTTGTATATAGATATATTACAAATTATGTACCATATTTTTAAACTTTTTAAAATAATTTATAATTTTATCAATTGCTGTTTTCCAATTTTTATTTATTACTTTTTTTATTTTTCAATTTTTATTATACAGTGGAAAACCTTGCCAAATGCAGTTTTGGTTTTGCCAGCTACTTTGTATTTGTTCTTATTTATACTTATAAAGCTTCAAATATAAGAAAAAAATGAGTCGTTTATTTCATAAAATTCACTTAAAAAAGTTATCTTATTCAATAGTTCGTAGTCCAAAAACGATCTTCAGGAAATACCTAAAATCTCAAACGGCTAAAAATTTGAGTGATCGTTCTTGAGGTTCCAAGAAACTATTCTGACTATGAAAAAGTGTGCTCCGATTTGCAGTTAGGATAGAAACTACCCATTAAAACTTTATTTTCTAATTATCTCACAACCTATGAGATACCTATATGAAAAAATATTTCGACAAAAAATTGTATTTTTTTTTGTATTTGCTACAAAAAAGTGTTGCACCCTCTTACCCCTATCAGCAATAGTTTACCCGTAAACCGTCCCCCTAAATGTGAAAAATTGAAAATCATTTTTTTACGGCCGATTCGGGTTTTTTGACATTTTAAGAAGAAAATACTCTTGGTGTTTTCTTCGAAAAATGCATATTATAGAAATTACAAACAGACGGTACCCCTTTGCACGATACTAGAGTTAGAGTGATAGCGCGATTGTCAGAGCTTGTCCCACTATATCATGCATGTGGCAGCTGTCAAAATTAAAAACAATAATTATTAAAATCAACATCTTTAAAAACATGGCGACGATGAGGTCTCATTTCCCATAGTTACTATATACTATACAGGTGAGTCAGACCATGGTCCGGGGGCCAGCGACCTATTTAGGTCGTCCATTTCCGCGCGGCTGAAAAACTCGCAAAATGCTCAGACAGTAGTACCATATAGCATAGTGGCCGTCAGCTGCGCCAGTATCGGTGGAATAGCCTCCCACGCACGGTTAAAAAGATAATATTTTTTATATCCAAATCTTTGACAAACGTCTGTTAGGTAGGTACATAGGTATCCATGACTACTTATCAAAAAACTGTTCGTTATTAATTTTTCATTAAAATTCGATAATTCAAACTCCATTCTATTAGAAAGTAGATATTATACTAATTAATTTATATATTTTTTAGATTATTTCGAAACGTCATCTAGTGAAATGTTGATTTATAATTTATTATTTTTTGTCAATATAGGTATAGTCTGAAAAAAATTGGTCGATAATTTTATTTATTTGAATAATATTTTTTATCATTACCTATCGATTGAAAACTTGTCAAAAGATAGTTATTAATGATCTTTCATTAAAAAAACGTCAGCTGGCTGTACGATGGTGGATGTTACGTCAGCTGATCATACGAACTTGACGAAATTAATATGAATTCAGTCATTCCCTATCACATGAAACTTTCTCAAAAGGTAGTTTTTATAATATTTAAAATAAATAAAATCGCCAACTGCTTGTATATTGGGGGAAAGATTGTCAGCTGATACAAAAAAGGGTGTGGTAGAAGAGACAGTTGGGAACGTCGATATTTTGGCGGTAAAACTGTAAAACGTCGATAGCAATCGCTATGATACAGTTGAAAATCATTAGGTTGTTCAGGAAGTATTACGTCTCTTGCTGCTAAATTATTATTTTTCCGAATAGTGAGTATATTACGGCACTTGCACAAATTTTCTTCGTTGAATAATTTTAACGTTGAATTTTTCTTTTGGCAAAATACACAAAAATTCTAGCCAATTGGGTGACGGGACAACTTAAAAAAAATTTGACATTTTATTATATTAAAGAATTTCTGATATCGCGTGAGAGGTAACGCGGGTAATGCGTCGTATTCAATATGATATTTGCTAGTCGTTGCCATGGTTAGCTACATAATATTATGTTCCACGTCATGTAAAAATTAATCTAAGCATGCCGAACTAGTTTATTTCTGACAGATTTATAAAACAAAAGAGCGGCTGATTCCTTTATTTTCAAAATATTTCCGAAGCTATAAAGCTACCTATTCCCCCAAAGGTGCCGCAGCTGACGGCCACGATGCTACATAGTACAACTGTCTAAAGCTTTTTACGAGTCTTTGAGGCATGCGGAAATTGGTAAGAAAAACCTGTTACTGGCCCCCGGACTACCACCAGTACCGTTCGTTTTTTTCGAAAACGGTTAGTCGTAGAGAGTTGTGTCAAAAATCTGCATTATAAAAGCCCTAATGAAGAATCGAATGGTGATATTTTTTTTCCCCGGAAAGGTCGGCTTCCCTATTAGTTTGCTCCAGAATGTTCAGAACTCCGGAATATTAAATGGCACGATAAGTCGAAAGTGGTATTGTTGAAAAGTTCTTTAAAATATAAGCAAGTTTTGTAGGACATTTTTTTTTATTACTGCCACCCCTGTTAAATAATATTCGTTTGAAATTATTATTTTAACATGTTATAATAACGAACTTAATTTTAAAAGTTAGCATTTAAAATCTAGTTCCCTAATTAAACAATAATAAATGTCACAATATTTTTTTAATAATTGCAATAGTTTGTTTTTTTGTCGGAAAATACTTAGAGGTATCCATAGCATATCTAGAAGAGCTCATCAGTGTTTAGAAGTAAATGGAAAACAGTTTAAGCATTTATGGCATTGTTTAACTAGGTACCTAACTAGATTTTAAATGCCGACTTTTAAAATTAAGTTCGTCATTATGACGTGTTAAATTAATAATTCAAACGAATATTACTTAACAGGGGTGGCAGTAACAAAAAAAAAATGTCCTACAAAACTTGCTTATTTTTTAAAAATCGTTTCAACAATACCACTGTCGACCTATCGTGCCATTTAATATTCCGGAGTTCTGAACATTCTGGAGCAAACTAATAGGGAAGCCGACCTTTCCGGGGAAAAAAATATCACCATTCGATTCTTCATTAGGGCTTTTATAATACAGATTTTTGACATAACTCTCTACGACTAACCGTTTTCGAAAAAAACGAACGGTACGGGTTGTCTGACTCACCCTGTATAGTATACAGTGCAATTGTGAATTTTCACAGTATGTAACTGGGCTGATTAGCACCAAAATTTGGCTGTAGCCCTCTTAGCCCAGTCAATGCACGGTTTCCCTAGCAATTTTACCAAACAGCACCGATTAGCACCAAAATTTGGCTGTAGCGGCTGTAGGTTCTACTTACCCTCTACTTCAAAGTTGTCAATGTGCCGAGGGTTGCTTTTACCCTGGGGGTGGACGCCACCCTTTCTTGAGGATGAAAAATTTTTTATTAAAAATAAGTATGGGAATGGATAGATTGACTAAATCTAAGCAGCTTTTGTTCTATAAAATTTTTACTTAAAGTCAATACTTTTCGACTTATATTACAACAGGAATCTTCTTTATCAGTGTTGTAATATACCTACGTGTTTTGATAACTGTAAAAATTTGTGATTGGGTATTTTTACCATAACTCGCTTAGTTTTTGAGCTATCAAGTTCAACAAAAAACTATTTTGTAGGTTTTTTCAAGAGCTATAAGCTGATGTAAACTAATTCTTTTTTAAGTTCATATTTTTTAAAAGGTTGAGCTGAAAGAGCTCGAAAACGTTACTATTTGCGACATATATTATGCAAACTCGAAACGGCCATATCTTACTCAATTTTTATCTTACAGAAAAAGAAAACAATTTTTTTAAAAAATAAAGGTTTTTTCAAGCACTTCAAAAAAAATTCTAAGTTTTCCGCGAAAAATGCATTGTTTTTTTTTTTGGATATTTCACTTTGAAACTTTCGATTTTGACGTTTGATGAAGAAGAACCAACCTTTAACAAGCTATTATTCCCTTAGTATTGGGTTTAGTGATATTTTAAACCCAGTTTTTTTTTTGTTTTTTTATAAGCTACATTTTTACAACGAATTATTTTTTTCATAAAATACTTATTTTCAGAGTTATTTATGCAAAACCATCTGAAAACGTGGTTGTTGTTGAAAAATTGACGTTTCCACTCTCGAATAAGTCGAAAAGTATTGTATTTAAGTAAAAACTTTATAGAACAAAAGCTGCTTAGAATTAGTCAGTCTATCCATTCCCATACTTATTTTTAATAAAAAAATTTTCATCCTCGAGAAGGGGTGGCGTCCACCGCCAAAGTAAAAGCAACCCTCGACACATTGACAATTTTGAAGTAGAGGGTAAGCAGAACCTATAGACAAATTTTGGCGCTAATCGGTGCTGTTTGGTAGAATTGCCAGGTTTGGCCGTTTTTTCTGTGTATTGACTGGACTATAATATGATGAATCGTACCACACTGTGATTTTTAAATGATTTAATATATATGAACAAAGATTACTTTATATAACTATATTTTATTTCTAAAATGATTACAAATAATAAATACATTTAAATCAAGATTGTCTCATTCAACCAAGTTGAGTAGGTTTCACATCGACAACATCATTTGTTTCAGCAGGTTCTTGTGTAGACTGCTGAAGTAAGTTTTTACTAAACCACAGAGGTCTCGGTTTTTGCATTTCAACAATGCGTTTTCCTTTCCAAAATTCGGCGGGTTTTAGATTTTTTTCACCATCGTATAACACGACCACGTCTTGATCAATAGAGTTTAAACCTAACTCTTTTTGTATCATTTCTTGCATTTGTATAGTTTCTTCTCGGACACGATTGTAACAATTGGCTGTAATTTTTGAAAAATTAAATATCAGGGTTAAAGAATAACTCTTTTTCTTTGGTATTCAATAACAAACTTGAAAAGTAGTTTTCCTTTTATTACTATTAACCTGGCTACCGAACGAATATTATATAATTATTTGTCCAGTTATGTTTATTTTTTGTTTTCTTTTTTCGAATTAGAAATGAACTGGACGATTAGCTTTTTGATTTAATTTATACGTTTGATATATCTGTTAGTCCGACAGTTTTTTTCGTTGTCTTTGATCAGTATTTATAAAATTATTGTGTGGGTCGTGGGAATAGTTGATATTATAAGGAAAATAATTTTCAAGGCGACTAACTATTTGCAACTAGAAAAATAACTTGACAGCGATTAAATATTTTGGCAATAATTATATTATTCAATAAATAAAATTATCGACCAATTTAATTTAATTGGTCGATAATTTTATTTATTGAAGAGTTCTAATCAGACGTTAATCAAAGATTTGAATAATTATATTAATTGAGTTTCAAACGCAAGGTATTAAACAACTAAATAATGGATGCTACTTTAAGGTAGCGAACATATTAAACAAATCAATCGAAATTATAGGCGAGGTACTATAATTAATAATGACATGGCGACTAATATTATCAGTGGGGTGAAGATTTGGGGGGAGTTCTTTAAAAAACAATTATGGGGTCGTGTCGATGAGAAGGTTTTTTTTTGCGCAGTGAAAAGGAGAGGGCGTTTGAGGGGAGTTCTTTAAAAAACAAATACAGGGTTATGTCGATGCCATGGCGTTTTTATATTACGGTTCTAAATGTTATTTATTTGTTTATTATTTGATTATAACTTTAAAGATATGTCAGTATTTAGTAATGCCCATTTTCTATTTTTTATCCGCCGTCAAGTTTCCGCTTAACAATAAATTAAGTTACAGAAACAAAAACTCGATGCCAGTTTAAATTAAAACAAAGCTTACAACTGATTATTAAGCTGCTACTTTTTACTCTAATTTTATGAGAACAATATTTATCGAGTATTGGGGCTTTAACTTTAGTAAAATTTTATAAGAATTTGAAAAATTTGACTAAGTAGAAAAGCAGATCTAGAAAATGGGTTAAAAAATAAATACATAGAAAAAGTAGTTTTTAAATAAATCGTTGGGCAGAAAAATAGACATTAATATAATTTGATTTGAATTAGGAAAATTGAACTATATATAAAAGCAAACTAAGAATGTAAAATAAATAGAAAGTAGTTCACAAATAAATCATCATTACAATAAAAATTTAATGAGTAAAATTTGCTTGAAATATTCAGTCATGAACTAGACTAAAAAAATCAAAAACATTTATTATCAGTTAATAGTCAGAGTGCCCGTCGGCAAAAATTTTATTGATACACACTCTCCCCAAACTTTGTATATGGCTTCATTAGGCCTAGTCTGACACTTATTTCCTCTATGACTTTTCTTGATTTTGGGACGTTTTCTCTCTAAATTTTCCGAAAGATGTCGTTTCGACGACATATAAAAATGTATAGATACTATTTGTTTTTTTAATTGGATAGCTTAAAAACTTCAACCAAAACGCTAAAATAATGTTCTCTGACAAATAACATGAACCATTTAAAATGTCTGACACCTTGACTATGTCGAACATATTCGAGGGGTCAGACATTTTAAATGGTTCATGTTATTTGTCAGAGAACATGTACGACTCCGGTTGAAGTGACCAACCGCGTTGAGCAACGTAATTAAAAACCATCCGGTTAGAACGACGCACATCTAAAAACAATTCGTCATTTCAAGGACATATACTTCGCATTATTTCTCTTCCGTCATTCCCAGATGCACGTTATATCATCCCGAGAAAATAACTTAGTATTTTGTCACCTTTTGATGAATCACTGCGTTAACTTCCGTGTCAACGCACGCTAAAATGAGTTCTGTTCTAATTATACCTACTAGGTTTAATTATAATTAAAATTCACTTGATTTAAATTTTTGTTTGTTTTTCCTTTTACACGGATATTATTTAACTAGCTTACCGGCTTTGCCTGTGGAAATTTCAGGCCGTTTTGTGTCGTCCGGTTAGTACGATGTAATATCGCCGGTGCCTTGATCGTCGCTCTATCCTGATTCTACTGTATATCGGCCGATACCGATTATCGGTGACATAACCTATATAGATATCGATATCGGCCGATCTCTAGTTTAGAAATTTTTTTCGATATTGTTAGTAGTTCAATGACAATTTCTACAGACATGATAATTATGAAAAAATATTACTTACGACACAAAATTCCAACTTCATAATAATGGCCACAAGTATTACATGTTCTTAGATTCTTTTTAGGTAATAATATTTTCAAATTGTATCCAGGCACTCCAAATTTTCTGTTTAACCTCTTTTCAACCGTGCGGCGACTTTTGGGCACTGCCCACAATATACCGTCGCCAATTAAATCTTTTAACTCGAATTTACTGTCATTTTGTTGGTTTACCAATAACTTTTCCGTTACATTTACACTAGCAATGCAAAATGTCTCTGAAATAAATTATTTTTACATTACGTTATGTAGGTACCTATTTTTAATAAAATATTTGGATTGTTTGGAGTTTAGACGAACATGGTTAACGCAATTTCATTAGTGAGCATTTTATAATTTTCACAACCATGTGATGTGAAGAAATCAAGAAAGAGAAATTCATTTCTTGAATTTTTGATCATCGATGTATTGCGTGTTTTGCAAAATAATAAAAAAGCACTGTTTTTCAGATTTCAAAAGAAAAAAGCTATCACTTATTAATTATTTTTTTATAATAGAAACTAAAAAGTTATTATGAACTACCTATACTATCATAATATAGGTTATGTTACCTAAAAGTAAAAAGCCCCGTTTGAAAATAAATGTATAAATTACCTGGAGGAAAACGTCCAAATACTGCAAATAATAATTGTTGTTCCAGACGCTGAATCGATAAAGTAACACGTTGAATTATTGCTGCAACTATAGCCATCTTATTTCACTTATTGACCGTTTCCACCTGACAGCTGATAGAAGATATTACGGGGGAAATCAGATTCGAAAGTGTGGGGCAAGCTAACATCCATAGTAATATACCACTGTAGTCAAGTAACCACTGAAATCTGAATGTCTGTATCAATACATATGTCATATTAGTTTTGACTATGGCTTGTATAGGACCAAGTCGGCTCTGTGTTTTTCGTGTTGTTCGAGAGAAATTGTGCTCGTCTAGCGTAATTCAACAACAAATAAAAAGGAAAACAACCTGTGTGAAGTTCAATAATCAAAAACATTATCCAATTGACAGTTTCACACTACAAAATTATCAGGTTAGAAATCAAAATTTTATTTATTTAAATATTTCCAGTTTTGTGAGTTGTCATGCTTATTAAGTGAGAACTATGACGGTTAATACATATCTACTGTCAGAAAAAATCGGTTATAGACGGAAAATGTAAAGCTTGAATTTTGGACCCATGGTTATATAAACACTCTGAACATATTTTTTTTTTATCCGCCACCGGTAGTGATGTTATTTAATTATTTGGCAGGAATAATACATTTCCGCACAACCTTCTATAAAATAATTGCTTTTCATGCGGTAATAAAATGGTCCATTTCGCACTAGTGCGTAAAGCAAAACAAAAGAATTGCGAACGGTACTCGTACCCACCTACCATTTCCATAGTAAATGTATGAAAATTCAAGGCAGTCTAAATTATTAGAAGAAAACTTGCTCAAAATTGAACTGTCAAAAATTTTGACAGTTATGTTAAAATTAGCTATTTTATAGGGGGTACGTTCCAAAAATACTATATGTAGGTATCTCGTGCCTGATTTTATTATGGCTCATGTGACTGTTAAAACTCGCTGTCGCTGATTTTTAAAATGTCACATTTTCCACAATATAGTTATCATGCACTAGAAACATAACCTATTATTTTAATTTGATTTATTATTTTTCCTTACTAAGTACTTGTTGTTATTATTTTCTGTATCTATAGATACCACATTTCTTAAGTTCAGTTACATTTCTTTTTATTTTTACACAATTTATTAAGTTTTCTAACTATTTTAAAAACAGTACTTTGAAATTCTATAGGTGCCTAGATAAATTCATTGTTACTTTCAATTCAGAATATATTTTGTTTTAAAATTAATTAAATGAATAGGTGTATCAGATCAGTGTAGTAAATGATTATTTAAATGTATCAATGGCACTTTACCTAAAGCGATTTCTAACCGTGAAAGAAGATTGCACAAGTAATATTGAGTAAATTTAAACCTACATTTGACAACTTTCGCTGTTGTCACGAACGGAGCATGCGCAAAATCGACTAATTATGCGTCGAAATTCAAAACAACTAAATACTTCGATATAAACGTGTAGATACCTACTTTCGTTTTTTACTTGATTGGCTCTTGCAGACACATTGTAGATGATGCCATTATAACTGGCGTCGCGTCGGTAGGATGGCGGGACCTTGGGGTCGGACTTTAAAATCTGAACGTTTCACAACGTTTTGGACAACATGGCTCCGGACGTTATGCTACAATTTTGGATATTGTCTTTTTATACCGTATGACCTGGGATTGATAGCTTTTTTTTAAAAACTACCTACATAAGTATTTTAAAAATACTTATTGTCTGAAGACGCAAGTAATTCAAGAATTAAAAGGCGCAAAATTTTACATAATATACCCCGACGTTATGTTTGAAAATTGGTGTATATTTTTAACGACACTTTGAGCTTGATAATATAATTTAATTAACTTAATCTAAGAAAAAATTACAGTTGAAAATATTGAAATACAGAAAGGAAAAAATCATTTAAATCATTTAGGTTTATAAATATAAACTCTATGATCGTTTATTAGTCACAACCAATAATTATTACCCTAAATTATTAAAATAATTATATTTCCTTTTTGGTACATTTCAATAAAAACTTTCTTTTTATTATTATTTTATTTTTCTTGTTTTTAGTCTTTCAAAATTTTAACTATTATTACATTAATTTGGAAAAATTATTTGATTATTTTATTCAAGATGGTTGTGAAGGAAAATGTATTCCGTCATCTTAGGGCATCCGCCATATTGGATATACTTATGCATTGTCACCAGACTTATATACATGTGTGTGAAATTTCAAAGTTTTAGTAATTAGATCTAGTCGAAAAAATTGCAGCAAATTGGACGACGAGGCCTTTCCAACCAATAAATAATAATATTGACATTTGACATAATATAATAACAAAGAAAATAAAATTTCCGTTAACGCGTGCAGTAACGCGGGTAACGGTTACCACTAAACATTATCAAATTTACTATTCGTTTTCATGGTTTTCTATATGTTATCACGTTATGTTCGAATTAAACAAAGCATGGTTTAATACTTAAAACGTCTACAGAACAATTGAACAATATATTTTTTTATTTTCAAAATATTTCTAAAACTACAAATTTAGAAAAACACATTTTTTTCATAACTATCTTGTAAAAATATACACACTAATAAACCGTTATAATATAAGAAACAACATTAAATGGTATATATATCTTTTCTCCGCATGCGCTGATTTTCTCCAAAAATTGTTTTTTAAAACTTGTAAAATAGAATAATAAACCGTTTTGATAAGTACCTATACCATCATTACATAAAAAAAACTACGTTATAACATATATCTCTAATGCGCATGCGCCGATTATCCCCGAAATAAAATACAAAAATTTCTTGTAAAACAGATAGAAAAATAAGCCGCTATGAAAAGTATACCATTGTTATATATACAAAACGTTATAGCACATAATATCTCTTGTGCATGCGCCGATTTTCCCCAAAAATAAATTACAAAACTTTCTTGTAAAACAGAATAATAAACCGTTATGAAAAGTATACTATTATTATATAAAAAACGATATTATAATATATATCTCCTGCGCATGCGCCGACTTTCCATAAAAAAAACTTTTTACAAAATTTTCTTGTAAAATAAAATAATGAACCATTATGAAAACTATACCCTTATTATATAAAAAAACGTCATAGTATATAATATCTTTTGCGCATGCGCCGATTTTCCAAAAAAAAAATACAAAACTTTCGTGTAAAAATAGATAAAATAATAAACCGTTATGAAATGTAAAGCATTTTATATAAGAAACAATGTCATAGCCCATATCTCTTTTGCAAATGTGCCGAATTTCCCCAAAAAATTTACAAAACTTTCATGTAAAAATAGACAAAATAATAAACCGTTTTAAAAACTATATTATTATTATATAAAACAACATTATAAGAGATATACTCTTTTACGCATGCGCCGATGTTCCCCAAAAACAATAGGCCACTTCATATTTGCATATCAAACATCCTCATAACCATTACGCCACGGCGCCCTACTACGTGTAGTGGTGTTATCACGGTATAGAAGTGTAGCACTTGTTTTATGGATTACACTATATTTACACAGCAATTATTATATTGTTTTTTTAAACTATTAGCTGTCAAAAATAATAAAATAAAACTGTTTATAATAATTAAACTACTGAACAAATTTTAGTGAATTTAAATAGGGTTCTGGTCTGATACTAAACAAAGTGAATAAAATATAACCCAAGGCAATCCGACCAAAATTGCGATCTGTAGAGTCGTGACGTACGTACATACGTACAGACCAACCGACAACTGCTGTTTGTGATTTTCAATTACAATTTTAATAGTATTTATGAACTCGAATTGATTTAAAAATGGTTCTGTTTTATAGATTAGAATCTCCTCTTTTCAAAAAGCTTCAATTTGAATAGATTTCGTGTGAAATTAACTTAGATATAACTTCTTATATGAACGAAAGTCAGCTCTGACGCACAAAGCGATAATAAAGCACATACCGCTAGTTTAGCGGTATGTGCAATTAGCATATTAAACCGTGCAACAGAGAGAGATAACCGAAAGATGTTTGCCATCGGTTATATCAAATTGAATTTATTTCTATATAAATTTGTATAAAAAAACTGTTTTGGCAAATTCTGTTGTACGAAATTTATGTAAAATTTTCTCCTCTTTCGTTTAAGACAGGTTTCGAACTAATCTGATTTGATTGATGGAGTTATAAGCGAAAAACTTCGTTTTTTCTTTATTGCTCCCCTTTGGGGTCAAAATTCAAAAATTGGGCGACGTTAGGATTTAAGTTACCCGGAGACGAATCGAACATAAAAAAGTTTTTTAAAATCGGTTAAGGCGTTTGGACTGTACGCTGGATACAAAAAGCGTGACTCACAGATTCATAGACAAAGCGAGTACATATAAGGCGCTTTAGCTTACGCTATTCGCGCTTAAAAATGATTTGCAATATTTGCCTTTTAAAAAATTAAATGTTTAGCAAAACCAAAAGTGCGCATCCCCCAAGTTTTCCACTGTATGATAATAATTAAAAAAAGAAAACAAAAAAAAATTTAGTAAGGTTAAATTAAAGTTTGAAAAAATAAGTAAATATATAAGTATAAGAAATATATATGTTACCGGCCAAACCCGATTTCAGGACAAACTAGTTTTGCCTAGATCCTAGGCCAAACTAGTCTGGCCTAAGCTCGATAGGATAAACCGGTATAGCCTAGGCTAAACTAGTATGGCCTAAGCTCGCTAGGACAAACTAGTTTAACCTAGGCTGAACTAGTTTGTCCTAGTATGAATATGTACATTCCAGGATAAACTGGTATAGCCTAGCTAGTTTGAACTAATTTCAATGTAAAATAAATAATATCCTGAAAAATAATAATGATTTTTTAAAATAATAATAATAGTGGCGTTTGTAACTCGGAGGACTGGTAAATAATTTGAGCCGGAATGAAACTACCTTCCCCCCCGTTTTTGAGGATTCTGAACACGATGGCGGCGTCAGAATTTCTCATTGGGGTGGCCCAACCTCTCAAACCGGCCAAAAACCACCCCTGAGAGGGGTTAAACGCGACTTACTCGGTTTCCCTGCAGAAAGAAGTACTTTACCCCCGTTTTCGAGGATGCTGAGCACGGTGGTGGTGTTGGATATCGCGTCCGATCCCTACCAACCCCTTCACCGGCCAATACTCACCCCCGAAAGGGGTGAATTTGTTTTTTCAATATCAACGGTAAATATATGATCTCCCCCCGTTTTCGAGATTGCTGATCACGGTGGTGGTGTTGGATATCGCGTCCGACCCCTACCAACCCCTCCACCGGCCAATACTCACCCCCGGAAGGGGTGAATTTTTTTTATTTTATTTTAATTTCGGGGGTGAGTATTGGCCGGTGGAGGGGTTGGTAGGGATCGGACGCGATATCCAACTTCACCACCGTGCTCAGCAATGTCGAAAACGGGGGGAGAACATATATTTACCGTTGATATTGCAAAAAAATAAATTCACTCCTTTCGGGGGTGAGTATTGGCCGGTGGAGGGGTTGGTGGGGGTCGGACGCGATATCCAACACCACCACCGTACTCAGCGTCGTCTAAAACGGGGGTAAAGTACTTCTTTCTGCAGGGAAACCTAGTAAATCGCATTTAACCCTCTCGGGGGTGGTTTTTGGCCGGTTTGAGGGGTTGGGCCACCCCAATGAGAAATTCTGACGCCGCTATCGTGTTCAGCATCCTCGAAAACGGGGGGGGGGGAAGGTAGTTTGATTCCGGCTCAAATTATTTATACCATAAAAATTTGGTCCATATACAGTCTTAGCATATTTGTGTAATGGTAGGCAGAGATTTAATTTTTTTCTAGTATCATG
This sequence comes from Xanthostigma xanthostigma, assembly GCA_963575645.1. Classification (NCBI taxonomy): domain Eukaryota; kingdom Metazoa; phylum Arthropoda; class Insecta; order Raphidioptera; family Raphidiidae; genus Xanthostigma; species Xanthostigma xanthostigma. The sequence goes on along the minus strand of OY754470.1, from coordinate 31,373,086 downwards.
AATATGAATCACAGTGTGATCATTAAAATTGTTCATATTATTTCTATAAGTGGAATAAAATGGAATAGAAAAAAAAATAAAAATCAATCATTTCGGCAGGAATCGAACCCGGCACCTTGTCCTTGCTGATCTAATGGCTTATCCACTACACATGCACCACGAAGCTTGGTGGATATGCCGGTGTTATCTATCTATATATATAAAAGGAGAAGCTGACTGACTGACTGACTGACATATCAACGCAGGGCCTAAACTATAAGGGTTAGAAACTTGAAATTTTGTACAGGGGTTCCTTTTATAACGTAGGGGAGCACTGAGAAAGGATTTTTGGAAATTCATCCCCTAAGGGGGTAAAACGGGGGTGGAAAGTTTGTATAGAGAAACAAGATTAGTTAGATCATTTTATTCGAAACTTTGCAGGAATACTCCTGGCGCTAAATGAGTAAATACATGTTTCAGGACTTTTCAAAATTCAACCCCTAAAAGGGGAAATGGGGTGACAAAACGTAAAAAAATGGGATGAAATAACAGCGCAAACCGCTGGATCTAGAGACTCCAAATTTGGCACACAGGTTCCTTATGAGGTCTAAATATGTGTTTACAAAAAAGTAAATTTTGTCCAATCCCAAAGTGTGTATATATAAAAGGAAACCGTGACTGACTGACTGGTCTCTCAACGCTCAGCACAAACCGCTGAACTGATTGGGTTGATATTTGGCACATAGATAGTTATTATGACGTAGGCACCCACTAAGAACGGGTTTTTGAAAATTCAACCCCTAAAAGGGTGTAACGGGGGTTTAAAATATGAATGGAGAATCAACATACAGCTCAAACCATTGTGCGGATTGGGCTGAAATTTGGCACACAGATACTTATTATAACGTAGGCATCCGCTAAGAACGAATTTTTGAAAATTCAACCCTTGAAAGGGTGTAACGGGGGTTTAAAATATGAATGGAGAATCAACACACAGCTCAAATCACTATACGGATTGGGCTGAAATTTGGTACACAAATATTTATTATGACGCAGGCATCCGCTATAAACGGATTTTTGAAATCTCAACCCCTAAAAGGGTGTAACGGGGGTTAAGAATTTTTAATGGAGAATCAACGCACACCTCTAACCACTGGAGGGAGTGGGCTAAAATTTGACACACAGATAGTTGTTATGACGTAGGCATCCGCTAAGAACGGATTTTTGAAAATTCAACCCCTAAAAGGGTGTAACGGGGGTTCAAAATTTGCATGGAGAAATCATATAAGATAGATGTATCAATTCGAAAATGCGCAGGATTACTCCTGTCAACAAATAAATAAACACGTGTTCCGAGATTTTTTAAAAACAACCCCGTCAGAGGGTGAAAAAAGGTAAATAGTCTAAAAATCAACATGCGTGTCATTTTCAAGGTTTGTCGGGGCGTTGATCACGTGAATGTCATCAATTTTGCAATTTATTACACTTGAACAGAAAAATTCTAAAAAGTCATAATTTATTATTAATTTGTATTGATCTAAATAACAATTTTTTTCCCGCGATTAAGATGGATCACGATAAAATGTGACAGTAGTTTCCTTTTATGACGTAAGCACCCGTTAAGAAGGGGTTTTATGTTGTTGTTTAGTTTGAAGAGGACATTCTTTGGAGATAAATATCACCCCCACCCCCAACTCCTGCACAGGAATGAGGGTGACTTGGACATTTTTAGGAACACCTATTTTTATCACAAAAATTATAACTTTTCGGGAAAACATGTGCAATATTTGCCTGAAAGATTTTTTTACTCGATGCCTCCCTCAACCCCTAATATGCATGTCAAAAGTCGATTTTCATCTCAATCGCGGGCGTAGCCGCGGGTAGCGGCTAGTTATGGTATAGAAGTGTAGCACTTATTCTGTGATAATTTACACCAGTGATTCTCAACCCTTTTTTCGTCGCGACACACTTTTAACGATTTCAAAATTTGGCGGCACACAAAGAAAAAGATAAGTTTAAAAGTTGTTTACTTGCCTTACTTACTGTGTAAAATAGTTTATGATAATAATTTTGAATGTAAAATAAAATAAAATACTATGCGGCATCTGACGTGACCTTGCTGAACTTAGATTTTTTGAAAATTTGGAATGATTCGACCCAATAAATCTCAAAAATACAAATTTCAAAAATTTTTAGAAATTTGTTTTTTTGAAATATTTTCTAAACTACTAAACCGATTAATTCCAAAATCTGGTCAGCTCTTCTTCTTAAAAAAATGCGTCGATTTCCGTAAACCGCATCAAAATCGGTTCATTTGTACACGAGATCTCGTGAACGAAAAATTCGTTAAAAAGTGTTTTTTTAATATTACTCGTAAAATTCTTATCAGATCGACTTTTTTGTAATAAATTACTTTTTTAGTTTAAAAAAACTGCGTGTATTGCCGCAAATCGCATCAAAATCGGTTTGTTTGTTCCCGAGATATCGTGAACGAAACATTCGTAAGAAAGTATTTCTTTTTTTTTTGAACTCGAAGAGCTAAAAAAGAACATCTTGCGATATTTTATATATTTTTGAGCGTGTTGAACTCGAAAATAGCGTGAAGTTTCAGGGATGGCCTGCAGGGTCAAACTTCTTTTCAAATTTTTTTATATCAATTTGAGAAATAATAATAATAATTCTCTTCTCTACACTGCTGTCAAATAGTCAATAACAATTTTATGAATAGTTTTATTGAAATCTTTTGGGACAAACTGCCAAATTGCCTTCCTCAGCTTAAAAGTTATTTGTTTTTGGAATCCCAACAGTTTATCTGTTGAATGTAATATACTTTCTTTAAAAAAAAGCACTAAGTATAATTTTTACTAACATTTCTAAAATTTGGCGGCACATTTCAAGAATTTCACGGCACACAAAAGTGCCGTGGCACAGTGCTTCAGAATCACTGGTATAGACTATAGATGTTAAAATAAAGGTTGATAAAACATATATATAATATACATAATTTGAAAGACCTTAACTTATTTGCCATTCAACTAATTCAGGTCAAAATTCTCATTTCAAAATTTTACATTTTTTTTTTGAGGTACCACTATTCCAAAAAAATTTTTTTCGAATGATCTCTGCGTCTGTTTGCTTGTTAGATTCTGAAAACGAAACAAGTCAAACGGATCAACGAATGGAAACCGAATTTTTGGAGGATGTTTGATATGTAAATATCGAGAGCCCTATTGTTTTTGGGGAAAATCGGCGAATGCGCAAAAGAAATATATACTATAAAGTTGCTTTTTATATTGTAACTAGTGACCCGGTCCGGCTTCGCCCGGATTTGTAGATTGCCTATAAAAGATAATATAGAATAGCCGTATATATTTGCAGGGCGTTGTCATCTATTTATTAATAATAACCATTGCCCGCGGCAGTGACAACAGTAGTCATATTATTTCAAAAACTTTTTCAGTTTTTATTTCCCCAAAAATCTTATTCGGACTTTCACGAATATATACAAAAAAAATCGATTTTTTTATTTTTCCTCTGTTCCTTTAGATTTTTCCTAATTTTTTTTCTTAACCATCCTTGAATTAAGGTGAATAAAACAAAAAAATATTGAAATAGTTGGGCCATTTTTGAGTTTTTGCGAGACTAACGCACGGCTATTGATTTTTAAGTTGACTCTTTTTTTTTAACAGCGTGTAGAAGTCAAATAGACAATATTCCAAGTAACTTTTTTATCAAAACTGAAAAAATGAAAAAGAAACGGGCTTTCAAAGTTTTATTAAATTTTATAAAATTTAAAGGTCGGTCTTGGCGTTATGTTGTCACTATAGAAATATGTTATGTCTTTATCAAGTATTCACAGAAATTTTTCGAAGTTGTCCCCGTTTTGTTGTACACAAAGATGCGAAATATTTGGGATGCATTTTTGATTTCTTGCATTTCTTTTCGTATGTTAAACGGGCTTTTGTATTAATTAAATAAAATTAAAAAAAAATAATTAAACTTTGAACGGCTGTTTCTGTCTTATTTTTGAGTCTTAATAAAAAAGTTACTTTAAATATTTGTTCGTCTATTTGATTTCTACACGCTGTTAAAAAAGAAGAATCAACTTAAAAATCAACCTGTATAGATGGTTCTATTTATTTTTACAAGAAAGTTTTGTGAAAAAAAGTTCTTCTAAACTTTATGGTTTCAAAATATTTTTAAAATTTAAAAAATCAGCTGTTCTTTTGTTCTGTAGATCTGTCAAAAATAAGTTAGGTACCTGGTTAATTTTTAGGGTTCCGTACCCGAAGGGTGCTCAAACGGGACCCTATTTCTAAGCCTCCGCTGTCCGTCCGTCTGTCTGTCTGTCAGCGGGCTGTATCTCAAGAACCGTAATAGGTAGAGAGTTGAAATTTTCACAGAGTATGTATTTCTATTGCCGCTAGAACAACAAATAATTAAAAACCCCCCAAAACTCCCAAAAGAGGAGCAAACTAAGTTTTTTGCTTATAATTCACTCAATTTAAATCGGATCGATTCGAGACCTGTCTTAAACGAAAGAGGAGAAAATTTTACATAGATTTTGTATAACAGAATTCGTCGAAACACTTTTTTTATACAGTTTTATATAGAAATATATTGTATAAATTCAATTTTGTTTAATCCATAGCATACACGGGGATCGTCTGTCTTCGTTTGTTGCATAGTGTACTATGGGAATTTAAAAATTGCGTATGTTCTGCCTTAAAAAAAAAGATTGCATTTGTTCAAAAACGAATGTCATTTCAAATATTAGTCAGTCTTTTGACATTAGTATTTTGAGAAATGCAAGGCCTTCTGAGTTAACGATTTGAATAACTAATTTTTAGGCGCGAATAGCGTAAGCTAAAGCGCCTATATGTACTCGCTTTGTCTGTGAATCTGTGATTCTGTGAATCTGTGTGTCACGTTTTTTTGTGTCACGCGTACAGCCCAAACGCCTTAACCGATTTCAAAAAACTTTTTTTTGTTCGATTCGTCTCCGCGTAACTTAGCTCGTAACGTCGGCCGATTTTTGAATTTTGACCCCAGAGGGGAGCAATAAGGAAAAAACGAAGTTTTTCGCTTATAACTCGCTCAATTTAAATCAGATCGGTTCGAAACCTGTCTTAAACGAAAGAGGAGAAAATTTTACATAAGATTCGTACAACAGAAAATGCCCAAACAGTTTTTTCATACACATTTATATAGAAATAAATTCAATTTGATATAACCGATGGCAAACATCTTTCGGTTATCTCTCTCTGTTGCACGGTTTAACACGGCAATTTAAAAATTGCGTATGTTCTGTCTTAAAATAAAATTGGTCGATAATATTATTTATTACAATAATGAAATAAAAAGGTAGCATTTGTTCAAAAACGGATGCCGTTTCAATATTTGTAAAATGCAACGCCTTCTGAGTTAACAATTTGAATAACTAATTATTAGAACATAGGTAATACTTTGACAAATGCAAACGTCACTTTTGACATTTCTTACCATTCCGACACCACGGATGAGCGGATTAAAACCAAATTTTGGGAGGATGTTTGATATGCAAATATAAAGTGGCCTATTGTTTTTGGGGAACATCGGCGCATGCGTAAAAGAATATATCTCTTATAATGTTGTTTTATATAATAATAAAAGGGGAATTATAAAACGGTCGAGTAAAAAAAAAACTTGGTGACTGATGATGAGATACTGTTTTAATAACTTGAATATTAAAATAATAGTTGTGTGACTAAATTAATAAGTGAGCGACTAAATTACTAAGTGAGCGACTAGAATGCCTTCGGTAATTTTGAAGCAGATATCTTCAACCGATTGAGATGAAAATTTGTATACACGTTTAGTTTGGATGACAATGCATGGTTAGCTGTGTGACGTCACTCTAAATTCAATATGGAGGACTTCTAAATATGGCGGACTAATTTTATTATGCTTTCCTACAATATGGGTATCAAATGAAAGGGCTTGCTGAGAATAACTCAAAAATAAAGTGACGTCACTCTAAAACCAATATGGCGGACTTCTAAAGATGGCGGACTAAGTTTTTTATGCTTTCCTACAATATGGGTATCAAATGAAAGGGCTTGCTGAGAATAACTGGAATAATAAAGTGACGTCACTCTAAATCCAATATGGCGGACTTCTAAAGATGGCGGACTAATTTTAATATGCTTTCCTACAATATGGGTATCAAATGAAAGGGCTTACTGAGAATAATTCGAAAAATAAAGTGACGTCACTCTAAAACCAATATGGCGGACTTCTAAAGATGGCGGACTAATTTTAATATGCTTTCCTACAATATGGGTATCAAATGAAAGGGCTTACTGAGCATAATTCGAAAAATAAAGTGACGTCACTCTAAAACCAATATGGCGTACTTCTAAAGATGGCGGACAAAGTTTTTTATGATTTCCTACAATATGGGTATCAAATGAAAGGGCTTGCTGAGAATAACTCGAAAAATAAAGTGACGTCACTCTAAAACCAATATGGCGGACTTCTAAAGATGGCGGACTAAGTTTTTTATGATTTCCTACAATAAGGGTATCAAATGAAAGGGCTTGCTGAAAATAACTCGAAATTTAAAGTGACGTCACTCTAAATCCAATATGGCGGACTTCTAAAGATGGCGGACTAAGTTTTTTATGCTTTCCTTCAATATGGGTATCAAATGAAAGGGCTTGCTGAAAATAACTCGAAAAATAAAGTGACGTCACTCTAAATCCAATATGGCGACCTTCTAAAGATGGCGGACTAATTTTATTATGCTTTCCTACAATATGGGTATCAAATGAAAGGGCTTGCTGAGAATAACTCAAAAATAAAGTGACGTCACTCTAAAACCAATATGGCGGACTTCTAAAGATGGCGGACTAAGTTTTTTATGATTTCCTACAATATGGGTATCAAATGAAAGGGCTTGCTAAAAATAATACGAAAAATAAAGTGACGTCACTCTAAAACCAATATGGCGGACTTCTAAAGATGGCGAACTAAGTTATTTATGCTTTTCTACAATATGGGTATCAAATGAAAGGGCTTGCTGAGAATAACTCGAAAAATAAAGTGACGTCAGTCTAAACCTAATATGGCGGACTTATAATGATGGCGGACTAAGTTTTTTATGCTTTCCCACAATATGGGTATCAAATGAAAGGGCTTGCTGAGAATAACTCGAAAAATAAAGTGACGTCAGTCTAAATCTAATATGGCGGACTTCTAATGATGGCGGACTTAGTTTTTTATGCTTTCCTACAATATGGGTATCAAATAGAAGAGCTTGCTGAGAATAACTGGAAAAATAAAGTGACGTTACTCTAAATCCGATATGGCGGACTTCTAAAGATGGCGGACTAACTTTATTATGCTTTCCTACAATATGGGTGTCAAATGAAAGGGCTTGCTGAGAATAACTCGAAAAATGAAGTGACGTCAGTCTAAATCTAATATGGCGGACTTCTAATGATGGCAGACTTAGATTTTTATGCTTTCCTACAATATGGGTATCAAATAAAAGAGCTTGCTGAGAATAACTCGAAAAATAAAGTGACGTCACTCTAAATCCAATGTGGCGGACTTCTAAAGATGGCGAACTAATTGTATTATGCTTTCTTACAATAATAGTATCAAATGAAAGGGCTTGCTAAGAATAACTCGAAAAATAAAGTGACATCACTCAAAATCAATATGGCGGACTTCTAAAGATGCCGGACTAAGCTTTGTTTGAAAAAGGGGTATGCGAATTGTCTCGCACTGAAACGGAAAGGGGCAAATGTGTAGTTTTTAAAAAAAAATTTCCGGGATGAACGATAAATATACACCGATTTTCAAACAAAACACCGGGATATATGATGTAAAATTTCGCGCCTTGTAATTCTTGAATTACTTGGGCATATACTCCCACTGGTAATTATTAGAACATATTGCTTTGACAGATGCAAACGTCATTTTTGACATTTTTTACCATTCCAACACCATGGATGAACGGAATGAAACCAAATTTTGGGAGGATGTTTGACATGCAAATATGAAGAGGCCTATTGTTTTTGAGAGACGTCGGCGCAAGCGCAAAAGAAATATATATATTATAATGTTGTTTTTATAAGATAATAGTATACTTTTCATAAAGGCTTATTATTTTGTTTTACAGGAGTTTTGTAAAATAAATTTTTGAAAAAAATCGGCGCATGCGTAGAAGAAATATATACTATAAGGCTGTTTTTTATATAATAACGGCATACTTTTTATAACGGTTTATTATTCTATCTATGTTTACAAAAGTTTTGTAAATTTTTTAGGAAAAATTGGCGCATGCGCAAAAGAAATATATGCAGTAACGTTGTTTTATATAATAATAGTAGGTATATATTTCATAATGGTTTAAAAGAAAGTTTTGTAAAAAGTTTTAGGGGGAAAGGCGGCGCATGCGCAGAGGAGTATGTGCTATAACATTGTTTTTATATAAAAATGGTATATTTTTCATAATGGTTTAATATTCTCTAAAGTTTTGTATATTTTTTTGGGGAAATCGGCGCATGCGCAACAGAGATATTTGCCATAACGTTGTTATTTGATATAATGGTATATTTATCAAACTTTATATTATTTTATTCTACAAGAAATTTTTGTAAAAAAAGTGTTTATAATATAAAAACGCCGGGGTGTATTATGTAAAATTTTACGCCTTGAAATTCTTGAACTACTTGCATACTCCCACTGGTTACATATTGTTATAGCGCCTCTCTTGTTTCTTTTACAAAAGTATTTAAAAAGTACATAGTGTACGGAACCCTTCGTGTGCGAGTCCGACTCACACTTGACCGGTTTTATTATATGACGTGATAACATAATATGTAGGTAACCATGCAAACGAATAGCAAAATAAAAAAAAAACTGAAATATGAAATATATGCCAAGTGCCTTGCCTACACGTTTTTAGCAGTGATTTGTTAAGCACAAAAATATTGCGTGAACTGATAAATTTACGGGCCAAACTGGGCAAGTTTTCATTAAAGAAGTGAACATTATTGAGACCCTAGAAAACTTGCCAAGTTTGGCCCGTAAATTTATCAGTTCACGCAATATTTTTGTGCTTAACAAATCACTGCTAAAAACGTGTAGGCAAGGAATTTGGTATATTTTCTACATTTCAGTTATTTTTTTTAAGATAACAAAACACATAAATTTGACGAGAACTTTTTTACATGTTATGTTTTTGGTAGGAGTTCTCTATTGGACTGGCATGGCGTTGAAAAGCACGCTTGATTGTATTAAAATGAGAATAAGTATTGTCATCAAAACCTTATGCATGAAAGTTCAACGATTGAGCGAGAATAATTTTAACGTAACCTATATTATAAAATCTTTATATATAAAAATTACGTGTCACATGTTTGTCCGCGATTAACTCCTAAACTACTGAACCGATTTTAAATTTGATTTGCACACCGTGTGCAATTCGACCCAACTTGAAAGATAGGATAGCTTACATTTCAATTTATAGTCGCAATATTATTTTATTGCAAATTATTTGTCTATTCTTTGACAGTCATAATTATCTGTTGACTGGATTGAGTGAATATTCAATAGATGGCGCAACGTTTCATATAAGCTACAATTCAATAGCATAACCACCACGTGTTACTGAGGTTAAGGTATCGAGCACGACGGCGCAGCCGGAGTGCTCAGCTCCAAAGGATTCTAACAGATGGCGATACCTGTTGACTGGATTGAGTGAATATTCAATAGATGGCGCAACGTTTCATATAAGCTACAATTCAATAGCATAACCACCACGTGTTGCTGAGGTTAAGGTATCGAGCACGACGGCGCAGCCGGAATGCTCGAATATATATATATTATCGCGTTAAAATAAAAACGCTTTTCGTGGAGACCAACTTTGCAACGGTGGAAATCTACAAATTCGAGCGAAGCCGAACCGGGCCGCTAGTATATTATAAAAACACCTCTCCCTTCAGTCAGACAGCAGTGAAGATTATGCATTATGTTAGGCGTGAACAACCTTTTTTTGTCTGCGGGTCAAAATCAACCAAAATGTAACATTAAGATCACGGCTCGGGTCAATCGTCATTTCCATTTTAAAGCAGTCCGTTAATAAACAAGAAAAATATTATTGAGAAAACTATTAAAAAAATGTGATGCTTATTTCATTTTTACGTTTTATAATTTATTTTCATATATTACTCTACCCTCTACCCGCGGATTCGCACGCGATTGAAATAAAACACGACAGCGGCAATAGTAGTGGAGCTTTTGGGCTCCAACGTATTACGATTTGCCTCACGGGGCAGCGACAACAATAATGGAGCCTTCGGCTTCACTGCATTGCAGTACCACTTTAAAACAAATGTTTATAAAAAAATTCCCCCAGCCCCCTCCTTCATGCCCAAAAGTGCAAATGAAAAATTGACATTTTTTTGTTTTGCGCGCCAAGCGCACATTTGCAATAAATACATTTTTTCGCCATTCCCACCTTTTAGCTCACAGAAAAACGAAGAAAATGAGCCCTCGTAGGGCCCTCTAGCTCAATTACTTTCGGAGCGATAAGCGTTTCCGCTAAATTAGTTTCAGGTCCATATCTTCCCTCCTAATTGTGCCACCACCCCCTCCCTCCGGCTCATTAAAGAGGTCCCTGATACCCCTCTTTTAAAAAAAATTTGAAGCCCCAACTCCACCCCCTTCCGCAAAAAACCTGATAGAATTTTTTTTTTACATTTTCAAATCGCGATATTTCGCGAACGGATTGAGATATCGGGCTCAGCTTTGAACGAGCTTACGTGTTTTTCCAAGCTCTTCAATTTCACCATTTACAGTTCTTTGTAGGATCAGATCTGGTTGAGATATGCTCGAAAAACCGTTTACAGGTAAATTTAATGCGCCCCCCACCCTCCCTACAACCGCCGATCACCTGAAATATTTTGAGAGAATAAAGGGGGGATGGAACTCCATCGGTTGGTAAAAAAAATCGATTTTTTTATTGGTTTTCGTGCCGTTTATTTCGCCGAAGTGACCGCGCTAACTTTTCTTAGTGACACTTTTGCATACTATGAACGGAAAAGGTACTTTACTTGAAACGAAAAGAGGTTTTGCTCAACTGTAAAGGCCTACTTGATTTAAAAAAATCGAAAGTAAGCTAAAAATAAGTTTCAGACGAAGCAGGGCGGAATCCCAAAATTTGAAATTCCAATTCGAAAATTTTTGGTCAATCTCACCTATTGTGAACTCAATCCGGGGACACACTGTATAAAAAACAGCCTTATAGTATACAGGGTGTTTGGAAGCTGGGTGCAAAGCCTTAAGGGGGTGTTAGTATAGACCATATAGAACATTTTGAGCCATATTTGTCCTAACCAAAGTCTGATAATTTTTTTTTTAGGGAACTTTTACGATTTTAGTACCAAAATCCCAAAATTTTCCAATTAAGTGCTAATAACGCAAAGTTTAAGTGGAAATGTTTATTTTTTTTAATGTACTTTATTAGCCTAATGTGTGTTTAATGGTATAAAATAATTTTAAAGCACCGTTTTTACTAAAAAAATAACTTTCAGACTATTTAAACCTAACAGAAAAAAATGTCAAAGAAAAAGATGGATTTTTATTGACATTTAAAAAAATAAATAAAATAGCTACAGGTGTTCAGACAATTTTAAAAACATGCTGAGTTATTGTTCTTTCTGTTAAAGTATTATTTACCTGGATATCTTTACCATTTTTGAAGTTAGGGTGCCTGAACCAGTTAAGGGTAAGAAATTAAAAATTTCAAGAAAATCAAAACAAGCCTAATTTTGCTCAAATAACTTTAAACTGATGTCTAAAACAATATCCGAGATCATTTTTTAGTCTACTGTGTAATAATAATAAACTTACCCGAACAAAAATGTAAAGAGGAGCATTACAGAACTAAAATCGTAAAAGTTCCCTAAAAAAAAATATCAGACTTTGGTTAAGACAAATATGGCTCAAAATGTTCTATATGGTCTACACTAACACCCCCTTAAGGCTTTGTACCCAGCTTCCAAACACCCTGTATATTTCTTCTACGCATGCGCCGATTTTTTTCAAAAATTTATTTAACAAAACTCTTGTAAAACAAAATAATAAACAGTTATGTAAAGTATACTATTATTTTATAAAAACAACATTATAATATATATTTATTCAACACGCGTGAGTAATATGTAATTTCGGGGCCCTGCTAAACGTGGGAGAAATAATATATTACTTCACTAGTGTAATAATGAATTTTCTGGACCAATAGAAACTCAGTAGCAAGCCCAAGCGCTAAATAATGAAAAAAACTGCAAGTAGCTTCTGGACCAATAGGAACGTGGTAGGCGGTATTGTATACTTATATGAAAACAGCATCGCAATTCAGCGAAATCATGGCAATCTTGTGTATACACTGACGGTGGTACGTCAATCAATGAAGTGATTTATTATTTTTCCCTCTTTTATCAGAGCCCCGATTACATATTACTCCTGATAGTTGAATAAAGTATTATGTGCGACTATTGATCGAAGAAGAATATTCCACTCGCGTGTGTTTTACCGCACTCGCTGCGCTCGTGCGGCAAATTTCACGCTCATGGAATCTTCTCCTTCTCTCACTAGTCGCACAATATACTATTCTTTTGTGCTTGCGCCGACGTCTCTCAAAAACAATAGGTCTCTTTATATTTGCATATCAAACATCCTCCCAAAATTTAGTTTCATTCCGCTCATCCATGGTGTTGGAATGGTAAAAAATGTCAAAAATGACGTTTGCATCTGTCAAAGTAATATGTTCTAATAATTAATTAGTTAGTCAAATCGTTAACTCAGAAGGCGTTGCATTTCACAAAATACTAATGTCAAAAGACTAACTAATATTTGAAATGACATTCGTTTTTGAACAAATGCAATCTTTGAACATACGCTATCTTTAAATGCCAATAGTACAAGACGTATGCAACTAACGAAGACAGACGATTCGTGTATGCTATGTATTAGACAAAATTGAATTTATACAGCTTGTTTTCTATATAAAGCTGTATAAAGTGTTTCGACGAATTCTATTATACAAAATCTATGTAAAATTTTTCTCCTCTTTCGTTTAAGACAGGTCTCGAAACGATCTGATTTAAATTGAGCGAATTATAAGCAAAAAACTTAGTTTGCTCCTCTTTTGGGAGTTTTGGGTTTTTTTTAATTATTTGTTGTTCTAGCGGCAAATGAAATACACACTCTGTGGAAATTTCAACTCTCTACCCATTACGGTTCTTGAGATACAGCCCACTGACAGACAGACGGACAGCGGAGGCTTAGTAATAGGGTCCCGTTGAGCACCCTCGGGTACGGAACCCTAAAAATGATATTTAAGCTCCCATCCAAACGGGCCAGTATAGATGTTTCACATAAAAATATTTTCTTTTAAGAGGTGTATCAAGGGATTACATTTTGTTCACATAATAAAGCCACAATGCCTGTATTAGCAAATACACTACATTATCGAGTTTGGCACTGCGGTCCGAATTTTTTGTTATTTTATGATCGGTAGCTATATGTACAATTCCACGTTGCCTGACCACTTTCACGATCGCGTGGATATGTCTACCAATGGTCGACCATCACTTTCTTTTATAGCAGTTGGTTGATTCCAACATTGTAAATCCAAACAAAAACGTTATCTATCGATATTTTTTAATTTATTTCTTTTATTTTTTGCTTTGGCAGCCGTTCTGTCGCCTAGGCTCTAGGACTTATTGTTCTAATATCATTATTACCAATCCAATTTCACGACTGGGAAATGGTACTAATTTAGGTCAAAATTCACGTTTCAAAATTTTAGAATATTTTTTCGTTTTGAGATCCTCCAAGTTCAATAAACGTTTTTTATCCATAGTTTCAACCTTGGTTGGTCTACCTTATTTTATTCACTACACGATATACTTCTTTTTTACGGCGAGCGATCGATGCACTTATATTGCCTTCTACTGAATACACTTTTGTAAGTTAATGTTGCATTACAAAACCGTGCTTGTTTGGATTAGTGCCTCCTAATGAATACGCTTTTGTAAGATAATATCCCACAAAAACATAAATGGAAAGAAAGGGACCAAGTTCTCGTCAAAACTGTGTTAATTTATCTTAAAAAAATAATTGAAATGTAGAAATAGTGGAGTGGATTGGGGAAAAAATTACAGCCAATTGGGTGACGGGACCATTCCAACTTCAAAATGTTGACATTTGATATAGTATAATAAAGAAAATAAAATTTCTGATATCGTGTGAGGTGACGCGGATAATGGTTAGTATTTAATATGATATTTGCTATTCGTTGCCACGGTTACCTACCTACATAATATGTTCCACGTCATGTAAAAATTAATCAAAGCATGCTTAACTAGATTTCTGACAGATCTGTAAAACAAAAGAACAGCTGATTTTTTTTATTTTAAAATATTTCCGAAGCTAAAGTTTAGAAAAAAAATTTCAACAAAAAACATCCTCCCAAAAATTGGTTTCAATCTGCTCATCCAAACAAACAGACGAAGAGTTTTTCCAAAAATATATTTTTTTTTATTCGGAAGATATAAAACGAAAAGATATTGTAAAATTTTGAAATGTGATTTTTGACCTAATATAGTACCTACCATTCCCCACTTGTGGGTTGGAATGGTAAAATACCTTGAATCCGGTATGTCTCGAATCGAAAAATGTTCCCTACAAAAACTGTAGAGTCGAGCTCCCTTGACATTTTGTGCCGACTGTCAGAGGAGGCGGAGGGAGATATGCCGCTTTAAAGTTCCCGAAAACTCGTTTTTGCTCCATTACTCGGCCATTATTATCGGGGGGAAAAAAAGTTCCAATAAAAGTTGTAGAGAAAAAGAATCCGCGTAAGCTCGTTCCAGACCGGGTCGGATCGGACCACCCCTTTGCGGGATATCGCCATTTTAATGCGCGAAAATTAAAATTAATGCCATTTAAAAAAAAAAAAACAAATGCAGCTAGGAGATTATTTTTTTTATTACAAAGATACTACCCCCTTTCATTGCACTGAAGGCTGGACGCGGTGGGTCAATTAGAACCGGCAGGAGAGGGGAAAACGTTTTTTTTTTTTTAAATCTCCCTTAACTTTGGTTCTATTTAACTTAACGACCTAATACCGACGCCATTTTATTCGCTTTTTTTATCTACTTTTATGTGACAAATGAAAAAAAATTCTCCCAAACTCAACTGCTGGTGGGCGAAATAAAGTATTGTTACATTAACTCTCTCTCTCGTTTGGGAGAAATTTTTTTTCACTTATTACATAAAAGTAGATAAAAAATAGCGAAAAAAATGGCGTCAGGTTTAGGTCGATAAGTCAATTACAACCAAAGTTATGGGAGATTTAAAAAAAATCGTTTTATCCCCTCTCTTACCGGTTCTAATTGACTCACCGCGTCCAGCCTTCGGTGCAAAGAAGAAGTCTTTAGTATATACCTTTGTAATAAAGAAATTATAGTTACAAAAATTTACGTTGGTTCATTTTAAAGAGAATATTTTGTGCTACAAAAAAAATAACAAATTTTGAGTTATATTTTGCAACATTTTTCATTGATGCTCCGCTCCTATTGGTCGTAACGTGATGTTATATAGCCTATAGCCTTCCTCGATGAATGGGCTATCCAACATAAAAATTCGAACTAGTAGTTCCTGAGATTAGCGCGTTCAACCAAACAAACAAACAAACTCTTCAGCTTTATATGTTAGTATAGATAATATACTATTATAATTATAATTATAATGTACTATTAAATACAGAGATCTTTAATAGGTACTGACTAGTGACCGCCTTTTCTTCATTTCACGTATATTGTGACTGAATTACTGTGTAAAATTGTTAATTAAAATATTTATTTTGATATAAATAAAATTGTCGACCAATTTTATTTATTTAAAGAGTTCTATTCAGACGTTATTCAAAGATTTGAATTTATTTTGATACTTAAATTTAAAAATATGAATGTTGAAGGCGATAGCGATTTTTGTTCAAATATTTAAAAAATGGAAACATATTGGTTTGAGATACACAACCAAATTGAAACTTCTATAACTTTTATTTTAAACAATTTTCTTTTTTCGATATAACGACATTAAAAAAGTCATCATGCGTTTAGTAAACAAATTTGACATTTATCATGATACATTTTTAGTTTCAACAATTTTTTATTTTGCCTCTCAAATGTCGAAGTTCCGCAAAAAAAGTTTATCTTCAAAAAGCAAGGCTATAAAACTCTTACCGTTGGTTATAATATAAAAAATATTTACAAATTATATACATAAACCTTCCTCGTTTTTCGCTCTTTCTATTACCGAAAACCATTTCGAAATCCTATATGCGTGATTTAGAAGAAGTGAGCGGAGAAAAAGACAAAGACAGAGACTGTTTTTAACTATGCAGTCTTTAACAAAACACCGTCGGTGTTCTTCTAAACCATGCGACGGATCTTAAAATGGTTTTCGGTAATAGAAAGGGTGATGAACAAGGAAGGTTTCTGTATATAATTTGTAAATATTTTTTACAAACTGCCTGAACTACGACAGTGTTTTAGCTCAGACTGCATAGTTAAAAACAGAGTCTCTGTCTGTCTTTGTCTTTTTCTCAGCTCACTTCTTCTAAACCATGCACTGAATCTTAAAATGGTTTTCGGTAGTAGGAAGAGCGATAAACAAGGAAAGTTTCTGTAGGTATATAATTTGTAAATATTTTTTACAGAATGCCAGAACAGCGACGGTGTTTTTAGCAAAGACTGCATAGTTAAAAACAGAGTCTCTGCCTGTCTTTGTCTTTTTCTCCGCACATTTCTTGTAAACCACGTACCGGATCTTAAAATGGTTTTCGCTAATAGAAAGAGAAATATACGAGGGAGGTTTTCGTATACAATTTGTAAATATTTTTTTCAAAAATACGACGGTTTTTTGTCAAAGACTGCATAGTTAAAAACAGAGTTTCTGTCTTTTTCTCCGCTCACTTCTAGTAAACCACGCACCGGATTTTGAAATTGTTTTCGGTAATAGAAAGAGCAATAAACGAGGAAGGTTTATGAATATAATTTGTAAATATTTTTTACAAAGTGGCTGAAATACGACGGTATTTTGAAAAAACTGCATAGTTTTTTTTATTGTTACTCAGTTTTTTTTATTATGTTACTCATTTATGTTACTATGTTATTCAATTTTGTTACTCAACCACAATAAAATCACTTGGATTTACGTAACGATTACTATGTATTAAATTTAAATTTGCGAAAATGCAGTTTTTCCATTTTTTGGATTTTTAAGATTTGTGAGTAAACTTTATGGCCTACAGACGCCGTTCTCTGATTAAATTAAAGCTAATTACATTTGCTACAATATCTGTCCTATGATTTTACCGTTAAAATGAGTATTTTCCCCGAAATCGGGGTCGAAAATTGGACCTATATTGAGAATACCAAAAAAAGTGCGAAAATTTCGCGGTTTTTCGAGTGCTGCAAAGTTAGCACAGGTCTTTCGAAGCTGCAAACTTGATACCTATACGCTACTGGTAGTGGTCCTAACAACATATTAAAAAATCAGAATTAGACGTTAGTTTGCGATTTTAATGTTTGATATGACTGGCCTATATTATAAATGAATATTTTTATATAAAAATTAAAAGTAACTTTCTCAGTGACGGTCGTTAGTCTTGAGTTAGTAAAAATGTGGGTCATGTTCAAGTCGCAGAACAAACACATTTTCGGTTTTAGCAGCGCAGTGCATGTGACGGCATCTGTGCATACCTTTTTTTGTTTTAAATTATTGTTTTTATCTTTTTGTTATTAATTCGGTAGCAAATTATGCAATTTTCATATACGCAAGGCCGTATCTAAACACTTGTCGCTTGCTCATTTTTAGTTTGTCATTATTTTAACGCGCGTTTTATTTGTTCCGTTTGACAGATGTGTTCTTTTGTTTTTCGTGTATAGTTTGTTTATTTTTCTTGTTCGTTTGTTATTGTGCGATGCTCCATGACTTTTTGATGTTGATTTTAAACTGAAAGAATAGTATATTACACATCTAGGGAAGTAAAGTAAGAAATGCCTGAGGTCAACAAAGACGTGATCTTAGGCTTTCTTACTTTACTTCCCGTGGTGTGTATACTATTTTTTTGCTCGACGTAGGCAGGAAGAGGCAACTTCGTTTAGCGCAGCGGGACGAAAGTTGACGCTTTCTGCCCGTCGAGCAAAAAAAATGTTTCGTTTTCAGACAAATCGGAAACATAAATTTTTCCAGTTTCATTTAGGTGTTAAATGCTACAGTCGATTCTCGATAATTTGACATTCATTAATTTGAATCTCTCGATAATTTGAAATTTTTTTCCGGTCCCTTGAAAAATACTCGATAAATTGAATAAAATCAATTTAATTGATTCCCTCGGTAATTTGAAGTTAAAGGAATAGTATCTTATCCGCCAACATGCAATAATTTGAAGCCTGGGCTTCCCTAATCTCTATAATTTGAAGCGTTTATCATGCACAG
Organism: Xanthostigma xanthostigma; assembly: GCA_963575645.1. NCBI lineage: Eukaryota > Metazoa > Arthropoda > Insecta > Raphidioptera > Raphidiidae > Xanthostigma > Xanthostigma xanthostigma. The sequence continues at coordinate 31,354,546 of OY754470.1, read as the reverse complement.
ACCTATCATTTGTTTACATACATGTACAGACCACCGCTATCGAAAATTCATTGGACAATGATAGACTGAAATCGCTCACTCAACAGAAAATTATGGACTTCTTTTCAAAATGAACATTTGTGAATAATTGTACAAATGTTTAAAATAATAAATCACGAATTTAAATCTAACTCTTGATTTTTTTTGCTCCCTCCCTCTTGGTAATTTAAACTCCTGTTATTTTGAATTGTTGGTAATTTAAAATTTTTCTCTGGTCCCTTGTGTGTCAAATTATCGCAAGTTGATTGTAATACGAAATATATATGGCAGGTTTGTTGAAGTGAATACTTCCTTAAACAGTGGGAGTATATGCGCAAGTAATTCAAGCCTTACAAGGCGAGAAATTTTACGTAATATACCCCGGCGTTATGTTTGAAATTCGGTGAATATTTTTAACGACACTTGGAGCTTAACACTTCAATCTTTGTGTAGCATCTTACTCGCACTCACGTACAATAGTTTAAATGATTTGACATTTATTTTTTGTTTTATTAAATACTAAATTTAAAGGTATTAAAATTTCAAAATGCCTTAAGAACTTTTTTGCAAATAAAATTTCGCAAAGTTAAAAATTCACAGCTTGGCTAGGTTCTACTACCCTTCACTCAGTTCTTCGATTTTCTGTTCTTACATTACAAAGAAGTCTTACATAAATTTTCACGCTGCCTCAAATAACTACCCAATTTTTTTTTTATTTTTATTTATTGAAGAGTTCTAATCAGACGTTAATCAAAGATTTGACTACCCAAAAATGTTAGATGATTGTCCTGCTATAACTAGTACCTACTAATTATGACGAATTGTTTATTGTATAATCGAACACGTAAGAATAAAGTAACGGGTGACGAAATGTAACTGTAACTTTGGCTGCCACACGATTTCTGATAACTAATTGAAGCCTTGATAATACGTACTTGTTTGGAGCTCTGTTGGTTTTCTCAAATTTGATTTTGTCATAGAATTAATATGTGTAGTAATGAGTTGAGCTGTTAAGCAGTTTTAATTTATGATACATAATAGGTGTAAATCAAATGACCGATTCAAAAATTTAGTCACGCAATCATGCTCTAAAATATCGGTGATGTAAAATGCAACAACAGATTTCTAATTATTATATTTTGGTGTGGAATGCAATGAATTTTCATGAACTATTATTAAAACAGATGTCGGTCAGTCAACCGCAGCGGCTTGATAAATTTAATAATTTCGTAGCCATGTAAAGAATCCAATTAATAACTAATTAATTAATAACTAAAATTCATATACCCAGCTCGGTTCGATTGATATTTAGGTATTGAAAGTTATTTTCTGTTTAAAAATAATACACATCAAATTGATTAAACCAGTGCTTCAAAAATTGTGAGTTGCAACGTTCTAGGGCGATACGAAATTATGGCGAAATCAAAAATTCGCCGCCCGCCATATGAACGCTTTAATTACCTCAGTTATCGAGCATCTATAATATTCAATTTAATCCGCACATTCCAATACTAAAAATATCGACTGTCAAACTGTATAAACGTCGTTCGCGTTAGGTAAATTATGATTCTAGTCAATGACCTTAAATTGAACATTTGGAACACAATTTTGTGAATCGGTAGTTACTTTTACCCGACTTCGGCGCAGCCAAAAAGGAAGGGTTATAAGTAACAGTCTATGTATGTTTGTATTTATAGATGTTCCACCGTAGCGCCTAAACTATTCATTCGATTTTGATAAATAATGAGTCGATCGATTCGTTATTATGCTCTGGGGAACATAGGCTACATTTATTTTTTAATTTTGATCCCAGGGGTGAGTAAATTGTAAACAAATAAAAAATAATTTCAAAAAATATAATTTAAATAAAAACCGGAGGGCATCATGTCGCGAAGGGCAAGGTATCACACGTTCGAGTTTAGCTAGTAACCATTGGACTATGCTGCATGTTATGTCCAAGAATAAAAATTAAGTTCAAAAACTAAAACCCGACTACTGAAAAGTATGAAACAAAAAAATATTTTCATCTGAGGATAGCCGTGGTCGTATGCCATCTACCTTAACAAAACAATACATTTTAACAATAGTAAGCGATCATAAACTTTAGGGTATAGTGCATCACGCTATACATCTAGAGGGCGCCATATGAGCATATATATGAGGTGGCATACAACCACAGCTATCCTCAGATGAAAATATTTTCTTGTTTCATACTTTTCAGTAGTCGAGTGTTAGTTTTTGAACTTAATTATTCTTGGACATAACATGCAACATAGACCAACCACTTGCTAAACTGGAAAGTGTGATACCTTCTTCGCGACATGATGCCCTCGGCTTCGCATCAGGCATCATGGCCGCAGGGCAAGATTATCACACTTTCGGCCCTTGTGGTGTAATATACTATAATATTGTCCTTGAACTACCTATTTAAAATATGAATATATTTATATAATTAAAAGCGAAACTAAATAAAAATTATCATATGGACCATGGAAGTAACGAACCTGTTGATCGACGGTGCCTTACATACAACGGTCAACAAGTAAGACTAAATTGTATAACGCGCTATGCGTTCTCAGTCGTATAAGAAGTATAACTTTAAGCGGGGAGATTTGTATCCAGACGAAGCTCAACAGGTCATCTAGTTATAACCTATAACCTGGCCAACCAAAGTACCTGTAAATTAAAAAAAATCTTATAAATCGGATCAGTCGCTAAAAAAGTGCGATTTCTACCCGTGTAAATTTTACGTATAAATCTGTAAAAAAACTGTACTCACAGATTCTTATATATGTACAAAATATATTTAAAAATTTATCATCATATTTAAGTTTAGATCGATCTGACTATGAGCAGAATACAGTTTTTTTTTTTTTTTTGTTTCCCTCGATGTCCAAAGTTCATAAATCTGGCGACGATAGAATCGAATAGACACCGGAAGAAATGGAACAAAAACAATTTTAGAGTAATAATAGAGTAATTGTGATCCATTAAAGTTACTGAGAGGTGTTTGGAAAAATTCTGTGGCGTAAGAATCAAAGCAAAGCAATACTGAATTTTTAAACTTGCATTTATTACGGATGTTTCGTTACGCTTTGTACCATCGTCAGAGTTTTCTTTCAGCATTTGAAAACTCTGAGAATGGTACAAAGCATATCGAAACGTCAGTAATAAGTGAAAGTTTAAAAAATTTAGTATTGCTTTGCTTTGATCCTTACGCCACGGAATTTTTCCAAACACCTCTCAGCAATTTTTTTAAGCATTCCGTTTGGGCTGTACGATTGATACCAAAAATCGTGGCAGGCTCACAGTGTACAGAAAAAGCTAGTGTATACAGACGCGTTAGCGAACGTTATTTGCGCCAAAAAAAAAAAAAATAAATAAAATGACAATAAATTTATCGAAAGATTAGAAATTATTCATGCATATATAATTTCTGTTGCTACAAAACAGACAAATTTAATTTTGTTAATTGATTTAAGTGCAAAATTGAAGTATGCCTTAAAAATTTTATTTAGTCCTTAGATCCTGTCACGGATACCAACCCCTCTATTTCTGTCTCCGGAGACAAAATAGAAAATTCAGCTTCATTAGATTCTAGCCTGCGTCCTACAGGTACTACAAGCGTACAGAGGTTCAGCTCCCTTGGTAAATGGAGATCTTCTACAGACAGATAGACAGATTAAGAAAGTATAGTGTAATTTATAGATTCGACTATTATCATAGTAAGATATTTTCTATTGTTTCAGGTGGGTGCCAATTTCTGCATTAACAGTCTTCGCAGATAAATTGTCTGAATATAAGGTAAAAAATTAAATTATTTTGAACATTTTTAGTACTTATATATTTTCACCCGGGTGCAAAAGAACGAATGGGGGGGGGGGGAACATGAGTACGCACATTCATCTTCGGATTCGTAATCAGCGACCTCGAAAACCCCCGAGAGCCGATTTTTAAGACAAAATTTTTATTTTTCAAAATTTTTTTCTACTGTTTCACTGGCGGGTGCTTTTGAGAAGTTTAAAACCACCCTACTTTTTTCAATTTTCGGAGTGAGGCAAAGGTTAGTGGTGATGAATGTTCCTGAGGGTCTAAGGAATCAAGGAAAAAAAGAATTTTTGAAATCGGAGCTGTTCCACCATTTTTCCAGATTGTATAGATCTCGCGGCTTATTTACTGGACTAATAGAATTGTATAAACTTGAAACTTTATATACATAGAGATTTCGCTCGCTCGTTCTCTCGGTTTTCACAGTTAACGGGCCAAGCCCGAGGCTTGTGTTAAAAAGCATGCTTTAAAAACGTTTTTAGTTGTTTGGGTTGTACGACTTAAGTATACCAGAAAGTCTGACATATATCATTATCACAGACAAAGCGAATGTAGGTATACCACTTTAGCTAACGTTGTTCACACATAAAACTTGAAAAATGTGTTTAAATATATCGAAATAACAGATAGGTAGTAATTTTTTTTAAATTTAATAATATAAATAATTATAAAGTTATTATTGTTTTCTATTAATTTTTTTTGTCTAACTTCAAGAGTTATGAAATAACATTAATTACTCTCAGATAATACTACCAATTACAAAAGAGTTATGTAATGTGTAATATTTTTACATTTTTTTTAACTAAGCCAGTAAATATTATTGCTTATGTATGATCGTATCTTGCATAAATAAAATGTCAGCTTTTGTGTGTATACATAATTTTATCTTTGTTTCGTAACTAGGAAGCCGTAATTAGGCCAGTGGTACAAGATTAAAGACAAGCCTAATTTGAAATTAATTGGGGAAGAGTTGGAAATGATTTTAATCCACTCAGTTTGAGTCTGAAATGAACATACTAAAGTTTTCCACCTCTTACTAGCCACTGCGTGCAGATTTGTGTTTAAAAAACACGTGCTTTATTAAAACTAGCTACGTACCGCCTAACAGTCAATGAATGTTGTGTTAACGTTTAGCTAAATTTACTTTAGGATTTTGTTAACGTAATAAAATGAATGAAAAAAAAATATTAAATTCAATTTTATTAGTTTCACCCGGATGCGATAAATATATTTTGTGTTATTGGAAAATTCTCCAAAATTTATGGTAACAGTTTACTAAATTAACGCCTCCGATTTTTTCGAATTTTAAAACGCAAAAACAACGCCGTTATCGTTGTTTTAAGGAACTCCCCCGAAACACTCTCCTCTTTTCACTGCGCAAAGAAAACGCCATATTATCGACACCACCCCGTTATAAGAAAGTCCCCCGAAACGCCAAAATCGGAAGCGTTGAGTCATTAAAATTTTACCAAAGTTATTACATAAAAACACCCAAAAACTTTCATTTAAAGTAGAATAATAAATCATTATAAAAAGTACTCACTACTATATAAAAAACAACGATGGCATAAATCCCTTTTGCGCATGCGAAGATTTTACCCAAAAAATTTACAAAACTCTTGTAAAAGTCGATAGAATAATAAACCATTATGAAAAGTATATCATTATTATGCACAAACAACTTTATGAAATATGTCTCTTCTGCGCATGCGTCGACTTTCCCCCAAAAAACTTTCTTGTAAAATAGAATAATAAACCGTCATAAAAAATACACCATTATTATATAAAAAACAACGATGGCATAAATCTCTCTTCCGCATGCGTAGATTTTCCCCCAAAAAATTACAAAACTCTTGTAAATGTAGACAGAATAATAAACCGACATGAAAAGTATACCATTATTGTATAAAAACAATTTTTAACATATACATCTTCTGCGCATGCGTCGACTTTTCCGTCAAAAAACTTTTTACAAAACTTTGTTGTAAGATAGAATAATAAACCATTATAAGTTACCCGGAGACGAATCGAACAAAACAAATTTTTTTTTTAATCGGTTAAGGCGTTTGAGCTGTACACAATCCACAATAAAGCGTGACATACAGATTCACAGACAAAGCGAGTACATATAGGTGCTTTAGCTTACGCTATTCGCGCCTAATAACCAAATATAATTAAAATTTTTTGAATTTTCAGATATGATTTTGAATAGTCGTGGTAATGTTTTTTTAAGTCTGTTTCATATTTTAAAATCATGGATACGAATTCTTTTCAATAATTCGCGACAATTAGACTCCAGTATCGTGCAAAGGGAGTAGATACCGTATTTTTGTAATTTCTATAATATCCATTTTTCGAAGAAAATGCCTAGAGTATTTTCTTCTCAGAATGTCACAAAAAATCCGAATCTGCTGGGAAAAACATGAGTTTCAATTTTTTTTTACATTTAGAGGCGGTTTACGGGTAAACTATTGCAGATAGGGGTAAGAGGGTAAGAACACTTTTTTGTAGCAAATATAAAAATCTACAACTTTTTATCGAAAACTTTTTTCATATATCTCATAGTTTGTGAGACAATTAGAAAACAAAGTTTAAAGGGGTGGTTTCTACCCTAACTCCAAATCGGAGCACACTTTTTCATAGTTTCTTGTAACCCCAAGAACGATCACTCAAATTTTTAGCCGTTTGAGATTTTAGGTATTTCACGAAAATCGTTTTTGGACTACTTGATTAATGTCTGAATACAACTCTTCAAATAAATAAAATTATCGACCAATTTTTTTCAGACTGTATATTGACAAAAATATAATAAAATAATAAATCAATATTTTGATCCGGATTTGGATCTTCTTCAGAAATAATCTAAAAAATAGAGATATACTAATTAATTTTTATATTTTTTAGATTATTTCTGAAGAAGATCCAAATCCGGATCGAAACGTCATCCAGTGAAATATTGATTTATAATTTTATTATTTTTTTGTAAATATATACCTAGTCTGAAAAAAATTGGTCGATAAATTATTTTATTTAATTGAATAAAATGTATTATTAAATTTTTTGTTTGATCTCTGGTTTGTTGGATTCGTCTCCGCCCCGAATAACAGAATAATTATTAAAATATCGGAAAAATTCACGGGAAAAAATTATACAGAAAATTAATTTTTAAATAAATTACGTTTGGATAATAATAATAAATCTATTAACTGTCGTTTAAATGTCGTTGCCATAGCAACTCTATAACATTTTAGCTAACATTACATTTTAGCTAATAGACGCGAGCAACTGTCATTCGTGTTTTTACGTATAACCTAAAAACTGCTTGCTTTGAATTTATCTGTGTTTTTACCCACGACGGAACGGAGCATGTATATGCGTTTAGGGTGAGAGATTGTGTGTTCGTTTGTTTGTATGTGCGTTTGTGCACTCGATCAATGTCGCCATTTATCTGGAAAACGGTTTGATCAATTCAGATGCGGTTTCCTGTAAAGGGTTTATAATTCATTATGTAATAAATTTGATAAAATTTTACTAAATTAACCCTTACGATTTTGGCGTTTCGGGGGACTTTCTTATTTAAAACTCTCACAGACCAAGGCGACCTGAGTGGCGGTGGCGATCGTGGCTGCGATCAGATCCAGACACACCAAAGCGAATTTATCGCCTGATCGCGCACATAGAAAAACGCAAAACAAATTAAAATTAACCGTATAGGTATGTATATCAATAAGTTAAATGAGTTTAATAAATATGACTTGCTGTGAACTAGAAGAATGTGTACTTGTAGCAGCTATTTAGGAAGACAACAAAAAAGAAGAGTAAGTTTTATTTTCTCTTATTAGTGTCTCAACTATTACGTAATAAAATGTATTTAATTTGCACAAATAAAATTTTATGCATTTTAACATACGACACGTCGGCTCACTGGAATCCGCCAATCACTCGCGTTTGAACACGTTAAAAACGTAAATTTCAAAATAAAGTAACCAACATTCTATTCGCAGATGAATAGGACAACCGGTTTTTTGGGGGACCGGAAGTTACCTCTTTTTAACGGTCCCGCCCACTCCAGCCTGCCAACCATAGTGTTTTTATTTTAAGCAGGCCTTAAATTACCCGAATATTCGTGAACTGGCCTTTCCGGCTGTCCATAGGGTTTAAATGTTACGAGCTCTCATACTAATAGCCCCTTTATATTTTTTTCTAATGTTCTCCAATTTCTTTCGAGAATATTGCCGCCTCGTCCACCCCCTGGATTGCTCAAACGCGCTATGAGGTTGAAAAACATTGGTATGGTGTGACATACTTGAGAACTGTTTCAGACGATTTAACTAATCGAGATTTTACTGTATGGCCATTCCTTTGTGTTTAAAACCAAATTAAAACTTTACCTATATATTTTTGCAAACAGTTCAATAATAACTATTCGAGGTAAACTGGATCAGTCTAACCTTATACTGATGAAATTTTTTGATAACACGGAAGTACTGAGCATAGTTTAATTGTACATATTAAAATAGATAATTTTATTTAAATTATGCATAAAATACAAATAGGGTAGGACGGGGGAATGGCGTTCACTTAAGGAAAACATGGTGTATTTTTTAAATTATTTATTATAAATCAAAATTAAGAAGAGTAACAAAGTCTTTAATTATCGAGTAATCAACAATTTAACAACAAAAGCATATATCTTTCACCTACTAGTAGTAGGAAAACATTATTAAAAAAACATGTTTGAGCGGCATTGCCCCTGATTTTGGGTAATGCCGCTCAGGGTCTCATAAAGTAGTGTCCCCAATCCAATCCGGCTGTTTCACTGCTTTGATCATAATTGTTTTTGATATTGTTGCGTTCAGCAAATTTATAAACAAGTTTACGCAAATCTGCAGCACTGAGTCCATAGTATAGCGAACCCAGCAACTTAACTTGTTCAGCACCTAATTAAAAAATTAGATCAACGCGGCCGCAAACAAAGAAACGCTCTTCACGGTCGCATGACGCGAGCTGACTGTCCGTTTGCATCGCTGTCTATTAGAGGCCCCCTCCCCTCGCGCTTCACGCGACGTGACGTGTTGCTACGTTCCTTTTTGACAGAGTTACAGAGGTGAGCGCCATTACCCAGTGAGCGCCATTCCCCCTCCCTCCCCTACACAATATAACTAGTTTCCTAAACGCAAAGGTGATAAACTTGAATAATATAATAGGATAGCTTGATAATTTTAAAGAAAGAAACGATCACAGTCAAAAATTCGATGATTCGAAGTTTTGGACCGAATCCTTCGACATCTAATGAACGAAGTTTCACTGTATATTTTTTCTATGGCGACATTGGCAAAAACAAATCTGATTAATTGTGCTTGATCGACCGACTCTGATGGGCGTTCTACCACTGAACTACCAATGCTTACAAAGAATCATTGTTTATATAGGGGTAGCAATTCGTGACAAATTTCGTTACATAGGGGAATCAATTTCGTTACATAGGAAAACGATTTTACTCCTGTTTTTAAAGCAGTATTCACTTCAAAAATGTAATTTCAAAATCAACGTGTATTTGTGTGCGTTTTGCAATGCGCATAAAATCGCATACGCCACTTGCACCGTCACCGTGCGTGACACGACCACACCCATCAGAGTCGGTCGATCAAGCACAAATTATTAATCAGATTTGTTTTTGCCAATGTCGCCATAGAAAAAATATACAGTGAAACTTCGTTCATTAGATGTCGAAGGATTTGGTCCAAAACTTCGGATTATCGAATTTTTGAATATGATCGTTTCTTTCTTTAAAATTATCAAGCTATCCTATCATATTATTCAAGTTTATCACCTTTGCGTTTAGGAAACTAGTTATATTGTGTATTTGTATTTTATGCATAATTTAAATAAAATTATCTATTTTAATATGTACAATTAAACTATACTTAATACTTCCGTGTTATCAAAAAATTTCATCAGTATAAGGTTAGACTGATCCTGTTTACCTCGAATAGTTATTGTATTGAGCTGTTTGCAAAAATATATAGGTAAAGTTTTAATTTGGTTTTAAACACAAAAGAATGGCCATACAGTAAAATCTCGATAAGTTAAATTGTCTGAAACAGTTCTCAAGTATGTCACACCATACCAATGTTTCTCCACCTCATAGCGCGTTTGACCAATCCAGGGGGTGGAAGAGGCGGCAATATTCTTGAAAGAAATTGGGGAATATTAGAAAAAAATATAAAGGGGCTGTTAGTAGGAGAGCTCGTAACACTCAAACCCATGGACAGTCGGAAAGGCCAGTTCACGAATATTCGGGAAATTTAAGGCCTGCTTAAAATAAAAACACTATGGTTGGCAGGCTGGAGTGGGCGGGACCGTTAAAAAGAGGTAACTTCCGGTCCCCCAAAAAACCGGTTGTCCTATTCATCTGCGAATAGAATGTTGGTTACTTTTCTTTGAAATTTACGTTTTTAACGTGTTCAAACTCGAGTGGTTAGCGGGTTCCGGTGAGCCGACGCCCCCTCCAAGTGCGTGTAAAATTTGATTCGCGAAGTAAGTATTCTTATCTCATAACCTAATAGGTTAAAATCGTTTTTTTGAGGAACCCGAAGTTACCCCTTTTTACGGTCTCGTCCAATCCAGCCTCTAACCGTTGTATTTTTATTTTAAGCATGGCTTAAATTTCCCAAATATCCGTGAACTGACTTTTTCGGCTGTCCGTAGGTTATGTTATTCATTTACGTACAGGTTATGAACGAAACACAAAATCAGTCGCTATACACGACAGCTGATAGCCGTATCAAATTCTCTTCTTACATTGCACTCGGAAGTGGGTAGTGCAGGCACCTGATATTCTCGTTCGGAGTATGCATATTAACATCCATATTATTGAGATACATAATTTCTGTTTCGTTACACAATCGACGCGACGCGACGTGTGTGTAGTAATTTTGTTTGGAATACGTTATACGATTATCAGATATGCTATGTGGACATGTCTTGGACAAGTACTCGTTCTAAACAGGCTTTCGGAAAAGGAAAAAAAATATTCTGAATTATCGATATTCCAAAATTATTCACGTAATACCTCAACTGTTGATCGTCTATAATCTACAATCTATGCAACATTGCGTTATCGCATTTTATTATACATATATACAAAAATAGTAATGACACCTCTGTGTATTTCGAGAGTTTTTTTTTTGTTTGTTGCGGGTTTTTGAGTATTTTGTATGATATTCAGACGACAAAGTATACGTAAAAATTGCCTATAAAATTAACTCGAATGTTATGGTATATGTTCTTTACATTACTTTAAAATCTACTGTCTTGTGGCACATAGTGTAATCTTTAACACATCTAACGCGAAATTGAAGAATTCAGATTCGATTCCCGACACTAGCTTCGTGATTTTCTTTGAATGTGCCCTTGTAAAGCAAACGCATTTAAAAATATTTTATTATTCGGGGTTCTAATATTAAATAATAAAATTTTAGACAAGGACGTTGCATTGTTTTAATTATGAAACAATCGCCAAAGTATTTCAACGTTAAGAAATCAGATATGCTATTGGTGTTGGAGATAAAAATATGAGGTACATAAATTAGGAATTTCCTTGAGAATTATTGCCATATACAACGCGGTAAATTGCCGTAAATTAACGACTTACTCACCTGTTTACTTATCGACTATTGTTTGACGACGCGATGACTGCAGATAATAATTAATATTGCAAATACGAGTCTTCATCTGTGCGTGAGGTTTAACAGACGCACCTATCTCAATATGTAAACGTGACAGCAGAAGCGGTAGCGATAAACGGAAAGTGAAAATGTTGTCACTTACTTATGAAGTCATTGTGTGCTGTGCACGTCCATTGGCTCAAAATTAATTATTTCGACGTACGTAAATATCCATTGAACATAGCGAGTTTAACGGTTGATTCTGTATGACTTTTTGACACTGTAATATATCTATCCTTTACAAATACAGTAGTACGTAAGATTAACGTGGAACAAATCCATTTAAAATATTCTAAATCATCTGCAGCCATAGTCCTGGGTAGTTAATTATTTTTAAGTTTCTAGATTAGACAAAGTATCTCAATCGTCCATCATGTTGGGGCTGCTAACTAAGGAAAAAACAATAACAAGTTCAAATTTGCAATGGTGTAAATGCCATTGTAATGCAATCTAAAGTAAGTGTTACCGGGAACAAGCCATGTTGGGGTGGTTTTATTGTTATTTCTCTCTAGCACATGGGCACAATGGATTGCGGTACTTTATGTTGATTTAGAGACTTATTTTTTTAACGCGCATTTTTTTTTTAATAGTCGTGTTTTTACGCCCATACGTTTCCGGACTGACGTCACCGCCAAATTAGCATATTTCAATAAAATATATAGTAAATTCTGATTTCAGAAATACGCTATTACTAGCGGTCTGTTCCGGTTTCACTCGGGTGCAAAAAAGAACGATGTGGGGGTGGGAACATTAGTACGCACATGCATCTTATTTTACCGAGATGAACGTTGTGTGCAAATTTCATGATGATCGGAAATACCGTTCAAAAGTGTTTTTCGGACAGACAAATTTCGATTGTCAGTTTTTCTATACTATATGTACATTAGTGTATTTGCCGTATTATAGATTAGCAAAATTTGGTTCACTTGTAAGAACCTACCACCTCACGACGCGTATTTCAATTGGGCCCATACGAACCATTTTATGGGTTTTTAGGGATAGAAAAGAAATTTTGGACGCAAAAACACCGAAAAAATTATGAGAATTGTTTCAAAATCTAAAGAACCTATGTAAACCTTTTAATAAAAATGAAAATGTGCTGCTAAAATCCTAATAAAATCGAGCGGATAGTGCCGACCTTACAAATTTTATGAAAACATTAGATAGTTTTGCGGAGGATGATGTACTAATAGTCCAGTCAGTGGGGGTTTTTGCCCTACAAAAGGTGGAGTAGTCGTGATTTTTGAATATGCTATTTAATTAGTGACACTGATGAAATATCCTAGTTTTCAAAAAATTATTTAACGTGTTTTTTAATTTTCTAACTCAGTTTAATTTTTGTTCAGTGATTCCAGATTTTTTTTAAGTGGTTAACGAATTATTCCATGGAAACCGTTTTTTTTTTGCACCATTCATCCAATGTGGTGTCTCGCCCCTCCTCCCATTTGAAAATTTGAATTTTTCATCAAGATTACAAATTAAACAACATATTCAAGAATCATGACTTCTCCCACCTTCTTGACTGACTAAACTATTAGTGAAGGATGTATTAAATTTGGTGCAGATGTCGCATTTAATATAGTATTAATGATAACATTTTAAAAGGTGTACTTTTATGAATACCTATAACTTTTTCACATAACCTAAAAATTCAAAGAAATATTGAAAAAACCGTGTTTTTTGTTTTTAATTTTTTTCTCCTGCAAAAAAAATTTTCAGGAGACTTACCTTTCTATGTCCTAAATAAGCTGTAATTTTTTATTTAAAAACGAAAAACACGGTTGTTTCAATATTTCTTTGAATCTTTAAGGTTATGTGAAAAAGTTATATTCATAAAAGTTGTAGATCCTCTTAATACCTACAACATTGCCATACAACATTTTTCGATTGGAGGTCAACTTTCGCCGGAAAAAACGAAAAACCGCGTTTGACCCCTAAAACGCGCCCCCCACAGCCCTCCGGCCTTTTACGCATTTGAATTTTTGGTTTTTGTATTTCTGACGGCAATTTCTTCCCTTCCTCATCATTCGTTTTCTGTTATTAATTTTGTCCTTGTCAAAAGCTAACTTCACTGGTCTATTAACTGATAAACAAATTAAAAAAAACATTGTTTTGGCAGGATTTTCGCAGGCAACCTTAGCGATCTTTCTTAATTATGGTCTTAAGTCTTAACTATCATCTCTAATTTTTTCGTTCATCCACCTTATGTATAAAAAAACTATTTGCGCGAATTCTGTTCTACGAAATCTATGTAAATTGTTCTCCTCTTTCGTTTAAGAGAGGTTTCGAACCGATCTGATTTATATTGAGCGAAAAACTTTTTTGTGTTCAATTTACTCCCCTCTGGGACCAAAATTCAAAAATCCGACTCGTTAGGATCTGTCGCATGTTTTTTTCTTACGCTTTTTCTTACACTTTATTCTTACGGTTTTTTTCCAGCCTGCTCCATTTATACCTATAACGTCCTATAAGGAACTTCGTTCCAATAAAGTTAATCTGTTCGAATACTTCGACCGCAAAGAACCTGGGGTTTTTTATATGGATAGGTTTCACACTCAACTTACACACTGTATACTTATTAGTATAGATGGAAATAGGTATATGTTTTACAGAATGTTACCCAAAATAAAGTTTACAAAATCGATTTGAAGTATAGAAATCGTGAAAATTCGACATATGCAGTTTAATCTTTTAGCCACAGGTATATCACTCACACACACACAAACGCACACGCACACAAACAAAGGCATAGAGAAGTGATCAAACCACTTTCACATTCCGCTGCGCAGAGGCCCTCCTGCTTCTGATCACAGCCTGCACTTGTAAATAAAATAGCGGCAATATTCGCGGTGAATGGCGAAGACGCGTTCTGCAATATCAACACAAACAGACAGGTACACAGACGGAGACCGGTTTGCAAAAAAAATCACATACACACACACACACACACACACTTATGTACTATATTTAACTGCAATCTGCACTGCGAAATTACTCCAGATAGTTGTAACAGATATTCCATATGGTCACATTAATAATGTAAATCAACGGAATCAAACTTGTCTTTTAACTTCATTCGGTATTTTGTGAGAAAACACCACTTATGAGTTGAAATTTTAATTCATATAGTAGTACATTATACACGTATTTCTTGAATAGGGACGGAATCATTTAAATTTACAAAACTTTCTCGTAAAAATAAATAGCAAAATAAACCGTTATGAAAAGTATACGATTATTATAGAAAAAACAACGTTTTAGCATATCTTTTCTGTACATGCGCCGATTTTCCCCAAAATTTTTTTTACAAAACTTTCTTGTAAAATAGAATTATAAACCGTTGTGAAAAGTGCACTATTATTATATAAAAACTACGTTATAGCATATATCCGTTGCGCATGCGCTAATTTTCTCCAAAAACAATAGGGCTTTTCATATTTGCATATCAAACATCCTCCCAAAATTTGGTTTCAATCCGCTCATCCGTTTCACCTGTATCGTGTATACAGACAAAGAGACGCACTGACTTTTTCCAAAAATGTTTTTTTTGGATTCGGGAAAAATATTGTAAAGTTTTGAAAAGTGAATTTTGACCTAAATTAGTGCCATTCCCCACTTATGGTGTTGGAAAGATAAAATAATTTTTAATAATTTAAGTTCATAATTATAAAAGCATGGGCTGTAAACGGTATGATTGTTTATTAGTGACAACCCATACTTTATTAATTATGAATCTAAATTATTGAAAACATGTTTTTTTGTAATTCTAAGAGCTTGTATTTAAAAAAAAAATAACGAATACATATTTCATTTTGTTCTTTTTGGTCGTTCAAAATTTTTAGTATTAAAACATTAATTTATTAAAAAAGTGATAATTTAATTCTAAAAACAATTGAATCATGTATTGTTGTAAAGAATATACATATGTTTCCAAAATTTCAAATCGGTCTAATATATGGCGTCCGCTATATTGGGTTTATACAACAACGTCACAAAGCTTGTCGTATTCCACTCGTCTAACTCTTTCATTGGATACCCATTTCAAGAAGACTGTGAAGGAAAAGGTAATCCACCATCTTGGGGCGTGGCCATATTGAGTTCAAAATGACGTCACGTATTTTACCTTATCCCACTCGTCAAACTCTTTCTTTTGGGACCCATGTCAAGAAGCTTATAAAGGAAAGGTAATCCGCCATCTTGGGGCGCTTATCATATTGCGACGTCCGTCATATTGGGTTTACCATGACGTCACATACCTTATCGTATCACACTCGTCAAACTCTTTCATTTGATACCCATGTCAAGAGGGTTATGAAGAAAAAGAAACTATCTTTTCCATAATTAATTTAAAAAAAAAGCTCTCGCAGTATGCGAACTTTGTAGTCCTTTGCTATATACAGTCGAACCTGGATAATCAAGAGTTCAAGGGATCGGGATATCTTTTTTGCTTGTGGAGGTTTTTGCACTAACCCAAACTCCTAGCTTATAGAGGTACAGGAGTGGCCTTTCTCACTTTAGAGGACTATAAAATTACAGCAAATATGTATGTAGTGATAAACATGTATGTATTATTCGACATAGATGCAAAAAAAAAGAAAACAAAGAACAAAAACAATGTAAATTAGTTCAACTATTTATGACTCATTCTTAAATTTCGTGGAACTATTAATACCTTCGACTATCGCTTATAGAGGTACACGCAAGTAGTAGTCTCAGTTTCTCAATGTTTCTCACTTATAGAGGTTTTAGATAGTTACAAAGACGGTGTCACGGTACCTGGCAATTGCCAATTACTCTCACTCAGTTCTCACTCACTCAGGTTTGACGTAACTGTATAGTGTATACATAAACAGGATAATTCTACTTTGTTATATGAATAGGCCGCACAATAACGTCACATTTGTTCGTAATGGCAAATCATCGAGTGGCCCCTTCGCGAAATTCACAAAACCGCCTGAAGATGTTTTACTTCAATAAAAATAAAAGTTTAAAAACTACGAAAAAGTAGTAGAAAGCGCAACCTGCCATATAGAAACCCGATCACTTTACGTTTTATGCTTGTCTAGTACTATTTCGTAGGCGTAAGTTAGTGTTTAAAAGTTTTTAAGCGTATGGTTAATCTGGCCCTGCAATTCACAGCCAAAAATTATTGTTAGCTGGTACGTATCTGATTGCGCGCGTGGCTCGTAGTGAAAACCAGGTAACCTATTTCATGCAACGCAACGCGGCACGCTGTTAGTGTTACATCATAGCAATGACCTTTCTTTATGCCGACAGCAAGAGATGTACCGCCGTACGTGAACCGTGTAACGCCAACGTCTCGGTCTCTTACGCAACACTCTCATTCAGATACGGTTAAACTTGACACGCACACCTCAATTTGTCAGCACATTGTAAGAGACGAGTTCTTAAGTTAATAATAATAATCTATTCGATAATATTGTGCTTCTCTACACATTTTTTCTGTGAAATGGAGTGTATTCGATTCAATTGAAATTTTGCACACATGTGTTGTTCCGATGACAATACCGTATTATAACAATTAGCTGACTGTCCCGGCTTTAGGCCGAGTGCAAATCGCATTTTTAAAAAATATTGTCTGAAGACACAACTAATTCAAGAATTACAAGGCGCGAAATTTTACATAATATACCTACTCCGACGTTATGTTCGAAAATTGGTGTATATTTTTAACGACACTTTGAGCTTAATAATATAATTTAAATAACTTAATCTAAGAAAAAAATAACAGTTGAAAATATTGAAACACAGAAGGGAAAAAATCATTTTAATCATTTATTAATAATTAACTTAGGTTCATAAATATAAAAGCGTTAGCTGTAAACTCTATGATCGTTTATTAGTCACAATCAGTAACATAATTATGACCCTAAATTATTAAAAATTATATTTTCTTTTTGGTACATTTCAATAAAAACTTTCTTTTTATTAGTATTTTATTTTTCTTGTTTTTATAGTCTTTCAAAATTTTAACTATTCTGACATTAATTTATAAAAATTATTTAATTATTTTTGCAAGATGGTTGTGAAGGTAAAGGTATTCCGTTATCTTGGGGCATCCGCCATATTGGATATATACATTGTCACCAGACTTATGCATGTGTGTGAAATTTCAAAGCTTTAGTTAATTTAATCTAGTCGAACAAATTGCAGCAATTGGACTACGGGGCCTTTCCAACTAATAAATTATGATATTGACATTTGACATATAATAACAAAGAAAATAAAATTACCGCGCGGGTAACGGTTACCACTAAACATTATACAATTTGCTATTCGTTTTCATGGTTTTCTATATGTTATCACGTTATGATGTTAAAATTAAACAAAGCATGCTTATCAAATACCTAACTAACATTTACAGAACAAACGAACATAATATTCAAAGCAATGGCACGTCAATCCGGTGTCGGAGAGGCAACCGGATGGCGAGTGGTAATCTGGGCCTATGAGTGGTGCAGAACCCCCTGGTAGCGGCCAAAGTGACCCCAAATGGACGGGGGCGGCGATATGGGGGTGGGGAAAAATCGAAAAATGTTTGAAAAGGCAACCGGATAAAAATGCGGTTGCATTAAAGGAAATACCCTAATTATATAATAAATTTTTTTTGCCATCCGAACCACGCGGGCCGTTTTTGCACTAGCGAATAAAAAAAAAATAAAAAAAAAACTGAAAAGGCAACCGCTTCAAAATTAGTGAGCATACTTATTGACACCACCAAACGTTGGAAAAAAATTGCCATCCGATCCTGATGGGCAGTTTCGGAGAAACAACCCCTCAAAGTCGCCGAAAAACCGTTATTTTCGATTTTTTCAACAATAAGTAAAAAAAACACACTAAAAATTGTTCAAATCGGATGGCATTCGAAATTTATACTGTCCTAAGTACAAATAATAGTGTGAATCAATGCCATCCGATTTTGATTAAATTTACCCCTATTTAGCCAACCCCCAAAACTCAATAACAATAAAAATAATGCCATACGCTGCATAAAATTGTTGTTTTCATGAGTTTTGGGGGTGGCTAAATAGGGGTAAATTTAATCGAAATCGGATGGCATTGATACACACTATTATTTGTACTTAGGACAGTATAAATTTCGAATGCCATCCGATTTGAACAATTTTTAGTGTGTTTTTTTTACTTATTGTTGAAAAAATCGAAAAAAAGTGTTTTTCGGCGACTTTGAAGGGTTGTTTCTCCGAAACTGCCCATCAGGATCGGATGGCAATTTTTTTCCAACGTTTGGTGGTGTCAATAAGTATGCTCACTAATTTTGAAGCGGTTGCTTTTTCAGTTTTTTTTTAATTTTTTTTTCATTCGCTAGTGCAAAAACGGCCCGCGTGGTTCGGATGGCAAAAAAAAATTATTATATAATTAGGGTATTTCCTTCAATGCAACCGCATTTTTATCCGGTTGCCTTTTCAAACATTTTTCGATTTTGCCCCACCCCCATATCGCCGCCCCCGTCCATTTGGGGTCACTTTGGCCGCTACCAGGGGGTTCTGCACCACTCATAGGCCCAGATTACCACTCGCCATCCGGTTGCCTCTCCGACACCGGATTGACGTGCCATTGCTTTGAATATAAGATTTTTTTTATTTTCAAAATATTTCTGGAACTACAAATTTTGAAAAACACATTTTTTCATGACTATCTTGTAAAAATATACAGGCTAATAAACCGTTATGACATGTATATCATAATTATATAAAAAACAACATTAAATGGTAGGTATATCTTTCTCCGAATATATCGCTCTGTTGCGCATGCACCGAATTTCCCCAAAATAAAATACAAAATTTGTTTGTAAAACAGATAGAATAATGAGCCGTTATGAAAATAATACCATTATTATATAAAAAAAGATGTTATAATATATATCTCCTGCGCATGTACCGTCTTTCTCCAGAAAACTTTTTACAAAACTTTCTTGTAAAATGAAATGATAAACCATTATGAAGAGTATACTATTATTATAAAAAAAACATCATAGCATATAATATCTTCTGCGCATGCGCCGATTGTCCCCAAAAAAATTTACAAAAATTTCTAGTAAAAATAGATAGAATAATAAACCGTTATAAAAACTATATTATTATTATATAAAACAACATTATAAGAGATATACTCTTTTGCGCATGCGCCGATGTTCCCCAACAAAACAATAGACCGTTTCATATTTGCATATCAAACATCCTCCCAAAATTTGGTTTCAATCCGATCATCCGTGGTGTCGAAATGATAAGAAATGTCAAAAATGATGTTTGCAACTGTCAAAGTACCATTATGTTCTATTAATTAGTTATTTAAATTGTTAACTCAGAAGGCGTTGCATTTCACCAATATTTATAATGGCATTCGTTTTTGAACAAATGCAATCTTTTTATTTTATTATTTTAAAATATAATAAAATTACCGACCAATTTTATTTTAAGATAGTACGCAAACTTTTTAAGAGCCCGTTTGCCGATCTCAGAGGTGAAGCTGTATTTTGCGGCGTGTGGTGAGGAAACATTTTGAAACATTCCATTCATAATAGTACAAACTAGTGATGTGCCGGATCGTTAAAAATGCATATCCGCGGATACGGATCTGAATACGGATATTTGGTTTCAAGATCCGCGGATACGGATACGGATCTTAACTTTCTTAGAGTACGCGGCGGTAAATATTGCACATCGACCTTTGGAAAGAGACTGTTATGGGAAAAAGTTATTGACTTCTTTAAGAGTTAACTCTCATAACAGATTGTCTCTTTCCAGAGATCGATGTGCAATATCTCATTATAAAGATAGTTTTTTATTAGTACCTTTGAGTTATGTATTATTGGTATGGTACTCACTATGATAAATTTTTGCAATATAAAGGTGCCAAATACGATTTTAAGAAATAAAATTCCAGCCAATGGGCGACGAGACCATTCCAACTTCAAAAATGTTGACATTTGATTAAAATAAAGAAAATACAATATCTTATATCGCGTGAGGGGACGCGGGTAATGGCTAGTATTCAATATGATATTTGCTAATCGTTGCCATGGTTATCTACATAATATTATGTTCCACCTAATGTAAATATTAATCAAAACATGCTGAACTTGTTTATTTCTGACAGATCCATAAAACAAAAGAGCGGCTTATTTTTTTATTTTCAAAATAATTCCGAAACTATAAAGTTTAGAAAAAAAAATTTTTTACGAAACTTTCTTGAAAAAATAAATAAAATAATAAGCCGTTATGAAAAGTATACCATTATTATATAAAAACACCGTTACAGCAAATATCTCTTCTGCGCATGCGCCGATTTTCCCCAAAAACAATGAAATATTAAATTTCGGAAATGTTACATATAAAATCAAATAAAAAGTGCGAGTTTTAGAGGCTTCAATATAGCACGATAATGAACAGTGCTACTTCGAGCGTGGATTGGCGGGTGAGGAATCAACCGATCGGGATGATTTTTTTTTAAATACTGGAAATTGAGTCTAGTTTAAAATAGTAAACTGTCGGTGGGGGTCTCAGATGCATTGGAAAGAGCTGCGCGCGGAAAAAACTGGGTGCAAGAATTTTTGGCAAAGAACTTGTAACTTTGGACGCTAATAACTTTTTTCCAGTACATTGGAGAGTTTTACATGATAGACATTCAATTAAAGAGTATAAATCCTGACGAGTCCAACGACCCTATAACGATTGCTGTGGGATTTATAGAACGCGAGATATTAGCAATTGAAAATAAAAAAACAGAATCGAAGATGGCGGCGGACGGCAAATTCAGGGTTAAGGTCTCCACCGAAGACCCTTTCAAATGAGCAACAAAAGAAAAAATGTATCTGAAATCGCGATATTTCGCGAACGGATTGAAATATCGGGCTTAGCTTTAAACGAGGTTACGTGTTTTTTCAAGCTCTTCAATTTTTACACTTACATTTTCTTTGTAGGATCAGATCCGGCTGAGATATGCTCGAAAAACCGTTTACAGGTAAATTTAATACGCCCCTCCCACCCCCCGACAACCGCCATCACCTGAAATATTTTGAGGGAATAAGGGGAGGATCGAACTCCATCAATTGAAAAAAAAAATCGATTTCCTTTATTGATTTTCGTGCCGTCTATTTAGCCGAAGTGACCACGCTAGCTATAATTCTATAAAAAAAAATCCAGCCAATTGGGCGACGGGACAATTCCAACTTCAAAAGTGTTGACATTTGATTATAATAAAGAAAATACAATTTCTGATATCGCGTGAGGTGACGCGGGTAATGGCTAGTATTCAATATGATATTAACTATTCGTTGCCATGGTTACCTACATAGTATGTTCCACATCATGTAATAAAAATTTTTAACAAAAAAATTGAACCGACTTCACACTAAAAAGTAAAAAATAATTGCGTATTGAAATGTTTTGGAGTCGGTGTCAGCCAAAATGAAATCTATTCCGAGAACTACACCGACTCCAAAACATTTCAATACGCAATTATTTTTTACTTTTTAGTGTGAAGTCGGTTCAATTTTTTTGTTAAAATTTTTTTTTTCTCCTTTTAGTGTTAATCTAACACTAAAAATCGGTGAACATACATAATAAAAAACATTATGCGTGCCTTTGAAATTTGAGAGTTTCCCTCGATTTCTCCGGATTCCCCCATCAGATCCTGACTTGGTTCCGATGGGACCACCTCTGAGGTGCACTCTTTCGAATAAAAAAAAAATTTGAAAATCGGTCCATAATTGACGGAGAAATCGGTGAACAAACATAAAAAAAAAAAAAAAATATACAGACGAACATAGAACCTCCTCCTTTTTGTTAAAGTCGGTTAAAAATTAATCAAAGCATGCCTAACAAGTTTATTTCTGACAGATCCATAAAACAAAAGAGCGGATGATTTTATTATTATTATTATTATTTTTTCAAAATATTTCCGTACTTTAGTTTAGAAAAACATTTTTTTAACAAAACTTGCTTGAAAAAATAAATAGAATAATAAGCCGTTATAGTCCGGGGGCCAGTAACAGGTTTTTCTTACCAATTTCCTTATGCCTCAAAGACTCGTAAAAAGCTTTAGACAGTTGTACTATGTAGCAACGTGGCCGTCAGCTGCGGCACTATCGGGGGAATAGGTAGCTTTATAGCTTCGGAAATATTTTGAAAATAAAGAAATCAGCCGCTCTTTTGTTTTATAAATCTGTCAGAAATAAACTAGTTTGGCATGCTTTGATTAATTTTTACATGACGTGGAACATAATATGTAGCTAACCATGGCAACGAATAGCAAATATCATATTGAATACGATCCATTACCCGCGTCACCTCACGCGATATCAGAAATTCTTTAATATAATAAAATGTCAACATTTTTGAAGTGGTCCCGTCACCCAATTGGCTGGAATTTTTGTGTATTTTGTCACAAGAAAAATTCAACGTTAAAATTATTCAACGAAGAAAATTTGTGCAAGTGCCGTAATCTACTCACTATTCGGAAAAATAATAAAATCTTTGATTAACGTCTGAATAGAACTCTTCAAATAAATAAAATTGTCGACCAATTTTTCTCAGACCAATATATTGACAAAAAATAAAAAATAACAAATCAATACAACACAAGATGATTTATTTTTTTTTGTCAATGTATTTGTCTGAGAAAAATTGGTCGACAATTTTCTTTATTCGGAAAAATAATAATTTAGCAGCAAGAGATGTAATACTTCCTGAACAACCTAATGATTTGCAGCTGTATCATAGCGATTGCTATCGACGTTTTACAGCTTTACCGCCAAAATATCGACGTTCCCAACTGTCTCTTCTACCACACTCTTTTTTGTATCAGCTGACAATCTTTCCCCCAATATACAAGCAGCTGACGTTTTTATTTATTTTAAATATTATAAAAACTACCTTTTGACAAAGTTTCATGTGATAGGGAATGACTGAATTTATATTAATTTCATCAAGTTCGTATGATCAGCTGACGTAACATCCACCATCGTACAGCCAGCTGAAGTTTTTTTTTTATAAAAGATCATTAATAACTATCTTTTGACAAGTTTTCAATCGATAAGTAATGATAAAAAATATTAGTCAAATAAATAAAATTATCGACCAGTTTTTTTCAGACTATACCTATATTGAACAAATAAATCATAAATTATAAATCAATATTTCACTAGATGACGTTTCGATCCGAATTTGGATCTTCTTTAGAAATAATCTAAAAAATATATAAATTAATTAGTATAATATCTACTTTCTAATAGAATAGAGTTTGAATTATCGAATTTTAATGAAAAATTAATGACGAACAATTTTTAATAAGTAGTCATGATATACCTAACAGACGTTTGCCAAAGATTTGGATATAAAAAGTATTATATTTTTAACCGTGCGTGGGAGGTTATTCCACCGTTACTGGCGCAACTGACGGCCACTATGCTATATGGTACTACTGTCTGAGCATTTTACGAGTCTTTCAGCCACGAGGAAATGGACGACCTAAATAGGTCGCTGGCCCCCGGACTATTATGAAAAGTATACCAGTATTGTATAAAAAATACCGTTTAACATATATCTCTTCTGCGCATGCGCCGATTTTCCCCCAAAACAATATTATAGGACTCTTCATATTTGCATACCAAACATCCTTCCAAAATTTGGTTTCAATCCGCTCATCCGTTTGACCTGTATCGTGTTCACAGACAAACAGACGCACAGAGTTTTTCCAAAAATATGTTTTTTGGATTCGGGAGACCTCAAAACGGAAAGATATTGTACAATTTTTGAAAAGTGATTTTTGACCTAAACTAGTACCATTCCCCACTTGTGGATCGGAATGGTAAAAGTCTGATAATTCATAATAATGTCAATGTTTCATAGGTAATCCACAAATCCGGGCGAAGCCGGACCGGACCGCTAGTAATTATATATATTTTTTTCAATAAATAAAATTATCGACCAATTTTTCAGACAATATATTAACAAAAAATATAATTAATACATTAACGTTTCGATCCGGATTTGGATCTTCTTCAGAACTGATCTAAAAAATATAAAAAATAATTAATATTTAATTTTTAATTCGCTTTATATAATTTTATATAATTTTTATATATTTTATATAAAGCGAATTAGAAATTAAATTTTAATTATTTTTTATATTTTTTAGATCAGTTCTGAAGAAGATCCAAATCCGGATCGAAACGTTAATGTATTAATTATATTTTGTGTTAATATATTGTCTGAAAAATTGGTCGATAATTTTATTTATTGAAGAGTTCTAATCAGACGTTAATCAAAGATTGGTATATATATTTTTACTGACGCATAAAAATAGACTTTTGAGAACCCTATACGCCGACATACAATTAAGTTGTCGGTTCATCTTTCCTACCAAAAATCTGACTTTGGCCATTGTACCTTGTGAATCCCTGATATAACCGATCGGTAGAGAGAGACAGTATCTTTGTGAACTCCCACTCATATCTAAGCTCTTGTTTATTATTTTTATAGATTCAAGGCTAGAGAATGCTGTCTGTGTTCTACTTATGACCAGTGTGTTTTGATTTATTATTCGGTGGTAATTAATCTGAATTCAAATCAGAAGGGTGAGATTTTTAGTAAGTATGTTAGTCAAGAGACTACCCTTGATACTTTTCCGCAAAATCCTCTTTGTTAGTACACTTTTGCTCTATTTTTCCAAATTTGCCTAGACTATAGATACGTTCAGTGAAATTTTTTGCTAATTGACTTATTTTACTTGCAGTTACCTCTCTGTGTCACTCAGGTAAAAAAATAGGTAACTAAGGTAACCATGCAAAAAAATGGGTTCAGTCGTTTTTCGTCGACTTTAAAAAAGGAAGTTTTTATGTATCGTATCTCTAGCATTTTTGAACCGATTTTTTTGATTATTTTTCTGTTTTGTAGGGCATACCTTCATGGTGGTCTCATATACCTAAATTTTATTTAAACCGGGTTAGTAGTTTTTTTTTCTAGTTTCGTAATCAAGTTTCAAGGAAGAAGGCAGTTTAAAAAACAAAAAAACTTAAATAAATTGAATTTCTTAAAAAAGCCAGTAAATAGCGTAAATTAATAGAGTTCCGAAGTAAGCGCCTATCTAATAAAAGTACCTACATAGGTAGGTACATCATAAATTGTAGTAATTTTAAATGCATTTTTAATATGAATCAATGTGGCATATGCATAGGTAGTAGTTTATGCAATTAAAAATACTTTTATGCGATTTTTATTAAATTGTGATTTTGTGACATATTACCTCCAGCCACTCGAGTTTTCAATTTATGATTGTAGGGTGAACGACATTCAACGTAAACATTTCATTCTACTGAACTGGTTCCGTTTGACCTTGTCAAGTATACACGATGAGAACTTTTAAATTAACAAACCCTATCACAGCGATTCCATTACTTATTATTATAATAATAATATACATCTATCACGTGATTGTATAAGGAGTCTGACTGGTTGTTGTATTTAATGTCATGTTCTTAACTGTGCAGTAGGGTGAACGTACTCAATATAAACAGTTCCACGTGGAACTTTACCAATTCCGGTTGACCTTGCAACCGACTGTAAAAGTGTTACTCGTATAACTATCCTTGATTTAAAATAATTCGATAAGAAATGATTCCAGTCAATTGGGCGTCAGGACCATTTCAACTTCAAAAATATTGACATTTGACATATAGGTAATAAATAAAATAAAATGTTTGCTAACGCGTGAGGGACGCGGGCAACGACTAGTAATAAATATTATATTTTAATCGTTTGCATGGTTACATAATATGGTTTCACATGTAGATCTTCAGAACAAAAGAACAGCTGATTTTTGTTATTTTCTAAATATTTCTGAAACTATAGATATAAAGTTTAATACAAAACTTTCTTGAAAAAATTGATTATATAATAAACCAATATAAAGAATAAAATAATATTACCTATATAATGACAGAAAAAACAACGTTATAGCGCATGCCGCATATGCGCCGATTTTCCTCAAACACAAGGCTCTTCATATTTACGTCTTACCAAAATTGGATTTCGATCCGGTCAGCCGTTTGACCTGTATCGTGCTCACAGACAAACCGCCAACAGACTAACAGAATAACTTTTCCAAAAATATTTTTTTTGAATTGAAGGAATTAAACGAAAAAAATATTGTAAACCCATTTTTTTTTTAATATCCTTTGTTTTGTCTACTGTAGAACAATATAACTTTTATCTACAACATTTTTGAATATCATCAATAGTTCAAGGGCTATTGCTCTGTAACACTTTAAATGCTCTACCCTGTATATAGGTACATGAAAAAAAATGTATCAACGTGCAGTATCAAAGATATACCTCAAAGCTACCACTTGCAAATTGCGACAAATCGATTTGCGTCACTAAACGGAAAGTATAGTTAGTGACTGAATTAATTACAGTGTGAACGGACTAAGTACTATAAAACTTCGCACGTATGTCAATCACAGCGTCAAATTTGAACAGGAAGAAGAAATTTTAGTTTGCAGCGAGTACGCCAGGTTTTCGAATTCAGCACACGAAAAATCTGTATATAAGCGAAATACTACTCACTGACTTAGGTATTGATTCCTTGACTCGTCACGAGATCTCCAAAACTACGCCTGATTGACTTGAAATTTGGCATAGTTACTTCTTTCTCGACGTAAACACCCACTAAGAACGGATTTTATGCAAATCCTATCCAAAACTGATTTTTCATCTACCATCACATATTATGGGGTGAGTTGTTAGGTAGATGGGAAGGTGAATATAATAATTCCATAGAGAGAGGGAGAGGGGGATAAGGGTAGAGAGAGACAATGTATTAATAAATCACACAGTTTTGCACACGGGTGAAACCGGGGCGAGCCGCTAGTATCTATAATAATGTAGCGTGCCCCTGGTTGGGACGACTATGTATTCTGTAAAATCTACTAGAAACGACAACAATAACAATCGAAGGCTGGTAAAGACCCGACCGTTCTTGCAATAGCTGGAGAAACCAATACATGTAAAGGAAGGAATCTGGGAACTACGAAAACATTCTACAGCGTGGGACGAAACGATAAAAAGCGAGCAGAGTGGTTCAATGACTTAGTCAGTTATTCGTGTTGTTCATGTATTGATACAGTACTCTGACATAACGACATAAATTTTTCGGTTATACTGTAAAAAAATAAATTAAGTTTAGTGAGTGCAATTATAAATCTGGTTTTACAAAAATGACTTATAGTTAATAGACAAGTGTGCTAATAAACTTTGTGTTGTGTTCCTGTGTTGTAAACATTTTGCGTACCTACATAATTTAGTGACTCTATATGCTCTGTTACTTAGTCTTTTATTTTTATTATTTAGAACTATTAGTTTTGTTTCTGTTACCTTATTATTTCTGTTAAGTTAAAGAAGTGTGCTTTCGTTTGTGTGTTTTACTGTTTTGTTAAACATTTATTTTTGTAAATAAATAATTTCCGCCACGGACTACACCAGTTTTGTTACAATAATATATGCGACGTGCTACCGGGTATATAATAATTATTATATTATGTTCTTCACTTTTTAACATTAATATACGATACCTTCGACTCGACTGAAGGTGAGAAAAGATGCCGAAGATCGACGTCGGCCAAAAAAAAATGACTGTTGGTCAAATTTTAATAAGGTATACTTACTTATGTTACGAACGGTACCTATGCTAGATTATTTTCTGTTGTATAATTAGGAAGGGCAGTCAATTTCACTGTCGCAAGTATACCTTACACGACTTTCTCGTTAAATGCTGGAAAAACACAGTTAGCCCGGTCATATTTTACACTAAAAATCGCTAATCTCGCAAACTAACATGTAGTTCTGATTTTTTAATATGTTGTTAGGACCACCACCAGTAGCGTATATCCAAGTTTGCAGCTTCGAAAGACCTGTGCTAACTTTGCAGCACTCAAAAAACTGCGAAATTTTCGCACTTTTTTTGGTATTCTCAATATAGGTCTTAAACTATGCATTTTTTTTATAAAATAATTTTTATACGTTTTTAAGTAGACTAAAATTGCTACAATTTGAGACCAGAACCAGCTCTGTAGTTTCAATACTTACCAAGATACAGCTTTCCAAAAATTGACCAGTTTTTCCAAAAAAGTTAAATTTTAAGATTGGGTCAATTTTTGACCCCGATATCGGGGAAAATACTCATTTTAAGGGTAATATCATAGGAACATATATTGTAGCAAATGTAATTAGCTTTAATTTAAGCAGAGAACGACGTCTGTACGCCATATAGTTTACTCACAAATTTAAAAAATACAAAAAATGAGAAAACAGCATTTTCGCAAATTTAAATTTAATACCTAGTAATCGTTATGTAAATCCATTCAGTGATTTTAATGTGGTTGAGTAACAAAATTGAGTAAGATAGTAGCATAAACGAGTAACATAATAAAAAAAAATAACATAATTGATAACATCATAAAAAAATTATGCAGTTTTTAACAAAATACAGTCGTATTTCAGCCATTTTGTAAAAAATATTTACAAATTATATTCATGAACCTTCCTCGTTTATCGCTCTTTCCATTACCGAAAACAATTTCAAAATCCGGTGAGTGGTTTAGTAGAAGAGAGCGGAGAAAAAGCCAGAGACTTTGTTTTTAACTATGCAGTCTTTGACAAAATACCGTCGCATTTCAGCCTTTTTGAAAAAAATATTTACAAATGGTATACAGAAACCTTCCTCGTATATTGATCTTCCTATTAGCGAAAACCATTTCAAAATCCGGTGCGTGGTTTAGAAGAAGTGAGCGGTGTAAAAGACAAAGACAGTCTGAGACTCTGATTTTAACTATGCAGTTTTTGCTAAAATTCCGTCGTAGTTCAGGTATTTTGTAAAAAATATTTATAAATTATATACATAAACTTTCCTCGTTTATTGCTCTTTCTACTACCAAAAACCATTTTTAGATCCGGCGCATGGTTTAGAAGTAGTGAGCAGAGAAAAAGGCAAAGACAGACAGAGACTGTTTTTAACTATGCAGTCTTTGACAAAACACCGTCGGTGTTCTTCTAAACTATGCGCCGGATCTTAAAATGGTTTTCGGTAATAGAAAGAGCGATAAGCAAGGAAGGTTTCTGTATACAATTTGTAAATATTTTTTCAAAATGGCTGAAATACGACGGTATTTTGTCAAAGACTGCATAGTTAAAAACAAAGTCTCTGTCCTTTTCTCCGCTCTCTTCTAGTAAACCACGCCCCGAATTTTGAAATTGTTTTAGGTAATAGAAAGAGCGATAAACGAGGAAGGTTCATGAATATAATTTGTAAATATTTTTTACAAAATGGCTGAAATACGACGGTATTTTGTCAAAAACTGCATAATTTTTTTTATGATGTTATCAATTATGTTATTTTTTTTATTGTTACTCGTTTATGCTACCATGCTACTCAATTTTGTTACTCAACCACATTAAAATCACTGAATGGATTTACATAACGATTACTAGGTATTAAATTTAAATTTGCGAAAATGCAGTTTTCTCATTTTTTGTATTTTTAAAATTTGTGAGTAAACTATATGGCCTACAGACGTCGTTCTCTGCTTAAATTAAAGCTAATTACATTTGCTACAATATATGTTCCTATGATATTACCCTTAAAATGAGTATTTTCCCCGATATCGGGGTCAAAAATTGACCCAAACTTAAAATTTCACTTTTTTGGAAAAACTGGTCAATTTTTGGAAAGCTGTATCTTGGTAAGTATTGAAAGTACAGAGCTGGTTCTGGTCTCAAATTGTAGCAATTTTAGTCTAATTAAAAACGTATAAAAATTATTTTATAAAAAAATGCATAGTTTAAGACCTATATTGAGAATACCAAAAAAAGTGCGAAAATTTCGCAGTTTTTTGAGTGCTGCAAAGTTAGCACAGGTCTTTCGAAGCTGCAAACTTGGATATACGCTACTGGTAGTGGTCCTAACAACATATTAAAAAATCAGAACTACATGTTAGTTTGCGAGTTTAATGTAAGATATGACTGGCCTAAGTGATCTTGATCTACCGTTAATAATTTTAAAAGCAATGAACTTTTCGTATCATCATACTGAATCATTATTCATTAGGTTAAACGTACAAATCTTTCCATTTACTAATGTTTTTTTCTTCGTTTGGTTTATTTATATTTAAAAAAAAAAACTCGCAGCTACAGCTGCATGTTTCAAATATCTGGTTCCAGTCTTAGGGTTTTACGAACCAAAATCAGTAAGATTTATCTATATAGTTTCTTAAAAGGGGCTACGGCTTTTAAAAAGTGTTTTTTTCCACTCTAAATAGTTATTGTAAATTATAGACACTCGGGAACAGAGGTTTTATTTACTCTAGAAAACTCGTAGGCCATATAACGCAAAATATTCAAAGTTTGAATGTAAAATTTAATGGAGTTCCGGGAAACCGATTTTTGACGCATTTTAAGGATTGAGGGAGGCATCGGGTAAATAATGTTTCAGACAAATGTTGCATATTTTTTCTTGTAAAATCATAATTTCTGATAAAAACCACGCGTTCCTATTAAAAATGTCAAAGTCATTCATCTCTGCGCAGGGGTTGGGGGGCTGGTATTTGTCTCCAAAGGATATCCCCCTTCAAACTAAACAAGTTTTGTTTGAAACTTTTTTTCCGAAAATGTTGCCTGTCTCTATAATTTCCCATGTAGATTAAAATGGATCACCGATAGATGTTCATTTATTGCGAATTATACTCACATTTGATTTTATAACTGATACCTGATTTGTCTATTTATCTTTGAGACACGTGTATAAAGATTCTATTGTTCGTAAGTTATCAAACGCAAGCGTCGTCTTGGTATTTTTAAAGCAGTTATTAAGTTTAGAAGATAGCGATTGTATAAATGGAAATTGTATGATTTTTTAATTTTTTTTTTTTAATATTTCAATTCTTTTTAAATTATCATTCTGGAAATCA
This sequence comes from Xanthostigma xanthostigma, assembly GCA_963575645.1. Taxonomy (NCBI): domain Eukaryota; kingdom Metazoa; phylum Arthropoda; class Insecta; order Raphidioptera; family Raphidiidae; genus Xanthostigma; species Xanthostigma xanthostigma. The sequence goes on along the minus strand of OY754470.1, from coordinate 31,322,968 downwards.
GGACGACTTAATGTTAACACTCTATTTAATCTTCGGTACAATTGAGTGGTTTAAGCAGTAATTTAAGAATCTATCTGTATTTGTTAGTTTTACATACCAGTTAGTTTTAATTTTTCCATGTTCGTCTCTGACTAACAGAATAACAGCAGATCTAAAAATGGTAAGGACAAATTTTCTTTTATTTCGATTGTAAATTGGATTTTACTATTGAAGTTGTTGAAAATATGTGCTTTAATGGTGTCATCTACATATACTTTTATGCAAGCTAATGAAAAGGGTCATATTTTTAAAACAGATGATATTACGTAGTTCATGACAATATTTGCAAGTACTGGGCTTGCTGGAATGTATACCCACACTTGATCCATCCAATTGTAAATAATATAAAGAATCATCAAACTTATCTCCAAACAAAATTTGACTCTATAAATAAATAAATAAAATTATCGACCAATAACTAAATCTTTCGGAATTTTAATAATTGTGGAATATTCTTGCCATTATTGCTCAATAATGTCTAAAATTAGTTATTTCTAAATGTTCGTGAAAAGTGATACAACATCCAATGATATTAAAATATAATCCTTTGGTAAAGTAACTGTACTGATGAAATTTGTCAAATTGAATTAATTTTTTTAGTCTATTAGGGATATTAGGGATAAGAAGAAATCAACATTAATTATTATGTGTTTGGCAACGTCCAGAGACCTAACATATAGTTCAATAATAATAATAATTGGAAAATGTAATTCATACTTTCGCTAGTTTCCATAATTAAAATCTGTCCACTGCCCACGTGTAGAATACAAGGCGTGAAAACGCCTATAAATTCAAGCGAAAGTATGATTCGAATTTATAATTGCAGTAGTACATTTTTATTTCAGAATACGAAGCTTTATAAGGTGCATAATATATGAAGTAAATTTAATAGATAATGAGATATTTAAAAATAACTGAAAAACCGGTTAAGTGTGAATCAGACTCGCACACGAAGGGTTCCGTACAGTATGTACGTTTTACATACTTTTGTAAAAGAAACAAGAGAGGAGGCGCTATAACAGTATGTAACCAGTATGCAAGTAATCCAAGAATTTCAAAGCGTGATATTTTGCAAAATACACCCCGGCGATTTTGTATTATAAATACTTTTCTTACAAAAATTTCTTGTAGAATAAAATAATATAAAGTTTTGAAAAATATACCATTATATCAAAAAACAACGTTATAGCAAATATCTCTGTTGCGCATGCGCCGCTTTCCCAAAAAAATTACAAAACTTTAGAATAATAAACCATTATAAAAATATACTATTATTATATAAAAACAATGTTATAGCACATATCTCTCTGCGCATGCGCCGTCTTTCCCCCTAAAAACTTTTTACGAAACTTTCTTTTAAAATAGAATAATAAACCATTATGAAAAATATACCATTATTATATGTATAAAACAACGTTATTGCGTATATTTCTTTTGCGCATGCGCCAGTTTTTCCCAAAAAAAAAAATACAAAACTTTTGTAAACATAGATAGAATAATAAACCGTTATGAAAAGTATACCGTTATTATATAAAAAACAACCTTATAATACATATTTTTTCTACGCATGTGCCGATATTTCTAAAAAAAATATTTTACAAATCTCTTGTAAGACAAAATAATAAACCTTTATGAAAAGTATACTATTATCTTATAAAAACAACATTATAATATATACATATTTCTTTTGCGCTTGCGCCGACGTCTCTCAAAAACAATAGGCCTCTTCATATTTGCATATCAAACATCCTCCCAAAACTTCGTTTTATTCCGCTCATTCGTGGTGTTGGAATGGTAAAAAATGACGTTTGCATTAATTGTCAAGGTATAATTAGTTATTCAAATCGTTAACTTAGAAGGTGTTGCATTTCACAAAATATTAATGTCGAAATACTGACTAATGAAATTACACCCGTTTGTGAACAAAAGCAATCTATTTATTTTAAGATAAAACATACGCAATCTTTAAATTCACACGACAGAGTGTAATAGACGAAGACATCCGATCCGTGTACGCTATGTATTAGACCAAATTGTTTTTATACAGCTTGTTTTCTGTATAAAGCTATATAAAAAAAGTGTCTCGGCGAATTCTGTTATACAAAATCTATGTAAAATTGTCTCCTCTTTCGTTTAAGACAGGTCTTCGAAACGATCTGATTTAAATTGAGCGATTTATAATTAAAAAACTTAGTTTGCTCCTCTTTTGGGAATTTTGGGGGGTTTTTCATTATTTGTTGTTCTAGCGGCAATAGAAATACACACTCTGTGGAAATTTCAACTCTCTACCTATTACGGTTCTTGAGATACAGCCCGCCCGCTGACAGACAGCGAAGGCTTAGTAATAAGGTCCTGTTGAGCACCCTTCGGGTACAGAACCCTAGTTAAGTAACAAACTGAATTCAGTCCAAAAAGATCGGCACCTAATATTAATATACAAAATTGGCTTTGCCACTATTATTTTTTTTTTTAATTTTTCGACAACTGTAGGAGCTCATTACCCCGAAAAACGACTGGAGTTGGTGACGCAAAATGTCATTTTCGTTATAATAATATTAAACTGTATTCTAAAGAACGCCATTTCTCTGCGGAAATTAGCTTCCAAAAAGTTCGGTAGCTCTCCCGGTCTATGACGACAGTAAGCTATTGTAAACTTCTAACTGAACTATAGACGCCAATGGCCTCAGTCGTCGAGAATTTATAATCTACAGTCTAACTGAACTAGGCATTACCACTGATTAAACAAAATATAACATTGATTACTTGTTATTACATATTATTATAGCAGAATACACTCACTCGAACACAGCTTTATACACTACAATATATTTGTTATGGAAGCTCAGTAACATAGTAATGAAAGTCATGATATATTTATTGCGTGTTTTAAAACTTCCTTTAATAACCAGATAGCTACTTTACATATATATAAACAGTATAGTAGAGTCCCGATAGACGAGACCGGCAAGTGATCGGATAAACTTAAATTTCAAATAATGCAGAAATGATGCGAAAACAATATTATATTCTTTACATCTCGCCTTTTTCAACTCTTCGACATTTAAAATTGTTGCTCTATAACTGAAAGAATCGTTTTTCTCGTAATTTCATAAGTCTGAAAATAGATGTTCCACACGTTTCCCCTCTTTGGGTTAATGTTATGAACCCATAGTTTTCGTCTTCCTTTTCTGATTTCTTCTTCTTCTTCCTCTTCACACATAATACTCAAAATTTAAAACAGTTTTTCATTTGCAGTGGAACGCATTTTGTTTGTAAACAGTATATGCCTACACATGTTAATAATAATTAATTAATCAATTGCAACTGAAGTCTGTTGTACGGGATTCCGCGCGTTTTCATCCTCCGACAAAATATCCTACTGACAAAATATCCTATCAGCAAAACTATCTCACTTTGTATACACGACCCCATTAATGTTTGGTAAAGAACTCCCCCAAACGCCCTCCCCTGTTCACAGCGCAAAAAAAAACGCCATCGCATCGACACGACCCACAATTGTTTTTAGAGAACTCTCCTAAAACGCTTTCCTCTTTTCACTACGTAAAAAAACGCCATCACATCGACACGATCCCGTAATTGTTTTTATGTCGGGGGATATTTTTCCCGTAGGATATTTAGTCGAGATGATATTTTGTCGAGGGATATTATGTCGGAGGACATTTTGTCGATGGATCAAGACGAGCATTACCGTTGTACGGTTGGGTAACACAGTTCTGAACCGGTTCCAAGTTCCAACTCCGACAGAACATCCGTGGGAACCGAACTTGTTTTTGACCCAACGGCTCACCGGATCAGTTAACGAATTCTCTGTACACACGAAACTTCTGTAGCAGAGCCAGAGCTATACTGTTCTGATAAACCAGTCCTTACTTTGTTGCATCTTTCTCTCTATAGTCTCAGATCCAGCACAGCACTGTGCATTGTAATGTGTAATCTGTTTTTTTAGGTAGTAAACACGCGTTCATGTGATTGTAGTATTGTACAATATACCTAGGTACATCTTGAAATAAAATTATGTACATAACTTTAATTTAAGAATTTTTACTGTATTTTTTATGTTACGGCACAATAATAATTGTTCCAATTATTTTTATGCCATGACAAAAATTTTAATTTACTAAATAAGTATTATGTCCCAACATAGGTAGAATGAATGTTTTAAAATCATGTTAGGGTATAATAAAAAATACACAATATATCAATAATTCAGCATAGTTGTCTTTTCTAGTGCATTGGTAATAAAATAGCATGCGCAGTTTGATTTCAAATGAAAAAAATTTTTTTTTTCAAAACTGTGTACCTACCATATTTATTAGTTAGCAATGAAAATAGGGTTGAGTAACTCAGATCTGAACCGGTTTAAAGAGCCGGCTCCGACAGAAGATCCGTGAGAGCCGACTCACTTTTTTATGAGCCGACGGCTCAACGGATCCGCGTAACTCAGTGAAACACTTAACACACAGAAGCACTGTCAGCTCAAATGACTCATGCATCATATGTGTGGCTATGGTACACACTATACGCACAGGCGCTACAGCTTATTACAATGTTTTACTTAAGTCACAACTATTTAAGGTATTGTATTGCATATTGTAATATGCTTTCTGTAACATAGCAATTAGCGACCTGTAAAACCCCGCCTTATAATGGGAGTCAGTCACTGTGGCATAATATTAGGTGATATGATTGACTTGACTCAACTCAGTGGCTCAGTTGACTCGAATAACATATTCAGAACTCGGCTCTTTTTGAACCGGTTCAGGGAGCCGGCTCACATATGGGATCCAGATGCAAAGATGCAAATCACTAAAAAGACCCGTTTATCGCATCTCTAAATGAAAATATACCGTCCACACAAATAATCATAGCAGCTGAGCTTATTTGCAGTAAAATGCAGATCAGTTATTCCCATCTTTAGTCTGTTAACAGACAGATGGGCGCTAGCCCGTCCGTTGCCGAACCCGAACCGCGCCTTGTCGTACCGTGTCGAATAAATGGGCAGTCACATTTACGAAATTTTACCCGTTTTTCTTTCTTTTGTGTTCTGCAGGTACCAAAATTGGAAAAAATAAAACACTTTTAAAGTATACCCGATGTCTGTCTATACAGTAGAAATTTAACATTTGCATTCTTGTAGTAAGGACCCAATTACAGACGCTAAGAACACAAAGTTAAATTTTAATTTTGTGGTCAGTTTAGGGGAGAGATTGTAAAAACGTAGTTAACATTTCTTAAAAAAATCTTAACAACCGCTGTATTTGAAAAATATAGTTAAAAAACCTGAAAAAAATCAAGAATATTGGTACTGAGATTTTAGGAAGGAAACGGTGACAGTAAAGCCTCAGTGATAAAAAAACTTTTTATTGAAAGATGTGACTTTTTTATGCCAATACACAAAAGGTTGGCGGACATATTATTTCCGCACTTTCACTTGCCAGCCACCCTTGAAAGATGGTGGAGTTGTAAGGCGATGATATACGAAAAGACGGACATGGTGAAATTATAACGGTTCCGTGAAAATCTTTCATGGAATAGAAGGATAAAACAAAATTAAAATGAAAGATTTTCTTTTTTTGTTCGATTTTGTGTTTGGTTGGCACCAAATGGAACAAATCGTGAAAATCTTCACGGAACCGTTTTAATTTTATCATGTCTGTCTGTGCGTACATCACAGTCATTCATGGGATATCATTGGATAGATCTTTAAATTACAGTAAAAATTCTGAAGTGACTTTTTTCTTAGACGAATATTTCCCAAGATATGCTCTAAAATCCAAGTGTTCTAAGATCCAAGTCTCCTAAAAATATGAGCGATAGCTAGTTGGATTCGGAATAATATTCCAAAAAAGGCGTTTTTTTTTATTTTTTTCACCGATAAAAATTGCAATTGTTATTTACAAAAACGAAAAAACAAAACATACCCCTCAGATGTTTGGCAATTACTCAAAAACTATAAGCGATAGCAGAAATTGAAAAAAAGATTCTTAAAGAAAAGAAAATTTCAAGTTATAAAATCCCACTCCCGGAACCCTATCTCTAGTATTTATAGTTTCAATTTAACCTTGAAAATAGGGTTTCGCGCGACAGTTTAAGTTCGAGCGCCACGCACCGTTGATAGAGTACAACACATAAAATATTTTTTTTTATAATAGTATTAAATAACAATTTAAAAATTTGAAAAAACTATGGTGTCATCTTAACAATCTTGAAAACAAGATTACATTATAAATGTTTAAATAATTGACCTATACCTACATTTTTTGCTTCATGGAGCCCTTTTTACATATTATGTAAAAAGGGCTCCGTGAAGCAAAAAATGTATAGGCCAATTATTTAAACATTTATAATGTAATCTTGTTAAGTATATATTATATACTTAACAAGATTATTATAAAAGTTTTTAAAAATTGTTTATTTTGTTATTATTTAAACTTTTTTTGTTGTTTTCAATGCAGAAGGTTTTTCGAAAAAAAATAATTCAGTTAACAATAGCCTCACTTTTTTAAAAATAAATTTTAAAAAAATTCAACGGAACTTGTACTCTATCAACGGTGTGTGGCGCTCGAGCTAAAACCTATTTTCAATGTTAAATTTAAACTATAAATACTAGAGATAGGGTTCCGGGAGTGGTATTTTATTATTGGAAATTTTCTCCTCTTTAAGAATCTTTTTTTTCAAATTCCGCTATCGCTTATACTTTTTAAAAGTACAAAAATCTGATGAGCCTTTTTTGTCTTTTTGTTTTTTGTTAATAACAATTGCAATTTTTGACGGCGAAAAAAATAAAAAAACGCTTTTCGGAATATTTTTTTTTCCATATCGAATAAGCTATTGCTCATATTTTTAGGAGACTTGGATCTATTTTTCTCAATAATTACAGTTCTTGACTAGGCTATAAGCTTTTAGTGTCTCCGTTACTTGGACTATTTGCATTGAACGAAACGCAAAATAGTTTTTGGTTTTTTTAAACACTGCATACAATTTTTTTTGTATATGTGATCAGTATTTTGTTGGTCTTTTATACTAAAAAGTTTAATATAGTCATAACTAGTTTGTGTCTCACGAATTATACTTGTAACAACAGTATATCAGATAAATGGGACTTCACTGTATAATATGTATAGGTACTGTAAACTATGTGCTCACTTTTAAAATACATAATTACTATGCATTTATTTATATATTTTTCTCCTTAACATCGCAGTTCATCGTTTTTTAATGCATTTCAATTTCAGTGTTACAAATGCATTATGCAAGACGGTATTTTTTTGTCTTAATTCCCTTCACTTCGTGGCAAAGTTAAGAAAAGTAATATTTTTTGACATAAGTACAACATTAAAGCGATCTATGTACTTTGCCCACCCATCCAAATTTGCTAATAATCAGGATAATATCTGATCGTTCTCAATTTCGTAACTAGTTCCGATATTGGGAAAGATCTACAAACAAATGCATCTTCGAGAAACAGCTTCTTCACGAGACTATTTTCATAGAACTAACATTTTATGCATTACGTCCCATCAAAGTCTGCCAAGAGATTTTGCAAATAATTTTTTTGCATGCGTTTGACCTACATGTTTCAGAAAAGGCTTACGTTCTTTTCTTCTCTCTGGATTTAACAACTGGGTTCTATGAAAAGTGGAGACACTTCTATAGGTAATTTTAGTGCTCTATAAATTAAAGAGGTGTGTCGGTTCGTGGATACACGACGAAAGCTATGCTCATATATTTTATATTTATGTGTAAAACTTACGTATACGCAAGAAAAGTTAAATTATAATTTTTTTTTAATAAGAAATTTTTAAAAAATTGCCTTTAATAAAAAATCGATCAAATGCAAGCTATACGTTCGCAATTAGTGTTCCGTATGATCAGCCTCCCCACTTGTGTGTTCTACAGCCAAATTTTGGTTCTGCAGTTACCAGAAAATAAACAATTCAATTGTTTGTAACATTCGATCGCGCCAGAATTTTTCTGTTCTAATAACTTTTTTGTTCTTTTTAAGCTTTCTAATTTTTTAGAAAAAAAGATATGTAAAACAATAAGGAATAAATGAAAAAAAAAATTTGAAAAGAAGTTTGACCCTGCAGGCCATCCCTAAAACTTTCCACTATTTTCGAGTTCAAAACGCTAAAAAATATATAAACCATAGCAAGAAGTTTATTTTTTAGCTCAAAAAAGAAAACACTTTCTTACGAATGTTTCGTTCACGATATCTCGGGAACAAATGAACCGATTTTGATGCGGTTTACGGAAATCGACGCAGTTTTTTAAGTAGAAGAGCTGATTAGATTTTGGAAATTATCGGTTTAGTAGTTTAGAAAATATTTCAAAAAAACAAATTTATAAAAATTTTTGAAACTTGTATTTTTGAGATTTCTCAAAATTTATTGGGCCGAATCATTTCAAATTTTCAGGAAATCTAACTTCAGCAAGGCGACGTCAGATGCCGCAAACCGCGTTTCAATCGGACACTCCGCTCAAAAGATATAAGAGGTTTACATATATACATGCACACACACATATACAGCCCTACGGATATCATCGCCAAAATAGAATAGCTTCCTAGCACCTCAAAACGTCGAGATCTGACGAAAACTCGATTTTATTGAAAACAATAACTTCCCGATTTTTTTGAAAAAAAAATTTTGGTTTTTTTTTAAAGCGGGAAGTTAAAAATAACTATACCTTTGCCTAAGTTCTATAGTGACAGAGTCTAAAGCTCTACACCATAGAGCTAACAGATGTCTTGTATTCGTCGCCTGAATCAGCGTATACCAGTTTGACATTTAGTCATTAATTTGAAAAATTGTGCCGATTAATTTACTTAGGTATAACATTAATCGCCGTATTATTTTTTAATCCTAATAATTTCCGTTCAATCTACACCTAATTCTCAATGGTAATAATTTTTTTCAGATTTTTATGAGTGATCCATCTAGTGATAAGGGTATGGGACAGCGATTTTTAGGCTTTTTTCCGAAAAAATGCTTTAAAATATGGACAAAAAATATACATCAAGTATATTATTATTGACTTCGTACTTCTATAAGCTTTCAATTGACACCCTGCACGATGCCTTTGAAAAATGTTCTTTTTTAATTTCCCAATTCACCTCCAACCCCCAGAATCAAAATTCTACTCTCTAGGGTAAGTTTCAAAATTTTTCCAAATCGATTTGTTATTTAATAAGCTTCATTTTTGTTATTTTCAGTATTTTGATAGAGCGCATAGTTTTTGAGCTATTCGTGAAATAGCGCTCGAAAATGTTTATATTTCAATGAAAAATCTAAATAACTCGATAAATATCGATGCAAATAAATAACTTCATAGAGCATTTTTTGCTTAAAATTCAATAATGTATCGATTCCTGGGGTTACTTTTGCCCAAAAAATTTCCGCCCCCGAGAATACATATATAATATTATACATATATCAAAAGCGGGAATAATAAATGGGTAAAACATTTTAGTATTTAGTGTTAAAAACACATTCCAAAAGGTTTTACAATAATCCATTCAGTGGACCCGGTTTCCGAGGTATAAACCTTATGTATATTCATTTTAACTCTATTTAAATTAACTGAAATGCGTTTAGTAGTTTAATTTTTATAAACCCGGCGATCTCCGTACTGCCTAACAGTCTAACAGTCAATGAATGTCGTGTTAACTTTTAGCTAAACTTACTTTAGGATTTTATTAACTTATAAAATGAATAAAAACAAATTATTAAGTTCAATAGTTTATTAGTTTCACCCGGATTCGATAGATAACGTATATTTTGTGTTATTGGAAAATTCTGCAAAATTGATAGTAACAGTTTACTAAATTAACGCTTTGCTTTTGACGAATTTTAAAACGCAAAAACCACCCCGTTATCGTTGCTTTAAACCTTAAAACAACGATAACGGGGTGGTTTTTGCGTTTTAAAATTCACCAAAAGCAAATCGTTAATTTTCCAATAACACAAAATATACGTTATCTATCGCATCCGGGTGAAACTAATAAACTATTGAACTTAATAAAAAAATTTTATTCATTTTATGAGTTAATAAAATCCTAAGTAAGTATAGCTAAAAGTTAAGGTCGCTGGAGCCCAGCTGGTCAACTTAGATTTCATTTCTACATGCCCCGCAGGCACCCGCAAAAGCCTATGTTACGAGCATATAAATGCAAAATGCACTATGGAAGAAGATTGATTCGTACATTATCGGATGATTTGATTTCACTAATTTTATTGATACGAATATCTGCGAAGAATTTATATCTTTTGTGTTACTGTTTCGTTTGCAAACACATTATTGCAGCGGCGTAGTAATAATAATATAATAAATATAACTATTTGGGCGTTCATCTAAGCATATCAAGAGATAAAAAACATGCGAAATAAAAAGTGTCTCATACATTTTATTACATTTATCTAAATATATAAAAGGAAACCGTGACTGACTGATCTATCAACATCAAACTTGGCGCGAGCGAAGTCGCGGGCAAAAGCTAGTATAATATATATCGAAAAATGGTATTAAAAAAGTTGTTTATAATATGATTTTAAGAGAAAATTTAAAGAAATATTCGGTTTCTAAATTAACACAAAATTCGAAAAATATCGAAAAAGTTGGATACAAATTATTACTTTCTGGATCGATAATATGCTAATTTAATGTTAAAATATCTAAGTCAATACATGTTCCAAATATACCTACAGACTTTTTTGACGTGATAACGTCTTATAAATTGATGAATCACGTCAAAATAAAAAGATGAAACACCGGCTGCATGCACGAAAAAGTGTAACGTTCCTAACGTTACTAAGTGAGCGACTAGAATGCCTTCGGTAATTTTGAAGCAGATATCATCAACCGATTGAGATGAAAATTTGTATACACGTTTAGTTTGAATGACAATGCATGGTTAGCTGTGTGACGTCACTCTAATTCCAATATGGCAGACTTCTAAAGATGGCGGACTAATTTTATTATGCTTTCCTACAATATGGGTATCAAATGAAAGGGCTTGCTGAGAATAATTCGAAAAATAAAGTGACGTCATTCTAAATCCAATATGGCGGACTTCTAAAGATGGCGGACTAAGTTTTTGACGTGATAACGTCTTATAAATTGATGAAACACCAGCTGCATGCACGAAAAAGTGTAACGTTCCGCCTGACCCTGTGCGTGCAAGCGAGAGCGCAGTAATTTATTATTAAATATGATATTCCAGCGGAATACGTTATCACGTAAAACTATCGTCCGTAAACCGACTTTACAGATTACCAATTTTTTTATTACTTTTTCTTTTAAGGGATCCGGACCCGAAGGGTGCCAACGGAACACTATTACTAAGCCTCCGCTGTCCGTCCGTCCGTTTGTCAGCAAGCTGTATCTCATAAACCGTAGTAGGATAATTGAAATTTTCACAGTGTGTATTTCTATTGGCGCTCTAACAACAAATAAATCAAGATGGCAAATTTCAAAATGGCCGCCATAAACATTAAAAAAACCTCCTATAGTGTCTTTGTGCGTAATCGTTTTTGTGCTATCTCCTTGCATTCGTATTACTTCCCTGCACCACGACGGCGAATTTCGAATAGATGTAATTAAATTATACAATTACTTGCCAAATTTTTACATATTGTTATAGCACTTCTCTTGTTTCTTTTACAAAAGTGTTTTAAAAGTATGTGGAAATATTGGGTTCAAATATCCCTCTCTTAAGATATCTTATTTTAAAAGTGAAAGTTTTCTTTTCGGATAACATTTGGTAAACGCATTATCAATCCTGTAAAAGGATTTATTTTCTTTCTTAGAAGTAAAGGTAATTAATACTCGAATTACGAGTCATAAAACCTAGGTATAATTTCACCGTAGAATAGACCCAAAATATTACAAGAGGTAAAAGGACAACCATTATAAGACAGTTGTTAATAGTTAGTTCTCTCTGATCTGTGACACTATCAAGACATACTTCCAATACTCTATTTTGAATAAAAGACAATTTTCTAATAATTAAACTCTTCAATTATTTAATAAATACACCGTCACCGAATCCTTAATCCCAACAAAGTACACAGTGTTTTATCTTGTACGATGGTAGGGAGCCCTTCGTGTGCGAGTTCGACTGGCACTTGACCGGTTTAATTTTAATTGCAAAGGTAAAAAATATTAAAAATATTACATGTTACCTTCTAATATAAAAGCAATTCAAGCCATAGTACCTACCTGCTTTCAAAAATAGATTAAAAAAATTGTTGATGGACATGTGTCCATATGATTCTCATATACGATTTTAGTTATATACTTTTAGTCACGCACGTTTTTCGAATTTGTAAATTGAAATTATTATATGACGTTATTATATACCTCTTGGATGTCAATAAAGATGATATTTTATTCTATTCTATAATATAATGTTTTTGATCAAAAATGATACGAGCCGCTACTGCACATCACACATTTTACGAAAAACAATTTACTTCCACTGTAAAAGTTTGTGTTGGTGGTTCCATCTATGAATCATTTTTAGTAAACATAACTCAAAAAACATCAGTTTAGAAAATCTAGAATTTCTATGGAAAATCTTTTTCAATCTTTGGTGTTAATGCTTCAAAATAAACTAGAAACATGCACCATTCTTCCCACATGACTTTTAACGAAGTTTTTACAGTTTATTTGACCTAAATAAGCGAATAAAAATCGGGTAAAAACGAGAATTTAGCATAACTTTTACACAAATTTTTGTACAGAAAAAAATTAATTTGTTAAAAATTATTGAGCAAGCCAAATTTGTCAATATTTTTGACACCAATTTGCGAAGAAAAAACTGTAAAATTTTAATTTGCCTTCCCGTAATTTGAAATCTCGTGACATACTGTAAAGAAATATTGACGAATATGGCGTTTTTTGATTAAATTTTTAGTGCAAAAAAATGTGTTTTCTTAAATTTTTAAGCAGGAAGCCAAATTTTATGAACTTTAATGCTCTATCACAGCTAATAAAAACAGTAGTAAAATGAATTTTGTGGCCACAATTTGAAATTTCCCGAGTGCGTATTTTACAATCTGCGTACACAGTCACCTTAATGTTAGACTGTTAGGCGGTACGAAGTTCGCCGGGTCAGCTAGTAATGCTATAAAATGATTGTACATGTACAGTATATAAAAGAATAACTTTTTCAATTTTTACAGTAGAAAACTTAGCGGATTGTGCACTTTTGGTTTTTCGTTAATTGCACTAAAGTAATGCAGGTTATTAGTAGTCAGTTCAAAAACAAAAATCTCTATAGTACGTTAATTAATAATATGTTTTCTTTAAATATTTTACGACTTATTTGTTGACAAGAGAAATTTAGTTTTTACAGATGTTATTTATTTGATAAAGCTATTTATAATTTTCATCTATTAGTACCCCTATGGGCGCCTATAGGAGTCTTGTATGTTTGCTTATTGTTAAGCTGCATTTAAGATTAATTTTTTGACATGTACATAATTCCTGATCCTGAACGGCATACATTTTCTTTTAGTTAACTTTACTATAAGCTGGTTTATGTTGAAATTCAGTAAAATGCTCAATTACCATTTTTATTTTGTAACCAACTATTTGATGTACATATCTTATCAGTATTTACAAATTATTTACATGTCTTTTTGGCATAATTTTGTTACTCTGTAGCAATTTGATAGAATATATCATTCACAAATATAAATATGCAATTAACTTTATTCATTCATTAATTTTCGTATAAAATAAGTAACATTTTTATATAGATAGAATAGATACTCAAATTAAAGATTACGTAAACTAATGCTAATCGATTAATTCAGAAACGAATATTGTAATATATTTCTCAAATACCATATGATCACGTTTTTGTTTAGTTCGAGGACATACTAAATTCTTCTAAACATTCGTGTACACAAAGTGTTTCTAAAGTCATAGTTTGTACCTACGTTTTGTACACATTTACGAAACGACTAAAATTTGAATAGAGTTTCACAATTTTTCATTGTTTGTTGTTTTTAAATAAAATAGATATATAACTGTATTGAAAAGAAATCATTATTTCGCATAAATTATTTTCTTTTTGGTATCGGTTGAAAAATTCAGTTGAAATTGTCAAATATTTAATGTAATATAAAAATGTCTTAGTTTGAGTTTTCGCAAAAACAGTATCTATATTTTCTTTAGCTCAGGCGTTTTTTCAGTTGAACGCCTCACCGTAATGATTTTTAATAATATTACACCTAATAAAATTGAAATAATTTAAGACTGTCATAAAAATAAGATCTGACTATGAATATCCCCTCTGTGTGTATCTGTCATTATAATATTCCACGGATACGCTCAGGTGAAGCCCTGTCTTAACCACTTCCAATTTTAACATTGGTATGTTTTCTGATAAAATTTTCCAGTGAACAGAACTAAAGATAACAAATTTTATATTATAAGAAGATAATATAAGGTACGTGCCAAGCAGTCAGCAAACGGACACGAAACTGTCACCGTCATGCACAGGTAGCTAAAACGTGTCCAAAACCGATACAGTTTCATTGTAGATACTGCGCATGTGGGTGACGGTTTCATGTTCGTTTGCTGGCTGCTTGGAACATACCTATTTTATGGTAGGTAAACAAAACGTTATTTTTGCACTATCCCCTATAGTAGGCGAGCCCAAGCGGGGATTTCGGTAGTTACTCGAGCGCGTCAGATTAACATATAGGGGGATACCTTGTCCCCTGTTGAGTACTTCCACCATATATAGACCCTTTATATAGGGTCGCGCGTCTAGGGCAGCCGATCAGAATAGTAAAAAAAATCGATCATTCGAAACACTCGAGCGCGTCAGATTAAGATAAGGTGGGTTAATTACATGCTGAAAAGTGTACATTTCAATAATCTGACGATTTGAGCGTAATTTAAGGGAGTGGGAGGGTCACAAACTTGCAAAAAAAAACGTTACCTTGAAATATTCGAGCGCGATCGATTTTTTTTTTATTTTGAAGGAAATAGGTAAATCAAGAATAACGGAAAAAATATAATTTGACGATTTCCGCAAGCCGAAGAAGCACAAATCGCCAATAAAGTTTAGTGCGTACAGCTGCATAGTGAAGCATGTATTCCCCAGCCCGCGCCTCTCATTCCCTTTCACGTTTTCTCTATCTCTTACTCTCTCGCACCGTCCTCACACCAGGGTTGCCAACTTGGGGCTTTCCCCCCTAAATTTGGGGGGATAAAATTTAGAATGGAATTTTTTCGGGCCCTAATATTTTTGAGGGTAATTTTAGGGACACAAAAAAAAATTAAAATTTTATAAAAGACATTAAATGAATTACAAAGTAGGGGAGCTTGAACATTTTTTTGTAATTATTTTTTTTTACATTTTTGAAAATTCGTACACGCTCCCCCCACCACTAAAAAGGCATACATAATATAAACTTCTTCAAAGGGTTAGAGTGACATGAAATTTAGCCCTCTGGGCTCCCCTACAATCATTTTTTATTGTTAACTTCATTTTTTTTTACAATTTGTCAGATTAAGAAAATCCCTCCAAATAATCGTCAGATTATGGGTCAGTATGACTTACGACATCAAGCTGAATCGCCTGTATAAATAATCTGACGCGCTCGAGTATTTCAAAATGGCGATTTGCATTTTCAAGAAGCCGCCACGAGCTTGCGTCATGTCCAAATCGTCAGTCTTTTGAATGGGAGCTTTTTTCGGGTTCATTGAACATCCCCTTTGAATATCTGACGCGCTCGAGTAGCTTTTTTTTTCGTTTTTAACCCTTCCGTACAGCCACCCCCACCATGCAAACTGTCAGATTAACATACCTCCAATATCAGAGGCACGCGGCGCATATACGCTATGAATATCTGACGCGCTCGAGTATTTCCATGTGACTATTTTTTTTTACATTTTTGAAAGCCTGCAGACGCTCCCCCCACCGGTGAAAGGATGTACATCATATAACCTTTTTTTTATTTCTACCATCTAATCTTTAAAATCCAATAGGTCCCTACGACGCTCGAACTACCAATTTAGCATTCTGGCCTCTCCTACTACTATAAATTAGCTGCTTTTCAGCATTTATAGGAGTTATAAAATAATCCATTAGAATACGTGGTGTAAAACAAAGGTAAGCCCGCTATACTATTAGAAGTGTAATTTGATAAAAAAAACGAATATGAAAAATTTTCAAAATATACCGAAAATGAAGTGAAAACCGACTATTATTATATTAGTCTAAGATCCTGATTTGGATCGATCTTCATTTATCGAGTTTTCTAATGATATTTGAATTTTGATAATAATATAATGTAGAATAATAAAGAAAAATTGATTTCGCTGGCATTCAGTTTCGTAAAAAAAATTTCATTAAAAAATTCAATTGCTTTTTTCTCAATGAAGGGCCCGCCAATCTTCCGCCAACCCACCACGAAACGATTTTAGAAGTTAAAACCTTTCATTTAATAATTGTAATTTGAATTTATTCAGTTATGAGGTAAGAATACCTATTTTACGAATCAACTTTAGACACGGTTGGCGGGAGCTTTTCGGTCCATAGGAACCCGCCAACCATACGAGTTTGAGCACGTTAAAAACGTAAACTTCAAAATAAAGTAAACAACATTCTATTCGAAGATGATAACCGTTTTTTTGGGTGATCGGAAGTTACCCCGTTTCACGGTCCGGCCCACTCCAGCCTGCCAACCATTGTATTTTTTTGTTAAGCAGGGTTTAAATTTCTCAAATATCTGGGAACTGGCCTATTCGGAGATCCATAGCGTCGCTGTTAGTGCAAAAAGTCGTTCATGTCAATTTTTTCATTTTTTTTTTATAGTTGCAAATAGTTTTTTCAAAGGCTTTGAACTTGTGTAAAAATGTCATAAGACTTTTTGACATCTGTATATTCCCTGTATTGAAGCACCTGTAGACATATGACATTTTTACGCAAGTTCAAAGCCTTTGAAAGAAACTATTTGCAACTATAAAAAAATGAAAAATTTGACATACGACTTTTTGCACTAACAGCGACGATAGAGTTTTAGTGTTACGGGCTCTTGGGGTAATAGTAGGTGAGGAATATATCTCGTGTGTAATGATATTATGATTTATGTGACTGTTAAAACTTGCTGCCGTCACACCTCGTCGGTAATATACACAGTTGATATATCGTGAATGAAGGTATTTTGACGAGAAAATGAGATTATGAATGAGCGATAGCGAGTTTTTACAATCACTCGAGTCATAATACCCTTATGAACTAGATACGGAATACAGTTTTTTGCACGTACCTTCTACAAAATACCTAATTCTGGCTTCATAGTATATTTTTAATATTTCTGACAGCTCTTTGTGGCCATATTGCAATCTATTTGGACTGTTTACGAAAACTACGTCCACTTTGTTGTCTCTGTTTCTTATATACTCGTAGTTTTAAATGGTAACCATATACTTTTATTCTATACTGAGCATAGGAATAAAATCGCAATCGAACCATTAGGACGCAAACATATACTTCTGTCTTTTTTTACGCCGTAAGCACTGGCGTATCCAGAAGGTAAAAACAAGCACGGATGACCCGGCTTAAAAAATTTCTAATTTGCTCCCTCCTAGACCAAAAGCTGGGTACGCCCATGTTAACGTCATAGAAAAAGACAAAGTTTTTGAAACAGAGATACTTTATTCAGATTGAATGCAAGTACATCAACCAATCATATAATCGTAGAAATCAGGGAGTTACATCGAAGAAAGAGACACAGGTATATTTTCGATACGCTTTGCTGCCTATGCTCACCGCACATTGAGTAGATAGACAATGATTCATGTAGTAAATTATTAAATATATTATGGTAATAGACAGGTCGCGTTTGGAAATGACTGTTGGATTATAGTGAGATGTGCAGAAACTACTATATTGATAATTAATAAAGCAAGAATTAACAAAGCCGCGGTTATAATCCGAGAACTGATAAAAGAAATAATTGGATTTTCAATGTATTGTTAAAAAATAATAAATTGAAAATATAAATTGGTGCTAGACCTAAATAATCGTAGCTGTTGGTGACCTTAAAAACATAATAATAAGGATACCCAATTTAGCCAATCAATCAAAAGAACTTACCGTGTTTGATGTCTAAATTTTGAAAGTAGCTAAAAAGTAATATGTATAATAAAAGTAATTTAAAACAATTTTAGTTCCCTTGCCATTTTTATTTCAAGAGGAAAATTATATAAGTACCAGTAGTTCTCATTTATTTTCGAATTAAAAGCACCGATGCATTGAAGTAAATGAGGATGAACAATCGATGACTACAATATTATGTAATAATAAGATTACAGAATTATGTAACTAATGATATCTGCTGTGGTAAATTTAACCATATAAATAGGTTAGTACGTTATGCTCTATTATTATAGAAATATATGCAACATATTTCAATTACAATCAACTTGCATAACAATGGAGGATTAAAAAAGTTTGACTGAAGGGTGATTTTCTGTCCGAAGCTGAGTTTTGGATTTTTTTCTTCCCTTTGGTCAAAACCGAAGGTATTATGTAATGATAAAAAGACAAAGGAATGTACTTCTTATTCGAAGTTGAACGAAATTCTTCTTCTACTGGTAGATACATTTTCGAGCTGCTGTGTAGTTCATTTTCTAAATCAATGACTTAGTCTTGTTGTTTTCTCGATTGTTCTATACCAAGCTTTGTATCAATATACGACGAGTTCAATCCTGAACTGTGATCGGCGCAGATGCGTACGAAACTGTATAAGAAAAATCAACTATTTTTTTTTAAGTGACCACCAAAATATTACTCTAAATGACAAAAAAAAGGCTGTCGAAGTTTCAGCTCTTAATATTATTGTTAAGAGGTGCCTCATAGCGATTTTCTATTTCCCATTTAAATAACATAGAAAAAAATCTTTTTAACTTGGGAGTTTTATAATACGTCAACGAGTTGGCGTTCCGATAAAAATAATGCATATTTTTGTATGGTATTGAATGCTCTATAAAAAGGGTCTCATTATTTTTTTATAAATCTACTCTTTCAAAAGCTATTCGCGGTTAAAGTTGAATTTCACGAATTTTTAAACTATTAAACTTACCGTAAAATTTTATGGGACTTTTTTGAAAAATTTTCTTTTAATAACTTGTTTTTAATTAAAATCATTCATTTATAGTTTTAAAGTTATAAAAATGTTTATCATTTCACAATTAATTCACGAGTTGTTTAATTGTTACATTATTCGAATTATGTTGTCTATATGAAATTATTATTGTTTTATGCTTAAAAAATTTTTAATCAAGTCTACCGTACCTCTATCCCTCAACTAAATGAATAGTATAGATTAATATAGGGGATTAATAGACGCATACGGCTCGAACTGTCCAGTATTATCGAAGGGGCAATACTCTAAGTTTTGCATATATACCTTTAGTAATTATACAAACTGTAATGACTAAAATGAGTGTGGCAGTGTGCGACTACGATGCAATGGTGTATTACAAAGATATTGGATACTATAATTTTATGCTAATATCTTTCGTACTCATTTAGCTACGTGGAGTGTAGCAATCTCGCCGCAAGCAAGCCAAGCTGCACTTGTATCTTTATATATGTTTTGAATAAGAACTCCGGCAAAACACACTACGGTATCGGACAAATTGAATCTAGAATCACACGGCAGAATCTAGTAAATCCCTTTGATTTTGGAAATTGTATTAAATCGTTGACATGGTCTCCAAGAGTTTGGACCGGGAAATGTGCAAGTTCTGGATACATCTCGCACCAAACAGAATGCATCCGTGTCACGTACCTTTTACGCTTAAGGTCTTCTGTCCACACCATGCTGGTTGTTAGTGTATTTGCCATAAGGCACTTACACTATTGGCGTCGGTAGGATGGCGGGACCTAGGGGCCCAAAAAGACCGAAAATTGTCTCCGAATCGTTTCAAAATTGAAATTTAACCCATTAGTAAA
Organism: Xanthostigma xanthostigma; assembly: GCA_963575645.1. Classification (NCBI taxonomy): domain Eukaryota; kingdom Metazoa; phylum Arthropoda; class Insecta; order Raphidioptera; family Raphidiidae; genus Xanthostigma; species Xanthostigma xanthostigma. The sequence continues at coordinate 31,302,924 of OY754470.1, read as the reverse complement.
GATAAAAATGCGCTGCCAAAATTTTATTAAAATCGGTTCGACAGGACTGAACTTAAAAATTTTATGAAAACATTAGTTTGTAGATATGGATTTACTTAGTGAAGGGTGAATTTAATTTGGTAAATTGATAGTAATATTGAAATTAAGAAAAAAAAATGTGAGCCGTCGCGGGACGCCTGGCAGATGTGAAACATAATTTAATCTACCAAGAGAGTAGATTTTACATTTACTGGCGCTTCAAACACACCAAATATACGCGTGCTTAATGCACTTTTTAATTATAATAGTAAACAACACTGTATACCCTGTGGAGTATACACTATAGGTATCGCACAGTCGATTGCGTGGCGACACGTCGCCACGCCAGAAATCTGTTTTACGTGCGGCTATAGATGTTTCACATCAAAAATATTATTTTAAGAGATGTATTAAAGGGTTAAAGTTTTTATTTTGTCTAAAAACAAAAGGGTTAAGTGTGGCTTACACTGCTAGTGTAAGCAGATACACTATATTTTCGGCAGGGTTTCGCACTGCGACCCGAGTTTTTTTATTATTATTATGAGAAGAATTTTCCTTCTACAAGCACCCAAAACTTCGGGTTCGTCACGTCATATAACGTATACTAGCAGAGCAAGTTGAAATTATAACCGCGTCTCAAACCCTGAAATCAGCGATTACAGTAAGTTTGGGTCGTGCGCACGGAGTACACGGAGCGACCCTACAAGCACGAATTTCTGCATGCGGCAGACAATTAGTGACTCAGTATTCTGCTGACATGCCGAAATAGCTTTTTTATGTGTCAACAGTGACAATTTCGCTCCTCCAAGAACACCAACTATTAGAACAATTAATTTAACAGAACTGAAGTCAAAATTAAGACTGAATTCATTTGCTGCTTGAAATAGAAACGCCCCAACACCTTCATATTCGTGATCACACAAGAACTGTAGAAGCGGGTCAGAAATGTTACAAAGTGCGATAGCAGTACCCAGTACAATTCTGTTATGAAAATACTTCAGACTCAATAATCCTTACCCTCCAAGATGACTTGGTAGGTACCTACATATGAAAAACGATCGATTTGGGATGAAGACTTCAATAGATATTCATAATTTTTTACTCGTTGAATACTCCAAAAGTGTAGAGCAAGACTGAAATAAGCAAACATGTTAGTAACGCCGACATTGTTTTTCCCCGACAACTCTGAGCTCCAAATTTGCTGCAGAGAGTCTCTTTGAGGACTTTAACATCCTGGACGTGACTCTCACACCCAGATACGCTTCCATGTCAACGTCTTCCCCGTAATCCTCATGATATCCTTTTTTGTATTGCAGAACAGCACATTGATCTAATCCAAATATCATACTGATGTCCTCCCTATATTCTGGCACGGTGTTTAGCGCCCAGAGTTAGATCTGAGACGTTCGAGGCGTAAAGTTTTAAATCATCCATATAAAATAAATGGGTGACTTTATGCCGGCGGTTGAATGGGACAACGCACATATATTCACGGCCACGCTCCAATATTATTATTATTAATGATAAACATTGAAGATAAACACAATTTCACTGTTGTGTCCTACGAAGACGAAGGTTTACTACTGAAAAAGTATTTTTCTTTTCCTCTCCACTGAACTACTCGATTTTATTTGAAAAGAATAAATATAGTTTAAAAAAAAAACTAAAAAACACGCTTTATATCGAACTAAAAAGTAAAAAAATCATTTTTTTTATATAAGCTTAAAACAATAATGAATAAAAAATACAAGTATTATTGTGAAAAAATCGTGGGGCGCTTTGTTCCACATTTTCGTACATCGAGCGCCCCACGCTTTTTTCACAATAATACTTGTATTTTTTATTCATTATTGTTTTAAGCTTATTAAAAAAAATTATTTTCCACTTTTTAGTTCGATTTATTGTCAAAAATTTGCCGAAAAAAAAAACAATTTTTTTTTCGGCGTGGACGGGATTAGAACCCACGACCCGTGATTCCGAGAGTTGACGTCAGCGAAGACCCGTGCCTTAGACCGCACGGCTAGCCAGTGTACTTACAGTGTTGGCATATTATACCACTATATAAACCACTTGCTGTAGTCCAAACGAGTTTACAAAAATACATACTTACATACATACATACAAACTTACAAGTGAAACTAATATAAAGCGTGTAAAAATAGAGTATTTCTTAAATACATGAACTCCTCATGTAACATGAAATGTATAAACTAGAAAATCAGTAAAGCGTATTACACAATTCAAAGTTCACCCTGTTAAATAGTTTTGAGTTTGAAGTGTCGATCTGTATTTTTGTCAAAAACCTATGACAGTATAATTTGTTTGACCAATACTTTATTATGACAATTTCATGCATCAAGGCTATAAACTGTAAAGTGAAAATACCTCTGTTATTTAACTGAGTCTTTAAGCGACGAATACTAGTTGATTAATCATTTTTACATTCTTTACAACGTAAGCCCTGATTACACACGCAATTCGTGTAATCTGATCTTCCAAATCTAGGTATATGTTAAACTCGACGTATTATTGCCGAAATATATTTTACAATGTTAAAAGAACTTGTTTCTTCACTGTCACTAGATGATGGAAAATAGCGGATATATTTATTATAAAGTCTTTGCCATTACAAGCTGTTACAATGTTAAAATAGGTTATCTTAGTGCACAGTACCTAGAGTCCATGATTTTTTTTTAATTCTATAACACTAAACAATACAAATATTTTAAAACGCAATTGGAGCCCCAGTAACAAGTTATGAGTTATTATTTGTTTGCTGTGCCCAACCTCCTCTTTTAACTTTTCATGCGTTTGTTAAAAAAAATCAGAAAAATTTAAGAACGAGTGTTGTAGTTACCTAAGTACTTTTCTTGAAAATTATTAGTCACTAATAAATATAATTTTCATAGTGACAAATACGTTTTCTAGAAATACAACACGAATTGTTGTTAATTTGAAAATCCTTTCATATTTTAACAGTTTGTTAAAAAGAAAAACACAAAAATTCAATGATTTATGAAAAGCGAAACTTCGAAACCCGAATACACTTGACCGACTTTTTTAAAGTTAGGCTATGCAGTATACTGATACAGTACCTACTTGAAATAAAAAAAAAATGTAAATCATATATAGCTACAGTAAATCGGACGTGGAGGAATCCAAAAGAAATCAAATTATTATGTGCAGGCGTGATAAAATTATCGAGCATGTGTTGCATTTTTGTTTAGCAAATTTTCATTTAATCTAGTCACGTTTGTATGCATAGGTATTATACCTGTTAAATTTATATGTTAAGTGAATGTGTAATATGCATAAAAGAAAATTAATGAATCGGCAATAATACAAAATGTCAAATTTTAGTGAAATTGGTTACAATATTTTTTTATCAAAATTGCAATTAAATCAAATGCGGCCTTACAACTGGACCGCCGCCTTTTTTCACATTTTTTTGAAAATCGGTTGGTTAAATATTGTCTTACGTCTAACAATCATGATATAAAATAGATGGAGACATCATCATGCATGACCCACATTTGTTGTCTATGTTGTAGTCAAAAAGTTAGGGAAGTCATTTTAACAAAAAGAAATATAATTGCACTGTTAGTCTTCTAGGCAAAATGTAGGTCTCAATCAGTTGATCTCCAAAAATTCCTGTCCAGACACTGCAGGCGTCGTGATGCTATATAGTTAAGCAACATGCTTTTCGGTGACATCCTAGTCAATGATAAAATACTAACAAAAACTGCGAATCATGAATACATCGTTTGAAGAACCAAAGACAAAAAATAATTCGTGGTTGAAAATCAGTTGCTATAATTATTACAAATGATTTACAACTTTGAATATGTCCATGTCTATATTTCCTATACTTCAAAAAATTTTGTCCAAACTTTTTAATACATCGTGTATAATATTTCATAACTTAGTTCTCAAATTATAACCTGAAAACTGAGGTAGTTTTGCCGTACACAATTTCATGTCTACTATCTACTATACATCGGTTATTCTAAAACCCAAATTTAAAACTTCTTTCAAATAATTAATATCAATTTTTTTTACAGAATTCGACGATACCAGTAACGAGGTGTGGCGTGCCATGCGGTGCTAGTCCCACCGTGCCATGGCGTCGGCATCGGGAATGGGGCGGCGGCCAATCGGTGAGGGCGCTAACCACCATGTACACCCAGCAACCGGGCAGCTCGATTGCTATGCCCGACTATCCAGTTGACCCATATCGACTAATCGACGACGACCTCAAGGAACTCTACGACGACATTAGACTGGTGAGATTACATCTACTTCACACTCTTTGGCTTATTAATTTGCACTATTTTGGATTTTCCTGTTAGTTAGTCATTATCAAGGTCATCTGAAAGTACAATAAAGTTTTCAGACTTGTGCTTACCAAATGTAACCGAACATTTTATGAAATCATCATGATTTAAATGGCCATATCATAAAGTATCTAAACATTTCACGAAATGTGCAGTTGCGCTGAAATATGTATACACAATTTCCAAATTGTCTGATTTCCAGATACCCGAAAAAATTACATTTTGGTGATTTCGTGTCAATAATTATGAGACTTTAATTCAAAATGAAAGGTAATATTTAATAGAGATTAGTGCGTTCATCTGAATTGATTAAAATATTTTCAAAATTCAGTATCCCAGGCCATAAAGCCACTGGTATCGAACGGCATAACACTGTTTTTTTTCTTTTGAATGCACGTTCATAAAAAAAATAAAAACCGGGTCGAAAACGGTGATCTCCCAGCTCGACCAACTGACCGGTGAAATGCAACTTCCATACCGAAACAATAATAAAACGGAACAAATGCGTCAGTGCATAGATATAGGTATAGTTTGTTTATTATGCCCTGTATGACATCGATCTGTACCGGATGTGAAACCAATGCACACTGCCTGTGTGTCTATGCATACCTATCATCATGACTTAATAATCGTTTCATTAGCATAAAATATTGTGACAACCATAATAATAATAATGTTATACCTATGTGAATACTTACTTACGGATATAAATGTATTTTATATACAGTATGGTTTTTTAAAAACCGAACACCCTTTTATTTCTTTGAGGAAGGGTTTTCGAAAAAAAAGTTTCGGACAAAAGTTATAATCAAGGGGGAAGAACAGTGATGCAGTTTTTTTTTCGTTTGGGGGAGGTGTCTCCAAAATATCAAGGTCACGTACACTTTCTTAAATACGACCCTGTATTTTTTATCTCTTGTTATTTGGGTCAAAGAGATCAACTCTTGTACCAAACATTTTTTGGATTTGATGCCATCGTGAACCGCTGTTTGATTCTCAATTCATCCCGTTTCCTATTTTGTGAGTCGGAAAAACTTTTTCAGGGGTTTTTCCGACTCACACAATCCACTAAAACAGGAAACGGGATGAATTGAGAATCAAACAGCGGTTCACGATGGCATCAAATCCAAAAATGTTTGGTACAAGAGTTGATCTCTTTGACTCAAAGAATATAATCCTAGATAAAAAATACAGTCGTATTTAAGAAAGTGTAGCTGACCTTGATATTTTGGAGACACCTCCACCAAACGAAAAAAAAACTACATCACTGTTCTTCCCCCTTTATTCCCTGTAACTTTTGTCCGAAACTTTTTTTTCGAAAACCCTTCCTCTAAGAAATAAAAGGGTGTTCGGGATTTAAAAAACCATACTGTATACGTATATTAATTATGTAGCCAAACAAGTCTCAAAAGCACTTACGTCAAATTTTCGATATTTTTTATGTGCCTGTTTCTTATAGGTTTCTAGTTTTTAATTCCTAAACGATTGAACTTATTAACTTGGGTATGTAGGAGGTAGCTAGTATTATCGCTGCCCGATAAACCAGAGGCGGTTTTCCAAAATAAAAAAAAAATTCTACCATTTGGGCGACGGTACCATTCCAACTTCAAAAATAAATTCACATAACCTTAAAGATTCAAAGAAATATTGAAAAAACCGTGTTTTTCGTTTTTAATTTTTTTTTAATGAAATTTTCAGGAGACTTGCCTTTCTATGTTCTAAATAAGCTGTAATTTTCAGGAGAAAAAAATTAAAAACGAAAAACACAGTTTTTTCAATATTTCTTTAAATCTTTAAGGTTATGTGAAAAAGTTATATTCATAAAAGTTGTAGATCCTTTTAATACCTACAACATTGCCATACAACATTTTTCGATTGGAGGTCAACTTTCGCCGGAAATAACGAAAAACCGCGTTTGACCCCTAAAATGCACCCCCCACAGCCCTCCGGCCTTTTACGCATTTGAATTTTTGGTTTCTGTATTTCTGATGGCAGTTTCTTCCCTTCCTCATCATTCGTTTTCTGTTATTAATTTTGTCCTTGTCAAAAGCTAACTTCAATGGTCTATTAACTGATAAACAAATTAAAAAAACATTGTTTCGGCAGGATTTTCGCATGGCAACCTTAGCGATCTTTCTTAATAAATTATGGTCTTAACTATCATCTCTAATTTTTCCGTTCGTCCACCTTATGACGACACATTTTCTGCAGCCGTCTCTTGGACTATAGCCATTACTCGCACACCGCACGCGATTTAATACAATAACAATAATCCGATCAAAATGGAATGTGTTTCTTTTGTAATTTGTAGAAAAATGTCAATAATATCGGCAAGATTATAATTCATTATTCAAGGTACAGTGATGTGGTTTATACCATTAAATGTGTCTCCTACTAAGTTAGGGAGAGTTTTTAAACTCTTTTTGCATTCAAAAAAAAGTAACTGAACGTAGGTATAACATCTGAAAAATATTGAGTCAAAATTTCAAGTCAATCGGAGCAAAGTAACGGATTTATGAGCATTTGTGCGTCCGTTGCTACAGGCAAAATATTAAAGCGTTTTTCTGAAACTTGTCATCTTTGAAGTCGATGTACGCTGTAACTCAAACTCTTTTGAAATTTTGTACACTATGTCGAGTATTTTTTTATATAATTATTTTTTATTTTAAAATAACAAATTTGTTGGTTTTTTTAACAAAAATCTTGATTTTGACTGCCAAGTTTCAAGTGCATTTTGAAAATGAAAAAATCGATAAAAAAAACTCGACAGCGTTACCTGACGATTTATGTGTAGAAATAGTGTACAACATTTTTAAAAGAATTAGTACATTAGATTTTGAGTTAGAACGTATACCGCAAAACATTTTTTTTTCGAGCCGCCGCGTATATTTGTTGTCAACGGTTTATTTATCAATACTTTGCGCAATAAAAATTTACGAAAATATAGTTTAGACGTTGTATTATTATACAGAAGTTAATTAAATAAACTAGCATTCTTGAAAATATGCTTTTTTTCACCGAATTAACCTTAAACCCCTTTAAAATAAAGTCCCTCTAAGAACTGACATAAACGCATTAAACGAAGCCACTATTAAAAGCTAGTTTTTTAAAAAAGCACTATAGACTTGGGTAATTTCTTACATTGCTATTCTAGTAGGAACTGTATGAGTATATTTTGTTCGTTCCTGAACGAGAGTGAGTATGTGCTATAACAAGCTCTTGGCATATTGGGTAAATTCGCTGTTTTACACTACGAAGCTGTCCGTTTAAACTTTAGAACTGTGAAACTAGATCGTTCCGCAATCATGATATTTCTTTCCTTGAACGCAAAGCTACCTGTGAAACAACAGAGCGACATAATTCCTCGGACATGCCAGCCATATTTTTCGAAAACATATAACTTCTCATGAAGCGTCTCATGATCGTTCCGTCTTTGGAACAGGTTTGCGCAAGTCTAGTTGACAAACTAAACTATCAATTAACATGAGAACTTGTACCATGTGCCGTCTCTCAAAAAAATCTAGATCCGCCGGTGCGTATTCAGTAACGACGACACTACATTCTTATTATACGTCGCCATCGCACTTACAACCTATACAAGCATCGAAATCTCTCGAGAGCTCTCACTTTTCGCAACCTAGTGAGTGTGCTATCATAAACAAACGAACCATTACGTGAAAAGTATATATGTAAGTGTGACGCAAGCAAATGCAGACATGAAGAACGACGTCTAGTGTAAACTCTACCGATTTTCAATTACCTTGAACTTGCAGTGTTCGTGGCAGTGAAATCTAAAATGAAAAGAAATAAAGAACAACTCATCCGTTCTCCCATATTTGCTATTGTCATTGTGTTGATCTTTCACACGCTTTTTGTATGATCGGTATGACAATGTTGGACACAAATTGTTAACACTTCGTATTATAAAAGTGAAAAGAAACATAATAATTACTTACGACTGTACACCACGCGCCGTGTGCCCACAAATACCTGATGAACGTAATTATAATCGTCGTCGTCAACATAATCCCGATGTGTTCCGTTTTGGATTAGATACTCTTTAATAATAAAAATCTAGACACGACCGATGAGTGTCATTTGTCTTCAGAATGTTACAAGAGCAACATATGGTTTTATCCTCATCCTCTCTATTTCACACTTAGTGCGAGGGAGTACTGGAGGGGAAGGGGGGCAATTGCTCCCTATTTCAAGTTATAAAAAAAATGTAATTAAGACAAAAAAATAATGGACACTATCACTCGCGCCATCTGTGAGAAGTCATAAGAATGTGGAATGGAGTATACAAGTGATTTTAAAAAGGAACGAATTGTTTTTCGCGACTAATAGAAAGGTGCTAGCAGTGGCGGATCCAGGATTACGGCAAGGGGGGGGGGGGTCTTGAAAAATTTTGACTCCTTTTGCGAAAAATGTTTTTCCAACTGATACTTATGCAGTTTTTTGAGGTCATTTTGTATATATAAATTATTCCTTAGTGTATTATGTACATGCGAAGTTCAAGTCAATTCTACCAACACACTCGTTTATATGAAATACAATAAAATGAATTCTATCTTTACAATAAGAGCAACATGTTCAATAAAATTAAAAAAAAAATTGAAGTGAACCAAAGCTACATTGATTTTGATGTATTCTGCAATTTCGGAGGCTTTTTGAAAAAATTTTGGAGAATTTCGTCCTCAGTTAGATCAATTTGATGGTGAATGTTTAAAGAAGCAAGTCTATTGAGACGCTCTTGCCCCATAGTGTTTCGGAGAATTCATGAAAAACATGAAAAGCTTTTTTTTATCGCGCAGTAAGATTTTAATTTGGGATTTTTGATTTTCTGGAAGGGGGAGGGTGGACCCGACCCCCCCCGTGGATCCGCCACTGGGTGCTAGTTCTAGTGATGCTCTTTTCACAACTCTGCACAACTAGTATACTACAGACAGTTTTTTTTGCTCTCATCGCCGAATTAAAGCATTGCTAAGAAGCACTATTGACGGAAATAGGTTAAACGGGTTGACTATGCTACAGATTCGCCGATAATAATTGGTTTTCGGAACAATTAGTGGGAACTAATAATCTCAAACTATGGTTCAGTAAAATTTATTTAATAATAATAGTGTTCTACCTTTTGTTATAGCGTATTATTTCAAGACAGAACCCGCCCTAAATTCGGAAAACGACCACCCTTTCCGATTTGAATTAGATACGCCCTTGGCATAGTGCAAGCAAATCGAAAAGTGAGTGTCTTAAAGATTAGTGGCGAACCAAATGAGTTTGCCATATTTTATTAAAGAGTCGATGTTTTGAAAAAGAGATTAAGCTGAGGTCGATAATTTTATTTATTTATTACGCAGGGGTGTTACGGAGAAAGTTAAACTACTAAATACGGATAATCTGATACTTTTTCACATCAGGTTTCGGATGCTAAACGTCGATGGGCTGTGAATCGTTTATTGCGGTGATTCCCGCTCGCTGCACTTAGGTACTTCCCCTCCCGTGCGTAACTATTATTTTAATGTAGGTACTTACTGTTACGCACCGTTTAGTCGTGTTTTGTTATCAGTGGTTCGTTTTTGTTTTACTGAATAAACGTAATAATTTAACAAATATTATATCAAAATGGGGTTTAAATTTAGTCTCATATGGCACTATCGTGTTCCAAAAACGAAGAATAAAATGCGTAAAAAAATTATTCAGTTAGAACTTGACGTAGTGTACAAAAATGGCACTCATGCTGTTTTAAATCCGATTTCAATATCATGATCTATCAAAGAACTCAAATTCCGATATGACATTCGTATTAACGCACTGACGAAACACGTGGTAAATAATCTGTTATCATTATGGTAACTAACATTGTTATTGATTGCAACAGACAAAAAATAATTTTTATTCAGTTGATATTTACTTAATATCACAAAAATACATATTCGGATGGAAGCATATAATTATATAATTGTAAAATGCACGTTAATTAAACGTCTTTTTAGGTTACGGTGCTTTTCACACGTTAAAAATTACATAACTAGAAACACCTTCACGATAAAGGAAAAAATTAATTGTCTTTTAATTTTAACAAATATGCATGTAAATAGGATGAATATTTTAATCAGTTGGTGCCGCATTTCCTAACCTGTGGTTCGGGGACCACTTGCTGTCCCTGACACGCTTGCTCGCAATGTCCTGTCATCCGCTAATATATTTGCGATTGCGCATGCTATAGTGAAACATTCTTACTTTAAATTTAGCGCACCGTTTTACTCGAAACTCGTCTTCTAAAAACTAGCTATAGACGTTGATCATCTCTAGTGTTGAACGTCTATAATCCAAATTTTTTCTATCAGGCGCTATACTTTTAGTGTCGAATTTTTCTGGATTATATAAAAGTACCTAGCTGAAATTTGACATAGGTAGTAGTCAAAATTATTAACTCATAATATATATTTCTATAGTCAAAGAACTTAAAAAAATATTTTTCTGTAAATGGCGGCGAGGGGCAAGGTTGAACACCTAAAAAATCTTTGTTTTTGGTCATGTAAGGTATCGTTTCAAAAAGGTTTTCTTAAGGGTCTCAAAACTGATTTTTTTTTAAATTTTATATACATATTTTTAGAGATTTTCCTGAAAACGAATTCTCCCTTCTATTTCCAAAATTTGTAGGTTTTTCCTAATAGCTAAAATTTAACAAAATAGTGATGTTAACATTATACCGACATTTACTTTAGAAGTACGGGGAAACTATTACGATGTTTCCAACAGCTATGTATATTTCGAAGGTAAATAATATGGGCATGCGAGTCCAGCTCACAATTTCCCGTTTTTTTTTATCAGTCGAACCGTTTATTAATTTCTAAAGCTACCTTCGACTGATCAGTATTTTTCAGTTGGCATTGCTATTGTAAATATTAATTATTGAAGGTAGGTAGTTTTTAGTGTTCCGTGCAAACATAGAATCACTTAGCTGTCCGTCCGGTCATCTTTCGCAGGCCATTTTCTCTGAAACTATTTGACTTAAAAATTTGAAGTTTGGCACAGAGATAGAGTGTGGTAGCCCAGTCACAGACGTGAAGTATAAAAAGTTGATTTTTTATTTTGGGGGTTAATTTCAGAAGGTAATTTCAACAGTATTGTGTAGGGTTTCAAATGAAAGCTTATGGAAGCACGAATTCAACAATATATTTGTTGTACCTACTTATTTTTATTTTTTCATTTTTTAATAATTTTTGAGTAAAAACGTTTAAAAATCGCTTTTCCTTTAGGCTTATCGCCAAAACTATCGCTCAGAAAAATCTGAAAAAAATCATGAACATTGAGTTGAAAATTACCAGAATTCAAAAATTCTAGCGCGATCAATTGTTTAGAAACAAAATTGTTTATTTCTTTATAATCGCAGAACCATTTGGCTATAGAATACACATGTGGCGAGCTGATGGTACGGAACACTAATTGTGCAAATATAGTTTGCTCTTGATCGATTTTTTTTGCAAGACAATAAATGTTTAAATCAGCCATACTTTTTTTATAGGGGCCACAAACACGTTACAAACTTGTTGTCGAGGGCCGCAAACGAAAATTATTTAGGTCTTAATTAAAACGTAGTCCCAAGTTAACGATGTATTTACTTTAATGAAAAAAAGAAGTTTTGACAAAGATATTTATTATATGTATGTTTTATTGCGATTTTTGACACTGTGAACATTTTTTCAAAACTTTATCAAAATCTGGCTTGTCACTACATGCAATCCTTATTACGTCATCGAGATGAGAATCTGTAAGTTTGTAACTTCAGATGGGCCAATGAAAAAGGCACCGCGGGCCGCAGGTTGAGTATAGCTGGTTTAAATTATAGGTCGAGATAATAATGTTTTGTGAAATTTATATTTGTTTAGTTGTGAATCTGGATTATGACTTCCCGTGCGTCAAACTGTGAACGTCATTAATCTAATGTAATATTATTTTGTCAACAGTTGCTACGAAAAAACACGAATCAAGATGAATTATTCACGATAGCTACATATTATTTCGACGGAAAAGGCAAAGCGTTACGACCGACGGTCGCCATTTTGATGGCTAGAGCTATCAATTACCATGTCTACAAGGAGAAGAGGTTAGTACTAACCATATACTTTTATTCTATACTGAGCATAGGAATAAAATCGCAATCGAACTATTAGGGTGCAAAACTTCTGTCTTTTTTTACGCCGTATGCACTGGCGTATTCAGGAGGCCAAAACAAGCACGGGGGACCCAGCTTTAAAAATTTCTAATTTTGCTCCCTCCTGGGCCAAAAGCTGGGTACGCCCATGTTAACGTCATAGGAAAAGACAAGGTTTTTGAAACAGAGATACTTTATTCAGATTAAATGCAAGTACATTAACCAATCCTATCATCGGAGAAATCAGGGAATTACATCGAAGAAAGAGACGCAGATATATTTTCGATACGCTTTGTTGTGTTCACTCACCGCACACTGAGTAGATAGGCAATGATTCATATAGTTAATTAATAGATATATGGTACTAACGATTCAGCGCAATACTGATATGCAAAGTGTTTAAAAATGATTTTTACGACAAACATCGGGATAGATTCTTTATAGTCTAAGCCAGCCATTCTCAAAGTGTGCTCCGCGGAACCCTAGGGTTCCGCGAAACCCCTGTGGGGGCTCCGTAAGAATTTAGAAAAATATTAAAAAAGAATACTGCGTATAATATTTTTTAATATTATGCTATACCTACGCACGCCGACAAAAGAGTTTGATCAGCAAGAAAACAACGTTCATGCCTATTTAACAGAAAATTTTAAAGGACATTTTGATTTCGTATACTGGAATAGTTAATAAAATTATTATTATTTAATGTTTGAATGTGTTAACATTAATTATTTTCATTAAAAAAAAAAACAATACCTCCCTTTAGATTTTTTTTAATAAGTAACTGTTACATTGTACCTACTCGTATTATGCTTATTAATAAAGAATGCACATAAAGACATTTTTGTTTTATTGGAGGGTTCCGTCAAGTATTTCGCTTTCCAAAAGGGTTCCGTCACCAAAAAAGTTTGAGAACCGCTGGTCTAAGCGGTAGATGCGTCAAATGTTACGTTATAAGATAACACAACTGGAATTTCTTTCGCCGATTCGTCTAATAAAGACAAACACAAAATTCAATGTATGTTAAGGCCTGATGCACACATGCGGTTTTTTAACGCGCGGCAACGCTGCGGCGCCGCGACAGCGGCGTGAAGTACCCACAAACTTATGTGGTAGTGCACACATAACGGTGGCAACGCCGCGGCGCCGCACGTCCATCTTGCGTGCAAGAAATACCGCAGGGTCCTCTCACGCCGCAAGAGCACCGCGCGTGCACGCGCCGTCTATCATAACATTGCGACATATTGGTCAGTGCACACTACCGTCATTTTGCCGCAAACGCGTTTAAAATTGTTGTGAAAAAATCACCCACGTTTCGAAATAATTTTCTTGACAATAATGGCAACCAAAATCATTCAATTCAATATCGATGAAATAGATATGGAGCAGTTTCTAGGTGAAGTTAAACTTCATCCTGAAATATGGAATACAGCGGAAGAGAGCTACCACGATCGAACCAAAAAAAGAGGAGCGTAGGTTGATATTTGTAGAGTGGTTTGTATGCAAGTTCGTCAAATGATTGAACACTCATACGAAAATAGTTGAAAAACTTGTCTGGATTTTCTCGCAGATCCGAAAACAAAGTTACAAAAACACCTCTCGTTAGCCTATCATCGATGTAGGGATGTACCCAGTAACGTCTTTTTTTTTTTTTAAACAAATTTTTTGTATACAATGTAAGCGAAAATCGCACGTTTTTTTGTATACACCTCCATCGCCAACAAAAACACAGAAACGTCTGATGGCATCATTCCGTACTATGACTCGCAGCGGTGCCGCACGTTAAAACAACGGACATGTGCACGAGTTGCTGCGGCCACGCAGCGGTGTCGCAGCGGCACCGCACGTTAATTCACGCATGTGTGCATCTAGCCTTAACAAATTCCTGGCAAGGTTTTATAAAAACTTCCGGTCCCGTTTTTCATGAGTACCTGACGTGACGTGATAAGAGCTTGAAATTTTGCATGCACATAGAATAGGGCTTAACTTTTCCAATAAACTTTGTGTCGAGTATTTTGGACCCCATTTTTGGCGCGTTAAGTACACAGTAACTAAACTTAAAGAGCATATTCTCGATATTTTACGCAACTTTTAGGATTTTTTTACACATATTAAACATATTTTTAGGTTATTATTTCGTTTCCGCGATTTTTATTACGTGTTTTTTTTTGACAAAATTTATGTTCAATATTTGGTGCTCCGATTTTTAATATGACTACAATAAATTTACAAACAAGAATACCTAAGAAAAAAATCGGGGCAATAAATATTGAACATAAGTTTTGTAGAAAAATATAAGAAAAATCGCGGAAAAAACAACATAACATTATTAATGCCGCGGGTAAAGGCTAGTTTATATACACGAGAACACTAGTCGCAGTGCCAGTTTCCGCCAACAAAATCAAGCAACCTAAATTTAGTGCCGTATACTATGAATTGGCAAAATAGTAAATAATAACAATATCTGTTATTAATTCGCTTGCATTATTTTTTCAATTGTGCAGCGCTCTTCTTCAGACACAACGGGAAGTTGCAATGATATCGGAGATGATACATTCTGCGTCTTTGATTCACGATGATGTCATCGATCTGGCCGATTGTCGGAGAGGCAAACCCAGCGCGAATGCACTGTGGAATAACAAGAAGGTAAGACACTTTTGTCATTTCTAAACAAATTAAATTAATTCATTTTTTTTTTCAAATTTCATTTTATAAAAGAATGCATCTAAAATTTGCAAACATCCTTTCTTATTTGTGTTATTAAAATGCTTTAAAATGTAGTTTTCAAGAGTATTTATTTTTAAAAAAATTTTAACCAATCACAGGCACAAGTTTTTTAGAGCATCATACAATGATACATTGGCCGACTAGAGGATCAGATTACAAATTTTAAAATTTGTGTGATTTCAGATAGCTATATTATCGCAAAAAATGACCGGATTTTAAAAAACAGAGCTTTCTTAAAGCTTGTTCTTTCAAGTGTTTTAATAAAAAGTCAAAGGATCATTTTCTTCTTGATCTTTTCAGTTCTCACTGATCGCTAAAAGATAATAAATATTTTTGAATTTTTTTATTCAAACACTTGCAATTACAAGCTTTAAAAAAGCTCTGTTTTTTATAATCCGATTTTTTTGCGATAAAACAGTATGTGAAAATCACACAAATTTTAAAATTTGTAAACTGATCCTCTAGTCGGCCAATGTATAATGCAGTTAGTTGTTTTCAATATCGCTCTTTCTGTATATATATTCCGATCGTTCACTCCTGGTACTTCTGACGTCAATCATGATGGATTCCTTTATGTCATTAGAATTACCTAGTGCTGAATAGGACGGTGCGCAAATAAGCAGAATAGCTATACTAATAGCCGGAGAGCTAACAATTAATTTAGGGTAGGTACGTATTTTAGGCAAATTGGAATAATGACAAAAGCAGTATTTCATCAATGGGTGACTCCGGAATAGCGAGTCTGGCATAGCATAAGACTTTTTTATCGAGGCGTTTATATCGTTTACGTATGTTAATTTATTATATTCGGGGAGGTTAAGTCAAACTTTAAAACCGACAAAATAGTCTGAGATTTTTATTTCTGGATTATAAAAATGCTAAAATATACCGGGTGAGTTAAAAGTCCCGGAACGGTTGAATATCTAGCATACTACGCATCATATAAAAAAAAAAAAAAATACGTGTCAAATATTTTTCGCAAAACTATTTTTTGATACCACACATGACTCCCCACCCCCCACCCAGTTGGTGGGGGGAGGGGCAACTTTAAAATTTTAAATAGGAACCTCTATTTTTTATTGCAGATTCGGATTCTACGGGAAAAATTACATCAATTCTACTTTTTTTCGATTCGCGACCGATGTCGCGGTAATCGCGAAAAACTTAAGAAATCAATAATTTCCGGAAAAGGATATTTTGCATATTACGCATAAAATCGAAAAACAAAAAAATACGTATCAAATATTTTTCGCAAAACTTTTTTTGATACCACACATGACCCCCCACCCCCCAACCAGTGTGTGGAGGGAGGGGAAACTTCGAAATTGTGAATGGAATGTCATCTATTATTGCGAAACTGGATTGATTTTTTTAAGTTTTTCGCGATTACCGCGACATCGGTCGCGAATCGAAAAAAAACGATCGAAGTAAAATTGATGTAATTTTTTCCGTAGAATCCGAATCTGCAATAAAAAATAGGGGTTCCTATTTAAAATTTTAAAGTTGCCCCTCCCCCCACCAACTGGGTGGGGGGTGGGGAGTCATGTGTGGTATCAAAAAATAGTTTTGCAAAAAATATTTGACACGTATTTTTTTTTTTTTATATGATGCGTAGTATGCGAGATATTCAACCGTTCCGGGACTTTTAACTCACCCGGTATGATTAAAAAAATTTCAAATTGTCTAAAACATGTTTAATTTAATTAATATTTTTTTTTTTGCAAATGTCATATGCTGCACAGAAGCGAAATAATCGCAAACGCTCTGCCAGACTCGCTTTTCCAGATTCACCCATTGATAAAATATTGTTTTTTTTTTTTATTATTTCAACTTGCCTAAATTCGTCGTCAGCTCTTGACTATAACTTCTGAGCATACGCGTTGCTTTGATTCCTGTCTCCTGATAATAATTTTATGTTGTCGCTATATAGAATACAACAATAAAACAGAGATATTGTGTTGCATTAATTATAACATTAAAATAGGTTTCAAACAAATAAATAAATACGGTAGATTCTCGATTATCCGGGAGCACATTGTTCGGATAAATCGTCTTGGCATGTACCTACGTATGTCTCTTGTTGGTTTTATTTGTTTTTTTGTTTTCAAGTCAAAATACTCAGAACTCTAGTAGTCGCCCGTCTACATATAGTTTCTGTTTCTTTCCCGAACTTACCTTTAACGGATAATAGAAAGTGACGGTTAATCGAGGCTTTGCTGTTTAACAAAACTACCTAGTACAATTGTTTTCAACCAAGCCTTAAGTGTGTATCCGGGTTGAATCGTCAGTTATTAAATCAGTGATTACATATTTATGAAGTTTTGTTTTATAAATAATAAAAACATCGTGTACCGTATACAAAGTATAATTTGGAAAGCCGTAAAAAATACGTATCGTGCAATAAATATACTGTCGTAAACTACCTTCAAGAACGTTTTTTATTTAATTTTTACTTGCATTTGTTCAGAAAAAAACTCATTTGAAGTTTGGGGAAGGTCAGATTTAGTTTGTTGATAAATACACAGAAAATTAGTCTTGTAAAAAAACAATGTATTATTTTTTATGAATCCTTATTTCTGGGAAAGGCTACCCGACACGTTGATAGCGTTAGTTTCAAAATGATCGCATTAGTAAAGAACCTCACGGGAGTCCGGTTCCTACTTATAGCTTATGGTCCCAATAAAATGTATCCCAAAACAATTTACGGTCTTCATTTTTTGCAAACAGAAATACTAATGGAGCCTGTACTAAACGACTCATAATGCGACTGTTTACGCACGATTATTAATCATGGAAAGCGCCATTTTTATATAGGCGCCGACCGTCGGATTCGAACCAACGACCTTTTACGTACGAGGCAATCGCTTTATGTACCTACACTGTAAATTTCATTACACTTACAGTCTCATGAATCGATTTTACCTTATCGTGCCAAAAGAAATTTTACTTAAAAAAAATTGGTTGTCTGTAAAGTCGGACGATAGTTTTACGTGATAACGTCATAAAGAAACATTGATGAACTCTCTGACGTCACGCGAGAAGAGAGAGAAATGCGTACAAGCCGACGCTTGGGCCGATCGTGCCTCTCTATCGCTTATACCGCGCTCTCGCTTGCACGCTCAGGCTCAGGCGGAACGTGACATTTTTTCGTGCGTGCAGCCGGTGTTCATCAATTTATAAGACGTTATCACGTCAAAAACAATTGAGAACTACTGGTTCACAGTAAAAAGAGGAATCTAATCCATTAGATTAGTGACAGTTTCAATATACTTGCCTACTCTAAATGAGTCGGTGCAACATATTGTTAAAAGTTTGCTTAATTATTGCATAAGTGCGACATTGTGATCTAGGTTGTTGACATTTAAAACGCTTCAGCGCGGATAATAATGAACGTTCGACGAGAGAACACTCACTGTCTCACATAGAATACAGATTGCTAACAGCGAAACAAGTAACTATACGTATAAGTAGGTACTAAGTACTTCTGGCATTTGATATTGAACACACTGACAGCCCGTTGTAAATATTATGTTCGCGAGAAGTTAATAAGCAAGTTTATATTATCGAAAATGAAAACGTTTACGAAAAAAATGTTTCAGACAAAGTTGTTAAGTTTAATAAACTCTACAATAAATTGTAAAATGTTTTCAATTATGAGGCCGATTCCATTTAGGGTGGTGGCAGACCACAGCAATGTTTTTAGGCGCGAATAACGTAAGCTAAAGCGCCTATAACTCTCTTTGTCTATACGTCTGTGAGTCTATGTCACGCCTTTTTATGCCACGTGTATTGAATTTAAATTATTCCAATTATTTTTTCGATTTGGCTTGCAGGTTCGCTCTCATAAAAAACGCGTATGTTACAGTTTCGGTTTCGGATTTTTGCGATTCTTGCTTGAGTAGTTGGCAGTCAAACTAAAGATCTCGAACAATTTTTACACTGATTTCCGTGAAAGCACAAAATTGGTCAGATATATATTATTATTAGTGGAACAAACCCTCGACTCCTTAGAATCTGTTGAAGGTTTTTTGTAGGCCTGAGTAGATACAGCGGTTTATTTTTCGACGCGGAACCCTGATTGAGAGTCGCTGAATTTAGTCAAATAATACGCGCTTTCGTTGACATAGGCACTTAGCACAATGTGTAGTAATTAGATATTACACAATTGCTGTTATTCAACAGGTGGTGATTTTTTTACTTGTAACGGTGTAAGTATACAAGCTCATTCACAAAATGCTTCAAGGTCAAAGTGACTATGTGGCATTTCAATTTTCAATCACATTTACAATAAGTGTTTGATATGGTGCTCTAGTTTAAAGGATGTCAACTCTTTTGACACTATTGCATTTGTGATAGAAAAGTTAAGATACATAGACCTGTTTGATATTTCAGTGTCAGACTAAAAGTGTAAACAATAGCAGCCCGGACTAATGAACAGCGGAACGTGCTATTAAGTGTAGTGTAGATCTTGTGATAGATGTCTGAATTTGGAAATTGCTAGAACAAATTGATACTTTTGGTAAACCTAACGTACAACCTTTCAGTGTAAATTTCGGCGAGTTATCTATGCTACATTATAATATAGGCATCAAACACATCCATTGTGTTATACTATCAGGCCTGGGCAAATGGCGGCCCGCAGCGCACTTTCATCCGGCCCGCGAAGCATTTTATAAAAATAGTAGCGGAAATAGAATGTGAGGACCTTTTTTTTTTTTTGCTCTCCAAATACGGAAATAGAATGTGAGGAGCTTTTTTTTTTGCTCTCAGAATGCGGAAATAGAATGTGAGGATCTTTTTTTCTGCAAATTTTAGGCCCGCGAAGAAATTTTCGTCAGCCATCCGGCCCGCGGTCAAATTTTCATCACCTATGTGGCCCGCCGATCAAAAGATTTGCCCACCCCTGTGTTATATTGTTGTATAGTACGTACCCATTAATACAGTGTTTGATGAGGGAAGGTAAATATTTCGTGAAAAAAATACGAGAGACAGTCGCTGATAGACAATTTTGTCGGTAAGAAATATTCTCATAGATTTTTATGGAGTATCGCTCACAATCGACCACTAAACAACTGTTGACGCGTAAGTTTAGTCGATAATTTATTAGATACTCCATTGAGAATCAATGATGAATACTTTTACCAAAAAAATTGTCTATTGGCGACTCTCCGTCGTGTGCTGTAGACCTTAATGAATCAACTGACAATTGAAATTGTAGTAATAATTAAATTTTGTCAGTTGATTCACGGGGAAAGGGAAATTTTTCAGCAGGTGTACGTTTGAAGCAAAAAAGTTCATATCCACATGTGACCAATACTGAATGGTTAAGGAGAAACTTACTATAAAAAAAAAAAAAAAAAAAACAATATAAATGTATACAATAAATATTCGAAAATGTCACCGTCAACGTCAGCTCGCGTTAAAGGTTTGTGTGTCGTTAATCTAAGTTTCAAGCAGCAGCAGCAAAAATAAGAACGATTAGCTCGTCTCGCTTATTCACCTTAATCTTAACCTTAAACCAATATACAATAATCCGAAACTAACAAACAAAAATTCAGTCTTGGACACGTTTCTTGAAGTCGGTTAAAAATGACACACTACCTCTCGCCGAAAGATTTCCCTTTTCTCTGTACAAATTCATAGCAAATTCTGTATCATACTAAAAATTCGTAACGGGTTACGTGACCTCTTCAATATTTCATTTTCCTCTGGTGCTTTATCAAGGGTACTTTTGATGCCTAGAACGTGTTTACAGATTTGTTGTATGTTTGCACCTTGCTGGTACCAGCATCACTTGAACGGCTGGATCGATTGTGATTAAAGTATGGGGTACTTCCACCCGACAAAATTCCCGTCGAAGCCGACAATAGCGCGAGTCAGTTACGTGAACTAAATCGTATACAATAGTATAATTAAACTGTCAAATCTTTCTGGTAGAAAATCTCTAGAAATTTAAATTTTATTTCTTAATACCATATTTCAATTTCATAACTAAACAAATTAACTGTACGTCATATTAAATCAATGTTTTAGCATTTTATTATTATTACATGTATAAATTGAAATAATTACCATTTCATTTTATATAAGGTAAATGCACCATTTCTTAGACATTTTCCTGTGATCGACCAATTTTATGTTAACAAAATTTTTTGTTTCCTTTAATAAAAAATAAATATAACTACAAAATAGACAACACTACTATGTGTCCGTCACACAAGAACTCTCCGGCGATGAGCCCTGTTATCCTGAAATTTAGTTTTTTTGCGCGTGGCAAATTCAAATGAATTCGACTAGTTTCAGTTCGCTAAGTTAGCCTGACTGGCCAAACATATGTACCTACTAAGTAAGCCTATATTATATTATTACCAGTGGTGGCGCGTGAACATTTTTTGAGTGTTCTGCGGGGTCAGCCAGAGGAACCTCCTAATAAGGACTAGACATGATGGGGGAGGGTTAATTAAATTATGAATCACATCCATGTTTATGATGTTTTTATTATTAACTTTTAAAGTGAAACTTTTATTCTATCGCCTCGAGTTTTTCTGGCCGTCTGTTGCATGTCGCATTACAGGCGGCCGCGGAATAGGGGCGTTCGGAGTAGACGCTCGGTAGAGCAGCCAAGGCCAATATGGTGGTGCCCATGGTTAGCATCAGCTGACCGTGTAGTATGTATAACACATAGTCAGTCTGTCATGCGGGCAAGTGCTGTACAGTGTTTACATGTTTTTATTCGTGTATTCATGTGAATATTGTTGTTTATAATTAATCGTGATGGATAAGTGTCTACAATCCAACACCTACAATCCAATAAAAGTTTCACTTGCGTCGTGGTTTTTTAAAACACTGCTCACAACAAACTATAATATAGGTACACTGTAACACTAGTAACTACTGCCATAAACCTGTATGTGTATGTACAACATACGTACCGCCGAATCAAAGCCGTCAAAGCTATTGACTGAATGAGATAGAGATTCAGTGAACAATTCTAGCACATGACAATTATATTCGTACTAATGTGCTGACCGGACATGTAACTCAAAGCCGATTTAAATAACACGCTGTAACTTGTGGGTCAAAAGTTGCACGGTGTATACCGAGAGTATCTAATGATGACATTTCATGCGTGCTTCAAACTTCAGAGTCCAGAACAGCGCCTGAACGCATGAAAGTCTGCTACACGGAGCACGCACGAGTTTTGTGGTCTACCGGTGGCTGTTTTTCCTAACATTAAACATTGGTTAAATATGGGAAATAAAATTCACTCTACAATTATTATGAATCACCTAAGATTTTTGTTCTTGTGCAGCTCTGCAGGATTCGTTGTATCTCAGAAATTGCTTAAGCTAAAAACGCGAAACACGGAAAAAATACTGTTCTTAGAAAATCAAGAAATACATGTTCACGTTTTTTTTGAACAAAATACCCGAAGGAAAGAGGAAAATTTTTATATAAAAGAATTTTACTAAATCAAAGTGATCATCTATATAGCACGTGGACGAAGTAACTATAAATATAGAAGTGGTCGATAACTGATGCCTTTACCCAGTATACTTATGTAAAAAGATAGTTGGTTCAAATTAATGTTTGCTCATTGTGCAGTGTTTTAGAAGGTTGTTCTCAGTTTTGCAATGGTTACGCACATACAAACACTTCTGCATTTGCATATTATGACCATAAATCGCGAGCCGAAATAAAGTTTACTGAAAATTCGGATCGTAACATTCTTTATCTTAATCTTAGTGACTAACAGAAATCCAACCGCAGCGGTTTGTAAATGCTAGTGAATAAATGCACATCTTTTTTTGTTTCGTTTTTTTACTTTTTAGTATTCTATTTATTTGCTATTCGTTGCCATGGTTAACTACATAATATGTTCCACGTCATGTAATATTTCTGTCAGATCTACAAAACAAAAGAACAGCTGATTTTTTTTATTTTCAAAATATTTCCGAAACTATAAAGCTTAGAAAAAAAAATTTGACGAAACTTTCTTGAAAAATAAATAGAATAATAAGCCGCTATGAAAAGTATACCATTATTATATAAAAAACACGTTATAGTATATATTTCTTCTGCGCATACGCCGATTTTCCCCAAAAACAATAGGGCTCTTCATATTTGCGTATCAAACATCCTCCCAAAATTTGGGTCAATTCGCTCATCCGTTTGACTTGTATCGTGTAACTAACACACAGACAAACAGACGCACAGAATTTTTTGGATTCGTAGAAGCTCAAAACGAAAAAATATTGTAAAATTTTGAAAAGTGATTTTTGACCTAAACCAGTACCACTTTTCCCCATTTTTGGGTTGGAATAGTAAAACTATTGTAAAATATCATACAGTGACAAACTTAGCGATGTGTGAACTTTTGGATTTGCCAATGATTTTTATAACGGAGAAAATAATGAACAATCACAAAAAAATCTTGTGGAAAAATGTGTCTACTAAAAGTATAAAACAGTCAAAAAGGAAATTGAAATCGCATGCATAACTTTACTAATATATAAATTTCTTAAGGAGTAGGAATTAGTGCTGGTACATGAGGCTATGCCTCTGAAGCCATTGGTGTTGGTATTAAAAAAAAAAAAAAATTCTTTGTATGTGTGTGTGTTTGAACGATCTTGTAATTAAAGACTAAAGTTTACGAATTTTGATGGAACTTTTTTTAATGTTTGTTATGATTCCAGAACTACTATAGGCTATGTTATATTTCATTATTTTATTACAAAGTTAATTAATCTAGTGTAATTTATTTATACTTCTACGCTAGTATCTACATAAAATCTACCGTGTTGTCACGGCAAACCGATATTCCTTCTTGTCCCGCGACTGTTACCGGTAAATATATATAAATCAAACAACCATTCTGACTTTGCACGACGTGCAGTGTACAAGTGCTTCTAGTCGGAGACTTTTTGACGATTTTGAGATGGCTGTTAATCCCGGGCAAGGCCAGGTAAATGTAGCTATATTCAACAAAAAAAGCCGCGCTGACATAATGTGTCTACTTTCTATCTTTATAATAGTCTATCTACAAATCCGGGCGCAGTCGAACCGGGCTGATAGTAAGTAGGTAACTATAAAATCCTTCTTAGATACCAAAAATATCGAATAAAGTTTATGTAGAAATGTTTCAATTTCATATGTACAAGAGGATTAGACAGGCAACCAGCATTGATTTTGATTCAGTTCGGAATATTCTATATCTGTATCGTAACTAGTATAAATTGGTTGTAGTTATTTTATATTTTCACATTTTCCTGAACTCTGAAGGTCGAAGCACTTAAGTAAAAACGCACATCTGTTGGTGATGGTTTTGCAATCAGCAGTGCATCAATAATAATTCATTTATCGTGTCTTAGCAATAATTAACGGCTATTTACATGTCATTATACGACGACTTTCACATGCGTAAATCCATGACTAATATCACTAAAATTACTTTTGTTTTCTTCTATTTGATATTAAATCGATAGATACTTATATATATAATATATAATTACGTTTCTTGTAGGTTTTTCATTCTTAATATTTAACAAGAAAATTTTACATCTTCCGAGAATTATTTTGGTTAAACCTTTTATTTTATTGTTTTAATGATGAACTTGATCGGCAAAGTACAATAGCCCAGAAGAACTGCTCGTTACAAAAGTAAAAAAAAACAATGTTTTTATTTAAAAATAAAAACATTCAACGCTGCTCTTGACTAATTCTCACATCTAAAAATAGAATTTTACAATTTCTGCTAAACATGGAAGATCAACACTTAATGATTGAAGACAAAAAAATAATATTTCCGTGACAAATAAAAAAGAAAATTGTTCAGCCTTATAGCAAGAGCAGTCACAAACCTGAATCTAAAATGTATAATTATATTTACACATATAATAATAGAGATGTAGAAACAGCTATTATATTGTGAAATTGCACAAATCGGTTTCAAATTCAAGACCGTGTTTAGCTCAGAGGCTTCACTGATCTGCTATTTGCACAAATATCTATGTCATATTTACGTAACTTTTCAAATTCAAGGCCGCGTTTAAATCGTGGGTTGCACTTTAGGAACCTCCGATCTTTAAACGTTCGTATCTGTGTCAAGTAACATTTTAAACGAAGCTGTTATTATTATGACATTTTTATGTTTTACTCTTTCACACATATTTTGCATTGTTTCGGTGAGCTTTTCTTATTATATTTCATTTATACACAGTTTTTTTTAGTATTACGTACCAAAACTGATACAAATGGAACACAGAACTTTTTCTTAAAAACCGTTTGATAGAGAATGCAAAATTTTGTCATAGTTGTGGGAAGCGGTCGCCCGCAATTACAGACGTCAGTTTTGATTTGGGGAACAGTTCTGGAAACGGAAATAAATATAGTTTATTCAACGTCAATTCATGTGGGGTTAGGGGTATCAAACGAAAGCTTATAAATTTTATTTAAATATATTTAAGATTTGAAAATGATTATTAAATTGACAGAAATTGGATCTGAAGCATCATGATCTCTTAACTGGTAGTGTAATCATCTTCTATTACAGTTCACAGCTTTAGTTATTTCAGTGCTAATAACTCAATGAGTTGAAGCACATTTTCTGTTGTTTTTCTTTAAAAAAAAATACAAACATAAAAATTTAGTCGTCCGTTATTTTTCGTTCACCTCATTTTTTTGTCATTCAGAATTGTTTTGAAAAAAAAATTGGTTATCTGTAAAGTCGGTTTACGGACGATAGTTTTACATGATAACGTATTCCGTAATACATAACCTAAATTTATATAATAATTATAATAATTCGAATCTATGATATTGCATCTTTCAAATTTAGGTTAATTTTATTTATTAAATTACTCACCACCTATAAAAATAATTTTTTTTATTAACTTTCTTTCTTTCGTATTTATTTAAGTCTCAAAGATTAACTATCATACTATTTATAAAACAATTGTTTCACTGTTTATATAAAATTCCAAAACCTACTTACAATATTTAAGTATTTTCATACGTCAAAAAATTGATTTTTATAATGATAAAATTTGTAAGAAAACGATTTTTTCGAGAGATGAGACCTAGCTAAAACGATTTTTTGCCCCCCAAAATCCCTTTTCAGTAAATTTCATCCAAATCGTTAGGGCCGTTTTCGAGAAAAGCACGCACAGGGTCAGGCGGAACGTTACACTTTTTCGTGCATGCAGCCGGTGTTTTATCAATTTATAAGATTGGTGATTCATCAATTTATAAGACGTTATCACGTCAAAAACTTTTCGAAGTCTTAATAAAAAAATAGAATGAAAATTAATTATTTATGACAATCAATTAAAAAAGAAAAACAAATTACAGACAAAAGTCTTGTTACTATTTGAAGGAAATTAGTGTTAATTTATTTCTAGGTACATAATTATGGCACAATATTGACCACAACTAAATAAGGTTAATAAACAATTTACAATTTTTGTACTTTCATTTATAAATAATATTGTTTTTATTGTCGACATTGTGTAAAATAGATCATTTTAATCATTTAGGTGTTTTATTAAAATCTTAGATTAAAACGCAAGCCAAGGACGGTGAAGGGTAAAAATTAAGTCAAAAGTGACTTCTACCTAGTTGTTTTTTTATAAATATATGAAATATCCATACACAGATCTTATTAGGATCTATATAATATGTTTTTAAATTGACAGGTAGGTACAGTAGACAAAACAAATTGAAAAGAAACAGTAGTGCAGCAGAAATGCAGTCCTAAATTAGTTTGTAATTTATATACATCTGCAGAATTATCCAATAACCAAAAAAGTTATGGGTGTTCAAAAAGAAACAATCTTGTAAACTAAGTACTGATCATCGGAATCACAGATTTTTTTAATTTGTCAAAAATAGATTTTTTTGTTTAATTAAATTGCAATTAGTCCAGTAAATAAACCGGGAAATACTATACAATCTGGAAAAGTGGTGGAACAGCTCCGATTTCAAAAATTCTTTTTTTCCTTGATTCCTTAGACTCTCCGGAACATTCATCACCACTAACCTCCGCCTCACTCCGAAAATTGAAAAAAGTAGGGTGGTTTTAACCCTCTCAAAAGCACTCGCCAGTGAAACAATGGAAAAAAAATTTGAAATATAAAAATTTTGTCTTAAAAATCGGCTCTCGGGGGTTTTCGAGGTCGCTGATTACGAATTCGAGGTCTGTAATCAAGTGAAGGTAGTTCCAACCCCTCAAAACCACCCCCAGTCGTCACTGTAATGAAAAAAACAGGAAAAAATAATATTTTGTCTTAAAAATCGGCTCTGGGGGGTTTTCGAGGTCGCTGATTACGATCCGAGGTCTGTAATCAAGTGAGGGTAGTTCCAACCCCTCAAAACCACCCTTAGGCGCAACAGAAAGTTTTAAGAATGAAGGATAAGAGATAC
Source organism: Xanthostigma xanthostigma (assembly GCA_963575645.1). Lineage (NCBI taxonomy): Eukaryota > Metazoa > Arthropoda > Insecta > Raphidioptera > Raphidiidae > Xanthostigma > Xanthostigma xanthostigma. The sequence goes on along the minus strand of OY754470.1, from coordinate 31,275,267 downwards.
ATATAAGACCACTAGCGGCCCTGTACGTGCTTCGCTACGTATAAAGTGAAATAATAAAAAAAATTAATTGGAACATCAAATTCATTTATTCAAAGAAATAATTATTTTATTAATTGCTAGCTATTTCAAAATATACATGTGCGTATATGTGTGTATGGAAATATATATGACTGCATATGTCAATATATATAAAAATGTCATTAAATAATTCATTTTTAAATCGACGTGCTTCCATCTGTTACAAAAGAATAAAACACCCGTATGCACACAATATGTTTTTTCAAATAAAGAAACACACACATTCATACATGTAATTCACTTTAACACTGTATACTTTGTTGCAGTCTTACCTCGCGGGGCTGTGCCCCGCTCGGTTGTAAACAACACTAGTCGAGCCTTCGACTCTCCATATAAAAACCGTAGGTTCTCTGGGGAAGCTTCGCTTTCCTTTGTGGAGCCTACGTCAACACTGAAAAAAGTTTCAATTTGACAGCACAGTCCCCATCCGAAAAAAATTCAATTTGACAGCAAAATCCCCATTAACAAAATAATCCGCCATTTATTGAATTCATTTGTTACAAAAAATGTGATAAATGAAGAACCGCTCGACCGATTTTGTGCAAACTTCACATAAGCCATCTACTAAATAGTCCGAACAAAGCCTAAAAATTTGGTTTGGATAGGTGAGCCCGTTCTTGAGTTATAAAATTACAACGAAAAGTGGCAAGATATATAAAAATCAATGCCACTTTTCGTTGTAAGTTTATAAAAGTCGTTAAATGTAAGCGCTAATTTCATTTCCATTTCCATTTGAGGTCTTGAATACCTGGATATTTAGAATTATTTGCATTTAGAACAGATATCCTGGTTATAAATAATGCGAAGTTATACTGACGAATATCCATGTCCACTTTTGTTTAGCATAAATTGCATTAATTGCAGAACAATATATCGGAGACTTGAATGCTACGTCAAGCACGTGTACAGTGCACAAATATTATGTAGCTGTGATACAATAACCGGATCGGAGTATTGAATTAACAAGTTTTTTTTTGTAGTTTGTATTTAACTTTACTTGATTTAACTAATTTCTCTGTTGTATTTATTTTTCATCCATAAAAGTTTAATAAATTGGTTACGTATAACAATACCAAATTGACACAAATCATTTTGAGCATTTGATCGAAGAAACAAATCGTTGTTAATTTATGCAATAAGGGAAGAAAATAAAGTACCTACATTGAACGTGATACTATTTGGATTTTATATTTAAAATAGCGTCCCTCTTTATTTAATAACATAACTATAAAAAGGCATCTCTCAGCACGATTGTTAAACATTACTCGTGTAAATGACCTAACAATATTTTTTATGCGTTTAGTGCTGTCAATTCTTTGTTCAAACGTGCATTTTGGGTAAGCAGTAATTTTTTTTTTGATCTCGGAGGGGGGTTAATAGTAGATTTAAAACTGAATTTTTGGGACGGGAATGCACCCTTTCGGCCGGCATCTTAAAAAGAAGGGTCTAATAGTTTTTCGCTGTATTTGCGTACCCGCAGATCTCAAAAATTTTGTAGACAGTAATAATTTATCAATCCATATTAAATGTGTCGCCGCAGAGCTGTGTCAAAACATTGATTTTTTAAAACAATATATAAAGATACTGCAGATAAAAAGCCTTGCACGGATAAACTAGTACTTTTTATGACCTTTAGTGTTGCTTCAACGTTCTGGGTATTAGCTTATTGATTTCGTGGAGGAACGTCTCCTTGAATTTGTAAATTTTGATATATGCAATTTCTTTTAAAAAACAAGTGTGCTTTAGACCACACGACTGAAGTAAAACTTCTTCCTGCCATATAATTTGTCATTATTCACCCGAAAATTCACAAAATATGAACTTTAAAATTTACAATTTTATTCACTTTAAACGTAGAATATTTAATGTATTGAACAAAATATTAATTTATTAATTGTTTAAGAAGGAAATGAACAGTCTAATGTAAGACGAAAGAAATATAAACATAACGATAATGAAAATAAAAGTAATACATTGCAATTACTTAGCTCTCGTTGGATTTTAAGCGTAAATCTTTATGAAATATTATTTAGCTTTGCAAGTTAAGTAGGTTTACAAAATTTTTTTCTGTCACCCGATAGCGCCACTGGCAAGTAAAGTATGTGTCATTCTATTGTTAGTACTGCTTATATTTTCGACCACCTGATGGCGCCACTAGCCAGTGAAGTGTTTGTCATCTTCTTTCTATCTTCACTAACTTATATCTCCCTCTGAACCTCCGTTCGCCTCGCCCGATCACACTTCCGTAAATCTATCGTCACGCATTCACCAGCTTACTCCCCAAGTCAAGCGTGCGTAAAGAAGTTTTACTTCAATAATATTTAGAATAAATTGCACATACCAACAATTTCTAAATGTGTACGTTTATAATCGTATACACAAATAATTCAGGTGTCGTCAAATTAAACGGCCTTGCAAATGTATAACGTTATAAAGGTTAAAATTTTGTATTAAATAAAAAACAAAATTAAAAATTTTGAAAAACCCACGACGAATGTAAATGTTGTAATAGAAAAAGAATTAAATAAAATTCTAAAATCCCCTGACTTAAAACATGTAAGTAACCAAGGAAAATCCGTCGAGGGCTGCCATTCGTTACCCTGAAATGATCTAAAATACTGCAATTTTAGAGTATGTTTGAAATCACGTTTGATACGTAATAATACAAATTTAAATTCTTCTATTCTTAATTCAGGGCAGCGAATGGCAGTCCCCGACAGATTTTCCTTGGTTACTTACCTGTTTTAAGTCAGGGGATTTTAGAATTTTATTTAATTCTTTTTCTATTACGACATTAACATTCGTCGTGGGTTTTTCAAAATTTTTAATTTTGTTTTTTTATTTTAAACTTTTTAGAGATTTTGTAAAAGTGTGTTCTGATGGTCCTACACTCCAGTGTGTACAGTCTAACCATATCTGATACCCTAGTTGTCAAATCGCGTTATGTGCGAGAGTGCTCATAATTGTCTTTTTAATAAATGTCTAAGTGTATTGCTGTAAAAACCACTACTAACGGACGCTTGTTAGATCTGTTCGTGCGTAGCAGTTTTGTTCTGGTTTTTTAAATGTTCGTGTATTGTGTAATGCTGTAAAAAGCAGTAGTCACGGACGCTTGATAGATCTGTTCGTGCGTAGCACGTTTGTTATGGTTTTTGCGATTAATTTTTTGTGCAGTGCAGCGCCCCCTGGGGCGTTACCGTCGTAATATCTATCCTAGAACCATCGCAGATGAATTACAAACCCTTTACAGAAAACCGCATCTGAATTGATCAAACCGTTTTCCAGATAAATGGCGACATTCAAGTGCACAAACAAACTAACACACTTATTACAAACTATCTCTCAGGCTGAACACATATACCTGCTCCGTTCCGTCGTGGGTAAAAAAAGAAGGGACGCCTATGTCAATTTTATTAAATATAAAGATTATAAAAAAAAATTAAACCGCCGAAAAACTGAAAAGCAAAAAATAATAAATCTTTTTATTTAACTAAGTTCTATTTAAGTAGTTGAACGTATGTGACAATCTAGTATATCTAAGTAATTTTGAGTCGGCGTCAACAATCCTTCGCCGGAAATCTCTGAGAGTTCACGAGAGTTCTCTAATTTGATTTGGTTATTTCTTTTAGTGATCTTTGTTCATTGGTTGTTTGACGCCGACTCAAAATTACTTAGATATGCTAGATTGTCACATACGTTCAACTACTTAAATAGAACTTAGTTAAATAAAAAGATTTATTATTTTTTGCTTTTCAGTTTTTCGGCGGTTTAATTTTTTTGTTAAAAAGTTTTTATTTTATAATTTTTTGTGGCTATATAATTTATAATTGTAATACACAACTCAGCATGAAAATCTGTGAGTGAACAATAAATCACCCCTATTTTCCCACCCTTAGGGTAGGGATTTTTTTTCCAAATTTATATGAGACCAACCTCGAGGTATACCCTATCCAATAAAAAAATAATTATCAAAATCGGACTACTCTGTAAAAAGTTATGTGTGGTCATACATTACAATCAGTGAGTGAACAATCAATCATCCCCTGTTTTCCTACCCTTAGGGTTGGAATTTTTTTACCAAATTTATATGGGACCAACTTCGGGGTATACCCTTTCAAACAAAAAAATATTTATCAAAATCGGACTACTCTGTAAAAAGTTATGCGTGGTCATACATAAAAAAAAAAAATATACGCGTCGACTTGAGAACCTCCTCCGTTTTTGTTTTTCGTCGGTTAAAAATTCTTAGACTAACATTTCAAAAGATGCTAGAAATAAATTATAATTATGAGGATTTTTGCTAAAAAAGTTATAACGTAGTTAACATTGAGATCTGAAACAGCACCTTCGAATAACGATCTGCTTGAAATATGTTTTGCGGATATTTATTGTATTTCCTAGTAGAGAAGTTCTTAGCTTTGTCCGCTGGGAACCGAAAATACGTTTTGGTAAAACTAAGTGGTGCCCTTTTATAAATTTCATTTATAGCCCAAGATCCCAGAGCCGCCAGACACAACCTCTTTTTAAATAAATGAAACCTTACGTTTTTAGTAGTGTTTTATGTACTTAGAACGCTTGGCGTACCTCCATCATTGAGTCTGTGACAAATGTACAGGTACCAGGTGAGAAAGGTGAGTAAAAATAAGAGTCACTTAATTTAAATTTAAATGGCTGATATTTATATATGTTTCGTAAAATATCACTATAAATTAGTATCCAGTATCGCCAGTCACTTTCCGCTGACCACAACTTCTGACAGACGCATTAAAGCTCAGAGAAAAATTAATGAACTTCACTTATTTTTAAATGCTTGATTTTTATATATGTTATTCAGATAACTATTACAAAATTATATTTCAACAGCCAGACAAATGGTAATGACCAAACATCCCCCCAGACGTAAAAAAATAGTCATAAAGCTTTCGCGCTCATACTAACAGCTGACTATTTTTTACGTCTGAGGGGATTTTTGGTCATTACAATTTGTCTGACTGTTGAAATATAATTTTGTAATAGTTGTCTGAATAACATATATAAAAATCAAGCATTTAAAAACAAGTGAAGTTCATTAATTTTTCTCTGAGCTTTAAAGCGTCTGTCAGAAGTTGTGGTCAGCGGAAAGTGACTGGCGATACTGGATATTAATTTATAGTGATATTTTACAAAATATATATAAATATCAGCCATTTAAATTTAAATTAAGTGACTCTTATTTTTACTCACCTTTCTCACCTGGTACCTGTACATTTGTCAAAAACATAGTTTCGAGAAACACACAAGTCACCTAATTCTCTGGGCCATATAATAACTAGTCGAAAACTATTCATTCAATTCACTTGAAATTTTCAGGGAGTATTTTCAAAACATCATACTACAAGGAAATGCAAAAAAAGAAATTATATATATGGCCCAGGAAATTAGATGACTTGCGTTTTTCTCGAAACTATGTTTTTGAAGTCTGTGACCACTGAAATTCAAGAAACACTTGATGGATTTAAATGAAACTTTAACAGCTTATTACAGGTATAAAAAACAAGGACTTGATCAAAGGATTCTTGTTTTGGTTGAAAGCTTCGGCTTTTATAATAATCTGTCCTTGCAAATTCGGGTGTAAGCTTTTAGATGCCGCCATTTTATTAATTTAAAAAAAAATCTTCGACTAGGTCCTAGATTTACTATTAAACTAAAGACTTTTCTTTGTTTTATCGATTTTGGATGAACCAGCACAAAGTTTTGATGGTCACCGCAAAGCATTACCTACTTGTGAGAGGGGTCCAACAGATGGCTATAACTTTGACCAAAATTATTTTTTTTTATTGAAAATTTAGTGGTCAAGTTGAAATATTATTAGTTTTATAAATTAAATTAAATTTTGTCGAAATTTTTTTTTTAATTTTTTCATGCCTCTGACTGCTCCTAGCCCTTTAAACAATATAAATAATTCGTTCCCCGCCCTAAAATATTTCAGATTTTCAATAATATAAAAAAACTAAATTAAAAAAAAATATTATATCAAAATTGGAGTTGTTTCTGCGAAGTCCGAAGTAAAAGGCTTCATTGATGCGACTATTATGTAAACAATCCACGCCCAAGCCGACTGAAGCCGTAATTTAGAAAAAATATATACGTTATAAATGCTACATCGCCTAAATGAGAAATTCACGCTGCTTTAGCACTACTGACGATTTCTTTCTTTTCATGAAAATATTAATTTGTAGGCCGTCACAACCCTATTTCTCTAGTCCAGAGAAATCAACAAACAAGAGACATTATACGTCATTTGCAACAGGTATGAAGATTCACATCGGCTAATTTATTCTGCCGCATCCGTTATATATAAATGAAATTGCAGAATATTTACACACACAGCTGTTATGCACCTTATCCGAAGGGGGGTGTTGTAATTCATTAGTTTATAATTTTAATATATGTTCCGTGTGAATACATTAATTTATTATCAGCAGACTCATAAAATAAATTTTATGTGATGGTTGTATATAATTGTCAAAACCACAAAAAAATCCATCACCCATAAACTGCGGTTTGATTTGCATATATTTTCTATCAGTAGATAATATTGAAAATGCATTTAGTCCAAGCTCGTACCGTACAAAAGTCTTCCGTACTACCACACTAAAATTTTAGTACAAAATTCAATTTTTACCATTCCAACTCCACAAGTGGGGTACTAATTTAGGTCAAAATTGACATTTCAAAATTTTTATTTTCTACATTGCTTTCTTCTAAGGCTTACATTTCAATTTTTTAAAATTTTATTACGACTAATTAAAATTAAATAAATCTAATTAGTAGCTCATTTGAAAACTGTTACAACTATAGGTAGGTATATAAAAATAATTTTCCTACAGTGTTTTCAATTAAATATTTATTATATTAAAAAAAATTATTACTTAAAAAAAGTATAAATAGATACTGCTTTTTAACGACAAAAACTTTTGAATAACTCCGATCATTATGAAGTTTGGACACAACATTCATCTCGGTAAACTAAGATGAATGTGCGTACTCATGTCCTTTCCTTCTCCATTCGTTCTTTTGCACCCGGGTGAAACCGGGCGGGACCGCTAGTAAAGAAATATAGGGAGTCAAGTGACAGCCGAACATGCAGACACCGATTTGTTTTATGAGTGTTCTGGCACGTACAGAACATTGAAAAGAAAAAGACGAGTTTAAAGAAAAGAATAGTTCTAGACTAAACCTACCGATACTCCGAATGTTACAATGCATTTGCATCTAAATTTTTCGAATTATCACCTGTTAGGCTGTTATGATGAAATAATTACGTTGAGCACGAATGTTTTGTATGCGATCTGACCTTTTTCGTAGTCACTCTACAATGTTTTTATTATTAGTACGAAGAAAGGATCTAGGTTTACGATCTATTAAAAGAATAAATAATTAATTATTATTTACCGATGTCTTGAAATATTTTTCCATTTTCAAGACCAGTAATGAAGACGAAATAAAGCATTTTGATTAAATCATGTGTGAAATATGCGTTTTTTTGCAAATAACTAACAGCTTTCTGTATGGGAAAAATTAGACAATTGTACTAGAAAATTTCTTTTGGCATAATTATGCCTATAACAAATCAGAAATTGGTTGGTCATTAAATTCAAAATTGTTAACAATGTAACTAGGTTGTTAAAAAGTATAAAAACGGATATTATGCTAGAATAAGAGAATTATAATTTTTAGTTAATATAAGTTTTTAACATATTTTTGTGTTTCAAGGTCGCTACACTTTTTTTAAAATGATATATTTGTGTGGGGGTTGTGTTTGTGTCTGTATGTTGCGAAAAATCAGTGCACTTCTGGCAATTGCACAGATTTTTCGCAACATTAGCGCCTTCTGGCGGCTCTTTATCTTCCGCCTAGCCTTCTGGAAATTTTTTCCCTACTTACTTGTGCTATCTCCTATTATTCTGCAAATTTTCAGCTCTGCACCGAGTCACCCATTTTCTCCGTAGCCAGCTCTTCGCCGAATAGGGCCGCTTGTTTTTCTAAATCATTTGATGATTACTCTACCAATAATAGTGTGTATTTGTTAAGATCGGTATTGTGACGTATTGAAATATATTCTCAATGCAATCTACACCAAATAAAATTCGCTCCTCGGTAAGTAAATGCGTATCCTCAAACTAGTATTTTTATAAAATTTACGTCCGGTCCTGTCGGGCCGGTTTTATTAAAATTTGAGCAGCGCATTTTAAACTTAACTAGTCGGTTAAATTTCAAATTTGAAACGATTCTCAGATTTTTTGGAATTTTTGAACGCAGAATATATTTTTCAACACCTATACAATCCACAAAATGGTCCATTTTATATAGATATAATATCCTGCGGTGATGGCTTCCATTGACTGTACCAAATTTAGTAAAAATCAACTTTGTCTTTCGAAAGTTACCAATTAGCTTTTGAGAATGAAATGAGAAACTTGGTTCCGATTCCTAGGTCACGTCATCCGACTGATGCCAATAGCAAAATACACTAAAAAGTAGTTAAATCAGGACTGGCTCTACTAAAAATGTAAAAATACTATGTCTATGTACGAAAATTTTCTCTTAAAAATAATATTACAACTCTTTCAATAAAATTTTTGAAAATTGGCAAATCTTTGTTTTTAACCGACTCAAAAGAGGTTGTTATCAGTACTTCAACGCGTAAAATATTTTCTTTTAGCTGCAGAGTACCTATATAATACATAATTTTGTATTATTTTGTACCTACCTATATTTTGTATACAGTATGGTTTTTTAAAAACAAAACACCCTTTTATTTCTTAGAGGAAGGGTTTTCGAAAAAAAAGTTTCGGACAAAAGTTACAGGGAATCAAGGGGGAAGAACAGTGATTGTGTGAGTCGGAAAAACTTTTTCAGGGGTTTTTCCGACTCACACAATCCACTAAAATAGGAAACGGGATGAATTGAGAATCAAACAGCGGTTCACGATGGCATCAAATCCAAAAATGTTTGGTACAAGAGTTGATCTCTTTGACCCAAAGAACAAGAGATAAAAAATACAGGGTCTTATTTAAGAAAGTGTAGGTGACCTTGATATTTTGGAGACACCTCCCCCAAACAAAAAAAAAAACTACGTCACTGTTCTTCCCCCTTGATTCCCTGTAACTTTTGTCCGAAACTTTTTTTTCGAAAACCCTTCCTCTAAGAAATAAAAGGGTGTTCGGTTTTTAAAAAACCATACTGTATGTGTATCGAGACTGTACAACGTAGTGCAGGCGCAGAAACGTGTTTAAAAGTTGTCAGAGTATACCACGCGGTACCGCAAGTGCTACAACAGTCGAAAAAGGTGGTTTACCTTGTACTATAACGTAGGTACGCATGTCGGAGCGCGTCTGACCGACTCACTGTGCCACTGGGTCAGTGCACTGTGCACGCCGTACAAACAAACTCAATGAAAAGAAAATCGTTATCTAGATAATTAAATAAATTTTACTTTTATTTGTTCAATAATAATATTTTTTTATTGTAAAACCAATGAGCTTTTCTTGTTTATATTTACAAAATAATAATATTAAAAAACGCATGTTAAAAATGTGTGCTCGAGGTACCATTAAATTTAAAAAATATAAATCATTTTACCATGTTTCTAGTTTCTAGGTATGGTGGATTTTTCACACATTTATTAGATTGTATTGAATATCGATTTTCAATTCTAAAAATTCAGTTATCGCACATCTACGTGTCCTTTCCAACGACATCTCGATCATCGTAATCTGCCCAGTTGATATAGATCTAATAGTCCGGGGGCCAGTAACAGGTTTTTCTTACCAATTTCCGCATGCCTCAAAGACTCGTAAAAAGCTTTAGACAGTTGGACTATGTAGCATCGTGGCCGTCAGCTGCGGCACTATCGGGGGAATAGGTAGCTTTATAGCTTCGGAAATATTTTGAAAATAAAGAAATCAGCCGCTATTTTGTTTTATAAATCTGTCAGAAATAAACTAGTTCGGCATGCTTAGATTAATTTTTACATGACGTGGAACATAATATTATGTAGCTAACCATGGCAACGAATAGCAAATATCATATTGAATACGATCCATTACCCGCGCGATATCAGAAATTCTTTAATATAATAAAATGTCAACATTTTTGAAGTGGTCCCGTCACCCAATTGGCTGGAATTTTTGTGTATTTTGTCAAAAGAAAAGTTCAACGTTAAAATTAATCAACGAAGATTTGTGCAAGTGCCGTAATATACTCACTATTCGAAAAAATTACAATTTAGCAGCAAGAGATGTAATATTCAAAGCAATGGCATGTCAATCCGGTGTCGGAGAGGCAACCGGATGGCGAGTGGTAATCTGGGCCTATGAGTGGTGCAGAACCCCCTGGTAGCGGCCAAAGTGACCCCAAATGGACGGGGGCGGCGATATGGGGGTGGGGCAAAATCGAAAAATGTTTGAAAAGGCAACCGGATAAAAATGCGGTTGCATTGAAGGAAATACCCTAATTATATAATAAATTTTTTTTGCCATCCGAACCACGCGGGCCGTTTTTGCACTAGAGAATAAAAAAAAAATTTAAAAAAAACTGAAAAGGCAACCGCTTCAAAATTAGTGAGCATACTTATTGACACCACCAAACGTTGGAAAAAAATTGCCATCCGATCCTGATGGGCAGTTTTGGAGAAACAACCCCTCAAAGTCGCTGAAAAACCCTTTTTTTCGATTTTTTCAACAATAAGTAAAAAAAACACACTAAAAATTGTTCAAATCGGATGGCATTCGAAATTTATACTGTCCTAAGTACAAATAATAGTGTGTATCAATGCCATCCGATTTCGATTAAATTTACCCCTATTTAGCCAACCCCCAAAACTCAATAACAATAAAAATAATGCCATACGCTGCATAAAATTGTTATTTTCATGAGTTTTAGGGGGTGGCTAAATAGGGGTAAATTTAATCGAAATCGGATGGCATTGATACATACTATTATTTGTACTTAGGACAATATAAATTTCGAATGCCATACGATTTGAACAATTTTTAGTGTGTTTTTTTTACTTATTGTTGAAAAAATCGAAAAAAAGGGTTTTTCAGCGACTTTGAGGGGTTGTTTCTCCAAAACTGCCCATCAGGATCGGATGGCAATTTTTTTCCAACGTTTGGTGGTGTCAATAAGTATGCTCACTAATTTTGAAGCGGTTGCCTTTTCAGTTTTTTTTTTATTTTTTTTTTATTCTCTAGTGCAAAAACGGCCCGCGTGGTTCGGATGGCAAAAAAAATTTATTATATAATTAGGATATTTCCTTCAATGCAACCGCATTTTTATCCGGTTGCCTTTTCAAACATTTTTCGATTTTGCCCCACCCCCATATCGCCGCCCCCGTCCATTTGGGGTCACTTTGGCCGCTACCAGGGGGTTCTGCACCACTCATAGGCCCAGATTACCACTCGCCATCCGGTTGCCTCTCCGACACCGGATTGACGTGCCTTTGCTTTGAATATAATACTTCCTGAACAACCTAATGATTTTCAACTGTATCATAGCGATTGCTATCGCCGCTTTACAGCTTTACCGCCAAAATATCGACGTTCCCAACTTTCTCTTCTACCACACCCTTTTTTGTATCAGCTGACAATCTTTCCCCCAATATACAAGCAGCTGACGATTTTATTTATTTTAAATATTATAAAAACTACCTTTTGACAAAGTTTCATGTGATAGGGAATGACTGAATTCATATTAATTTCGTCAAGTTCGTATGATCAGCTGACGTAACATCCACCATCGTACAGCCAGCTGACGTTTTTTTTATGAAAGATCATTAATAACTATCTTTTGACAAGTTTTCAATCGATAGGTAATGATAAAAAATATTATTCAAATAAATAAAATTATCGACCAATTTTTTTCAGACTATACCTATATTGACAAAAAATAATAAATTATAAATCAATATTTCACTAGATGACGTTTCGAAATAATCTAAAAAATATATAAATTAATTAGTATAATATCTACTTTCTAATAGAATGGAGTTTGAATTATCGAATTTTAATGAAAAATATTAATAACGAACAGTTTTTTGATAAGTTGTCATGGATACCTATGTACTTAACAGACGTTTGTCAAAGATTTGGATATAAAAAATATTATCTTTTTAACCGTGCGTGGGAGGCTATTCCACCGATACTGGCGCAGCTGACGGCCACTATGCTATATGGTACTACTGTCTGAGCATTTTGCGAGTTTTTCAGCCGCGCGGAAATGGACGACCTAAATAGGTCGCTGGCCCCCGGACCATAATAGAGTCAGAGTGCCCGTCGGTAAGAATTTTACTGATAAATACTCTTCCCAAACTTTGTATATGGCTTCATTAGGCCTAGTCTGACACCTATTTTCTCTTTGACTTTTTTTGATTTTGGGGCGTTTTCCCTCTAAATTTTCCGAAAGATGTCGTTTTGACGACATGTAAAAATTTATAGATACCTACTGTTTGTTTTTTTAATTGGATAGCTTAAAAACTCTGACAAATAACATGAACCATTTAAAATGTCTGACACCTCGAATATGTCGACATATTCAGGATTTAAAAATATATAATTATGATATGGAATGACTTTAACATAGAGTATAGACCAGGGGCGGGCAAATCTTTTGATCGGCGGTCCACATAGCTGATAAAAATTTGACCGCGGGCCGGATGGCTGACGGAAAATTTCACCGCGGGCCAAAAATTTGCAGAAAAAAAGGTCCTCACATTCTATTTTGGCATTCGGAGAGCAAAAAGGTCCTCACATTCTATTTCGGCATGTGGAGACCAAAAAAAAATTCTATTTCCGCTACTATTTTCTAACATTTTCTAAAATGCTTCGCGGGCCGGATAAGGCTGCGCTGCGGGCCTGATCCGGCCCGCGGGCCGTCATTTGCCCAGGCTTGGTATAGCTATAGACGAAGTAGCTTCATTATCGTTTAAAGTTTAAGAAGTACAAAACGGCTTATTACCAATGGGAATACAGTTATTTTTAACTTTTCAGTTCTTTTTTATAAACAACCAATAAAATTTGTTAAAAAGTTTTTTTTATATAAATTTCAAGTTTTTAATGTACTTTATTAAAAGTACGATTTGCATCCAGACGAAAGCCGGACCGATCAGTTAGTTATTATAATATTGTAAATCTTTGATTAACGTCTGATTACCCTTCAATAAATAAAATTATCGACCAATTTTTCAAACAATATATTAACAAAATATATAATTATAATAATAATAATAGAATTTTATTTGTAGCGACCAACAGGTATACAAAACGTCAAAATACAAAATTCTTTACAAATTATTGATCATTAAAATATGATATGGGACTTTCGAAATTAAATATTTTTTAATTCATTTTCGAATTTGTTTGTGTACTTATCCTTTGCAAGTTTTCATGTAACTTTAGGTATATTTTATCACCAGTGTACACAGAACTTTTTTCAAAAAATGTTATGTGTTTCATTGAAAATTCGTTTTTTTCTGGTGTGAGAATGTTAACATTTTGATCAAAATAATGTAATCTGTGCATATGGCTGAATAACTCATATGCATATATTGCAAAGAATTTAAATATTCTTTTCTCACGAAAAATGTCTCTACATCTTTGTCTTTACTTTTTATTAAAAATAGTTCTAATTATTCGTTTTTGCAATATAAATATTCTATTACATTCAGGAGAGCGTCCCCAAATTATGATACCATATTTAATTATTGAAAATACAAACGAATAATATACACAGATTAGACTATTTTGATCAAAATAATTTTTTAACAGCTTCAACTGGTAATGACACATATTTAATTTTTTACAAATGGTGTTGACACGTTCGTACCATTTTAAGTTTTCATCAAATTTGATGCCCAAAAACTGTATTAGGTTTGTTTTTCGAACAGATGTTATGTAATGTATGTCTGCATTGGGTGTTGTTTTAATCTTGAAATTAATTTACTTTGTTTTCTCTAAATTTATAATAAGTTGATTTTTAAAACACCAACCAGACAACTGATCATTGACACTATTAGCTTTTTCCTGAGCTTCATAATAAGAAGAGGCTGCTATTAGTATTGTGATTTGTGATATCATCAGCATACATAATGAGTTTTCCTGAATTTATATGCTCACTTAAATCGTTTGTGTAACAAATGAAAAACAGTGGTCCCAGGTTACTTCCCTGAGGAACACCCACTGTTACAAGACATGCTTCTGAGTTAGATTCATTAATATTGACAAACATTGAACGATTAGCTAAGTAGATTTGTATTAAAGAATTTGGTATTCCTCTAATTCCCATTCTGTTTAATTTTTTCAAAAGCTGCTGATGATTCACAGTTTCAAAAGCAGCGCTTAAATCAAAAAACAAACCTAATACAAAATATCCATCGTCCATACTCTTAACAACATACTAGTTTAGATCAAAACATGCAGTTGTCGTTGATAACTGCTCTAAATCCATACTGTGTTTTAGTAAAAAAAGTATTTTTCTCCAGAAAACTGCTTAACCTGTTATATAAAATTTTCTCTGTAATTTTAGCAAACACTGACAGTAAAGAGATAGGTCTTTAGTTTCACAAAATTTTCTTATCACCTTTTTTATATAACGGTTTTACCTTCGCTAATTTGAGGGAATCAGGGAAGATTCCTGTTTCAAAGATTTTGTTAATAATGTATGTTAATGCATCAACTAGTTGCAACTGGCAGTGTTTTAAAACTACAGAAGGAACACTATCATATCCCGTCGACATTTTATTTTTTAAAGCAGACATGATATTTTGAACGTCATTGGTATCTGTAGGGTGCAGAAACATTGATATGTCGTTACATTTTGTAGTCAGTGTACACTGGTCAGAAATATCGTGTTTAAAATGATTGCTCATTTTTTCATTAATTGGCAAAGACATTTATTACAATATTCAGATTATCAATTACAACATTTTTTAAATAACAATAGTCGCGTCAATGAATACATAAAAGAGGCAATACTTCGAAGACCGCCAAGAACAGCTTCGATATTGATGATTTTTTTTTAATCTTGTTTTTTATATTATTAAAAATCAGAAACCTTTTGGGGCGGGGAACGAATTATTTACATTGTTTAAGGGGCTAGGAGTAGTCAGAGGCATGAAAACATTTTTAATAATTTTTTTCGACAAAATTTAATTTAATTTTTAAAGCTAATAATATTTCAACTTGACTACACTAAATTTTTTTTGACGAAGTTATAGCCATCTTTGTTGTAGCCCTCTCACAAATAGGTAGCTTAACGGTGATCATCATAACTTTGTGCTGGTTCATCCAAAATCAAAAAGAAAAGTTTACACTAGAATTTGCAAGGACAGATTGTTAAAAAAGTCGAAGTTTTCAACAAAAACACAAATCCTTCGATCAAGTCCTTGTTTTTTATGCTTTCAATAAGCTGTAAAAAGTTTATTTAATTCCAACGAGTGGTTCTTGAATGTCAGATGTCACCGACTTCGAAAAACATAGTTTCGGGAAAAACGCATTTAAAGTTTTAGTTTTACCTACACCGAGTCATTTAATCCTGGGCCATATAATAATTATCTCGGAAACTATTCATTCAATTCACTTGAAATTTTCAGGGAATATTTTCGAAACATACCTACTATAAGAAAATGCAAAAAAATAAATCGATTTTTTCAAAATCTTGAATATCCCTAACCCATTAAACTATATCTATGCTATTTATGTAAAAAAAAAAATGTTTTCATACGATATTCATTAAAAACTTGAAAAAAAATATGTATTTATAAATTTTGAATGAAATTGGCCACCTCAGTGCATTTGGCCAATTCATGTAAATCCATCCTCTTAGCGGTGGCTTGGTGAGGGTGCAATTGGTTACAAATCACTGCCGCTGGTATTTCCCGGTCATTTGCAAGTTTCAACAGAACCTGAAAACGAAGCGGCAGAAACATTTTTAAATTTTAACCATTTTTTTGTCTAATTTTCGACATTTTGACATCCGGAAAAATGGCCCGACCAAAATTTCAGCCACTTTTTTTCCGTTGATATGCACATCGAAAAGAAAATTTTCCATTTTGTTAGATCCAGTTAGGGTTCATTTTTTTTTCACGCACATTTTTTTTTATTCATGACCCTAGAATTTTTTCTGCGACTATTTTTCCGGGAATGCGGAGCACTGAAAGTAAATTATATACGGTTTTACCGTAAAAACCAAGCGTTAAGGCCGACATTTTTTTCTCGATTTTTGAATTTTAGAGTCCAACAATAACGGTTTTACTGGGCTAATTCTTGTATGACTTCTAATGTGTATTTTTTGACTAGATTAAAGAATACCTCGTAAGGAACAAAAATTTAATGCAATAGTTTTTCGATCGACTAAAATTAATTCGTGACGCAATGCGTTCTCCGAATTGTGAATGTGTTTTTTTTTTACTTCGAAAATGTCTGTTACGGTTTAGTATTACCTATATATTTATGCTAAAAATATATAATATTCTTTTTATAAAGTGCATGAATAATCGCATTGACATATATGTCCATTCGTTTGGCAGTAAAACTAAATTGCGTGCCGCTAGTTACCTACAAGATATCATCAACTTAATTCATTATGATAATTGCAGCAAAGTGCACTCAGGTCCGGACTAAAAAAAACATACAGTAATTAGTTTATTGTTACAAAAGAACGTTTATGAAGCAAAGGCAACAAGTTCGAGTAGGTATATCATGAACAAATCAAAATAGTATCACTTGGCAGATAGATTAGCCAGTTAATTGGATGGCTAGATCGTTAGTTAAACGCCAGCATTCAATAGGGGTGTTTCCATTATAGCCCAGTGCATTTAGGAATGTATCTGAAATTTTTGGGTCACACCTATAAAATATTTCTAAATGCACTGGACTATTAGTAATTTAATGAAAATTTATGTTTAAACGATTAATGGCGATATTTAAATACCTGAAATATTTTTCTTTACACATAATTAATTATAATAAATTAAATAAAGTTAATTTAAAGTGCTATAAATTATACCTTACAGAGTAGCTACTGTTTGCTACAATTGTTAAGAAACACCCATTGTTACAATGCTATCAACATATAAAATTAGTTTTTATTTTTTCAAACAATGTCACCGTCGGGATACGAACCCCGAATCTTTCCACTCTCGCGGCGGACTGAGTTACATTACACCACAATGACACAACTATCAAACTATCATTCTAATATTTATAGCATTAGTAACTGATTTTTTCTCATCATGCGAGAGCCAAATTATATTAGTTAACGCTAGAAATGAACCATCACAGTAGTGAGAGCTATGAGTGAATCAAAGGTGAAATTGTTTCCTTTCATAGCTCTCACTACTGTGATGGTTCATTTTTAGCGTTAACTAATATAATTTGGGTCTCGCATGATGTGAAAAAATCAGTTACTAATGCTATAAATATTAGAATGATAGTTTGATAGTTGTGTCACTGTGGTGTAATGTAACTCAGTCCGCCGCGAGAGTGGAAAGATTCGGGGTTCGTATCCCGACGGTGACATTGATTGAAAAAATAAAAACTAATTTTTCTATGTTGATTGCATTGTAACAATGGGTGTTTCTTAACAATTGTAGCAAACAGTAGCTACTCTGTAAAATATTATTATAATTACTAATTGTAACTAAAATTCATCTAAAATAAATTATACCCTTTATCACGTGACTGCGAACACCATTCTGAGCGCATGACGTCACGAAATTCTAATGCCATTTTCAAAGAAACATCTCTCTCGTTTTTGAAACCCTCTTGTTAATAAATAATTGTATTTGCTATAATGGTCTCTTTAGTCTCTTAATCGAATTAAATATAATTGCTAATTATGAGAACAGGCTCAGATGGGAAGATTGACTAAAAAAGAAGCAGTACCTATATGTATACCTACGAAAAAAACTTTTTTACATTTCAAAATTTTTTCTTAATAAATTATTTTTTTTAATATGTTGTTAATTGTTTTGTTATTAAATACCTTTAAATTGCGTTGAAATTCGCTAAAATTAACAGTCGGCACTAAAAACAATTTTACAGAGAAAAAAAATTGTTGTGAAGAAAAGTTCTAAGCGAATCGCTGATGTACATTTTGCTTTATTAGCCTAAAAACATTAAAAAGTGCATTATTCGTGCACAGGCGAGATTATTGTTGGAATCGCTTCGTTTTAGGGTGTAGGTCAACCCTCCAAGTTTGCTTACAAATTGTTGGTGTGCTGGATTTTATAATTGACAATTAGTGACGAAAATAGTGTTTTTTTTTTGCGGGCCGCCATTTGCCCAGTTTTGTCCTAACCAAAGTGTGATAATTTTTTTTATTTTTTTAAATGTCTATAAAAATCCATTTTCTTCTTTTAATTATTTTTCTGTTAAGTTTAAATAGTCTGAAAGTTATTTTTTTAGTAAAAACGGTGCTTTAAAATTATTTGATACCGTTAAACACATCATTAGGCTAATAAAGTACATTAAAAAAATAAACATTTCCACTTAAACTTTGCGTTATTAGCACTTAATTGGAAAATTTTGGGATTTTGGTACTAAAATCGTAAAAGTTCCCTAAAAAAAAATTATCAGACTTTGGTTAGGACAAATATGGCTCAAAATGTTCTATATGGTCTATACTAACACCCCCTTAAGGCTTTGCACTCAGCTTCCAAACAGCCTGTATATATATCGGTGAAAATTCTCTTAATATAAGTACATAATTATGAAACAGGTCTTCAAAAAACACTGTTTAATATTTTCCGTCTATTAATAGAACTATTTAGTTTTATTCAAGTCGGTATGAACGCGAACTCTTTAGAAATATTGTCATTTCTATAATATGAGGATGGGATATCCGGTGATGCATTGATTAATTGCGTGGCACTAAATTAATAGGTAACCTTCAGCCGGTTGGCCTTTTTATATTATGAAATGGCATATCAGCCCAATTATTTTCTTTTTACTTTGAATGCAATTGGACAATGCTATACCTAATTATCTTTCATTATTATTAGTTTTTACCTACCTACTTTTTTGACTTATTACATCAGTTGTAATTATTATTATTGTCTCTCTCCATAAAATTACAACGTGCATTGTTAACTTCCCAGTATATAGGGAAGTTAATGTAATGAATCAGAAAAAAGAAATAAAAATTGTTAGCATATTCCTATGATTCAAGGTCACTGCAGTAATTTTTTACGATTTTTTAAAATAAATAAGAGTGATGTATACGTATGTATGTGCGTGGTCATCTCGCGAATAAAGAATGCTATCGACTTCGTTTGGGTGCCAATCGAAACGTCTATATGACCCAAAAGAAATTTTATTAAAATTGGTCAAGCAATTTTTATGAAACCAAAAAACTGCAAAACAGTGAATATTAGAATTTCTTCAAAAAGATTTATCACATCTAATTTGTTCTGGGGACAATCGATATTTTTGAATATCATATTATCATTGATTTTAATAATAATTTCGTCTGAAAAATTTGTCGATAATTTTATTTATTGAAGAGTACTAATCAAACGTTAATCAAATATTTGAATAATAATACCATCATGTATCCGCACCCACCGTATACACACTATCGCCATCGCTTCTGACAAACTTCTCAGGATCTCATTTCACAACTATGAAAACAGGACAACTCCACCGGAAAATATCACAATTCGATAGAGATAAGCAACTAATAGTATAACCCATATAGCCTCGCTGCTGCGCATTTACAAATTAAAAAAAAAACACCATTTTGCCCAGACTATTTATATACATATAATAAGTTAATCTTATTTATCAAAGAAGTAATGTCGCTGAGTATGGAATAGACCGGGTAATATGAAATACACCATATTTTATTAAAGATTGAGCACACCATCTGTTACACTGTTAATATTAATATAGTCTACTGAAATATAGATACCTTCAATAAATGAATTTTATGACAAAACGTCACCTACCCTAAAAAAAGTAGCATAAAAGTTTTATTATTTATAATATTTGGTGCTGGTTATTCACTACCTTTAATTTGATATCCATATTGTTATAATAACAAAATGATTTTTTATTCCCCTTTTCTTTTTTGATTTACTAACTCCGTATCTAAATATTGTACCGTATGACACTCGCACAATTAAGACGAAACTAACGACACTTCATAATATTATGTTAAAATCCATCAAGCCGTTTAGGTTGCAGAGCGTGCCAAAGAAATAGATAATATCCATTCATACCCAAATACGCGTACCTACATCCTACATATTACATACTTGAAAAACATCCTCCTTCTAGCGCAGTCGGGTAAAAACGCGTTATTTGTGTTTTTGACGTTTTCACAGTTTATCAGCGATGTGTTTTGTAATTTAGTTGTACCTCGTCTTTTTGTAAAGAAGTTGTTTTTATAGTAAGGTGGGGTATAAATGACATTGCAATAAATTGTTCATTCGATGAAATGTGTTAAACAGAAAGTTTTAAGCGGATGTTTTTCTTGACATTCGGTTGGTTCAAGTAAAATAATGAAATATTCTATACTCGATTAGTTATTAAGTGACAATGTTTGCGTCTTTAAAGTGTAATCCATATTTTACACATTTACCTTCATTTTTCTTCGTATTTAAATAAATATTTGTGTTATTATAAATATTTTTTGTTCCAAATTGTTGGGTCGTACTTTTCCTATTCACGGACATAACTCTATTTATTGTTATATTATGTAGGCGTTGATAGAATTAAGTTATTATTTTTTAATTATTAAAAATCTTACTTTTCTGTGTTATCATTATTATTAATATTCAATATTCATCGGACTGGGAAAGTGTTGTGAACCTCAAAGGTCGCACTTGTAGAGTCCTTTTGCATAACCCAACTCAAGGCATGTTTTTTTATTGTTTTGATGTTTTTCAAAATTATTGTCTAGTCTTTCAAGGCCAACTCTTTTTGAAACTTGCCAAAACGAAACTATGCTCTTGAAACCTAGCGTTCAATTTGTTCCTTGTGTACAAAAAATTTTAAATTTGAGAAATTCCAATCGAACACTACGTTACATTAACACAGAAGTATGGATATATATTATGTATACTCATGTTATTATTACTGTAGAGATGACGCTGATAACCTTCAACTGTCTTTTAGCGCTAAATAAAACTCTGTTCTTTGATTGAGTGAAAGTTTAGTGCGCGTTCTTCATTTGTTCTCGCGCAAACAAGCGAGTAACGAAGTTAAAACAATCGAGACGCCGTGATTCATTATTGCCGCCAAAAATCACTACCGAAACATCACTTAATTAACAAATAGAATGTATTTACATATGGAAATGACATTTTCACAAAACTTTTTTTTTCAAATGCAGTTTTATATTATAGGTATATATAGAGGGATCAATTTTAATCTTACCAGGCAGATATTTGAAAACAGTGGGGTTAACAAAAAAGTTTCCAACAAAAGTTGAACGGGGCACAATCATCCGCCTTACCCCCAACCCTCCTCGGGGGGTGGGGGTAAGTCCAATTTTTTAAATAAGAAACCCCATTTTTTAAGACGTATTTTGATTGAGCTGGCAAAAAAATACAACTTTCGTTGGAAACTTTTTTTTCGAAAATGCTAATCTGTCAAGTTACCGAGCTATCAAAATCAAATTTTTCAAAGTTCAACGGGAAGGTAATTAAGAAAATTACAGGTGAAAAATAATTTTTCTTGAGTACCTACCTATTTCATGGACAGGACGGGATTTTCGAGATTTGATTTCTGGATCATCTGTGTCATCATATATCTTCCATTATTTCCGCAAGAGTTTATTCTCGCTGTCAACAATTCTGTCAACGAAAATTTGACAGTAAGTTGACCTCTCTGTCAAATCTCGAAAATTCCGCCCTGTCTATGAAATACTCAAGAAAAAATATTTTTCACCTGTAATTTTCTCAATTACCATCCCATTGAACTTTAAAAAATTTGATTTTGACAGGTCGGTAAATTGACAGATTTGCATTTTCGAAAAAAAAAGCTGTATTTTTTTGCTCAATCAAAATACGTCATAAAAAATGGGGGTTGCTATTTAAAAAATTCGACTTATCCCCACCCCCTGAGGAGGGTTAAGGGTAAAGGGGATGATTGTGTCCCCGAACGATGTCCCCCTAATAACCGTACAACTTGTGTTGGAAACTTTTTTTTTAACCCCACTGTTTTCAAATATCTGCCTGGTAAGATTAAAATGGATCACCCGGTATATTACGTTTATTTGATATCGTCAATATTTTAAATGGAAATTTCTCAAAAATTTTCCCCGCAGATGATTAATCCTGTATTAAATAATTTTTATAACCGGCTAGGATACTATTATTTTAGCCTTTAATGGTGATATTTTTAAAAATTGTAATTCCTAATTTTTAATTAAAATTTTACTGATCATGCACGCTCTTGTTCGGTGCATTTTAAGTGAAACGATAAAATGCATTAAAGATTTTCATAGCTATCAAATATACAAAACCCGCGTATGCTGTGCTTTAACCGAATTTCACAAATGATTTCCATATAGCCTATAGGTACCATAATTAAGTGAAATTCACTGGATAAATAAACATAGTATGTGAATGTGGTGAATTGACTGTGTCGCAAACGGCCCCAGACTACGTGGCACTTAAACTGTATAATGCTTTACCTAGAGATATAAATGAGCTACTGCGAAATGTTTTTAAAAATCGCATTAAAAGAAAACTGTTAGAGAATCCTTTGTACGATAAACGATAATTTTATCAATATTGTATGTTTAAATATTTTATATGTATTTTATCTTATGACATAAGCTCACACGTTTAAAGTAATGTTTTTAGCTGTTAATAAATATATATAGGTATTTATAATTGTAAAAAATAAAACAAAAAAAAGACGCCAACCAACAGAATCGAACCTCTTGCGTACGAGACAGCATCTCTATTTCGTCAACACTCTTATAGATTATGAGCTGGTGACGCGACGGATCCATGCAATGGAAGGATTTACAACTAAAAACTATTTTTTGGTATAGATAATCCTCCTCTGAATCAAATTCGGTCGGTCGCTCGAAAGTCGTTGCTTTTTACTTGAAAATTTAAATTGAAATAGCTATATTTGGCATTTCAATTAACGAGAAAACTTACAGTTGAAAATTTGATGCCATGTTTAATATGTGTTCATAAATGAGGAATCACTTTAACTGACCGCGTACCTGGTTGCGTTTGAAAAACTAACGGCGTCAAAGTCATCTTTGTGCGGCCCATTTCAGGAAAAGACTTTTTTTAACTTTTAATATCACTGGTTCAGCTGTGATCAGCTATTCACAGTGTAGATAATAATAGAAATGAATATCTATCCAGTAATTATGTAACTATCTATAAAAATTTTTGTCAATAGACTTACGATTGAAACTAAGCTCAAAATTTGTAGCAAACCACCCTGAAACGGAATGCACATTAAAGGGTTAAGGGTAGTCAGAAAAATAAGTATTTTTAATAATTTTTTTCAACAGTAATTTAATTAATTTTATAACGCTAATAATACAGAGTTATTATAACTTGACTTCACCAAATTTACAAAAAAAAAAAAAAAAAATTGGATGGAGTCATAGCCATCTTTATTGGACTTCCTCTCACAAGTAGTGCTTTACGGTGACCATCATAACTTTGTACTTGTTCTTATAAAGTCAATCAAACAAAGAAAAGTCTTTAGTTTAATAGTACATCTAGTACTTAATCGATGTTTTTTGTTTTTTTTTTTTTTGAAAATTAACAAAATGATACAACAAAAATTAGATAAACGGTGATTTTAATGCTAACTTATTAAAAGATGATAAAGTTAAAAAATGTCTTCTGGATTTGCTATCTGCTTATGGGCTTAGGATAATCAAGACTGACGTAACGAGAGTATGCAAAACCCACTCAAGTTTATTTGATTTTTTTATTACAAATTTAGATGTAAATTTTTGTAATGGTGTAGCTATTGAGAATTGCTTTATATCTGATCATTTTCCCATTTATTTCAATTATTCTGACGAGTCGTTGGCACTTCCGGCTAAGATAAAAGTTCATTAAAAGAATATTTAACAATGACAATATTAATTTTTTAAATTGTTTACTATCACAATCTGATTGGTCCAAATTTTTTTTATCTGATGATGGTAATATGGCATTTAATGAGTTTTTTGAAATTATTCAATATTGCTTTTCCGTAGCTTTCCCATTAATTTCCACGGTAGTTAAAAAAAGGACATGTCGTACAAATGGTACAATTGAGATCTATCTGAATTCAGAAATAAAGTCACACGTTTATTCAATATAGCCTCTAAATAAAAAAATCCATTTGCATGGAAACGTTTTAGAGACCTCAATCGAGCATATAAGAAGCAAATCATGCTAGCTAAGAAGAAATCTTATAGTTAGGGCCGCGGTGACAAAAGGGCCTTGCAACTCCCAAACGGATGAGGAGCACGTTTTTGTATAGTTCGAGTGTCGTTCACGAAATCCGTGTTGTCGAGTAGGGGTCTGGCGTCCGGCGTTGAGCGGCTATAGTATTTTTTTCGGAATTTTGCCCAGCGGTTCCAAAAATAATTTCCCAAACGGATGAAAATTACTGGAGGGCATCTACGCAAACCCCCAATTACCGGAAAAATATTTTCATCCGATTTGATCCTTGCCGTAGCCTGCAGTACAATTAAATGGACCCAGACTCCGAAATGAAAAAAATCATCAGCCGCATGCATGCAACCGGACTGATATGAATGGTTATTATTTATGTTATTAGAAAAAAAAGTTTTCATCCAAAATGCGCCTGGCTAAACTATGCCAATTAACAAAAAACCCCGCCAGCGCGCGTGATTTTGATCCCAGAGTTCTACGTAAATTTTCTGATAATATGTGGCTATACATATATACTTTGGTATCAATCGGCCTATATAATAACCAAATTTAATTCACGAGCAAAGCGAGTCAAACGCTAGTAAAGAGATACTAGCTAATTTGTGGATGAAGTATGCGCTTGGAGCGTTCACACGGTCCAAAAGTCGGAGTGTTCCCTTCATAATCATCAAATCAGAGGACAATAGTCTCATCAATATAAAATGGTTTTTATTTAAAAAAGCAATTCAGGCCTTATACAGGATGAGTCAGACCACCCGTATCGGTCGTTTTTTTCGAAAACGGTTAGTCGTAGAGAGTTGTGTCAAAAATCTGTATTATAAAAGCCCTAATGAAGAATCGAATGGTGATATTTGTTCCCCCCGGGAAGGTTGGCTTCCCTGTTGATTTGCTCCAGAATGTTTAGAACTCCGGAATGTTAAATGCCACGATAGGTCGAAAGTGGTATTGTTGAAAAGATCATTAAAAAAAGTAAGCAAGTTTTGTAGGACATTTTTTTTGTTACTACCATCCCTGTTAAGTAATATTCGTTTGAAATTATTAAATTAACATGTCAGAATAACAAACTTAATTTTAAAAGTCGGCATTTAAAATCTAGTTACCTAATTAAACAATGTCACAAATGTTCAAACTGTCTTCAATTTACTTCTAAACACTGCGGAGCTCTTCTAGATATGTTATGAGTACCTGGAAGTATTTTCCGACAAAAAAAAACAATTTCAATTATTGAAAACTTATTGTGACATTGTTTAATTAGGTAACTAGATTTTAAATATCGACTTTTGAAATCAAGTTTGTTATTCTGACATGTTAATTTAATAGTTTTAAACGAATATTACTTAACAGGGGTGGCAGTAACGAAAAGAAGGTCCTACAAAACTTGCTTATTTTTTAAAGATCTTTTCAACAATACCACTTTCGACCTATCGTGCCATTTAACATTCCGGAGTTCTGAACATTCCTGAACAAACTAACAGGGAAGCCGACCTTTCCGGGGGGAAAAAATATCACCATTTGATTCTTCATTAGGGTTTTTATAATACAGATTTTTGACCCAACTCTCTACGACTAACCGTTTTTGAAAAAAACGACCGATACGGGTGGTCTGACTCATCCTGTATAAGGCCTGAATTGCTTTTTTAAATAAAAACCATTTTATACGTTTTCCAAAGAAAGCAGCAAAGAAAAGAAATTAATAAGAAAACTTATTTTTCGACTGTATCACAATGAAAGAAGTAGTTTTTTTTTTTACTGAATATAGTAACCTCTTTTATTAAATGTGTGATTTTTTTTGGTAATATTTAAAAGTTAACGACCTTCAGAATAATTGTCATTAGGTAATACCAAATATATTATAAATATTATATTAGACCAGGAAATCAAAATATATTTCCTTGAAACTGCAATTCTATGCATATGTTTCTGCAACTGCAAAAAATAAACGTCCTCTAGCCAGTAAACCAGTATGGGTAGATGAGTTTAATTATTTTTATTCATTGTAAATGTTTATTTAAAACACATGACCATAACTCAAAAGCCTATCCTCTAAATTTTTTTTTTAGTCAATAACTGTTCTGATCCTAACTGTGAAATTGGATTTTCTTGCATAATCTTTATGGGACAAAAATACGGCCAAGGGCTTTCTTTGCTTTATGAACGCGTACTTTGCTGTCTCTCATGCACATAAAAAAGGGCAACTAACAGAAATTACTGCTGAATTAGGAAATGGCATTTTTTTAGTTTTATTTTACGCACTAATGCAAAATGATTTATTTTATTACAGACACGAAAATAAGCTATTTTACAGGGGGTTGTACAAAATATTTTACCATTCCAAGTCCAGAGACCACAACTAAAAAAATGGTAGAAACGAATTTAGATCAAAATTCGCTTTTCTAAAAAAAAAATATTTTTTTAAAAAGTCTGTCTGTTATGAGCACGATATGGGTCAAATGACTTAGCGAATCGAAACCAAATTTTGATGGAATGTTTAACATGTAAATAGGAAGAACCTTGTTGTTTCTGGGGAAAAACTGCGCACGTGAAGTAGATATATATTATGTGCTGTAACGATATTTCTTTATCTATATAATAACTGTATGCTTTTCATAACGGTTTGTAATTCTATATATTTTTTCGATAATTTTTTTTCTAATCTTTACAGTTTCATATATATATTTTGAAAAAAACTTCGCTTTTCTTTTGTATTGAAGTAATTGATCTGTCAAAAAGAAATGAGTTATCTGGCGTGCATGCTTTGGTTAGTTTTTACGTAAAACTATATGCGGTGCCAAGGAAACAAAAAACAGATATAAATATTTTTTATTAGCCGTTACCCGCGTCATGGCACGCAATAACAGAAACTTTATTGTATTTATTATAGTTAATAGGTAATTTTGTATTAGATGTCAGTATTTTTTAGTTGAAAAAACTTTTATTTTACTTTTCTTTCTGAAATATACTGTGTAAGTACCATGATTTAATTAAAAATTTACCCTAAATTCTTTAATAATGTATTTTTCAACATTGGTTTTGACAACCCCAACTGCAGCGCTAGACGCATAGACTAAAGTAGCATTTTAGCAAAACTACAACATTTCAAAATTCTTTCCGCAGTTCCGCACTATGTAACTATGCGCTAAGTAACACTGGGGCAGTTAACCGAAAGAACATTTGATGTTAGAAGGAACTTTATAATCTAAAATTAATTTGACAAATGCAAATACCAATAATATACAAGTACAACATATTTTCTATCAAGTGACATAAAACAAAATAACGTAGCGCTTGAACTATGTTGTTAACTGTAGTAAGTGAGCTTTTAACGTATTTAAATTTAAACGAGGGATCATTTAATTTTTGGCAATTTTAGGAGTGACACTAGGTATGTTGTCAGCACACAAAACTTCGATAATTTTTTTTTTGTGTGGGATATTAAATTAAAAGGCTTAATGAGTATATTTGTGATTTTTCTGGCTTGGTCCGACCAGCGAAACCCGTTTGTGAAAAAAATGGCGCAATTTGCAATTAAGGAAACAAAAAAAAAGTTATAGTTAATTACTCGAGAAGTAATTGACCGATGGCGCTAAAATTATTCATGCATGTTTGGGTCAACATAGACATCATTTTTGAGAATTTTCAGCCATCTTTGTGCAGTCATTTTTTAGTAAAAAAATAGTGAAAAAAACGTGTTCTTTAAACTTTCGGGGCTATTTGCAAGTTAACAATTGCACTTAGCGACCTCTGTCAGTGCTCATTTTTTAGGAAATTTCATACGGAACAACTTTCTCAATGCATATGCGATACCTACTAAAAGTCTAGAGGAACGGAGATATTAAAGGAAATAAAGAAAAAAGCACTATTTTCGTCACTAATTGTTAATTATAAAATCAAGACACCAACAATTTGTAAGCAAACTTAGGGGGTTGAACTACACCCTAAAACGAAGCGATTCCAACAATAATCTCGCCTGTGCCCGAATAATACACTTTTTAATGTTTTTACCTCCTCGCCGTCTAGCCTATTAAATGATAATAACATTTGGCAAAGCTCATTTTCAAGGGTTTTTCAAGCTGTATAAAAAATCTATTCAACATTTTATACCAAAACTGTGTTGTTTCCCTGTAAATGGCGTTGAGAGGAATGAATATTTTTGTTAACGAACTAACTCTCATGTTTAAACGGTCATGACTTTGTTTCTATTGTACGTACAAAAATATAAAAAAGGAAATCGATTTGTAATTTAATAAGCTTCATTTTTGTTATTGTCAGTATTTTAATAAAACGCATTGTTTTTGAGTTATTCGTGAAACAGCGTTCGAAAATGTCCACAATTCAATGAATAATCGAGATTTTCAATCGCAAATAACTAGATAAATATCGATCCAAATAAATAACTTCATAGGACACGTTTTGCTTAAAATTCAATGATGTATCGATTCCTGTGGTTACTTTTTCCAAAAAAAATTACCACCCCCGAGAAGGGGTGGCATATCGACATATGTCAAAGGCGGCAATAATAAAGGGGTAAAAATTTTAGTATTTTAGAGTTAATAACACATTCCAAAAGGTTTTACAAAAATCCGTTCAGTTACCCGGGTTCCGAGGTATAAACCTTACGGAACTCCACTAATATTGTTCTCAACCGTATTACCTCAATTAAATTTTATCTTTAATTTAATATTAATTTTCTATTCCGTAGCATGTTATTACTTATTACAATTTACAACAAGTAAAATAACAAGACGTAGGTGGGCCCGGTTGCTATGCTGCGTCCTTCTCTGTCGCTTTTAACAGTACGCATAGACTCTCTCTCTCACACAATTTCAAATGACTGACGTAGCGTCTTCTTCTATCGCCCTGGATAAAATGGATAGACTCTCCTTCTCGCACAGTTTCATACGCTTTAATTTTTAAATTTCAAAGCCTGGCAACCATGACGCTTGAATGATTTTTCGCAGGCAACCGTATACAATCGTTTCGAAAAAATATAAGCTTTATTTTGATGTATAATTTATTTGGATACTCGATCGGTGAAAATACCACTTTCGATTTACCTTTTTAAAGCTGGCAGCCGTAAAGTCTTGAACAGAAAAAGGTAGGCAATCGTATGTTTGCATATATTCTATAGGCTTTATACTTTCGATTAGTGTTAATTTTTTTTTGGTTACAAGATCGGTGAAGGTATAAAAAAAATTAATTTTTGAATTTTTAATTAAACATAACCCTGAACAAATTTCTTTAGGCAACCTATTAACGTTACTTTTGTTAACATAATAATTTTATTTTATACTTGATCGGTGTAGGTCGACATCAATTACGGATCCTGTACTATCAGTGTCGTTAAAAATATACACCAATTTTCAAACATAACGCCGGAGTATATTTTGTAATTCTTGAATTACTTGTGTCTTCAGATAATATTTTTTTTAATCTGGCTACGATCGGATAAGATAAAGTTTCTGTCAAAATCGAAATTGACGCGACGATGTCGTTGAGTAAAGGCGACTTTATTAATTATGCTAATACGTTTAATTTTTTTGACCGTGAAATATTTAACGACTAGAATATGAATTACGCTATTGATTACGCTATTGATACATACATACTAAAAGGATAATAAATAATACATGAAATGTACGGAGTATTCCATATTAATCAATATGGGGAAATACCTCGGTATGGTCACATTTTCAAAAAAAATCTTTCATACAACAGTTGTTTAGTTTTAAGAGGGACATCGTTTGTGCATAAAACTGTACCTCCTTCTTTCATAGCTCACGTGAGGAGGAGGTAACCCTCGATTCTTAAACGTAACATTTTACTTCGTCTTGTGAATTCCTTTTTCCATAAAAAAATGAAAATTTTGTCGAGAAATTTTCCACGAGAATGCTTCGTTCACTTGTGAAAATACATGAAAGATTACATTTTACTGTTAATATTAACACGGATTAAAGGTAGGTACAGTTGAAACAGTGTGCACTTTGTTTATCGGGATTTGTTATCCAATTTTTGTTCATTTTTTCGTTTTTTTATTTGAAGGTAACGTATTTTTAACGTAATTCTAAGGAATACTGGCAGAAGTGTTGAGAGATGCATTACTGCAGCTGTAGAAATATCTGAGCACTTTTTATCAATGCAACTCATAGGCTGAAGCTCAAATCAATGTCCTTTTCAGGGCCAACGATGTGCTTAATCCAATCAGTAGCCTCCACTCGGCTCACATTGGGTAACTCCAATGCCTACGGTCATTGACCACCTCTACAAAACTCCGCGCAGTCTTGAATCGGAATGAATTCCTCAAACAGAAAACCAAATTCGTCTAGCCATTTATTATTATTAAACGATATTTAAGAAGCATTTGGAGGGATAAGGTAGTCCCGAAAAAAATGTTTCTTAAGAAATTATCGACGTGTCCATTCGAAAATCGATAGCTGGTCCCGCGAGAGAAGACCCAGTTTTATAGCCAAACAATGTTCTCCTCAAACCCAGCAAGTTTTGTATGAAAAGTTGTTTTCATCGACATTAATTTCCCGTGTTAATGTTAATAGTAAAATGCAATCTTAAAAATAACTTTTCTACAAGGGATCATAATCCACAAGAAAAAGTACAGGGAACGAAGAAGGGAGGTACAGTTAAATGCGCACGCGATGTCCCCCTTAAAGCCAAACAACTTTGCATGGAAGATTTTTTTTGAAAATGTGACCCTATTGAGATATTTCCCCATATTGATTAAAATGGAACGCATAGTATAGTTGTACAAGCGCTCCCAATGCTAAACTAATTATTTTAAATAAATATAAAGTTTAATAAAAATATTTTAACTATTAGCTTATTCTTGGGATTTACCTATTATAAAGTAGTTAGTTCCTGGTTTTCAGTAACGCTGCTACCGTAGGAAAAAGTGTAAAGAGTCCCCAAGTTCAGGGAGCCCTTTTATATTTTTGTTTTTTTCTCTCCGAGCCCTTGTTGAGCGAACTACGCTACCATATTTATATATTACCTATACATAAAATTGTTACCCCTTTCTTAATTTTATTTTTGATACTGTAATGGTATTTATTATTTGAACTATATTAATTGTGAATTTTATTTTAATTCATTGTTACATAATATTTTGTTTATTTGAGCTTTATGATAGGACATCTTAGGTATTATTATATTGGGTATTTTGTTCACATGATCTTTAGGTCAAGTGGTAATAGTTGTGTGGTATTGCAATATAATAGATTGGCCTGTTAAGCAGAAGAACGACCTTAAAAG
This sequence comes from Xanthostigma xanthostigma, assembly GCA_963575645.1. Classification (NCBI taxonomy): domain Eukaryota; kingdom Metazoa; phylum Arthropoda; class Insecta; order Raphidioptera; family Raphidiidae; genus Xanthostigma; species Xanthostigma xanthostigma. The sequence goes on along the minus strand of OY754470.1, from coordinate 31,243,517 downwards.
ATAATTTTCTTCCAATACATATCCATAGGAAAAATTGATGGCCATTAGTTCGCATTGTTTCTAGCTATACCTACAAACTGTTGCTTCATTTGTTGGAATAACAGAGCATCATATAGTTAACTCCGTTTATTCCATTCTAAAATAAGAGACGCTTCTACATTACTGGGTGATAATAATAAATGCAATCATTATGCAAGTTGCGGTTACATTCATCGCCACAGTGCTGCTCTAAGAGTGTTATATTACCACTTTACGGTGTTGATAAAATTTTCGTACTACTTATGTTCCCGGCGATATTAAGTTCGTTATCGATAATGAATGGTAAGATTTTCTAGAACTATTCATTCAGTACTACCAGGCAACAATCTGCTACAAAGCCTGATATAGTTCTTGATAAAACCACGCGAGTTATGTATGTCGTTGAGTTCTCAGCTCCTGCTGAAACGAACATAGGCGCGAAGGAAACTGATAAGCGGACTAAATATCAAACCCTTCTTTTTGGTTAAATTAATTGTCGTACTCCGTGCGCACGATCCAAACTCACTGTAATCGCTCATTTCATGATTTGAGACGCGGTTATAGTTTTAAATTGCTCCTCAACTATCTCTTGTATGACGGTGACGAACCTGAAGTTTTGGGTGTTGTGGATGCAAAATTATTTACAGAATTCTTCCTTATGATAATAATAACAATAGTAATTTATAGTCTGCATCTTCCCTTACTGTATGTCATCCTGGGTGACAATAGAGACACAATTTTTAGATTGCTTCAGTTCGTGGGAAATACCGATCTTTAAACATTGAACAATGCCGCTTGTATTTATTTTTAGTGAAATAAAAAAATTATTCTAAAATGTGCGCTCACAGGTTACACAACGGTTGATTTTATCAAAAACGGACCAACAATACCCAATGACCCTGCAACACACAAAAAAAAAAATTGAACTATGAAGATTTTTTGTAAGCATTTCGTGATAATTTTGATATCCGTACTATCATAAATTCTGTTTAGGAAGGCTAGTCAAATAAAAAATACCTTCTATTTCATTGAAAAATCGCTATGCTACAAAATCATTAAACTTGTTTTTAATAGTTAGAAGACAGTGACAGAAATGGTCAAGGAGCACTTGGTAGCAGAAATGCTCTCTTTCGTGTAGTCTAAGTTCAAATCTGCTTAGGGGAGTAGGGGTCTAGCGCGTTGCAATACAACGCTCGGGTATTTAAAAAAAAATGGCAAAATTCAAAATTTCTCTACTGAATGGCAGAAAATGACTGAAAAGCATCTGGGGAGACTTCGTAATTGCAGAAAAAATATTTTCTGCTAATTTACTCCCTGCAAAGACTTTTAAAATCCTATTAAAAAATCGGAAGAAAAACGTCAAAAAAATTTTTAAAAAATGAGTTTGAAGTTGAAACTCGACGGAATGGTTGATTGGGTTGCCCGGAATACGAGAAAAAATGTTCGTGGCTCCAAGTGATCTCACTTCTTTTCGATGATTCTTCAAAATTTTCACAGGCGAAAATTCGAAAAGTCTGCTCGGTGGCAGAAATTCTTACCAGGCTCTGTATAAGTACCCAAATCTGCCAATTTAATGCAGGTACTTGCTTTACCTGAATACCATGTTAAACATTCCGAGAACATGACGCGTTTTTGCAAGGGCGATTTTGGCAGAAAACTGTACCTCGGGATTCTCTACAAGAAGACAAACCATTTGAGCTTGGTTTCACTACCCGAGCTTTATTTTTTTTTTGTATTTTTTATTTTACTGACAGTCTCTGCAGGGAGTAATTTGACAGAAAATATGTTTCCTGCAATTAGGAGGACCCCCCAGATGCCTTTTAGTCATTTTCTGCCATTTAGTAGAGGAATTTTGAATTTTGCCGCATTTTTAAGTGCCCCAGCCTCGTATCGCATAGTGGAGTACCTAGGTGACTCCACTAATCGGATTTGTAGAGGGGGACTCAGACTTCACGAAAGAGAGCATTTCTGATGTCTCTTTAAACTATAACAAGTTAACTATAGATCCCGTCAAAAACATTAATGTGAAAAAAGGGTGCCAAGTTAAGAATATTATTTTCATACTGTGAAAAATGGGGCCATACCTCAATACAAAAAGAATTGAGATCTAAAAGGGTTCCAAGTTTTCACTTGACAAGCTTTCGTGTTTTATATTATGATTTATACCTAAACATCATGTTTATATTATGTATGAAAACTTGCCGAGTGAAAACTTGGCACTCTTTTAGATCTCAATTCTTTTTGTATTGAGGTATGGCCCCATTTTTCACGGTATGAAAATAATATTCTTAAACTTGGCTTTCTTTTTCACACTAAAGAAAAACGTTAGTTAATTATTCCTCTATTAAGATTTTATTTAAATTTCTAACATGGGGAATCCTGTCCTTAAAAATAATGACTATGTCATCATATCTTTTACACAAAGAGTGTAGTGAAACGGATGTTGTCGAGATTGCATTCTAACTGCCGCATTATTAAGCACACAACCCAAGACTAGCTTTACGGACGATAGGAACAAAGGGGCACTGTGTAGGTCCTAGACGTCCAGCAAAAGTGATCATGACCTTTTGCAGTAGAAAAACTTTTTGTAAATAATAATTATATAGATCAATAAAATTGCTAATGCTTCCAAGTTTGTGTAAAGTTCGTAAAATAAAAATATCAATAAATAAAATTGTCGACCAATTTTTTTAAGACTATATATTGACAAAAATAAAATTATAAATCAATAATATAAAAAATGACGTTTCGATCTGGGTTTAGATCTTCTTCAGAAATATCTAAAAATATAAAAAATTAATTAGTAAAATCTACTTATTTTATAATTGAATGCAGAAGTTAATTATCGAAAATTATGAAAAATTAATAAGAAACAATTTTTTAATAAGTAGATTTTACTAATTATTTTTTATATTTTTAGATATTTCTGAAGAAGATCTAAAGTCTAAACCCAGATCGAAACGTCATTTTTTATATTATTGATTTATAATTTTATTTTTGTCAATATATAGTCTGAAAAAAATTAGTCGACAATTTTATTTATTTGAAGAGTTCTATTCAGACGGTAATCAAAGATTTAAAAATATCAAAATTGATACACGACTTTAAGATGCTTGTAGTCATCGTGATCTGCATATTCTTGTGCATCAGCGCTTTACGAATATGGTTGTTTTTACAGACGCGTCAATTTTCCACTAATTTTACAAGGGGCACTAATTTTCCACTAATTTATCGAATGACTTTCAAATTTCACATAACAATTAATTTAAATAGATTCAATAAAACAGTTATAGAATTTTTTATTGTACCGGTTTTTATGGTAATTTTTTAACGTAACTAAATATAACTTTTTTTGGTTAGGATCTGTATCTATAAATTTTTGAATTGAACACTAAAATATTTTTAACTATATTTTTCATTATGATGCTGATATTATTCACAATTTCAAACTTTCAATAAATGAAAAGAATAACAGTAGTTTTTAATTTTTTACAGATACTTAATTGTATTCTAAATTTTTTTTCAAATAATTTTTGCAGTTTTTTCATTGAAAACAAATGATATCACGATTTTTAAAATATCAGCTCGTGTTTTGAATGGATTATACGCGTCAAGGCTGCAACTTGGATTTTTGGTTGTTTTTATCTGTATTTATTTAAATGTATTCGAATTGTATTAAAATTGATTGCTTATAAATAAAATAGCGACGACTTTTGAATTTGCAATTATTTGTCAGTTTTATTAACAAGGATATGATATAATCGATATGCCATTTTTTTTTTAATTTTGTTTTTTTTTTTTTGACTGGAGACTTGGGAATTCCAATTTGGTTTTCTATTAAAAACAAAATACTCTACTTTTCCTAATTTGCAGTGTTCAAAGTACTAAACAATCGAAAAACTCTAGAGGTGAATTTAGAATCAGAAATTTTGAATCTGACTTCAGTCTTAATATGTTTCAAACGGATGTAAGGTTATAATTTGATATTAATCGTTATATAATATAATAATCGAAGGTAGATAATGTTTTATAATTCCGTCGTACCCGAAGGGCTAAGCGTAAAGCTATTATCTCACTATTGTGTCTAAGGAATATATTCAATTCAAGTTTAAGTCAAATACTAAAATCCAAGTATCAAAGTTAAGTCCATTATGTAGTACATGTTAAGTATTTGAATGGGCCTCAGAGTTGAATAAATTTTAATTTGAATTCAGTTTCTTAATATAATCCTAAATACTTTTTTTCGGGATGAAATTTTACAAAGCTCTAAATTGGGCCCTAGGGTCCTTTGAAATACTAATTTGTAAAATTTCATCCCGAAAAAAAGTATTTAGAATAATATCAAGTAACCGAATTCAAATTAAAATTTATTTAACTCTGAACCCTTTTGGACCATTTCAGGGGCCGTACAAAGAGGCCTTAAGGTTCAAAATCGGGCTTTAGAGACCTATGAAGCATGGATTAGTGAAATTTCGCCTCAAAACGAACACTTTATTAAGTCAATCATTTCAAATTTAGATATTTATTGTACAGGGCCTATTTTTAGGTTTTTCTTGAGAAATTTACATACTAATACGTATTCGTATGTAAAATTTTCCGCAGAATCCGAATATGAAATAAAAAAGTATCGTTCCCATTCCAAATTGGGCCCTACGGAACACTTTTGGGGTCTTCGAACCCAATATCTAATTTTGCCATTCGATAGACAGGAAAAAAATAATAACAAAAATGCGGTGGCAATTAAAAAATATAAAGACGAAACGTTTTTATAAAACCTATCAAAAATAAGAAAAATTCGCCATAAGTGGTTTTGATTTTTGGCCACAATTAATATTAGTATTGAGCACAATTAAGTTTTTCTGGTGTCTGGTTAAACAGGATAAGGTAAATATTTCTTGTTGGTAGTAATAATTCTCACTGCATCACTAACGTGTTATTAAATACATATTTTTATGATTACGGTATTTGTAAACCAAAAACAGGAATTTCTATCGTCATCAGAGAAAGTTTGGAATGCAGATAAATGACGCCTTAGAGCAAAGACGCGGTCGATTGGTAGAGCTGCTGCGCCCATTCCTTGGACCAAAGTGAAATTATAGTACCTACTGTGATCTTGAACTTCTGAATTTTATATAATGTCCAGTGTCGCACGCAGAAGGGTTAAATAAAACAGTTCTTGCTTTGAGCTTTCTGTTCTAAGTAACAGCTGATAATGAACTGGGGTTTTTCAATCATGAATTATATCGGAATTGGATTCGGAATCAGAACTGGATTCTAAATGCCATATTTATTATTGTTTGCCATCTTTTATACAGGTAAAGTTCTGACTTTACTTTTTTATGCATTTATTTTTCAAATTATCTATTTAAATCGAAACTTCTGGTCCTACTCCACTTAAATATACGTAATATATATACGTGATATACGAAAATGAATAATAATCGGAGAGGTTATTTAATACTGCTTTTCAAAATTCAAAATTGAAATTTTTTTATCCACATCTTGTAGGTGACAAATTCATATAGTTTCACAATGCATCAAATTGCTGTAGAAAATACCGTTCTTGCAAAAAGCACATTTTAGTGATATTTTTTGAGTTGTACTGTTCTTCCAGTCACCGATTAAATTAATCGATGACAGCGTCGGCGCTTAGCAATAATTGTGACATCCGTAGTAATTATTTTGGATGCAGAATCTGTCATATGATGTGAAAAAGTATCGGATTATCTATAGTTTCAAAACCGCCATAGGAGCTCTGTAACATCCGAGGTAATTTATTACAGTAGCTTTCCGGTTTATTTTTTATGAACGAGAGATGTAATCGGCAAACTAGGTCAGAAAAAAAGATCGTAGAGCGTTTAAGCACTCGTTTACGCCGCGAACGAAACTTCGAACCATGACAGTGTCAGTATCACTAGCCTCTATCTTAATACATGGAAAGTGGATAGACTTTTCAAATGGCGTACCTGTACAGAAGCTCAAACATATATGTAGGGTAAAGTAGACAATCCAGTGCTCGTCAAATCAAACCGTCGATCGTAAGATAAACTGGTAGCTCACTTAAAAATTTAGAATTGTGTGTTTTATAATAATCTAGACAAACAGTGAAATGAAATGAAATGACAAATATATAATGTTTTTAATTAGATAGGACTTACCAGACGTTCTTGTGGTGCAATATTGCCGGCATTATGGAGTACTACTCCTTCAGCCTGCTTTGCCCTGGTGCACAAGAAGGGGAAAATGACTGCTAATCGGAACACTGCTTCCTATGGTAAAACAATCCTACCCACTGCTTTTATCCACTTTCTGTTCATATTATCAGTTATTGGTGCCTATATAAAAGACAGTGCAAGTATATATGCGCAGACTTCCCAAGTAGTCCGTATTTTTCAGGACGTCCCCGTTTCCAGGACAATTTTCAGTTGTCCAGTTCCAAACCCTTGCGGAACGTATTTTTTCTGGAAACAAAATAGAAACAGTTTTTCGTTGCAAAGAAATAATGCGTCACCAGCGTTATGAAAATATAATCAAATTAACCATAAGTATTGGTATAAAAATTTTCTGTAATCAAGTTTCTTCCACACATAACTACTCTTAGGGTGGCAAGCAGAATAAGTTTTTATTTTATTTTATTTATTTATTATTATTATTAATATGTTTTTGGGGGGGAGAATAATAATTTTGTTGTTATACTAATAAAAATATTTATATTTAATTACACTCAGTAAATATTACAGTACCTACTTCATAGACATATTCCTTAAAATATTTCCGCTGTTAGGAAACGAGCGAGAAATTCAGTGTCCGTTTTTGAATGAAATATGAAATCTTGTAAGGAATATCAACGTGTTGGCATCATTAGTTCGAATTTTATATAAATGTGTCTTCCCACGAAAAAAACTTTGAGTCCCGCTTAAAGTATTCATCCAAGAAGTCCCGGTAAATCATTTTACGTGGTTGGCAACCCATGTGGCTACGCTACTGCCAAACAATATGTGTCATGTCGCCGCCATCTAAGTGTAACTGATCATTTCATGCCTTGTGTGTAGACATACTCGTACATTATGAAATAATCATCTGATGTAACTGGAAATGTCCAATTCTTTTTTTTTTCATATTCTGTGAAGAAATGGAAGTATGGTGATACGGACGAAAAATCGTCAGATTCTGATTGCATTGCAATAACTGTCTTCAAAGCGTGTACGTGTCTTTCGTTTACTACAACTTCTGCAATAATAATAATAATAATGCGTTTAACGTCCGTTTCTCGACTTTATGCCATAACAGACGCCATTCGCACCATTACTACTTTTTTTCTACCGCACTTTTCCTTATTTTCTACAATTTTTAAACTTCAACTTAATTAATAGCAATGGGTGAATGAAGGAATTTTCAGTAAATTAGGATAAGGTAGGACATTTTTGAGCATAGATGTTTGACAGGTAATCGGCCATGGTCTTGAATAAGGAATCATCTCGATATTTATCTGGAATTGTTGAGTGAAACCATGGAAAACCTCAACAAGATGGTCGGTACAGGAATTACCGTTTATCGGCGAGAGGCAGTGGGAAAAAGTACCAGCCACATCTGCCCCCGCCGGGATTCGAACCCGCTATCTCACGAATGCGAGTCTAGTGCTCTCACCGTTACGGCACCCTGCTCGGTAACTTCTGCAAAAATGCACTCTTTTGAATTATCTTTATAATGTTTGTCTTACCAAATATTCCAGGCCTGTTGATTTAGATGCGAATCGGGTCAATGGTTTTGAAAATAAACGCAATTTTGTCCCTTTAAATATCGTATACGGACTTTCTGGCAAAGTCGACTGGAAATTGTAAATGGTTCTTCATAGATTTTTAATACTACATTATCCAGAGCGCTTAAAAGACCGTGACTGATATGTAATATATTTTTTTAGGAACTGATAACAGAATTATTATAGAGACGTTGCGATCTTTTAATACCTACATCTATAGATATTTTTCTCAAAATTGAGCCGCAGACCTCCAGTAGACCGTGAAGCTCCAGGCATAGTAAGATATCTTATCTGAATAATACTGTGGTTAATGACTATTCACAAAAAATGATTGCAAAGGAGCTTCTAAAACTAACAATAACAGTACCCAACGTGCAGGCGTTGGCAGACTTTTTAACCACCTGTATAAAATACAATATATGTAATGTGTATGTACTTACCTAAATGTTATGCTGCAATAATAATAATTAACGTAAAAGTACTTTAAATTACTTTTAATTATTTAATTAATTACATTTTTTAAATCGCTGCAATTGCCTGAATTATGACATTTTGATTTCGAATAAAAAATTTCCATCGTTTTTTTAATTATAAATAATTGCTTGCACTTCGCCACCTAGCAAAAAAAAGAGGCCTGATCAAGACGCAAATTAACAGAGCAACTAATATATTGAACCGAAATATATCCAACCGAAACTAGATCATCTAAAAACAGCGCTGCAGGATACACACTACACTCCAAAATAATAGCCGCTCCAAAGAACTCAAATCATGAATACCAAAGAAGAAGAGCGCATCTAATTTATTATATCAAGAACACAACGGATCGCATTGTAAAACTTCTGGAGAAGTATAACATCAAAACAATCTAGAATCCGAGAAAAAGGATTCAGGAGTGCCTGATTTGCCAAGAACACAATAGATCTACTGATAATACCTACCCTGCACCTGTGGATCAGTGTGTGTTAGGACAACAAAACGGAGCGTAAAGACACGTAGAACAAAGCACAAGAGAGGCTTGACGATTGCTTTCTTTAAAAGTGGCGGAAAAATTCCTTCTAGAAATCAGTTATTCATACACACAAAGAAAAGTTGCAACCTGTTTTAATAATAATCTTGAAGATGCGTGATCCCAACTAGATGAAAATTTATTTTTCAGTTTTTAGGTGCGAATAGCGTAAGCATAAGCCTATACATACTCACTTTGTCTGTACGTCTGTGAACCACGCTTTTTTGAAAAATTAAGAGCTGTCGTGGGACTCTTAGCAGATATGGAACATAAATTTAAACACTCTACGGAGACTTCTTAAAGCCCTCTGGACTATGACGATTCCTTTAGGAAACGTCATGCGCGGCAGCTGAAATCAGTCGTAGAGAGGGTCGTAAGAACTGCAGCGCCTAATTAAAGGAAACAAAAAAATCCTGTCTGTTCAGAGTAATAATAATGACTGCAATATATGAGGTAAAATTTTGTTTTTGACCTATTAAAGATGTTTAAAGAGCGCCGAGGACAGCGCACAATGTATGACTGACTCAGGAATTATCTGTCCTAACTCCTAATAATTCTGAATTAAACAGACAGAAGTTAGATCAATAAAAAATTTATTAACTAATATAGTGTCTATATTTAAAAAATTAAATTATAGTAAAAATGAATAATAACCTCTGTACTGTTTAGGCAATAGGTATTTTCTAAATAATTAATAGAATTAAAGCGGTGCACCGTATGAAAAATAATAACTAATATTACCTTATAATGTCATAATATAATTAATAAATTTTGCCGTAATTTCAAAATGAGGTACAATTAACTTATCAGTGAAGGCAGTGAAAATTACCAAAGCAATGCTTTTATGACATTAGATAAAATTCTTATTATTATTATTAAATACTATTTAAAATTACACAATTTTTACAAGCAATAAACAAGATCCAAATTTATAAAAATCCCAACAAGTAGTAAATAAATTCAGTCAATCGTAAATCTCAACAAAATCCCATAGCACTAAACGCGCATATAAAATATTATATATCATTAATAATTAAGTCACTTCAAAGTTTCAACAATAATATTAACATCGGTACAAATTACTAACTAACTAACTCAAAACAGTTATCCAAATTTCTCCTACTTTTTAATCTCACCCTTCTTTCTATCAAAACCTCTTCTCCTCAACTAAACTTTTTTTTTCGTTGTCTTGGATACCAAACCGTTACAGGACACTCTAGTCAATACATCAGTAAAGTAAAACTATGGAGAATTCCTCGAAAAAGTGACAAATGAAAAGTAGTTTAATGAAAAAAGAAAACGTAGTACTTGCTTATATACGATTTAGTGGACGGATTCTGTCAATTTTCCCATCTGAGTTCCTGTTCCTTGTATAGTCTCCATCCCTAGAACATTCACGTGATTGAGACATTAAATGACGCGTCGATTATGAATTAAATCATAACCTTTCTTTTTCATCGTACAAGTGTACCTATAGCAAACTTCACTTCCAATACCTAGTAGAAATTACAGATTCGCACACGCAACACAAAATAAGCATAAATTTTCTATTGAACTGATTATCGCGACTACTTTTGTTTTACTTTACGCACTACGTGTTAAATGTGTCATTTCACGACCGCTATACATAGGTACACGTGTAAAACAGCTGCTTTATAGGAGATTGGACGAAAAATGTACTTATTCCAAAACGCCGAATCCAAATTTCGAAAAAAAACCAAATGCTATTTGAATCATTATTTAATTTTCTGTTGTTTACATGTCATTTCAATTTTCAATGGCCCGTCTATTACAAATCCAGTTTCCAGATTCTAATATGAAAACTGATGAAAGAATCGATTGGATTGTCAATCTATGGTTAAAGAATTTAGTAATTTGATAGTATGAGTTAGTATTACTTAGACACAAATTATCCTGGAATGTGGAACGTATCTGGGTGCACGCTAGTACACCCGCCAAATCGAGCACTGCCTAGCGCACCTTTTTTGGAAGCTATTCGGAGTATTTTTGAATCCCCGTAACTTCGATCTAGGTAACACTTCCTGTCTCAAATTTTCAGCATAGGGTGGAGCTATATCAAGCTTATGTAACGTACTCAATTTCAATTTTATTGCCGTGCTACTTTGCGTTTTATTAATTCCTACTTCCTGATCATTTATGATTATAAAAACCTTTAGGGTAGTTCCCGTAGTTCTTGAAACCCGAAATTAGGTATACAGACTGGATTTCACGCACAAGTGACAAGAAAATTTAAAAATCTGCGATTTCCTCTCTTCAACCCCTCAAAGTTTGGAAGGTACAGACTTTTATAGGCTTACAGTCCTAGAAAGCTGAAATTTGGTATGCGGCTGGGTTTCACATACACGGAACGAAAAAATTAAAAAATGTTTTCCTTACACCATCCTCTCAAAGAGGGAGGTGTATATCGCTATGGGTATAAAAAACATGTCGCGGCACACACAGCCGAAGTAAAATTTCTATGTTGGTATAATATTATCCTACAAAAATAATAAATTGACATCCCTTCAATAACATTTCATTTAAAAAATGTAGTCTTGCGTTGATATCACACTACAAACATTGTGCAAAAAGGAGCCTCTCAAAAGAATTGAGATCTAAAGAGTGCCAAGTTTTCACACATAAAAACATGGAAACCTGGCACCCTTTTAGATCTCAATTCCTTTTTAGTACAGTCAATCTGGCAAAAACCTCAACAAAACCACCCAAAAAGGTGAAACTTGGTGAGTCGTTAGAGAATGATGAAAAAAAAGGTTACCTGGCAATGGCCACCTGGTACCTGTTCAAATACCTGTTTAAATAGTCAAAAAAAAACTCAAAAATATTTTGAAATGCATTTTTCTCAAAAACTATCCATTTTACAGAAAAATTTATTGAACAAAAAATGTAGAGGGCATCGTTATCTACAATTAATGTCATTGGTGCTATGTTGTACAACAAAAAATGTGCGCAGTAGGTGGCGCTAAAGTGTCAAAAAATGTGTTTTTCCATTTTTTTGCCCTGAAATTTTCATTTTTCAGTTACGATTCAAATGGAAAAATTGTTCCTTTTTATTTTATAAACAACTTTTATTTCAACATTTTTTTCATACAACTTACCGTTTCAGAGCTGCAGCTTGTTGAAGTGAAAATAAGTTGTATGAAAAGTAAGTTGTATGAAAAAAATGTTGAAATAAAAGTTGTTTATAAAATAAAAAGGAACAATTTTTCCATTTGAATCGTAACTGAAAAATGAAAATTTCAGGGCAAAAAAATGGAAAAACACATTTTTTGACACTTTAGCGCCACCTACTGCGCACATTTTTTGTTGTACAACATAGCACCAATGACATTAATTATAGATAACGATGCCCTCTACATTTTTTGTTCAATAAATTTTTCTGTAAAATGCATAGTTTTTGAGAAAAATGCATTTCAAAATATTTTTGAGTTTTTTTTTGACTATTTGAACAGGTACCAGGTGGCCATTGCCAGGTAACCTTTTTTTCATCATTATCTAACGACTCACCAAGTTTCACCTTTTTGGATGGTTTTGATACGAAATGATTTTTTTTTCGCCAGATTGATTGTACTATTTTTCCACATTTATGTTTTAATAGAATACCAACGCCAGACTTGTCTGCATTTTTTACATGAAATGTTTTTGATGGATTTAATTATTCTGGTTGAAACATTGTATGATAGGAAGGACAAATAACTTTATAAAAAAAGTTTATTGTGCTTGTAGTTGTCAAAGAATTCTCACGGATATCACATCAGCTTTTAAGATGCGCCCGTCTGTTTAATGTTTAATTATCTGTCTGCCTTGGTATATAAACGTGATTTCAATCACATAGACCCTTTTTTATACAGGTGAAACAGATGTTTGTTGTTGCTTTTGTTATTATATTTTTTTTATCAAAATTAGTATAAAATACTTTCTCAAAAACTACATCTTAGTTATAATGTTTTTTGCACTACTCTCTATAGTCTATAAAATAGCTGATTTTCATGCATGTATGCAGGCATGTAGAGTGACCCAATAGTCGAGGTCAGGAGTCGGAAGGGGTGCCTTTTCTTTTCCAGAGCGCTAATCTAGAGACCCCCCACTGTTTTCAAAGTTGCTGAACACGATGGTGAGGGTCCCATAATTTTTTTGTGCTGCAACCCTTTCAAATTGGCCACCCCCAACTCGCCCTCCCTTTTTTGGCCTGGTTAAGACTTCCTCGAGTACAGAGGTTCAGTCTTCGAGGCAGATGAGCCAAACCACCCCCACCCCCTGATTTCCACCCCTTGGAAAAAAATTATAAAAAATTTTGAACACAACAATTTTGTAGGAAAATTTATTCTCTATAAAATATGTATCTTGTTTTTTTTTTTTTTGTAAATGTGATACTTGAATTACAGGCCTTCAAAGATGATCATTTATGGAAATTTTACGTAAAGTTTACAAAAATGATCATTTTTGAAGGCCTGTAAGTATCACTCGAAAACGGGTGAGTCGTTTCCGATGAAATATACTTTATTAGGTACTACCTACCAAAGTGTATGGTATTTTTTATCGGGCTGTGCTCAAATTAAGTTCGAGTTTTCGTCTTAACCGACATAAACATGGCAAAGTCATGGACAGAAGCTAATTTTTCATAAATGTGTTAAATCTATGAGCCAGAGAAATATAAATAAGCACCTCCAAATGACACATTCTGTATTATTATTGGTGCACTCTGATGTACCATCTATCTCAACATAATAAACATTAAAGGGATGTGGACTGTATGTTTATCGTACAGAAAACCGGTCTAAAAGACATTCTAAGTGACTGGACGTTTACCCATCGACTATTTATTATACCGGGAACTGTTAAATCTTTCAATGACACACACTGGCACCCAACACTTACGATCCGATAAACGGACGTAATATTGTAACGTCATAGTTATTGAATATATTAGAATTCTTTTTTTGTCAAGATGGTTACGCATTAAAATTTTATCGTGCTTACTAGTTGAAACAACCACAAAATATAAATTTACAAAAAAAGAGTTATGAATTTTTGAGACAGTTATTTTGTAGCCTGGCTTGTTCGTGATCCTAAGCGGGTCCCTTTGTCTGCCTGTACTTTTGAGATTGTTCCAAAATATTTGTCGGATTATTTGGACTTTGATACACTTTCAATTTGTACCCAAACTTAAGTATAAGGTTCTAATCAAAACTGACATTAACGCTTACGCTGACTAAAAGCCAAGAGCAAAAACTGATAATATATACCTAAAAGTGTTGTAACAGTCTTCTAATCATTCCATTTCTAATATGCGCCTTACAAAATTTATGAATTTGCATCAAAATCATCGCGTACATACTCCGTTCACCCAAATGGTTACGAACACAATTATATCTAATACAAAATAATATTAAGAGCACTGTGGTTGAAACAAAAATAAAAAATAAAGAATAGTTTCTTCTTACCACAACAGTTTTATTAGCGGATGTACATTTCGGGAGCTATGCTGAAGATGACAGCGTATAGCTCCTGAAATGTACATCCGCTAATAAAACTGTTGTGGTAAGAAGTAACTATTCTTTATTATTTACAATTATATGCATCTACTGTATTTTGTTACCTTTAATAAATAAAAAAAAACCCTTTGCACTCCGGGAGTGCCGGCAGAAGTGAAAACTTGAATATTAACGTCTTCCGAATTTTCGATCAAAATGGTTTGTATCATAGATTGCATTTTTATGTACGATATTTCAACGCTAGATGTCTAACGTTGTATAAATAAAAGTTTTCGTCTTACGCATTTTCGATCAGGACACGTGACCCTGACGCGAGTTTAACATTTTTACCCATTACAAAAAAAGTGTACAACGCCGCTAAAGAAGTTTTCACTTCAAAAAAATTGGTTGTCTGTAAAGTCGGTTTACGGACGATAGTTTTACGTGATAACGTATTCCGTAATACATAACCTAAACCTCCCAAAATTTGGTTTCAATCCGCTTATCATTGGTGTCGGAATGATAAGAAATATCAAAAGTGACGTTTGCAACTTACAAAGTATTATGTTCTAATAATAATTAGTTATTCCAATACTTAACTTAGCAGGCTTTGCATTTCACAATATACTAATGTCAAAAAATTGAATTAAACATTAGAAATGCAGCTGTTTTCATGTTAAGACAAGACATACGTTTGCTTCTAATTTCCATGTACGGCAAACAAAGACAACCGACCGCGTCGCGCCATGCATTACACAACATTGCATTTATACAGCTATTTTTCTATATAAATTTGTATAAAATATTTTTCTATATAAATTTGTATAAAAAAACTGTTTAGGCAAATTCTGTTATACGAAATCTATGTAAAATGTTCTCCTCTTTCGTTTAAGACTGGTTTCAAACCGATCTGATTTAAATTGAGCGAGAAATTAGCAAAAAGCACGCACAGGGTCAGGCGGAACGTTAGGAACGTTACGTTACACTTTTTCGAACATGCAGCCGGTGTTTTATCAATTTATAATATTGGTGATTCATCAATTTATAAGACGTTATCACGTCAAAAATTTGGTGCGAACTTATAGTATTTTTTTTTGTTTCAGGTCGCAATGGCGGGAGATTTTATTCTTGCAGTAGCTTCCATGATGATAGCACGATTACGCAACGATGACGTAACATTAGTTCTTAGTCAAGTAAGTCGTGCGTTGTCTAAACACCTTGTATACAGTATACCTTTATGTTTTATTAATTAATTCGTGTTGAACTTCTTGGAATTTCCATATTACTGTACTCTCTCATACACGTGGTGCAAACACACTTCTATTATTATTATTTTACTTTCACCTTTCTTAAAAATGTGTTTAATTTTCATATAAATATACTGGTCAGCATCGACACTCTGATCGCCGCACCATGAATCATAAATAAAAACACTGAAGAAAGTTTAAGAGGCCTGATAGGTTATTGCTCACAGCTAATACCACCTGTTCCCCACTTGTATCGGGTTCGGCGCTCTCAAGATAATTGGGTGTTTTCTTGATTTTATTCGAAAGTTTTTTTTTTAATTGGAGCAATGGAAGTTGTCGGTGTTTGTGATCTGTCTTATTTATCGATATTTATTTTTTTGACTGACTTTGTATCTCCTGGTTGTTTTGGACAGTATCTTCCACTAAATTTATTCCCTGAGGTCTGAGGACTACAAAGAGGGAAGCTTTCACTGCACAATATACAATATCTCTCAGTTCATTCTCTGCCCCACCAATATCATGTATTTATATGTATGCTGAATATACAGAGATCTACCAGAACTAACGCCTATGATTCAATGTGAATTCCGAATCGAAAAGCTCTTTTCCGACTTTCCCATTTTTGAAGATTGTAAAACTATGTGCAGTGTTAGGGTAGCATTGAATAAGTAAATCGATAGTTCAATTTTTTAAAGGTCTTTTATCCTAAGTTATAGCAATGTCAAATGCATTTTACCTTAAAAAATATTTCGTTTTCGCGTCCAAAGCAGTGTTGCAGGTGGCTTTAACTTGAATCAACATGAATGCATCATCTTGCTCGAATGACTGAACTGTGCCCAACTACTGCGAACGACATGAAATTACACCTTTTTGTATAAAGACAGACTACAAACATACGAGCCAAAACGTAATTTAACACTTACACAGGTTTTTTTACACATTGAAAATTCATAGAAAAATAAATTTTCCTAATTTTTAGATAAGTGGGAACTCTCTGACCTTGGTAAGAACGTTTATTCACTAAAAAAAAAATTGGTTGTCTGTAAAGTCGGTTTACGGACGATAGTTTTACGTGATAACGTATTCCGCTCGAATATCATATTTAATAATACCTACATTACTGCGCTCTCGCTTGCACGCACAGGGTCAGGCGGAACGTTACACTTTTTCGTGCGTGCAGCTGGTGTTTCATCAATTTATAAGACGTTATCACGTCAAAAACTCATATCTATCTTGCTTGTGTAGGTACATAACTGTATGGGTGAGTCGTATAATTGCAACAGATCATTGTAACCGTTAGCATTCACAGAACGTCAGTATAGTTTCTGTATATATTTAAAACTTAGGCCTAGCACACATGAAGACGCATGATAACGCGCGTTGGTGGCGCGTTGAACGCGCGTTATCATATAAACAGTTCTATACAATTGTATAGAAATTGTAAACGCGCGTTGGGCCAACGCGCGTTGAACGCCTCTCATATAAACTAGGCCTAAAGCTTTAAATAGAACACACGATTCTTTACATTGCTTTACACGACTCACCCAAGCGGAAAGAGCTAACTGAAATCGGTTGTAGCTAATGCAATCATGAAGAAAGTTGATCACAGCAATGCAAGGTTTACGCATTAAATTCTTGTATCTATTTGAAACGTAATTAATAAATTTCAATTAATTATATTATTGTTTAACTGACTTTTTTTGTTTTGTTTATTGTAGGTAGTAACGGATTTAGTCCAAGGTGAATTTATGCAGCTTGGTTCAAAGGAGACTGAAAATGAAAGATTCGCCCATTATTTAACGAAAACGTATAGAAAAACAGCATCACTCATTGCAAACTCTCTTAAATCTGTAAGTAATTCACATTTCTGGTTTTTTCATTGACTAAGCTCGGTTTCCTAAAGCTAAATCTACTTTGAAAGTAAATTAAGCATAGAAAGTGAGTGCATAATTTATTTTGAAAGTGAATTAAACACAAATTGTCGATCCAGAAACCCAGCAATTAGAGCATGGACATTCCTCATCTCAGCATTGTACTGGAAATGTCTACCGTTTATTTAGAAGAATAGTTTCCTGATCGCATTAAGTTTATTAGGAAGGTGTCAACTATCAATTATAAACGTATTTAAGTGTAAATGTAAACTCGTATACCATCAAATGAAAAACACAGTTGTATTTTGAAAACATATCGTATATAATTTTTTTAGTAACTCTATATAAACAATGATTAGCATTGGTAGCTCAGTGGTAGAATCCTGGCATAGCACGCGGCCAGCCTGTGTTCAATTACCGTCAGGTGCGCGCAACAATCGTATGATTTGCAACTAAGTTTCTCTTCTGTAATGCGTTCTCGTAACACATTTTCAATTTTTTTAATATGTTCTATTCCCACCTTTCTTTATATCAATATGGAACA
The DNA here is from genome assembly GCA_963575645.1 of Xanthostigma xanthostigma. Classification (NCBI taxonomy): domain Eukaryota; kingdom Metazoa; phylum Arthropoda; class Insecta; order Raphidioptera; family Raphidiidae; genus Xanthostigma; species Xanthostigma xanthostigma. Next base: position 31,225,577 of record OY754470.1, on the reverse strand, counting down.
AAGTTCGTGACATTTATCTCCTTATACCACTCTCACTTAGTTTATGCCTGCTTAGTTCGAAGTCAGAGTGCTATACAAATTTACAGATTTATGCTAAGTTTCTGGTACGCCTTTCGAAATTAAAACAAATAAACCAATTTAGTATAATATCATATTATCCGTAGCACCAGCGCGGCGGAAGAGGTGTGGTGTGTGTTGAGAGCTCACCAAACGTGAAGATTTCGTATGGTGAACTCACCATAGGGAATTTTCACAAGATTTGTGGAATATCTGATCCGACACCTTCTTATACATAAGTCTCCTTTACCATATTATGCTTTCGCTAGCTGACTAAGAGGCTGAAAATACGCGATGCGCGCATGCGCAGTACTCTTTCACGTATTTTTTACATTTTCACAAATGGCTGAACTTTTGATAACCATGAAACTTTGACGAAGATGTTTAAAAGTATGGTAATTTTGGAGTTACGAAAATATGTGAAAACTAAGATTCGTCACGCGTTTGCTAAAAAGTTTCGTATTTTTTGCTCTAATCTATTGCCGTTGTTTGAACATTTTTATTTTTCACGCACGACTCCCTCGCTAGAGGCTTTTAAAACTTGCCGCCGCGCCTGCCTAACACTATATGAGTATATTCAGATTTGTAGAAAAAATTGTACGTTTTTTTAAATTTAATTCATGAAAATATGTTATCTCTATCTAAATATTTCTCCCATATTTATATAGTGTTATTTAATGTTTTTGTTTCTTTGGTATTTCTTACAGGTGGCAATATTGGCTGGTGCAAATGAACAAATATGCGACATCGCATTCCAGTACGGCCGAAATTTAGGCCTTGGATTCCAGCTAGTCGACGATTTGTTAGATTTTGTGTCTTCGTCTGCTGCAATGGGTAAACCTACAGCCGCTGATCTAAAACTAGGCCTTGCAACGGCTCCGGTGCTTTTTGCTTGCGAAAAGGTAAAGAATCGCGACACTAAGTAATTCTAGTGTGCCATAAAAAAAAGTTTGCTCGCTTCCTTAAAAATTAGTTGCTTTTCATGTTTGTATGGGCTATGTGCAAGGAGGCGGAGTTACAAATTTTTCGATGCGAGCGTTTGTGGTGAGCACTAGAGTACGCTATTGCGTATGCTTGCCATTAGTGAAAGTGTCCTCAGTTATTTAAAAGAGAGAAGGCTGCAGAAAACCAGATTTTTTTACTCAAATCAGCATTGCTTTGCATCATTAGTTACCATAAAGATTAGGAACTGTTCTCTCTCTTAATTGTAAACACTTTCACTGCTCTCTTGCGTACTCTATTGTAATATCTCTATGGTACAGATACATAAAGTGCCCCGTTTCCGACTCGTGCGATAAAGTAAAACAAAACTTTGTCGCGCTATTTCAGTAGTAAATCACTTTTTGTTCTAAAGTGGACTGTCGAAAATTTTGAAAAATGCTCATTCGACACAATGTTATAAGAGCATGAAAAATTGCGGAGGGTAGGCGATACTGCCGTCATGCACCCAGCGAATAGTTTTAGTTACTCTGGAAGGAAACGATGTTAGCGAACTGAAAATGGTCACATTCATCCGAATTTAATAAACATCGTAAATTTTAATGACGCCAGTACTCATCGTTGAAAATGTTATGTGTGACGGACAAACACGAGTATTTTCTATTTTAAAGGAAAAAAATTGAATTTCTTACTGTTGTTACTCTATTGTTAATGGGGAATCCCTAAAGTAACTTAGTTTTTTTTTTATTTTATGAATAAAACCTTTTTGACAAAATGCGTTTACAATTTAAATAATTACCTATGTAACGAAATATTAATAAAAAATAGAGAATAGTTACTTCTTACCACAACAAGCTTATTAGTGGATGTACATTTCGAGAGCTATGCTCTCATCTTCAGCAATACACTAAACAGTTTAGTGTATTGCTGAAGATGAGAGCATAGCTCTCGAAATGTACATCCACTAATAAACTTGTTGTGGTAAGAAGTAACTATTCTCTATTTTTTATTAGATTCAAACCACAGTGCTCCTAATATTTTTGTTAACGAAATATTCTTGTGATGATTTTGCATAAATGTGTTTTTTCAGTATCCAGAATTAAATCCAATGATAATGAGAAGGTTCCAAGAACCGGGCGATTGCGAGAAGGCTTTCGAACTCGTCCACAAGTCGCAGGGACTTGAACAGACACAATTTTTAGCAAGACAACACTGTGTTGAAGCAAACAAATTGGCAATGTCACTTATCGATTCACCGTATCAGAAATCATTGTGCGTTCTTACAGATTTCGTTCTAAATCGGATGAAATAGCATAAGTGGGACTCTTATGTCGAACGGGTCCAAAACCATCATCGCCAAAATGGCAATAAAAAAAATGACCAGTCAAAAAAATAATTTAGTAAATGTTGAATAAATATGATGAGTAAATATTTTTTAGGAATGAAATTAAACATTCCTAAATATTGTTGAAAGCAAGAGGTGTTTTATTGGTAGACTCTACTTAATATTATTGTTATTGCTTTGTACGAGTGTGGTGTGACGTCACAATTAAAAATATTGTAATTTATTTTTTTAAATACATACGGAAATTTTTGTCGAACACGGTTTCTAGATTCGGTAAGTAAAGTTCTAAAAATTATTCTTATTGGATGCATTATTATATTATGTTCAAGAAATTAACTTGCAATATTTGTAATTTGACAAAAGCAAAAGTGCTCTTATTATTAAAATTGTCAAGCTCAAAGTATAATCGTTATTATTTCTATTTTTATTATTATATTATGCTTATTAATTATTATTAGTAATTTTATTGTGTTACATATATATGTATTCGTTAAATAAAACGAAAAACACTTTGTTATATAATATTATGTATATTTGAGGCAGTGTTTCTTCACATAGGACCAACCACATTGCAAAAATTAATTATTATTAGAAACGCCTTCGTGTAATCTAATAGATAGCAATGTCATACCAATGTCCAAATTTAATTTATTTTATAAAACTAATAATATTTCAACTTTTCTTCACTAAATTTTCAAAAAAAAAAAAAAAAAAAAACTTTGGACGAAGTAATTGCTATTGGTTGAACCCCTCTCACAAGTAGGTAATGCTTTGCGGTGACCATGATAAATTTGTGCTGGTTCATCCAAAATCAATAAAACAGATAAAAGTCTTTAGTTTAATAGTAAATCTAGGACCTAATCTAGATTCTTTTTTTTTTTTAAATTAATAAAATGACGGCTTTTAAAAGCTTACACCCGAATTTGCAAGGACAGATTGTTATAAAAGTCGAAATTTTCAACTTCAATCAAGTCCTATTTTTTTATGCTTTCAATAAGCTGTAAAAATTTCATTTAAATCCATCGCGTGGTTCTTGAATTTCAATGGTCACCGACGTCGAAAACATAGTTTCGAGTATAAAGCGTTTCAAGATTTAGTCTTACCTACACCGAATCATATAAGACTAAAACTTGAAACGCTTTATACTCGAAACTATGTTTTCAACGTCGGTGACCATTGAAATTCAAGAACCACTCGATGGATTTAAATGAAATTTTTACTGCTTATTGAAAGCACAAAAAACTAGGACTTGATTGAAGGATTTTTGTTTTTGTTGAAAATTTCGACTTTTATAACAATCCGTTCTTGCAAATTGGGGTGTAAGCTTTTAGAAGCCGCCATTTATTAAACTAAAGACTTTTCTTTGTTTTGTTTATTTTGGATGAACCAGCACAAAGTTATGATTGTCACCGCAAAGCATTACATACCTACTTGTGAGAGGGGTCCAACAGATGACTATAATTATGTCCAAAATTATTATTTTATTTTTTTTTTTTTTGAAAATTTAGTGAAGTCAAGTTGAAATATTCAAATCTTTGATTAACAGTTGAATAGAACTCTTCCAATAAATAAAATTGTCGTTCAATTTTTTTCAGGCTATAGGTATATTGATACAGAGGTTATTAATTTTTCATAATTTTTCATAATTTTGCGATAATTAACTTCTGCGTTCTATTATAAAATAAGTAGATTGTACTAATTATTTTTTTTATATTTTTAGATATTTCTGAAGAAACTCTAAACCCAGATCGAAACGTCATATTTTGTATTATTGATTTATAATTTAAGTGTCAATGTACAGTGTGTCCCCAGATTGAGTTCACAATAGGTGAGATTGACCAAAAATTTTCGAATTGGAATTTCATATTTTGGGATTCCACCCTGCTTGGTCCGAAACTTATTTTTAGTTTACTTTCGATTTTTTTAAATCAAGTAGGCCTTTACAGTTGAGCAAAACCTGTTTTCGTTTCAGGTAAAGTACCTTTTCCGTACATAGTACGCAAAAGTGTCACTAAGAAAAGTTGTTCACAATGAAAAATTATGGCGTTGTGCAAATTTGCAGAATGATCGGCCTTCTTCGATAAAATCCGCTTTTGTTTTGTTTTGTTTGAAAAACAATCGCGTGGAGGAAGCCAAATAGAGTAATTGGAGTTTAATTTATTTTTTTGATAAACTGTAAAAATTTGAATTTTAATTTGAACATTTCTAATCACCCTCTTTTCTCATCTAAGATTTATCATGTAATCCTTAATAATATACATTTTTCTTCTATTTTCTACTTCTATTATCAAAGTAGGCCGATCATACTGAAAATTTGCATAACGCCACAATTTTTCATTGTGAACAACTTTTCTTAGTGACACTTTTGCGTACTATGAACGGAAAAGGTACATTACCTGAAACGAAAAAAGGTTTTGCTCAACTGTAAAGGCCTACTTGATTTTAAAAAATCGAAAGTAAACTAATAATAAGTTACAGACCAAAGCAGGGCGGAATCCCAAAATATGAAATTCCAATTCGAAAATTTTTGGTCAATCTCACCTATTGTGAACTCAATCCGGGGACACACTGTACAGTCTGAAAAAAATTGGTCGACAATTTTATTTATTTGACAAGTTGAAATATTATAAGCTTTATAAATTATATTAAATTTTGTCGAAAACAAATTATTAAAAACTTTTTCATGCTTCTGACTACCCCTAGCCCCTTAAACAATATTAATATTTCGTTGCCCGCCTCAAAAGGTTCCTGATTTTCAATAATATAAAAAACTAAGTTTTAAAAAAAATCATCAAAATCGAAGTTGTTCTTGTTGACTTCAAAGTCTTGCCTGTTTTATGTATTCATTGACGCAACACTAGCGCTGTGTGACAGATGAACGCAATATTTAAATTATTTTGGCATTGTCAACGTAATGTTTTTTTTTTTCATTTTATAGTTAATTTCTTCACTGCGCCTGCAGATATATCGGAAGATATAGTACATTTTAGATCAGAAAACAATTAATACTTTAACTGTATTATCTACCAGGTGTTCTCATTTGAAATCTTCCATCAAGAATATCTAAAAAAAAACTGACCGCCAGATGAAAATATGTTTCGGGCAAAAGTTGTATAATTTTCAGGGGGATAGAATGTGAAACAATTTATTTTTTAACTAGGGTGTTTTTAAGGTAAGTAATCATAAGATAAACTTTGGTTTTCAAATAGCACTTATTTTTTCGATATATTTAGTAAAGGGACCTTATTCTGAGCATTTTTTGTATAAAAAAATACTAGGCTAAAGTGAATGAATAACTGAGGTCAAAGCTGGAGAAATTACCATACAATTGATAGTTCTAATTTTTATCGTATCGTATGAAGTATGGAAATTCCTGAAGCTGTTTCTTTGTTATTTACTTGTCTGGAAATTTCTCGAGTATTGACCATTGGGGTCTATTCCTGATTCCGTCGAAAAAAATACAGATAATATAGGTTGGCCTCTAGATTACCTTAAAAACGTCCCGCAAACAAAAAATGAATTCTTCCATATTTTTTCCTCTTCGAAATTACACAACTTCTGGATGAAACATTTTTCTTCATTTGACGATCAGTTTTTGAGATAGAAGTTTTTAAATGGACACGTCACACGAACTATTATGTCCTTCCGTACTACTAAGAATGACGATTATATTGCCTTTAAAATCGTAACGTAAACCCACTGTATAAAATCAGTTCAGAGCCAAGTATTTTTTCATTATGAAATAGTATTAAAATAATTTTAGTTCAAACCTGATAAGTCCTTATCCAGGTTTTCTAGTTAAAATTTCAATCAGCTGATTTCAGTGCGTTATTTTTATCGTAGTAAGTAGGTATATTGGACAATAGTTTAGATCTATGAATAATAGACTTTGGTGTTTTTACTTTATGAAACTCTGGAACCCTTCAAAATGATTCTCTTCAGGGCCCATAAGAATGAAAAAATTGTATTTTTCCAAAAACAAATATCTTCTTTAAACATAGAAAATAGTTAATAAATGTAATAACTCATATATTTTAGTACTCCTATATTGTTAGCCGGTCTATCTTTTTCATCAATTGATCGCAAGCGGAGAAATTGAAACAGACGATGCCCATATAATATGGAACTACGTGTATTCAAACTGTTCTAGTTATTTTGCATGCATCTTATCCAGTTTACACGCGCCGGGGTTTGTTTAAATCAGACTAAGGCTTAGACAAACTCTGCCCTATATTTACAGTTTGTCTATATATACTAAAACAGAAAAATAATAAAAATTTAATAATAATATATTTCGTTGTAATGCAAATTCACAGATAATAATAAAATCCGTTTTTTAATTAAAAACTTACAGATTTAAACGAGATTTAAAGTTACCCAGCAATACATATAAAATATAATAGGATTGGTTTACAGAAAACACCTCCTACCACTTTTTTATAACTGTCTACTTCTTGATATGTTCTCCTTATAATTTTATAATTTCATCAGACAATCAATCAAATAAACTCGTATTACCTTTGTTGTTATTCGTATTATGTTTTTTTTTTTTTTTTAGAAAATTGAATACATAAATATAAGTATTATGAATATTAGATGAAACATGTGCAATATAGTCCATTATAATTTTACGAATAAGAACAGACTCGAAAAACACATATAAATCGTCATTCATTTTGTCCTAAAAGGACGTGATCAGATGATATCAAATAAATGTCACACAATGTCACATTCAGACAATTGAAAAATTTTTATAAATACTTTTCAAGTATCTGATTGTGAACATTTTTTGCTGTGGTTACCAGAATTTCTATTGCGCTAGCTATTTTGTCTGATGATTATTAGTGATACAATCCATTGCACTAAGCATCTGAATATGCAATTTACTGTGTGTTTGTCAATTTGTTAAGTCAAATTAGTTTAAGCAAAATCTATTTAACAAAAATCTTAGTGGCGTATTGCCACTGAATTACAAACCTTGATGCAACGAGTATGCGTTTGGCATAATATGGAGGTTGGCATCGGTGCGAAATAGGTAATTTATATTAACTCTATATTTTCATTTAAAAGAAAACATTAATTGTCGATTACTTATCAAAGTCGTAAGTTTTATGGATTTTATTTAAAGAACAAGGCTGCCAAGAGATGATAATCACTTATCTCTGATATGTGGATAGTTAATAGTCTGCTGGTATTTCTCAATGCGGAAGAAAAAGAGAGGGAAATACGACTGACGTCATTTAATATAGGGATCAGTAATCAAATCTATTTGATTTTTTTATATCAATTTAACACGTCCACATTTGCTTAGTAAAAATGTCCTTATATAAGAAATATCAACTATCTTGAGAAGTAAGCCCTAAGTAGTAGTAATAAACTTTGATAATGCAAGATTTTTCTGTGTCGACAAAATATGTTTTTTGTTAAGTACTTATAGATTTCATAAATTTTTAATTTAAATTTAATGAAATTCAGCAGTCATTCAAACCAAATCAGTGAACATTCCTTACATTTCATATTTTTTATTGGATAATTTAATCAATGGAATCTACTACTCTTCAGAATTGGAGTCTTCATGGTTACTGCCTAAAATTTGCTATAATACTGACAAATAACTTATAAGTTCTTACCAACTTTTCATAATCTTAGTAAAAACTTAAGTAGGATCAATATATTTTTTGATACATTTAGTGGAATTATACCTAATTATTTTTTGGGACTTTCTTTTCTGACTATATACTTAGTTAATATCATAAATATTAAAAAAAATAATGGCTAAAATTGATATAAATAAATATATTATGGAAATATTGTTAGAATATATTTTGAATAAGTATTGTATTGGTATGATCAGAGCTGGGCGGTACTGAGTACAAGTACTTGGAAAAAGTACTTTAAGTACATATTTTTGTACTTTGTACTTTGTATTCCGAGTACTTTTAAAAATTGTACTTGGTACTTGTACTTGTAACGATCTGTTGAATGTACTTTGTACTTTCAGCTTGTTTCTAAGTACAAGTACATTAAAATACACTTATATGTAGAAGTTTTAAAAATTAGGCGTTTTTTTTAGTTTGCGATTTTTCCGTAAAGAATCGCTACTTTCTTGTGAACATTTCTGGGTACCCTGTTTGTTCCAAGCAGCCAGCAAGCGGTAACGAAACCGTCAACCGCATGCGCAGTAGCTGAAAAGATACTGGAACACGTTTTAGCTATCTGCGCATGATGGTGACGGTTTCGTTACCGTTTGCTGGCTATTTGGAACAAACCTATTAATGCAGGGTTTCTTGAAACATTGCTTTTTGTCCTTATTTAGTTGTTTATTTTTCTATTTTCAGTATTTTCAATTTTTTGTTTTTATATTAATTCACATTTAATATAAATAAAATATAATTCATAAAAACATTTTGTGCGTACGTCGCTCTCTGTGTATTTTAATTTCATAAATAATCGAGCTTCTAGGGTTTGTTTGTAGTTTGTGCCACAAAGGTGTACTGAGGCTGGGTTTACCACATTGTGTCCAATGTACTTGTAAAAAGTACTCGTAAAATCCAAGTACTTGTACTCAGTACATGTACTCAGTACTTAGTCAAGTACTTTGTACTTTGTACTTATTGGACGAAAATGGAAAGTACTTTGTACTTGGTACTCCAAGTACATTTTCATTGTACTTGGCCCAGCTCTGGGTATGATGTGTAGGTACCTATGATCAATTAACGCAGACAATGAAATTTAGTTTGTACATCATTTATTTTTAAATAGTATTAATTTTATTGTTGTCCCCTATGTCAAAAACCGATTTCTTTATTAAAAATTAAAATCTGCTGTGCAAGATCACAGTTTAGCATAGCAATGAATAGTGAATGTTCTAACATTATTTGTTATATACCTAGGTGATCGAAAGGTCTCACTATTGGTAGTGTATAAGTATACATCTTTATCATCTGTTTTATTTAAATAATCATTTATAATAATGAACGCACCTTAGTATCGTGCAATATTTTAATCAGATTTCAGTAACAGAAATTATATTATTAATATCTATTATTTAATCGTAAAAATCTGTATTCTGAAAGACAAGAATGTACCTATATGATAATATGTCGCAGTCATCTATTATAACTGGTCTTTTCATGAACTGTCAAAACTCTAAACAGCTCTTGAAATGTGAATATTTTTGAACAGTTCATGCTCTGATTGTCAGACACTTCGTGAAATACAGGAAAACCTTAACAAAAATCTTGTGAAATAATTTTTGTGCGAAATTGCTCACGTAAGCAACTAAAGAAGACATGAAAATATTTAATAAAATAATTTAATCTTTTCATGTCTTCTTTAGCTGCTTACGTGGTCAATTTCGCACAAAAATTATTTCATTAGATTTTTGTTAAGGTTTTCCTATATTTCACGAAGTGTCTGAATAATTATTATTTTTTGTTTTTAACTGTGCATGGCAATTGGCAAAGAGCCATATTTCATTACAATAATTTAATATGGCTCTCTGCCAATTGCCATGCACAGTTAAAAACAAAGGATAATAATTATCTCGTGACGCCGACCGACGCAGGTAATCGGTACCTGACTGCTTGCCTACACGCTACGCACTCTACTTTCTAAATAGTTTCATTGAATGTCTGACAGTCATTAATTATTAATACTCTGTTATGAGGAGGCGCATTGCTCAAATCACTAAGAGTAAAAAAAGGTTTACTTAAAATACATTTGAGCATCACAGTCTGTCAGCGTTTGATGGTGCAAGTTTTTAGCCAAACTGAATACAGATATTTTCTTTATAGTCCAAGAACGTTCTTGGACTATCAATTGAAATCAGACTGTTATATATTAAAATATATTATATATATGTAATATATCTGTAGACCATTGAAATATAATCGATAAGTAATGAATAAAATGTAAAAATATTAAATTAATCTGTATATATTAGAATAATATTGCTTTTAAGTTGTAACTTATATATTTTTATGTAGAATAAAATTTACTCTTCATCGTTTGTTTTATTATTATTTCTCATCATACCAATCACTCCCCTGTAGCGGATCCTCAGGGTAAAATCTTTGGTGTGCAGTGTCCTTCATCCACCCGCTACGACAGGCCCCTTCTAGTAGAATATTTGGCTAAAAATATTTCACTTTATTCTGATTTCTAAAAAGCTCAAAAATAATTTTTGAAATGTTTATGTAGGTCCCGCGCCCGCCAGCTAAAAAGTGTTTTTGCTCTACATACTTTTAATGTCATATGCATTTATGTAGACACGGGCCGTGTGAACTTAGCACAGCAAAGTTGGAAAATTAAAAAAAAATTAAGTGTACTGTAGCACACCAAAATTGTACAAACGTAAACTAAGTTTTAAAAAATGTACCGTAAATTTATTTAAGCAAAAAGAAAAAAATCAAAATTAAAAAAGTGCCAAGTTCACAATTTCAAAACTTCACACAAGCCAAGCACGTGACACCGACAAAAAATATCAAAAAAAATTTGAAAAGAAGTTTGACCCTGCAGGCCATCCCTGTAACTTCCCGCTATTTTCGAGTTCAAAACGCTCAAAAATATATAAAATATAGCAAGAAGTTTATTTTTTAGCTCTTCGAGCTCAAAAAAAAAACACTTTGTTACGAAATTTTCGTTCACGATATCTCATGAACAAATGAACTGATTTTGATGCGATTTGTGGCAGTCGACGCAATTTTTTAACCTAAAAAAGTAATTTAATACATAAAAATCGATCTCATAGGAATTTTACAAGCAATTTAAAAAAAACACTTTTTTAAAAATTTTTCGTTCACGATATCTCATGAACAAATGAGCCGATTTTGATGCGGTTTGCTGCAATCGACGCAGTTTTTTTAACCTAAGAAAGTAAATTATTACAAAAAAAATTGAAAAGAAGTTTGACCCTGCAGGCCATCCCTGTAACTTTCCGCTATTTTCGAGTTCAAAACGCTCAAAAATATATAAAATATAGCAAGAAGTTTATTTTTTAGCTCTTCGAGCTCAAAAAAAAAAACACTTTGTTACGAAATTTTCGTTCACTATATCTCATGAACAAATGAACCGATTTTGATGCGATTTGCGGCAGTCGACTCAATTTTTTATCCTAAAAAAGTAATTTATTACAGAAAAATCGATCTCATAGGAATTTTACGAGCAATTTAAAAAAAACACTTTTTTACAAATTTTTCGTTCACGATATCTCGTGAACAAATGAGCCGATTTTGATGCGGTTTGCGTCGATCGACGCAGTTTTTTTAACCTAAGAAAGTAAATTATTACAAAAAAATCGATTTGTTAAGAATTTTACGAGTAATTATAAAAAATTACTTTTTTCCTAATTTTTCGTTCACGTTATCTCATGAACAAATGAACCAATTTTGATCTGGTTTGCGGCGATCGACGCAGTTTTTTTAACCTAAGAAAGTAAATTATTACAAAAAAATCGATTTGATAAGAATTTTACGAGTAATTATAAAAAATTACTTTTCTCCTAATTTTTCGTTCACGTTATCTCATGAACAAATGAACCAATTTTGATCTGGTTTGCGGCGATCGACGCAGTTTTTTTAGCCTAAGAAAGTAATTTATTACAAAAAAATCAATCTGATAACAATTTTAAGAGTCATTTTAAAAAAACACTTTACGATTTTTTCGTTCACGGTATCTCGTGAACAAATGAACCGATTTTGATGCGGTTTGCGGAAATCGACGCAGTTTGTTAAGGAGAAGAGCTGATTAGTTTTTGGAATTAATCGGTTTAATAGTTTAGAAAATTTTTTACAAAAACAAATTTTTAAAAATTTTTGAAACTTGTTTTTTTAAGATTTCTCAAAATTTTTTGGGCCGAATCGTTTCAAATTTTTAGGAAGTCTAAGTTCACCAAGATCACGTCAGATGCCGCAAACCGCGTTTCAGTCAGACACTCCATTCAAAAGATATAAAAGGTTTACATACACACACACACACACCCCCACACACACACACACACACATACAGCCCTACGGACATCATCGCCAAAATAGTTTCAATAGCTTCCTAGGACCTCAAAACGTCGAGATCTGGCGAAAACTCAATTTTCGAAAATCGGGGTGAAACCAATAACTTCCCGATTTTTGAAAAAAAAGCAGGAAGTTAAAAAAATCAAAATTAACAATTTTCGAGAAAAGTTAATTTCTTTTAAGTGTTTCGTTAGCAGGCGGGCTAAATAAAATATTCCAGCCAATTGGGCGACGGGACCATTCCAACTTCAAAAATGTTGACATTTGATTATAATAAAGAAAATAAAATTTCTGATATCGCGTGAGGTGACGCGTGTAATGGCTAGTATTCAATATGATATTAACTATTCGTTGCCATGGTTACCTACATAGTATGTTCCACGTCATATAAAAATTAATCAAAGCATGCCTAACTAGTTTATTTCTGACAGATCCATAAAACAAAAGAGCAGATAATTTTTTTTTATTTTCAAAATATTTCGGAAACTATAAAGTTTAGAAAAAAATTTTTTTAACAAAACTTTCTTGAAAGAATAAATAGAATAATAAGCCGTTATGAAAAGTCTATACCATTATTATATAAAAAAAAAAACACCGTTTTAGCATATATCTCCTCTGCGCATGCGCCGATTTTCCCCAAAAACAATAGGGCTCTTCATATTTGTATACCAAACATCCTCCCAAAATTTGGTTTCAATCCGCTCATCCGTTTGAGCTGTATCGTGTTCACAGACGCACAGAGTTTTTCCAAAAATATGTTTTTTGGATTTGGGGGACCTCAAAACGGAAAGATATTGTAAAATTTTTGAAAAGTGATTTTTGACCTAAACTAGTACCATATTTCACCACTTGTGGGTTGGAATGGTAAAACTTTTGTTTATGAAGTTATAAGTATTGTACCTACGATGATTTTTACCATTCCAACCCACAAGTGGGGAATGGTACTAGTTTAGGTCAAAAGTCACTTTTTCAAAATTTTACAATATCTTTCCGTTTTGAGGTCCCCGAATCCAAAAAACATATTTTTGAAAAAAACTCTGTGCGTCTGTTAGTCTGTTTGTCTTGTGAACACGATACAGGTCAAACGGATGAGCGGATTGAAACCAAATTTTGGGAGGATGTTTGGTATGCAGAGCCCTATTGTTTTTGGGGAAAATCGGCGCATGCGCAGAAGAGATATATGCTATAACGCCCTATTATTCTATTTATTTTTTCAAAAAAGTTTTGTTAAAAATTTTTTTTTCTAAACTTTATAGTTTCGAAAATATTTTGAAAAAAAAATCAGCCGCTCTTTTGTTTTGTAGATCTGTCAGAAATAAACTAATTAAGCATGCTTTGATTAATTTTTACATGACATGGAACATATTATGTAGGTAACCATGGCAACGAATAGCAAATATCATATTGAATACTAGCCATTACCCGCGTCACCTCACACGATATCGAAAATTTTATTTTCTTTATTATAATCAAATGCCAACATTTTTGGAGTTAGAATGATCCCGTTGCCCAATTGGCTGGAATTTTTACCGTAGAACGGGCACTCAGAAACATTTTGAAAATTCAGAAAAAAGTCAAAATTTTCTTGTTGTACCGTTAGCACGCGGTCTTGATAAAGAGCTTTTATTTATAAAATTATTTTATAAGATTTTTTGCAATAATACGGGCACTTAAAAAAATTTGAAAATTCAAAAATTTCATAAAAGTAAAAATTTCCTTGTTGTACCGTTGGCACGCGATCTAGATAAAGAACTTTTCCAAGTAAAGGTTTTTTTAAAATGATTTGTTGAAATAGTATGAGCCTACATAAAGATCTTTGACTTATAATTTTTTTTCTGTAAAATTATTTTTGCCTTAAAATTAAATTAAATTCTACTTACAAGTCTGGCAGCAAAATCTGGGCGGAGTTCCGTTGGAACTCGTCCCAGATAAAGAACTTTTCCTCATAAAGTTATTTTATACAATGATTTTTACAGTAGTATGTACTGGCACTTACAAAAATGTTTGAAAATTCCAAAGTTTCAAAAGAAAGTAAATTTTTCCCAAAGTACTGAACACGTGGCCTAGACAAAGAGTTTTTTTAAAAATTTTTCTTAGTGCCAGTTAAAAATAATTTTACAAAATAACTTTTTAAGAAAAAATTCTATATTAAGATCGCATGCCATTATTATTATATGAAAACAGCTTTGCGACATACATCTCTTCTGAGCATGCGCCGACTTTTCCTTAAAAAACATTTTGCAAAACTTTCTTGTAAAATAGAATAATAAACCACTATTAAAAGTACACCATTATTATGTATAAACGACCACAATGGCAAATATCTCTTCTGCGCATGCGCAAATTTTTCCCAAAAAAATTTATAAAACTCGTAAAAGTATAAATAGTATAATAAACCGGTATGAAAAGTATACTATTATTATATAAAAAAACAACCTTATAGTATATAAGTATATCCTCTACGCATGCGCTAAGTTTCCCCAAAAACATAAGGGCTCTTCATATTTACATATCAAACATCCTCCCAAAAGGATTCATTGTGCGACCTTCGTAGAGTATAGACGTTCCTTGAAATTTCCAAATTATCTTACCTTAATCATCCTGATTGGTTGGTGGTTTTTGGGAATTGTGTGCGTTTTTTGGTCTACAATATTCAAGGAAACTAAACTTTATATAATATACTTAACACTGTTAGGATGGTGGATCCTTTTGATCCACCGCACGAACCGGATCTTCCTGATGGAGGTTATGTTGCCGATGACTCTGGTACCCGGATTTCTCAGGAGGTTGAGGTAATTGCTATATAAAAAAAATATATGCAAACAAATAATTAAACAATATTAAATGTTGACACTTCCAAAACTAACGAAAAAACACTTCAAAATGTAGACACACTATGCCACAACATGCCACAACAGGACGGGAACAGACTTTATACAAATACGGCAGTTCAGACTTGGGTCCATATATTGTACATGTCGAATCAAAAGATACAGCAAGACCAGTTACAGGGCTCAATCCATCTAGATTTGAAGAAATATCGGTATTAAATAATGTTCAAAATGTTAAAAAATCAGGTAGAAACAAGGTGGCAGTTCATTTTAAATTTGCTTCTGCTGCAAATACATTCACCGAACTTCCATTTCTTAAAAACTCACAATTTAAATGCTTTTATTCCTACATTTAGAGTCACAAAGGCCAGAATTATTCGTGGTGTCGATCTCTCCTTTGCTGAAGACTACATTCTAGAAAATCTTCAATCTAGTCAAAAAATACTCAAAGTCAGACGATTACAGCGCAGAGTTTCATCTGAGGTAAGTCCTACAATTTTTTTACCAACCCAAACCATATCTGTAACATTCGAAGGACAAATCTTATCTTTAGACGTAACCCTATTTTATGTAAAATATCCTGTTGACTATCATGTATACCCGGTACAACAATGCAACAACTACCTAAGATATGGTTATGGGTACAAATACTGCAAAGAACAACCACGCTGTAGTAAATGCGCAGGCGAACACCCATCCAGTACCTGCACAGAAACAAACACTAAGTGTTTTCACTGTGCTGGGAATCACATCTCGACAGATAAATTATGTCCTGAATACAACAGGCAAACTCATATTAAAAGACTCATGGCTACTGAAAACATCACATTCTTCCACGCATCAGATAAAATTCCACGAGTCCATAAGCCCTCGTATTCCAGCCCTCAACTTTTACTTAGATCCTTTCCCAACTTGCCTACAATCTCCAGACCTGATTCAACTCCACCCACCAGAACATTCACTCCGGCTGCGAGTACATCAAACTCCTCGCATTCGGCTCCTAGAAAGAGCTATACATCCCTCATGCAGTCTCCGAAGAAAAGGAAAATTTCAGCAAACGGTCCAACTGAAAAGGACATATATTTAGCCAATCAATATCGGGAAATTATTAACACCCCCACGTACAATCGTCCTGGCCCTGTCTATTTAGGACCAGGGGCTTCCAGGCCTAATCATGATTCCAAAGATTGCTTAGTTGAGCTAGCAAACAGCGTCTCACAAGCTCTCAACATCCATATCACACCCAACAATATTAATATTTTGATCCAGCTTCTTTCTGACCATCTACAAAAAAACACTGAAAATGGCCAATCCCACTCAACTTAAATTTGTAATACTACACTGGAATATTCCAGGAATAATCAAAAACAAGCATGACTTATATCTACTTATTGAAACCTATACACCTGATGGTATACTTCTCTCTGAAACCTTCCTAAAACCAACGACTATAATCAAAATAAGAAACTATAACGTAATACGTTCTGATCGACCTGATGGATGGAGAGGTACAGCGATTCTCATCAGGAGAAACATCATCTTTCAACCCATAGAGCTCAGTACAGTTACCCCAAATAATATTAACCTCTGTTGAGTTAACATTAATAAAAAAATATTATTTCAATTTATAACCCACCCCAAAATAAAATTAAGACGGAATTACTTCCAAATATAGTATCCCTATGTCGTGGAGAGATTGTAATTTGCGGTGATTTAAATTCACATAACCGTATGTGGGGTTGCACTACCACCAACTATTCTGGTCGATCCATTTTAGCTGAAGTTGAACAAACCAACCTAGTTATTAGAAATTACGAATCACCAACCAGGCTCAATCCTTATAACCATATTAAAAGTGTAATAGACCTGTCTTTCACTACTGCTAGCGTTGCCACCAGTACCCTATGGCACAGACATACAGATAACCTGGAGAGTGACCACTTTCCAGGCATATTAACTATTCAACATAAAGCTGAAACAATTAACTCCACTTATATACCCAAAATGATGTATAAAAGAGCCGACTGGGCATCATATCGATAAACAAACTATAAATAAAAATATTACAAATTTTCCTAACTCTCCACATCATACGGAAAATTATAACAACCTTATGGACATGATCACAGAAGCCGGAAATCAATCTATTCCTATAACGAAACCCAGGAAACACTATCATCTGCCCACCCCTTGGCGGGACGATGAATGTCGTAACTTAATACAACAAAGAAAACAAGCTTTAGATAATCTCCTTTCTAACCGCACTAAAGAAACATTAATACAATTTAAAAAGACACAAGCTATTGCTAAACGCGCATTCTCACAAAAGAAAAAAATGTCTTGGAGAGGTCACTACGAAAATTTAAACATAGGAACATACATTGGGGATATTTGGAAAAATATTAACATATACTCAAAATCGCTTAAACCTTACCCTACCTTACGCGTTAACCCTGATATTTGGATACCCAAATTTCATCAACACCTTACCCCTGATTATGTTCCAAAATACTGTGAAATTGTTTATACCCATAATATTAATTTTGGCCAAAACATTATACACCCTGTAACGTTCCCCTTTGGCCCTTACGCCGTGTTGATAAGGACGAAACGCTACTTCTTCCTGAACAAATACCAACGCTATTGTTGATATCTGTAGAGGGCAAAATATTTAATTATTTTCCAAAAATGTATTTCTTTTCTTTTTTTTTACATCAAAAACAACATTACTTTTAAATTCAAATTTTATTCAATCAAAATATATTTGAAATCAATTTTATTTATTTCACTTAAAACTAACTTAGCCTAAAATTAATCTTAACCTTTTTAATCTTTTATTTTCAAACTTTATTTTACAATTTATTATATTTCAAATTTTCACTTTAATAGTTTCATACATTCAAATTATTTCTTAACTTTGCTTACTTCAAATTATTTTCCAATTTACATATAATTTCTTTATAATTTTTCCTTTAATATTTAATTAATCCAAATATGACTATTTCTTCAAAGTAATTTATATACCTCTTCATTACCTTCGGACTTTGCTAAATTTTTCTATTATATCATTATTTCTACTCGATATTATGCGTTATCTCTCATTCATTCATTTTAACTTTTATACCATTTTTATATCATCATAATTTCTGTAGTTGCCCGATCTTTGCGGGTCTACAATAATAATACCTTTTTAAATACTTTATAATATTTCATAATTTCATCATAATAATTTTTTATAATTGCCCGTCTTTGCGGGTCGACAATTATATACTTTTAATACTTTATAAATTTTTATCATTCATTCTTAATTTTTAGATCAAACGCATTGTTTCTTATATTAATACTTCAATTCTATAAACATTGAGCAAAGTTCGAGTGCAAAAGAAAAAGTATATGGCAAACTTCTCCAAACATTATCTTATTCTTTTCAATATAAATATTTGCAAAGTATCGATTTCTTTTGAATTTAACATAAACAAAATTTATCATATAAAAAAAATGAAAATTAATATTCTTTAATTATTTGAAATCAAAATTATTTTCATATTCAATTTAATGTGGAGATATATTTTGAACTCCATTTTTTATATTTAATGTAATTACAACTTACAACTAATACTTAATATGTATATTTAAATCGTTTCTTTTATTATTTACAGCCCCTTTTTGGGTATATTTATTTACATTGACACGTTAATATTGGATAGAGAGAAACCATCTATTCAATGTTAACGGCCTTACTTTTATTAAACCAACAAAATGGCGGTACTTATTTATCAATAACTCAAATTTCACTCTTTTACTTTAATTAATACTTTAAAAACCACAGCAGAGAAAAAACCACCTGCTGGGCTTGCGAGAATTAGTTGACTTGATAACTATTCCCATTGGCGCGTTAATATTGATAAGAGCAAAACCATCGAACCAATATTAACGGTATTATTTATTATATAAAAAAAAAATATCTTTAAGTGACGTTTTTTAAATAAGTTATTTCGTATTTAAGCACTGAGTTTGATTAAAGATAAACCGTCTAATCCTACTCAGCGAAATTTATATATACTTAAGGCATTTTTTGATCAGTTGATTTTATTTGTTGTGCTCCCTTTTCCTATTGTATTTTTATTTAATTAAAAATGTTATCCAAAGATTTATTACCTCATGATGACCAGAAAACTCCGTTCTTCAAGACTGATGAAATCAAGTAACGAAAAAGTGAAAATTTACTGATTAACAAAATTAGACTATAAACTTATCGCGTGTACTTCCTTCTAAAGTCCGCAAGCAAGAGAGACTCTTATCATATTTTAGATTTCAAAAATGCTATCAATGACGGCGTTATTTCGCCCCACCTAATCTTGATTTACCAATCAGTGCGATCGAAATTTTCAAGTTTACAGCGATATCAATCAGAATCAAACTTAGATAACATCTTTTTGAAAACTACACTGTGTTCATAAATGTAATAAGAATTAATAACGTTTTGCATTTAAGATACTGAATGTTCAAAAATAAGTGAATTTAATTAATTAATATCATTTTATGTTTTGATTACTCAAAATAATGATGGGGGACAATATCTGTAATGTTGTCACATTACAACCCGTTGACAAATCAATTAACCTTAACAGAACTCAATAACGTCTGAATAGACTCTCTGACTCTTCCCCTGGACATGATAAAATAAGTTACACTATGATAATTCAACTTCCGCTACGTGCTAAACATATTTTGCTTAAAATTTATAACGAATGTCTAACAACAGGTGTCATTCCAATCGACTGGAAATGTTCACAAATAATACCAATTCTTAAATCCAATAAAGACCCGAACAAGCACGCCTCTTACAGACCGATTGCCTTGAACTCCTGCGTACTCAAGGTCCTTGAACACCTGATTAAATCTAAGTTAGAACATTGGCTGAAAACCTCTAACTTAGTATCAAAATTTCAATTTGGTTTCCGTAAAGGTAAAGGTTTGATAGTGTTGCAACACTCACTTCGGACATACAACTGTCCGCCTCAAGAAATGAATCACTTATTGCTACCTTCCTCGATATACAATCTACCTCTGATCGTATGCATCTGCCTACCTTGATAAAGATAATGAATGAAGTCAACATTCCATATAAACTATCCAGATTAATCCATTCGTTCATCTCTGATAGAACCATTCAAATAAAGTTTAATGGTAACTTGACTGCATACCGAAAGGAGTCGTTTTATCGCCTATACTCTTTAATCTGTACACCTTGAAACTAGGCTCTCATATAAATATTTTCTGCAGACATTTACAGTATGCTGACGACATTGTCATATATACACAGTCTGTAAAGTTATGAACGTTGTTTTGAAGACATGAATATTGCATTAAACAGTCTTAATAAATATTTAGACTCCCTGCATTTACATGTTTCCCCGGCAAAATTAGTAACAGTTCCATTCACTATGAAAAGACGCATTCCACCCCTACGTGCATATATTTATACTCAACCTATAGAAATCAAAACTCAAACAAAATTTCTAGGCATCACCCTTGACTCTAAGCTATCTTGACTCCCCCACATTAATAATTTAGTAAACAACTCATACAAATATGTAAACATTATTAAAGCTCTAACGCGTACCTGGTGGGGTGCTGATACTTCCATCCTTCTTATAATGTATAATAGCCGCATACGCTCTAGAATGGATTATGGTTCTTTTCTGTATGAAACGGTTCGCAATCAAACATTAAAAAAATTAGATGTCATATACAATCAATGTTTGAGAGTTTGCCTTGGATATATGCGATCTACCTCCATACACGTCATGCATGCGGATGCTGGAATACCATCCCTACAACTACGCAGAAAATATCTTGCAGACAAGTTTGTTTTAAAGTCCTTAAGTCTAACCAGCAATCCGTTAATTATAAAACTCCAACTCTTAAATAATTATGTAAGTCCCAAGCAGTATTGGGTACATAAGAAGAATCCCCTATTAATCAATAGCTTAAGAGCACTGATCCATTATAGAGAAGAAGAAATAATTTACTCCACTGCTACTCTCCCCTTATACAAGGTACCGTACGAAGCTCTCACACACAATTCCTCCGTCATAGAGATATTCCTTTATAGAACTGACAATGCTGCAGCTCTACAACTAAATAACAAAATGTAGAACAACTTCCTACGAACACATTATCCAAACTTTACCTTATTTTTTACAGACGATTCCAGAATAGACAATGCCATTTCTGTTGTATTTTTATGGTACTGTCCAACATTTGAAATAACGATATCCTATTCACTAAACCCTATTGAACCAATATTTACAGCAGAGACATATGCCGTTATAGAAGTTCTAACCTATATAACTGAATTTAATATACCATTCTCGGTAGTTCTCACTGACTCACTCAGTTTGATACAAGTTGTAAGAGCTAAGAAATTCGGTGCTTAAACCTCCCTCCTTGTAATACGACTTAAAAACCTCCTATACCAAGCCTGTAACTTAGGGCTACAGGTGACCCTCACATGGATCCCTGCCCACACTAATATCCGAGGCAACGAAATAGCTGACAGTAATGCAAAAAAGGCTTGCTTAACACCGCAGACCATGGAATTTCCAACCCCATATACAGACCTTATTACATCTATCAAGTCACGCTTGATAAGACAATGACAGTCACATTGAACTGCTGCTACTGGACAGTCTGTTCATTACTACAAGGGAATAAAACCAAATGTCACATTCAATCCCTGGTTTAAAAATTCCATTGCCCCTAGAGGACTGATTACCACTTTTAACAGAATTCGTTGTGGTTTTTGCAGCTGCAACGCTATATTACATAAAATCAAGGCTATCCGGAACCCACACTGCGACTGCGGGGCTGATCTCGAAACTGTCAACCATATCATTTTTACTTGCCCTAGTTACCACTTACATAGAACTGTCCTGTATTCACAACTTACGGACCATGGCATACCCCCTACTGACGACATCACTGACCTACTCACAAATACACAAATATCGAAGAATCTCTGTGCTAAATGCCGACGTATCTCTAACGTATTCTTATACATTGATTTTGCCTAGCTCCCATATAACGCCGTGTATATGAGACCAGTTTCCAAGTTTTATAGTTCTGTGACCACGTGACTTTCATAGGACCGATTTTTCGTATCACCCATATATACTTCTGTACCACAGTAACAGCTTATACTGTGAGTGTGCCCGTGGACGAGCGGCTACGACGTTAGACTAGTAATAACTAATAACAGGGTCTCGGGCTCGATTCCCGCCAGCATCATTGGAAATTTTTTTTTTCTACTCCATTTTATTTCCACTTGATATTTATATATTATAATCATATTTTTTATTTTTTTTTTAATTTTTTAATTTTTTTTATATTTTTAATTGTCTTTTTTATTTTTAATTAATTTTCTCAATTTTTTTCTCATATACCTACATATTTTTATTTCTTTTTTAATTTTTAATTTTTTTTATTTTCTTGTTTTTTGAAAAATACACTTTCGTCAAATTTTTATTAAAAAATAACAAAATATATGATTGAAGTTAGATTTAAATAATTTAATTTATTAAAAAACATATTTATCATAAAAAGTGCAACAAAAATTAAAAAGAGGAAAGTTTTCAAAGTGAAACTTCTTTTTTTAATGCAAAATAAGTATTTTACAAATGATATGAAAAAAATTTTATATTTTTAATGGTTGGCCTTGTTCATAGATTTTTTTTCATGCCTTCAAAATTGGCCTTCATGGAATCTGTGGCCTCTTAAGGAGGTTGAGCCGTTTTACGAAGATAATGAAAAAAATCTGAAATAAAGTTTTTTTTAATAGATTTTTTATGACAAAATTTTCTGTAAAAAATCCAAAATCATTAGGAGATTTATAAAGTCAAAAATTGAAAAAAACTTTTACATGTAGTCTTATGGAAAATATGTCAACCTAGCATGCAAACGGTACATTTTAATTTTTTGCGAATAACCAAATAATGTCAACAGTTCCGAAAACTAACTATGTAAAACATCAATGTCTTACGCATATTTTAATATTTTTTCCAATTTAATTATAGGCCGGTCATATCTAACATTAAACTCGCAAACTAACATGTAATTCTGATTTTTTAATATGTTGTTAGGACCACTACCAGTAGCGTATATCCAAGTTTGCAGCTTCGAAAGACCTGTGCTAACTTTGCAGCACTCAAAAAACTGCGAAATTTTCGCACTTTTTTGGTATTCTCAATATAGGTCTTAAACTATGCATTTATTTATAAAATATTTTTTATACGTTTTTAAGTAGACTAAAATTGCTACAATTTGAGACCAGAACCAGCTCTGTAGGTTCAATACTTACCAAGATACAGCTTTCCAAAAATTGACCAGTTTTTTCAAAAAAGTGAAATTTTAAGATTTGGTCAATTTTTGACCCCGATATCGGGGAAAATACTCATTTTAAGGGTAATATCATAGGAACATATATTGTAGCAAATGTAATAAGCTTTCATTTAAGCAGAGAACGACGTCTGTAGGCCATATAGTTTACTCACAAATTTAAAAAATCCAAAAAATGAGAAAACTGCATTTTGTAAATTTAAATTTAATACCTAGTAATCGTTGTGCTCCCCCCCCTTCGGGCGTACCTCGGAGGGGTAAGGACTTTTAGTATGTTTATCTCCTAACTAGTCCAAACAAAGTTCCTAAGTCAAACGTTCTGCTTTCGAC
This sequence comes from Xanthostigma xanthostigma, assembly GCA_963575645.1. Lineage (NCBI taxonomy): Eukaryota > Metazoa > Arthropoda > Insecta > Raphidioptera > Raphidiidae > Xanthostigma > Xanthostigma xanthostigma. The sequence continues at coordinate 31,201,665 of OY754470.1, read as the reverse complement.
TTTTCCATCTACATTCCCCTTATGAGCACTCATTGACCAAACTACTAAACCATGCGCCGGATCTAAAAATGGTTTTTGGTAGTAGAAAGAGCAATAAACGAGGAAAGTTTATGTATATAATTTATAAATATTTTTTACAAAATACCTGAACTACGACGGAATTTTAGCAAAGACTCTATAGTTAAAATCAGAGTCTCAGACTGTCTTTGTCTTTTTCACCGCTCACTTCTTCTAAACCACTCACCGGATTTTGAAATGGTTTTCGCTAATAGGAAGATCAATATACGAGGAAGGTTTCTGTATACCATTTGTAAGTATTTTTTTCAAAATGGCTGTAATGTGACGGTATTTTGTCAAAGACTGCATAGTTAAAAACAAGGTCTCTGTCTTTTTCTCCGCTCTCTTCTACTAAACCACGCACCGAATTTTGAAATTGTTTTCGGTAATAGAAAGAGCGATAAACGAGGAAGGTTCATGAATATAATTTGTAAATATTTTTTACAAAATGGCTGAAATACGACGGTATTTTGTCAAAAACTGCATAATTTTTTTATGATGTTATCAATTATGTTATTTTTTTTTATTATGTTACTCGTTTATGCTACTATGTTACTCAATTTTGTTACTCAATCACATTAAAATCACTGAATGGATTTACATAACGATTACTAGGTATTAAATTTAAATTAACGAAAATGCAGTTTTCTCATTTTTTGGATTTTTTAAATTTTTGAGTAAACTATATGGCCTACAGACGACGTTCTCTGCTTAAATGAAAGCTTGTTACATTTGCTACAATATATGTTCCTATGATATTACCCTTAAAATGAGTATTTTCCCCGATATCGGGGTCAAAAATTGACCAAATCTTAAAATTTCACTTTTTTGAAAAAAACTGGTCAATTTTTGGAAAGCTGTATCTTGGTAAGTATTAAACCTACAGAGCTGGTTCTGGTCTCAAATTGTAGCAATTTTAGTCTACTTAAAAACGTATAAAAAATATTTTATAAATAAATGCATAGTTTAAGACCTATATTGAGAATATCAAAAAAAGTGCGAAAATTTCGCAGTTTTTTGAGTGCTGCAAAGTTAGCACAGGTCTTTCGAAGCTGCAAACTTGGATATACGCTACTGGTAGTGGTCCTAACAACATATTAAAAAATCAGAACTACATGTTAGTTTGCGAGATTAGCGATTTTTAGTGTAAAATATGACTGGGCTATTAGGAGACTTTTAATCAATAAAAAAAATTATTAAACCTTAGCACTTTTCGATTATGGACTTTTATCCTTGACAATTTTAACAATTTTAACGGAATTTTCAACTTTTTAATGATTTAATTTTAATTTTTATTACTTCTAATTTCTTTTTTTAATTATTTACTGCAAATAATATCTAAAATACAGATATTTACATACATTTATTTTTTCTAACCTAACTTTTTACAAAAAATTCAAAAGCTAAGTCCATTAAGTAAAATACTGAAATAATAAATAATATTAAAAAAATTTATTTATTTATACCTGTATGACAATAATTTATTGATATCATCGACTTATACCCTTTTGTAAAAATTTATTATGGAAAAGTTCCCATTTAGAATTCGACTTACTTTTGATTGGGACTGTAACGCATCAACCTCCTTAATTCTAAAAATGCACATATGTTTATTTTTTGGAGAAAAAAACTTTTAAGTTAAACTCTTTTATTGTAAATTCGATAATGTACTAATAACTAGAAAAAAATTGGTTGTCTGTAAAGTCGATTTACGGACGATAGTTTTACGTGATAACGTATTCCGTAATACATAACCTAAATTCTACATATAATAATTATAATAATTCGAATCTATGATATTGCATCTTTCGCTTCAAATTTAGGTTAATTTTATGTATTAAAATACTCACCACCTATAATAATAATTGTTTTTTTTTACTTTCTTACTTTCGTATTTATTTTAAATGTCAAAGATTAATTGTCATAATATTTTGAAAACAATTGTTTCACTGTGTATATAAAATTCCAAAACCTACTTACAATATTAAGGTATTTTCATACGTCAAAAAATTGATTTTTATAATGATAAAATTTGTATGAAAACGATTTTTTCGAGAGATGAGACCTAGCTAAAACGATTTTTTGCCCCCCAAAATCCCTTTTCAGTAAATTTCATCCAAATCGTTAGGACCGTTTTCGAGAAAAGCACGCACAGGGTCAGGCGGAACGTTAGGAACGTTACACTTTTTCGTGTATGCAGCCGGTGATTCATCAATTTATAAGACGTTATCACGTCAAAAATAAAAATAATGTCTCACACTTTGGAAAAAGACGTGAAATCTTAAAAAAAAAACTTCGGAGAAGTAAAAACTTCGTTCTGTGCTAAATTCAAAAACTTGAGACGACTGAATCTCAGAATTATAACTTAAAAAAAAAAAGAATTTCGAGGCAGACAAGAAATTGAAATCAAGCTCGAAATTCTGTGCCTAAGACGTCGAAAAAAAAATGAATTTTGAGGCAGACAAGGAATTGAAATCGAACTTCGAAATTCTGTGCTTATAAAAGCTACAAGAGCAACAGCAAAAAAAAGTGCACAGACGGCGTTTTTGACGTGATAACGTCTTATAAATTGATGAATCACGTCAAAATAAAAAGATGAATGACCTGGCTGTCGACCCACCTATGTAAATAAAAAAAAAATTGGTTGTCTGTAAAGTCGGTTTACGGACGATAGTTTTACGTGATAACGTATTCCGTAATACATAACCTAAATTTATATAATAATTATAATAATTCGAATCTATGATATTGCATCTTTCGCTTCAAATTTAGGTTAATTTTATTTATTAAAATTACTCACCATATAATATAATTGTTTTTTTTAACTTTCTTTCTTTCGTATTTATTTTAAGTCTCAAAGATTAGCTGTCATAATATTTTGAAAACAATTGTTTCACTGTTTATATAAAATTCCAAAACCTACTTACAATATTTAAGTATTTTCATACGTCAAAAAATTGATTTTTATAATGATAAAATTTGTATGAAAACGATTTTTCGAGAGATGAGACCTAGCTAAAACAATTTTTTGCCCCCCAAAATCCCTTTTCAGTAAATTTCATCCAAATCGTTAGGGCCGTTTTCGAGAAAAGCACGCACAGGGTCAGGCGGAACGTTACGAACGTTAGGAACGTTACACTTTTTCGTGCATGCAGCCGGTGTTTTATCAATTTATAAGATTGGTGATTCATCAATTTATAAGACGTTATCACGTCAAAAAAAAAAAAAAAGATGAAACACCGGCTGCATGCACGAAAAAGTGTAACGTTCCTAACGTTCCTAGCATTCCTAACGTTCCTGACGTTACTAAGTGAGCGACTAGAATGCCTTCGGTAATTTTGAAGCAGATATCATCAACCGATTGAGATGAAAATTTGTATACACGTTTAGTTTGAATGACAATGCATGGTTAGCTGTGTGACGTCACTCTAAATCCAATATGGCGGACTTCTAAAGATGGCGGAAATGCCTTCGGTAATTTTGAAGCAGATATCATCAACCGATTGAGATGAAAATTTGTATACACGTTTAGTTTGAATGACAATGCATGGTTAGCTGTGTGACGTCACTCTACATCCAATATGGCGGACTTCTAAAGATGGCGGACTAATTTTATTATGCTTTCCTACAATATGGGTATCAAATGAAAGGGCTTGCTGAGAATAACTCGAAAAATAAAGTGACGTCACTCTACATCCAATATGGCAGACTTCTAAAGATGGCGGACTAATTTTATTATGCTTTCCTACAATATGGGTTTCAAATGAAAGGACTTGCTGAGAATAACTCGAAAAATAAAGTGACGTCAGTCTAAAACCAATATGACGGACTTCTAAAGATGGCGGACTAAGTTTTTTATGCTTTCCTACAATATGGGTATCAAATGAAAGGGCTTGCTGAAAATAACTCGAAAAATAAAGTGACGTCACTCTAAATCCAATATGGCGGACTTCTTAAGATGGCAGACTAATTTTATTATGCTTTCCTACAATATGGGTATCAAATGAAAGGGCTTGCTGAGAATAACTCGAAAAATAAAGTGACGTCACTCTAAATCCAATATGGCGGACTTCTAAAGATGGTGGACTAATTTTATTATGCTTTCCTACAATATGGGTATCAAATGAAAGGGCTTGCTGAGAATAACTCGAAAAATAAAGTGACGTCACTTTAAATCCAATATGGCGGACTTCTAAAGATGGCGGACTAATTTTATTATGCTTTCCTACAATATGGGTATCAAATGAAAGGGCTTGCTGAGAATAACTCGAAAAATAAAGTGACGTCACTCTAAATCCAATATGGCGGACTTCTAAAGATGGCGGACTAATTTTATTATGCTTTCCTACAATATGGGTATCAAATGAAAGGGCTTGCTGAGAATAACTCGAAAAATAAAGTGACGTCACTCTAAAACCAATATGGCGGACCTCTAAAGATGGCAGACTAAGTTTTTGACGTGATAACGTCTTATAAATTGATGAAACACCAGCTGCACGCACGAAAAAGTGTAACGTTCCGTAACGTTTTGCCTGACCCTGTGCATGCAAGCGAGAGCGCAGTAATGTATTATTAAATATGATATTCGAGCGGAATACGTTATCACGTAAACTATCGTCCGTAAACCGACTTTACAGACAACCAATTTTTTTTTAGTGGTAACTAAAGGAGTTATCCGAACACCGTCTTTGCATTTTTTTGCTGTGGCAAAACCATCAACCTGATAATATACAACTTGATCTCATGCTATAAAATCAATATAAATTTTCTTAGCGACATATCAGATACAAGAATGATTTACAAAGGCCTTCCATAAGGAGTATTTGGTCCTCTATTATTCAACATATTATACACAATCAAACTAGGTATGTCCATTAGCACAGAATGTAGACATCTACATTATGCGGACAACATCGTCATATATCACCAAAACAAGGACATCGACAACTGCATAAAATCAATTAATACCGACTTGCAACTTATCGAAAAAAATTTGACATCGTTACACCTTTCACTTTCCCCTGACAAATGCATTACAGCTCCATTTACGAATAAAAGGAAGATACCTACTATACGTACCAAAATATCAGACAAATTGATTTCAACCATAGTTCTCATTATAAATTTCTGTTTCTTGACTCTAAACTAACATGGATCAAACATATAGACTACATAAGGGACACACCATTTCAATACCTACCTTAACATGTTGAGAGCTATCTGCCGTACGTGATGGAGAGGCTCTCCTAAAGTAATGATAACTGTATACAAATCACTTATCAGATCAAGGATCGATTATGGGTGTTTCAATGTTTTATATATGCCAATGCGAACCCAGTGAACACATGACATAATGATTTTCAAGGTAACTGTGTTGCAGACTACATAGCTAAACAAGTCACGGGTAAATCTATTAGTAAATCACAAAACATCCCCTACACTGATATATACAGCGTGTCCACGTAAGTTCTTTACAAATGGAATTTTTTTTTGTTAATTATTGAAGCAAAAATTTTTTTCTGTGAAAAAGTTCTGCTTCGTCCAAAACCTCTAAAACACCAAAATTTTCTTCGGCCTAAAGTTATACGAGGGAAATCAAAAAGTTTTATTTGACTAAAAATAAAAATTATCTGTGATATTCAAGATTTTCGAAAAATTAGTTACATAATCAAATTCAATTCAAAATAATAACATAACAAAGGAATTGCATGCAGTACATCAAAAATTTGATTATTCAGAAATTGAGATTATGTCGAAAAAAAATAAGGTCCAATTATTCGATTATTAAAAATACCAGCCCATACGTTTGTCTTGAACGAATTAGAAGTTAGTTATGTTATTATTTTTAATTAACTTTGATTATGTAACTAATTTTACGAAAATCTTGAATATCATAGATAATTTTTATATTTAGTAAAATAAAACTTTTTTATTTCCCTCGTATAACTTTAGGCCGAAAAAAATTTTCTTTGGTGTTTTAGAGGTTTTGGACGAAGCAGAACTTTTCCACAGAAAAAAATTTTTGCTCCAATAATTAATAAAAAAAAATCCATTTGTAAAGAACTTCCGTGGACACGCTGTATACTGTAAGAAAGGCGTAGTGCACATAATGTACAGCGTACCCAAACTGTGGTATTTCTTTGTGTCCACGAGTGTAGCTGTGCCTTACCACGTGACATGCGGCTGATCAATGACACGAGGGGACGCGTGGAACCAGCGAACACGTGAAGGACATGGACACACGCGGTTGTTGGCCATCAGACGATGAATAGACAAAGCGGATGACGCTTGTAATAAAAGATGTGAAGAAGTGTGAAAGAAAAAAATAAAATATATTACAAATTGAATGATAATTTATTAATAATTTTGTGTCTTGTCTAGTAGCTAACAATACTAATTCTAAAAAAACTTTCTTACAGACATGGCAAGGGGATCAATAGAACAACCAAACACAACATAACACAAAACAGCTATAAAAAATCAAACCAAAAATAAATCTTGCTCCATCTTTTGGAGACTTAGATAATTGTAGAGGTTTTATACCAACACTATAAACAGAATACGCACGACATTGTTCCAGTTACTCACACTTATACAAGATCAACGTTTTACCCAACCCTAAGTGTATATGCGGTTTTGGTGACGGGAACCTGTTTCATATCCTATTCGCATGCCCTCGTTTTGATCAACACAGACACATACTGAAAATATATATTTAACAATTTTCCATGTACTAATTGGGACGATGTGATCAACATCCTAGCCGCAGAGGACCTCGATATACCTGCAAAGCCATAATATAATACCTTAAAGCGTCTCAAATCAGTCTATAACAAATACGGCCGATAACAAACTAAACATACATATTCGGCAACTGGCGAAAGACAAGAGTCGGGCCAATCACCATTATAAAAAAAATATATTCGTTTTTAGCATTGAAATAAAATTATTTTTTTGTTCAGCTGCTATCAAATTTGAAGTATTTTCTCTACATACAAAACAATTATTATTCAAAATTTTATTGCCCGACTGCGGCGAAGCCAAAAGGAAGGGTTATGAGTTTAGCAGTCTATGTATATATATGTTTGTATTTACGAATGTTCCACCGTAGCGCCTAAACTATTCATCCGATTTTGATAAATAAGGTGTCAATAGATTCGTTATTATGGCCCGGGTAACATAGGCTACATTTATTTGTGAATGTTGGTCCCAGAGGGGAGCAAATTGAAAACAAATATAAAACAAGTTAAAAAAAATAATTTAAATAAAAAATAAATTCAAAAAATAAAACCCGACTACTGAAAAGTTTGAAACAAGAAAATATTGTAACAAAACTGTTCTAGTTCGTGGTGGAAACTATTTATTTACAATAACAAACGTTCAACAAAACAGTTAACACACAAACGAAAAGTACTTCTCTAACGTAACAGTAACAAAACTAATAAAATAAAAGAACATGTAATGAAGAATATAAAGTCAATAATTATGTTCACGAAATATTTACAACACATAAACACACCAAAGTTTATTCAGCACACTTTACTATTAACTATATACAAGAGATTAATTATGTAAAACCAGATTTTATATAATCGAAATCAATGGTCTATTAAACTGCACTTCTGTAGTATTTACATAGATCTTTATCTTCTATCTCTACAGATTACCTCGGTATTACTGCACCGACTGAACAATTTATGTCACAGCTATTTGTAATCCACTGTACGTTTGCTGTATGAACTCACTAACACACGAAATCTGACTGTCTGACTCGTGCCGTATTTATAGCTGCGACTCCCGCCTGGTCAAATGTTCTAGAAACAACCGCTGGGCCAAAAACCTTCCTTCACTTGCATTGCCTTTTTCAGGCAATTCTATGAAGGTCGAGATTTGGCTATCTGCTTTACAAAAACATGCTACCTGCAGTCACTGTTGTTGTCGTCCAGAACATTCTACAGAAAGCATTGGTGCGTCAGCTGGGGGAGAGTGTGTAACAATATTCTCATCTGAGGATAGCCGTGGTCGTATGCCATCTCTCTAGATGTATTGAGTGATGCACTTTTCTCTAGAGTTTATGATCGTTTACTATTGTTAAAATGTAATGTTTTGTTAGGGTAAGTGGCAGATGACCACGGCTATCTTCAGATGAGAATATTTTCTTGTTTCATACTTTTCAGTAGTCGGGTTTTAGTTTTTGTATTTGAAACTAAGTAATAAAGAGCTTAATTCTAAATGTGAAATTCTTTAAAGAAATATTGAATATATAGATAAATACATTTTTTTAACCAGAAACTTTTTTGAAAAAACATCTAGCGTCAAAAATTAAATGATTTACTTAATTAGTAGTCTAAGAAAATTAGTTTCAGAATCGTCGATCAGACCAAATAATTCGTGTAGTTTTGAAAGTTGGTACAGTTATTTCTTAAGGTGTCCAGATGAATATACTAAAAGCCCCCGAGGGAGGGACACGAGCCGGCGGTGGGGGAGGGGGGGAAAGGTCTCTTTTTCAAGGTTTTTGCTTGTGACTCGAAAACTATTTATAATATCTTTTTTGTGACTTCTACATTAATTATCTACATTAAATTTCCTATAAATTATGTCTAAACATTTTTACTGTACGATCAATACTTTAGGAGATACAGAGTATTAAAGGTGATAAAAATAAGAAGCTAAATCGTTTTACAAATTTTAATTCTGAAAAATTAAACAATTTTTTTTTGCACGAGTATGCCGACTTATCAATCAAATTGTGTTTCATCTTCGTCATCTTTATCATTAACATCGATGAGGACTCCATTAGTGTAAGCTCCTAGGCAGCCGTTACAGATAAGACTACACTTAGTTTTCGGCAACTGCATTTTCCAGAACAACCACTTTTACATCGGCAAAAAATTGAACTTAACAGCGCGTCAAGAGCAGGAGGATCCAAGGTCGTGATTGGTTCTAAGTTTCCATCGACTCCTCGCTTCCAACCCCATATTTCAGGAGGCAGTTGGTTCCCAAGCCACTCCTGTACTTGATGGAATACTCTGTAAGCGTGATATTTCGCTGACCCTTTGGTAGGGGGGAGGGAAGAAAGATCCGGTTTGGGCTTGGTACAAGATTTCAGAAAAACTGTGAATCGATGTCTGTTAATCTCAGACTGAGTACAGGGCGCTCGGTATACTTCAAGAAACATTTTTCTCCGGCTTCTGCTATAACATCCGGAGTTGATGTTGGGTCATAAAATACAGTTGCTATTTCCTTTAGTAATGGCTTTTGATCAAAAATCTTGATAATTGATGTTTTGCCCTTCCTGTAAATAGCTGAGGTTGTATCACACCCACTGAAACTATGCAGAAAGAGAATAGAACCCCAAAATGAATGTTTTTGAAGTTCTTAAGAGGAAAATATATTGGTTTCCACTTTTCCTCTTCCCGGTTTGACAAAAAATATTTCTTTTTCAAGAGGAGTAAGAGCCATTAGAAGGACTACAAGATCAACATCTTCTCCAATAACAGTGACCACAAGATTGCCTACAGCTTTATCAATTGCAGTGCAAATAATTGTGCAGTCAGCATCACTTGCAGCTATTTGTGTTTCTATGTTTGCAGCCTGCATTATTTCTGTCAGAAGTTTAATCAGTTGGGACTTGTTTTTTTGTATTTGATAGAAAATTCTCTTGCTGAACAGTGACCTTCATCGAGAGATTGATGTTTATATCAACAGACGATTTCACCGCCCTCCTTCTTTGTTCAGATGTTTTTGTGCTATTTTTTACGTCATCGTATCCATCAAACACTACGGTAGAAGGTGGCCCGTAATGACATTTTACATAATTTATGTACTGATCACATATATCTGGAGTGGCTTGGGAACCAACTGCCTCCTGAAATATGGGGTTGGAAGCGAGGAGTCGATGGAAACTCAGAACCAATCACGACCTTGGATCCTCCTGCTCTTGACGCGCTGTTAAGTTCAATTTTTTGCCGATGTAAAAGTGGTTGTTCTGGAAAATGCAGTTGCCGAAAACTAATCTGTAACGGCTGCCTAGGAGCTTATACTAATGGAGTCCTCATCGATGTTAATGATAAAGATGACGAAGATGAAACACAATTTGATTGATAAGTCGGCATACTCGTGCAAAAAAAAATTGTTTAATTTTTCAGAATTAAAATTTGTAAAACGATTTAGCTTCTTATTTTTATCACCTTTAATACTCTGTATCTCCTAAAGTATTGATCGTACAGTAAAAATGTTTAGACATAATTTATAGGAAATTTAATGTAGATAATTAATGTAGAAGTCACAAAAAAGATATTATAAATAGTTTTCGAGTCACAAGCAAAAACCTTGAAAAAGAGACCTTTCCCCCCCTCCCCCACCGCCGGCTCGTGTCCCTCCCTCGGGGGCTTTTAGTATATTCATCTGGACACCTTTAGGAATAACTGTAGCAACTTTCAAAACTACACGAATTATTTGGTCTGAATTTCTTAATTTTCCCAGGCTATAGCGATTTCCTGAAAAAAGATAACAATAAACACAAATAAGATTCATCAGATTAAATAGTTTTCTTTTTACGAGTTTTGCCCATATAATAAAAACCAGTGAGAGTATATGCAAGTAATTCAAGAATTCAATGGCGCAAAATTTTACATAATATACCCCGGTGTTTGAAAATCAGTGTATATTTTTTATACACTTTGAGCTTAATAATATACCTAATTTAATTAACTTAATCTGCGAAAAAAATAACAGTTGAAAATATTGAAACACAGAAAGAAAAAATCATTTTAATAATTTTTTAATAATTTATGTTCATAATTATAAAGGCGTTAGCTGTAAACCCTATGATCGTTTTCGTCACAACTCACAACCAACGTTTTTATAATTTATGACCCTAAATTATTACCTATTTATTTTTTCATTATTAGTACATTATAAAAGCTTTCTTTTTATTAGTATTTTACTTTGCTTTTAGTCAGTCAAAATTTTAACCATTAAAAAATTTATAGAAATTAATTAAATTATTTCAATCAAGAAGGTTGTGAAAAAAAGTAATCTTGGGGCGTGCGCCATATGGGATAAATGCATATATTATCAGACTTATACATGTGTGCTAAATTTCAAAGCTTTAGCTTAATTAGATCTAGTCGTAAAAAAACCAGCCAATTAGGCGACGGGGTCATTCCAACTAATAAAGAATAATAATATTGACTTTTGACATATAATAACAAAGAAAATAAAATTTCTGTTAACGCGTGCGGTGACGCGGGTAACGGCTAGTACCAAATATTATGATGTTTGCTATTCGTTTTCATGGTTCTCTATATAATTATCACGCCATGTAAAAATTAAACAAAGAATGATTGTCAACCGACATCTGCAAACAAATGAAAATATGTTTTTTTTATTTTCAAAATATTTCTGAAACTGTAAGTTTAGAACAGAATGTTCATAAATTTCTTGAAAAAACAGATAGTAAATATATTAAACTGTTTGAAAAGTATACCATTATTATATAAAATAATTTAATAATATATATCTCCAATGTGAATGCGCTGACTTTTCTCCAACTTTTAACAACCTTTAACAAAACTTTTATGTAAAAAATTATTCTATAATAATAAACCATTATAAAACTACACCATTTCTTCAAAAAAATTTACAAAACTTATAAAAATAGACCGTACTGAAAAGTATACCATTATTGTATAAAAAACAACATTATAGTATAATTATATCTCTTCTACGCATGCGCCTCTTCTAAAATAAAATAATAAACTATTATGAAAAGTATACCATTATTTATTAGAAATCGTGTCCATCGAGACAATTATTAATAAGAATCGCAGGATTGTGGACAAAAAGTTCTTTATTCTGAAAAAAAATTTATTAAGATGGAGTTGTAGAGAATTTAATTAGGTACCTTCAAGAATATATATACTTTAATATATTCAGTGGGTTGCGTCGCAGCTGGGACGGAATTTTTGGTTGGATATTCCCTCTATATTCGTTAAATGGGCTCATCAATTAACAATAAATGTTCACCCATGAAGCTCTGTCAATTTTGATATTTGTTTGTTTGTCTTTCTTCTCAAATGCAGGTTTTGGAATAAATAGGTCCCAACTGCGACGCAACCCACTGAATATATTAAAGTATATATATTCTTGAAGGTAATTAAATTCTCTACAACTCCAACTTAATAATTTTTTTTTCAGATGAATAGTTTAGACGACATGAAGGAATGTTTGATGAAAAATATGCTGTAAAAGTTTTTTTTTGAAAACTTTCACTTTTCTGGGGCGTGTAGCTCAAGAATGGTTGAGTATTTGAAAAAAGTGTATAGAACAAAAATTGTATAAAATTTTATGAGCTTTAATTTGACATAAGAATTTTTTCCCATGCGACGTACCGTTTTTGAGTCTTAAGCTGAAACCCCAAAAGTGGTACCTTCTTGGTGCTCCCGTTCCTCCCCATCACCTCCTAAACGTCAGGACTTTTAGTATGTTTACTCCCTAATCACCCTGAACAAGTTTCTGAAGAAATTGCTTAGGGGCCTGCTCACGCACTCTACACCCCCTTTTGAGCTATTCATTGATTGGACTAATAATAGAACGCAGAAGTTAATTATCGCAAGAATATAAAAATTAATAACAAAGCAATAGCAGGTCAATCCGGTGTCGGAGAGGCAACCGGATGGCGAGTGGTAATCTGGGACTTTAAGTGGTACAGAGCCCCCTGGTAGCGGCCAAAGTGACCCCAAATGGACAGGGGCGGCGATATGGGGGTGGGGTAAAATCGAAAAATTTTTGAAAAGGCAACCGGATAATAATGCGGTTGAATTGAAGGAAATACCCTAATTATATAATAAAATTTTTTTGCCAGCCGAAACACGCAGGCCGTTTTTGCACTAGCGAATAAAAAAAAAAAAAAAAAAAAACTGAAAAGGCAACCGCTTCAAAATTAGTGAGCATACTTATTGACACCACCAAACGTTGGGAAAAAATTGTCATCCGTTCCTGATGGGCAGTTTCGGAGACCCTTTTTTTCGATTGTTTCAACAATAAGTAAAAAAAACACACTAAAAATTGTTCAAATCGGATGGCATTCAAAATTTATACTGTCCTAAGTACACATAATGGTGTGTATCAATGCCATCCGATTTCGATTAAATTTACCCCTATTTAGCTACCCCCCAAAACTCATGAAAATAACAATAATGCCATACGCTGCAAAAAATTGTTATTTTCATGAGTTTTGGGGGGTGGCTAAATAGGGGTAAAAATCGAAACCGCATTTTTATCCGGCTGCCTTTTCAAAAAATTTTTGATTTTGCCCCACCCCCATATCGCCGCCCCTGTCCATTTGGGGTCACTTTGGCCGCTACCAGGGGGCTCTGTACCACTCAAAGGCCCAGATTAGCACTCGCCATCCGGTTGCCTCTCCGACACCGGATTGACGTGCCATTGCTTTGAATATAATAATTAGTTATTCAAATCGTTAACTCAGAGGGCGTTGCATTTCACAAAATAGTGATGCCAAAAAACTGACTATAATTTTAAATGGCATCCGTTTTTGAAAAAATGCAATCTTTTTATTTTAATAAATAAAATTATTGACCAACTTTATTTTAAGACAAAACATACGCAATTTCGAACCGCTCTGATTTAAATTGAGGGAGTTATAAGCGAAAAACTTCGTTTTTTCTATATTTCTCCCCTCTGGGGTCAAAATTCAAAAATCGGACGACCTTAGGGTCTAAGTTACGTGGAGACAAATCGAACAAAAAAAAGTTTTTAAAATCGGTTAAGGCGTTTGAACTGTACACAATCCACAAAAAAGCGTGACATACAGATTCACAGACAAAGCGTAAGCTAAAGCGCCTATGTCTTAATATATAAAATAAAGCCGGGTTAGTTACACCATTTATAACTCAAGAACGGCTTAACCGATTTAAAAAACTTTTTTTGTTCGATTCGTTTCCAGGTAGATTAAACCCTACGGTCGTTCGATTTTTGAATTTTGGCCCCAGAGGGAGCAATAAAGAAAAAACGCTTATTACTCGCTCAATTTAAATCAGATAGGTACGGAACCTGTCTTAAACGAAAGAGGAGATTTTACTTAGATTTCGTACAAAAGAATCTGCCCAAACAGTTTTTTATACTCATTTATATAGAAAAATAGCTGTATAAATTCAATTTTGTCTAATACAACGCGCACCGTGGATCGGTCGTCTTTGTCTGCCGCAAAATGTGATATAAAAATTAGAAGATTGCGTATGTTCAATCTTAAAATGAAAACGACTAATATTTCTAACATAGTAATTCAATTTTTTGGCATTAGTATCTCATGAAATACAACGCCTTCTAAGTTAACAATTTGAATAAGTAATTATTAGAACATAATACTTTGAAAGATGCAAACGTCATTTTTGACATTTCTTACAATTCCAACACCACAGATGAGCGGATTGAAACCAAATTTTGGGAGGATGTTTGATATGCAAATATAAAGAGCCTATTGTTTTTTGGGAAAATTAGCGCATTCGTAGAAGATTGTGGCGTCATTGATAATAAAGAAAGTTGACATGATTTGTTTTTTAATTAATTTTCAGTTCAATAGATCAAATGTTAAAAATTAGTGATTATAAAAACTATTGTCAATGTCCTGTTGTAATTTATGTTAGATAATATATCTTGTCGATTTTGTCAAATTCTTTTAAAACATGTTTTTTTTTTAAATTAAAATTTTCATAGGTAGTTCAAGTTTCTAATCGTTTACAACTATTTTTTTTATATCCAAATCCTTTTCATCAAGCAACGCAGCAACATATATACTATAAGGTTGTTTTTTATATAATAATGGTATACTTTTCATGCCGGTTTATTATATTATCTATTTTTACGAGTTTTGTAAATTTGTTTGGAAAATGGCGTATGCGCTGAAGAGATATTTGCCATCGTAGGTTTTATTATGTAATAATGGTGTACTTTTAATAATGGTTTATTATTCTGTTTTACAATAAAGTTTTTTGGGTGTTTTTTATGTAATAAATTTGGTAAAATTTTACTGAATTAACGCTTCCGATTTTGGCGTTTCGGGAGACTTTCTTATAAGTGATGTTGATACTAGTAATGTGCTGGATATCCGTATCTGTAGTGTATTTGCAAATGCAAGTTGAACACTTATGTAATTCCACCTTGCATAATTAAATAAGATAACTATAATTTAAGTTGAAATATATTTTTTTTGTAACAATTCATTACTAAATTGTACATCAAATTATAAACTAATAAAATAGATTTTGTTTAAGTAAAATAATAATTATTATTTCTTTTCAAATATCTAACAGTATCCGTATCCGTATCCGCGGATATCCGAGGGAGAAGAAAGATCCGTATCCATATCCGCGGATATCCGAGGGAGATCCGTATCCGTATCCGCGGATATCCGAAGGAGAAGAAAGATCCTTATCCGTATCCGTCAGTTTTATGGCGGATCTTTTACGGATCTTTTACCTTATTAATTTTCAATTCATAGATGAAATTTTATATAGGTGATTAGGTAATAATGAAAAACTGTTAAATTCCATTCAGATTATTTTTTATTTCTTAAAATCGTATTTGACACCTTTATATTGCAAAAATTTATCGTAGTGAGTACCACACCAATAGTACATAACTCAAAGGTACTAATAAAAAACTATCTTTATAATGAGATATTGCACATCGATCTTTGGAAAGAGACAATCTGTTATGAGAGTTAACTCTTAAAGAAGTCAATAACTTTTTCCCATAACAGTCTCTTTCCAAAGGTCGATGTGCAATATTTACCGCCGCGTACTCTAAGAAAGTTAAGATCCGTATCCGTATCCGCGGATCTTGAAACCAAATATCCGTATCCGTATCCGCGGATCTTGAAACCAAATATCCGTATTCAGATCCGTATCCGCGGATATGCATTTTTAACGATCCGGCACATCACTAGTTGATACTATATGGCGTTTATTTTGCGCAGTGAAAAAGTGAGGGTGTTTTGGGGGAGTTCCTTAAAACAACTTTGACGGGGTGGTTTTTGCGTTTTAAAATTCGCCAAAATCGGAAGCGTTAATTTAGTAAACTGTTACCATCAATTTTGCAGAATTTTCCAATAACACAAAATATATCGAAGCATCCGGGTGAAAGTAATCAATAAGTGTAACTTAATAATTTTTTTTATTCATTTTATTACGTTAATAAAATTCTAAAGTAAGTTTAGCTAAAAGTTAACACGACACTCATTGACTGTTAAACGGTACGAAGTTCGCCGGGTCAGCTAGTGTACTATATAGGCGCTTTAGCTTACGCTATTCACGCCTAATGAGTGTTCAAACTGTAATCTTTCTGAAAAAACTAAATGCAACGTTAAATGTTCTGGATAGAAAGTGATACCAGCATTTATATAAATTACATAATGCATTTAATGGAGTTACAGCTTGGTGTTTTTGAGGAAACATCCTATAGAAGATAATATTTTTAGTTTATTTGCCTATCACTCTGTCCTGGGGAAATAAATAATAAATCAATATAATAATGGAAGAACATTTAAATGTATTTCTCAAATAGTTTATACAGAATGTTTTTAAATAAAGTAGCACAAATTATAATGTTGGTAAATCTATAACTTCAAATAACACCTTTTCAAAAAATCATTTTTAGTAAAATAAAATTTCAACCCGTTTGACTGTTTATTATTTTATCTATTTTTTAAAGAATGTTTTATAATTTTTTTGGAGAAAATTGGCGCATGCGCAAAAGGGGTATATGCTTTACCGTTGTTTTTATATAGTAAGTAATGGTACAGTCTTTATAACGGTTATATTCTATTTTACATTTTATTGTCTTTTTTATAATGTCAAATATGAATGTTTTTGAAGTTGGAATGGTCCCGTCGCCCAATAGTCTGGAATTTTTCTTCATGATTTTATCGCAAAATAATTAATTAATGTAGTCTAATTTTTTGTTTATATTATAAAAATATCTGTATGAAATCGTAACATGTTGTCAAAGCAGACTATTCCTTCTTTTCTCGCAACAGTTATATATTTTACATATTGTAACAAAACTGTTCTAGTTTATGGTGGAAATTATTTATTTACAGTAAATAAACGTTTAACAAAACAGTTAAACACACAAACGAAAAACATTCCTTTATAGCGTAACAGAAACAAAACTAATAAATTCTGACTAATAAAATAAAAGAACAAGTATAATGAAGAATATAAAGTCACTAATTATGTACACAAAATATTTACAACACATAAACACACCAAAGTTTATTCAGCACACTTAACTAGTAACTATATACAGGAGATTATTTATGTTAAACCAGATTTATATAATTGCATTCAATGGTCTATTAAACCACACTCCGTACTAGTATTTACACCGTTCATTTGTCCTCTATCTCCACAGCTGCAGCTTCGGTACTACTGCACCGACTGAACAATTTATTTCACAACTATCTGTATCCCTCTGTACGATATGCCACCGTATCACTGTATCAATGAATTAATGTCTGCCTGACGGGTGCCGTTATTTATAGGTGCTGGGTAACCTTCGAGAATGTTCTGATCCTTTCTTTTATCTGCATTCATTGTTGTTGTCTTCTAGAATTTTTGCACAACAATATAAACCATGGAACAACCAATTGAAAGTTCTTCGATTTCTCACTTCACACAACGTGCAGTGCACAATCACTACAAGAGCTCCTAGACAGAAACTTTTATTGTCTTTAATGAATATCGAGAAAAAATAAAAATTTACATGGTTTCATTATTTTCTGTTTATTGTTATTCCCGGCCAATGTCGGGTCAATACAGCTATATTAAACAAATAAACACCAGTCAATTGGGCGACGGCACCAACTTCAAAATTATTAACATTTGATATGGTATAATAAGAAGTCCGTGGGAAGACGCGGGTGACGACTAGTATTAAATATTATTAATATTATTATATTAATATACCTAATATGTTCCAAATCATGTAAAATTAATGAAAGAATGTTTAACTAATGGCATTTTCAGCATCGAGAGCTTCCCGGGGCAGGGCAGGCCTAATGGATAACTGTTGGTTAAATAAACAAAAAACAAATTTCTTTAACCAATAAGTTACTTATTTGATGCCGAAAACGGCATAATTTCTTCCTGACAGATATACAATACAAAATAACAGCTGATTTTTTTTATTTTCAAGATATTTCCAAAACTATAAAGTTTAGAAAAAAATTTAACAAAACTTTCTTGAAAAAAATAAATAGAATAATAAACCGCTATGAAAAATATACCTTGCACTGATTTCTCACTCGGCACTTGGTGGAATATGATTATAAACAAACTGAAACGTATACTATTATTATATAAAAAAAAGTCATAGCCCATATCTCCTCTGCGCATGCATTGGTTTCCCCCAAAACAATAGAACTCTTCATATTTGCATATCAAACATCCTCCCAAAATTTGGTTTCAATCCGTTCATCCGTTTGACCTGTATCGTGTTCACAGACAAACAACAAAGTTTTTCCAAAAATGTGTTTTTTGGATTCGGGGGACGTCAAAACGAAAAATGTTGTAAAATTTTGGAAAGTGAATTTTAACCCAAATTAATACCATTCTCCACTTGTGGTGTTGGAATGGTAAGTTGCGAGAACATAATGTGTCTATCTTTTAATAGGAAATCTACAAATCGGGTGAATGCCTATATCCTATAATTATGTACGTACTATTATTACCATTCTAACCTACAAGTAGGTAGAATAGTATTAATTTAGGTCAAAATTCATTTTACAAAATTTTGCAATATTTTTTTTTGTTTTAAGGCTCCTCAAATTCAGAAAATATTTTTCAAAGATGTCAATGCGTCAGTTTGTCTGTGAACACGATACAGGTCAAACGAATGAGCGAATTGACCCCAAATCCTGGGAGGATATTTGATATGCAAATATAAAGTGGCCTGTCGTTTTGGGGCAAAATCGGTGCATGCGCAGAAGAGATATAACGTTTTTTATATTAAAATGGAAAATTTGTTAAAACGGTTTATTATTATATTTATTTATACAAGAAAGTTTCATGAAAAAATTGTTTTTCTGAAACTTATAGTTTTGGAAATATCTTGAAAATACTAGCGGTTACCCGCGTCACCGCACATGTTAACAGAAATTTTAAGTTCTATATTATAATAAGTGAAATGTCAACATTATTCAAGTTGGAATAGTTCCGTCACCTAATTACCTGGAAATTTCATGACAGAGTTATTATATAAACGTTTTATTTGAACTAAAGGCACCGCGGTTGGTAGAGTAGGTATTTATTTTTTATTGTATAGTACCTACACTGTGAAGTCGAATGAGACAGTGTAGTAAAGTAGACGCCTCCCCCCAGTACCGTCCACCATATTCACGCTGTCTATTTAATTTTCATGGGCTTTTCTTTTCCAGTTTAACAATCAATAATAGCTTGGTAATTCCGCTTCGGAGAAGAAAACCGGGAAAAAGTTTGTCGAATCCCGATTTATTATTTCATAAAGAATACGCTTTCCGAATTCACGGCGTTGTTTCAGTGACACCCCGTATTATACATGTTACATGTGAAACAGATCATTTTTTGCAAAAAGGCAAATTTATAACATGTAATAATATTTGTTAGTCACGACAAAGTCGCAGATATGAGATATCTGAATTTAGTATACAAACAAAAACTAACGATGTTAATACATCTATAACAGTGAATTCGAACTATTAGATGTCTTCAAACAAGGATTGAAAACAGAGGCAGAAAAAGAGCAGCTAGAAGTCGTCAAAGGCAATAGGGTATCTAAAAGATCAGATTTTAAAGGTACATACACGTACAAATAATGGAATTTCCAAAACATTTTCTATGACTACTTCAATTTTAAATAGATACAAAGAATCTATACTTGCTTGATTTTTATAATGCGGCTGTCCTATCGATTATAGTAGGCTCATGCGAATCACCAATGTAAATAAATATGTCACTATACAAAATACTGTCTTGATGTGGAGGGGCGAGAATTCTGATTATATTTTGCAGATGGGAAGCTCCACCATTACTCCATTTTTAACGATAGCCCACTCGGTGGGCTGAGTAAAAAAATATCACCCCACCTTTCCTTTATGGGCAAATATACCATAAAAGTTTTGTATGCAATTTCACTACAGATCTGTCTTTGGATTAACAAAATGCAAAAAATTCTTATAGACATGCTTTAATTGAGTCGTTCTACTTAAAAGGAAAAAAAATATTTTCAATAATTTACGTTCAAAATCATAAAAGCGTGTGTTGTAAACTCTACGATCGTTTATTAGTCACAACCCACGTTTTTATAATTAAGAACCTAAATTAATAAAAATTATTTTTTCCTTTTTAGTAGGTACATTTCAATAAGGTTTGTATTCAAAAAGTTTTTTTACTAATATTTTATTTTGATCTTTCAAAATAATACAAAACAATCTAATATATAAAATTCTCGTGTCACAGTTTTCGAAGTCATACTCCTCCGAAACGGCTTGACGGATTTTGATGAAATTTTTTGTGCTTATCCGGTATCTATGAGAATCGGCCAACATCTATTTTTCATCCCCCTAAATGTTAGGGGTAGTCCACCCTTAAATTTTTTTTCTTCCTTTGATTATAATTATTATTAAAGACACGATTTTTTTTTTAAATTCGTATCCATGGTTTTAAAATATAAACAGCCTTATGTATGATTTGAAAAAATTCTGTCAAAAATTAAAAAAACATTGATTTATATACTTTTAACATTTTTCATCATTAAATAATTTTCAAGTGATTTTATAACCTCAAAAGTACTCAACACGTGACACGAGCTTCCAATAACAACGGATTTTGTGTTGTAAGTATACTTTTTTTTATTCATATCGAAAATGTTGTTGATCTTATAAAAATTGGTCGATAATTTATTTATTGAAGAGTACTAATCAGACGTTAATCAAATATTCAAATATCCCCATTCGTTCTTTTGCACCGGGCACGACGGCGCAGCCGGAGTGTTCGACATACACACATATACGTCCATGTATATTTTAAAATAAATAAAATAGATAGATAGATGTTCCAATTATATAGATATATATATATAATACTGTTAGGCGGTACGAAGTTCGCCGGGTCCGCTAGTAATTTATAAAAATTAATTGATTGGATATGATTGAATCATGTATTGTGATCAGGAATACAATATATGTGTACAAAATTTCAAATCAATCAGATATAAGACCATCGCCATAATATTACGTTTACAATAACCTCGAATAGGTTATCGTATTCCACTTGTCAAACACTGTAACGTTCCCGTTCTATCGTCTAAGGGTGGAACGGGCCGTACAAAAAAATCACCCGTTTTTAAATTAAAAAAATTTGAAAAGAAGTTTGACCCTGCAGGCCATCCCTGTAACTTCCCGCTATTTTCGAGTTTAAAACGCTCAAAAATATATAAAATATAGCAAGAAGTTTATTTTTTAGCTCTTCGAGCTCAAAAAAAAAACACTTTGTTACGAAATTTTCGTTCACGATATCTCATAAACAAATGAACCGATTTTGATGCGATTTGCGGCAGTCGACGCAATTTTTTATCCTAAAAAAGTAATTTATTACAGAAAAATCGATCTCATAGGAATTTTACGAGCAATTTAAAAAAAACACTTTTTTACAAATTTTTCGTTCACGATATCTCATGAACAAATGAGCCGATTTTGATGCGGTTTGCGGCGATCGACGCAGTTTTTTTAACCTAAGAAAGTAAATTATTACAAAAAAATCGATTTGATAAGAATTTTACGAGTAGTTATAAAAAATTACTTTTTTCCTAATTTTTCGTTCACGTTATCTCATGAACAAATGAACCAATTTTGATCTGGTTTGCGGCGATCGACGCAGTTTTTTTAACCTAAGAAAGTAAATTATTACAAAAAAATCGATTTGATAAGAATTTTACGAGTAATTATAAAAAATTACTTTTTTCCTAATTTTTTGTTCACGTTATCTCATGAACAAATGAACCAATTTTGATCTGGTTTGCGGCGATCGACGCAGTTTTTTTAGCCTAAGAAAGTAATTTATTACAAAAAAATCGATTTGATAACAATTTTAAGAGTCATTTTAAAAAAACACTTTTTTACGATTTTTTCGTTCACGGTATCTCGTGAACAAGTGAACCGATTTTGATGCGATTTGCGGAAATCGACGCAGTTTGTTAAGGAGAAGATCTGATTAGATTTTGGAATTAATCGGTTTAGTAATTTAGAAAATATTTTACAAAAACAAATTTTTAAAAATTTTTGAAATTTGTTTTTTTAAGATTTCTCAAAATTTTTTGGGCCGAATCGTTTCAAATTTTCAGGAAGTCTAAGTTCACCAAGATCACGTCAGATGCCGCAAACCGCGTTTCAGTCGGACACTTCGTTTAAAAGATATAAAAGGTTTACATACTATGACGGTTAATTAGCCATTTTTTTTTTTTGTAACCCAGTCAAAATTAACTTGTCTACAGGTTGCCAGCCGGCTAGCTTACTCAGCGGCGCGAGGTGTGGATAAGTTGAACGTAAATAAAAAAAATAAAAATGAAAGGTCAATCCATAATTCACACAACTCCTAATCATACACCGTACACCCTAATCAAACGAAATAGGCTGAAGCCTGAAATAGAAATCCTACCACCTACCACAAGACACTAAGACAAAGGACAACTAAAAAATAACAGCCAAAAGAATTGCTTCAATTTCGAAGGTTTAATAATATCGTACGTGTTTTAACCGACCGGTTATTATATGAAAGGGCGCCAAGACTGAAAACCGTACGAAGCCTTCTCAACTCGTCTACAGTGAGAGCTTTCGAAATTTGGGCAACTTCATCAAACTTAACAAAACTACCAATAACAATAATAAATAAGACTGACACAAATAACAACTGGTACCGAAGACACGACAACAGAAAACAAATAAATAAATAAATAATTAAATAAATAAATAACACACACCCCAACAAAACGTGCAATGAAAACACGCCAAACTTGTACTCCAAAAATTTCAACCAGAAACCTACACACTAGTAGTAATACCGCGACCAAAACAAAATAAAAACTAACAATTTATATGCGTAATTGTTGTTAATAATGGTTTATAAAGCCTAGTATTTAATTGCTTATTATATTCCGCCACTCAGAACGTCGACAAAATACCAATGAGTTCAAACAAAATTGTCTGCGATGTTAAATAAGCTTCAACTCCAACTATTTAACCAATCTTATTCAATATGGAATAACAGCAATAAGGTCCTTGTTGACTATCACGGAGGGATAAAGAACCACAGATCCTTTTGTTAAAGTTCTTAATTACAGGGAGGGCCAAGGTATCAAAAACAATGCCAAATCCACACTCCTAACAACCAACAATGGAACTAACAATTGTATAATGTTCGGCAACAACTATAAACGCTGACCAACCAAAACTTCTAATCTCCAATACTCCAAAAAACTCTCAATCATCTCACAACAATAAATTATATCGCAGTCTTTTTATCGCGATCCGCTCGCTACGACGACCAAATTGCCAGTCCTGTCCGTTCTCTATCACACAATTCAAAACACCTAGTCACGGACTTCGTCTCACTTGCACCGCCGTAGAAGCTATGCTGATGCTCTCCTTGTTCAGCGTTCTCTAGCAAAACCATTCCAATTCAAACAAGATTCGAAGTCATACAATGTTAAATAGTTTAACTTTGATATTTTTAATCATTGCCACGATATTATATTTTTGACAGGGGCCCAAAATTTTGAATTGCTACAATACATACATACACACACACACACCACACCCCTGTTTGGCAATAGGTATTTGTCGGGACTATGTTTGGTATACGACATGTGAGGATTCACTTTTCTAGACTATTTAGAACATTAATAGCTAAGTACCACCTATAAGGAGTCCTCTGTCGATACATAGGTTTACTCGGAATTAACCAATTTTTACCAGAAGAGTCAAAAAGTTATCGGTTCAAAACCCGCATTACAAGGACTCTCAAAAGTGTAAAAAACTGAGAACTTTTAAAAGTCCTCTAAATTTAATACACACGAGTCCTGTAATTTTTACACATATGTCCTCATTTTTTATACACAGTCCTCATTTTTTATACACAGTCCTCATTTTTTTATACACAGTCCTCATGTTTTTCACACACGTCTTGTATTTTTTTTACATATAAAATCTATTTTTATACATCGAACTGTTTTCGCTAATATAAGAAATAATAAGCTGAAAATAAAATTTTATCATTGTTTATGGCTTAATAATGAGATAATACAACTCAATAAGGACAGTTGGTCAATTTTTTTGTTATTAAAAATTCACCGTCTAATGTAGTTAACAATATTACATTTAACCTTAAAAAACATCAGACTGTGAGTTTAAAAAATTAAAAAAACGACCCAAAAAATCATCAATTGAGTTTAATTAGCCCAAACATAATCCAAAAAAAATTATATAAATTTTGTTGAACTTTCGATTTGCTTAAAATAGCGTAAACAGTTTTTTTAAAACAAATCTTCTACTCATCATATTTTGTTACTATTATAAGAAAATAATAGCTGAAAATAGAATTTTTTCATTTTTAATGGCTTAAAAATAAGATAATACAGCTCGTAAAGAACATTTGGTTAATTTTTTTATTACTTCACATTCTAATGTCAACATCGGTTAGAATTAATATCATAGACGGTACTTAGGCGGTGAATTCTTTGTCACCGTCGTGTATCAACGCATTCGTCCATAAGAACATAATATTATAATGTTATACAAGCGGGAAATTTGAACACAAAAGTTAGGCAATTTTATAGTCTTGTAATTATGTTAATTGCTAATCAATTAACACGATATTTATATAGGTTGGCATCAAATATTGCGGCAGAACAGTTAATTATGTCATAAACATGTATTTTGAATAATTTTCATGTTAATTCTGGATGAATTTTATGAAAACGAAAATTATACAATATCTAACAAAATGTGTAGCAACATAATGATGTTTATATGGATTATTTTTAGAAATTCGTGAATTTTGTAATAATTTTAATACATTATTGTTTACTGTTAGGAAAATGAACAGGGGAGGACCAACATAAGCAGTTGCCAAAGGTGGCAAATTTTAGGGGCGACCATTTTTTATGAATGATTTTTTCTCTTGTTTTTTACCTTTTTTTTTACTGATTTTGAAAAAAAGATGTTCAAAAAAAAATTAAGCTACTTCAAAAAAAGTCACCAAATTTTTTGGGAAACCTACCCCAAAATTTTTAAAGTATTTTATCACAAATTATAAATAATGTAGACGCTGCTCAACAACTGATGTACATAAATGTCTACAATTT
Organism: Xanthostigma xanthostigma; assembly: GCA_963575645.1. Taxonomy (NCBI): domain Eukaryota; kingdom Metazoa; phylum Arthropoda; class Insecta; order Raphidioptera; family Raphidiidae; genus Xanthostigma; species Xanthostigma xanthostigma. The sequence continues at coordinate 31,176,189 of OY754470.1, read as the reverse complement.
TATTACTAAGTTTGATAATAGCTCGCTTCCTGCAACTTCTATAATATGGCAACAATCGAAAAAGGGAGGGGGGGGGGTTAAAAAAAGGTCATTTTTACGGGTTCACGAGATATTTGAGTTTAAAGTAATCGTAAAGATGACGGCTAACGTCATTTCATAACGCCTTTTCACTCGGGCGAAGCCGGGCCGGACAATTGTATAATTCAGAAACCTTCGCGAGCGTGTGCACAACAACTCGCCAAAGTTTCATCGTAATCGGATGAGTAGTTTCTGAGAACACTTTTTTCACTCGGGCTAAGCCGGACCGGACCGGTCATTTATTATAATTCAGAAACCTTCGCGGGCGAGCGCTCAACATTGCGATGAAATTTTTGTGACTTGTTGTGCATTGATATATAAACATTTTTAAAAATGGTGCCAAGTGTTTCAGAAAGATGTGAAACGTCGAGAAATTTTGGTCCGACCCCTAGGTCCCGCCATCAGACCGACGTCAATAGTGTATGTGCCATATGGCAAATACACTAAAAATAATTGGAACTTACCGGGATGTTGAAGCAGTGTTGCCACTAGCGTCAGGAGACATTTTACAAAAAATGAAGTAAATTTAGATAAAAGCGGAGTAGCCCGCTGCCATGGGTAAGAAGAGGTTAGAATAAGAGTTCGGACTTCGGGTTCGGAACTGTTCGGAACCCGTTCCCAACAAATCAAATAAAGAAAAAGTGAAAGATTTAATAAATATGACTATTAAAAAAATAAAAAGTAGAAATAAAGGTTTTTTATAAATCAAGAAAACAAAAACAATATTCTAAAATTAATCATTGCACATAGGTAAAAAAAGTAGGTATAACCTCCTTCACAAAAGCCACTAAAGTATAAGAGGAAAATAATAACATTTTGAGGTCGACGCCAATTTAATTGCTAAAACTTTTATATATCTACTAGGTACTTCCATGTCTTTGTCTTCTGTATTTTTTTTGTACAGGTACACTTATTATTTGTGACTAATTTTTTTTTAGCACAACTATTTTAATAACGAAAATTCTATTGTGGAGTAGAATTCGAATCATTTGGAGCAAAGTAGTAAATTTTTATCTAATGGAGTAGATCTACTCCGAATGGAGTAACTTCGGCAACACTGTGTTGAAGTGATTGCAGTTAGCAATAAACTTATAAAACTCATAATATGCATTTAAAATAGTTTACAGATGTAAGACAAGATAAGCATTATTATAAAGATAGATAGGTATAGAGATTTGTTTGTCCTTGACTTAGCAGTGCGAGAAAGTCCTAATTTGTGCGGTAGATTTCTTTTGGCGTGTGTAAGTGTGTAAAAACCGATTAAAGCGCCGCCCTGGTGGGATACACAATCATACACGCCATAGGTTCTGAGAGCGAAATATGAGGCCACATGTGTTTTTGATGTTATATATACGAAAATGATCAGGGGGGAGAGGAGATTACGAATCTGCAAAAAACGAAGTGAGGACCGTATTTTAAGTCCTCACTTTGAAAATAGGTCCTCACAGTACGGTGTGTATTCCATTGTAAGTCCTAAGAAGTACCTATAAACAAACACACACACACACACACACACACACACATACACACAGCCCTACGGACATCATCGCCAAAATAGTTTGAATAGCTTCCTAGGATCTCAAAACGTCGAGATCTGGCGAAAACTCGATTTTCGAAAATCGGGGGAAGTTAAAAATTCCAAAAATGGTACTTATATTGCTCCAGTGAGCGTTTATTATTATGTACCAAAATATCGCTTTTTATACATTTTGGTTTGTGTGTGTGCATGTGAAGCGAATAAGAGCCTAAACTTGAAAGAATCCAAAGTTTAGAAAGGGAAAACGGGAGACCACAGCCCCCAGGATTAATTCCGTAGATAACTGCCGTTGGATATTGGTAAAAATTCAGGATAAGTTAATGTCGACAAGACAAGTGTGTGTGTGTGTCAAATACAAACCAGAACACTTTAAAACAAAAACTTTAGAGAAGACATAAAAATAACTGTTCAAATACAAGATTAAAAAAAAATATAACTACTATATGGACTACTCTGTCTGGCGGCGAAACTTACAACTATAATCAGACAAACATGATTATCAATCGTACTGTGAATCGGTACTGTTAATCGTGATTTTTTTAATTATAATAATAACCAGTGGGAGTATATGCGCAAGTAATTCAAGAATTACAAGGCGTAAAATTTTATATAATATACCCCGGCGTTATGTTTGAAAATCGGTGACTATTTAACGACACTTTGAGCATAATAATATAATTTAATTAACTTAATCTGAAAAAAATAACAATTGAAAATATTGAAACACATGAAAGGAAAAAAATCATTTTAGTAATTTAGGTTCATATTTATAAAAGCGTTAGCTGTAAATTCTATGATCACTTTAGTCGCAACAAACGTTTTTATAATTATGACCCTTAATTATTATTTTTTTTTTTCATTTTTATTACATTTCAAAAAAATATTTGTTTTTATATGTATTTTATTTTACTTGCTTTCAGCCTGTCAAAATTTTAACTATTAAACATTTATTGAAAATTGATTATGTTATTCAAGAAGGTTGTGAAGAAAAAGGGAATTTATCATCTTGTGGCGTCCACCATATTGTATATATGCTTGTAATCAGACATGTGTGCGAAATTTCAAAGCTTTAGCTTAATTAGACCTAGTCGAAAAAAATCCAGTCAATTGGGCGACAGGGCCATTCCAGGCTGTGTGAACTTAGCACAGCAAAGTTGGAAAATTAAAAAAAAATAAGTGTACTAGTAGCACGCCAAATTGTACTAGCGTACTTACTAAGTTTTAAAAAATGTACCGTAAATTTAAGCCATAAAAAATCCAAAATAAAAAATGCTGTGCTAAGTTCACACTTTCAATTTTTCAAAAGCTCGTACAAGCCAAGCACTAACTTCAATTAAGAAAATGTATTAAGAAAAAATGTAGTACATTTGCGCGTGCCAACGGTTCAACAACAAAAAATAAAATAAAAAAAAAAAATCAAAATTCACAATTTTCGAAAAAAGTTAATTTATTTTAAGAGTTTCGTTAGCATGCGGCCTAGATAAGAAACTGTTGTTTATAAAGTTACATTGCAAAATTATTTTTTACAGTAGAAGGGCCAATTCAGAAAATATTAAAATTCAAACATTTTGAGAAAAGTCTAAATTTGCTTGTTGTATCGTTGACACGCGGTCTAGATAAAGAACTTTTACTATTACTTTGTAAAATGACTTTTTACTTATAAAGTTATTTTATAAAATATTTTGCTAATGAAACGATTTTGTAAAATCATTTTTTAAAGTAGTACGGGCACTTGAAGAAAAATTTGAAAATTCAAAAATTTAGTAAATATCAAAATTTTCTTGTTGTACTGTTAAAACACTTTTGATTATAAAATTATTTTGTAAAAGCATTTTTTAAAAATGTACGGGCACTTATTTTAAATTTTCAAAATTCAAAAATTTCGTAAAAAGTCAAAATTTTCTTGTTGTACTATTGGCACGCGGTCTAAATAAAGAACTTTTGCTTATAAAATTATTTTGTAAAATCATTTTTTAAAGTAGTACGGGCACCTTATGAAAATTTTCAAAATTCAAAAATTTCGTTAAGTCAAAATTTTCTTGTGTACTATTGGCACGCGGTCTAGATAAAGAACTTTTGCTTGTAAAATTATTTTGTAAAAGCATTTTTTAAAGTTGTACGGGCACTTATTTTAAATTTTCAAAATTTTGAAAATTCATAAAATTCGAAAATATCAAAATTTTCTTGTCGTACTATTGGCATGCGGTCTAGATAAAGAACTTTTGCTTATAAAATTATTTTGTAAAAGCATTTTTTATAGTTGTACGGGCACTTATTTTAAATTTTCAAAATTCAAAAATTTCGTTGAAAGTCAAAATTTTCTTGTTGTATTTTGTAAAACCATTTTTTAAAGTAGTACGGGCACTAAATGTAAATTTTGAAAATTCAAAAATTACGTAAAAAGTAAAAATTTTATGTTGTACTGTTGGCACGCGGTCTAGATAAAAAACTTTTGCTTATAAAATTATTTTGTAAAATCATTTTCCAAAGTTGTACGGGCACTTATTTTAAATTTTCAAAATTTAAAATAAGTGCCCGTACAATTTTAAAAAATGATTTTACAAAATAATTTTATAAGCAAAAGTTCTTTATCTAGACCGCGTGCCAATAGTACAACAAGAAAATTTTGACTTTTTACGAAATTTTTGAATTTTCAAAATTTATATTAAGTCCCCGTACTACTTTAAAAAATGTTTTTACACAATAACTTTATAAGCAAAAGTTTCTTATCTAGACCGCGTGCCAATAGTACAACAACAAAATTTTGACTTTTTACGAAATTTTTCAATTTTCAAAATTTACATTAAGTGCCCGTACAACTTTAAAAAATGATTTTACAAAATAATTTTATAAGCAAAAGTTCTTTATCTAGACCGCGTGTCAATAGTACAACAAGAAAATTTTGACTTTTTACGAAATTTTTGAATTTTCAAAATTTACATTAGGTGCCCGTACTACTTTAAAAAATGATTTTACAAAATAATTTTATAAGCAAAAATTCTTTATATAGACCGCGTGCCAATAGTACAACAAGAAAATTTTGATGTTTACGAAATTTTTATATTTTAAAAATATTTATTAAGTGCCCGTACTACTTTAAAAAATGATTTTACAAAATAATTTTATAAGCAAAAGTTTTTTATCTAGACCGAGTTCCAATAGTACAACAACAAAATTTTGACTTTTTACGAAATTTTTGAATTTTCAAAATTTACATTAGGTGCCCGTACTACTTTAAAAAATGATTTTACAAAATAATTTTATAAGCAAAAGTTCTTTATTTAGACCGCGTGCCAATAGTACAACAAGAAAATTTTGACTTTTTACGAAATTTTTGAATTTTGAAAATTTTAAATAAGTGCCCGTACAACTTTAAAAAATGCTTTTACAAAATAATTTTATAAGCAAAAGTGTTTTAACAGTACAACAAGAAAATTTTGATATTTACTAAATTTTTGAATTTTCAAATTTTTCTTCAAGTGCCCGTACTACTTTAAAAAATGATTTTACAAAATCGTTTCATTAGCAAAATATTTTATAAAATAACTTTATAAGTAAAAAGTCATTTTACAAAGTAATAGTAAAAGTTCTTTATCTAGACCGCGTGCCAACGATACAACAAGCAAATTTAGACTATTCTCAAAATGTTTGAATTTTAATATTTTCTGAATTGGCCCTTCTACTGTAAAAAATAATTTTGCAATGTAACTTTATAAACAACAGTTTCTTATCTAGGCCGCATGCTAACGAAACTCTTAAAATAAATTAACTTTTTTCGAAAATTGTGAATTTTGATTTTTTTTTTTTATTTTATTTTTTGTTGTTGAACCGTTGGCACGCGCAAATGTACTACATTTTTTCTTAATACATTTTCTTAATTGAAGTTAGTGCTTGGCTTGTACGAGCTTTTGAAAAATTGAAAGTGTGAACTTGGCACAGCATTTTTTATTTTGGATTTTTTATGGCTTAAATTTACGGTACATTTTTTAAAACTTAGTAAGTACGCTAGTACAATTTAGCGTACTACTAGTACAATTATTTTTTTTTAATTTTCCAACTTTGCTGTGCTAAGTTCACACAGCCGCCATTCCAACTAATAAAAAACAATAAATTGACATTTGACATAGGTATAATAACAAAGAAAATAAAATTTCTGTTGACGCGTGCGGTGACGCGGGTAATGACTAGTACCAAACATTATGATATTTGCTATTCGTTTTCATATTCCCTATATAATATGTTATTACGTCATGTAAAAATTAAATAAAGAATGCTTGTCAACTAGATAACATCTATAGAACAAAAGCACATTTTTTTTCAAAATATTTCAAAAAATTCCATAACTTTCTTGTAAAACCCGATAGAATGACTTACTATTATGAAAAATATTCCAATATTATATAAAAACACTTTATAGCATATATCTCTTCTGCGCATGCGCCGATTTTTCCCCAAAAACTTTTTACAAAACTTTCTTATAAAATAGAATAATAAATCATTATAAAAAGTACACCATTATTATATAAAAAAAAAAACGATGCTATATATCTCTTTTGCGCATGTGCCAATTTTTCCCAAAACTGTTTCCAAAACTCTTGTAAAAATAGGTAGAATAAAAGACCGTTTTGAAAAGTATACCGTTAATATGTTACGGTAAATGTAAACTCTTGGGAAATGTACACTTTTACCGTAAAATGTGCCGGGAAATGTGTACATTTGCCGCAATATCTACATTTAATGTACACATTCTCCGGCACATTTTACGGTAAAAGTGTACATTTCCCAAGAGTTTACATTTACCGTAACAAATATATAAAAACAACTTTTTAATAGATATATCTCTTCTGCACATGCGCCGAATTTCCAAGATTTGAACCAAACTGACTGACCCACTGACAAACATATCAAGTTAAATATTACCTGTTGTAAAACATCTTAAATAAAATATTAATAGTAATAATTGTATTTATTAGTAATTATTATTCAAAGTTTGAAGAAAATGTCGACTATTAAATGTTTACTAACTTCACACCATAACAATGTACTTTGTAAAATGATGGATTTAATAATAATATAATAATAATATAAACGTTAGATATTCAATCAAAATTGAAAAATTGTAAAACTATTTTATAACAAGCATAAACTTATCAATGTTCTGTCTTTCGTAATTTTTAATTCGAAAACATTTTTTCAGTCAGTACAATTTTAAACAAGTTACATTGGACACATTTATACAATTTTCAGTAAAAATCAGTCGTTTTTTTTAAATAAAATAGTAATTTTAATACCCGTTGATGACATTCGTTATTTTAATTTATTTTATACATAACAACAATACTGAGAAAACAGACAGCATTGGTAAGTTTATTTATTTTACTTCCAATTTTTTAACTTTAACTTTAATAACAATAATTTTAACAAAACAACTTTAACAATAACAACTGTAAAAACAATAATTTAAAACTTTTTATATATAAATCTTCTAGATTCTCCGAAGATGGAATAAAGTTTGCAGAAACGTCAGACAATAAAATGCAATAAAAAAAACCTGCAGTATTTGCTTAGTTCATCGATCTTATGCCACCAGGATTCATCCTTTATTCTTCTAACATTTAAACAGGATCATCTCACTCTAAATTATTAGAGTTATTTTTCACAATTAAATCAAAGTATCAAAACAGTATTACGTACTTTTATTAATCTATAAGCCGCGAGAAATCCTAAACCACATATTTAAATAATAACAACAAAATTTCTTTGCAAAATAGGAAAAAATGAAAAAATTACATCCGATCGTACGGACATGATGAAATTATAAAGGTTCCTAAAACAGAACTATAAAAATGCTGTTTCCTATTTTTTTATAGACGTTGATGATCTTAACTTTTGAACGTTTATAATTTATACTCTATCTACTAGTGCTTATTATCAAATATCTTTAAAATCAAGTATAATATCAAAGCATGTTAAGTACGAGAAAATTTAGCAACTGAACAATTCACATGTCTGTCTTCTTTTTATTCTTCTTCGCTATATTTAGCTTGAATGAAAATTCTTATAATTTAGAACGTACAAATTTCTATACAAATAGACAGCCAACAATTTACAAATGTTTATAGAAGGGATAATTTACTAATATATCTTATATAGAGTGGAGTGGATTGGGAAAAAAAGCCTTGAATCCGGTGTTGTTATAATCGAAAAATGTTTCTTACAAAAACTGTAGAGTCGAGCTCCCCCGATATTTTGTTGACTTGACGAACTGAAATATGAATTCAGTCATTCCCTTTCACATTAAACTTTGTCAAAAGATAGTTTTTATAATATTTAAAATAAATAAAATCGTCAGCTGGTTGTATATTGGGGGAAAGATTGTCAGCTGATACAGAAAAGCTGACGATTTTATTTATTTGAAATATTATAAAAACTATCTTTTGACAAAGTTTCATGTGAAAGGGAATGACTGAATTCATATTTCTTTTCGTCAAGTGTTCTTATGATCAGCTGGCGTAACATCCACCATCGTACAGCCAGCTGACGTTTTTTCTTTTTTTTATAAAAGATCATCAATAACTATCGTTTGACAAATTTTCAATCGATAGGTAATGATTAAAAATATTATCTTTTTACCTAGTGTGGGAGGCTACAGTTGTCTATTCCCCAGATAGTGCCGCAGCTGACAGCCACAACGCTACATAGTACAACTGTCTAGACTCTAGACTCTAGAGCATTTTACAAGTCATTAAGCCATAAGGAAATTAGTAAGAAAAACCTGTCGCTGGCTCCTGTGGACTACAAGAGAGAGACAGTTTATGTTACAACACTTTATTTCGCCCACCATCAGTTGAGTTTGAGAGAAATTTTTTTTCACTTGTCCCATAAAAGAAGATAAAAAAATGGCGTCTGATTTAGGTCGATACGTCAATTAGAACCAAAGTTATGGAAGATTTAAAAAAACCGTTTTCCCCTCTCCTGCCGGTTCTAATTGACCCAACGCGTCCAGCTTCCGGTGCAAAGATGGGGTCTTTAGTACCTTTGCTATAAAATGAAAATTAAGCTCCCAGCCGCAGTGGTCTTTTAAAAAATGGCATTCAATTTTTCAAAATTTCGTGCACTAAAATGGCGATATCTCGCGAACGGGTTGTCTGATCAGACCCGGTCTGGAATGAGCTTACGCGGATTATTTTTCTCTACAACTTTTGTTGGAACATTTTTCCCCCCGGCAATAATGACCGAGTTATGGAGCAAAAACAGGTTTTCCGGAACTTTAAAGCGGCATATCCCCCGCCACCCCCTCCGACATGGGGTCACAGACTATAACAAAAAGTCAGGAGAGCTCGACTCTACAGTTTTTATAGGAAACATATTTTTAGATTCGAGACACACCGAATTTAAATTCCCAATCCACTTCACTAATAAGAGTTAAATATATCATTATTTTTTATTAATAATATCAGTTTTGTTCTGGTACAATATATTGTAATAAAAATATTGTTTTAAAAAATCGATGTTTTGGCACAGGCTTGCGACAATATTCTTCTTACATTATTTTTTATTTTCAGTACTTTTTCTTTTGATTTAGCATGACCCGTCAGAAGTGTGGTTCTTTGGATCTAAATACTTATCAATTTATAGCTGTGGAATCCATTTTCACATTTGGCGAACATTTTTCAACCTAGATGAGTACTGAATATTAACTTCTTCGAAGCATTTTTTCCCTACTATATCCTATAGGGAGTCACTTCCAGTATAATGGTCAGTATTTAAACTTTATGTACATAATTATATTTATAATACTTTTCATTTTTCGCGGGCGTAACTCAGAAGCTATTCATCGCATAAAAAGTTTTGAGCAAAAATTGTGAATAATAATTAATTTTTCTACAATAGAATTAATATTTTTAACTTAAAATCAAACGGAAACTTTATATTCCGGAAACCACAAAAATCAAAATGGTGACTTGCCCGACTTCTTTTCAGATTCCTTCGGATCCTTTACAAATAATCGAAAATTCATCACTAAATCAACAAATGTTTTTATTCTGTGAAAAATTGCATATTATTGATTGAATCAGTGACTGTTTTACCTAATAGTTAGGAGAAGGTTGTCAAATGTCTGCTGCCTTTAAGGAATCAAAATAAAGTGATATATACGTAAAATAAGCAACGATAATACCAAAATAATATATCTTTTATAATAGTTAAATTTCGTCTATGCTACTCAAGTCAATTTAAAGATGTGTCTAGAAATGGGCAGAGTTCGGAAAAATCAGTTATTGAAAATCAAATAATGTTTCGTTTCGAGAAAATATTGTGATTGGATATTTTTTTTCTTAATTACACTTACTATAAAAACATAATTTTATATCTTTTTTTAATTTGCGGCACTGTTTCTTGAAACTGTCGTCCCCTAAGATCTGCCACCATAGATCCTATTGTTAAATTCGCCAATAAATTGGGCTCGAAAGCAACAAATCCAAATTTCAAAAATTTACTCAACGTTAATTTCCTACGATACGCATTGATAGTCACGTCAATGAAGCCTTTTACTTCGAAGTCCACAAGAACACTTTGGTTTTGATGACTTTTTTTTAAACTTGTTTTTTTATATTATTGAAAATCGGAAAATTTTTGGGGCGGGAAACGAATTATTTATATAGTTTAAGGGGCTAGGGGTAGAAAAAATTTTTAATAATATTTTTTGACAAAATTTAATTTATTTTATACAGCTAATAATATTTCAACTTGACTTCACTAAATTTTCAAAAAAAATAATTTTTTGGACAAAGTTATAGCCATCTTTGTTTGACCATCATAACTTTGTGCTGCGGTTGATCCAAAATTAATAAAACAAAAACAGCCTTAACTTTAATAATAAATCTAGGACTTAATCGATGATTTTTTTTTTAATTAATAAAATGGCGGCTTTTAAAAGCTTACAACCGCACTTGCAAGGCCACATTGCTAAAAAAGTCGAAGTTTTCAACAAAATCAAAAAGCCTTTGATCAAATCCATGTTTTTTTATGCTTTCAATAAGCTGTAAATATTTCATTTAAATCCAACGAGTGGTTTTTGAATGTCATAGTTTCGAAAAAAAATTCGTTTAAAGTTTTATTTTTAACTTTTACCTACACCGAGTCACCTAATCCTGGGCCATATAATAATTATCTCGGAAACTATTCAATCAATTCACAATGATTTCTTTTTTTTGCATATTCTTCTAGTATGATGTTTCGAAAATATTCCCTGAAAATTCCCAGTGAATTGAAATGAATAGTTTCCGAAATAATTATTATATGGCCTAGGATTAGATGACTCGGTATAGGTAAAACTAAAACTTTAAACGCGATTTTCTTGAAACTATGTTTTCGAAGTGTGTGACTACTGAAACTCACTACAACCTTCAGTTAGTAAATTCGTGTACGCAAGTCGCAAACTAGTGTTTTTATAAAATTTGTAAGTCCGGTTCCGTCGGGCCGGTTTTATTAAAATTTTAGCAGCAGATTTTAATCTTTACTAAAGAGTTAAATTTCAATTTTGAGACGATTCTGAATTTTTTTCCATAGTTTTAGGCCCCATAACATTATTCAACCCTTAAAAAAAACCATTAGAATAGCCCGATTGGGCCCCGTATTAAACCCAGCTAAAGTTGGCAGCACCAAAATATCGTATGACAAAATTATTGGCATGAGAATTAAGGACTAATTTAGTGCCCCATTTTTAATTTTAGGACTTTTATCTTGTGGAGCTGCTAGCTTTGGAAAAAGTTAGCGCCACAAAACCGAATGATGAAAAGAATGGTATGAGATTTAAGACCAATTTAGTGCCCCATATTTAATTTCGGAAAAATCTTAATAAATATTAAAATTATATACGGTGGAAGTACGGGTCACATATGGTGGTGGAGCGGGTCAAGTTGGCCGTAATACGGTATCATGTTAACTATTGCATGAAATTCAAGAGCAATTTAAGGGCTAATTTAATACCCTACATTTAAAATTAGGGCTTTTAATTTTTTTGTTAAAAACCGAGTAAGTTCTATACGGTGGAAGTACGGGTCACATATGGTGGTGGAGCGGGTCAAGCCGGACGCCCAACAATACGGAATCAAATCAACGATTGCATGAGATTTAAGGACTGTTTAAGGGTTAATTTAATACTACATTTTTAAATTTAGGGCTCTTGATTTTTTTGTTAAAATCTTAAATTATCTTCTATATGGTGGTTGTACGGATTTCATATGGTGGAGATGCGGATCACTCATGGTGCAAAGGTCAGTACAATATTATGACGTAAAAATAAAAACAAAACTAAATCATTGTCCTAATTACGCACTTTTTAGGGCTCTCACATGACATATCGGTCATATCCCTAACATAGTTTTGTAAATTATTGCAAATTGTAGACTGAAATAAACTACGTATTATGTATTGTGATATTTTACGATTTCGCAAATATTACATGTTTAATATTATCCTTGTAACTAAACTTATTGATTATAATTAATAATATTTTAATATATCAACTATTACAAAGATAAGAGGTTGTATATTTTGTGCAATTTGCGTGGAAAAGCGACATAGCAAATTTGAGTCAGCTGTGTTCATTAGACAAATAAATTATTATAGAACAATTAACAGCTTTGTTCCAACTTCTATGGAAACGGTAATATTATCATCACGATCATACGCAATAGAAAAAATTTGAAAAGAAGTTGACCCTGCAGGCCATCCCTGTAACTTCCCGCTATTTTCGAGTTCAAAACGCTCAATAATATATAAAATATAGCAAGAAGTTTATTTTTTAGCTCTTCGAGCTCAAAAAAAAAACACTTTGTTACGAAATTTTCGTTCACGATATCTCATGAACAAATGAACCGATTTTGATGCGATTTGCGGCAGTCGACGCAGTTTTTTTAACCTAAGAAAGTAAATTATTACAAAAAAATCGATTTGATAAGAATTTTACGAGTAGGTAATTATAAAAAAATTACTTTTTTCCTAATTTTTGGTTCACGTTATCTCATGAACAAATGAACCAATTTTGATCTGGTTTGCGGCGATCGACGCAGTTTTTTTAACCTAAGAAAGTAAATTATTACAAAAAAATCGATTTGATAAGAATTTTACGAGTAATTATAAAAAATTACTTTTTTCCTAATTTTTCGTTCACGTTATCTCATGAACAAATGAACCAATTTTGATCTGGTTTGCGGCGATTGACGCAGTTTTTTTAGCCTAAGAAAGTAATTTATTACAAAAAAATCGATCTGATAACAATTTTAAGAGTCATTTTAAAAAAACACTTTTTTACGATTTTTTCGTTCACGGTATCTCGTGAACAAATGAACCGATTTTGATCCGGTTTGCGGAAATCGATTAGATTTTGGAATTAATCGGTTTAGTAGTTTAGAAAATATTTTACAAAAACAAATTTTTAAAAATTTTTGAAACTTGTTTTTTTAAGATTTCTCAAAAGTTTTTGGGCCGAATCGTTTCAAATTTACAGGAAGTCTAAGTTCACCAAGATCACGTCAGATGCCGTAAACCGCGTTTCAGTCGGACACTCCGTTCAAAAGATATAAAAGGTTTACATACATACATACACACACACACACACACACACACACACACACACACACACACACATACAGCCCTACGGACATCATCGCCAAAATAGTTTCAATAGCTTCCTAGGACCTCAAAACGTCGAGATCTGGCGAAAACTCGATTTTCGAAAATCGGGGTGAAACCAATAACTTCCCGATTTTTGGAAAAAAAATTTTTTTTTTTTTTTAAAGCGGGAAGTTAAAAAAAGCTAACACTGATAGACAGACCGTTTATTTTATATTATTTTCCTCATAGAATCGAGTTAAGTCGCGGAAGTCGTCGATAGTTGTCGTATTAACCCGTATATTTTCACCTTTGTACACTGTATTAAAATCGGATTTTACTATTTTTTAACGTCATCCACAATTGCTTTATAGTTGTTCACTTTGTGTAGTATTATAGGTGAAATTTTAATTTTTTTTGTGTGTTCAATATTTTGATTGGTCTGATCATTAAGATTGGATTCTAAATTCGGGGGTAGATAATATCGATTATTAGTTAATGAGACACCTGAAGTGTTCGCATTTTCGTGCATTTTTTGATCAGCCATTATTAGTTTTTTCGATATTTTGATAACACGAATTTGCTGACCATTAAATGATCCCTCGCAAGAGAGAGGGATCGGTATTAAGAAAATTTGTTGACTTTTAGTAGCTTTTTTAAATTTTGAAGGCACTTTAAAGTTAAAAAAATAAATGAATAATTAAATATTAAATTGAAAATGTACGTATAAACTATTTATTAAAGCGCGCACGCGAAATCACCTCTTATCACTATGAAGGCCCGCGCGGAACTCCTTCGCTAACTATAGTAAGTACGTGCATTAAAATTTCATAAATAAATGGTGTGAGAACGGGTATATGGTGGTAGTGGGTGTAAGAGTGTACCCGCACTTCCACCTTTTTTATGCCTGCTCTCACGCCATGTTCTTATTTGGTAGTAAAGAAGTGAACATTAATCTTGTTTTACTTTATAAATCGTTGTACGACGATGTTTCGTGCCGGTCACAGCCTACTCCTGGCCGTGTTCGCAGGCTGACAGGTCAGGAAACGCTGACAATTGACTGCCATCACTATATATGACAAGTGACTGTCTATGTGTGTGTTTCAGAGCCGACTTGCGATTTCCGATGCAGATATTGTTATATTATTACGTTCAAAGTTGAACGGCTGGGGCAAATATTTTGTAATGTTCCAATGTTAAAACAACCGTGAACTTGCGTGTTACAAATTAAATAACTGCTTACACTTATTTTTCTATAAGCGTTCAAGTTCATTTTACGTAACAGGAAATAATCTACAAATGTAATGTTCAGGTATCGTATTCATTAAATTTTTTATTATTTAAACTTGTTTTCTACAACAGCGCATAAAAGTTAATGAACCGTTTTTTTTTTTTAAATTTAATTTTAATCCTGAAACTATAATTTCTTAGTGGTTTAAAAATTAAAACAAGCAACCCATTTTTTGCCTTCTTTTTCAACGCGCTCTTAAAAATCATCAATCGTTAAGGCTAGCCAGACCTGGTTTAATTTGTTATTAATTATCTTTAATCCATGAATAGTGATGAAAACATTGGTGTGAAGACACACAATATTAAGAACAACCACAACACCAAAACATTAAACTATTCTCAACATACGTTTCGATAACCATATTAGCATCATCAGGAGATGATTAAATTTCTTCTGATTTTATACGACAGAGCATTTTTTGTGGGAAGGTTTTTGGAGTTTTACTTTGACCCTGAGCTATCTACTCAGCTTTTTAGTGAACTAGCCTATCCAGAGCGTTTCATATAGGAAAGCTCACTGCTTATTTCTGAAAATATTTATTTAAATACCTTTACATGAATTTTAAAGACAGTTTGTTTTTTTTGTGGAATAAATAAGGCACTACTGGAAAGAGCAAGAATCAAGGAAATGGGCGCCATTCTGTAACCCGCTCAGATCCCTTTCCTAAGCCAGTTCTTTGTCGTTATCTTTTTACAATAATAAAATTATGGGAAAAGTCCAATTCCAAATGAAAGTTTTTTCCTTGCACAATAATACGGTTGCCTGCTATAAAGTTGACACAGCAAACATGTTCGGATTTCGTCTATCATAACGAGCAGAGAGCGAGTACAATTTGATAGTTAAAATATATATTGTATCAAATCTTGATCAAATTTTTAGTGACGCTTGCAAATTTAAATATAAGTTTAAATATAAGTTCATTTTATTTGTTATTAAGAAGTTCAGCTGAAATTCGCAGACGTGCAAACGAACATCAATCCGTCCAAGAAGGTATAACAATATGGCAAAAACACAAAAAAGACATGGAAAAACAAAAATTCAAAGACCAGCGTCAGGTAAGTAATACTTTTTTGAAATGTTAGAACCATAATAGTAAATTGTATATCTATATATTACTGACGAGTAGTGACTAGTAAGCACATTATGTTAAAACGAGCGCCAGCGAGTCATAATATATGATATTTTTCATCACTTCCAACATTTTTGGCATTTCACGTATGTAGCAAACTTTACTTCTAATAGTAGGTTACTTTAGTTACTAACAGTAAATTACTATTAAATTTTACTTCATAGCACTAGTGTGTAACAGGTTTCTTTACAAGCATAATATCATGTATGTAAAGCAGCTATTTTATAGGTGGTATCACAAAACAGTAGTTTATAAATCTACACGAGGGTATCCGCTCGAGGTATATATCCTAAACTTTTTTCAAACACCTTTTATAAATTAGCCACGCTTTTCACTTAGTTAAATATATTTTCAAAATTTCTGACAGTTCACTTTTGAGCAAACTTCACTTCTAATAGTATAGGCAAGATAGCGAGGAGTTTTGGGTGTATTTTTCGGGCACAGGCGAGATTATTGTTAGAATCGCTTCGTTTTAGGGTGTAGTTCAACCCCCTAAGTTTGCTTACAAATTTTTGGTGTGCTTGATTTTATAATTGACAATTAGTGGCGAAAATAGTGCTTTTTTCTCTATTTACTTTAATATCTCCGTTCCTCTTGACTTTTATTATAGCATATGCATTAGAAAGTTGTTCCTTATGAAATTTCCTAAAAAATGAGCACTAACAGAGGTCGCTAAGTGCAATTGTTAACTTTCAAATAGCCCCGAAAATTAAAAAAACAAGTTTTTTTCATTATTTTTTTACTAAAAAATGACCGCACATAGATGGCTGAAAATTTTCAAAAATGATGTCTATATTGACCCAAACATACATGAATAATTTTAGCGTCATCGGTCAATTACTTCTCGGGTAGTTAACGATCACTTTTTTTTTGTTTCCTTAATTGCAAATTGCGCCATTTTTTTCACAAACGGGTTTCGCTGGTCGGACCAAGCCAGAAAAATCACAAATCCATTCAACTTTAGTATCCCGTTGGAATTTTTGGAAAAAATTAATTCTAACCGATTTTATAACGATTTCTTTAGCGATACCAATTTTAAACAAACGTATAAAACCATATAATTTTTCCAATATTCAATCATTATAAAATCGGTTAGAATAATTTTTTTCCAAAAATTCCAACGGGGTACTAATAGGCCAAGCTGTAGAGCATTTTTGCATGACATAAAGACTAGTAGCAAGCCGATTGTGCGATGATATGAAAGATAATAAGCAGATGAATAGGTATATGTTTTTCACTCTAGTTTCCGGTCCATTAGTTAGTTATCAACAGTTTATTGCAAAAAAAACGCGATTTTTGTCTTTTTTTGCTTGTATCTTTGAAACTAATGGAGCAATCGGAATGCCCCAATGAAATGATTTGTAGAGAATTGAAATATCTACAGAATGAGAGGTTGAGTGTCTTAAGCGGATAATTAGGTCCTGAAAAATTTAAGAAAAACCAGAAAATTAGGAGTTTTTTCGAAAATTTATAGCTCCGTCATTTTTTGAGCTGGAGCGCTAAAATTTAGAGAGAAAGTAGGGATTATAATGTTCTTTATATGTGCCAAAGGTGGGTGCTGTCGGATTATTAGTTTTCTCGAAATCGCGATTGAAAGTTTGCAGTGCGCTTTTTTCCGGCAGGCCTGTATGCGTTACCGTAAGTCCGATAATAATTTCAAAAAAAGTTTTGAAAAGTTGACATCGTGCACTACAAAACGTAGATTTCAGTTTTTCGATCAGATGCCTGGAAGCATGCTAAAAACACTCGTAAAGTTCGCGAAAAACGGCCGAGCGCGTGGTCGCAGTCGAGTTGTGGTGGAAGGAGCAGCGGCAGAGAAGCGTATACAGAGTGTTCACGCGAGGAACAAAGGCAAGTTTATTTCGGAAATAAAGACGCTTACAGAAACATGTTTCAGACAAAAGTTGTTAGGTTTGATCTGCTCTATAGCTGGAAAATATTTTCAACTATACAGGTTGTCCTATTTAAGCGGGGCAGGCCAAAGTTATGTTTTCTTTAATGCAGCACCCTGTTTTTATTTGATTTTTGAATTCTGCACCTAATTGTAAATAGAAACTGTAAGGGAAACGTTGCTCGAAAAATTAGCAGTTTTTGAGTTATTCAAGTTTTTTTGAAATTTTTGACATATGCAGACCTTTACCTAAAATTCGAGATAGCCCAAACGAAAAACTTTATGAAACTGATATTTTGGAGATCAATAGGTAATGAAAGAGAAAATTAATTTTTGTATTCAAAAAAATAATTTACTATACAGGGTGTTCAAAATATTGTACTTCTTTTATCTAACTTAAATCGCGTATAACTTGTGAAAGTTAAATACAACGAGGTGGTTTTTATGCCCGAATTGCTTTCTTTAGGATATTTAGTAACACTTTTATAAAGGGTTCCCTAGACCTAAATTTGGTATTTTCGTGTTTATTGCGACTTGAATGCGATATTGCGAAATTTCACCTTTTAAAAGAACTGTCGCAGTGTGCTGTGAAGTATTTTTACCTAAACAGTTGAAAATAGTCATTTTGTTTAATTGTGACAGATTTTGATTTGCAGTAGGTTCTTATTTTTTTATTTCAGTTTGTGTTTCCAGGGTAAAATTTAAACAAAAACGAATTCTCAAAATGCATTTTACTGTTAGTGAATACAGTGATATGATTTTAATTTTAGTTGAAGTAAAATGTGTTGTTGATCGGGCAGTACGTTTATATCTCAAAAGATATCCAGATTGTCGTCAGCCCGATAGATCTGTTTTCCAGAAAACGTTAGACAGATTTCGTGCTACTGGTAATGTCGTCTTGAAAAAAAGAAACAAAAGAGAAAATAATGAAAATGAAATTATGGTGTTGGCTGCAATTAATGCAGATCCAACTACGAGCCAGCGAATTATAAGTAGGGAAGTTGGGATTTCTCTGGGTAAGGTAAATAAAATTATTAACCAACATAAATTTCATCCTTACCACTTCAATTTGACGCAAGAACTTCGTGAAGAAGATTTTCAACGCCGAATAAATTTTTGCGATTGGTTTTATCACGAAAAAAATAATACACCTAATCTAAAAAATTTTATTTTATTTACGGATGAAGCAACATTCAAAAACAATGGGAATGTGAACCGACATAATATGCATTATTATGCTATAGAAAATCCGCACTGGATGCGGGAAGTTGCAAATCAAAAGATATGGTCAATAAATGTGTGGGGGGGTGTCATTAGTGATAAGGTGATTGGACCGTTTTTCTTTGAGGGGCATTTAAATGGAGACATGTACCTGGAATTTCTGCAGGAATCGTTACCACAGCTACTAGAGGAAGTACCGCTTAATATTAGAGCCATAATGTGGTTTCAACAAGATGGGGCACCACCACACTACTATCGACAAGTACGCAATTACTTACCAACAATATTTCAGCAACGTTAGATTGGAAGAGGTGCTCCGGTTGCTTGGCCCCCTAGGTCACCAGATCTGACCATTATGGACTTTTTTCTTTGGGGTTATGTGAAGCAGTTGGTATATGCAACAGCTCCTACAACACCTTATGACATGAAGCAAAGAATACATATTGCGTTCGCAAGTATCACAGCTGAGATGCTTCAGAACGTCAGAAACAATTTATTAAAGAGAATACAGTTGTGTATTCAAAATGAAGGCCGACAATTCGAGCACTTGTTTTAAGTTTTGATTCTGTTATGTTGATTTCATAATTATTATTTTTTTAAATATTACTTTTGTAAAATAAATACATTTGTTTAGTTGATATGAGTTTTAAAATGACTATTTTCAACTGTTTAGGTAAAAATACTTCACAGCACACTGCGACAGTTCTTTTAAAAGGTGAAATTTCGCAATATCGCATTCAAGTCGCAATAAACACGAAAATACCAAATTTAGGTCTAGGGAACCCTTTATAAAAGTGTTAGTAAATATCCTAAGGAAAGCAATTCGGGCATAAAAACCACCCCGTTGTATTTAACTTTCACAAGTTATACGCGATTTAATTTAGATAAAAGAAGTACAATATTTTGAACACCCTGTATAGTAAATTATTTTTTTGAATACAAAAATTAATTTTCTCTTTCATTACCTATTGATCTCCAAAATATCAGTTTCATAAAGTTTTTCGTTTGGGCTATCTCGAATTTTAGGTAAAGGTCTGCATATGTCAAAAATTTCAAAAAAACTTAAATAACTCAAAAACTGCTAATTTTTCGAGCAACGTTTCCCTTACAGTTTCTATTTACAATTAGGTGCAGAATTAAAAAATCAAATAAAAACAGGGTGCTGCATTAAAGAAAACATAACTTTGGCCTGCCCCGCTTAAATAGGACAACCTGTATAGTTGAAAATATTTTCCAGCTATAGAGCAGATCAAACCTAACAACTTTTGTCTGAAACATGTTTCTGTAAGCGTCTTTATTTCCGAAATAAACTTGCCTTTGTTCCTCGCGTGAACACCCTGTATATAGTAATAGCGCGCGCGGCGCGCGCGTTATTTATATTCCCCCACCACTCGATTGAGAGGGCGCGCTCGGCCGTTTTTCACGAACTTTACGAGTGTTTTTAGCATGCTTCCAGGCATCTGATCGAAAAACTGAAATCTACGTTTTGTAGTGCACGATGTCAACTTTTCAAATTATTGAAATTATTATCGGACTTACGGTAGGTAACGCATATAGGCCTGCGGGAAAAAAGCACACTGCAAACTTTCAATCGCGATTTCGCGAAAACTAATAATCCGACAGCACCCACCTTTGGCACACATAAAGAACATTATAATCCCTACTTTCTCTCAAAATTTTAGCGCTCCAGCTCAAAAAATGACGGAGCTATAAATTTTCGAAAAAACGCCTAATTTTCTGGTTTTTCATAATTTTTTCAGGACCTAATTATCCGATTAAGACATTCGACCTCTCATTCTGTAGATATTTCAATTCTCTACAAATCATTTCATTGGGGCATTCCGATTGCTCCATTAGTTTTAAAGTTACAAGCAAAAAAAAGACTAAAATCGCGTTTTTTTGCAATAAACTGTTGATAACTAACAAATGGACCGGAAACTCGAGTGAAAAACACATACCTATTCATCTGCTTATTATCTTTTATATCATCGCACAATCGGTTTGCTACTAGTCTTTATGTCACGAGAACGTTTTTTTAAATCTCTATAGCTTGGCCTATAAATGGATTTGTGAACAATGGCGTAATTTGCAATTAAGGAAACAAAAAAAAAGTGATCGTTAATTACTCGAGAAGTAATTGACCGATGACGCTAAAATTATTCATGCATGTTTGGGTCAACATAGACATCATTTTTGAAAATTTTCAGCCATCTATGTGCGGTCATTTTTTGGTAAAAAATAGTGAAAAAAACGTGTTTTTTTAACTTTCGGGGCTATTTCAAGTTAACAAATTATTGCACTTAGCGACCTCTGTCAGTGCTAATTTTTTAGGAAATTTCAAAAGAAACAACTTTCTCATTGCATATGCTATACTAAAAGTCAAGAGGAACGGAGATATTAAAGGAAATAGAGAAAAAAGCACTATTTTCGTCACTAATTGTTAATTATAAAATCAAGCACACCAAAAATTTGTAAGCAAACTTAGGGGGTTGAACTACACCCTAAAACGAAGCGATTCCAACAATAATCTCGCCTGTGCCCGAATAATGCACTTTTTAATGTTTTTACATCCTCGCCTTCTAGGCTAGAAGCATGCCCGTAACTAAGTGAATGCGTTCATATAGTCACGAGTAAAATATAAGCGAATATTGTAAAGTTCATATAATAATGACGTACATTCTCTATGCGGGACATTTTCTGGGGCACGGGGTTTTAATGCGGGACAGTCCCGGAAAATCCGGGACGGTTAGTCACCCTAAACTAAACACATGTGCATTATGAGTGACTAGTGTCCTTTTCTTTTGCAAGTCATTTTACGACTATCAACGTTAATAATTTTGATATTTATCTGTTTAATAAAATAAATAATGTACGTTAAGTTTCGAATGAGCAAAAAAGAAAAAATGTATCTTAAATTTTTGGATCACACCTATAAAATATTTCTAAATTCACTGGACTATATTCCGTTAGCATGCAGCCTAGATAAAAAATGTTTCCTTATGAAAATAATATTTTGAAAACTGATTTACTACGGGCGCTTATAAGTAAAAGTTTTTTATACTCATATAGGCTGCATGCTAACAGTACACTAAAAAGATTTTGACTTTTTCCAAAATTTTAGAGTTTTGTAAATTTTTATAGGCGCCTATTGTAGTGTACAAAATCATTTTACAAAATAACTCTTTATCTGGGCCGCGTGCCAAGGGAACATCAAGCAAATTTTGACTTTTTACGAAATTTTTAATTCAGAATATACTAATGTAAAAATACATTGGTGAACGTTTTTTTATCTAGACCGTGTGTTAACGGAACACTAAAAAGATTTTGATTTATGTCGAAATTTTTTAATTTTGTAAATATTTCTAAGCGTCCGTACTAGTGTAAAAAAATTTTTATAAAATAACTTTATTAGGGAAAGTTTTTTATCTAGTCCGCAAACTGATAAAACAGCAAAAAAATTTCGACTTTTTTACGAAATGTTTGAATTTTGAAAATTTTTCTAAGTACTCATACCACTGTAAAAAATCATTTTACAAAATAACTCCATGAGTAAAAGTTCTTTATCTAGACTGCATGCTGATGGAGCATTAAAAAAAATTTGATTTTCTTTGACATCTGCAAATTTTGAAAATTTTTGAGAGTGCCCGTACCGGTGTAAAAAATAATTTTACGAAATCTATGGAGAATCTTATACTTTATAACTTTTATAATAAATACAAATACGATTTGAGGCAAAGGACGCGAGATATTTCTAAAAAACTGATTTTCGCAACATTTGACCTTGAATATCTAAGGACGCTCACGCGTGACCTTATGAGACTTTTGGCTCAACGCGCGTTGAACGCTCTTCATGTGAGCTAGGCCTAAGAATGCCAAAATAAAGGTTTATACAAATATTCAGCTTACTCCGTTTCATTCCGAGGTGAAATCCTAAAGTGACGACTATACGGTAAAAAATCATTTCAGAAAATAAGTCCATGAGTGAATGTTTTTATCTAGGCTGCATGCTATCGAAACACTAAAAAAAATTTTGAGTATTGGATTTTTTTCGAAATATTGAAATTGTGAACTTTACAGGGCATTTATAAATTTGGATGTTTTTTACTTGAATCAACGGAACATTTTTAAAAATTTAGTAAGTACGTTAGTAAAACTTGGGGTGCTCACACACTTCTAAAAAGGAGCAAAAAACTTTTTTTCATGTTAACCAAGTGGAGCTGTGGATCTTGCGCGGGTTTGAACTTTTGGCTTTTCATATAATCGAGTTTCGCGGTCGGGTCTTCTTGTAAAAATTGAAAAAAATTGCATCGCTTTGCAACTATTTTACGATTTTAACTAACGGTTCACGTTCTAACCAATGCTTTTTAAATGGGACCGAGGACCTCTTTGAAAAATTGCACCGCCGAAAACCCTAAAATGCATAAATTGTCGATTCGTTTGTCGAAATGAATCATTGAGCTTTATCTGTAGTTTTTCCTGAATTTTTTGACTTGGTCCATGACGATTTGCTAAATACTCACTCGCTCAGTCGGTCGTTTTCTTCTTCAGTTTATTTCCCGTCTTTAGCTAGAGTTTTCCGTCTACGTCCATAACCTACGTTAAGAAGCATAGTTTCAAAACAATTTCAACTATGCCGCCTGTTTATTTGAACATTTTTACTTACTTTGATAAATACTACACTTTACAGAGATTTGAAACCCCATTTTAGAAACATCCGGTAAAAATAATTTTATTAGATTGTACCCTAAGTAAGCTTTCCTACTTTGTTTTATGTGACAGTTACGGGAAATGTTAGAAAAATACAACCCTTGGGGTAGACCTGGTGGTGGAGCACCGAACAATTCAATTCGAATAAGAAATGTAACTCTAGATGAAATTTATCCACAAGAAGATTACAAAAAGGTATAAAAAATTGAAATTACTGAAGACTAATTGTTTTGAATGACGAATTGTTACGTTTCTCACAATTGAAATTGCGGTATTATTATAGTTGAATCCGTTGAGATTGGGGCGTCCAGGTGGCGGAGCACCGCGTATTACGCCATCAGGTAAATCGACAATTGCTCATATTCACGAAGATCCCGCTCTCAGATTTCAATGGCATAAAGATATGAGGAAGGTAGTTGATAATGATCTACGATATCGTGTGGATCGCTTCGAGCAACAAAAATATCGGAAACAACTAGGTAATTTGCTATTTTGTAGAAAAAATATTTTTTTTTTTTGTTTGGAAAAGCAACCATTATTTATCATTTTTTATGTATTATTGTTTTGAAAAAAATATATTTTTCGTGGTCTTATGAACAAAAAAATTGTGACATTAAAATTTTTTTCTAATCAGTTAAGCCAGTTGATAGCTTAAGCAACGAATAATTCTAGATGGAAAAGTCGAAAGCAGAACATTTGACTTAGGAACTTTGTTTGGACTAGTTAGGAGATAAACATACTAAAAGTCCTTACCCCTCCGAGGTACGCCCGAAGGGGGGGAGCACAAAGAAGGTCCCGTTTTTTGGTATTTTGCTTTCATCTCGAAAACGGTACGTCGTACGAAATTTTGTTGGAATACATAATGAAAGCTGATAAAATTCTCTACAACTTTAGCTT
The DNA here is from genome assembly GCA_963575645.1 of Xanthostigma xanthostigma. NCBI lineage: Eukaryota > Metazoa > Arthropoda > Insecta > Raphidioptera > Raphidiidae > Xanthostigma > Xanthostigma xanthostigma. Next base: position 31,151,822 of record OY754470.1, on the reverse strand, counting down.
TCACACTTTTTATCTATCTCCAATCTTTGCCTAGCTATGAGCTCCGAAAAATGGTCGATTTTCAAAAATGTGTTAAATTCTCTGTAGCACATTGTAACAATACGAATTTGTCAAAATCATTTCGTATCGCTCACACACTATTAAAAACACCCACACACTATTAAAAAATAACATAAGCTGGGAGTACCTCCACGCAGGGCCCTCTTTCCCACTGGGCACTCTGGCACGTGCCCAGGGCCCCGCGATCGATAGGGACCCCCTAGTTTAATGGTATACTAAGTACCTAAACTGTTTTAAACAAAAATCACCAGTGAACTATTTTTCATATACTTATTTTTTTTGTGTCCTTTATGTTAAAATTGGGAACGTGATCCTTTTAAATATATGCATTTTATATCACATTCCACGACTTAGAATCTAGAACCTTGTTTATCTATTTTCTTTGTCTATTCTAACAAAATAGTGCTCTGTTAAGGTCATAGGGGCTCCATAATCCTAATGTGCCCAGGGCCTTCAATAGGTTAAAGCTTATGTTATTTTTTAATAGTGTGTGGGTGTTTTTAATAGTGTGGATGAGCGATACGAAATGATTTTGACAAATTCGTATTGTTACAATGTGCTACAGAGAATTTAACACATTTTCAAAGATTGGAGATAGATAAAAAGTGTGAAAGCTAAAGTTGTAGAGAATTTTATCAGCTTTCATTATGTATTACAACAAAATTTCGTACGACGTACCGTTTTCGAGATGAAAGCAAAAAACCAAAAAACGGGACCTTCTTTGTGCTCCCCCCCTTCGGGCGTACCTCAGAGGGGCAAGGACTTTTAGTATGTTTATCTCCTAACTAGTCCAAACAAAGTTCCTAAGTCAAATGTTCTGCTTTCGACTTTTCCATCTAGATGCCCCTTATGAGCACTCATTGACCCAAACTATGATCTGTATACGCGTAATAGATTCACAGACAAAGTGAGCATATATCGACGCTTCCAGTTAATGCTTTAGGCCGCGCCCAAAAATGAATATGATCCTGACCTGACTTCAGAATATCAATCGAGAGGAAAATCTATTTACCAACAAATATATCTCTTGATGCCAAATAGTTTTCATTCAAAACTCGTTTTGCTACAACCACCACTTTCTGCGAAAATAACTTGTCTGTAAAGCTTTATATGCCTATAAGACTATTTTTTGTTAAAATTCTAGGAGCATATTTTAATCTTCACTGAAAAGTTAAATTGCATTATTTTGATAAATGTCTCTGTATATTTGGACTCCAAAAACATTTTATCCCCTAAGCACAACTCTTAAAATGTTTTGATTGCGCTCATTTTCAATAGATTTCACGTAGTGATTAATTCCAATATGTGTTTCTACCAAATTTTGAGAGTTATCGGGAGTATTTTTACAACGGAATAAAAAGCATGGTAGATAAGCCATAAACGTTTCAAAATCAGTCAAAATATAGACTGAAATTAGAAAAATAAATATAAAAACAAAATAAAATGGTTTCGCCTGGTTTTAAAACTAAATTGTGGATTTAGCCGATTTTAGAACTTATTTTATGTTTTACGCCCTGTAATTCCATACAAAAACAGATCTGATGAAAGTTATCAATAGCATTGTGAATTCGTTTCGTGAAAAACATTAATTCAGTCGCGTTTTTAAGCAGTGGACTCATGTATCAATAAATGAGATTTTATACTTCCGCTCGCAGGTTCCATCAATCAACCAAAGCTAAAAGTAATATGTGCTTCCATATCGTGAGTACAATATGTGTAGGCAAATAGATTATTATTACGACAGGTTATATAGTTTAAGCTCCCATGACAGAAACAGTTACCCCAAAGAACACCTCAAAATTATAAAGTGAAAATGGCTGAAAAACATGTCCGAAACATGTTACGTCCGCCAGACTAGTAAAATGTGTTAATTGTTATTTTTTATGAATTTTTGAATTTCATAAAAAAACATGATTTTACTTTCCAAAACACCTGCTTGAAATTTATACAATTTGTAGTAAATAATGTACCATTTTTGATAAAATTTGTCTGGGTGACAATTTTTGTTATAAATTTTTTTTTTATGAAGTCTGTCATAGTAAAAAACATTTTTTCGCTGAGAGACCAATTTTTATGCATAAAATAGATGTCAAACCTTCTTTCAGAAAAAAATTAAGGTGGTGTCTTGACACGGCCCTTGTAAAAGCTGATTTGTTTATGAAAAAACGCTGTCACGGCGCTTAAAAATTGAATCTGGCATGGTAAAAAACAATATTTTGATGAAAAATGTATTAAAGTATATAAAAGGGATCTACCGTATTAACTTAGAATAAAAAAATTTTTTTTTTCTAGTTAGCAACGAGATTACCATATTTTTTCATTAAAAAATGAGGTCACATTTCATGAAAAAATATGGTATAATCGTTGCTAACTAGAAAAAAAAAATTTTATTCTAAATTAACACGGTAGATCCCTTTTATATAATTTAATACATTTTTCATCAAAATATTGCACATACCGCTAAATTAGCGGTATGTGCTTTATTATCGCTTTGAGCGTCAGAGCTGACTTTCGTTCATATAAGAAGTTATATCTAAGTTAATTTCACACGAAATCCATTCAAATTGAAGCTTTTTGAAATGAGGAGATTCTGATCTATAAAACAGAACCATTTTTAAATCAATTCGAGTTCATAAAAATTGTAATTGAAAGTTACAAACAGCAGTTGTCGGTTGGTCTGTACGTATGTACGGATGTACGTATGTACGTATGTACGTATGTACGTCACGACTCTACAGATCGCAATTTTGGTCGGATTGCCTTGGGTTATATTTTATTCACTTTGTTTAGTATCAGGCCAGAACCCTATTTAAATTCACATAAAATATGTGTTCAGTAGTTTAATTTTTATAAACAGTTTTATTTTATTATTTTTGACAGCTAATAGTTAAAATAAAAAACCTTAAAAAAACAAAAAAATACCTATTACTGTTATTGTAATGTAGTGTATTACGTAAATAACTGCTCCACTTCTATACCACAATAACAACGCAAGCTGGGATATCAGAATGGCCGAGTGGTTAAACGCGTAGTCCAGTAATAGCAGGGTGCCGAGTTCGATTCCCGCTGACACCAAGTAATTTTTTTTTTTCTATTCCATTTTATTTTTATTTTTTTTTTCTATTTTTTTAATTGTTTTTTTAAATCTATTTTCTCAATTTTTTTTCATTATAATATGTACAGTGGAAAACTTGCGGGATGTGCACTTTTGGTTTTGCCAACTATTGTTTTTTACCATGCCAGATTCAATTTTTAAGCGCCGTGAAAGCGTTTTTTCATAAACAAATCAGCTTTTACAAGGGCCGTGTCAAGACACCACCTTAATTTTTTTCTGAAAGAAGTTTTGAAATCTATTTTATGCATAAAAATTGGTCTGTCAGCGAAAAAATGCTTTTTACTATGACAGACTTATGTGTTATGAAATGTATTCTCATAAAAAAAATAATTTATAACAAATGAAGTCTGACAAATTTATTAACAAAAATTGTTAGCCAGACAAATTTTTTCAAAAATGGTACATTATTTACTACAAATTGTATAACTTTCAAGCAGGTGTTTTGGAAAGAAAAATCATGTTTTTTTTAAATTCAAAAATTCATAAAAAATAACAATTAACAAATTTTTACTAGTCTGGCGGGCGTAACATGTTTCTGACATGTTTTTCAGCCATTTTCACTTTATAATTTTGAGGTGTTCTTTGGGGTAACTTTTTCTGTCATGGGAGCTTGCTCTAATATAGGTAGAAATTATTTTAACTAGCACGGTTAACACTTATCAATGTAAAGGTCATGGTTAGAAAACAACTATTTTGAGAAATACACAATATATAGTGACTACAACTTGAAAAATACACAAGTTGTGCTAAAATGATTTTAAATGCTTTAGTTGTGTTAATGTTGGTTATAATCGTTAAATTATAATTAATTCTTAACTCGAACGTAGCACAGTCCAGTTGTTCTGGAAACACGTTTTTCCAGCAAGGTACCATGTAAAATACCCATAAATTTCGGCAGAAAACGAAACTACAGACATTATTGATATTTACTGATATGTTTAGAAGTAATATTTTTATTCTCTTCGTAGATACCATAGTTGCAGAGAGACGCAGAAATAGAGAACGCGAAATGAAAGATAAACTAGAATACGAAAAAAATATGGTGAGTAAAGTTTATAAATTATAAAAAATATTTCTAAATTATAATATTTTTGCGAACCTAATTATCTTGAAATTCAAATATTTTGCCAAAACTTTTAAAATATAAAATAAATATTATTTGTGTGTGTAGATCACTCAACCTGCCCCTTGGGGCATGCCAGGACCTGGCGGCCGGCCCTGGCGTGCCCCCCAAGCCGTTGGATATAATTTTCTTAAGTCTATGGTATGAAACAGTGTAGCTGTAGCGATTAATTATTAGTGCTACAATCACGTATTTTTGCTTAACATATTGTATTAGTGATAAAGTTCACGTTTCTTAGATAACAAGTATCAAAAAATAGAATAGTTAAATTTGCATGTTTATAATAAATATATAATTTTTGAAAAGTATTAACCCAATGCATTGAAAAGGGAACTGTATTGCCTATTTGAATTATTACTGTATTATTAATTACAGTGAAACATATTTTGCTCATAAAAATAACGACACGTGTTAACAAAAGTAAATATTAATTGTATAGTTACCTAGTATTAAATTATGAAATAATATTATTGCTTAAGCACCCACATTTCATACAGAGTTCCCCATGTTAGACTACTGAATTTTATAATTGAATCTAAATATGGCAAATAGGGTCGCCCCACATATTAAAATACGGTATTTTTTAACATTGCACATTATTCAAAATGTGTTAATTTTAAACGGGTGATCTTAGGTCTCATATGACAACATCAAAGGCATACTTGAGCTAGCACTTCTGTATCCCGTCAATTCATCGCGCGACAACTCATAGCCGTCAACTATAGCTCCAATTGCTCAATAGCCCAGTCAATGCACGGTTTCCCTCGCAATTCTACCAAACAGCACCAATTCGCACCAAAATTACCCTCTACTTCAAAGTTGTCAATATGCCGAGGGTTGCTTTTACCCTGGGGGTGGACGCCTCCCCTTGTCGAGGATGAAATTTTTTTATTAAAAAAAATATAGGACTGGATAGATTGAATAATTCTAAGCAACTTTTGTTCTATAAAGTTTTTACTGAAAGTCACTACTTTTCGACATATTCGAGCTATCAAAACACTTATATTACAACAGGAATCTTCTTCATCAGTGTTGTAATATACGTGTTTTGATAACTGTAAAATTAACGATTCAAAATTTCGCGTATCTTCAATAGTTTTTGAGTTATTTTTAAAGAAAGGCAATTTTTTGCGAATTTGCAAAAATCTCTCTTCACTTCAAGCTCAATTTTTTTCAAAACTAAGCACTTTAAACTTATAGGGCATATTACAAGTACATAAATAAAGTAAATTGTAAAATGGTAACGATAATTTTCAATTGGGCTGATAATTAGGGGGTGATTTCTATATTTTTTTGCCGCTAAAGAAATAGGGGTCAATTTTGTTTTTGTCATAACTCGCTTAATTTTGATACTAGAAGCTTCCATAAAAAACATAAATATTTTTTCAAGCACTTCAAAAAAAGTCTGAGTTTTCTCCGAGAAATTCATTGTTTTTTTTTTTTTTTTGATATTTCACGTTGAAACTTTTGATTTTGGCGTTTGACAAAGAAGAACCAACCTTTAACAAGCTATTACTCCGTTATTATTGCGTCTAGTATTATTTTAAAAACAGTATATTTTTTTGTTTTTTTATAAGCTACATCTTTGTAATGAATGATTTTTTTCATAAAATACTTATTTTCAGAGTAATTCATGCAAAACCGTCTGAAAACGTGGTTTTAGTTATTGAAAAATTGACGTTTCCACTCTCAAATAAGTCGAAAAGTATTGACTTTAAGTAAAAACTTTATAGAACAAAAGCTGCTTAGAATTAGTCAATCTATCTAGCCTTACTTTTCAGCCAAACCCCCCACCCCCCGAATTAACCCTATGTCACCACTGGTTAGACATTTTTATTTTTTACGTTCATAAGCCCCTTTACCGTTTCCAATGATAAAAGTTCTGTCTACAATTAATGGTGGTTTTGGATTCTAAATCAGTTAATTTGCCTGCACTAGTACTACAACAACACTTTTTTAAACGCTTTTATTTAGCTTGACTCCGTATATTTCTTTCTTTCTATATACCTTTATATCTTGTTTCAATTCTTGGGACAACTTTTTCAACTACTTATCATTATCTGATTGAGTGTAATATTTGCATAGATATGTAGTTCCGATGACAATACAATATTATAATAACTAACTGACTGGTCCGGATTTCGTCCGGATGCAAATAGCACTTTTAATAAAGCATACTTAAAACTTAAAAATAAAAAGAGGTAAAAAAACGTTTAAGTTAAACGCTTCAATTGCACAATCGAAAATGTACTAAAAACTAGAAAATAAATATGAGTCACCATTGGGAGCTTTGATTAAACTAAAATAAAATCATGGGGGCATTTATAGTTATATAAGAAGATAGTCGAATGCCAAATATGATTTCCAATCTCAATCAAATGAAAGTTTTTTTTATTAAATGCCCCCCACGATTTTATTTTAGTTTAATCAAAGCCGCCAATGGTGATTCATATTTATTTTCTAGTTTTTAGTACACTTTTGATTGTGCAAAGTGAAAAGTTTTTTTACCTCCTTTTATTTAATTTTCCAACATTGCTGTGCTAAGATCATACACAATACGCACTACGCATGCGTGTATAGTGCGTATGACGCTTTGACAGAGAGAGAAGGAACGATTCCTCTCAACTGCCGGCCAAAGTTGGAAAAGGGGAAGCGTTTCACTTTTCGTCTGAAAAAAGTTCCACTTCAAAAACCTTCAAGAAATGTTTTATTGAAGTGAAACTTTTTTAAGCGCAGTAGGGGGGTAAATTAGCCTGATTCAGACGAAAAGTGAAAGGCTTCCTCGTCTCCGACTTCTACTGGCACAGGAAGGAGTGAGAGAATCGTTTCAACTCTTTCTGTCAAAGCGTCATATGCACACCACACGCATGCGCAGTGCGTACTGTTTACATACGTAACATTTTGTCTAGCAACGATAACAAATTCCATAGAGCCATTCCGTACTCTACACACATGCGCAGTGCGTACTGTATGCATACGTAGCATTTTTTCTATCCACGGTAAAAAAATCGTTAATAAATTCTAGAACCTAAGAAGTTTTACTTCTAACACAGAAGAGTCTCACGCATACTTTTTTTTAATTCATTTGTAACTCAGATCAACCCTAAAAACATGTGGGACGAGCCCATTATTACTTTAGTGGATCAAGATCTGTAATCTGAGGGAATGTTAATGATATGGGATGTATTCGTTGGTATCTTTCTTTGAAAATTTCCATCAATCTATTTTTAACAAGAAAAAAATATATATGTAACCACTAAATATTTGAACCCAAACTATGATTTTAAATTGAAATTGGTTCGGTAATTCTTAGTAGTTGCCGCGTTATGGATAAGTTCCACTGTAATAATAATGTATCATAGTCTCAATAATAAATTTACTTTGTCTTCAATATCATTAACAATGACAATTGTTGCATTAAGGGATGGTCAACGGAAGGTACGCTGAAGAAACTAGAAAAAGAACGGATTTTAAAAGAAAGAATGAAACGAGAATCTGATCTTTATCAAAGAGATTTTTACAATCAACTACCAGAAAAATTGACAAAAATACCCGAAGAAATCAATGGAAACAATAATAAAAATGAAAACTTAGATAAAGAAAATGTTAAACAAATAAGTCAGCATTCAGCATCGAAAATAACCAGCGGCGTAGTATCCCTGCTTGCCAAAAGACGCGACGTGAAATTGCCTTTAACTAGTACAGATGTAACAAGAGAAACTGACAGTCAGAAGTGGGTAAAAGTACTTACAAATGATCTATGTGAAACCATTCTTACATTTTGCGTTTGCATGTATTTGCATATCAGTAATTGTATCCCGTTTTCTCCACTGGCTCATAATTAATTTATGAATTCAAAATATTCTCAGTTAAAATGGATTCACACTAATATAGTTTTGAAAGCAAACTGAAAAGTGGAAAAGTCTTTAAGTCATTAATTTACTCGATAATATTAAAAAAATAATATTAAAAAAATAATCAGCACGACTGTCAGATGTAATTCTTTAGTGAGAACATATTTTCAATTTGTTTATTTCAGTATTGGGTGAGATGCAGTCAGATGCGTGAAAAACGGAATATTTTTAATAGTTTTTTTTTTCATAATAACTAAGTTTATTTTATAAAACTGATAGCACAGAGATTTTATGTCATGTTTCAACTTGACTTCCACATAAGTAAAAAAAATATTAATTATTTATAAAAAAATTGCTATCTTTGTCGGCTCCCCTTCCGCAAGTAGTGCTGACTATTAGACCATCTCACTGGATTATTTAAAATCAATAAAACAAATAAAAATCATTAGTTTAATAATAAATCTAGTCTTTAATCGAAGATTTTTATTTTTTTTTCTTAATTAACAGAATGGCGGTTTTTGACAATTTTTTCCCGGATTTGTAACCAAAAATCATTAGTTTATTGTTAAAAAAATTCGAAATTTTGAATAAAAATAAAAATACTAAAATACTAAAAGGACTAGTTTTTAATACTATTAATAAGCTGTACAAATTTCATTAAAATCTATTGAGTGGTTTTTGAATTATAGTTGTCACCGATTTGATTTTTCATGTTTTCATAGTTTAAATTAAATTTTTCGATGTACAGGGAATTGATTATGCGATATAAAAAGGAACTAATGCATTCACGAGTTTTCATTGCAGAAATCGGTCAATGGGTCATTTGCGAAGAAAAAACCGCATAGTGCTATAAAATTAGAGGGTGAAAATTGAAGATAGAGGTGAAAATGCACCCTTTTCGATTTTTTCAATATATCTCGCAATCGAAGCACAATTTCGATATACTTTATATGAAGCTTTTTGTAGAGAATTGACTTACAAAAAGGAAAAAAACGCCAAAATTTTGATTTTGTTTTTTTGCCTATAACTTTTTTGGGTCAGAGATAGGTGTAGGAATTGCTTTGTAGAAAAAAGTAAACAAAATTTCCTTTAAAATGTTGGGTCGAAAAATTCTGTAGGTTAAAAATTGATCGAAATATGGCCACTCGAACATAGCTTTCTTTTCTTGTTTTTTTATCCCTCTTATACAAATATTATTTTCATTGTCATTTTCTATAACGTCCACGGATTTTTATTGCAGAAATCGGTTAACGGGTCATTTACGAAAAAAAATCGCGGCGTGCTATTCAAATTAGAGGTAGTTTGGTCAATGAGTGCTCATAAGGGGAATGTAGATGGAAAAGTCGAAAGCAGAACGTTTGACTTAGGAACTTTGTTTGGACTAGTTAGGAGATAAACATACTAAAAGTCCTTACCCCTCTGAGATACGCCCGAAGGGGGGGAGCACAAAGAAGGTCCCGTTTTTTGGTTTTTTGCTTTCATCTCGAAAACGGTACGTCGTACGAAATTTTGTTGTAATACATATTGAAAGATGATAAAATTCTCTACAACTTTAGCTTTCACACTTTTTATCTATCTCCAATCTTTGCCTAGCTATGAGCTCCGAAAAATTAAGTATATGAAAAACTAGTTCAATGATGATTTTTGTTTTAAACAGTTTAGGTACTTAGTATACCATTAAATTGTAGTTTTATATATTTAAATTTACCTAAACATGCTGAAATCGAAAAGCCTGATTTTCGGGCGAGAATAGAGTAGCGCCGCGCATACAAAAGCTAACAAGCAAATAGGTGTTCTAGTCAGTCATTCGAAATAAATATGTTTTTCGGTAATGAATATCGATTATCGTTTGGTGATCTGGCAGGAACTAGGGGGTCCCTATCGATCGCGGGGCCCTGGGCACGTGCCAGAGTGCCCAGTGGGAAAGAGGGCCCTGCGTGGAGGTACTCCCAGCTTATGTTATATTTTAATAGTGTGTGGGTGTTTTTAATAGTGTGGATGAGCAATACGAAATGATTTTGACAAATTCGTATTGTTACAATGTGCTAAAGAGAATTTAACACATTTTTGAAAATTGACCATTTTTCGGAGCTCATAGCTAGGCAAAGATTGGAGATAGATAAAAAGTGTGAAAGCTAAGGTTGTAGAGAATTTTATCAGCTTTCATTATGTATTACAACAAAATTTCGTACGTTTTCGAGATGAAAGCAAAAAACCAAAAAACGGGACCTTCTTTGAGCTCCCCCCCTTCGGGCGTACCTCGGAGGGGTAAGGACTTTTAGTATGTTTATCTCCTAACTAGTACAAACAAAGTTCCTAAGTCAAATGTTCTGCTTTCAACTTTTCCATCTAGAAATTATTCGTTGCTTAAGCTAAGGGTGGAAATTGGAAATAGGGGTGAAAATGCACCCTTTTAAGTTTTTTTCATTTTATCTCGCAACCAAAGCAAAATTTAGATTTACTTTATATGAAACTATTTGTAGAGAATTGAATTTCCCATCGAAATGGCTTAATTAAAAAATTTAAAGGCAATTGTTTCAACATTTCTAGCATAAAAAATGTAAAATTTTCGATGGGAAATTCAATTCTCTACAAAAAGTTTCATACAAAGTCTATCGAAATTTTCTCTATTCAAAATTGACCGAAAAACCCGTGAACGCCTTAGTTCCCTATTGCCCTATTTTTTAGGATATAATTAAAAGCCTATAGATACGGCACTTTATTTTCGTTAAAATTCCTAAAGTTTATAGTTTTTGAGTTATAAATTTTTTTAAATTTCTTAAAGAGTTCAATTTTACACTTGATTTATGTATAGAAATACTAATTAAATAATTGCTTACATCGAACCATCAATTCCTGGACCCTTCTGCCGACGTGGAAGCTTCCTGCCATGGGGGTTCGAGACCCCTTCAGTAAGGCCTAGTTTATATGAGAGGCGTTCAACGCGCGTTTACAGTTTCTATACAATTGTATAGAACTGTTTATATGATAACGCGCGTTGGTGGACGACGCGCGTTCAACGCCACGACAACGCAAATACCCTGTCAACGCGCGTCAACGCGCGCTTACATCATGTCTAACTAAACATTGATTAGCATTGCTGTGTTTAGATGCAATACAACGCGCGATTTGAAACGATAGGTTCATGCTGTTCAATATTTTCGATTATTTTTTCTAAAAAGTTTTCTTTAAAATAAAAAATGGATGGAGAAGAATTTGATTATGATCTATTCATCGACGAAATAGTAGTTGAAAAATGTAGGTTCATAATTCTTTAGACTCGGATAAAGTGTAATGTACAAGCTTAAGGTAAGTCTATTTTGTAAAATAGGATGAACCCAATATTTTCCATTTTTTCTATGACGCTGTCTTCTTCGATATAGCATCCATAAACAGATTGCATCTGCAACGTCCATCTTCGACAGAATACAACACTCGACTAGCGTATAAACTATAAAATAAACGTGCTCTTAACGCGTAAAATCGATAACCATGTAAACAGTGGTATAAATGTCAACGCGCGTTCAACGCCTCTCATATAAACTAGGCCTAATTGTATGATATCTCGAAAACTATTCATCGGACTGATTTGAAATTTTCAGAGAATATTTTCGAAACATCATACTTCAAGAATATGCAAAAAAAAATTATAAAATCGATTTTATGAAACATCTAACTTAATCTCACTCCTTAAATAATATTTACTTTAGTATTATCGCATATAATTATTCAATAGTTTGGTTGATATGGTAGCTATCGAAATCATTTATAAGCCCGGTCTGTGGAACGATTTTCATAATGCATTAAAGATTTCCATAGCTACCATATCAACAAAACTCATATACATTTGGCGTCTTAAATGAAACTCCCTGTATACAGAGTGTTCACCAAAAGTGGTAACAGTAAATAATTCATGTATCCTACTAAATAGATAGAAGTTTAGAAATTTACTACCGGAAACTGCTGAGATATATATTTTTGTAGTTCAAACTCTACCGAAATAGTACATGCATTTTCGGAATCTCCATTTTTTCTCTATAAACTCATATAACATTTTTATAAGGTTAGGTACATAAGAAAATATTCGAGAAAAACGTTATCAATTTATTAATTAAATACACAGAAATAATAATTATTATTAATAAACAAGTGCTGTGTATGTAATTAATAATTATAATAATTAATAAATTGAATATGTTTTTCTCTAATATTTTCTTATGCAAACTTATGAAAATTTTATATGAATTTATAGAGAAAAAAAAATATACCTCAGCAGTTTCCGATAGTAAATCTCGAGTTGAAAAAAAAACTATTTAAACTTTTTTTGTATTTAGTATGATTCACGACTTAGTCACTGTTACCAGTTTCGGTGAGTGCACTGTATATAAATATCAAGGATGATTTCATAATAAAATTCAGATCTTTAAAGATTGTGTTTTTTTTATTTTGAAAACAGCTGGAGGAATGTTGACTCAGGATATTTGAAAGAGCTGTCGAAACAAGTTACAAATAAATATCAAAAATTGAAGGTCGGTATAGATATAAGCTAATAGTTGCAGAGGATGGCGACAGAAAGGTTCAAGAAACATAGGATGGCAGAAACGTTCTCTTTCGTGTAGTCAGAGCCCCCCTCTACAAATCCCCTTTGGTGGTGGAGGCGCTTAAAAAAAACGACAAAATTCAATAGTCCTCTACGAAATGGCAGAAAATGACTGAACAACATCTGGGGGACCTTCTAGTTGCAGAAAAAATATTTTCTACCAATTTACCCCTTTCAGAGATTCTCAGTGTAATAAATAAATACAAAATAAATTAATTAAAAAAAAAACAAGCTCGATGATTGAAACCGAGCACAAACAGTTCGTCTTCTTGTTGAGAATCTCGAGGTACAGTTTTCTGTCAAAATCGACCTTGCAAAAACGCATCATATTCGCGAAAAGTTTAACATGGTATTCAGATAAAGCATTAATAACAAGTACTACTTTCCGCGAACTAGAAGCGTTTTTGCAAGGTCGATTTTGGCAGAAAACTATACCTCGGGATTCTCTACAAGAAGACAAACTGTTTGAGCTCGGTTTCACTCATCGAACTTGTTCGTTTGTTTTTTTTTTTTTTATTTATTTATTTTGTATTTATTTATTACACCAAGAGTTGGTAGAAAATATTTTTCCTGCAACTAGGAGGTCTCCCAGATGTTGTTCAGTCATTTTCTGCCATTTCGTAGAGGACTTTTGAATTTTGTCGTTTTTTTTAAGCGCCTCAGAGGATTTGTAGAGGGGGACTCAGACTACACGAAAGAGAGCGTTTCTGTCACCCAGTGTTCATTGACAATTTCGGTCGCCATCCTCTCAACTATTTTGTAAATATAAATAAATTGCACTTTTCTAAATGGTTTGTCTATATCCGACACATTTCTAGCAAACAGTAAATTCCACATTAGGTATTTAATTAATGTGACAAATGCAAGTCAATACTGTAGTTGCATATAATATTTAAAATATGCATAGTATATAATATGGCACAGTACACTAGTAGCGTGTCGGTCGGATGGTGGAATCTATACGAATCTATACAGGCCAAACTAATAAATTTCGACCACAGAATCTATGATTTCGACGTTTCATTCATACTAATATAATTCTGACCTACTGAGTACAAAATATAAATAGAGTACCTATTCACCTGAAACAAATAGGCAAAGTTTATAATAAAAATAAGGTCGTTTACGAAAAAATCAGTTAAGCGCAAACTATTAGTGTTCCGTGCGATCAGCCTCCAACGTGCAGTGTGATCAATACCCAAATTTTGGTTTGCAGTTACAAAGAAATACACAATAAAGCTGTTTACCTATTTATGTATATTTGGATGTTTTTTTTTATTTTTTAGTTTCGGTCTTATTGGCTAATGTTTTAGCATTGGACCTAAAAAAAATCTCCCAAAATTTCAGCTTCCTAGATCAACAAACTCGGTTTGTGCGTTCCATAGGTTTGAACCTGTGGACGTCCCAAATCGAGTTTGTTTCCCACTTAATTAGCTTGGGAAAAACGACGTTTTTACTCAAACATAGATAGCTGGTAGAAACATTTTTTTTTTATTTTTTGATAGCAGCATTTTGTAGAGAACAAAATAAGTTATGATATTTTTCATGTATTTATAAATAATGATTACAGACTTAAAATAAAATTTAATTTCCCTTGAAGACGTACTGCTGCAGTCCATTTTTTTCCTCTCTAATTCATAAGAAAATCCAGGAAAACGGTGGAATTGTAATTCTGGATTTTTAGTTGGTGTATCTTTACAATCAACGCAACACTTCCAAATTGATAGTTTTTTCCCATTTATAACAATTAATCCTTATTAAAATGCACGTATAACATATGGCACTAAGTGTTTGACTGAACAACTATTTAAAAAAAAACCGCGAGAGGGTGCAAAGGTCGTGTGTCAAAAGATACTTTCCTAACAATTAAAACAACATTTTATTAAAATTAATTAATTATTTAATTCTATAAACTATCATGTATTGTAATCGAGAATACATATGAGTACAAAATTTCAAATCCGTCTAATATATGGCGTCCGCCATATTGGGTTTACAATGACGTCACATAGCTTATTGTATTCCATTCATTTAATTCTTCCATTTGATACCAATGTCAAGAGGATCGTGAAGGAAAAGGATATCCGCCATCTTGGAGCGTCCGCCATGTTGGATTTAAAATGACGTCACATTTTCACATTACTTATCTTATCCCACCCGTCAAACTCTCATTTGGGACCCATGTCAAAAGATAATCGGCCATCTTGGCGTATACGCCATATTGGGTTTACAATGACGTCACATACCTTATCGTTTTTACTCGTCAAATATTTCCCTGTCGCCCTATTTTTTTAACATCAACTAAAGCTCGGTCGCAACCATATAATATGAATCATGTTTTGGCAACTAATTTTAGTGACAGCACCGGTAGAGCATTATCTTAAAAAGAGATGCATGATTGGTAAATACAGCTCTTGAGAGAGATGCATACAGCTCAGGTTGTCGGTTCTTGAGGGATTGGACGTTCAGCACGTTCCTAACAGAGAATTAGGCCTCTGTATATTATACAGTATGTAAACACGTAAGGTGCACATAGGGAAATTAACATTGGGAAAAACTGACTGGATCAGAGTGAGTCTTGAAATCTTGTTTTTCAATTTGACAGATAATATTCTTTTGAAAAATGAATGTGTATACTACCGAAGAAAATATTCAAATGATTACAACATAATCGGACTTTTTTTATTAATGGGACATTAAATTCCCAAAAATAATTTAATATGGTGCGAGATCAAATATCTCCGCCTATTCGTGTTGAACCTAAAGAGCAAAGACATTGGGTCACTGACTTACCAACGCGCATACGTCATACCAGAGTCAGACAATTTTCGAATGAAATGTTTCCAAACAGATGGAGTTGTTTTTTAACTTCCCGCTTAAAAACATTTTTTTTTTTCAAAAATCGGGAAGTTATTGGTTTCACCCCGATTTTCGAAAATCGAGTTTTCGCCAGATCTCGACGTTTTGAGGTCCTAGGAAGCTATTGAAACTATTTTGGCGATGATGTCCGTAGGGCTGTATGTGTGTGTGTGTGTGTGTGTGTGTGTATGTATGCATGTAAACCTTCTATATATCTTTTGAATGGAGTGTCCGACTGAAACGCGGTTTGTGGCATCTAACGTGATCTTGGTGAACTTAGACTTCCTGAAAATTTGAAACGATTCGGCCCAAAAAATTTTGAGAAATCTTCAAAAAACAATTTCAAAAATTTTTAAAAATTTGTTTTTGTAAAATATTTTCTAAACTACTAAACCGATTAATTCCAAAATCTAATCAGCTCTTCTCCTTAACAAACTGCGTCGATTTCCGCAAACCGCATCAAAATCGGTTCATTTGTTCACGAGGTACCGTGAACGAAAAAATCGTAAAAAGTGTTTTTTTAAAATGACTTGAAATTGTTATCAGATCGATTTTTTTGTAATAAATTACTTTCTTAGGCTAAAGAAACTGCATCGATCGCCGCAAACCAGATCAAAATTGGTTCATTTGTTCATGAGATAACGTGATCGAAAAATTAGGAAAAAAGTAATTTTTTATAATTACTCGTAAAATTCTTATCAAATCGATTTTTTTGTAATAATTTACTTTCTTAGGTTAAAAAAACTGCGTCGATCGCCGCAAACCGCATCAAAATCGGCTCATTTGTTCATGAGATATCGTGAACGAAAATTTCGTAACAAAGTGTTTTTTTTTTGAGCTCGAAGAGCTAAAAAATAAACTTCTTGCTATATTTTATATATTTTTGAGCGTTTTGAACTCGAAAATAGCGGGAAGTTACAGGGATGGCCTGCAGGGTCAAACTTCTTTTCAAATTTTTTGTTTTATTTTTGTACAAAAAAAAAAAATAATGATTTATAAGAGCTTTTTATTATTAAAAAAGTCAAGTAAAATAAAAATAAATCAAAATAAAATAGAAATCCTCAAGATTACCACGATAATTCAATAGAAATAACAATTAATGCAGTCATGGCTAACTCTGATCCAAGTATTTTTTCTCAATGCTAATTTTCCTATGTGCACCTTACGCACTTACATACTGTATACTCAATGATATAATAATCTATTATTTCTGTAATATATTTTGTTATTGTTAATTAAATGTTGAGAATTTTCTAAAAACAAAACAGTTTACACGGAACACTAATAATGTTTAAGCTTGATCACTACCTACAACTAAAAAATATTTTCAATTATGCAGCTTTTTTCATTTAATTAAGGGTGGTATTCTACACTCAGTTGTATATAGAACTATTATAATATCTAGGTATTAGGTGTAAAATTTTGCAAGTTTTTTCGAAATGGTTTAAATATTATGCAGATCTTTATCTAGAACTCGATATAGTCAAAACAGGAATCGTTATCAAATTGATATTTTGAGATCACTTGAAAACAGACGGGTGAATTAGTACTTGTGCAAAAAAAACTTAATTTACTATTACTGTTCTTTTGTCTAACTTTATTGACTTGTTATAATATAGCGACCAGTCGACCAAAACAAGCAACAAGCATGTTTAATACTCTTTACAATATAAGTTTTCATAAGGATTTGTGGGTCTTTAAAACCACCCCCCGCTCAAAGTCGTCTCGGTGTCAATATATTTTACTGGTTGGATATTATTTTGTTTAATTAAATGTAAAGATTACATATCAAGTGGCCTTCGCAATTATTATATGTAAAACAAAACAGGAACTGCTTATCAGAATTTTATTTACAGGAACTACGTGTTGAAGACGCAGAAAGTAGCAAACGCCATTTCGATACTTGGCGATCTTTCTGGGGCCGTCCAGGACACGGTGCCCCCTGTGGTATGCACCAGAAGAAATCCCTTTATGCATTACTTTATCAGTTGCCTGTTCACTGATTGATAACAATTTTATCATAATAATATGCTTAACATTATAAGAGATCAATATTTTATCTTGAGTAAGATATCTGATTTGATTGACGAAACTTTCGTTTTTTATTATACAAGTTGAAATTGCGTTCGTAAAATAAAAACAATGGGAACTGACATGTGGGAGTGGCTTAATTAATATGGCTGGACATCAGGTTTCAAACTTAAAATTCATACGTACATTTTGAATAACCACTGTTTATTTAATAATTTAATGATTTCTTTACGGGAAATTTTTTACTGGGCTGGTTCAAATGCAGCTCAAAAAAATTTCGTAAATGTGGAAAAAATATTGGTAGCTAGACATTTAATAAAATGTGGAAGAAGGTTGATAAACAAGAACATTGTAGTTTTACGGCCTTTTGTTTACAAAATTCCTACAAGAAATTAATGGAATATAACAAAACACGAAATTTTTTCAATTACCTATAGAACAAAAATGTAAACACATTGTGGGCAGTTCAATTATAATATGTAAATTTCTAACATCAAATCATTTGTAAATTTCGTGATGTACCTAATTGATATATTTTTTAATTTATTTTTTCGTAGTTTACCATCTATATAATAATATTAATTAATTAATTTCATAATATATGTTATTCTAAAATTGAAACTTGATTTTTTTGTGATATTGAGAATAGAAGACACATTCAGCAATTTTTAATCTTTAGAGTTTAATTTCTTATTGCTAACAAAAATGAGTAAAAAGTAATATATATTGATAATAACTTTCAATAAAATTGAATGAAGAAACTCTTATCCTTGAAGTGACATCCTTAAATTTAACGACACAATTCAATGCTTGTAATCTCTCTAATTTTTCAAAATTTCTAAATGGTTGTTCGCCTTGCACACCACTGTTACCAGAGTTCGTGAAAGTATAAAAGAAAAGATCTAAATTTTATCTGCTTGTAAATTTATAGCCCAGTGGTTAGAAATTTTAATTCGAAATGAATTAGTGGAAAGTCAGAAATTGCTTGAATCCCTACAATTTAGGATTAAAATGAACATCCTCAGTATCCCCCCTCTTATTAAGTGAGTTTTAGCAGCTGATTTACAGATTTACAGAAAACAATGGCCACTTTCAAAATAAAAAATTGATCAAAAAAATTGTTAATAAATAGTGACGCGCTGTTTACTTTAGCTATGTATGGATCCCCAAAAAAAATGGGGTTTGTGGTTGATAATTCTAGATATTTAAGCATGATCAATTGTCCTCCCACAGGAGCAGCTACTCAACTACATCTATTCAGGATATAATACTAGGTTCAGACTTGATTGGGAAAAGATTTAGACCCTCAGCAATGCGGTTGAACAATAATTAATTAGAGCCAACAACTACTTTGCTTCCTCCTGTACCAGATGAATCTTTGAATTCATCAATACCCTGAATAGGCTGCTCCTGGGGGTGGAAGTGACAATTGGTCATGCTTATTTACTCTAGTGCATTTTGTAAAACTAAATTATCTAGAATTATCAACCATAAAGCCCCTTTTTTTGGGGCTCCGTACATAGCTAAACTAAACAACGCGTCACTATTTATTAACAAATTTTTTGATCAGTTTTACCATTCCAGCCCACAAGTGGGGAATGGTACTAGTTTAGGTCAAAAATCATTTTTCAAAAATTTTACAATATCTTTCCGTTTTTAGATACCCCGAATCCAAAAAACATATTTTTGGAAAATCTCTGTGCGTCTGTTAGTCAGTTAGTCTGTTTATCTGTGAACACGATACAGGTCAAACGGATGAGCGGATTGAAACCAAATTTTGGGAGGATGTTTGGTATGCAAATATGAAGAGCCCTATTGTTTTTGGGGAAAATCGGCGCATGCGCAGAAGAGATATATGCTAAAACAGTATTTTTTTATATTATAATGGTATACTTTTCATAACGGTTTATTATTCTATTTATTTTTTCAAGAAAGTTTTGTAAAAAAAAATTTTTTCTCAACTTTATAGTTTCGGAAATATTTTGAAAATAAAAAAAAATCATCCGCTCTTTTGTTTTATGGATCTGTCAGAAGTAAACTAGTTACTAGTTAGGCATGCTTTGATTAATTTTTACATGACGTGGAACATACTATGTAGGTAACCATGGCAACGAATAGTTAATATCATATTGAATACTAGCCATTAGCCGCGTCACCTCACGCGATATCAGAAATTTTATTTTCTTTATTATAATCAAATGTCAACATTTTTGAAGTTGGAATGGTCCCGTCGCCCAATTGGCTGGAATTTTTTATTTTGAATGTGGCCAATGCTTTGATGCAGAAACGTTGGATAGCCATTTTTGGTAGTATGTGGCTCTTGTCGGGACCAGTCGTATCTCAATACGATGTTCGCGGATATAACCGTGGAATCTGAGTTCAGCGATGATGGAGCCGACCTCATTGCGTTATTTTTCGCTGAGATGATTTTTGAATGAATGAAAATATTGAAAAAAGTGGAAATAGAAGAGATAGACGGAGACGGAGAAGAAGTTTGCGAACAACAAAATTATAGCATAAGCTGCATAACCCACAGACCAGACCCACACGGGACAAAAAAAACGCGCCTTACATTATCCCTCAAAGTTGATGCGGAAACGAATACAGCGCAATGCCTGAGTTTTCTCAACCCTATATCTCAAGAACTATGGATTCTACGTAAAATTTGTATAGCACTTTTTATGTAGATTGATCTCACGAACAAATTTTATAATAACAAAAATTAACGTAAAACTGATAATTTACAAGATATTTAAGAACTGATTTTCGTGACCTTTGACCTTTTGTAACTTTAGTAGCCTTCCAGTTGGCTATGTGGACTTTTGAGAAATTATTTATGATGTTAAAATAAAGAGAATTCCTTTAAAAAATCTTAAGTTGGATTTTTTAGAGGTTCGTGACTGGACTATAGATATAGACGATTTTTTATAGCGTTGGTTATTTTTGAGATAGGCACAGTTATTTTAATAATAAAGCATTATGTTTCAGTATAATTCTGAAGGGATTGGAATCACTTTCAGAATTTCTCTATTTAATTCCGAATTAGGTTTGTTTTTACTTTCTTACCACTGGCCTATTAGTACGACCAGATGATCAGATTTTTTTCATTGTAATTCAATATTTATTTATTTTTATGTCATTTTATGTAAATAAATCTCACGTGTTGACAACATACAACCAAATAGGATAATATGATAGAACACAACCTGATGTTAATTTGAATTTTAACAACCAGGCGTTGTGACCAAAGTAGTCGGTTCCCAATACTGAAATATAATTTGGAACATTCTAAGCTTTTCTCATATCGTTTGGTTATCAAACATTACACAGATGAGTAAATATTCTATTACGAATAACCAGTGCAATGCAATGATTCATTTTTTATGGAAGTATTAATTGTTTGACTGTTTGAGAAATTTCTGAAATAATTATGTTTCGTGTTGATTTAAAGGTTACTTAATACATAAAATAATTTTTAAATACGCTTATAATCACAGTTGTCGAGTGTCCAGAATTCACAAGAAATCGTTCTTTATTAGTGCATTTGCACATACATACTTGGCGTCGCGATCGGGCAGTCGGATGGCAAGAACGGGGGACCGGACCATAAAATCTCGACCTTTAACATTTTCTGAAAACATTTTTGAACAGATATATACACAGAATGTTCAAAGTTAAATCAGCACCATTGCTAGCTCTCTTAATATTGGAGCAAAGACTTAAATTGGCATTGTTGTAATGCTTTACGTAGATTACGATGGTGAAGACAAAAAAAAAAGCAAATGAGCATCAGGTTTTATGAGTTATTCGCAAAAAAAATGTTTTTCTATTATTGATAAAATGAATTTAATTTTATAAATTGAACGTTCCGCCATTTATTATGACTTCTTCAGCAAATTTTTAAGTTAGAAAGTTAAATTTTAATAATAAGTCGCTGAAGAAGTTATGATAAATGACGAAAAGTACAAGAAGTTATATAGAAGTTAATTTCACATGAAATCCATTCAAATTGTAGTTTTTTAAAAAGAGGAGATTCTGTTCTATAAAACAGAACCATTTTTAGATCGATTAGAGTTTATAATTACTACTAAAATTGTAATTGAAAATAGCGAACAGCAGTTGACGGTTGGTCTGTACGGATGTACGTACGTCCGAGCTCTACAGATCGCAATTTTGGTCGGATCGCCTTGGTTTATTCTTTATTCACTTTGTTTACTATCAGACTAAAACCCTATTTAAATTCAATGAAATTGTTTCAGTAGTTTAAATTTTATAAACAATTTTATGTTATAATTTTTGACAGAGCTAACAGTTCAAAAAAAGAAATTTAATAATTACTGTGTACAGAACTGATAAATTGCAAAATATTTATATGTCACTATTTCAATTTTTATTTTCAACAACTACATTTTATTGTATATTATATCAAAGCATACTTATATAGCCCAGTAACCATCGTGCGATTTGACTATAGCGCTAATTTCAAATATCGCTAACACGCCTCCTCAAGATGCACGCTGTTGACGATCTTCAGTAATACATCTCCAATGTGGTATCTTTGATAATGCTTTTGTTAATATATCCGCTACCATTTGATTCGTCGGAATATGTTCTAGAATAACCAATCGTTTCTCTACAACCTCTCTAATAAAATGAGGGCGAATATCGATGTGCTTCGTTCTCGAATGATACATCGAATTTTATGCCAAATGTTGCGCTCCTCAATTGTCAATGTATAATTTCACACTCGACAATTCTAGTAGTCCTATCTTATATAGTAGACTACGCAAATATAATACTTCTTTCGTAGCTTCAGATAAACTAACATACTCAGCCTCAGTTGTGACTTCCACGTTATTGCTGCTCCTCCTAGGATAAACGTATAACCAGTAAAAGAACGTCGGTCAATTACACAGGCACAGCCTCTCCAATCTGCATCAGAATATCCAAACAGTGGCTTATTCGTCTTTGTGTACATCAGCCCAAAGTTTTTGGTTCCAGATAAATACCTTAAAACTCTTTTTGCTGCTGCCCAATGTTGACTTGTAATTTCATTTGAAAATTGAGCAAGTCTTGATGTAGTATTTACTATATCTGGCCTAATTCCCACTGCAAGGTACATTACAGCTCCTATTAGCTGTAGTAGGCCAATCTCTATTTTTGGTTTTATCTGTGGCTTTATCTACTTCTTTAATTTGAAGTTTAGCCGGTGTCATCACTGGATTGCACTGGTTCATCCCACACTTTTCAAGTATATTTAAAATGTATCCTGTTTGAATTACAATGACGAAACTCTCCTCTTATTTCCAATCCCAAACAATACTTCGCTTGTCCGAGATCTTTAATTTCAAACTATTCAAGTAGTTTGAACTTGATCTCGTCAATCCATTTAAGATTCATTGAAGCTATTAAACTGTCATTTACATAAACTATTAGTAACAACAGGCTTCCATTGCGCTCTGCATGATACATACAAGGCTCACCTTTTGTTGGTACAAGTCCTATACTGATTAAATTCTTGGTAAGACGGGCATACCATTGTCGATTTGCTTGTTTCAGCCCATAAATAGCTTTCTGCAATCGGCATGAATCTCCACCATGCTTTAAATTATTTAACATTTTTAAAGCTTTTCCCTTAACTTCTTGATCTGTTAAGGGATCTGTTAACTATGTTTTCCAGCATTTCTGGTAACATTTCCGGAATTTCCATGAATACTTTTTCTTCGAGATTTCCATTCAAGAATGCTGTCACCACGTCAAATTGTCGAATTTTCATCCCGCATTCAGCTGCGAGAGCCAACATGAGTCGTATTGACTCCATTCTTGCTACTGGAGCAAAAGTTTCATTATAATCAATTCCAAATTTTTGACTACATCCTTTAGCGACAATCCGAGCTATTCTTCTTTCAATTGATCCATCTGGTTTATACTTATTTGTCAACGCAATACGACTACCAACTACATTTTGTCCTTGTGGTTTTTCAGCAATTTCCCAAGTATTTTTTAACTAGACTTTCAACTTCTGATTAAATAACTCTCTTCCATTCGTCACTTTCAGGAGACATCATTGCTTCTTTTATAGTCACTTCTACAATTCCAGCGAATACTTCATCATTTTCACCGTTAGCTTCGATCGGTGGAATCTCTTGTTCTTCTTAATCAGTATCTCGATCTGATGCAAATAGCCTTTTAGGTCGACCTCTAGATCCCGTACGGATTAACCTTGGTCTTCCTCGTCCTCTGTTATTCACCTGTGAAGTTCAGAACTCAATGCTGGAGTAGTCTGTAGGGTTTTACCTGGTCCCGACGACTCTCTCAAAGACACATTCCTTGTATTTGGACTATTGGTATCGATTTTGATTTGAATCTCCTCTGTACGTGTTTTTTCAAGCTCTTCAATTTCGCTATTCACATTTTCTTTGTAGGATCAGATCCGGCTGAGATATGCTCGAAAAACCGTTTACAGGTAAATTTAATACGACCCCCCACCCCCCTACAACCGCCGATCACCTGAAATATTTTGAAGGAATAAGGGGGGGGGTCGAACTCCATCGGTTGGAAAAAAAATCGATTGCCTTTATTGGTTTTCGAAAACCGAAGTGACCGCGCTATTGAGTATTGAGGGATGTGCACTTTTCGTTTTGCCAACTATTTTGTTATATTATGTACATAGATGTGTTATGCTGGCACATTTAATTAAAAATTCATGCTGAATTTAAAAATTTCGAAGAAAATATTATTTTAAAGGTTCATTTTTCCAAAAACAAATTTTAGTTTAAATAAAAATACATTTAAAAGCTACAATGCAATGCAGGTATATTAATGAAAATAATGAAATACACTATTTTGTCAGCCAGGGATTGACACTGCGACCCGATTTTTTTTTATATACCTATATTATTATATTGTTACAAACTACTTTCGAATAAATTGAACAAGATTAATATCGACCTTCTAATTTTACAAGCAACACAGTTAAAACGAATAGATTGGTTTTAGTAATTTCTAGTTCATGGTTATTGGTTATTGATCAAGTACTGAACCCCACTTCGTATAAATGTATCTGTTACGGTAAATGTAAACTCTTGGGAAATGTACACATTTACCGTAAAATGTGCCGGAGAATGTGTACATTTGCCGCAATATCTACATTTAATGTACACATTCTCCGGCACATTTTACGGTAAATGTGTACATTTCCCAAGAGTTTTACTGTAACATATCCATTGATCCAATAAATAAAACCGACTCGACCGTTCAATATTTGGTTGTGTTTGTTTGTCAGCTGTCCCGTTGTTTCGCGAAGGCGAACGACGTACGTTTATAAAAGGTTTAATCAAAATATCCTCCGTGGCTTGGAGGTAGTATGGAGGTAGTTCAAAGACATTTCGAAGGTTCATAAATAATAAAAAATATGAAAATAGCGTTTAGTTTTAGGTAATATAAATAGTATACAAAAAAAATTGAATCTCCTGCAAAAAAAGCCACTTTAAAAACGTAAAATAATAAAAAGGTCAGTGTTCATTTAATTACCAAAACTTTTTATGTACCTACCTAAGTAGGTACGATCGTTTTAAACTGGCGACCTCAAAACCTTATATTTAACGCTTTCTAGTGACCTTTTTTGAAGGAGGATTTTTTAATTTTTACTTTCTAGTGGCTTTGTGATACGTAGTTTGGACGTTTTTAGCTGTCTTCTTCTTTAATATATTTTTTTAATAAATTGCTAAACATGTGAGACTACCCTGAAGGTACACCTTATTAAATAGAAAAAGAATAATCAAAATCGGTTCACAAATGCTTGAGATACAAGGTAACATTTATAAAAAAACTTTTTTTGAAGTCCGTTGAAAGCGACTGAACCGATTAAAAAAAATATATATGGTACCAATCGTTAAACATTCTGAACAAAATCGTATCGAAAGTTTTCAAATCGGTTAACCCCTCGAAAAGTTGTGCCTGAACACACATAAAAAAAATTTATAAATGACGAATCAAATAATCTCTTTGGTTTTTTGAAGTCAGTTTGTAGAAATCTTTAAAACCATGGACTAAAGGAATATATTACTTCAGTCAATGATTGTGCCTAAGGTTAATTGAAGTTATAAGTATAAAAGTTTTAATATTAATGTGAATATGGTAAAATAAACAAGCTGAAAAATATCGAGATTGACAAATTTTAAAATTTCCATTAGAAAACATTATGTCTTTAGTTATCGAGCTGATAACAATCTTTACAAGTAAATACACCTCACGACACTCGTTATAGGCGCCAGGTTTCTTAAATTTTTAAAAATAATAAAAATAAAATAGATATACGAGTATTTATAAGTGTTACACTTGTTTCAGTTTAAATAAAATATAGTAACAGACAACAGTACAGGTATAGTTTTTCATGCTCGAATAAACAATTCATTGATATAGGTACATAAACAGTGTGGTACTCGTAACTAGCCTTTTATGCACCCGGTGAGACCAGCTCTACAACTGAGCACATGAAAAATTTTCTAATCTTAAAACATAGTCCTGGTTTAATCATTTCTGCGCCCCTCCAGGCTCTGCGCTCTGTGTCTGGGCACCGCCCTAGTTACGGTACTGGATATAAAAGTATCAAAATAGCAAATATGAGTTTACAATAAGTTAATGGAACAACAAAGTAACGAAACAATGCAAAGCATACCCGCGAAGACCTGAACTATAAAGTGTTCGATATTTTTGGAATCGTCACGTATTCACGCCCTAGGCCCCAGGCCATGTAGTACGTACCTGCCGCCCCTTTCTCAGCACCCATCATATAGATTATAGACTACAAATTGAATTTACTTTATTGCCAACTTTTATCGAAATCGATTCAGAAATTTAGTTAACTATAATAGTTGCTAGTTTGTAATATTTTCCGAGGTTTACTCATTTTTGAAGAGCTGGGCGGTACTGAGTACAAATACTTGGAAAAAGTACATAAGTACATATTTTTATACTATGTACTTTGTGTTCCGAGTACTTTTAAAAATTGTACTTGGTACTTGTACTTAATCTGTTGAATGTACTTTGTACTTTCAGCTTGTTTCTAAGTAAAATTAGTACATTAAAATACACTTTTATGAAGAAAAAAGTCTTGTGTTGGGTTTCTGGTCAAATTTTAGCCTGAAAGTTGTACCAAAAACTAAATAAGAGCAATTTTTCCAATTACCGTTCATCTGAACATGATTTCTTATGGTTTTGTGACTTATAGAAATTGTTGTTTAGCCTTATTTCCCTAAAACGCGATATTTTATAAATTTTTGACCTAATCATCTAGCATAATAGCATTTTATTTTTTTATTCAAAATCGAAGTACTTGATAAACATCGTATATTTTACGCAATTTTCCTAATATTGGGAAATTAAGGTTAAATTACGGCAAATTCTGTAACCAGTGAAAAAAAAAAACTATGCTACAAATCAATGGACTGTAACCGGAAACATAGATTTTATTCTTTATTTAGTATAAATCATAGATCTATGGTAGAAATAATGTAGTTTACTAGTTTAGGTGTTTATTTTTCTATTTTCAGTAGTTTCAATTTTTTCTTTTTGTATTAATTCACATTTTTATAAATAAAAAATAATTCATAAAAACATTTTGTGCGTACGTCACTCTCTGTGTATTTTAAATTCATAAATAATCGAGCTTGTAGGGTTTGTTTCTAGTTTGTACCACAACGGTGTATCACAATGAGTCCAATGTACTTGTAAAAAGTACCTACTTGTAAAATCCAAGTAGCTTGTACTTAGTCAATTTGTACTTATTGAACGAAAATGGAAAGTACTTTGTACTTGGTACTCCAAGTACATTTTCATGGTACTTGGCCCAGCTCTGCACGTTGCGCTATCAATAAAGCTGACGTAAAATCATCTTAGAAGAGCGTTATGTGACCTAAACTCAAATTTATAAAAAAAAATCCTAGACAATAGCTCAAAATTGTTGGTTTTAATAAGTCGTCTGTTTTAAAAGCATTTAAAAACCAGTGGGAGTATATGCGCAAGTAATTCAAGAATTACACGGCGCGAAATTTCACATAAATATGATTAAAAATGGGTGTATATTTTTAACGACACTTGGAGCTTAATAATGTAACTTAATTAACTTAATCCGAGAAAAAAATAACAGTTGAAAATATTGAAACACAGAAAGGAAAAATCATTATGATAATTTCATGGTTCTCTATATAATATGTTATGACGTCATGTAAAAATTAAACAAAGAATGCTTATCAACTACCAAATTAACATCTTCAGAACAAAAGAACAACAGATTTTTTTATTTTCAAAATATTTCCGAAATTATAAGTTTAGAAAAAAAATTTCATAACTTTCTTGTAAAAACAGATAGAATAATAAACCGTTCTGAAAAGTATACCATTATTATGTAAAAACAACTTTATAACATATTATATCTCTTCTGTGCATGCGCCGAATTTTCCCCAAAAACTTTAACAAAACTTTTTTTGTAAAATAGAATAATAAATCATTATAAAAATACACCATTGTTATATAAAACACGTCTCTTTTACACATGCGCCGATTTTCTCGAAAAAATGTTACAAAATTCTTGTAAAAATAGATGGAATACTTAACCGTTATGAAAAATATACCATTATTATATAAAAACAACTTTATATCTTGTACCTCTTCTGCGCATGTGCCGAATTTCCCTCAAAAAACATTTTACAAATCTTTCTTGGAAAATAAAATACCTATATGTTTTTTTTAATTTTCGAAGGTTAACTACAAATATTGTTTCTTTAGCTAAAGTTTTATTCTAATAAATTAGTCGGAAATTTTATATATATTTTCCACTCGTCCACATAGAAGTTTCACTTCTGTAATGCGTTCTCGTAACACATATTTATTTTTCTTCCACTTTTGCACATAGATGTTTCACTTCTGTAATGCGTTCTCGTAACACATTTTAAATTTGTTTCCACTTGTCCAAATAGAAGTTTCACTTCTGTAATGCGTTCTCATAACACATTTTTAATTTTTTTTCACTTGCCCAAATAGAAGTTTCACTTCTGTAAAGCGTTCTCGTAACACATGTTCATTTTTTTTCACTTTTAAAATAGAAGTTTGACTTCTGTAATGCGTTCTCGTAACACATTTTTAATTTTTTTCCACTTGTTCAAATAGAAGTTTCACTTCTGTAATGCGTTCTTGTAACACATTACGTAATTTTTTTCCATTTGCCCAAATAAAAGTTTCACTTCTGTAAAGCGTTCTCGTAACATATTTTTAATTTTTTTCCACTTTTAAAAAAGAAGTTTTACTTCTGTAATGCGTTCTCGTAACACATTTTTAATTTTTTATTCCACTGGTCCACATAGAAGTTTCACTTCTGTAATGCGTTCTCGTAACAAATTTAACATTTTTTTTCCACTGGTCCACATAGAAGTTTCACTACTGTAATGCGTTCTCCTAACACATTTAACATTTTTTTTCCACTGGTCCACATAGAAGTTAATGCATTCTCATAACACATTTTTAATTTTTTTTTTCACTTATCCAAATAGAAGTTTCACTTCTGTAATGTGTTCCCGTAACACATTTTTATTTTTTTTTTCCACTGGTCCAAATAGAAGTCTCACTTCTATAATGTGTTCTCGTAACACATTTTTATTTTTTTTCCACTAGTCCAAATAGAAGTTTCACTTCTGTAATGTGTTCTCGTAACACATTTTTAATTTTTTATTCCACCGGTCCTCATAGAACACTTGTGTAATGCGTTCTCGTAACTTCATCCAAAATCAATAAAGCAAAGAAAAGTCTTTAGGCTAATAATCTAGGACTTAATCGAAAATTTGAAAATTAATAAAATGGCGGCTTCTAAAAGCTTACACCCGAATTTTCAAGGATAGATTGTTATAAAGCCGAAGTTTTCAACAGAAACAAAAATCCTTTCATCAAGTCCTTGTTTTTTATGCCTTCAATAAGCTATAAAAATGTTATTTAAATCCATCAAGTGGTTCTTGAATTTCAGTGGTCGCAGACTTCGAAAACATAGTTTCGAGAAAAACCCGTTTAAAGTTTTAGTTTTACCTACACCGAGTCATCCTGGGCCGTATAATAATTATCTCGGAAACTATTTATAGGCCAAGCTGTAGAGCATTTTTGCATGACATAAAGACTAGTAGCAAACCGATTGTGCGATGATATAAAAGATAATAAGCAGATGAATAGGTATATGTTTTTCACTCGAGTTTCTGGTCCATTAGTTAGTTATCAACAGTTTATTGCAAAAAAAACGCGATTTTTGTTTTTTTGCTTGTAACTTTGAAACTAATGGAGCAATCGGAATGCCCCAATGAAATGGTTTGTAGAGAATTGAAATATCTACAGAATGAGAGGTCGAATGTCTTAATCGGATAATTAGGTCCTGAAAAATTTACGAAAAACCAGAAAATTAGGCGTTTTTTCGAAAATTTGTGACGATACGTCACTAAGCCTCACTACGTAAGTGACAATATTCAATTATCAGTGCCCGTGGCGGCGTTTTGAATAACACCGCCAGAAATATAACATTAACTATATTAATTTACCAGTGTATTAAGCGGTGTTTTCCGTAGCACCGCAAATAATAACTATAAACTATATTAAAATTACCAGTGACCGTTATAATTAATTAAATTACCAGTGACCGTTATAATTAATTATAAACGATATTAAATTACCGTTAACCAGTGTACATTTAACAAAGAGACACCAAGTGTGCAGTATTAAATTATATCAAGTACAAACCGTCTGACATGCGAACGCTCCAGTACTTGTTTAAGCTAGCCAGCATTTATTTAATAACGCGAAATAATTATTAACAGCTCTCGCATATCGGACGGTTCATACCTATAGACATAGCTTGTAAAACATCAAGCTATAGTCGACAAGTTCGCTGATAAGAACTGTCCACCTGTACACAGTGATAGCTTCACTACTCTGTGTAGAGGCGACCGTCCGTTTCCTACCGCTACTACACCCGTTCCACTCTAGTCCGCTTTCTCCACCGCCCGGTATTGCCACGACGCTCAGTCTGGCAGCCAGCTCACTCGGCTACCGGAAACCGTTCCTAACTCGTTGGTGTAGGGAGGTGACATAAGCCTCCCTAAGCGCTCAGCTTTTCGCCAACGAGTCCCGACTATATCGCCTGTTTCCGTTCCCGTTACCGTACCCCCCTGACGCCCGACATCTAGACAGACGGCTGTCGTCGGCGGGACGTCAGGTGCTCCTTACCGTTTTTTTCCCGACCGTTTTGACCAGGAGGAGAGGCGACCGTCCGGGTGTCCCCTCTACCTCACCGCTAGATATTGTATTTATGTAACCGATTGATGTAATATTTTTGTATTGATATGTTTTGTTCATTTTGTAAACACTAAAGAGTTTTGTTTCTTTTAATAAAAGTCGACCTAGTACGACATTGAAAATACGCTAAACTTCTCTTATTTAAATTCTTTGTATTCCGCTGCTAATATAAGTGCCCTGGATTCCGACGAGCTATACCCCGGCCGACGGAAAGCAGCGGACCTGTTGTGACGTCGCGTTGATTACGTCACCTTAAAACGCGCACCGTTACATGGCGCCCGAACAGGGACCGTTTTTCTAGTTTTGTGATTTAGCGTATTTTCTACCGTATACCGTTTTTGACATTAAGCCTTGCTGTGTTCTGAGTTTATTATATAATAGGACAACAATGACGAAGAGTTGGATATACCAGCTCACTAAAGACGGATTAGTGAAATATCTGTCTGACCACAACATCGACGCTACCGGCACCTGTGATGAACTGCGCAAACGACTAAGCGCGTTCGTCGACACACACCCAGAGATGTTTCAAGACGACACCGATGACCAGCCTACCGCCAGTGGCGGAGCCATACCGAAACACCCACCTCACCGTTACCAGAGCACACCTGAATCCCAGACCTCCCTGACTCCGCCCTATCTTACTGCTACTAACCTACCAGATGTCGCTAAAACGATGAACCAGATAAGAAAGTGGGGGATCTCTTTCGACGGCAGAGACCCCATCGGCTTCCTGGAACGTATTGATGAACTAAGCCAAGCTTACGGCTACACCACCGAACAATTATTTACCAGTCTACCTGAATTATTAAGAGGCGAACCTCTACTTTGGTACCGCAACAATAAAGACAGATGGCGCTGTTGGCGCCATTTCACCGATAATTTCCGAGAGCAATTTTTACCGCATCGCTACATCTATCACCTGAAACGCGAACTACAACAACGACACCAGAGGGCCGACGAACCGTTCGCAAAGTACGCCGCGGTCATGCAGACGATAATGCGCAGAATCGGCGGTCTATCTACCGAGACACAGATCGAGCACATCTACGACAACATGAATCCCGACTATAAACTGTACATTCGTCGTCAAGACATCACTTCGATAAGTGATCTACAACGCCAGGCCGCAGAATACGAGAGCATCCGCAACGAACAACAAGAGCAACGTCGAACGCTCCGTGCCCCAGGTGACCGACCAGAGAACAAACGAAACACCGCTTCCATCGCCTATAACCGAGACGAGTGCTGCTGGCGGTGCAAGCAACGAGGACATACGCGCTACGACTGTCAACGTCCTCCACAGAAGTTCTGCAGTGTATGTAGTACCGACGGCCGTTTTACCAGAGAATGTCATCCGCGCCAGGGAAACGCCGACGTGGCCGGGTTACGACAAAAGTAAGCCCGGTCAGAAAGAATATACCGATTTACTACCGACCAAGACCGCACCTAGACATCTACCTCTGGCAACAGAAGTTCTCAGCATTACTAGACTCTGGCTCCGAAGCTTCTTTCATATCATCGAAAGTAGTAGAGCTCGCTAACGAGCACCAGGTCACAGTGCACACAGAAGGTAGTCCTATCGTTCTAGCTGATGGAACGTTGACGACATGTCCTGGCATCATCACACTCCCTTTGCGGATCGGAAAGCGCGTCTATCGACATGACTTTTTAATCATGCAGATGGTCGAGAGTGACGTCATGATTGGAGTCGACCTCTGGGCTAAGATCGGACTAACACTACCGCCACCGCCCTACCATGACCAGTCACCTGCAGTTCACAAGCCGATCACCTGTTTAATTTCCGAAGGCTTAACAGAACGCACGCCGCAAGAGAACCAGCAGTTGAAAGAATTTCTAGACACAGAATTACAACGTTTTGAGAACGTCAGAGGCCC
Organism: Xanthostigma xanthostigma; assembly: GCA_963575645.1. NCBI lineage: Eukaryota > Metazoa > Arthropoda > Insecta > Raphidioptera > Raphidiidae > Xanthostigma > Xanthostigma xanthostigma. The sequence goes on along the minus strand of OY754470.1, from coordinate 31,118,953 downwards.
GACCGATAAGATACAACACCAAATAAGACTTAAAACTAAAACACCAATTAAACAACGTTACCGACCTCGTAATCCAGCAATGCAAGAAATAATTAACAAAGAAGTTGACGAAATGGAGAGAGCCGGGGTGATTGAACCGTCGCAAAGCCCGTGGAGCTCGCCAATCGTATTAGTAAAGAAGAAGGACAACAAATACCGTTTTTGCATTGATTTCCGTAAAGTAAACGAGGTAACCGAGAAAGACGCTTACCCGCTGCCGATGGTCAACGCCACGCTAGATAAACTGCGAGGCGCGAAGTACCTATCGACACTCGACTTAAAGAATGGATATTGGCAGATACCGCTGTCACCAGAAAGTCGACCGATCACTGCTTTTACTGTGCCCGGCAGAGGTTTAATGCAATTCCGTGTGATGCCGTTCGGACTCCACTCCGCACCAGCCTGTTTCCAGCGTTTCTTGGAGACCGTACTCGGCCCTGAACTCGAACCACACGTGTTTGTATACCTAGACGACATCGTCATCGTCAGCCGGACATTTCAAGATCATTTACAACTCTTAGCTGATGTCTTCCAACGACTACGTGAGGCTAAACTACAATTAAATACCGCAAAATGTCATTTCTGCATGAGCCAACTCCGCTACCTAGGCCACATCATCGATAGGGACGGTATTCGTACCGACCCCGATAAAGTAGCCGCAGTGGAGACATGGCCGGCACCAACCACGATAAAAAAAGTACGCCAATTCCTGGGGATGGCCTCTTGGTACCGACGTTTTATTGCTGACTTCTCAACACTAGTCACACCGCTTACCAGTTTAACACGTAAAAACGCCAGGTGGCGTTGGGGAGAACCAGAAGAAACCGCTTTCCAGCAACTGAAACAAGCCTTAGTGTCAGCCCCAGTATTAGCATGCCCCGATTTCAATCGCGAATTCGTCTTACAGACCGACGCCAGTACACTAGGCCTAGGTGCCGTGCTGACACAACAATTTGAGGAAGGAGAACGTGTCATCGCCTATGCCAGCCGTACGATTAACGGCGCCGAAAGAAACTACAGCGCCACCGAACTAGAATGTCTAGCTGTAGTATGGGGCGTGCGAAAAATGAAAGACTACCTCGAGGGATATCATTTTACCGTCATCACCGACCACCAGTCCCTACGATGGTTACAACGATTAGAGACACCTACCGGTCGACTCGCGAGATGGCTCTTTGAGCTGCAACAGTACGATTTTACAGTACAATACCGAAAGGGCGCTTTAAATCACGTCGCCGATGCCCTCTCACGCGAGCCGAGAGTAAATAGAATTGACAACCTACCAGCATGCACTTGGTACCGCCGAATTTACGAAGCAGTAAGCAACAATCCTGCTGAACACCCCGAATATGAAATCCGCGAAGGCCAGTTATACCGTCATATTCTCCACGACCTGAGTTTCAACGAGACACCTGCCGAAGAACAGTGGAAACGCTGTGTACCTAAGGAACATCGTCAAGACATACTTAGACGCCAGCACGACGATCCAACCGCCGGACATTTAGGCGTAGCAAAAACAATAGTACGCATGGCACGTTTTTACTATTGGCCCGGTATGTTCCGCGACACCGCAACCTACGTGCGCACCTGCGCCAACTGTCTACAACACAAAACCGCGCAAAGACAGCCAGCCGGACAGATGCACGCGACACCAGTTAACGCACCCTGGAAGCAAGTTACCGTAGACTTAGTGGGGCCGCTTCCGCGATCGACACACGGCCACACTTGGTTATTAAACATGCAAGACCGTTTTACTAAATGGGTAGAAATGAAGCCGCTCCGACGCGCAACCGCTAACAGCGTTACTGACGCCATCGCGAACCAGATTATTTTTCGACATGGCCGACCAGACGAAGTCATCTCCGACAACGGTACACAATTTAAGTCACAAACGTTAAAACATCTACTTAAGAGTTTTGGCATTAGACACCGCACGTCACCCGTACAAACGCCACAGTGCAACCCTGTAGAACGAGCCAACAAAACGTTAAAAACTATGATCTCTCAGTATGTGAACCGCAATCATCGCAACTGGGATCTCCATGTTCCCGAGCTCCAATATGCTTTTAATACAGCATGGAGCGAAACAACTGGCTACACACCAGCATATCTAAACTATGGACGTGAACTGCCATCTATGGATCCAACCGATCACCACACCGGCCAGACAGTACCAACACCGACCACCAGACACCGACACTTGAAAGAAGCCTACGAGCTAGTCCGAATAAATCTAGCCCGCGCCTTTCAGAAACAAGCAAAACATTACAACCTGCGTCGTCGAGATTGGAAACCGCAAGTGGGGGATAGAGTGTGGAAGAAGGAGTACCCCCTATCTCGAAAAGCAGACGCATTTAATGCAAAATTGGCACCTAAATACCGTGGGCCAATGACCGTGAAACGAATAATATCACCAGTCATCGTCGATTTAAGAGACGATAGGGGTAAGTGGTGGCGACATATCCATCTCCAAGATCTTAAACAGAATCCTAAGACGAATAATCCTGTCCAGTGTAATATCCTTGGCTATAAAAAGCCAAACTTCCCTGATCTACTCATTAGTATGCAAGATGAGTTCAACGCAACGAAAAGCGATTCTACTAGACCAGCCAGCGCCCATCCGCAAGCGTTCAAAGCTCGCCATCCTGCGCGAGAAGTTGGAACAAGCCAGGCGTCGTCCTGTCCCAGTGGCCATGCGACTAGCACCACCGGCTACCGCCGCAACTCCGAGACGCAAGTTACTCGCGACAGCAGCCGCTGCCCAGCCAGCACGCCGACCACCAGCACCCGCACCGTCGGGCCGACCACCGGCCCGCCTCACCACGACACCAGTCCGTCAGCTGGGCACCGCCGTGCCAGCGACCGTCATTCGGCAGCCCGTCCGAGTATCAGCTGCCGACGGACCTCGACTACCGACACGGCCGCTACGTGTGTCAGCTGTAACGCGCCTCCGCCCGCCGCCATCACCGCCACATAGAAGTTTCACTTCTGTAATGCGTTCTCGTAACAAATTTAACATTTTTTTTCCACTGGTCCACATAGAAGTTTCACTACTGTAATGCGTTCTCCTAACACATTTAACATTTTTTTTCCACTGGTCCACATAGAAGTTAATGCATTCTCATAACACATTTTTAATTTTTTTTTTCACTTATCCAAATAGAAGTTTCACTTCTGTAATGTGTTCCCGTAACACATTTTTATTTTTTTTTCCACTGGTCCAAATAGAAGTCTCACTTCTATAATGTGTTCTCGTAACACATTTTTATTTTTTTTCCACTAGTCCAAATAGAAGTTTCACTTCTGTAATGTGTTCTCGTAACACATTTTTAATTTTTTATTCCACCGGTCCTCATAGAACACTTGTGTAATGCGTTCTCGTAACTTCATCCAAAATCAATAAAGCAAAGAAAAGTCTTTAGGCTAATAATCTAGGACTTAATCGAAAATTTGAAAATTAATAAAATGGCGGCTTCTAAAAGCTTACACCCGAATTTTCAAGGATAGATTGTTATAAAGCCGAAGTTTTCAACAGAAACAAAAATCCTTTCATCAAGTCCTTGTTTTTTATGCCTTCAATAAGCTATAAAAATGTTATTTAAATCCATCAAGTGGTTCTTGAATTTCAGTGGTCGCAGACTTCGAAAACATAGTTTCGAGAAAAACCCGTTTAAAGTTTTAGTTTTACCTACACCGAGTCATCCTGGGCCGTATAATAATTATCTCGGAAACTATTTATAGGCCAAGCTGTAGAGCATTTTTGCATGACATAAAGACTAGTAGCAAACCGATTGTGCGATGATATAAAAGATAATAAGCAGATGAATAGGTATATGTTTTTCACTCGAGTTTCTGGTCCATTAGTTAGTTATCAACAGTTTATTGCAAAAAAAACGCGATTTTTGTTTTTTTGCTTGTAACTTTGAAACTAATGGAGCAATCGGAATGCCCCAATGAAATAGTTTGTAGAGAATTGAAATATCTACAGAATGAGAGGTCGAATGTCTTAATCGGATAATTAGGTCCTGAAAAATTTACGAAAAACCAGAAAATTAGGCGTTTTTTCGAAAATTTGTGACGATACGTCACTAAGCCTCACTACGTAAGTGACAATATTCAATTATCAGTGCCCGTGGCGGCGTTTTGAATAACACCGCCAGAAATATAACATTAACTATATTAATTTACCAGTGTATTAAGCGGTGTTTTCCGTAGCACCGCAAATAATAACTATAAACTATATTAAAATTACCAGTGACCGTTATAATTAATTAAATTACCAGTGACCGTTATAATTAATTATAAACGATATTAAATTACCGTTAACCAGTGTACATTTAACAAAGAGACACCAAGTGTGCAGTATTAAATTATATCAAGTACAAACCGTCTGACATGCGAACGCTCCAGTACTTGTTTAAGCTAGCCAGCATTTATTTAATAACGCGAAATAATTATTAACAGCTCTCGCATATCGGACGGTTCATACCTATAGACATAGCTTGTAAAACATCAAGCTATAGTCGACAAGTTCGCTGATAAGAACTGTCCACCTGTACACAGTGATAGCTTCACTACTCTGTGTAGAGGCGACCGTCCGTTTCCTACCGCTACTACACCCGTTCCACTCTAGTCCGCTTTCTCCACCGCCCGGTATTGCCACGACGCTCAGTCTGGCAGCCAGCTCACTCGGCTACCGGAAACCGTTCCTAACTCGTTGGTGTAGGGAGGTGACATAAGCCTCCCTAAGCGCTCAGCTTTTCGCCAACGAGTCCCGACTATATCGCCTGTTTCCGTTCCCGTTACCGTACCCCCCTGACGCCCGACATCTAGACAGACGGCTGTCGTCGGCGGGACGTCAGGTGCTCCTTACCGTTTTTTTCCCGACCGTTTTGACCAGGAGGAGAGGCGACCGTCCGGGTGTCCCCTCTACCTCACCGCTAGATATTGTATTTATGTAACCGATTGATGTAATATTTTTGTATTGATATGTTTTGTTCATTTTGTAAACACTAAAGAGTTTTGTTTCTTTTAATAAAAGTCGACCTAGTACGACATTGAAAATACGCTAAACTTCTCTTATTTAAATTCTTTGTATTCCGCTGCTAATATAAGTGCCCTGGATTCCGACGAGCTATACCCCGGCCGACGGAAAGCAGCGGACCTGTTGTGACGTCGCGTTGATTACGTCACCTTAAAACGCGCACCGTTACATGGCGCCCGAACAGGGACCGTTTTTCTAGTTTTGTGATTTAGCGTATTTTCTACCGTATACCGTTTTTGACATTAAGCCTTGCTGTGTTCTGAGTTTATTATATAATAGGACAACAATGACGAAGAGTTGGATATACCAGCTCACTAAAGACGGATTAGTGAAATATCTGTCTGACCACAACATCGACGCTACCGGCACCTGTGATGAACTGCGCAAACGACTAAGCGCGTTCGTCGACACACACCCAGAGATGTTTCAAGACGACACCGATGACCAGCCTACCGCCAGTGGCGGAGCCATACCGAAACACCCACCTCACCGTTACCAGAGCACACCTGAATCCCAGACCTCCCTGACTCCGCCCTATCTTACTGCTACTAACCTACCAGATGTCGCTAAAACGATGAACCAGATAAGAAAGTGGGGGATCTCTTTCGACGGCAGAGACCCCATCGGCTTCCTGGAACGTATTGATGAACTAAGCCAAGCTTACGGCTACACCACCGAACAATTATTTACCAGTCTACCTGAATTATTAAGAGGCGAACCTCTACTTTGGTACCGCAACAATAAAGACAGATGGCGCTGTTGGCGCCATTTCACCGATAATTTCCGAGAGCAATTTTTACCGCATCGCTACATCTATCACCTGAAACGCGAACTACAACAACGACACCAGAGGGCCGACGAACCGTTCGCAAAGTACGCCGCGGTCATGCAGACGATAATGCGCAGAATCGGCGGTCTATCTACCGAGACACAGATCGAGCACATCTACGACAACATGAATCCCGACTATAAACTGTACATTCGTCGTCAAGACATCACTTCGATAAGTGATCTACAACGCCAGGCCGCAGAATACGAGAGCATCCGCAACGAACAACAAGAGCAACGTCGAACGCTCCGTGCCCCAGGTGACCGACCAGAGAACAAACGAAACACCGCTTCCATCGCCTATAACCGAGACGAGTGCTGCTGGCGGTGCAAGCAACGAGGACATACGCGCTACGACTGTCAACGTCCTCCACAGAAGTTCTGCAGTGTATGTAGTACCGACGGCCGTTTTACCAGAGAATGTCATCCGCGCCAGGGAAACGCCGACGTGGCCGGGTTACGACAAAAGTAAGCCCGGTCAGAAAGAATATACCGATTTACTACCGACCAAGACCGCACCTAGACATCTACCTCTGGCAACAGAAGTTCTCAGCATTACTAGACTCTGGCTCCGAAGCTTCTTTCATATCATCGAAAGTAGTAGAGCTCGCTAACGAGCACCAGGTCACAGTGCACACAGAAGGTAGTCCTATCGTTCTAGCTGATGGAACGTTGACGACATGTCCTGGCATCATCACACTCCCTTTGCGGATCGGAAAGCGCGTCTATCGACATGACTTTTTAATCATGCAGATGGTCGAGAGTGACGTCATGATTGGAGTCGACCTCTGGGCTAAGATCGGACTAACACTACCGCCACCGCCCTACCATGACCAGTCACCTGCAGTTCACAAGCCGATCACCTGTTTAATTTCCGAAGGCTTAACAGAACGCACGCCGCAAGAGAACCAGCAGTTGAAAGAATTTCTAGACACAGAATTACAACGTTTTGAGAACGTCAGAGGCCCGACCGATAAGATACAACACCAAATAAGACTTAAAACTAAAACACCAATTAAACAACGTTACCGACCTCGTAATCCAGCAATGCAAGAAATAATTAACAAAGAAGTTGACGAAATGGAGAGAGCCGGGGTGATTGAACCGTCGCAAAGCCCGTGGAGCTCGCCAATCGTATTAGTAAAGAAGAAGGACAACAAATACCGTTTTTGCATTGATTTCCGTAAAGTAAACGAGGTAACCGAGAAAGACGCTTACCCGCTGCCGATGGTCAACGCCACGCTAGATAAACTGCGAGGCGCGAAGTACCTATCGACACTCGACTTAAAGAATGGATATTGGCAGATACCGCTGTCACCAGAAAGTCGACCGATCACTGCTTTTACTGTGCCCGGCAGAGGTTTAATGCAATTCCGTGTGATGCCGTTCGGACTCCACTCCGCACCAGCCTGTTTCCAGCGTTTCTTGGAGACCGTACTCGGCCCTGAACTCGAACCACACGTGTTTGTATACCTAGACGACATCGTCATCGTCAGCCGGACATTTCAAGATCATTTACAACTCTTAGCTGATGTCTTCCAACGACTACGTGAGGCTAAACTACAATTAAATACCGCAAAATGTCATTTCTGCATGAGCCAACTCCGCTACCTAGGCCACATCATCGATAGGGACGGTATTCGTACCGACCCCGATAAAGTAGCCGCAGTGGAGACATGGCCGGCACCAACCACGATAAAAAAAGTACGCCAATTCCTGGGGATGGCCTCTTGGTACCGACGTTTTATTGCTGACTTCTCAACACTAGTCACACCGCTTACCAGTTTAACACGTAAAAACGCCAGGTGGCGTTGGGGAGAACCAGAAGAAACCGCTTTCCAGCAACTGAAACAAGCCTTAGTGTCAGCCCCAGTATTAGCATGCCCCGATTTCAATCGCGAATTCGTCTTACAGACCGACGCCAGTACACTAGGCCTAGGTGCCGTGCTGACACAACAATTTGAGGAAGGAGAACGTGTCATCGCCTATGCCAGCCGTACGATTAACGGCGCCGAAAGAAACTACAGCGCCACCGAACTAGAATGTCTAGCTGTAGTATGGGGCGTGCGAAAAATGAAAGACTACCTCGAGGGATATCATTTTACCGTCATCACCGACCACCAGTCCCTACGATGGTTACAACGATTAGAGACACCTACCGGTCGACTCGCGAGATGGCTCTTTGAGCTGCAACAGTACGATTTTACAGTACAATACCGAAAGGGCGCTTTAAATCACGTCGCCGATGCCCTCTCACGCGAGCCGAGAGTAAATAGAATTGACAACCTACCAGCATGCACTTGGTACCGCCGAATTTACGAAGCAGTAAGCAACAATCCTGCTGAACACCCCGAATATGAAATCCGCGAAGGCCAGTTATACCGTCATATTCTCCACGACCTGAGTTTCAACGAGACACCTGCCGAAGAACAGTGGAAACGCTGTGTACCTAAGGAACATCGTCAAGACATACTTAGACGCCAGCACGACGATCCAACCGCCGGACATTTAGGCGTAGCAAAAACAATAGTACGCATGGCACGTTTTTACTATTGGCCCGGTATGTTCCGCGACACCGCAACCTACGTGCGCACCTGCGCCAACTGTCTACAACACAAAACCGCGCAAAGACAGCCAGCCGGACAGATGCACGCGACACCAGTTAACGCACCCTGGAAGCAAGTTACCGTAGACTTAGTGGGGCCGCTTCCGCGATCGACACACGGCCACACTTGGTTATTAAACATGCAAGACCGTTTTACTAAATGGGTAGAAATGAAGCCGCTCCGACGCGCAACCGCTAACAGCGTTACTGACGCCATCGCGAACCAGATTATTTTTCGACATGGCCGACCAGACGAAGTCATCTCCGACAACGGTACACAATTTAAGTCACAAACGTTAAAACATCTACTTAAGAGTTTTGGCATTAGACACCGCACGTCACCCGTACAAACGCCACAGTGCAACCCTGTAGAACGAGCCAACAAAACGTTAAAAACTATGATCTCTCAGTATGTGAACCGCAATCATCGCAACTGGGATCTCCATGTTCCCGAGCTCCAATATGCTTTTAATACAGCATGGAGCGAAACAACTGGCTACACACCAGCATATCTAAACTATGGACGTGAACTGCCATCTATGGATCCAACCGATCACCACACCGGCCAGACAGTACCAACACCGACCACCAGACACCGACACTTGAAAGAAGCCTACGAGCTAGTCCGAATAAATCTAGCCCGCGCCTTTCAGAAACAAGCAAAACATTACAACCTGCGTCGTCGAGATTGGAAACCGCAAGTGGGGGATAGAGTGTGGAAGAAGGAGTACCCCCTATCTCGAAAAGCAGACGCATTTAATGCAAAATTGGCACCTAAATACCGTGGGCCAATGACCGTGAAACGAATAATATCACCAGTCATCGTCGATTTAAGAGACGATAGGGGTAAGTGGTGGCGACATATCCATCTCCAAGATCTTAAACAGAATCCTAAGACGAATAATCCTGTCCAGTGTAATATCCTTGGCTATAAAAAGCCAAACTTCCCTGATCTACTCATTAGTATGCAAGATGAGTTCAACGCAACGAAAAGCGATTCTACTAGACCAGCCAGCGCCCATCCGCAAGCGTTCAAAGCTCGCCATCCTGCGCGAGAAGTTGGAACAAGCCAGGCGTCGTCCTGTCCCAGTGGCCATGCGACTAGCACCACCGGCTACCGCCGCAACTCCGAGACGCAAGTTACTCGCGACAGCAGCCGCTGCCCAGCCAGCACGCCGACCACCAGCACCCGCACCGTCGGGCCGACCACCGGCCCGCCTCACCACGACACCAGTCCGTCAGCTGGGCACCGCCGTGCCAGCGACCGTCATTCGGCAGCCCGTCCGAGTATCAGCTACCGACGGACCTCGACTACCGACACGGCCGCTACGTGTGTCAGCTGTAACGCGCCTCCGCCCGCCGCCATCACCGCCACATAGAAGTTTCACTTCTGTAATGCGTTCTCGTAACAAATTTAACATTTTTTTTCCACTGGTCCACATAGAAGTTTCACTACTGTAATGCGTTCTCCTAACACATTTAACATTTTTTTTCCACTGGTCCACATAGAAGTTAATGCATTCTCATAACACATTTTTAATTTTTTTTTTCACTTATCCAAATAGAAGTTTCACTTCTGTAATGTGTTCCCGTAACACATTTTTATTTTTTTTTTCCACTGGTCCAAATAGAAGTCTCACTTCTATAATGTGTTCTCGTAACACATTTTTATTTTTTTTCCACTAGTCCAAATAGAAGTTTCACTTCTGTAATGTGTTCTCGTAACACATTTTTAATTTTTTATTCCACCGGTCCTCATAGAACACTTGTGTAATGCGTTCTCGTAACTTCATCCAAAATCAATAAAGCAAAGAAAAGTCTTTAGGCTAATAATCTAGGACTTAATCGAAAATTTGAAAATTAATAAAATGGCGGCTTCTAAAAGCTTACACCCGAATTTTCAAGGATAGATTGTTATAAAGCCGAAGTTTTCAACAGAAACAAAAATCCTTTCATCAAGTCCTTGTTTTTTATGCCTTCAATAAGCTATAAAAATGTTATTTAAATCCATCAAGTGGTTCTTGAATTTCAGTGGTCGCAGACTTCGAAAACATAGTTTCGAGAAAAACCCGTTTAAAGTTTTAGTTTTACCTACACCGAGTCATCCTGGGCCGTATAATAATTATCTCGGAAACTATTTATAGGCCAAGCTGTAGAGCATTTTTGCATGACATAAAGACTAGTAGCAAACCGATTGTGCGATGATATAAAAGATAATAAGCAGATGAATAGGTATATGTTTTTCACTCGAGTTTCTGGTCCATTAGTTAGTTATCAACAGTTTATTGCAAAAAAAACGCGATTTTTGTTTTTTTGCTTGTAACTTTGAAACTAATGGAGCAATCGGAATGCCCCAATGAAATGGTTTGTAGAGAATTGAAATATCTACAGAATGAGAGGTCGAATGTCTTAATCGGATAATTAGGTCCTGAAAAATTTACGAAAAACCAGAAAATTAGGCGTTTTTTCGAAAATTTGTGACGATACGTCACTAAGCCTCACTACGTAAGTGACAATATTCAATTATCAGTGCCCGTGGCGGCGTTTTGAATAACACCGCCAGAAATATAACATTAACTATATTAATTTACCAGTGTATTAAGCGGTGTTTTCCGTAGCACCGCAAATAATAACTATAAACTATATTAAAATTACCAGTGACCGTTATAATTAATTAAATTACCAGTGACCGTTATAATTAATTATAAACGATATTAAATTACCGTTAACCAGTGTACATTTAACAAAGAGACACCAAGTGTGCAGTATTAAATTATATCAAGTACAAACCGTCTGACATGCGAACGCTCCAGTACTTGTTTAAGCTAGCCAGCATTTATTTAATAACGCGAAATAATTATTAACAGCTCTCGCATATCGGACGGTTCATACCTATAGACATAGCTTGTAAAACATCAAGCTATAGTCGACAAGTTCGCTGATAAGAACTGTCCACCTGTACACAGTGATAGCTTCACTACTCTGTGTAGAGGCGACCGTCCGTTTCCTACCGCTACTACACCCGTTCCACTCTAGTCCGCTTTCTCCACCGCCCGGTATTGCCACGACGCTCAGTCTGGCAGCCAGCTCACTCGGCTACCGGAAACCGTTCCTAACTCGTTGGTGTAGGGAGGTGACATAAGCCTCCCTAAGCGCTCAGCTTTTCGCCAACGAGTCCCGACTATATCGCCTGTTTCCGTTCCCGTTACCGTACCCCCCTGACGCCCGACATCTAGACAGACGGCTGTCGTCGGCGGGACGTCAGGTGCTCCTTACCGTTTTTTCCCGACCGTTTTGACCAGGAGGAGAGGCGACCGTCCGGGTGTCCCCTCTACCTCACCGCTAGATATTGTATTTATGTAACCGATTGATGTAATATTTTTGTATTGATATGTTTTGTTCATTTTGTAAACACTAAAGAGTTTTGTTTCTTTTAATAAAAGTCGACCTAGTACGACATTGAAAATACGCTAAACTTCTCTTATTTAAATTCTTTGTATTCCGCTGCTAATATAAGTGCCCTGGATTCCGACGAGCTATACCCCGGCCGACGGAAAGCAGCGGACCTGTTGTGACGTCGCGTTGATTACGTCACCTTAAAACGCGCACCGTTACAAATTTATAGCTCCGTCATTTTTTGAGCTGGAGCGCTAAAATTTTGAAAGAAAGTAGAGATTATAATGTTCTTTATATGTGCCCAAAGGTGGGTGCTGTCGGATTATTAGTTTTCGCGAAATCGCGATTGAAAGTTTGCAGTGCGCTTTTTTCCGGCAGGCCTGTATGCGTTACCGTAAGTTCGATAATAATTTCAAAAAAAGTTTTGAAAAGTTGACATCGTGCACTACAAAACGTAGATTTCAGTTTTTCGATTAGATGCCTGGAAGCATGCTAAAAACACTCGTAAAGTTCGCGAAAAACGGCCGAGCGCGTGCTCGCAGTCGAGTGGTGGTGGAAGGGCAGCGGCGGAGAAGCGTATGTATAGTAATAGCGCGCGCGGCGCGCACGTTATTTATATTCCCCCACCACTCGACTGAGAGGACGCGCTCGGCCGTTTTTCACGCACTTTACGAGTGTTTTTAGCATGCTTCCAGGCATCTGATCGAAAAACTGAAATCTACGTTTTGTAGTGCACGATGTCAACTTTTCAAAACTTTTTTTGAAATTATTATCGGACTTACGGTAACGCATACAGGCCTGCCGGAAAAAAGTTCACTGCAAATTTTCAATCGCGATTTCGCGAAAACTAATAATCCGACAGCACCCACCTTTGGCACATATAAAGAACATTATAATCCCTACTTTCTCTCAAAATTTTAGCGCTCCAGCTCAAAAAATGACGGAGCTATAAATTTTCGAAAAAACGCCTAATTTTCTGGTTTTTCCTAAATTTTTCATAACCTAATTATCCGATTAAGACATTCGACCTCTCATTCTGTAGATATTTCAATTCTCTACAAACCATTTCATTGGGGCATTCCGATTGCTCCATTAGTTTCAAAGTTACAAGCAAAAAAAGACAAAAATCGCGTTATTTTCGCAATAAACTGTTGATAACTAACAAATGGACCGGAAACTCGAGTGAAAAACACATACCTATTCATCTGCTTATTATCTTTTATATCATCGCACAATCGGTTTGCTACTAGTCTTTATGTCATGCAAAAATGCTCTACAGCTTGGCCTATAAATAGTTTCCGAGATAATTATTATACGGCCCAGGATGACTCGGTGTAGGTCACGAGAACGCTTTTTTAAATCTCTATAGCTTGGCCTATTATTCAATTCACTTGAAATTTTCAGGGAATATTTTCAAAACATCATACCACAAGAAAATGCAAAAAAAAGAAAACGATTTTTTCCAAATATTGAGTATCCGGTATCCCTAACCCTCTAAACAATGTCTATGCTATTTATGTAAAAAAAAATGTTTTTTCTTCAATATTCGTTCAAAACTTATAAATACATATTTTTTTACAAGTTTTGAATGAATATCGTATGAAAAAAATGTTTTTACATAAATAGAATAGATATTGTTTGAGTTAGGAATAGTCAAGATTTTGAAAAAATCGATTTTTTTTTTGCATTTTCTTGTAGTATGATGTTTCGCAAATATTCCCTGAAGATTCAAATCTTTGATTAACGTCTGAATAGAACTCTTCAAGTAAATAAAATTTTCGACCAATTTTTCTCAGACCATACGATATATTGACAAAAAATAATAAAAATACAAATCAATATAACACAAGATGACGTTTCGATCCGGATTTGGATCTTCTTCAGAAATATCTAAAAAATATAAAAATTAATTAGTATTAAGTAATTTATTATCTAATAGATTGCATGCAAGATTGAAACTTTAAATGATTAAAAAAATAATGAAAAATTAATAACAAACAAAATTTATAAACCGTAGTCATGGATATCAAAGTACCCATAAAGAAAAAAATTATTTGAAAAAACAAAATATAAGAGAGTTTTTATTAGATTTTATATATAACATTTCCGAAATACTTCTTTTAAAATAATTACTTTCATTATCTAAAATTTTAACATTATCCCAATTAATTTTATGGTCGTAATCAATTTTATGCTTAGTTACGACATTATTTTTATTCAACTCATGCGCGATATTCATGTTTTATCATGCCTAAAAACCGAACCCTAAATAGCCATTTACCGACTGGTGACAATTACTTGTCATAACTCAATGAAAATTCCTACTAGAGCTCGGCCATTGTGGAGTAATGAAAATAAACGTAACTATTTTCTGAGTCGTAACGAAATAGTAGGTAACAACAACTCCGTTGTTACCCATTGAGGCTAAAATTGAGAGGCCGAATGTTTTCGACATGGAGTTTATTCATAACCGGCTAACCTCAAACCAAAACATTGAATCGTGCTATTTGGTGCTGTTAGTATTGACAGTTTTTTTATAAAGAAATAAATAGATTCAAATCTTTGATTAACGTCTGAATAGAACTCTTCAAGTAAATAAAATTGTCGACCAATTTTTCTAAGACCAAACGATATATTGACAAAAAATGATAAAAATACAAATCAATATAACACAAGATGACGTTTCTAATCACCCAATAAATCAAAAAATAGCTATGGTTTATAATCTTATTGATAAATCTATTTTATTATCTAAACCAAAATTCCACTTAAACAATTTTAATTTAGTACGTCAAATCCTTATTGCCAATTCTTATCCTCTTAAATTTATTAATAAATTTTTCAAAATTAGAATTAATAAATTAACAAAAAACCATAATCCACAAAACAATATTAATAATGTCGATTGTCCTTTTATTGTGATTCCTTTTTACAAAAATATTTCTCAGAAATTTAATTCATTTCTTAAAAATTTAAATATAAAAACAGTTTATAATGTAAATAACAAACTAGACAAAATTATTAAAAAGGGAAAGGATAAACTAAACAAATTACAAAAACATAATGTTGTTTACAAAATTAGTTGTGAAGATTGTAATATGAATTATATTGGGCAAACAAAAAGAGCGCTTAAAACACGAGTTAAAGAGCATCAAAACAATTATAAACTACTCCCTGATAAACATAATGTCGTAACTAAGCATAAAATTGATTACGACCATAAAATTAATTGGGATAGTGTTAAAATTTTAGATAATGAAAGTAATTATTTTAAAAGAAGTATTTCGGAAATGTTATATATAAAATCTAATAAAAACTCTCTTAATGCTCAATTAGATACGGAAAATTTAAGTAATATTTATGATATTATTTTGAAATAATATTTTGTTTTTTCAAATATTTTTTTCTTTATGGGTACTTTGATATCCATGACTACGTTTTATAAATTTTGTTTGTTATTATTTCATTATTTTTCAATCATTCATAGTTTCAATCCTGCGTGAAATCTATTAGGTACTTAATACTAATTAATTTTTATATTTTTTAGATATTTCTGAAGAAGATCCAAATCCGGATCGAAACGTCATCTTGTGTTATATTGATTTGTATTTTTATCATTTTTTGTCAATATATCGTTTGGTCTGAGAAAAATTGGTCGACAATTTTATTTACTTGAAGAAATAAATAGATATTTACAACATCTCATGAATAACAATAAATAAAACATGAATAACGCGCAATTGTTGAATAAAATTATGGGCGTAACTTGTAGGCTAAGTCATGACCTGTCAGCGCGATGAATGACTTAGACTACTAGTTACGCCAATAACTATTATCAGGGAGTAGTTTATAATAGGCCATATGCATATATTTTTTTATATTTTTAATAGATTATTTAGTCAACCATAATATGGAAAAAATTGATAATCATTTAAAAATGTAATATTTATTATCATAAGAAAAAAAATATTAAATTTCACATTCAAAAATAGACAGTTTAAACAATCGGCCACGTTGGCGGGCTTATGTGACGTCATGATATAGGATGCATGTCAACCTTGATGTCAAACTATCAATGTTTTAAATGAAGTTTGTTTGTTGTTTTCTTTAAATACTGACGTAATCTTACTGTGAGACGACACAGTCGCCATGGAAACTGTTATTGATATATACTCTGACGTCACGCTGCGTTTTGAAAATTCGAAAATTAGGCGTATTTTCTACATTTCTTTTTTATTATTTGTATTTTTTTCAGTGATAAGATTAAAAAAATAACCATTACCATATGATCAGGAACTAAAATATATTTCAAAATAAAAATTTAAACCAATTTGGAGTCTCATGCATATGACCTATTGTTTTGATGCTCTTTAACTCGTGTTTTAAGCGCTCTTTTTGTTTGCCCAATATAATTCATATTACAATCTTCACAACTAATTTTGTAAACAACATTATGTTTTTGTAATTTGTTTAGTTTATCCTTTCCCTTTTTAATAATTTTGTCTAGTTTGTTATTTACATTATAAACTGTTTTTATATTTAAATTTTTAAGAAATGAATTAAATTTCTGAGAAATATTTTTGTAAAAAGGAATCACAATAAAAGGACAATCGACATTATTAATATTATTTTGTGGATTATGGTTTTTTGTTAATTTATTAATTCTAATTTTGAAAAATTTATTAATAAATTTAAGAGGATAAGAATTAGCAAGAAGGATTTGACGTACTAAATTAAAATTATTTAAGTGGAATTTTGGTTTAGATAATAAAATAGATTTATCAATTTTATTTACTTGAAGTATTCCCTGAAAATTTCAAGTGAATTGAATAAATAAGTAGTTTCCGAGATAATTATTATATGGCCCAGGATTAGCTAACTCGGTATAGGTAAGACTAAAACTTGAAACGCGTTTTTCTCAAAACTATGTTTTCGAAGTCGTTGACCACTGACATTGAAGAACCACTCGTTGGATTTAAATGAACTTTTTACAGCTAATTGAAAGTATAAAAAATAAAAAAACAAGGACTTGATCGAAGGATTTTTGTTTTTGTTGAAAACTTTGGCTTTTATAACAATCTGTCCTTGCAAATACGGGTGTAAGCTTTTAGAAGCCGCCATTTTATTAATTTTCAAAGTAAAATACTATTAAACTAAAGACATTTTCTTTGTTTGATTGATTTTGGATGAACCAGCACAAAGTTATGATGGTCACCGCAAAGCATTACCTTGTGAGAGGGGTCCAACAGATGGCTATAACTTTGTCCACAATTATTTTTTTGTTTTTTTGAAAATTTAGTGAAGTCAAGTTGAATTAATATTATTAGCTTTATAAAATACCTAACTTAAATTTTGTCGAAAAAAAAATTTTTTTTATATTAAGAATTATACAATACGAGAAATACTAAAATAAAGATGAGAATAACAAAAGAAATTTAAAAGTATTTAATCGATAAGTACCTACATATAATTCATTCCTACTTGTTTACCGTTGTAATCATCGATCATAGCTCAGTTGGTTAGAGCGCCGTGCTAACAACGCGAAGTTCGCGTGTTCGATCTCTAAATGAGTCCTATATTTTAATATTTTTACGATATATTTTTGTTTTTACAATGTTTTTATTAACTAAAAAGAAGGAAATAATAAAATAAATTTTTTAAAAATTTAATATAAGTACCACGTTTTTAAAACGAAATTAAAATTATAAAATATTTTTTTTAACTTGTAAGATTTAAAACTAAAACTGGGGCGCATTATTCGTTTTATCTTATAAATAGATTTTTTCATTGATAGCCACTCACCACACTTCTTATATTACTGTCGCATGCCCCCACGTTTTTCGTTTCAAATCCTACAAGTTAAAAAAATTATTTTATACTTTTTAGTTCGTTTTAAAAACGTCGTATATTATTTTTTTTTTATTTCTTTTATTATTATTAATTTACGTAGATATGTTTTCTTTACCTGTATGTATATAAATTGAAATTTATTTTATGTAACCTAGCTTACATCCATGTCCCAGAAACAAATATATGTTTATTTTGTATTTGTATACATGTATAGCGTTTGTTTATGCTAAAAATTTAATAGCAAAATAAATATACGTTATCACATAAATTAAGTTTTATTATTAATCACTATTTAATCTTATCTTATCTAATCTAAACCATATTGTTTCCTAAACTGCAGGAGTCTGGAAGTACCTATATCTGAGTAGGTTCGCGAAAAAAAAGCAAAACATAAAAATATGGTTCAATGCGGCGTGCACAGGTCGCGCGGTAATGATAATTCGATCCAATTTTACAAATCTCTAAGCCCTAATGGGTTCTAATCGTAATCGTAAGACAATCGTTTCTATCAACATTATATTCAAAGCAGTGGCACGTCAAGTCGGTGTCGGACAGGCAACCGGATGGCGAGTGGTAATCTGGGCCTTTAAGTGGTACAGACAGGCGCGGTCCGAAGGGGGGGGTCACAGGGGACATGACCCCCCCCAAAATCTATGTCAAATTGAAAAATCTCAAAAATTTGCCAAATAATGTATAAAATAAAATTGTGTCTTGTGCAATAATGTTTATTTTATTCCAGATACCTATTTTTTATTAGTGTAGTGAGTGACCCCCTCCAAAATTTCAGGCTGCGACCGCGCCTGGGTACAGAGCCCCCTGGTAGCGGCCAAAGTGACCCCAAATGGACAGGGGCGGCGATATGGGGGTGGGGCAAAATCGAACAATTTTTGAAAAGGCAACCGGATAAAAATGCGGTAGCATTGAAAGATATACCCTAATTATATAATAAATTTTTTTGCCAGCCGAAACACGCGGGCCGTTTTTGCACTAGCGAATAAAAAAAAAAAGTGAAAAGGCAACCGCTTCAAAATTAGTGAGCATACTTATTGACACCACCAAACGTTGGGAAAAAATTGCCATCCGATCCTGATGGGTAGAAAAACCCTTTTTTTCGATTATTTCAACAATAAGTAAAAAAAACACACTAAAAATTGTTCAAATCGGATGGCATTCGAGATTTATACTGTCCTAAGTACAAATAATGGTGTGTATCAATGCCATCCGATTTCGATTAAATTTACCCCTATTTATTTTGTTGAAACAATCGAAAAAAAGGGTTTTCCGGCGACTTTGAGGGGTTGTTTCTCCGAAAATGCCCATCAGGATTGGATGGCAATTTTTTCCCAACGTTTGGTGGTGTCAATAAGTATGCTCAC
This sequence comes from Xanthostigma xanthostigma, assembly GCA_963575645.1. NCBI lineage: Eukaryota > Metazoa > Arthropoda > Insecta > Raphidioptera > Raphidiidae > Xanthostigma > Xanthostigma xanthostigma. The sequence continues at coordinate 31,099,815 of OY754470.1, read as the reverse complement.
TAATTTTGAAGCGGTTGCCTTTTCACATTTTTTCTTTTTTTTTATTTTATTCGCTAGTGCAAAAACGGCCCGCGTGTTTCGACTGGCAAAAAAATTTTATTGTATAATTAGGCCTAGGGTATTTCCATCAATGCTACCGCATTTTTATGCGGTTGCCTTTTCAAAAATTTTTCGGATTTGCCCCACCCCCATATCGCCGCCCCTGTCCATTTGGGGTCACTTTGGCTGCTACCAGGGGGCTCTGTACCACTCAAAGAGCCAGATTACCGCTCGCCATCCGGTTGCCTGTCCGACACAGGCTTGACGTGCCACTGCTTTGAATATTATAAAATTAGATTAATTTTTTATGAGAATGGTGAATTTGAGGTCGATTATAACTGAGAATTTGGCGCTGCTCAGTGCTCAATTTGTGTACGTCTGTCAGTAGGTACAAGTTAAAGTAGGTGCATAAATAGGCATAATATTACCTATAGATAATAGTTTTTATAACAGGATGATAAATTACTATAGCTTATATAGTTTATACTTTATCTATAAACTCCTTAATGGAAAATCGTGATCGTTGTGGTATAAATAATGATAGCTGACGTCACAATTCGAATACCGAACAGTTATTGATAAAACAGCGTGATTTGATGAATGTAGAACACAAAAAAGCTAGTGTAAAAATATTGACCTTACCTCGTCATTGCATGACTTTGGAGAAGGTACCTATATAAATGCAAAATGACTGGTAAGTGGAGTGGGTATGCACAGGTCCGACTTTCATGTGAACACTTACTCGTATTTATATATTTTTATATATTTCGTCTAGCTTGGCTCTTGAGCCAATATAATATATTTAAAGCTTATTTTGTATTTGTCAGTAAAATGCGTATTATGCGCTTTAGTTTTTTATGATATTACATTTATTTTTTCTCTATTTCAAATGTTTTGTGTCTAGAATAATTCAAACCTACTTAAGTTTTGGTTAAAATGTCCACATCATCTTTTTTTTTCATAATGGATCCTTCAGCACAGGTTTTCCTTGGAAGGAACCTATATACCTATATATTACGTAGATATATTATAAACAAACAAAATATTACACAATATTTTGTTTGTTTATATATCAACGTATTTATCATGGCACTAATAAATTATTATTATTATTATTATTATTATTATTATTATTATTATATTATAATTAAAAATATTCTAATCGTAAAATAATACATTTAGATAAATGAAAGCATATTTAAAAAGAATGTTACAGATATGATTCTCCAGGGCTGTATTTCGATTATTTTTTAACATCACCCCCATCATATTATTCGTAAGTGAAATTAAATTCTCTACAAAATGGCGGAAAATCATCAACGATATCTCTGTAAGTCAAGAATTATATAATATAAAACGTTCTGCAAAATTACAATTTTAGTCATGGGCGATGCCAAAAATACAATCAGGGGGGGTAGGATCTTTCATTAAAGACCAATATAAAATATTAGGAATTCTGCATAATGAATAAAACCAAGTTCGAAATAATATTTTTTAGAATGCGTATTTTACCATACCAAAACCACAAACGGGGAATGGTACTAATTTAAGTCAAAATTCACTTTTAAAAATTTCACAATATTTTTCGTTTTGAAATCTCCCAAATCTAAAAAGCATATTTTTGGAAAAAGTCTGTGCGTGTGTTAGTCTGTGAACACGATACAGATCCAATTGATGAGCAGATTTAATAAAAATTTTGGGAAGATGTTTGATATGCAAATATGAAGAGCCCTGTTGTTTTTGGGAGAAATATGTGCCAGCACAGAGAAGGTATGTACTGTAACGTTGTTTTTTATATAATAAAAGTATACTTTTCATTTATATGTCCGAAAAGGTGCATTAGCCGAAGCGCTAGGTACTTGATTCGCGCCATTATCCATGTCTAAACAATTTACTCAACTATCGTCCACGAATTCAGATAGTAGATATAGGTTTGGTAATGAATCCAAAATCTGAAAGCTCAAAAAATTCATCATTATTTACTATTTTACCACGTTCTTATATCAACTTGCTTTTTGTGAATGTCGGGCGGAACTTTGTAATTGATTTTAAACTAACTTCCTGATGAGATAGAGACTTGAAATTTTTAACATAACTAAGAATTAGATGACAATACGAGAAAATACTAAAATAAAGAAGAAATAATAAAAAAAAAATTAAGAAATTTTAATAAATACATATTATTCATTCTTACTTATTTTCCGTTGTACGACGCCATGCAAACGACAGTCGTAGCTCAGTTGGTTAGAGCGCTATACTAACAACGCAAAGGTCGCGGGTTCATAACATGAACCATTTAAAATGTCTGACACCTCGAACATGTCGAGCATATTCGAGGTGTCACCGTGTCAGACATTTTAATTGATTCATGTTATTTGTCAGAGAACATTACTTTAGCGTTTTGGTTGAAGTTTTTAAACTATCCAATTAAAAGAACAAACAGTACCTATAAATTTTTACATGTCGTCAAAACGACATCCTTCGGAAAATTTAGAGGGAAAACGCCCCAAAATCAAGAAAAGTCATAGAGGAAATAGGTGTCAAACTAGGCCTAATGAAGCCATATACAAAGTTTGGGGAGAGTATGTATCAATAAAATTTTTGCCGACGGGCACTCTGACTATAGGTATTAGGTACCTACTAATCAAATTTCTTGTCTTCGACAGTTTGTTCCAACGCCAACCACTTATATAATAAAGCCTTCGCAATTTTTGTTCACCTTTTCTTTGTGCAAACTTACACAAACTCGTCGAGCGCTCTCCCGAAATAGTGGATCGTAACCGCGTTTTAATTCTAATTAAAATATAGTTTGATATCCAGCGGATCAGCTGTTTCCCTGCTCCCATTTGTCGGCGCCCATATTTATTACTCCAATCGTTATAAGAAACACCCAGTCTTATAACGATTCAAGTAGTAAATATTATAATATTAATAGTATTATTTTAATAAACATCCGTCTACTTTTGGAAATTTGTAATGAATTGTTTTTGTGCAAAACTGTACTATTTATTTTAAAAATAAATCTATTTGTCTCAATGGCTTATAGGTAATTTATTAAAAAATATTCATCATAACCCAATTCATATTGTGCTGTCTGTTTCATATCTATGTGTACTGTATATTCATTATACAATTTTTCATATGCCACCCCTGCACCTAAGCTGGTAAGTATATTCCATGTCAGTTTACTTGTAACACTGGGCATGTGGTGTATGCATGTTTAGTACTGTTTCTTTGCTTAAGTTAGTAGAACTTTTACGAGTCTTGCTCAGTCTCAAAAGTGGTCGTTGGCTCGTTCTGTATGAAATTAAAACTAAAACTTTCAGTTTTTACAAATTTTATATTTCTTTTGCGATTATTTTAAAAAGTGCTAAGCATGTCTGAAAAGTAAGTTGACAATTTTAATTAACATTTACCTTGACCTACATATTCTAAATTTTGTTCACCACTTACAAAATGTAAATTAACTAATCACTTTTTAGGGTTCCGTACCCGAAGGGTGCTCAAACGGGACCCTATTACTAAGCCTCCGCTGTCCGTCTGTCTGTCTGTCTGTCCGTCTGTCTGTCAGCGGGCTGTATCTCAAGAACCGTAATAGGTAGAGAGTTGAAATTTTCACAGAGTGTGTATTTCTATTGCCGCTAGAACAACAAATAATTAAAAACCCCCCAAAACTCCCAAAAGAGGAGCAAACTAAGTTTTTTGCTTATAATTCGCTCAATTTAAATCAGATCGTTTCGAGACCTGTCTTAAACGAAAGAGGAGAAAATTTTACATAGATTTTGTATAACAGAATTCGTCGAAACACTTTTTTTGTACAGCTTTATATAGAAATATAATGTATAAATTCAATTTTGTCTAATCCATAGCATACACGGAGATCGTCTGTCTTCGTTTGTTGCATAGTGTACTATGGGAATTTAAATATTGCGTATGTTTTGTCTTAAAAAAAAAGATTGCATTTGTTCAAAAACGAATGTCATTTCAAATATTAGTCAGTCTTTTGACATTAGTATTTTGTGAAAGGCAACGCCTTCTGAGTTAACGATTTGAATAACTAATTTTAATTATTAGAACATATTGCTTTGACAGATGCAAACGTCATTTTTTACATTTTTTACCATTCCAACACCATGGATGAGCGGAATGAAACCAAATTTTGGGAGGATGTTTGATATGCAAATATGAAGAGGCCTATTGTTTTTCAGAGACGTCGGCGCAAGCGCAAAAGAAATATATATTATAATGTTGTTTTTATAAGATAATAGTATACTTTTCATAAAGGCGTATTATTTTGTTTTACAGGAGTTTTGTAAAATAAATTTTTGAAAAAAATCGGCGCATGCGTAGAAGAAATATATACTATAAGGCTGTTTTTTATATAATAACGGTATACTTTTCATTACGGTTTATTATTCTATCTATGTTTACAAAAGTTTTGTAATTTTTTTGGGAAAAATTGGCGCATGCGCAAAAGAAATATATGCAATAACGTTGTTTTATATAATAATAGTATATATTTCATAATGGTTTATTATTCTATTTTAAAAGAAAGTTTTGTAAAAAGTTTTAGGGGGAAAGGCGGCGCATGCGCAGAAGAGATATGTGCTATAACATTGTTTTTATATAATAATGGTATACGTTTCATAATGGTTTAATATTCTAAAGTTTTGTATTTTATTTTTTTTTGGGGAAATCGGCGCATGCGCAACAGAGATATTTGCCATAACGTTGTTATTTGATATAATGGTATATTTATCAAAACCTTATATTATTTTATTCTACAAGAAATTTTTGTAAAAAAAGTGTTTATAATATAAAAACGCCGGGGTGAATTATGTAAAATTTCACGCCTTGAAATTCTTGAACTACTTGCATACTCCCACTGGTTACATATTGTTATAGCGCCTCTCTTGTTTCTTTTACAAAAGTATTTAAAAAGTACATAGTGTACGGAACCCTTCGTGTGCGAGTCCGACTCGCACTTGACCGGTTTTATTTTAAATAATCTACATAATTTCAAGAATCAGGTGATGCACCTGCAGTATATTATTATATTATTTGATGATGGTGCAAATATTCATTTGAAGGTCATCACTACTACTATATTTTTTTTATAATTTATATTATGATTTATGAATAGTCGCATTATCTACTTTTATACAAATAAAAAAAATAAACTGCATACAAAAGCTAAATTTTTTAAGTAACAAATCGAAATTCAATGATTGAACTGACATTGGCCATTGGCGTAGCAGAGAGGTCAGATATAAGATTCTAAATACTAAATAGCACTCGCAAACAAAAAAAAAGTGTGCGTGTAACTTTACGAGCAGTTGAAGTAACACATGTAAACAATACATATTGATAGTTTACAGGGCTTTTTTTATATGTACCTAGGTAAACTTTTATAGTTACAAAAAATAAACAGGCAAAAAATTACGATAACTGAAAATTCGCTCTAAGAATCTTTGAAACAAATGCAAAATAAGTACCTAACGATTTTATTTATTTATTTACATTCAACTTTAGACCAGTAGCAGGAGAGTAAAAACAAGCTTAATTCGGAATTATTAGGGGAAATCTGGAGGGTTTAACCCCTTCAGATTAGATCTGAAATGTACATATTAAATTTTTCCCCTCCTGCTAGGTAAGCTTTAGCCGCTGCGTGCAGATTTATGCTCAAAAATCACGTGTTTTTTTATTAAAATTAGAATATCTCAAAAATAATCAACGCTATCAGAAAATTGTTTATGTATACAAATATTGTAGATTAATTTTACGACATTCTTGTGTAATTCCTACACGGGAATTTACTATTTTTTAACACTCCTCTTACTAGAGTTTTTCGTGTTAGATGCAAGGACGTAGATATTTTTTCTTTTTAAAGCAAAAAAATCAATATTTTTTTTAAATTTTATTAATATCACACAAGAATAGGTACGCAAGAAGGAAGGTGTCAAGCAAAATATTTATTCCCAAACTAATTTTACAATTTTTTTCTAAATTTTATTTTTTAGCCAGGTATTCGTATTATTTTCAGTTTTATTTTTCTCTTATTATGATCCTGAGAGGGGGTAATTACTCCATTTACCCCCCCCCTCCATCTACGCTCTTGGTTAAATGTTTCCATTTTTTAATCAAAAGGTACTATTATGATTCTTATGTTGGGTAACCACTTTTGGTATGGATTCTTTTTATTGTGTAAAATTTTAGTCCTACGATTTCTGAAATACTGAAAACAATAAATCAAAGCACTGCGAGAGTTTTAAATTTGTCATTAAAATTGTGAAAGTTTTCACGTGTTCGTTCGAAGTGTTAGACCCAATATTTGTTTAGCTATCAGTTTATATTACACACTACGAATAATTTAGATACCTACTGAATTAAAAAAAGCAACTCTTACAAAATGAGAAAAATGTTATTTTTTAATTTCTTACCGTCTTGAGTGGGCTACAGCCCATAATTAATTCTCAACCCCACTCCACTGCGCGCTGCCAGACCTTCGGTTTCTTAATAGAGGAACCGGTGGTGGATAGGTATAGAAACTATTTCATATGAAATAAGGTAGGCTTATTCAATATATTTGAATTAAGTTTTGAAATAATTTATAATATTGTTTATAGGGTTGGAGATATTGCTCTTATCGGTCTTGCCGTTATGGGCCAAAATTTAATTTTAAACATGGCAGATCATGGATTCACCGTTGTTGCTTACAACAGAACTGTAGCAAAAGTCAAACATTTCTTAGAAAACGAAGCTAAAGGTACATCCGTAGTCGGTGCAACATCGTTACAGGACATGGTATCAAAATTAAAACTTCCACGTCGGGTTATGATGTTGGTCAAAGCTGGACAAGCTGTAGATGACTTTATTGGTCAACTGGTACCTCTTTTATCTAAAGGCGATATCATCATTGATGGAGGAAATTCTGAGTACCAAGATACTCAACGGAGATGCAAAGAGCTGGCTGCAAAGGGACTGTTGTTTGTCGGTACAGGAGTCAGTGGCGGTGAAGATGGAGCCCGGTATGGTCCATCTTTAATGCCTGGTGGTCACAAAGATGCATGGCCACATATCAAACCAATTTTCCAATCAATATCCGCCAAAGCTAACGATCAACCCTGTTGTGATTGGGTGGGCGCTGATGGTGCTGGACACTTCGTAAAAATGGTACATAACGGTATTGAATACGGTGATATGCAATTAATTGGTGAAGCTTATGATTTAATGAGAGCACTAGGAATGAACCAAAGCGAAATGGCCGATATATTTGAAGAATGGAACAAAGGAGAACTCGACAGTTTCTTAATAGAAATCACTAAGGATATACTTCGGTACAAAGATACTGATGGAAAATATTTGTTGGAAAAGATAAGAGATTGTGCCGGCCAAAAGGGGACTGGTAAATGGACTGCAATTGCGGCCCTGCAGTATGGAGTCCCTGTAACCCTTATTGGTGAAGCCGTTTTCAGTAGATGTTTGTCTGCTTTGCATCATGAAAGACAAGTGGCAAGTCAACAATTACCCGGGCCAGATAGAAGTAAACTCAATGTTGACAAGAAAGTATTCTTGGAACAAATAAGGCAGGTGTGTTCAAATGCAACGAATCGGTCGCAAGCTAATTTTGATGAAATTGAGTCAAAAATGTTTATTATTGTTTTCAGGCCTTGTATGCCAGTAAAATTGTCTCATATGCCCAAGGATTTATGTTACTTAGAGAAGCGGCAAATGAACACAACTGGGGGTTAGACTATGGTGCAATTGCTTTAATGTGGAGGGGCGGCTGCATTATTCGAAGGTTTGTACTATTTTTGTATGATCTAAAATTAAACGTATAATAAAGTACACCACTAATCTTTAATAATCCGTTCGCAGTGTATTTCTTGGGAATATCAAAGACGCTTTTGAAAAAAATCCGAAGTTAAGTAATCTCTTGCTGGCACCATTCTTTTTCAAGGCCGTGAGCCAATGCCAAATTGGTTGGCGCGAAGTAGTAGCTACGGCTGCCAAAATAGGAGTTCCAGTTCCGGCTTTCAGCACAGCGCTTGCTTTTTATGATGGATATCGTGCTGCGAAATTACCAGCAAATTTATTACAAGTTCGTACCTGAAATTATTTCCGATGAAAAGAAATAGAACATAAAACTAATCATTTTTTTTTTAGGCTCAACGTGACTACTTCGGTGCCCATACTTATGAAGTTTTAGGACAGGAAGGTAAATTTGTGCACACTAATTGGACAGGCCACGGAGGAAATGTTTCAGCAAGTACCTACCAAGCATAAGCATTCCATGTTCTTTAAATTTGTACAGTGTTTTTTATAAATCGTTATTATTTATATTTTAATAAAATATATGTTTACAATTATTAGAATATTTTTATTGATCTTTAACGTGGAAACTACCAGAGGGTGTTAGGTCTGTACAATAAATGCAGGTGGATTTTTTTCGGGCCTGCTTCAGCAAGCCTCATTATCCCCTGCCACTGATAAAATTGACAGAAGTGTAGGATCACAGCAGACGTTCGTTTCAAGCAGCCAGCAAACGGTAACGAAACCGCCACCCGCATGCGCACTAGGTAAAACGAAGCTGTTAGTGGCGATTTTAGAACACGTTTTACCTATTGCGCATGCGGGTGACGGTTTCGGAACCGTTTGCTGGCTGCTTGGAACGAACCTACAGTATAGTTCAGAGAACATACTTTGTGTAGTTTTCATAAACACCTCTATCCGTTTGTTGTCAATTTGACGTATTGTGTTTATATTAATGTTTGAATTTATACATTTTTGCAGTATTTTGAACAGTAAAAATGTTGTGTGATTATATTTAATGCGTCCATTAAATAAAACTTGGTTACGTTTAGTAGTTGTGTTTGTTCTTATTACATTAATATATGCAGTGATATCAAGTATTAGGTTAGATAGAATAACCAAAGAAAACAATGATGAACGACAGAAAACACTATACATTTCTAATAAATATTTATTTTCCACCTTAAATTCGAGTGCAAACCATCTAAAAAGTAATTCTTCGTATAACGTATGGTGTATTTTTACACGAATAAAGAAAAACGTATTACTTAAGCATAAATTTCGTATATTTGTAACAAGTCTAATCAAACATAGCTCAGTACCTTTATGTTTACACATTTTAAGTGATAATTCCAGTAAAATTATTGCCAAAAATATTCTAGATTTTGTAACAAAAAGTGAACAAAAAGTTTTATTTTATAATTTCTACGATATTAAAAAAGCTGCAAGTACTGTCAATGACATAATAAATGCTATGATGCCGTATTTTTCTTCTAGACCTGGTATGTATTGAGCTATCAAAAATTTTTCTTTACCTCTGCCGTACACCATTTGGATTAAGCAATTTTAAAATTCTCACGTTAGTTTAGAATTTGGATTTTAGGGGCACCGTCAAGAAACAGGGAACAGTCATTATCTGTACCAGGGGAATGTGAATAGAGACACTATTGGACTGAAAATGACATTAAAACAGTTTCAAAGTTCCAGTTCTATCAAAATCTTTAAACTTAGCAATTTAAAATTCCAATTACCCAAATTATTTTCAGTTTTGTTGTTGAGCGTCTATATTTTTACTAAATCTATCCTTATCAATGTAGCCATTCACTGCATCGTGAGTAAAGAATTTTGTCTTTAAAAACTGACGTATATAATGCAATGAAGTATTTCTTTTCAGGAACATACTATAGCGACGCGCTATTTTACTTATCACTCGGATTGCATCGAATAGCTCCTCATGATCAAAAGCAAGCGATTATGCTTGACTGTGATATCAAAGCTATTTCTGATATAACTGTACTTTTCGAACAATTTAAACAGTAAGTACCTACATATTTACCCATACTAGAAATATATTAAAAATTTACCTAAAAAAGCAGAAAATCGTTGCGATCTTTTCACAGGTTGTTAGATGTTCGTCATTCATTTGTTTCGGCAAATTTTGTTCTATATACAGCATACTCAGTTTGGATGACGTCATAAAACTAATTTTTTTTGTAATTTTTTTCCATTTACATAAAGCATATGATACAAAAAATTACATAAAATTAAAATATGTTAGAATCCATCATAGCATCCATAAGAAATCCCATTATGTGTTGGATATAAAAAAAATTAAATGTACGCCGTTTAAAAGGTCTTCAAAAGGTAGTTACAAATCGTACAAGAAGTTTTTAAATATCTTCATAAATATAAAAGAAGGTAGTTATTTTTTAAGAACGACAATTTTCACTGTATTCTAAATATATTCGTAGTGTGCTAGAAGTCAACTGTTTACGAACGGAATGTTAAAGAGCACAAAATGCTGCACTACGTTGCCTTTAACCGACTTTATATGCCCACTAATCATAAAGATAGGCAGTGCCATGTTAACCACCGTCGCCAGAGACACTGTATATTTCAATATAATATTAATTACATAGTGCAATATGCACATTATGATCATACTGTATATTTTCTTTTCTTTTTTTCTTTTTAGTTTCAATTCCAACACATTATTTGGATTGGCACCTGAACTTACTCCAGTTTACAGGCACGTTTTGTATTCATACAGATTAAAAAACAAGAATTCAACGTTCGGTGATTTCATCCACTACATCTATACGTCCGATAAACAAGCTGTTGAAAAGAATTCAATGTTCCAATATGAAACAACACTGTTACAGAAAAAACTTGGTTTCCCAGGATTCAATTCCGGTGTAGTTTTATTTGAGTTTGATAATATACGCCAATCTAAAATATACTCAGATTTGATATCAAAGAGTAGTGTTGAATATTTAACAAAAAAGTACAATTTTAGAGGTCATCTAGGTGATCAAGATTTTTATACATTGTTAGGATATGAGTATCCAGATTTGATCAAAACATTGCCTTGTGGGTTTAACAGACAACTTTGTGTATGGTGGCGAGACCACGGTTATAGCGATGTATTTTCCAATTATTCTAACTGCGATGATAAAATTATTATATATCATGGGAATTGCAACACTCAAATTCCCGAAAAACCTTAAAATTTCATTTTAATTATATTGACATCAAATATTCAAACAAACCTTTCATTTGTTTTTCTTGTTTTTGTTAAAAACAATATTTTCTCACCATAATCTCTTAGCGTCAGACACATGTATTTGCAAAAAGTGCGGCATAGAGTTTGAATTAATTTGATTAATCATTGTTAATATTTTCACATTCTTTACTTAAACAAACAGAATGTGTAATTAAAAAGACAGCAAACGAATATAAAAAATTCTAAAATAAATGGAAAAGATTCGTTCAAGGTATGTTTAAAGTATTGTTTAATAAGTCATCAAAAAACGTAGTACGTATTTCTTCCAAAAAGAAAAAGTTTACTGTATTTAAATTATCACACCTTAAAAAAATTAAGTTTACATAATTGAATAATTTTGTGTGATATCCTTCATTTTTAGTGTTCCGTGCCAAACAGACCTCTTATCGATTCAGTTTGGTGTCCGCCCGTCCGTCTGTAATGAGCGATTTTCTCTGGAACTATTTGATGTAAATATTTGAAATTTGGCACAGAGGGAGAGTGACTCAAATACAGACGTTAAATATAAAAAGTTGAATGTTGATTCTGACGGTTAATTTCGGGTAGTAAATTGGGAAATGTAAAAACAACTTCATCGTCATTTTGTAGGGTTTTTGAGCATGTCGGAGTAGGCCTTAGGGACCTGAGTGGCAGTATGACTTAGAAGGTCCGTCGCTTGCCTAGGTCAACTGATAAACCAAATGATAATAATAATCAAATAGACAAGAGTTTTTGAAAGTTTTTATTTTCAAAGACATATATTTTTTCCAGATGTATATAATAATATCACTGAAGCTAGCCAACCAATAATTTTTTTTAATGGAGAAGTTTCAGCTGGTCAATAACTCGTTTGTAGAAACTGCTACCCTTGTCATCATTGATAAGATCCGATTCTGTGTTTAGAATAATCAACGAGTTCAGCAGTTCTTGTCGCTTCAGCGCAGAAAATTGTCTCTCGCAAGTTACTTGCGTAAACGAGATTGTCAGGATTACACAAAATAAGCGATGTATAAGTTGAAATACGTACTGATATGCATATTACTGGGACAAAAGTTTACATGCACTGGTATGCAACTTCGGCAAGCATCCGAATCTGAGACAAACAAATAGCGTTCTTTGCTGTTTATCTTGGATCTAAAGAATCTTCACTGATCTCTTCCTGCTCTTTGTCGTCTTCCTCACTCTGAGAATCTGATTCATTTGTGTGTCACTGCGAGGTGGATCGTGTTCATCTCAAATACTTGTGGAAAGTTTATTAAAACTTAAGATATGTTCAAAAAATAAAATTATCGACCAATTTTTCAGACAATATATTAAAAAAATATATATAATTAATACATTAACGTTTCGATCCGGACTTGGATCTTCTTCAGAGCTGATCTAAAAAATATAAAAAGTAATTAATATTTAGTTTCTAAATAATTAGAAGTTAAATATTAATTTTTTTTATATTTTCTTTATATTTTTTTATATTTTTTAGATCCAAATCTGGATCGAAACGTTAATGTATTAATTATATATTTTTTTGTTAATATATTGTCTGAAAAATTGGTCGATAATTTTATTTATTGAAGAGTTCTAATCAGACGTTAATCAAAGATTTTGATTAAAATATGTTTGTTTAAACATTTTCATAAAAATCGAATTTCTTTTAATTATTGATATTTAAACGTACATATTTTTGAAAATACTAAATTCACGGATTTAGCACTAAGAACCTTTTTGTGAGAAATTTAATTCTCTACAAAATGCTGCTATCAAAAATTAAAAAAAAAAAATTCTACCAGAGCTACCCATGTTTGAGTAAAAACTCACAGGATTGATCTAGGAAGCTGAAATTTTGGGGGAATTTTTTTAAGGTCCAATTCTAAAACGTTAGCCAATGGAACCGAAAAAAAAAATAAAATTAAAAAAAAACACCCTAATGCACATACACAGTAGAGCTGTAACAAACCGTATGTATTCGTTACCAAGTAACAGGTACATTGTTTGACTCGAAGTAATGAAACGTTATTCACAGATTCATTTCGTTACTCGCATTTGTCGTATCGATATCATTTCGATTTGTTTGTCCAATCACCAATGCATCATACGACATACATCATGTGGATGGAACGGTTCACCGAGAGATTGAATGAGAGAACGAGCATCATGCCGCATGCGTCGTACATCATACGTAATTGATAATTTTAAATTGGTTCATTACAAAGGAAAATATATGTTTACAAACATTTTTATACAAACAATTGGATGTACGTTATTTTAGTCATTAGATGAATGAATAATATATATTTAGTGTTAACTTCTTAAATTATAATTTAAGATGTTTTAACTAATAATACAATAATTCGTTAATTATCTGATGATGACCTCCTTTGGTCAAAAGCGTTAAATAATAAAGAATTTTAATCAATACTTTTGGAATTGTTTTTCTATAAGAAAAATTGAATTTATATTTGAGATGTGTCCAAATTTCTATAATATACGTGCAATATTTCTTTGATGTCAATAAGTAATTTTTTATATTTATAGTTTGTTTTAAAGTTAGTTGATTTTTTGCGATGCGATTGTTATATTCGGTATTATTCTTAAGTTCAGTGCAGTAAATAAAGTACCAACGAAGTCATACCGCATCCGCCGATACAGTGCTACATGCTTGATACTAGTACTATATTGTATGTCGTATGAAAAGTAACGGAACGATACGGAAGTAAGGGATACTGGTTGTTTAAGTAACGAATACATACGGGTACACAATAAACAGAATGCGACGGCTCAGTCTCCGCGCGGCAGAAATAGGAAACATGGGATGAATTGAGAACCGAACAGTGGTTCAGGATTGGATCAGATCAAAAAATGTTCGGTACAAAAATTATTTTCTTTGACTCAAAGAGCAATAGTCCGAGATAAAAATTATAGGTGCTTATTTAAAAAAGTTGAGGTAACCTTGATATCTGGGGAGCGCTTCCATCAAATGACAAAAAATTACACCAATGTTTTATTTTCCCTTGATTCCCTGCAACGTTTGTCTAAAACTTTTTTTTTTTTTCAAAACCATTTCTTCTTCGAAATTAAAGGATGTTCGGGTTTTAAAAATCCACCTGTATTATACAGGGTGTTTGGCACATGAACCGACACAATTTTTTGGGGGGTTCTCGTGGTCATTGTGATCATTTTAACCCCAATGACTTTTGCCCTAAGTGTTATGGTTATCGAGATACGATTTTTTGTAGTTATTTTCGAAAATTGGCCTAAAAATTGCCTTCAAAAAATCATAACCTGTTTGTTTTTGGTACTAGAGACACGAAAATACATTTATTGAGTTCTTGAATGACTCCTTGTTCTAAATGAATCATAATTTTATGCAAATTGTATCAGGAAAAGACCCTATGGACTTTTAAAGTGCCTGTATTAATAAAAACCAGTAGAAAAAAATAATTTAAAAATCATTTAAAAAAAAATTAACGGGTATTTAGAAATTAGTTTTGTTTAGAAAAATACTCCACTTTATCCTCTTTTCAACGATATGCCACATGTCATATTTATCATTCAGAATGTAGCCAAATTAAACATTACCAGTTTGCTAGAGTCAACTCGTGCGCCAAAAAATATCATGTCAGATAGCCAGCCGTTATAGATCTAGGATGTAAATAACAAGTCTTGTTTCACTTTTCATTAAACGATATTGACTGTTAAACAGGTAGACAATGATTACAAAATTTGCTCAAATTGTGCCCCTCCACATCGGATACAAGCACGACACCTATTTCTAATTTCAACAGTTGTTGTCCTCAAAAGCATTTCCCTTTTCATTATTTCAAATGCAGCATCTATTCTTTCTATTAAATTTTCTCCGCTGGGTACCTCCGTTGCGTATACTAGGTATTTTTTGGCGCACGAGTTGACTCTTGCAAACTGGTAATGTTTAATTTGGCTACATTCTGAATGATAAATATGACGTGGCATATCGTTGAAAAGAGGATAAAGTGGAGTATTTTTCTAAACAAAACTAATTTCTAAATACCCGTAAATTTTTTTTTTAATTATTTTTTTCTACTGGTTTTTATTAATACAGGCACTTTAAAAGTCCATAGGGTCTTTTTCCTGATACAATTTGCATAAAATTATGATTCATTTAGAACAAGGAGTCATTCGAGAACTCAATAAATGTATTTTCGTGTCTCTAGTACCAAAAACAAACAGGTTACGATTTTTTAAAGGCAATTTTTAGGCCAATTTTCGAAAATAACTACAAAAAATCGTATCTCGATAACCATAACACTTAGGGCAAAAGTCATTAGGGTTAAAATGATCACAATGACCACGAGAACCCCCCAAAAAATTGTGTCGGTTCATGTGCCAAACACCCTGTATACATGAACAAACATTCGTTCATGCGTACATTCACAAAACTTGGGATATTTGCTGGGAAGGTCCGACAAACATTTAATGTTTTGAATTTCTAGCAATGTTTAAAAAAAATCAAATCCTGTATACATGAAGTAAGGAGATAATTTTTACACGAACTCTGAGTATAATAGTTGATAATAAAATCACTATATCATTATCGTTCCGCATGTGATTTTAACTTCAGGTTAGATATAAGTACTTGCGAACAGAGCTGGGCAGTAGTTAACTACAAAAGTAGTTAACTACTTTTATTGGAAAAGTAGTTGTACTCTAACTACTTTTCTCCGCGTAGTAGTTGTACTCTATTATTTTGAATATTTATACAGTAATCACAAAAAGTAGTTAAAAATGTAGTTAACTACTTAGTTCTAACTACTTTAGGTAATCTAACTACTTTTTTGTAATCTAACTACTTTTTTGTAATCTAACTACTTTTTTGTAATCTAACTACTTTTTGTAATCTAACTACTTTTTTGTAATCTAACTACTTTTTTGTAATCTAACTACTTTTTTGTAATCTAACTACCTATTTTGAATTTTAACTACTTTTAAAATAAATAAATAATGATATTTTTAATCATGGGTAAAATTGGACAAAATGTACTTATACATATTTAATAACAACACGACATTTCGGCCACGATATCTACCCTTTTCAAATGAATATAAATAAAAAATTCTACAAAAAATAGTAATCATTGAAGAAAATAAAACTAACAGTAAATTAAAAAAAAAAAACAACTAACAGACTAGAATGTCAAAAAGAAATATTAAAATATACAAAACTTGATGACAATTGACAGTAATATACCTAGCTATATATTTTTTGTACGTTGTTAATTGTTTTTTTATCTTAATGTTATTTTTGTTTTCTCCCATGATTCTTAATTTTTAATGTTGTTTTTTGTATACAATTTTTGATTTATATTCATTTGAAAAGGACTAACATCTTGGCCGAAACGTTGTGTTGTTATTAAATATAAGTAAATTTTGTCTGTTAATTTGGTAATTTTTTATTATTTAAAATAATTTTCATTTTGCAAATCTTTATCAATAGTTTTTTAACGAAAAATTCATGTTTATTTGTAAATATGTACACTTTATACCTATTCTTAACGTTGCATCTTTTTTATTTAGCGTTTATTTGTTTATGTTGGGATATTATGTACAGATTGTACGACATAAATACAGAGATTTATATTATTATTATTATTATTATAGTAGTTAAAAAAGTAGTTAAAATTTTAACTACTAACTACTAGTAGTTAGTAGTTTAACTACTTTTAAGAACGAGTAGTTTAACTACCAAGTAGTTTAACTACTTTTTTGCTTAAGTAGTTAGTAGTTATACTCAACTACTTTTTTCAAGTAGTTTGCCCAGCTCTGCTTGCGAACAAAATTTATTGCAAGTGATTATGCAATCAAGTATAACATACTTCTGCGCTGAACGTACAAACTCCAAAAATGTATGTGGCAGCATGTAGGCGCTCTAAGAATCAAGTGATGACTATAAATGAATTATTAAAATTTAGTGTTGTACAGTATTTTTTATAAATTGTAAAAGACAAACTTTAAACGCAAAAAATACGTATTAATTTTGATAAATTTTGTTGTAGAAAATATATAATTATATTTTATGTTACTTTTATACAAATTTTAATAATATCAGTATTTAATTATAAAATATTCTTGCCATTTTTCCATTGTTAAATATTTAATAGTAGCATATACGGATATATGCTTTGTTAGTAGTAAGGTTGTGGGTGATTTAACAATTCACTTTTTTATTATAATACCTAGCATAATTAATTATTGGCTGTTGTTTCATGCGAAAATAGTATTAACAGTTATTCAAATGCCGAACATAATTTATTGTTAATGTAGCAAATTTAATAGAGATTTAAAAAAATGTATATATTGCATTTTATGAAGCCTTTGTGATAAATATTCCATCTGAACTTTTCAAATTTAATAAACTATTAATTACATATTACCTAAATACTTAAATATGTATGTATAAGATAAAAATGACAAATCAGTAGATAGAAATTGTATTCTTAGCTTACAAAAATGTTTATGCCTAAAGACTAATGTGTAATATTTGTAGTAGAAATAATCAATAAAAAATATTGCCTTGAAACTGAGCATTGTAATTATAAAAAATAATCAGCGAGATGGCGCTGTTATCACTACCTGGGAAACTTCGGTTCTTTCCGCCTATTTTTGCCATAGTTACCCAAGTTGTTTAACACAGAAACTACATACAAGTAAGCCATGAACATGTGTGCGTTACCCAGTAGCTGACGCCATATTAGTTCATGCGACAGATAGTCGCGTCAATGAATACATAAAACGGGCAATACTTCGAAGTCCACAAGAACAGCTTCGATTTTGATGATTTTTTAAAATTTTGTTTTTTTTATATTATTGAAAATCAGAAACCTTTTAGGACGGGGAACGAATTACTTATATTGTTTAAGAGGCTAGGCGTAGGCAAAGGCCTGAAAAATTTTAACAGTCCATTTTAACAAAGTCATCTTTGTTGGACCTCTCACAAGTGGGTAATGCTGTACGGTGACCATCATAACTTTGTACTGGTTCATCCAAAATCAATAAAATAAAGAAAAGTCTTTAGTTTAATAGTAAATTTAGGACTTAATCTAAGATTTTTTTTTAATTAATAATATGGCGGGTTCTAAAAGCTTACACCCGAATTTGCAAAGACAGATTGTTAAAAAATAAAAACTTTTTAACAAAAAAATTAAACCGCCGAAAAACTGAAAAGCAAAAAATAATAAATCTTTTTATTTAACTAAGTTCTATCTAAGTAGTTGAACGTATGTGACAGTCTAGTATATCTAAGTAATTTTGAGTCGGCGTCAACAATCCTTCGCCGGAAATCTCTGAGCGTTCACGAAGTTAATGTCAGCGACAGAGCAACCCGAACGGGCACAGACTGAGGGCACACGTCTTTGCGAGTGGTCGTGTGGAGAGCGCGTTTGGAATGTTAATGTTTATCGCTGGAGATTTCACGTATCATTGCTAATTTGATTTGGTTATTTCTTTTAGTGATCTTTTGTTCATTAATTGTTTGACGCCGACTCAAAATTACTTAGATATACTAGACTGTCACATACGTTCAACTATACTTAGATAGAACTTAGTTAAATAAAAAGATTTATTATTTTTTGCTTTTCAGTTTTTCGACGGTTTAATTTTTTTGTTAAAAAGTTTTTATTTTATAATTTTTTGTGGCTATATAATTTATAATTGTAATACACAACTCAGCATGAAAATCTGTGAGTGAACAATAAATCACCCCTATTTTCCCACCCTTAGGGTAGGAATTTTTTTTTCAAATTTATATGAGACCAACCTCGAGGTATACCCTATCCAATAAAAAAATAATTATCAAAATCGGACTACTCTGTAAAAAGTTATGTGTGGTCATACATTACAATTAGTGAGTGAACAATCAATCATCCCCTGTTTTCCTACCCTTAGGGTTGGAATTTTTTTACCAAATTTATATGGGACCAACTTCGGGGTATACCCTTTCAAACAAAAAAATAATTATCAAAATCGGAGTACTCTGTAAAAAGTTATGCGTGGTCATACATAAAAAAAAAAAAATATACGCGTCGACTTGAGAACCTCCTCCGTTTTTGTTTTTCGTCGGTTAAAAAGTCGAAGTTTTCAACAAAATACAAAATCCTTCGATCAAGTCCTTGTTTTTATGCGTTCAATAAGCTGTAAAAATTTCATTTAAATCCATCGAGTGGTTCTTGAATTTCAGTGGTCACCGTTTTCGAAAACATAGTTTCGAGAAAAACGCGTTTAAAATTAAGTGTCCGACCGAGGCTTCGGCCTTCGGCCAAAAAAGCCACCTTCGGCTTTGGCCAAATTGGGCCGAAGTTTTGGCCGAAGCCGAAGGTTTTTAACAAGCGTCGAAATTGAACGAACTGTTACGAATCAGTGAGAGCGCGAAGGACGTGGCGACGCGCGGGTGGACACATTGCGTTGTACTTGTGCAAAACAAGTTCGTACGCGCATTTAAAAATCAACTTTGCTGAGTTTGTATACAGTATAATGTATTTGACATAAGACATTTGTTGTATCTCTATTTATTGTAATAATTTTTATGTGATTGTCGATTGAAAAGTCGAGAAGGTTAAGCTAATGTCAGTGAAAAACAGAAGAAAAAAGAAAAAAATTAGTTGTCTGTAAAGTCGGTTTACGGGCGATAGTTTTACGTGATAACGTATTCCGTAATACATAACCTAAACCTCCCAAAATTTGGTTTCAATCCGCTTATCCTTGGTGTCGGAATGATAAGAAATGTCAAAAGTGACGTTTGCAACTGTCAAAGTATTATGTTCTAATAATAATTAGTTATTCCAATACTTAACTTAGAAGGCGTTGCATTTCACAAAATACCAATGTCAAAAAATTGAATTAAACATTAGAAATGCAGCCGTTTTCATGTTAAGACAAGACATACGTTATCTTCTAATTTCCATGTACGGTAAACAAAGACGACCGACCGCGTCGCGCCATGCATTAGACAACATTGCATTTATACAGCTATTTTTCTATATAAATTTGTATAAAAAAATTGGTTGTCTGTAAAGTCGGTTTACGGACGATAGTTTTACGTGATAACGTATTCCGTAATACATAGCCTAAACCTCCCAAAATTTGGTTTCAATCCGCTTATCCTTGGTGTCGGAATGATAAGAAATGTCAAAAGTGACGTTTGCAACTGTCAAAGTATTATGTTCTAATAATAATTAGTTATTCCAATACTTAACTTAGAAGGCGTTGCATTTCACAAAATACTAATGTCAAAAAATTGAATTAAACATTAGAAATGCAGCCGTTTTCATGTTAAGACAAGACATACGTTATTTTCTAATTTCCATGTACGGCAAACAAAGACGACCGACCGCGTCGCGCCATGCATTAGACAACATTGCATTTATACAGCTATTTTTCTATATAAATTTGTATAAAAAAACTGTTTAGGCAAATTCTGTTATACGAAATCTATGTAAAATGTTCTCCTCTTTCGTTTAAGACTGGTTTCAAACCAATCTGATTTAAATTGAGCGAGAAATTAGCAAAAAGCACGCACAGGGTCAGGCGGAACGTTACGCGTTACGAACGTTAGGATTTAGGAACGTTACACTTTTTCGTGCATGCAGCCGGTGTTTTATCAATTTATAAGATTGGTGATTCATCAATTTATAAGACGTTATCACGTCAAAACTGTTTAGGCAAATTCTGTTATACGAAATCTATGTAAAATGTTCTCCTCTTTCGTTTAAGACTGGTTTCAAACCGATCTGATTTAAATTGAGCGAGAAATTAGCAAAAAGCACGCACAGGGTCAGGCGGAACGTTACGCGTTACGAACGTTAGGAATGTTAGGATTTAGGAACGTTACACTTTTTCGTGCATGCAGCCGGTGTTTTATCAATTTATAAGATTGGTGATTCATCAATTTATAAGACGTTATCACGTCAAAAAGTAAGTATTGGTTAGATAAACTGTATTTTTTAGGGTTTTTAAACCTTCGGCTTCGGCCGAAGGTTGTGACGATAACCGATTAATCGGCTTTGGCTTCGGCTTCGGCCAAAAATCGACCTTCGGTCGGACACTATTAAAATTTTAGTCTTAACTACACCGAGTCATCTAATCCTGGACCGTACAATAATTATCTCGGAAACTATTCATCCAATTCACTTGAAATTTTCAGGGAATATTTTCTAAACATCTGACCACAAGAAAATGCAAAAAAAAGAAATCGATTTTTTCAAAAAAATTTTCATGCCTCTGACTACCTCTAGCCCCTTAAACAATATAAATAATTCGACACCCGCCCCAAGAGGTTTTTGATTTTCAATAATATAAAAAAACAAAACTTTTAAAAAAATCATCAAAATCGAAGCTATTCTTGCGGACTTCGAAGTAAAAGGCTTCATTGACGCGACTAAGATATCGGTCCACCGCTACGCTCGAGCTAGTTCTCCTGGTTATGACTTCGCGGTTAGAACTCACGTCTCGCTTTGTAAGAATGCCATGCATGCAACCAATTACCAAAATTGCCATGTCGATTTTGAAATACTTTTCTTGTTTGGTATCTTTTCCAAGGTTTCATTATGCACCACAAAGCCTGTTTTTTAGTGTTTTTGCCATAATATGGCATATACACTATTAGCATCGGTTGGATGGCGGGCCCTAGTGATCGGATCAAAGGACTCAGCACAAAACTTATGGGATTTGGTTCTCCGTTAATAAATTGATCGAAAATGGTTTTATTTTATAGTTTAAAGGTCACTAAGAAAAGTGTCTATGGGCGCATAGCCTAAAAACCAATAGATTTTTAGCTACAAATATGTTTGGCGAGATTTTAGATGTAGGGATATCCATTAACGATGAAGGAAGGTTTTGGTTGAGGATCATAAATAAATAAGCTTTACCAATGTTACGCTAGTGGCCAACGTTTCGAAAAATTTATTGTCATCTTCAAGGCCTATGAACATCTATATTATGTTTATAATTTAGATCATATTATATCTAACAGTTGTAGTATATCAACACCATCTTCACCGCCGAATTATGTGCCATCTATTACAGCCTCAAGGAGCTTGTACATATGAATACGAATGCCGTTATACTCAGCGACTCTCTCAGCGCTCTCGAAAGTCTAAAACAACAATTCTCCGACAATCCATTAATTCAGAAAATTCAGGAACAACTACACTATTTAAGAAATAAAAACATGGACATAGTATTTATATGGATACCATCACATATTGACATACAAGGCAACGAACTGGCTGACAGCAGCAAAATCTGCTCTAAATATCGGACAACTTCCTACCGAAAATACCATCACAACTGCCGATCTCAAAATCTACACTCGAATAATATGCAACAAAAAATGGCAAGACCTTTGGAACCTCATCCCCAATAATAAACTCAAAGAAATTAAAAACAGTATCTACAAATGGGTCTGTCCGGTCCCTTTAACCCGAAGAGAAGAAATAGCGCTCACCAGATTAAGAACAGGACATACTTTATTAACTCACACTTACCTCTTCAATAAGGAAGAAAAACCATTATGTGACTCCTGTCACCTCCCATTAACCGTCAAACATCTTCTGGAGGACTGCGTGAAGTATCTCATCCATAGCGTCAACTGCAACCTACCCTACAACATAAAAGAGATTTTAAACAATAATGAAGGAAATATTACAGTACCTACCATTAAGTTTCTCAAATCAACCGGACTAATAAATAAAATTTAATATCTACACCCCAAGGATCTGGAAACAAACAAACAAAATATAATCAAACTATTATGATTTACCAATTAACACTGCATATTATACCATTGTAATATTTATGCTAATTATCCCAGTGCTCATGACATTTCAGTCGATGCACGTCTTAATTTTTTTGTAATTTTGTTTTTGTATTTTTTTTTCTCTTTGTATAATAAAAAAAAGAGTTGTAGTAGGTATACAAAGAACCATGCTCAAACAATAAGTTTTTTAATTAGAGCTTAAAACTAATTGTTTGAACATGGTTCTTTGTACACTAGAACTGCTAGATATAATATATGATCTAAATTATAAACATATATACATGTTCATAGGCCTTGAAGATGAAAATAAATTTTTCGAAACGTTGGCCACTAGCGTAACATTGGTAAAGCTTATTTATTTATGATCCTCAACCAAAACCTTCCTTCATCGTAACATTCTATTGGATCCACACTACTTTATGCTGAGGATATCCATTAAATTCACAAACATGTTCAAATAATGTGCTTTTTTTCGAATAATAGTCATTTGGTGCCTATAAAAGAGGTTACCTGGAAAGTTTCCCGAAAGTTTTGAAAATTGGTGATTTTATAGATTTCGATGTGCTCTTTCAGAATTTCTACTTTGCCGCTCGCGCCGCAATATTGGAAAAATGGCACCCAAGAACAGTTTTTTGACGGTTCCATGTCTTTTTCCCCGACGACATTATTCCCGCGACATTATCCTCGAATGACAATATCCCCGACTTGAAAGAAATAACCCTATTTCAGTTCTATTCAAACAATTAACTATCTAATTCGCATACCCCGTTATCGTTCACCCCGGAATTGTTTTTTTTTTAAACTCAACATTTGCCCCTTCCCGTTTCACTGCGGGACAATTCGCATACCCCTTTATCGTTTACCCCGGAATTACAATTCGCATACCCGGTTATCGTTCACCCCGGAATTGTTTTTTTAAAAACTCCACATTTGCCCCTTCCCGTTTCACTGCGGGACAATTCGCATACCCCTTTATCGTTCACCCCGGAATTACAATTCGCATACCCGTTCATCGTTCACCCCGGAATTGTTTTTTTGAAAACTCCACATTTGCCCCTTCCCGTTTCACTGCGAGACAATTCGCATACCCCTTTATCAAAAAAAGCGGTGTTTTCATACAGTAGTCGTGCGAATAATTATAAAATCGGGGATATTGTCATCGGGGATAATGTCGTTCGGGGACTAAAATCGGGGATATTATCGTCGGAGATAATGTTGTTCGGGGATTAAAATCGGGGATATTGTCGTCGGGGATAATGGTTCGGGGAAAGTGTCATGTCACCTTTTTGACAATAGGTATATCCTTCCCGACTCATTTTTAGAAAAAAATGTATAGCGCTATTGGAAAGAACGGAAAATTTCACGAAGGAAACATGTGTAACATGTTTTTTTCACATGAAATTCGAGCGAACAGATTTGTTAACTAAGGCGTGGATCACGTTCTAAATTGGAATAGGCTTGTAGGAAAATGACTGTAACTTTTGACTGAGAACAAGCAAATTATATGAAACGAATTGCAGATGAAAAAGTATCATTTTCTTGAAGTATTACGTGTGTTCCAAAATGTTTTTAAGTACTTTAACAAATTATTATATATGAGCTCTACAATGGAACACTGCGTAGGTTTTCAATTATTTGACAAAATTCGATTAAACATAAGTAAATAATTTCTTTAAAAAAATACTTTGATAGCATACTTAAGGGTTTGTCTAAAATAATTCTTCAGCCAAAAAAATTAGAAAAAATTATTTTCTAAATTATTTAACTTTTGTTACACGCTATTATTCTTTGTTTTCATTCCAAAATGTTATGTTCGTGCAATATTGACAATCAAAAGTAGATGCCTGCAGCGGAAAAAGACTATTTTCAAAATTGGACAAACTTCAATCGAGTGAATTTCCGAAAATAAATTTTTCTAATTTTAGTATTTTTTTTTTTCAACAAATTATACTGGGTGCGGCAAAAGTTTGGAAACGGTCCGATATTTCCGGAGGGTTAGGTTTGCGAAAAAAAAGTTTGGTACAAAAGTTGATTGGTTTTCAGTTTGCAATCGTTTGTTCACTGAATCATCCCCCAACCCCTCACCCCCCACGTGGGGTTGAGGGTGACTTTGAAATTTCAAATCGCAACCCCAATTTTCTTTCGCGGATTCGGGTTCAGAGAGCAAAATTAGGCAACTTTTGTTCGAAAAATTTTTTGAACCGAATCATCCCCCACCCTCCAGACAATTCGCTTTTATTCGCAATTTCATGCATTTTTCCCTCAAGAACGGTCTTGAACGAATTTCAAAAAAAAGTTTTGTACAAATTCGGGTTCAGAGAGCAAAATTAGGCAACTTTTGTTCGAAAATTTTTTTTTGAAATTCGTTCAAGACCGTTCTTGAGGGAAAAATGCATGAAATTGCGAATAAAAGCGAATTGTCTGGAGGGTGGGGGATGATGATCCGGTTCAAAAAATTTTTCGAACAAAAGTTGCCTAATTTTGCTCTCTGAACCCGAATCTGCGAAAGAAAATTGGGGTCGCGATTTGAAATTTCAAAGTCACCCTCACCCCCACGTGGGGGGTAAGGGGTTGGGGGATGATTCAGTGACCAAACGATTTCAAACTGAAAACTAATCAACTTTTGTACCAAACTTTTTTTTCGCAAACCTAACCCTCCGGAAATATCGGACCGTTTCCAAACTTTTGCCGCACCCAGTATATGTTTCATTGAATTTTGTCAAATAATTGAAAACCTACGCAGTGCTCCAATGTAAAGCTACATATATAATTGTTAAAGTACTTAATTTTTTTTGGTACACTGCACGTAATACTTCAAGAAAATGATACTTTTTCATCTGCAATTGGTTTCATATCATTTGCTTATCCCAGTCAAAGTTACAGCCATTTCCGTACAGAGCGCGCGCTGCCACAAGCCTATTTCAATCTGAGCATGCAATCGACGCGTGTCAATTTGTGACCATAGTTAACTTCCTGCTCGCTCGAATTTCATGTGAAAAATACATGTTACACATGTTTCCTTTGTAAAATTTTACCCGATGCCTCCCTCAACCCCTAAAAACATGTGAAAATATTGTTATCGGAACTACATACGTATGAAAAATTTCAATTTCATCGGATAACGGGAAGTAGTTAAAAATGCGATTTGCAACCGGACGAAAGTCGGAACGGTTAGTTATTATAATATTGTTTTGCCATCGGAACTACGTATAATACTTGTGCACAATTTCAGCTCAATCGGAAACCGGAAAGTGGGTTAAATTTAACTTGCAAGATTTAATTTCAGACAGACAGACACCGGGACAGGTAAAGCTAAATAAAAGCTTCAAACTTGTAAAAACTAAACCTCTCATCCACCACAACAAACGTTGTGCGGTCGATTTTCGAAGTACAACATGTTTTGGCACGGAAGGGAAAATTCATTCTTGAGATTGAAAATGTCACAAATGTGTCGCAATATTGTACGTATAATACCGTTTAGTACAAAAACCGTTATAGAACTTCAAACTAAAGTGGCCGCGAAGTAAAACACTTGTCTCGTAGGGTCAATCCCGGCGGTAGGTGTCGTCATCACATTTTTTTTACAATTATACCAAATTTACTTCTGTAGTGTGTAGTGTAAAAGACACAGTATAAATACATTGCGACATTTCGTTACATTTTCAATGTCATGAATCGATTTGACCATAGCGTGCCAAAAGAAGTTTTACTTGAAAAAAACGGTCTTGTTTTAAATAATTTATAAGTTATAACACACTCATCATCAAATTTTTACGAAGTTAGTTTTTGCGTTAGAAACAACGTGTATATATGAAAACTAGACCGAAGTGGATATACATTATATTACACCTTGTCATTGTTATCTAATGCACCATTATTTTCACGCTTCCGTAACAATGATGTGGCAAAGTGGTGTCTGTCGATCAATATTTTTATATGCAACTTTCACGACAACGAAAATATACGAAGCTGCGAGATGAAAAGTTTGTCATACAGTTTAAATTTCGCTGAAGTGCAGGAGAAAATCTAATATTTTCATGCAGAAACATATTTTCGTAAAGTAATTATTAACTACACTATATTTTTGTATAGTATTTCATTTTTTACATTGTGCACAAGTGTCCTTTTATAATTAAATAATAGTATGGCGAAATTGATCGCAACAATAAAGGCAATATTGACCCGTCTTGTGTTTGGCGCACATGGATTTATAGCGATTTGGCAAGTTACCCAATTTAAGAAGAATCCGTTTTATTGGTACTTGTGCGCACCCATGCTTTTGTTATTCTTTGAGGGTATTTTTACCCTCACTATAAAGGAAACTCAAGAATGGAAATGGTAAGTACTGACAAAATATTTTACATTACTTATGATATAATAAGATCGGTATTAATCTCCATAATTTATTAATTGTGCAGCTTTTCTATATATAGGTAGTTTAGGAGTAAAAAAACTAACTGACCGGTCCCGCTTTCGACCGGATGCAAATCGCACTTTTAATAAAGCACACTAAAATAAACGAAAAAAAAATTTAAAAGAAGTTTGACCCTGTAGGCCATCCCTGTAACTTCCCGCTATTTTCGAGTTCAAAACGCTCAAAAATATATAAAATATAGCAAGAAGTTTATTTTTTAGCTCTTCGAGCTCAAAAAAAAAAACACTGTTACGAAATTTTCGTGCACGATATCTCATGAACAAATAAAACGATTTTGATGCGATTTGCGGCAGTCGACGCAATTTTTTAACCTAAAAAAATAATTTATTACAGAAAAATCGATCTCATAGGAATTTTACGAGCAATTTAAAAAAAAACACTTTTTTACCAATTTTTCGTTCACGATATCTCGTGAACAAATAAGCCGATTTTGATGCGGTTTGCGGCGATTGACGCAGTTTTTTTAACCTAAGAAAGTAAATTATTACAAAAAAATCGATCTGATAACAATTTTAAGTCATTTTAAAAAAACACTTTTTTACGATTTTTTCGTTCACGGTATCTCGTGAACAAATGAACCGATTTTGATGCGGTTTGCGGAAATCGACGCAGTTTGTTAAGGAGAAGAGCTGATTAGATTTTGGAATTAATCGGTTTAGTAGTTTAGAAAAAAAATTAACAAAAACAAATTTTTGAAAATATTTGAAACTTGTTTTTTTAAGATTTCTCGAATTGTTTTGGGCCGAATCGTTTCAAATTTTCAGAAAGTCTAAGTTCACCAAGATCACGTCAGATGCCGCAAACCGCGTTTCAGTCGGACACTCCGTTCAAAAGATATAAAAGGTTTACATACATACACACACACACACACACACACATACAGCCCTACGGACATCATCGCCAAAATAGTTTCATTAGCTTCCTAGGACCTCAAAACGTCGAGATCTGGCGAAAACTCGATTTTCGAAAATCGGGGTGAAACCAATAACTTCCCGATTTTTGAAAAAAAAATTTTTTTTTTCTTTTTTTAAAGCGGGAAGTTAAAAATTAAAACCATGCTTTTATCTATACTAATATATAAAGCTGAAGGGTTTGTTTGTTTGGTTGAACGCGTTAATCTCAGGAACTACTGTTTCGAATTGAATTTTTTTTTGTTGGATAGCCCATTTATCGAGGAAGGCTATAGGCTATAGTACAATATCCCGCTACGACCAATAGGAGCGGAGCATCAATGAAAAATGTTTGCAAAATATAACTCAAATTTTGTCCGTCCGACAAAAACTTTTGAACGGTAACTCCGATCATCATGAAATTTGGACACAAGATTCATCTCGGTAAACGAAGATGAATGTGCGCACTCATGTCCCTCCCCCCATTCGGTCTTTTGCGTACGGGTGAAACCGGGCGGGACCGCTAGTTAGTTTATAAAAAATAATTAAAAAGTTAAAAATAATTTTATTCCAATTGGAAATAAGCCGTTTTATACTAATTATCACAGTCTCAATTTTTCAAATAAAAGCAAGAGAGAAAAAAAGAGGGTGTACACGCGTTTATTTAAAAACTTGAGACTGAAAAGTACACATAAAACTTTAGAGTCCTTTTTTTATTAAAAGCTTGTTTTTAAAATATTTGTTTTTCGTGTTTGTATTATATTTTTAAAATCACTTATTGAGGAGCTAACCAGTGTGAATTATTTCGACTCCGCTGTGTTTAGGAAATTAATCCCGTCATTAATTTTAAATTTTAAATTCACAGACACGATGTGAATTATTGTAAGGTGATCATGATAATAACAATTTAAAATTTAAATTTAAAAAAAATATTTTGATATCTTTAATAGTCTTGGAGGGTTCGGGATTGGATATAAAAATGCCATTGAGAATTGAGATGAAAAATGTTTAAACAAAGGGAGAGTTGTTTCACCCAAAAAATTCTGAATAGGTAAGTAATTTATTATGAGGGTGAAACTATCTTCTAAAATCTAAATTGTATTATTGCAAAAATCTAGAAAACTATCTATTTTAAGACAAAAAAGGTCTTTATAAATCTTAAAGTTAAGTTAAAAAAATTTCGAACAGAATAATGTATATTTATAAAAAAAAGGTATCTTTAACTTCGTTTCTATTAAAAGTTCTCAAATTATGTTTAAGTGGCAGCTGGTAAATGGTAGGTAGAGTTGAAAATTTGCCCCCCGCCCCTTCTAAGATAAAATCGTTGCTACGCTTATGCGTAAAAGCCGGATGTTAGTACCGACATCTAATGATGTGCCATTTTATATGACAACACATTGAACAGATAGTAGGTACAAACGGATATCACTCTGTCGATGGAATGACGCGGCGTACGTTAAAGTTCCAAAAAGTCATTAATTACGTAGAACAAAAACTTTAAGAAAACGCGTTCAGAGTGTTTAGTTATGACGAAAAATGTGTAGGTATATATTTAGGTCCGCGTCGGGCGGAGCTCGACTCTACAGTTTTTGTAGGAAATATTTTTCGATTCGAGTCACACTGGATTCAAGGCCTTTTTTTTCCAATCCACTTCACTATAGTAGGCTGGGGCCGTTACGGATTTTTATAGCTGAAAAAAAAAATAAGTAGCAGGCCGGCCGGAATATTATATAGTTGAGATCATAAACAATGAAAAAAAAACTTTCGAACTTGAGATGAAGGGAAGTAGTGAAATGGGGTGCTATTTAAGGGATGAAAACCGTTTTTCGTTATTTGTGGCGAAACGAGACCTCATAGAGAAAAGTGTTTCAAACAAAAGTTGTAAATAATAAAAAAAAATAAAACTTTCATTCTATATACCTACTTATTTTTCGACATAAGTTTGTGAGAAAATAACGAAAAACCGATTTTTCTGTTTTTTATTTTTTTCTCGCGTGAAAATTATTTAATTTAAATGAAACTTTGTGAATGTACGTAATTATTTGCACACAATAAGCATGAATTTTTTCAATTATGGAATATAAATATTTTTCGAGATTTTACCTTTTTTCCGAAAAAACACCCCTATTTTCGGCAAACCTCTTTATTGATTTTTTTTTTTTATTTTGATGTTGTACTGGTGCTTATTTTTTTCGTCGAAATGTCTTCTTTCAAATGGTATATCGATTTTAATGATTTATTGTTATTTAGCAGCGTAAAATTGAGAAAAACCGAAAAAAATTGGTTGTCTGTAAAGTCGGTTTACGGACGATAGTTTTACGTGATAACGTATTCCGCTCGAATATCATATTTAATAATACATTACTGCGCTTTCGCTTGCACGCACAGGGTCAGGCGGAACGTTACGGAACGTTACACTTTTTCGTGCGTGCAGCTGGTGTTTCATCAATTTATAAGACGTTATCACGTCAAAAACTTAGTCCATCATCTTTAGAAGTCCGCCATATTGGATTTAAACTAAAGTCACTTTATTTTTCGAGTTATTCTCAGCAAGCCCTTTCATTAATTGATACCCATATTGTAGGAAAGCATAATAAAATTAGTCCGCCATCTTTAGAAGTCCGCCATATTGGATTTAGAGTGACGTCACTTTATTTTTGGAGTTATTCTCAGCAAGCCCTTTCATTTGATACCCATATTGTAGGAAAGCATAATAAAATTAGTCCGCCATCTTTAGAAGTCCGCCATATTGGATTTAGAGTGACGTCACTTTATTTTTCGAATTATTCTCAGCAAGCCCTTTCATTTGATACCCATATTGTAGGAAAGCATAATAAAATTTTTCCGCATCTTTAGAAGTCCGCCATATTGGATTTAGAGTGACGTCACTTTATTTTTCGAGTTATTCTCAGCAAGTCCTTTCATTTGATACCCATATTGTAGGAAAGCATAATAAAATTAGTCCGCCATCTTTAGAAGTCCGCCATATTGGATTTAGAGTGACGTCACACAGCTAACCATGCATTGTCATTCAAACTAAACCTGTATACAAATTTTCATCTCAATCGGTTGATATCTGCTTCAAAATTACCGAAGGCATTTCCGCCATCTTTAGAAGTACGCCATATTGGATTTAGAGTGACGTCACACAGCTAGCCATGCATTGTCATTCAAACTAAACGTGTATACAAATTTTCATCTCAATCGGTTGATGATATTTGCCGCTCGAATATCATATTTAAGTCAGGCGGAACGTGACACATTCGGAACGGGACAGTTTCGGAACGGGACAGATTTCGGAACGTGACACTTTTTCGTACATGCAGCCGGTGTTTCATCAATTTATAAGATTGGTGTTTTATCAATTTATAAGACGTCATCACGTCAAAAAATTTTCGAATATCAATTTTTTAGCATATTAATTATGTTAATTAATGCATAAGATTTTGATGAAAAATTTACTTTGGTGTAAAATAAATAAAGTTGAATGAAGTTCATCACGGAAAGGTTGGGAAAACTTCATGAAACTTAATATTTACATGGAAATTAAAAGTACTATATTAATTTTCATAAGCTACACAAGCTTATAAAAAGAAAAATCAATAAAATAATTGTTAAAATCTAATCAATTTTTTGTCTCTTTTGTTGTGGTTCGTTTTCTTCATCAATCAAACTCTCAAATTCTGTATTATCTTCAAAATCATTGTCATTTTCAGGCTCTTCAACTTCGATGTCATTATTCTTTGCTGGCTCTTCATCAATATCTTCAGACTCATTTAAATCTACAAATACTTCTCTGTCTCTATTTGAACAGTTCTCAGTGCATGTATTGCATACCTACATTGGTACATTTTAATCCGTGTTTTCGGCAACCACACCTTTGATTATTGCATCCACTTTCACAAGTACAGCTAACGCTTTTTAACAACTTTCCAGGAATCAAATCGAAACTGTCAGAAATGTATTTCGGCACGAATCTTCCTACATTTTTGTTCCAGCCCCAGTCCCTTGCTTTTTGTTGTCCTGATCGTTGTCAAAATTACCCAACCAAGTTAGCAATTGGTAATAGACTCTGTAGGAGTGTTGTGCAGCTGCTTCTTCAGTTGGAGGGGTTTTTTCCAATTTAAAAGTGGATTTGTTTATAGCTTGCTGATACAGCTCAAATCGTAATAGATTTAATGAATTATAAATTTTCTTACTTTTGTAAATACTAGCTGTAAGTTGAGTTTCCTTTTATGCTATGTTTATGTGGTTTGCTTCTTTTTGATAATAAACACTGGCTAGGTTTAATAATTTTTTATTGTCCAATAAAGATCTTACTATTGTTTTTTTCCATTTTCCAGCAAAACTTGAAGTTGTATCACATCCAGAAAAAACCATGAAGAAACGCTATTACACTTGTGTATGGTTCGCGTTTAAAACAATGGAATGTATAAAATGAATATTTGACGTTGCTTGAGCCTGGTTTGTGAAAATAATAATATCTAGCCCATTCGAATTTAATTGGTGTAAAAGAACTAGTAAATCGGTGTCTTGACCCACGATTATTACAGTTTTATCATCTTGTTTAGCTAATTGGATCGCAGTATTAACAATCAGTGCGTCGGCGTCTTCAAGAGCTCGCTTACATAAAAAGCCCTCGGACTGTAATTTATTTGATATTGTGATAATTAATTTTTTTTTATTATTTTAACTGAGAACTGTTCAAATAGAGATAGAGAAGTATTTGTAGATTTAAGTGATTCTGAAGATATTAATGAAGAGCCCGCAAAGAATAATGACATCGAAGTGGAAGAGCTTGAAAATGACAATGATTTTGAAGATAATACAAAATTTGAGAGTTTGATCGATGAAGAAAACGAACCACAACAAAAGAGGCCAAAAACTGATTAGATTTTAACAATTATTTTATTGATTTTTGAATTATAAGCTTGTGTAGCTTATGAAAATTAATATAGTATACTTTTAATTTCCATGTAAATGTTAAGTTTCATGAAGTTTTCCCTACCTTTCCGTGATGAACTTCATTCAACTTTATTTATTTTATACCAAAGTAAGTTTTTTCATCAAAATATTATGAATTATTAACATAAATATGCTAAAAAATTGAATACAATGAAAAAATCGACAAGTTCGAGATTCGAAAAAACATTTTTTTTTATTTACATAGGTGGGTCGACAACTAGGTCATTGCCACGTTACAAGTTATACAATAGTATTACAAAAACAGAACAAAACAGAAACAAATTCGAAAAATATGGCGGACTTCTAAAGATGATGGACTAAGTTTTTGACGTGATAACGTCTTATAAATTGATGAAACACCAGCTGCACGCACGAAAAAGTGTAACGTTCCGTAACGTTCCGCCTGACCCTGTGCGTGCAAGCGAAAGCGCAGTAATGTATTATTAAATATGATATTCGAGCGGAATACGTTATCACGTAAAACTATCGTCCGTAAACCGACTTTACAGACAACCAATTTTTTTCGGTTTTTCTCAATTTTATGCTGCTAAATAACAATAAATCATTAAAATCGATATATATTATTTGAAAGTAAACATCTCGACGAAAAAAATAAGCACCACTACAACATCAAAATCCAAAAAAAAAATCAATAAAGTTGTTTGGAAGATAGGGGTGTTTTTTCAAAAAAATGGTAAAATCTCGAAAAATATATTCCATAATTGAAAAAATTCATGCTTATTGTGTGCAAATAATTACGTACATTCACAAAGTTTCAATTAAATTAAATAATTTTCACGCGAGAAAAAAATAAAAAACAGAAAAATCGGTTTTTCGTTATTTTCTCGCAAACTTATGTCGAAAAATAGGTATATAGAATGAAAGTTTTATTTTTTTTTATTATTTACAACTTTTGTTTGAAACACTTTTCTCTATGAGGTCTCGTTTCGCCACAAATAACAAAAAACAAAAAAAAATTTTACAAAACATCCTCGTAAAAATTGATAGAATAATACTTAAACCGTTATGAAAAGTACACCATTAGAAAAACATCGTTATAGCATATACATATATCTTTTGCACATGCGCCATCTATCCCATACACACTAAATGGTTAACGCCGCTCGCCATATTTAATATTTATGAATAGCATTAGATATCAAACATCAATCATTAATCCAGTTTCTAAATTATCTTATATTTCTTATGATTTATAACTTCCTCTTATTTACTCAATTTAATTAGCTTTGATATTCGTATTTTAGGTTTTGTCCATCAGTATTTTTATATCTAACCAGCGTAGTTCCAGCAATTTGGCTTCTGGAATTGGATAAAGTCGATAAGCGTTTGAGAATGAGAGAGGAAACTTTAAATATAACTGCTAACGCTGATCTCAATGAACTTCATCGTCTATTGGGGGTAATCTGCTTTTAATCTATTTCTTGCTATTGAATATTACAGCGTTTGCCAAAAGCAAACAATGAAAAAATACAACTTTCAATAAAATACAAAGAACGTATCGTGAGGTTTGTTCAGGGAGGGAGCAAGATTATGAGAGTTGATTTCGTTAACTAGTTTACAATTTATAATTAACTATATAGAACGATCGGCAGGACCGTTGCGAAAAAAACTGTTTGTATTTGGTTGGTTTTAAATAATCAAAAAAACATATTATGTAAACTTGACGTTCGTGAGTGCAAATTGAATGACAAAAATAACTGATATCAAGTTGCCAAGACAAATCAAGAGTGTAGTAAGAATAAATTGGTATACAACGAACGCAACAACGAAATATAAAATCATTGTTTAAAGATAATTTTTAAAGCATAATATATATGGTAATTTATGGACTTTTTAGTAATGCATATTCTTGACATTGAATATTTTTGATGTGAGATATTTTTCAAAGGGTATTAATGTGCGACTTTCTTTTACCGGATATTTTATGATTGAATAGTCCGGATATCCAATTGGTTGAAGGAGTTTCATACGTTTTGTTAATGATAGGTGTAGTAATTGAATCGTCAACTAATTAATTCTAAACACAGGAAAAGTTTTTTCGTTGACGAACGATTCACAGTTAATTTAACTAGAATTCGTTGAAGCAACTCCCACCGCTAATAAGAGAAAATAAGGGCATCCGATTATCATGTTATTTGATCTTAAACGTTTGGTAGTCCAAGAATTCTAAAAGTGGTTTGGGTAATTTTTAGACACCAAAATTCAATAACATTAACGGAAAATAAAAGGGATTAGTAGTGACCATTGAAGTAAGCTTAACTAATTTTCATACTTTATTCCATTACCCCAGACTCTTGAGTACGCCCATGTTGACTTCAATTATAAGTAACCTGAAAACTTTATTGTTCTTTGTCGATTCTCGTCAGCATCGAACACACCTCGGCCGTAATATAGCCATCACATGGGCACACGGTGGAAATTTGTTATGTAAATAGATTACATGATTATTAGTGTATTTGCCATAAGGCACTAGTTACACTATTGGCGTCGGTCGGATGGCTGGACCTAGGGTTCGGACCAAAATTTCTCGACGTTTCGTAGCTTCCTAAACACTTTGGCACCATTTTTGTAAAAGTTTGTTTATATATACAGGTGAGTCAGACCACCCGTACCGGTCGTTTTTTTCGAAAACGGTTAGTCGTAGAGAGTTGTGTCAAAAATCTGTATTATCAAAGCCCTAATGAAGAATCGAATGGTGATATTTTTTTCCTCCGGAAATGTCGGCTTCCCTATTAGTTTGCCCCAGAATGTTTAGAACTCCGGAATTTTAAATGGCACGATAGATCGAAAGTGGTATTGTTGAAAAGATCTTTCAAAAATAAGCAAGTTTTGTAGGACATTTTTTTTTTGTTACTGCCATCCCTGCCTTCTTTATACTTTAAAACCTTAGAGATATTTGACTAGAGTACGCGAGTGAGCCGTGAAAGTATTTGCAATTCAGACAGAGAATTCAGTTCCTTATCTCTATGGTAACTAATGATACAAAACAATGCTGATTTGAGTAAACAAATATCTGCTTTTCCAGGCAATGCTCACTTTGTATACCTTCCATTAGAATTTCTAATTTAACTCTTCCTTAGGACACGGCAAGGCGCGTCGATCGATTTTTTATTTTAATTTTAATTATAGGTAAATGATCCAGAGTTCACTGACTGTCATTTCAAAAATTCATTTTTGTTTTCCTGTCATTTTTTCATCCATAGATAACGATTTTGTGTTCAAGCGATCAATGTTAACAAAATCTATTATTTTTATAGTAATTTTTATAGTTAATAATAATATTTACTACTGAAAAGTGTTTTGGATTGTCTGTGGAAAAACCTAAAGTGAGATTCTACACTTTTTTTCTGGTAATCACAAGGTAAGAAATCTGTTTTTATTAATTTAATATCCCCTTCAATAAATATCCAAACAACAATATTCTCATGTAATATTCCGAGTATTTTATATAAATATAATATCCAAAAAAATACGCATTTAATATTTTTAGATACATTTCTTAAAAATTCGTGTTGACTTGAAACCAAATTATTATAATTTTGTCCAATATGCAACCCATTTTAATACAAGTTTTTCTCAGTATTCGCTTTAATCTTCTGATTTTGTTGCAGGTTCACGTTATGAATATTAGAATATGCAGCAGCTGTAGATGGAACTAATTCACAGGCCCCGGTTCGAATTTATATGTCTGCGAAATTTAAATCACTGGATAATAATTTTTTTCGTGTTTGAGATCAAATATTTCTTTTTTATAAATGGACTTCCATAGCTAATATTTTAAAAAAGATGAAATATTTACCATAAATAAAGTTAACAATTTGTAATTTAATATTCAATTGATAATGAAACTGTAAATATGAAATTAGTCTAAATAAATCATCATTTGGAAGAGAAGTAAGAATTTATATTATTCTAAACCTACAAATATTATCCTTTCAGGTGTTTATTCAATTTATTTTTTTATAATGAATTGAAAATCCAATTGATAATTTTAATAATTATCAGTTTAGTACCTGGGAATAGGGGGCTTGTAATAGTCTAATAGAGGAGCCATGGAAACGCTAGTAGCATCAGTAACGCCATTAGCATCAGTGACCTAAGGAAGAACTAAAAACTAAATTTGACCTTGAACGTCAAGTGAACTATCTATAAAACTATGTAATCTATGTGCTTTTCTGGGTTTTCTGCAGCGTTCTCTTTCTCAACTGAGGACACTTTCACTTATGGCAAGATACGAAGTAGCGTACTCTAGTTACTTATATCTCTGTGTTCTAAACACTGCTGAGCTCTTCTAGATATGCTATGAGTACCTCTAAGTATTTTCCGACAAAAAAAAAACAATTGCAATTATTATTGAAAACTTATTGTGACATTGTTCAATTAGCTAACTAGATTTTAAATGCCAACTTTTAAAATTAAGTTCGTTATTACGACATTTCAATTTAATAATTTCAAACGAATATTACTTAACAGGGATGGCAGTAATAAAAAAAAATGTCTTACAAAACTTGCTTATTTTTAAAGATCTTTTCAACAATACCACTTTCGACCTATCGTTCGATTTAAAATTCCGGAGTACTGAACATTCTGGAGCAAACTAATAGGGAAGCCGACCTTTCGGAGTTACCCCCTACCCCCCCACGAAGGCAGCCCTTTTGGAGGAATTTTTGTGACCAAAAAATACATTGCAACGAGTTGAGCAGCTTTCATTCGCAACATTTTTCAAAAAAACTTAAATTCTCTGAGATATTCAGGCATTGCGGGACTTTTT
Source organism: Xanthostigma xanthostigma (assembly GCA_963575645.1). Classification (NCBI taxonomy): domain Eukaryota; kingdom Metazoa; phylum Arthropoda; class Insecta; order Raphidioptera; family Raphidiidae; genus Xanthostigma; species Xanthostigma xanthostigma. Next base: position 31,061,838 of record OY754470.1, on the reverse strand, counting down.
GAACACCCGGTATATTAAGATTTATCTAATAGTGTAACAATTTATACAGTTTCAGCTTTGTCACTTCCAATAAATTTTACTCCAATTTTTGAAGTGATATGGCAGGCACTTTTCCCTTTTCGAGGTGTGCCATGCCTTTTTTTCGTTAATAGGAAGAATATATAAATTGCAACCTCTCCAAATCTCAGCTTAAATGGTTTAGCATTTTTAAAAATTTAGGAATACTGTCTCCCAACACTTGAGCCATACCGGCCATTTCTTCTTTGGTAAGGTATAAATTACTAGCTCTTAGCTATCTGAATTGAGGCTTGAGTACTGAGAAGTGAGGAAAGATGAAAAGTTACGTATAATATAACCTTTTAGAGAAGGATAGTCCAAGAGACGGCTGCAGAAAATGTGTCGTCATAAGGTGGACGAACGAAAAAATTAGAGATGATAGTTAAGACCATAATTAAGACAGATCGCTAAGGTTGCCTGCGAAAATCCTGCCGAAACAATGTTTTTTTAATTTGTTTATCAGTTAATAGATCAGTGAAGTTAGCTTTTGACAAGGACAAAATTAATAACAGAAAACGAATGATGAGGAAGGGAAGAAACTGCCGTCAGAAATACAAAAACTAAAAATTCAAATGCGTAAAAGGCCGGAGTGCTGTGGGGGGTGCATTTTAGGGATCAAACGCGGTTTTTCGTTATTTCCGGCGAAAGTTGACCTCCAATCGAAAAATGTTGTATGGCAATGTTGTAGGTATTAACAGGATCTACAACTTTTATGAATATAACGTTTTCACATAACCTTAAAGATTCAAAGAAATATTGAAAAAACCGTGTTTTTCGTTTTTAAATAAAAAATTACAGCTTATTTAGGACATAGAAAGGTAAGTCTCCTGAAAATTTCATGAAAAAAAAATCATTTTTGCAGGAGAAAAAAATTAAAAACGAAAAACACGTTTTTTTTCAATATTTCTTTGAATCTTTAAGGTTTGTGAAAAAGTTATATTCATAAAAGTTGTAGATCCTTTTAATACCTACAACATTGCTATACAACATTTTTAGATTGGAGGTCAATTTTCGCCGGAAATAACGAAAAACCACGTTTGACCCCTAAAATGCACCCCCACAGTCCTCCGGCCTTTTACGCATTTGAATTTTGTTTTCTGTATTTCTGACGGCAGTTTCTTCCCTTCCTCATCATTCGTTTTCTGTTATTAATTTTGTCCTTGTCAAAAGCTAACTTCACTGATCTATTAACTGATAAACAAATTAAAAATTGGGGGGCCAAGATCCAGTAAAAGATATACTCTGTGTGCGGTAGTTCATTCAGTTCTCTTGTATGGGGCCCCAGTATGGCACAGAGCACTCGAGAAGCAGATATATAGAACAATGATAGAGAGAGTGCAAAGAAAGGCAGTTTTAGAGTGGTCTGCGCCTATAAGACTGTGTCCACGAAGGCAGCCCAAGTGATAGCCGGGGTAGTACCCATACACCTACAGGCAAAAGAAAGGAAAATGATACACGATACAGGAGAAAGAAACCAGATTAGGGAAAAAATCATTCAGGAGTGGCAAGAAGAGTGGGAGGAAAATGAGCTAGTAGGACAATGGACAAAGGAGCTCATTCCCAACATAAGTGAATGGTTGGCATGTAAGCATCGTAATGTGGACCACTATATGACGCAGGTGCTAACAGGACACGGAAGTTTTAAGAGCTACCTAAAAAGGGTAGGGAAAATAGCCAGTGATGAGTGCGCATACTGCGGAGAAGTGGACGATGCAATGCACACCCTTTTTCATTGCTCGAGGTGGGAAGTAGCAAGAAGGGAAACGTACACTAGATTGGGATTGGAATTGACGGTACGTAATCTAATACCAGTTATGACTGACCGGATAACAGCTTGGGAAGCAGTAAGTGGACTGATGAACAAAATAATGAGGAACAATGAGAAGAACGAGGGATGGCGGAGAAGAGGTAATCAGTTGCCACCAAGTAAAAGTTAAAGTCTTCTTCCGGTGAAATAATTACCAGTCGTCTACCTGATTGCATGCCGAAAGGCGATTCCAGCGTGACGATACGGGTGAAACAGAGGGGGTTTTAGTGGGTAGGGGACCTCGGTCCGAGTCCCACACTACGTCATGAGTGTTCGTAAAAAGAATTTCCCCCTCAAAAAAAAAAAACAAAACAAAACAAAACAAATTAAAAAAACATTGTTTCGGCAGGATTTTCGCAGGCAACCTTAGCGATCTTTCTTAATTATGGTCTTAACTATCATCTCTAATTTTTTCGTTCGTCCACCTTATGACGACACATTTTCTGCAGCCGTCTCTTGGACTAGGAAGGATGGGCTCTAGCTGAATGTCAAATGGAGGGGGGAGGATAAAAAAAACCCATAAAAACGTTACGTAATTTATGAACGATCCTCGTTTTTGTGAAAAATAACACAGTGAAAATTTTTTTCAGGTTCAAATAAAACTACCAGACTTACAGTTGAGTACAGAAACGTGGGTTACACTAATAGAACAATTTTTGATGTTGACTTTGATTATCGGAAGATGGATGTTGCCCAAAGGGGAATTAACAAGAGATCAGTTGAGTCAACTACTCTTAGTTTACATTGGTTTGTTTTATTTTTTGTATTCAAAATACTATATCAAAATAATTTGTAACTTTTTTTATGTATTTACCTACATAGCAACTATATTTACTACATTATGCTAGATTGCAGAAAGGATTGTCAAAACAATTGATTTGACAATGACAATGATTGTGATCATATAATATTACAGTTTCATATATCAGAAGCAGTCTAATGTCACACTCAAACTCCTTGTCATCTAGATTCTAGAACATTAATTAATTGTACAAACAGAAAACAAACGATAGTTATACATAGCAAAAGACCACTTTTCAAGCTAAATTTTGATCAAAATGCGTAGAAAAACATTGTTTCGAAGTGTTAACTGTCCAAGAAACAATGTTAAATACATGCATAGTGCATACACAGTTTAAGAAAAATATCGTTTCAATCGATCAATTATTTTTCGAGCAGGATCGATTTAAAACTCTACTATCTATGCTTTTTATATAGAGAATTTAGAGAAATATGTATTGTTACAAACTCGGCAAAGAAGTTCGTGAGACGACAATCGACTCGTCATTGTAACAAAGACACACCGATTATTATGGGAAACAACAATCGGCTTAATTGTTATTCCAACAATAGGCGTGGGTAAAAGGGGCTTTGTTGTCAAATTCCAGACAACAATAAAAGCAACAAGGGAAAGAACTATCCAGCGCTTATATAAACCACGGGATAGCTTAGTGGAGTCACAGTCACACGGAGGCTGTCACACAGGGACTGTCATACAAACAGTGCGCGAAATAAATAATGAGTACCGTGAACAGTACTCAGGTAACTGCCGAAATAAATAGTTTAACATAAATAATCTTCAAAGATAAATAAATAAATGAACTGTGCAAATAATAGTGTAATAAATAAATAGAACTGTATACAAGATGTCCCTTAAAAGGTCTTTACAAAAGCCTACCACATATTCTTCAGGCCAAAACAACTCGATACAAGCAAACTTACCTCAGTACAAAGTTGCTTAGTTTGGGCGCTAGACGGCTCTTAAGTTACAATTTTCAAATCGTTTTTGCTTTATAGCTTTGAAACGGCTCATGAGATGTTACTCAAATTTGGTACGTTGGCATAGCTTTATTGGGCAATAAAACCCATATCATAATAATGATGAATATCATTCCAAGGGCGTAGAACTTGATTTTTTCGATAATTAAACATCTAAAACTTCTACGCCAATAGAAAAAAATCAGTTTGAGTATGAAATCTGGATCACGCGACTCATACAAAAAAAGTACTCTTGATAAAATTCGATTACTAACATAGTTTCTACAAAATTTTAAAAATAGTTTTAGATATTTAATTATCGAAAAAATCAAGTTCTACGCCCATGGAATGATATTCATCATTATTATGATATGGGTTTTATTGCCCAATAAAGCTATGCAAACGTACCAAATTTGAGTAAAATCTCATAAGCCGTTTCAAAGTTATAAAGCAAAAACGATTTGAAAATTGTAACTTAAGAGCCGTCTAGCGCCCAAACTAAGCAACTTTGTACTGAGGTAAGTTTGCTTGTATCGAGTTGTTTTGGCCTGAAGAATATGTGGTAGGCTTTTGTAAAGACCTTTTAGGGACACCCTGTATAGTTAATAGATAAGTGTTAAATAAATACATTTTGGTGTGCTTCTGTGTTGTAAATAATCTTGTGTATGGAGTTGTATAGTGACTTTGTATTCTTCATTAGTTATTATTTTTTTATTAGTTGGATGTGTTGTTTTATTACGTTACGTTTTGAAAAGTACTTTTTCGTTTGTATGTTTATTTGTTCTGTTAAGGCTTCATTATTGTAAATAAATATTTTCCACCACGAGTTAGAACAGTTTTATTACAGTATTTTCACAATCTAAGATCACTGTCAAATCAGATTTTTTGACAATTCTTTCTGCAATCCAGCATAGCTTTCCCTTTCTCTAATGTAACATTTTTAAAATTTGTTTTCAATTACTACGCGGCATTTGCCAAGTGAGTTGACTCGAGTACTTGTGCAGTTTAAGATCACGCCATACATAATTTTACGCGGCAGCGTTACGAAGCGAATAATGAAACGAGCACCGACTCGCCGCTTTGACTTGTGCATAGAGAAGAGAGGTTTTGACTTGTGACGATTTGATGATGAATGGAAATTTACAAGTACAGGCCGGTTTACACTTTGATTAGTGTTTAGTGCGAGTGATTAGTGCAGGTGTTTAGTGATTAGTACTAAACAAGTTTGGACCGCAATTGACTAGTGCGAGTGATTAGTGTTTAGCGAAGTAGAGTGATTAGGAGCGTATTCTATTTTTTTGCGAGTAGCCTTGCCCCTCGTGCCTTCCTTCACCCCTCACTCGCAGCGTGCCTGCCACTAAACACGTTTGGACATACTTTTTGTTTAGCAAGTGTTTAGTGCTTGAAGGGACGCTAGTGTATATGCATGCAGTATTTCGGTTTTAATAATGGCAAAGTGGACTGAAGATACAACCTGTAAGTTTGTGGAAGAATATCTAAAAAATGAATGTCTTTACAATTGTAAAGACCCTAAATACAAAAATAAAGGAGCCCCTTTTTGGTGTGGCACGTTCTAATTTCACATGTTCTTCGTATTCAGATACCACCGCGTTTAATATTTCTTTAATTATTTCCTGCAATTGCAAGCGCGATTGTTCGTCCATAGTTGTTGTCTGTTCGATGCCCGACAATTAACTGATTTTACTAAGCGCAACAGCTAAACAGTGCTGGACACTACTCGCACTACTAATCACTCTCACTAATCACTAGGTAATCACTTATCACTTGCACTCGCACTAATCAAAGTGTAAACAAGGCTTACTTGCCAAGTAATGCCGAGTTGCAAGACACGTCTTCATACACACTAGTCGGCACTTCTAAAGTACATAATTTGACAAGTACCTACCGCGTAGTAATAAATCCAAGTTTCTTCACTCTTACATATTTCGAACTAAATATTTTCTGTAGGCAATTTTAAAGCATTTTAACAGCCCTATACAGTATGCAGTGTGTACTACTGTGTACCGATAGTGGTAACAGAGAGTAATTCTTGATAATAATTGAAAAGAAGAAACTTCCCGCTATTTTCGAGTTCAAAACGCTCAAAAATATATAAAATATAGTAAGAGGTTTAGCTCTTCGAACTCAAATTAAAACACTTCCTTAAGAATTTTTCGTTCACGATATCTCGTGAAAAATGAACCAATTTTGATGCGGTTTGCGGCAATTAACGCAGTTTTTTTAACCTAAGAAAGTAATTGATAGCAAAAAATTGATCTGATAAGAATTTTACGGGTAATTTAAAATAAAAAACACTTTCTTACGAATTTTTCATTCACGATATCTCGTGAACACACGAATCGATTTTGATGCGGTTTGCGGAAATCGATGCAGTTTTTTTAACCTATGAAAGGAATTTATTACAAGTAAACCTATCTGATAAGAATTTAACGAGTAATTAAAAAAAAAAACTTTTACGAATTTTTCGACCACGATATCTCTTGAACACATGAACCGATTTTGATGCAGTTTACGGAAATCGACGCAGTTTTTTGAGGATAAGAGCTGGTTAAATTTTGGAATTAATCGGTTTAGTAGTTTAGAAATTAATATTCGAAAAAAATAAATTTCTAAAAATTACTAAACTTGTATTTTTGAGATTTCTCAAAATCTATTGGCCCGAAAATTTCGAAATTTTCAGGAAATCTAAAGTCAGTAAAGTCACGTCAGATGCCGCAAACCGCGTTTCAATTGAATACTCCGTTCAAAAGTAATAAGAGGTCTACATACTAGTGATGTGCCGGATATCAGTTTCCGTATCCGCGGATGTCCGAAGGAGAAAAAGATCTGTATCCGTATCTGTATCCGTTACTTTTTGACGGATCTTGAACAGATCTTTTACAATATTAAATTTCATTATGTACGTGAAATTCTTAATAATAGGTAGTAGTGATGTGCCAGATCGTTAAAAATGTACATCCGGAAACAAATACGGATCATTAGTATCCAGATCCACGAATACGGACACGGATACGGATCTCAATCATGTATTATTGGTAACTCACTACAATAAAAGTTTAAATATTTAATTTTTGCAATATAAATGTGCCAGATATCAATATGTAATTTTCAGAAATAAATAATAATTTAAATGGAATTTAATAGCATTTCATTGCTACCTATATTTAGAATTTCACGTACATAATGAAATTTAATAACGTAAAAATTCCGTTCAAGATCCGTAAAAAAATAACAGATACAGATACGGATACAGATATTTTTTTTCTTTTGGATATCCGCGGATAGGGATATCCAGCACATCACTAATATAGGTAGCAATGATACAAGACCGTAGGCATGGGGGGTGTTTTGGACGCTCACCCCCCCCCCCCCGTAATTCCTTAGCCAACCCATTTTATACACGCTCACTAAAATATATGTTCGACTCTTTTTTCGGACCTGTGATATACGATAAATGGATTCCGCGTTTTTCGGAACGAGTAAAATCAAAATGTAATGCATTGTTAATACTCGTAAATTAAATTAATCATAATGGGGTGTTTACACGGGTCGATTTTAGCCGTGCGGCAAGTCACCAGTCGCATCGCCTGTCCTAGCCGAATCGCTACCCGATTTACACGAGTCGATGAAAATCGCGGGTGACTAGTTCATTTGGCATCAAAATGTCGATCAGCACGGTCGCCTGCGAATGAGCATTTTCACGGTCGATTTTAGTCACCAGCCGCATGCGGCCGGTCGCCGCGCGGCAAAAGTCGGATGCTAGTCTACTTTGGGGCTTGCGATTTTAGTCACTTGCGGCCTAGCCGAATTGCCATTTAGACGGTCGATTTTCGCCGTGCGGCGGAAATCGTGCGGCTTTAGTCACCCGTGTAAACACCGCATTAAACTCTTTTGTCAAAATCTGCATCGGTTGCCTTTTAATTTAATTTGTATTTATGTAAAATTATAATATGTGTACTTATTTTCAAATAAAGTTATTACTTATTGTCTCTGGTCCAGAGCTCGACTGCCCCCGAAGTGAATTTCTGGCCACGGTCTTGCAATGATATGCTATTAAGTTCCATTTAAATTATTTTTTATTTCTGAAAATCACATATTGATATTTGGCACATTTAGGTATATTGCAAAAATTAAATATTTAAACATTTATTGTAGTGAGTTACCAATAGTACCTGAGTAAAAAGATTGAGATCCGTATTCTTATCCGTATCTGCGATATACATTTTTAACGATCCGGCACATCACTACTACATACACACACACACACACACACCTAACCACACAACCCTACGACAGCATCGCCAAAATAGTCATAATAGCTTCCTAGGACCTCAAAACGTCGAGATCTGACGAAAACTCGAGTTTCGAAAATCGGGGTGAAAATAATTTCCCGATTTTTTTATTGATTGTGGGAAGTTAAAAAGTTTGAATGGTTTTTTAACTCTTTACTATCGTAAACTGCCGAGGTATATAAATTATTGGTTGTATTTCTAACTCAACTGGAAGTGTAAATACCTACATTATTTTTTTAAATAGTAACATATTTTATTTGCTTAAATATTTTCAAAATCTCTATTTTTTGACGTGATAACGTCTTATAAATTGATGAAACACCAGCTGCACGCACGAAAAAGTGTAACGTTCCGTTCCGCCGTAACGTTCCATCTGATCCTGTGCGTGCAAGCGAGAGCGCAGTAATGTATTATTAAATATGATATTCGAGCGGAATACGTTATCACGTAAAACTATCGTCCGTAAACCGACTTTACAGACAACCAATTTTTAGGCGCGAATAGCGTAAGCTAAAGCGCCTATATGTACTCGCTTTGTCTGTGAATCTGTGTGTCACGTTTTTTTGTGTCACGCGTACAGCCCAAACGCCTTAACCGATTTTAAAAAACTTTTTTTTGTTCGATTCGTCTCCGCGTAACTTAGCTCGTAACGTCGGCCGATTTTTGAATTTTGACCCCAGAGGGGAGCAATAAGGAAAAAACGAAGTTTTTCGCTTATAACTCGCTCAATTTAAATCAGATCGGTTCGAAACCTGTCTTAAACGAAAGAGGAGAAAATTTTACATAAGAATCGTACAACAGAAAATGCCCAAACAGTTTTTTTATACACATTTATATAGAAATAAATTCAATTTGATATAACCGATGGAAAACATCTTTCGGTTATCTCTCTCTGTTGCATGGCTTAACATGGCAATTTCAAAATTGCGTATGTTCTGTCTTAAAATAAAATTGGTCGATAATATTATTTATTACAATAATGAAATAAAAAGGTAGCATTTGTTCAAAAACGGATGCCGTTTCAATATTTGTAAAATGCAACGCCTTCTGAGTTAACAATTTGAATAACTAATTATCAGAACATAATACTTTGACAGATGCAAACGTCACTTTTGACATTTCTTACCATTCCGACACCAAGGATGAGCGGATTGAAACCAAATTTTGGGAGGATGTTTGATATGCAAATATGAATTGGCCTATTGTTTTTGGGGAACATCGGCGCATGCGTAAAAGAATATATCTCTTATAATGTTGTTTTATATAATAATAATAGGGGAATTATAAAACGGTTGAATAAAAAAAAACTTGGTGACTGATGATGAAATCCTGTTTTAATAACTTGAGATATTAAAATAATATTTGGGTGACTAAATTAATAAGTGAGCGACTAAATTACTAAGTGAGCGACTAGAATGCCTTCGATAATTTTGAAGCAGATATCTTCAACCGATTGAGATGAAAATTTGTATACACGTTTAGTTTGGATGACAATGCATGGTTAGCTGTGTGACGTCACTCTAAATCCAATATGGCGGACTTCTATATATGGTGGACTAATTTTATTATGCTTTCCTACAATATGGGTATCAAATGAAAGGGCTTGCTGAGAATAACTCGAAAAATAAAGTGACGTCACTCAAAAACCAATATGGCGGACTTCTAAAGATGGCGGACTAAGTTTTTTATGCTTTCCTACAATATGGGTATCAAATGAAAGGGCTTGCTGAAAATAACTCGAAAAATAAAGTGACGTCACTCTAAATCCAATATGGCGGACGTCTAAAGATGGCGGACTAATTTTATTATGCTTTCCTGCAATATGGGTATCAAATGAAAGGGCTTGCTGAGAATAACTCGAAAAATAAAGTGACGTCACTCTAAAACCAATATGGCGGACTTCTAAAGATGGCGGACTAATTTTATTATGCTTTCCTACAATATGGGTATCAAATGAAAGGGCCTGCTGAGAATAGCTCGAAAAATAAAGTGACGTCACTCTAAATCCAATATGGCGGACGTCTAAAGATGGCGGACTAATTTTATTATGCTTTCTTACAATATAGGTATCAAATGAAAGGGCGTGCTGAGAATAACTCGAAAAATAAAGTGACGTAACTCTAAAACAAATATGGCGAAGTTCTAAAGATGGCGGACTAAGTTTTTTATGCTTTCCTACAATATGGGTATCAAATGAAAGGGCTTGCTGAGAATAACTCGAAAAATAAAGTGACGTCACTTTTAATTCAATATGGCGGACTTCTAAAGAAGGCGGACTAAGCTTTTTTTAATAAAGGGGTATGCGAATTGTCACGCAGTGAAACACGATGGGGCAGAGGTGGAGGTTTTTAAAAAAATAATTCCGGGTGAACGATAAACGGGTATGCGAATTGTAATTCCGGGGTGAACGATAAAGGGGTATGAGAATTGTCTCGCAGTGAAACGGGAAGGGGCAAATGTGGAGTTTTTAAAAAAACAATTCCGGGGTGAACGATAAACGGGTATGCGAATTGTCTCGCAGTGAAACGGGAAGGGGCAAATGTGGAGTTTTTAAAAAAACAATTCCGGGCTGATCGATAAATATACACCGATTTTCAAACAAAACACCGGGGTATATGATGTAAAATTTCGCGCCTTGTAATTCTTGAATTACTTGGGCATATACTCCCACTGGTTTCTCTATAAATTCATACAAAATTGTCATAAGGCTACTTAATAAAATATTCAAGAAAAACGTTAACAATTTATTAATATTTTTCATAACACTCTAGACAAGTGTAAATATTAGCAATACATCGCTACAAAGTGTTCGATTATTTTCTAATGTAACCTTACGACAATTTTATATGAATTTGTGGAAAAAAAATGGAGATTCCGAAAATATAAAAATATAATAATATGTTGTCATTTGAAAAAAAATGCATTTACACTTCCGGTCGAGTTTATAAAAAAATGTACCTCAGCAGTTTAGTCCAATCAATGAATAGCTCAAAAGAGGGTGTAAAGTGCGTGAGCAGGGATCTAAGCGATTCCCTCAGAAACTTGTTCAGGGTGCTTAGGAAGTACCTAAACATATCAACAAAAGTCCTGACGTTTAGAAGGTGAGTCGGAGGGAGGGGAGCACCAAGAAGGTACCACTTTTGAGGTTTTAGCTTAGGTCTCAAAAACGGTACGTCGCATGGGCAAAAAATCTTACGCCAAACTAAAGCTCATAAAATTTTATACAGCTTTCATTCTAGACTTTTTTCAAATTCTCAACCGTTTTTAAGCTACACGCCCCAGAAAAGTGAAAGTTTTCGAAAGAAAGACTTTTACCTCATATTTTTCATCAAACATTCCTTCGTGTCGTCTGAACTATTCATCTGAGAAAGAAATTTATTAAAAGGGAGTTGTAGAGAATTCAATTACCTTCAAGAATATGTATACTGTTACGCATTGTTACCCCATAATGCTACGCCTATGGAATTTCTAGAAAACCCCATAAAGTGCTCGAAGGTCAACGAACAAACAATAAAGGCAGGTAACGGACTTCCGACCGTTGGAGGCGCGCACGCATGCAACAATGAATGCAGGTACTCAGCAGTGGGATATAGGAGACTCGGACGGGTGGTGAGGCAAGGGAATGGCTTCTCGAACGTTCTGGAACATAGGCCAAAATCTATAAAAGGCGGCCAGAGGAAGGGCGTCAGGTCAGTTGAGTTCAGTCAGTTACAGCGTGTTAACAGCGAGTGGACGTACAGCTAACTGTTTTACATAAATTGTGCGTGATCTGGCATTACAATATAAATTCTGTTACAATATTGAGTAAATAAATATAACGTTAGTGAGTGCGGTAAATAAATAAATAACTTATAGTGTGTTTGAATAGACAATTGCGCTGATAAACTCTGTGTTGTGTTTTAGTGTGAATTGAATATTTCTTTGTACATAATTCTTTATTCTTTGTTACTTAGTCTTACGTTGTATAAATTAGAACATTAGTTTTATTTCTGTTAAAGTTACCTATACGTTTCTGTGTGTGTGTTTTTTCTGTTTGTAAAACAGTTAATATCTTAAATAAAATAAATACTTTCCGCCACAGACTACATAGCAGTTTTGTTACAATACTTTAACATATGGGTTGCATCGTAGCTGGGACCTACTTGTTCCAAAACCTACATTTGGGAAGAAAGATAAACAAACAAATATAAAAATTGACAGAGCTCAATGGGTGAACATTTTATTAGAAAAGAAATAAAAACAACCACTACAAAGTATAAAACAAAGTCGCTGTCTGCCTCTGCATGTTTCCGCGCTTACTTCTTTTAAGCCGCGCTCCTGATATTAAAACGGTTTTCACTAATAGAAAGAGCAATAAACGAGGAAGGTTTGTGTATATAATTCGTAAATATTTTTTACAAAATTGCAGAGCTACGACGGTGTTTTGTCAAAGACTACATAGTAAAAAACAGAGCCGCTGTCTGCATCTGTCTTTTTCTCCGCTTAGTTCTTCTAAACCACGTTCCGGATTTTGAAACGGTTTTCACTAATAGAAAGAGCGAAAAACGAGGAAGATTTTGAAAACTTTCATTTTTCTGGGTTGAGAATTTGAAAAAAGTGTATAGAACGAAAGCTGTATAAAATGAGCTTTAATTTGGCATAAGAAATTTTTCCCATGCGGCGTACCGTTTTGAAACCTAAGCTAAAACCCCAAAACATGTACCTTCCTGGTGCACCCCCTCCCTCGGGCTCACCTCCTAAACGTCAGGACTTTTGGTATGTTTAGGTACTCCCTACAGTACCTAAGCACCTTGAACAAGTTTGTGAAGGAATCGCTTACGTCCCTGCTCACGCACTCTACAATTTGTTTATTGACTGGACTGGTTTCCGACAGTAAATGTGTTACATAATAAAATAACTATACCTACAAACTTTTTTTGTATTTAGTATTCACTGTTACCACTATAGGTGAGCACATACGTGTACCTAATATTATAAAACCTTTTAGGGACAGCTGCTGATATTATTGAATTTTTCGACTCATTCAAAGATGAAAAAATTGCATCTGAACCTTTATTGGTCATTCTTACACTTTCCATATGGTAATGCTTTATTTTTTTATTAAAATTTAAACCATAATAATTAAGTATAGGTATGTACCTATAATAATATAAGTATCAGGTTATTTTCTTATTGCGAGATAATATACAGCGTTATCATAAAGCAAGGGATATATTTCAATTATTTATTATGTAATAACCACTACTCGCGGCTTTTCACACGATTGAGATGAAACAACGCTATAGGTATAGCTTTTTTCCGCAAAAATTTACTTTTCCCAATACAATATAATTTTAAAATTTTATATATTATTTTAAACTTATTCAAAGCTTGGAGAACACTCGGTTTTAGATGAAGTTACGTTTCTTATTTTTGAACTTACTGCTCCACTTCATTACAGTCTTGCCTCGCTCGGTAGCAACAACAGAAGTGAAGCCTCCACCGTATTATTAGTTGTTACTTGTTACTACAGATTCCTCAAGTCAAGTAGTCTGACTTTTTTATTGATATAATACTTGATTATGAACCGATTAAGTATGTGCGAAAACGGGTGCAACATTTCTTTAACCTTATGTGCACATTATGAAAACAAGAATAAGCTGCAGGAATCCTCGAGCTTAATAATAATTGATTTTGTTACTTTGTTTAGAAAAATATATTACGTTGATTTGCGCTACAAACAGTTTATTAGTATTTTTATGTTCTGATATTAGGTACTTATTTCTTGTTAAAAAAAATTCAAATTAGAATAATTATGACAATAAGTAGAACTATACCTATGAATAATAGTATATTGTGCGACTAGTGAGAGAAGGAGAAGATTCCATGAGCGTGAAATTTGCCGCACGAGCGCAGCGAGTGCGGTAAAACGCACGCGAGTGGAATATTCTCCTTCGATCAATAGTCGCACATAATACTTTATTCAACTAGCAGGAGTAATATGTAATCGGGGCCCTGATAAAAGAGGGAAAAATAATAAATCACTTCATTGATTGACGTACCCAACGTCAGTGTATAAACACAAGATTGCCTTGACTTTCGCTGAATTGCGATGCTGTTTTCATATATACAATACCGCCTACCACGTTCCTATTGGTCCAGAAGCTACTTGCAGTTTTTTTCATTATTTAGCGCTTGGGCTTGCTACTGAGTTTCTCTTGGTCCAGAAAATTCATTATTACACTAGTGAAGTAATATATTATTTCTCCCACGCCAGAAAATTCATTATTACACTAGTGAAGTAATATATTATTTCTCCCACGTTTAGCAGGGCCCCGAAATTACATATTACTCACGCGTGTTGAATAAAAGTCTTTATTGCATTTTGAAAGGCTCATTATCGTTTCTTGATACTATAATATACGAAATTGATGGGGTCCAGTTCTGATAAATAATCAGATATAGTAAAAAAAAAACACTAGATTTCATTCACTTTTTGCTGCTAACGTTAAAGTACACCCTTTGCTTTATGATAACATTGATAACCCATACATTTCCCTTTTCCAACCATCAATTTTGATTTGTTATTTAAATTATGTAGTACGCCTCCAATTTAATTGATTTAATCGAATATTTTGAAATGTGAATTTCTGATTTTTTAAAGGACTTTTTTTTATTAAAAGTGCATTTTTGACAACTTGGTCATTTATGCGAAATAATAAAATAAAATAACAAAATTATACATTGAACATTTGATTACTGCTAGATAAGGAACAATTTGTACTGTTGGTTCACTTTAGAAACTTTTATATTTTATTATACGTGTCCATTTTCTTTGTAAATATAATAATCAAGGACGGTTTTACATGATGTCATAATTTTAGGTCTTGGAGTCTTATGCAGTTTACAGTTGTATTGACTGCAACAAAATCCAGAAAATCACGACTCAGTACTAATAGGACAACAGTCAAATCGTACGTCGTTATTGAAAATTACGTGTACACTGTACAGTGGACCTCCTTTATAGCGATAACGGTTATTGCGAAATAATGGCTAAAACTAACTGTTTTCAGTTAATGATTTGATTTACATATTATATTTAATGCATGAAAAAAGCATATTGCACGGTTTCTACGAAGTAACTTATACGTTATTTCAAAATTCCGTTGTAGTTCTAACTTCTTTCGACTGTACTTAATGTTTTAACCTTAATAATTATAGTTTGCAAATGCCGATGTTTATTTTATTTTTTTTTTCTATTTTCAGGACACAATGTTGTTGTTGCAACATCGACGTTTGGGGAATTGCTTTAAATATTCTTTTGCAAGACGCCCCGTTCTTAGCGTTTCGTTTACTCATTATTTTACATTTCAATATCATAAGTTATATGAACGTCTTTTTTACATGTAAAAACACTTTAGTTATACTTTTGCAGTTATACAGACTTTACGTTGTTTATAGTGAAAATCACAAAACTGACAAAAAACCAAAAATACAAAGAAGTCATCTAGAATTATCAAATATTGCTATCATTTCAAAAATGAATTACGATAGTCCCACTTTGAAAAAAAATCATCATAATCGAACACCGTACAAGAAGGCTGCAGTTTCAGATAAAAGTGTTAATACTAAACGCATTAAAAGAAACACTAGCTTTGAAGATTTTACAAAATCCCAAATTTACAAAAATAAAAAAATAAGGCACGTTTTATGTGCTTAAATATAACAACTATTTCATCTAGCCAAATTTAAATTTTATTAATATTAATAATTCTTATCTGTACGATTTCAGAGAGCTAAAAAATACGCGCAAAGATACTGGATATTCAACAGCAAGTTCTCAAACAAGCTACACTCAAACTCCTTTGAGTTTAATAAGTTTGGGGCGTGAAAGTTCCTCGGACTATAATAAAAAATCGAAAACTGAACGATTGCATTCTAGAAACAGCAGTCACGAGCAAATATGTTCAAAAAAACATAACAAACGCATACCTCACGACGCTGACATGTTTTCTGAGGAAAGTGAACACAGTATATTGGAAAATATAACGTTTTCTGAGAGTGACTCTCCAGAAGAAAGTTTTCAGACAAAATATCATAAAAAGCATGGAAATAGGCACGACCGTGAAGTTGTTAGCGTTGCATCTTCAAAACGAAGTCATTGTAATAATAATAAACATGTAAGATCTATGCGCAACATAACCTCTTCTGATGTTAGCGATGCGTCAGAATGACGTCACCAAATTGCCATTATGGCGATATTTTGCCTTTTCTTTTTTATTTTACTTGTTTGTCTGCTATTTATATACACTGGGATTAGTGATGAAGGAATAATTTTGACAAAAACAAAAGCTTCAAAATGATAACTGCACTGTCCAGTAACTTAAGATGGAAATAGTGGCCATCGTCGGAACAAAATCGTAACGTTATTTTTTTTTATAAATAGCTTAATGTAGTTTTGAACAATGCTAAAAATCTCCATCGATATCGTGCCGACGTTACAAGATATTGAAGGTTGAAGGTAAAAAAATTGCGTATTGTAAATATCTTGCTTTCAATAAGTCGGAGGTCAATTCGGGTTAAACAAAAGTTGTAGATCTTCACATTCTCTACAAGAAAGGTTATACAGAGTGATTCAGGAGACAATGTCAATATTGTAGGTACCTACGTATTCGGGACTCAAAACAAACATAAAAGTTCCTGTAAACATGAATCCTATTCTCAACCGTTATAGAGAGATATATTCAAAGCAATGGCACGTCATCCGGTGTCGGAGAGGCAACCGGATGGCGAGTGGTAATCTGGGCCTTTGAGTGGTACAGAGTCCCCTGGTAGCTGACAAAGTGACCCCAAATGGACAGGGGCGGCGATATGGGGGTGGGGCAAAATCGAAAAATTTTTGAAAAGGCAACCGGATAAAAATGCGGTTGCATTGAAGGAAATACCCTAATTATATAATAAAATTTTTTTGCCAGCCGAAACACGCGGGCCGCTTTTGCACTAGCGAATAAAAAAAAAAAAAAAAAAACTGAAAAGGCAACCGCTTCAAAATTAGTGAGTATACTTATTGACACCACCAAACGTTGGAAAAAAATTTCCATCCGATCCTGATGGGCAGTTTCGGAGAAACAACCCCTCAAAGTCGCCGAAAAACCCTTTTTTTCGATTTTTTCAACAATAAGTAAAAAAAACACACTAAAAATTGTTCAAATCGGATGGCATTCGAAATTTATACTGTCCTAAGCACAAATAATAGTGTGTATCAATGCCATCCGATTTCGATTAAACTTGTGGAAGGGATTATTTCTTCTTCTTGTAAGTATCTATATTGTTCTAGACTTTCGGATAAAAATGAATTGCTCCTATTTTTCGAATATTGTATTCACAAAGTAATTTAAGTTTATTAATTATTTTGTTACTGCCCCTAGATAGTGTTTTTATAATATATCTATTCGACAGATATTTTCGTCTTAAGGATAAGGGTGGAACACACGAATCCACCTCCATTGCTATAATGGGAGTTGATCTCATATAACCCATCGCAATTCTAATGGCCTGGTTTTGGATGGTCTCCAGTTTTTTTAATACCGTATTACTGGCATTTCCATATAAAAAGCTACCATAATTACTGTTGGGTGGGCTCCCCACCAGATACGAGTAATTGACCTCATTATATTTAAGAACTGGAAACTTGTATTTCTCAAGTGATCTATGTGTTTGTTCCAAATTAGTTTAGAGTCCAGAATTATTCCTAAAAATGTATGAGTATTTTTTGTGGGAATTAATTTACCTAGAATAAAAGTTTCAATATTTGGTATTAGTCTCCTGTTGGTAAACGGTAAGGTGACACTTTTTCTCAGAGAAAGATATAGATGTATGCTATTTAGATAATTGTTGAGTTTTTCAAGTCCTTTGTTTAAATCGATTACACATTTTCCTATGCTTGAATCCTGTTTGTATATTACTATATCGTCTGCAAATTGAATATGCCTGCAAACAGTATTTATTGACATTCCTAATTTCAAAGTATATATATTAAATAGTAACGGACTTAATACTCCCCCCTGTGGAAGGCCTTTGTATACCTTTCTATGTTCTGATACGTTTTCCTGATAATTCATACATATCTGTCGGTCTGAGATAATCTTATGAATTATTTTAACTAATTTAGCCGGAATATTTATTGATATTAGTATGTCTACTAAAGTTGGTATATGAACATTATCATATGCTGACTCTATATCTATAAAGGTGGCTATTAAGGTTTCCTTTCTAGAGAATGAAACTAAGATGTCCGTTACTAATAATGCTACATTATCTATAGAGCTTTTCCCCTTTCTAAATCCAAACTGATGTTGCGATATAATATTATTTGCTTCTAACCAATGATCCTATCTACCCTTTATCATTGTTTCAAATAATTTTCCCATACAAGATGATAACGCAATAGGCCTATATGATTTATATTTGTTAGGGTCTCTATTAGGTTTTAGTATTGGAATTATAGTCTGTTCTTTCCAAGAAGTGGGGACATTGGCTGTATATAAAATGTGGTTGTAACAGTTTAATAATTTGAATTTAAATTGAGAAGGAGTGTATCGAATCATATTATAAGTAATGTTGTCCTTAGCCGGAGTAGTCTCTTTTCTATTATGTAAAGATAAATTCAGTTCATTAATCGTAAAGTTTCTTGTTAGTTGGTGTTGGAAATTCTGATTATGAGTATCGAACTGGATCTATTTTAATTCTGGAATATAGTCTGGAGCCAGACTTCTAAAAAATCTTTTCTGCCATATGGAGGGGTCTTTACTGTATTGTGTTGGATTAGAACTAATGTTTTTGAAAACCTTAATTGTTTTCGAAATTGATGTAGGTGAGGTGTTTGTAGTTAGCTTTTCGCAGTAATTCTTCCAGGACTCTTTTTTCTTTTGTCTAAAAACATTTTTTATATTAGCTTGGATATTAATGTACTTATTGTAATTAGTTAAATCGCATGTTTTGTAGAATTCTTTAAGAGCTGTACTTCTACTTTGGACCAAAGTTGAACATTGTTCATCCCACCATGGAGGATTTTTATACTTAGTATTTTTTGGCCGAATTTGGGGAATTGATTTTTGTCTAGCATGTGCAATGCAGTTAACTATTTCCCCATATTTTTGAGTTGAATTACTGTTAACCATATTTGATATTTCTAATACATATGTATCCCAGTCGGCTTTTTGAGTATTGTATCTTATAGGGATGAACTTATTATATTTAGTTATTTTCTCATTTATTATCAAAATACCTGGAAAATGATCACTCCCCAAAGTTTCACCGTGTCTAATCCACCTAGATTTGGTGGATATGTTACCCGTGGTTATTGCTAAATCTATAATACTTTCATTATGAGATGTAGGTCTGATGCGTGTGGGAGATTGATCATTATTAATAACTAAACTATTTTGATCAATTGCCACTTTTAAGTTTCTGCCCGATGTATTTAGAGAGCCACATCCCCAAGCTGGATTATGCGCGTTAAAATCGCCGCAAATTATAATATTATTGTTATTGATGCTACATAAATCGTTAATGATTTTTTTATTTATATTATTTCTGGGAGGATTGTAAACTGAAACTATAAAAATATTTTCTATATTGATCGCACACCAATTTATATTTATAGGAATAATATTTAGTATATCTACCTCTTGGAAAATTATGTTGGATCTATAGGATGGCAGACCCACCCCAACCATCTCCCCTATCTGATCGATTGATATTGTAATTTTTAATATTAACGGAATAGTTATATTTAAGGTGAGTTTCTGAAAGTAAAATAATATCAGGATTATATACATATATTAATTAGATTGTATAATTCGTGTTTATTATTATAAATACCTCGTATATTCCAGTGAACTATTTTAAATTCCTGTCTATTGAATTTGATAATATTTGGTTACTAGTAATAGATTCTATAAGCTGGGTCATTATTTCTTTTTTTTTTCTTCTATGCTACTTTTATTCAGAATTTCTGCTACGTTGTCGATTAAATTTTCTATTTCTGAGCTTATAACATCTATTTCTTTTCTGCTATTATGCTCATAAACTGGTCCTAAATTGATTGATATTTTCCTCAAGATTTCTTTATAAGTCTCTTTATCTTTTTGTTGATTTATTAGGTGTCTTTCATCTATTCTCCTTTTCCTTGGAGGATTGTTGGCTAGAGTATTAGAATAACTTTGGTGTTTGTTTAAAAACGTTCTTGGTTGAAGTTCCCTTGATGTTTGGGGGAATGCCGGGGTAGCATACCTTTCTTTACTTGACGATGGATTAAGTGTTGGAAACGATCTAATATTCGAAAGTTCAGTGAGTGTATTATCTTGTCTATTCCTGTTGTTTCTAGTTGAATATTCTACGGGGAATTTCTCAGCAGCCTCGTAATAAGATAAATTATTTGTTGCCATTAATTGTTTAATTTGCTTTTGTCTATTTTTTCCGGGCATTTGATATGAGTCGCCAAATGTGGGCCTTGGCAGACCGCGCATTTGATGTCAAGTGAGGTGCAAGTATTCGAGGGGTGTTCTAAACTGCATCTAATGCATCTTTCCTTTCCTTTACAGTTGCTGAGATTGTGACCGTACCTTAAACATTTAAAACATTGTCGTACTGGATAAATATGGTATTCTACTTGATATCTGACATAAAATAAGGAGACTGAAGCTGGTAAAATTTATCCTGATTACCTGTCGTCTACTGAGTCGTCTAACGTTAATTACTTCCCTTTTAGTATTAATGTTTTCCATTATTGTTTCTGCTGTTACAGATAGAGGGACTCCCCTTATAATTCCCATTCTGGACGCCCTAAAGGTGGGTATAAATGCGTTCATTTTATACGGTTTTAATATTTGAGACTCGACAAAATCATTTGCCGCTAAGGCAGTTTTGAACTAGATATTAACACGGTTTCGACCAGACTTTTTAACCTCTGTTACGTTGTCAACACCTTTTAACACTAGTAACTCTCCTACTTTAAACGGGTGCAATCCTACAATGTCATATCGGGGGCTTCTGATTCTATATGTACTATGTATGGTCCTAGGTCGTTGTCTGAATATTTGTAGATTTTCCTTTTAGTAACTTGAGTGGTACTGTCTGTATTTGTATTCTGTTTTTGGTTGGTTAGATGCTGTATCTTTTAAATTTATCTGATTTTCCTTATTAGTAATGTTGTCTAATTCCATATTTTCATAATTATCATCAAATGCATCCGATCCACCGGGATCGGGTACCTTTGGGTGGACCACAAAACACACAGTTGTGGACCCCGCTTGTCATTAAATGGCGCACGTGGCCCTCCCGTATTTAAGGTTAACTTAACTTAAATTGACCTTATTGTAAATATATTAATATTTAAATATTATTAATAATATATAATTGTTTTACCTGTATAGTTGCACAACACAATATAAGGATAAACAATTACAATTCACGAAACACATAGGATTTCGAGGATGAGGTGAGAAACGCGTCTAGCTAGTATCACGACCAACCTCCAAGTCTCTTCAAGTAACTTTTTCAAAACTCAAAAATAAAAGAGAATTATGGCTAGTTTACACAGTGCGAGCTAGCGTACGAGTCAGCCTGCCGAGTAGCTGCACTGCAGTAACTCGCACTGTTTGTACGTCACTTAAGAGTAACTCGCACGTGCGAGTTAGACAGTAGCTCGCATCCGAGTTACTTCAACATTTTTTGTTTTTACTCGCATGCTCGCCCGCCAGCAACTCGTACATGACAGCAGCTCGGCCGTCGCTCTCATCGTTTGGACGCGTTCGGCAGTAGCTCGCCAGTGCGAGCGGGATAGTCTACTGAGCGGAACCCGTGTTTTGTGCTGCGCCTGCGTTTACTCGACATCGTGGCAACTCGCAAGACTGGACAGCAGCTACTCGTATCGTGTAGACAGCAAAGGCGAGCCGAGCTACTGGCGTACGAGTAGACAAGCCGAGTAGCTGTCTACTGTCTGGTCAGCAGCTCGCACTGTGTAAACTAGCCTTTACACTTTCATTAAATTTTCAGGTCGATCCTCGCGTTATGTTATCTCACTATGAAAATATGTTATGTCATTATTAAATATTCACAGAAATTATTCGAAGTTGTCCCCGTTTTGTTGGACACAAAGTTGCGTGCTTACGTACATACCTGTAGCAGCGATAAGGGCCTTCCGCGAATTATTTAGGATGCATTTCCAATTCGTGCTATCATTTCTTCGCGTGTATTAACCAGACTTTTAAAGGCTAAACTTTTCATTCATCCCTATAAGAGAAAATCCAGAGGCTTAGATTTGGCGATCTTAGCGGTCACGCGACAGGTCCTCTACGACCGATTCACTTGTTACGAAACTGTTCATCTAATAAATCTCGAAATTCACGCCTAAAATGAGACGGCGCCCCATCGTGCAATAACCACAGGTTGCTTCGTACCTACATTTAAAGGTACATCTAGCAAACCAGGGAGAATATCTCGCACAAAATGCAAGTAGTTGTTGCCATTTAAACGCTCTTGTAAAATAAACGGCCCAATTAACATGGCATTCGCGATTCCTGCCCACACATTTACGGAAAATCGATCTTGTTGTTGTTGGCATTTTGTTCTAAAAGCCAGTTGCAAAAATCGACTCTACCGTGCAAAATCCGCTGGCTTTAAAGCTTGAACTCGTTGAACGTGATAAGGATGAGGCTGAAGTGTTTCAAACTTTCGTCTGACTTACTTAAACCTGTGAAGCGATTCCGAGAATTTATCGTTGGATCCTCATGCACTAAGTCCAGAATGTGTTCCTCCCGCCGAACATTTCTAAGATGCCTCGGTCGTCCTGCTCGTCCTCCACGATGCTCCCGAAAACTACCCGTTTCCCTAAACCTTTGAACAACATTCATAATTGTCCGAGAGCTCAGATGAATCCGGCTGGGGAAACAATTGGCGTACAATCGCGATGCACCCGCGGCACTTTAACAACACTCTCCGTAAATTAACAACAAGTCCACTAGTTCATTATCGTTATAAACATGAGCCATTCTCAAAAATAATTGAGGCACACACAATTCTCTCAAAAACAGAACAATAAACACATCAGTTTCAAATAGGCACCAACACACTTGATAATGACATAACATATTTCCATAGTGACATAACATAACGCCAGGACGCCCAGAACCGACCTCAGAATTTTGTAAAATTTTAAACTTTGAAAGTCTATTAAAAATATTAAGAGCACTGTGCTTGTAACAAAAATAAAAAATAGTTACTTCTTACCACAACAGTTTTATTAGCGGATGTACATTTCGGGAGCTATGCTCTCATCTTCAGCAAACACTAAACTTAGTGTTTGCTGAAGATGAGAGCATTGCCCTCGAAATTCACATCCGCTAATAAAACTGTTGTGGTAAGAAGTAACTAGGTATTCTTTATTTTCTATTTTTGAAAGCCTGTTTCTCTTTTATATTTGTTTCGATAAAAAAGTACTTGAAATATTTGTTCGTCTATTTGATTTCTACACGCTGTTAAAAAAAGAATGAATTTAAAAATCATCTGTAAATTTCGAGTTTTTGAGATAAAACGTCTTTTATTTAGACATCAAGTGAAACTAACAAGGTAAACCCGTATTACTTTGAATGTTTCTAATTTTTTAAATTTTTTATTTAACTTGACTTATCGTAGAGTCAGTCAGTAAGTTTGAGTCAAAATTTTGACTAGATCCTTATTAAGCTAGAGCTTTGAAATTTGGTATCTATTTAATAAATAATAATATATAAAGCTGAAGAGTTTGTTTGTGTTTGGTTGAACGCGCTAATCGCAGGAACTACTGGTTCGAATTTGAAATTTCTTTTTTGTTGGATAGCCCATTTATCGAGGAAGGCTATAGGCTATATAATATCACGCTACGACCAATAGGAGCGCTCCGCTCCTATTTTGAGTGGAGGGGAGGGACATGAGTACGCACATTCATCTTAGTTTACCGAGATGAATATTGTGTCCAAATTTCATGATGATTGGAGTTACCGTTCAAAAGTTTTTGTCGGACTGATTAATTTTGAGTTACATTTGCAACATTTCTCATTTATGGAGCATAAATGAGAAATGTTGCAAATGTAACTCAAAATTAATCAGTCCGACAAAAACTTTTGAACGGTAACTCCAATCATCATGAAATTTGGACACAATATTCATCTCGGTAAACTAAGATGAATGTGCGTACTCATGTCCCTCCCCTCCATTCGTTCTTTTGCACCCGGGTGAAACCGGGCGGGACCGCTAGAATGTATATATAAATTCGATGACAATGCATAAATCCAATATGGTGGACACCCCAAGAAATATCGCTTTTCTTCACAATTCTCTTAATATGGGTATCAAATGAAAGAGAAAGAAAAATTAAAAAAGTATATAATTATAAAAATATTTATTGTACTTATAAATATAAAAAGAAAATACAAATCATATAAAACTTACGTGTAAATGTTAATACTTAATGCTGAAAAGTACACTGGTCGATATGAAGTTACAAATTCAAATAATACTTAAAACTACTATATGTTAAAATTTGAAATTTTTCATCTTATACAGTTCAATTATATTCTTTACAAACATGTAGAGGAAGTGCAGCGTATTTGATAGCGTTTTTCACTGGTCATAATTTAATTTTTTAATATTTAAAAACTCAGGTCGCAGTGCGAAACCCTGCCGACAATATAGTGTATTTATAGGCAGTGTGGCTTTATTATGTGAACTTAACCCTTTTGTTTTTGGACAAAATACAAATTTTAACCCCTTAATATATCCCTTAAAATAATATTTTTTTCTTAATTTCAATATTACTATCAATTTAGCAAATTAAATTCACCCTTCACTAGGTCCGGTTCTGCCCGACCGAATTTAATAAAATTTTGGCAGCACATTTTTATCTTTACTAATGGTTAAATTTCAATTTTGAAACGATTCGGAGAATTTTTTTGGTATTTTTGGGCCCAAAAATATTTTTCAACCCCTAAAACCAAAAATGGTGCCAAAGTGTTTAGGAGGCTATGAAACGTCGAGAAATTTTGGTCTGACCCCTAGGTCCCGCCATCCCACCGACGCCAATAGTGTAAGTGCCTTAATATGGCAAATACACTAAAAAAATGTCTTTAGAATATAGTAGTGTTAATCCAATAGAATATCACGATGAAAGACGGTTTGATTGAGAATCAGAAATAAGCTTTACCAATGTTACGCTAGTGGCCAACGTTTCGAAAAATTTATTTTCATCTTCAAGGCCTCAAGCTGGTCGAATGGTGGTAAATTGTTCTAGCGATAATGATATACATGATCATTATTATGAGTTCATACAATTTTATTATAATGATAATGTATATCGCTAGAACAATTGGCCACTAGCGTAACATTGGTAAAGCTTATTTCTGATCCTCAACCAAACCTTCCTTCATTTAAAAAAAAATAGTGATTTAACATTAGACATAATTTGACTACAGCTGACCAGTATAATGTATGTGACAGAGACAGATATAATTCAAACATGGCTGGCAGCTACGTAACAGTCAAATCTCGACGTCTTTTATGTAGTATTTCCCCAAAACTACACGCGAAAGTTTTTTTTTAATTAATATTTACGATATCTGAGAAGGTAGCGAAAAATACAAATCACCTTATCCCATTTCAATGTGTGATGGCTCAAATTAATCGCCTTAATTTGCTCCATTTTATCGTGAAAATGTCTATTCGCTTGTTGTTGAATTTTACAAAATACCGACAGATTTGATTCGCCAATAACTAAGAGACTAATAATGCATTAACAATGATTGAGCCCACAATAGGTGGAGTATGTCTGTACGAGTTCGTCGCGCAAGATTTGTTTTGTCAGTGATAGCTTTCATTTATTCATAGCGTAACAATCGCGAGAATGTCTGCGCGAGCGTGAGGTATTATTCATTTACTTTAAACGGCGCTCCGCAGAAGTTTGGTGAGATTGAACCAATAAAGACCTTTGTGCTTCACTGAAGAGGCACAGACCGCGCACTATATTCGGTACCACTGCTGTATTGGTAATTTTGAATACCAAGAAATATTATTGTTATTCTAGTAGCTATCGTCAATTAACCTTTAAATTATATAGAAAGGCGTGCAAAATAAATTTAAAAACTGCCGCCATAAACGCTAAAGTTTGTGTACAGTTGTGGCTAACAACTTTGTGCAGTCATAAATTCAAAGTTTCAGTCATTTTTTTTTAATAACTTTATAAATGTATCTTTAGAACTGAATTCCACTTACAACTAGAATGCCAGACAAGCTGACATGCGTGAAAAAATTTGCTCGCATTTGAACAATGCAATACAGTCGATATTCGCATAATCCGGGGCTGTCAGACCTGCGCACTGTTATGGTGCAAATATTTCGTTTGTCATCGCCAGCTACAATCGGCAGTTTTCGTTTCTGTTAGGTAACTCAAAACTTTAGTAGGAACAGTAAAGGAAAGCAAACCAAACCTCGTGTTCATTGCTTATTTGGCGCAGGTCCGCGAGCCCCGTGCGCAGATTATAATTGTTAAAAATCTGATCTTAATGAATGACAATCCAGTGGGTGGAGTTCAGTAATCTTCGGTCTATTCAAATGTATGTGTGACATAGATATGTATAGTGTGTACTTCGGTTTTTACCAGGACAGCCCAGTATTTGAGTGTTTCGTCCAGGTGAAAAATGAAAACAGATCCATACTATTAAATGTCCGGTATTTTCGGAATCATCACATATTTTCTTTTACCTACTTTTTTTAAATAATAGTCAGTGAGTGTTTATGTTACGACACTTAAATAAAAAAATGTATGTTATTTTTTTATGGAAAAATGTCAGTAGATACTTCATGTTCGTTAAAAATAAATAAAGACAAATTATTATTATTTCAAAACAATGTTTCTGTGTGTACTTTGAAATGTTTAATGAGTAGAAAACCATTTCACTTCTCCCTAAAATAATACTGGTATTCCCTCTTCTCCCGCGACTGTGATATATGTTACAGGTACTGATTGTAATCCGTGAAACAGCTAGTGGGAAATAATTTCACTCCTGATTTCACACAACATGCAGTCTACAAGTGCTCCTAGCCTGAGACTTTTTTTTTATTTTCACTAATACCGAGATAAGATATTTGGAATGGTTTCTCATTATGCTATCACAACAAAGGGCTGTTATTTCCGATCAATGCCGGGTAAATATGCCCATATTCAACAAAAAAAAAGTCACGACAGCATAATGTGTCCATCTTTAAAAGGTAATATACAAATCAATTCGAAACCAAACGCTAATACATACAACACATATACTCGCTTTCACAATGAGCGTGTTGTTTGGTATTTTTTTTTGAGGGTATTTGCCAACCCTGGATAGTATACCTATTGTATATTTTTATTCAAAATACAAGTTGATACTAATTTGGAATCTAATACCGGCTGCGGCCTGAAGGCTGAGAGTGACAAATATATCTGATTTTTGCAAATTAATAGTTATTGGCGTAACTAGTAGTCTAAGTCATTCATGGCGTGTCATGACTTAGCCTACAAGTTACGCCCATAATTTTATTCAACAATTGCGCGTTATTCATGTTTTATTTATTGTTATTAATGAGATGTTGTAAATATCTATTTATTTCTTTATAAAAAAAACTGTCAATACTAACAGCACCAAACAGCACGATTCAATGTTTTGGTTTGAGGTTAGCCGGTTATGAATAAACTCCATGTCGAAAACATTCGGCCTCTCAATTTTAGCCTCAATGGGTAACAACGGAGTTGTTGTTACCTACTATTTCGTTACGACTCAGAAAATAGTTACGTTTATTTTCATTACTCCACAATGGCTGAGATAGTAGGAATTTTCATTGAGTTATGACAAGTAATTGTCACCAGTCGGTAAATGGCTATTTAGGGTTCGGTTTTTAGGCATGATAAAACATGAATAGCGCGCATGAGTTGAATAAACAATATGATTATAACTTAGTAGACATTATTCCAAATTATCGACACATTATTTTTGTTTATCAATTGTTCAATTCAGTTTTTGTTTCAAATTTCCTAACGGATCAGAAATATGTATTTTTCCTTTCTTTACAACAAATTGGTTTTTTATTTTCCATGAAACCAAATAACCTTGGCCACGGAACACCAAACAAAAATGTTATTCTAAATACGCAGCACTTCCCCTTCTAAAGATTATATTTAATAAGAGACTGAACAAGACTTATGCTCGCGATTTCTGCGATTTCTCCTCAAAATGCTCAAGGGAAATAGGCGTATTTATCTACCTCACTTTGATTCAGAGATCACAAGTTGCTATTCCGCGTCCAATCTCCTATTACAAGGTGTTTTTGTTGGTAAGTTCCGAACGGGGTCTGTGTTTATTGGCAATTCGAAACTCCTCGGGCTACTAGAACTGCGCTTGTCAGTAAAATTCTCGAACTGCTTGAAGTTTGAACTTGGTTCTAACGGTTCTAGGTCTAGAGTTAGGATTATCCTTTCCACAGGTAAATGTATATTTTAATCCATTACGAAGCACTGTTCTAATAAAACAACTGCCCATTTTAGATTTTTTGCGGTTAAAAAATGGATTCTAACATTATGAACAAAACTATTATTCCCAGAAATAAAAATTTTTGTATGCTAAATTTCAAAACATGTTTCGACAACTTTGTTGTCATCATCGAGTTGATAAGAAAGTTAAAAATTACGATATAAAACAGTTTTAGTACTTCATTAAGGTTTGTTAGATAATATCAGTGACAAATATTGTGTGACTGAAGTTAATAAAGTGCTAAGAATGTATATCGTAATTTTTAACTTTTCTACCAATCTCATGATGACAACAAAGAAACATGTTTTGAAATTTTTTAAACAAAAATTTTATTTTTTAACATCTTGTGTACGGAAGAAATATAAGAAATTTATACCCGTGTACAGTCATCATAAGTAAAAGAGCGATTCTTTCGGATTTCAAAAAAAAATATTGTTTATATACATACTAATACACACTATTTTTTTGCGTATCGAAATACATATTATTTGTTAAGAAAAAAATTCAAAAATTAAACGTTTTCTGATGGGTGGATCTTTAATGTATTAAAAAGAGGCACAGTGCACACTCAGGACTCGTTTAGTAATAAATCCAGTTGTAACCGTTCTGAATGATTTTTAATGTGGTTCCTGACAGTTCACTCCAAATAGTCCGGAGAGTTCTAGTATCGTTCTCGGATTTGCCAACAAACACACCTAAAAAGTTTCTAATGTGTACATCATATCATAGACATTGAGAGAATTGAACAGCGCACGCCGCATCGAAAAGTGGTCGACAAAAGTGAGATGGAGACGAGTGACTATGACGGCCAGTTTCTATCTCTTTCTACATAGTGCGCAGTGCCGCTATCAATCACAATTCTAGAAAGAGATAAAAGCTGGCCGTCACACGCTCTATCCCTCTTTCATTTTTTATTTATCACTTTTAACATATTGTTAAGATATAGATGGCGCTGTTAAGCTCTTTATGTTTATGCATTCTATGCATGGAATTTTTATAAATGGAATAAGAAGCAAGCTGCTCACCGTGTAGCCAACACCTATCTATCTCACTCAAGTTTGTAGGTCTCGAAACCGCACGCACCCCGAGCATTTATGATATAAACGTCTATGAAAAATCGAATTTCTGTACTTTACCGTCATGCAAAGAAGGTGTAGGAAATTGCTAGTCCATTATTAAAGTTCCACAGTCCTGTCTCATCATATACAATGTTTAAGAATTCATTCATTCGACCAATTTTTATAAAAATACTGATAGAATTAGGTGAAGTTATAAAAGTTTATATTACAAATAGAAAATACTCTCTTCTTGAACTAATATGGAAGTTTAAAAAATCGTCAAAAAAATGTAAAGGGATTCATTACAAAATATTTGGATAGATATAAAATTATAAAATAGCTACGCAAACATTTTATTAGAGAGCTAATAAAAAAATTATAATTGTCCTCGATGGTATGGATCGTAATTGGTTAAATACTTATCGGTCAACAACTGTCTAGAATTTTCCAACACTAAATGTCTAGAATTTTCATTCACAAGCAGTCTTGTATTATCGTTGACTAAAAGACGAGTATTATCGTTTGTCAACAATCTATTATCTTGCGTCAGCAGTCTTGTGTTTTCGTTTATCAATAAACGCGGAGCTTCGTTCACCAAAAGACGCTGACCGTCATTTGTCAACAAATGGGTATTTTCATTCGTTAACAGACGATTGTCATTTGTCAACAATCTAGTGTCAGTCGTGATGTGAGCCGTTAATAGTCGCGATCCTTCATTTGCCAACATTCGATTATCGGCTGCAGGCAACATGGCACGTGACGGATCATTAGTTACGCGAGAATTCGAATCCGCCTGATTGAATTTCCGCAAGTTATTCGACTGATCTTGATATTTAGGCGATGGAGCGTGAACCTATGAATATCAAGATAAATTAAACTAAAGACTCTTTTTTGTCATGAAAATATTTAATTTGAAATGTAAATCACCTTCATATGTGTATTAAGTGTACTGGATTGAGAAAACGCTTTGCCACACGTAACGCAAACGTAAGGCCGTTCTCCGGAATGGACTCGCATGTGCCTTAATAAAATTGTGTTGACCGTAAATCCTCTTCCACAAACGCTACATACGTACGGACGTTCTCCAGTGTGATTCCTCATATGATATTTTAATTTCATTACTGTTGTAAATCTAAAACGCATAACAAGCGATGAGTATAGGCAAATGTCAATTTTTATTTTACACAGCTGCTGATTTCTTTTTAATCTTACCGTTTTTGACAGACGCTACATTCAATCGGTTTCTCGGTTCCATGTAATCGTTTATGACTAGTTAAGTCACCCGACTGTCGAAATGCTTTACCACAAAATTCACAAGCGAAAGGTCTTTCATTTGTATGTGTTCTCATATGAATCTTCAAGCTAGCTTTTGAAACGTAACCGTTTCTACAAATTTCGCATTCAAACGGCCGTTCACCTGCAGAAAATATACAAGTATTTAAAATAAATTTCTATCAATCCATTGGTATAAATTTGTTTTCTGTGAACAAAATTTACTGTTTTATTTAATGAAATTTAATAGTAGCTTTACATTACTAAAAAAGTAAAGTAAGTAGTACATTTGTACATTTCATTTGTGGAATATCTTAAGTATTTGTAATGAACAGACGTCGTAGCAGATTGCATACCTAGTGTCATAATGGGTTATATTAGGGCTAGGTATGACATTATGTTTAAAACAAGTTTTAACAGTCGTGAGTTGTAATACAATTTACATAAGACTTATATATGGTATTTTTTGTACATACCACCCATAAAAAAGCGGATTTTCCCTTCTATTTCAAAATTGTTAACCGTTCACTTTTAAACAACAACAGATAAACATTGATTTACTAAGCAATGGGTATAGCGCAATCAGTTCTGTGTTACTTTACCGCACTCATGCGTAATGGGCCACTTTACATGTCGCATGCATATAAAGCAGCTATTTTATAGGTGATAGTCAAAAGACTTATTTTATAATGTAAAACGAAATCCGTGCATAAATAGTAGAAAGTTTTTTAAATGGTCTGGAATCTTGCAAAAAAAATTGTGTAACTTTTAACTGTATGACAAACTTTTAATAAATGTATGCGATGTTTTTTCGAGACAAATTCATTAATGACTTCCATGTTACACTAAACTAAAAACGTTTAAAACCGAGAAAAATGTGAGAATGTTCATATCTGTCTATGAAAAATATATATAATTATGTTTCCTGAAAACTACAACAAATCCACATCACTGTATTTTACTACAAATAAAAATTTCCAGTTATAGCTTGAAACCCAACTCTGATTTTACTTCTTTTATCGATTACAATGGGTAGTTGATATCAGTCCAGACCATTATTTTATAAAATAGTAGTTATATTTAATTTATAATAAGTTAAATATGATTCACACCTGTATGAGTCCTTAAATGCAATTCTAAATTGAACCTTTGCGGGAAACATTTTCCGCATGTATTACACAAGAAGGGTCGGTCTCCGGTATGTTGCTTTATATGTACGGCCAGCGTTTCAGCATCGAGGAATTCTCTTCTACAATAATCGCAAATATGCTTTGACATAGCCGGATCGCCTTCCTTCTTTTCATGTATTTTCATATGTTTGAGCAAACTGTTTTCAGCATAGCAACCCTTGTTGCAAATTTTACAAACGAACGGTTTTTCACCACTGTGCTTTAATAAATGTTTATTTAAAAGCGTCTGATGTATGAATCGGCGCTTGCATACATTACACTCGTGCGGTTTCTGCTCTTCTGGGATATGAGTCCGCATATGATTATTTAAATAATTTTCTTCTGTAAAAGCCCTCGAGCATAATTTGCACTTATAAGGACGATCTTCTATATGAGTTTTTAAATGTTTTTTAAACGAATTTAAATTTACAAACGTTTTCTTACAAACATTACATTGATTTTTATTACGTTTCAATTTTTTGGCTAAACCACTTTTAGACAATTTATTTGTTAGTAATTTATTTCGCTTGGTTGTCACTTTCACATGCGCAAATTTTGATGCCCGTATTAATTGTCTTTGAGCTATCACCTTTTCATCATTTGGATTAAGGTCTTCTGGTATTCCTTCGGTCAACAGCGGATCAATTTTATCATCATCTGAACCGTCTTCAGAGTCATCTGTATCTAATTGAAAATTATCAAAGGATAACATCTGAGAATCGTAGAAATCGTTTGTAACTTGTATTGTATCCTCTTCTTTGCACGATTTTAGTGGTACTACTGTAGTATCTAAGGGTTTTCCCAGATACTGCCGGAGACTTGCCTCTGATCGTTCGCATAGTTGCTTGAATGTAAAGGCACGACTTACTTGATGTACACATTGTAAACAAATTAACTCTGGAAGACCATCACCCGTATCGATCTAATAAAAACAAATTATTATACTATAGTTACATTATTTTATCTTCAACTGATCCAAGCATTACTTACAGTATCTATTATAAAAGCAAGTAATCTATTTATTCATTAATTCCTAGGCCGACCATTATTCCTCAACTCCAAAACGAGATAGAGAGAAGGAAGGCTGTTCGGAAAATGTAGAACATAAATATTCCTATCTACAATTCTTAAAAGCCAGCATTGCCTACGATACAATCACGATTATAAATACGTTGTGCCATGCGTATAAAAAATTTAAAAAAAAATAATGAGACAAAATTGGTATTTTTTCTAATATGGCTTCAAGTACAGTGCCGTCTTTGAAGTTTGGGTGGCCCTGGGTTAATTATAGCACCCTCCACACCCCCCCCCCCCCCATAAGGAATTCGATTTATACAAATCCGAAATTTATTAAAAACGACCATCAAAATATGATGAGTCCATCAAGATAAAATTCCTTATGTTTATTAAATATCAAGTCATCTTTATTAAGAAATATAAATTTTGATAAATTAATTGCTGAATGTTTTGATAAAAAATGTCTGTGGATTTTGTTTAATAAACAGCATCTATAAATACAAATTGCATTATACCTATTTATTTTAAATCATCAAAAATTAGTTCAAAACATGGGTTATTTGCGCTGGGTAGGGATCCTTGGACAAATGCGGAGCCCTGGGCCTAGGCCCACCCTTAAAGACGGTACTGATCAAGCAGTGTTTTGTAATCTCCGCTGATGGCTATCACATATTTTTATCTAGATAAGATACAAACTATTATCTATTATGTAAAAATAACTCAATAATTCATGTTTAATTAATCAACAGATACAAATTTTTAAACATCTTTTTAGGCACAATATAATAATATATAATATAAAAATATCGAGTCTAACTGACACTTAGTCATATTTAAATTAGATTTCTTAAAAATGCAAAACATTGAAATTGTTTCCTGCAAAAATCGATATATCATACCTATTATTAATAAAAAAACTTCTAAAATTATACCTATTCCAAAATTTTAAAATCTTTAAAAGAAAAAGCTATAAAAATACCTATATCAATGGTGTACAATTTGTATTATTTATAATAAAATAAATTACATTAAATTTTTAACTGCATTGTAATCAAGTGTTAAAAATTCCTTGATAATGCTAACTGAAAGTTTTTATGTATTACAAACAAAACATTGACTTATACAATTCATGTTACTAATGATTGTATAAGTAATACAATAATTTTCATATTTTGGTAAATAGACCTACATGAACGGCAGAAAATCCCATAAGCATTTCCGCTAATCGTATAGGTCCCACTGAGTCGTCCGGCAAAAAGACAGACCGCATTTCACCTTCTTCTGTCAAGCACGCACGACATACTTTATTTATATCAAATTGTGACAAATTTTGTTTATTATTCATTCTGTTTATAAAACACACAGAAACTAAAGCTGAATAAAATTCACTGAAATTATATAAATACTAATGCAAATGGCGAGCATTACAATGGACTGTTCCACTGGTCGATTGTGAACAAAGACCGAAGCCAAAATAGGCGCTTGTAGAAATTACTACGTACTGGGCATAACATAGAGCTCATAAACTGTGGAACGTTTAATGCTAAAGAAAGATACCCGATAGTTCTGAAGAAAAAAGTACATTTTATACAAAAACTTGTGCAAATCTGAAGAAAAAGCTATAACTGAATAGATTAGACATTACTTTTTCTTATAAATTAATGAATGACGCCTTCACCGCACTCTGCAGCTTCTCTTCCAGGCCTGAGGCATTAACTGTTTTTAGTGTATTTGCCATATTATGGCACATACACTATTGCCTATTGGGGTTAAACCACTGTTCCAAAATGGAAATTTAACGCTATAGCAGAGATTAAAATGTGCTGCTAAAATTTTTATAAAATCGACCCGACAGAACCGGTCTTACAGATTATAGGTATGAAAAGACTAGATTGCAGATAGTGAATTTCTTACTGAAGAATGTATTTAAGCGCTATATTAAGGAGCATTTTTAAATCTGAAAACAAACAAGTTGTCGACAAGATTTGGCTCTGTAAACCGAGTTTTTTGGTTACTGCTCACAGCTCATCCTCCATTTAGTAGTAGCCCGAGTATATCCTAATGTACGAAAAAGTGATATAAATCGGTTTAGTAGTTTTTAAGTGAACGTGGAAGGAGTTAGGAAAATTATTAATTCGGTCAAAATAGTGTATCAACTGTGCAACTAAGTTGAAATTAATCAAAATTACGGTTTTATTCATTATTTTTATTCATTTACAAATCTTATCTAGTCACTAGTGATTCGCCCTCTATGCGAGCATTAAAGTCCCTCTTAATTGTACCTACATGTGTTCACAACTTCACCGATAGTGAGAACAGTGAATAATTCTTGTATTCTACTAGACACAAAAGAAGTTTTCAAATTATCAATTGCTTATTTATTGTGAAATTAATAAATAATATGCAAACCTACAATTTTCTCATTTTTTGTAGCCAATCTAGATTGAATAGGTTTTTATATCATTGATTGAAAGTCATGGCCAAATTGCAAATGTGAGTATTGAAACAAAAAAACACTATCTGTTCACTCTTTTTAATAAGGGATTTAAGTTGTCAAATATCTGCTCAAGCTCAGACGTCAAATACGAAGTAACAATCTGTCAGAAAAATTATAAAGAAGAAAGGTAAAAAATAAATGTATGCAAAAAAGGGACATTGTAAAGGAATGTGCAAATATAACATTTCCATGAAAGACAGTTGATTATTTCATATTAATAATTTTTCTTTTAGTGTCTAAACGTAGTATGACAACACATGTACCTATTAAGAATAATTAATAAGGGTCTAAATCTGTAATTGAAATTTCAGATGAATTCTCCTCAATCTTGTGATACTTTTGTTGTATTACCTCCTTTGACCTCAAATGGAGTAGTGTTCGGAAAGAATTCAGATCGCCCTCAAAATGAAGTCCAAGAAGTCGTTTATATTCCAGGTTACACGCCTTCAGGGTATGTTAAGGTGAGTTTGTTACAAAAACTTAACGTACATTATTTATTTTATTAAACTGATAAATATCAAAATTATTAACGTTGATAGTCGTAAAATGACTTACAAAAGAAGAAGACACCAGTCACTCTTAATGCACATGTGTTTAGTTTACGGTGACTAACCGTCCCGGTTTTCCGGGACTATCCCGCATTAAAACCCCGTGTCCCGGAAAATGTCCCGCATTAGAGAGAATGGGCAATCCTGCAGTTTACAGGTCTCGAGACCAAAATAGCGATAGGTTTGACGCACCTGCAATGTACCCAACTTCACTCTAGTCTGTATCTTCACTACTATGGAAAATAGTCACTAGTAGGCCATACACGCTACGGTCTACCGGAGAGGTCTACCTGCACAGACATGCCTGCGCAGGTAGGCCGGAGCGTGTGTGTGACTAGACCTGTGCAGTTTTTTTAACCTGTACAGGCGACCGGTGCAAGATCGAAAATCAATTCTTTCAGGTGACACCGTACGATGTACCTGTGCGTGTGTGCCGACAAGCCTGCACAGGTCTCAGTTCTCTATCAAATTTTGTACTGAAAGCACGTGTTTGTACATAGATTTTGTTATAAAATGGCGTTAAGTACTGAAAAGCAACATAGAGTAATAGCCGAGTTTATAGAACTTTATAAACTTGAACCTTGCCTATGGCGAATTAAGAGCAAAGAATACCACGATCGTGGAAAAAGGGAGGCAGCTTATAAAAAATTGCTTCCTTTTCACTGTTTTTGTATCTTTTATCTTCAAAATTAAAACAAGGGCTAAAAATGCCAGCGCGTCATCGTCTTCAATCGATGCCATCGCAAAAAGAACTGAAGACCGCACCGGTACACCGGAACATCCCCATATACGATACCGACGTTCGGGTGACATGCGCAGGCAAACCTGTACAGGTACCTGTCCGGTAGACCGCAGCGTGTATGGCTTACTTAAGATCTGATCTTTATAGGTACCTGAATTGCGGACAAACACGTAGAAATGGTGAGATTTTCAAATGTTGTATTCTCATAACATGAAAATTGAGTGTTTTAATTGGATAAATCGTTCATAAATATTGACTGGTACAGAAAAATAGCTTAGTTTTAATATGAATATGAATGTTTCATTAAAAATTTATACAACAATCGATATAACTTGTTAAATTTGAAAAATTTTTAAAATTATACTGTATACTTTCGTCCACAGATAATACAATAATATTCTGACAACACTTCCCTGACTTTGCTTATTGTTTGTCAGTTTTAAAATCTAATTGTTAATAATATATATTTGCTTATTGTTGGTCACTTTATATTTATTGACTGAAGAAAATAGTGGAATCAATTTGCTTTATTTAAAAAAAAAGTGCACAGACGGCGTTTTTTTAGTGGTAACTAAAGGAGTTATGCTAACGCCGTCTTTGCATTTTTTTTGCTGTTGCTCTTATAGCTTTTATAAGCACAGAATTTCGAGGTTGGATTTCAATTCATTGTCTGCCTCGAAATTCATTTTTTTTTGACGTCTTAGGCACAGAATTTCGAGCTTGATTTCAATTTCTTGTCTGCCTCGAAATTCTTTTTTTTAAGTTATAATCTTGAGATCCAGTCGCCTTAAGTTTTTGAATTTAGCACAGAACGAAGTTTTTACTTCTCCGAAGTTTTTTTTTTAAGATTCATTATACATTTCTGTAATTACAACAAATTTTTATAGAAAATGAATTTTTCAATGTTATTTCGAGGGTTGCATACATTTTTAATGAAACATTCATATTCATATTATAACTAAGCTACTTTCCTTTTCCAGTCAATATTTAAGAACGATTTATCCAATTAAGACACTCAATTTTCATTTTATGAGAATACAACATTTGAACATTTCGCCATTTCTACATGCCTGCTCGCAATCCAGATTCCAGGTAGCTATAAAGTATGAAGGATACCTCCATACTATAAAGATCAGTGAATCCTAGTGACGATACAGACTAGAGTGAAGTTGGGTACCTACATTGTAGGTGCGTCAAACCTATCGCTGTTTTGGTCTCGGGACCTGTAAACTGCAGGATTGCCAGAGAATGTACGTCATTATTATATGAACTTTACAATATTTGCTTATATTTTACTCCTGTGACTATATGAACGCATTCACTCAGTTACGGGCATGCTTATGTTTGTTGTAAGATCCTTACCAACATGCGCGAAAACGAATGATGTGTTTATAAAAAAAGGTTGTTCCTGCCCGCGCAGGCTTATATTTTTAAATTTAGAATACTAAAAAATGATCATTCGTCTTCGCGCATGCTTATATTTGTTATAAAGAAGTAACTTAAGCTACTAAAAAAACGAAGTCTTTTCTCAGCGAACTGAATAAACATTTTCTGTCCCGCATTGTTTTACGAAAAAAATGGTCACCCTAATTTAGTTTCAACCAACATATTGGCTATACAACATAGAAGTACATTCCACGTACGGTGCATTTGGACTGTGGCTATGCATGTCTTTCTCCAGTTGATTTACATAGACCTTTTCATAGTTGAAAATTTTTTGTTCGTGTGGCGACATGTGATTAAATGTAGTACGGACAGCAATTAAGTGTTGTACGTGATCATCGCGTAGACAATGGTGCGTTTCTTTATTTGGTAATTTTATATATACAGTTTCATTTACATTGCATTATGTGTTAATCTATTACTGCTGACAATAAGTTTGTTCCAAGCAGCCGCGAACGGTAATAAAACCGGACACAGTCTTGTTACTGCGCAAGACAGTCTTGCGCAGTATCGATTTTTGAGCTAGTGCGCAAATTAGTCTTGCGCAGTGACAAGACTGTGTACGGTTTTATTACCGTTCACGGCTGCTTGGAACGAACCTAATATGTAAAATATAAGGATGTGTGTCAGCGTCAAATGAATTGGATGTGTAACTAGAGATGTGGTAAACTGCGCTGTGTACTATTAAGGGGAATCGCCACATTCGCATGTCTCTACTTCCGCAATATTTTCATTTTGACAGGTAGGACGGTAATCTTTCAACCAGTTTTTGTTCATTTCCACCAATTTTTTTTTCGATTGTGGCACTTCATTCACCGTCTTAATTGAACACAAGTGTGTTCTACTGTTTTGTGCCCCAATTTAACAGCCTCAATAATATTTTCATCTAAATTAACATTAAGAAATATTACTGGGTCAATTATTGCGTCAAAAAGTG
Organism: Xanthostigma xanthostigma; assembly: GCA_963575645.1. Lineage (NCBI taxonomy): Eukaryota > Metazoa > Arthropoda > Insecta > Raphidioptera > Raphidiidae > Xanthostigma > Xanthostigma xanthostigma. Next base: position 31,022,647 of record OY754470.1, on the reverse strand, counting down.
CTCGAAATTTTTGAATACCGTGATCATAATCATGGCGTCGACGCTTGCGCGTGAAAACGATGGAAAGCTCTAACATCAAGTTTGTTCCAAGCAGCCACCAAATGGTAACGAAACCGTCACCCGCATGCGCAGTAGCTAAACGTGTTCCAAAATCGCCACAAACGCTTCGTTTTAGCTACTGTGCATGCGGGTGACGGTTTTGTTACCGTTTGCTAGCTGCTTGGAACAAACTTATTATTGGAATCAAGTTATATTATCGAATAGTAGGCCAACTCGAGAAGTTTGTGTTTAGTAGAGACGGGAAAAAAACCGCAACGCCTCGAGAACTCGAGAAGTCAATTCTGTGCGCTAGGTAACTAAAAAACATAATAGTTTAGTTTTTAGGGTTCCGTACTCGAAGGGTGCTCAAACGGGACCCTATTACTAAGCCTCCGCTGTCCGTCCGTCTGTCTGTCTGTCTGTCAGCGGGCTGTATCTCAAGAACCGTAATAGGTAGAGAGTTGAAATTTTCACAGAGTGTGTATTTCTATTGCCGCTAGAACAACAAATAATTAAAAACCCCTCAAAACTCCCAAAAGAGGAGCAAACTAAGTTTTTTGCTTATAATTCGATCAATTTAAATCAGATCGTTTCGAGACCTGTCTTAAACGAAAGAGGAGAAAATTTTACATAGATTTTGTATAACAGAATTCGTCGAAACACTTTTTTTGTACAGCTTTATATAGAAATATAATGTATAAATTCAATTTTGTTTAACTGTCTTCGTTTGTTGCATAGTGTACTATGGGAATTTAAAAATTGCGTGTTTTGTCTTAAAAAAAAGATTCCATTTGTTCAAAAACGAATGTCACTTCAAATATTAGTCAGTCTTTTAACATTAGTATTTTGTGAAATGCAACGCCTTCTGAGTTAACGATTTCAATAACTAATTAATTAATTATTAGAACATATTGCTTTGACAGATGCAAACGTCATTTTTGACATTTTTTACCATTCCAACACCATGGATGAGCGGAATGAAACCAAATTTTGTTTAATATGCAAATATGAAGAGGCCTATTGTTTTTGAGAGACGTCGACGCAAGCGCAAAAGAAATATATATTATAATGTTGTTTTTATAAGATAATAGTATACTTTTCATAACGGCTTATTATTTTGTTTTACAGGAGTTTTGTAAAATAAATTTTTGAAAAAAATCGGCGCATGCGTAGAAGAAATATATACTATAAGGCTGTTTTTTATATAATAACGCTATACTTTTCATAACGGTTTATTATTCTATCTATGTTTACAAAAGTTTTGTAAATTTTTTTGGGAAAAATTGGCGCATGCGCAAAAGAAATGTATGCAATGACGTTGTTTTATATAATAATAGTATATATGTCATAATGGTCTATTATTCTATGTTAAAAGAAAGTTTTGTAAAAAGTTTTAGGGGGAAAGGCGGCGCATGCGCAGAAGAGATATGTGCTATAACATTGTTTTAATATAATAATGGTGTATTTTTTTAAAATGGTTTATTATTCTAAAGTTTTGTATTTTTTTTTTTTTTTTTGGAAAATCGGCGCATGCGCAACAGAGATATTTTCCATAACGTTGTTATTTGATATAATGGTATATTTATCAAAACTTTATATTGTTTTATTCTACAAGAAATTTTTGTTAAAAAAAATTGGTTGTCTGTAAAGTCGGTTTACGGACGATAGTTTTACGTGATAACGTATTCCGTAATACATAACCTAAATTTATATAATAATTATAATAATTCGAATCTATGATATTGCATCTTTTGCTTCAAATTTAGGTTAATTTTATTTATTTTAAAATTACTCACCACCTATAATATAATTGTTTTTTTTAACTTTCTTTCTTTCGTATTTATTTTAAGTCTCAAAGATTAACTGCCATAATATTTTGAAAACAATTGTTTCATTGTATAAAATTCCAAAACCTACTTACAATATTTAAGTATTTTCATACGTCAAAAAATTTATTTTTATAATGATAAAATTTGTAAGAAAACGATTTTTTCGAGAGATGAGACCTAGCTAAAACGATTTTTTGCCCCCCAAAATCCCTTTTCAATAAATTTCATCCAAATCGTTAGGGCCGTTTTCGAGAAAAGCACGCACAGGGTCAGGCGGAACGTTAGGAACGTTACACTTTTTCGTGCATGCAGCCGGTGTTTTATCAATTTATAAGATTGGTGATTCATCAATTTATAAGACGTTATCACGTCAAAAAGTGTTTATAATATAAAAACGAAAATTTCACGCCTTGAAATTCTCGAACTACTTGCATACTCCCACTGGTTACATATTGTTATAGCGCCTCTCTTATTTCTTTTACAAAAGTATTTAAAAAGTACATAGTGTACGGAACCCTTCGTGTGCGAGTCCGACTCACACTTGACCGGTTTTTATAGTTATCTAAATATATACTGGTAATTTTGTTGATTTAATTTTACTAATTATTTTTTATTTAATTAAAGACTGTTGTACATTTGAGAACTGGTAGGGACCCAATAATTATGAAAAAGTTAAGTACTACCCTACTCTTTACTTTTTATACCTATAGACCAGCCGAGTATAATTTGCTTAATTTATTGCTTGTTGTCGATTTGTTAATTATTAAGTGCAATTTATGGTAACTAAAAATTTACTATTTGATTTAATTGATCTCATCTATCAGTCTAATTTGCAATAAAGCAAAAATTTGAAAATAACATCGTGATTTATTCAAAATTTCTCGAGAAACTCGAGAAATCCTGGTTGAGAATTCTCGTGCCTCGAGAAATAAAAAAGGTCGAGAAACCAGAAACCCCACTCAGGAAGATTTTCTGTTCACAACTGAAGTCGCGTGTGACTAATTGATACGTCTCCACCTCTTTTTCTGATCGGCTTTCTTTGAAGTAGACCGATGCTCAAGCGGTTCGGATAAGACATGTAATTTATCACCCTCAATCATTTCGGTTTATGTAGCCCATACGGCTTCGGTAGGTACATTCAAAATACCCTCTTATTTTGGGAAGCCATTTGTATACATGGAGTTCGTGCTTTGTGTGTAGTTTCCATGGTCAATGTCAATATGTTGGTTGAAATCAAATGCACTGTTCACGGTGACTCAATTACATATTCCACATTTCACTTGTTCATTTTTGTAAACCTATAGAAATGTTAACACGTTCCGGTTAGTCCAGTCCATATTTCGATGATTTTTCATGTACCCGTGCAGCGCCCGTGCGCGCACGGGAATAAAACACGTTTGTGTTTCGTCTCGCGCCTTGAACTCGTTTTCAGAAAACCACTCTCGAGGTGAGCATCATCCATCATGAGGCGAGACAACAAACGCAGTATTGACACAAAAAACTATAAGTATTGGAAATCTTATTATGTTTTCTTTTGTTATTTCAGTGTACTTACATAGAAGTAGAAAATGCTGGTCCTACTCTATCGGTTATTCTTAGTAAACCTGGGTGGATGTGGGGCGCTGAAATGGGGGCAAATGAAAAAGGCGTTGCCATCGGAAATGAAGCTGTTTGGACAAGAGATACTGAATCTGATGCAGATCCCAGTGTTAAAAGACTTTTAGGCATGGATCTTGTAAGGTAATTAATTTTTTATTTTTTTGTTGTACCTAACATGAAAACAGGGATTCGTATTACAAAGTGCATAATCCAACCAAGTGACGGTCCGAATTACCAAAAAATTTGAAACTAAATTTCGGACTGCAGAGTCTACTGTAATTTATTATTTTAGACTTGGTTTAGAGCGTGGAAAGACGGCAACTGAAGCATTGGAGGTAATGATAGAGTTGCTAGAAAAATATGGTCAGGGAGGACCATGCTCTGATACTGACCCGGACCTGTGTTATCACAATAGTTTTTTAATAACCGATTCCAGTTTTGCTTGGATTTTGGAAACAGTTGGTAAACATTGGGTTGCTGAACAAATTACTGGTAATTTTATCTCATTATTCTTTACATATTAATAATAATTAAACATGTAGAGTGTTAATGTACTTTTATGTAACAAATATTGTAAGTCAGTGTATAATATAATTTAACAATAATGAATAGATTAAATGAAGACATAGCGCGAGTTTTGGAAAAGTCAAGGAATTTTACAGATCAGGGAATATTGTTTTAAAAAACTGTCAATTGTGAATCTGAGTCGGGCACCAAGGGTGCTGTACCTACATACATTGAACAAATTTTGATCGACCGACTTTACTTCGATACATACCGCCATGCAAAATCTTTGCATGCAGCCGGGAGTGGATGGGGTATATGAAGTAGTAGAGGGAAAAAAATATAAAGCAGTGACTGTGCTTTATAATAATCATTTCTCGCTTACAGTATTCTGCAGCCGCGTCAATTTTTTCTTCTAAAGCTGCATAATTAAGTTGGCCGAAAATTTCTACGAAACGTAAACATACATTGTTAATTTCTATATATTTGTTAGGTATAAAAAGTCGGGGAAAAAACTAAAAAGTTATCTAGAAAACCGTGAAAAAATAGGGAGATTTGTTCTGAAGAAAAAAATAACCACCCCTGTTTCATCGCTCCTAATTGTAGCAGTATTCGTTTTCAACGTAATAAAGATCTCCATTTAGTTAAAAACAAATGACATCCTTAATTACATCTAAATTTAAGACCGAAATTCGTATCAGAAACTCACCAAAGGTCTTTTTGTTGATCAGTTGCTACCTGACTTCTGATTAAAAATGTTGCATAAGACAATACGATATAAATATAAATTAAATTTTACAAATTACTTTTAAATTATAGAATTCTTAGTATCAACACAAAGTGTCAAGTCAGTCGCTACAAACTGCTTAGTAATAGCATTAGAGTCATTAAATCTGCCCAATGGGAAATCTTGATTAGTTTTATTTAGTCATGAAATATATAGCAAAATCATAAAAATTAGAGCAAAAGGTCTATTGTAATTTTTGTAACTACTCTTATTAGAAATTCTTTTGATTGTTTTCTTCCTCTACTATCCGTGATTATTTTTATAAATAGTTCTTTTTTATATTACTAAAATTTTGCTTAGTCTCAACATGTTCTCTTTAAAAACTGGATATAGGTATTGTAGATTGTAGGTGCTCGACAATTAAAGTAAATAGTGTGCATACTTAATAAAATAGATATAAAATTTATTGTCAGGGTACCCTATAGTCTGTAGTTACTAAATAATTCCTTTTTTACCCAGGAAGGAACGAAGCAGGTATATGCGTTTAGGGTGAGATTGTTTGTTTGTTTATATGCGCACTCTCGAATGTTGCCAGTTATCTCGAAAACGGTTCAGTCAATTCAAATCCGGTTTTCTGTAAATGATTTGTACTTCATCTGCGATGGTTCTTAGATAGATATTACGATGGTAATGCCCCAGGGGGCGCTGCACTGCACAAAAAATTAATCGCAAAAATTATAACATATGTGCTACGCACGAACAGATCTAACAAGCGTCCGTTACTAGTGCTTTTTACAGAAATACACTTGAACATTTTATTAAAAACACAATTATGAGCACTCTCGCGTTCAACGCGATTCGACAGCTAGTAGTGCAGGCAAATTAGATTTAGAATGTGTATTAATTGTAGACAAAACTTTTATCATTGTAAACGGTAAAGGGACTTATAATGAACGTAAAAAATAAAAATGCCTGGCCAGGGGCAGTAAAGGGTTAATTCGGGGGGGGGGTCAAAAAGGGGGGCAAAATATCTTATAGCGTTTTCCAGCGAAACTTAATGTTCTATCAAAAAATGTTCTACAGGACAGTTGTAGAACATAAAAAGATCTACAACTTTCATAGAGGTCACTTTTTACTGTGATCTCAAAATGTCCGTGAAAAATGCAAAATGTGCGAAGAAAACGATTTTTTTGTTTTTTATTTTTCATTTTCGCATAAATAACTCAATTTTGATAAAATTTTGTGAAAGCATGCCTCTTTATGTCTTAAATAAGCGCAAATATTTTTACATAAAAAAATCGAAAAGTTTTTCTTTCAGTCAAAAACCATTTTTTTTTTTTCAAATGAAAATTCTACGGTGAAAATTCATCGTACAGAGTTCTTCCTGTGCTTATTTTTTGTGTTTTTAGATGTACTTTCTGATACAATAATAAAAGTTAATAGTGCCTATTTAACAACACGCTCAAAAATTGGAAAAACTAAAAAATTACTTTTGTAACTATGAATTTTTCAGTAATTGTTGATAATTTGTTTGAATTTTTAAGAAAATTGAAAAACGGTTTACACCATACAATTGTACGGACAAATATACAAAAGAAACTGTCTTTCATTGTTTGACCGGAAACCTAATTTTTTCGCAGTAATGTTATAAACATATAGAACATTTTTTGATAGAACATTAAGTTTCGCTGGAAAACGCTATAAGATATTTTGCCCCCCTTTTTGACCCCCCCGAATTAACCCTTTACTGCCCCTGGCCGGGCATTTTTATTTTTTACGTTCATTATAAGCCCCTTTACCGTTTACAATGATAAAAGTTCTGTCTACAATTAATGTTGGTCTTGGCTTCTAAATATGCTAATTTGCCTGCACTATAGGCTGTCAGATATAGCTACACTGTGTACGTTAGTTCGGCTAGACCAGGCCTGGGCAAATGGCGGCCCGCGAAGCATTTTAGAAAATTTTAGAAAAATAGTAAAATGCGGAAATAGAATGTGGGGACCTTTTTTTTTAGCTCTACAAATGCGGAAATAAAATGTGAGGACCTATTTTTAGCCCGCGGTCAAATTTTCATCAGCTATGTGGCCCGCCGATCAAAAGATTTGCCCGGCCCTGGGCTAGACCATCTGAACACACTTTTACAAAATCTCTAAAAAGTTTAAAATAAAATATAAAACAAAATTGAAAATTTCGAAAAACCAACGATAGATGTAAACATTGTCCTAGAAAAAGGATTAAATAAAATTTTAAAATCCCCGATTTAAAAGAGGTAAGTAACCAAAGAAAATCCGTCGGGAGCTGCCGTTCACTGCCCTGAAATGAACTAAAATATTGCAATTTTAGAGTAGGTATGTGACTGATTGAAATAACGTTGGGTACGTAAATAATTGTAGTCTTCAATTGATATTTTCCTATTCTTAATTCAGGGCAGTGAATGGCAGCCCCTGTGGAATTTTCTTTGGTTACTTACTTCTTTTAAGTCGGGGGATTTTAAAATTTTATGTAATCCTTTTTCTATGACAACGTTTACATCCGTCGTGGGTTTTTTCAAAATTTTAATTTTGTTTTATATTTTTTACAAGCTTTTATTTAGTTTCACTTGTCCCGGCGTCTGTCTGTAATCAAATCTTGCAAGTTAAATTTGACCCACATCTCGTTATCCGATTGAGCTGAAATTTGGCATACGTATGTAGTTTCGAGAACAATACAATATTATAATAACTAACTTACCGTTCCGGCTTTCGCCCAGTTGAAAATCGCACTTTTAACTACTTCCCGTTGTCCGATGGAGTTGAAATTTAGCATACGTATGTAACTAGTTCTGATGACAATACAATATTATAATAACTAACTGACCGTTCCGGCTTTTGCCCGATTGCAAATCGCACTCTTAACTACTTCCCGTTATCCGATGGAATTAAAATTTTCTATACGTATGTAGATGCGATAACAATACAATATAATAATAACTAACTGACTGGTCCGGCTTTCGTTCGGATATAACACACTTTTAATAAAGTACACTAAAAACTTAAAAAAATAATTTTATTTCGATTAGAAATAAGTCGTTTTATACGTACTTATCACAGTCTCAAGTTTTCAAATAAAAGCGCGTTACATTTCAATAACAAGAGACAACTAAAAGACGGTGTAACACGCTTTTATTTGAAAACTTTATACTGTGATAAGTATGTATAAAACGACTTATTTCTAATCGGAATAAAATTATTTTTAACTTTTAAAGTGAAACTTATATTCTATCGCCCCGAATTTTTCTGGCCGTCTGTTGCATGTCGCATTACAGGCGGCCGCGGAGTAGGGGTAAAGTGAAAGGCGCTCGGAGTAGGCGCTCGGTAGAGCAGCCAAGTCCAATATGGCGGCGCCCATGGTTAGCATCAGCTGACCGTGTAGTATGTATAACACATAGTCAGTCTGTCATGCGGGCAAGTGCTGTAGTGTTTACATGTTTTTATTCATGTATTCATGTGAATATTGTTGCTTATAATTAATCGTGATGGATAAGTGTCTACAATCCAACGCCTACAATCCAATAAAAGTTTCATTTGCGTCGTGGTTTCTTAAAACCACACAACTGTTTATTTTAGTTCTTTTTTATTAACAACTAATAAAAGCTTGTTTTAAATTTTTTTTTCGTTTATTTTTTCCTTGATGTTAACTTTGCTTTTTATAATTTTCTTGCAGAAGGTTATCGTAATATTTCTAATGCTTTAACCATAACAACTAAAATTGACAGAATGTCAAATGGACTTCATGAATATGCCAAAAGTAGAGGTTTTTGGAATGGAGAGGTAAATTTAAACTCAAATTGTTGATCATTTTAGCTCATTCTTTTTAATAATGCTTATTATCAATTATTAATGTTAAAAGTAGGAAGTAGAGGACTCATTAAAAAAAAACGAATACCAGGAACTCGGTTTAATTTGATACTACTATTGCGTATAGCACTGTCATATAAATGAATACCTATAGGTATGTTCCAACCCGCAGTTTGTATACCTCACGTGGATTCTGTCATTAACGATTTTATATGCATGTGTTAAATAATACCGTTTTTCGATTGATTGAAGAATCACCACGTGTTGTGGACTGTTAATTGTCAAATAGGAAGAGAGAAACGTACTGAGCAGTGAGACATAGTTATTTTTGATTTGTTGTACACCGACAAGCTTATAGAGTTGAGAACGAAGGTGGCGCAATAATCTATTTTTGTTTCTTATGCTACGATTCGACCGCTTAGGCTGGTGCGCTTACCGTCGAATCAGGCCCGGATTTAGGCATGTGGCGCCTCTAGGCAGTTTAAAAAATTGCCCGCCTCCTCGCTTGTGTAAATCAATACTTTTCTCAATTTGGGGATTTTCTATTTATTACGTTGGTACATGAACCAACAAATGGGCAGAAAATCCTCAGATCGTGTGTTTCAATATTGATACCACAGAACCTGTGATTGATACTATACTGAGTACTGTCAAGTTCCCCTCGCGGGTAAAACAAATTTTGAAAGTTTCCTCCAAAATTTGCCGCCCCCTAACTCTTGCCGCCCTAGGCAGTTGCCTACATTGCCTGTTTGGTAAATCCAGGCCTGCGTCGAATCGTATGTTGGAACAGCCGACTCCTAGTACATATTTTCGTCAAGAGCTATGCGCAAATATCTGACGGTTCACAAACTGGTTTGGTAATCTGTTGGAACATACCTTATAATATAATAGTACAAAATCCTCTGTACTGTTACAACTGCTTCAATTGTCTGTTCGTCATGGGCTTCTAGTTCCTTAACTAAAACGTCATAAAATTAACATGTTATAAGTATTTTTCTGTTGCCCAAAGGCGAATTTGTAATTTTTTTTTTTTTATTTACTATTTTAGAGCCTATATTTTTTCAATACTCGACCAGGTTATTGCTTATACTCGACCAATTCAATTTTATTTTACCAACTTAATTTTTTTTTAATTTTTAGGGTGAATTTAATTTCGCAGAAATATTTAGCACAGATCGAAAGCCTGGTTGTGAGCGTTACGAAGACGGCAAAAAATTGTTAGAAAAATTAACAGTTAACAAATTATTCTGTGAGAAAGATATGTTTTCTATTCTTCGTAATAAAGAAACTGAAATTTGCAGAGATGTATCTAGTCCATTTCCAACTCAAGGAAGTCAGGTTCGGTTTTTTTTAAAGCTTTTATTTAACTTGTTTTGTCTGTACGTCTGCTACAAATCAGAGATGCCACGAATATTGGGCTACTATTCGGTATTCGGCCTATTTGACTACTTTTTTAAAATATTCGGTATTCGACCGAATGTTGCGTACTATTCAGCCAAATATCAAATCATGAAAAAAGACAACAAATAGGCGATTTTTTATTAAATGGTACCATTTTGTAAAACAGTGATATTTTTTGGTAATAAGGACTATTAGTAACACTCTGATGTAACAATGAACAAATAATAATAATGCGTGTGATCGTGACACGATCTACTCGCAAATGAAATAGATACGCCCGCAGCGTGGCCACCGCACAAACCGTAATGAAACAGGTCGTAACCTATCACCCGTGAAATCTACACATATTTTGTCGCACATTCGGCCTCCAAATACTCGGCGCTTTGACCGAGAATGTGGCCGAATATTCGGTATTCGGCAAAATCACTCTTCATGGCATCACTACTACAAATCTTTCAAGTCGATTTTGACGCACTTGCGGTTGTCCGACTGAGTTGAAATTTTGCATATGCGTGTAGTTATAATGGCAATACATTTTAACAATTTTATTTACTAAAAATTCACCAAGATAGCAACATCAATATGATCGACTAATTTTGTCATCTTTTTTCGATCCAACTCACAATTGATATCTGAGGGCTTCAGGGGCCAGGAATTGCAAATTTTTTATCAAAATTTAGAAATTAATAATGGTGTCATCAATATGACGGATGAATTTTGTCAATTATGTTCCAATCCAACCCAAAATTGATATCGAAGAGTTTCCAGGGTTTGAAAATGCAATATGGCGGATGCAATATGACAGACGAATTTTGTAATTTATAACCATGAAGTCATAACCAGGAGAACCAGCTCGAACGTAGTGGTGGACCGATATCACTGTCGCATGAACCAATATGGCGTCAGCTACTGGGTAACACACACACGTTCATTGCTTACATGTATGTAGTGTCTGTGAAGTTAAACAAATTTGGTAACTATGGCGAAAACAGGTGGAAAGAGCGGAAGTTTTCCCAGGTAGGTAGTGATAACAGCGCCATCTCGCGTACGCCAGAAAACGGTCTGTCTCGAAACACAACAATCATAGAAAGCTAGTTCTCCTGGTTAAAGACTCTGTGTTTATAACTTATAGTTTGGTTATGACACGAAAATGTAAGGTTTAAATATATAAGCACAGTTTGCTATTATATTATGAATCACATACCATTTATGTTCCGATCTGCCTCAGTCGATATCTGAAGATTACCAGAGTTGCAGGTTTCAAAGTTTTGAACAATATTTAGAAATTCTAGAAGGCAGCTTCAATATAATGGACGATTTTTTCAAAAGGTTTGCGTGGTTGCGGATTTCAAGTTCTTGGTCAAAATTTACAAATTCAAGATTTTGGCATAGATATAAAATTATGCGTCGTAACATTCATGTTAAATTCATACATTTGGAAGCTAAAAGCTTTGGTGGCGGTCATATAACACTGTTGCAGAGTTACTTTACTGAATTGATCGCCCACAAAGCTTTTAGTTTTCAGTTTGAAAAAATTTCTGCTGCCTCTGCGACAAACAATTTTTTTTTCTGTGCAACAAATAATAAATAAAAAATCGCAGGATTGTGGACAAATATTAGATTTATTAATTGTACGAGGTTTCGTCTATAGATTTAGTTGAAAAAGTCTAAATCTATAGACGAAACGTTGTCCACAATCCTGCGATTTTTTATTTTTTATTTATTATTATCTCGATGGACACGATATCTAATATATATTTGCAACAAATGATGTTATTCTCTGATAGGACAAATTTTTCCTTAAAAATATCTTTTATATATAATTTTTTATTTTATAATTATTTGAAAAAAATTTCATTTGGGCGTGCTGGAAAGTAAACAAATAAATTTTTATTACTGCCTGGCCTTGACCCCGCGAAAGGACAATACATTTTTTACTGATAAAGCAAGTCGATAATATGAAGTGAGTATTTAATTAATCATAGCGTATGGAGTGCGCCGGCCAAGGTCTCACATTTATGTTTTTGGTGGGATATTATATTACAGAAAAATATTCATATTTCAATTTTAACGAGTCCGTCAGTTGATCAGTATTGGTGCTATCAAATAATTATTCTTATTTGAATCCTTCAAACTTGAAAGATCCCCTTAAGATGTAGAGATCAATAAAGTAATGAGTTCTTTTCTTGCAAGGTATCGTCTGGATACCTTGCAAGAAAAGAACTCATTACTTTTCAGGAGCATATTATAGTAATGTCTATAAATGCGTGCTTTGTTTTTAGGTTTCAACTCTGCGTGCTGATAAACCAAGTATTCATTGGTTCACAGCAACTCCCGATCCCAGTCAATCTGTATTTAAGCCGTTCGCCTTCACACCAAATGCCAAAATATCAGTACATACTCAGTGCGCTAGTGACAATGTAAGCACAATTACGTAAAATATGTTTTTTAATTAAATTGTTATTTTCTTAGAACTTTTAATTGTGACAATATTTCAATATTCATAACTAACTAATATTTTAACTAACGATTTTAGCCAAAGTCTCCTCACACTTTATACGCATTAAACAAAAAGATAGTCCAAAGTGGAGACAACAACAATGTCTTACCGTTGTTACGCACAATGGAAGATGATTGCGTCACAGAATTAATCACTATGATGGATCACCTCACTGATGATAGACTAAACGAATTTGATGAGCTGTTTAAAGATTGTGTAGAAACCGAAGTGAAATTTTATCGCTGAAGATGATAACAATTGAGTATCATTTTTTAACGATAATGAATATTGTATTTTCAATGTTTTAAAAACCTTATTTATTTTTACAACTGGCATGAATATTTTAAGAATACTCATTTGAATAAGTTATTGAAATAATTAGTAATTTTATAGAGTATTTTTATTTGATTAACAATACATCAAAAATTTTAAGTTGGATGTACAGAAAATTAAGTTGAAGAGAAAGATTGGAGACTAGAGGAGCTATTAAAAAATATTTATTTTGTTGGATTTTCAAATCTAGTTTAATCAAACGATGTAATGTGTTTCAAGAAATCACTGTCGAACGAAAATGACAGCAGAATGAGAAAAATCAAAATTTGTATCAAACTAAATATATTGCCGTATCTAATGTTATAATATTACGCTGTAAATATATTTACACATTCCATCTGGCATACCTGTCAATAATATATTTCACTTCTTATCTGTTTTAAATGGATAGAATGAGCAATTATAATTATTTTCAAAAGAAGCAAATTATTCGATTAATTATTTGCTTTGAATGTGAGGAAATATCAAGAGTATAATATTTATACCCAAAAATTAATAATAATCATCTGTATGCTTTAGCATTTGAGAGTTATCAATTACTGTAAAAAAATTGAGTTATCAATAAACAACACAAATATTATTCACTCTAAAATGGTAATTTATTGAATTTGCACATCCTTAAAGAAGTCAATTTCATGTATTTCGTTTGTAAATGAAGCTATTATATGAGGAAGTGACATTATTTTAAAACGAGCGTTTAAAAGTTTTGTCATTCGAGTTATAATATTGTAACGAGACGCCACTGGAAGCGACAACAATACGCATATTGTTGTCGAAACCGCGTAGACAAAAATACGCACATTGTTGCCGGAACCGCATAGAAGAATGCCGATGCTTCGAAAATGTTCCAGAGTACAGTTGTATATAGTTGGATATAAATACTATAGGCTATATAAGCAGAGCAGCAACGAGCAGGAAGTCAGTGTCAGTCAAGAAGTGAATAGTGCGCGGACGACAAAAATAAATAGAGGCTAAATAAATAAATTGAGAACTGTGTAAATAAATAATAGATGAGTGTGCTATATATAGTGTGTCCTGGGATATAAATATTCCTTGTATATAGTGTTGTTATTACTTAGAATTCATTTGTTGATTTTCCGTTTTTTTTGTTTTTTGTTCCATTTTTCATTATTGTAGAGAAGTACTTTTTAGTTTATTTTGTTAACACTTATTTTTGTGAATAAATATTTTTACCACCAACAAGGAACAGTTTTGTCAGTTTCGTTACAACATCATGAACAAAATACAAAATTGTTTGCAAGCACCTCCTATAAAATAGCGGATTTTCACATAATAATGAGTACATTTGTAATTTTTTTTACAGTTGACTTTGATATTAGATTTATATGCGTATTGTTTTTGATGACGACGCCTAATACTTGTCTCTATTGCTCATATAGATTTAAATGGTAATTGACAGAAATATCACTATTGAATTTATAAAATAGAATTACTTTTGTTTTGATTTACGCACTAGTGCAAAAAAGAATAATTTTACAACCGCTATTCGCCATAGGAACTGATTCTAGCGACATCTAGATAACAGGAAACTAGCTACTAGTATTTCGTTAGATTACAGCGCGTGACTCTTGTTTTGTGTATGCGTTGGATTATAACTTGGCTTTTGAACTAGTAGATGACAGAGCAAAATTTAGTCACAGATAGTCCAAGAGACGGCTGCAGCCTGCAGAAAATGTGTCGTCATAAGGTGGACGAACGAAAAAATTAGAGATGATAGTTAAGACCATAATTAAGAAAGATCGCTAAGGTTGCCTGCGAAAATCCTGCCAAAACAATGTTTTTTTAATTTGTTTATCAGTTAATAGACCAGTGAAGTTAGCTTTTGACAAGGACAAAATTAATAACAGAAAACGAATGATGAGGAAGGGAAGAAACTGCCGTCAGAAATACAGAAACCAAAAATTCAAATGCGTAAAAGGCCGGAGGGCTGTGGGGGGGGGCATTTTAGGGGTCAAACGCGGTTTTTCGTTATTTCCGGCGAAAGTTGACTTCCAATCGAAAAATGTTCTATAGCAATGTTGTAGGTATTAAAAGGATCTACAACTTTTATGAATATAACTTTTTCACATAACCTTAACTATTCAAAGAAATATTGAAAAAATCGTGTTTTTCGTTTTTATTTTTTTCTCCTGCAAAAATGATTTTTTTTATTCATGAAATTTTCAGGAGACTTACCTTTCTATGTCCTAAATAAGCTGTAATTTTTTATTTAAAAACGAAAAACACGGTTTTTTCAATATTTCTTTGAATCTTTAAGGTTATGTGAAAAAGTTATATTCGTAAAAGTTGTAGATCCTGTTAATACCTACAACATTGCCATAC
Organism: Xanthostigma xanthostigma; assembly: GCA_963575645.1. Lineage (NCBI taxonomy): Eukaryota > Metazoa > Arthropoda > Insecta > Raphidioptera > Raphidiidae > Xanthostigma > Xanthostigma xanthostigma. Next base: position 31,007,536 of record OY754470.1, on the reverse strand, counting down.
AACATTTTTCGATTGGAGGTCAACTTTCGCCGGAAATAACGAACAACCGAGTTTGACTCCTAAAACGCGCCCCCCACAGCCCTCCGGCCTTTTACGCATTTGAATTTTTGGTTTTTGTATTTCTGACGGCAGTTTCTTCCCTTCCTCATCATTCGTTTTCTGTTATTAATTTTGTCCTTGCCAAAAGCTAACTTCACTGGTCTATTAACTGATAAACAAATTAAAAAACATTGTTTCGGCAGGATTTTCGCAGGCAACCTTAGCGATCTTTCTTGGTCTTAACTATCATCTCTAATTTTTTCGTTCGTCCACCTTATGACGACACATTTTCAGCAGCCGTCTCTTGGACTAAGAGCGACATTTAGTTACTAGAATTTCGTTAGTTGACAGGGAGTTTAGTTACTAGACATTCGCTTAAATTTATGTTTCACATCTGTCAGACTCAATTGTGAAATTAGTAAGTGGTAACAATAATTATGAAAATTTGATCCATTGTCATCAGATTAACAAAAATACTTTTTGTTGTGGATATCTTATAAAAGCGCACTTGCAACAGATTTAATATCGGTATTTTTTTATTGGTCGCTTAGTTTTTTCTATTCCTTATACATTTATATTTGATTTAATATTCTACATACTCCAAAACGTGAGCGACGAATCTTTCCAAACTAAAATGTAAACATACTATCACTACTAGATATGTTCACTGGTGGTACGTATTTTAGCTTCTTTTGAGCAATGACGTCACTCAGACAAATCGATGACGGACTAACGCAGGAAACATTACAATATTATTACATTTGTCATGTTAATACAGCATACATGCCAAATCGCTGAAACTAGGAATTTGAAATTTAGTCTTAGACACTCGGTAAGAAAGGATTTTTGGAAATGCAACCCCTAAGAGGATCAAAAGGGGACGTAAGTTTTTTCGACAAAATGTCTATATCACACTTCATTTAAGCGAGATTTTGAATTCAGCATTTTTTTTTAATTTTACCTCTAAGGGGGTCAAACGGGAATGTAGGCGTTTTTTTAACAAAATGTTTATATCTCACAAATCGTTAAAGTGAGAAGAATTGATTTCAACATTTTAACTCTTTAAAAATAAGCAAACCCTTATTCAAGGGTGTGTTTTTTTTCAATTAAACCCTTAAGGGGGTCAAATAAAAGGTTTTCTTGAATAATCAACTAGAAGCTAGAAACTTGAATAGAGGTTTCTTTTGTGACTTAAGTAGTGTATAAGTATGTTCTGGTACAGCCTCTGCTGGAAAATGCAATTCCCGGAGAATTTTTCACGGAAAATTTTCCACCGGTCGAGTGGGGGCTTCAATTAAACGGGAGAGCGTGACGACCACGATGCTGTCATCCAATCCGCCGTAGGCAGCTTCGTTCTCCAGCTAAATGGTCGTGGTTGGAGGTCCTTAGCAGATTTTTTCTCAGCGCGAGACGGTTCTAATTAAACGGTAACGCGCCAACGTCATTGTCGTCGTGCGTTCAACCGTCTCTCGTAGTGAGCAAGGAGAGTTTACGCGGGGCATATACATTCGGTAGTTTTGAGACTAGGAAATATTATTTTATTTTTTCATATTTTTACGATATAATTATAATGAAAATGTACCCATGAAAAACATAAAATTAAAAAAAAAGTCAAGTGTTCCGCTATAAAAAGTTGTGAGATCTTATTTAAAAGCAAGTCAGTTATTTTAGTTAGTGTCTATAGAAACACCTATCCAACAACTTTGTTATAAATTGTTACTAGTCAGAGTGCGGAGTGCCCGTCGGCAAAAATTTTATTGATACGTACTCTCCCCAAACTTTGTATATGACTTCATTAGGCCTATTTCCTCTATCACTTTTCTTGATTTTGGGGCGTTTTCCCTCTAAAGTTTCCGAAAGATGTCGTTTTGACGACATGAAAAAATGTATAGATAGGTACTGTTTGTTTTTTAATTGGATAACTTAAAAATTTCAACCAAAACGTTATAGAGTAAGATCCCAGAGCCGCCAGACATAACCTATTTTTAAATAAATGAAACCTTACGTATTGAGTAGTGTTTTATGTACTTAGAACGCTTGGCGTACCTCCATCATTGAGTCTGTGACAAATGTACAGGTACCAGGTGACAAAGGTGACTAAAAATAAGGGTAACTTTACTTAAATTTAAATGGCTGATATTTATATATGTTTTGTAAAATATCACTATAAATTAGTATCCAGTATCGCCAGACACCTTCCGATGACCACATCTTCTGACAGACGCTTTAAAGCTGACAGAAAAATGAATGAACTTTACTTATTTTTAAATGCTTGATTTTTATACAGATTGTATCAAATCAAAACGGTCCATAGAACATTCTGTGCGTAAGACAGAGACGATATTATATAAAGCACTAAAGCAGTAAGTAAGAATGAGATAAATGATCGCTAATAGTTACTGTGGTTATACAATCTGATAGTATCGTCTTTGCTTTCTACAGTAAAAATCACAATTTTATCAAATGTCAGTATTCACTAGTGAAATTATTGATAAAATGGCTATTTATTATAATCGATTAGGATATTGTTTGGCAGAATGTGGAGGTCTTTTTGAACATTTAATAAATTAATTATTACCTAAAACTTAAAAGTATTGTTAAAACTTTTGTACCAGATATAAATAATAATACGAATTAATATTACAGTTTAGTTGTTTTATAGACCAGTAAAAATAGCAGAGAAAATTGAAAAAAAAAAATAAAAATTTGTTACAGCAATCCGACACCGGGATATTGTAGAATAAGATATTCTAAAAGAGGGAAAAATAAATCGAACAGTCTGCTGCTATCCGGGGTGGAATAGGGTGGCTTTTTAGGGGTTGAAATCAGTTTTTTACGATTTCTGGCTAAACGATGCATTCTATCGAAAAAAGTTAAATGTTAAAGTTGTAGATAATAAAAAGATCTACAACTTTTATATTAACCATTTTTACCCTAACCTCAAAATTTTTCGAAAAAATGCAAAAAACCGATTTTTTGGTTTTTAATTTTTTATTTCGGAAACAAAAAATCAATTGAGGCCAAACTTTGCCAAAAGATACCTTTTGGTATTATAAAGATGTAGTAATTTTTTTGAAAGGAAACATTTTAAGGTTTTTTTAAAATTCCACTTTTTCGTAAATAAAAATGAAATTTTCAACGAAAATCCTACCTAAAACTACGCAACCTACAGAGTTCAAATTTGGCACACTTACTCGCTGTTACGTCTACTTTCAATTAGTAGTGAAAAAAAGGTACACGCAATGGAAAAAATGGCGGGAAAATTGAAAAAACCGAAAAAATGACTTTTTTTGTGGTTTTTGGCATATACATCGTCGAACAATCGTTATTAATTAATAAAATCATTATAATTTTCAGGTTTAATCTATGATTATTGTACAGCGCTACTTTTCATACGATAAAAAATTTACATACAATTATAAAAAACTCGGGTCGCAGTGCGAAACCCTGCCGACAATATAGTGTATTTGCTTACACAGGCAGTGTGGCTTTATTATGTGAACTTAACTCTTTTGTTTTTGAACAAAATAAGAATTTTAACCCCTTAATACATCCCTTAAAATAATATTTTTTCTTAATTTCAATATTACTATCAATCGACCAAATTAAATTCATCCTTCACTAAGTAAATCCATATCTACAAACTAACGTTTTCATAAAATTTTTAATTCCGGTCCTGTCGGGCCGATTTTAATAAAATTTTGGTAGCACATTTTGATCATTACTAAAGGGTTAAATGTCAATTTTGAAACGATTCGGAGAAATTTTTCGGTATTTTTGGGCCCAAAAATATTTTTCAACCCCTAAAACCGACCCTTAAAATGGCCCGATTGGGCCCATTTTAAATAGGCTTCGTGCGGTGATGGATTTCAACATGTGGTCCAAATTTCATTAAAATTAATTAACTCCTTCGAAAGTTATTGCCCGCACACTTATATATATATATAAATATATATATATATTTATATGTTTTTGTATCAAGTGGAGATCCGACTAAATTACAGACAACCCGAGGTCCACCACAAAAAAAAGGTTTTTTGGAGTATCTTTTTCACAAAAAGGCTTCTTTTATTGTCCTTAATCTATAACCCCGCAGAGGGGAAACAATTTCTGCGTTTAAATTTTTCGTGATAAAATTTGAACAAAACGAGATCTGTTATAAAATGTAAACAAGTGGAGATCCGGAAATGTATATCATGATGTATGTAGCATAAAATGAGATCCTGCAACATTGCCAAATTTTTGTGACGTTGTGACGCAGTACGCGTGCACTTTTAGTGTTCGAGTTGTGATAGTGACGAAAAATAATTTGCTCCAAAATGTTATCACGTGAGAAAAAGTTCGTAAATCTAGCTATAAATAAGAAATACACGACAACTGCTAGTAGGTATACAAGACGAAGGTAAGTTAAATTAACTTTTTAATTTTTTTTAAGCTACATTCAAGCAGAACTCTTTTTTGTGAATGCAAAAACCATTTTATAGTACAGCAAAATATTTTGCTGTTATTAAAAGCATTTTGTAATAAAATTTGAAAGACTATAAAATTGTTTTTTTTTTAAATTTCATCATTGATAAATTAAAATTGTAATACATAAATTGCCTTTTGTTTCGTTAAAACGAAAAAAATCCGGGTACTTTAACATCTTCCCGTCTCAGAAAACAAATTGCAACTGTTTTACAAATTTTAAACCTTTACGATAATGAAATGGAACAATTAGCTACTTTTATGGGTTATACGAAGAAGACGCACGAACAGTTTTATAGGTATGATATTCTATAAATAAACTATAAAAATTGTAGGAAAAAAATTATTTTTCTTTCGCTTTAATTAATACATATTTTAGGATTTTTTTAAAACATATCTTATATAATATGTGTACCAACTAGTGATGCGCCGGATATCCGTATCCGCGGATATCCGAGGGAGAAGAAAGATCCGCGGATCTTGAAACCAAATATCCGTATCCGTTAGTTTTATGGCGGATCTTTTACCTTATTAATTTTCAATTCATACATGAAATTTTATATATATAGGTAATTAGGTAATAATGAGAAACTGTTAAATTCCATTCAGATTATTTTTTATTTCTTAAAATCGTATTTGGCACCTTTATATTGCAAAAATTTATCGTAGTGAGTACCATACCAATAGTACATAACTCAAAGGTACTAATAAAAAACTATCTTTATAATGAGATATTGCACATCGATCTCTGGAATCTGTTAGGAGAGTTTTAACTCTTAAAGAAGTCAATAACTTTTTCCCATAACAGTCTCTTTCCAAAGGTCGATGTGCAATATTTACCGCCGCGTACTCTAAGAAAGTTAAGATCCGTATCCGTATCCACGGATCTTGAAACCAAATATCCGTATCCGTATCCGCGGATCTTGAAACCAAATATCCGTATTCAGATCCGTATCCGCGGATATGCATTTTTAACGATCCGGCACATCACTAGTACCAACTAAAACAAATTATTTTTCAATACAGGCTGCTTCGTAATTGACTGTCAATTTTAAAGGGGGTTTAATTGTGCATGATTTTAAGACAAAAAGTTTATAATAAACATTAGGCCCGATTTGAGTCATATTTGATACGCAGGGTGACACAGATTTTTTTAAAATTAAATTAGTTATTTAAAGCCGGGTACTCATTAGCGAGCCGTAACCGTAACCGTTGCATGTACTGTAACCAAAAAACATAGTGTGTACGTGGTTCGCAAGCCTGCTGCGAGCGGTACGCGTGCCGCTTGCAGCGAGCCGACGTTTACAACGTACTCATTTCTGAACCCGTAACGTTGCACGTAACTGTAACCGTTACTGTTACCAAAAACATAGTGTGTACGTGGTTCGTAAACCTGCTGCGAGCGGTACGCGTGCCGCTTGCAGCGAGCCGACGTTTACAACGTACTCATTTCTGAACCCATAACGTTGCACGTAACGGTAACCGTTACTGTTACCAAAAACATAGTGTGTACGTGGTTCGTAAACCTGCTGCGAGCGGTACGCGTGCCGCTTGCAGCGAGCCGACGATTGTCGGTTTTTGCCGCGAATCAAAGGGCGCTCGCAGTGGGTTTGTGAACGTCAAGAGGAGAGGTTGTAACTTGTGTTGTATCAACATCGACAACTATGTATGTATGTATGCTGCACAAGCGAGAGACACTTCGTCCGACATCGTGGAGTTTCAAACCTGCGGATAAATCCGGCTTGTCAGGCCACTGGCCTTCTCGTACACACTAGAACTTCGAACTGTATCTGTTTGGTTACAGTTACAGCTCGCAAAATGAGTACGCTCGGTGAAAGCGATCCGGCGACGTCGCGAGCTGTAACTGTAACACGCGTACACACTAGAACCTCGTTACTGTATCACACATGTTACGGTTACAGCTCGCTGATGAGTACGCTCGGTGAAAGCCATCCGGCGACGTCGCGAGCTGTAACTGTACCACGCGTACACACTAGAACCTCGTTACTGTATCACACATGTTACGGTTACAGCTCGCTAATGAGTACCCGGCTTTAATTGACTGTCAACAAATAATAAATTAATAAAAATCTTAGGTTAGCTTCAGGTTTATTAAAATACCTAAATCAATTTTTCAAAAAAATCTCTATCACCTTGTATATCAGAAATGAAGTAAAAACGAACCTATATGTATAAGTATATTCAATTATGAAACGCACTGTATATTAGATAAATATTTGTTATACGTCATCTCACATTATTAAGAGTGTGTGGGGGTTAAATAAGTTGTGCTTAAAAATTAAAATTAAGTACTTAGATTTAATATAATTGTAAAAATGTTTGTTTACAGTACTTGGGAAAGTCGCGATTTACCGAAAAAACTCGTGCATTTAGTAAATGAGAAACATTGACTATTATTTCACTTTACTGTTCAAGTACCTGCGACTTTTTAAATATTTATTCACTGTCTCGCAAACTAAACATATTACATCTCTTGCATCTCACTTATCCTTCCGCCAAGTAATTCGAAAAATAAATTTAAACTTTATTTTAAGATTACCACAGGAAGTTTACCAAACCGCAAAAATAGCCAAGTTACTTTTAATGATGGAAAGGGGGGTCGACAGTGATAAATTCGACGTCGAATTGGAACAATGGAATAGACAATCTTTCGAGGAAAACGAAAATGGTAACAATTATTATTAATGATTGGTAAAGAACGTATTAAGAAAATTCGTCCCTGCAAACACCCGCTGCACCCTTCATCTCAAATCTTTTCCCCTCGCCTAAAAACGGTTCGCGCTCTCCCGACGCTATTTTTAAAGCTAGAGGGTTCTGGTAAACGCCAAATGAAAGACAAAGAATCAGACTACAGATCCTTCAGGCGAATTTTTTGAAAAACAGTCTCGCCTACGTGTGAAATATTACGTAACTTATTATTTTTTTCAAAAGGTTGTAAGTTTTTTCAGGATTTTTTTTCAAAAAATTCGCCTGAAGGATCTGTAGTCTGATTCTTTGTCTTTCATTTGGCGTTTACCAGAACCCTCTAGCTTTAAAAATAGCGTCGGGAGAGCGCAAACCGTTTTTAGGCGAGAGGAAAAGATTTGAGATGAAGGGTGCAGGGGGTATTTGCAGGGACGAATACTCTTAATACCACGTATTATTATTAAAACTATTTTTCAAACATTAAAATATTAAAAATCACATACGTAACACTTTTTCTCATTTTTGACTGTCTGTTATCAGATGCCCCAAGTCAGCGAGGTACACTAGATGATTCAAATACTGTTGTAGTCCCCGAGTATGAAACCCAGAACGATATTAATTCTGAATCAGAGGAAGGTTGCGTATGAATGATCACCGAAAGTGCATGAACCACATAAAAATCTCTGTTGAAATTTAGAATTTTGAAAAATAATTATTGCTTACAGGTACATAAAGTTTATTCTGATATAGGTACAGAGTGTCACAGACATGACTTATTTTTGAAGATAATCCCATTAAAATCTATATACCCTGTAATATCCCGAATTACGCTACTCCAAATTGCGCGAACTCGAAGTTATGCGATTTCTGTAGACTTGCAAACTTGACAGAACAGCTTAAATCACGTTAAAATAAAATTAATAATCTTTGTATTATTAATACGAAAATTCGAATTCTTCTTACGCTTATTTTTTACAGAAACACCACGCAAAAAGGAGAAGAGTAAAGTAAACACAGACAAAAAAAATTGCCGTGGATCATGGAATAAACAGCAAAAATCTAAAATGTTACAATTTTTCAAAACTCATATTGAAAAAAAATTCTCCCAAAAAAGCAGAATGTCTAAAATTACGGGAAAAATATCCAGATTTATTTAAGGACAAGAACTGGGTACAAATAAAAGTATTAAATTAAAAAATATGTAATAAGTATAAATCTTTGATTAATGTCTGATTAGAATTCTTCAATAAATAAAACTATCGACTAATTTTTCAGACAAATATATTAACAAAAAATTTCAATTAATACCGAAACGTCAATGTATTAATTATTATTTTTTGTTAATATATTTTTCTGAAAAATTGGTCGATAATTTTATTTATTGTAATAAGTACAGTTTCAGTTTAATAAAAACTTATGATAATATTTTTTTTATTTTTTTTTCTGGAAATATCTACATTGATTGCTTCCTGCCTCAAGCCATTACTCCTTTATTATAAATAAACGAACAACTAAAAGAAATTATTGTAGAAATATTGATAATCTAATTTTTTTTACTTCAATTTGAATATCATAGCATGCTCAACTTTTTTTTCAAATACTCATATAATATGTAGATAAATCAATTATATTTAACCGCTAGCCTTTAATCTTACGCTTACCTATTCCTACGGTTTTACTCATTAACATGATCATTATAAAATGCAATGTTACAAAATTCCAAAGTTATGAATTTTATTCACTCGGTTTGAGGCTTGAGCTCCGAAACAAACTTAGATGATATAACATAAAATAAATAAACGCGTCTGTGTGTATGAAAATATGCGACGCAGTGTTGCCGATTATACAGGATCTCAGGTTGTGCACGAAATGTTATATACAAGTTTGGCACAGCAGTGACCTCACTAGTGCGTTTGGTGTAACTACTCGTGTATAAAAATTGATAAAAATGGGAAAATGGAGATCCGGACTAAAATTTAACTGCGCATTCCCCACACCCATATTAACCGAAAAAAATTGATATACACATAGAAACACAACGAGATCCGATTCGGATCTCGACTTGTCAAAACGGATCTCCATTTGTATAGCATTTATCACCAAATGATCTCACCTTGTATAGAAAACATATCTATATATATATATATATATATATATATATATATATATGTATATGGTTTAGGGTTAATGATGGCCAATTTTTTAAATAGCTTTGTTTAATTAAGAATTACTTAATTAGCATTGGTTTAAGACGAATTTTTTTTCTTTTCATAATTAACAGAGATAATTAGCTTGAATTTCTTATTAGTGTTTTTGGCGGCGAATATATGTTTGAATGCAGGTATCTGTAATGCCGACAAGAGAGCCACCAAATGGCATAATACTTCAGTGGTCATAATTGAAATATAACTGTTTTGTTAAAAACATTAATAATCATTAATTATATGGGGCAATTGCTTATACTATCAAGACCTACACATTTTATAGGGATTATAATTCATAATAAAAGTTGAATAACCGCCGAAATATAACTGTTTTCACGAAAAAAAAAAAAGTGACTGTTCAGACAGAATGACAATATTAGGTATCCGGTTGCAATTGTTAATTAGCTTTTTTAAACACAATCTTGTGTTGTTATCCAAAAATAACATTAAGACGGGATAATTTGTTTCCTATGGAACCAATATTTATGAAATATGTCAAAATATATTCATTAATTGTTTTAAATTTATAATTTTTCTACAAAAAATGATTCTACCACAAGTGTTTATATTATGTCAACAAAAGTTACATATATTTTAGGTCTAAATTTTATAGCGACGTAATAATTATTAACATTTGTGATTATGATTTTATCAATCTTTAATTTAACATTTGAAGAATGCGAAAGTAACTCTTAAAAGCATAATTTTAAAATTTATAGGTCATTAGGTCTGTAATTTATTGAATATTTCCTATTTTCTCTATAAACAAATTTTCTAAACGACATATTTTACATTTTTGACCTTTAAAATGTTCATAATAATAATATTTCGTATGATTTTGGCACAAGAAATAGATTAACTAAATTTTTGAATAAATTTTAAGTATAAATATTTCAAGTGTATTTTTATTTTCTTTAAAAATACTGACTTATGCTATTTCTCAAATATACGGATTTCAAAGTTACCGTTTAATATATTTAGACAATAAAACGAAAAATTTTAAACAAAACGTGTTTATTTAAAAAGATTCTACACATTGTTGGTATCACATTGTACGCTAACTAACATTGTCAACAGTATATCTTTATAAATGACTTGAAATATCGTATATGTAGATCGTGGAAGGACCCTCAGCCCGGCTTAGATGAGCATTTTCCAGGTTTTCGGCGTGGCGTCTCCTGTTATTAACTTCAACCGCAGAAATAAATACTTGTTTTTTGATGCTTGTTCCCGAATTTTGGAAAATATAGCAATACGTTGTTCTTCTCTAAAAAAAAAACAACAAAACTATTTAAAAGGTTTAGCTGTGGTGGCCCTATACACATACAAAATTTAAAAAATGTACCTAACGTAAAACGCTGACATTTTCTGTATGTGTTAAGGCCGCTGCACACGAGGCTAGAAACGCTACTAGGAGTTCTGCTATTCGGTAGGATGGGTACGAAGCTGGAAATGACGTCACTGCTGGCTAGCTCAGAAGATAGGTTTTAAAATTAGAACAGGGGCTATTTTCCCTGCTAGATTTGTTGCTAGGTATGAGCAAGAACCAACCAGGAAGCGGTATCTTCACGTGGGCACTTGACAAACGCCCACATGGCGTCATTCTGCCAGACAACAGACACGTTTAGCCGGGTATTCATTAGAGAGCCGTAACTGTAACATGTGTGACAGTAACGAGGTTCTAGTGTGTACGCGTGTTACAGTTTAGGCTCACGACGTCACCGGAACGCTTTCACCGAGCGTACTCATTTTGCGAGCTGTAACTGTAACCAAACAGATCAGAAACGAAGTTCTAGTGTGTACGAGAAGGCCAGTGGCCTGACAAGCCGGATTTATCCGCAGTTTCCTCTGACCATTCACTCATGACTATAAACTCGAATATTCTATTGTTGATACAACAAACAAGTTACAACCTCTCCTCTTGACGTCCACAAGCGCACTGCGAGCGCTCTTTGATTCGCGGCAAAAACCGACAATCGTCGGCTCGCTGCAAGCGGCACGCGTACCGATCGCAGCAGGTTTACGAACCACGTACACACTATGTTTTTGGTAACAGTACATGCAACGGTTACGGTTACGGCTCGCTAATGAGTACCCGGCTTTTTGCTCTGCGTTTAATGTTTATATTCGAACTGTCACTGCGCGCGCACCAGATCTATCCACAAAACACGCTTGAAAAATAGTCCCGTATGCTTAAAAGCAATCAAGAAAACCAGCGCTAGAAAACTAGTAGGCAAATCTAGCAAGGAATCTAACAGCTTTTCTAGCCACGTGTGCAGTGGCCTTTAAACTCAAAGACCAAAAAGGCTCATTGAAGTAACACGAATTTCGCGATGTGGATGTTTTACAGTTACCACAACGCTTTGGGAGCTGTTTTGTAGCTCAATGAGCGTTATCGGTCTTTGAGCGTAACATTTGCACTAATTTTTGAGATATACTAATCGTTTCCTACAATTAAACCGATATACAAAAATTACTTAACATTAAGATTAGATAGAAAAAGATTACCATAATAGATTGATTTTCAAATATTGTGTTGACAACTGGTCTTCGAACGAACCAACGAAAGACGGATTCCAGTTGCTTTGAATCATCATACGTTGTGTTGTCGAAGGTGACCATTTCGAGAAAATCTGATTTCACAATAATCTGGGTAGTAACGATAGCTCTGAACCGTTGATTTATATTTTTTTTACCTAAAAGTATATAAAAATTAACTTCGAAAATCTTTTTCTTCACATATAGTAAGCAAAATATATGAAATTATTATTCAAATAACGAAATTAAACCACATAACATTACGATTAGATAGAAAAAATTACCATAAGATTGATTTGGAAATGTGCTGACAACAGTGGTCTCCGAATGAACCTTCGATCCACGAATTACAAGTTGCTTCGAGTCGACTAAACTGTCGTATAGCTTTCGATCGTGGCTATTTCCTGAATATCCGATTTGAAAATGGTCTGTAACGATAGCTCTAAACCGCAGATTTATTTTTTTTTTTTACCTAAAAGTGTATAAAACATAACGTCGAAATTCTTTTTTTTTCATAATACATAGTAATAACTAGAAAATATATGCATTTTACCTGTATCGTTAAAAAACGAAATATAGCTAAATTCACATAATATTGTAGATCTGTTTGTTTAAAACGTCGAATTTAAATACATGAAACCGCATAAAGTATACTATTGTAAAAATTCAAGAGTTTAACCTTACATTTATGAATTGACAGCTCCGAATCTTAATCAAAACCATAGACTATGGAGGTTAAAACATTCAATATATTGTACGCTAACAATAACCGAATCGATTTGAACCCTGTTTTACCGACTGCGGATTTTTCTAGCGCTAATTTGAAAATGAAAGTTAGGCATTATTTTTGCTTATAATTAACTCATTTTTAGACTGATTTTGAAATTATTTATATGCAATTACATAATTTTTGATAAATAAATACGTAATTTTATTGTAACTGAAGATTTTGTGAATTTTTATAATTGAACAAAATAATCTCACATTAAAACGAAATACATCAAATTGTAGAAAAATATGCAGTAAACTTGCTAATAATATGCGACCATTATATTATGAAGATAGAAAACTGAACATATTTTTAATGTTAACGTGGTTTTTACAGAGCTGGAATAACTATATGTTTCTTTCTATATATTTCAAAACTTTACAATAATGCTTTGTTTGCTAATAGTGGCGAATTTTAAGGATTGTGTATTTTTCTGATTTCGTCAAAAATTTACATAACTCTGAAAAACATGTTTTTGGGAAAAAAAATCTGTTACTCTGTTTGTGAAAAAATAAATTAAACGGATGATGTACTCAAGGGCATAGATAAGGGGAAGGTTGAGGGGGTAATTATCCCTCAGGATCATAATAATAAAACAATAAAACTGAAAAAAAAACGAATACCTGACTAAAAATAAAATTTAGAAAATCTTGATTAAAAAAAAATTGGTTTGGGCATTAATATTTTGCTTGACACATTTTTTCGTGAGTATTCTTGTGTGATATTTAAAAAAGGGTAAAAAAAATTCTTTTTTTTTTTTGTTTTAAAGAGAAAAAAAAACTTTCTTTTCTTTCTTATACTATATCAAATGTCAATATTTTTGAAGATCAGATAAATAATCCACTGTTGAAAATTTTCAAAATTAATACTTAATACGCCTCTGGAAAAACCACCGCATTACATCCACTTCGGCATTAAATAGAATTTCTTTAAATCTTTCTGTATATATAAAAGGAAACCGTTACTGATTGACTGATTGACTGACTGACTGGTCTATCAACGCACAGCTCAAACCGCTGAACTGATTGGGTTGATATTTGGCACATAAATAGTTATTATGACGTAGGCACCCACTAAGAACGGATTTTTGAAAATTCAACCCCTAAAAGGGTGTAACGGGGGTTTAAAATATGAATGGAGAATCAACATACAGCACAAACCATTGTACGGATTGGGCTGAAATTTGGCACACATGATATTATGACGTAAGCATCCGCTAAAAGCAGACTTTTGAAAATTCAACCCATAAAAGGGTTTAACGTAGGTTCAAATTTGCACTGACAAAAATCGTAGATGTCCCCCTGGATTTTAACGATTTTTGAAATATGGCCATTTTATCAGAGACCTTTACACACCCTTTCCACCCCCTTAGGATGCGAATTTTAAAAAATCCCTTCTTAACGGGTGCTTACGTCATTAAAAGAACCTTCTGTCCAAATTTCAAGTTTATATCTCAAGCGGTTTGACCTGTACATTTATGAATCAGTCAGTCAGGACAAACTGGTTGTATTATATATATCGTAGGCTGTTTTTTAAGCGCCAATTTGAAACTGAAATCTAGGCAATATCCTTGCTTATAATTTACTCATTTTTAGTCCGATTTCGAAGTTATTTATATGTAATTACATAATTTTTGACCAATAAACCCGTTTTTTTGTCATAAATAAAGATTTTGACCATTTATATAAATGAACAAGTTAATCTTAAATTAATATAAAATTTATGAAAATGTTTAAAATACGCAGTAAACTTTCTATAGATATTCGTGCATTATATTGTGAATATTAGAAAACTAAAAATATTTTTGATGTTAAACGTGAATTTTATAGGGTTGGACTAACGATTTGTATGTAATATACAAATTTCATTATTTTTCTTTCAAATTTAATCGAAATTTTGATTTTAAATTTTTAAAATAATTTTTTCTTCACCTAGGATGACGGATTTTAAGGGCTGCGTATTTTTTTGAGTTCGTCAAAATTTTTCAAAATTTTACAATAACTTTCCGTTTTGAGGCTTTTTGACTCTGAAAAACATGTTTTTTGGAAAAAGTCTGTTAGTCTGTTTATGAAAAAATAAATCAAACGGATGATGACCTCAAAGGCGTAGATAGGGGGTAATTACCCCCCAGAATTATAATAATAAAAAAATAAAACTGTTAATAGTTCGAACACCTGACTAAAAATAAAATTTAGAAATACTTCTTGAAAAAATTTTTTTAAAAATGGTTTGGAAATTAATATTTTACTTGAAACCTTCCTTCGTGAGTATTCTTGTATGATATTGAGAAGACTGTAAAAAAATGATATTTTTACTTTAAATTTTCACTTACAATCCAACACCTAAAAGGATTTAACAGGGATTCAAATTTGCTCGGACAAAAATCATATGTCTCTCATTTTAACGATTTTTGAAATATGGACTTAAATAGTGCCGGATTAGTAAGACTCTACTGTATTTTGAAAATAAAAAAAATCAGCTGTTCTTTTGTTTTGACTGGATCTGTCAGTTTTGCATAACGTGGAACATATTACGCAAATATCATATTAAATACTAGCCATTACCCGCGTCACCTCACGCGATATCAGAAATTTTCGTTTCTTTATGATACTATATCAAATGTCATATTTCATACTAGCCGTTACCCGTGGCTTCGCACACGATGGAGACGAAACACGGATGCATTCCCATTATTTCCTTCTCGACGCAGACTCCCCTAATAAATTTTAAAATTAATGACGTTCACGTGATCAATGTTCTGACAAACCTTGAAAATGACACCCATGTTGATTTTTAGACTATTTACCTCGCTTCTGATACAGCATGAAAGACGCGTTGATTTATTTGTTGACAGGAGCAATCCTGCGCATTTTCGAATTAACGCATGTATAATATGATTTCTGTTACACCCTTTAAGTGGCTGAATTTTCAAAAATCTGTTCTTAGCGGATGCCTACGTCGTAATAACTATATGTGTGCCAAATTTCAGCCCAATCCGTTCAGTGGTTTGGCCGGTGCGTTGTCTGTCAGTCAGTCGCGGAACTCTTGTATATATAGATAGAAGATAGATTTATAGCTTAATACGGCTCTGGGAAAACGTCAGTGCATTAAATCCACTTCACATAAAAATAGAATTTCTTCACGGCTGACAGATTAAATCTTGGTTCGTTGAATGTTTTTTACTTCTTTTTTTCTCAAATTAAATTATATTACTAAGCTCAAAGTGTCGCAAAATTATACACCGATTTTCAAACTATGATAAAATTTTGTGAGATAATTTTTGTGCAAAACATTTAGTAATTATTTGGACAAGTTTAAAAGTATACTGGTTCAATTAGCACAGATGAATCTGTTAAAAATTTTTAAAAATAATACTTAATACGGCTCTTGAAAACTCAATGCATTAAAACGACTTCAACTGCTTCAACATTAAATAGTAGAATTTTCAATTTCTTTACAGTATTCGTCCGTGCATTCTAATGGTATATAACGTGTGTTTCAATACGGAGTTTTGCTCAGAATGTGAATTTTCTTGTACGTAAAAAGTGTTTTTTTCAAAATTTCAGTATTCAACTGAGTTAAAATAAATCAAATGTAATCTGTATATAATATTATTTTGTGGAAATAATTAACACTTTTCTTAAAATAGCGATAACAAAATTTATAAATAGTTGTGTTGCGTTCAGTCTAATGTATGACAAACGTGTTAATCAATACGGAGTTTTGCTCAGAATGTGAATTTTCTTGTACGTAAAAAGTGTTTTTTTCAAAATTTCAGTATTCAACTGAGTTAAAATAAATCAAATATAATCTGTATATAATATTATTTTGTGGAAATAATTAACACTTTTCTTAAAATAGCGATAACAAAATTTATAAATAGTTGTGTTGCGTTCAGTCTAATGTATGACAAACGTGTTAATCAATACGGAGTTTTGCTCAGAATGTGAATAGTCGTCGTGCACGTAAAAAAATGCTTTTTTCAAAATTTCAGTATTCAACTGAGTTAAAATCAATCGAATATAATCTGTATATAATATTATTTTGTGGAAATAATTAACACTCTGCTTAAAATAGCGATAACAAAAATAACAAATAGTAAAGGTGTGTTTACACTGTAAAAATGGATATTGGAAAATTGTATTCTACAGAAGGTACAGTGGAGTGTAACAAGTATTCGTACACCTAACTTTGCATAAAAAAAAACAACAACACATATTTGATAGACTTTCTTTGGTTTTTTTTTTTATATAAAAAGTATAAGAATAGGGTATCAGTGTCTATGCTTCGCGAGGTGTTTCTTTACTAGAAATTGATTGTTTTCGAATTTATTTTGGGGTGGTAAATAGGATCGACGATTGAGTATTCCATGCTTTATGTTTTGGATCGTTATCTTGTAAAAATATCCAACCATTATTAAAACCTAATGCTGCTGCACTGGACAGAAGATTCTCTTTTA
This sequence comes from Xanthostigma xanthostigma, assembly GCA_963575645.1. Lineage (NCBI taxonomy): Eukaryota > Metazoa > Arthropoda > Insecta > Raphidioptera > Raphidiidae > Xanthostigma > Xanthostigma xanthostigma. The sequence goes on along the minus strand of OY754470.1, from coordinate 30,990,354 downwards.
GAATATTAATGTATATCATTTACCCAATATTTCGCGCAGATCTACTATGATAATCGTTATTATGTAATACGTTCCGAACGGCACTGATCGAAATACAATTAATTTCTTGTAATAAACGAACGAAAGTTTTAGAAGATTTTATGAGCTTTCATTTAGTATCAAACAAATTTGCCCAACGACGCAACGTTTTCGAGATATAAGCTAAAAAGTTTTCAGATTGATAATTAACTGCGGTGCGTAGTCTCCGGAACTGCTCATCCAATTTCAATTTTTATTTCATCAATATTTAGAATGGATCTTCAGGATGCTACATATTATCGCGCGAAAGTAAAATCGCTTTTTATGGAGACCAAGTTTGCAACGCAGTCGACGAAAAAAACGATGGCAATCTACAAATTCAGGCCAAGCCGGCCGCTAGCTATGTATAAAAATAAACAAAAATTGTTAATTTCAAGTATTTGTATGTTAACCAAGAACTGATTTAAAACAAATCATCTTTGGAAAAAATCAATTCGATAATATTAGTTTCTGGTGTGAACGCACCTTAATTTGACCAGAAATATTTTAAACTCTGAAATGGGTAAATATTATTTGCCTTTGATTCCTGTTGTTTAATTTTTTGGTAAAACTGTACTTTCGTATTTTCGACTCGTAACCGGCAGACAGCACTATAGGCATATCTATGATATAAAATTATTTCCAGGGCCACAACATTAAAAAAAAAAAAAATTATAAACAAAACGCAAAAAGGTTTTTCATTAAAAAAATGGATTCTTTCTTTAACTGTTTGAATAATGATTTATTCTGTATAATATTTATTCTGTATCTTCTATATAATAAGATATGCAAACGCTCCTTCACTTTATACCTATAACTATATAGGGAAGTTAAAATTTTCAGTTTTATGAAATGCTGTACAAAGATCTATGGTTACTTCACACTTCACAGGTCGGAGATCATGTGATCCGTATAATATGAGAAGTTGGGTTGTCTACTGTGTAGTGTGTACTGTTTGTTTAGTGAAGAACTGTGACGGTCTTTTAACCAAAATGAGTGCTAATAAAATGTGTTTTGACTACTTTTTCGGCATTTGCAAACGACAAAATTGTAAGCTAAAGCATGAGTTTATATTTTGCACGAGGAAAGGGTGCAATGACTTATGTAGGTGCAGATATTTGCATCTTAATAAAGAACAAGCTTTGGACATAATTCAAAATGTCCGACCTTTCAATGAAATCCAATGTCGAGAGATGGACAGATTGGCCTTTGCAAATTTGTCATCGCTACGTCCTGAACAGAGACTAAAAACCTGTACGCGATTTTTTACTGGAAAAATGTGTTTGAACGATTGCATTGCATGTAAGAATGTGGCAAAAAGAGGTAAGTTTTCATATATTTTTTTTATACCCTTCTTGGCCTGACTTGTCTTTGGACAGTAGCCGATTGTAATTTTCATAATTCGTATCAGAGAATGAATTTTTGCAACAATAAATATTGTAGCTTTGTTTAACATATTTTGTTGAGATCTGATCGATAATTTAATAATTTCAGATCATTTTGTTTCGGCTTCCTGTAATAAATGCAAGCTGCCCCTACAACACCGCTGCTGTGCTTATTTAAAATGTCTTCATGTGTTTTGTAAAAATTGTACCAAGTCACTTGAATGGAGATTCGATACCGCTATTCCTCAAGCTAAATGCACGGTATGTGGAGAAGAAAGCTCGCCGTCTGATCTCTGTAAGTAACTATTTTTAATATATTTTTGAGTCGAACTTCGAAATATCGATTTGATATATTTGAAGCTGTATGCAGTGCCGGATAAACCGTGTCAACAATTTTACCATTCCAACCCACAAGTGGGGAATGGTACCTACTAGTTTAGGTCAAAAATCACTTTTCAAAAATTTTACAATATCTTTCCGTTTTGAGGTCCCCCTAATCCAAAAAACATATTTTTGAAAAAACTGTGCGTCTGTTTGTCTGTTAGTCTGTGAACATGATACGTCAAACGGACGAGCGGACTGATACCAAATTTTTAGATGATGTTTGGTATGCAAATATGAAGAGCCCTATTGTTTTTGGGGAATATCGGCGCATGCGCAGAAGAGATATATGCTAAAACGGTGTTTTTTATATAATAATGGTATACTTTTCATAACGGCTTATTATTCTATTTATTATTCCAAGAAAGTTTTGTTAAAAAAATTTTTTTCTAAACTTTATAGCTTCGGAAATATTTTGAAAATAAAAAAAAAAAATCAGCCGCTCTTTTGATTTATGAATCTGTCAGAAATAAACCAGTTCGGCATGCTTTGATTACTCTTTACATGACGTGGAACATATTATGTAGGTAACCATGGCAACGAATAGCAAATATCATTGAATACTAGCCATTACCCGCGTCACCTCACGCGATATCAGAAATTTTATTTTCTTTATTATATTCAAATGTCATTATTTTTGAAGTTGGAATGGTCCCGTCATTTTTTCCTAAAAATAGGTATATCCTTTTTAACTTTTTTCTATCAATTTGAATTTTTTTTTATAAACTGAACATATTAGAGATGGAGCCCATAAGCAAGAAATGCTTAGGGCATCAAGGAGTCTTAATCCGGCACTGGCCGTATGTATCGGGTGCAATTTCACATTGTAAAATCATGGATACGAATTCTTTTCAATATAGTCAGAGTGCCCGTCGGCAAAAATTTTATTGATACATACTCTCCCCAAACTTTGTATATGGCTTCATTAGGCCTAGTCTGACACCTATTTCCTCTATGACTTTTCTTGATTTTGGGGCGTTTGCCCTATAAAGTTTCCTAAACATGTCGTTTTGAAGACATGTAAAAATTTATACATACTGTTTGGTTTTTTAATTGGATAGCTTAAAAACTTCAACCAAAACGCTAAAATAATGTTCTCTGACAAATAACATGAGCCATTTAAAATGTCTGACACCTCGAATATGTCGAAAAAACGACTATAAGAAAATTTATGAATAACCAGCTGATTTTCTCAGTATCTTATATTTGAACACTGCAAAATCAAATTTTCATATTCAATTTGATTTTGCAGTGTTCAAATATAAGATATTGAGAAAATCAGCTGGTTATTGATAAATTTTTTTATAGTCATGAAATCGACAACTATGACAATATAATATTATACAAAGTTTGGGGAGAGTATGTATCAATAAAATTTTTGCCGACGGGCACTCTGACTAATAGTTCACGACAATTATCGCCAAAACATTCATTTGTAAACTAGGGATGTGAAAAAATAATCGATTTTTATTTTAATCGATTATTTTTTTCTTATTCGCTGTGAGTTTCGGCGGTATTGCCATCTAGCGGATTTCTATTAGCAACAAGTGACGGAAAATTTACCCACATTATATATTAGATAACAACAATAATAGAGAATAAAATTAAATCGATTTTATTTATGACAATAATCGATTTTTAATTAATCGATTATAAAAATCACACATTTTAATCGATTTTTGTACATGGTGCCATCTAGGCGACAGACGATTCTTTTTAGGTTTTTGATTCTTTAAGAGTATTCGTCCCTGCAAATACCCCCTGCACCCTTCATATCAAATCTTTTCCCCTCGCCTAAAAACGGTTCGCGCTCTCCCGACGCTATTTTTAAAGCTGGAGGGTTCTGGTAAACGCCAAATGAAAGACAAAGAATCAGACTACAGATCCTTCAGGCGAATTTTTTGAAAAACAGTTTCGCCTACGTGTGAAATATTACGTAACTTATTATTTTTTTCAAAAGGTTGTAAGTTTTTTCAGGAATTTTTTTTCAAAAAATTCGCCTGAAGGATCTGTAATCTGATTCTTTGTCTTTCATTTGGCGTTTAGTAGAGCCCTCTAGCTTTAAAAATAGCGTCGGGAGAGCGCGAACCGTTTTTAGGCGAGGGGAAAAGATTTGTGATGAAGGCTGCAGGGGGTGTTGCAGGGACGAATACTCTTAAGTCAGGCGGAACGTGACACATTTCGCGGAACGTGACACTTTTTCGTACATGCAGCCGATGTTTCATCAATTTATAAGATTGGTGTTTCATCAATTTATAAGACGTTATCACGTCAAAAATCGATTTTTCTACAAAAATCGATTATATCTTTTAAAATCGATTTTTTAAAAATCGATTTATATTTGTCGCCGGGATATTGTCAAATCCGTGATTTTGTAATTTCACTATGTGATTCACTAAGTGACATTAGAATATCACGGGTTTATGTCGCATCCATTTCCTCTATGGTCAAAGGTTCTTTATTCGATAAATGGCATAAATGATTATATCTATGCATCCATAGATTCTTCCTCTAAGATCAATGTTCTTTATTCGATAAACGACATATTATGATTTAATCTATGGTGCTATAAAAGAACGAACCCTAAAATTCCATATTATAATGACACACGTTTTTATATACGCCATTCGAATTACGTCGTAATTTGAGTTGACAATTATAGTGTGAGATTTTAAAGTTGAATTTTTAATATTATTGTTTCAAAAAGAAAAATCTTTGAGCGGAATTGAAAGTGTTTTAAAATGAGCAGCTATATAAGGTGTGTATACGTAATTTCTTTTCTGTGCTGCAGTTGTGACTTTTCGTAATATTTGGTTTCAGCTATTGAAATACATTTGATATATTATATATTTTACGAAACGAATGTGTTTTTATACGCATTTCAAAAGGATCTATGGATGCGCAGACTCAAATTATAATATATTTACTTGTCACGATATTAATTGTGTTGGTGGCCATTTTGATTTTACTCCGTGCTATTAAAGACATTTCAGACAATCTACCGGTATGTAAATATAATTAGTCGCGTTAAAACAGAATTATCTCAAATCTAAAAATGTACTCTGGTAAAGCTTATTTCTCTGCAGATATTTTCAATGTATGATTATATGGACATTACATGTTTTTGAGATAGTTCAGTTTTGACTGAACGGTAGTTTTAGCAGTGTATTATATTCCGCTTACTTTGTTAAGTTTAGATATTATTAAGTTGTGTTAAGGGGTTACACTACCCAGGCGCGTCAAAAAAATAAGCTTTTTTTGTGAATTTTTTTACGAGTTCTAGGTGGCGGATCAAAAAAAAAAAAAATTAGGGCTTTTTACGCATAGGTATATTAAAGTTCTCAAAAATATTTGCTATTTATATATACAATGTGGTCACTTACTACTTAGTGTGCAACATATGGGAAAATTTTTAAGCCAAAGTTGGTGCATGTCCGATAATCATTTAAGGTGCTCTTATAATTGTTGAAACTCAAACAGCATACAGGGTGGGTCAAAAAATATAAAAATTGTACAAGAGTAAAGTGCCCTTATTTAAAAAATGTTATAAGAAAAAGTTGTTTAGCATTAAAAGTTATGCCAAAATACCAAAACATGGCCTTCTAAGAAAATTTTTTTTTTTAAAACCAAAATTATAATTTTTTTGAAAAATTTTTTTTGACCACACTGTATATATAACAAAATGGCGTCGTGGTAGTATAAAAAACAGAAACACATTTTTTTAGGTGAAAAACGGTGTACATTGTAGCAGTCCTGGTGTATTTTTTTGACGCGCCTGGGTAGTGTATCCCCTTAAGCAAAAAATTTCTATAAGTATAATCTCTGTTGACTGCCCGCATCCTGCAAAATATTTTGCTTTTAATTTCAAATAATTTTTCATTTCAGTGAACTGGTGGCTTCAACAGTGTGTAGTGGTGGTGTGATTAACTGTTCCGGTGATTGAAACTCCATCTTTACCGATGTCGAACATCCAGTCTTCTGAACAGCAGGAAATTTCATTCGACAGCTGTTGTAAGAACGATTTACATTCACCGCTGTCAGAATGCATAGAGTCGGTTGCTTCTCGTGACAAAGAATCGCATACGCCCGAACTCCAACAGTCGTTCATAGAAACAGGTAAGGCTTCGTTTCTCAAAACCATCGAAATATTGATACGAATAGAAAATATTTTAACACTACAGTAATACGTTATCTATCTTCAGATCGGCCGAAAGCAATAACTGAATACGGCACTGCGGACACGGATTCATCGACAGAAACTTCAGATACTAGTTGTTCTGCAGCGTCGAGTGGTCTGTATGAATTAAACACCAGCCATTTCGAAGAGGAAGTAAACAGACCAGGTCCGTCTAGTAATACAGACCCCGGTTCAAATCCGATACTTGACAGTTTATCGGTTTCGAAAGACGGCATGGAAGACATTTTTATCGAAAATTTGGGTCCTGACACGTCGAAAGACAATGTGTCCGATACCAATGACATCGAATACGGATCGCAGAACACCAACGTACTTGATACAGTGAACGATGAAGAAACTCCGAGTGAAACCGATTCAAGTAAATTATTATATTATTATAAAACGTTTTCTGAATTAACATAACAGAAGACAAACTGTTTTAACATTATTGTCTGTCTTTTCGATACGCCACGCTTTAATATTGTTTTTAGGTATAAATCTCAAGTCTTCTGTTGTCCGGCGATCATGGACTACGCCGGAAAGACATGCTGCGAAAAGGCATTTCTCTACATTTATACGAAATAAGAAAAACCCTTCCATAAATGAATGCGAAACGGTTGTAAAATCGGACAAAGATTTGCAATATCGAACACCAATGCAACTTCGACTATGGACTCATAACGAAATCAACAGACTCAAATCAAAAGGTACAAGACGTAAACGAATAATTGAGTATTTGGTTAATCTCATTTAAGCTAAAAACACAAAATTTTTACCTATCCTCTCTGAAATTCTACTGAAATAGAACTTTTAAGTCGCATGCTCATGATATTTTTGTTTTTTTCCAGATTCCCGGAGTCGTAGAAGTTGGTCAACTCCGGAGAAACAAGTAGCACGTCAATTATTTGCATACGAAATAGCTGCAGGGAAAATTCCGACATCGCAGAAATGCTTACGAACAGTTGCTGAACATAATGTGTTAAAGAAAAGGTCCGTCGCTCATATAAAGTCGTGGGTCCAAGCCGAATGCAAACGACAGAAATTAAAAAATAACGCCCCTTGTTGAAATTCGCTTGTGAAGCTTGTCGTATTTACTTTTTATGTTAATTTATTGCTTGTAAGTTAAATGCTAGTTTGTTTATTGAAAATAACTTGTTTGTAACTCTTGTGAAGCTTGTCGTATTTACTTTTTATGTTAATTTATTGCTTGTAAGTTAAATGCTAGTTTGTTAATTGAAAATAGCTTTTTTGTAACTATACCTGAGTCAGACCACCAGTACCGTTCGTATTTTTTCGAAATCGGTTAGTCGTAGACAGTTGTGTCAAAAATCTGCATTATAAAAGAATACACAACTCTCTACGGCTAACCGTTTTCGAAAAAAAACGACCGCTACGGGTGGTCTGACTCAGGACACAGCTTAACGAATACATGTTTTTTTGAGATATAACAAAATGCGGTAATTTGCATCTTAGACCTTCATAGAAATAAGAAATTTATTTTATATTAAAAATACTATATTTAAAATATATTTTTACAAATACTATGTGTTTGGCTAATAATTTATACTTTGTGAAAATTTCTATTTACAAGAAAATAAAAAATATATAAATGCGTATTTATTAATTTGAAACTTTCAATATACATGTCTTTGAATCTGCCTTCTGTCTCCTAGGGATTTTTCGAAGAAACGATTCTGAAATTTTTTAAATTAAATAATATACTTTATGGTTTTTTAAAAACCGAACACCTGATTTATATTCCCTTAGGTTGCATTCAAAGGAATTTTACCCCTCGTAATAATCTTCATAGTTTCAGGGGGGAAATCGATTTCCGGATTTTTTTATGACCTAGTGCATTCCGATGCAGTGCAATGCACTTGCGCACTCATTTTTTTAAAGAGAATTCGTCCCTGCAAATACCCCCCGCACCCTTCATCTCAAATCTTTTCCCCTCGCCTATAAACGGTTCGCGCTCTCCCGACGCTATTTTTAAAGCTAGAGGGTTCTGGGAAACGCCAAATGAAAGACAAAGAATCAGACTACAGATCCTTCAGGCGATTCATTTGAAAAACAGTTTCGCCTACGTGTGAAATATTACGTAACTTATTATTTTTTCAAAAGGTTGTAAGTTTTTTCAAGAATTTTTTTTCAAAAAATTCGCCTGAAGGATCTGTAGTCTGATTCTTTGTCTTTCATTTGGCGTTTACCAGAACCCTCTAGCTTTAAAAATAGCGTCGGGAGAGCGCAAACCGTTTTTAGGCGAGGGTAAAAGATTTGATATGTTGGGTGCAGGGGGTATTTGCAGGGACGAATACTCCTAAATGGGGACCCCGTTAAAAAAAATGAGTGCGCAAGTGCATTGCACTGCACCGGAATGCACTGGGACCTAGGTCATAAAAAAATAGGCAATCGATTTCCCCCCTGAAACTATGGAGATTATTACGGGGGGTAAAATTCCTTTGAATGCAACCTAAGGGAATAAATCAGGTGTTCGGTTTTTAAAAAACCATACAGTATATGAAATTATTTTAACATGCTTGGGTAAAGGTAGGAAAAAGGCCTTTATTCTGTAGGAATTGCGGGAAACAGTTGTAAATGCCAAATACTTAAAGTAAACATTTGTTAATGCGTTCTGAAGACACAGGTTTGACAATATCACTGCGACATATAATAATCGAAACGTCAATTGAATTATAATTAAATAATTTGTTAATATGTCTGAAAAATTGGTGGATAATTTTACTTATTAACTTTAATTTTACCTATAAAATATAAAACATGTATTAATTATCTTAGTAAGTATTAAAATGATAAATAATTACTTATTAACTTTAATTTAACCTAGAAAATATAAATCCTTGTATTAATTATCTTAGTAAGTATTAAAATAATAAATAAAAATGATTTTGTTTTCTAAGGAAAAACTTCAGTGAAGTTCTCAAAGCACAGTCAACATTGTTTTCATTTGTATAATAAATAAAAAACTAATTATATTTTATCTCTATCTAGGTATATCTATCTTTATCGGCTAAATGCCAATAATAATATATATATAGGTCATAAAATTCTCTAAAATATTGCTTGCGCGTGCCATCTCCTATACAAATAATGATCTGCTTAGTTGCAACTTTTAACAATGCGTGACTCCACGCGTAGTCGTCAAAATTCATACTTCAGAGCATTGGTATCCGATGCCGGTGGCCATAGTCAACAAATTGTCCGACTTGTGATGGATGCGTCATTCTACGCGCCACCAATAACCATAAACCACATATATATATATATATATATATATATATATATATATATATATATATATATATATATATATATATATATATATATATACATATATATATAAACATTTCCAAAAATGGTGCCAAACTTCTTAGAAAGTTATGAAACGTCGAGAAATTTTGATCCGACCCCTAGGTCCCGCCATCCGACCGACGCCAATAGTGTAAGTGCCTTATGGCAAATACACTAATAATCATACAATAGGTAATGTAGTAGATCTACAATGATATACAGGGTGTCCCATTAAGAATGGGACATAGAACAACCGCAGATTCTCCAATTCAAAATAAAACGATTAAGCGAAATATGCTTAGATAAAATGTTGCTCGTTTCCGAAATACAGGGTGTTGAAGTTGAAAACTGAAAAATTATTAATGTCCATAATTTTGTTAATACACCGTATAATTTTACTCAAATCGGCACACTTGTTAAATATCATAAAATGCACCTAACAATAAAAAAAATAGTTCAGTACGCTCTACCAGTGGCGTACGGCAGGAGTAAGTAATGCTTGTGCCCCTTCTAAATGTTACGCCGCTGTCTAAATTTTAATTTTGACTATAATTTTAATTTTTTTGATATTTTCTAAGTCAATAATGTACACTTGTTAGTTTGTTGTAAAGTCATTGGTTTTCGAGATATTCGCAGTTAAAGATAGATAGACATGTACTTTTTATGTGTATTATTATTAATAATATTCATTTTTACAATTTTGTCTTAAAACCAAACAAAGTAGAAACTAATGTAATGAAATTTTTAAAAAATTTTTAAAAATTTCATTACATTAGTTTCTACTTTGTTTGGTTTTAAGACAAAATTGTAAAAATGAATATTATTAATAGAAACTAATGTAATGAAATTTTTAAAAAATTTTTAAAAATTTCATTACATTAGTTTCTACTTTGTTTGGTTTTAAGACAAAATTGTAAAAATGAATATTATTAATAATAATACACATAAAAAGTACATGTCTATCTATCTTTAACTGCGAATATCTCGAAAACCAATGACTTTACAACAAACTAACAAGTGTACATTATTGACTTAGAAAATATCAAAAAAATTAAAATTATAGTCAAAATTAAAATTTAGACAGCGGCGTAACATTTAGAAGGGGCACAAGCATTACTTACTCCTGCCGTACGCCACTGGTAGAGCGTACTGAACTAATTTTTTTATTGTTAGGTGCATTTTATGATATTTAACAAGTGTGCCGATTTGAGTAAAATTATACGGTGTATTAACAAAATTATGGACATTAATAATTTTTCAGTTTTCAACTTCAACACCCTGTATTTCGGAAACGAGCAACATTTTATCTAAGCATATTTCGCTTAATCGTTTTATTTTGAATTGGAGAATCTGCGGTTGTTCTATGTCCCATTCTTAATGGGACACCCTGTATACGGATTTTGCAGATAAGAGTGGTTAAATCTGGAAAAGTGGTGGAACAGCTCCGATTTTAAAAATTCTTTTTTTCCTTGATTCCTTAGACCCTCAGGAACATTCATCACCACAAACCTTCGCCTCACTCCGAAAATTGGAAAAAGTAGGGTGGTTTTAACCCTCTCAAAAGCACCCGCAAGTGAAAAGTGGAAAAACATTTTGAAAAATAAAAATTTTGTGTTAAAAATCGGCTCTCGGGGGTTTTCGAAGTCACTGATTACGAATCCGAGGTCTGTAATCAAGTGAGGGCAGTTCCAACCCCTCAAAACCACCCCCAGTCGTCACTGTAATGAAAAAAACAGTAAAAAATAATATTTTACTTTAAAAATCGTCTCTCGGGGGTTTTCGAAGTCACTGAGTACGAATTCGAGGTCTGTAATCAAGACCATCAAAACCACTTCCAGTCATGACAGTAATGAAAAAAACATTGTAATGAAAAATATTGACTTTTATAATTGTTTTTTCAGTTATTTATTTTGAAAAAAATTACAGTATACATATAACGAGCTTCAATTACATAATTATACTTTATAAGGGTGCTTTTGAAGGGTTATAACTACCCTTACTTGATTACAGACCTCGAATTCGTACTCAGCGACTTCGAAAAACCCCGAGAGACGATTTTTAAAGTAAAATATTATTTTTTACTGTTTTTACATTACAGTGACGACTGGGGGTGGTTTTGAGGAGTTGGAATTACCCTCACTTGATTACAGACCTCGGATTCGTAATCAGTCACTTCGAAAACCTCCGAGAGCCGATTTTTAAGACAAAATTTTTATTTTTCAAAATTTTTTTCCACTGTTTCACTTGCGGGTGCTTTTGAGAGGGTTAAAACAACCCTACTTTTTCCAATTTTCGGAGTGAGGCGGAGGTTAGTGGTGATAAATGTTCCTGAGGGTCTAAGGAATCAATGAAAAAAAGATTTTTTGAAATCGGAGCTGTTCCACCACTTTTCCAGATTTAACCACTCTTATCTGCAAAATCCGTATATATCATTGTAGATCTACTACATTACCTATTGTATGATTATTATGATTGTATGTAAATTTTTTATCGTATGAAAAGTAGCGCTGTACAATAATCAAAGATTAAACATGAAAATTATAATGATTTTATTAATTAATAACGATTGTTCGACGATGTATATGCCAAAAACCACAAAAAAAGTCATTTTTTCGGTTTTTTCAATTTTCCCGCCATTTTTTCCATTGCGTGTACCTTTTTTTCACTACTAATTGAAAGTAGACGTAACAACGAGTAAGTGTGCCAAATTTGAACTCTGTAGGTTGCGTAGTTTTAGGTAGGATTTTCGTTGAAAATTTCATCTTTTTTTCAAAAAAATGTAATTTTTGAAAAAACCTTAAAATTTTTCTTTCAAAAAAATTAATACATCTTTATAATACCAAAAGGTATTTTTTGGCAAAGTTTGGGCTCAATTGATTTTTCGTTTCCGAAATAAAAAATTAAAAACCAAAAAATCGGTTTTTTGCATTTTTTCGAAAAATTTTGAGGTTAGGGTAAAAATGGTTAATACAAAAGTTATAGATCTTTTTATTATCTACAACTTTTACATTTAACTTTTTTCGATAGAATGCATCGTTAAGCCAGAAATCGCAAAAAACTGATTTCAACCCCTAAAAAGCCACCCCATTCCACCCCGGATAGCAGCAGACTGTTCGATTTATTTTTCCCTCTTTTAGAATATCTTGTTCTGCAATATCCCGGTGTCGGATTGCTGTAACTAATTTTTTTGTTGTCCGAACCCTATTATGCCTGGCCTATTAATTGATAAATTGGTAAACAGATTTACAGTGTACGTAATTATTTATTTACGTAACCACAGTAACTATATTAGCGATCATTTATCTCATTCTTACTTACTGCTTTATATATCGTCTCTGTCTTACACACAGAATGTTCTATGGACCGTTTTGATTTGATACAATCTGTATATGTTATTCAGACAACTATTACAAAGTTACATTTCGACAGCCAGACAAATTGGAATGACCAAACACCCCCCCCAGACGGAAAAAATAGGTCAGCCATGTGCGCACAACACATACTGTATTTCAGATATATTTTTTCTTTTGTTGCTCATTCGCAAGGGTCTTCGATGGAGACCTTAACCCTGAATTTGCGCATTCTCCAAATTGCCCCGTCCACCGCCATCTTCAAATTTTGTTTTTTTTCTTCAATTGCTCATATCTCGCGTTCTAATAATCCCACAGCAATCGTTCTGGGGTCGTTGGACTCGTTAGGATTTACTCTTTAATTGAATGTCTATCAATTAAAACTCTCCAATGTACTGGAAAAAAGTTATTAGCGTCCAAAGTTAAGTTCTTTGCCAAAAGTTCTTGCGCCCAGTTTTTCCGCGCGCATCTCTTTCCAGTGCATCTGACACCCACACCGACAGTTTACTATTTAAAGTAGACACAATTTCCAGTATTTAAAAAAAATTGGTTGTCTGTAAAGTCGGTTTACGGACGATAGTTTTACGTGATAACGTATTCCGTTACTCCGTAATACATAACCTAAACCTCCCAAAATTTGGTTTCAATCCGCTTATCCTTGGTGTCGGAATGATAAGAAATGTCAAAAGTGACGTTTGCAACTTACAAAGTATTATGTTCTAATAATAATTAGTTATTCCAATACTTAACTTAGCAGGCTTTGCATTTCACAATATACTAATGTCAAAAAATTGAATTAAACATTAGAAATGCAGCTGTTTTCATGTTAAAACAAGACATACGTTATTTTCTAATTTCCATGTACGGCAAACAAAGACGACCGACCGCGTCGCGCGCGCGCCATGCAATAGACAACAATGCATTTATACAGCTATTTTTCTATATAAATTTGTATAAAATATTTTTCTATATAAATTTGTATAAAAAAACTGTTTAGGCAAATTCTGTTATACGAAATCTATGTAAAATGTTCTCCTCTTTTGTTTAAGACTGGTTTCAAACCGATCTGATTTAAATTGAGCGATAAATTAGCAAAAAGCACGCACAGGGTCAGGCGGAACGTTACGCGTTATGCGTTACGAACGTTAGGAACGTTACGTTACACTTTTTCGTACATGCAGCCGGTGTTTTATCAATTTATAATATTGGTGATTCATCAATTTATAAGACGTTATCACGTCAAAATAAAAATTGGTTGTCTGTAAAGTCGGTTTACGGACGATAGTTTTACGTGATAACGTATTCCGTAATACATAACCTAAACCTCCCAAAATTTGGTTTCAATCCGCTTATCCTTGGTGTCGGAATGATAAGAAATGTCAAAAGTGACGTTTGCAACTTACAAAGTATTATGTTCTAATAATAATTAGTTATTCCAATAGTTAACTTAGAAGGCTTTGCAAATCACAAAATACTAATGTCAAAAAATAAACATTAGAAATGCAGCCGTTTTCATGTTAAAACAAGACATACGTTATTTTCTAATTTCCATGTACGGCAAACAAAGACGACCGACCGCGTCGCGCGCGCGCCATGCAATAGACAACAATGCATTTATACAGCTATTTTTCTATATAAATTTGTATAAAATATTTTTCTATATAAATTTGTATAAAAAAACTGTTTAGGCAAATTCTGTTATACGAAATCTATGTAAAATGTTCTCCTCTTTCGTTTAAGACTGGTTTCAAACCGATCTGATTTAAATTGAGCGAGAAATTAGCAAAAAGCACGCACAGGGTCAGGCGGAACGTTACGCGTTATGCGTTATGCGTTACGAACGTTAGGAACGTTACGTTACACTTTTTCGTACATGCAGCCGGTGTTTTATCAATTTATAATATTGGTGATTCATCAATTTATAAGACGTTATCACGTCAAAAAATCATCCCGATCGGTTGATCCCTCGCCAACCAATCCACGCTCGAAGTTGCGGTATTCATTTCGTGCTATTTTGAAGCCTCTAATACTCGCGCTTCGCGCTGCATTTCTCGTTTTTGTAACTAATATAATGCAAATTAATTAAGACCAATGACATATTCGTTAAAACTGTGCTAAGAAAACGCCTTTTACAAAAAAAATTTATTTAAATTTATAACTCAGATAAATAGTGGTGTGTTGTGAGTCGGACGAACATGTAAATATTTTGAGCCGAAACGGGATTACCCCCCACCTATTATCGAGGACGCGAAACACGGTGGTAATATTAAAATTTCAGTTTAGGGTTAAGCAACCCTCCAAAACGGCCAAAAACCACCCTCAAACGGAGTTAAACGCGCATTACGTCATTCCCTTTCCACAAAGGTGACTAAAAATAAGGGTAACTTTACTTAAATTTAAATGGCTGATATTTATATATGTTTTGTAAAATATCACTATAAATTAGTATTCAGTATCGCCAGACACTTTCCGTTGACCATAACTTCTGACAGACGCTTTAAAGCTCAGAGAAAAATGAATGAACTTAACTTATTTTTAAATGCTTGATTTTTATATATGTTATTCAGACAACTATAACAAAATTATAATTTAACAGCCAGACAAATTGGAATGACCAAACATCCCCCCAGACGTAAAAAATAGTCAGCTGTTAGTTAAAAATAAGTAAAGTTCATTCATTTTTCTTTGAACTTTAAAGCGTATGTCAGAAGTTGTGGTCATCGGAAGGTGTCTGGCGATACTGGATACTAATTTATAGTGATATTTTACAAAACATATATAAATATCAGCCATTTAAATTTAAGTAAAGTTACCCTTATTTTTAGTCACCTTTGTCACCTGGTACCTGTACATTTGTCACAGACTCAATGATGGAGGTACGCCAAGCGTTCTAAGTACATAAAACACTACTCAATACGTAAGGTTTCATTTATTTAAAAATAGGTTATGTCTGGCGGCTCTGGGATCTTGGGCTAAAATAATGTTCTCTGACAAATAACATGAACCAATTAAAATGTTGACACCTCGAATATGTTCAAGTTCAACATATTATAAATGTAAATGATTATGATGAAAGTATAAGAATTTATAAAGTATTTAAAAAGGTATAATTGTAGACCCGGAAAGATCGGGCAACTACAGAAATTATGATGATAAAAAGGGTATAAAAGTTAAAATTAATGAATGAGAGATAACACGTAATATCGAATAAAGATCATGAAATGATAGAAAAATTTAGCAAAGTCCGAATGTAATGTAAATTACTTTGAAGAATAATAAAGTCATATTTTGATTGATTAAATATTAAATGAAAAATTATAAAATAAATTAACTTATAAAGAGATTTAGAAAATAATTTGAAATAAGCAAAGCTAACAAATAATTCGACTTTATAAAATATTAAAATAATTTGAAAATATAACAAATGTAAAATAATTTTGAAAGTAAAGATTAAAATATTGTCTGAAGACACAAATAATTTAATAATTACAAGGCGCGAAATTTTCCCCGACGTTATGTCTGAAAATTGGTGTATATTTTTAACGACACTTTGAGCTTAATAATAGCATAGATAAACGTATTATACTTAGGAAGATTCGTAACCTAGTTAACCAAAATGTGACCACTTTTATATAGTAAACCTCTTACGTTTCATACCCCTGGCCCACAAACTGAATGTTGTTTTGTGCTTCCACCTACATTATGGTTAAACTAAAAGTTCAGATAATCTTAAAGCTACCTCTATACTGATCCTAATTACGCGCTCAATGGTTTATAAATTGTTAAAAACCATCAATGTTTTTTTTATTTTTGACGTAGGTATGTGATAATTTTAGTTTTCCGTGACGACAGTTCCGTTTGTTTCAAATCATAGAAACGCCGCGTAAACAACGGCACAAATAAATTTCTAAAATAAATAAAAAAACCAAATGTAATTCAAATTTTTTGAATTTTCAAATTTTATTTTGAATAGTCGTGGTAACGTTTTTTTAGTCTGTTTCACATTTTAATCAAAATCATGAATACGAATTCATTTTAATTAATAATTTAATATTCATCAAGGATCATTTCAACTTTACAAATAGGTACTGACATATTTTGTCAATAGAAATAAAATAAAATTTCTACTAACGTGTGCAGTGACGTGTATAATGGCTAGTAATAAACATTTTGACATTTGAATCTTTGATTAACGTCTGATTAGTACTCTTCAATAAATAAATTATCGACCAATTTTTCAGACAATATATTAACAAATTATATAATTATAATTCAATAAATTTATTGAATTATAATTATATATTTTTGTCAATATAGGTAATTGTCTGAAAAATTGGTCGATAATTTATTATAATTTATTATTATTATTATTTATTATAATTATAATTTATTATTATTTATATAATAAAATTGTCAGAAAAATTGATCCCAATTACTCGCTCAATGGTTTATAAATTGTTAAAAACCATCAATTTTATTTTTTTTTTTTGACGTTATGTGATAAATGATAATTTACAGTTTTTCGTGACGACAGTTCCCAGTTTGTTTCAAACCATAGAAACGCCACGTAAATAACGGCACTTAAATTTCTAAATAAATGTAAAAAACCAAATATAATTCAAAATTTTTGAATTTTCAAATTTGATTTTGAATAGTCGTGGTAACGTTTTTTTTAGTCTGTTTCACAGTTTAATCAAAATCATGGATACGAATTCATTTTAATAATTTAAAAAAATTCATTATTCGTCAAAGATCTTTTCAACTTTAAGACATATTAAAGATAATCTGTAAAAACTTAATCCCGGTGAATTTCGTCTACAATTTTTACAGTTAACGTAACTGCACGAGTTACTAACACAAGCCATTATTGAAAAATTCTCGGAAATGAAATAAGAAATAATTTTTTGACACAATTTATGAACGTACCAACAGAATTTTTTCAAATCATACATAAGGCTGTTTATATTTTAAAACCATGAATACGAATTTAAAAAAAAATAGTCGAACATTCTGTTTATTACATTTCTGGACTATAGATACCAAAAAAATATCATCTCTGAAAAATCTTTAAAAAAAAATTCAACTGTCAGGCCGTTAAATAATTAATCATATATTTTTTCACCTACGGATTTTAACAAATTTATAACATGTAATACAGGGTGCATTTTTCGTCCACTTTGGTTATGTATTCTACTCTACAATTGTGAATGACATATTATTTTGTAGCATCGAAGATCATGTCAATTATTTTATTATGGGAGAAGTACAGTGTCGGTATAAGCATCTAATTAATTAAGATAATAAAAATAATTTAAAATGAAATACATAATCTTATTTCTTGAATTTATATTTTTGTTCGGATTTTTTTGACTCAACATCAGAACTTTGTTTAAAAATAAAATTTTAATTAAAGTTATTCATTTACTTAATGTCACCGCGGGATATTGTACAATACAGTTGAATGACGGAAGAGGATCTTTGAAGAACAAATGTAATTATGATGCTGGTCACTAGAGGGCCAAATTGCCAGCACAATTCACTACGGAAAACATATGTAGTTATGATGCTAGTCACCAGACGGCCGAACCATTATCAGCACAATTCACTATGGAAACTCTACATATTCTACACTCGCAGATTAAAAAAATTTAGCTTATGATGCTCGTCAATAGGTGGCCACCTAGCGGCGAGCATCATAAGTGGTCTCATTTTGGTTAACTAGGATACTTATCTTCCTAAGTATAATAGTACAGTCAATCTGGCAAAAACCTCAACAAAATCACCCAAAAAGGTGAAACTTGGTGAGTCGTTAGAGAATGATGAAAAAAAGGTTACCTGGCAATGGCCACCTGGTACCTGTTCAAATACCTGTTTAAATAGTCAAAAAAAACTCAAAAATATTTTGAAATGCATTTTTCTCGAAAACTATCCATTTTACAGAAAAATTTATTGAATAAAAAATATAGAGGGCATCGTTATCTACAATTAATGTCATTGGTGCTATGTTGTACAACAAAAAATGTGCGCAGTAGGTGGCGCTTAAGTGCCAAAAAAAGTGTTTTTCCACTCTTTTGCCCTGAAATTTTCATTTTTCAGTTACGATTCAAATGGAAAAATTGTTCCATTTTATTTTATAAACAACTTTTATTTCATCATTTTTTTCATACAACTTACCGTTTCAGAGCTGCAGCTTGTTGAAGTGAAAATAAGTTGTATGAAAAGTAAGTTGTATGAAAAAAATGTTGAAATAAAAGTTGTTTATAAAATAAAAAGGAACAATTTTTCCATTTGAATCGTAACTGAAAAATGAAAATTTCAGGGCAAAAAAGTGGAAAAACACTTTTTTTGGCACTTTAGCGCCACCTACTGCGCACATTTTTTGTTGTACAACATAGCACCAATGACATTAGTTGTAGATAACGATGCCCTCTACATTTTTCGTTCAATAAATTTTTCTGTAAAATGCATAGTTTTTGAGAAAAATGCATTTCAAAATATTTTTGAGTTTTTTTTGACTATTTGAACAGGTACCAGGTGGCCATTGCCAGGTAACCTTTTTTTCATCATTCTCTAACGACTCACCAAGTTTCACCTTTTTGGTTGGTTTTGATACGAAATGATTTTTTTTTCGCCAGATTGATTGTACTATAATACGTTTATCTATGATAATAGTATATTGTGCGACTAGTGAGAGAAGGAGAAGATACCATTTTGTTAATTGCTATGGTTAGTAATTAATGTTTATTATTTATAGACGAAACGTCGTACATTTATAAATATAACTTTTGTCCACAAACCTGCGATTTTTCTTATTAATTATTATCGATGGACACGATATCTAATATATTATGTTATAAATGAAGTTTATTTGTTGTTTTCTCTAAATACTGACATAATCGTACTGTGAGACGTCACAGTCGTCATGGAAAATGTTGTTGATATATAGTACTCTGACGTTACGCTGCGTTTTGAAAATTCGAAAATAGCGCGTATTTTCTACATTTATTTTTTATTACTTGTATTTTTTCAGTGATTAGATTAATAAAATAACCATTACGATATGATCAGGAACTAAAATATATTTCAAAAAAAAATTTAAACCAATTTGGAGTCTCATGCATATGACCTATTGGTATTCTCCAAGCCTCCAGTTTGAATATTCTACCGGACAAAGTATTTCTGCTGCAATCAACCTGTCGAATTCAGATTCAACAAGTTCTTTTAACTTAAAAGGTAAAGGACGAACTTTAAAACATTTTGGTTGCGCATTTGTCTTCAGTTTTAAATTTATTTTAGCATGATTGAAAGTGCCCAATTTTCCTGAAAATACCTCCGGATATTTTCTACACAAATCTTTAATATCATCTTTAGAGTAATTTTCCCCCAAATTATTTAATGATTGAATTCCTAAATTTAATTTTTCTAACCAAAATCTACCAACGAGAGGAGGTCCTCCATTTTGAATTACATATGCGTTTAGATTTTGTACAGTGTCTTTGTACTGTACTTTTAAATTTATTTTACCTAATAAAAAAAATTTTCTGCCTATATAATCGTGCAAGCTTCTTTTAATTTTTGACAATTTTTACATGAGTAAAATTATCATTCCAAAATTTTTCAGAAATAACTGCGTGTACAGTAGGTACCCGTATCAATTTCAAATTCAACATTTTTATTTTCAACATTCAATTTTAATTTCAACGGTTTACTTTTTTCATCAAAATTATACAGACCGTCCCCAGTAGAATTACTTACATCACTGTCTTCATTTTCTTCTGCATAATAATTCTTCTGTTTCTTTCTTTCGTCTGCATGCTGGTGCGATGTGACCCTTTACATTGCATGCGTAACAAGTAGCGTCCTTAAACTTGCATTGATACTTCCTATGATCTACTTCCCACATCTTGAACATTTTTTTCTTTCTTTCTGTTTCTTCATTCCTTTATTTATTTTATTTAGTGGTTCCGATTTAATTTGAACTCCTTCTTGTTCCCTTTCTCTATGAATTAATGCCGATTCTTTAGTCTGCGCAAGCTGAAGTGCCTTTACAACTGTTAACTTCGTTGCATCTTCTTCATAAAGGTGTTCCCGTAACGTTTCGGGTTCCAGCCCAATAACGAATACGTCAGTTATCAATCTCTCCAAACATTTATCCGATATAAATTGTTTATCAAATATTTCTTCTAATTCTTTTAACGTCTTATCTTCTAGTTTTGATGGGTAACACAAATCGTAAATAAACTTATATGTTTGCTCAGTAAATGAATTTAAAAGTATTGCTACTTTCGTTACATCGTCTTGAATTTTATTTGCTATAAAATAATTTTTTATGCGAGCAAAAAATATTGCCCAATTTACATCCTTATGGTCGAACTGACCCAAATGTCCAAACGTAGCCATATTTTTTTGTTTTATTTTCTCGTCACCAATTTGTTCTATATTTGAAATAATTTTAAATGTTCACAATTAGATGGATAATTTATTTATGATAAAATAATTGAAATAATATACAATTTTATTACATTGCATAATAGACACGCAACTTGCGTAACCTAAAAATAATTCTAATAATTTATACAACAATAATAATATTGACTAGTAACAGTTCTATATTCATTTCACGTTTGTTTTGACTGAATTATTGTGAAAAATTATTATATTTATTCTGATAGTTTAATTTAAAAAATATCAATGAAAAAGACGATACCGCTATTTTTTTCTGATATTAACAAAAACGAGAAAAGTCATTGTCACACACACACACAGACAAAGTGAAACTCCTGTAATTTTTATTTTAAACAATTTACTCTTAAAAACTGGACCGTGGTTTTTGCAAACAAATTTCACATCTATCACGACACATTTTCGTTTCATAACAGCCATTTTTTTTTATTTTACTCCCCAAGCTGTCGAAGTACCACGTAAGAAATTTCCTTTCGGAAAATAAGGTTAAAACTTTTATTTTGGTTATAATCTTAGAATCTAGAATTGACATTGAGTTTGACAATTGACATTTGATGCATAATATAGATGCTGATGATCTCAGATACAGTCTCTGGAAAATAAAGAATTATTACCTACAAATAGACTCAGCTTATTAAAGTCATAACATTGTAGTAACGTTTGCACCATATGGAGTTCGTACTAACACCGTATAGAAGATACTCACATATTTTAACGAAAAAATCAAGAGCTCTGAATTTAAAAATAGGCCATTTAATTATCCCCGAAATAGCCCTTAAATCTCATGCAACCGTTAAAATTATTCGCCATTGTGGCGCGTTGCCAGCTTGACCTGCTCCTCCACCATATATAACCCGTGCTTCCACCGTATAGAAGTTATTCAAAGATTTTGTTTAAAAAAACAAGAGCCTTAAATTTAAAAATGGGACACTAAATTAGTCCTTAAATAGCTCTTAAATCTCATACCATTATTTTCATCGTTCAGCTCTGTGACGCTGCCAAATTTTTTTAAAGTTAGCAGCTCCGTAGGTGTTGCCCAAAAGAATAGGAGCCCTAAAATTAACAGTGGGGCACTAAATTAGGCCTTAATTCTCATGTCAATAAATTCGTCACACCACATTTTGGTGCTGCCATCTTTAGTTGGGTGTTGATAATTTAATAAGTTCGTACAGTTACCAGTCAAATAGTACAGTCAAATTATGTTATAATACGTTTTTAGATAAGTGTAAATATTTAAATTGCTTACACCTAAACGCCAATAATTTCGAAAGACTTTTACGAAATCCAAATAGTTTGTAGTGAAAAAATTGCAACTGACTATCGTCGGTTTGTCCCGGGCTTTGCTAACATTGCGAAGCCGTTAGGAAGGCTGACAGAGGACGGCCGCGAATACGTCTCGAGCAGCGAGTGTGGGGAAGCGTTCCGACAACTGAAACATGTTTTGGTGTCGGCACCGATACTGAGCTATCCACGCACGGACGGAATCTTCATATTGGACACAGACGCGAGCAACCTGGCTATTGGCGGCGTGCTCTCTCAGTTTCTAGACGGGCGGAACGAAATTACTGCGCGATCAGGAAAGAATTATTGGCGGAGGTTAAGTCATAAGTACTTGTACGGGCGGAAGTTCCTGCTGAGAACGGATCAAGACGTACTGGGCCCAGTGAGACTCTCTGACGTTGGAAGAAAGTCTCCTGAAGCGGGTGTTGGAGAATGAAGATGGCATCAGCTCGTAGTACCGAAACGCCTCCACGACGGGGCCACTTCGACATAAGAAGACCCTAGAGAAAGTCAGAGAGCGATTCTACTTGATCAACTTCAAAGAAGACGTCCACGAATGGTGACTGAAAGTGCAAGCTGTGTGCCGCCGGTAATGGACCCCTGGGGAAGCTAAGAGCACCGACGAGACAGTACAACGTAAGAAGTCCGATGGAGAGGGTGACCATTGACGTAGCTGGACCATTCCCGAGAGCGACGCCGAAAATAAATACATCTTAGTGGTGATGAACTATTTTACCAAATGGGTAGAGGCCTACGCACTCCTTAACCAAGAGGCTGCGACGGTTGCTGAGGTCCTGGTCAGGGAATTCTTAGTCATTTTGAAGTGCATTGGAACTGCATTCGAACCAGAGCCGGAACTTTGAATCCGCCCTCTTCGAAGACGTCTGTCACCTGTTGGGAATTCGTAAGACGCGAACCACGCCGTCGCATCCGCAGTCTGACGGGATGGTGGAACCGGACGATGGAGAAGTATCTGAGGAAGATAATCTCTGACCACCAGCGGGACTGGGACCAGTACTTACACCTGTTACTGATGATGTATCGTGCATCGGTTCATGAAACGACCGATCAAACACCGGCCAACGTTATATTAGGACGTGAGCTGCGGTTGCCCTATGACCTAGAGTTTGGGCGCCCACCGTCGGAGCAGGAGGAAACCGGGGACGTACGTCGCCAAGCTGAGATGAAAACTGGACGACATCAAGCAGGAAGTTCGCAAGAATAGCCAACTGACCAGCGACCGAATGAAGAGCCGTTTCGATTTGAGAACGGGTTTCAACCAAAAAATTTAGTCTGGCCGTACAACCCGTGCAGACGCCGTGGCCTCTCGACGAAGTTACAACGGAACTAGGTAAGTCCGTACCAAGTAATGAAGCGGATCAATGAAGTTATCAAGAAGAAAGCCTAAGGTGGTACACTCCAACCGGCGAGCACTTTACGTAGGGGGCGACGACACAAATATGAGGTAAGGTGACGAGGCAATAATCACCATTGGCCGGACTGGTCGGGCGGATAACCGGCCTGGTTTCGAAGATTTCATGGCCGATTTCTCCGGGGCCAGAAAGATCCGCTACGGCGTAATAACGAAGGAAGGGTGTGATTTTTTTGGTGACCCTAACGAGTACTCGCTTGCGCACTGTGTCTCCCGGGACTTTCATATGTCCAGAGGGATTGCGATTGAGTTCAGTCGAAGAACTCCGGAGACAGGGGTCCCAGGTCGGAATGATCCTGCGAACACCCTACTGAAGTTGAAGGCGAACCTACTCCTGATGGTGTCAAGAAACTGGTGATCCCAAAGCTGGGCTGTAGGCTCGACCAATTGGATTAGAGGGTCGTGCGAAACAAACTGGAGATCATTTTTAAAGACACTGGAGTGGACATTCTGGTGTGCAGTCTTGGACTGGAGCCTCGGACACAACCAGATAAAAGCGTAGACTGCTATTTTTACCTCAACGGCAAGTGCAGTCAAGACGAGGGATGCCGCTACCGACATGGCCCATTCCTCGGTACCAGAAACCTGCCCTGGGATAGGGCAGATTTAAGAGGGGGCAGTGTAACGAGACGAGAGGAGGTGGCAGTGCATTGTTGTGAGGGCCACGTAAATAACAATACTTGCATTGTTGTCGGAATCACATAAACAAAAATACGCGTATTGTTACACTCATTGTCATTAGAACCGCAAAGAAGCAGGCCGAAGCTTGTAGAATGTCGTGGAATGTTCCAGAACGCGACTGGTGACTTATATAAACAGCGCTAGCGTGGAAGGCAGATCAGTTAGTTACGAGTCATTGTGAGTAACAGTGAACAGTGCGTGACATAAATATAGTGACATAAATAACCGTTACAAAATAAATAAAGAACCGTGAAATAAATATTCTGTGTACATAGTAGTTTAGTGTTATTATAGTTGTTTTAGAATTCGTTTGTTTTTCGTTAGTACTTTTTAGTTTTATCCAAGTGTGTAGGCTTTCACGGCCGGTGTTGATCCAAATCTTCTTGGTTTCCGGGCTTGTATACCGTGGTCCATTGATATTTCTACCCATGTATAGTGGTGATTTCTATGAACTAACCGATGGAGTTGCGATGGGAAATACACTGAGTCCAATAGTTGCCACCTACTTCATGGAAAAATTTGAGCAGATAGCACTGCGCTCATCGGACAAAAAGCCATCATGTTGGCTTCGCTGCGTAGATGACACGTTTGTAATATGGAGCCATGGGGAACAAGAACTGGAAAAGTTTTTCAGAGGCATTACTCTATAAATCTTAGAGTACAATTCACGATGGAAAAGGAGAAAAACAAACAAATAGCCTTTCTGAATGTGCTACTGCAAAGACAAGACAATGGAAAGCTAGGACACAGAGTCTACCGAAAACCAACTCATACAGACCGATGTTTAAACAAAGTCAAATCACCACCCAAGACAAAAAAGAGGACTAATCAAGACGCTAGTTAACAGAGCAACTAGAATTTGTGAACCCAAATATCTCCAGTCGGAACTAGACCATCTGAAAATAGCGTTGCAGATAACATCCGTTCCAAATAACACAGTTCAAGAAGACCAAATAGGAACAGCGTATCTACCGTATATAAAAAACACAACGGATTGCATCGGCAAACTACTGGAAAAATATAACATAAGAAGCCAACAAAAAAGATTCAGGAGTGCCTAAGATCTGCCAAGTATACCAGAGACCCACCGGCAACACCCGGTATTTATCGCGTTCCCTGCACATGAATAGAATAGAATATAATATATTTGTTTAAATACCACCATTACGTGACATAACGTCGTCTGATAAATTAAAAAAAAAAAACAAGTATAGTACACTAATAAAAGAAATCTTCTACAGAATAATGACCAGCCTCAATCAACCTCCTCTGCACAAGATTTTTGAACTGTTTTAGGGGAAGGTTTTGAACAACAAGAGGCAGTTTATTGAATAGTCTAATTGATATGCAGACGAAACTGCTATTTGTTTTTTGTAGTCGGTGAGGTGGTAATCTCAGATTATGTTTATATCTTACATTATAAGAGTGACAATCAGAGCTGCAATTCAAGTTCATCATATTTTGTTTAACGTACAATAACGCATGAAGAATAAACAACGACGGTAGAGTTAATATTTTGTAATTAACAAAAATTGGTTTACAGTGTTTTTTAGTTGAAACTCTGGCCATAGCCCTAACAGCTTTTTTTGGAGTACGAATACTCTATTCGAATCCGTAGAGTTTCCCCATAATAGCACACTATTGCTAATTAAACACTCAAATAATCCGAAATATGCTGTTCTTGCAGCCTCAATTGATACAACATCCGAAACCCTTCTTATAGTTTCTTCAGTTTTCGACAAATTTGGGTTATATGTGCTTTCCATTTGAGAGGTTTATCTAAATATATTCCCAAGAATTTAACATTTGTGTTCTAATCATTACTCAAATGATTAAAAGTCAAAAATTCTGGTTTATTTACATTTAAACTAAGTTTATTAGTCGAAAACCAATCAGTACACATAGAAAAATCTGCAATAGCCGAGCATACGTTGACTCTAGACAACCATAAGATTCTTTTTGAGGAAACCAAAGTTGTAGACAGAACATCGAGTTACTACCCACGCATATACAGAGAGGCCATAGAAATACACAAACATTTCAACCGGAAAGATGAAGGTTTGAATCTAACTAAAACCTGGACTCCAGCACTGTGCAATACCAACCCACTGAATGGAACGACCAATCACAGAAGAGCATACTACGACCGAGTAGAGAACACGAGCACGCTGACCATAAAAGACGGAAGTACCGCACTTGTCGGCACACTTACCTGTGAGCAGCCCAGAAGGACACTTCGCACGCTACCACATCACCTTTGATAATGTCTACCGCAGTTGTAGACGAAACATCAGGTAGAAATACAAATGAATCACGGCATACAAGCCCGGAAAGCAAGAAGACTTTTTAGTTTGTTTTTGTTAACATTACTTTTTATAAATAAATATTTTAACCATCAACAAAGAACAGTTTTGTTACAATATCAATACATTCTTGCAGAAGTTGTTACGTTACTTTTTTTTCTTATGGAGGTTGGTTGAGTTATTTTAAATAAACAAGTTCGAGCGTTAAAGTTTTAACACGTATAATTTAATATAAAAATAAAATGACATATTATGACAATACACAAAATATACAATGAAATAAATAATATGTTTCAAAAGGCCAATTTACCTTCATCGGTCAAGATGAACGCCTGCAGTAATTAATATTACCTAGGTCCGACGTTCACCGGTCTTTCAATATCTTTTATTGTTGAACACAAACGCCAGTTTGTGTTAACAATCGGTCAATAATTAGATAAACAGAGTACTTTTACTTAAATACTCCCATCAGTGCAAATAACGATATTATTTGTATAGTCACATTCAATTTTAATAATAATTAAGTTCATGAGTCTAGCGATCTGAAGGGCCCTAAACCCGGGCGGGACTCTAATTATATTTAACTCGGATCTCTAGGTCATTCCTACGTTGTGTTTTTTTATTAGGCCCTTACTTATATCATCGGCACGGTCAGTGAATTTAATATGGTCGTTGCGGTCGATGTACGCTAAGGTCTGGAACAGACGAAATGCCCGATCATGAACCAGAACCCTCGCGGTGGTCAAGCAGTGCGCTATTAGAAGACACCGGGAAACGTACTGGAGCAGACGAAAGCCCGATCATACACCAATAGTTTCCAGATCTTCGGCAAGCGAGCTGAGAATGAACCCACAAAATACTGGAGTAGACGAAACACGATCATAAACCAGCATTTCAGGGCTATTCAAAGCCTTCCCTGTCAGACTAGATAAGCCATACTAGAATAGACGAAACACGATCATAAACTAGTAAGCCACTGGACCAACAGAGCGTTCACTGAAAGACACATTTTTAAGCGCACTTTTGCTTGATTCCAGTAAATGTCGACCCGCCGTTGTTCTGGGCGCTAATTATTTTTAACAAAAATATTACTAATTAAAAAGGAAATTAATGAGTAGCTTTCTATTGGTGAACAGCATAAAATTAATTGCAAAAATGCAAGTTCAATAGGACATGGCGCTAATGCCTACTTAATACCGGTCGTTACCTAACCATAGACGCGTTAGAACACAGCTTTGTATACCTTCGACTGTATACAAATATAAGTATACCAAAATTGCACGTCAATATTAATAGCATCAAATTAATATCGTTACAAAGTTATATTATGAATGAATAAAAATTCCACAGCCGCACAGCCGCCATGCGAAAATTTTGAGGATAGTACAGTGATACAGTCAGAATCTTGGATCATTGTACTTCCGATTCCTTACGCAACATGAAATAATTTAAAAATCATAACAACAAATCCTTACTGATTAATTCCATAATGAAACCTACGTGTTTGTGAACAATATAGATGTCTATCAATTATTGTCACGTATTTATATGTATTGGTGTAGATAAATAGTGTACGGCTCTATCTATAATGACCATTCAGGTGTCCCGAATCTAAACAATTATATTTAAATTGATTACCCTGCAACCATTAATTTTCCCTTGTCATTATTACCTATCAAACACTGGGACAACTACTGTAAATACAATATTATAGTAAACGTTTTTGCTTCTATATAAACAATTCCAACAAGTGGATAGCGAATGACAGTAATAGTCACTGTGTCATATTCAGTGCTCATTTAATATTTATATTCTAAATGACTGCTTTCGTATGTGTTTAGAAATATATAAGTGGGTGCTTAGAATGGTTTTTATAGTTAAGTAACATTTGTACCTATATGATTTATACATTGTTTTTTATAGAAATTTTTATTTGGTTCTGTATATAGGCAAGACAAGTATCTAGATAGATACTGGATTAATGTTTGATAAATTATAACAAATATACAAGGAGTGAATTAAAATTTTACCCAACAACAATGGGGGGTCTCCGAAAAAATGAAAATGAAAAAAAAACAGTAGACATACTTATTTGAAAATAATAAATCTTACTTTATGCTAAACTAATTAATAGGTGCGCGTAGCGCAGTCTATAGAGATAAAGTTACTAGATTTACCAAATGCCGTAATCCATTGTATCCATATGCTAGAGAGAGAGAGAGAGTGAACAATGAAACCGCCCCAGCATGGCTGACGGACAGAAAATAGTGATTATGTTCCCAGCAGTATTTACTTCAGGTTGCAATTCAAAAAATCACAACTACATTTCAATAACATTTACACAATTTAAAATATAATTTGGGTAATTTCTGTATTTTTGAATTTGAAAATGATTATCTATCATTAATATTTTTTTTCAACTTATTGTTTTTCCTTAGGGAACTTTTACTTATGTATTTCAATCGAAATTGGTCGGATTCAGTTAAATATCTGGGCCTCACTCTGGACTCCAAACTAACTTTCACTAGACATATAAATAATATAGTTCAAAAAGCCACAGCGGCATTAATTAAATTATATCCGATTATAAATAAAAACTCACTAACTAGTCAACAAAATAAATTACTTATATATAAAACTATGGTGAGGCCCATTATTACGTACGCGTGTCCTGTTTGGAATTCAACGTGTGAAACTAACTACAGAAAATTACAAATTCTACAAAATAAATTTCTTAGAGTAATAGGCAAATTCAGAAAGTATACATATATTGAAACCATCCACGACACCCTTCAAATCAGCTACATAAAAGAGCAAATATTCAAATTTTTTTTTTTTAAATAAAAGGTATATCCAATTGTATATATCCACATATATAGAGCATATGCACATATACAAGAGAATATCACTTGGGGGGGTGGCACTAAGAGGTAGTGCCACCCCCCCAAGTGATATTGCGATGCTTAAGTCTAGAAACTTCATCTAATTTCATTTTATAATAACTAATAGCTTTAAGAAATAAACTGATTTCTAACAATTTCGTAAGTTCGTTTTCATTTTTAGGCGCGACCCAAGCTTTAGCTGGAAGCACCTATATGTACTTTGTCTGTGAATCTGTGAGTCACGCTTTTTGTATCCAGCGTACAGCCCAAACGCCATAATCGATTCTAAAAAACTTTATCCTAACGCCGCCCGATTTTTTAATTTTGGTCCCAGAGAGGAGAAAATTAAGAAAAAAAAAAGTTTTTTGCTTATTTCTCGCTCAATAAAATCAGATCGGTTTGAACGAAAGAGGAGAACATTTTACTTAGATTTCGTACAACAGAATTTGCCCAAACAGTTTTTTTATACAGATTTATATAGAAAAATAGTTGTATAAATTCAATTTGGTCTAATACATCGCGCGACGCGGTCGATCGTCTTTGTCTACCGCAAATGTGATAGGGCAATTAGAAGATTGCGTATGTCCAGTCTTAAAATGAAAACGGCTGCTATTTCTAATGTAGTAATTCAATTTCTTGGCATTAGTATTTTGTGAAATGCAACGATTTCTGAGTTAACAATTTGAATAACTAATTCAAATCTTTGATTAACGTCTGAATAGAACTATATAATATATAAAATAGACTAGTGAAGTCAGCTTTTGACAAGGACAAAATTAATAACAGAAAACGAATGATGAGGAAGGGAAGAAACTGCCGTCAGAAATACAGAAACCAAAAATTTAAATGCGTAAAAGGCCGGAGGGCTGTGGGGGGTGCATTTTAGGGATCAAACGCGGTTTTTCGTTATTTCCGGCGAAAGTTGACCTCCAATCGAAAAATGTTGTATGGCAATGTTGTAGGTATTAAAAGGATCTACAACTTTTATGAGTATAACGTTTTCACATAACCTCAAAGATTCAAAGAAATATTGAAAAAACCGTGTTTTTCGTTTTTAATTTTTTTTCTCATGCAAATTACAGGTTATTTAGGACATAGAAAGGTAAGTCTCCTGAAAATTTCATGAAAAAAAAATCATTTTTGCAGGAGAAAAAAATTAAAAACGAAAAACACGATTTTTTCAATATTTCTTTGAATCTTTAAGGTTATGTGAAAAAGTTATATTCATAAAAGTTGTAGATCCTTTTAATACCTACAACATTGCCATACAACATTTTTCGATTGGAGGTCAACTTTCGCCGGAAATAACGAAAAACCGCGTTTGACCCCTAAAATGCACCCCCCACAGCCCTCCGGCCTTTTACGCATTTGAATTTTTGGTTTCTGTATTTCTGACGGCAGTTTCTTCCCTTCCTCATCATTCGTTTTCTGTTATTAATTTTGTCCTTGCCAAAAGCTAACTTCACTGGTCTATTAACTGATAAATTAAAAAAAAACATTGTTTCGGCATGATTTTCGCAGGCAACCTTAGCGATCTTTCTTAATTATGGTCTTAACTATCATCTCTAATTTTTTCGTTCGTCTACCTTATGACGACACATTTTCTGCAGCCGTCTCTTGGACTAAAAATAATCAAATAATTTTTATAAATTAATGTCATAATACTTAAAATTTTGAAAGACTATAAAAACAAGAAAAATAAAATACTAATAAAAAGAAAGATTTTATTGAAATGTACCAAAAAGGAAATATAATTTTTAATAATTTAGGGTAATAATTTTATTATTGATTGTGACTAATAAACGATCTAGAGTTTACAGCTAATGCTTTTATATTTATGAACCTAAATTATTAATAAATTATTAAAATGATTTTTTCCATTCTTCTTAGATTAAGTTAAATAAATTATATTATTAAGCTCAAAGTGTCGTTAAAAATATACACCAATTTTCAAAAATTCAAATATAACGCCGGGGTATATTATGTAAAATTTCGCGCCTTGTAATTCTTGAATTACTTGCGCATATACTCTAATTTATAGTAACTTTAATGTGACGACATACGTGTATTGAAATTACTCTAAGGACCTGCCCCCTCTCTTGCTACGCCAATGCTTAATATGACTGTTTGTCCCAATTTTTCAATAAAAGTATTTGCGTGATTTATTTATTGTGCAATGGAAATTATAAGTTCGTCGTAAGACAAAATCTCTGGAGGAGGAACAGATCATAAAATTGACGAGTGTTTTTGCTTTCTTGTTATGCATGAATATCAATGCTCAGGATGTCATACAATGTGCACAAAAAAATCGAGTTTTCAATTGAAATCGCTAGTAGCACGAGAGCCCGTTTCATTAAAAAATTCATTTGCTTTTTTCAATGAAGGGCCCGCCAACCCAACACGAAACGATCTAAAAATTAAAACCTTTCATTTAAATGTTATTTCAACCTATTCGATTATGAGGTAGGATTATCTATTTCGCGAATCAACTTTAAACGCAGTTGGCGGGGGCGTCGGCCCACCGGAACCCGCCAACATACCGAGTTTCAGCACGTTAAAAACGTAAACTTCATTTTATTGCCAGATCAAAATATGACGTTTATTATTCGGTTATTCTCCGAAACTTCAGAGTAAGACCGCATTAAGTCAGGCGCCAACAAGCCCATATCCCTATAGACCAAGGCCCGTAACACTATCTCCGAATAAGTCAGTTCGTGGATAATTGGGAAATTTAAACCCTGCTAAAAGAAAAATACAATGGTTGGCAGGCTGGAGTGAGCCGGACCGTGAAAAAGGGGTAACTTCCGTTCACCCCAAAAAAAAAAAAAACAGTTATCCTACACATCTTCGAATAGAATGTTGTGTGCTTTAACTGTTTTTTTTTTTTTTTGGTGAACGGAAGTTACCCCTTTTTCACGGTCCGGCTCACTCCAGCCTGCCAACCATTGTATTTTTCTTTTAGCAGGGTTTAAATTTCCCAATTATCCACGAACTGACTTATTCGGAGATAGTGTTACGGGCCTTGGTCTATAGGGATATGGGCTTGTTGGCGCCTGACTTAATGCGGTCTTACTCTGAAGTTTCGGAGAATAACCGAATAATAAACGTCATATTTTGATCTGGCAATAAAATGAAGTGGTTGGTTCGATTATAATATTTAGATCATACAAAATAAAATTGTAAGCTAGGCCAAGACTGTTCTAAAAAGTCGTATAATTTTGAAACACTTTATAAAATAGATTTATTGTTTCTAAGTTTCTATAATGTACATTTCACAATTCAAATTGATAACTACGTATTACTCTCAATATTTTATTATACATATTTCATATTTACCATACTTATATCACTAAAATATAATCACAAATAACATTTCCACGTAGGTTAGTTATGATTCTACTTTGAAACGATTCCAGCATATTTTTCGAATATAGAAAAATGCCGGGTCAGATGATCAATATGAAGCAAGAAGCAAATTTAAATTCATTAACATCAACGATATGCCCAACTTTCTGGCTTGCAAAAGTATTTGCTTTGGCACCTTTCGACATGAGCAAGAAAATGAATGGTAAATGGGCACTAAGTGAAACGACAAAAATAAATTTTTTCAGCGCGTTTCATGCTGTGATACTGCTTATTATAATGTGGCCGTGCAACATATTTATCGTGAAGAATTCTCAGAACGAAGTGAACTCTTCTTTGCACAGAAGTACGATTGGATTAAGTTACGTTACATGTTGTTTCTGCGCCACATTATCCGTACTGATCATTGTTTATAAAGGCAATAATGTAACGGAAGCTATCGATGAATTGTTGGACATCGAACAGGCTATGAAGAAACATATGAGATCTACTGTTAATTACAGGTAGGAATATTAAATTTGAATTGTTTAATTCAATTGTCATTTTCAATCATTTATAACATACTCATATTTAATCATGAATCTTGCAAGGAGTAGTTTGTTCATCACAATATTCTAGCTCTATAATTTAGCTCATACCCATATGAGACAATATTTTGTGTAAAAGCAATTTACAAAGGTCTAAGCTATAAAATTTGGATATCACTCACCATATCACCTGAAGAAAAAAAAACAATATGGTACAACTAAAGTGATTAACTATCCATTATACATATTTGTGCATAATGACTAAAACGTCTAGTTAAAGTAATAAATTATACGCACTTTGCCAAAGCAATAAAAACCGTCCAGCATACGATGTTGTTTCTGAACGCTCCGTAATGAGCAAGAAAATAATTCCATCTTAGTGACCTAGGATTCAGTACTGCAACTACATCTCTAGTGATGAATACGCTTCTCGTACATGCAAATGCAAAAAGAAATCTCCCGTGAACTCAAAATGTCACAAGAGCCTTGCAACAATAATTAACGATATATTTATTTTCTCAGTTTTGTACTTGCAAAAATTGGTATCATCGGTCATGCGGTGAAATCCTTATAATATATAGGCAGTGTTGGTTTGGATCTGCGGCGTGTCAAAAAAATACCTACTTGTGATTTTTGTGCGATTATTAATAATAATTAGAAAATTACACAGAATGTACACTAAAATGTACACAGAATATTTATATCTCACAAATGTCTATTTATCTTGTAACGTTCCCCCGGGTGTCTTCACGCCGTGTTTATGAAAACGAGGAAGCTACTTCTTCCTGAGCAGATATCAACGCTATTGTTGATAACTGCAGAAGGCAAAATCTTTAATTGAATTCCAAAATTCGTTTCTTTTCTTTTACCTCAAAAACAAGATTGCTTTCAAATTCAATTTTTATTTAATCAAAATATATTGCAAAATCAATTTCTATTTATTCAACTTATAACTAACTTAGCCTAAAATCAACTTTAACTTTTTAGGCGCGAATAGCGTAAGCTAAAGCGCCTATATATACTCGCTTTGTCTGTGAATCTGTATGTCACGCTTTTTTGTGGATTGTGTACAGCTCAAACGTCTTACCCGATTTTAAAAACTTTTTTTTGTTCGATTCGTCTCCGGGTAACTTAGATCCTAACGTCGCCTGATTTTTGAATTTTGACCCTAGAAGGGAGCAATAACGAAAAAATGAAGTTTTTCGCCTATAACTAGTGATGTGTCGGATCGTTAAAAATGTATATCCGCGGATACGGATCTGAATACGGATTTTTGGTTTCAAGATCCACGGATAAGGATACGGATCTTAACTTTCTTAGAGTACGTGGCGGTAAATATTGCACATCGACCTTTGGAAAGAGACTATCTGTTATGGGAATAAGTTATATGTTTGTCTCTTTCGGTCGAGTCTAACGCGTAACTTGTAGCGGTGGAACGTAACGCCTCACCAATAGGGTTATTGACAAAATTTCAAAAAGTATTTAAAATCAAAGAATAAAGGTATATGTACCCGTAAAAAATATTTTTTCTCATAAATATAACAGATTTGACTCATTATTAGTTGTTTTTTATTTTGACTTTAAATTCTGTGCCAAAACGTCAATTGACCTTGACAGCCATGTTTACTGATTGCCTACGTCACAGTTGGCAATCAGTAAACACTAAGCAAGCGGGTACAACGTGACATATTATAACCAACAAAGTGTTGCATTTAATATGATTGACAGAGTACAATGAATACACCAGAGAACATACACTGAACAGAGATAACGAATACACATGGCAGTCAGTGGCACACAGCTACCGGCCATGTTGACTGATTAATGACGTCACGCGCTGTGATTGGTGTTTGAAATCACGTGACACATAGGTTAAAAATCGTGATTTCATTTATTTATTTTAATATATTTAACGCACTTATTTAATAAAAATAATAATTCTAAACAATATTTTAGACCATAAACTTTCATTATAACACAGTTTTATATTTAATTTTAATCACTGTCAATAACCCTATTGATTTTACTAGATACTCATAAAATATCCGTACCGGGCCTTATAACTCAAAATCGTTTCTTAAAGTTAAAAAGCATAGTAGGCCGGTCATATCTAACATTAAACTCGCAAACTAACATGTAGTTCTGATTTTTTAATATGTTGTTAGGACCACTACAAGTAGCGTATATCCAAGTTTGCAGCTTCGAAAGACCTGTGCTAACTTTGCAGCACTCAAAAAACTGCGAAATTTTCGCACATTTTTTGGTATTCTCAATATAGGTCTTAAACTATGCATTTTTTTATAAAATATTTTTTATACGTTTTTAAGTAGACTAAAATTGCTACAATTTGAGACCAGAACCAGCTCTGTAGGTTCAATACTTACCAAGATACAGCTTTCCAAAAATTGACCAGTTTTTCAAAAAAGTGAAATTTTAAGATTTGGTCAATTTTTGACCCCGATATCGGGGAAAATACTCATTTTAAGGGTAATATAGGAACATATATTGTAGCAAATGTAATTAGCTTTAATTTAAGCAGAGAACGACGTCTGTAGGCCATATAGTTTACTCACAAATTTTAAAAATCCAAAAAATGAGAAAACTGCATTTTCGCAAATTTAAATTTAATACCTAGTAATCGTTATGTAAATCCATTCAGTGATTTTAGTGTGGTTGAGTAACAAAATTGAGTAACATAGTAGCATAAACGAGTAACATAATAAAAAAAATAACATAATTGATAACATCATAAAAAAATTATGCAGTTTTTGACAAAATACCGTCGTATTCCAGCCATTTTGTAAAAAATATTTACAAATTATATTCATGAACCTTACTCGTTTATCGCTCTTTCTATTACCGAAAACAATTTCAAAATCCGGTGCGTGGTTTAGTAGAAGAGAGCGGAGAAAAAGACAGAGACTTTGTTTTTAACTATGCAGTCTTTGACAAAATACCGTCGCATTTCAGCCATTTTGAAAAAAATATTTACAAATGGTATACAGAAACCTTCCTCGTAT
This sequence comes from Xanthostigma xanthostigma, assembly GCA_963575645.1. Taxonomy (NCBI): domain Eukaryota; kingdom Metazoa; phylum Arthropoda; class Insecta; order Raphidioptera; family Raphidiidae; genus Xanthostigma; species Xanthostigma xanthostigma. The sequence continues at coordinate 30,953,743 of OY754470.1, read as the reverse complement.
ATTGATCTTCCTATTAGTGAAAACTATTTCAAAATCCGGTGCGTGGTTTAGAAGAAGTGAGCGGTGAAAAAGACAAAGACAGTCTGAGACTCTGAATTTAACTATAGAGTCTTTGCTAAAATTCCGTCGTAGTTCAGGTATTTTGTAAAAAATATTTATAAATTATATACATAAACTTTCCTCGTTTATTGCTCTTTCTACTACCAAAAACCATTTTTAGATCTGGCGCATGGTTTAGAAGAAGTGAGCGGAGAAAAAGGCAAAGACAGGCAGAGACTGTTTTTAACTATGCAGTCTTTGACAAAACACCGTCGGTGTTCTTCTAAACTATGCGCCGGATCTTAAAATGGTTTTCGGTAATAGAAAGAGCGATAAGCAAGGAAGGTTTCTGTATATAATTTGAAAATAGTTTTTACAAAATGCCTGAACTACCACAGTGTTTTAGCTCAGACTGCATAGTTAAAAATAGATCCTCTGTCTGTCTTTGTCTTTTTCTCAGCTCACTTCTTCTAAGTCATGCTGAATCTTGAAATGGTTTTCGCTAATAGAAAGAAAAATATACGAGGAAGGTTTCTGTATACAATTTGTAAATATTTTTTCAAAATGGCTGAAATACGACGGTATTTTGTCAAAGACTGCATAGTTAAAAACAAAGTCTCTGTCTTTTTCTCTGCTCTCTTCTACTAAACCACGCACCGAATTTTGAAATTGTTTTCGGTAATAGAAAGAGCGATAAACGAGGAAGGTTCATGAATATAATTTGTAAATGTTTTTTTACAAAATGGCTGAAATACGACGGTATTTTGTCAAAAACTGCATAATTTTTTTATGATGTTATCAATTATGTTATTTTTTTTATTATGTTACTCGTTTATGCTACTATGTTACTCAATTTTGTTACTCAACCACACTAAAATCACTGAATGGATTTACATAACGATTACTAGGTATTAAATTTAAATTTGCGAAAATGCAGTTTTCTCATTTTTTGGATTTTTAAAATTTGTGAGTAAACTATATGGCTTACAGACGTCGTTCTCTGCTTAAATTAAAGCTAATTACATTTGCTACAATATATTATGTTCCTATGATATTACCCTTAAAATGAGTATTTTCCTCGATATCGGTGTCAAAAATTGACCAAATCTTAAAATTTCACTTTTTTGAAAAACTGGTCAATTTTTGGAAAGCAAATCTTGGTAAGTATTGAACCTACAGAGCTGGTTCTGGTCTCAAATTGTAGCAATTTTAGTCTACTTAAAAACGTATAAAAAATATTTTATAAAAAAAATTGGTTGTCTGTAAAGTCGGTTTACGGACGATAGTTTTACGTGATAACGTATTCCGTAATACATAACCTAAACCTCCCAAAATTTGGTTTCAATCCGCTTATCCTTGGTGTCGGAATGATAAGAAATGTCAAAAGTGACGTTTGCAACTTACAAAGTATTATGTTCTAATAATAATTAGTTATTCCAATAGTTAACTTAGAAGGCTTTGCTTTCACAAAATACTAATGTCAAAAAATAAACATTAGAAATGCAGCTGTTTTCATGTTAAGACAAGACATACGTTTGCTTCTAATTTCCATGTACGGCAAACAAAGACAACCGACCGCGTCTAGCCATGCATTACACAACATTGCATTTATACAGCTATTTTTCTATATAAATTTGTATAAAATATTTTTCTATATAAATTTGTATAAAAAAACTGTTTAGGCAAATTCTGTTATACGAAATCTATGTAAAATGTTCTCCTCTTTCGTTTAAGACTGGTTTCAAACCGATCTGATTTAAATTGAGCGAGCAATTAGCAAAAAACGTTACGCGTTAGGAACGTTAGGCGTTATGCGTTACGCGTTACGAACGTTACACTTTTTCGAACATGCAGCCGGTGTTTTATCAATTTATAAGATTGGTGATTCATCAATTTATAAGACGTTATCACGTCAAAAAATACATAGTTTAAGACCTATATTGAGAATACCAAAAAAAGTGCGAAAATTTCGCAGTTTTTTGAGTGCTGCAAAGTTAGCACAGGTCTTTCGAAGCTGCAAACTTGGATATACGCTACTGGTAGTGGTCCTAACAACATATTAAAAAATCAGAACTACATGTTAGTTTGCGAGATTAGCGACTTTTAGTGTAAAATATGACTGGGCTATAGTATTTAGGAAAAAAATTGAATTTTACAATAAATGCATTCATTGAAAATTTTACTGTCTATAAAATCGGTAGTTAGGCATTTTTATACAGATAAAAGTTACAAAACTTTAAAGTTAAAAAATGTTTCGTTTTTATTTTAAAATATAAATTATTATTTATTATCTATACTTCTGAAGACAGTTTTATATGTATCAGTAAATCAAATTTTGATAACATGACAAAAAGAAAAAAAAAATTGTTGACACGGTCTGGTGAGGTATACTTTTCATTTCTGAGTTTTGGTGCCCCCTGAGACGTGATGCCCTAAGCAGTTGCTTACTTTGCAAATAGGTTAATCCGGCACTGCATATCTCTTCTGCGCATGCGCAGATTTTCCCCTAAAATAATAGGGCTCTTCCTATTTGCATACCAAACATCTTCCCAAAATTTGGTTTCAATCGGCTCATCCGTTTGATCTGTATCGTTTTCACAGACTAACAGACGCACAGAGTTTTTCCAAAAATATGTTTTTTGGATTCGGGGGACCTCAAAACGACAAGATATTGTAAAATTATTGAAAAGTGATCTTTGACCTAAACTAGTACCATTCCTCATTTGTGGGTTGGAATGGTAAAAATTCCAGCCAATTGGGTGACGGGACCATTCCAACTTCAAAATGTTGACATTTGATTTAGTATAATAAAGAGAATAAAGTTTCTGATATCGCGTGAGGTGACGCGGGTAATGACTAGTATTCAATATTATATTTGCTATTCGTTGCCATGGTTACCTACATAATATTGTAAAAAACCTGCTGTAGTCAGTGGCGGAACTTATTTATTTACAATAATAAGTGTTTAACAAAACAGTAAAACACACAAACGAATGCGTACTTCTTTAACTTAACAGAAATAACAACGTTACCAGAAACAAAACTAATAGTTCTAAATTATAAAATAAAAGACTAAGTAACAGAGAATATAGAGTCACTAAATTATGTACACAAAATGTTTACAACACAGGAATACAACACAAAGTTTATCAGCACACTTGTCTATTAACTATAAATCATTTATGTAAAACCACTCACTAAAGTTATTTATCTTCGCAGTACTATGATTTAATTTATGTCGTAATGCCAGAGCACTGTATCAACACAATTCACGAACAGCTCGAATACTGACTGACTTGACTTGTCACTCTGCTCGCCTTATATAGTTTCGGCCCACTCTTCTATCGAATGTTCTGGACGAATCGAGATTTCTTCCTTTACATCTATTGGCATCTCTCCAAGCAATTGTCTGCAGGTCGGATGTTTTTACCTGTTTCCATTGATGTTGTTTCTAGTAGTTTCTACCGATTCCAGAGGCGTCCCAACAAGGGGCACGCAACAATATGTTCCACGTCATGTAAAGATTAATCAAAACATACTTTACTAGTTTATTTCTGACAGATCAACAAAACAGAAGAACAGCTGATTTTTTTTATTTTCAAAATATTTCCGGAGCTATAAAGTTTAGAACGAAACTTTCTTGAAATAATAAATAGAATAATGAGCCGTTATGAAAAGTATCCCATTATTACATAAAAAACAACTTTATAGCATATATCCCTTTTGCGCATGCGTATTTTCCCCAAAAACAATAGGGCTCTTCGTATTTACGTATCAAATATCCTCCCAAAATTTGGCTTCAATCCGTTCATCTGTTTGACCTGTATTGTGTTCACAGTCTAACCGACTAACAGACGCACAGAGTTTTTCCAAAAATATGTTTTTTGGATTCGAGGAACCTCAAAACGTAAAGATATTGTAAAGTTTTGAAAAGTGATTTTTGACCTAAATTAGTACCATTCCTCACTTGTGGGTTGGAATGGTAACACGTGTTTTTTGAGTATATATCTGCACGCAGCGGCTATAGGTCATTTAGCAGGAGGGGTAAAACTTAGTATGTTCATTTCAGGCCTAAACTGAAGCAATTAAAGAATTTTCCAATTTTCCCCTAATTAATTCCGAATTAAAATCTCTTGCTAGTGGGCTAAAACCAATTCTAATTTTTGTTTTTGTAAAATTTCAGGTCAGTAAAATGGTTATCAATAATGCAGTTGGTAGCGGTATTGGTATCTGTAATAATGAACATGGTATTCAGTAATCAAGATGATTACATTTATTTCATAATGGAGCAATTAGGTGTTCATCTACCGGGTGAATTGATAAGGATTGTCATCGCACAATTCACTCAGTACGTTTTATTGATTCGTCAACATTTTGTCAGTTTAAACAACATCATGAGCGAATGGGCTTCAAAAGATGATTCGGAAAACTCTCAGTGTAAGTTTTTAATACTTTAATACTGTCGAAAAAATAACGTCAGTTTCATTTTAAAATTGTAAATAATATCACAAGATCGATACCCACTTTTACATTTTATTAATTTTGTGTGAGTCGGAAAAACCCCTGAAAAAGTTTTTCCGACTCACACAATCCACTAAAATAGGAAACGGGATGAATTGAGAATCAAACAGCGGTTCACGATGGCATCAAATCCAAAAATGTTTGGTACAAGAGTTGATCTCTTTGACCCAAAGAACAATAACCCTAGATAAAAAATACAGGGTCGTATTTAAGAAAGTGTAGGTGACCTTGATATTTTGGAGACACCTCCACCAAACGAAAAAAAAACTACATCACTGTTCTTCCCCCTTGATTCCCTGTAACTTTTGTCCGAAACTTTTTTTTCGAAAACCCTTCCTCTAAGAAATAAAAGGGTGTTCGGTTTTTAAAAAAACCATACTGTATATAGGTATTTGTTATTTTTGAGATGGGGCGCTTAGCCCCTCTCCTGGTTAATGATAACAAGAACTTGTATTTTATACTTAACATGCACATTATTAATGTAAAGACCGTTCGACATGCCAATTATAGTTGCGCGTCAATTTAAACCGCCACATTGATGATGTTATATCAAAAAACGTTCAAAGTTATGAGCTGTAAAGCAGGTATATAGGAGGTAGTGCAAAAAATATTTTACTAAAACATTTCGAATTTACGTAAGAACTTTCACTTCAAGAAAGCCTACTCCTCCATTCTGATCAAGTATTTTTTTACATTTTGAAGCTATAATGAAAACTATTAAGGTGAAGCCAATGTTGACATCGCCGAACGAGTTTGAGAACGATGACATGAAAGCTTTGTCGACATTGCGGGCGATAAAGAAATTACACTTTCGACTGTGCGATACGGCTAGAAGCATAAACTCTACCTACGATTGGCAGATCTTGGCATGCGTCACCCAAATGTTTTTATACATCATTTTCGACATACAGGAAGTATATCTGAGTCCAACTGGCAACAACATATATCTTTTGTTGATGCATTCATTCCAGTTGGGAATTATACCAATAGTTTGCACCATGTGTCAAGATGATGCCGAAAACACATCCAAATTGTTACACAGAGCCAAAGAATTGCAAAACAAACAACAATTTACTGACACCGTAAGTAGAATTGTTCAGTAAAGAGCAGACAAATTAGATACCTATTATGTTGCGAAATAAACAAAAAATTCTACTGCATCTGAAACTGTACCTACATGCATATTAAAAAATGTAAAAGATGTATGAATTGAATGAGTTTCTAGTAGTGATGAAACGAATATTCACATTCGCGAATATTCGCATATTTTTTGACATTCACATTCGCAATATTCAAGCGAATATTAATATCACAAAAAATCATACTTCTTTTTTAATGTAAAACACGTAATTCTTCATTGCTTACCAAAACCTTAAATATGAATTTCCATATTCCTAACTTAAGAAATGATGCGTTCCCCATACAAACTCTCATCCCCTTCAGATTTATTTGTCCTTCCTCAGGATGCAATTTTTAACCATTTGATTATTCCTAATTTGTCGAGAAAGAATATTGTTGATAAAAGTTGGTGTATGATACAGTTCGTCTCTTATATGGGAGAAAAGAGGGCTGGGAGATTAAAAGTTTATTTTGGCACAAAAGTAAATAGTTTAGTCAATGAGTGCTCATAAGGGGCATCTAGATGGAAAAGTCAAAAGCAGAACATTTGACTTAGGAACTTTGTTTGGACTAGTTAGGAGATAAACATACTAAAAGTCCTTGCCCCTCTGAGGTACGCCCGAAGGGGGGGAGCACAAAGAAGGTCCCGTTTTTTGGTTTTTTGCTTTCATCTCGAAAACGGTACGTCGTACGAAATTTTGTTGTAATACATAATGAAAGCTGATAAAATTCTCTACAACTTTAGCTTTCACACTTTTTATCTATCTCCAATCTTTGCCTAGCTATGAGCTCCGAAAAATGGTCGATTTTCAAAAATGTGTTAAATTCTCTGTAGCACATTGTAACAATACGAATTTGTCAAAATCATTTCGTATCGCTCATCCAAACTATTAAAAACATCCACACACTATTAAAAAATAACATAAGCTTTAACCTATTGAAGGCCCTGGGCACATTAGGATTATGGGGCCCCTATGACCTTAACAGAGCACTATTTTGTTAGAATAGACAAAGAAAATAGATAAACAAGGTTCTAGATTCTAAGTCGAGGAATGTGATATAATATGCATATATTTAAAAGGATCACGTTCCCAATTTTAACATGAAGGACACAAAAAAATAAGTATATGAAAAATAGTTCACTGATGATTTTTGTTTAAAACAGTTTAGGTACTTAGTATACCATTAAACTAGGGGGTCCCTATCGATCGCGGGGCCCTGGGCACGTGCCAGAGTGCCCAGTGGGAAAGAGGGCCCTGTGTGGAGGTACTCCCAGCTTATGTTTTTTTTAATAGTGTGTGGGTGTTTTTAATAGTGTGGATGAGCGATACGAAATGATTTTGACAAATTCGTATTGTTACAATGTGCTACAGAGAATTTAACACATTTTTGAAAATCGACCATTTTTCGGAGCTCATAGCTAGGCAAAGATTGGAGATAGATAAAAAGTGTGAAAACTAAAGTTGTAGAGAATTTTATCAGCTTTCATTATGTATTCCAACAAAATTTCGTACGACGTACCGTTTTCGAGATGAAAGCAAAATACCAAAAAACGGGACCTTCTTTGTGCTCCCCCCCTTCGGGCGTACCTCGGAGGGGTAAGGACTTTTAGTATGTTTATCTCCTAACTAGTCCAAACAAAGTTCCTAAGTCAAATGTTCTGCTTTCGACTTTTCCATCTAGAATTATTCGTTGCCTAAGCTAAAAGAGATATTTCATTTTATATTTTTGCACATCAGTAAATGACTCTTATTTAGGAAAATAGGGAGAAAATAAGACAATATTTCTTAATGAACCTCCTAAAAACGTAAGTTTAAAAATTGGTTTATATTCGTTGAATGGTGAGTAAGCCCTTTTTATTCTTGAACCAAATCAAAATTTCATATCATCTCCGTAGGCGAGACGAGCTATGTCGCTTCAAAATATCTCATTTTAAGTTTTAGAGCATAAAAATATTTTTATCAAGAATATTTTTTTCTGGCAAATTAATAATAATAAATAAAATGTTAAAAATGTGAATTTATTGTAATCACACTAAAAAAATTATTTTCGTTATAACTAAATAATCTATACGCTAGGAAAATATCTTTTAACACGCGATCTTTACGCCCTCTCGTGTTTTTTTTTTTTAATTCTGGTTCAGCCAAAACCTTAGTGTCATATTCAAATCTTAATAATAATAATTTTTGTTAATATATTGTCTGAAAAATTGGTCGATAATTTTATTTATTGCTTAGTGTCATATGTTATACGTGCATTTTAATAAGGATTAATTTAAAATGGGTAAAAAGCTATCAAAGCGACAGTGCCGTGTTGTTTGACCCTGCAGGCCATCCCTGAAACTTCCCGCTATTTTCGAGTTCAACACGCTCAAAAATATATAAAATATCGCAAGAAGTTTGTTTTTTAGCTCAAAAAAAAAAACACTTTCTTACGAATGTTTCGTTCACGATATCTCTTGAACAAATAAACCGATTTTGATGCGGTTTGCGGCAATCGACGCAGTTTTTTAACCTAAAAAAGTAACTTATTACAAAAAATCGATCTGATAAGAATTTTACGAGTCATTTTAAAAAAACACTTTTTTTACGAATTTTTCTTTCACGATATCTCTTGAACAAATGAACCGATTTTGATGTGATTTGCGGCGATCGACGCAGTTTTTTTAACCTAAGAAAGTAATTTATTATACAAAAAAATCGATCTGATAAGAATTTTACGAGTAATTTTAAAAAAACACTTTTTAACGAATTTTTCGTTCACGATATCTCTTGAACAAATGAACCGATTTTGATGCGGTTTGCGGAAATCAAAATAGTTTTTTAAGAAGAGCTGATTAGATTTTGAAATTAATCGGTTTAGTAGTTAAGAAAATATTTCTAAAAACAAATATCTAAAAATTTTTGAAACTTGTATTTTTGAGATTTCTCAAAATTTATTGGGCCGAATCATTTTAAATTTTCAGGAAACAAAACAACAAATTCTAACTAATAAAATAAAAGAATAATTAGTAATAAAGAATACAAGTCACTGTCTATGTACACAAAATATTTACTAGACAGGTACACACCAAATTTTATTTAGCACACTTATTTATATATACTTTATATACTATATACAAGAAATTATTTATGTTAAACCAGCTTTATATAATTGTAATCAATGGTCTATTATACCACACTCCATACTAGTTATTTACACAGTTCATTTATCTTTTTATCTCAGCAATTACTTCAATACTGTTTACGGTACTGCCTAAATAATTTATGTCACAACTATTTGTCGTTTGTTAACTGGATGAAACACATTGTATATGACCAGATATGACTGAATGACTCATCGAGCTCGCCTGGTCGTATTTATATGTGCTGGGTATGCCTTCGAGCGATCTCTCGAATGTTCTGATCCTTTTTTATACCTGAATTCATTGTTGTTGTGCGAGAACATTCGATAGAACACATTATCGTCTCAGCAGGGGGGGAACGTGTAACAAAACTGTAATCATGCGGCCATGCCTATTACAATATTATAGTGGAGTCAAATTAGTCGAAAACAGGCTTTATATTCGAAATAATTCTTCCTTACATATTTTTTGACGAAACCAACTGCAATATCCTCTAAAGTCTAAACCGTGTTAATAAAAAATGCCACCTCCAGTTTTTTCGGCAAATAGTTTTTTTTATGAACAAATAACTGCAAAATAAAATATCTCGAGTATAAGTCGATTAAAAATATGAATATCTGTATACTGACGTTTTTGAGTAGGTATGCTGAACACAAATCTAGTCAGGTTTTCGAATTTATGAATGGCTTATTTGTCAATTTATATAATTATAAACAAATACAGGTGGGCAGTTAAATCTGCACGTTTAAAGTGGGTCAAAATCGAGCCCAAAGGAGTCGGTTACAAACATACATACAAACATAATTATTTAATTCTGGCAATCCTGATCAGGATAATGAGATAAACTTATCAAATTATTGTATTGTCACCGGTTCTTGATAAGTGTACAAAGTTTAAATTAAATCTGTCCGTTTAAAGTGGGTCAAAATCGAGCACAAAGGAGTCGGTTACAACATAAGCGTGTTTACATACATACATACAGGTGAAGCTAATATAAAGCGTGTAAAAACGCGATCCACAGTCCACACGTGTCACTTTGTAACTTTAGTAAGTTAACAAATTTTTGATCGCTCGAATTTCATCATTTCATGTGAAAAAATTTGAAAAGAAGTCTGACCCTGCAGGCCATCCCTGTAACTTCCCGCTATTTTCGAGTTCAAAACGCTCAAAAATATATAAAATATAGCAAGAAGTTTCTTTTTTAGCTCTTCGAGCTCAAAAAACAACACTTTGTTACGAAATTTTCGTTCACGATATATCATGAACAAATGAACCGATTTTGATGCGATTTGCGGCAGTCGACGCAATTTTTTAACCTAAAAAAGTAATTTATTACAGAAAAATCGATCTCATAGGAATTTTACGAGTAATTAAAAAAAAAAACACTTTTTTACAAACTTTTCGTTCAGGATATCTCGTGAACAAATGAGCCGATTTTGATGCGGTTTGCGGCGATCGACGCAGTTTTTTTTAAACTAAGAAAGTAAATTATTACAAAAAAATCGATTTGATAAGAATTTTACGAGTAATTTTAAAAAATTACTTTTTTCCTAATTTTTCGTTCACGTTATCTCATGAACAAATGAATTAATTTTGATCTGGTTTGCGTCGATCGACGCAGTTTTTTTAGCCTAAGAAAGTCATTTATTACAAAAAAATCGATCTGATAACAATTTTAAGAGTCATTTTAAGAAAACACTTTTTTACGATTTTTTTGTTCACGGTATCTCGTGAACAAATGAACTGATTTTGATGCGATTTGCGGAAATCGACGCAGTTTGTTAAGGAGAAGAGCTGATTAGATTTTGGAATTAATCGGTTTAGTAGTTTAGAAAATATTTTACAAAAACAAATTTTTAAAAATTTTTGAAACTTGTTTTTTTAAGATTTCTCAAAATTTTTTGGGTCGAATCGTTTCAAATTTTCAGGAAGTCTAAGTTCACCAAGATCACGTCAGATGCCGCAAACCGCGTTTCAGTCGGACACTCCGTTCAAAAGATATAAAAGGTTTACATACATACATACACACACACACCCCCATACAGCCCTACGGACATCATCGTCAAAATAGTTTCAATAGCTACCTAGGACCTCAAAACGTCGAGATCTGGCGAAAACTCGATTTACGAAAATCGGGGTGAAACCAATAACTTCCCGATTTTTGAAATTTTCCGTTCTTTCCAATGGCACTATTGATTTTTTTTTCTAAAAAATTTATTTCAAAAGTTGTTATTTCCAAACCGTATGTTTGCGCCTAGATTGTTTAATAATAGTATATTGTGCAACTAGTACGGCAAGTTGTCGATTGCCCACGAAAGCGAAGTTGAACGCACGAGCGAAGTTAGTGCACTCATTCACTTGAGGGGAAAAACGACATTGCCGCACGAGTTGCACATACTATTTTTTATTACGAATTAAATTAAATTAAAATTTTATTACGAATTAAAAAAAGAAATTAGAAGTAATAAAAATTAAAATTAAATCATTAAAAAGTTGAAAATTCAGTTAAAATTGTTATTGTATTGGTAACTATGGTAACTCTGAATTTGCGTGCAGCAAACAATAATTTCAGTGCGACAAATAAAGTTTCCGCACGCAAATGAAAATAGGTACTTTTCAACCGTAACAGCGTGCGTAAACCTACCACTTTTCCCGCATGAGTAATAAAAAAAAATTTCAAGGAAAAATCTCGCGGTGGCATTTTGATATTTTGTTCCACACACCTTCCCAAATACGTTTCACAAGGAATCATGTATTGGAGAATTTTTCCGAAGTGAAAATCTAATTTTACCCCAATAATAATGTTTTAGAAATTTCCGGTCTTTGTTGCAAGGAATGTTTCTTTTTAGCAAACTACGGCGAAGCAGAAGGAGGATTATGTATTTGACCAGTATGTATGTGTGTATGTATTTATATAATAATTATTATGTTCATCTGTCCATTATAACTTCTAAACTACTTATCATAATTTGACAAATAAGGTATCGTTGGAAGCGTTCTGATCGTCTGCGTCTGATGGTTAAAGAGATGTGATGTCACATTAAATCAAATCTGTTTACCTATGTATTTGATGGTGTTTGAATTAAACTATTTGATATTCGAATGAATAGAATTTTTACAATATAAAAATGTTTAAACTAATTACATAATAGTTTTAACAACGTCATTTCTACATAAGTATATAATTCTTATTTTAAATCTATACAGTATCTATATGTCGCCGGGATATTGTCAAATCCGTGATTTTGTAATTTCAGTGAAATTACAATATCACGATTGACAAAGATTCGTGATATTATAATTTCACTAAGTGAAATTATAATATCACGGGTTTGACAATATCCCGGCGACATATATACAACAAAATCCTCTAAATAATCAGGACATAGTCATGAACTAAAAAAAAATGTTAATTAACACATTTTAAAAATATACACAAAGTGTTTCAAAATTTCCGGAACGGCTTAATATTTCTTACCGGGTAAACCGGACTAATATTAAAAATACTTTCTTTATAATTTTTCTCTGTCTATCGAATGGCAAAATTAGATTTTGGGCTCGAGGGCCCTAAGAGAGTTTCGTTGAAATTTAAAACTGGAACCATATGTTTTTATTTTGTATTCGGTAAATTTTAGATACGAATACGTCTTAGTATTTTTTAACTCTCGGGCCCTTTGTAGAACCCCTAAGAAAGACCTAAAAATAGGCCCTATACAGTAAGTATTTAAATTTGAAATGAATAACTTACTTTTACCTAAAATATTCGTTTTGAGGAGAAATTACACTAATCGATACTTCATAGATCCCTAAAGCTCGATTTTGAACCTTAAGGCCCCTTTGTAGGGCTCCTAAAAGGTCTAAAAGGGTCCAGAGTTTCATTAAAATTTAATTTGAATTCGATTATTTAATATTATCTTAAATGCTTTTTTTGAAATTTAAAAAAAAACAGCACTTCATAGGGCCCTAGGGCCCAATTTTGAACTGAAAGGACTTTTTTAGAGCAAATCGATCAACACTTCTACTAACGGTCCATTTAGAAAAATATTTTCCTCGGTGAGTTCCGTTAAATAAATGCTACTTCCTGAAATGATTTCTCTCTATCCCCATACCCACGCATCTTTAAAATTAATATTCTTTCTTCGGTAGAAATAGACATCTTAACTTGAACAATTGAGCAAACAAAGCTTAAAACAATTAATTTTTTAGTGAATTTTTTTAGATAATTCGTAATAATAAGTTTCTAATGTTTTTCTTGCGAAACTTTTCATTTACTTTTACAAAAATTATTTTGCCAATAATTTTTGATAATATGGTCTCGAAAATGAGAATACTTTCTTGTTTCAAGTCGAGTTTTAATTTTTGAACTTAATTTTTATGGGATCAGTCCTCATCGATGTTTTTTTTTCAGATGCAATCATTCTCCTTACAAATGCTTCATCAATACGTAAAATTTTCAGCACATGGCTTATTTGATTTGGACAACACATTATTATATTCAGTAAGTTAATTAACATTAACTATTCGTTAATATTTTTCAATGTCTGAATAGCGACGTCTGAGCTGCTACCATGCATGGCTATTACAATGAGTAAGGACAATAATCCATTAAATCTCTATTATCCATGGCCTAGGTGGTAGACTACTATATGCGAAGTAGTAAAAATGGAAATAATTTTTCGGAAAATTACCAAGAGAGATCCCCTTATCAACATACTAAAAATGCCATCCTTCACTCCTGCTTAATTTTTTATGGGGGTGAAATTACCTCCAAAAATATTTTCTTTGTATATTTTAGCACAAAAAAGTCATTATCATTCTTACAACTGACAGCATTTCGAATAGAAAGACGTATTAAAATAAAATCTTTGCAGCTGTTACTGAGTTTGAACGTGCGAAAAATCTCATTCACCGGTTTCGCCTTTGAAACCCATAGCTAAAACCTCAGATAAATATTTTAAAGTCTTTGATTAAAACATACTTAATGTTTTTTTCCACCGATGTATTTTTTTTTCTTCTTTATCCAAATTTAAAAAATTGACATCACATATTTTTTAAAACAAAATATCGCCCTGAATCATGTTTTAAAAAATTGAAATCATAATTAGTGGAGTGCCGTAAGACATAAAAATCTAAAAACCTCGGAACCCGGTTCCACTGAATGGATTTTCGTAAAACCTTTTCGATTGCATTGTTAAAAGCTTAAACAAAAAAGTTTACCCGTCAAAATTTGCCGCTTTCGATTTCAACAATACAGGTTGAGGCGTTTATCTTGAGACGGTTGGACTCGATTATTTCGAAAAAAGTTTCAGACAAAAGTTGTTTAGTTTGAAGGGGGACATCGTTTGGAGACAAATACCACCCCCTACTCTCATCCTCTGCATAGGGATGAGGGGACTTTGACATTTTTAATAGGAACATCTTTTTTTTATCATAAATTTTGATTTTCCGAGAAAAAATATGCAACATTGTCTGAAACATTTTTTTACCCGATGCCTCCCTCAACCCTTAAAATGCATGTAAAAATAGTTTCCCGAAACAAAGACCTTGCACAGAAAATTACGAGAAGTAAATGTTGTTTGATTTGGGAACAGTTGTTGATTAAACATTAAAAAACCACCACCCCCTTAAATCATTAAAAATTTCAGTCACCCCACCCCCGTGCAAGGGACGGTGTTTTTTTTGTATGTTTAATCGATAGCCCTTCCCAAATCAAACAACACTTACCTCTCATAATTTTTTTGCGCAAGGTCGTTGTTTAGATATAAAAATTTATTAGAGATAACTTTTGAGATGCATTTTAGGGGTTGAGGGAGGCATCGGATAAAAAAATGTTACAGACAAATGTTGCATATTTTTTCTCGAAAAATCATTATTTTAGGATAAAAAATAGGTGTTCCTATTTCCTATTAAAAATGTCAAAGTCACCCTCATCCCTGCGCAGGGGATGATGGTAGGGAGTGGTATTTGTCTCTAAACAATGTCCCCCTTCAAAATATACAACTTTTGTTTGAAACTTTTTTCGAAATAATCGTGTCCAACCGAGATATTAGCTTGTCTCAAGATAAACGCCCCACCCTGTATAAATAACAATTAATTGAAAAATGAATTATAGTATTTTGACGATAACTTTGTCAATTTTTGAGATATCTTAATTTTTAAAAAAGCATTTTGTAGGTAAACTTCAGGGCTGCAGAACCTGTAGAGATGGACTGTTTTAAGGTTTTCGTTTTTAAGATGTCTGAGTTTAAAGTACTCCGAAAAGGTGCCGAAGTTCTTACGAATATATCGCAACAAACGTAAGTCCTAAAAGAAAAACAGAAAATTCAAAAATTTTCTAGAGACAAAGGCCTACATTTTTTGTATCTTGCATATTTCGCGTATATCCCTTTGTTTAAGCGTAATCTGCAACAGAAAGATATTTTTTTCAGTATTCGGAAGAAAGTTCGATGTTAAATCCATTATTTTTTCCAAAACTAAGCATCTAACTTGGTGCAAACTCCCGATACATGTTGTTAGTAACCAAATGAAGTAGATCGTAAGTGGATTACGTGTAAATTAGTTTTTTACAATTAAACCATCGGTTTTATTGTCGATTTTTGCTTCAAAAAACATGAATGACCATCTCATTTTCGCCGTAACTCCGTCAATTTAAATGATAATAACATTTAGCAAAGCTCGTTTTCAAGGGTTTTTTAAGCTGTATAAAAAATCTGTTCAACATTTTTTACCAAAACTGTGTTGTCTCCCTGTAAATGACGTTGAAAGGAATGAATATTTACTCTCATGTTTAAACAGTCATAACTTTGTTTCTATTGTACGTACAAAAATATAAAAAAGGGAAACGATTATAATTTAACAAGCTTCATTTTTGTTATTGTCAGTATTTTAATAGAACGCATAGTTTTTGAGTTATTCGTGAAATAGCACTCGAAAATGTCCATAATTCAATGAAAAATCGAAATTTTCAATGACAAATAACAGAATAAATATTGATCCAAATAAATAACTTCATAGAATACGTTTTGCTTAAAATTCAATGATGTATCTATTCCTGGGGTTACTTTTTCCAAAAAAAATTCCACCTCCGAGAAGTGGTGGCATATCTACATAATAGTCAAAAGCGGCAAAAATAAATGGGTAAACATTTTACTATTTAGTGTTAAAAACACATTCCAAAAGGTTTTACAAAAATTCGTTCAGTTTACCCGGATTCCGAGGTATAAGTAAGCCTTACGGCACTCCACTAAATATTTTTTTGTGAAAATTTCACATGTTTGTTTCACGTGCTACAAGCACCTTCTACACCGAATATAAAATATTCGTTTACGAATTAATAGGGAAAAAATGCCCAAAACGATGCTTTTTGTTCCATCTAGAAAAATATTGAGAAATTTTAAAATTGTAAGAATTTAATAGTTTAAGTGACTTGACACAAAACTTTTAATAAAAAAATAGCAACTCCTTCAAAAATTCAACTATTAAGAGAACTGTGTCTAAAACTTGATTTCCTTCAAAAAAATATGTCTCACCCTTCAATATAAAATGCGATAAAGAACATAATAAATATAGTTGTTGAAAACATAGCTAGTTTATATATTTAGGATGGAGTGAAAGGACCCCGCACAAACCTTGTGGGATTTGGTTCTCGGTTAAATTGATCGAAGATGGCTTTATTTGATAGTTTAAAGGTTACTAAAAAAAGTGTCTATGGGCGCATAGCCTAAAAACCAATAGATTTTTAGCTACAGATATGTTTAGTGAGATTTTAGATACAGTTTGTGCGGGATCCTTTATTACAGATCCTCTTTGATAGATACTAGATCCCGGGTATGCGCTCGTCGTGCTTATAGAAAAATCCGCCATAAACAGTAGGCAACTCACTTTTAAAAAAGAAATATTACCTTATCAGTATATATGTTATGGTCAATGTTCGGAATACGGGCAATGTCGGCATTGACCAACAATGTCGATAATGCCCGAGCCACATCGGTCAATGTCCAAAATCGGACAAGGTTAAAAAATAGATTTTTTATAAACATGAAACGCTGACATTTGATTGTAAGTTATCATTAACGCTTTAAGGAATTTTTATCACTGGTATCAACTATGGAAGAATAGATATATTTTTCAGCTTTCAAATAGTGTCTTGAATAACTCAAATTTGAATATTTTGTAAGCACTTGAATGAAACACAATTGATACTCACTAGAAATCGACCGATTATTACAAGAATTCTAAAACGAATAACAGCGCTAGAATTTACCAACGTCTTATAAAGCGGAATTTTGTAATAAATGGAAGGTTTTTAAGAGAGCAATAAAAATATTTTTATTTAAAAAAATACATAAAATGTGTGAAAATAAATTATCCGTAGTTTTGATTTTTATTTTTATTGCTGGAATAAATGTGACTTCTGAAATTAATACATTGAGGTATATTGTTTATTGCTCATATCATATAAATAATAAATAAATTATACGTGTTTTCAATATTCAATAATTGTAATAGAAAGCTGAAAAATATATTCTTCAATAGTGGATATCAGTGATAAAAATTCCATAAAGCGTTAATGATAACTTATCATGATAAAAATACAATCAAATGTCAGCGTTTCATGTTTATAAAAAATCTATTTTTTGAACCTTGTCCGATTTCGGACATTGCCCGATGTGGCTCGGGCATTGTCGACATTGTCGGTCAATGTCGACATTGCCCGGGCATTGTCGACATTGTCGGTCAATGTCGACATTGCCCAGGCATTGTCGACATTGCCCGTATTCCGGACATTGACCGTAACATATATACCAGGTCATAATTTGTAACATTTTCATTCATTAGTTCAACAACTAGGTCTCCGTTATTTTCCACATCTAATTAGATAAACCGTCTCGGACTGGATTTCATTATCTATATTATTTTAGAAATAGAATCAAAGTTTTGAAACTTTTACATTTTCGGATACTTATTTTTTTAAATTATAAAGAACTCACCGAAATTATCAAGTTTGCTATTTTTTTCCGCTAGAAGATGGCTATTTGTGTTTGTTATCTTGTATTTATCTATTTTACGCTGTTTTGGATCACTTTCATAAAGTTTCAGACGGTCAGAAGCAAGGTAGCCAACATTATTATATTTTGTAGAATTTTCAAGTGTTTTTATTGTTTGTTATTACCTGAAATTAATATGCAATCCTATTTCAGGTTATTGCAGGCATAACATCGATAAGCGTTATTCTGATTCAGTTTAGCGACAGCGAAAATAAACCTGTTAATCCGACAGCAGATCCTAAAAACGATACTTCTTCACCTTTTCCAACTTCAAGTCTTTCGACTACAAGTACATAATTATTAATTAATCTCTCTCATGTTCTTATAACAATGTAATAATAAAATAATAAAAAAATTGTTTGACGTGGTTTATAGTATTATCATTGATTAAAATTTATATAGGAAGATAAAGAACCCAGTGAACCAAAATGATACCACTTTTCATGCGCGTCAATAGATGGCTTGTCATAGCCATCTATTGACAAGCATCTTAAGCTATATTGTGTTAATCTGTGAGTATAGAATATGTAGAGTTTCCGGAGTGAACTGTGCTGGCAACTGTTTGGTCATCTAGTGACTAGCATCATAATTATGTGTTCTCCAAAGCTCACCTTACGTCATTTGTCTGTATTGCACAATATTCGGCGTGTACAATTGGGTTTTTGAATATTTTTTTGACATAAATGAATAACTTTGATAAAAATTTTATTTTGAGCTAAGTTCTGATGTATGAAGTCCGAATAAATAAATTTTTAAAAATTTCCGTCACGGCCCAGATAAAAAACTTTTCCTTATAAAGTTATTTTGTAAAATTATTTTTTTACAGTAGTACTGGCACTTAAAACAAATTTTGAAAATTTAAAAATTTCGAAAAAAATCTAAATCTGTTTAGAATTCCGTTAGCACGCGGCCGAGATAAGGAAGTTTTCCTTTAGTAAAAATTTTGTAAGTGCCAGTACTACTGTAAAAAACATTTTGCAAAGCAACTTTATAAGGAACAGTTTTTTATCTTGGCCGCGTGCACACAGAACTAAGCAGATCTTATTTTTTTTGAAATTTTTAAAAACATTTTTTTTCTATTTTCCGGTGGCATGCGCAAAAGTACCTACTAAATTTTTTTATAATACATTTTCTTGATTGCAGTTAATGCTTCGCTCGAGAGAGGTTTTGAAATGTTGAAATTGTGAACTTAGCACAGCATTTTTCATTTTAATTTTTTTTTTTTGGCTTATATTTACGGTACTTTTTTTAAAACCTAGTAAGTACGCTAGAACTATTAGGCGTGCTATAAGTACTCTTATTTTTTTTACAATTCTCCAACTTTGCTGTGTTAAGTTCACAGACGTTTGGCAATATCTGAACTGTTAGTTTAACCATAATGTAGGTGGAAGCACAAACCAACATTCAATTTGCTGGCCAGGAGAATGAAACGCAAGAGGTTTACTATATAACATTTTTCGTTACCTGGTTAACACTCTTCTACAGTATCTTTCTCAATTGTATTACAGTGTGACTTTTTTCAAATTTTTCTTCTTTCAGAACCAAATAAAAAAACTGAATGATTCAATTGAAATTTTGTTTTACAGTTAGTTTTTTTTTCGTTGCACTTTTGGAAAAATGTTTTTGGCATAATCTATACTAATCGTATACTTTTATTCTATACTGAGCATAGGAATAAAATCGCAATCGAACCATTAGGGTGCAAACATATACTTCTGTCTTTTTTTAAGCCATAAGCACTGGCGTATCCAAGAGGGCAAAACAAGCACGAGGGACCCGGCCTAAAAAATTTCTAATTTACCCCTTCCTGGGCCCATGTTAACGTCATAGCAAAAGACAAAGTATGCAAGTACATCAACCAATCCTATCATCGAAGAAATCGGGGAATACATCGAAGAAAGAGACGCAGATATATTTTTTATACGCTTTGTTGTCTTCACTCACCGCACATTGAGTACATAATGATTCATATAGTAGATTCATATAGTAGATAATGATTCATATAGTAAATTATTAAATATATGATACTAATAAATATTATAAAGCTGAAGAGTTTATTTATAATATATTTTACACTATAGCGGTCCCGCCCGGTTTCACCCGGGTGCAAAAGAATGAATGGGGAAGGAAGGGACATGAGTACACACATTCATTTTAGTTTACCGAGATGAATGTTGTGTCCAAATTTCATGATGATCGGAGTTACCGTTCAAAAGTTTTTGTCGATAAAGAGCAGTACCTACCTATTTAAACTTTTTTTAACTAATAATTTTTTTTTAAATGAATTAAATAAAATTTAAATAAATTTAAATGTAAGCCTTAGAAGAAAGCAATGTAAAAAATAAAAAAAAAATAAAAATATATTCACACAACGTGGGGCTCGAACCCACGAGTCACGACCCTGATATTGACAGTCGCATGCGCTACCGATTGATCTACCTGAGGTTGTCTCCATTCATCACTAATATGAGTATATCTAGTTAGTGTATTTCACATGAATAGAAGCTTATTTTGGAGATACTTTTTGCAACATTTTTCATTAAAGCTCCGCTCCTAATGGTCGTAGCGTAATATTATATAGCCTATAGCCTTCCTCGGTAAATGGGCTATCCAACAAAAAAAAAATATTCAATTTGAACCAGTAGTTCCTGAGATTAGCGCGTTCAAACAAACAACAAACAAACTCTTCAGCTTTATATTAGTATAGATATAATATTATGGTCTGGTAGTCCGGTGTCTGTATAATATACAGTGTGTCCCCGGATTGAGTTCTGAAAATTTGCATAACGCCATAATTTTTCATTGTGAACAGCTTTTCTTAGTGACACTATTGCGTAATATGAACGGAAAAGGTACTTTACCTGAAACGAAAAGAGGTTTTGCTCAACTGTAAAGGCCTACTTGATTTAAAAAAATCGAAAGTAAACTAAAAATAAGTTTCAGACCAAGCGGGGCGGAATCCAAAAATATGAAATTCCAATTCGAAAATGTTTGGTCAATCTCACCTATTGTGAACTCAATCCGGGGACCCACTATATATACTAACGGATTACAAAATCCACATACTGTGAGAGTTGTTTTTTAATGATTTAGACAGACGTCAACTCATTTAATTCAAATAAATAAAATCGTAACTTAGTCTGTAATTGAACAGTTTTAAAGATTCCTAGAGCGAATTTTCAGGTTTCATCACTTTTTTAGTGTATTTGCCATAAGGCACTTACACTATTGGCGTCGGTCGGATGGTGGGACCTAGGGGTCGGACCAAAATTTATCGACGTTTCATAGCCTATTGGCACTATTTTTGAAAATGTTTATCTAGTATATAGGTATGTGTATATTATAAGGAGTTGAAATTTGTCGTAAAAGCGAGCCCTATTGACGGTTTTTATAACTTAGTTACCTAGCATAACATCCCTCCTGTTTGCGACAATTCAAATTGCTATTAACTCTTTCAGTATAGTTTGGACACCCCTGGTTTCATTTTTTGAATTCGTCTTGAAATAACGTATTCATTCTGGAAATTAGGTAATACATTTTGATAAATAGCGTTTAACAGTGATCTAGCAGGGGATACAAGGCCCGGCTGCCCTAGGTGGTACGTCGTGGCGAGGACAGTGGCTTGAGTGAATTTTATACTGGGATTATTTTTCGAAAGTTTTGAGATGTCGTCTTAATTATCGATTTAAAGTTACCGTTTCGTTTAATATTGTTACCGCTATAATCTCGCATTGGTGTTGTGAATTACCGTTTGAAAATTTACGCCGTCGTTTTACGACGCCATTTTAAGTCAAATTTTTGCGTGTCATTGAAAGGACACGTAGTAGTTTTGTATCGAACTTTTATTCGCTTTTTGCTGCTTTAGTGATTTTAGTGTGTATTTATCGTGGCATAATTTTGTGCCAAATTTTCCTGTTTGTGAGATCGTCATCAAGTCATTCCTTTTCATTTCATTTCTTTTGGACATCCGCACACTTTTGGGTCTCACCTGTATAGAGGCTGGATTGCGACCTATCGCATATTTCATCTACAGTAATTTTGAATTCCAAAAGTATTGTGTTATATTTTTTTTTCTACTGAGTCAAGGAAATTAACTTCAGTGGTCATACTAATCTGTAAAGGTGGCACTTCGCATGACTATTTGTGTTCGCTATTGGGTGTTTGTTGTATTTGGCAAAATATATGACGTTCAAGACAAACATGCAAATAGAGGCAAATACGACCATCCACACATGCAGTCAGGTAAGAGTACGATAACTTGCTATGCAAAATATCCACTGGAAATTCATAATTATTGTTTTATATAACATATAACAGCGTTATTGCTCGTTTTAAGTGCGGAAAATTAATTTTTAAAAATTAATTTAAAAAATTTAAATATGGTATAGTAAGTTGATTTTAGAGTATATAGCGATCGCTATCTTGTCTCATATAGTGATAAGAAAAGAGAAAGTTATATATACCTGTATCTATGATAAACAAAGATAGAAATATCAATTGGTTGGAATGAAATACAATTGAACGTTCAGGGCAGAGTCGTATTTGGAAATTTTAATTTATAAAACGAATTTTAAATTTAAAACACATTTTCATGAAGATTGAAAACCACCGCTTTTTTTGATAAAGGGGTATGCGAATTGTCTCGCAGTGAAACGGGAAGGGGCAAATGTGGAGTTTTTAAAAAACAATTCCGGGGTGAACGATAAACGGGTATGCGAATTGTAATTCTGGGGTGAACGATAAAGGGGTATGCGAATTGTCTCGCAGTGAAACGGGAAGGGACAAATGTTGAGTTTTTAAAAAAACAATTCCGGGGTGAACGATAACGGGGTATGCGAATTAGATAGTTAATTGTTTGAATAGAACTGCGTTTTCTCAAAAATGTATATTTAATTGATAGTTAATTAAATATATGTTTTTTAGAAAATCAGAAAAAAAGCGGTGAAAAAAAATGTGTTTCAAAAGGAAATGATTTCTTTTACTGTCCGATAGCAATGGAGGGTTTGTGCGTCTAAAAATTCGCGAAAAATACCTATGCTCATTCTGTAAAGTGTTTAAATGTTTTCGTAGTGTTGAATATCGAAGAATAAACTATACTGAAAAGTTAAACAAATATAGCATAACAAATATTATAAATATCTAAATACGACCCTGCTTCCATAACACAATCGAAAGCTGCAAACAAAGTGACAGTTACACAATAATTCTACACCAGTTGCTATGACGTGTATTTGTAATTTTTGATTGGTTAGATTAAAAAAATGACAGTGAAAGACGAAAAGTAGTTCCATTTTTTTCACGTATTTTTGAGGAAATTTGTGAATAATCCGCAAAGTTTTTTTTTTGAACGTCAAAATTTAGCGTTTTCTATGACTTAAAAAAAAAAAATTCAAAATTTGGGTGCATAGTGTTATCGTACTGGACCCTGGCAGTCAAATAACAAACACACAAACATTTGGCAGCAGAACGCAAGGTTCAAAATTCCAGGAATTTTAGCACTGTTTCATTGTCCCAATTCATTTTCAATAGTAATTGTTCCAGTTCTCGCTCACAGCACAGACACAAAAATACTGCACGTTCGTACAGGTTCACGACGCGTACGCTTCTGAATATGGCCATTGTGTGTACGGTTTATTTGAGTATTTGCCTATTTGACTACTTTGATGTGCCTCAAAAAACCGACAAACGCACGGTAACGCGTATTTGGTATTGGCCTTATTTGTCAAATAGGCAAATAAGGCCAACACTTTGTCAAATAGACTGTCCACACTTGGTAATTGTTTGCCAAATATGCCAAATACACAAATACAAATAGCAATGTGAAGTGCCGACATAGTATGAGAGGCGTTCAACGCGCGTTAGCCCAACGCGCGTTTACAGTTTCTATACAATTGTATATAACTGTTTACATGATAACGCGCGTTGGTGGCGCGTTGAACGCGCGTTATCATGTAAACAGTATATATACAATTGTATAGAAGTTGTAAACGCGCGTTGGCCCAACTTCTATACAATTGTATATAACTGTTTACATGATAACGCGCGTTCAACGCGCTACCAACACGCGTTATCATGTAAACAGTTATATACAATTGTATAGAAACTGTAAACGCGCGTTGGGCTAACGCGCGTTGAACGCCTCTCATATAAACTAGGCCTAAGAAGAATAGATTGCGTAACTTTGGTGCACTTCTCACTGTGTTATTTTACGTTCATGCGTAACAATTTTTTTAAAGTACTATCTTTCTTTAATATTCACCGTATTAAGTGTACCGGGTACATTTAGCGCTTTTCATCAAATAGTGTTTTTAAAATATGATTAGTGAATTACAACTTTTAACGTTAATATACCTTATGCAAATTTCTATGAACTGGTGCATAGTTAAGCTATGATTGTAGCAAAAGCTCACTTGTACGAACTAAATCTTGTCGTTTATCAAACAGTTACAGTATTAATTAATTAATGATTACAATCTTATTCTTGCATCTGATGATTTCGTATTTATCTATTGTGCTATTTTGTATTATTTTAGATTAATAACGCCGCACATTTAAACATTTTCTTTTGCTGTTGTTTCTTTTGGCGTAATATTAACTTTCAGTAACGAAAAACTTTTTTTGAGATTTAACGATTCTTTACCGTATTGTTGTTCTGGTAATTGTTGGCGTATTATTGCGTACTAAATATTGTATCTATTGATTTTTTTCGATTGTTGTATGTTTCGTATTTTCTTGTATTTTGGTTATTAGACTATATTTTGTAACGTTTGGTCACAAGAATAAATATTATTCTTGTGGTTTGATTATCATTGATTTAGAACTACTTGGTTATCATTGTTAATTCATTGACTATTCATTTTTGTAAAGTTTTGTAAAACTTATTATTTTGTAATAGCTAAACTTAACACTTGTCATCAGTACTTGTTTTTTTTTTTTTTTTTTTTGGTTCCTCAAATCTTTGAGTTCCCTTCAGGAACTGAATATTACTACACCAATTTAAATTTTATTAGAACATTTTTTGCAAATTAAAATATGTTAATTTGAAATCAGTCTCGAAGTTTTTTTGACGTGATAACGTCTTATAAATTGATGAAACACCGGCTGCACGCACGAAAAAGTGTCACGTTCCGCCTGAGCATGCAAGCGAGAGCGCGGTATAAGCGATAGAGAGGCACGATCGGCCCAAGCGTCGGCTTGTACGCATTTCTCTCTTCTCGCGTGACGTCAGAGAGTTCATCAATGTTTCTTTATGGCGTTATCACGTAAAACTATCGTCCGTAAACCGACTTTACAGACAACCAATTTTTTTTTGTTTTGTTTAGGCACCCAGTCTACTTTCTTACGGGCAAGGCCGTAGGCAGGGGGTTGGGGGTCCACCCCCCCCCCCCCGAAATGTTTTAGCCAATCCACCGTTTTATACATACTACTAAAATATTTTCGACTCTTTTTTCGGATCTGTAGATTCCACGTTTTTCGGCATTCATCTGAAATGTAACAATGGAGGATGAGTGACACTTATCTTTCATTGTTACATTTCATATCATATCATATGCCGCTTTGGCGTTGATCGCAAGTCAGTATAAGGTTAAATAAGTTTTTTCGTAACTAACAATTACATTTACAAATAATACGGATTCATGAAAGTGTTTGGTAAACTTGTCAAATCAAACAATTTTTGAAGAGGAGTTATCGGTGTGGCGTGCGAAGTGATCAACAAAAGTTGCTACGGAATGGCCCACTACACCACTAGAAGCGCTGTAGCGCAGTAATGTTTCCCATGATTCACAAGCTACTGTCAATACTCTCAATATACCTGTGTCGACGGCGACACCAGAGCGTACTTTTTCCTCGTTGAGGAGGCTAAAATTTTTGAGAAACATCATGGGATAGTCACGACTGCCTGGATTAGCCCAGGCGCGGTCCGAAGGGGGGGGTCACAGGGGACATGACCCCCCCCCCCAAATCTAAAGTCAAATTGAAAAATCTCAAAAATTTGCCAAATAATAAAAGAAAATTTTTAGCTACAATACAAAAAGACGACTTTTTTTATTAGTGTAGTGAGTGACCCCCCCCAAAATTTCAGGCTGCGACCGCGCCTGGATTAGCCTTGATGAGCCCCCCCCCCCTCCCCCGAAATGAATTTCTGGCTACGGCCTTGCTTACGGGTGAAGGCAGCGCTGTAAAACTGTCCTCAGGAAGAACTTCTGCCTTGGCGCCCAAATCTTCCCTTTAAGCTTTTCATCGCCCTACGGGGTTAGCTTGGATCTTCCTAAATTTAAGTTCGGTATCTCTGGTAATGGCCTAACCCTCTATTGAACGTTAATATTATTATCTAATCGATTTAAACGAAATTTGGTCCACGTGTTGGAATTCATCACCGCACGAAGCCTATTTGAAATGGGCCCAATCGGATAACTTTAAGGGTGGGTTTTAGGGGTTGAAAAAAATTTTTGGGCCCAAAAACACTGAAAACATTCTCAGAATTGCTTCAAATTTGAAATTTAACCCTTTAGTAATTATTAAAATGTGCTACTAAAATTTAAAAAAAATCGGCCCGACAGGACCGGACTTTATGAAAACACAAGTTTACTGATATGGATTTGCATACTGAAGGGTGTATATAATTTGCTACAGATGTTGAATTGATATGTAGTATTGAAATTAAGTAAAAAAATGTTATTTTAAGGGGTGTATTAAGGGGTATTTTTTTTTATTTTGTCCAAAAACAAAGTTAAGTTCATACAATAGAGCCACACTGCCTATAAAAGCAAATACACTATATTGTCGGCAGGGTTTGGCACTGCAACCCGAGTTTTTTGTGTTTATATTTTTTGTACCTATCTTCTACCTATACTAATATATAAAGCTGAAGAGTTTGTTTGTTTGGTTGAATGCGCCAATCTCAGGATCTACTGGTTCGAATTGAAAAAACATTTTTTTTTGTTGGATATTCCATTTATCAAGGAAGGCTATAGGCTATATAATATCACGCTATGACCAATAGGAACGGAGCATCAATGAAAAATGGAAAAAAAAACTTTTGAACGGTAACTTCGATCATCATGAAATTTGGACACAACATTCATCTCGGTAAACTAAGATGAACGTGCGTACTCGGTACGTTTCACCAGTAAATTATGAAATTTCCAGACTCCACTATGACCCTGCACTTTACAGGTCAGTGGTTGGGAGTACTCTAAATCCACCATTTATTTTCTGTGGGTGCAACAGAGACCACAGAGTCGGCGCCCCTCAGTTACTGTACTAGACAAAAACAATATCATTTATACAAAATGTAATTAATTTATTTTTCGACTAGCATCAATTTACACACATTTTATAAAGTTCCATTTTGTTTCCAAAAAAAAAAAAAAAATTCTAATTGAATCAATCTTTTCTTACGGCCAATTTCATGGTTTTCACATGTCTATAAATGATCCCTGTAAAAGGCACACACCTGTGTACCAGTGTTTAGGGCAGCTGACATAGAGCGTTTTTATTTTTGCAGACACGGCACCGCGCCCGACAACGATAACGATGCAGGTGGTCGCAAATCTCATGAAAAATATCAGTATCGTGTCGTTACAGGCGCCAACATGTTGGCGAAGAGCTATCACTCCTCTCGGGCTGTAAGTAGTACTTTTTACTGTCAAAATAATATACAATTTTTTTAATATTGTTATATGTTTCTGTGAGTGGTCCGCTTGAACGACACTGCCGAAAAATAATGTGAATATAAAATTCTGCCGGCGTTTCAGCGTGGGTGCTTGTGATGTCATGTCTGTGTCAGGATCTGTACATGTGAATTCATCCTTTTAAATGCACAAACGACTGCGAAACACATGGGTATGTGAATATTTTTTTTTTTATATATAAAAAATAATTTAAAAAATGATTACAAAATCCTATTATTATATTGAAATATATACAGTATGGTTTTTTAAAAACCGAACACCCTTTTATTTTTTAAATAGGAATCCCGTTTCTTATTTTAGTGGATTGTGTGAGTCGGAAAAACTTTTTCAGGGGTTTTTCCGACTCACACAATCCACCAAAATAGGAAACGGGATGAATTGAGAATCAAACAGCGGTTCACGATGGCATCAAATCCAAAAATGTTTGGTACAAGAGTTGATCTCTTTGACCCAAAGAACAATAATCCTAGATAAAAAATACAGGGTCGTATTTAAGAAAGTGTAGGTGACCTTGATATTTTGGAGACACCTCCACCAAACGAAAAAAAAACTACATCACTGTTCTTCCCCCTTGATTCCCTGTAACTTTTGTCAAAACTTTTTTTTTCGAAAACCCTTCCTCTAAGAAATAAAAGGGTGTTCGGTTTTTAAAAAAACCATACTGTATATACTACAAATTATTAAGTTAATTAGATCTAGCTAAAGTTTGCTATAAATATTGTTAGGACACATCCCTTGTTACAAAGATATATAAGAAAATTTATTTTCAAATGTCAGTTGGAACTCTAACCCGAAACTTCCATTATCGCGGTAGATCAGCTAACATTTACTCAACAGTGACACATTCAAGCAATCAATCTTTCTCATATTTAAAGCATATTTATAACAGTTATTCACCTCATGCGAGATCTAATTTCACATTAGTTGACGCTAGATATGAAACTTTTCTTATGCGAGAGCTGAAAGTAAATCGAAGGTGAAATTTTTCCATTTATTAATCAGTACCTCGTCATAGACAAAGTTCTATATTATCAGGACCGTGGGAATATTCGAAATATTCAAGATTTAAAACTTAGGTTATTAATTTACCACTTTCATGCGCTTTTATATAAAAATTTCTCTAATTTCTAATTGCCTTCTCGTTTTTGTGATGATCTAACCTTTTGAAAATTGTTCGCAGTATATTTCTACATACATATCTAAAGTCTAAATTTTCGCTAGAGTAAAAATTATGTGTACACTCATTTTTCAGGTACAGTTTTTTTATCTCCTGAAAAATTTACTAATTCTAACATGTGAAAATACAGAAAAGACTGATTCAATTGTGCAAATAAAAAAATTCTTACAGTACCTAGTTTCTGTCGAATAGTATTTTTTTTCTATCTAATTTCTGTTGAATACTAAATTAATATCGACTAGTTAAATTTTCCGGTTTTTCCAGTAAAAAATCGCGCAATACTTGGCATTAACTTAAACAATGCAATAATATGAGACAATGTATACGCTAAAATAGCTCCTAAACAACATGGTATTGGCCATACTTGCCAGGGTCGATTCCAATCCAATGGAATAACCAAAGCTCCAAGCCAAGCTCCAAAAATTGCGCACTGAATATTTCGCTGTATCATTTCAGTTATAATATCTCCAGGAATCGGTCTCATTCCGGCTAACAGCGACAATGTAACGTCTACTCCGACGTTAACACAGCCCGGGAAAACTGTCAAAGCTGTTATCAAAACTGACAACATCAGAGTTTCTTCATGGTGGCTTAAAATCGGTGCACCGAAAAATATGGCTAACAAAAAATAAACCGCGGTTAATGCAATCATTGAACTGAAACAGCGAAACACTTCTTTCATCTTTAATTTTCCATAACATCTCTTCATTTTTGAAGATTTTAGTTCCTTAGCTCCAATTGGTGTTGTATCATTAATAAAACAACCAAGTCCGACTTTTGCACATTCAGCAATCACCAATGCCAATATTACCGACAAACAACTGTATCTGCCGATGTTATATAAATTGTCAGTGTATACAAGTAGTATTAATATTAAAGGAATGCATATACAAGTAAACGAACTGTACATTGTTACAGTTCGAACACTGCAACTGTCAGGTGTGTCAAAAAACATCTTGGTTAAACGATCTCTGGAATCTGAAAAACAATTTCTACATTATAAATTAAACAATTAACGAAAAACTAAAGAAATAATTGGCGAATAGTTAAAAATTATCTTTACTGACAGAATGCATTTCTCGCAAAATTCAATTTTCTAGATACATAATATGTATGTCTAAAATGTGAGGTTATAATACTTACCATATATAAGAATACTATTAATTATAGAAACGAAGACTAATTAATTAAAAGTCTTCTGAAACTTAATCGGTACTGCATGAGCTGAATCATAATTATGACAAAATTTGAACCAAAAATTTATAAGATAAATTGACAGTTTTATCTGTGTGAAGTGAACTTTTTCTTATTTTTACCACCTACCACCCATACGAAGGAAAAACAACTAAAGTCGCAACTAATTTCTGTTCCTTAATACCAACATTGATATTTTTTCTCTTGATTTTAAAATGACAAGTGTCACCTGTATCATTCCAAAATACATATTTTTTTCACTCAGTTGAAACTACTATTAATAATATGTTTAAAATAAGTGTGGTTGTTTTATATTTAGTGATATGCAACGTGTTTGCACAAAATACCAGATCGAATAAATTAGAACTTGTTAATGACGATGACCTTTTGAGTTTAATTAGAACTGAAAAATATGTTATAGTTTTATTTTGTAAGTATAATTAAAAAGTATCCATATATAGTAAGCGCCAGTTTAATCAAGCAACAGCAGAATTATAGAAAGTTTACCTATCGTTAATTTTTAAATTAACTGTATTATTAATGATTTCACAGTCACTAGTTTTTATTTTACAGCAAAAAAAGAATGTGAAACATGCGAAAACTATGAAAACGAACTGATACATTTGCGAGAAGATATAGTAGATTCTTTAAATGCGTGGGTTGTAAAAGCTTTCAATAGTCAAATGGTTCGCCTCTATAGTCCTACAAAGGAACCAGCGTTAGTCTTCTTCCGACACGGAGTACCATTACTGTACGATGGCCCTATAAATGATGAAATTTTACTGCAAACGTTGATCGATAACAAAGAACCAATTGTTCGTGAATTAACTGATGAATCCTTTGAACATTTAACTCAAGCATCAAGTGGAGCAACGACAGGGGATTGGTTTGTTATGTTTTACAGCACAGATTGTATCGATTGCCAACGTCTTCAGGCCCGTTGGGAAGCTGTTGGCGCAAAACTTAAGACTAGAATGAACACTGCAATAATTAACAAAGGTTTGTATAATAGTTTAAATATTGATTCCGGCGTTAATAAACAAAAACTGGGAACGCGCTGCCGAACCCTGCCAAAAAAAATTAATAATCTACTTGCTTATACAAGCATTGTGATCTTCAGTTCATTTTTGTATAAAATAAAAAAATAAACGCCGTAGTACAAAGTGATCAAATTTCTTCTAGTTTTAATATTCAACATGAATTTTATCAGTACAACATATGCACCAAATTATATAGACTCGGCAGTAAATATTTCATTGAATAAAAACGCACATTTTGTAATTTGCAAATTCGTCCCTGTCCAACTGACTATAAAAATGTTACGGACAGATTTTATTCTGCTGTGTCAAACTCAAATTTTGAAATAAACCCCAGAATGTTTTCAAGTTCAAAAAGAATTTTAAAACCCATAAAATGATTTGATTGCGTTCATTTTAAATAGACGTCGTGCAGTAATAGAATCCCAATGTGGGATATGATACCTTTAAATATCACATATTATAGTCCCGTCAATGAATACATAAAACAGGCAATACTTCGAACTTCGCAAGAACAGCTTCGATTTTGATGATTTTTTTTTAAATTTAGTTTTTTTATATTTTTGAAAATCAGAAACACTTTGGGGCGGGGAACGAATTATTTATATTGTGGGCTAGGGGCTGTCAAAGGCACGAAAAAATTTTTAAAATTTTTTTTCGACAAAATTTAATTTATTTTATAAAGCTAATAATATTTCAACTTGACCACTAAATTTTCAAAAAAAAATAAAAATTATTTTGGACAAAGTTATAGCCATCCTCTCACAAGTAGGTAATGCTTTGCGGTGATCATCATAACTTTGTACTGATTCATCCAAAATCAGTAAAACAAAGAAAAGTCTTTAGTTTAAGAGTAAATCTAGGACTTAATCGAAGATTTTTTTTTAATTAATAAATTGGCGGCTTATAAAAGCTTACACCCGAATTTGCAAGGACAGATTGTTATAAAAGCCGAAGTTTTCAACAAAAACTAAAATCCTTCCATCAAGTTCTCGTTTTTTATGCCTTCAATAAACTGTAAAAAATTTATTTAAATCCATCAACTGGTTCTTGAATTTCAGTGGTCACAGACTTTGAAAACATAGTTTCGAGAAAAAAGCGTTTCGAGTTTTAGTCTTACCTATACCGAGTTAGCTAATCCTGGGCCATATAATAATTATCTCGGAAACTATTTATTCAATTCACTTGAAATTATCAGGGAATATTTTATTTTCATGAACTATTATTATTATGCTTTAATAATTTTCATCCAAATTTGGCGAAGAAAATGACGAAAAAACTATCTAATTAAAAGTTAAGACAAAGATATTTAATAAAAAATATAAGCTTTTCAGGGAAATTAACTTGCATTTGGTCTGACTGCAATTCTTAAATACAAAACTTTTTACCCTTGGTATTTTGTATTTTGAATATTATCAAGCATATTACTTGGCTAATGATTTTTTACCCGCCTGTAGGTTATACAGTATAGAGTAAATCGTTTAATTTTTTAGCTACAAAAGGAGCCAAAACTGGTCGTAGATTTGGCATAAATGAAGTGCCAACTTTCATGTTATTCAGACAAGGAAAAATGTACAGATATACAATACCCAAATATGACGTGCCATCGTTTGTTTCATTTGCCCAAGAGTGGTATAAAAATGTGAGGGGCGAAACAGTTCCCGTGCCTAAGACTCCTTTCGATGATTTAACGACAGCCATCGCAGACTACTTACGTGAAAACCAATGGCTGTGGAAATTAGCCTCCATCACTTTTGGTATTGGTGTTTTGCTTTCTATTTTAATTAAATTGAAACCCAATAAAGAAACCCAACCAGAATCAAAAAAGAAAAAGAAATAATACATAATACTCGTATTACATGGTTTATGATGAAATGGCATTTACTTTGAAACTGTTACGTTCCATTTTTTACTTATATCAAAAAATCAATAATTTTGTGATATATTAGAAATAAATAAAGATAGTTTGTTTTTTTAATTATCACTCATTTTTTAACATTATTGTTTAAAAAAAGCAAAAGAAAATTATGGATATGCACAAAAGGCGGATTGCCCAATGAATATATTTTTCTTTTTTCTGTTATATAAAAAATTTATTCATGTTATAATGTAATAAAAATTTAACAAAGGAATAGTTTGTGGTTGTATCTAATTACTTAAATATTTTTTTATGAAATGAAACATTTAAATACTATATTTTTATATAAAATAAACGATATAAATACAGCTAAAATAAAAAATTTTCTAATAATTTATTTTTTAAATAAACAATCAGTATCTCTAAAGACGATGTAATGCTTTAATTCTTGGATGATTATTCTAATGTAAAAATTTGCCACCTTTTGCCTGTCTCGCAGCACTAATGATAAATTGAGAAATTTCTAAAGCATGGCCTATCATAATCAGTGAAAATTAACTTTTTATAAAAAATGTAAAATATTTGAAAAAAAAAATTGAATAGAAGTTTGACCCTGCAGGCCATCCCTGAAACTTCCCGCTATTTTCGAGTTCAAAACGCTCAAAAATATAAAAAATATAGCAAGACGTTTATTTTTTAGCTCTTCGAGCTCAAAAAAAAAAAATTTTCTTTCGAATTTTTCATTCACGATATCTCGGGAACAATTGAACTTTGATGCGGTTTGCGGCAATTGACGCAGTTTTAACATATTTCTAAAAATTTTTGAAACATATTTTTCAGATTTCTCAAAATTTATTTGGCCGAATCATTCCAAATTTTCAGGAAATCTAAGTTCAGCAAAGTCATATCAGATGCCGCAAACCACGTCTCAAAACGAGATCAGTGTGAAAAAAAATGTTTTTTTTATTTTTTTTTTTATATAGCGGGAAGTTAAATATTCCGATAGATAAAATAACAAAAAAAACTGGAAATTTTAAAAAATAAAATATCGAAATTAGTCTTTCCATTGATGTAATTCGGTATAAGAATTTTTTTCATAAAAAAAATGAATTAACAAAATGTCACTATAATCAGTGAGTAAGATATACCTACTAATATTTTAATCAATGCTATTATTACATATTGAAATATACATAAATTAACTTTAAATAATATTTTCTATCGATATTTTTAAAAACAAAAAATAAGTATAAAAGTTTTTCCCGTTAATCTATTTTAATAATCATTGAAAAATGGAACAATACCGATTTTTTATACGAATTTATATTTTCAATTTATTATTTTATAATAATGAATTGAAAATCCAATTAGTACTTTTACCAATTCTCGGATTAGAACTTAGAATGTTGATCCAGACTGGATCAATAAAACGATTTTTTTTTTAAATCTTGATCATTTTTTTTTTAATTAATTAAATCGAAACTCATTTGAATTTGATTGATCGTTTTATGATTGTTCAAATATTTGACATTAATAAAAATATTTAAGAAAAAAGTATTGCACTGCCTTTAGACACCAATCATAAGTAGAAATTATACTTTTTATTGTTCACAACTACCAAATACTTCGATTTACTTCATTTTTTTTTATGAACAGAACCAAACTACAATTCTTTTGCAAACATAAAAAATCATGGATTAGAAATGTATTATACTAAAAATTAAATAACTGCACAGTGTCTTACACTTATGCAGACGCAGTTTAAAAAAGAATATTTTGGATAGATCTCCGGTAGATCGATAGATATAAATTACAGACACTCGACAATTTCAAACATAAGCGTCTAAGGTCTCTGATATATTATATACATTTTCTGATCGGGAATCAATTCTATGTAAAATTTTAGCTAAGACTGTGTCTGTATTAGTGTCAATACACTTCAATGATTTCATTTCAAACAGATCTACAATTAAATATACAGGCAGTTCTTCTCAGGTTTACATGTTCGTTTTCTCAAGTGTCGAATAATACTGACAAATATGAACCTTGCAATAAATAAATGCTTAAAAAAGGCCGCAGTGTTATTATTCTTCAAATATACTTTACCAATTCTGAAATTTGATCATTAAAGGAATGAAAATAACGACTTTAAAAATGGCAATAAATTTCAATCTCTCTGATTTCACGAGTCAGAAGTCACATTTATTGTTAAAAATGTTATTTTTATTATTGTTTTCACTTTCACATGAGATGTGAACGCGAAAAAACCGCATTCGCATCTACAGATGTCAATAAAATCCACATATGACAACAGAGATTATAATACAGCACTATGAGCACTTTCACACGGGGCAATATATTGCCAGCAATAAAAAACAGCGTATTGCTCTGCACCAAAAATACATACTTTTTATTCGTAAGTAGTTTTCACGCATACGCGATACAATGGTATGCTAGCAATGGCGACTAGCGCGATATCGCAGAGACGCAAAGTGCTCTTCAGATATTATAGCTCTGTTCCAACCTCTCTGCGAACGGTAATATTATCGTCACAGTCTTGCGCAGTAGCTCAAAAACCGACGCAAACAGTTTCGTTGTAGCTACTGCGTAAGACTGACGATAATATTACCGTTCGCAGAAAGGTTGGAACAGAGCTATGATGACAGTTTTTATACATGCAGAAGCAGTCTAATGTGAAACTCCCGGTTGTGTAGAACACGTAGATTGTACTCACAGAAACAAATGACTGATCTACATTTAAAAAAATCGCTTTTTAAGTTGAATTTTGATCATATGCGTAGAAAAATGTTGTTTCGAAGTGGAAATTGCACTAATAGAATAATAAACAGTGGCGGATTTGCCCTAAGGCCTGGGCCTAGGACGGCCAGATATTAGGGGCGGCCAATCATGACAAAACACATGGCGGGCGCACTGCACGGTGCAGTCTGCACCGCATCGTATAACAATAATCTTCCTAAAAAAGTAATCGGAATATGTAATTTGGATCAATATTTAGGACAATTGTTTTTTTTTTATGCATTTAAAACAGACAACTTATTGAAACCAACAATGTTGAGCTATTGCCGAGGATTTTTTTTATAAATTTGAGTTTAGGTCACATAACGCTCTTCTAAGATGATTTTACGCCAGCTTTGTTGATAGCGCGCAACGTCTAAGTTCAAAAATAAAGTGTATATTAAATGTTCTATTTAAATATGCAATTATTCCTGAAACCTCTGAAAATATAACGAACTAGCAGCTATTGTAGTTAACTAAATTTCTGAATCGATTTCGATAAAAGTTGGCAATAAAGTAAACTCATTGTGTAGTCTATATGATGGGTACTGAGAAAGGGGCGGCTGGTACTTACTACATGGCTTGGGGCCTAGGACAGCTAAGACTGCAAATCCGCCACTGATAATAAACCGTTATGAAAAATATACTATTATAGTATTATTATATAAAAAGCCACGTTATTGCATACATCTCTTGTGCACATGCGCCGATGTTCCCCAAAAACAATAGGACTCTTTATATTTGTATATCAAACATCCTCCCCACTTGTGGTGTTGAAATGATAAAAAAGATATCAATTTAATGTATCATTTATTTTTTGTACCGAATCGATTCTACAATGCTTTTCGAGAAATATGTGTGGTCACTAAGGTGACAAGGTCACTGCCAAATCAGATTTTCTGACAGTTCCTTCGGTAACTCAGCATATATCTCTTTCACACGAGTGTCGAGTCATGATTTATTGCAGCAACCCGTTCAGGTCATCACGAATCAGGACACTGTTGCAAAAACTCAACTAAGGCATTAAAACTCTATGGCTTCTCTTCATGATTGATTTAATTTCTAATTGGTTAAGCAGTCGGCAACAACGCATATTTCACATTACCTGAAGTAATACCCCGTGTAAAAGTTATTTACCATTTATAGCAAGCCATACATTGTATCACTACCATGCCGTGTGAAAACGCTCTAACTGTGCATGCGTTTGTTTACTCAAGAGAACAAGAGAGCGTCTCACGTCGTTTTCACTTTATGAACTAGCACGTTAGGAACAAAATGTGAACTCGTAAAGTCGAAAATAAGGTATTTGACAAAAAAAAATATTATTATTAGAACACTAAATTCTACACACAATGGCACTTAATAAGGTTCTTCATTCTGATTTCAAATAAGCCCAGATAAAAAAAATGATTTTATTTATTTATGTATTTAAATACGTTTTTGAAACATAACAAAAACAAAATTCTAAAAAATATTTTACAACATAAACTTCCATTACAATATAGAGAACGTCCATCAATTACGTGAGGTGTTTGGACCCCCTCCCCCTTGGTGATATTTGGTAAAATGTGGTAGGATCCCCCGTTCCCATCACGTAAGATTTACCCTATAATTTTTAAATAATTAAATTTATTTGATATATTCATGCGTTCTGCTTCATACCATTAATATCTAAGCATTAATACTGATGTTTTCTATGTACTACATTTTTGTGTGTGAAATAAGAGAAGAAAAATGGCACTATGTTTAAGGTGCACTATAACGAATTTAATTAAACTTAGTAAAAGTAAAAAATAGGCTGCGACACTACCGCCTAATAATAATATACTATATTCTCTTATTAAAAGTTGACGTGAGATTTTCGTTGACTCTCCCCCTCCCTTTAAATGAGATTTGGACGCCCTCGCCATTTTGAGCTCAAGTAATTAATGGACGTCTCCAAAAAACAACTTTTCAGTCAACCACAATATGGTATTTGACTGAAAAGTTGTTATATTATAACTTATGTATAAAACGGAAATATATGAATCTGGTTAATTTTTTAGTTATTATCTATAGCTATGAGTTATTTTATAAAATTAATGCACTAATGTGATAAAAACTTTATCAAAAGTGAAGATCACAGTTACAAATTACACAGGAGTGCTTATTAAATATTTTGTGCACACTATAATCTGAAAAATTTATTTTATTAATTAATTGATACAAAATTAATCTAGAGCTTTTGATTACAAAAACCAAGTGCTGAAATTGTATCGATTTCCGTTACCCCACATATCGCAAACATTATAAAGGTGACACAACTCAAAATCTCAAAATGAAGTGATTTTCAGAATATGCGGAAAATGACGTAAGGGTGCTCTATCAGAGAAAATATTGAAGCTACATTGATGCGTGTTTGAAGCAAGACAAAAGACTGTTTACTAAACCTTTGTGACTTTGTAATAACTAAAAAATCTTGTTTTTTTTTTTTTGAATTGTGACACTATTATAGTTTACGTATGCATATTAAATAATACTTTATAGAAATCTTGATCAGACTTATAATGGCAATCAAATGATTTGTCTTACACTAGTCATGCGCAAATAGAGCGATAAAAAATGTGGAAACTCGTAGACATTCTTAAATTTCTGTACTTTTCTGTTTTAATTTGTGGCACCTCTAGCTAAATAATTCTGAAACAGTCGTAAAATTTTCTTTTTATACATACCGGGTGTCCCATTTTAAAGGGACACCTTGAATAACTTTACAGTTTTCATTATATGGAAAAATGTCCCGAATAAAAGTTGTTTGGTTTGGAGGGGGACATCGTATAAAGACAAATACCACCCCCTACTCTCATCCTCTACGCAGGGATGAGGGTGACTTTGACTTTTTTAGTAGGAATACCTATTTTTGATGGTTGACTGATGGTTTATTTTTTGGGCACCAATAACGCTGATATTCAGGACGTACTAAAGTCACTAGATTTGATAAAGTACTGCAATCATCTACCGTTTTGAGGCATACAATTCAATTAAACCGATAGATTATTTTACTCCGCTATTTTTTTACAGTGCGCAATGTGTTTAAAAAGGGGTACAAAGTTTTTTTATTAATATATAGATTTCTCCTGAATCGATTTTACCTGTGTTAATTAATAATAATAATAATAATAATATTTATTAGTCATATTGTCAATACAAAAATTGAATATGACATGTCAAGAATTGAGAAAAATATAAAATTAAACATTCAAATATGCATCCACACTGTAAAACAATTTAGTTTGTAAAAATTGTCTCACCGCCAAGTCAAATCTTTTCGATCGGCGAATGTCCGGTGGCAAGTGATTATATAACCGAACAGCCATGGCAACCACTGTTCGCTACGCTAAGTCTGTTAAATGGTATGTCAATTCAGATACATCGTGATGAAACATATATTGTGCACTTTCCCTCATAAAAACACAGAGAACGATGTATGTTTTATCACAATGTGTGCCAATTAACACAGGTAAAATCAATACCACACTCTTATTTTCCTTCCCGTATTTATACCTATATAGATTATACAAGAATGTTTAAATGTTATTGTAATGCGTACGCACATGGATATAATGGATTGCGGTATTTGGTAAATCTAGTAACTTTAAAACACAGTGTTTTTATTTACACTTTGATTTTTTTGGCCAAGAACCTTCGCGGGCGCGAGTACAATAACTCACCGAAGTTTGATTGTAATCGGATCAATGGTATAGAAATGCATAGGTCCTGAACAGATGAACAGACATCCCACGCAACAGTTTAAACGAATACTTTGTGCACAGTAGCGCACTCTACATAGCCATCAAATTGAAGTTACTTTTTTAACATAGTGTTTGGACTCCTTATATCTTACTTCATGGTTCCTAAGTTCAAACAGTCCGCAGAGGTCGAGAATTTCATCAGCATTTACACAAACATCTATCGCTATCATGTTTTAAAAATTGGCCACTACAGAGTCAACTTGCACATTCTACGGAATATATGCAGAAGGCGAAAAAAATCGTAAGGAGCCATCTGTGCAAGAGTTGAACTCGCACTTGGCCGTCTTTTTTTATTCTTTGCAAAAT
This sequence comes from Xanthostigma xanthostigma, assembly GCA_963575645.1. Lineage (NCBI taxonomy): Eukaryota > Metazoa > Arthropoda > Insecta > Raphidioptera > Raphidiidae > Xanthostigma > Xanthostigma xanthostigma. The sequence continues at coordinate 30,914,042 of OY754470.1, read as the reverse complement.
TTCCATAACTAATTAAATGTGGCTTTCGTAATTGTTTTAAATGTGATTTTCAAATGATCAAATTACTTATGGCTGTTTCGGCATCGTGAACTGCCCCGGAGCAGGTCAGGCCGAATGGATTACTATTGGTTCAATAAAGTCACAATAAACAAATTTCTTTAATCAATAGTAACACATTAGGCCTGACCTGCCCCGGGGCAGTTCTCGATGCCGAAAACGCCATTAATTCATTCGAGTGTTTACTCTGAAACGCAGCGTCGTTTAAAAAAAGTCGCGAATCTATTTTGAGCAATCCCACTGAAAATGTGAACACATTTTTAACACATTTGCAAAAAACAATAACTATTATCTAATGATCACATCAATCTGACATATTTATTAACTAATGATAAATTCATAATCACCGTGAACATAATAATAATGTTCAAATTGATGTGTTTAAATACTAAACATTATCTACTGAAATGTTCATACGAAATACTGTAGTTTGAACCATTAACGATTCTCTGATATTTTTTTCAAACTTTTCATGAATGTGTGAAAAGTCCATAATGTTTTTAGGTTTTGATTCAATCCAATATTTATCAAATTCATAAAATAAATAACAATATAACTGATGAAATAATCTAATAGACGGCAGACTTTTCGAAATATTATACATGTGAGTTTTGGCTGAACCGTCTTTAAGTAAACGGTACGCCAAGCTTGTTAAGTTGATTCCGACTATAGCGAAGGCATAACCGTAAACAGGATGATGGGAATGCGAGAGAACGTGACTCGATGGTCCCGGATATTCCTCGGCAAAGTACAGTAAATTCTCTAGTCCCAATAGACCCATGCCGCGGAAGTCAGTTTTTGGATCGTCGCCTTGAAATCCAATATTTTGCCACTGTTTGCTTATGCGGGATTCCAACGGTTGTCCAGGCATTAACAACGACCATAAACGCATTAATTTTTCCTCATGCAACGCATCTTCACTACTGTATGGAGTAGTTCGCATTAATTCAACTTCTTCGTAAAGTTGCTTATAGCCCCAAATTTGTTCGATACATCTTCCAAATAACGTTGGAAACCTTGTGTGTACTTTTGGATTAATTTTTTTCACTCTCAATATTGTGTAAATTGAATTTTGTAATACATCTCTTTCACAATTGCCTAATTAATAAAAAATAATATGTTGTCAAAAACAATACACCAAAAACTGACAAAATGCAGTCATACAGATAAGAGAAATGTTGACTAATTTACTTTATATAATAAAATTCAATACTTCCAAAACAGATATTATTTAAAAGACATTCCATAAAAACATTAAAAAGATGCTGTTTAATTTTTATTTTACCTGACAACCTCCGTTCGGCGCTGATATTATCCAAATATATAATAAGTTCTTTGATTTCTGGTCGTCTCGAAAGTTTCAAAGACGTTTCTACACCTTGTATTCGTGGAGCACCTGTAGGACTTCCGTAACAAATGCGTTGTAATTCACAAAATCCAGTCGTTTTTCGCAAAAACCACTTAAGAATCGGTCGAAAATACCAGTAAAAATATGTCCAAACTGAACCAAACATTTTTATGTAAAAACTTTCGCATTTACATCAAATATACAAAAAACGATTTAGTATAAAATTAATTAAACAATAATTTATATCAACCATTTATTAATCACAAAATAAACTATCCTCGTTTTGTATCGATTTTTTACAATTTATGGGTATTTGGACAGTCAAATCGCCATTTAAAATAAACAAATGTCACAACGTCAGCTGGTTTGCTACCAACATAATTATTAAGTATTACTGGTATTACCAAAAACAATTATTTTTTATATTTTATATTAAATAAATACTTGTAAAACATAGGACTTCTACGTCTAAAACAATGATAAAATTTTAAATAAATAAATTTTAATTACTTTAATGGAAAATTTGATGTTTATATTATTTTTCAGTTAAAAAAATTTTAACAATTAATTCAACAATTTTCGAAAGTACGATATATACATAACTCTCCGTAACTATGGCAACCGACTGTACGTTTAAAAACCAGTATCACCGCAATGTCAAATTATTGTCAACTTAAAATGTCCAACTCGAGTATTGAAAATAGTATACAAAGATTAAAAATGCTTTTAGAGAATTAAAGCTTTCTATACAAGAGCCAATCATTTTAATAACTTAAAGCATGAAATTTTCAGTGCAAAGATATTCGTTAATGTTATTTCTAATACTGTTCTTAATTGTAATGGATTTATGCATAAATACCTTTTATAGTTTCACAAGGCATTCTTATATTGGATTGCTATTTATATTTACGTAAGTAAAAAACAAATATTTAAGTATACATATAAATGATACTTTGGCTTATATAACGTATAAATCGAATTTAATAAGTGTTTTTATTATTTTTAGAGTTCAAGATATCGGAATTGTATTAATGTTGCTGTTATTATTATTATGCTTCTTCTCAACATATGTTTTTAAGGTGCTTTATTTCATTAATTTGGGAATACGTTGGCGTTATTCCTGTCTGTATTACACAGAGCTGCAGAAGATACGTAAAAAAAGTATCTGCATACAAGATACTAAGCAATATATTCTCCAAACAATACAAGATACTTTGAATCTAAGGCGGTTCTCACACTGAGGCAACAAGCAATAAGCAACTGGCAATACGCAACACACAATAATATTGCTAACAATTATTTTACATAGAATTAAATTGGGAGTCTCACATTAGAGCAACTCAATATCGCTCGAACCAAAAATATTGCTGGTTGCAGCGATATTATTTCTAGCGATACACCGTGCATGTTGAAAAGTGATAATTATTGCAGTTTTGGTGACGTGCAAAGTTTGTGCATAGATAGTAGTAATGTGCCAGATCGTTAAAAATGTATATCCGCGGATACAGATCTGAATACGGATATTTGATTTCAAGATCCGCGGATACGGATCGTAATTTTCTTAGAGTACGCGGCGGTAAATATTGCACATCGACCTTGGGAAAGAGACTATCTGTTATGGGAAAAAGTTATTGACCTCTTTAAGAGTTAACTCTCATAACAGATTGTCTCTTTCCAAAGATCGATGTGCAATATCTCATTATAAAGATAGTTTTTTAGTACCTTTGAGCTATGTGTACTATTGGTATGGTACTCACTACGATAAATGTTTGCAATATAAAGGTGCCAAATACGATTTTAAAAAATAAAAAATAATCTGAATGGAATTTAACAGTTTTTCATTATTACCTAATCACCTATATATATAAAATTTCATCTATGAATTGAAAATTAATAAGGTAAAAGATCCGCCAAAAACTAACGGATATGGATATCCGGCACATCACTAATAGATAGCTACGTTTTATTATTAAAAACTATTCGAAAAATGTCGGACGATCCAGTTTTTAATACAAAATTCGTAGAAATAGTGGAAAAAGTGGAAATAGTAGTTAAAGTAGTAAAAGCTGCGTGCACCCAATACCTATCTCTTTTTTGTGTCGTTTTTTTCTCGGATGACGATGATCAGAGGTTTCTGGCAATACTGTTGTTTCAATGTGAGAGAGAACCAAAATAATATTGCGTATTGCTTATTGACAGTTGCTAGTTGCTTCAGTGTGAGAGCCGCCTTAAAAGTATCGTAGATACCAAATACTTTTGAGAAGTATCTTATTTTCAGATACAAAAAAAGTGTGTATTTTACACTACACGATACAGAAGTAAAACTGGTATAATTGTAAAAAAGAGCAAAAACAATACTGACACTGATCTCTGGATTCGAACCTATGACCTTTAGTTTACGAGGCAGGCACTCTACCTCGCCGTCACCTTAGCTTAGTGTTATACAGCTGATTTTTACAATACACTGTTACATTTTCAGTCTCCTGAATCAATTTGCCCATATTGTGCCAAAAGAAGTTTTACTTCAAAAAAGCGTCTAAGATCCCAAAAGTATTTTAGAAACAAGATACTTCCCAGCACTGGTATTAATTTTTTTTTTTAGGCTGGACTAATTGAACTTTTATATGACCGGTTTCGTTTGACCATAATAATTCAGATGCTATACTTTTTCTTAACAATTGGTCTTCATGTATTCACACTAATATTTTTTTGGAATACGACGGATAAATACATCAGCGTTGTAAGCTTACAAATACTGTTTGCATTCCAAAGACTGGGTAATTATTATCGATATTAATATAAAAGTATATAACAAGACTCTGTAATGTACTTTTCTTACGATTTTTTTTTTCTATTTTAATTGTGAAGTTAACATTATTTCAATTTGTCGAGCGTCTATAATCTACAAAACTAGAAATCTCTTTATTCAAGTTACTAGTTGGTTGAGCGTCTAATTATTAACAATGTTACTTATTATTATTATCTTGATTGACCATACAGTTAAATTGTTTAAAAATAAAGTTCCTGTATCCCTGAACTAGCTGCTCTCTGCGGCTTCGCACGCTATTGTGATTGTTCACGGTAGCGACAACAGTAGTGGAGGCTTCGGCTATATATTATACTAGCGGTCCCTTCCGGTTTCACCCGGGTGTAAAAGAACGAATGGGGAAGGGAGGAACATGAGTACACACATTCATATTAGTTTACCGAGATGAATGTTGTGTCTAAATTTCATGATGATCGGATTTACCGTTCAAAATTTTTTGTCGATAAAAAGCAGTATTTATACTTTTTTTAACTAATAATTTTTTTTTAATTAATTAAATAAAATTAAAATAAATTTTAATGTAAGCCTTAGAAGAAAGCAATGTAGAAAATAAAAAAAAAAAAAAAAAATTCGCCTAACGTAGGGCTCGAACCCACGACCCTAGTATTGACAGTCTTGTGCTCTACCGATTGCGCTAGCCAGCGTTGTATTCTTACATCGCTAATACGAGTATACTTAGTGCATTTCACCTGAATAGAAGCTTATTTTTTAGATACATTTGGAACATTTTTCATTAATGCTCCGCTCCTAATGGTCATAGCCTGATTTTATATAGCCTATAGCCTTCCTCGATAAATGAGCTATCCAACAAAAAAAAAATTTTTCAATTTGAACCAGTAGTTCCTGAGATTAGCGCGTTCAAACAAACAAACAAACAAACTCTTCAGCTTTATATATTAGTATAGATTTCCGACACAACTGCACTGATTTTGATGGGACTTTTACTGGCAGATAGCTGATGTTATAAGGAGTAGCTTAGGCTATTTTTATTTTATATATTATAATATATAGCCAAAGACTCCACTACTGTTGTCGAAGACTCCACTATTGTTGTTGTTACCGTGTTTCATCACAATCGCGTGCGGAGCCGTAGAGAGCAGCTAGTATAAAATAAAAGTAGCCTAAGTTACTCTTTATAACATCAGCTATCTGCCAGTGAAAATCCCGTCAAAATCGGTCCAGTCGTTTCGGAGATTAGCCAGAACGTACAGACAGACAGACAGACAGACAAATTGTCTTGTTATAAGTACTGTACATACTTTAATATGCATTTAGTAAAAAGTTATTATTTTGACATTACAAACAAATACTTCAATTTTATTTATTTGTATAGATTGATGCAAATTGTTTACGATTGAATTCTACTTTTTCAGTGGCCCCTATTCACTATTATTTTTTAAAGAGATCTGTATTAAGAATAAGCGATCCAAGGTTTTATGAAGATATAAATTGGATAACGAATCAATTAAAAAAATAACTTATTCTTCTTAAAAAAAAACTGAATAACGCATGAAACTCATTGAATACAGAACTTGATAAGCAAGAATTTCTAGAAAACGATGACATAAATATTTTTGTGAAAACGTAAGTAATATAGAAAAGGATTGGTAAAATCACACGAAAAATACAAAATTATTTTACCATGTAAACAGATTGACAAAATTTATGTTTTTTGCAGATTGTTTTAATAATTCTGTAATGATTCCTCTTTGCGATATTAACAAATAGTAAAAACGGGAGGTGTGAAACTGTTTTGAAGTAACTGACTGTTAATAATAATAAATGTTTGAAGTCAGTATTTAGGGGTGATAATTTTTGGTTTAATAAGTAATTAATAATAACAAAAATTTATATTAATTTGTATATTAAAAAGTAACAGTAAGAATTGAAAGTTTGTAACTCACACATTATTATGTACATATAATAAATAAATTAAATCTTCTGTAAAGATAAAATTCAGTTTTTTTACATATATGTTATAATAGTATATACAAAAATTTGAAAAGAAGTGCGACCCTGCAGGCCATCCCTAAAACTTCCCGCTATTTTCGAATTCAAAACGCTCAAAAATATAGCAAGAAATCAATTTTTTTGACGCAGTTTTTTAAGAAGAAGAGCTGATTAGATTTTGGAAGTAATCAGTTTAGTAGTTTAGAAAATATTTCAAAAAAACAAATTACTAAAAATTTTTGAAACTGGTATTTTTGAGATTTCTCAAAATTTATTGGGCCGAATCATTCCAAATTTTCAGGAAATCTAAGCTCAGCAGTCATATAAGATGCCGCAAACCGTGTTTCAATCGAATACTTCGTTCAAAAGTAATAAGAGGTTTACAATTATACATACACACATACAGTCCTATGGATACCATCGCCAAAATTGTCCCAGGACCTCAAAAAGTCGAGTTGTGACGAAAACTCGATTTTCGAAAATCGGGGTGAAAACAATAACTTCCCGATTTTTTTTTATTTTTTTTTTTTTTATAACGGGAAATTAAAAATAACAATTTTATTAACTGTTGCTGTTAAATTAGTGCATAAGCAAACACATTTTCAGTTTTTTTACCTTAGAAATTATTTCTGAACTCATTAAAAACATGAACACTCATTTCATGGATGGGTATCAGGACCGTGTACCTTACTTAAAAAAGAATCTAAATCCAATTTTTGTAACAGTTCTTGAGGGTTTGGATTATTGTTTGCGTTTTGCTTGTGCTTTTTGTCACTGTTTGGTGTGCCGTCAGCCAATGAAGAAACTGGGTGTTTTAAAGTGCTAAAAAAGTACAGATCTGTTATAAATGGGTTCTTTCATTTTATTTTTTATGACATAATACTCCAAGAGACGGCTGCAGAAAATATGTCGTCATAAGGTGGACGAACGAAAAAATTAGAGATGATAGTTAAGACCATAATTAAGAAAGATCGCTAAGGTTGCCTGCGAAAATCCTGCCGAAACAATGTTTTTTAATTTGTTTATCAGTTAATAGACCAGTGAAGTTAGCTTTTGACAAGGACAAAATTAATAACAGAAAACGAATGATGAGGAAGGGAAGAAACTGCCGTCAGAAATACAGAAACCAAAAATTCAAATGCGTAAAAAGCCGGAGGGCTGTAGGGGGTGCATTTTAGGGGTCAAACGCGGTTTTTCGTTATTTCCGGCGAAAGTTGACCTCCAAGCAAAAAATGTTGTATGGCAATGTTGTAGGTACTAAAAGGATCTACAACTTTTATGAATATAACTTTTTCACATAACCCTATAGATTCAAAGAAATATTGAAAAAACCGTGTTTTTCGTTTTAAAAATTTTTTTTCATGAAATTTTTAGGAGACTTACCTTTCTATGTCCTAAATAAGCTGTAATTTGCAGGAGAAAAAAAATTAAAAACGAAAAACACGGTTTTTTCAATATTTCTTTGAATCTCTAAGGTTATGTGAAAAAGCTATATTAATAAAAATTGTAGATCCTTTTAATACCTACAAAATTGCCATACAACATTTTTCGATTGGAGGTCAACTTTCGCCGGAAATAACGAAAAACCGCGTTTGACCCCTAAAACGCGCCCCCACAGCCCTCCGGCCTTTAAAGCATTTGAATTTTTGGTTTCTGTATTTCTGACGGCAGTTTCTTCCCTTCCTCATCATTCGTTTTCTGTTATTAATTTTGTCTTTGTCAAAAGCTAACTTCACTGGTCTATTAACTGATAAACAAATTAAAAAAACATTGTTTCGGCAGGATTTTCGCAGGCAACCTTAGCGATCTTTCTTAATTATGGTCTTAACTATCATCTCTAATTTTTTCGTTCGTCCACCTTATGACGACACATTTTCTGCAGCCGCCTCTTGGACTATAACCAAAAAGTAAATTCTATAAGAGATGTCACTTTGAACGGTCCCTTTGATGCTTAGCAGACCTCGAACTTTAAATGCGTGAGAGTTCAGCAGCTTAAGCTTGTTTCGTCAGAATAATAATAAGCTAAAGTTTTTCTTCACACCGGCCTTTGTAAAGTCATTCTTAATATCTGAAAAGTACCCGGCTTTCTGTTTTACACTTCGTCCTTTTTTTAGGGGGCGAGAGGGGGATGTAATAGAGGAAAACTTGAACTCAATTATCTAGGTAAGTGGGATATCGATAAATCGTAGATAGTAGACGCTCAACATCTGAGGTTATCAGCGTCTAAGTGGGGTATTGTATTCTATATATTATTTTTTTTACGCTGAATCGAATAAAACCAAATAGAAGTGGATCAACCAATAATTTAGAAGTTAGAAGGGTTTTTATAGATGAAATAGTGCCTTTTCACTCTTGTAAGCAGAGGCGGACCGTGAATTTGTGGGGCCCTGGGCTAACACTATTTGGGGGCCTACCTGTCAAAAAAAATGATTTCTATAATGATACTATAGACTGTTACTTTTTATTTTTTTATTTTTCGGTTCCATTGGCTAAAAAATTTCAGCTTCCTAGATCAAACCAGTGAACGGCGCAAACCGAGTTTGTTTCCCATTTAATTTTAACAAGGGAAAAACGACGCTTTTACTCAAACATGGATACCTGGTAGAATTTTTTTTATTTATTTGTGACAGCAGCATTTTATAGAAAATTAAATTTCCCACAAAAAAAGGTCCTTAGTACTAAATCCGTGAATTCATTATTCTCAAAGATATATTCGTTTAAACATTCCCATGAAAATCGGATTTCATTTATTTAATTAATGTTTAAACAAGCATATCTTTGAAAATAATGAATTCACGGATTTAATACTAAGGACCTTTTTTGTGGGAAATTCAATTCTCTCCAAATTGCTGCCATCAAAAACAAATAAAAAGAATTTTCTACTATCTATCCATGTTTGAGTAATAACGTCGTTTTTCCCATGTTAATTAAATGGGAAACAAACTCAGTTTGCGCCATTCACAGGTTTTTATCTAGGAAGCTGAAATTTTTGGGAGAATTATTTTTAGGTTCAATGCTAAAACATGAGCCAATGCGACCGAAAACAAACAAATTAAAGAACACCTTAATGTATACGGTATAGGAAAAAATTAGGACAATGAAATATTTTATTTATTTAATACAGCAACTGTAAGACATTATTGCAAAAGAAATTGGCAGGTTATGTCTAATTATTTTTTTTTAATTCGCAATAGTGTCTATTATCTTCAATGGGGACTGGGGGCCCTTTATATTCACGGGGCCCTGAGCTGCAGCCCAAAAAGCCATTATATAGATCCGCCCCTGCTTGTAAGAAAGGTGTTCGAAAAATATTAAATTCTCATACAGACGTTTTGGACCTCCCAAAAAAAGATGAAGCGTTCAGCAGAAAGTCAGAAATGTTTCAGGTATCATTTAGAATGATATAACAAAGCTCTGTGTGAAAAAAAAACCTTGGCTTATAATTATTCCGAAGAAACATCTACTTGTTAGCTAAAGCTGCTGGACTATTACGCAAAACGCGCTAAATAGACACTGTTTACCTATGCTGTTAAGAGTCTATAATCTAGAATTTATTATAACGCGCAAGGTTTAAATGTCACAACATAAGATTAAAATATAATTTATTTATATTTAAAAAGTGTGTTTTTTTTTATTCACTTGTACGTAAAATAACTGATTAGTGACTACAAATAATTTAATATACCACATAAGTGCTCAATAAAATTACACTCGTCACATTTATAAATGCCCACTGCTTTTGAAATAGAAGCATTGGCCTTGTCAAATGAAAATGTAATAATCTAAGATAATTTTATTTTGGTAGGACCGTCTATCTTTATTGAAAATCAGCTTCCCTGGTTGAGTGTCACGTCTTATAGAAATACCTACTCTTTAGCATAACATTAATTCTGTATATACTCACTTGACTAATTCTTGACCACGTGGAGAATAATCTCCACTTGAATAGTCTCTAGGATCTTCTTCGCGCGCACTCCCAACAATCGCATAGTTCATAAGTTTATCGTCCTCACTTTCCAATTCGCCTTCTTCAAGCGATGAATCTTTCTTTGGTATATTTTCAGAAAACTTATCAACTACTTGGTGTTTTTCAGCTTCATTACTTTTTTCTTGCATTCCATATTTTTGCTTATCTGATTTGTTATTTTTGTTTTCTGTTATAGGTTTACCATATTTTTTACTTCTACCTGTATCACTATTACTTCTGTATTTGTTTGCAAGATTAGTATCTTTAGTCCTTCTTCCTGCATCACGTCGACTTGATTCTACAACTTTCTCTTTCCCTCTACTTTTTTCACCCGCTTTCACTTTCTCTGTTTTTCTAAGCTCGTGTTCTCTATGATAATTTTTATCTTTTAAAAACGATGAAAAATTTCGATCATATTTATCATAGCTTCTGCTGTGTCTATTATGGTCTGAACCTTTTTTACTACCATGTTTTGATTCTTTCGATGAACTACTATTATAGGAATCTACAGTACAGATTCTATTATAAAAACTTAATTGTGACGGCAATTCTCTACTTTCGTTTTTCCCTTTATCAGAATTATTTCTCGATTTTGTTTCTTCTAATAATTTTCGTCTTTTACTTTTTGATTGTTTTCCGTCGTTTTGTTTTTGAAAAACCGTTTCCAATTCTGAACACTTCACTGACAGTCTAGAACTAGAGCACTGCTTGAAATCTTTTTCTATATCACTGTCATCATTTCTATCGCGAATATTACTGAAAACTGTGTCTGACGTTGTATCGACAAGCTCACTGTATAATATTTCCAACGGTTTTTGTTTTTTGTTTTCATTTGATATACATTTTGTGCTTTGAGAATCTTTTCGAATACTGTTTTCTTCTTCTTTATCTGAATGTTTTTTCTGGTTACAATCATTTTTTTGTTCAAAATCTGGTCTTCGCCTTATTATAATTTTAGGTACTTTACGTCTATATTGTTTTTTTGGTATCTTTTCCTTAATATCTAACAAATCTAAGAAAGGTGTCACACTAAATATTCTTGTACTCTCCTCATCTGTATCGTTAATATTCACAACAACTTCCATTTCATAATTAGCTAAATCTTTATCAAGAATTGCCATTGACACGTCTTTACTTTTTTCATCGTGAATGATGTTTATTAGCGGTAAATCTGTTTCATTGAGAAAAAAGGTAGTTTGATCTTCATTATCAGATTTATTCGTTTTATCATCCGCTAGGGGTTCTGACTTACTACTTTCAACAGGTACACATTTCATATTTTCATCATCTTTTGTTTGCTCTGGTCTAATAGCACTTAATTCTTGCGAACTATAGACATTTGTTTGTACTGATTTTTCAATATCGGGCAACAATGAGCCAACACTTAATTGCTTTAGTTTATCACAAATAAAATCTTGAGGTTTTTTATTAGTTTCATATGTTTTTAATTTGTTTTCCATTATTTTAGACGCTTTATTTGTTAATTCTATATCTATATCCATTGATACTGAGCTTGACCGCGAAATAGTTTTTGATTTTTGTTTATAGTCGCCAATTTCAGCTGCTGAAGAAACCAGACTGTTGCCTTCCAAAACATTTGTCACGCTTTTAGGTTGACCAGCAGAGCAAAAAGTCATTTTATCTTTGTTTGAAAGACACTCGATATTTTCAATCACAACTTCAGCACTGGAACTGGTTTTTTTTTTAATACGTTTGTCTAAAACTCTTACAGCAGTTTTCTTCTCCGTCTGATTTTTTGTAGTAATATTTTTATCAACTATTTTACCAAAATTACTACTTTTCATACCGGCTGTCTTTTTATTTTTAACTGAATTCCCATCAATCGTTTTTTGAATTTGATTTGAGCTTTCCCTTACTTCTTTAGCGTCAACAGTCGACGCTTCGGCGTGTGTTTTATTGGGAGTTTTATTAGGAACTAGTAGAATGCCCCTCTCTTTTAAGTGAGTTACAAGCGCTATTGCATTTTCATCTGCATCGCATCCGCCAACACTATCCACATTACTAAGCTTCTCTTCCACCGAAGGCCAGTCTATGCTTACAGTTGGTTCATGAATAGCAATTTGGGGTGCACTGCAAAACTCACTGATCTTTGCATCTTCTTCATCATCTTCAATGCGTAAAGAAGGTATATCTTCGTCTTCCTCTGTTAAAAAATCGTTTATAGAAGATTGTACTTCCTTGGAAGTACTTGGAAGTGTTTCATCTTTTTTTAATAAACGACTAGCAATAGATTCAATACTTTGAGAATTTTTACGATGAATATTTGATTTATTTTTTTTTGTCATAGATGGTTGTTTCTTAGCCGTATTTTTCTTTGGATTAAGAGTCTTCATTTTATTTTTAACAAAGTTTTCCGAGATGCTACCCTTCTCATCTTCTTTAAAGGCTGCAATCAAACGTTTACGTTTTTCTTCCAATTCCTGACATAATTTTCCATCGTTTACATATTCAACTGACTTGTCAATTTCTAATGCCATTGGAACAGTTTTAATATTTTCAATAATCACTACTGCACTGCTCATTTTTACAGTCTCAACTTTTCCAAAATCAATTTTTTCAATCACTTTTTCATCTTCAACTTTTTCAATCACTTTTTCATCTTCAACTTTTTCAATCACTTTTTCATCTTCAACTTTTTCAATCACTTTTTCCTCTTCAACCTTTTCAATCATCTTTTCACCTTCAATTTTTTCAATTACGTTTTCACCTTCGACTTTTTCAACCTCAATCTCATCAACTTCCATTGTTTCAGTAGATTTTCTCAAATTTTTAGGTGTTAATCTACTACGTAAAGGATATCGAACAGGAGCCTCATCATCATTTTTCTCCAAATGAATTACAGTTTGTTCAGATTTTTCATCAGCAGTCCAAGAACAATCAGAACTATTACTTGAACTACTTGTTGAGCTACTAGAAGTTGAATCATCCGAACTGCTCGAACTAGATGAGCTTGAGCTACTCATATCGGTTTCATTCTCATCGTTAGGTAAAGCATCTTTGTCGTCATTTTCCTGATCGTTGTGATTTTTTTTGTTAACATTCAGTTCTGCATTACTTTCAGAATCTTGTTTTTCCAATTTTTTATCAGATGAGCTTCTACGATTTGATGTAACATTATCATATTTTTCCAATCCTGTAGAAATCATTTCATTATTCACAGAATCGGTGTCATTCAATTTAATAACGTTTTCATGACGAGATTTGTTATCATCTTCATGTTCTTCCGACAAATTAACATTTCTCTTAACGACATCTTTTAAAGCTTCAGAGAAACTCGTTTGTATAGCGGGAACTGTTTCTTTGATCACTTCAACAACAGTTACAGATTCGTATTTAGACTTATCTGAAACTTTTGTTGGCGGCTGATCAGGAAAAGATATTTCATGTAACACATAATTAACCGCATCGCTATCTCCATGGCCATCATTTCTCAATACCTGAGACACCTTTTCAGTACTGTTTTTAATTTGTTCTTGTTTCTTGCATTCATTTATTAGTGCTTCCATGTTTTGTTCATTATCTGAAGGTATATAATAAGATCCGCTACATGCTGAATAATCAGTTCGCCTTGAATTGTATGACGAAGGACTTTCTGCATCTTTCAAATAAGGAGTAAGGGATATTAAGCTCGGAGTTATCGGTATGCTCGGTGTAGGTATACCAGAAGCACTTATAATAGACGTTTGTTCCCGTAATAACTTTGTTATCGGTGTCTCCGTATCTGACATGAGAATGCCACATCCGGGAGTTATGGGAATATTATTAAAAATATCTTTCATCGGAGTTTCTAAAAGATTGTTTAAGTTCTGATGTAAATTTACTGGTAGATTTGAAGTAAATTTTGTTGTCTCCGGAGTGATCTGTGCACTCTGACTGGACGATGAAGTTGGAATTTGTCCGACGGTTATTGAGGATTTCACACTTATCTCAGACAAAGGTGTACTTGCTGTAACAACGAGATTCGGAAAATGCTCACTGGGAAATTTAAAAAGCGGTTTATTTGTCTTGTTGATTTCTGGACTGTCATCATCAAACACCGTGGCTGTCTTCTTCTCTTTTTTTACTACTTTCCTTAAAGGACAATCAATTTTTTCTTTTGTAGCGACGGTATCTATATTACACTTTCTTTTGTACTTTGGTCCAGAACTCATAGTGACAATTGTGTTGTATTCATTTTCTTTTAAATTTTCTTTTTCTGTACGCTGATCTTCCGATTTTTTATTATTATCACCTTCTTCTTCTGCATCTTTAACTTCAATTGGATGATTATCCACATTTTCGTCAATGTTTTGCTGTTTTAATTTACTTTTCGCGGAAGTAACTTTCTTTTTTGGAACAACTTTGTTTTCATTGGTATTTTTTTCGATAATTCGCGGAGATTTAATAAAGCTTCTAGTAATTCTTCTGGAAACTGGCGACTTGACTTGTACTTCCATTGCCTTGGTTACTTTTTTCGATTTTTTCTGTGCAGACGTTTTTTGTTTTGATGATACAGTTTTCTGTGACTGTTTTTGTTGACGAGTACTCAGGGTGTTTTTTCCAACAACATTTTTGCCAGTTTTCACTTTCTTTTTGACAGGACTGCGTACTACATTTTGATTATCTGAACTTGCCAAGGCGCGCAAATCATAATCCCACGACGGCACTGCACATTTAATGTCGTCTTTTTGTTTTAATGCAGATTCAACTTCAGAATGATCACTTTGTTTTGGTAATTCTTTGGGAGGTAAATCGGGTTCAGAAACACTATGTCGCTTTCGTTTCAAACATTTTTCATCGTTTTTGTGTGCATTTTTTGATGAATCTTCTTCCGGTATACAGATCAGTCCCACTCCTTGAACGTTATCCCAACCCTCACACAATTTTGGTGCTGGACTTCTCGTAGCGATTGGGATATTCTTCACTTGACTTGAAACTCGGTTTTTCTCCTGTGGAATTTTAGGTGTACCACCGGTGCGAATGGGTTTAGAGAAGCTGGACTGTGTTTTAAACAGTTTCAGTCTATGTTTTTCAGTTTCAGATTTATTTAAATGCGAAAGACTTTTGAACTTTGCTATTGCATTAGATTTTGGAGAAGTGTTGATTTTTTTAAGAGTTCTTGGAGTTTTCAAAGGCGTTGAAAAATCTAAAGCCCTGATGTGCGAACATCCGCTACGAGGCGTTGACATACTCAAACGTGACGAACTGTATGCATTTACACCCACCGTAGGAGTTTTCAATTCTTTATTTTCATCAATGAAATTTTTATCTGCAGTACATTCAACCGCGCTACTTTCTTTTTCAACTTCTGCACTTTTACACAAACTTAAATCTTGTAAATCCAATTTCTCAGGAGAATGATCAATATCTGGCAATTCTTTATTTTTTTCAAGAATCTGACCAGAATCGCTCAACGCAACCGTAAAAGAAATATCCTGAACACTATTGTTCGTTTCAGGAATGGTTTCATTTGAATCCAAAACTCTGATTGGAGCTATTCTTCTCAGACGCTTTTCTTTCATTTCGACTACCGGTTTTCTTTCTTCTGTTTTCTTTGACAGCGAATTCCTATTTGATCGAGAGGTTATCTTATCTTTAGTTATTGCAGCCGCAGAAGGCACGGGATTGTCTTTTACTTCTTCTATTACAACAGTTTGTAAGGACAAAACTTCATTTGAGCCTGAATTTATTTCACCAGGCATAATTGTACTCGCTTTGTCATCAATGTGCACCTGACAAATTATTTGTGGTTGAGCATTAATCTGTGGCAAAGACTGCAGATGAGTTTGCACTG
The DNA here is from genome assembly GCA_963575645.1 of Xanthostigma xanthostigma. NCBI lineage: Eukaryota > Metazoa > Arthropoda > Insecta > Raphidioptera > Raphidiidae > Xanthostigma > Xanthostigma xanthostigma. Next base: position 30,898,099 of record OY754470.1, on the reverse strand, counting down.
TAGGAAACGATTGTGTTACTTGTGACGGCTGAATTGATGCCACGCTATTGGTCGCCGGTGTTTGAAACAAAATGAATTGTTGCTGGGTTGATGCTGTTGTCAAAAATTGATTTTGATTTAAAATGTAAGATGGCTGTTGCGATGAAGCTTGTGTTGCGTTTTGAGTCAACACAATCAAATTCCCAGAGGCATTTTGTGGTTGAGGAAAAAGTAAATTCATAGGAGCTTGAAGCATGTTTGAGTCATTTTTAATATTCGCAGGCGCAAAGAATTGACTTTCTAAAGGTACATCTATCACAAAATTATTGCTTGTTGATTTCGGTATAGTGGAAGCAGAACAAACAGTATTCGCTTGTTGATTCAAATTTGCTGCTGAAACCATAGCTGATGAACAATTTTCAACCCTTTCACTCGATATAATTTGAATACCTTTTTTATTCGTATTCAGAAGAACTTGTGGATCTTTGTAATCAACATTCTGATTTACAACTTTTCCAATAGTTTCTGGAACATCTTGATTATTTTTAGATATTAAAAGCGAAGTTGCGTTTATAATTGACTGAACAGCTTCTGCGTTTTGGACTTCTAAAGTTTTCTTATTGGGGCACTGTTCAATAGATGTTTGCAGTTCTGCTGTACGTGATTTTATATGGCGCTCCCATAATTTATTCCTCAATATACTTCGATTCTTGAAATCAGGAAGGGATTTATTAAATGACATTCTTCTTGAGCGGCGTCTGCAAAAGAAAAAAGAAAAATAAATCTATACTGTCTGCAGGTTTCAACAAGTTTTCGGAAACAAATCCGTGACTTTTTCCAGACCAAAATTCTGATCTAATGGATCAAGAGCCAGCAATCAATTTCGAATAGGCTGATTTTTTTATTGTTATCAAAATATTTTGTGGTCATATGGGCTATGTGCAGGGAGGCGAAGTTACAAATTTTTTGATGCGAGCGTTTGTGGTGAGCACTAGGGAAAACTTCAACCTCAAATTTTCCGTATGGTTTTTTTAATTACAAAGAAAACATAGGCAAAACTAGGTGATCTGGAAATGCTTGTGTTCCAGGCTTTTGCGCTGATGGCGAATTAAGTAAAATAAAGACCATTGGCGCCATAACTTGACGTTCCGCTGTCAGTGTAAACAAATTAATTATATATATATTGTACGACATAATTGATAAATATATAATAATATTCTCAAATATCTTTTATGTTATGCTATTTATATAAGGGTTTGTAATTTGAATTTTGTGGTACCTATACAGCGTGTCCACGGAAGTTCTTTACAAATGGAATTTTTTTTTGTTAATTATTAGAGCCAAAATTTTTTTCTGTGGAAAAGTTCTGCTTCGTCCAAAACCTCTAAAACACCAAAGAAAATTTTCTTCGGCCTAAAGTTATACGATGGAATTCGAAAAGTTTTATTTGACTAAAAATAAAAACTATCTGTGATATTCAAGATTTTCGTAAAATTATTTACATAATCAAATTTAATTCAAAATAATAACATAACTATAACTTCTAAGTAATTATTTATTCAGAATTATAAATCAGAATTCAACATATCCTCCATCTCTCTCCATATAAAGAACGGTTCTCCGTCCAAAATCCGTCACTGAATTTTGAATCATTGTAGAAGGAATTTGATGGATTTTTTCGGTGATAATCCTTTCCAATTGATCAATATCTTGAAAAGGTCTTTCAGAGTACACCATTTTCTTTAGATAGCCCCAGAGGGAATAATCTAGGGGTGTCAAATCGGGTGATCTGGCTGGCCAATGGTTTGCAGAATATCTTCCAATGCAGCTTGTCTGTACAATTAACACTAATTCTATTTTTTCTTGTAAACTTAATTTTACAGGCATTTTATTTTTAGTTACTTGACATTTAATACGTGCTATTCTTTTGTTTTCCAAACCTACTACAGGCGAAAATCTTGAATATCACAGATAATTTTTCTTTAGTAAAATAAAACTTTTTGATTTCCCTCGTATAACTTTAAGCCGAAAAAAAATTTCTTTGGTGTTTTAGAGGTTTTGGACGAAGCAGAACTTTTCCACAGAAAAAAATTTTTGCTCCAATAATTAGTAAAAAAAAATTCCATTTGTAAAGAACTTCCGTGGACACGCTGTATAAAATTAACATCAGTTTTCCTTATTACATTTTTTTTACACATCATGGCCAACTAAAGTTTTTGACTTATCACCATTGAAACATGTCGCGACTTCCATAAAAAGTGAGTTCAATAATTCTCTATTATCCATTAGCGGCGCTAGTAGGCTTCGTGCACACAGCCTATACTGCCCTAAAAAGGCAAAGGGCAGTAAGTGACATTTGTTGAAAAATGAGTTCATACTGAAACCAACGACAGCAGTAAGTGCTGCAGCAATAATTTTATTGTCTTTAAAAAATGTTTCCCCCATGTTTTGGTTTCCACAATCTAAAATTCTGGACGGTCAATACATTTTTAGTAAATCTTGATTTACTCAAATTCATAAGTTGGTCACTTACTGCCTTTTGCCTTTTTACAGCAGTATACCTCGACCGCAGGGGACTGCCAGAATCGACTTTCATTATTCAACAGGTATAAAAGACTCAATACCTACGCTTTCACGAGTTTTGAAATGACTACTAGAAATCTATTGCTATCTCTACTTCTTTAGTTTATGTATTTAGTTAATCTGGTTTCATATTATTCTCACATAGAAATTAGTGACAGCCATATATTATTATGTACTAGTGTTCCTGCCCGGTTTCATCCAGGTGCAAAAGAACGAATGGGGGGGAGGGACATGAGTACGCACATTCATCTTAGTTTACCGAGATTAATGTTGTGTCCAAATTTCATGATGATCGGAGTTACCGTTCAAAAGTTTTTGTCGAACGGACAAATTTTGAGTTACACTTTGCAACATTTTTCATTGATGCTCCGCTCCTATTGGTCGTAGCGTGATATTATATAGCCTATAGTCTTCCTCGATAAATGGGCTATCCAACAAAAAAAAATTTCAATTCGAACCAGTAGTTTCTGAGATTAGCGCGTTCAACCAAACAAACAAACTCTTCAGCTTTATTTATTAGTATAGATTATCTAGCTTAGGCCCTTCCCCTTTCATTGTGCATCTAGTGCGGACGACTGCGGCAAATCACACAAGTGGAATCGTCTGTTTTTCGTACTGTTGCACATATTTGTAACAAAATAAGTTTTCAAAAATCCTTAGCTTTCCACGTTTTTTTTTGTGAATTTTCTAACTTTCCATGACCATTGACCACTTTAAGATTTCCAGGTTTTTCAGAATGTGTGCAGTTTGTACTAATACAGTAGAACCTCGATGAGTTAAAAACCTCTGTAGCTTAAAAATGTTTTGAATTCCCTTCCCCTCAAAATCTAAGACCTCCATTACTTAAAGCACAAAACCTCGGTAACTTAAACAAATATTTTGAGCGTTGGCCCTCGATAACTTAAAATAATATTTTGGTAATCTCCATAACTTAAAGTTTGTCAGTGAGTCATCGTGAATAAGTATACAAACAAAAAGTTTTGCCAAGAACTTTATTAATTTCAGTCTTTCACTAAATCGCTTTACGTATTGCTGTGTGCATGAAATATTAATTAACGAGTGATAAAATGAAGCGAGAAGTGCATGAAACAGAAAAAAATTACTGACTTTTTCGTTTAAATTTTTGACGTGATAACGTCTTATAAATTGATGAAACACCGGCTGCACGCACGAAAAAGTGTCACGTTCCGCCTGAGCCTGAGCGTGCAAGCGAGAGCGCGGTATAAGCGATAGAGAGGCACGATCGGCCCAAGCGTCGGCTTGTACGCATTTCTCTCTCTTCTCGCGTGACGTCAGAGAGTTCATCAATGTTTCTTTATGACGTTATCACGTAAAACTATCGTCCGTAAACCGACTTTACAGACAACCAATTTTTGTAAATATGTAATTGAATCTAATTGAATAAATAAATAGATACAAAATTTATTAACAATCTATTAGAACAGCTGTTAAGTTAAAAACTGAACTTCCAAAACCTCTTTAACTTCAACTCTCGATAAGTAAAAACACGATAACTTAAATTTTTCAACGTTTCCCTTGAATTTTAACTTATCGAGTGTATAAAAATAGTAGGTAACTGTACTGTAATTTTATTATACATTGAGGTTTTTAAGTATTTCTCACACTTAGATAGAAAAGCGCGTAGGTGGCTAAAATGTATACCTGTTTGTTTTCAAAACTGATGAAACTTTGTATACTTCAAATTAGAAATATCATTTTTTTTTTATTATTCCCCTGCGGAATGTGTTTTTATCGACTGAAGCTGCGGCAAAATTATTCATAACATCTGGTACCCATTGAATGAAGTCGTAATATACCTAATACTTGTTGGTGGTTACAGTGGTGGTTTCCGAGGAGTGGAAAAAAGGAGAAATTTTAGCCAGTAGTTCAGTATTAGCTGGAAAATACTTCCGGATATCCGTGAGAATTTCCCATCCTCAGTAGGTAAATAGTACCTAGTCATAAATAAAAACGCTCCTTTTTCAAAAAATGTTTTTATGAAACATAAAATAGTTACTTACAAATTTCTAGGAACGGATTGAGATCGGTGAGGTGTCGAAGAAACACTCCAAGATGACACCCGGCCATCTGATTCATCACTTGTTTCTTCACACTGCATACCTGCAAGTCGTGATAATGAGACATAACAACATTTCTTAAATACAAAAACTATTGTTTAATCACTGAAAGATTAAAAAAAATATATTACCAATGAATTTTTTAAGAACTGGTTCAAAAGCAGGATCTTCAACGGCACTTTGAGCCGTCGTTTGTATTATATTTTCCAACTCATCGTTGGCGACACCGATGATATCTTCTTTTTCTGTTGTCGGTTGTTTATTCTGGGGGGTTTCAATCGTTTCATCTGGTGATCTGGCTTTATTAATACTTTCAGCAATTTTTTCTGTCAGTTCAGGATTTTCTATTATGCAGTTAGCCAAATACTTAAACAAAAATATATTTCAATTATGTAGCATCTTCACATATCTGAAATAGCATCTTACTACAACTGTGTTAGGAATTCATAGCATAACATCTTTCGCTAATTTTAATGTTATAAATAGTCGTGGTATTTTTGATTAGATAATATAATTATGTGAATGATTTACTTATTCAATAATTAATACAATTAAATTTATTTTATGAGTTAATATTCCAAGCAATCACTTTACAAACGAGAATTTAAAAGTAAACTTCAGTTGTATTGCTTTTGATATTTGAAATTATGACCTTTTTGTTACCAAATGCTTGATTATTAAGGTTACCTCAAACTGACAATATTTCATGATGATCGGAGTTACCGTTCAAAAGTTTTTGTCGGACGGACAAATTTTGAGTTACATTTTGCAACATTTTTCATTGATGCTTCGCTCCTATTGGTTCTAGCGTGATATTATATAGCCTATAGCCTTCCTCAATAAATAAGCTATCCAACAAAAAAAAATTTCAATTCCAGCCAGTAGTTTCTGAGATTAGCGCGTTCAACCAAACAAACAAACTCTTCAGCTTATTATATTATTATAGATTTAAGGTCGTCAACTAAATGGCATTGTTATGAGCACGTAAGAAACATTTATGTCCAAATCTGCATTGATATGGTAACAAAACCAATTAAAAATTAAACTTACCGATAGTTCAAGGTCGTCAAAGTTAATTACGTCAGGTATGGAAGTGGAAGCGGAGAGTGACGATTTTTTTGCAGATGACGAACTGCAAGCCTTTGTTTTCGATGTTTTAGCTGTATTATCGATATCATCAGTTCTTTCATTGTGAGCCGAACTGTTTGGTTTACAAGACTCAACAACTTGGTCGTTGCCAGGCAAACTTGCCAAAGGAGTCGTTTCCACATTGTTTATTATAGGTACACCAAATGACGTATCAACGAGTTCAAGCTGCTGAGGTTGTTGATTTTGTAATCCCGTGTGTATGGCAGCTTTACGAGCCTTTTCACGTTCTAGACGTAAACTTTTTTGTCGTGACCTAATATCAAATTAATTATTAGAAAAACTGTTAATGTTAATAAAATAAAACAATTCTATTATATATGTATAATGTGTATTTATAAAATATTATCGATATTTCAGCTGAATTTTATACATCTCAGGATGTTATGACTTATATTCGATTAAGCATGCTCAAGATATAAATGTTTTAATTAAAAAAAAAAAAAAAAAACTCCCATCTGTCATTTGTGTTACATTACTTATATCATGAATTTAGGCGAAAGTCAATATAACTTTGAACAAACATTTTACATTTTCTTTGGCTGTTTTTCCATAATTACTTTTTAATATTTCTATGAGCCGATATGTTCATCATAATATTGTAACATCTTGAAAACAGCTGAAATTAAGAGGCATCGTTGATGTTGCAATAAGCATTTTACAAAAAATATATTTGTGTTTTTCCATCAACAATTTCTCTAATAATTCAATCTGTTGTTACAGAATATAGATAGAAAATATAATATAATCACTGAATAAGAAATAATAATAAAATGGGCCATCCCATATTTCTTCTATATAGGGAGAGCGAGTTAAATAGAATAGATTACAGATATTCTCTTTCTCCCTTAAGACCACTGCACGCGAGGCTGGTTTTGCTGCTAGAATCACTGCTGAGACTTGTGCTGGCTACGAGGATGGAAATGACGTCACTGTGGGCTCGCGTGCGAGGTCACAAGATGGATTTCAAAATTAGAAGCTGGACTATTTTTCGTACTAGTTTGTCTGCTTGTTTTGAGCAAGAACCAATCAAGAAACAATCTTGTCACGTGGGCGACATGGACAAACGCCCACAAACACAGCGTCATAGCATGTGTTCTGTTCAGAGACAATAAACGTTCACTTTTGTTAATATTCGAACTATCACTGCGCGCGCACTTAACACATCTACAAAGCAAGCTCCATCGTGTGAAGCGAACACATAAAAACCATCACCAAACACAGCGCCACAGCACGCTTGAAATATAGCAGCCCAATCTAGCAAGTAATCTAGCGGCAAAACCAGCCTCGTGCGCAGCGACCTTTACATTGTGTAGATAACAAAAAATGCTGCTAAGCTATATTTTCAACCGCGACGTTGTAATAACCTTGTGATAATGACATGATATAATATGTGTTTCAGATCCAGTAATTATTATAAATATTATTTTTTTTAAGAGGAGAATGGATCAATAACAAAAAATGCTGTTAAGCTATATTTTGAAAATGTAGCTTAACAGCATTTTTTGTTATTGATCCATTATCCTCTTAAAAAAAAATAATATTTATAATAATTACTGTATCTGAAACACACATCATGGTATCCTTGACGTAATAAATATACTAATTAAACGCTAACGATGGACGAACCTGCTATGGTGTGAGCCACCGCTGTTAGTTGGCAAAGTTATGCTGACGACATATGGGTGTCTTGACGAGGACTCGTCTAAATTCTTTTTTATGTACTCCGCTAAGCCACCAACTGAATGGAAATTGACGTTAGTATCTTTGGTGTCATTTAAATGTTTTTGTGCTAAAAACAAAAAAAATCTCTCATCAAATGATTTCTTGTTAATGTTAAAGTCTGAAAATTAAAATTAATTTTAACTAGTCAAAAGTCGAAATGATTGCATAAACATCCAAATAATGTTTCTCTACAAATTTAATGCCTCCACTACACACGTGGCCAGCACCGCCACTTACAGGCACTTATGAATGTGTAGAGGGCATGTTCGTCGGTGCGTGGACATAATCGCCTGTAATCGGCAGTAATCGGTTGATTGTCGGTACATCAAAGAAATGCGTGGCCAGCATCGAACGCGCGTACACACAATCGGCCAGCATTCAGTTGCACGGCAGAGGTTGAGGGAGAAATTGCGTGGAATTGTTTATTTATTTATTTGTTTTTATAGAATTCTACTAAAAAGAACCATGTAATTGCAGCAGCCGCTAGCACTTCGACATCCATGTCGAACGGATGACAGTGAGTGAATGAACCGGCACGATTGTGTGGACGGCTAGGCAATCATCGCGGCGATGATAGGCATTTATTTGAGTGGCGGTGCTGGCCACGTGTGTGGTGGAGGCATAAGGTCATCAGCCGCCAAGGTCACCTTGGCCAAATACCAATTCATTTTTTCAATTTATTATTATTAGAGTTGCATCGGAAGTATATTCCACATCAATTATAATATTCGGCCAGATCGCACACCGAATAACTGCGAATAACTGATAATGGATAAAAGAAAAAAAAAAACTTGTGGAGTCACATCTCCCTACACAAGCAGTGACCGGCAATAGATTTTGGTTTATTATGACGTTTATATTAGATCTTTGTTCATGCCACCATCAACTGTCTGTGCCGAACAAAACTGGTCGGTGTGAGGAAACGTTCACTCTAAGAAAAGGAACCAATTGAAGATACAACTGCTGGTAAGATCACAGGAGTGTACTATAATCTAAGAAATCTGAAAACATAAGCAAAGAAGACATAGAGGGAGTGGAATTCCGGGAGGACCTCATGCCAGCACCGGAATCGAGTAAAGAAAGCGACACAGTGGCATTGTTGATAGATCTTGGATCTTAGGGAGGAAGGTTATTCTATATTGTTTTTTTGTTTATCTGCTAACCTTGCTAAGTTGTAAGCTGCAATATCCATGATAAAAAGGGGTAATATTTATTGATGTGTTTTTCCGTAATGAAAGAAATAAGATTTAGACTGATCAAATTTCGACAAAATTGTCAATTGACGGAAATGAATTTGACCAGTCAAATGCACAACGGTCAATTGTCGTCTAATATTTGTTGCAAACTTGCAACTATAATTATATATTATAAATACTGCAACTCCAGTTAAAATTAAAATACTTTGTATCTATATGACAAAAAGTAGTTTAGAATGAAAAATTCTAATAAACGTAATTGCTTAGATCTTTTTACTCAAGCATGTTCAGTAATTTCAAGTTTTGGCTAGTCAAAATCAATTTTAAATAGCTTCGGGTTTTAAGGATAAAACCTACATAAAAATAAAAAATTTAAATAGGTAACTATACTTAGTTATAAATAAATTTATAAATACCCAATGAATGTATTTGGCGATATTCTTCTAATATATCACATAGACTTTTTCCAAATAGTCTTGTGCCAATTTTTTGACCTTGATCTCTTACAAGACGACTTTCGTTTAATAGTGGACATTTTTCAAGTAAAAAATTATATATTTCTTCATTTTTTTCTTCTTCGAAATATCCTACAACGATATTTTTAATAAAACATACATATCAGATCGGTTTTTTTTAGCAAAATTAATATATAAAACTGTTTTCCACCAAAATGAAACAATAGCGTACTACAATTTATTGTCAATTAATGACTTATTTTCCTTGTCATAATAATAATATAACTAGATTGTCGAAATTCGACAGAATGAGGATACTTGGAAAAGTATTATTAAAATAATAATTGTAATTATTGTTCAAGATATTATAAAGAAATAATCCCGAACGCTCTTTTTTAACCTACTTGGTTGTTAGCTTTCAGCTTTGCCGAGCAGTAAAATAAAACCTGATTAATGCATGTGTGTTCAGTTGATCACTTTCAACTTCTCCGAGCAGTGCCAATAAACCCAATACATATACAAGTATGTTAAAAAGAAGCGTTCGGAATTGTTTCTTCATAACTATAAAATGAAAAGTAGTAATTGAAAGTAAACGTGTTCTGTGGATACGCCTCATTCTTATATCATCTGATAAATGACCAAGGATGTACCCAGGGGCCAGGACCTAAATTAGACGGGGATAAATCATATTAGTTTTGAAGAAGGGTTACAGAAGGAAATGAAGCACGACTTCTTACAAAACAAAAGCTGTTTTTATTAATCACTAGAATATATTATGTATACTAATATGCTACCACTGTTTTATATAAGGTAGGTTACCTATTACATACTGTTCACTTTATTTTTTCGTCTGGGGGTGCGCTGCCCCCCCCCCCCACCTTTCAACCTGATTATGTCTTTATTAGGATGAAACTAGTCGTGATTTTATACATTGTTATATATGTTTTTTTTTGTGTCTGTTTTTTTTATTAAAGTTGCTTAGTTTTTTGTGGACATTAAACTTTGTTTGCAAGCTGTTTGTTAATAAAGTTTGCTAGCGTTGACTTGACCTTGTCTACGACCGATGTATTATACAATTAAGTCTAGTAAATTCAGTAACTTTATTATACAATTTTACATGCAAAGTAGTATTTAATTAAATTCATAGATTTCAATCTGCCTTCGCGGTTATTTGGAATAAATAATTGTGAAATAATTACAAGCAAATCAAAATGTTTAAAGAAGCTATCTGTTCCCGAGGATAAAACTAAAAATCCAGCTCAGTTAGGTACTGTCCCTGCACTTAATAAATGTACATACAGTGAAAAGTTTCAGCTTCTTAAGCCAATGAGGACCTTCTGGAAAGCGTGAAATGACTGACATCCGGAGAGGCATTTGCGTATTTAGAAAATATACCTATTATGCAAATGCTTCCTTCAAATAGTAAAAAATAGGTTAAGTTTAACAACGCATTAATTTGGATGTGATAATACCCAAAATAAATAGTAACTCCGAACCAGAAAACAATTAAATAGAAAGGAATACTTAAATTTAAGTATTTCCGATAATTAATCCTTAAATTATCAAAGTTTACTATTTAATAATAATTGCATTCCCGCCGAAAGTTGACAGCTGAAAAATGACAACTTACCTAACACTAGTCTTGCGATTTCCGAAGGCATTAATTTTAAATCTGGATCCATGTTGTATACTTAAACGCTTCTTAATTAATTATAATATTTACACTGTCATTTAACAATTTTACATAATAAAATAGAAAATAAAACTACTGATACTATTCACCTTCGCTAGACGTTATAAACACAAACCAACATAGAAGAAGCATGCAGTACGCACCAAGAATATGACACGTTCGCCAACATTCAAAATAAACTCTTTGGTTTAATTATGTCAAATTCATATATTTAAAAATTAGATATTAGGCAGAATAGCATAGCGATAGAGCAAAGCGGGTCATGACAAACACTATAAAAGCTTTTGAAATAGAATGAAAATTAGAAATAGTCTAATAGAATCAAATAATTGTACTTCATTTGTTGTATATCTCAGTTACTTTATTTAAAATTGAGGGTGACCATTTTTATCGTAACACAATGCGGGTAGGGTTGCCAGGTCGCGAAACCAAATAGCCGGACAGACCAGCCAGTTTGGCCGGACATTTGGGTAAAAAGGCCGGATAGCCTACATTATTGAGGATTTTGTCTCAGTATTAATAGGTACGACAAAAAAATTGTATGTAAAGTCAAGCTTTTTTTATTATTACCATGAATCTTGTTAAATTCTAATGAAATATAAATAACATCGAATACCAAGTCAGTTCAAGTACTTTATTACTAATCAGCAAAATCATCAGCCAAAATTAAATTCCAGATAACCATTTATCAACATTTTAAATTCTTCTTAAATTCTAATGTATAGTCAGAGTGCCTGTCGGCAAAAATTTTACTGACACAAACTTTGTATTTATATATAGTAGAAGAGCCGAACCTACATCGACCTTCACCGAGCTGATAATAGAATGAAACATATTTTATCATGAATTTAGTATATTAGAAAATATATTAAAAATGGGTTTGCTAGAAAAATCCTGGACAGACTATTTTTAATTAGTTTTTAAAAATTGATTTTTTATTAAATGTTGCAACATCAAGATAATAAGAAAATTTTGTCCTGACTTGAAGTATAAAACGTATAGAACGTGCAGCCGTTGGGTTGTCTATTATTTACCTGGGCGAACTCTGGGTTGTCAGGTATAAATAGGTATGTCGATGCACGTTACTTTCACTTGATTGATAATAGAAAAAAAAATTATATCATAATAAGCGCTGTTTTATTGCGAACACGTTGATATAGGGTTGTCTGCGAAAAATTCGGTCCTATTAGGGGTTTGCGAATTTTAAAGATTTTAATTTTGACGCGCTTGGAAGTGTGTGACAGAGAGATCCGAGGTAAGTAACTGTGTAATAATAAAGGACCGAACATCGCAGTCGCTTGTGATGGCACCCTGAATATTAGAAAGTTTACATACCGAGCACTTTCTAATATTCAGGGTGCCATCACAAGCGACTGCGATGTTGGGTCCTTTATTATTACACAGTTACTTACCTCGGATCTCTCTGTCACATACTTCCAAGCGCGTCAAAATTAAAATCTTTAAAATTCGCAAACCCCTAATAGGACCGAATTTTTCGCAGACAACCCTATATCAACGTGTTCGCAATAAAACAGCGCTTATTATGATATAAATTTTTTTCTATTATCAATCAAATGAAAGTAACGTGCATCGACATACCTATTTATACCTGACAACCCAGAGTTCGCCCAGGTAAATAATAGACAACCCAACGGCTGCACATTCTATACCACAGAGTTCTGTGTTCTATACGTTTTATACTTCAAGTCAGAACAAAATTTTCTTATTGTCTTGATGTTGCAACATATTTGAATAAAAAATCATTTTTTTGAGCGAGAAATAAGCAAAAAACTTTTTTGTTCTTAATTTTCTCCCCTCTGGGACCAAAATTCAAAAATCGGGCTACGTTAGGATTTAAGTTACCCGGAGACGAATCGAACAAAAACAGTTTTTTAAAATCGGTTAAGGCGTTTGGGCTGCACGCTGGATACAAAAAGCGTGACACAGATTCACAGACAAAGCGAGTACATATAGGCGCTTCCAGCTAAAGCTTGGGTCGCGCCTAAAAAGGAAACAACAGCCGTGTGTTATATTCATAAAATATAGGTTATAAACTTATATTACAGTAACCATTTGGAACCATTTTAACACCCCTTAATAACTCAAAATCTATTTAACATTAACACATGAAATTTGGTAAATATATTAAAACCCTTAAAATTAACTGGCAACCCAAATTACATAGATACAGCTCAATCTTAATATTGAGATATTAATGTCTAAAAATCAGCATTTTTAACAACTCACTGACATATAGATCAAAAACCTAACCCGCTTCCAGATGACCTAGATATTTGAAATTTGGCATCCAGCTAGGTAATTGTATGCATTAAAGGAACCAGTGGGAGCATATGCGCAAGTAATTCAAGAATTACAAGGCGCGAAATTTTACGTAATAATATACCTCGACGTTACGTTTGAAAATCGGTGTATATTTTTAACGACACTTGGAGCTTAATAATATAATTTAATTAACTTAATCCGAGAAAAAAATAACAGTTGAAAATATTGAAACAAAGAAAGAAAAAAATAATTTTAATAATTTCATGGTTCTTTATACGCTAGGAAAGTATCTTTGACATACGATCTTTGCGCCATCTCGTCTTTGATTTTTTAAAATCTGGTTCACTCAAAACTTATAAACCCATGGAAACCAGCGTTATTCTTAATTATAAAAAAAAACTCCGGGTCGCAGTGCCAAGCCCTGCCAACAATAATAGTGTATTTTATTAAAATTTTAGCAGCACATTTTGATAATTCCTAAAGGGTTAAATTTCAAATTTGAAACGAGTCCGAGAATTTTTTCGGTATTTTTGGGCCCGAAAACTATTTTCAACCCCTAAATAGTACCCTTAAACATGGCCCGATTGGGCCCATTTCTATATAATATAAAAATAAGCAATGTTTGTTATCGAACTCCTCCGAAACGGCTTGACCGATTTTTATGAAATTGTTTGTGTTTAATTGGTATGTCTGAGAATAGGTCATAGGCTATTTTTTATACCCCTAGGTGATAAGGGTGGGCCTCCCCCGAAATTTCTTTTTTAATTTTTGGACAAAACATTTTTTTAAAATTTCTATTAAAAAATACCTATAACCCTAAATTTTCACCGTTCTACCACCAACCCCTATTTTTTAATAGCGATATTAGTATTTTTAATTTCATCCACAGATGCGCAATAGGGTTGCAAGATGGCAATATAACGGTAAATTTTTTATATATTTAACCTAGTGAAAACAACTTATCAATTATCAATCGTTCAGTTATCTCCGCCAGGCGTCTACATGTGTTACCTCTCACCCAATAAACACCACGGAGCAGGGAGCCGATCTCCTGTTTTAGTACCAAAGAGCGATATCTGTTAGAACTTGCTCAAAGCTATTAGTTCACACGCCGGGACGCAATCGAAATACATATTGCAGAATTATATCTATCGCATTCGCACCCAGGTGAAACCGGGACGGACCGCTATAATATTATAAAGAGCTAAAGTTTGTAAGTTTGGACATGGGAGGCAATCTCACAAACTATTCATCCGATTTTAAAATTTTTTCACCAATATTTAGAATAGACCTTCAGAATTGATACCGGTAATATAATATTATCGCGTTTAAATAAAAGCACTTTTCATGGAGACCAATTTTGCAACGCAAGTCGACAAAAAACGGCGATAAGCTACAAATTCGAGCGAAGCTGAACCGGGCCGCTAGTATACATATCTAAATAGACTTTTCCAAAAATTGTGCCAAACTTCTTAGGAGGTTATGAAACGTCGAGAAATTTTGGTCTGACCCCTAGGTCCCGCCATCCGACCGACGCCAATAGTGTAAATGCCTTATGGCAAATACACTAAAAATATTTACGCACAATGTCAGTAAAAAAACTATATACATGATATACATTTTTTATTTCAAAATTTTTTAAATCTTATTTCTGTTAACAAAATAACATTTATGATATTTTTCATGTATTTAATAATAATTACAGACGTAAAATAAAATTTAATTACCCTTGACGACGTACTGCTGCAGTTCAGTTTTTTTCTTCTCTAATTAATAAGAAAATCCAGGAAAACGGTGTAATTGTAATTCTGGATGTTTAGTTGGCGTATCTTTGCAATCAACAACACAGCACTTCCGATTTGATAGCTTTTTACCCATTTTATTCAACAGTTATTCCTTATTAAAATGCACGTATAACATATGACACTAAGGTTTTGGCTGAACCAGAATTTAAAAAAAAACACGAGAGGACGCAAATGTCGCTTGTCTAAGATACTTTCCTAGCGTATAGTCTATATTATAATAGCTGGAGGGCTCGCGTAGCATTTAGTCCTTCAAGAACCACTCAATGGATTTAAATGAAATTTTTACAGCTATTTCCCGAAGATCGCTTCCAGCTATTGCTTGGGTCGCGCCTAAAAATCAGAAATCGGTGAATTTTTAAGATTTGAAATATTTTCCAAGCAATATATTTTCATTAACACGACGTAGCGCCTTTCGAAAAAGAAAACTATACAGGAAAATAATTAATAATTTTACAAATCACTTTTGAATGATAAATAATAATAATTTTTAATAATAAATTTGTATTGAAGTATATGGCCCCATTTTTCACAGTATGAATTAGCTCCCTTTTTTCACATTTATGTTTTTGATGGCCATACAATCATATTATTATTATCATCATATTTTAATATTATAAATGCGAATGTAAGTTTGTTTGTTACGCTTTCACGCAAAAACTACTTAACCGATCATCATGAAACTTTGCACATACACTCTTGAAGGTATTAGAAGTAACATAGGATACTTTTTATTAAAAAAAATAAAAATTTTTTACGAAAAATAAGAAAGGGTTGAAAACATTTTTTGGGCCCAAAAATACCGAAAAATTTCTCCGAATCGTTTCACAATTGAAATTTAACCCTTTAGTAATGATTAAAATGTGCTATTAAAATTTCATTAAAATCGGCCCGACAGGACCGGACTTACAAATTTTATGAAAACGAAATATTATAAATGCGAATGTAAGTTTGTTTGTTACGCTTTCACGCAAAAACTACTTAACCGATCATCATGAAACTTTGCACATACACTCTTGAAGGTATTAGAAGTAACATAGGATACTTTTTATTAAAAAAAAATAAAAATTTTTTACGAAAAATAAGAAAATTGTTTGTCAAAATATGTGCAATACCTCAACCCCTGATATGCATGTCAAAAGTCGATTTCCATCTCAATCGCGGGCGTAGCCGCGGGTAGCGGCTAGTATACAATATACATATAATAGGCCAAGCTGTAGAGCATTTTTGCATGACATACCTAAAGACTAGTAGCAAACCGATTGTGCGATGATACAAAAGATAATAAGCAGATGAATAGGTATATGTTTTTCACTCGAGTTTCCGGTCCATTAGTTAGTTATCAACAGTTTATTGCAAAAAAAACGCGATTTTTGTCTTTTTTTGCTTGTAACTTTGAAACTAATGGAGCAATCGGAATGCCCCAATGAAATGGCTTGTAAAGAATTGAAATATCTACAGAATGAGAGGTCGAATGTCTTAATCGGATAATTAGGTTCTGAAAAATTTAAGAAAAACCCGAAAATTAGGAGTTTTTTCGAAAATTTATAGCTCCGTCATTTTTTGAGCTGGAGCGCTAAAATTTTGAGAGAAAGTAGGGATAATAATGTTCTTTATATGTGCCAAAGGTGGGTGCTGTCGGATTATTAGTTTTCGCGAAATCGCGATTGAAAGTTTGCAGTGCACTTTTTTCTGGCAGGCCTGTATGCGTTACCGTAAGTCCGATAATAATTTCAAAAAAAGTTTTGAAAAATTGACATCGTGCACTACAAAACGTAGATTTCAGTTTTTCGATCAGATGCCTGGAAGCATGCTAAAAACACTCGTAAAGTTCGCGAAAAACGGCCGAGCTCGTGCTTGCAGTCGAGTGGTGGTGAAAGGAGCAGCGGCGGAGAAGCGTATATATAGTAATAGCGCGCGCGGCGCGCACGTTATTTATATTCCCCCACCACTCGACTGAGAGGGCGCGCTCGGCCGTGTTTCACGAACTTTACGAGTGTTTTTAGCATGCTTCCAGGCATCTGATCGAAAAACTGAAATCTACGTTTTGTAGTGCACGATGTCAATTTTTCAAAACTTTTTTTGAAATTATTATCGGACTTACGGTAACGCATACAGGCCTGCCAGAAAAAAGTGCACTGCAAACTTTCAATCGCGATTTCGCGAAAACTAATAATCCGACAGCACCCACCTTTGGCACATATAAAGAACATTATTATCCCTACTTTCTCTCAAAATTTTAGCACTCCAGCTCAAAAAATGACGGAGCTATAAATTTTCGAAAAAACGCCTAATTTTCTGGTTTTTCCTAAATTTTTCAGAACCTAATTATCCGATTAAGACATTCGACCTCTCGTTATGTAGATATTTCAATTCTCTACAAACCATTTCATTGGGGCATTCCGATTGCTCCATTAGTTTCAAAGTTACAAGCAAAAAAAGACAAAAATCGCGTTTTTTTTGCAATAAACTGTTGATAACTAACAAATGGACCGGAAACTCGAGTGAAAAACACATACCTATTTATCTGCTTATTATCTTTTATATCATCGCACAATCGGTTTGCTACTAGTCTTTATGTCACGAGAACGCTTTTTTAAATCTCTATAGCTTGGCCTATAATTCTCGACCGACGGCAAAAACAAATCATGACGGTCCACATTAGTACAGAGTACAGACACATTCACAAACAGCTGTCATAGAACAAGAGCCCGCGGCAGCCAGACCTTCGTCTTTTTATAAAAGCTGAAAGTTTTTCTATGGATGTCTCCAATACAGGTAAGAATGATCCCCACCCATGAAACCTGAGTAGTGGTGGCTTTGGCAGGTAACAGGTATTAAAGGTGTACAAAATTCCATCTCAAATTCGTCATTTTATAAAACTCAATTTTTTTATATTTCATTCGTAACAATATTAAAACTCACGTCGCTCATTGCCAGACACTTAGTATGGTTCCAACCCCCTGCCAGACACCCTTAAACTATTATAATTAGTAATTATACTTGCGTTATATTATAAAACCTGAATTTTATATATATTGTTTGGAGAGCTATTAAATAATGTTTCGTTAGTAGCCAGACAGTTTTGAGGGTTCTATCATCCTGCCAGACGCATTAAAGTGTACAATTTTCAAATCGTTTTTGCTTTATAACTTTGAAACGGCTCATGAGATTTTACTCAAATTTGGTACGTTGGCATAGCTTTATTGGGCAATAAAACCCATATCATAATAATGATGAATATCATTCCATGGGCGTAGAACTTGATTTTTTCGATAATTAAACATCTAAAACTTCTACGCCAATGGAAAAAAATCAGTTTGAGTATGAAATCTGGATCACGAGACCCATTTACTACAAAAAAGGTACTCTTGATAAAATTTGATTACTCTCATAGTTTCGACGAAATTTTATTTTAGAGCATATATGCTCTAAATTACTAGAATTAAAATTTTGTCGAAACTATGAGAGTAATCGAATTTTATCAAGAGTACCTTTTTTGTAGTAAATGAGTTTCGTGATCCAGATTTCATACTCAAACTGATTTTTTTTCATTGGCGTAGAAGTTTTAGATGTTTATTTATCGAAAAAATCAAGTTCTACGCCCATGGAATGATATTCATCATTATTATGATATGGGTTTTATTGCCCAATAAAGCTATGCCAACGTACCAAATTTGAGTAAAATCTCATGAGCCGTTTCAAAGTTATAAAGCAAAAACGATTTGAAAATTGTACACTTTAATGCGTCTGGCAGGATGATAGAACCCTCAAAACTGTCTGGCTACTAACGAAACATTATTTAATAGCTCTTAAACATATAAAATTCAGGTTTTATAATATAACGCAAGTATAATTACAAATTATAATAGTTTAAGGGTGTCTGGCAGGGGGTTGGAAGCATACTAAGTGTCTGGCAATGAGCGACGCGAGTTTTAATATTGTTACGAATGAAATATAAAAAAAAATTGAGTTTATACAATGACGAATTTGAGATGGAATTTTGTACACCTTTAATACCTGTTACCTGCCAAAGCCACCACTACTCAGGTTTCATGGGTGGGGATCATTCTTACCTGTATTGGAGACATTCATAGAAAAACTTTCAGCTTTTATAAAAAGACGAAGGTCTGGCTGCCGCGGGCTCTTGGGGGTAATCATATTATTATGCTGAATATCACCAATAATACCACTATTGAGAGTAGTACCTACAATAAAAATCTTGGACACAATTTTTGGTTAGGCTAGTTTTAGGTATATGAGAGGCGTTCAACGGGCGTTGGCCAACGCGCGTAAACGCTCTTCATGTGAGCTAGGCCTAAATCACTGTAATTCCCTTTTCAAAAACAATAAATTTACTAACACAGCAGTTAGTAAGCTACAGAAGTAGAAGAAAAACAAAAACTTGTTCCAACGCGCGTTATCATAATATATATATATATGTCGCCGGGATATTGTCAAACCCGTGATATTATAATTTCACTTAGTGAAATTATAATATCACGAATCTTTGTCAATCGTGATATTGTAATTTCACTAGTGAAATTACAAAATCCTTGATTTTACAATATCCCGGCGACATATACAATAAATTGTATTGAAATTGTAAACGCGCGTTTGGCCAACGCGCGTTGAACGCTCTTCATGTGAGCTAGGCCTAAATCGCCGTAATTCCCTTTTCAAAAACAAATAATTTACTACACAACAGTTAGTAAGCTACAGAAGTAGAAGAAAAACAAAAACTTGTTCTAACTACTTGTTGCTTACCATTTTATCTAAATAATCTAAGGTGTGTTCCAAAATATAACCCAGTATAGGTACTGGCCAGTGCTAATGACATTACGAATCTGACTCCATAATTGTACTAGTGTGCCACCATAATATTGTGCTGGTGAGACAGATATGACGCTGCATAAATATTTAACCGGACGTGTATGCATCAGACTTTGTGGAATTAATTTGTTATTTGCAATAATGTTTGCTCAACAAAGTAAACAGTTATTTTTGTGGATGAGAGAAATTATAACGCGTCAACGCACGGGCCAGTATATTTCGGAACGAATCAACAGTATGGCGTCGATGTATGACGTCATTAGCACTGGCCAATATAGTGGGTTATATTTCGGAACACACCCCTCATGGCGAGATGCTGACAGAATGGTCAAGGAACACTGGGTGTATGGAGAGTACCCCATAGAGAAGAGAGGTTTTTCCTTGAGCATTTCTGTCGCCATATTATCTCTCTGCTATAATAAGTGGAAATACAAATTTAAAAAAAAAAACTACTTGTTAGTTATTCTTTATTAATTATTAAGTTTCCACGAAAGATATGTGTTCCAAAAAAGTGCAACAGTTTGAACATAAATTACTTGATATTGAATAGGCATAAAATAGAAATTTGTAAATTGCACAAACGGCCAAACTTTATAATTGCTGAGCATTACATCTACAAAATTTTTTTTCACTTCTTCAGTACTATCTTGAAATGTTTTCCCTTCTAAGAAATTCAGAGTGAATATGAATATGGGTAAAAATGTTGGTGCAAAAACAACTTGATCGATTAGTGCTTTTTTAATTGCAACGTCTGTTCCTTTGCTTCCAATAAAATCATTCATAAATTTGTACCAACGAGCAACTGCTGGTCCCTAGCATAAAAAGTAAATTAATATAATGATGTTTATAAATTAATGTAATACATATTACAATGTTTTTTACTGTGCGATTTGAATATATTGTTTTGAAAAGTTAAATAAACAACATTCATCTGCGCAGGCGTAGTTTTAATAGGTTAACTGACAAATACCCAATTTGTATTATTCTAGATTCTCACCAGTAGCAAAATAATATTTAACGTTTTTTTTCTTACAATAATATAAAGTAATAAATTTTAGTTACATTGAAACATGAAGAGAAAAATGTATAACAAAAATTATACTCACAACCAAAACGAACCCTATTCCGAAAAAACGTAAGGTTCTCATTGGGTCGTAATTTTTCAAGCTGCGTTTTTCTACAACAGCTTGAGCTAATATATCTCCAGTACCCATTAACGTACCTGTTCCAATACATTGAAATAATATGGGGTATTTATTTATAAATTTTTTAAAAGACATTTTTAATTTTACTGAACCAGAATTTCTATCATAATTTGTTGTTTCTTTTTTTTATTGCTTACGAAAATTGTATTTTTATTGCATAACAACAAATCAAATGAACTGCTCAATTTATCTGCTGATAAAATCTATGGTAATAACATTACATAAAAAAGTAAACACTTACTAATTATTTAAAAAAATTAAAAATGTGTTACGAGAACGCATTACTGAAGTGAAACTTCTATGAGGAGAGAAGCAAAATGGACAAGTGGAGAAAAGATAAGAAGTCCAATTCATAAGTGGAAAAAAAGATAAGAAATCCAATGGACAAGTGGAAAAAAGTAAGGGTAAGAAAAAAGATTCGTAATTAAATTTTATCATTTAACTCATAGTTTTTACGTTCAGATATTTCGTCTGTACAAGTTAATCTGAACGTGAAGCTATGAGTTTAAATTAATTATGAATCTTTTCCAGCATTCTACCACTGAGCTACGGATGCTTGCAGAGAACTATTGTTATATTATAGGCTTACTGCTAGTACAATTTCGTGACACAAATTTCGTACATAGGGAAACGGGTTACTCCCGTTTTTAAAGTAGTTTTCACCTCAAAAATACTAATTTACTTTCATTAATATATCATAATGAAAATGTATTTAATTAATATGATTAACTAATGATTAAAAACGGCTGGACCGATTTTGATATTTCTTTCTGATCACATTGACGGTAATGTACTCAATTATTAACATCTTAACGCAGTCGATGTCAATATTTATTAATGAGTTTCCGTGTAAAATACAAATTATTTGCAGACCATATTACTTTTCGATATTTTTTTTCGCGATATTTTGTCAGAAAGAAATGACCACGCATTTATGAACGGTGGACATCCACTGCACACAAACACACTTCTTAGTTCTTTTCAAAAATAGTGTGAAAACAATGTAGTGAACTTGAAATACAAAAATATGCTGAAAATTTTCATTTCTAATTTTGAATCCATTACAATAACTGCCCTTTAAACTGGGAAAGTCGTTGGGTAGGTCGTGGATTAGGACTTCTCAGTAGGATAATAATAATAAGTAAAAAATTGGTTGTCTGTAAAGTTGGTTTACGGACGATAGTTTTACGTGATAACGTATTCCGCTCGAATATCATATTTAATAATACATTACTGCGCTTTCGCTTGCACGCACAGGGTCAGGTGGAATGTTACGGAACGTTACACTTTTTCGTGCGTGCAGCTGGTGTTTCATCAATTTATAAGACGTTATCACGTCAAAAACTTTTTTTTTTATAAACCCCTCTTGACGTCAAAAACTTAATCCGCCATCTTTAGAAGTCCGCCATATTGGATTTAAACTAGTCACTTTATTTTTCGAGTTATTCTCAGCAAACCCTTTCATTTGATACCCATATTGTAGGAAAGCATAATAAAATTAGTCCGCCATCTTTAGAAGTCCGCCATATTGGATTAAGAGTGACGTCACTTTATTTTTCGAGTTATTCTCAGCAAGCCCTTTCATTTGATACCCATATTGTAGGAAAGCATAATAAAATTAGTCCGCCATCTTTAGAAGTCCGCCATATTGGATTTAGAGTGTCGTCACTTTATTTTTCGAGTTATTCTCAGCAAGCCCTTTCATTTGATACCCATATTATAGGAAAGCACAATAAAATTAGTCCGCCATCTTTAGAAGTCCGCCATATTGGATTTAGAGTGACGTCACTTTATTTTTCGAGTTATTCTCAGCAAGCCCTTTCATTTGATACCCATATTGTAGCAAAGCATAATAAAATTAGTCCGCCATCTATAGAAGTCCGCCATATTGGATTTAGAGTGACATCACTTTATTTTTCGAGTTATTCTCAGCAAGACCTTTCATTTGATACCCATATTGTAGGAAAGCATATTAAATTAGTCCGCCATCTTTAGAAGTCCGCCATATTGGAATTAGAGTGACGTCACTATATTTTTCGAGTTATTCTCAGCAAGCCCTTTCATTTGATACCCATATTGTAAGAAAGCATAATAAAATTAGTCCGCCATCTTTAGAAGTCCGCCATATTAGATTTAGAGTGACCTCACTTTATTTTTCGAGTTATTCTCAGCAAGCCCTTTCATTTGATACCCATATTGTAGGAAAGCATAATAAAATTAGTCCGCCATCTTTAAAAGTCCGCCATATTGGATTTAGAGTGACGTCACTTTATTTTTCGAGTTATTCTCAGCAAGCCCTTTCATTTGATACCCATATTGTAGGAAAGCATAATAAAATTAGTCCGCCATCTTTAGAAGTCCGCCATATTGGATTTAGAGTGACGTCACTATATTTTTCGAGTTATTCTCAGCAAGCCCTTTCATTTGATATCCATATTGTAGGAAAGCATAATAAAATTAGTCCGCCATCTTTAGAAGTCCGCCATATTGGATTTAGAGTGTCGTCACTTTAATATTCGAGTTATTCTCAGCAAGCCCTTTCATTTGATACCCATATTGTAGGAAAGCATAATAAAATTAGTCCGCCATCTTTAGAAGTCCGCCATATTTGGTTTAGAGTGACGTCACACAGCTAACCATGCATTGTCATTCAAATTAAACCTGTATACAAATTTTCATCTCAATCGGTTGATGATATCTGCTTCAAAATTACCGAAGGCATTTCCGCCATCTTTAGAAGTCCGCCATATTTGATTTAGAGTGACGTCATACAGCTAACCATGCATTGTCATTCAAACTAAACGTGTATACAAATTTTCATCTCAATCGGTTGATGATATCTGCCGCTCGAATATCATATTTAAGTCAGGCGGAACGGGACAGATTTTGGAACGGTACAGATTTCGGAACGGGACAGATTTCGGAACGTGACACTTTTTCGTACATGCAGCCGGTGTTTTATCAATTTATAAGATTGGTGTTTCATCAATTTATAAGACGTTATCACGTCAAAAAAGTAAGCATTTTAATAATAAAAATATTTATTTATCTTCCTTTTCTCAAAAAAACCTGTTAACAATGGTCTCGTTCAGTATATTTAAACGAAATCTGACATTATGAAACTTTTTTATAATCCTGAAAATTTAAAGTTTTAATCGATAATTCAAAACAAATATGTGATTGACTATTGAATTTCAAACGTGTTTTTTAAAATCATGGCCGATAATTCATCCCATAATATGATAGTTTATATTATGACAGGCGATAAAAATGTTTGTAAGGCAGAAGTACATATGCTAGCCCGCGGGTGCGATAGAGAGCGCCTATAAATATAGAAGCAAACAAAAAAATTGTTTTAGTACCAAGTAGCGACATCTGTTATATTCGCTCAAAGCTATTAGTTCAGACGCCGGGCCGCAAACGAATTACATTTTGCAGAATTAGATATATCGCTAGTTTCTTATAAATAAAAGTCCGAAAAATACTGGTTGGTCATTTGTATTCTATGGCAATAATTTTTCAATATCAAGCATTTAAAAAAACATGTTTGCATTGATTTAACGATATTTACCATTTTCAAGAATTTGTATCTAAAGGCCGCTGTACACAAGACTAGAAACGCTGCTAGAAACACTTATTGGAGATCCACTGACGGGTAGGCTGGGTATGAAGCTAGAAATGCCGTCACTGCGGGCTTGCCTGCTAGCTCACAAGATAGGTTTTAAAATTAGAACAGGAGCTATTTTCCTTGCTAGCTCCGCTGTTAGGTATGAGCAAGAACCAATCAGGAAGCAGTATCTTGTCACGTGGGCGACTTGAACAAACGCCCACAAACCTACATGGCGTCATTCTGCTCAAAGTCAGATAACAGACACGTTTTGCTCTGTGTTTATATTTGAACTGTCACTGCGTGCGCACCAGATTTATTCACAAAACTAGCTTGAAAAGACGTCTCGTGTGAAGCGAGCACATAACAGCAATCAAGAAAATCAGCGCTAGAAAACTAGTAGACAAATCTAGCAACGTTTCTGACCTTGTGTGCAGCGGCCTTAACAGTATTAATTGTATAGTATATGGTTGTAAAACTAGTCTAGGCGAATCAGGAAAAGCATCAGGGTTCAGACTCTATTGTTTTAATATGGAGTCCTAATATACTACTGCACATCTAAACAGGAAAAAGGCAATAAACACGGTCTCATTCTGCCGTTTTATTATTGGCTCTCTGCCATTAAAGTTTTTTTTTTGGATCTGTATAATTTGAATATATTGGATATAGGTATGTGGATTAGATAATTTAAAACCGAAAAATAGAGAACTTCTTTAAAATATATTATTTTTGCTCTATCTTCAATAAAACACATACTTTTCGTGCACGTAGTAAAAATCAAATCTATAACTTAGTAACTATTTTGTTGTAATACAGACTTTTGCATTTATCTAATAGAAACAAAATTTATATAAGACTAGCAGCCCGATCCGACTTCACCCGAATTTGTAGATTGCCACCGTTTTTTCGTCGATTTACGTTGCAAAATTGGTGTCACGAAAAAAAACATTTATTTTAACGCGATAATATATAGCCTATTCCATCTTGAAGATCCATTCATTAAAAAAATGTTTGATATTGTATGAGCAGTTTTGGAGATTACCTCCTGTCCTCCTGCATCCAAATTTACAAACCTTATCTCTTTATAGGTATAATATTAGTATACATCATAATAATATGTATATGGTATAGATAAATCATATACTATTTATATACCCATATATTTATACCTATATGAGATAAAAGAAAATCTGTATCACAACATATTACATAATAGTAAGTAACAAAGTTATTTAGTGGTTTTTACTTTATAGCGATCGTAAAATTACCTATTTTACACCAGTGCGTAAACTACAACCAAAGTATTAATATACGAATCAATCCATAGCATTTTTTATTAATTACCCATAGGCCATAAACGTGGAAGTTTGCTATATAAACGAACTGTCAAAAGTGCTGAAAATAAAAGCTCTGTTCCAAGTTCTCTGAGAACGGTAACAGAACCGTCAGTCTACCGCAGTAGCTCAAAAACCTGTACAGTTTCGTTTTAGCTACTGAGCAAGACGATGACGGTTCTGTACCGTTCTCAAAGCTTGGACAGCTAATTGGTAATTTTCATAAACTACCTATAACGTAAAATATCAGTAAAGTTTGCCACACGAATTAAATGACAAAACTTTTGAAAATAAAGAGAAAAGCGATTACTTTATAATGGGTAGTGCAAAAAATGCACTGTATATCTCGGACGTAATGATATTATGACTCGTGTCATAACTCGCTGAAACTCTTTTTACCACGTCACAATTCGTCGATAATATAGTTTATTACGTCATAGGTAATAAACTACAATTAAATATTCAGAATGTGACTACACTAGTGTATATTTATACAACTGTAAAAATATAAGATCATAGCCCAGACAAGCACTACACAACTAAGCCTCAATGAAGAAAAATTAGAGAAAAAATAAAGGTAACAAAGGAAACTGGAAAATTGCTGAGGGTAGTACTCGACCACGAAGTCTTTAATCAGGAGACCTAGCTTCCTATGCTTACTGTGTTTCGAGATGGACGTTTTCTGGCGCACGCGAGATGGCGCTGTTATCACTACCTGGGAAAACTTTGGTTCTTTCCACCTGTTTTTGCCATAGTTACCAAAGTTGTTTAACTTCACAGACACTACACACATGTAAGCCATGAACGTGTGTGCGTTATCCAGTAGCTGACGCCATATGAGTCCACCACTACGCTCGAGCTGATTCTTCAGGTCTCCTGGTTATGACTTCGTGTGCTCGACATACTAAAAATTTGAAACTTTCAAGCAATGGTTTCCACAGCGATGAAAGAGCTGCATTTTCGGACCCTTTTTCTAGTCATTCTTTTCCACCTACACGAAATTGTGTAAAAACTGAATTTTTAGTGATATAACCATGGAAGAATTTAAAAATTTTTTTTATTCAACTCATGCGCGCTACTCATGTTTTATCATGCCTAAAAACCGAACCCTAAATAGCCATTTACCGACTGGTGACAATTACTTGTCATAACTCAATGAAAATTCCTACTAGCTCGGCCATTGTGGAGTAATGAAAATAAACGTAACTATTTTCTGAGTCGTAACGAAATAGTAGGTAAAAACAACTCCGTTGTTACCCATTGAGGCTAAAATTGAGAGGCCGGATGTTTTCGACATGGAGTTTATTCATAACCGGCTAACCTCAAACCAAAACATTGAATCGTGCTGTTTGGTGCTGTTAGTATTGACAGTTTTTTTTATAAAGAAATAAATAGATATTTACAACATCTCATTAATAACAATAAATAAAACATGAATAACGCGCAATTGTTGAATAAAATTATGGGCGTAACTTGTAGGCTAAGTCATGACCTGTCAGCGCGATGAATGACTTAGACTACTAGTTACGCCAATAACTATTTTTTTGTATTTTCGCAAAAACACATTTTTGGGAGTAATTTTGAAAAAAAAAAAATAAGAACAAAGAGTGAGATTCTCAGTATATTAGTGTGAGGGCTCCCCTCAACATTTTTTTGCAAAATTCCGTTTCATTGCTTTACCCCCCTTTCCCATTTTTGTATCTATAATTCGCCTAGACTACAGCTAAATTACAAAATTAATTTGATGTGAACGAACAATTCACTTTCCATGTTTTGGGAAATAATATTTAAAGCCATTTACTGTTGCCGACCTAGAATATTTTGTTAGAAGTGTATTAACATCAATTTTTTTTGTTGCTAAACGCTCTATATATGGTATAATTTCTTCTTTGGTCCATTTTTTCTTCATTTGAAATAAAATTTCAAATCTATCCGTTATTAGTTCTGGTAAATGTTCTTCACGGAAGTGCCAAATAACACTTGGCGTTGAATCTCTGTCAATGAGGGCAATTCCCTGAAGCATATCTTCATTTACACTCATACCGTCTGGCACAGAGCCTTTCCAAGTTTCCAAAAATTCATTTAATTTAAATCTTCCAGATACATTTAATATTGATTCGGCTATTAATCTGCAAACAGACGTTTCATTATATCTATACAATTGCTGGCCTTCTTTTACGAAACTTTTTTCTGTATGTAAATCAAACAGCTGTTCTAAAATATTAACTGGAATTAATTCTTTTAAACAATTAACTGTTTCTTTTCTATCGATTTCATCTAAACTCCATGAATTTTCGTCAATCAATCTCAGCATATAATGTATAGCACGAAAATGGTATTCAAAATCCAGAATTCTTATAAAACCATTTATTTCCAGCGCTTTTAAGTTTAACAAAGCTTTTTTAATTTCATATTCACTTGCTTGGATTTTCATTAATATCTGATTAAATGTTAATAATTTACTCGTATTAATATTCTCCTCATTTTCTGGACCAGTATATTTGGTTTCTTCTAAGAGATCTACTAATTTTTTTATACGTGGGCAGCATTCTTTTGTCTCCAAATATGAGTTAAAAATTCCAGCTACATATTTATTTTTAATTATTCTACATTCATTTTGAACACCATCTAAATCTTCAAACCATTCTAAATCATTCATTAAAAGAAAGCTATTTGATGTTTCCGCTTCTCTTACACTGAATGTACACTCATTTGTACATAAAACTAAACTTTCTTCATCTTCTCCTTTAAATATGAACGTTTTCCCATCAAGTATTTGTTTTTGTAAAAAATCATCTAATTCCAAAAATCTAAAATTTTCAAATTCTCCATCGTTTTCTGTATGGAAAACTGCCTGCGTTGTTGAAGTTAGTTCCGATTCACTAATTTTAGCATTTGAAATCATATGATTAATTTCTTTTACAGTTCGAATATGGCTATATAAAACAAAATAATAAATTAGCTATGGTTTAAAATTCGGTTATTGACCGAAAACAAGCCAGGCGATCAAATTAATATACTTTAAAAGGTATTTGAAAATAATTTGTTAAATGTTAAATATTAATCGTTTAGGTTAAAATATAAAACAGTTCTATAAATTATTGTTGCGTTTACCTCTTTTGTATGTCCATATTTAAAATATTTTATCACCAATTAAAATGTCAAAATTTGGAAAGATATTTGCCAAGAATGAATACACGTCAAAAGTAATGTCATTTGACAAGTATTGTCAAATTATTTGCCGCACTTTTTAATTATAGGAGGTATCGTCGACATGCTTTGACTATAGAGCTATAACTAAAGTGTATGTTCTCTGACTAAAGTCACCTAATGTTAGAAACTTTTCGTTTTCAGTGTGTGGTACAAATCAACAAAAACTCAAACTAGTGACTGTTTTCCGGAAGCACCTTGTTCATGTAGACTGTAGTAGCAGAAAGCGTATTATTGTGCCCAGTTGTCTCTAAGGTAAGGTGTTAAATTTATCTTATTTTTTATGTGAAATCGGAATATTATTCCGCATTATTTATTATTTTGACGATTCTAGTATGCCTGTAAAATTTCATTTAATGAATATTTTCTTTAGATAATTTTTATCAATTTTAAAATTTAACCAACATGCTTTTTTATTCCAGTTCTTAAATTCATTACGAGTCCCTGCTTAACATCAAGATGGGTAGGGAGAACAAAGAGACTTGGAAAAGTAACTATTTCCTGAAACTAATTGTAAGTAAATAGATTTAGTAAAAATATGAACATTTAATGTTTTGTGATGAAAAATAATGACAATGTCTGTAGACCCCGTTAAGCATTAGAGCTAGAAATAGCTGAACCCACTAATGCGGCGGTGATTCACTGTTGAAAAATACCATGTCGGTTGTCTGATACAAACCAATCTTAGGTTTCGCGAGTCAGTTGGCAAAATAAATGTGTACATCAATTGTATGTTCATTTTTTCAGCAATTACTTGACGACTACCCAAAGTGTTTTATTGTGGGCGCGGACAATGTCGGCTCAAAACAAATGCAGCAGATCCGCATGTCCCTTCGTGGGACAGCTGTTGTATTGATGGGAAAAAACACGATGATGCGTAAAGCCATCAAAGGTCACATCGAAAGAAATGCATCTTTGGAGAAACTCCTTCCCCACATCAAAGGAAACGTTGGATTTGTATTCACACGTGGCGATCTTGTTGAAGTACGAGATAAACTTCTTGAAAACAAAGTCCGTGCTCCCGCACGTGCTGGTGCTATTGCACCTTTGTCCGTTATCATTCCGGCTCAAAATACTGGCCTTGGTCCAGAAAAAACATCTTTCTTCCAGGCTTTGTCCATACCGACAAAAATTTCCAAGGGTACTATTGAAATTATCAATGATGTCCACATTTTGAAGCCTGGTGACAAAGTTGGTGCTTCGGAAGCTACTCTTTTGAATATGTTGAATATTTCGCCGTTTTCATATGGTTTGCTTGTGGAACAAGTTTACGATTCAGGCACAATTTTTGCTCCGGAAATTTTGGACATTAAACCAGAAGATCTTCGTGCTAAATTCCAAGCTGGAGTAGCAAACGTGGCTTCAGTATGCTTGTCTATAGGATATCCCACAATTGCTTCCGCACCGCACAGCATTGCTAATGGATTCAAAAAACTTTTGGCTATTGCTGCTGCGACTGAAGTCGAATTCAAAGAAGCTGCCACCATTAAAGAGTTTATCAAGGTGAACAAACTTTTATTTTCTGCTTATGAGAAGTGGTCATTTATTTTGTATGCTAATTACTAAATGCTTATTTTCTTTTTTCTCAGGATCCAAGCAAGTTCGCAAGTGCTGCAACTTCTGCAGCGCCAACGTCAGGAGCCGCTGCTCCAGCTGCGGAAGCCAAGAAGGAAGAGAAAAAAGAGGAGAGTGAATCCGAAGATGAAGATATGGGTTTCGGACTGTTTGATTAAAATAAATATACACATTATTTGTTGTATTTGTTGAGCCAGACCGTCAAATAAAACACATTGTAACACAGAGCATTTTATTTATTTTTACGTAAAAGTGGATGTTTATATACTTTTTCTATGTTCACATTAATATTCAGAAAGTAGCACTGTAGTAGTTTGTTAACCAGCACTGAAAAATCTCGGTATATAACTTGGCAGTAACACAGATCAAAATCTCCATTAAGCAAGGCGCGTTTACCAGCTATTCGCTCGTTAATTTACAAGCTGCTACCACACTTGTTCAACGTTATACGCTGTTTGATTTACTCGCAGCGACAGGCCACTTTTCTCGTTTAAACGCTAGTTATTTTACTCAGTGAATGAAATTTGGGTAGTAAAAATCAAAATGTAATGTGCTAACAACTAGTGATGCAAGGAATACTACTGTAATTAATAGGAATGTCAAACCTGCTATTCGGTGAATACGAATAATTCAACGAGGTAATAAATATACACCACTGTTCTTTTTTTAATAAAAGATTTAATAATTAAAATTTATTCTTGACAAATTTTTGTTCAACAAGCCCATTTGTAAATTCGTAGGCGATAGGCGATTTCTTTTTTCTGTTTGTACATTCCCAGCTGTCGAAAATAGTTTTTCTGAGGCGACAGTAGACAGTTTTATTGAAAATTATTTCTGGGCCAGTCTTTTCAGCTTGGGGAAGTAATATATATCTTCACGCCAGAAAGCTAATGGATCAGCAGTAGTAAAGAGATTGGGTCGTTTAAGATTTGTATCAACTTCATTCTTATTTTCTGAATATCCTGTTGCTTAGATAGAACAATTAAAGCTTATAAATTTCAGAACAGTAAAAAAAAACGCTTATTTATAATAAATGTAAAGAAACGAATCCGAAAATATTGAAATTGGTTCTTCCATTTCCGCTTCTTCAATAGTTGGCATACTTGGCAAATTCCTTTACTGGTCCAGTGTCTTCTAGCTGTCTTGTCGGTCTTTCAACAACTTCTTCGGCTTCATCAAGAGCAGCACAAAGAAACGACCGAGCTGTTTCAGTTACCACCGGTGTACTGAAAATTCTTGTTTTAAATCGAGGATTTGTGTTCAAATTTTTTGTTTGATATTCGGCGAGTTTGATATTTGATATTCAGCGAATAACCAATATTGAACAGGAGACGCGGGTGGCCTTTTGTTCGAGTGTCTGTATTAAAAGAAAGCATGGGTTTATATTATGTTTGCCTCGTTTCATACTGATTTTACCCATTTCTTTTGTTTTGGAATATTAAAAATTACGTCACCAATTTAAGGCTTTTATCAGACTAAAATAAGTCGCTGGTCGCATTTAGTAATATTAAGGTCCAAGAGGATAGTCGAAAGCCAGATAATTATGATTTCCAAATTGCAACAAAAGAAAGTTTTCGATTTTATTTTAGTCTGGTCAAAGGCCCAGATTGATGACCCATAACTATTTTTAAGCTTTAAATCCACTATTTTACCTATTTTATTTTTAGTGTGCTTTATTAAAAGTTTGATTCGCACCAGAACGAAAGTGGGGCCGTTTTAAAAATATGAAATAATCTAAATTACGAAAAAAAAGGTAAAATTCTATCTGGTATACGCAAGTTTTTAGGGTTCCGTACCCGAAGGGTGCTCAAACGGGACCCTATTACTAAGCCTCCGCTGTCCGTCTGTCTGTCTGTCTGTCCGTCTGTCTGTCAGCGGGCTGTATCTCAAGAACCGTAATAGGTAGAGAGTTGAAATTTTCACAGAGTGTGTATTTTTAGGGTTCCGTACCCGAAGGGTGCTCAAACGGGACCCTATTACTAAGCCTCCGCTGTCCGTCTGTCTGTCTGTCTGTCTGTCTGTCCGTCTGTCTGTCAGCGGGCTGTATCTCAAGAACCGTAATAGGTAGAGAGTTGAAATTTTCACAGAGTGTGTATTTCTATTGCCGCTAGAACAACAAATAATTAAAAACCCCCCAAAACTCCCAAAAGAGGAGCAAACTAAGTTTTTTGCTTATAATTCGCTCAATTTAAATCAGATCGTTTCGAGACCTGTCTTAAACGAAAGAGGAGAAAATTTTACATAGATTTTGTATAACAGAATTCGTCGAAACACTTTTTTTGTACAGCTTTATATAGAAATATAATGTATAAATTCAATTTTGTCTAATCCATAGCATACACGGAGATCGTCTGTCTTCGTTTGTTGCATAGTGTACTATGGGAATTTAAATATTGCGTATGTTTTGTCTTAAAAAAAAAGATTGCATTTGTTCAAAAACGAATGTCATTTCAAATATTAGTCAGTCTTTTGACATTAGTATTTTGTGAAAGGCAACGCCTTCTGAGTTAACGATTTGAATAACTAATTTTAATTATTAGAACATATTGCTTTGACAGATGCAAACGTCATTTTTTACATTTTTTACCATTCCAACACCATGGATGAGCGGAATGAAACCAAATTTTGGGAGGATGTTTGATATGCAAATATGAAGAGGCCTATTGTTTTTCAGAGACGTCGGCGCAAGCGCAAAAGAAATATATATTATAATGTTGTTTTTATAAGATA
The DNA here is from genome assembly GCA_963575645.1 of Xanthostigma xanthostigma. Lineage (NCBI taxonomy): Eukaryota > Metazoa > Arthropoda > Insecta > Raphidioptera > Raphidiidae > Xanthostigma > Xanthostigma xanthostigma. The sequence goes on along the minus strand of OY754470.1, from coordinate 30,864,665 downwards.
ATAGTATACTTTTCATAAAGGCGTATTATTTTGTTTTACAGGAGTTTTGTAAAATAAATTTTTGAAAAAAATCGGCGCATGCGTAGAAGAAATATATACTATAAGGCTGTTTTTTATATAATAACGGTATACTTTTCATTACGGTTTATTATTCTATCTATGTTTACAAAAGTTTTGTAATTTTTTTGGGAAAAATTGGCGCATGCGCAAAAGAAATATATGCACTAACGTTGTTTTATATAATAATAGTATATATTTCATAATGGTTTATTATTCTATTTTAAAAGAAAGTTTTGTAAAAAGTTTTAGGGGGAAAGGCGGCGCATGCGCAGAAGAGATATGTGCTATAACATTGTTTTTATATAATAATGGTATACGTTTCATAATGGTTTAATATTCTAAAGTTTTGTATTTTTTTTTTTTTTTGGGGAAATCGGCGCATGCGCAACAGAGATATTTGCCATAACGTTGTTATTTGATATAATGGTATATTTATCAAAACCTTATATTATTTTATTCTACAAGAAATTTTTGTAAAAAAAGTGTTTATAATATAAAAACGCCGGGGTGAATTATGTAAAATTTCACGCCTTGAAATTCTTGAACTACTTGCATACTCCCACTGGTTACATATTGTTATAGCGCCTCTCTTGTTTCTTTTACAAAAGTATTTAAAAAGTACATAGTGTACGGAACCCTTCGTGTGCGAGTCCGACTCGCACTTGACCGGTTTTATTATACAATTTTTTAGACGAACCAACGTTTCGGAACTGATTTCCCTTTGAAACATACCGTTGATAAAATGGCCGAAATTTATAGAAATTACCAAAAAACCTGTGTGATAGATCGAATTTTATCAAAAAAAACGTTCAGTTTGAAGAAATTAAAATAATCATATAATGAGAGCACTGAGTTCTTGAGCTAAATATTTTTAACTATCAGTGATAATTCAAATATTAATTTATAGGGGCTTGAGAACGGCTCAGATTGTTGGCAATTGTTGAAACGCCGTTAGGGCTTCTTGTGCGGGTATATATTTGTGATATTCAGGATGGCCTTAAAAAATTACTAATAATTATTTTGATACCAGTTGTTTTATCTTTATCTAAATAATGCTTATAGTTTTTCTCTTTCTTTTTTATAACATTTCAGCGTCTCTGATTTCAGCGGTTGGGATTTTGTGGTTGGAATTTTTGTCTTAAAACGTCTAACCTTCAAGATTGCTTCCTGACATTTAAATAATATTTGATGTCATTAATTATTGTTTACATTAAACAAATATTATTTTTCATGTAATTATCACATGTTTTGGTAACGGTAGTGAATTTCCATAAATATTTTCGTAATCGTTTAATCCTATGATAAGGTTAGAGTTTCAAAGAAATGGATAGAAATAATGGTTGTGCTTGCCCACTTTTATATAAAGATTCAAATTATGTACCTGATAGTATAAATTTAACGACTGATTTGGAAGCCAGAAAATATTGGTTAAAGTGTATTGAAGACGTAGTTCTACGATTTGTAGATAAAGTGGAATCATTATTACCTGGAGATCCGACAGCGAAATCGAGGGCAGAGGAATGTTGTACTAGATATTTGAAAGTTTTGAATACGCTCCGAAACGATCCGTTGTAAGTTAAATTGTCTTTATTTTTTATTTGCTTTGATTAAAAAAGCAGAAACAACATAATTGTATGTTTTAGAATTTTGGGTCCAGAACCCTTAAGCGTACGCGTTTTATTAGAGTTAAATGAACGTTATTTACGAGAAAACGGTTTCACCGATGTTTGGAGTTTACAAAAACAAATGGAAACAAATACTGCCCTACAGAAGTTACCTGAACGCTTAAAAGAAATAGATTCTTTAGAGTCTCGGCGTGATAGATGGACAACATTATGTAGAGGAATGTTAGCGGGCAATATGTTTGATTGGGGAGCAAAAGCCGTAACTGATATATTAGAAAAACCTCAAAATTTTGGTTTAAAACAAGCATTGGATAGGATACAACCAAGACCATGGTTAATCGATGATTTAGATAATTGGCTGCAAAGACTTGAGGTAAGTATCAGATTACTATATAATCATTTTTGGAGAAGTACATTTCAGACATATCAGTGATCAGTAATAACTTTGCCTTTCATAACGTTTCACGCAGGGTGATAAACATAAATGTGCTGTAATATTCGTCGACAATGCCGGCATAGATTTCATTCTCGGCGTGGTACCGGTTGCTCGTGAACTAGCGAGACAAGGCACGGAAGTACTGCTGTGTGCAAATACGGCACCCGCTTTAAATGACGTTACGTACGGTGAATTAATATCATCCATCGCCGCGGCAGCTGATTTATGTCCAATTATACGTAATGCAATCACTACACAAAAGATTAAATGTTACGAATCAGGACAGTCGGGACCTTGCTTAGATTTGAGAAACTTACATGACGGTAAAAAATTAATGTTTTTTTTAGATGGAGTGCATCGAGGACTAGGTTATTACTTAATACCCTACCAAATACTTGGTTTGGCTGATTGTAAACATTGCTCGCCCAGATAATAAATGAATTGAATAAATCCCCGATATATGATTTTTTTAAAAATTAACGTGAAATTCCACTTTAGGCGATAGAGATAAATGTTGAAATAATACCGCAAACTCTCTTTGTAAACTATTTCCATTATGATTTGTGAGCTATTTAATAAATACAAGTTGATAACTGTCAGCACGCGAGGTACCTTTCCTTCGCAAATTTGTGGCATGACAGTGCTACTATGCAACGACCATAATACGAGAGTCCTCAGATGCACTCCTAATTTAATACGATTATTGGATCCTGTTATTCTTCTATGATAGATAATTATTTGTATTTGTAAAAATCGGTCATAAATTTCTTTTGTGTGCTTTCATTCATAGTGATATCATTTTTTTCCATTTTAAGTATTTCAAAATGTTTTAGTGTATATCTATAATTTTTCAAATCAGTCACCTCGACAGATTCTTAAATTTAGGACCGAATATATAATTTCAAACATTTCAAGAGTAATATTATTACGCAGGCAACAATTTTTTGTACAAGTTTTTTTATTGTATTTATTTTTTATTAAAAAATCTGTTGTCCAAAATTTTAAGAGTTACCAACAATTTGAACACTGGATATATAATATAACATTTAGTTCTTTAAACTGTACCATATACCGCATCGACTTATATACTTACTGGACTTGCCCTAGCAGTGTAAAAAGTGTACCTTCGAAACAAGATAGAAGAAATGCTGCTGCTCTTACTTTTCTCAAAATAGTATCTTAAACTTGTTTAGAAAAGAATAGAGATGAGCCATAACCATACTCTATCGTCCTCACAAATGTGAATCCAAAAAAAAAACTACAACGATCTATGCTAGGGCACGTCCAGTAGTATAAGTCAATTATATCCATAATATAAGACTCGACCTTAATGAGTAGTCGATGTAAATTACTAATAATTCATTTCAGAATAACTACTTTCTTTTGATGTGTTACTATAAATTTGTTTTAGATTTGTGCGAAGCAATGTCAGATGCTGATCTCGTTATATTAGAGGGAATGGGACGTGCACTACACACTAATTTAAATGCACGTCTGTCAGTTGATTGTTTGAAACTTGCCGTCATAAAAAACGAATGGTTGGCAAATCGCCTTGGTGGAAAAAAATTTTCAGTCGTTTGTCAATTTGAACCTGCACCTGTTTCATGAACTTTTTGATTTTTATTATTTCTTTTTAATGCAGGTAATTACGATGTTATCAATTTGGCTACTGTGCATAAAAATACTGTATAAATGATAATACAAAAATCAAAAGCTGCATTTACGATTGTTCTATTTGTTTCTTTTTTATGGTTAGTTTCAATATATATTTTAGATATGTTCCAGTCAGGGGGGCGGATGGGCCTACTGGGATTTTGGGAGTATTCCCGATAGACCGACCGCATTTTAGTTTATATCTTTTTTGTTTACTAGAAGGATTTTTATTTTTTAATAGATATAAGAATTCTAAGGTAAAATTAATGCTTTTTTGTCTTTGTTGTATTAGCTCAAACAATCGTAAGCTGAAATTTTTTGTGGGTGCGAATAGGGGGTGTCAAACGCTTATTTTACACAGAGCGGCAAAAATTAGCGCCGGCCATCTGTATATACAAAATAGTATTCATGACGGGGCCGGAATAGTCGAGCCCATCCGCTCCTGGTTGTAATAGCAATTAAAGATTTATTTTTGTCTAGATGACCAATTTCAAAAAAGTTTACAACACACATTGATCACTTAAAATTGAATCATAAGATCAAATCATGCACTGGTACAGAAAAAAAACGAATATTCATATATTTAAGGAAGTACAAGCACAATATCAATTTGAAAAAAGACTTGATTCTTTTTGACGTGATAACGTCTTATAAAGTGATGAAACACCAGCTGCACGCACGAAAAAATGTAACGCCGTAACGTTCCGCCTGACCCTGTGCGTGCAAGCGAGAGCGCAGTATAAGCGATAGAGAAGCACGATCGGCCCAAGTTTGACAGCTACTAAAATTTAGGTTATGTATTATTAAATATGATATTCGAGCGGAATACGTTATCACGTAAAACTATCGTCCGTAAACCGACTGTACAGACAAGCAATTTTTTTTTATCTGAAATTTAAATACGTCTAAATACATTCTGAAAATTTGAGGGGGGCTGACCGATTATTTTAATAAATAATTGACTTCAAAAGTAAGCATTTTTCACCTCAGTCTTATGGCAAAGCGACGGATCGGCGATATGTTTTAGTAACTATCTTATTTAAAGTTAAGACATTAATAAAGAAATTAAAAAAATAAAAACTGTAGTGCCTGATTAGATTAAAGATATTTAATAAAAAAGGTCAGCTTTTAGGAAAATTAGCTTGCATTTGGTCTGCAGTGTTGCCAGTTCGTTTCAGAGATAATAAACGCAAGCTAATTTCCCTAAAAAGCTGATCTTTAATCTAGTTGGGCACTACTGTTTTTTATTTTTTTTTAATTTCTTTATTAATGTCTTCAACAAATTTGGGTGAAGATTATAATTAAAACATGCCGCTGATCCGTCGCTTTGTCATAAGACCGAGGTTAAAAATGCTTACTTTTGAAGTCAATTATTTATTTAAATAATCGGTTAGCCCCCCTTAAATTTTCAGAATCTGTTTAGACGTATGTAAACTTCATATAAAAAGAATAAAGTCTTTTTATTTTCAAATTGATAGCGTGCTCATACTTCTTCAATTTGCAGTGGTTTTGTAAATTTTATTTAAAATTTGATAGACCTGAGCTGTAGCCTGTGACTAATTCCTTATGAACGTATAACCAGCTTCAATACTTTCTGTCCAAATTAATCAGTAGATTAGTATTAGCATTGATTAAAATATTTTAATCAATGGTTATTAGTATTGATCAAGTGTTGTAAATTGAACTTAAATTAAAAAAAAACGCAACTAGAATTTTAATTTAATTAATTAAAACATTAAAACACATAATCATATTGGTGCATTGTAGGGTTAGTATATTTTCATCACTTTAATTATCGTAATTCCGATTTACGAACACATTTTAAACAATGAAATGCGTCTAGTCTTAAATTACGCATTTAACGAAAATCAAGGTAAAAATAAACGATATTCTATTGTATTCGTTTAAAAAAAAAGCACTCATTCAATTCTACAAATGAGTAATTCAAATCACATTTCAAATTTTGTAGCTATTTCACTTTCGCAAGACGTGACTGTACAATAGGCAGGCCTATTGCATAACATCGGTGGCTAGATGCTGATGATCTCAGCTGTTGAGCGTTTATTATCTATTTATCGTTGATGGCGCCGTTATTCTGAATGTAAAAAGTAAAAACTTAAATTTTTCTATGATATATTTATGAATATTTTTGTAGATTTTTTCAGTAATGCGCCCTTTACATGATCACTAATATTGGCAGTATATCAAAATACTGTCAGTCTTACTGACTTTGTGAGGGCTGATGAGCTTAACAATATATTGATAATACTTTCGCGACCTTGGGAAGTATTTAGGCGGAGTCAAATACTGATATAAATAGATTTTGTAAGGTGAATCCCACCAAAAACATAAATGTGGAAAAGGGTTAAGTTCGATAAAAAGAACCAGTTTTTGGCAGCTTTGCCGAAAAAAAAGTGAAATCTAAGCAGTTTCCAAGTTTTCACAAGGCAAGTTTACATACATGAGTGATTTATTTATAATCTGTATAAGATATAAAACTCAAAATCTGTCCGCCTGACAAAAAACTTTTGAACGGTAAGTATGATCATCATGAAATTTGGACACAACATTCATCTCGGTAAATTAAGATGAACCTGTGTACTTATGTCCCCTCCCTTCCCCATTCATTCTTTTGCACCCGGGTGAAACCGGGACGGACCGATAGTATAAAACATAAGAACTTGCCAAGTGAAAACTTGTTACCTTCTTTATAGATCTCACTTCTTTTTTCGGCAAAACCGGAAAACTCACTTGCTTTATGTATCAAAATTGGCCCTTTTTTCACATTTGTTTTTGGTGTGATATTATCGAGACGCATAATATTATAATTATATACTGTACTTTATTATAAAACAGAACTTAATTATATTACACCAGCTTTCGAATGACCGGTTGATAACCTCAGTACCAGCTAGATGCGTGTGAATTATCAGTCAGTCAGTCAGTGAATGCCCAAAATCATAATATAATCATAAATAATTTCACCTAGACATATGAAATTTGGAACACTGGCCTGTATAGCCTGTAGTAGATACTAGCTCTGTTCCAACCTCTCTGCGAACAGTAATATTATCATCACAGTCTTGCGCAGTAGCTAAAACGAATCTGTATTGATTTTGTGCGTAAGAACCGGTGTTTTAGCTATTGCGCAAGACTGTGACGATAATATTACCATATGCAAAGAGGTTGGAACAGAGCTACTATTTATATTATGGATCACTGTATACTGTACTTTTGAATTGCACATGTGAATTTGAGGGAGTTTATTTAAATATAAAAACTACGAACAATACTGCAGAATGAAGCAGTCGGCGATCTCGAAACAAGGATAGCCAGTATTATATCAATGCGGTGTGGGAGAGAGACGACCAACTGGTGCTAACGTCATTATGCGGATTATTACTGAGTAGAGAGATAAGAAATTCAGCGAAGCTGATACATTGTTGTTAGTGGCTACAGAAAAAAATTTCGCCTATGAAAATTTGTCGCTGTGGTCTAATTAGCCTATTTAGAAATCCGCCACTGATAACGACGAAGCTACCCATTTCGATAATTTTTATCCACGATATGTCGCTTTCGTCATAGATACGCGGTAGGCCTGTAGTCTTTTTTTTTAACGGGTATACAAACAGTATTTATTTGTGCCAACGAAAACAGAAAAACAAAAAAATGTTGGCTAGACTCAATTAAAAGACTGCACTAATTCTAGTTTACTTCAAAAGATACTCCATAGTGGGATAGATAACATCAAAAATATAGTAGTATTGGGCACTTTATAATAAAAATAATGAACTTAGGCACTGATGTATGTCTTTATATTGTTAAAAGATATAGATATTAGGGCACGTGATATCTAGCCTCTGAATGTAACAGGGGTGGTAAAATTACCCCCTTGGATATGTTTTTGCAAAAAATTAAAGAAGTTAGATATAAAAAAAAAAATTTAAACAAAAATTGTTCCATGGTTAGATCTTTAAAAATTTGGTTTTCAAACATTTTCGGGTACATGAAAATTGCTTGAGAGAGCCAGGCGTAAATATACTGAATAGGTATACTGATTCCATAAACGATGACATTTTCAGGGAAGGTAGTATCGATTATGACAAAAAGTTTGTGCCAAGTTGTCTTGAGAACGGCAACAGAACCGTCACAGTCTTGCTACTGCGTTAATAATTCTATTCGCTCAAGACATGCCAGTATACAATTAACGCCAAATTGTGGAGATCAAAGAGCTGTGTTCAAATATATAGGGCTGCTTAAGGAAATTTTAATAAAACACATTGGAAATTATGAACTAATTAATTAAATGTGCTTTTTTGACATTTTTTGAACTGTCAATTTTTAATAGTGCGTCCAAAAAATATAATCACCAGAATAAAAACCAAACTGCAGTTAATGATATAAAGAGGCACACCTGTACCAAATTTCATGCTTTTATTATAAAATGCATGATCAGTTGGTTTATCTGCCCCACTACCAAAAATGATTGATAAAGTTTTGACCTGTCTGTTTATATCTTTTCTGCGGATGGTCCAAAATAATTAATAAACAAAACATGGACTAGCTAATGCCACGGTCTTAAAAATAGAATGCTACAGTCAATATTTATATTTTTTCTGGATCTATTTTGTGTAAAAATTATGTATAGGTACTTCAACTTGAAGTTATCATGTTATCGTTTTTGTACTGTTACCAGTATTGTGAATAGCATTAGTTTGCTATTATTTCTATTAAATTAGAGCCGTCAGTTCAATAGAAGGCATTAAAGTTTTAAAAAATTAATATAAGTTTTTTAGTGCATTAAAAGACAATATTATCTGAGTGTCTGAAAAAATCATGTAAGTACCTAACTAAAGAACAACTTTGATGTGATTTTAATTTTACTGTAAAGTTTAGTATTTAATGTAAATAAAATTTTAAAACACTATTTACTACGTGGTTTTTGCATTATCTCCCTTTTACAGGAATCCTGCCTTCGATATACGGTTGTTGTAGCTATTGTACACACTGCTGCACTAGCGGTATGTGCTCTATTATCGCTTAGCGCGTCAGAGCTGACTTTCAAATTGCAGATTTTGAAAAGAGGAGATTCTGTTCTATAAAACGGAACCGTTTTTTCATTGATGCAAGTTCATAAATACTCTAAAATTATAATTGACAATTTTGAACAGCAGTTGTCCATTGATCTGTACATCCGAGCTCTACAGATCGCAATTTTGGTCACATCGATTTGGTTTATATTTTATTCACTTCTTTTACTGTCAGACTAGAACCCTATTTAAATTCATTGAAATGCGTCGAGTACCTTAATTTTTATAATTATTTTTGACAGTTAATAGTTTAAAAAAACAATATAATTATTAGGTACTGTAGTAGATTATTGTAGAATAAGTACTATACTTCTATACTATGAAACAGCGGGACAGGCGCCGTAATTCCATAGAGTAGTGGATATGGCTCCGGCTCTGTAGGGACAAGGTCCCGGGTTTGATCCCTGCCGACATCTTTGACTTTTACTTTCTTCTATTTCATTTTAGTCCACTTGATATTTACATATTTTTTAAACTTAAAAAAATACTATTTTTTTCGTTTCAATTTTTAATTACTTATTTTTTAAAATATTTTTTTTAGGCCAGTCATATCTTACATTAAACTCGCAAACTAACATGTAGTTCTGATTTTTTAATATGTTATTAGGACCACTACCAGTAGCGTATATCCAAGTTTGCAGCTTCGAAAGACCTGTGCTAACTTTGCAGCACTCAAAAAACTGCGAAATTTTCGCACTTTTTTGGTATTCTCAATATAGGTCTTAAACTATGCATTTTTTTATAAAATATTTTTTATACGTTTTTAAGTAGACTAAAATTGCTACAATTTGAGACCAGAGCCAGCTCTGTAGGTTCAATACTTACCAAGATACAGCTTTCCAAAAATTGACCAGTTTTTTCAAAAAAGTGAAATTTTAAGATTTGGTCAATTTTTGTCCCCGATATCGGGGAAAATACTCATTTTAAGGGTAATATCATAGGAACATATATTGTAGCAAATGTAATTAGCTTTAATTTAAGCAGAGAACGACGTCTGTAGGCCATATAGTTTACTCACAAATTTTAAAAATACAAAAAATGAGAAAACTGCATTTTCGCAAATTTAAATTTAATACCTAGTAATCGTTATGTAAATCCATTAAGTGATTTTAATGTGGTTGAGTAACAAAATTGAGTAGCATAGTAGCATAAACGAGTAACATAATAAAAAAAAAAAACATAATTGATAACATCATAAAAAAATTATGCAGTTTTTGACAAAATACCGTCGTATTTCAGCCATTTTGTAAAAAATATTTACAAATTATATTCATGAACCTTCCTCATTTATCGCTCTTTCTATTACCGAAAACAATTTCAAAATTCGGTGCGTGGTTTACTAGAAGAGAGCGGAGAAAAGGACAGAGACTTTGTTTTTAACTATGCAGTCTTTGACAAAATACCGTCGTATTTCAGCCATTTTGAAAAAATATTTACAAATTGTATACAGAAACCTTCCTCGTATATTTTTCTTTCTATTAGCGAAAACCATTTCAAGATCCGGTGCGTGGTTTAGAAGAAATGAGCGGAGAAAAAGACAAAGATAGGCAGACTCTCTGTTTATAACTATGTAGTCTTTGCTAAAACACCGTCGCTGTTCTGGCATTTTGTAAAAAATATTTACAAATTATATACAGAAACTTTCCTTGTTTATCGCTCTTCCGACTACCGAAAAGCATTTCAAGATTCAGTGCATGGCTTAGAAGAAGTGAGCTGAGAAAAAGACAAAGACAGACAGATGATTTATTTTTAACTATGCAGTCTGAGCTAAAACACTGTCGTAGTTCAGGCATTTTGTAAAAACTATTTACAAATTATATACAGAAACCTTCCTTGCTTATCGCTCTTTCTATTACCGAAAACCATTTTAAGATCCGGCGCACAGTTTAGAAGAACACCGACGGTGTTTTGTCAAAGACTGCATAGTTAAAAACAGTCTCTGTCTGTCTTTGCCTTTTTCTCTGCTCACTACTTCTAAACCATGCGCCGGATCTAAAAATGGTTTTTAGTAGTAGAAAGAGCAATAAACGAGGAAAGTTTATGTATATAATTTATAAATATTTTTTACAAAATACCTGAACTACGACGGAATTTTAGCAAAGACTGCATAGTTAAAATCAGAGTCTCAGACTGTCTTTGTCTTTTTCACCGCTCACTTCTTCTAAACCACGCACCGGATTTTGAAATGGCTTTCGCTAATAGGAAGATCAATATACGAGGAAGGTTTCTGTATACAATTTGTAAATATTTTTTCAAAATGGCTGAAATACGACGGTATTTTGTCAAAGACTGCATAGTTAAAAACAAAGTCTTTGTCCTTTTTTCCGCTCTCTTCTAGTAAACCACGCACCGAATTTTGAAATTGTTTTCGGTAATAGAAAGAGCGATAAACGAGGAAGGTTCATGAATATAATTTGTAAATATTTTTTACAAAATGGCTGAAATACGACGGTATTTTGCCAAAAACTGCATAATTTTTTATGATGTTATCAATTATGTTATTTTTTTTTATTATGTTACTCGTTTATGCTACTATGTTACTCAACCACATTAAAATCACTGAATGGATTTACATAACGATTACTAGGTATTAAATTTAAATTTTCGAAAATGCAGTTTTCTCATTTTTTGTATTTTTAAAATTTGTGAGTAAACTATATGGCTTACAGACGTCGTTCTCTGCTTAAATTAAAGCTAATTACATTTGCTACAATATATGTTCCTATGATATTACCCTTAACATGAGTATTTTCCCCGATATCGGGGTCAAAAATTGACCCAATCTTAAAATTTCACTTTTTTGAAAAAACTGGTCAATTTTTGGAAAGCTGTATCTTGGTAAGTATTGAACCTACAGAGCTGGTTCTGGTCTCAAATTGTAGCAATTTTAGTCTACTTAAAAACGTATAAAAAATATTTTATAAAAAAATGCATAGTTTAAGACCTATTTTGAGAATACCAAAAAAAGTGCGAAAATTTCGCAGTTTTTTGAGTGCTGCAAAGTTAGCACAGGTCTTTCGAAGCTGCAAACTTGGATATACGCTACTGGTAGTGGTCCTAACAACATATTAAAAAATCAGAACTACATGTTAGTTTGCGAGATTAGCGATTTTTAATGTAAAATATGACCGGGCTATTTGTTTATCATACAGTGGAAAACTTGCGGGATGTGCACTTTTGTTTTTGCCAACTATTTTTGCTTTACAGTCAGTTTGATCAACTAATGTAAATGTTACATTAATAAAAGATCGGCTATATTTTGAACTGAAACTTTTTGGACGCAATGGGTAGTGACAGAAGTGACGATCAAATAAGGATAAAAAATTAAAAAGTTAAACATCTAAAATCTTTCTTTTCTGCTGATTATATATCGTTTGAACTGACATTCATTAAAAAATAAAAACAGAATTGTTCGTAAATGCCAATAAAAATATTTATAATAATTATAAATTACCCTTTTTTTATTGTTAAATAATATTCATACAGATTAAATATCATAATCTTCATTGACGTCTTCAAATTTTCGTTTAATACCTTGTTCTTCGATTGTTGGCTCTAATTTAATCGTTCCAAGTGCACTAGGTGTTGAAATTTGCTGAGACTGTTGCATGGAAGTCGAGGTTCCCGTTATCTGAATTTTTGGTTTCGTTATTGATTTTTGTTGAGCCGTTGTAGAAAATTTGAACACTGGTTTAGGAATGGTTACAGTCTGAGTTTTAGGTATAGTTGAAAATGTGCCTGAGCGCTTCATAACTGGTATAGTTACGGGTTTATTTTGTACTTTGATGCTTGTTGGATTTGCGAAACCTGCATTTGGTTTTGTTATCTGAAAAAAAAACATATTAAGTTCCAAGAGCAGAGCCTATAATAATTTAACTTTAAAGGCATAAAATGCAGATTTGATAACTGTAGATTTTGAGTACATTTATCACTTTCGATTCCATAGGACAGTAGTCATTGAAGACCAGTGATCAATGTTTTGCATTTTTTTTTTATATATCTCCGTCGACTTTATGAAACTCTAATCAATATTCAATGTACTAGGAATTACTGTAATAGCTGTACGACTATACCTTTTTAGCAGCACTAGAAGGTTTTAATTTATAATTGCACGCTGATAAACAATAACGATCTGGTGGTAATCTTAAACCGGCGTGTGGTTTTATTAATGGCAACGGGCAATTATTTTTTGTTCTTGCAATATTCAGCAGCACTTCTCTTGAAGGGGGTGTTGTAAACGATCTTTCAAGCATTACATCTCTTGCTAATTTTACATCATCTAAATCTATTGTTTTCTTCTTAGCATGGTTTGCGAATATTCGAGCATCATCTAATATGCATGTTACATAGCCTAAAAGAAACTTTTATTAGTTCTATCACTTATTAATAAAAAAATTAAAAACAAGATATATTTTTTCTTGTATTTAAAGAAGCTGAAATTAATTAAATTTGATAGTAAAAACACTTGTTATATTATTAGGTACTAAGTACAAATTAATATAAAGCGTTTAATAATTTAGAGGTTATAATTCTCCAATTAAAATGTAAGGCTTTATACTTACGATATGTAAATTCCAATAATTGATTTATGACTCTTGGTTCATATTCTGTTATATCCATGTCTTTCATTATTGACATTATAACTTGGGCATCTTTTGGGATATGCTTTAAATGACTTTTTCCTTTTTCTTTCTCCGGTTTTTCCATTTTATTTAAAATAATTTATGAAATTCTTCAGATACACTCCTCTTTAAATATTTAACCTAGACTATTACGAGTCTTCTCAAATAAAATTTATATTTGTAACTGACAAGTACACTTTCAGCACAAAATTTTCTTCCTATTGTCAAAAATTATTTTGTGGGTTCGTCGCGTCCAATGATTATTTCAGATCTGAAACACTGGGTTTCGCCTTTCCAAGCCTTGGACTCTATTGGACTCATAGATATATATATACAATTAAACCATAGATAACTATGAATTGAACTCATAGATATATATTTTTAAGGCAGGGTTCACATGGTAGAAAGGAAAACCAGAGGAACAGAGGATGTATAATGTATATCTCTGGTGTATATGCCGGGTCTACCAAGGAGGATTTTTAAAACTAAATAGCTATTTCTGGCAATTAATTATTGAATTTTGATTTGTTTGGTAGTGAAACTGAATAACAAATAATATTGATATTATACATTGATAAATATATATTAATATTATGTCTGTTTTGATTACAAGAAAATTTCATATTTCCCGCCATTGACCATTCCGTTTTTTTGACCTGGCTTGTTCCCCATGGAGCATATTTTCACGCAAAATCATCGGAAATAACATAAAATCCTAACCTAACTTTGTATATAAATCCCATTTAATCATCTCAACTCGATACAATTGACGTTTAAGATTCAATATGTTAATCATTATACATTTTTCTCCAATATTTACAATTTTTTTTAATGTTAATTTATAAAAATTAGGTTTCCGTTTTTAAAATTTCCGTAAAATTGTGGTCCATGGGGAACCAGCATGTAGAAAAACGGAATGGCATGACGGGAAATTTTACAACTTATATTATAAATTTTAAAACTTCTGTGATATGTAATGAAGAGAGATATAATATTGCTATTATTAGTACAGTACTTAATTTTTATTCACCTTTTTAACTACTTAGTAGATTAATATTTTTTACAGCTTAGACTGTAGATATTAAATACACATGCGGGTTTCAAATGAACAAAAAATTAATAATCTCTTTAAAGATTAGACTACAGCAGATTTGTAAAAAAATACTTTTTAAAAGTATTTAAATACAAATACTCTTATTCATTGAGTATTTAAATACAAGTATTTGTCAAGCGTATATTTGTAAAAAATACTTTTTAAAAGTATTTGAAAAACAAATACTAGAAAAGTATTTGTTTTTTCAAAATACTTTTACTTAAATACTTAGTCTGGACTATAGATATTATATACGCATGTAGTATCCGTATAATATAGTCTAAGGTGCGCAATTCCGCATGTTAATGTTAGGTTAACGGGAGTAACTCCATGGACCGACAAAAGACAAGAATCGGGCCTACCACCATCATAAAAAAATACAATCCGTCAAATTTGCGCCGTTTTTCCGTGTATGTGATAGCACCCAATAGATTGCGGATACACTAGCGCCTCCTGTCCCTTTTAGAAGCTATTTTGTATGTGGAAAACGCCGTAAAAAGCGCGCGAGATTCAAAAAGATTAAATCTATATATATACAAATCTCGTGTCACAGTGTTTGTACACTTGGTAGGTCAAGACATGACTCAAGAATAGGCATCCGCTATCTATATATGTATCTATGATTGGACTATAGAAAATACATCCATGGATCTCGGTTGTTATGGAGGATCACATAGATAGGTCTCTTTGACTGTTTAGACATGGACAGGTAGTTGCACTTTCTCTTTCCATAGTTACAAATCATATAACTATATGTATATGCTACAAACAATATTATTAATATAATCGTCGGCAACATCTTTCAGCTTTTTTCTCCATTTGAGCCAACATTCCAAAGAAGCGGGAAATTCAAATAACTCATAATAAATGAAAAAGTTATATATTTCGTTTTTTGTGTGAGGAACCCTAAAGTTTTGTTGTAATTGAGGATTTTTTGAAAATCAGGTTTACTTTGAAATTTATGTGCGTTGTAAATTAGACTTCAGTGATTTTAAAAATTGCATCTGTAAAAAATGACACAATAACTTGACGTAATATTTTCACGCCACCACAAATTATGTGTGATTTCTAAATAGTATGGTCAAACGTCATAGAAAACAATAGCAACGGTTTCTATATTTTTTAGAATAAATTTTCTGAAAGATAAGTTATTATCTCACAAAATGCTTAAACTAACATCTAATGTTAAATAATTAAAAATACGTATGGTGTCGTTAGTATACATATAAATGAAGATTTTAATGCAAATATAAATTGGTATAAGTAAGTTAGTTCTCTGTTCTATATAAAAAATATATGGTTTCGAGTACCTATCACAGGGGTGACGAACCTTTCTACATCAACGTGCCATTTTCTTTGAAATTTTTTTAATGTAGCCATAAATTGCAGACAAGCAGCCAACGAAATTTGTCAAAAAATGAATCAAATATAGGTGAAAAGAATAATTTCGATAATACATTGAGCG
The DNA here is from genome assembly GCA_963575645.1 of Xanthostigma xanthostigma. Taxonomy (NCBI): domain Eukaryota; kingdom Metazoa; phylum Arthropoda; class Insecta; order Raphidioptera; family Raphidiidae; genus Xanthostigma; species Xanthostigma xanthostigma. The sequence goes on along the minus strand of OY754470.1, from coordinate 30,848,621 downwards.
CCATTAAACTTTTCCGTATTTGTTATTTGATGATAGACTCATTTTTTTGTCGACATCTAGCATATTTTTAATTATTTCGATTTTGCACCTCAATCAATGCTGTGCCCATAATGATCTGTTGCGTGCCACCTGTGGTTATATATAAAATCTAATAAAAACTCTCTTAATACGGAAAAAAGTAATATTTATGATATTATTTTGAAATAATTTTTTGTTTTTTCAAATAATTTTTCTTTTTGGGTACTTTGATATCCATGACTACGTATTATAAAATTTGTTTGTTATTAATTTTTCATTATTTTTTGAATCATCAAACTTCAATCTTGCGTACAATTTATTAGATAATAAATTGCTTAAAAATCCGGATCGAAACGTCATCTTGTGTTATATTGATTTGTTAATTTTTTAAATTTGTGTCAATATATTGGTCTGAGAAAAATTGGTCGACAATTTTATTTATTTGAAGAGTTCTATTTTAACGTTAATCAAAGATTTGAAAAGTAGTTAGAGTACAACTACTTTTCCCAAAAAAGTAGCTAACTACGTAGTTAACTACTGCCCAGCTCTGTTAACTTAATTGGGCTCTATGACAGGCGCGGTCGCAGCCTGAAATTTTGGAGGGGGTCACCCACTACACTAATAAAAAATAGGTATCTGAAATAAAATAAACATTATTGCACAAGACAAAATTTTATTTTATACCTACATTACGTATAAAACAAATGGAAACTATAAATTTATCGCTGTTAGGGGATAGCTTAAAATTTCCTTTTATTATTTGGCAAATTTTTGAGATTTTTCAATAGCTAAAAATTTCCTTTTTATTATTTGGCAAATTTTTGAGATTTTTCAATTTGACCTTAGATTTTGTGGGGGGTCATGTCCTCTGAGACCCCCCCCCCTTCTGTCCGCGCCTGCTCTATGAAGTATGTACTAATTTGTAAAATTTCATCCGAAAAAAAGTATTTAAGATAATATTATGTAACCGTACTCAAATTAATATTTATTCGACTCTGAACCTTTTTAGACCTTTTTGGGGGTCCTACAAAGGTTAAAAATCGAGCTTTATGAAATATTGATTAGTGAAATTTCTCCTCAAAACGAATATTTTAGGTAAAAGTAAGTCAACCATTTCAAATTTAGATATTTATTGTATAGGGCCGTTCAGGGACTTTTGAAACATCTGTATATAATATGTTAACATGTCATGTAATAAATATAGTTTAAAAAAAACTAAAAAACACGCTTTATATCGAACTAAAAAGTAAAAAATATTTTTTTTTTAAATAAGCTTAAAACAATATAGTCCAGGAAATGAAGCTAAAAAAATGGTAAAACCTCGCAATTTTTCCGTCCAGCACCGATTTGTACAAAAATTTGGGATTAGGCTTATTTCACCCTCTAGTTCATTTTCTATATTGTGCCGTTGTACGCTTTTTGTTTTTTAGGGGTGAAAACTACCCCTTATTGTCAAAAATTATAAAATAACATTAAAAACCTAAATATGGGTAAACATAGTTAAATAATGATTGTTTCACGCTTTAGGATACAACTTCATAATCTTTCAACCCACCCTTGTTAAAAACCACCCTTGAAAACTTTGAAATTTTTATAATATAATTTAATAGAAAATAAAAAAAGTAGAATTTTATAAAAAAAAAATTATTATCACAAAAATAATACAGGTTCAAATACATGTATGTTTTTTAAAAGTCTGTCTCACTGATTCGATCTTCTCCGTGGTCGATTTCATCTTTGTCTTCTTCAATATTAATGGTGAACTATTATTACAGTCTTCACCCGAGCACCCAGAACAAGTAGAAATTATTACAATACAACCCAACTTTTCTGCACCCGCATGAAACACCGCACCCTTTTTTGCATTTATTTATAACGTATAACGGCCGAATACACCGGTTATGTAGATTACTACGCTCCGAAGCGGGTAATTCAAATTTTTCGAAAAAAAAAATTGATCGGTTTTTTAAGCATAGCTCCTTCATTTTAGGTGATAGAAAATTTTTTTCAGAAACGATTTTGTAGGGCTTTTCAAGAGCTATAAGACTATGTAAATTAAATTACTTAAGATCCCTTAATTTTTAAATGGGGAGAGTTTAAAGCGCTTGAATAAGGTGACGTTGGATCGTAAATGTAGGTGTTAAGCGGCTATATCTCTCCGAAATTCACTGTACAAAAAATCTGCACACAGGGAAATTTTTGTCAATTAAAAAGCTACAATTTAGTGCTATATCGTTTTTTTCGTATCTTTAGGATTTTGGGAGATATTTTTAAGAAAAGGGTGAAAAACACGAAATTGAAAAAAATCGTTTTCTCTTTAAACTCCAATTTTTCTAAAATTAGGCATTTTAAATTGGTCAAACTTCTTGGGTGTATTAATAGTACATATATAAAGAGAATCACAGAAGAGCGGCGATCAATTTTATTTAGAGGGTACTTTGGGGGTTGTTTTCACAGATTTTTTTCGTAGAAAAAAGCGGGTACCTATCTTATTTTGATCAGAAATCGGTCAATTTTCATGCTAGAGACATTTTTTTTTGTTTGAAAGATCTAATTAAATACTTAAAAAAGAATCTATGAGCTTTCTTCGAAAAATGCAAATTTTTCTCGTTATTTCGCTTTATTAAATCTTCCAATTTATGCATTTGACGAAAAAAGCTAAGCATTAATTTGCTGTATCTCAGTTCGTATTTGTCGTAGAAAAATTATAAAAAAAGCATTGTTTTTGTTTTTTTAAAAGCTACAATTTGGCTCTACACTTTTTTTTTGATAAAATGCATATTTTAGAGTTATTCGCAAAAAACCATTTAAAAAAGTCGATTTTTTCGTCAAAAAACTGTTACTTTCAACTTCAAATAACTCAAAAAATATTAGTTTTACGAAAAAAACGTATAGAACATTTTTTTCTTAGAATTACTTTTTCCGTCGATTCCTACAGTTAAAATGTAATCAAAAATTTCCACCCCCGAGATGGGGTGGCAACCACCCCCAAGGCTCTAGCGTACAACGGCATGATATAGAAAATGATCCTTGAGCTATTCCCTACCTTCTGTGAAAATTTCAAGTAAATCCATGGTGGACGAAAAAATTGCGAGCCAAAATGCTTCATTTCCCGGACTAATAATGAATAAAAAATACAAGTATTTTGTGAAAAAAACGTGGCGCGCTCGATGTACGAAAATGTGGAACAAAGCGCCCCACGCTTTTTTCACAATAATACTTGTATTTTTTATTCATTATTGTTTTAAGCTTATTTAAAAAAATATTTTTTACTTTTTAGTTCGATATAAAGCGTTTTTTAGTTTTTTTTAAACTATATTTATTTTCCACTTTTTAGTTCGATTTATTGTCAAAAATTTGCCGAAAAAAAAACATTTTTTTTTCGGCGTGAACGGGATTAGAACCCACGACCCGTGATTCCGAGAGTTGACGTCAGCGAAGACCCGTGCCTTAGACCGCACGGGTAGCCAGTGTACTTACAGAGCTGGCATATTATACCACTATATAAACCACTTGCTGTAGTCCAAACGAGTTTACAAACATGCATACCTATATACATACAAGCTTACAAGTGAAACTAATATAAAGCGTGTAAAAATTAATCATAGCATGCTTGTTACTATCTAAGTATAACAGATCTACAGAACAAAAGACATCATATTTTTTACCATTCCAACTTCAGTAATGTGGAATGATACTAATTAAGGTCAAAATTCACTTTTCAAAATTTTACAATATTTTTTTGTTTTGAGATTCAAAAATATTAAATATTCTATAATATGATTTTATTGAGAAAAACAACAAAACTTACAGTTAACAGTGATATTTCGCTCCAAAACCTATTTTTATACTGAAACGTTTAAAAAATTATAAAACTGAACGTAAATATTCGGCGTTATTTCAAAAATGCGTTAATACTACTTTATGTAGCTTCTGCTTTATTTCCATGAAAATTAATAATTGAAAATTATTTGTTGTGTACAAAATTCAGTTCAAAACCAAAACACTGCGTATAACAAAATTGACAGTGGAATGAACAAATTTTTCACGATTTACTAATATATGTAGGTCATAATATGCATATTGTGTTTTAGGCGCGACCCAAGCTTTGTCTGTGAATCTGTGAGTCAAGCTTTTTGTATTCAGCGTACAGCCCAAACGCCTTAACCAATTTAAAAAAAACTTTTTTTGTTCGATTTGTCTCCGGGTAACTTAAATCCCATCAAAAACATAAATGTAAAAAAGGGGCCAAGTTCTCGAAAAAACTGTGTTTTGTTATCTTAAAAAAAATTGGTTGTCTGTAAAGTCGGTTTACGGACGATAGTTTTACGTGATAACGTATTCCGTAATACATAACCTAAATTTATATAATAATTATAATAATTCGAATCTATGATATTGCATCTTTCGCTTCAAATTTAGGTAAATTTTATTAAGTAGAATAATAAAACACTATAAAAAGTATACTATTATTATATAAAAAACAACTATGGCATGTATCTCTTTTGCGCATGCGCCGATTTTCCCCAAAAAAATTACAAAAATTTCTAGTAAAAATAAATAGAGTAAAAACCGTTTTAAAAACTATATTATTATTATATAAAACATCATTATAAGAGATATATTCTTTTACGCATGCGCCGATGTTCCCCAAAAACAATAGGCCACTTCATATTTGCATATCAAACATCCTCCCAAAATTTGGTTTCAATCCGCTTATCCTTAGTGTCGGAATGATAAGAAATGTCAAAAGTGACGTTTGCAACTGTCAAAGTATTATGTTCTAATAATAATTAGTTATTCCAATACTTAACTTAGAAGACGTTGCATTTCACAAAATACTAATGTCAAAAAATTGAATTAAACATTAGAAATGCAGCCGTTTTCATGTTAAGACAAGACATACGTTCTCTTCTAATTTCCATGTACGGCAAACAAAGACGACCGACCGCGTCGCGCCATGCATTAGACAACATTGAATTTATACAGCTATTTTTCTATATAAATTTGTATAAAAAAACTGTTTAGGCAAATTCTGTTATACGAAATCTATGTAAAATGTTCTCCTCTTTCGTTTAAGACTGGTTGCAAACCGATCTGATTTAAATTGAGCGAGAAATTAGCAAAAAGCACGCACAGGGTCAGGCGGAACGTTACGCGTTAGGAACGTTACACTTTTTCGTGCATGCAGCCGGTGTTTTATCAATTTATAAGATTGGTGATTCATCAATTTATAAGACGTTATCACGTCAAAAAAATAACTGAAATGTAGAAAATATGCCAAGTTCCTTCATACACGTTTTCAACAGTGTTTTGATAAGCGGAAAAAATATTGTGGGAAGTGATAAATTTACAGAAAAACTTGGCAAGTTTTCATTAAAGAAGTGTACATGAGACATTGAAAACTTACCAAGTTTGTCTGTAAATTTATCACTTCCCACAATATTTTTTCCGCTTATCAAAACACTGTTAAAACATGCATCAAGGAACTTGGCATATTTTCTACTTTTCAATTATTTTTTTTTAAGATAACAAAACACAGTTTTTTCGAGAACTTGGCCCCTTTTTTTATATTTATATTTTTGATGGGATTTCATAACTTTTTGTTCAGATTTATGTTAAAATTTCTATTACGCTTCCAACTCCCACAAGAAATTCTTTAAAATAACGAAAGAATGGAACAGTTGCAATTGCAAGTAAAAAAACAATTTTATCACAAAACTTTGCAAGAAAGTATACAACAATTGGTACAACAAATGAGCGAGGAATATTTTTTACTGATAAACAAGTAATATACATATAATACATTTACACTCTCTCACAGTCGGTTTAGCTGTGTCAAAGCGTTACTATTTTATAGAGCTGTAAAAGTAACGAGAAATTGTGTACCCGTATGTATAATATTAAGATCCATCGTTACAGAAAATATTTGACTCGACTAATAATTAATTGACCTGGGAAAAAATACACAAATTATGAATTTTTATACCTATTTTGGTTGGGAGAGTATTTACCTACCGATAAAAGAGTATTGAAAGTTTTATTTAATCTGCTTAATTTGGAACCGATTATATGACTTTAAACATTTTAATAATTAATAGGGAAAACTGACCTGAAAATGGCCTTTTTGAAAAATGTACCTAAAAATATTCATTACAGTAGTGAGTTTCGTGCAGTGAGCATCGTTGGTGAGCAGATTGGAATTTAATTTATATTATTTTCTTTGATCTATTAAACCAAATTCTTCATCAGTTCATATTGTGATTTTCATACTGTGAACATTATTTTGCGACTAAATAGTGATTGTGTGTTTTAAACGATTGTGCATTTTTATTTGTGATAATTTAGTGCGGTTGTGCGTGTTTATTTGCGATAATTTAGCGATTGTGCTTGTTTATTTGCGATAATTTAGCGATTGTGCTTGTTTATTTGCGATAATTTAGCGACTGTGCGTGTTTATTTGTGATAATTTAGCGCGATTGTGCGTGTTTAATTGTGATAATTTAGCTCAAAATAGATCATGCACAATAAATTTTGTTTGGATACCCTCCCACGTTGGTATTTATGGTAACGAACTAGCTGATATGCAAGCTAAACAAACGATAACATCTGAAAAACATCTATAGATGAAAATACAATATATACAGATATAAAAAACTATATTAAACAACAAATAAAAACATTTTGGGCAGAAAAATGGTTTAGGTAATGTTGAGGGCAATAAACTGAGGGAAATAAAACCTAATAAAACCAGTGGGAGTATATGCCCAAGTAATTCAAGAATTACAAGGCGCGAAATTTTACGTCATATACCCCGGTGTTTTGTTTGAAAATCGGTGTATATATTTAACCACACTTGGAGCTTAATATAGTATAACTTAATTTACTTATTCTAAGAAAAAAATAACAGTTGAAAATAATGAAACACAGAAAGGAAAATATAATTTTAATAATTTCATGGTTCTCTATGTAATATGTTATTGTGTCATGCAAAAATTAAACAAAGAGCTACCTAACTAACATCTTCAGAACAAAAGAACAACAGATTTTTTTTCAAAATATTTCTGAAATTATGAGTTTAGAAAAAAATTCATAACTTTCTTGTAAAAACAGATAGAAAAATAAACCGTTATGAAAAGTACCCAATTATTATATAAAAACAACTTTATAGCATATATGTGCCGACTTTAGCTCAAAGAATTTTTTACAAAACTTTCTTTAAAATAGAATAATAAATAGAATAATAAATAGAACAATAAAACCATTATTATATAAAAAACAACGATGGCATGTATCTCTTTTGCGCATGCGCCGATTTTTCCCAAAAATTATACAAAACTCTTGTAAAAATAGATCGAATAATAAACTGTTATGAAAAGTATACCATTGTTATATACAAACAACTTTATAACTTATACCTCTTCTGCGCATGCGCCGACTTTCCCTCAAAAAAAACATTTTACAAATCTTTCTTGTAAAGAAGAATAATAAAACATTATAAAAAAAACTATTATTATATTAAAAAAAATTGGTTGTCTGTAAAGTCGGTTTACGGACGATAGTTTTACGTGATAACGTATTCCGCTCGAATATCATATTTAATAATACATTACTGCGCTCTCACTTGCACGCACAGGGTCAGGCGGAACGTTACACTGTTTCGTGCGTCCAGCTGGTGTTTTATCAATTTATAGTCCGCCATCTTTATAAGTCCGCCATATTGGATTTAGAGTGACGTCACTTGATTTTTCGAGTTATTCTCAGCAAGCCCTTTCATTTGATACCCATATTGTAGGAAAGCATAATAAAATTAGTCCGTCATCTTTAGAAGTCGCCATATTGGATTTAGAGTGACGTCACTTTATTTTTCGAGTTATTCTCAGCAAGCCCTTTCATTTGATACCCATATTGTAGGAAAGCATAATAAAATTAGTCCGCCATCTTTAAAAGTCCGCCATATTGGATTTAGAGTGACGTCACTTTATTTTTCGAGTTATTCTCAGCAAGCCCTTTCATTTGATACCCATATTGTAGAAAAGCATAATAAAATTAGTCCGCCATCTTTAAAAGTCCACCATATTGGATTTAGAGTGTCGTCACTTTATTTTTCGAGTTATTCTCAGCAAGCCCTTTCATTTGATACCCATATTGTAGGAAAGCATAATGAAATTAGTCCGCCATCTTTAGAAGTCCGCCATATTGGTTTTAGACTGACGTCACTTTATTTTTCGAGTTATTCTCAGCAAGTCATCTCATTTGATACCCATATTGTAGGAAAGCATAATAAACTTAGTCCGCCATCTTTATAAGTCCGCCATATTGGATTTAGAGTGACGTCACTTTATTTTTCGAGTTATTCTCAGCAAGCCCTTTCATTTGATACCCATATTGTAGGAAAGCATAATAAAATTAGTCCGTCATCTTTAGAAGTCCGCCATATTGGATTTTGAGTGACGTCACTTTATTTTTCGAGTTATTCTCAGCAAGCCCTTTCATTTGATACCCATATTGTAGGAAAGCATAATAAAATTAGTCCGCCATCTTTAAAAGTCCGCCATATTGGATTTAGAGTGACGTCACTTTATTTTTCGAGTTATTCTCAGCAAGCCCTTTCATTTGATACCCATATTGTAGAAAAGCATAATAAAATTAGTCCGCCATCTTTAAAAGTCCACCATATTGGATTTAGAGTGTCGTCACTTTATTTTTCGAGTTATTCTCAGCAAGCCCTTTCATTTGATACCCATATTGTAGGAAAGCATAATGAAATTAGTCCGCCATCTTTAGAAGTCCGCCATATTGGTTTTAGACTGACGTCACTTTATTTTTCGAGTTATTCTCAGCAAGTCATCTCATTTGATACCCATATTGTAGGAAAGCATAATAAACTTAGTCCGCCATCTTTATAAGTCCGCCATATTGGATTTAGAGTGACGTCACTTTATTTTTCGAGTTATTCTCAGCAAGCCCTTTCATTTGATACCCATATTGTAGGAAAGCATAATAAAATTAGTCCGCCTGTCATATGCACTGTACTATCTCATCAAACTCACGAATATTCTATTACAGCTTACTAAGCGATAACAAACACATAACAGCCGTAACTATCTTTATGTACCTCTTTATGTAAAAAACCAATGTATAACGCTACTGCAAAAGCAGACGTTACTTAACTTCGGGCTTTCAGAGCAAATGGGCATGAATTAAGTCATCATATATTAAATAGAACTTGTAATTTTTGATAAAGAAAATAAACTTATTGTGAAAGTTAAATTAAACTTTTATTTTTTTTCTAATATAATTACAACATCTATAACTGGCGCAGTCGGCATTTTTAAAAGGGGAGAGTGAGCGAATATCATTAAACCCCAAATTTAAAATACGAACCAACGTTCAATAAATAAAATAAAAGTGATTCAACTTTAAATAAAGCAAATAATAAGTAAACAAATCAACGAATAAAAATAATAAAGCAAATAATAAATAAACAAATCAACGAATAAAAATAAAAAAGCAATTAATAAATAAACAAATCAACGAAGAAATAATAATCAAATAAAACAATTATTAAAATAAAAGTGAATATACAAATACAAGAAACTAAGTTTTAACAAAGAAAACTTTAACCAACAAACATCTGTAGTGGTTCGATAGTAACCAACAACAGGACGAGGCAGTCCCAGAGAAATATATCACCTAGGACCCAGAAGAAGACTACAAGAAGACAACTACCAGCATCCACCTACAATGAAATCATTCATATTAATTGCAGAACTGTAAGTAATATTCATACATTCTTAGTAATTCCTTGATACAAATCCTGCATCCTTACAAATAAAATTGATCATATAATTCGAATACAAATAATTTATGTCCGACATAGATTCACTTAACGATCTGTTAAATTCGTTACACATAAATAATTCAGATCACGGTAATATTAATACAAACGAGAACAATATGCCGAACTCGACACCACAAACAAATACACCAACACCTACATTAGATATTAGAGATTTCCAATACATACAGGAATTTAATGGGGAAAATCCAGAAATTTTGCAAGACTTTGTAACTACCATAGACAATCTACTAGCATATTTTCATGATAGAAACAATCCTAATAATTATCAAAATACAAGATTGTACAATGGTATAATTTCAAAAATCACGGGAAAGGCAAAAATTTGTATTATAAATTGTAGAGCAAAAACTTGGGCAACTATTAAAGAAGTACTTATACGAAATTATGGCGACCCACGGGAAGAAGATGACCTTCTTTTCGACTTGCTTAGCATGAGGCAAAAACCAACACAAGCTTATATAAACTTTTATGACGAGATCTCTAGTCTATTAAGCTGCTTAATAACATACAGCGAAATAAACGATAGCGAAGCTGAATGTAAAATTAAACACCGACAATATTCAAATCTCGCAATGAAAGTTTTATTAAAGCACACACGGGAACCCATGTCTACATTTTTAAGAACAAAGGGACCAACTTCCTTAGAAAATGCTAAAAACATGCTGATTGACGAAAGTAAAGTCATAGGGCAATTCCCTATAAATTTTAAAAATACCCCGAAAACACAGCCAAACATCAAACCCGTTTATCAACCGCGCTATACACCTCGTTATAATACACCGCAAACTCCTAAATTTCAGCCAATACAATTTCCAAATACCAGATTTCACACTGAAAATACACAACAATTTCCATCTAAACCCATCTCAAACATACAACCACGGCCAATTTACAATCAAAGATTCCCCACTAACAAGCAGACTTTTGGCAATCAAAATCAACGACCGGTAAACGTTTTCAAACCTAACCCCAATCGAAATTTACCTCAACCAACACCCATGAGCACCACAACGCGAAATTATACTCCACCCACTAACGTATATAGAAACGCTTTTTCTAATAACGGACAAAGACCAAATTTTATATCGGAAGAACTATTTAATTCGGAAAATGTAGAAGAAACTGATGAGCAGATATATGATATATTTCAAGATGAAGAAACCAATTCCCAAAATTTTCCTATAATCGACGACTCGAAGGAACCCACATAGAAAGCTATAACCTTTTTGATAAAAGCCGTTTACCATACATCCAAATCGCAAATCCACCCCTAAAACTTCTCATCGATACAGGATCTACCAAATCTTTCATTGATCCTAATATTGCACAAAAATACTTTTCAAAATTTATAAAACCAGAAACTTTTACTGTTTCTACTGTATTTAATTCTCATAATTGCAATGGCGTTATTAATATTAAATCTTTCGATGAATTCAAAACCGATACGAAAATAAAATTTTATATGTTCAAATTTCATAATATTTATGACGGTCTAATAGGTATTGATAACTTATCTTTATTAGAAGCACAAATAAATATAAAAAAACAAGAAATTAGTACCCCAAATACTAAAATATCTTTTAACTATTTAGAAAGTGGCAAAGAAATTATATTTGAAGTAAAAATTCCACCTTGGTCTTCGATAACAACTAAAGTACCCGTAGATAAAAATGGAACAATTATAATACCGGAACAAACAATCAATTTTGTTCGTATACCAGAAATCTTAGCTTGTTCAAATAATTTTCTAGCTACAATACAGTTATCCAATGATACAAAAACAGAAAAAATATTAGCTATAACACAACCGATCAATGTAAATTCTTACAATGCAAATTCTTTTCAACTTTTTCATACTGAATCTCAGTTCACAATCGATAAACAAAACATTGAACAGAAATTAAATACTAACGCAGACGCTCTTTCACGTGTAGAAATTCACACAAAAACCGTCGATACCAAAAACCCCGACGAAATTTCCATGACTCCAAATAATCCTGATATACCTAATTTAGAAGATCTAGACGATATTTTAGACGATATACCGCTATCAAATTTAGCTGACATGCTAAAAGACAGAGATATACCTGAAATAGATCCTGAGGACATTTTACAAGAATTCCTAATTCCAAATGCCAGAGAAAATAATGACGATGCGACTATACACACAAACGTCGAAAATCCCATTTTAGAAATACCTATATGTGAAAAACCGCTTAATTCCTTTGGAAACCAAATAATAATTACATTTGTTAACACATTCGTTTGTAAACCAAAACTAACGAAACCCTTTTTAAACAAAAATAGAGTAGAAGCTTTTATATCTGATGAAAACTTTGAAAAAGAAATAATTGAATTATTTAAAGAATATGTTAACCCTAAATTGACATACGGCATTTACTTTTCAACTAGAAATAGATACGAAAATTTTATCGCACTCTTACAAAAAACTTTTAAAAATAAAGCCTTTTGCTTAACTCAAACAAATAAATTTCTCACAGACGTAGGCGACTTACAAGAGCAAGAATCGATAATAACTAATTACCACTTAGGAAAAACGAATCATCGAGGTATTGATGAAACCCACAACAAACTTAAAACACAATACTACTGGCCCAAAATGCGTGAGCATATCACAAAATTTATAAATAACTGTGAAATATGTCAATTAGCGAAATACGAAAAAAATCCTAATAATCCACCTTTACAAATCACGCCAACCCCTAATAAACCTAACGAAATTATTTCGATCGACCTGTTTCAATACCAAAAACAGAAATTTTTGATAATAATAGACGATTTCAGTAAATTTTCTCAAGCATACCCAGTAAACAGTAGTAATGCTCTGGACGTAGTGAATAAACTTTTAATACATTTTAGTCATCATTGTGCACCCTTACAAATTAGACTAGATGGGGGACCCAAATTTAATAATACTATCTTAAAAGAATTTTGTCGAACACACAATGTAAAATTACATTTCACAACGCCGCAACACCCTCAATCAAACGGAACCATTGAACGCCTACACTCTACACTTCTAGAACACCTAAGAATAATTCAAAACAGTCACCCCAAAACAACACCATGCGAACAAATGACCTACGCAATAATCGGTTATAATCACTCTATTCACACAACAACCAAATTAAAACCTGTAGATGTTTATTATGGACATATAGACAAAAACGAGTTGTTAACTATAAATCTAAACGAAAAATTCTTGACAGACTATGTTCAAAATCATATAGCAGTCACAAAAGCATTGTACCAAAACATACAAGAAAACGCACAATCAAAAACAATTTGAATTTTCTATAAATAATATTCAACAAAAACTTTCAAATGAAACCACGTATTTACAAGTACGAAGTGTTTTAAATAATATCTTAATGAATGTTAATTTTATTTCAAAATTTCTTTCTGATTTAGAAATATCACTCACATTTGCTAGAAATGGAAAACTACATACATCCATTTTGAAACCAGACGATTTAAGTTCGATTTTGAATAATTTAATAAAAATATATACAAAAAACGAATTACCTTTCGACATAACAGATTTAAATTCTTATTATTCTATTATAAATGTAAAAACTTACATAAGCAATGATTATACTGTCAATTTTATACTCGAAATTCCGATAACATATCCTGAATTGTATGAGCAATATGAACTTTTACCTATTCCGACAAAAAACAATCTTATCATGATCCCACCATATCCATATATTACTCTGAATGAAGAATATTACTGGTATGGAAAAGAAGCATGTACCAAATTTGTAAACATCGCTCTCTGCAAGTTTGCACATCCAAAAATATACAAACCAAAATTTGACTGTATTCAACGCATTCTAGCAAAACAAGATAAAATTAATTGTACTATGCATGAAATTGAACCTTTATCTACAGTTCTTATCGAACAAGTAGATCGTGCACATTATGTTGTAATTTCTGATAAGCCCACAAAAGTGAATAGTAATTGTAAAACTAAGCCAATAATACATGGCGTAAATTTACTTGAAATTCCAAAAAATTGTCATTTTACAATAAATCACCAAACATTTGAAAATTACATATTAAGTAAACAAAAAGAGGAAATTGTACTTCCTAACTTAGTAATAAATGAACAGGTCAAAAGAACCAGTAATAATTTTAAATTGAAAATAGAAGAGGTTCCACTAAAAGATATTTATGAACTTGTTAAAGAATCAAAAATACCAAATCAAATTGATACGGTACCAGATATTATTTTAAAATATAGCTGGTCACCTTTATATATCATATTTTTCATAACTTTAATGTATTATTTATGGAAATACAAATCAAAAATTCGAAACCTTAGTTTTCCAAATTCAAACAGTGATAATAATGATATAATAAGCATTACTGGAAGTAATTTTCAACCACATTTGAATCCGAGGACGTCTTCCTCTTAAGGATGGAGGTGTCATATGCACTGTACTATCTCATCAAACTCACGAATATTCTATTACAGCTTACTAAGCGATAACAAACACATAACAGCCGTAACTATCTTTATGTACCTCTTTATGTAAAAAACCAATGTATAACGCTACTGCAAAAGCAGACGTTACTTAACTTCGGGCTTTCAGAGCAAATGGGCATGAATTAAGTCATCATATATTAAATAGAACTTGTAATTTTTGATAAAGAAAATAAACTTATTGTGAAAGTTAAATTAAACTTTTATTTTTTTTCTAATATAATTACAACATCTATAACTCGCCATCTTTAGAAGTCCGCCATATTGGATTTAGAGTGACGTCACTTTATTTTTCGAGTTATTCTCAGCAAACCCTTTCATTTGATACCCATATTGTAGGAAAGCATAAAAAACTTAGTCCGCCATCTTTAGAAGTCCGCCATATTGGATTTAGAGTGACGTCACTTTATTTTTCGAGTTATTCTCAGCAAGCCCTTTCATTTGATACCCATATTGTAGAAAAGCATAATAAAATTAGTCCGCCATCTTTAGAAGTCCGCCATATTGGATTTAGAGTGACGTCACTTTATTTTTCGAGTTATTTTCAGCAGCCCTTTCATTTGATACCCATATTGTAGGAAAGCATAAAAAACTTAGTCCGCCATTTTTAGAAGTCCGCCATATTGGATTTAGAGTGACGTCACTTTATTTTTCGAGTTATTCTCAGCAAGCCCTTTCATTTGATACCCATATTGTAGGAAAACATAATAAAATTAGTCCGCCATCTTTAGAAGTCCGCCATATTGGATTTAGAATGACGTCACTTTATTTTTCGAGTTATTCTCAGCAAGCCCTTTCATTTGATACCCATATTGTAGGAAAACATAATAAAATTAGTCCGCCATCTTTAGAAGTCCGTCATATTGGATTTAGAGTGACGTCACACAGCTAACCATGCATTGTCATTCAAACTAAACGTGTATACAAATTTTCATCTCAATCGGTTGATGATATCTGCTTCAAAATTACCGAAGGCATTCTAGTCGCTCACTTAGTAACGTTAGGAATGTTACACTTTTTCGTGCATGCAGCCGGTGTTTCATCTTTTTATTTTGACGTGATTTATATATTTATAAGACGTTATCACGTCAAAAACAACTATGGCATGTATCTCTTTTGCGCATGCGCCGATTTTCCCCAAAAAATTTACAAAAATTTCTAGTAAAAATAGATAGAGTAAAAACCGTATTAAAAACTATATTATTATTATATAAAACAACATTATAAGAGATATATTCTTTTACGCATGCGCCGATGTTCCCCAAAAACAATAAGCCACTTCATATTTGCATATCAAACATCGTCCCAAAATTTGGTTTCAATCCGCTCATCCTTGGTGTCGGAATGATAAGAAATGTCAAAAGTGACGTTTGCATCTGTCAAAGTGTTATGTTCTAATAATTAGTTATTCAAATTGTTAACTCAGAAGGCGTTGCATTTCACAAATATTCGAAACGGCATCCGTTTTTGAACAAATGCTACCTTTTTAGTGTATTTGCCATAAGGCACTTACACTATTGGCGTCGGTCGGATGGCGGGACCTAGGGGTCGGACCAAAATTTCTCGACGTTTCATAACTTTCTAAGAAGTTTGGCACCATTTTTGGAAATGTTTATATATATATGTATATATATATATATATATATTTATATATATATATATATATATATATATATATGTGCGGGCTATAACTTTCGAAGGAGTTAATTGATTTTAACAAAATTTATACCACATGTTGAAATCCATCACCGCACGAAGCCTATTTAAAATGGGCCCAATCGGGCCATGTTAAGGGTGGTATTTAGGGGTTGAAAAAAGTTTTCGGGCCCAAAAATACCGAAAAATTTTTCGGAACCGTTTCAAATTTGAAATTTAACCCTTTAGTACTTATTAAAATGTGCTGCTAAAATTTTAATAAAATCGGCCCGACAGGACCGGACTTACAAATTTTATGAAAACACAAGTTTCTGATATGGATTTACATACTGAAGAGTGTATATAATTTGGTACAGATGTTGAATTGATATGTAGCATTGAAATTAAGTAAAAAATGTTGTTTTAAGGGTTGTATTAAGGGGTAATTTTTTTTATTTTGTCCAAAAACAAAGTTAAGTTCATATAATAGAGCCACACTGCTTATAAAAGCAAATACACTATATTGTCGGCAGGGTTTCGCACTGCGACCCGGAGTTTTTTATTTCATTATTGTAATAAATAATATTATCGACCAATTTTATTTTAAGACAGAACATACGCAATAATTATATTACCATGTTATACCGTGCAACAGAGAGAGATAACCGAAAGATGTTTGCTATCGGTTATATCAGATTGAATTTATTTCTATATAAATGTGTATAAAAAAACTGATTGGGCAAATTCTGTTGTACGAAATTTATGTAAAATTTTCTCCTCTTTCGTTTAAGACAGGTTTCGAACCGATCTGATTTAAATTGAGCGAGTTATAAGCAAAAAAATTCGTTTTTTCTAAATTGCTCCCCTCTGGAGCAAAAATTCAAAAATCGGGCGACGTTAGGATCTAAGTTACCCGGAGACAAATCGAACAAAAAATTTTTTTTTTAAATCGGTTAAGTCGTTTGGGCTGTACGCTGGATACAAAATTCGGGATCACAGATTCACAGACAAAGCGAGTACATATAGGCGCTTTAGCTTACGCTATTCGCGCCTAAAAACTACTGGGCTAATCCCATAAACATGAAAAGAAAGGAAGAAGTAGCTCTAGTACGTCTCAGAACGGGCCATAGCAAATTAACCCATAACTACATCTTCAAAAAAGAAAATATACCAACCTGCGATGTGTGCCATGTCCACTTAACTATCAAACATGTTCTTACAGACTGCATAAAATACTTTCAGGCCAGATATGATTGCATACTCCCGGAAAGCCTAGAAGAAATATTAAATAATACACAACTCAACATAAATAAATTAATGAAATTTCTATAAGAAACAGGACTTACCAATAAGCTCTAACTAACAAAATGCTCTCCCAAATCCACCGTCTAAATTCATAACCTCTTTTCCTCCCTATCTCCTAAATACCATGGTGTAGTGTTTCTGAAATAAAATAAATAAATAATTACATACCTAAACAAATTTAAAAAAAATTACTAAGGCTCTATAATACAAAAATATTGAATTAATCTAACCACTCTATATTAACATTGTACTTACCTTATCACTGTACTTACCTTCTATTAACAACTGTACTTACCCTTTATTACTATATATTATCTACTATAACTTACTGTATTCTTACCCTCTAGCATTGTAACCTCATAACCTCTCTAAATATCTTATACTTATAGTATCTTGTATCTCTCAACATATTTTGTAACCTATTATTTTATAATATTATATTGTGCTAATGACCTAGCTGTCGAAGCACATTTCTTTTTTTTCTCTAAATAAAAAATAAAATAAATAAAAATGTGTTACGAGAATGCATTACAGAAATGAAACTTCAAAGTGGCTAAATGGATAAAAAATTTAAAATATGTTACGAGAACTCATTACAGAAGTGAAACTTCTAAGTGGCCAAATGTAAAAAAAATTAAAATGTGTTACAGAAACGCATTACAGAAGTGAAACTTCTGTGCGGACAAGTGGAAAAAAATAAAAATGTGTTACGAGAACGCATTACAGAAGTGAAACTTCTATGTGTACAATATGTTTCTATCTATGTATAATGTAGGTATAGATACAAAAACTGGCAAGAAGAAAAATTACAGATAATTTATTAATTATTATCTTATAATTAATACCTATATTGTTATTCATTATTATTCATTATATATATATTCATTATATATATATAATTGCCAAATCTGAACAATATTGTTCAAATTTGGCAATTATATATGAAAATGTACAGTTAAAATCATTCATAAAAGGGGAATTCAATGTTAACAAATGTAATACACCAGAAAGTAGACACATTAACGAAGAAAATCCCATACTTCGATTTTTTTTTAGGTTGAAGTTAGGGGTAATTTTTCGTCGATTCCGTCTGGTCTATAAAAGCTACCTGTGCAAGAAACTTCCGACTAAAAAAAATATATATTTATATATTCAGATGCTAAATCGTTTGATATTCTCTAAAGTTTATTTTGCATATAAATAAATTATAAAACGACATTTATAATTGCTGTTATTTTATTCCTATTATCTATTTTCATATATTTAAAGAACTTGACAATGATTTTAATATGTTATACGTAATAATTATTAAGACGTTTTCCTTGCTCTCGTTATTTATTATTAACTAGTAATAATTATAACACAAGGAGTAAAACTCCAATTGAATAACAATGCTAACAATGACATATCTAAGTGTTTTATTTTGTACCTATACCTACGTACGAAATAGTTTCGAGTATTGATAATTAATTAATTATTATTATATGACCTACTAATTTGTTCTAACTGAAACGAGTGATAATTTATACAATTTTGTCGAAAGTTTACCGAATTTATAGCAACGCTGGACAATCTCAGCTCTTTGAGCTCCTAGGAGCTCTCCAGATAACTGCTATATGCGAGTGTAAGAGCGACTGAGAGAGATACACCTCACTTAGGGTCGTAATTTTACCTGTGCATAACGAACAATATTAGTGCTGGTCGCTCTTCAGAAGTTATAGGTTGCCCAGCGCTGCTTTAATAATAATAATAACTTTTGGAGGATCCAAATCGTCACTGTTGGCAAATATAAAATCTATTCCGGCATGCGAAGGAGATATATATTATAATATCGTTTTTTATATAATAGTATACTTTTCATAACGGTTTATTATTCTATCTGTTTTGCAAGAAAGTTTCGTAATTTATTTTTGGGGAAAATGGGCGCATGCGCAAAAGAGATATTATGTGCTATAATGTTTTTTATATATATGTGTAAGGTGTATTAGTTTAGCCTATGTTTAATAAGAAAGGATGAATTATTTCGGAGAAGGCTATAAATGATTTCTAATGGTATATGCTGCCGACGTTTCGGAAAATATATTTCCTTCCTCAGGGCTTAATATGTAAGCCCTGAGGAAGGAAATATATTTTCCGAAACGTCGGCAGCATATACCATTAGAAATCATTTATAGCCTTCTCCGAAATAGTTTTTTATATAATAATGGTATACTCTTCATAATGATTTATTATTTCATTTTACAAGAAAATTTTGTAAAAAGTTTTTTGGAGAAAGACGGCGCATGCGCAGGAGATATATATTATAACAACGTTTTTATATAAAAATGGTACCTATTCTTCAATAAATAAAATTGGTCGATAATTTTATTTATTGAAGAATTCTAATCAGACGTTACTTAATCAAAGATTTGAATAATGGTATTCTTTTCATAACGGCTTATAGGCCAGGCATAATAGGGTTCGAACAGCAATCCGACACCGGGATATTGTAGAAAAAGATATTCTAATAGAGGGAAAAAAAAATCGAACAGTCTGCTGCTATCCGGGGTGGATTTTTAGGGGTTGAAATCAGTTTTTTGCAATTTCTGGCTAAACGATGCATTCTATAGAAAAAAGTTAAACATAAAAGTTGTAGATAATAAAAAGATCTACAACTTTTGTATTAACCATTTTTACCCTAACCTCAAATTAAAAAAAAAAACGATTTTTTGGTTTTTAATTTTTTTTAGAAATTAAAAAATCAATTGAGCCCAAACTTTGCCAAAAGATACCTTCTGGTATTATAAAGAGATGTAACTATTTTTTTTTTTCAATTTTCTCTTCTATTATTACTGGTCTATTATTATTCTATCTGTTTTACAAGAAAGTTTTGTATTTTATTTTGGAGAAAATCGGCGTATGCGCAACAAAGATATAACGTAGTTTTTTATATAATGATGTTATATGTACTTTTCAAAACGGTTTATTAATCTATTTTACTAGTTTTGTAAAAAACAATTTTTGGAGAAAATCGACGCATTCGGAGAAAAGATATACCTACTATTTAATGTTATTTTTTATATAATTATGATATACATTTCATAATGGTTTATTAGCCTGTATATTTTTACAATAGTTATGAAAAAAATTGGTTGTCTGTAAAGTCGGTTTACGGATGATAGTTTTACGTGATAACGTATTCCGTAATACATAACCTAAACCTCCCAAAATTTGGTTTCAATCCGCTTATCCTTGGTGTCGGAATGATAAGAAATGTCAAAAGTGACGTTTGCAACTGTCAAAGTATTATGTTCTAATAATAATTAGTTATTCCAATACTTAACTTAGAAGGCGTTGCATTTCACAAAATACTAATGTCAAAAAATTGAATTGAACATTAGAAATGCAGCCGTTTTCATGTTAAGACAAGACATACGTTATTTTCTAATTTCCATGTACGGCAAACAAAGACGACCGTCCGCGTCGCGTCATGCATTAGACAACATTGCATTTATACAGCTATTTTTCTATATAAATTTGTATAAAAAAACTGTTTAGGCAAATTCTGTTATACGAAATCTATGTAAAATGTTCTCCTCTTTCGTTTAAGACTGGTTTCAAACCGATCTGATTTAAATTGAGCGAGAAATTAACAAAAAGCACGCACAGGGTCAGGCGGAACGTTACGCGTTAGGAACGTTACGCGTTACGGATTTAGGAACGTTACACTTTTTCGTGCATGCAGCCGGTGTTTTATCAATTTATAAGATTGGTGATTCATCAATTTATAAGACGTTATCACGTCAAACATGTTTTATTATAAATTTGTATATAGTTTCAGAAATATTTTGAAAATAAAAAAAATCTAATGTTCTTTTGTTCTGTAAATATTAGTTAGGTATTTGACAAGCATGCTTTGTTTAATTTTAAGTTATTTATTAACTAATCAATTGCAATCGATTAGTTAATAAATAACTTAATACTAATTAATTTTTATATTTTTTAGATATTTCTGAAGAAGATCCAAATCCGGATCGAAACGTCATCCTGTGTTATATTGATTTGTATTTTTATTATTTTTTGTCAATATATGGTCTGAGAAAAATTGGTCGACAATTTTATTCCTTTGAAGAGTTCTATTCAGACGTTAATCAAAGATTTGAGTACTCTTACATTTAAAGACACAGTATTAAAAGCTGCAGAGGTGCGCGGTGATAAATATGGAAGAAGTGTAAAGAAGCATGTGAATTTAGAGTATGACTTAGTATCTGTCGAAGCTAAGTATCATGATAAATGTATCTCCAATTTTTTATTAGTAAGTGGAAAGGGTGACGCAGGCCGTCCATTGGATGAAAATATTAGAATTGCCATCGAGAATGTTTTTCATTACATCGAAAATAATGACGATTGTCAATTCACATTGGCTGAGTTAAAAGATGTGATGAAAGATTACGTTCCAGACGATAAAACAATAAAAAAATTGATTGCTCGATATGGGAGTAATATTGTAATTATCACGAAATGTAAATCTTTAACAATAATTTGCTTTCGAGATACTGCAACTAATATTTCTCAGTGCTCTACTCCGAAAACGGTTAATTTTACAGAAAAATGCAAGAGGCATTTTTTGTAGATAATTTCACGACAAACAATGTTTATAATGACCTCTATTGACCTCCGAGCAATAGGTCGCGAGATATTTGCGAAAAACTGATTTACGTGACCTTTTGACCTTTATAACTTTTTTAGCCGGCACGATAACAATTTCGATTTTTCACATCTTCATTACAACGCCGTAATAAAGGTGTATACAAAAATTCAGCCCACTAGGAATTTTTCCGCAGATTGGGGTTTAAAATGTCTAAAATTACTGGGCTATATAGGTATATGAAAATGTAGATAATTTTATTGCAAACACCTGACATATGTAGGTAATCATGGCAACAAATAATTACTACTAAATAAATAAAATAAAATTAGCAAATGTAATTTTTTATTGTAGTGGAGTGGATTGGAAAAAAAGCCTTGAATCCTTGTTTCCTACAAAAACTTTGGAGTCAAGCTCCCCGACATTTTGGTATAGTTTGTGACCGCATGTCGGAGGGGGCGGCGGGGGATATGCCGCTTTAAAAACCAGTTTTCGCCCCATAACTCGGCCATTATTATCGGGGGGAAAAATGTTCCAACAAAAGTTATAGAGAAAAAGAATCCGCGTACCTAAGTTCGTTCCAGACTGGGTCTGTTCAGACAATCCGTTCGCAAGATATCGTCATTTTAGTGCGTGAAATTTGGAAAAATTGAATAACATTTTTCAAAAACATTGCACTTAGAAGCTTACTTTTCTTTTTATAGCAAAGGTACTAAAGATCCCTTCTTTGCACCGGAAGCTGGACGCGGTGGCTCAATTGGAACCGGCAGGAGAGGGGGAAAACGATTTTTTTAGTTTCCATAACTTTGGTTTTAATTGACGTATTGACCTAAGCCAGACGCAATTTTTTTCGTTTTTTATCTACTTTTATGTGACAAGTGAAAAAAAAATGTCTCTCAAACTTAACTGCTGGTGGGTGAAATAAAGTATTGTTACATAAACTGTCTCTCCCTTATGTGTGTCGTCAAAATTACTTTTCCTTAGCTACGCACTATCACGGCTTTGACAATATCCCTGCGACATCGAAGAATCTCGTTAGAGATTCTTTTCTGTGCTAAATGCCGACGAATCTCTAATAGATTCTTATACATTGATTTTGCCTTTCTCCCATATAACGCCATGTATATGAGGCCAGTTTCTAAGTTTTATAGTTCTGTGACCACGTGACTTTCGTCTTACCAAATTTTCGTATCACCCGTATAGTGCTTCTATACGACAATAATTATTAGCAATGTACTGTTACCGCCCGGTGGCCGAGCGGTTAAGACGTAAGGCCACGATTTGGCAGGGTCTAGGGTTCGATTCCCACCAACATCATACGAAAAATATTTTTCTACTCCATTTTATTTCCACTTGATATTTATATATTATATATAATATATTTCTCATATATTTTTACACAACTATTTACAAGGTATATTTATTTAGACGATCTCTATTTGTATATAAAATCAATGGTAACTACTTGTATTTATGTACAGCGACTGACTGCCGTACGATAAACACAACCTGCACGCTTGCAATGTTTGTTTATTTAGTATAACGTATATCAACCTATGTCGTAGTTTCTCGAACTTTCAAAACTCTTCACGCGTTTCGGCTGATGCCATTGCGGAACAATTGGGGGTGCGTAACATAATGGTCCAATATTTTTTTCACTTGCTCACAGTTCGCACCTTAGTTTTGAGAATATTTCTGTTGCTGAGTTTTGAAACATAAAATTTGGAATGTATATTTCTTCTCTAACGCAGGTATACACTAAAAAAAAGGGATTTTCAAATTTCACCTCTAAGGGGGTGAGAAGGAAGCGGGGTGAATGTACTTTCACAGATTTAATCATTATATCCTTATGATCATACTAATGGTCTTTCAAACTTGACATTTGAAGAATACATTTCGGCTATAACGTAGGCACCTAAGAAGGAAGAGGTTTTCAAAATTCTATAATATGTAGGTTTCATAAATACTTCTGATTTCAAACATGAGACCGTAAACTATTTTGTGACAAGTTTCCCTGAGACATTAACATATTATGTTATGGATTTTCCGTGTATAGTCCATTCTATTCCCAATGTGGCGATAGGGGTAAATGTAGAAATTAGAAAAAAAACTTTCTTTGGAAAAAAATTTCGAAAAAGATATTTTTAGTGATTGTCTACTTTATAAAAGGAATATATAATATACCTACTTCACATTTCATGTTTCAAAGATCAATAGCACCATTGTATAAAATGTTTAAATCTATAAATAAAACAAATTGTTGTTTGACTGTCTGTCCATCGGTCTATTTGTCTTTCCAGAACCTCCAGAAGGTCCATTGATCTGGGTCCTAGGAAGTTGAAAGACTTATAGTACTGGAGACGGGACAGAACTTAATGGAGCCGGATTATTCATTTTCTCTCCAGGGACAGAAACAGGGAGGCAGGTCTTCTAAAATATATCTTAACTTTTATATATGTGAAAGAAATATGCAACTAACTTCGATTGCGTCTGACGGAGACAGACTTAATCGCTTAACCGCTAGTTTCTACTATAAAGTGCCTTTATTATGAGCCTTTTAGATTATAATAAAAAAATGTACGCATCTTAAAAATAGCGATTATCCTTGAACTTTTCACACGTAGAATAAAAATCCGTTAAAATATTTTACAATAACTCTTAATCAATCGACAACACATTTGATGTAGGTACTTAGATATTTTGTATGTGTAGTAATGTTCTTGTAACAAGGAGATACTTTAGTTAATTTCCTATTTATTTGTCAATCTACAGAGCTCTGCTCTAACAGTGTAGGTATCTACTGGTATCTATCTACATATATAAGTAAAATTGAAATATCAAATTTGCTTATATATGATACCTCAGTACACACAATCGTTTTTATAATTTTTGTCTGTCGGTATGTTTGTTCGGGATAATTTAAAAAAACTGTGCAACGGGCCTGAATAAAATTTTGCACGCCGATAATATTATGAAACAGATTAGGGATCAGACTAAACTTTATTTTCTGTTTGCTAGCTATTATTCTGAAATTCTAAACTGCAGTTCCTTAGGGAAGAAAAAATTGGTTGTCTGTAAAGTCGGTTTACGGACGATAGTTTTACGTGATAACGTATTCCGTAATACATAACCTAAAATATAATAATTATAATAATTCGAATCTATGATATTGCATCTTTCGCTTCAAATTTAGGTAAATTTTATTAAGTAGAATAATAAAACACTAAAAGTACACTATTATTATATAAAAAACAACTATGGCATGTATCTCTTTTGCGCATGCGCCCATTTTCCCCAAAAAATTTACAAAAATTTCTAGTAAAAATAGATAGAGTAAAAACCGTTTTAAAAACTATATTATTATTATATAAAACATCATTATAAGAGATATATTCTTTACGCATGCGCCGATGTTCCCCTGCAAAAACAATAGGCCACTTCATATTTGCATATCAAACATCCTCCCAAAATTTGGTTTCAATCCGCTTATCCTTGGTGTCGGTATGATAAGAAATGTCAATAGTGACGTTTGCAACTGTCAAAGTATTATGTTCTAATAATAATTAGTTATTCCAATAGTTAACTTAGAAGGCGTTGCATTTCACAAAATACTAATGTCAAAAAATTGAATTAAACATTAGAAATGCAGCCGTTTTCATGTTAAGACAAGACATACGTTATTTTCTAATTTCCATGTACGGCAAACAAAGACGACCGACCGCGTCGCGCCATGCATTAGACAACATTGCATTTATACAACTATTTTTCTATATAAATTTGTATAAAAAAAACTGTTTAGGCAAATTCTGTTATACGAAATCTATGTAAAATGTTCTCCTCTTTCGTTTAAGACTGGTTTCAAACCGATCTGATTTAAATTGAGCGAGAAATTAGCAAAAAGCACGCACCGGGTCAGGCGGAACGTTACGCGTTAGGAACGTTACGTTACACTTTTTCGTGCATGCAGTCGGTGTTTTATCAATTTATAAGATTGGTGATTCATCAATTTATAAGACGTTATCACGTCAATAAAATTTGGCGATGGCCTTCAAAATTTATTTTAACAATAATAACACACGACGTCACAGTTAATAAATTAAATAAATTACAAAGCTGTTGCCACACGGCGCTGATGAAAATAAGACGTGTGGGCCCTATCGACTATGATAAAAGGGCGCCAGGACACGAGGAGCCACACAGAGTTGTCCAGGGAGTCCACCCCTGGACCTTAAACACCACGGTGGACAACAGGGAAGATCTAAAACAAATAAGCTAACTTAGACCCAAAACAACACGCAGCCCAAAACCACGCCACAACCAGTATAATAACACAGAAGGACAAACACAACCAATAAACCACTCGAAGAAGAATGGGTCAAAATAAGCCAAAATAATTTAGGACAATAAAAATGCAATCGCCAAGAAAACCACTGTTGGCCAAAACGCCAAATATTTACTAATCCCAACAGTGAACTGGAATAGTTCGCTTCAAATGCAATACAATGCAATATTGAACTGGATGATTCCCTTCAAAATATTTACAATCCAATAATGAACCGGGATAGTTCACTTCAAAACATGAACCGAGTGAGTAATGCGTTTCTAAATCCTCAATATGAGCGCAATCAAAATTCACTCCGATTCTCAAATTAAACCACAATTGTGTGTGACATTAATTGTCACGCCTGTACTACAATAACCTAGCAATTATTAATTCGCGAGACGGAGTGTCCGCATCTTACACTCGAGCAGTTGTTCTTTATTAACTACCGGCTCTCTATGACCGCTGAGCTTCTCTCTCCCATTTTGATTTTCAATATGATTTATACAATAATATTACAAATATTATTTCAACAAAAATGATACCTACTCCAAAAAGGCCTAAATTGTAAAACGTTACAATATATATATATTTCTGTTTATTATAAATATATACCAAATTTTGGGAGAATCTTTGGTCTGCAAATATGAATTGCGGTAAATCGGCGCATGCGCAGAAGAGATATGTGCTATAACGGTGTTTTTTATATAATAATGGTATACTTTTCATAACGACTTATGATACAATTTATTTTTTTTTTGGATCTTCTTCAGAAATATCTAAAAAATATAAAAATTAATTAGTATTTTAAGTTATATATTATCTAATAGATTGCACGAAAGATTGAAAGTTAGAATGATTAAAAAAATAATGAAAAATTAATAACAAACAAATTTTATAATACGTAGTCATGGATATCAAAGTAGGTACCCATAAAGAAAAAATTATTTGAAAAAACAAAATATTATTTCAAAATAATATCATAAATATTACTTAAATTTTCCGTATCTAATTGAGCATTAAGAGAGTTTTTATTAGATTTTATATATAACATTTCCGAAATACTTCTTTTAAAATAATTACTTTCATTATCTAAAATTTTAACACTATCCCAATTAATTTTATGGTCGTATTCAATTTTATGCTCAGTTACGACATTATGCTTATCAGGGAGTAGTTGATCATTGCTTTGATGTTCTAAAATTCGTGTTTTGAGCGCTCTTTTTGTTTTCCCAATATAATTCATATCACAATCTTCACAACTAATTTTGTAAACAACATTATGTTTTTGTAATTTTAAATTCCACATATTTTTTATTTGATAATAAATGCTATCAACAAATTGATGGTACTCCTATGGGTTCTCCATTGTCTCCAATTTTTGCTGAATTTGTTATGAGAGATTTAGAAAAGCATTGTAAGTTTTGGTAATCTTAATTTTATTATATATAATATATTTCTCATATATTTTTATTTTTTTTTTTTACTTTAAGTAAGTGCAAGTTACATTGATAAAAAATATAGTTTAAAAAAAACTAAAAAACACGCTTTATATCGAACTAAAAAGTAAAAAATAATTTTTTTAAAATAAGCTTAAAAAGCGTTGGGCGCTCGATGTACGAAAATGTGGAACAAAGCGCCCAACGCTTTTTAAGCTTATTTTAAAAAAATTATTTTTTACTTTTTAGTTCGATATAAAGCGTGTTTTTTAGTTTTTTTTAAACTATATTTTATTTTTCACTTTTTAGTTTGAGGATCTATAAAAGAATTTATTAATCCTGGGGGTCCTAATAAGGATAATGGGAAACTGTTATCAAATTATTGCATTGTCATCGGTCCTTGATACGTATGCAAAGTTTCAAATTAATCAGACTTCGGGAAATTGGTGAAAATAAAGCGTTTACTACAGAGGATCTATAAAAGAATTTATTAATCCTGGGGGTCCTAATAAGGATAATGGGAAACTGTTATCAAATTATTGCATTGTCATCGGTCCTTGATACGTATGCAAAGTTTCAAATTAATCAGACTTCGGGAAATTGGTGAAAATTATGCTCAAAGATTCCGTTACATGCATACATACATACATAATACATACATACATACATACATAGTTAGTTACAACCCAAACTAATATAAAGCGTTTAAAAAAAAACCTATTAGTTCGCAGTTTCAACAATATATATTACATATTTTTATCGTGAATAAGAAATTGGATTTTCAAACAATCCTTTTTTTTATTTACATTTTTAACATTAATTACCTATATGCACATATGTTTATTTTGGAGGAAAAATAAAAATAATGTCTCACACTTTGGAAAAAGACGCGAAATCTAAAAAAAAAACTTCGGAGAAGTAAAAACTTCGTTCTGTGCTAAATTCAAAAACTTGAGGCGACTGGATCTCAAGATTATAACTTAAAAAAAAAGAATTTCGAGGCAGACAAGAAATTGAAATCAAGCTCAAAATGAATTTCGAGGCAGACAAGGAATTGAAATCCAACCTCGAAATTCTGTGCTTATAAAAGCTACAAGAGCAATAGCAAAAAGAAAGTGCACAGACGGCGTTTTTTAGTGGTAACTAAAGGAGTCTTTGCATTTTTTTGCTGTTGCTGTTGTAGCTTTTATAAGCACAGAATTTCGAGGCTGGATTTCAATTCCTTGTCTGCCTCGAAATTCATTTTTTTTTTTGTTGTAATCTTGAGATCCAGTCGCCTCAAGTTTTTGAATTTAGCACAGAACGAAGTTTTTACTTCTCCGAAGTTTTTTTTTTAAGGTAACTATATAATGTATTTTTCGTTCACATTCCGAAATTTTCCACTCTCAGGCGTTGTCGTCGTTAGCTGCCACAGATTCAGGTATACGATCCCACAGAACAGACCTATTACTGTTCTGTGATACGATCCCTTTTGAACATCTGCTCAATTGCTTTCTCTATTTTTTTTTTGTCTCTGTTTATCTCACATTGCCTTATTGCTTAGGTATAGGGTATGTATTTGCCTAGATATCTCTGTCATTCTTCCACTTAGCGTTCTGGCGTTTTGCAGGTAATCTAGTTTTGAATTACAGAATAAGTATAGAAATTGCCAGAAGTGCACTGATTCCCATAATTATTGAAAATTTTTTCGCAACATTAGCGCCTTCTGGTGGCTCTTTATCTTCTGCCTAGTCTTCTGGTAATTTTTTCCCTACTTACTTGTACTATCTCCTATTATTCTGAAAATTTTCAGCATTGCACCTTATCAATTAATTTACGTAAAAATTGCATATTTAACCCCCTACCGTCGCGTTAGGGGATGCCTTCTGGCGGCTCGCCTCATGCTATGTCGGTAACAATCGAACCTCTAAACGATAAAATTTCCAATGCACCGAGTCACCCCTACCCCTCCGTAGCCAGTTCCCCGTCTAATTATCTATATGGAAAATAATATTTACTGAACACCGTTTTTATTACATAAGTTCGCGTCAAGTGTTTCATTTTGAAGATGGAGAGCATTGTAGGTACTTTTGATAAAAAAAATAGACTGTACCTGTGATTGTTTATGAACAAAAGTATTTCGGCTCATCAAAATTCTTGAATGTCATCAGTATGAAATGAATAGAAAAAATCTCAGTTCACCTGTCACATCTGTCATTTCGAAATTATAATTTATTAAATTATAGGTGAAATGTTAAAACGTAGGTATAACAAAATGAAAAATATTTACGAAGATTTTTGACAGTAATTTTGATGCCGATATTTCGATCCTCTTTTATTCTTTATCATAAGATAATCACTAGTTATTATTTCTTTGACAGGATAAATAACAACACCTTTAACCCGTATCTTTAAAATATTTTTGTTTATATTATTATCTATATTTAGATAATTTAAAGGGGGTATTTACCTTCCCCCCAGGATCATAATAATAAAATAATAAAACTAAAAATAATACGAATACCTGACTACAAAATAAAAATTAGAAATATTTTTTGAAAAGGAAATTGTAAAATTAATATTTTGCTTGACACCTTTCTTCGTGGGTATTCTTGTGTGATATTAATAAAAATAAAAAAAAAATTTTTTTTTTGCTTTAGGTACCCCTCCCAGAAAAAAAATATCTACGCCTCGTAAAATTTGAAAATTTGAATTTTTTTTTAATTTGTTCGCCTTAATACTGAAGTGGTTTAAGAAAAAAAAAAAATTAAGAAAAACCCAAAGGAACAGCCGAAAAATCGAAAATTCTTTTTCGGATTATCACGAACATAATATACAAAAAGAATCGATTTTTCGGTTGTTTCTATGGGATTTTCCCAAACCACCCCAGTATTGAGGTGAATAAAAAAATTATTGTAATTGTTTGTGCCATTTTCGAGTTTTTGCGAGACTAACGCACGGCAGTTGATTTTTAGGCGCGACGCAAGTAATAGCTGAGAGCAAACACTCGCTTTGTCTGTGAATCTGTGTCACGCTTTTTTATATCCAGTGTAAGCCCAAAAGCCTAAACCGATTTAAAAAAAAAAAACTTTTTTTATATTCGATTCGTCTCGGTGTCACTTGAATGCTAACGTCGGCCGATTTTTGTATTTTGGACAAAGAGCGATTTGAAATAGACCTGAATCGTGTTTACCGACAAGCAGACGATCAGACTTTCTCCAAAAATATTTTCTTTGTACTTGGGAGACCTTACAAACAAAAATATTGTAAAATTTTGATAACTGAATTTTAACCTAATAGCCTGGTCAAGAACTGCGATTCTTGAGAAAAATAAACCCAAGTGTCCAAAAAATATGAGCAATAGCTTATTCGATTCGGAAAAATATTCTGAAGAAGACGTTTTTTTTATTTTTTTCACCGACAAAAATTCCATTTCTTATTAATATAAAAAACGAAAAGACAAAAAGAGCCCGTCAGATATTTGGCAGCTACTCAAAAACTCTAAGCAATAGCGAAAATTGAAAATTCTCAATAATAAAGTTCCACTCCCGTGAATTTATATATATTATTTATAGTTTTAATTTAACGTTGAAAATAGAGTTCCGCGGTGTGGTGTAATCTTAACACTAAAAAGAATAAAGTTCCGTTGAAAATTTTTATTTAAATTTATTTTTAAAACAGTGGGGCTATTGCTAACTAAATATTTTTTTTTGAAAAACCGCCTCCATTTAAAACAACAAATTTTTTTTTTAAAAAATTGGTCTATAAATTTTTTGCTTTATGGAGCACTTTTTACATAGTATATATTCAAAGCAATGGCACGTCAATCCGGTGTCGGAGAGGCAACCGGATGGCGAGTGGTAATCTGGGCCTATGAGTGGTGCAGAACCCCCTGGTAGCGGCCAAAGTGACCCCAAATGGACGGGGGCGGCGATATGGGGGTGGGGCAAAATCGAAAAATGTTTGAAAAGGCAACCGGATAAAAATGCGGTTGCATTGAAGGAAATACCCTAATTATATAACAAATTTTTTTTGCCATCCGAAACACGCGGGCCGTTTTTGCCCTAGAAAATAAAAAAAAATAAAAAAAAAACTTAAAAAGGCAACCGCTTCAAAATTAGTGAGCATACTTATTGACACAACCAAACGTTGGAAAAAAATTGTCATCCGATCCTGATGGGCAGTTTCGGAGAAACAACCCCTCAGAGTCGCCGAAAAACCCTTTTTTTCGATTTTTTCAACAATAAGTAAAAAAAACACACTAAAGATTGTTCAAATCGGATGGCTAAATAGGGGTAAATTTAATCGAAATCGGATGGCATTGATACACACTATTATTTGTACTTAGGACAGTATAAATTTCGAATGCCATCCGATTTGAACAATCTTTAGTGTGTTTTTTTTACTTATTGTTGAAAAAATCGAAAAAAAGGGTTTTTCGGCGACTTTGAGGGGTTGTTTCTCCGAAACTGCCCATCAGGATCGGATGGCAATTTTTTTCCAACGTTTGGTTGTGTCAATAAGTATGCTCACTAATTTTGAAGCGGTTGCCTTTTCAGTTTTTTTTTTATTTTTTTTTTATTTTCTAGTGCATTATATAATTAGGGAATTTCCTTCAATGCAACCGCATTTTTATCCGGTTGCCTTTTCAAACATTTTTCGATTTTGCCCCACCCCCATATCGCCGCCCCCGTCCATTTGGGGTCACTTTGGCCGCTACCAGGGGGTTCTGCACCACTCATAGGCCCAGATTACCACTCGCCATCCGGTTGCCTCTCCGATACCGGATTGACGTGCCATTGCTTTGAATAATATACTTGACAATATCACATTAAAAATGTTTTTGAAAATTGTTTATTTTGTTTATTTTAATTTTTTAAAGTTAACGAAAAATTGAAAAACACGTATATTTTCAATTTTTTTGTTAACTTTAAAAAATTATAATAAACAAAGTAAATAACTTTTAAATAATTATACATATGACGCAATCTCGTTAAGTATATAGGTAAAAGGCTACATGTAGCAAAAAAATTATAGGTCAATTATTTAAACATTTTTTGGTGACAGTTCTTCAAAAAATAATTATTTAGCTAACAATAGCCCCACTGTTTTAAAAATAAATTTGAAAAATTGTTTTGAACGAAACTTTATTCTTTTGAGTGTTAAGATTACACCATAATTTATTAAAATTTTTAAATTGTTATTTAATACTTAAAAAAAAAATTAATGTGTTGTACTATCTTTCAACGTTAAATTAAAACTATAAATAAATTATTATTGGAAATTTTCTCTTCTTTAAGAATCTGTTTTTCAATTTCAGCTATCGTTTATAGTTTTTGAGTAATTTCCAAAAATCTGGGGGGCTGTTTTTGTCATTTCGTTTTTTGTTAATAACAAATGGAATTTTTGTCGAAGAAAAAAATTTAAAAAAACGGAATATTTTTCCGAATCGAATAATTTATTGCTCATATTTTTTGGAGACTTGGGTCTACTTTTCTCAGGAATCACAGTTCTTGACTATAGGCTATAAGTTAGTATTCCCCACCTGTGGAGATGGAATGGTGAAAGATACATCTATATATATAAAAATCAATGCCACTTTTCGTTGTAATTTTATAACTCAAGAACGGGCTCACCTATCCAAACCAAATTTTGAGGCTTTGTTCGGACTATTTAGTAGATGGTTTATGTGAAGTTTGCACAAAATCGTTCGAGCGGTTCTTCATTAATCTCATTTTTTGTAACAAATATCTATAAAAATCAATGCCAAGATATATAAAAAATGTGATAAATGAAGAACCGTTCGACCGATTTTGTGCAAACTTCACATAAACCATCTACTGAATAGTCCGAACGAAGCCTAAAAATTTGGTTTGGATAGGTGGGCCCGTTTTTGAGTTATAAAATTACAACGAAAAGTGGCATTGATTTTTATAGATATTTGTTACAAAAAATGTGATAAATGAAGAACCGCTCAACCGATTTTGTGCAAACTTCACATAAACCATCTACTAAATAGTCCGAACAAAGCCTAAAAATTTGGTTTGGATAGGTGAGCCCGTTCTTGAGTTATAAAATTACAACGAAAAGTGGCATTTTGATTTTTATACATATAGATGCCACTTTTCGTTGTAATTTTATAACTCAAGAACGGGCTCACCTATCCAAACCAAATTTTTAGGCTTTGTTCGAACTATTTAGTAGATGGTTTATGTGAAGTTTGCACAAAATCGATCGAGCGGTTCTTCATTTATCACATTTTTTGTAACAAATATCTATAAAAATCAATGCCAAGATATATAAAAAATGTGATAAATGAAGAACCGCTCGAACGATTTTGTGCAAACTTCACATAAACCATCTACTAAATAGTCCGAACAAAGCCTAAAAATTTGGTTTGGATAGGTGAGTCCGTTCTTGAGACTGAGTTATAAAATTACAACGAAAGTGGCATTTTTTAAAAATCAATTTTTTGACGTATGTAAATACTTAAATATTGTAAGTAGGTTTTGGAATTTTATACAAACAATGAAACAATTGTTTTCAAAATATTATGACAGTTAATCTATAATTACTATCCAAGTGAGACTTAAAATAAATACGTATTTGAAAGAAAGTTAAAAACAATTTTTATTATAGGTGAGTAATTTTAATAAATAAATTTAATAAATAAATTTTTAACCTAAATTTGAAGCGAAAGATGCAATATCATAGATCAAGATGACGGCGAATCAGTTTTACAAGTACCGGCAAGTGTTTTAAAGACCAGTTATCCACGAATACTTTACGCTATTTTTTTTCGAGCACGACGGCGCAGCCGGAGTGAACCCTCGAAATAGAGCAAGTGTTTTAAAGACCAGTTATCTACGAATACTTTACGCTATTTTTTTTCGAGCACGACGGCGCAGCCGGAGTGCTCGAAATAGAGCAAGTGTTTTAAAGACCAGTTATCCACGAATACTTTACGCTATTTTTTTATTGGCGTATGCAGTCATATATATTTTCATACACACATATTATACGCACATGTATATTTTAAAATAGCTAGCGATTAATAAAATAGATAGATAGATAGATGTTCCAATTAATTTTTTTTATTATTTCACTTTATACGTAGCGAAGCACGTACAGGGCCGCTAGTAATTAATAGTTAACACTGCAATAGTCGCATGATAGACTTTAGGACAGTGTAAATTCCAATTTTATGAAGTAAATAAACAATATTTAATAAAAATGAACGCAAATAAAAACAAAAATATTAAAAAATAAAATAGTTAAAAATAATGATGAACAAAATTCACCGAAAAATTGCCAAAGAGCGCAACTAATAAAATGTTAAATAATATACGTATGTCCTACCTAAAAAGACTTCGTACTTATTGCTATCAGTAGTAATTATAGAAAAAACAATTTTGAAGGTTAGCGTTATAATATAGTGTAAATGTGACCCATTAAAAACATAAATGTGAAAAAGGGAGCCAAGTGCAATATTAAGAATATTATTTTCTTCATACTGTGAAAAATGGGGTCATACCTCAATACAAAAAGAATTAAAGATCTAAAAAGGTGCCAAGTTTTCACTTGGCAAGTTTTCGTGTTTTATATTATGATTTATACCTAAACTTCATGTTTATATGTGTGAAAACTTGCCGAGTGAAAGCTTGGCACCTTTTAAGATCTCAGTTCTTTTTGTATTGAGATTTGGCCCCATGGTACGAAAACAATATTCTTAATATTGAACTTGGGTCCCTTTTTTACATTTATATTTTTGATGGGATATCATTACTTTTTGTGAAGAAATTATTATCATTTATAGCGTCTGTCAGAAGTTGTGGTCAGCGGAAAGTGACTGGCGATACTGGATACTAATTTATAGTGATATTTTACAAAACATATATAAATATCAGCCATTTAAATTTAAATTAAGTGACTCTTATTTTTACTCACCTTTCTCACTTGGTACCTGTACATTTATCACAGAGTCATTTCCTTGACAACTCTCTTCACATGTGTATCAAATGAAAGGGTTTGACGAGTTTAATGCGATAAACTATGTGACGTGTTTGTGTACCCCATATGGCGGATGCCATAATACATATCCGACCGATTAAAAATTTTGTACAATTATGTATTCCCGATAACAATATTCTATCGTTTTTAGAATTAAATTATTAAATTTTAATTTTAATGAATTAATATTTTTATATAGTAAACATTTTGAAAGATCTAAAAGAACAAAATAAAATATTAGAAAAAAAGTTTTTTAAGACAAGCTTTTATTAGAGATTATATTTTTAATAAGTGTGGGTGGTGACCAATAAACGATCATAGATAAAAATTATGTTGTCCTTTCAGTGTATTTTAAAAAAATATTTTATTTCATTTTATTTGTTGTTACATTGATACCTGTTGATTAAATTGTATTATTAAGCTCAAAGTGTCATTAAAAATATACGCCGTCATTCAAACATTCAAAAAGATCTGGCGTTTCTTCAAAAACCATCTAAAACAAAAAAAACAAAAATATTATTAAATTAGATACTATAATCTAGTACTTGTCATAGCCGATTTTGAAAATATCGATTTAGGACAAAATGGCGGATGTTTGAACATAAATAGCGATTTTTGGACCAAAAATTAATTATTATTTTGCCTACAAAACAAAAACTAAGTAACCAAAAAAAAGTATCCTATGACGATTATAGTGTCTAATTTAATAATATTTTTGTTTTTTATTTTGTTTTAGATG
The DNA here is from genome assembly GCA_963575645.1 of Xanthostigma xanthostigma. Lineage (NCBI taxonomy): Eukaryota > Metazoa > Arthropoda > Insecta > Raphidioptera > Raphidiidae > Xanthostigma > Xanthostigma xanthostigma. Next base: position 30,812,173 of record OY754470.1, on the reverse strand, counting down.
ATTTTTGAAGAAACGCCAGTAGGTACCGATTACGCAGATCTTTTTACGGCGCTCCAAAGATAATACAATAATCTTGTCAATTTTTGATATTTTTAAATAAAAAAAGTAAACATAATACTTATTTCTGAATGTGTATACTTTTAGATAGTAAAACTCCAAATCCAAAAATCCACATAGTTTTCCTTGAAAAAATTCACAAAAATGATCTTCTTTTCCGGATCTTAGGTGGATATCTCCCCTTAAGTGTTTTTTTTTATTTAGGTAAAAAAAGGGTGATTCGACTGAATGTCCCTAACACCAGACTATACAATATATTACAAAACTTGTGTCATACAGAGGTAAGTATCTATTGGTAATATAATATACTTATTGGTACTATAATCCCTTAAGTTAAACAACGTTTATAATGGTTCTGTAATAAAAACATCCCCATGAGCTGTTGGTAGTTTATATTTTCATAATCGCACAAAGTGATGAGAAAACGAGCAAATAACGTTTTTAATCAAAAAACGTTTCAAGATTTTATAAAATGATCAAAATAAAATTTGGATTTTCTCAGGAAATTTATAAACTTATAACTTAGGTTTCTTGTGATATATTGGCAACCTGGCGTTTGTCAGTTGATCCTCTCAGTGTTGCCACATTAAAAATACTTTTATTACCGGCATTACATAGATTATTACTTTTATTCTTGCAATGTTCAAAGCTGCCTCTGTTCAAAGATACCCACCTCTTCCTACGTTATATATGTATAATCAGTAAACACGTGTTCTTAATATCTGCGTATGAGTTAGCACACATCTTGTAATTTATTTTCATTTGAATTCGTCGAGAAGCTCGCTTAACCCATCGTTCAAATCTCTGAATTATAAAATCAACTCTTCGTTATAATTGAGTAGTAGATACCAATAATTTGCCAATTGTCCAAGGATATTTCCATTTGCTTAGTAATTTTTCAGTTATTCAATAAGTTTTGATGTTTGTAGATATTATTTTGAGAAAAAATAATTATTTTACCATAGTTTTTTTCTAAGGGTCTTTCAACAAGTCCTTGTTGAAAGACCCTTAGAAAAAAACTATGGTAAAATAATTATTTTTTCTCGATGTTGAAATTGAATAAAACAAGCTGTGTGTGAGATATTAACGTAATTATTTTTTTGTTTGAAAGGCCCACTTATGCCATTATGTATGGAATATGACATCGTTCAAATGTCCGCCGTGGCTTCGAACGGTGGCACGGATCCGAGAGGTCCAATTTTCAATGACTCTACTGCATAGATCCGGCTGAATCTGACGAAAATCCGCACCAAACAGTAACTTTCTGTGGATGCATTGCCACCTGGTGAACCTCATGTGGGTTGTGGTCGTCCCATATACGGCAATTTTGCTTATTAACAAAACCATTCATCCAAAAATGCGCCTCGTCGCTAAAGATTATTTTTCGGCCAAAATCGGGGTCCTCTTCCAAACGTTCCGAAGCCCAGTCAGCGAACAAACGGCGTTGTCTGTGATCATTAACTTTGAGCTCCTGGGTCAGTTGGATGTTGTACGGGTGCAGGCCCAAGTCCCGAAGCAAAATTCTCCAAGTAGAAGTCTGCGAAAGGCCGAGTTCTTGTGCACGGCGAGAAATCGACTGCCTCGGAGTCTCCTGCACACTCTGACGGACAGCGGCGATGTTCTCGGCCGATCTGGCGATCCTTTGCCGTAAGGGTGTTGGTTGGTTGTTTACTGAACCGGTCGTCTCGAATTTAGCCACCAAACGTTGGAGAGTCGACTTTGAAGGGCCACCGCGTCTGCCGTAAAATTGACGCAATGCGCGCAACGTTTGCACTAACGAATTTTCATAATAAAGTTTTATCATTTGGACATGCTGCTCAGTCGTGTAACTTGCGATGGTGATTTGGCATCAATGACTAAAAAAGAAAAAACAGATTTGACAGATGCCGCCAAAACAGCATGGTCGCCACAAACTGTCAACATCGACCCGTCCTTGTTGAAAGACCCTTTATAAGGGTTCAGGAAAAATCAGTTAACCGATTTGCAAATCAGTAAAAAATAAAATGGCAGCAATTCACAACAAAACATAAAATAATGATGCATGGGCGTACCCAGATTTTAGCCCGGGGGGGGGGGCAAATCAGAAATTTATTAAGCTTCACGAAGTCACCTACACGAAATATTTATAGGTGCAGTATGTAGTGTGTAGGGAAAACGCCCGCGGGAGATTCTGCTTTATAGGTAGTCTATTGAATAAACATAAATATTAAATATGAATTTATTAAATTTACATTATAGATATGTATTTTAAAAGTAATTTTCGAGGATCTTTGGTAAAACGGTTTATGACGTCTCCCAAAATCCAGGGGGGGGCAGCTGCCCCCCTCAGCCCCAGGGCCCTCGTAAGGCCTCACGCCGCCCGCGTGCGGGTTCATAATTGACGCCCCTTATTGGGGATAAACTCACTAGACGATATGTCAAATTGAAAAACGTTAAAAATCCTAAATAACTAATACTGTAAGTGCAATTAATAGAAACTTTATTTCTTATAAATATAAATAAACTGTAAAAAAAATATTTAAACATTGTTATGTAAAATAATTCAAACGAAACACAATCATTGAAACATATAGAGCTAAATTTGATTCTGAAATATATTCAATTAAAATGAAACACATTAAACAGTGAATTTTGAAAATTCACTCGTACAGAGTGAATTTCAAAAATTCTCTCTTCACGTTAAAAAAATCACTCCGCGGAGTAAACTGTTCTCTACAAAAACAGTTTACTCCGTGCGATTTTTCACGGCGTTCTTCTTCTGTCGTAATGAGACACAAATTTAGTTTCACCGCTGAGCTGAGAGAATTCATTAAGTCAAAATAATCATTAGTTTATCAATTAGGAAAAATGAATACCAGTGCAATTAATAAAAACATAAATACCATTACGACTGAATGTGAATCCCCTGAAATTACCCTGCAATTTTTTCCGTACTGCACTCACATGAGGGATAGAATATATTATCAATTATATCATTCAGGTGCACAAGTCTTACGTAAAAAAGTATTTTGTTGATTGAAAAATACTTTACTTCACTCGCACTCTTGCAGGAATCGACAGGAAAATTCAAGATATAAACATACGCGGGAGTCTCCCAATAGGGGCGCCCTGTCTACGCGCTGATGTGAATTAACTATCAAATCGAAAATTGCGCACGAAATATTTCGAATTCAAATTTCATTAAAAAATAAATAACTACTCGTAAGAGTTTTTACGCAGGCTTGAATAAAATTGATATAATATCAGTTATATATTTTTTCTATACAGTACAAAAAACATAACACAACCAGGCCATTTGCCGCCCCTTGAATGTGCCGCCCGCGTGCGTCGCACGCATCGCACTATAGGGCGCGAGGGCCCTGCTCAGCCCTTCCCTAGGTACGTCCACGTAATGACGCTTATGAGCTATACAGCTTTTGTTCAAACAGCATACCACCTTCATAAATGCTTATCGACATCGCTTGAGCACGCTAAAGTAGGTCTTTCGAAAGAACTAACTTTTGCTGCATCTTACATGACGTAGAAAATATTGTAAAAATATATTTCGGTAAAAAGTTTCGAATAGACACGGATAACAAAACTTTTCATTCAAATGCCAGGCAATTTTGAAATTTAGAATTTTTACTCAAATACGCAGTATTTTTGCTTGAAAATACATTACTTATACTAGCGGTCCCGCCCGGTTTCGCCCGAGTGCAAAAGAACGAATGGAGAAGGAAGGGACATGAGTACGCACATTCATCTCGGTAAACCAAGATGAATGTGCGTACTCATGTCCCTTCCTTCTCCATTCGTTCTTAATGATCGCAGTTACCGTTCAAAACTTTTTGTTGTTAGAAAGCAGTATTTATATTTTTTTAAGTATTAAATTTCTTTTAATATAATAAATATTTAATTGAAAACACTAGGAAAATTATTTTTATATAGGGACCTATAGTTGTAACAGTTTTCAAATGAGCAATTAATTGGATTTATTTTATTTTAATTAGTCGTAATAAATAAATCTTTGATTAATAATAATAATTTTGAAAGATTTTTATATAAAGCGAATTAGAAATTAAATATAAATTATTTTTTTATATTTTTTAGATCAGTTCTGAAGAAGGTCCAAATCCGGATCGAAACGTTAATGTATTAATTATATTTTTTGTTCATATATTGTCTGAAAAATTGGTCGATAATTTTATTTATAGTCGTAATAAAATTTAAAAAAATTGAAATGTAAGCCTTAGAAGAAAGCAATGTAGAAAATAAAAAAAAAAATAAAAATATATTCGCCGGCGTGGGGCTTGAACCCAAGAGCCTGGCATTAGGAGTCTTACGCTCTACCGACTGAGCTATCCGGGCTTGTGAACGTAGCGCGCTAATATTGCAATATTTATTTAAGGCATTTCACCTGATAATATTTGTAGGACGGACTAATTTTGAGATACATTTTGCAACATTTTTCATTGATGTTCCGCTTCAATTGGTCGTAGTGAAAGCCTATAGACTTCCTCGATAAATGGGCTATCCAACATTTTTTCAATTCGAACCAGTAGTTTCTGAGATTAGCGCGTTCAACCAAACAAACAAACAAACCTTTCAGCTTTATATATTAGTATTGATTATCGATTCTATTGTTTAGCCATTTTTTGTTCTAGAACAGCAAGAAAATAAAACATTTTGATATATACTAACTTACTACATATATATGACTATAATCTCCACTTTAACAAATAAAATAGTCACAGAAGCATAGTATATATACTATATAGGTACTATATATTACGGTTTGTGTGATTAGTTGGTAACTATCAATAATTACCGCGGTTATTATGAATAACAACCAAATTATCAGGTTGGAGTGATAAAAGGTGTAGTTTCATCAAAGTAATCGGTTGTTATAATTAATTTCCATTGTTTATTAGAAATTGTAATTCATTTTAGAAAAGTGCTTCCTGAGAGGAGCGCGCAGTATCGAGTCGGGCCAGCCATAACTCTCTCTGCACATCGTTGATGTTAAAATTATTTTATGTCCAAACGATGTCGATGAATTTAGACATTTCTTGGTTGCTACATACCGAAAAAATGAGTTTAGGATGAATTAGAAAATATTTTATTTTATGTTCTATGTTGTGTTGGGAATATTTTTTGATACAATTTTTATATAAGTAACTAGTGAAAATGGTAAAAATGCAGATTATTTAATTAACAGTGATGTGATAAGTAACATAAGGGAGATTCCTTATTATGTTTTTTTCAATCGGGTGATTGTTGTTTGGTATTCAGCTTTGATTCGAATAAAAAAGCTACTTCTTTAAATTAATCATATTTTTTTGTTTCATCAAAATGCAAATGATTAATTATTCTTAAGTAAATAACTATCAAAACACCAAACCGACTTTTATTGCATCAACCAAACTCTATTAGAAATTCAAATCTTTGATTAACGTCTGAATGGAACTCTTCAAGTAAATAAAATTGTCGACCAATTTTTCTCAGACCATTCAAAGTTTCAATCTTGCGTGCAATCTATTAGATAATAAATTACTTAATACTAATTAATTTTTATATTTTTTAGATATTTCTGAAGAAGATCCAAATCCGGATCGAAACGTCATCTTGTGTTATATTGATTTGTATTTTTATTATTTTTTGTCATTATATGGTCTGAGAAAAATTGGTGGACAATTTTATCTATTGGAAATTATCAATAAATGTAATAAAAACAGGTCTAGTTAGTGTGAATTTTACCAAACGTCTTTGAAATTATTTATTTTTACTGGTAATTGTTCATAGTAATCGGATTTATCAAATATATCGTAACATATAAACCTGCTATTAAAAAAATGTTATTAATTCTAACGTGTTTTTACAATAACATTTATTTTTGCAAACTATTTTTTACTTTTCGCATACATCATTCTCATTCGCACGCGGGTTTAATTAGTTTATAGTAAGAGTGCCAAAGCAAATATCGCATTGACGTCATACTATAGTTGTTCACCTGTGAAAATCAAGAACCGGTGCGGCGGAAGTACCTATACCGTGTACGAATGTTGATATAAAGTCAGTCGCACTTTGAGGTGTTTTCTTATACCGTTTAGAGCTGACGAAAAATGTGACTGCAACAGTGACGCAATTAACAATTTTGTTCGTCTCAAATCATAATCTAATTCGGAGACGAAATTGAAATTAAATAAGATAATAAAAGCATCAATTTATTGAACACTCGATTTATTATGAAAAATAATAATCAAGCAATCAAAAAAAGAAATGTCTTACTAACCCTGCAAGAATAAGATGAGAGATTTTTTAATTTCTTGTGATTCGAGACGACAACAAAAAAGAGCTTTTCTCGTCGACACTGCATCAGTTTACTTCCCAATGTTGAAAGTAAGTTTTGTATCAAAAAACCGTTGTCAAATCAAGACTTCCATTTTGGATTTTTTTTTGGTCTATATAGGTACTTTCGACATACAAAGATAATTTTCTTGAAAAGTTGATCTTTTCTATATAAATATCTTTAAATCGAGTCGGGCACCACGGTTTTTTATTTTTTTTAAATGTTTTAACTTTTAATTACTTAGATGTTTTTTTTTAATTTTCTTCGACAAATTTGGGTGAAAATTATTAAAACATGTTGTGGAGCCGTCACTTTGCCATAAGACCAATGTTAAATTTGCTTACTTTTGAAGTCAATTATTTATTTAAATAATTGGTTAACCCTGCTCAAATTTTCAGAATTGGTTTAGGTGTATTTAAACTTTATATAAAGAATAATCAAGTCTTTTTTTGGTACCGTGCTCGTACTTCCTTAAGCATGTTTTGGTTAATTTTTACATGACGTGAAACCATGAAGTCTGTAACCAGGAGTTGGAATCGTCCCGTCGCGTCGCCCAATCGGCTGGAATTTTTACAATGCTTTTATTAACTCACGTTTTTTGTTGTACGCGACAAACCTTGTAATCAGCATTTCGTCTAGTTCTTGCTAAGCTAGAACTCTGAATTTTGGATATATGTGTAGGTTAGCATTTAGGACATAGATTTCATTAAAAATTCACTACCCTCTTGTAAAGATATCAAATGAAAGGGCTTATCAAGTAATATACAATACGCTATGAAATGTTACATAAGTCAAAATAATCACACACGAGATACATAACCTATACTATGTCATATTATATTATTTACCTCCTTTTTGTTTAGATTTACACACACCAGTTTTTCACAGGTTTTTCTAAATTCAGATTGTACAAAATTTCAACTCATACACGAATCAATCGTTTTTAGAATTAATTATTTACAACTAATTAATGTTTTTCAGATGGACGCGCATAAAATATATAATATTACTGTTGCTATTTTTATATGAGCGTTCATTGGTTTTCTATTTACAATTAATGTTGCAAATTGTTTCTGACCAAAACTATTTTCTAGCAAAAGAAAATCATTATTTTAAAAAACATGTTTTATTTATATATAGGTATATTAATATTATAAAGGGTAAAGTTTGTAAGTTTGAATGTAGGCGGTAATCTCCGAAACTACTCATCCGATTCAAAAAAAAATTTAACTAATATTTAGGACGAATCTTCAGGATTAACACATGTTATATATTATCGCGTAAAAATAAAAGCTCTATTCGTGGAGACCAATTTTGCAACGTATGTCGACGAAAAAACGTTGGCAGTCTACAAATTCGGACGAAGCCGATTAACCGGGTCGTTATTCTGATATAATTTAAGCATAACCACATTATTAGTTTATTAATCTACGTTCTAGATAAAGAACTAAATTAACATGACGTTTCCAATGCTTCCAAACCGAGGACTGGTAAAATTAGATATCTATTGAATTTTATTATTAAAAAACTTGGTTTGCAGTACCAAACCCTGTCGACAATATAGTGTATTTGCTATTAAAGACAATGTGGCTTTATTATGTAAACTTGAGTTTGTTTTTGGTCAAAATCAAAAATTATGCCCTTAATAACTTCTTACTTAAGTCACTAATAGAATGAAAACATTTCTGTAATAAAAAATTGCGTAGTTTATTTTTAAAAGATCTAAAGTCACCAATGCATTTAATATAAGCCGGTAAAACGTTATACAAAGTGGCACAGAAACAAAACGGTCCTTTAGAATATAATGATAGGCGGTAACGAGGGACATAGATATCAGCAGAACGTGTGTTATAGCTATGAATAATCATTAATCAATGAAAATTCAGATAAGTGTTGCTTAGCAAACTTACAAGCTTCGAAGATAACTATAGAAGGAAACGTCAGTATGTTTTTGTTGATGAAAATAGGTCGACACGAATCATTAAACTTTAGCTTAAAGATTAGTCTCAAAATACGTTTTTGTAAAATGAAGACACGTTTCCATGAGGAACTGTGCCCCATACGAAAACATTATAACTCATGGTTGAATGAGCAAAAGCATATAATAAATATTTAACAGAGATTTAGTGTCCAAAGTTGAATTTAGATTTCTAATTGAATATGCAGTATAGCTCAATTTCTTACTAACCTTGTCAACATGATTCTGCATAGATAACTGACTGTCAAATGTTACACCTAAAAATCTTACAGAATTGATAAATCTGTACTTACAGTTGGACAACGTTAAAGTGGAATTTTTGGTACTAAAAACTCATTAACAATAACATTAATGCCATACCCTGCATAAAATTGTTATTTTCATGAGTTTTGGGGGGTGGCTAAATAGGGGTAAATTTAATCGAAATCGGATGGCATTCTGGTCGGTTCGTTAACAGCCATTTTCAGACCGAAGGAATTATTATGGTCAATCCAACATCTGCATCAAATTAAATACACCCTTCAGTAAAGAAATTCATATCCACAAACTTGTTTTCTTAAAATTTGTAAATCTGGTCCTGTCGGGCCGATATTATTTAAATTTTAGCATCTCATTTTAATAAAATCAAATTTCAAATTTAAAACGATTTGATAATTTTTCGGTATTTTTGATCCCCAAAACTTTTTATAACCACTAAATACTACCCTTAAAATGTTCCGATTGCGCCCATTTTAAAAAAGCTTCGTGCGCTGATGGATTCCAATATGTGTACCAAATTACGTTTAAATCGATTAAGTTTGTCGAGAGTTATCGTGCTAACACACACACACACAAATATACAGCCGGAATGACTCTTTTTTTGCCTCGAATAAAAAAATGTTTGGTGCAAAAGGACCCCGCACGGAACATATGGGAATCGGCCCTCGGTTAAAATCTTCCATACTCGGGGATATTATCCAAAAATCGACGCTGATCAAAAGTCTCCATGGGCACGAAGTCCGGAAATGCGATCCCGGGGAGTTACTTTTATTGCAATCTGTATATTATGTATATGATATATCTATGTGATGTAGATATGTCTATAATAGAATATCACAAGGAGACGGGTGCATTTGCTCATTTTCCCTATTTTTTTTTTTTTTAATTATAAACAAAGAGAAAAAAAAGGTGCTTTGACTCGAAGTCATTAGCACAAAGATACATATTATGACATTATAACAGGTAAGATATACAGGTAAGATATACAGGTAAGATATACAGGTAAGATATACAGGTAAGACATACAGGTAAGATATACAGGTAAGTATGTTTCCCTATTTTGATTGCAATAAAAGTAACTCCCCGGGATCGCATTTCCGGACTTCGTGCCCATGGAGACTTTTGATCAGCGTCGATTTTTGGATAATATCCCCGAGTATGGAAGATTTTAACCGAGGGCCGATTCCCATATGTTCCGTGCGGGGTCCTTTGTTTGGTTTTAAAGGAAGGATCGTTTGCACACAAAACCACCCTTCACCTCTTTACCCCTTCTCGGAGGGTAGGAATAACTTGAATATTTTAAATAGAAACCTCTATTTTTATTAGACGCGAATAGCGTAAGCTAAATCGCCTATATGTACTCGCTTTTTTGTGTCACGCGTACAGCCCAAACGACTCAACCGATTTTAAAAAAACTTTTTTTTGTTCGATTCGTCTCCGGGTAACTTAAATCCCATCAAAAACATAAATGTAAAAAAAGGGGCCAAGTTCTCGAAAAAACTGTATTTTGTTATCTTGATAAAATTCGATTACTCTCATAGTTTCGACAAAATTTTAATTTTAGTAATTTAGAGCATAATTAAATATTAAAACTCTAGTACTCAATTCTGGATTTTCTTCAACACGGTCTAAAATATCTTCTTCGACTTCAGGAATCCTCACAAAACGCTGTATTCCATAATCACCAGTTCTAGGAGCAAAATGACCGGTTTCTCGAAGACGCCTCTCAACTGCAGCAAAGGTAGGGTGGCTGGGGACGCGAAGATTTGGAAACCTTTCCGAATACACCCTTACACTCTCTTGGCCATTTCCTTGACAATACCCGAATACCAATAGCATATCGGTATATTCTTCGTTGGTGTATTGTACGGCCATGATTTAATAGAAAAGTTCGAGTTATTTACCCAGCCACCCTACCTTTGCTGCAGTTGAGAGGCGTCTTCGGGAGATCGGTCATTTTGCTCCTAGAACTGATGATTATGGAAGACAGCGTTTTGTGAGGATTCCTGAAGTCGAAGAAGATATTTTAGATCGTGTTGAAGAAAATCCAGAATTGAGTACCTACTAGAGTTTTAATATTTAATTATGCTCTAAATTATTGAATTTAAAATTTTGTCGAAACTATGAGAGTAATCTAATTTTATCAAGAGTACCTTTTTTGCAGTAAATGAGTCGCGTGATCCAGATTTCATACTCAAAATGATTTTTTCTATTGGCGTAGAAGTTTTAGATGTTTAATTATCGAAAAAATCAAGTTCTACGCCCATGGAATGATATTCATCATTATTATGATATGGGTTTTATTGCCCCATAAAGCTATGCCAACGTACCAAATTTGAGTAAAATCTCATGAGCCGTTTCAAAGTTATAAAGCAAAAACGATTTGAAAATTGTAACTTAAGAGCCGTCTAGCGCCCAAACTAAGCAACTTTGTACTGAGGTAAGTTTGCTTGTATCGAGTTGTTTTGGCCTGAAGAATATGTGGTAGGCTTTTGTAAAGACCTTTTAGGGACATCCTGTATATTTATCCAAACAATTAAAGGAATAGATATTTGTTATAATTTTTTGGGTATTTTTTGTAGAGCTGTATTTTTGTACAAAATGGTCGTATCGAGATGAACAAAAAGTCATTTAACAGCTTGAAGCTTCTAGTTTCGAGACTTTTTGTCAATTTTTTTTTATAAACTACGGTTATGGCGCAATCATAAGAAATTGCGCAAGCCAAAAAATTTCCAAATTTTTATATTTTTTTTCTGGGTCCACGGGCTTGGATTTTTTTTTCAGTTCAACCAATGTATTGGTCAATTAGCCTGTTTATTCAGCTTGAATTTTGTTTTTTATCAGGCTCTCTACGTTGATTTTTTACTGAGATATCCGCCTTTGAATGAAAAATATTCTTTTGTTTTTGATCACCGATATCTCAGCAACCGATGACCGCACAGTAATTTGATGGGCAGTTTTAAAAACTTCAAAAAAGTTTCTACATGAGTATTTTATGGTTTTATGAGAAAACAAAAAATTTCATTCTCAACATTACTTTGAAAAAGTACAAAAAATAACTTTTAACGGTTTTTTAGTAAATCTACCGCTTATTTACAAATATTGATGAGAGCCTAATGTTTCAGCGTTTTTTTGCAGCTTAATGTCCCCTGAATAGCCCTGTAAATTTTCCAATGGATCTACTGAATCGTTTTTTCGGAAATGTATTCAAATCTTTGATTAATATCTGATTAGAATTTTTCAATAAATAAAAATATCAACCAATTTTTCAGACAAATATACCTACATATTAACAAAAAATAATAATTATTAATACATTGACGTTTCGGTCCGGATTTGGATCTTCTACAGAACTGATCTAAAAAATATAAAAATAATTAATAATTAATTTCTCATTTGTATTTGAAAAAATTCGCTTCAAGTTTTTAAACTATTATCCAAAATTGAAAATAGTATATTGTGCAACTAGTGCGGCATTGTCGCACTAGTTGCACATACTATTTTTTATTACGATTTAAATTAAATTAAAATTAAAATTTAATTACGAATTAAAAAAAGAAATTAGAAGTGATAAAAATTAAAATTAAATTAAAAAGTTGAAAATTCAGTTAAAATTGTTATTGTATTGGTAACTATGGTAACTCTGAATTTGCGTGCGGCAAACAAGAATTTCAGTGCGACAAATAAAGTTTCCGCACGCAAATGAAAATTGCTACTTTTCAACAGTAACAGCGTGCGTAAACATTACACTTTTCCCGCAGGAGTAATAACAAATAATAACAAACAATTTTTTTAATACGTAGTCATGGATATGACTATATATTGTATATGTCGCCGGGATATTGTCAAATCCGTGAAATTACAATATCACGATTGACAAAGATTCGTTATATTATAATTTCACTAAGTGAAATTATAATATCACGGGTTTGACAATATCCCGGCGACATATATATTACTTTTTTCCGTATCTAATTGAGCATTGAGAGAATTTTTATTAGATTTTATATGTAACATTTCTGAAATATTTCTTTTAAAGAAATTAGTTTCATTATCTAAAATTTTTACACTATCCCAATTAATTTTGTGGTCGTGTTCAAATTTATGTTTTGCTAAAACGTTCTGTTTATCCGGGAGTAATTTATGGTTAATTTGGTGCTCTTTTATTCTTATTTTAAGAGCTCTTTTAGTTTGTCCAATATAGTTCTTTTCACAATTTTCACAGTTAATTTTATACACAACATTATGTTTTTGTAATTTAGTGAGTTTATCCTTTCCCTTTATAATAATTTTGTCAAGTTTATTATTAATATTATAAACTGTTTTTATATTTAAACAAGCGGCCCGGTACGTGCTTCGCTACGTATAAAGTGAAATAATAAAAAAATTTAATTGGAACATCAAATTCATTTATTCAAACAAAAAGATATTTTATTAATTGCTAGCTATTTTAAAATATACATGTGCGTATATGTGTGTATGGAAATATATAATATATATGACTGCATACGACAATATAATATATAAAAATGTCATTAAATAATTCATTTTTAAATCGACGTGCTTGCATCTGTGACAAAAGAATAAAACACCCGTATGCACACAATATGTTTTTTCAATGTAATTCACTTCAACAGTTCAAAACTTACCATTTGTGTAAATGCGTTTGACAATTTAATTAAAAAAAAAGCCTGTAAACGATATGAAACACCGATGGCTCGCTAAAAAACTGAGAAAAGTACACGCACACATATACATAGTACATTTGAACAATTCAAGACTCACCGTTTGTATGAATGCACTCAACAATATGTTTAAAAATATAAACACAAAGCAATAATTACCGCTGACAATTTGCTTTAATCGAAGCACGTCCAAAATGAAATGACCGCATGAATGACATAACAATACTGTCAACACTGTAAACAGTTTCAATTTGACAGCACAGTCCCCATCCAAAAAAAGTTTCAATTTGACAGCAAAATCCCCATTAACAAAATGATCCGCCATTTATTGAATTCATTTGTTACAAAAAATGTGATAAATGAAGAACCGCTCGATCGATTTTGTGCAAACTTCACATAAACCATCTACTAAATAATCCAAATAAAGCCTAAACATTTGGTTTGGATAGGTGAGCCCGTTCTCGAGTTATAAAATTACAACGAAAAGTGGCATTGATTTTTACAGATATAGATTTTTAAGAAATGAATTAAATTTTTGAGAAATATTCTTGAAAAAAGGAATCACTATGAAAGGACTTGGATTCGTGCGTGGCATAATTTTGAGCGGTTATCCGGTCAGACTCGCGTTTTTTATTTAAATATCCGGGACAAAAAGTGTTTATTTTTTCATAAAAAATCAGAAACTGCAAAAAAAACGGGGGTCCCCATTTAAAAAAAATGCATTGCACTGCACCGGAATGCACTAGGTCATAAAAAAATCCGGTAATCGATTTCTCCCCTGAAACTATGAAGATTATTACAGGGGGTAAAATTCCTTTGAATGCAACCTAAGGGAATAAATCAGGTGTTCGGTTTTTAAAAAACCACACTGTATAGATAATGGTGTACTTTTTATAATGATTTATTATTGTATTTTACAAGGTTTTGCGCAGGAGATATGTCTATTATAAAGTTGTTTTATATAATAATGGTATACTTTTCATACCGGTCTATTATTATATCTATTTTTACAAGAGTTTTGGATTTTTTTGGGAAACATCGGCGCATGCGCAAAAGATATATACCATCGTTGTTTTTTTTTTATATAATAATGGTCTACTTTTTATAATAATTTTTTATTCTATTTTACAAGAAAATTTTGTAAAAAGTTGGTTGAGGAAAGTCGGCGCATGCGCAGAAGAGATATTTATTATAAAGTTGTTTTTATATAATATTGGTATAGGTACTTTTCATAATGATTAATTATTTTATCGGTTTTTACAAGAAAGTTATGGAATTTTTTTTCTGAACTTATAGTTTTGGAAATATTTTGAAAATAAAAAAATATGTTGTTCTTTTGTTCTATACATGTTAGTTAGGTAGTTGACAAGCATTCTTTATTTAATATTTACATGACGTGATAACATAATATATAGAGAACATGAAAACGAATAGTTAATATCATAATGTTTAGTACTAGCCGTTACTCGCGTTAACAGAAATTTTATTTTCTTCTCAATTTCCGATTTTGCACATTTTTTGTCTTTTGATGTTCGAAGCTGATTAGTGAGGAAGGATAAACGAACATACCTTTGAAAATAATGACTTCACTGATTTAGTCGGTACTAAGGACCTTTTTGTAGAAAATTTAATTCTCTACAAAATGCTGCTATCAAAATTAAAAAAAAAAACAAAAATGCTTCTACCAGCTATCAATGTATAGCTAGGAATATATAGTTAGGAAGACGGTGACAGAAATGGTCAAGAAGCACTTGGTGGCAAAAATACTCTCTTTCATGTATCTAATCTAAGTCCCCTTCTACAAATCCGTTTAGTGGAGTAGGGCTCTAGCGCGTTGCGATATTACGCAAAATTAACGGAAAAATTGAAAAATCATCTACTAAATTGCAGAAAATGACGGAAAGCCATCTGGAGGGACCTCCTAATTGTAGAAAAAATATTTTCTGCCAATTTACTCCCTGCAGAGACTTTCAAAATCCTTTAAAAAAATAGAAAAAAAGTAAAAAAAAATTTAATTTGAAGTTGAAATTCGACGGAATGGTTGATTGGGTGGCCCGAAATACGAGAAAAAATGGTCGTGGCTTCAAGTGACCTCACTTCCTTTCGATGATTTTTCAAAATTTGCCCAGGCAAACATTCGAAAAGTCTTCGCTCGGTAGCAGAAATTCTTACCCAAAAAGTTTGAAAAAAATATTATCTGCCAATTTTGTCACTGCTGGATCACAATCAGCTAATTTAATGTATTTGACATTCATGCTTTACCTGAATAGTATATGTTAAACTTTCCGCGAACATGACGCAGTAAGTAAATTGGCAGAAAATATTTTTTCTGCAATTAGGAGGACCCCCCCCTCAGGTGCCTTTCAGTCATTTTCTGTCATTTAGTAGAGGAATTTTGAATTTTGCCGTTTTTTTTAGTGCCTCTGCGTCGTATCGCAAAGAGCTAGACCCCCACTCCACTAAGCGGATTTGTATAGGGGGACTATACGAAAGAGGGCATTTCTGCCATCAAGTGCTTCTTGAGCAGTTCTGTCACCGTCCCTTAACTAATACGTTATATTAACATTATATGCATACAGGGTGTCCTATAAGTCGACGTCCAAATGAAGTGAGGTGATGGGAGAGGTCATTTCCTATCAAAATAACTATAAATGTGGTTATCCAATTGTTTACGGTTCGAAAGTTATTTCAATTTTTGTATTTTTCTCTGATATCGTGTAGTGCTTATACTAAAAAATTAATTTAAAAATATCTATGAGTTGTTTGGTTGATTTTTTTTAATAGGATCATGAAGGGTCTGCCTTTCCAAAAAAAAAGAACAATTTTCATGAGCTCTGTTATCATCTGTCAAATAAAAAAAATGGTTTTGTAAACACTTTTCGGTGGTAAGAAAAATATATTTGATTTTAAATTCACGTTGACAGAAAAAAATTGTTATAAAAAAAATTGGCCAATTATCAGAAAAACTTGTCCATTTAATAGAGATTCTAACGCGGTATATACAACCCGTTATTCAGGACAGTTTATTTATAACAATTTTTTTACATGCAAGTCGTGATTGTTAAAAAATACATTTTCAAAAATTTCAATATCTAAGTTGACTGGAACGACTTAAACAAATTAATACGTTCTTCTGTCATTCGCTTCTTATAATGTATGATCGCTATTCGTTTTATTACTACTAAGCCTCCGACTTGACTTTTCATTTTGTACTTTGTTATTTGGACCTGCGCTTGGTAATTTGAACTTCGATCCTGTGTGTGATTTGGACTCTCTTCAAGTTGAACGCATCAAAATGGTTTATTCCCATCGGGAGTATGCAGAAATTCACTATGTCTACGGGTTTTGTGACGGGAATGCTCGGGCTGCTGCAAGAGAATATCGGGCACGATATCCCAACCGAGAACACTATCCTAACCACAGGGTGTTGTAAAGTATACATCGGCGGTACATAGAAGGTGAAATCTCTGGGAATGAGCAAAGAGCTGGAAGACCTAGATTTCAATTAGAATGGTGACAGAGGACCCATCCACAAGTGTTCGTCGTTTGTCAAGACGTTCGGGAGTTTCAAGGTCCACATTGCACCGTATTTTAAAAAGGGATCAGTTACATCCATAATATGTGCAACTTGTGCAAGCACTTTTACCCGCTGATTATAACAAAAGGGTGCAATTTTTCCGAGAAATGCTACGTCGGAACAGGGAAGATCCTTAGTTTTTTAATAACATTTTGTGGGGTGACGAATTAAGCTTTCGAAGGACGGGAGTATTCAGTATCCATAATTTTCACTCTTGGGATTATGTAAGCCCTAGAGCTATAAGAAACAACCTTTTTCAACATCAGTTTGGGGTCAACATGTGGGCGGGAATTGTTGAAGGTAAAATGATTGGGCCCCTTGAGCTACCCAGAAGGATCGGGGGCGATGAATATCTCTATTTTTTGCAAAATGATTTGGGCGGCTTACTGGAACACGTGTCGCTAGAAACACGCCGAAACATGTAGTTGCAGCACGATGGGGCTCCTTGTCACTATGCTCTAGTAGTGAGACGATACCTCAACACCGAATACACAAATCACTGGATTGGAAGGGAAGGAACCATCCAGTGGCCACCGCGGTCACCTGGCCTAAACCCCCTAGACTTCTTTTTATGGGGTTTTTTCAAAGAACTGGTCTACGAGCCAGAAAACCAAAACGAACATCAGCTGCGGCAAAAAATAAAAATTTTGACCAATACAATACAAAATAACGAACGGGCGTTTCGACTAATTAAAAGAAATTTTATCCGACGATGCCAATTATGTATTAGGGCACGTGGTAGAAATTTCGAACATTTGTTGTAACTTTAAATAAAATTTGGTTCATTTGTGTTAGACCAGCCAACTTAGATTTTGAAATTTTCGAAAATGTATTTTTTAACAAACACGACTTGCATGTAAAAAAATTGTTATAAATAAACTGTCCTGAATAACGGGTTGTATATACCGCGTTAGAATCTCTATTATATGGACAAGTTTTTCTGATAATTGGCCAATTTTTTTTATAACACTTTTTTTCTGTCAACGTGAATTTAAAATCAAATATATTTTTCTTGCCACCGAAAAGTGTTTACAAAACCATTTTTTTTATTTGACAGATGATAACAGAGCTCATGAAAATTATTTTTTTTTTGGAAAGGCAGACCCTTCACAATCCTATTATAAAAAAAATCAACCAAAAAACTCATAGATTTTTAAAAATTATTTTTAAGTATAAGCACTACACGATTTCAGAGAAAAATGCAAAAATTGAAATAACTTTCGAACCGTCAGCAATTGGATAACCACATTTATGGTTATTTTGATAGGAAATGACCTCCCCATCACCTCTCTTCGTTTGGACGTCGACTTATGGGACACCCTGTATACATATAGCAAACTTAATTTGCCGCGGGAAAACCTTTTATTGTTTCATTTCAATCGCGTGCAAAGCCACGGGTGACGGCTAGTTATTAATAAATCTAATCAAAAGTGATGAGTTTCACTGTAGGCCAAACAGTAGTTTTATTTTAGATATTATGTAGCTGACCCAAAACGCAAGTATTTCTTTAACATTACAAGTCTATAATACATATTAGGTACCTGCATAATAATTTATAATGACACTCAATAAAGAAGGTTGCGTTTGACGTCAGCGAAGAACAGGTTACGGTCATTCGTATTAGCCACGGGCTACAAAAACAAAACAACATCGCTGCTGGCAAATTGTTGATGACGTCTTATAGCTTATTTTTTGTTATTTATTATCACTAAAAAAGTTGTGAAGTGTTTTGCCTGTTGTTTTATAAATTATATTTGCATATTCATCTGAAAAAAGGCAAAAAATTAATTAACTAAAATGTCTTTTAGTTATGGGATATGGATTATGACCAGTTTCTTCTTCGTGTCTGTGTGTTCGCTAAAAACACATAACTACTGAGTTAATTTAAATACGATTTTTATCATTCGAGGGATTATTTCTTGAGGAGGGTTTAGATCTATAATTAAACTAGTCGGTCCGGTTTCGTCCGAGTGAAAATCAGAATTAATTCACTATACTGAACAGATTCGGTACCTTATTTCTTGAGGAAAATTTACGTTTATAGGTCCGAATTTACCCGAATGCAAATCAGATTGATTTAATTGGAGATTAAACGAGCGAAGTGAGTTGGTAACGTAATAATCATTAAGTGTAGATTATTCATAATAATTGCAGCGCACCGGAAGTCACAATAATTGGATAAAAATAATACTCTGTATTACACATACAATAACTACCAAAAACTGGCAGTTCAAATTTCGTCGGATTTTTTAAAATAGACTCGGAACGGTACGATCTTTCGGCACGGTTCGGTATGCAGGGAATTAATTAAATGAATTCTCGCGCACTCAAACTGAAACGACATGGATCGGTTGACTCGGAACGGTACGAATATATAGTCCAAGAGACGGCTGCAGAAAATGTGTCGTCATAAGGTGGACGAACGAAAAAATTAGAGATGATAGTTAAGACCCTAATTAAGAAAGATCGCTAATGTTGCCTGCAAAAATCCTGCCGAAACAATGTTTTTTTAATTTGTTTATCAGTTAATAGACCAGTGATGTTAGCTTTTGACAAGGACAAAATTAATAACAGAAAACGAATGATGAGGAAGGGAAGAAACTGCCGTCAGAAATACAGAAACCAAAAATTCAAATGCGTAAAAGGCCGGAGAGCTGTGAGGGGTGCATTTTAGGGGTCAAACGCGGTTTTTCGTTATTTCCGGCAAAAGTTGACCTCCAATCGAAAAATGTTTTATGGCAATGTTGTAGGTATTAAAAGGATCTACAACTTTTATGAATATCGAAGTAATCGCTGATATGATGAGAAACTATTTGTTGTTGGAGTAAAATTGCGCATCCAAATCGCCAAATTGCACTTTCAACACTTATTGAAATTACGGAGAAATGGCACCCTAAGAGAGCGATCTAGTGGCAACGACATGAATCTGGACGAGAATGTTGGCGTAAATAGAGACGAAAACGAACTTTGATCTTTTAATAATAATCAATAATTTGGACGATTAAAGGACCCGTATTATTATGTATTTCACGTGTACTAAATTCAATCTTATATTATGTATTAATCTGCCCTTGGATTAATTATTTCTAGTGTCTATACCTATATTATGTATTTGTATCTGTATAAACTTTGTATAAAAACTATCCATGTCTTTACTGACGATAGTTTAAAAATATAATTTTTATATTCCTCTCGCATGGGTAATGATTCGACTTTTAACACGTTTGTATTAAAAATCGACTCTCGCTAACTGTGATTTCTGTCACCGTAAATACCATTTATAAATGTTCAAATCACCGATGTTCATCGGTTACTGTAAATTATTTGATAAATCAACCAATGCGAAATTGGTAGATTCAGGTTTGAGTCCTGACGGTAACCTGTCGGCATTTAAAAAAAAATTTCCAAAAATATTTAACTGGTATTATTCACTTGAGGAATTAAACTGCGTGACGATTAAAGGACCCGTATTATTATGTATTTCACGTGTACTAAATTCAATCTTATATTATTATTATTATTAATTTTGTAATTACAATTGTAGACAATGGTAAATAAAACGGTACTCAAAATTCAATGTCCAATTAGAATTTTAACTTATTTATGATATTTTTTATCTAGCATAAACTATTGCTATTCATTTATAAATTATAATATTAATAATAAACATTCTTTCAATAAAATCTAATTAGCATAAATGTTTTGCTTGATTATACAATAGAAATAACGTATGCAATAAAATTTATTTATTTATTCTAAGGTACAATTAGCACCAATGATTATCCTTACATAAGAACACTATGCCACATTTGAATACAAAAATTGTACGTCATTTGAATTTTGTGACATCAAACTAAACAAACATACATAAAATGTAGAAGCTGGAATAATTATAATAATTATTAATCCATGCTTGAGAAATTAAATGTTTGACTGAACTAGCATTCATACAAACTAATGCAAAAATATGTCGTTAAGTATCTAATTTTATTATCTCTAAAATCTATAATATATTTTAAAATTCTTGATTTCTCATACAATTCTAAATTTACCAACTGAAAGTTGTCATTTTACAAAAAAGGCCATAGGACGATAAGCATACTGAATCGGCCCCAGAAGGATATCTGAATCATCTGTTAAGGGTATGTTCGTACTAATAAGATACGTCGATCCTGCTAGTTTAAGATCTTTATCTACTTTGGTTTTGAATAAATCGATAAAAACGAAAAATCAGAATATAATTTCTTTCTCAAAAACGGTTCAGCCGATTTGAATGAAATTTGGTCACATTATAGAGCTACACAAAGGCTATACTCGGGAAAAATAAAAACGCAAAATCTTCATAATAACTGTTTGAAACAGGCGATTTTTACGAATTTTTTTTCACACACGGAATTGAAATCTCGAGTTCTCGAGGCGTTGAATTCTCGAGTAGAAACCCTACTAGGGCATACACATAACTACAAATAACACTTTGAAGAAATATTATCAAGAAGTAAATGGAAAATGTTATATTCCAGGGGCCCGGTTCGACTTCGTTCTGGTTTATAGATTGCCTTTAAACATAGACGTATAATTCCGCAGTGGATTTTCTTATAGAGTAATAGCCGTATTTTACCGCCATTTTTTTTAAATGTATTACTGGA
Organism: Xanthostigma xanthostigma; assembly: GCA_963575645.1. Classification (NCBI taxonomy): domain Eukaryota; kingdom Metazoa; phylum Arthropoda; class Insecta; order Raphidioptera; family Raphidiidae; genus Xanthostigma; species Xanthostigma xanthostigma. The sequence goes on along the minus strand of OY754470.1, from coordinate 30,790,644 downwards.
ACGAAGTAATGGATATAAATGGATAGGGCTAAAAAAAAAACTGTGAGCAAAATCGTGACGAAAATGCTGTTATAAATGAATGTGTAGTATCAAACATGTTACTATGTTGAGTTATCGGTATTAACAGAAGCATGGCTGAATGGTCTAGGCCCTAGGGCAGTAATGTCAAACACGCGGCTCGCCGAGACGTTAAAAAACATTGAGTCTAATAACATAATCATTCTAACAATCGTATTTTATTAATATTTTTTAACATTAGAAACATGTGACCCCCAGCTTAGTACAAAATAGCTAATGTGACCCGCAATATCATATGAGTTTGACAAGCCTGCTCTAGGAGTATGATTTTCGGTTTGGGTGCAAGAGGTCCCGGGGTCATACTTTACTTTTTTTAGTAAAAGAAAAATTAATATTGCTCAAAATATTCATGTAGTAATATATTTAACAGTGTTTTAATATTTTTCAATATTGTTATTTTTTTGATAGTAGGTATGTATTTTGCACTAGATATAACGACCTTATGCAAGGATCAATGGTTCAGTAAGTAGAATGCTCGCCTGTCACGCGGGTCTCCCGGGTTCGATTCCCGACAGATGCGCAACAAATTTGTTTTTATAAATATGTTGCAAAATACACGATTAATGTTTGTTTAATAATCATAATAAAATTTTCAAATAATTTATCAGACAAATTAATTAAAAAATTAAGCAATTAACCAATTGACGTTTCAATTCAGATTTGGATCTTCCTCAGAATAATACTTGAGCTAATAAAATATAAAGAAGTTATTTAATATATTAGTTTGTATTTAATCAAACATGTTCTCCCAGGAGGTTCGGGTTCGATTCCCGGTACTGGAAGTAGTTAAAATGGTTATTTTCACAAATTGTAGTTCATTATTCTCTAGCGTTGTTAATTTATACGGTTAATGTTAAAATGTATGATTTTAAAAATTCAGAAACGTCAGAAGAAACAAACTCTTACAGAATGATAATATAAATTAATTAAAATTCAATACCACTATCGATGCAGTTTTTAGAGACACTTAGATAGAATCTCAAACATATTAGGTATGTGTCCTCCTTTATGCACTGATTAAATTCCATTGTGTCTGTTATTTGATACATAATATATTATAGTGAAAAAAACTTCGTTCCAACCGGGTATCTCACGACACATCTCGTTTAGCAATCTATGTAGGTTTGTTTTTACGGATGTTCTACGTAGCGCCTAAACTATTCATCCGATTTTGATAAGTAAGGGGTCAATCGATTCGTTATTATAGCCCGGGTAATATCGACTAAATTTATTTTTGAATTTTGCTCCCAGAGAAAAGCAAATTGAAAACAATTATAAGTTCAAAAACTAAAACCCGACTACTGAAAAGTATGAAACAAGAAAATATCCTCATCTGGGGATAGCCGTGGTCGTATATATATGAGGCCCTTCTAGATGTATAGCGTGATTCACTTTGCTCTAGAGCAGAGACTCCCAAACTTTTTTGTCTCGTAGACCACTTACCATGTTTTTCGGTTTTGGGTAGACCCCCTGCTTATCTGATATTGATTTTTTACAAATTCATTAATTTCAAATGTATTTTTGACAACCGGTATAGTGCTACTCACTTTGAACGAATTAAATTTATAACGGTAGTGAAATGTTTAGTTTTATACATTTATTAATTAGATTCAAATTAAACGAATCAAACTAAAATTTACTTTCTGTTACATAAAATAACTAAGCAAAAAATAAACGCTTTTAGTGTGAGAGATGAACCTGATTCTTTATTAATACATTTTCAATATTTGGCATCAATTTAGTTAGATTTAATGTTAAATCTCTTCGGTTAACAATGTCCAGTTTGTTTCTTTTTTTGATAGGAGATTCACTATCATTGACCCTCATTTTCATTTCATGGACCCCCAATTTTTTCTCGCTGACATGGAACCCCTTGCAAGTTGTCGTCAACCCCTGGGGGTCGATATAGACCACTTTGGGAATCACTGCTCTAGAGTTTATGATCGCTTACTATACTGTTAAAATGTAATGTTTGGTTAGGGTAGGTGGCATATGACCACGGCTATCCTAAGATTAGAATATTTTCTTTTTTCATACTTATCAGTAGGGTTTTAGTTTTTGAACTTTTTTTTTATAATTTATTAATTAATTAATTTATTATTAAATAAATTAATAAATAATTTATTATCTACTAATTTATTAATACATAATTATGAACAATTTAAAACACTTTGGACATTTTCATAAGAAAAAATTCGCATATATAGAAGAGGTCCGCAGAGGATGCTCGTTCGCGTGTGTAAGCCTGCGCGACTGCGTCTGCATTACAGGTGCATCTCCGCTTCTCCCACTTATTATTAACCTTGATACTACTACAGGCGATCGGAATATGCATAGGTGGTGAGGCAATAGATCTTAGTGACGGCTCCTAGGAAGTCCATATAAATGTAATTAATCTAAAGAGTGATTAAGATACATTTTTCAAACACACAAACATCCATAATAAGAATTTTTAACCGACGAAAAACAAGAACGGAGGATGTTCTCAAGTCGACGCGTATATTTTTTTTTTTTTATGTATGACCACGCATAACTTCTTACAGAGTAGTCCGATTTTGATAATTATTTTTTTGTTTGAAAGGGGATACCCCGACGTTGGTCCCATATAAATTTGGTAAAAAAATTCCAACCCTAAGGGTAGGAAAACAGGGGATGATTGATTGTTCACTCACTGATTGTAATGTATGACCACACATAACTTTTTACAGAGTAGTCCGATTTTGATAATTATTTTTTTATTGGATAGGGTATACCTCGAGGTTGGTCTCATATAAATTTGGAAAAAAAATTCCTACCCTAAAGATGGGAAAATAGGGGTGATTTATTGTTCACTCACAGATTTTCATGCTGAGTTGTGTATTACAATTATAAATTATATAGCCACAAAAAATTATAAAATAAAAACTTTTTAACAAAAAAATTAAACTGCCGAAAAACTGAAAAGCAAAAAATAATAAATCTTTTTATTTAACTAAGTTCTATTTAAGTAGTTGAACGTATATGACAGTCTAGTATATCTAAGTAATTTTGAGTCGGCGTCAAACAATCAATGAACAAAGATCACTAAAGAAATAACCAAATCAAATTAACAATGATACGTGAAATTTCCAGCGATAAACATTAACATTCCAAACATGCGCTCTCCACACGACCACTCGCAAAAACGTGTGCCCTCTGTGTGTGCCCGTTCGGGTTGCTCTGTCGCTGACATTAACTCCGTGAACGCTCAGAGATTTCCGGCGAAGGACTGTTGACGCCGACTCAAAATTACTTAGATATACTAGACTGTCATATTCGTTCAACTACTTAAATAGAACTTAGTTAAATAAAAAGATTTATTATTTTTTGCTTTTCAGTTTTTCGGCGGTTTAATTTTTTTGTTAAAAAGTTTTTATATAGAATAGTACAAAGGTAAAATAATATTATGTATGCAGTTACTATTGCATGAATTACTCTTCAGGCTATACACCTACGCTTTTAAGTAAATATTATGAGAATTCGCTATATTAATAAGACTTGGAAACACTACGACGTCAATAGCATTCATTATGATATGATAAAAAAACAAAAATATATGTCATTTGTTTAATTAATTGATTAATTATTAATCATTGGTTTCCGACATCAATAGAATTCATTAATATCTTGGATCATTGAAAAAAATGTTCAAAGTTTTCTGTTAAAAAAACGCACAAAGTCCAGATGTCAATGGTAAATGAATAGTAAATGAAAATACAAAAATTCAAATGAATCAATAAAACACAGGTGACGTTTCGATCCAAATCCGGATCGAAACGTCATCCTGTGTTATATTGATTTGTATTTTTATTATTTTTTGTCAATATATATGGTCTGAGAAAAATTGGTCGACAATTTTATTCATTTGAAGAGTTCTGTTCAGACGTTAATCAAAGATTTGAAAATACAAAAATGTTATTGATGTGGCCAATATGATTTGCAGCTCGTCAGAAACATGTTCCGATTTTTAAGATAAATTAAATAATATCAATAAAATTTTTTAAAACAACGTTTTTATACAAGTAGGTACTAAAAAGAATAAAAAAAAAATTTTGTTTACAAATTTGATTTAATGAGGATCTTATGTTGTAATCATATAATTAGTTTTCATACATCAGGAGCAGTCTAATGTTATTCAAACTCCATGTCATCTAAATTCTAGAACATTAGAGTGTACTCACATAAAAATATTTGATTGTTCTACAATCTACATAGAAAAAGATCGATTTGAAAGCTAATCTCTGGTCAAAATAGACAAAAAAATAGTGGTAGGTTTACAATAATTCGCATAGAGCTGAAAATTGGTACATGTCTTAAGTACACTATTACAAATTAAATATCAAAAGTCTCCACCGATCCTATATCTGCTTCAAAATTTATTCAAGGTCAAAAGTATCGGTTTTTGCACTTTTTTCGTAAACGGTAAATGTATCTAAAGATAGGCCAGACAAAAGTTGTTGATCATGTAATTGTCTACAAAAACTGTTCTTATACTTTTTTTACGAATCACTATTCCTGAGATATCGGATTCCAAAAGTTAAAGAAGTCGTATTCTACATAATATGAACACATTTCGTATCCCCTGTGAGGTAGTATCCTTGGCGCACTTTTTAACGTTGTTTCCACGATAGGCATACTCCAGGATCTTATGTGATTCAGTTTTATTAGACAATATTCTATTAAATAAAAAATGAAACTATTGGTAATGATTAAAGTGGAACGAATTATTGTTGATTTCGGGAACATTTTAGTTTGATAATATTCAAAATAAGGTAAGGCTAGTCTTGCTCCAATGTTGAATCAAATGCAACAAATAAGGATTCTTATGATATCAATGATGACACACAGCTGATTCATCTTTCTTAGAACAATTTACAGACATCCAGCAAGAAGAAGTAGAAGAAAGCAAAGAAGACATTACTGTTGAAGCATAATTTGAATATTATCAATCAGATTAAACTTTTCTCGAAATCAATAGTTATTCGTCTCACTTTAATCATCACCACTAGTATCATTTTTTAATTAATAAAATATTGTCTAATAAAACTGAATCACATAAGATCCTGGAGTATGCCTATTAGGGAAACAACGTTAAAAAAATGCGCCAAGTACACTACCTCACAGGTGTGTGCATACTGCATATTATATAGAATACGACTTCTTCAATTTTTGGAATCCGATATCTCAGGAATAGTGATTCGTAAGAAAAAAAGTATAAGAACAGTTCTATGTAGACAATTGCATGCTCAACAACTTTTGTCTACCTATTTTTAGATATAACATTTACCGTTTACAAAAAAAGTACAAAACAAATACTTAATAAATATTGAAGCAGATATAGAATCGGTGGGGACGTTTGATATTTTATTTGTAATAGTGTACTTAAGACCTGTACCAATTTTCAGCTTTATGCGAATTATAGTAAATTGAAATGTTTATTTTGACTGGACTATAAATTTTGGTGAAAATGCGTAGAAAAACGTTGTTTAAAGTGAAAACTGTACAAAAATGATGCTAAATATACACAATTATGTATACTGCAGCTTAAGAAAAATATCGTTTCAATCGATCAATTATTTTTCGAGCAGGATCGATTTAAAACTATATATACTAATGCTTTACTTATAGAAAAATATATATGTTCCCCATCTTAGGTCATTATTAAATCAATTTTTTTGACAACCTTTTTTGCAATCGAACATTCGTACCTATATAAAAGTAGCATTTAGATTTAAGAGGAAAAACTTATTAACAAAGAGGTTTTCGCATAAATATGTCACTGGTGATCCCCTCCTTAACATACTAAAAATCCCGCTCTTCACCCTCTCTGCTTAATTTTTTATGGGGGTGAAACTACCCCCTAAGGTGTATTTTTGCAAAAATCTATAGAACTGTCTATTTTAGAATATAAAAAGTCATTATGAATTTCAAAGCCGATAAAATTTCGAAATAAAAAATCGTTAATTATTTTTTTTTCTATAACCATTCACTATAATTGTCACAATGACAAAGAATTACTGAGCCATAGCGCGTAAAAAATCACCTCGCGGCTTTGCTATAACACGTAATGCTTATTGAATTGGCGAATTTATTATATTCTATACAAAATTTTAAATTGAAAAAAGATTTTTAAAAAGAAATGAACGTTCTATAGAATGCTTTTTATCCCGCACCTTTATCTTTATAAAATTTGGAAATTTTAATCATAAACAATTTTCAGTAAACATTTCAAGTTTCTTTGATACGCGCTGCAAGTAGGTACCTTTTTACATTGAGTAAAAATATTCGTTTAAGATTTCATAGCAATTGAAATGCCCTTAAAGTTTTAAGTTATAAGAATTCTTTAGCATAAGCGGCTTTAAGGAGATATTTAAGGAGATACACGGTGTAACAAAGGAAATTTTACGATAAACTATATTATGTTATTAATCGACATTTTATCGTAAAATTTAATATAATAAGTTTCGGTCTAGTGTGTGAATACGACGACTACTAACATACTATTAATGTTTAATTTAAAAACAAGCATTGATACAATACGACAGAATAATACATCTGTGCTAATACAACTAGGTATTGCAAACAATTCACAGATCTTTCGATTGTCCGCGTAAAACAAACACTCCAAATGAACAATAACATTTAACTGATTCATCATAGTTTTAATATTCCAATAGTAAGCTAGTTAACTAACATCTGTAACTAATACAGTATACAGGGTGTCGCAGACATGACTTCCAGATAAGGTTACTATATCAAAATTTCAAATGTCTGGACAAAAAACCGGACATTTAAAAAAAAGTCCTGACATTTTAGTTACTAAATGAAATAATTAATTCCACGTATAATGCACGATTAAGACGTTTCGAACAGTTGGTCTAGTCCGGTCGTTCCAAACGAACGGTTATTATTTTTTTCTAAATAAACCTACAAAATAGTTATAAAAGAACGAGGGCTGTTAACAAAGGTATCAAGTGTTAAACAATATAAGAATTAATATGTTAAGCAAACTAGCGTTGATGTAAAAATGACTGTTTTATAGAAAACTATTTTTCCCTATTTTTTCTCTTGCGCATGCGCCGACTTTCCCTTAAAAAACATTTTACAATACTTTCTTGTAAAATAGAATAAAAACCATTACTAAAAGTACATCATTATTATATAAAAAAATCCACGATGGCAAATATCTCTTCGGCGCATGCGCCAATTTTTCCCAAAAAAAAATTACAACACGCGCAGAAATAGATAGTATAATAAACCAGTATAAAAATATACCATTATTATACAAAAAACAACCTTATAATATATATATCTTCTACGCATGCGCTAATTTTTCCCAAAAACAATAAGGCTCTTTATATTTGCATATCAAACATCCTCCCAAAATTTGGTTTCAATCCGCTCATCCGTGGTGTTGAAATTGTAAAAAATGTCAAAAATGACGTTTGCATATGTCAATTAGGTATGTTAGGCCAGTCATATCTTACATTAAACTCGCAAACTAACATGTAGGTCTGATTTTTTAATATGTTGTTAGGACCACTACCAGTAGCGTATATCCAAGTTTGCAGCTTCGAAAGACCTGTGCTAACTTTGCAGCACTCAAAAAACTGCGAAATTTTCGCACTTTTTTTGGTATTCTCAATATAGGTCTTAAACTATGCATTTTTTTATAAAATATTTTTTATACGTTTTTAAGTAGACTAAAATTGCTACAATTTGAGACCAGAGCCAGCTTTGTAGGTTCAATACTTACCAAGATACAGCTTTCCAAAAATTGACCAGTTTTTTCAAAAAAGTGAAATTTTAAGATTTGGTCAATTTTTGTCCCCGATATCGGGGAAAATACTCATTTTAAGGTTAATATCATAGGAACATATATTGTAGCAAATATAATTAGCTTTCATTTAAGCAGAGAACGACGTCTGTAGGCCATATAGTTTACTCACAAATTTTAAAAATCCAAAAAATGAGAAAACTGCATTTTCGCAAATTTAAATTTAATACCTAGTAATCGTTATGTAAATCCATTCAATGATTTTAATGTGGTTGAGAAACAAAATTGAGTAACATAGTAGCATAAACGAGTAACATAATAAAAAAAATAACATAATTGATAACATCATAAAAAATTATGCAGTTTTTGACAAAATACCGTCGTATTTCAGCCATTTTGTAAAAAATATTTACAAATTATATTCATGAACCTTCCTCGTTTATCGCTCTTTCTATTACCGAAAACAATTTCAAAATTCGGTGCGTGGTTTACTAGAAGAGAGCGGAGAAAAGGACAGAGACTTTGTTTTTAACTATGCAGTCTTTGACAAAATACCGTCGTATTTCAGCCATTTTGAAAAAATATTTACAAATTGTATACAGAAACCTTCCTCGTATATTTTTCTTTCTATTAGCGAAAACCATTTCAAGATCCGGTGCCTGGTTTAGAAGAAATGAGCGGTGAAAAAGACAAAGATAGGCAGACTCTCTGTTTATAACTATGTAGTCTTTGCTAAAACACCGTCGCTGTTCTGGAATTTTGTAAAAAATATTTTCAAATTATATACAGAAACTTTCCTTGTTTATCGCTCTTCCGACTACCGAAAAGCATTTCAAGATTCAGTGCATGGCTTAGAAGAAGTGAGCTGAGAAAAAGACAAAGACAGACAGATGATCTATTTTTAACTATGCAGTCTGAGCTAAAACACTGTCGTACTTCAGGCATTTTGTAAAAACTATTTACAAATTATATACAGAAACCTTCCTTGCTTATCGCTCTTTCTATTACCGAAAACCATTTTAAGATCCGGCGCATAGTTTAGAAGAACACCGACGGTGTTTTGTCAAAGACTGCATAGTTAAAAACAGTCTCTGTCTGTCTTTGCCTTTTTCTCTGCTCACTACTTCTAAACCATGCGCCGGATCTAAAAATGGTTTTTGGTAGTAGAAAGAGCAATTAACGAGGAAGGTTCATGAATAAAATTTGTAAATATTTTTTACAAAATGGCTGAAATACGACGGTATTTTGTCAAAAACTGCATAATTTTTTTATGATGTTATCAATTATGTTATTTTTTTTTATTATGTTACTCGTTTATGCTACTATGTTACTCAATTTTGTTACTCAACCACATTAAAATCACTGAATGGATTTACATAACGATTACTGGGTATTAAATTTAAATTTGCGAAAATGCAGTTTTCTCATTTTTTGTATTTTTAAAATTTGTGAGTAAACTATATGGCTTACAGACGTCGTTCTCTGCTTAAATTAAAGCTAATTATATTTGCTACAATATATGTTCCTATGATATTAACCTTAAAATGAGTATTTTCCCCGATATCGGGGACAAAAATTGACCAAATCTTAAAATTTCACTTTTTTGAAAAAACTGGTCAATTTTTGGAAAGCTGTATCTTGGTAAGTATTGAACCTACAAAGCTGGCTCTGGTCTCAAATTGTAGCAATTTTAGTCTACTTAAAAACGTATAAAAAATATTTTATAAAAAAATGCATAGTTTAAGACCTATATTGAGAATACCAAAAAAAGTGCGAAAATTTCGCAGTTTTTTGAGTGCTGCAAAGTTAGCACAGGTCTTTCGAAGCTGCAAACTTGGATATACGCTACTGGTAGTGGTCCTAACAACATATTAAAAAATCAGACCTACATGTTAGTTTGCGAGTTTAATGTAAGATATGACTGGCCTAACATACCTAATTGACATATGCAAACGTCATTTTTGACATTTTTTACAATTTCAACACCACGGATGAGCGGATTGAAACCAAATTTTGGGAGGATGTTTGATATGCAAATATAAAGAGCCTTATTGTTTTTGGGAAAAATTAGCGCATGCGTAGAAGATATATATATTATAAGGTTGTTTTTTGTATAATAATGGTATATACCAAAAAAAGTGCGAAAATTTCGCAGTTTTTTGAGTGCTGCAAAGTTAGCACAGGTCTTTCGAAGCTGCAAACTTGGATATACGCTACTGGTAGTGGTCCTAACAACATATTAAAAAATCAGAACTACATGTTAGTTTGCGAGATTAGCGATTTTTAGTGTAAAATATGACCGGGCTATGTTATAATAATTACTTATTAAAATTGTTAACTTAGAATGCGTTGGTTTTCAAGAAATACTAATGTCAAAAAATTGAATTACTATGTTAAAAATAACAGCCGTTTTCATTTTAAGACTGAACATACGCAATCTTCTAATTTCCATGTTACATTGTGTGGCAGACAAAGACGACCGACCGCGTCGCGCGATGCATTAGAAAAAATTAAATTTATACATCTATTTTTCTATATAAATCTGTATAAAAAAACTGTTTAGGCAAATTCTGTTATACGAAATCTATGTAAAATGTTCTCCTCTTTCGTTTAAGACTGGTTTCGAACCGATCTGATTTAAATTGAACGAAAAATAAGCAAAAAACTTTTTTTTTTCATTTCCCCCCTCTGGGACCAAAATTCAAAATACCCTATAAGCTAGAAGGCAATTCATTAATCGTCATACATATATTTTCATTAATAAAATTACGTTGTGAGTCCGAAAAACTTTTTCCGGGGTTTTTCCGACTCACACAATCCACTTAAATAGGAAACGGGATGAATTGAGAATCAAACAGCGGTTCACGATGGCATCAAATCCAAAAATGTTTGGTACAAGAGTTCATCTCTTTGACCCAAAGAACAATAATCCTAGATAAAAAATACAGGCTCGTATTTAAGAAAGTGTAGGTGACCTTGATATTTTAGAGACACCTCCACCAAACGAAAAAAAAACTACATCACTGTTCTTACTCCTCGATTCCCTGTAACTTTTGTCCGAAACTTTTTTTTCGAAAACCCTTCCTCTAAGAAATAAAAGGGTGTTCGGTTTTTAAAAAACCATACTGTATATAAAAATCTCGTGTCACAGTGTTTGTTACCGAACTCCTCCGAAACGGCTTGACCGATTTTTATGAAATTTTTTGTGTATACATGGTAGGACTGAGAATAGGACATAGGCTATTTTTTACACCCCTAAGTGATAAGAATGGGCCTCCCCCGAATTTTTTTTTTAGTTTTTGGACAAAATTTTTTTTAAATTTTTTTATGTTTTGCCATTAAAAAATACCTACAATCCTAAATTTTTACCCTTCTACCATCAACCCTTATTCTTTATCTATTTATATAAAAATAAACAGTGTTTGTTACCGAACTCCTCCGAAACGACTTGACCGATTTTTATGACATTTTTTGTGTATACTTGGTAGATCTAAGAATAGGACATAGGCTATTTTTTACACCCCTAAGTGATAAGGGTGGGCCTCCCCCGAATTGTTTTTTTATAGTTTTTGGACAAAATTTTGTTTTTTATTTTTTTATGATTTGCCATTAAAAAATACTTACAACCCTAAATTTTCACCCTTCTACCATCAACTCTTATTCTTTATCTATTTATATAAAAATAAACAGTGTTTGTTACCGAACTCCTCCGAAACGGCTTGACCGATTTTTATGAAATTTTTTGTGCATACTTGGTAGGTCTGAGAATAGGACATAGGCTATTTTTTACACCCCTAATGATAAGGGGGGCCTCCCCCGAATTTTTTTTTTTAGTTTTTGGACAAAATTTTATTTTCATTTTTTTATATTTTGCCATTAAAAAATACTTAAAACCCTAAATTTTCACCGTTCAACCACCAACTCCTATTCCTTTTCTTCTATATGATTTTGTCAGTGTTTGTTATCGAACTCCTCCGAAACGGCTTGACCGATTTTTATGAAATTTTTTGTGTGTACTTGGTAGGTCTGAGAATAGGTCATAGGCTATTCTTTATGCCCCTAGGTGATAAGGGTGGACCTTCCCTGAATTTTTTTTTTTTAATTTATGGACAAACATTTTTTTTTATTTCTTTATATGCCATTAAAAATTACTTATTACCCTAAATTTTCACCGTTCTACCACCAACCCCTATTTTTAATAGCGATATTAGTATTTTTAATTTCATCCACAGATGCGCAATAGTGTTGCAAGATGGCAATATAACGGTAAATTTATAACGTTTTTTTATATATATAACCCAGTGAAAACAGAATGAGCGATTATTATAATGCGGTCGATAACTTATCAATTATTAATCGTTCAGTTTACCCCGCCAGACGTCTGCATGTGTCACCTTTCACCCAATAAACACCACGCAGTAGGGAGCCGATCTCCTGTTTTAGTACCAAAGAGCGATATCTGTTAGAACTTGCTCAAAGCTATTAGTTCACACGCCGGGACGCAATCGAAATACATTTTGCAGTATTATATCTATCGCACCCAGGTGAAACCGGGACGGACCGCTATAATATTATAAAGAGCTAAAGTTTGTAAGTTTGGATATGGGAGGCAATCTCCGAAACTACTCATCCGATTTCAAATTTTTTTCACCAATATTTAGAATGAACCTTCAGAATTGATACCGGTTATATATTATCGCGTTTAAATAAAAGCACTTTTCGTGGAGACCAATTTTGCAACGCAAGTCGACGAAAAAACGGCGACAAGCTACAAATTCGAGCGAAGCCGAACCGGGCCGCTAGTAATGTATAATATACAGTATGTAAACGCGTAAGGTGCACATAGGGAAATTAGCATTGGGAAAAAATACTTGGATCAGAGTTCGCCATGACTGTATTAATTGTTATTTCTATTGAATTATCGTGGTAATTTCCCTATGTGCACCTTACGTGTTTACATACTGTATAATATATAATCTAGTTTTGAATTACAGAATAAGTATAGAAATGGCCAGAAGTGCACTTAGTCACAAATGACAAAATTATTGCAAAATTTTTCGCAACATAAGCGCCTAGTCTTCTGGCATTTTATTCCTACTTACTTGTATTATCTCCTATTATTCTGCAAATTTTCAGCTTTACTCTGAGTCAAAAAAAAGTTTTTTTAAACTCGTTTAAGGCGTTTGGGCTGTACGCTGGATACAAAAAATGTGACACAGATTCACAGACAAAGCAAGTACATATTATAGGCGCTTCCAGCTAAAGCTTGGGTCGCGCCTAAAAACCAATAGATTTTTAGCTACAGATATGTTCAGCGAGGTTTTAGCTGATATAGGGATATCCATTGAATTCACAAACATGTTCCATGTTCAACTCTTGTGCTTTTTTTTAGAAATAGAAAAAATAGTCGAAAACAGCTATAGGTACCTACTTACAATCATATCCATGACTACGTATTAAATAATTTGTTTGTTATTATTTTTTCAATTTTTGAATATAATTTAAAAACTTAAAACTAATATTTTTAAATACGAATTAGAAATTAATTATTCATTATTTTTATATTTTTTAGATCAGTTCTGAAGAAGTTCCAAATCCGGACCGAAACGTCAATGTATTAATTTTTTTTTTGTTAATATAGTATGAAAAATTGGTTGATAATTTTATTTATTGAAGCTATAGGTAATGTTGGAAGGTAGCCTGTATAAAATAATAATATCATATTCGGATTCAGCGCACTCGTAAACCTATTTCTAGAGCTTAGGATTTTTTAAGATTTTGAATTCAATGGATATCCCTATATCTAAAATCTCGCTAAACATATCTGTAGTTAAAAATCTATTGGTTTTTGGGTTATGCGCCCATGTACATTTAAACTATAAAATAAAACCTTTTTCGATCAATTTAACAGAGAACCAAATCCCATAAGGTTTGTGTGGGGTCCTTTCAAAGAAAGTCAAAATTTTCTTGTTGTACCGTTGACACGCGAGCTAGATAAGGAACTTATACTTATAATTTTGTATAATTTTGTAAAATTAATTTTTTAGAACTTATAAAAAATTTGTAAATTTAAAAATTTCGGAAAAAATTAAAAATATCTTGTTGTATCGTTGTAACACGGTCTAGATATAGTTCAATCAATAAAGGAGTTGTCAGCAGGGACCTAAGCGATTCCTTCAGAAACTTATTCAGGGTGCTTAGGGAGGAAACATACCGAAAGTCCTGACATGTAGAAGGTGAGCACGGCAATCATTCAGCGATTGACCGCAGCTCAGAGCACAAAGAGAGGACTTTAACATTGTATTTTAATTATTGGCGGATATCTATTTTTTGTATGATAATTTTGTAGCTGTTTTGATTTTAAAACTTTGAGTTGGATATATGGACGTATTTTTAGAGGTTCTAGTTTTCGTTTGAGGATAGGGAATTATTTCGTGTATCCCGTATAAAAGTAATTTTGAATCCAATATTCCTGGTTTCCGAATTATTCAATAATTTCCTCTTTTCGATTGTTGATCCATTGTTGGATGTCCCGTTCACCGTGAAAGTTGAGATTTCCGTTTTCGTTTCTTGGATTTTTTCGTATCTGATGTTGGATTGAATTGGATTTTTCCGGATTTATAGCTAGATAATTTCGCATTTTGGACGTTGGATTTCTGGATTTTTTAGGAATTGTCGTTAGATTATTTCAGTTTTGGACGTTGGATTTCTAATAAAAGGATTGCCGCTTACGTTTTACTATCTGCTAATTAACGCTAATATTTATGTCGAATCAAATCATTTGTATCAAATGATTGTTTTAAACCTGCGATCTGGAGCAAACACCTTATGAATTTAAGTTATTCCGTGAATTATGGCATATCTCGTCCTTGCTTAGATTGACAGGATTATGATTTTTAACCGACTTCAACAAAAAGGAGGAGGTTCTGTGTTCGTCTGTATATTTTTTTTTTATGTATGTTCACCGATTTCTCCGTCAATTATGGACCGATTTTCAAATTTTTTTTTTATTCGAAAGAGTGCACTTCCGAGGTGGTCCCATCGGAACCAATTCAGGATCTGATGGTGGATCCCGGAGAAATCGAGGGAAACTCTCAAATTTCAAAGGCATGCATAATGTTTTTTTATGTATTTTCACCGATTTTTAGTGTTAGATTCACACTAAAAAGAGAAAAATAAAATATTTTTAACAAAAAAATTGAACCGACTTCAAAAAAGGCACTAAAAAGTAAAAAATAATTGCGTATTGAAATGTTTTAGAGTCGGTGTCAGCCAAAATGAAATCTATTCCGAGAACTACACCGACTCCAAAACATTTCAATACGCAATTATTTTTTACTTTTTAGTGCCTTTTTTGAAGTCGGTTCAATTTTTTTGTTAAAAATATTTTATTAAGTTTATTTGTAAACCCGTGTTAATGTTCCGCATTTCTGACACTAAGAATTTAGATTATATATTTTTTTTGTGTTATGTTGTGTTGTCGACCCACTATTCGAAGTATAAGGTGGTGTCTCAATGTATATTATAAATCATTTTAGTGTATTTGTATTACGGATCAGTGTCGTAATTGTTTAGTGGATTTCTTTTTTCTAATATTTCTCGGACGTCCCTTGTTTTCGTTAGAGTGGTCGATGGTCGGATTTTAACCCCTTTTTTAAACTACGGGTTTTTCTTCAAAATTTTTACTGTTGGAATTTTTTTATCAGTATCGTATTTTTATGCCATTCCTGGCGATACCGTTCAGTGAATTTTTATCTCGTTTAAATTAAGTTTCTATTAAGTGTATGTCGATGTTTGTAGTTCGTGGATTCTTTCTTACTTCATCTTCTAGTATCTCTGCTGACTAGAAGTTGTCGCCACCTGGGAGTAGATTAGCAGAGTGGCGCCCATTATTCACTTATCTACAGTTATTAAATCAGACCGTTTGCTTAGTTGACTGCTCCTAATTTTAATTTCAAACCAAAAAAGCCTCTGCGATTTTATTTTATTTTATTTTTGTTTAGCGTTGTTACCCCGCTGTTAACTCACTGATAAAAACTAGCCCAGATTAAGTAACTTTGCCCTCCATTAAGGGCAAACGTTATAATATATATAGCTGTTTAATGATTGTTAAAAATAATAAAACAATTTTAATGATCACACTGTGTTGCATAATCAGGATACAAGGAAAAAGTTAAATCTCTGCCTATCATTACACAAATATGCTAAGACGACATACGGATAAAATTTTTATGGTATACATTTTTTTAATAAATCGCCGCTGAAAACAAGAATTTTAGAAACAAGACATTTTAAAAGAAATGTAAAGAAAATGTTATTAGAAAATTGTTTCTACAACATAAAAGAATTCTTCGGCTGTCAATATGTAATTTGGGGTTCTAGTTAATCTAAGGGGTTTTAATAAATAAATCAAATTTCATATGGTTATGTGAAATAGATTTTGATTTATTAAAGTGTCAAAAGTAGCTCCAAATGGTTCGTGTAATATAACACACGGCTGCTGTTTCCTCTTTTCTACGTTGAACTTGGCTTGACACAGGTGTCAATTTAATCTTTGAATAAGATTATCTTTTCAGGGTAGGGTAAAATCAAAAAATGGTTCAGGTCACTTTTGACCTACGGTCGACGGTTCAAATTTATTCAGGATCAACTTTTTTTTAATAAGAACCCTCATTTTTTACATCAACATTCCATTGGCCGTGAAAAAACACGAAACTTGTGTCCCAAATATTTTTTTACAAACTCCGCATTTTCCGGTATATCTACGGTCCAAAATTTAAATTTCCAAATTTTTATGATTTTTTTGAAAAATCGCCAGATACAAAAAGTTCTTGGAATTTTTCAAGGAATCAATTCCAAAGTTTAAAAAAAATTTTGTTAAAAAAAAATTTATTCTAACGGTTGAGACATCGAAATAACAGAAAGTAGGTAAAAAATTTTTTTAAAATTGGAATTGATTCCTTGAAAAATTCCAAGAACTTTTTGTCTCTCGCAATTTTTCCAAAAAAAAAAAAAAATACGATTCAACAGTAAAAAAATCATAAAAACTTGGAAATTCAAATTTTGGACCGTGAATATCCCGGAAAATACGGGATGTGGAGAAAAATGTTTGGGACAATGGTTTCATATTTTTTTACGATCAGTGGAACGCTGATGTAAAAAATGAGGAATCTCGTTAAAAAAAAGTTTACTTTAAATGATCTTGAACCATCGACCCAAGGTAAAAAGTGACTATGGCATCCTATGTTCCCCTTCGAACCAATCAACTTTGTACTGAACCATTTTTTAATTTTACCCTACCCTGAAAAGGTAATCTCATCCGAAAATTAAAATAACTCACCTGTATAGTACACCTATCCAGACACGCGGCAGCGTATCAAGCCAAGTTCAACAAAGAAAAAAGGAAATGCAGTCGTGTGTTATATTACACAAACCATTTGGAGTCACTTTTGACCCTTTAATAACTCAAAATCTATTTAACACAAACACATGAAATTTGGTATATTTATTAAAACCCCTTAGATTAACTAGAACCCCAAATGTCATAAATGCAGCTCAAACAGTTATTGAGATATTAACATCTACAAATCGGCATTTATATTACTGACTGACTGACATATAGATCAAAAACCTAACCCACTTGCGGATGACCTAGAAATTTGAAATTTGGCGTCCAGCTATAGATACTTGTGGGTATACAAAGGAAAAAATCAGAAAACAGTGAATTTTGAGGTGATAACGTCTTATAAATTGATGAAACACCAATCTTATAAATTGATGAAACACCGGCTGCATGCACGAAAAAGTGTCACGTTTCGAAATGTGTCACGTTCCGAAATGTGTCACGTTCCGAAATGTGTCACGTTCCGTCTGACTTAAATATGATATTCGAGCGGAATACGTTATCACGTAAAACTATCGTCCGTAAACCGACTTTACAGACAACCAATTTTTTTTAAGATTTGAAATAGTTTCCAAGCAATCGATTTTCATTAACCCGTAGCGCCTTTCGAAAAAGAAAACTATCCAGGAAAAAAAATTATTAGTTTTACAAAACACTTTTTAATGATAAATAATAGTAATTTCTTTACAAAAAGTAATGATATCCCATCAAAAACATAAATGTGAAAAAAGGGAACCAAGTTCAATATTAAGAATATTATTTTCATACTGTGAAAAATGGCGCCATACCTCAATACAAAAAGAATTGAGATTTAAAAGGATGCCAAGTTTTCACACATATAAACATGAAGTTTAGGTATAAATCATTACATAAAAGACGAAAACTTGGCACCCTTTTAGATCTCCATTCTTTTTGCATTGAGATTTGAAGTATGGCCCTATTTTTCACAGTATGAAATAATATTCCTAATATTGAACTTGGCTCCCTTTTTTCACATTTA
Source organism: Xanthostigma xanthostigma (assembly GCA_963575645.1). Classification (NCBI taxonomy): domain Eukaryota; kingdom Metazoa; phylum Arthropoda; class Insecta; order Raphidioptera; family Raphidiidae; genus Xanthostigma; species Xanthostigma xanthostigma. The sequence goes on along the minus strand of OY754470.1, from coordinate 30,772,368 downwards.
TGTTTTTGATGGGATATTTACATAAGTATATAATAATATATATAAACATTTCGAAAAATAGTGCCAAAGTATTCAGGAGGCTATGAACCGTCGAGAAATTTTGGTCTGACCCGTAGGTCCCGCCATCCAACCGACGTCAATAGTGTAAGTGCCTTATGGCGAATGTATCTTACTCATGACTCAATTAAATATCTACCGTATTTTTAGTAATACCGCCATTATACTTAAATCTTCAGTCGATAATGTTATTTAAATATGAACATTAAGTTAAAATTTCATATTAACATTTATTCCAGATGTGCTTCGGTCGCACTTCCAGTATTAGCCCAAGAGCTGACGACCATTTTAGGGTATGTATTTTAGGCAAGTTGAAATAATAAAAAAACAGTAATTTATCAATGGATGAATCTGGAATAGCGAGTCTGCCAGAGCGTTTGCGGTTATTTCGCTTCTGCGCAGCATATGACATCTGCAAAAACATTTCCCCAAAAAATAATGTTTTAGGTCTCTTGAAATTTTTATAATCTTTTAGTTCAGCATTTATATAATCTAGAAATAAAAATGCCAGATAATTTTGTCGGTTATAAAGTAGGGCCAGACCCCTCTCCCCCCTCGAATATATTTAATTAAAATACGCAATGAGCACGATACAGGTCAAACGGATGTGCGGATTGAATTCAAATTTGGGGAGTATATTTGATACGCAAATATAAAGAGCCCTATTGTTTTTGGGGAAAATCGGTGCAAAAGATATACAGTGTGGTCACTTAAGTGTGCAACATATGGGAAAATTTTTAATTAAATGCACAACCAAAATACAAATATTGCCAAAAGTTAGTGCATGTCCGATAATCATTTTAGGTACTCTTAGAATTGTTGAAACTCAAACAGCATACAGGATGGGTAAAAAAATATAAAAATCGTACAAGAGTAAAGTGCCCTTATTTCAAAAAATTCAGCAAAATGTTATAATAAAAAGTTGTTTAGAATTAAAAGTTAAGCCCAAATACCAAAACATGGCTTTCTAAGAAATTTTTTTTTTTGAAAAACCAAAATTATAATTTTTTTGAAAAAATTTTTATACTTACCTTAAACACACTAATAAATTATTCAAAATCAAATCAATTTCGCATAACTTTGTTCAAATTCATGCATATTTGTAAAATTAATTTAGATTTTTAATTTTTTATGGAATCACAAACTTTATGTTTGTTGCAACGATATTAAACACCCTGTATGCTGTTTGAGTTTCAACAATTCTAAGAGCACCTAAAATGATTATCGGACATGTACCAACTTTTGGCAATATTTGTATTTTGGTTGTGCATTTAATTAAAAATTTTCCCATATGTTGCACACTTAAATGACCACACTGTATATACTATAACGTTTTTTTTTTTATATAATAATGATATACTTTTCTTAACGGTTTATTATTCTATTTATTTTTCAAGAAAGTTTATATAATCCAGAAATAAAATCCTAGACTATTTTGTCGGTTTAAAGTAGGATATAGAGTCACTAAATTGTGTACACAAAATATTTACAACACAGGAACACAACACAAAGTTTATCAGTACACTTGTCTATTAACTATGTCATTTATGTAAAACCAGATTTATATAATTGTACTCATTAAAATTAATTTATCTTTACAGTATAACTGAATAATTTATGTTGTGATTCCAGAGCACTTGTATCAATACATGAACAACACGAATAACTGACCAACCAACTCAGCCACTCCGCTCGCATTTTATAGCTTCGTCCCACGCTTCTCGAATATTCTAGAAGTACCAAGATTCCTTCCTTTACATGTATTTATTTCTCCAGGCCATTCTAGAAAGGTCGGGTGCTTTCGATTGTTATTTTGGTCGTTACTAGAAGATTCCTACAGAATCCATAGTCGTCCCAACAAGGGACACGCAACAATATGTTCCACGTCATGTAAAAATAATCAAAGCATACTTAGCTAATTTCTTTCTAACAGATTGACAAAACAAAAGAACAGCTGATTCTATTCTTATTTTCAAATTTTTTACGAAACTATAAAGTTTAGATTTTTTTTCACAAAACTTATTGAAAAAATAAATAGAATAATAAACCATTATGAAAAATATATAATTCCTATATAAAAACAACGTTATAGCATATATTTCTTTTGCACATGCTCCAGTTTTCTCAAAACAGTAGGACTTCATTTTTGCATACAAAACATCCTCCGAAAATTTGGTTTCAAACCGTTCATCCGTTTGATCTGTATCGTGCTCATTGCGTATATCAATTAAATATATTCAGGGGGGGGGGTTGGTCCTACTTTATAACCAACAAAATTGTCCGGCATTTTTATTTCTGGATTATATAATTTCTGAACTAAAAGATTATAAAAATTTCAAGTTGCCTAAAACATATTTTTTTGGGATAATTTTTTGCAGATATATAATATGCTGCGCAGACGCGAAATAACCGCAAACGCTCCGGCAGACTCGCGATTTCAGATTCGCCCATTGATAAAAATACTGTTACCACTCCAACCAACAAGTGGGGAATGGTACTAGTTTAGGTAAAAATCACTTTTCAAAAATTTTACAATATCTTTCCGTTTTGAGATCCCCCGAATCTAAAAACATATTTTTGGAAAAACTCTATGCGTCTGTTAGTCTGTTTTTCTGTAAGTCTGTTAGTCTGTGAATACGATACAGGTCAAACAATTGAGCGGATGGAAACCAAATTTTGGGAGGATGGTTGGTATGCAAATATGAAGAGCCCTATTGTTTTTGGGGAAAATCGGTGCATGCGCAGAAGAGATATATGCTATAACGGTGTTTTTTATATAATAATAGTATACTTTTCATAACGGCTTATTAATTCATTTATTTTTCAAGACAGTTTTGTTAAAAAAAATTTTTTCTAAACTTTATAGTTTTGGAAATATTTTGAAAATAAAAAAAATCAGCCGTTCTTTTGTTTTATGGATCTGTCAGAAATAAACTAGTTAGGAATGCTTTGATTAATTTTTACATTTCGTGGAACATATCATGTAGGTAACCATGGCAACGAATAGCAAATATCATATTGAATACTAGCCATTACCCGCGTCACCTCACGCGATATCAGAAATTTTATTTTCTTCATTATAATCATATGTCAACATTTTTGAAGTTGGTATGGTCCCGTCGCCCAATTGGCTGGAATTTTTTTTATTATTTCAAGTTGCCTAAAATACATACCCTAAACCGGTCGTCAGCTCTTGGGTCTATGTATAAATTTAAATGAACATTCGGAACAGCGTGAACACGGACCGGTTTGTAAATGGGCCTTTACGTTAAGGTACTATTATTACATTTTATAATGGTAGAATGTTTAAGTAGATGTCACCGTATTGGCGACAATTTACTTAGTACTTAAAATATATTTGTTCACTCTTGAAAAAAGTTAAATCAAACTGACCCTCTCTTTGTTTGGCATTATATAGGTGCTGTTACAATATTAGATGTATCCATTTGGTGACAATTAATGTATTTATATTTTTGAGAGTTCATTGACATTGATTGTATAGTATAACTAGTGAAGAAGGTGTGGCATAATAAACTGTGTGTTTTTTGGAATTTACTGTATTTGAATCCAGCTATCGTATGTCGGTGATATTGAAATACATTCTGTATAAAAAATTCCAGCCAATTGGGCAACGAGACCATTCCAACTCCGAAGAATATTGACATTTGATATAAAATAATAAAGAAAATGAAAGTTCTATTATGATATTTGCTATTCGTTTCAGACGTTAATCAAAGATTTGAATCAAAGATTTACAGAACAAAAGAATAGAAGATTTTTTTTATTTTCATTTTATGGGAAGTATATCATTAATATATAAAAAAATAACGTTATAGCATATGTCCCTTTTGTGCATGCGCCAATTTTCTCTAAAAACAATAAGAGTCTTCATATTTGCATACCAAAAATCATCTCAAAATTTGGTTTCAATCCAAACATCCTTTTGACCTGCATCGTGTTCATAGACAGACGCACAAACTTTTTCCTTTTTTTTTTTATTCGGGTGACCTCAAAACGAAAAAATATTGCAAAACTTTGAAAAGTGCATTTTGACCTAAATTAGTGTGTTTTTGGAATGCTAATATAAATATATTAGTACCGATGTGCATATTTCCAAAAATATATCAATTACTTGAACATTAATTGGGTATTCAATAAATAAAATTAAAAAGAGTTCTAATCAGACGTTAATCAAAGATTTGGATTAATTGGGTATCACACCGTTTTTTGAAAAGTGTTTTAAATGGCCCCTAAAGTGATAAAGAAGCACTATAATATTTAAATAAAATATTATTATAAATATTGTAGTATAATTATTATTAATAGTTTAGTCAATGAGTGCTCATAAGGGGCATCTAGATGGAAAAGTCGAAAGCAGAACATTTGACTTAGGAACTTTGTGTGGACTAGTTAGGAGATAAACGTACTAAAAGTCCTTGCCCCTCTGAGGTACGCCTGAAGGGGGGGAGCACAAAGAAGGTCCCGTTTTTTGGTTTTTTGCTTTCATCTCGAAAACGGTACGTCGTACGAAATTTTGTTTTAATACATAATGAAAGCTGATAAAATTATCTACAACTTTAGCTTTCACACTTTTTATCTATCTCCAATCTTTGCCTAGCTATGAGCTCCGAAAAATGGTCGATTTTCAAAAATGTGTTAAATTCTCTGTAGCACATTGTAACAATACGAATTTGTCAAAATCATTTCGTATCGCTCATCCAAACTATTAAAAACACCCACACATACAAATAACATAAGCTTTAACCTATTGAAGGCCCTGGGCACATTAGGATTATGGGGCCCCTATGACCTTAACAGAGCACTATTTTGTTAGAATAGACAAAGAAAATAGATAAACAAGGTTCTAGATTCTAAGTCGAGGAATGTGATATAAAATGCATATATTTAAAAGGATCACGTTCCCAATTTTAACATGAAGGACACAAAAAAAATAAGTATATGAAAAATAGTTCACTGATGATTTTTGTTTAAAACAGTTTAGGTACTTAGTATACCATTAAACTAGGGGGTCCCTATCGATCGCGGGATCCTGGGCACGTGCCAGAGTGCCCAGTGGGAAAGAGGGCCCTGTGTGGAGGTACTCCCAGCTTATGTTATTTTTTAATAGTGTGTGGGTGTTTTTAATAGTGTGGATGAGCGATACGAAATGATTTTGACAAATTCGTATTGTTACAATGTGCTACAGAGAATTTAACACATTTTTGAAAATCGACCATTTTTCGGAGCTCATAGCTAGGCAAAGATTGGAGATAGATAAAAAGTGTGAAAACTAAAGTTGTAGAGAATTTTATCAGCTTTCATTATGTATTCCAACAAAATTTCGTACGACGTACCGTTTTCGAGATGAAAGCAAAATACCAAAAAACGGGACCTTCTTTGTGCTCCCCCCCTTCGGGCGTACCTCGGAGGGGTAAGGACTTTTAGTATGTTTATCTCCTAACTAGTCCAAACAAAGTTCCTAAGTCAAATGTTCTGCTTTCGACTTTTCCATCTAGAATTATTCGTTGCTTAAGCTATAAAAGCACTGTGGTTGAAACAAAAATAAAAAATAAAGAATAGTTACATCTTACCACAACAATGACTGTTGTGGTAAGAAGTAACTATTCTTTATTTTTAGTGTATTTGCCATAAGGCACTTACACTATTGACGTCGGTGGGATGGCTGGACCTAGGGGTCGGACCAACATTTCTCGACGTTTCATAGCCTCCTAAACACTTTGGCGCCATTTTTGGAAAAGTCTATTTATATACAGTTTGGTTTTTTAAAAACCGAACACCTGTTTTATTCCCTTAGGTTGTATTCAAAGGAATTTTACCCCCCGTAATATTCTTCATAGTTTCAGGGGGGAAATCGATTGCCGTATTTTTTTATTACCTAGTGCATTCCGGTGCAGTGCAATGCACTTGCACTCATTTTTTTTAAATGGGAACCCCGTTTTTTTTGCAGTTTCTGATTTTTTAAATAAAAAAATTTCTATCATATCCTTATTCTATCATAACCGTATTTCTCCTTCCATATTGTTTTGATTGTTTTCCCACAACACAGGCAAGGTAAATACCCGGAAACTTGGATTCGACGCGTCGAAACGCGATTTCGTGCGTGGCATAATTTTGAGCGGTTATCGGGTCAGATTCGCGTTATTTATTTAAATACCCGGGACAAAAAGTGTTTATTTTTTCATAAAAAATCAGAAACTGCAAAAAAACGGGGTCCCCATTTAAAAAAAAATAGTGCAAGTGCATTGCACTGCATCGGAATGCACTAGGTCATAAAAAAATACGGCAATCGATTTCCCCCCTGAAACTATGAAGATTATTATGGGGGGTAAAATTCCTTTGAATGCAACCTAAGGGAATAAATCAGGTGTTCGGTTTTTAAAAAACCAGCCTGTATATATGTACGGGCAATAACTTTCGAAGGAGTTAATTGATTTGAACGAAATTTGGTCCACTTGTTAGAATCCATTACTGCACGAAGCCTATTTAAAATGGGCCCAATCGGGCCACTATAAGGGTAGGTTATAGGGGTTGAAAAATATTTTTGGGCCCAAAAATACCGAATCGTTTCAAAATTGAAATTTAACCCATTAGTAAAGATAAAAATGTACTGCCAAAATTTTATTAAGATCGATCTGGCAGGACCGGACTTAAAAATTTTATGAAAACGTTAGTTTGTAGACATGGATTTACTTAGTGAAAGGTGAATTTAATTTGCTAAATTGATACTAATATTGAAATTAAGAAAAAAATATTATTTTGAGGAATGTATTAAGGGGTTAAAATTTTATTTTGTCCCAAAACAAAAGGATTAAGTTCACATAATAAAGCCACACTGCCTATATTAGCAAATACACTATATTGTTGGCTGGGTTTCACACTACGACCTGAGTTTTTTATTTTCACTACAATATTTATAATAATATTTCAGAGCCAAATAAGTAGTACCATAAAAACGACTTTTAATCTATCATTATGAATTTTCGTGAGAAAACGACTCGTGGCGTCACTATGGTCGTAAAATATAATAACGATAGTGCACAGTAACCATAGTAACACTGCACAATTAAAAATATTGCACATACCGCTAAACTAGCGGTTTGAGCTCTATTATCGCTTTTCGTGTCAGACCTGACTTTCGTTCATACAAGAAGTTATGTCTAAGTTAATTTCACATGAAATCCATTCAAATTGTAACTTTTTGAAAAGAGGAGATTCTGTTCTATAAACCAGAACCATTTTTAGATCGATTCGAGATTACAATTACCTACTACTAAAATTGTAATTGAGCATCACGAACAGCAGTTTTCCGTTGATCTGTACGTATGTACGTCTGAGATCTACAGATCGCAATTTTGATCGGATCGCCTTTGTTTATATTTTATTCACTTTGTTTATTTTAAATCCTATTGACGCTATCTACGCTGTAACTAGCAATATGGAATAAAGGAAATTATTATTATTATTATTATCAGACCGGAACCCTATTTAAATTCACTGAAATGTACATTTCGTGAGCTATGATCTCATCTTCAGCAAACACTAAACGAGTTTAGTGTTTGCTAAAGATGAGAATATAGCTCCCGAAATGTACATTCGCTAATAAAACTGTTGTGGTACGAAGTAACTATTCTTTATATTTTTTATTTTTGTTTCAACCACAGTGCTCTTAATATTTGTATAACTTAGTTGTTATTATTATTATCATTAAATTTAAAGTCATATTTGGTACTTTTTACAGCTTTCTAGTAAAGCTCTTTGGTCAGGCTTAGTGATAAAGTCTACAATATTCATGAATAGTTTATTCTCACACATAACTCGGTCTTTACCATCGGAACACTCAAATTATTTCTCTCTTCAGTTATTCATGATTCAAAAAATTCTCTCATAGTGAAGTGGATTGGGAATTTCAAACCGGTATATCTCGAATCGAAAAATGTTTCCTACAAAAATTGGAGAGTCGAGCTCCCCCGACATTTTGTTATAGTTTGTGACCGACTGTCGGAGGGGGCGGCAGGGGATATGCTGCTTTAAAGTTCCGGAAAAACCATTTTTGCCCCATAACTCGGCCATTTTTATCGGGGGAAAAAAGTTCCAACAAAATTTGTAGAGAAAAAGAATCCGCGTAAGCTCGTTCCAGACCGGGTCTGATCAGACAACCCGTTCGCGAGATATCGCCGTTTTAATGCGCGAAATTTTGAAAAATGGAATGCCATTTTTTTAAAAACCATTCCAATTGACCCACCGCGTCCAGCTTCCGGTGCAAAGAAGGGGTCTTTAGTACCTTTGCAATAAAAAGATATTAAGCTCCTAGCTGCAATGGTTTTTAAAAAATGGCATTCAATTTTTCAAAATTTCGCGCACTAAAGTGGCGATATCTCGAGGACGGGTTGTCTGATCAGACCCGGTTTGGAACAAGCTTACGCGGATTCTTTTTCTCTACAATTTTTGTTGGAACTTTTTTCCGAAACTTTAAAGCGGCATATCCCCCGCTGCCCCCTCTAACAGTCGGTCACAAACTATACCAAAATGCCTGGGAAGCTGGACTCTACAGTTTTTGTAGGAAACATTTTTTGATTCGAGACACACCGGATTCAAGGCTTTTTTTCCCAATCCACTTCACTATCAACAAACGCATTACAAACGCAGATTTTGAATCTCTTAGTAAAGTATTGTCAATACTTATAAGTATATGACAATATAGACCAGTGCAGTTAGCTTTTGACAAGAACAAAATTAATAACAGAAAACGAATGATGAGGAAGGGAAGAAACTGCCGTCAGAAATACAGAAATCAAAAATTCAAGTGCGTAAAAGACCGGAGGGATGTGGGGGGCGCGTTTTAGGGGTCAAACGCGGTTTTTCGTTATTTCCGGCAAAAGTTGACCTCCAATCGAAAAATATTACATGGCAATGTTGTAAGTATTAAAAGGATCTACAACTTTTATAAATATAATTTTTTCACATAAGCTTAAAGATTCAGAGAAATATCCAAGAAACCGTGTTTTTCGTTTTTAATTTTTTTTCTCCTGCAAAAATGATTTTTTTTTTCATGAAATTTTCAGGAGACTTACCTTTCTATGTCCTTAATAAGCTGTAATTTTTTCGAATAAAAAATTGATTTGCCAATGCAATATTAACAAAAAACCGAAAAATTACCCCTAACTTCAACCTAAAAAAGTAATGTAAAAATTTCAGATTCTCAAAAATCGTAGTATGGGGTTTTCTTCCCTTCCTCATCATTCGTTTTCTGTTATTAATTTTGTCCCTTTTTCACTTGATTTTGGGCTAACTGTACTGGTCTAATACTTTACTAAGAGATTCAAAATCTGATATATTTTTTGCCAATAGGGATATCTATATCAATTACTTTTTCACCCAATTTCATCAAATATTTTATCTTCATCAATACTGATGTCTAATTTCTGGGCTAATTCTAAAGCGCTATCATAATTGATACGTGTTTTTTAAAATTTAAATTTTGTTTACAAAATTTGGAAGTTTAAAATTAAAATCGGGAGTCGGGAGAAATAACTCGATTTCGGGAGTCTCCCGACTAAATCGAGAGGGGTGGCAACCCTATTCATCATTGATCCATTGAACGTACCTTTTTGATTCAGTGTAGGGTGATCAAAGGTAAACATGCCAATATGGAAGGGTTCTTTATTATTTAATACTTATTTTTGGCGAATAGAGAAAATCACAGAGAATTTTAAGTACTAATGTTGTTTTCGAACAAAAATACGAGGTCGCCAATTGCTATTAAGCAGTTAATTCCTAAGCTGAGTCTGAGTACTGCACCTTGGTTCACCGCATGATATCAAAAAGTGAAGGTTTTGAACTTAAAAACATAGTCAAGTGATCGATAAGTATTAATGAATGACCACGACGATGACCGAATGGCGTAGTGGCAAGTTCACAAATCACAGACGCATTTTTTATAAAATGCATCAAACCAGTCCGGTTCATGGCCGGTTTATTATTATTATTCTTCATATAGATTTTGAATTGAACGGAGTTAACTCGAATACTGTGCTGTATGAATTGGAGCCAAGTATTATCAAGGTATTAATGTTCATAATTCATTGTGTGGGTGAGCTCTGGAAATTAGTTCGCCATGTCTTGAGTTAATTATTATTATTATTGGGAAAGAAGAATTCTTTAAAGAAATTTGCAGTTGCAAGCACCCAAAACTTCAGAACCGTCACACAAGCGAAGCAAGTTGAAACTATAATCGCGTCTCAAGCCATGAAATGGGCGATTAGTGAGTTTGGGTCGTGCGTTTTTATATTTAACAACAATGACGACTTAGCGCCTCCAAAAACAGCAAGTAATTATCATAACAATTACAGAACACTCTGGATACTGCTTTCTGAACTCAAAAAGCAGATTCGATATTTTCTCCATTTCTCAGTCCCCTTCATGACTATGTTCGTTTTAGCAGGAGTTGAGAACTCGATGATATAATATACCTATAACTCGCGTGGCTATATCAAGAACAACTTACTATATCAGCGTTTGTAGCTGAAAGTTGCCTGGTAGCACTGAATGCAAAGTTCTAGAAAATCTTACATGATTCATTCCTGACAACGGACTCAATATGGCTGGGAACGTAATGCAAAACGGAAATTTTATTAATATCTGTGCCTCAAATAGTAATTTAGGACTCTTAGAACAGCATTGTGGCGATGAATGTAAACGCAACCTGTGTAATCTATACTAATATATTATAAAGCTGAAGAGTTTGTTTGTTTGTTTGAACGCGCTAATCTCAGGAACTACTGGTTCAAATTGAAAAAAAATCTTTTTGTTGGATAGCCCATTTATCGAGGAAGGCTATAGGCTATATAAAATCAGGCTACGACCATTAGGAGCGGAGCAGTAATGAAAAATGTTCCAAATGTATCTAAAAAATAAGCTTCTATTCAGGTGAAATGCACTAACTAAGTATACTCATATTAGCGATGTAAGAATACAACGACGGCTAGCGCAATCGGTAGAGCACAAGGCTGTCAATACCAGGGTCGTAGGTTCGAGCCCTACGTTGGGCGAATGTATTTTTATTTTCTACATTGCTTTCTTCTAAGGCTTACATTAAAATTTATTTTAATTTTATTTAATTAATTAAAAAAAAATATTAGTTAAAAAAAGTATAGGTAAATATTGCTTTTTATCGACAAAAAATTTTGAACGGTAACTCCGATCATCATGAAATTTGGACACAGCATTCATCTCGGTAAGCTAATATGAATATATGTACTCATGTTCCTCCCTTCCCCATTCGTTCTTTTACACCCGGGTGAAACCGGACGGGACCGCTATGAAATAATAAATTTTATATTTTTAAGTAAAAGGGTATTCTTTGTTTAAATCGATTTCCTCAAACCGGTACTTGACACTCTTTAGGATTCAGTAGCTAAATGAAAAAAAAAAACGAATTTCTTATAATTCCATCATGTCCGTCCGTCAGTCCGACTGTCTGTATGTTCGTATGTCACAGCCAACTCCGCCATTTTTCCCATCGTTTTGGATGAAATTTTACAGACAGGTGTCTTATGTGAACTAGCATACAATGGTGCAAAATAATACAATGGTGCAAATAATAACTCATGAATACTCGACTTCTTTTTAATTAATAGTCTATAAAACAGTCAATACATTGAAATGACGAATTTCTAGGTTGTCAAACAACGATTGCGATCCACAACTAGCCCATAAATACGTTGCCATAATACTAAAGAACCCTATCATGTGTGTGCAACACACGCTTGGCCAGTTTTTATTATAAATAAATAATATTAATATATATATAATAGATAAAATAATAAATAAATAATCGAAAAGAGGCAAACTTACGAATAATCGATTTTTAAAAAATTTGTCTGGAGGTTGATTTAATTAGAATTTTTTATGCATTTTCTGCGGATCTCTCATTTGTTGTTATGTTAAAAATAATATTTTTAATAATCAATTACTTGAAAACTAGACGTCCAAAAAAAGAAATTTGTTGAATATATGAGATATCTATAATAAGTAACATAAAAATTTCAAATTTTCGTTTGGAAATTGCTCTATTCATCGAATAACCTAAAAAAATTAGTTATTGTCAACAGTTACGACAATAGAGTTTATTACGGTAATTACGGATTATTTCAATCAATCAATGAATACCGTATTTTAAGAAAGAAATCTTTTGTACAGGATATGACAAATATGGTATATATGTTACCGGTCAAACCCGATTTCAGGACAAACTAGTTCAGCCTAGGCCAAACTAGTTTGGCCTAAGCTCGAAAGGACAAACTAGTTTGGCCTAGGCCAAACTAGTCTGGCCTAAGCTCGATAGGACAAACTAGTTTAGCCTAGGCTGAACTAGTTTGTCCTAGGATAAACTAGTATGGCCTACTCCGGACTAATGTTGCCGAATCGAATAGGTATAGAAAGACAAAGATAGGAAGTGTTTTTGCAACAAAAGAAAGTTTTAAGGTTATACACCCGATAGAGCAGTGTATAGAGTATACGCTGAAATTTTAATATGTAATTATGGATATCTCATACATTCAACTGCATTTTTTAAAAAAACATTGGCCGTCTAGTTTTCAAGTAATTAAATATTAAAAATGAGATTTGTAACACAATGATAAATGAGAAGAACGACCGGAAGTGTATATAAAATAAGATTAATCCAAATTGGCTATAGAAAAATTAAAAAAAAAACAATGTTTATTCGAAAGTTTGACTCTTTTAGATAACGTAAAAACTAAAAAAACTAAACTTTCTCGTGCAATTTTGGAGAAATATTAATTAAAAATTTTCGAAACAACTCACAAAATCTCTATTTTCTAGATTTGAATTATATCACCATGGAAACCAGATAATGTACATAACTAAAACTTGAAAATTGGATATTATCTCATTTACTGTATATTAGAAACTGAATTTTCAATATCCAATAACTCAAAAACTATACGTCTAACGGTTCAAAGGTTTTTAAAAACGAAACCGTAAGATAAAATCTTTCATGTATAATTGAGTTTAATTAAATATACTGCCAAAATCAAAACTTTATTGTATATGTAAAATTTTCCATGTCAATACATATATAGCTGTTAAATGATTGTTAAAAATAATATGAACAATTTTAATGATCATACTGTGATTCATAGTCATGATACTAGAAAAAAGTTAAATCTCTGCCTACCATTACACAAATATGCTAAGACTATACATATACATACCAAATTTTTATGGTATACCTACAATGTTTTAATAAATTACCACTCGAAACAAGAATTTTAGAATCAAGAAATTTTAAAAGAAAGGTAAAGAAATTTTTATTAGAAAATTGTTTCTCCAGCATAAAAGAATTCTTTGACTTTCAATATGTACATTAATTATTGTACGAATGACAATAAACTTTATTATTATTATTTTAAAAAATCATGATTATTTTCCTAAACTAGTTTAGCCTAGGCTAAACTAGTTTGTCCTATCGAGCTTAGACCAGACTAGTTTGGCCTAGGCTAAACTAGTTTGTCCTATCGAGCTTAGGCCAAACTAGTTTGGCCTAGGCTGAACTAGTTTGTCCTGAAATCGGGTTTGGCCGGTAACATATACAAATTTCGGTTGTGTTACTTCTCGCACAATTATAAATAAAACATGTTATACAAACAAGCAAAAAAAAAGAAAAAATATATATAATATATAGATAAGATAAAGAGAAAATTACAATAACAGTATATGTATTTTAATTAATAATTAATAATAATTATTTAAATGCTATACTTAGTAGTGTCAGCACGATGTTGAAACACCGCAAAAACGAAACTGTAAAATTTTTTAAGTACATATTTATTGTCCGAATTCAGCAATAGCAAGATATTTTCCCAAACATTTGTTTCTTATATTAAATCTTTTAGGATGCGTACCCTTATTGGACTGTATAGAGGACACTCCATTAGTATATGGATAAAATTTTCGTTTTTTCCCATGTCACAGAATACACAAACCTGTGTCTGATTTACTTTATGAACTGCATTGTTAATTATAATTCTGATTTCATGTGCTCCTACTGTGCGGCTCTGTGATAACACTCTGGTAACATCTGAGGGGAATTGGAGTTTTAGGTATAATTGGGGACCATTAATGATTTCTATATATTTATTAAACTGACAGAAACCTGAAAGATTTACCCTATTAAGGTCTTGCTGCCGTAGGAAATTTTCATAAGTTTCAGTTATATAATCGAATTCATCGGATATCGCGACAGGGTTGTATAAAAGTCGCTCGAAGCCCAAGACAGATAGAAAATCTTCAATTTGAGTTTGGAGTTAAGTTGATTTAATTAGAATTTTTTATGCATTTTCTGCGGATCTCTCATTTTTTGTTATGTTAAAAATCATATTTTTAATAATTAATTACTTGAAAACTAGACGTCCAAAAAAATAAATTTGTTAAATATATAGCCCAGTACGTGGGAGTTTTTTGAATGCCAAAGGTGGGGTAGTAGTGATTTTTTAGTATGTTGTTAAGCTTGGGGCCCTAATGAAAAATCCAAGTTTTTGACTTCGAGGCGCATGCGCTAGAGTCGCCATCTTGGATTTTAGGTACAAAAATTTGGTTTTTTGATAATAACTCAAAAACTGTGGCTTTCACGACAAAAGATGTTCTATACAAAGTCAAAGAGGACAAAATTTCCTACATTTGTTGTTAAAAGTTTTTTTTGTAGCACACATATGTTAGGAATTACAGCTCCGTGAAGTTGCACTATTTGAAAAAAAGCGGAAACTTCATTTTGGTTGAGTTTTATTTTATTATTCTCATTATATATCACTATATTTGTACATAATTATAAAAAAAAAACCTAAAGGCACTTGAATATTATCATTTAATAGTATTATACTAATTATCGTAAACAAAGTTAAAGGCGAAAAGTATATTGCAATTTTTTTTTTATTTAAGTTTAGTAAGTTATGATTTTAGAGCGTTACAAAAATTAATTTCTACTACATTTTGGTACGTTTCGATGGTCCGGGTTGGTTATTGTTATTTGTTGAATATATGAGATATCTATAAATAACATAAAAATTTCAAATTTTCGTTTGGAAATTGCTTTATTCATCGAATAACCTAAAAAAAATTAGTTATTGTCAACAGTTACGACAATAGAGTTTATTACGGTAATTACGGATTATTTATTATTTTAGGCACATACAAATATAAGTGGTTTCAGAATTGGTAATTAACATCGCCCCGTTCTTTGCATTGTATAATGAAATTTAATGTGAAAAAAATGAAAATTCAATTTAAAATTCGGATAACAACATAATCATTTTAATCCATTCAGTTTAGGCATAGAATGAACATACTACGTTTTCCCCCTTCTTCTAGGTGATCTTTAGCTGTTGCTTACAGATTGAGATTTATAGTAAGGAAACATTTAAATAACAAAACGATATCTCGAAAACAACCAGCACTATCCAAAACATTGCCTATACTATTTTAACGTTGTGAGCTTGATAATCTAAATAAAATGAGTAGGTACCCACACTTTATATCTTCACCGAACTTTAACATTCAAAATATATAACAGAACATTTAATTAATTATATTGGTAAGTATATTTAAACGTTTAGTTGAATTAAAATTTAAAATAGGTACTAAGTAAAGTTTAATAAAGCTATTGTACAAGTACAACACTAACATTTAGACATAAAAAAAGAGGTGCGTCAGTTCGTGGACACACGACGGGAGCTGTGCTCCTTACGTATTTTATATTAACGTTTAAAATTTACTTATACACAAAAAAATAAAATTATTAAATTTTAAAATTTTTATGTGTCAAAATTATTTTAAAAAAATGGGCAGTGCCGTCTCTATGCATTTGACAGTTCCCTTATTTGATGCTATTTGACAAAAAATATCTCAAAAAAAAGATTAAAATAACTCGGTTAGGTTTATGAAATATATGGGAATTAAACGCTATAATAATATTTCGTCTATCGATCTACATTTAAGATATTATTTTTAACTTCCTGCTATAAAAAAAATTAATTAAATTATTTTTTCGAGTTTTTGTAAAATCTCGGCATTTTGAGGTCCTGGGAAACTATTCTGACTATTTTGGCGATGATGTCCGTAGGTCTGTATAATGTGTGTGTATAATTATTACATTTGAACGGACAGTCCCATTGAAACGCGGTTTGAGGTATTTGACGTGACTTTGCTGAACTTAGATTTCTTGAAAATTTGGAATGATTCGGCCCAATAAATTTTAAAAATCTCAAAAATACAAGTTTCAAGAATTTTTAGAAATTTCTGTTTTGAAATATGGTCTAAAGTCCAGCCATACTCAAAGTGTGCTCCGCGGAACCCTAGGGTTCCGCGAAACCCCTATGGGAGCTCCGCAAGAATTTAGAAGAATATTAAAAACACCTCTCTCTCTGTTTGAGGCGATTTTCACGAGGCACAGCCAAACTTAGTCGCCACCACAGTACAAATTATTATTGTACTATACCGCCGCCGATAGGTATCTACTTGTGTGAGCGCAGTCCCTTTGATAAAAGCCACCCCTGAGATTAGGCGCTATAGTTATGAACAAAACATAAAGTCGAGAATTGCTTGCACTGTCAATTTGTATTTCTATTTTTATTTCGGATTATAATACTATTGACATTTTTGTTTTATTGAGGGTTCCGTCAAGTATTTCGCTTTCCAGAAGGGTTCCGTCACCAAAAAAGTTTGAGAACCGCTAATCTAAACTACTAAGCCGATTAATTTAAAAATCTAATTTGCTCTTCTCATTAAAAAACTGCGTCTATTTCCGCAAACCGCATCAAAATCAGTTCATTTGTTCACAAGATATCCTGAACGAAAAATTCGTTAAAAAGTGTTTTTTTTAAATTACTCGTAAAATTCTTATCAGATCAATTTTTTTGTAATAAATTACTTTCTTAGGTTAAAGAAACAGCGTCGAATGCCGCAAACCACATTAAAATCGGTTCATTTGTTCAAGAGATATCGTGAACGAAAAACTCATAAAAAAAGTGTTTTTGTAAAATTGTATCAGATCTATTTTTTGTAATAAAGTACTTTCTTAGGTTAAATAACTGCGTCTAATGCCGCAAACAGCATCATAATCGGTTCATTTGTTCCCGAGATATCGTGAACGAAACATTCGTATGAAAGTGTTTTTTTTTTTGAGCTAAAAATAAACTTTTTGCTATATTTTATATATTTTTGAGCGTTTTGAACTCGAAAATAGCGGGATGTTTTTGGATGGCCTGCAGGGTCAAGCTTCTTCATAAATTTTTTTTATAATGAAACGTCAAATTGTCAAGTGTATAAACTTGCACAGCACGGAGCAAAAAATTATGTTTTTGAAGACTAGACCAGCATCTGCAACCTGCAACCAGCGCGCAGCGTCCAGAAACGACCGTCAGTCGATCGCCTGCAATGTCTGTCTAGCAGCTAGCTTTGCTGGACCGATCTAGTGTGCTAGCCATGTGCCGTTTTCATTAATTAATTTGCATTGGTAAAAATACATGAAAACTGCAAAATGTCTAACGCACATTACGATACCTGTACTAAAATTTTGGGTTGCAGGTTTGTGCTGTGCTACTGTGCAGGTCGCGCAGGTTTATGCTTGACAGCTGTGCGCGGTCTTTAAAGGCAAAATTTTATATTGGCGTTTCAGTCATACTAATGGATTTTATACGTTAGAATTTCAATCTTCAACCTCTCTTTAAGTTACACGGTTGCTTTTCCAGTGTTTCCTATATACATACCACTCTACAATCTAATCGACGTCGAAAAGAAAACAATATTGACCCACGAATTAAGAGTTTTAAATAATTCGTTTTGAGCGCGTCTTTCGCCCAAATTAGGTTTTTCCTTCAGATTTATTCAAGACACGTTCCGAGGTCATTCGACCAAAATTGAGCTAGATATATGAACAAAAAACGTTTTTCGTGTGTATTAAATGAAGCTGGAGACCCTGCGCTGGTACGAACTTTTGGCTTTGGTGGCCAAACCGGACTCGACCGACTTTTACGATCGGACCATCTCGTAAAAATAGAAAAATCGTTAAAAAACCCGCATCCTTGTACTATTTTTTTACGATTTTAGCTGACACCGCCCAAACCCCTAAAATTCAAAAATGCGCTTTCTGAAATAAACCATCGAGTTCTATCTTTAGTTTTTTCCTGATTTTTTCTATGACTTGGCCCGTAACGATTTGTTGAATGCTCGCTCGCTAGGTAAAAGCGTCTCCGTATACTAATCTTACTTCCGGTGTGAAAAATAGAGCGCCTGCGTAGTAGAGTGTCAGAACTGTCATTTGTGTGTTGAATGTTTATAATAACCTGCCAATGTGTTTCTAGTACAAAACGAGTATGAGATTCTCAGTAATGGTGTAATAAGTAGCGTGCCTGGCTCTCACCCAACAGGCCCGGGTTCGATTCCCGGTACCGGATTGAGTTTTGTTTTTACTTTTTATTTTTAGTGTATTTGCCATAAGGCACTTACACTATTGGCGTCGGTCGGATGGCGGGACCTAGGGGTCGGACCAAAATTTCTCGACGTTTCATAACTTTCTAAGAAGTTTGGCACCATTTTTGGAAATGTTTATATATATATGTATATATATATTATAACGGGTTATTTTTAGTCGTAAGAACGAGGTCAGGACGACCCCTAAGCTTAGCGACCACCCCCCGTGAACTTACAACGTCAAATGGCGGTAAAAAGTCCACAACAAAATTTTGAGTGTGTGTGGCCCCCTTTACCCGATTGATTCTGGCGAATAGTTATAAAACATGTTGTGTCCGGTTAGGTTCAATGTCGACTAGTAAAGATTTTTTGAATAGCGAGATACGAGATTCGGGTGCCGGCAGGCGGTGTGATAGTATCGATATCGCATGGCTGTCGTTTTTGAGTTTGGAACGTTGGTTTCGAAATTATTGAATACGGTGGCTAGAAAATTGGAGCCATCCTGTTAGTTTTCTGTTGGGAAAAGCCAATCTTGAAAAGCTTTTAGTGAAGTACGTATTATTATCGTGGTTGGAGTTGGATTTGATTAGCACGTGGCGACCGTTCAGCAATAAAAACGCTGTGATTCTCTTCCCGTTGACAAGAACCACGTACCGAGGCTTGGAGCATTACTGGGTCGATCACTTCAGCTAACTGAATCCAGTCCAGTTGTCTTGGAAAAGGGCTACGAGTCCTGGAATATCTTCGCTGCATCCTACAGGTAGTGTGATAATATTTTGTGCTATATTACGTAACTGTTCAAGTTAAAATCTTAAATTGCGTTTGAATTTTAAAAATTCTTTATCAAACGTACGTCGCATCTTAAATTCAACTTTAAAATAAAATGCACGTTTTTGGTTGACGTACGTCGTAACTGTGAAATAAGTTTGCGCGCGCCAGCACCTGTCACTACGCTGTCTTCTGGATACCATGTAACCTTACGCGAACTGTTCATCAAATAATTCTCACGGTCTGAAATAATTATTTTGTTATTTTGTTTCTTGAAGTAAATGCTTAGACCGCGTTGGATCATAGTTTCCATCAAACAGATAATGCATTTGTTGTTAAAGCCACATATTGTGTTATGTCAATTCGCCAGTGGCGTGCTAAACTTAAATGAATTTCAGACTTACAGTGTTTTGACGGCCATTCAGGCTAAATTAAAGCTTAATATTATGTTATGTCAATTCGTCAGTGGCGTACTGAACTTAACTGAATTTTAGATTACAGTGTTTCGACAGCCCTTCAGGCTAAATTAAAGCTTAATATTATGTTATGTCAATTTGTCAGTGGCGTACTGAACTTAACTGAGTTTTAGAGTACAGTGTTTGCTAGCCCTTCCGGCAGAACTATTTTTGATTGTTGTGATATTGTGAACGGATAGCGCTGTTCCAAGGAAAAAGTCATTTCACAATGCGCTTGTCGGTTTGTTAACATTTGGTTAAATAAAGTTAGCAACGTTTAATGAAAACATTTCGACATTGTATTTTGTAACGATTTTAATGTGTTGTAAATTGTATATTATCGAGTAATTGGTATTTTGTATTGTTGATATGCGCTTTTAGCTTACGAATGAGGTTTGTCTTATTGTCGCTGTTAGAGTCGCGTTACGTTGATGTTGCCGTTTTGTTTGTAGTTTTGACGGATCGATTGTTGGACTGTGAACCTCATTCGTAGGCGATCTGAATGATAGATTTTGTTGTAGATAAATTGTTACCGTTATTACGATTATTGTGTATCACTTTGTATTTTACGTGGAAACTAATGATCGCCGCTTCACGGTACTGAAGTAAAATTTGATATAGTCGCTAATTGAATCAGTAGCGTACTGATCTGGGCATTTTGCCAAAAGTTTATATGCTAATCACTCTTGTTAACATTATTAATTATTTTATTAAATTTTTGATTATTACGTTCGAGTTGTTATTTTGCTGGCAGGACCCTTAAGATTTATTTGCAGGAATGATCGACCCTGCAGTGACTCAAGCTAAGGTCAATATAGATCTGGCGCCCATTTTGAACGTCTCTCCCTTTAACATACAGCTTAGTAGTTGGGGTGACCTTTGCTTCGCTAACATCTCTCAAGGTAAGTGCCCTGTCACGTCAGTTCCGCCGACCCACGCCCAGCGCCGCTAGCAAGCTAGTCGCGGCTGAAGAGTGAGCTTGCTATTAGAGCTAGTGTCACTCAGGAAAATTGCCATAAATTGGCGCCTGCCAACGTGGGGCTCGTTTTCTAGATTTTCCGTTTTCTAGATTTTTTTAGTTTTTTCGATTTCTAGATTGTCCGCTGTTTCGATTTCTCGATTTCTAGATTTTCCGCTTTCCGATTTAACTTTTTCTGGATTTTCAGTTTTCACGATTTTTTTGTCTTCCGGTTCTCGATATATTTTGTGCGCATTTCCGATGTCGATATTTTTGAGATTTTCTGATATTCCGGTTATCTTGCCTGTTTTTGTATGGATAACGTTACGAATTGCCGGTTTTGTTTTTTGCATTGGTATCGTATCTTGATTAAACGTTCGTTTCTCCACTATCGGTCTTCGGTTAGTTAGCTTTTAGTTTTACCGTTTGCGAATGCAAAATTTTTGTGAGATAGATCTACCGTCTCGTTTCCGTCAAATTTTATCGCGTTTCCGGTTGGGAAATTTTAGATGTCGTTTCGTTTTCCGCAAGAAATTTTATCGTCCTTTTTTAATGACAATGTCGTTTGACTTTCCGAATTTAATTTTAAATTTTTTTAGATTCTATATCCTTGACTGTAATGCGAGTCAAAACTCCGAACTATTTTTTGTCTCGTCTCGGCACCTATTTTCGTTTAGCAGAAATTTTTTTAGATTTTAGATTCCAGTTCATTTAGTAGTTTCCGTATTGACAAGATTTTTTCTGTACCTCTCTCTGTACAAGTAACTATGTATCGTGTCGACGTTTTTCGCTTTCGAAATATCGCTTCGTTTTTCGATTTCGTAATTGCAACTATTTTCGATTTTGTGTGTATCGACAATGAGTTATGATTGGAACTTCATTTTTTTTTTTTGTCAAAATCGCGACCAAAGCGTGGTTTTTGAATTATTAAATGGCGTTTAGTACAATTGCTAGTGCAATTTGAGTCCTTAATTGGATGTGTACTAGGGCTATACGATCTCATATTATGCGAACATCTTTGGCGAATCAACATCTTGTTGTGATTTCGGTCAGTTTGGTATTGGGTATTCTAACCCCGCCGGGAGTCTTTTGCAACTTCTTGTTAGTATACGTGCCCAACCGATCGAGTCCTGCGAGTATCGGTTAGTAAAGCTAAAATTTCAGATCTTCTTCATAATAATTTCACCATGAGCCAGATGTGTTGATTTTGACGACAATTTTTTTCTTTTTGTTTATCGTTTGGGGAATTATGGATCCCGTTTACTGGTGTGACCGTGCCGGATTATAGTGCAGTGTTGCCGTCCAGTATGTGCAAGGTTACATCAGGTTATCGCGTATCGTTGGAAGGTTTTAGACCTTTGTTGTGGGGTAACCGTGCGATGGATTATAAGTGCAGTGTTGCCGTCCAGTAGGTTGCAAGGTTACCACCGCGTATCGTTGGAAGTTGAGACTTCCGCATGGGCTACAAATGTGTTTGGAAAATGCATTGCAATGATTTCGTATCGTTTGGTTATTTTTCGTTTTTGAAGTTTCAGTTGCGATATGTCGATGTAGCAATTTGGACAGTGTTGTGTTACCGTTGATGTTTAAGTGGAAAAATGTTTGACCGCTCTCTGACCCAATTGTGACGGCGGGCCCACCTGTACACCAGGCTCTGCGTTGCCTTTTTCAACCCATCCTACCAAAGTTCGTTTTTTTCTTTGGCCTGTCTCCACCTTAGGCCTTGATGTTTTGAACTCATTCGGAGACGTTAGCTCCAGGACCCGTCGGACGCATGATTACTCAGAGTGTCAATTAACTTCTCTTTGATGATTTTAGTTTTCTCACCTTGTGTGACATAGGTATCAAGAAATGGCCTGCGTCCTTTTCTTTTGGAGGAAAGGGGGGTGTATAACGGGTTATTTTTAGTCGTAAGAACGAGGTCAGGACGACCCCTAAGCTTAGCGACCACCCCCCGTGAACTTACAACGTCAAATGGCGGTAAAAAGTCCACAACAAAATTTTGAGTGTGTGTGGCCCCCTTTACCCGATTGATTCTGGCGAATAGTTATAAAACATGTTGTGTCCGGTTAGGTTCAATGTCGACTAGTAAAGATTTTTTGAATAGCGAGATACGAGATTCGGGTGCCGGCAGGCGGTGTGATAGTATCGATATCGCATGGCTGTCGTTTTTTGAGTTTGGAACGTTGGTTTCGAAGTTATTGAGTACGGTGGCTATGAAATTGAAGCCATCCTGTTATTTGTCTGTTGGGAAAAGCTTTTAGTGAGTTGAGTATTGTTATTGTGTTTGGAGTTGCACTTGATGAGCACGTGGCGCTCGTTCAGCATAAAACACGCTGTGATTCCACGACCATTGACAAGAACCACGTACCGAGGCTTGGAGCATTACTGGGTCGATCACTTCAGCTAACTGAATCCAGTCCAGTTGTCTTGGAAAAGGGCTACGAGTCCTGGAAAGCCTTCATTGCAGCCTACAGGTAGTGTGATAACGTTTTGAGCTATATTATGTAACTGTTCAAGAAAAATCATAATTTGCGTTTGAATTTTAAAAATACTTTATCAAACGTACGTCGCATCTTAAATTCAACTTTAAAATAAAATGCACGTTTTTGGTTGACGTACGTCGTAACTGTGAAATAAGTTTGCGCGCGCCAGCACCTGTCACTACGCTGTCTTCTGGATACCATGTAACCTTACGCGAACTGTTCATCAAATAATTCTCACGGTCTGAAATAATTATTTTGTTATTTTGTTTCTTGAAGTAAATGCTTAGACCGCGTTGGATCATAGTTTCCATCAAACAGATAATGCATTTGTTGTTAAAGCCACATATTGTGTTATGTCAATTCGCCAGTGGCGTGCTAAACTTAAATGAATTTCAGACTTACAGTGTTTTGACGGCCATTCAGGCTAAATTAAAGCTTAATATTATGTTATGTCAATTCGTCAGTGGCGTACTGAACTTAACTGAATTTTAGATTACAGTGTTTCGACAGCCCTTCAGGCTAAATTAAAGCTTAATATTATGTTATGTCAATTTGTCAGTGGCGTACTGAACTTAACTGAGTTTTAGAGTACAGTGTTTGCTAGCCCTTCCGGCAGAACTATTTTTGATTGTTGTGATATTGTGAACGGATAGCGCTGTTCCAAGGAAAAAGTCATTTCACAATGCGCTTGTCGGTTTGTTAACATTTGGTTAAATAAAGTTAGCAACGTTTAATGAAAACATTTCGACATTGTATTTTGTAACGATTTTAATGTGTTGTAAATTGTATATTATCGAGTAATTGGTATTTTGTATTGTTGATATGCGCTTTTAGCTTACGAATGAGGTTTGTCTTATTGTCGCTGTTAGAGTCGCGTTACGTTGATGTTGCCGTTTTGTTTGTAGTTTTGACGGATCGATTGTTGGACTGTGAACCTCATTCGTAGGCGATCTGAATGATAGATTTTGTTGTAGATAAATTGTTACCGTTATTACGATTATTGTGTATCACTTTGTATTTTACGTGGAAACTAATGATCGCCGCTTCACGGTACTGAAGTAAAATTTGATATAGTCGCTAATTGAATCAGTAGCGTACTGATCTGGGCATTTTGCCAAAAGTTTATATGCTAATCACTCTTGTTAACATTATTAATTATTTTATTAAATTTTTGATTATTACGTTCGAGTTGTTATTTTGCTGGCAGGACCCTTAAGATTTATTTGCAGGAATGATCGACCCTGCAGTGACTCAAGCTAAGGTCAATATAGATCTGGCGCCCATTTTGAACGTCTCTCCCTTTAACATACAGCTTAGTAGTTGGGGTGACCTTTGCTTCGCTAACATCTCTCAAGGTAAGTGCCCTGTCACGTCAGTTCCGCCGACCCACGCCCAGCGCCGCTAGCAAGCTAGTCGCGGCTGAAGAGTGAGCTTGCTATTAGAGCTAGTGTCACTCAGGAAAATTGCTATAATATATATATATATATATATATATATATATATATATATATATATATATATATATATATATATATATATATATATATATATATATATATATATATTTATATATATATATAAGTGTGCGGGCAATAACTTTCGAAGGAGTTTTTAATTTTAATGAAATTTGGACCACATGTTGAAATCCATCACCGCACGAAGCCTATTTAAAATGGGCCCAATCGGGCCACTTTAAGGGTCGGTTTTAGGGGTTGAAAAATATTTTTGGGCCCAAAAATACCGAAAAATTTCTCCGAATCGTTTCAAAATTGACATTTAACCCTTTAGTAATGATCAAAATGTGCTACCAAAATTTTATTAAAATCGGCCCGACAGGACCGGAATTAAAAATTTTATGAAAACGTTAGTTTGTAGATATGGATTTACTTAGTGAAGGATGAATTTAATTTGGTCGATTGATAGTAATATTGAAATTAAGAAAAAATATTATTTTAAGGGATCTATTAAGGAGTTAAAATTCTTATTTTGTTCAAAAACAAAAGAGTTAAGTTCACATAATAAAGCCACACTGCCTGTGTTAGCAAATACACTATATTGTCGGCAGGGTTTCGCACTGCGACCCGAGTTTTTTTTTCACTTTGAGACTACAACTTAAAACTCACATTTTCATGGTTATCTATACTAAAACACTTATTAGTGTATTTGCCATAAGGCACTTACACTATTGGCGTCGGTCGGATGGCGGGACCTAGGGGTCGGACCAAAATTTCTCGACGTTTCATAAGTTTCTAAGAAGTTTGGCACCATTTTTGGAAATGTTTATATATATATGTATATATATATATATATATATATATATTTATATATTTATATATATATATATATATATATATATATATGTGTGACCACGATAACTCTCGACAGACTAAATCGATTTAAACGAAATTTGGTCCACATGTTGGAATCCATCATCGCAAGAAGCCTATTTAAAATGGGCCCGATCGGGCCATTTTAAGGGGGGTATTTAGGGGTTGAAAAATGTTTTTGGGCCCAAAAATACGGAAAAAATTCTCAGAATCACTTCAAATTTGAAATTTAACCCTTTAGTAATTATTGAAATGTGCTGCTAAAATTTAAATAAAATCGGCCCGACAGGACCGGACTTACAAATTTTATGAAAACGCAAGTTTACTGATATGGATTTACAAATTGAAGGGTGTATATAATTTGGTACAGATGTTGAATTGGTATGTAGTATTGAAATTAAGTAAAAAAATGTTGTTTTAAGGGGTGTATTAGAGGGTAATTTTTTTTATTTTGTCCAAAAACAAAGTTAAGTTCATACAATAGAGCCACACTGCTTATAAAAGCAAATACACTATATTGTCGGCAGGGTTTCGCACTGCGACCCGAGTTTTTATATCTTAATATACTAATTAATTTTTATATTTTAAAAAATATATATGTAAAAATAATTAGTATGCATTATATTATATCTTATTATAGTAATTAATTTTTATATATTTTTTTAAAAAATATAAAAATTAAGTATATTAAAATATAAAAGTGTTGTAGTATAGATAACCATGAAAATGTGAATTTTAAGTTGTAGTCTCAAAGTAAAAAAAAAAATAAAAAGTAAAAACAAAACTCATTCCGGTACCGGGAATCGTCCATAGCCTGCGTTGAGAGTGTAGCTTCAAAAAAAATTCGAGAAAAAATATATTGAAACATAAAAAAATTGAAAAAAGTCAAATAAAAATATGAATATAATTCGGGATACCCGTTTTTATACCGTCACACAAAAAAGCCTGAAACGCCAATATCAAGTGGAAGGTGTTATACAAAATATCCGAGAAAAGAACCCTGGAAAAGAAAATTAATGTGAGAATGATTCAATGATTCGAACACATTCGTTGAAATAAATTACTGTCATTAGTTTTGCTAGTACCTACATTAATAACTAATTAGGCTGTCAGTGTTGCATACACCGCTAACGATATGTGCTCTACAATTCTTTGCGCACTGAAGCTGAGAATAAGTAATTATATCTAGGTTAATTTTGCAAAGAATTCATTCAAACTGTAGTTTTTTTAAAAAAGGGGCCTCCTGTTCTAAATATAGAACCATTTTTACATTGATTCGAGTTCATAATGGCTCCTAAATTTGCAATTGAAAATCGCAAAGAGCGGTTGTCGGTTGATCAGTACGTAGGTACGCACGTACATCCGAGGTGTACAGGTCGCAATTATTGACTTCTTCGTTTTATTTACTACCAAAGTAGAACCCAATTTCAATACATACTATGAAACGCATTCAATGGTTTAATTGTTATCTATAAACGATTTTATTATTTTACGACAGCAATGAAGTTTCAAATTTTAACATATTTATTAATGGTTTCCATAGTACTATATTAAACAATAGTAAATTATTAACGGTAGGTACAGTTTACAGGTTATTAGTATATTTGTGATAATATAGTGGAGTGGATTGGGAATTTCAACCGGTATGTCTCAAATCGAAAAATGTTTCCTATAAAAACTGTAGAGTCGAGCTCCCCCGACATTTTGGTATAGTTTGTGACTGACTGACTGACTGCTTTAAAGATCCCGAAAACCCGTTTTTCCCCATAACTCGGCCACTATTATCGGGAAAAAAAATTTCCAATAAAAGTAGAGAAAAAGAATCCGCGTAAGCTTGTTCCAAACCGGGTCGGATCGGACAACCCGTTCGCAAGATATCGCCATTATAGTGCGCGAAATTTTGAAAAATTAAATGCTATTTAAAAAAAAAACAATTGCAGCTAGGAGCCTAAATTTTCTTTTATTACAAAGGTGCTAAAAACTTCTTCTTTGCACCGGAAGCCATTGAGATATAAGTCACTAGAGTACGCTAGTTCGTATGCTTGCCATAAGTGAAAATGTCCTCAGTTGAGAGAGAGAACGCTGCAGAAAACCCAGAAAACCAGATATTTTCTTATTCAAATCAGCATTGTTTTGTATCATTACTTACCATAGAGATATGGAACTGTTCTCTATATGAATTGCAGACTCTTTCACGGCTCACTCGAGTACTCTAGTCTAATATCTCTGTGCCAGAGGCTGGTGGATCAATTAGAACCGGAAGGAGAGAGGGACAAGTATTGGCATCGACTGGATGGCGGAATATAGAGGTCGCACAAAATTTCTCGACGTTTCATACTCTCTTGAACATTTTGAAATCGTTTTTGAAAATGTTTATAAAAATATATATGTAATACCTATTATATATGTATTTATATAAACATTTTCAGTTATATATATTTTGACTTTGCTACCTATTTTGTTTCTAAACTGGTAAAAAATCAAGTAAAGCCTTTGACTATGAATAATAAATAATAAAAAAAAGCCAATTGCACTCCGGGAGTGCCGGCAGAAGTGAAAATTTGAATATTACCTCTACTCTCCATCCGTCTTACGAATTTTCGATCAGGTCACGTGTCCTGACGCGAGTTTAACTTTTTTTACCCATTACAAAAAAAGTGTACAACGCCGCTAAAGAAGTTTTCACTTAAAAAAAAAACAGAAAACTACTTTTAGATAGTATTAATTTTTATCGGGGATATCTGACTCCAATGTTTATTAAGATTGGTGAAACAGATTAAAAGCAAAATATTTCGCGACCGGTTGTGTATCTTCGTACGCACACTTTCTTCTGAAGAAGTGCGTCATTAGAAGTCGGATGATAATCGTTAACATGCTATTCAAAACAGAAGGAGAATATATCGTCACAGTCATCTCAAAAAACAAGATATCGTGGATATATTATTATCATTATTATACATGCAAGGAACATGGTGTAGTATAGACTGCGTATTATAATACAGGGTGTTCGCCGATAGGGGTCACAGGGTATAATTCTTGTATCCCACTATAGTTAAAAAAGTCTGACTAGTTTTTTTATTCCACTCGAAATTTACTATCGGAATGTGCATGTATTTTTTTACAATTGACAGCGTATACTTTTATAGATGTTCGAAATCTGTATTTTTCTCTATAAATTCGTATAAAATTTTCATAAGAAAATATTCGCCGAAAACGTGATCGATTTATTAATATTATTTTATATGAATTTATAGAGAAAAAATGGAGATGAATTGATTATATTATGTTGCCATTTCAAAAAAAATGCATTTACACTTCTGGTTAGACTGGTTAAGTTTGAATAAAAAACGAATCAATTTTTTTTGTATCTAGTAGAATTCAAGAATTATTCACTGTAACCACTATCGATGAATACACTGTAGGTATATGTATACCTTTAACGATATTGTTGTGTAACCGTGATTGATACTATCCGAAGAGTAGATGCTGATGATCTCAGATGTCGAGTACCTATCTATCTATCTATCTACAAACCGAACTGTCTACCATTTTATGTAAAACATCTAATGGCGCGTTTGTTGGGAGTAAAACCGTGCAATTAGCGCGTATGGGACGACGTTTTATGGGAGAACGTTACACTTGTGTGGGTTGGATTAAATATGGCTTTCATTAGCAATCGTCACGCGTTTTCGCATGACGTTTGCTTTGTGTATGCTTTGGATTATAACTTGGCTTTTGTTACAAGGTGACATCTAGAATCTAGATGACAGTGCAAAATTTAGTTACCAGAATTTCGTTAGTTGACAGAGCGAAATTTAGTTACTAGAATTTTGCTTAAATTTATATTTCACATCTACCTGGCGTCCCACGACGACTCAAGTTTTGGAGTCGTTCAAGTATTACGTAAGCAGAATTTTAGTAATTTTTGACTTCCTCCCTCCCTGTCAGTAAAAGTAAGCAAAGTAAGTAAGCAAAGTAAGTAAGCAAAATAAGCTAAGCAAAGACCCCCCTATTCTATACCTTTGGTGCTTACTTGAATGGCCCCTTTTTTTAAATTATTATTTGAAAATGCAGACAATATAATATGTCATTTTTATTTTAATAAGCGAAAACGTGCTCCGTGCATAATGCATATAAAACGTTTTTTATTATTTTTCTTACTATGTATTTTCCTATGTCTGAACAAACTTATTTCGAACTTCCGATATGAAAAAAATCACGAAGACATAGTATTTTTATTTTTGATCTTTACATTTACCGTACTTGTAGGAAAAAAGAAACGAAAACATTTCGATCTCTTTTAGTTTCGAAATTTGGCGTTCAAAGATTTTTCTAATTTGGCAAAATCTTTCGACATACACAACTACGAAACCGAAAGAGATCAAAAATTTGTGCGTGTCCAGTGATTTTTTTTATTACTGGAATATAGAAGGCTGAAGCTTTCATTATCAATTAAACAGTGTAAAATATAATAATTACATAATCTACAATGCGGATTCGGTTGGGTCACGCGGTAGTTCAAAATCAACTAAAACACCTGCATGTGTGTCTCCCACCTGACTGCAGCACGTGGAGCCGTCGCGTCGCCGGGGTACCTCAATGTACCACTGCGTCTGCATGATCCCCTCTTCAAGAGATAAGACAGAGATGAAATATTTTTATCAATATTGAATTTACCATATGATTTTTTTCTTTCGCTTATACATATATACATAAAAGAAAAAATCCCTATTTCAGATTCAATGGTCGTATATAAACGATAGATTACAGTTTACAAGCAAATCAGTTGTCAGTGTACTCGATTGTCGCAATTACTGGTCAGTCAAGAAAAAATACTTGTACCTATATTACTTAATTATTGCAGTGCTATTGGCAAATATTAAACCGCATTCATTTAAACAATCGAATAAATTTAAACTCATTTGTTAATTCGAAACGTCTGTGAATTTGTGCGCGTAAACTATGAACATTTTTTTTAATTTTTGCGGAATATAAATAAGAAAAATTATTTCTAATTTAGTTTATATGTATATACATTTTGTTTTGTTTTCTAAATAAATAGTAAAAATATATTAATCGGCATATGTGACTATTAAACAAGAAACGCAATAACTGTTTGTTATATACGACCTTATTGAAATATACAAAGTGAATTACAAAAACACTGGATTGTTGTTAAAATTTGTTGACTATCTTTGATAAGTCGTCATTGATAAATTTCAATAAAACATAACAATGGTCTTGGAACATCGTCAGAATACTCGTAAGTTTTATTATTTATTTATTAGTTATTAACGTTGATTTCCTGTAGTATTGGTTAAATTTTTTGTACTTATATATTTTTTCACAAAAAAATGCGAATTAACATTACATGATTAAACTCGTCAAAATAAAAAGTTTAATCTCTTTGAAACATTTCATATTGGTGTTTTAGAGTTTTTATTACGGTTTGTAGGTCTATAGAATTTCCAATACATTCTTTTTGGTGCGTTTCTTAAAACGTAAAAATATCTTTAGCTTACTGTTAAACCAAGCCTGTGACTTCTATCAACTGTGAATGTGTGCAAATGTAATTCTCTGTAAGAAAAAGCTTTGTTGATTTTTAGACCCTGATAGAAAATAAGCTGGAATACTTTTTTTTTAAACTAAATATATTACAAGCATTAAAAAAATCGGTTAGCATTACAAGAATTTTTACATAGATTTCTAATTATATTTTTCTCAATGACTACAAGTAATTTATTCCCATTTTCAATTTTTATTTGAGGTGAAATGAAAAAAATTCATTTATAATAATTTTATTCTGCACTTTCAAAACAGTAGTTATTAAAATCAACAACGCAGTGATTTATATAGAATATATATTTATATAGAATATATTTTTGAAACTATCTTCATCATTAGTTCACATACAAAAATTAGATATATGGACTAAATATATATCAAAAACAATTATCTTAATTTTTAATCTTCTACATAGTATGGAATGATTAGTGACATTACTTAACGTCGCATATCAATAATTATCTTTTTGGTTTTGACCTTTAGTCCAAATATATGTGATACTATCGATTATCTGATTAATTATAGCGAATGCGACATTATATTATAACGAGCAACAGCGAGTTTTAAATCACATGAGTCATAATATCATCACGCCCGAGATACATAGAGTATTTTTCCCACGTGCGCCCTGCACATAATTTTCAAAATTGTTGACAGTTAATTTTTGAAAAAGTTCAGTTCCAGTTATTGTACGCTGCTTTGGATTTTCAACATTTACTATGGAAATGGTAGTACGACTAGGTTTCTCATTTCGTTGGTTTTTATTTACGCACTAGTCTGAAATGGATCACTTTACTAGCGCTATACAGACATTAGACAGACATTAGTTTATTTCAATGCTTTTTGTCGCTATACTGTTTTTAGTTGTATACATTTGAAAACAAATAACACTGCAAGCAAATAACAAAAATCAACTTTTTTTCAATATTGTTTTAAAAGCTAGAGTATATTAAAATGGTTCACGTTAAATGTATTTTGTGATTTAATTATCTTAGTATCCGTTCTTAGCCGTTTTAGTTCTTATAATTTTTCTCAATTGATTTTTTCCTTCATTGTATTAGTATTTCTAATAGACAATAATTCATAATAATATGATTCATTGCATAAAATATTTAGGACATAATAAAACCATATTATTATTTCGTATTGAAACTTGACAGGCTCGTTTATTTGGACTACTACAGATTTGATTACTCTAATCTTTTGGTGCATTATCCACCATACGATAAAAAAACTCAAGAAAAACGCTACTCTTTTGAAAAATATGCACTTTTTCATTTTTTCGCGAAGTTCATAGGAAGTTATTAGTAATGAAGCTAAATGAAACTAAAGTTTATTAAAGTTTGCACAAAAGGTACGACACCTTTTCTCCAAACTTTAATAAACTTTAGTTACTGACTTAAAGCACGTAAAATTATCGACGTCGCTTTGGCTACCATTAAAACATAACACCCTTTTCTACAGCCCTATTACTTATTGTGCTTTTTTTCTGCATTTTAAAATAAAAATGCACTTTTTAAATCATAGAATTGTTGCATTTGTTTCTTTTTTTAACTAGCGTTACGAGTACCTTCTATACTGAATAAGAAAATCCGTCTAGGAATCTATAGGTATTGTAATTCCCTATCTTATTTATCTTATCTCGATGACTTGAGAAATTGTTAAGTCAGCATATAGGTACATACAAGTTTTTTTGTAACAGAGACTTTGTTTTGCATATTTGACTTGTTTTTTTCCCTCGAATATTTAGTACCACATCTTTAATTGTTCAATAAATATCAATACAATACAATATAAATATGTAGGTATCTAATTTTTAAGGGAATTTGAAGCAAAATACAGGGAGAGAAACGCTCAACAATTGAGGTAATTTGCGGTCTATATATAAATATATATAACAATAAACATTCTTTGTGAACAAACCGACCTTATGTAATGAGCTCGTCCCATAATTTTCTATTTGAATATATACGTTAAAATAGATATCCAATGAAACAATGTTTTTTGAGATTTTTCGAAAGCTTTGTATACAAGAAAAAATAATATGTGTTAACTTTTCAATGTAATTTAAAAATAAAATTACTCACTACGGAAATCGTCATTTATGGGCAGCTTTAGCTGATTGGCTGCCTGTAGAATAAAGCCGACTGATCGCTTGAACTTGATTCATATATTATAAAGAGAGATATAGGAAGTATATAGGAAGTACTTCAACTGGTACCTGTGTATATAAATTTATGGGTAGGTAATTCTGGAGCATCTATTTGAATATAACTGTTGGATTAGTAAGCGGTAGGAGTTATAAATTTATAACGTTTTCTTTTTCCATACACATTTTTATCTACGTGCGATAGTGACGTGGTGACTTAAGTACAGCTTTAACGTCATCATATAGCGCCTCAGCTCAATCGTTTGAAATAAATAGGTACAACAATTTTAATTAAAGGATGGATATAGGAAGAAAATATTTGGTTTGCATTATTTATGTATAAGGAATAATGGGCTCTGCTCAAAATTATCAAATTTTGATAGGCGTCCCGACCCTATTACTCTGAACGGTTTAATTCATACTGGTAAAACTTTTTGGCTCCATTGAAATACGACAAAAAAGATTTTTTAAAGCTTTGAATAACACCGCATTTTTCAATCAAAATGTTGATAAAGTATGACAAATATTTTTACTAAAGAATTTAAAATCTTTGTAAATATCGAAATCACAGATAAGATTAATGATGTGAATATTAAACAGCTGTAATAAATTTTAATAAACTAATTACCATTACCGCACTGTTTTGGATTATAAATTATTTATGATCGATGTTCCAGTTTGAATTGGCCACTGCTGTAATTCGGATACGATTCAATTTGTTTTTAATTTTAATCTGTATTTTATAATTAGAATAGCATAAATTTATTCATATTATAATCACTTTTTATCAGAGGTGCATAAATATTAAGAAAATGTATTTTATAAGTGTTCCAATTAAATCGGTGCTAAAATAATTCAAGGATAAAATTATGGCTTTATCAAAATCTACAGGTAAAACATTTATATTATTAGAAATT
The DNA here is from genome assembly GCA_963575645.1 of Xanthostigma xanthostigma. NCBI lineage: Eukaryota > Metazoa > Arthropoda > Insecta > Raphidioptera > Raphidiidae > Xanthostigma > Xanthostigma xanthostigma. The sequence goes on along the minus strand of OY754470.1, from coordinate 30,738,179 downwards.
GTGATTATTGAAAATGATTATACTACATTTTTTTAAAACATAGGTATACATAAATTGATTTAACTTCACGTTGGGTAACAACTAATTAATGTTAAGAAGCTTTTGACTCACATTTACCATTTTTTAATAGTAGGTATACTTTTCTTGTGATATGTTGATTTTGTATTACTTTCTCAGAATGTAGCAATTCACTGTCTGATTTTTTATACTCGCAACATCATCTTACCAACGGGCTCGTAGCTTTCAGTTATGATATGGTCGCCATTTTGAAATCTACTGCTATTATTTTTATTGCCTAGTAAAAAACTTACAAAATTTGATTTTAAAAGAAATCGCATATCTTGAGAAAAGTAGGTACCGAAAAAACTCGCAAAAAGATTTGAAAAGAAATCCGATATCTTTTAGAAAACATGCAGTTCGATTTAAACAAAATTTCGCGGATTCGCTACCAATTTTACACTCGGCAATTATTTGTCTTATTGAAATAAGATATGGGTTTTAGCCCAGAAGGCCGTAACTTCAAACATAACAATAACACATACTGGACTGTTTGGAGACCTTATTATACGAAATCTGTGTGAAAATGTCTTCTAATTTATTAATTACAGGTTTCGGAACGATCTCACAAGACTTAAGCCCACTAGGTATAACGTAAAAAAATAAGTTTAAAAAATGGGTGAAGCTATTTGGGCTGTACGCACAATACACAAAAAGGGAGTGTAATTAAGCGTTTTAGCTGACGCTATTCGCGCCTAAAAATGAAAGTTTATTTTTAATACAAAAAATATTACTAAAAAAACTTTTTAAATGCGTATAAGCTTTTGTTTAAATGTTACAAAAAAAGAAAAAAAGAAAATTTATTTATTTATTTATTTAGGCTCATTTAATTATTATAAAATCGTGGACAGTAAACTCTATGATAGTTCATATTAGTCAAGATCCCCGCTGTTATAATAGAGAACCTAAATTATCAAAAAAAATGTTTTGTTTATTTTAGTGGATCAAATTTTTTCAAAAAAATGGTTATTATGTATTACAATTTAAGAAATAAATAAAAAAATAATACAGAAATACATTCGCCAAACATGGGATTCGAAACCAAGATTCTACGATTATAAGTCTCATGTTCTACCGTCTAACATATAGTAGATTTTTTCGCAATCACTTAATATTATTATAATATATTCACGTCTATTCATGAATTTGAAAAAAACATCAACTTATGAAAATTAACTGATTAATTATTCTTTAATTCTAATAAACTCGTTAAAGTGCATTGTACAAGCAAAATTTCAACTCAATCGGATAATCAGAAGTGCGTCAAATTTCACTTGCAAGATTTGTAGCAGACAGGCGGATAATGCACGTTAAATAAAAACTTATAAAAATATTTGAATATCAGGGTGCTTAATTATAGTGCAGGATACATGGATATTTCTCTCTGTAAGAAAACTTTTAGTGTCTTTTCTTTTCAAATACATTTTTAAAATCATTTGTGAAGAAACCTGTCACTACAAATTATAATTAAAAGATAAATGAAACAACCTCTTATAAATATTTGTAGTGATAGTAGCCCTAACGAAAAATTATGTAGGATAAGAAATTTTTACATAAATTTAATTAAAAGAAAACTTCATCGTTAAAATAATTAATTCTAGCAAGTTATTTTTGTGTCAGATATTTATGACCTGAAAATTCTCGATTCACTGGTGTGTAGAGATACACTGTTTTTTTTTTTTTTTAATTCGTATTCGTGGAATTTTAAAATAATACTGTGTTCTTTGTATACTTTAATAAAGTGTTCATGGAATAGTAAATTTATATTTTTGGAGGTTATAATAACGAGTCTTCTACATAAAAAACTTCCATTATAAACCTGTGTCCAATTCTGCTGTTTCAAACTAGAAGGTATAAAATAATTATTATCGGAGTGAGTGAAGACTAAGCACGATAATATATTACATATTATTGATTGTTTAAACGATAGGAAACACAAATAATTGACAAAATAATAGTATTCACTGTAATTGTCCGAGAATCTCAAAACACGCGTTAACTTTATCTTTCGTGCTAATGCTATACGTGTTATACAGTTCTTTTTCCAGAGTCGTCTTTTAACGTTCTTCTACAGTACATACTGTCTTTTTTTGCGAATAAACAGTTCGTCTCTTCTTTTAAAATAACGCGATGCTTTAATTCGTCTCTTATGTTTTTTATTTCTCTGTATACCTAGTTCGCTTTTCACTTATCCTCACAAACCAAAACTTAAATGGATCTGAAGACCTTCTTGACGAGTCAACTTCAAATCATATTTGTCAATTAATTATTATTTGCATTTCGGCTTCGATTGCGTTAAGTTGATTTTGACGAGTACCTTAAAGTGATCGCGGACAAATGAGAAATACAGCTTTTTTTAAGTTTGGGAATTAGTTGATAGTGTGTCAAGTTGCATCACAATTCATCCGGCCACTCTTGAGTAATGCTGATGATACAAATTGATGAACGACACAAGTTCTGAACGAGTATATTGCACATACCGCTAAACTAGCGGTATGTGCTTTATTATCGCTTTGTGCGTCAGAGCTGACTTTCGTTCATATAAGAAGTTATATCTAAGTTAATTTCACACGAAATCCATTCAAATTGAAGCTTTTTGAAAAGAGGAGATTCTAATCTATAAAATAGAACCATTTTCAAATCAATTCGAGTTCATAAATACTATTAAAATTGTAATTGAAAATCACAAACAGCAGTTGTCGGTTGGTCTGTACGTATGTACGTACGTACGTACGTATGTACGTACGTACGTCACGACTCTACAGATCGCAATTTTGGTCGGATTGCCTTGGGTTATATTTTATTCACTTTGTTTACTATCAGACCAGAACCCTATTTAAATTCACTAAAATGTGTTCAGTAGTTTAATTTTTATAAACAGTTTTATTTTATTATTTTTGACAGCTAATAGTTTAAAAAAACAAAATATAATAATTGCTGTGTAAATATAATGTAATCCATAAAACAAGTGCTACACTTCTATACCGTGATAACACCACTACACGCATTAGGCCGCCGTGGCGTAATGGTTATGCCGTTGGATCCCCAAGGGCAAGGTCCTGGGTTCGATTCCTTACGAAATCATTGATTTTTTTCTTTTTTTTTTCTTTTTATTTTGTTTTATTTTATTCCACTTGATATTAATTATATATTATATTATGTATAGTTCTTAATTTTTTTTATTTTTGCAAACTTAAAAAAAATATTTTTTCAATTTTTAATTATTTATTTCTTTAAATTTTTAAATCTTTTTAAATTTATTAAAAATATTTTTTAATAGTTATTTTTTTATCATACAGTGGAAAACTTGCGGGATGTGCACTTTTGGTTTTGCCAACTATTTTTATATCTAGTGCCGCATTGAAATATTATGTATATCATCATATACGAGTGTGACATTATGTTAAAAACAAATAGTAGCGAGTTTAAAAAAGCACACGAGCCATAACATATTTGCGTTTGAGATATATACCTACTATATTTTTTATACTCGTCTCTATAAATTACTGCTTTTTACTTCATTTTCAATATATATTTTCAAAATTTTTGACATTTAATTTGTGTAGCAAACTCAATTTATAATTGCATAAAACTATCTTTGTTTCGAGCTTATGTCGCATAAAAATAAGAATGTTTTACTTTACGCACTAGTGTTATAAGGGTCTTTTCACTCACGGTATAAATGCATGAAAAAGTATCTATATTTTAAGGGGTAGCGTAAAAACACACTTTCTTGTCTAGTGTCATACAAAATACCAAAAAATTTGCAGGAGTTAAAATTATAAACCTATAAGGTCTTGTTACTATTTTGTTCTATTAGTATTGATACGAAGTAATTCTGTTTTAACATTAATAAAATATTTGACCTACATAAACTGGTACACAGTCGTTATAATGACTGATTGATTTTTACCTAAATTGATTTAATAAAAAAAAATGAAAGTGAACCAAACAACAAACGCACAGTTTATGTCAGTGGAGCCAAGTTCATGACCTTCAAGCGCTGAAGAACAGCGCCGTCGTCGTTGTCATCCGCCATTGCCAATGTCGATGGACACGGATGACGGAAGAAGATGCTGATGACGCACAAAACACATTCCAATGCCGATAATAAATAACATTTATAATATTACATTACAACTAACTACTTAAACGGGCTGCATTTCTAATATTATTTCGACATTAGGAATGTACACGGTATATCATTATATACATATGAATAAAAACACAGAGATAATTTATTCTTTAATAGTTTAGTAAAAAACGTTTACATTAGGACTTCGCAACACGAAAAAAGATGAGAGGAAAATTTTTAAAATATCTTTCCGATCTCGTTTATTAAGAAAAATAATATTTCAATGAACCATGACGTCATGTCTCGCCTCGTTTTCAGCCCACTCTCGTCTCGTTTTGGTATCGTTTCTTTCTCCTTTCATCCGATCTCGTCTCGTCTCGTGTAGATGTTTCAATTTAATTCAGAAACAAAACTGAAAGTACCGGTAAAAAATTGATGATTTATTTACGTAGCCAAGACAATAAAATAAACTAATTATTAAAAAAAACTGCGCAAAAATGAAATTAATAACTTTTTTTACCAATACAGTATTAATCCTTATAAAAATAAGTAGGTTATTTACTTTAGACATTTCATACAGACCCACTTTGCCGTTTTAGGGATTAGAACAGATTCATTCAATATACGCGCAACAAGAAATATGTAAAGATCCCACCTGCACATTGATTTTCAGGTCGTGTAATGTAATCCAGTCAACGAAGGAAAAATAAAAACAATAAATTGTATAGTCTGGGTTATTATTTCAAATGATAGGGGTGATACCCAGGTATAACATATTGAAAGTCCCCAGCGGGGCACTTGCTTTGGGCGGGAGGGGAGCAAATAGGTCCCATTTTTTGGTTCTTCGTGATTCTCTAAAAAACCATGCGTTTTAGAAAAGAGAACCTTTTATAAAAAAGAAAGCTGATTAAATTTTCTACAAAATGCCGTATAATATTTTTTTTTTAGATTTATTAATAAGGGAGATACGGGACCCGTTAAGAAATAGATTGGACGGAGACAAAGTTACAAAGCTATTGTTTATTAAATAAAATTTGCTACTTCTGGAGTCAATTAATTTGATTTAATTTGCTAACTGTTCTAAAAACGTGATTATTTTTATTTGTGACACCTATATTTATTATTTTTTAATTGAAATTAAAGATGCTGACTGCTTAATGTTTGTAGTGTTTGTACTATATTATTTTATTGCCTGCCCTTAACACATCTTTTTTCTGCCACCATCTCCGACTCCGATTCCGGTTCCGACTCCAAAAAACCAAATTTAAAAACTCCGACAACGACTTCAGTTCCGATAAAACCACCTCATAACATCCCTAATTTCAACATGAACCAAAAGATAACTAATGGTATATTGGATTGAATGTAAGGAAGAATCTTCATCTATATTATTATAGCTCAACGGAATAATAGACATTAATTTTCTAAGGCAATAATACTTCGTTTTCAGTTTGTATCACATTTATATCCCTTGCATTTCCTTTTGTATTTGTCATAAATATACATACAATTAATATATCATTTTGTAAGAAATTTAATAAGCTTCATTACGTTTTAAGGTTTTTTTTCCTACGACGCTTAGTTTTTGAAATATTTAGAAAAAACTAAAATATGGGACATATCCCCCCCACCCCGCCTAAAGCAAGTGGCCCCTGGCTGGGGACTTTTGGTATGTTATACCTGGGGGTCAACCCTATTATAAAAAATATTAATCCAGACTACACAATTTTTTGCATTTATTTGCCAATTTCGGGTCTTCGTTAACTGAACTAATGCTTAAAAGAAGCTTGTCGCTGTACGATAGTCTAGGAAACATCATCTTGACTTTAAGAGACCTATTCAGTTTTATGCCACTCAGTGTGCTATGCAATTATTTTTTTTTCGTGTCTACCGCCATTTTGCGTGTTACGACCGCCATTTTGATTTTATAAAAACAAAACAGCCTATTTAAACCATCGCATGGTTTAGAGTTAGACGAATCGATAGACATCTCAATGATTAAGTAAAAAATTCCTTTAGATTATACGTGAAAAACATATCCTTGTCTCTGCTGTCGCACAGTCGGTAAACATCGTTGTTTAGAAAAAAAAAGAAATTTTATATCCTGTGATTTTTTTACTAATACTTTCCTAAAATTTCCAAAAGAGTTGATGGACACTGAAGTGGCGTTTTATATTTCAAAGACAAAAACACGAAACAATCTGTTGTTATTAGACCAGTGCAGTTAGCCCAAAATCAAGTGAAAAAGGGACAAAATTAATAACAGAAAACAAATGATGAGGAAGGGAAGAAACTGCCGTAAGAAATACAGAAACAAAAGAAAAATGCGTAAAGGGCCGGGGGGCTGCAGGGGGCGCGTTGTAGGGATCAAACGCGGTTTTTCGTTATTTCCGGCGAAAGTTGGCCTCCAATCGCAAAAAGTTGTAGGTATTAAAAGGATCTACAACTTTTATGAATATAATTTTTTCATATAACCTTAAAAAATCAGAGAAATATCAAAAAACCCTTGGTTTTCGTTTTTAATTTTTTTTTCCTTCAAAAATGATTCTTTTTTCATAAAATTTTCAGGAGACTTACCTTTCCTATGCTCTAAATTTTTACATTACTTTCAGGTTGAAGTTATAGGTAATTTTTTGGTTTTTTGTTAATATTACACTGGCAAATTAATTTTTTTATTCGAAAAAATTACAACTTATTTAGGACGTAGAAAGGTGTCTCCTGAAAATTTCATAAAAAAAAATTTTGCAGGAGAAAAAAAATAAAAACGAAATAGGTACAATAAATAAGAAAATTGTTAAGAGATAAATTTAACTAGTTACTAATAAGACCAAAATCGTAGTCATATCGCATTAACCTGTTGTTATTTCAAAATTTATACAAATTGAAGTACAAATTATAAAAATAGATATATGAAAAAAAACAATAATAATAATAATAGTACGAATGACGTACCACTTTAAAAAAGAAATTGGATAAGTAAATATTTATAATCATATTATAAAAATATTTTTTGCTGTAGTCAAAAAAAAAAAAAACATTTATAAACAATATTACACGACCAGTTTTTTTTACATTCGTATTATATTTAACCAGGACTTATATTTAACAAGTACTATTCGAATATTCGTTGAAACTAATATTAGAATATTCGAGGTATTCAATATTCGACTATTCGAACAGTCGAATTCGATTAGAAGAATATTGAATAATTGACTATTCGAATATCGAGCCTACTATTCGAATAATTGACAATTATTTGAATATGGAAGGTTAATTGATAATTCGACAATTTTTTTTATTTAAAAAAAATGGTAAGGTATTTTTCTAAAAATTGATTTAAATAAAACTATAATTCATCAAGCATTCTATAATTTATAAAATTTATTAAATTATTCTTTATTGGACAAATATCAATTTCAACTGAATTTATCCCTTAAACATTTATTGCTTTATATATTTATATTTAAAACACTTTGAATATTTATTTTTCGAATATTTAGTTACAAACTTTAGTACAAACAGACAGACAGAAAATATTCTGGAAAGGTCTTTTCTCGTCTATAAAATATTAACAAAAATATCCGAAAATGTTTAGAAACAAACAATAACAAAATTACTAGGTAGGTACCAGATAAAGATCCCGTTACGATTAATTTTTTTGTATTGGTTGATATAAAATAAATTTTTTAAATAGATTTTTTATTGCCAGTTTAATAATAATATACAACGAAATAAATACATTAATTTAGTATAGTTATCGGACTGTTCGTGGTTCAGCCCTAAATAATAGCAATAATAATAAAGCAGTTTTATTCCGTAGGACAGGCATAATTTTATATGGAAAAATTCAGACACAAAAATCATCTATCTACTTCATTATAAAGTGATTACAAATTACAGTAATGACATGCTTTTTTGACTGTAACGATTTATGTATTTGGTAGTTTTATCTTTAATTAATATATTTACAAATTCCGTAAAAGAAGCCGGTAACAAAAATCTCTAAACGATAAAACTTTTCAAAAATTCCTCTACTTCATGAGAAAACGGAACTTTAGTAGCTATTATTTTGTTTCAAAAATAATATCTTTTGCAAAATAAATAATCATATATGTAATAATTACTATATTATTAAGCATTGGCTATATTTACTCAATGTGCGGTGACCGAAGGCAACAAAGCGTATCGAAAATATATCTGCGTCTCTTTTTTCGGAGTAATTTCTTGGTTATTCCGACAATACATGTGCATATTACAATTAAGTATATTTCTCTTTTTGTAAATAAAATAAAATAAAATAGATTAGACTAAATAAAAAAAAAATAAAACTTTTTTTGGATTTGGTCTATTCTATTTTATTTTATTTACAAAAATGTTTAATCCAAACTATGAACTCACATTTGATATATCTCTTTATCAAAAATCTTATGTCTTTATCCATGGTGTTAGTCGATCAGAATCAACGAGCTCTTACGACTTAAAAAAAATTTGAAAAGTAGTTTGACCCTGCAGGCCATCCCTGTAACTTCCCGCTATTTTTGTGTTCAAAACGCTCAAAAATATATCAAATATAGCAAGAAGTTTATTTTTTAGCTCTTCGAGCTCAAAAAAAAAACACTTTGTTACGAAATTTTCGTTCACGATATCTCATGAACAAATGAACCGATTTTGATGCGATTTGCGGCAGTCGACGCAATTTTTTAACCTTAAAAAGTAATTTAATACAGAAAAATCGATCTCATAGGAATTTTACGAGCAATTTAAAAAAAACACTTTTTAAAAATTTTTCGTTCACGATATCTTGTGAACAAATGAGCCGATTTTGATGCGGTTTGCTGCAATCGACGCAGTTTTTTTAACCTAAGAAAGTAAATCATTACAAAAAACTCGATTTGATAAGAATTTTACGAGTAAATAAGAAAAAATTCGCAGGTTTGTGGACAAAAGTTATATTTATAATTGTACGACGTTTCGTCTATAAATTTAGACTTTTTCAATATATATTTTACGAGTAATTTTAAAAAATTACTTTTTTCCTAATTTTTCGTTCACGTTATCTCATGAACAAATTAACCAATTTTAATATGGTTTGCGGCGATCGACACAGTTTTTTAGCTTAAGAAAGTAATTTATTACAAAAAAATCAATCTGATAACAATTTTAAGAATCATTTTAAAAAAACACTTTCTTACGATTTTTTCGTTCACGGTTTCTCGTGAACAAATGAACCGATTTTGATGCGGTTTGCGGAAATCGACGCAGTTTGTTAAGGAGAAGAGCTGATTAGTTTTTGGAATTAATCGGTTTAGTAGTTTAGAAAATTTTTTACAAAAACAAATTTTTAAAAATTTTTGACACTTGTTTTTTTAAGATTTCTCAAAATTTTTTGGGCCGAATCGTTTCAAATTTTCAGGAAGTCTAAGTTCACCAAGATCACGTCAGATGCCGCAAACCGCGTTTCAGTCGGACACTCCGTTCAAAAGATATAAAAGGTTTACATACATACATACATACACACACACACACACACACACACACACCCCCACACACACACATACATACAGCCCTACGGACATCATCGCCAAAATAGTTTCAATAGCTTCCTAGGACCTCAAAACGTCGAGATCTGGCGAAAACTCGATTTTCGAAAATCGGGGTGAAACCAATAACTTCCCGATTTTTACAAAAAAAAAAAAAAAAAAATTTTTTTTTTTTTAAAGCGGGAAGTTAAAAAAGACAGAAGTATATGTTTGCACCCTAATGGTCCGATTGTGATTTTATTCCTATGCTCGGTATATACTAAAAGTACATGGAAATAATATAATATTAATTTTTTAATATAGTATTAATCTTTTTGTTTTGCCAGGGTGCGCTCGATTCGCTCGTTTGCTTGAATTTACAATTATTAACACATGGCAAATCGTCCCGCTCATTTATTCGAATTTCTCAATAGATAATACCTTCTTCTGGAAATAAGGTACCAAATGGTAAAAACCGCACTCAAATCTGTTAAGTACAGCGGATTCAGTCCGATTTTTAGTTTTTACCTAGGAGAAGCCGGGCCGAACAGTTATTGTGATAAAATGTAGCCTATATATTTAACAGGAGAGTCTAAGGAACACATTGATGAAGGTTTCTTCGAAATTCGTAGTCTACTTTTTGAGATTAGGTCACACGAACAAAAAAAAAACTTTTCTTCTTTATAGTATTATTAATTAGTATACATACAAACCTTTTTAACGCTAATATTTATTTTACTAGGTAGTTTATATTTACAGACAAAAATTCACAGTTGATGCAGTTCATCGAGAAAGTTACTTGATTTAATGTAACCAAAATGATTTAACTGAATATCTGACTATTGATTTACAGAATTTATAATAAGTAAATGCTGAAATAGTACTAACTACATTTTTACTATATGGTTTATTGGCCTCTACATCTTCTGATATAATCAGTCATGCCAATACTCTCGGTTGAAGTCCGAAGTAAACAGGGAGATAAAAGAGAAGTACTGACCATACAATTTATAATAAATATTATTTATATAATATTTCCAGTCATTACATTATGGCAGAGTTGTGACCATGGTCGTAACAGGTGTCCACCCGACATCAATAATATGATATGAAGCACTTTGTTAGCTCGTATATATAGATATATAAGTTTTCACAAAAATAAAATCCTGCAATCGCTATTTTTGTACATTATACCTAAATTAGGGTTGTTGTTTTCGTCCATGTTATTAAGTATTAATTGTAGATTATCGGATAAATGTAATTAATGACATGAATGCTATCTAGGTATTTGTTTTATATGTTCTATTATATATTGTAATTATTTTGTAGATTACCTGTAGAAGTTAAAAACTATCAATGAAACGTTGCCACATTTTAAAAACTAATATCTATTAATTTAACTTGTCCAAGTATCCGATAATTAATATATAATTAATATTATACCTAAACATTGTTTGAGCTTCAGAAAAGCCGAAACGTTGCGATGTTGTTGGTTATGTCATGTTTCTATGACTCGTTTGTTGCAAGCTTCCAGTTCTCCTGACCGCTGGTAAAGTTTCAAATAGGTTTTCGGTCTTGTCAATAAAAATAATCATAAACTAAAAACTTGTGTAGGTACCATTAAAATCCTTAATTAATATTTCATTATATTGCAATTGACTGATCAAACGAATAAGAAAAAAATGCATTGGTAATTATTTGTTAAAGCTTCATAATGTTTTGGTACTACCCCCTATAAATTAAATAGATGATTTACATGAATATGTATAGGTATGTAAAGTATCACATTACGGATGCTAGTGCGTTGAACTAAAACAAGACTGGTCATGCTATACCAATTCCATACTGAATAACTGTTTGTGAGTTTTTTTTTTTTTTTTAATATGGTTTTTATTGGCTTTTGTTTTGTAACAAAGTTTTTTTTTATAAACTACTATAAGAAGTGACGTTTTTTCAAAAGTAAACTATCAAAAATTGTGGAAATAAAGTGAAAATCTGATATTTTAAAGGAGATACTTGCGGAAGATATTATACGGTCCTTGTACGTACTATTATTACGACTTGTGTGACTCGTTCTAAACATAATGTCACATCACTTCGTAATATAACAAATTACGACAATAGATGTACAATCTACTATTATTTAGAGTTTATATTTTTTGGAATATTTGAAATAACCTTTATCCATTATGACTTATCTCAACGTTGTTATCGGTTTTGAAAGAAACCCGATCGTAGTCGGGCAAAAGTACTGTTTGGTAATAAATTAAATCAAAACTTAGACCAGTCGTTCTCGAGTGACTGATGCTGACAGACGAACAAACAGGCAGAAAATTTGGAAACAAATTTTCTCGTCCAACTATTATACAAAATTCCATATGAAAACGAAATCACAGACTGAAGACTATATTATGTTTAAGTTGAGTGAGTGTACAATTCAGATGATTTCTGTTACACCTAATATAATATGTATTAGAACATCTTAGTCATTCACTTCATTTGGTGAAATAAAGATTAAGAATATTATTTTTAAATTCTATAGTTTCAAGTTTTTCTGTTACACCCGGTATGCAATCGCAAAGTGCAGAAAATAGTCTGCAAATTGTCTGTTTAGCAAGTTTAAATTTTCCAGACTTCCGATTGTCCACCTTGACCAATATTGCATAATGAACAGCCACCTTGAGTGTTGACCGTCAAACGGTTGGATATCATATCATATCATATTTACTAAATGACTTGCAGTTGAAAAGAAAAATTTTTAAGGCTATTTTAAACTTTTTTCCATTTAAGTCTTTTCTCACATCCACTGACCTTACATTTCATATGATGTGATATGTGATATAATATTTACAGATATCATTTTTTACTATATTATATAAAAACAGAAATAAACAAAGGTCAAAAGGAAATAAATATTATAAAATCAAGAAAAACTATGTTTTCTATTTATGATCAATTTTTCAACTTTTCAGTTTTGTAAATAATGTTTATAGCGTGGTTATAATTCGGTATCATCAAGGTTAACGAAATATATTTCTTACCAAAAATCCTAATTAATCAACATCTAAATAAAACGCACACAAAGTTACCTAATAATAATAACCATCTATCAAAAGAGGACGATATCAAAATATGTACCGTTTTATCATTAAAATACCCAACTTTGCATACTTTTAAACTGAATTGGTATGATACCGACTTAATTTTTTATGGTTATTCATGTCTATGGTTATTCATGATATCGCAATTATTGCAAAATATCCAACCGTGGAAATGACAATTTTATTTGTATTACCAAATAGCTCAGAACACAAGTTCACAACTTTACTCTAGATATTGAATTGTAGGTGTTTAGAAAATTAAGTCATTAATGATAAAATAACGACACATTTTGCTGATCTATCGAGTGCCAGATTTTGTCACGATGGGTGAAAGAGACTATATTTTCTATCTAAAATATCAAACGGTAAATCAAATAATTACGTTTAAATCAATTATTTTGAATGCAGGGCGACTGCTTAGGTTTGCAATTTATTGACACAAATTATTATTATAGATGACCTAAATATAAAATACAATTATGTTACTTAACAATTAATTTAAATTCAGTCTAATTTTCCAAACCAACTCAGAGGTCGAAAACCAAATGACAAATAATTTAACTATGCATACGTTCTACTTTTTATATTTTTTTAAAAAAGTCATTTCCTACGTATTATATTATTTCCTTTAGATATCTAATAAGACTATAAAAATCTACAAACAAAGGTCGGCAACAATCAGCAGCCATCAACAAAACGTCTATAAATTACAATGTTTATCATTAGGTACACATAAAATCAAATATATTTTGGGGAAACGTTATCTAAAATACAGAAGCCCGGCATTAAACGTTTATCACGTCCTTTGCAGACAGATTTGATGACCAGTTGTTTTGTTTATTTCGTCAACTGTTCTTAGCGCAAGGTTATAAAATCAATTTTACTAGCAATCGTAACATTGTGAGACACGTGTGTATAATATAATATGTAATATACCTATTATGTATACAATTATGTTATTATTACGATATATATGATACTTGTGTAACTTGTGATATACTTTTATCGTGTTATAATCACGTTATGACGTTCTTCTATCTCATTAAATTAGATGCTTCTTAAGAGCAAGCTTTCCTATACAGCTTGACGGATAAAAAATGTATGTGCTATACCTTGCGATGACACAATGTGCTTGTTTGACTTAAGATAGGTTTTGACAGGAACCCTGTTTTAACCTGAGGATATCCAACTAAAAATATCACATTTTAAAAAGTTGTGTACAAGTTGATAATGAACAAATTTTATCAAAATCTATTCCGCCGTTTTCGAGTGATACCGATACAGAGAGGCGCACGGACAAAATCTTTCGAAACGCGTTGTCTCTTGTATTTAATAAAATACTGAGAAAATCACTAAACTATACGATATTCCCAAAGAATACGTGAGTAACTACGAAAGGTAAAGATTGCATCGAAATTGAGATTTTCCTTTTTCAAAAAGGCTAGGAAAATCAATACAACTAAACTAAATTACATCAGAAGCTTTATCTGTAATTTTGTAGATTATAGATGCTCGAGAGCTGAGGTCATCTGTAATATTATTTTCATGCAAATGTGTATCTAATTGATATTTCATTAAGTTCTCAAACCATTTTCGAAATTTATTTTCAAAATAAAAATTTACTCTGAGTAGGTATAGATCGAAACAACCAAATTTTTACCAAAATACCCCAACATTCGAATTATTATATTTTATATTATCCAATGTGATTTCAGAAAATAACAGAAACTATATATATACCTACCTATTATACTTATTAGAAAACACATCTGTTCATAGCCTGAAACTTCAACGATCGATAAGAACAGATACCGTTTTTAATAAAGACAGTTTATATTGTAGGTACAATAACGTTTCATTATAAATATTTTAAAGTAAAGAAAATGATTAAACACAACATAATATTCCGTTCTTTGCTTTTTTTTAATTATAGAAATGTTTTATGACTTTCACCTATTTTTATTACGAATAATGTTTTTGATTTATCGCTCATTAACTTAAACGACGCCTTGTGTGCAATGGTTCTTGCATTTCTCTTTATGAAAAGTGTACAAAAACATAAAACTTACACTTTTCTATAAAGCTTTCAAATACCAAATTAAGACATGACGTAGCCTTTGGCTACATTATTGTTACCTACTCACTCAATGCCTAAATTTTATCTAAAAAAAAATATCAAGGTAACCGTTTTTTTATTTTTTTGGTTATTTCATATTTGCTAGTTTTTTCCCGCGACTTTGAAATGACAGACAAACGTCCCATTACTATTTTATTTATTAGTACTGATTTGCCCATACATGGCAGATAATGCCGCACGTAAGTTTAGTCTGGAATAATCCATATAAATAAAAGCCATCTGCGGCCTTTATAGAAAAGTGCAAGTTTTTGTATGTCATTGTACTTTATAAAGAGAAATGCAAGAACTGTTGCACACAAGGTAATTTTTCAAAATCAACCAAGTCAATGAGATAAATCAAGGTGAAAATATAATCATATAAATAATGGATATCCACTTGACTTCAAGACAAAAGAAAGATGAAATCAACGAAACTTTTGTATAAATTTAAAAAACATAGGCAAAGGACAGAATATTATTTTTTGAAAAAATTATAGTGAAACGTTCTCGAAAACGTTATTGTACAACATAAGCTCAGGGCCGGATTTAGGGAAGGGCAACCGGGGCTACAGCCCCGGGGCCTCCACAACAAAGGAACCCTTACAATAGAGACTTCGGAAAAAAAATTCAAATTCAGGCTAGTAAACACGAGTAAACAACTTTTCCTTTGATATTTTCGGCGAAAAAAGCTCGGAAGGTTCCGTTCGTTAACGCTAAAATTTAATTTCAGATAATTCTTGATTCCGATTACATTTATATGTTTGTTAAATAATAAAAAAATCTATACTTGGTTTCACAATAAATAATTTATTGGAAAACTCAACTGAAAAAATTGTTCATTTTATTTGGAAAATAATTTGGGGCCAGGGGGCCTCCACTCCTTTGTTGCCCCGAGGCCTCCAGACTTCTAAATCCGGCATTGCATAAACTATATTTTTACTGAAAACGGCCTTCCGTTAAAATTTATAACCTTTGACAAATGCATTTTTACACGCTTTATATTAGCTTCACCCGTATATGTATGTAAACACGTATGTTGTAATCGACTCCTTTGGGCTCAATTTTGACCCACTTTAAACGGACAGATTTAATTTATTATCAAAAACATTTATAATTAACAGTAAGCATAATATTGTTTCTGTGATCTGCATAGAAATTTTTGGAAACAATCTTAGACATAAAATATAGGTAACAATAATTAGGATTTTGGGTAGGTACATTGTCAAATATTTGATAGGTTTGATCTATCTGTTACACATAGAGTAAATTTTCATTTTGAAAATTAATTTTAAATATGGCTTAATTTGAGAACTTATTGAAATATCAATTGGATATGCAATGTGTTTTTAAAATTAATAAGTAATTGAAAATTGACCCCGGCATGCACCAGACCAAATGGCTTATAAAAAATAATATTTCATAAAGATATATATAATTGCATCGGTTCCAAAATCTGGGGTTGCGTTTTTCAATTGTCACGAAATTCAGTGCTCGAAGCTTCACTGTTTACAGACATAAACCATAAATTATTACTATTTCATTTCATTAAACAACTGTGTCCTCTTAATGTCTATTTCCGGTAGTATTACAACGGTCCAAAGAAACAACCTTTGAGATGGTCCTAATTTTGACCTAGTTTGTATAAACTAATTGGTATATTGATGCATTGTTAGACGCATTAATGTATTGTGCGATTATAATATATTAACAAAGGATCAAGGTGAACTGCAGGGGAAGTGTAAGCTAATTCGTTCATATTAATGTTACATATTTATATCACAATAACCTTAGACCATAGATGCAGTAATTGACACAAATGTTATTTGTAAAACAATTGACCCTCATATATTTCAGCTTTATTGATATAACGTTCCAAAGAAGCGTCAAAATTCAAATAGCTTGTAGTACTTGAAGTAAATAACTACGAATTTGATATTTTTACGTAAAATAAAGTATGTTGACGTTAAATATTTTTTTAATAAAATAATACCACAACATTTTAATTCAATTTGAAAACGAACGCAATTCAAATTGATAGGTATACAAGATTTCAAATCTTCTTTGGTTCCGGGCCGTGTTTCATTGATATTTCTACCTGACGTTTCATTTACAACTGCGGTAGACGTTATCAAAGGCCATGTGGTAGCGGGCCACACAAACTTTTACCATAATGATGAAATTATTTTAATGAATTGTCAAAATTATGTATGTTATGTCTTACGTGGTTTCACAATTAATTTGCAGGTTATATTGACATAAATAAATGTTGTTACTTCCGGACATTTCATTTTTTTAAAACAATTTATGGCCCTGACTTGTTTTTGATCAGTGGAATACGTCTTCACTTTGTCTGTAGCGGCTAAGTTCATATTATTATTATTGATTCACTAGCGCCACTCTGGCCACTATTTAATGCTTTTATGTGATCACTTTTTCAGTACAACACTCATAGGAGTCATAGGAGACTGTACTCCTTATCTCTACCCTTCATATAAATAAAATAACATAATCTTTTGTATCTGCACTCAGACTGGACAATGCAATCCGTTATATTCCACAATATTTATTCTATCTGTGACCGTAAGGCGCACTTGCTCATGTCGAATTATTGATAAATTTTTTTATATCTTCAATTAGCTTTATTATTAATATTTTTAATTATGAAAGGCATTGCAGAATTTTAAATTAATCCTGCTCGGAAAATAATTGATCAATTGCAGCGATATTTTTTTAACGCATATTGATCAAAAGTTAGTTTGAAAAGCAATATTTTTCTGAGTTGATTAATCATTTGTTTTGTGTGAGTCCAATAAAATGTTTTACACGACATGGAGTTTCCACAATGACATTAGACTATTCTCGCACATATAGAAACTATAATTATGTTATCACAATTTAAGGTCATTGTCAAATAAATTTTTTTGACAATGCTTTCTGCAATCCAGCAGGACTTTGCCGATTATTTTTCATTAATAATGTTATTAAATCAGTCGTTTCTTTGCCCCCACTAACAGTGGGTGTTAGTGAATGCAAAAAAGACCCATTTAATCACGTTAATACTTGAAAAAACTCGGGTCGCAGTGCCAAACACTGCCAATAAATTAGTGTATTTGCTTATGCAGCATTGCAGACGTTTTGGTTTTATTCTGCTAATATAAATATGTTTTAAAAAAATACCCTCTTAATACATCCCTTAAAATAATTAATTTGTTCTAAATTACAATGTGCCTGCCAAATTTCGACAGTTATTGTCCGTACACACACCATATAAATAGACATCTTAAAAAATTAAGCCAAATTGTTCACGGGGTTATGAAACATTGAGAATATATGTAAGTTTGAACGTCCCGCCAAACTGTGTTGTGGTTCTGTCAGTAAGGATCGGTGGTGGCTTGGGCTGATAGAAATGTCAAATGAAAAAGACAGTTGAATCTGAACTATTAATATTAGAATTAAATCGACAATTGTATTGAATCAGTTATTTTTATATTATGTTATTATTAAATATATAGTTATTTTACTGCTTTAATCTGTCTTTGATTTCAAGACTTATATATACTCTTGGGTCCGCCATCCGACCGACGTCAGCAGTATGTGTGTGTGTCATATATGCCAATTATATTAATAACAACTTACCAACTTTAATTGAAATGGAATAGATAGACCATGCCAAATACCTAAGTGTTCTGCTGAATAAACGACCCACATTCTCAAAAAATTGCAAGCTTGCATGTAACAAAGCCTCTGCAGCGATGTTAATTACTCTATCCTATGGCTACCAGTAAATAATAAATTGCTATTGTACAAAACAATTCCAAAATCAATCTTAACCTACGCCTGGCCTGTTTGGAGCTCAATGGGCAATTCAAACTTTCAGAGCCTGCAAATTCTCCAAAACAAATCACCCCTTCCTAAATACACCCCGATCATCTTATAACATAACACCGTTGACCTACTGCCAGTTAAAGATTTTGTACACGCCGCAACTAAAAAATTCTTTCTAAAATGCATTTTGCGATTTTGATATTATAAACTCAATCAGTAAATACAACCCCACTGACCTTAGCGGATGTAAACACAAACGTATAAGTATATACTATACAAAAATTAGTGCCTCAATGCATTCAAGAACATCTACATTTTAGGAGTTCTTTACACCTCTTTTCTTTTTTCCCTTAAGAAAATCAAGTTTTTTTTAATTATTTAATAATATGAACTTTCTAAAATCTAAACATTACTCTGTTGGTTATTTTGGTACACTGTAAACAAAAATCCTAATATTCTATTTCTTTTACCAGTTTTGACAAATAAACTTTTATTATTATTGTTATTGATCAACGAAGTAAATCTCATAAATCGTTGGAAATGAAACATAAATAATTAAACTCTTCTTTCAGGATTAAAAAATTAATTATCTTCTATTCACGAGAATTCAAGTGAGATGTGTAATATTTTGCATCTAATTATAAAAAAAATCGGACGTAAGTGATTTTACTCTTTGGCCATAGATAACAGTAGGTATTCACAATGGATATTGTTATGTCAATACGTTGCCCTTCTGTATAAATACATAATTTCTCTCTTCGCATTATAAGGCGAACATCAACAAATCGTGATATTAAATGAATTTACTTAACGAAAGTTTAAGGTCACTGCAAATGCTCTACATCAGTACGTAGAACGCGTTCTACAATTTTTATGTATCTACGAGTATAAATACATAATATATCGATATCAATCGAAAACTGTTGGACGGGTGACTGACTAAACTCATCGGTAGTCGGTACACTTGTCTTATAGCTAGGTATACCTTATTAAGATGAGATTCTCGTTACGAAAAAAATATTAGTATTTATGCTGGGGTCCACTGAACTCTGGTACAGTGTTCTCGGGTTAAAATTCGTATTAAAACCTTTTAGACCAAGATCCCAGACCCGCCAGACCTACGTTATTTTAGTGCTGCTAAGATTTTGTAAATGTACAATATTTAGAAAAAAACGTATGCCAATTTGCTAGCTTTTAGAGATAACAGGTACTAAAGATACATAAAACACGTGCTAACCTACGTACGCAATGATATTATGCATGTATATGAGTGCGAGTGAAAGAATTAGATGATTTTTTGTTTGACTTCTTCATGAAATGTAGTTTTTTTTTTATTTGTTTACACACACAGAGTAGTCCATGAGTTTAAGAGTAAACAACCTACATTTCATGAAGCATTCAAACAAAAAAATCATCCAATGCTCTCACTCGCACTCATATGCATACATAATACCAAAAAGCTAGCAAATTGGCATACTGTTTTTAACTAAATATTTACTGATAAAATCTCAGCAGTACTGAAATGACGTAGGTCTGGCGGGTCTAGAATCTTGGTATATTTTTATTACAATAAATCAGTTCATATATTATATGGAATTTACTATAGGTACGATAGGTATACTATAGTCAATAGAGTTTCATTTTTTTTATAAATATGTATATTTTTCTTATTAATAAATTAACCACAAACTGTTACGTTTTGTGCGATTTATCAAAGATGAACGAACTTTAACTGTGATTCTAGTCCCTCACCGCACACACCTGCCGCAGTCAATAACACTATTTCTATAAAAAGCATGTAACAGGTTATTTATGCTGAATGAATTGAATGACATTCAGTTGTTACAACAAATTAATATGTTTGATGGTTTATTTTCTGTCATTTCCATGGCTATAATAATCATTATTTAATCTGTTAATGTCACGATAACGTAATTTAATCCAATCTACAGAATTATTTTGCTTTGAAAAAAATGTTGAACTACATTTTTTTTAGTTAACTAATAATGTGGTTTATGTTTTAAAGAAAAATTAAATGAAATCAATATTATTTTTTTACATTTTTTGCATCAATACTGTTAAAGGTTTGACTTGCTGACTTGGCCGAAGATATAGGTACCTACATTTAATTTTTGAATTATTGATCACTGCTCCGTTATACACAAAATATCTAAAAATTTTTGCAAATATTGGATATGTGAAATAGTTTTTTTTTACAAAAAACGATTTAAAAAAAGCATGTTAAAACTGTGTTGATATTTGAACGGCTTTGAATCCGCCAATTTCGTAAATGACTTCAAAAATCTGCGATGCTGTGTAACAATAGGTGCATAACACATATGCCTCTCTTTATCTATCACTAGCGGTCCCGCCCGGTTTCACCCGGGTGCAAAAGAATAAATGGGGGGGAGGTACATGAGTACGCACGTTCATCTTAGTTTACTGAGATGAATGTTGTGTCTAAAGTTCATGAAGATCGGAGTTACAGTTCAAGAGTTTTTGTCGGACGGACAAATTTTGAGTTATATTTTGCAACATTTTTCATTGATGCTCCGCTCCTATCGATCGTAGCGTGATATTATATAGCCTATATCCTTCCTCGATAAATGGACTATCCAACAAAAAACAATTCTATTCGAACCAGTAGCGCGTTCAACCAAACAGACAAACTCTTCAGCTTTATATATATTAATATAGATTATTAAATACCTGTTCAGCCTTCTTGTTGCTTGTACGTAGACTGTAGACAAGTGACTTTTCGATAGATGGTCAATTTTTTAATTAACTATAATTTTCTTATTTATTGATTCATGTATTGGGTAAGCCATGTATTTAAAAACGCAAAAAATACAGACACATTATTTTTCCTGATTAAAATAACGAAAAATGAAACAATTACCAATTAATTTTAATTAAGAAATTAGAATATATAATTTAGAAAATATTCGATCGAAAGAGAGACGATATAGCGAAATGTATTTCGGGTTATGTTTAAATAATCCGAGTTACAGAGTCTTGAGCAAAAGGTATGGCTAATTTCTTCAACTTGTGAGTATTTAGACTGAACGAGAATCGAATTAGGTATAAAGTTTCTACATTATATATTTTGCCGATAATAATTCAATTTGGAAATATCTGATACACGCATGAGATTTCTACTTTGCGTGTGTAATTATGACGCATCAATTTAATTTTCATGCATGTAACATTTCCCGAGGGCATTAAACAATCTATTTTTTTTAAATAAAACCTTTAAAACATTGGAATCTAGTTTTATAAATGAAAACCTTTAAATTCCTACAAAATAAAACATTGAGTTTGACATTTTTCACGGACATTTTTAGACGCATGTAAATATCAATGCAGTACCTATTAAACATTTTTCTCGCCGTATTCGTGAAAAGCTAGCATTTTTCAAAACATTCTTTCAAAATAATTTCGAAGTGGTTTTAAAGTAACCCGATTTAATTATACCTATACCTAGTGAGAACTTATAGTGACCATAGGTAATAATAATTCAACACTTATTCGTCTTTTAGTTTTTTGTTGCTAAAGTTTGCTATTTATTTTGTGCAATGAATACGGGGAGGTCTAATAATTTGTTACAAGTTGTTACTTAGAGGGAAGGGGGATAATAAAACTTCAAAAATTCGTTCCATAATTGATGGATGGCCACTAAAATGCTAATATTATATTAATGGCTATATAGGCTTGAGTATTTTAAATTCAGCTTACCTAGTTATGAAAAAAATCTCAGAAATTTAATTACAGAAACCGCAAAAATATAGCACACTGAACTTGAAAACATTTTTCTTAAAAATTGAACAATAATTTATTTATATGTTTTTTACTCGACTGGTGCAGAAGGAGGGTAATGTTTTATGTGAGTATCAATGTATGGATTGGGGCGTGTATGCATCTACGTCTATTTTGTTGGCACACTCTGCAGCCTAAACGCCTTGATGGGCTTTAATATTATAACGTGTCGTTAGCTTCATATTAATTGCGGGAATGGCATAGGGTATAGTGTTTAAATATGAATGAAAAAATCCAGAAAAAGAGGGGGGTAAAAATATTTTGTTATTATATCAATTACAGAATAACTAAAAAGAGGAATTTAAAATGCAGGATTTGAGGCCAAAAAGAAAACAATTTTTATTTGATTACTTTATTGATCAACGTTTCGGCATCTAATTATTTAAATTTGAAAATGGGTGTATTTTAATGGAGAAGACCTCCATTAAAATACACCTATTTTCAAATGTATAGTTTTAAAATATGTGTATTTTAATGGTTTTGACAAAAAATTTTCAACAATTAATCGATATATTATATATAACGTATTTGAAAATTTAGGATCTGAAGAAAACACAATTAGATGCCGAAACGTTGATCAACAAAGTAAGCAAATAAAAATTGTTTCCTTTTTGCCCTCAAATCCTGCATTTTAAAGTCATTGACGATACCGAGGTGACACTACAATTAAAAAGAGAAATACAAGTAGGAAAATCTTATTATGCATCAGGGGACCCATTCAAAAGCAAAAGAGACAAATAGGTCTCCACCTGCTGCATGTTGAGATTTTTTAACTTTTTTTTTCATTTTTGTGCAGTCGGGTTTCTTTTTTTCTTAAATAATTATTTTATTGTGAAGAAATACGCAGGACTATATTTTTTCCGATCATCTCATCTTACTTAAATATCGAACAAATCTATAAAGACAGCGGCTAGCTCTTAGGAGCACAAAAAAAGTTAAATCCGGTCCAGACAATTATGGCCACCATTCAACGTCCAATTAATTATTAGAGATCAGCAGGCCGTGCGTTTCAGATGAATTTACAATTACTGAAGACGGCACTGGATGGTGTCTTTCAACAGATCCGTCATCAGTCACTTCATTATAGTAGGTATCTATTATCTAACAATATAATAATTAATTGTTATCCACGTTCTGATGTTTAAAAAATTAAAGCCGTGACATTTGTACCTCAATGTATAATTCATAAGGTGCCATAGTGCACAATCAATTTATTATATCCAAGAAAACACCATAGTTTCATGTCGCATAATGCGGTTTTCCCAATATATCTAAAGATTGTATCTTGGAATTGTTAGAAGTTAGAATACATTTTATGTTATATTTATGCATTTGCATAAGTTTCAGAAAATACTTCTTTATAATTATTATTATTATCAAGGCTTCATAATTACGCGCATTCATTTATTAAAGAAAAATTAACAATAGCTGCGATAATAATCCGCAATAGCAATTTTCTACTGTTCTAATTTCTATAGAACCTGGCGAATGACCGATACCTAAATGTAACAGTCAAAAATGAGAACGAAGATCACACTCACTATATTGAGAAAGAACAATGAAGATTTAATTCGCATTAATGCTTTTCTGACGCGATTACCATTCGAATAAATTGTGACAATTTAATTTTATAATTAACTATAAGCGGCCCGGTTCGGCTTCACCCGAATATTTAGATTGCCATTAGCCATCGTCGATTTGAGTTGCTAAATTGGTCTCCACGAAAAGCGCTTTTATTTTAACGCGATAATATGTAGGCTATGTCCATCCTGAAGATACATTCTAAATACTGGTGAGAAAAAAAATTGAAATCGGATGAGAAATTTCGGAGATTACCTCCTACATCAAAACTTTATCTCTTTATAATATTAGTATAGCTGATTATCTATATATATATAAAAATCTCATGTCACAGTGTTTCTTATCGAACTACTCCGAAACGACTTGACCGATTTTTATGAAATTTTTTGTGTATGCTTGGTAGGTCTGAGAATAGGTTGTAAACTATTTTTTATACCCCTAGGTCAGGGGTCGGCAACCTGCAGCTCGCGTGCCGCATGCGGCTCTTTTCATGTAAAGTTGCGACTCTCAAGTTCCATACGCAAAAAGTAATTATTTTATTATATAAACCCTTAAAAAATCGTCCAATCGATTCATGATTGAGTACCATGTCTATCTCTCAGCCATTTCCACTCGTGTCTCACCCGCACCGCCCCCGTCAGGACGTGTCGTCCTCGGATATATATATTATACCTATATAAGCAAATACTATAATACTGAAACGAAAATGTTTAGGGGCTCTTTAAAAACTGAGAAATTTTGTAAATTTTAACTTTTGGCCCTTCCGTCTCAAAAGGTTGCCGACCCCTGCCCTAGGTGATAAGGGTGGCCCTCTCCAGAATTTTTTTTTTATTTTTTGGGCAAATTTTTTTTTTAATTTTTTAGGATTTGCCATTAAAAATACTTATAACCCTACATTTTCACCGTTCTACCACCAACCCCTATTTTTTAATAGCGATATTAGTATTTTTACTTTCATCCACAGATGCGTAATAAAGTTGCAAGATGGCAATATAACGGTACATTTATAACGGTAAATTTTTATCTATTTACAATCTACACTCCTGCGATTTTTCTTATTATTATCACGATGGACACGATATCTATACATAATATTATATATAAAGCTGAAGAGTTTGGTTGTTTGGTTGAACGCGCTAATATCAGGTACTACTGGTTTGAATTGAAAAAAAAAATTTTGATGGATAATCCATTTATCGAGGAAGCTTATAGGCTATATAATATCACGCTAAGACCAATAGAAGCAGAGCATCAATGAACAATGTTGCAAAATATAACTGAAAATTTGTCCGTTCGACAAAAACTTTTGAACGGTAACTCAGATCATCATGAAATTTGGACACAACATTCATCTCGGTAAACTAAGATGAACTCGCGTACTCATGTCACTGCCTCCCATTCGTTCTTTTGCACTCGGGTGAATCTATAAAACTATAGTAAACTATAAAACATGACATTCTTACGAATTCTTCAATTCAAAATATAAGAACTAAAACTTTAATTTTTAATCACTGCAGGGGCCAATCTTTTTATGAGAATTCTTGGTAATAATAGAAACAACTTGTATCCGAGATAATTAATTTTGTCATTTAATTCACAACGCACTTTAATAGATATTTATGACAATCAATAAATTATGAAACAAAAGTCACGACTATTTATATTTCATTTATTTGTGTATAAGCAGAAACCTTGGAAGATTTTCATTTTTATATCTTAATTAAACAAATTTAACTGTTTACCGTATGATTTTTATGTTTTTTCCCGCTATTTTATCCCCAGTCAAGGCAACAGATACGACCCTGATTTCAGATAGATAAGTATTCAAAACATGTCAATAGTTATTTATTATTTATCTTTAAAAATGCATAATTGTTGCTTATGTCAGAGATGCACCGAGAAGAACTCCCCGAACGGTATCTGTCAAATTAAAGTTATTTATAGGTATACCAAGTAGCGCAGTCAATTTAACCCATGTACTAGATAGAAAGATACCAATGTAACCTCTCCAGTATAACTGGCTGAAAGAAACATTTACTTCTGGTTGCAATTCAAACAATCACAACTTTACAATAACACAAATAATATAATGTGGGTAATTTATGTAGGTGTTTTTGAATAAGAAAATTATTATTATCTGTTATCGATATTTATTTTTTACTTGTTGTTATATTTTCTTCAGTAAGTTGCGCAACTATTAATTATTTTAATTAATGACGTAATTCTGTAACCTCTTAAGGCCCCCATACACCTCGTTCTTTTTTGGCAGTTTTCATCATCACGATAAAACACGTCGGTCAAAACCGAAGTGTATGGGCAAAAACTGTCGATGAAACACGGCAGTTTTTTTATCTGCCGAAGCTTGATTTTAAACACGACGTGTTTGCTGGTTGTCGTTTTAAATCGTAATGTGTGGCGCTTTCCGATAAGAAACGACGTGTTTATTCAGTGGTGCGACGTACAGCAAATAAGTCATATTAATTAAATGATTGTAATTAGTTTGAGTATTGATTTATATTTTAACCGTTTTAGTGCTAAGCAATTTTGACAAAAATAAATGAAAATTGCTATAAACATATTGATTAATTTAGAGGAAAAAATAATGGTGTCTAATAAAACACTCTAATTTAGACTAATATCAATCAATTTTATTAATTAGTTTTGCATTATATTGTTTATTAATGTTTATTAAACATAAAATAATATCAATATTATTGTATTTTCCATCAAAGCAGATCGTATTAATGATGCCACGACTTCAGAAAAACTGAACGAAACTACGCCTCTGTGTGGATATGACCGTTGTTCGTGTTTAAATTAACCGTACAGTTTTACCCGTGCGGTTAAAACTGCCATAAAAGAACGAGGTGTATGGGGATGGCCGTTGTTCGTGTTTAACCGTACAGTTTTACCCGGCGGTTAAAACTGCCAAAAAAGAACGAGGTGTATGGGGGCCTTTAAATCGTAATGTGTGGCGCTTTCCGATAAGAATCGACGTGTTTATTCAGTGGTGCGACGTACAGCAAATAAGTCATATTAATTAAATGATTGTAATTAGTTTGAGTATTGATTTATATTTTAACCGTTTTAGTGCTAAGCAATTTTGACAAAAATAAATGAAAATTGCTATAAACATATTGATTAATTTAGAGGAAAAAATAATGGTGTCAAATAAAACACTCTAATTTAGACTAATATCAATCAATTTTATTAATTATTTTTGCATTATATTGTTTATTAATGTTTATTAAACATAAAATAATATCAATATTATTGTATTTTCCATCAAAGCAGATCGTATTAATGATGCCACGACTTCAGAAAAACTGAACGAAACTACGCCTCTGTGTGGATATGGCCGTTGTTCGTGTTTAAATTAACCGTACAGTTTTACCCGTGCGGTTAAAACTGCCATAAAAGAACGAGGTGTATGGGGATGGCCGTTGTTCGTGTTTAACCGTACAGTTTTACCCGGCGGTTAAAACTGCCAAAAAAGAACGAGGTGTATGGGGGCCTTTAGCCGGAGAGCTGATGACACAATTTAGGGTATGTATTTTAGGCAGGTTGAAATAATGAAAAAAACAGTAATTTATCAATGGGTGAATCTGGAATGGTGAGTCTGCCTGAGCATTTGCGGTTATTTCGCGCCTGCGCAGCATATGACATCTGCAAAAAAATATCCCCAAAAAACATGTTTTAGGCAACTTGAAACTTTTATAATCTTTGAGTTCAGCATTTATATAACCCAGAAATGAAAATGCCAGAACATTTTGTCGGTTATAAAGTAGGGGCAGAACCCCCCGAAGATATTTTATTAATATACGCAATGAGCACGATACAGGTCAAACGGATGATCGGATTGAAACCAAATTTTAGGAGGATGTTTGGTATGCAGATATGAAAAGCTCTATTGTTTTAGGGAAAATCAGCGCATGCGCAAAAGAGATATATGCTATAACGTTGTTTTTTATATAATAATGATATACTTTTCATAACAGTTTATTATTCTATTTATTTTTTCAAGAAAGTTTTGTGAACTATTTTTTTCTGGCAGATTTTCAAAACAAAACAGCAGTTTTAGATTTTTTTTTTACAAAACTTTCTTGAAAAAATAAATAGAATAATAAACTGTTATGAAAAGTATATCATTATTATATAAAAAACAACGTTATAGCATATATCTCTTTTGCGCATGCGCTGATTTTCCCCAAAACAATAGAGCTTTTCATATCTGCATACCAAACATCCTCCTAAAATTTGGTTTCAATCCGATCATCCGTTTGACCTGTATCGTGCTCATTGCGTATATTAATAAAATATCTTCGGGGGGTTCTGCCCCTACTTTATAACCGACAAAATGTTCTGGCATTTTCATTTCTGGGTTATATAAATGCTGAACTCAAAGATTATAAAAGTTTCAAGTTGCTTAAAACATGTTTTTTGGGAAAATTTTTTGTTCAGATATTATATGCTGCGCAGGCGCGAAATAACCGCAAATGCTCAGGCAGACTCACCATTCCAGATTCACCCATTGATAAATTACTGTTTTTTCATTATTTCAACCTGCCTAAAACACATACCTTAAATCGTGTCATCAGCTCTTGGGCTATCTATTAGATGTATGTACATTGTACACTGTACAGCGCTGTTATCCGCTAAAATTTTAGAAAATTTTAGAATTTATTAAGTGTTCTGTCTTGATAAAAATTTAAAAAACATTGATCAGATTTTTGTTCGAAATTACCGCCTTGTATTTTTCATTTTAAATGGCGACTTCCGGTTCTTGGCTTTACTCTCTATCATATACTTTTATATACAATATACATATAAACCAAGCACAGGAATAAAATCGCAGTCGAACCATTAGGGTGCAGAATATATTTCTGTCATTTTTTGTCCTAAGAGCTCGCTAGTTCTGTTTGGCTAACGTTATGACGTTAAGACATAAAACTTTTGAGAATGAGAGATATACTCCATGCTAATATATTGTTGCCAAGGAGTTACTTTGAAAAAAGAGACGCAGATATATTTTCCATTCGCTTTGTAGCCGTTGCTCACCACACATTGAGTAAATAAACAATGCTTGATATAGCTTAATTATTATATATATATTCTCACTATGTATCCTCTCTATGTCAAATGAGCATGGTGGTAGAAAATTTTCCTTTTATAACAATGTAAGTTTATCGTGAAATTGCTTATTTATGAATTAAAACAGGTAGAATAAAAAGATTTAAAAATAATGAGAGATCATGTAAGTACATAATATATATTTTTAAATCTATAAAAGTATATCCAAAATCTTATTTTCGTCATAAAGTCCCTCCCGTTTGACTGATCTCATTTTAATAAAATATTAACACGAATTGTAATAGAAATACCATAGGAGCGGATTCTGTTGAAATCATATATTAGAGGTTTTTCTTAAAAACCCTTTTAAATAAACACAAATATTATTTATGATATGACATGACATCATTGATTTATAAAAATGACGTTTCATGTATTATCTGAACTTGTAAATTTTTAGCTGATAAAAAAATATAAACAGGAAAAGATATGAAATACGTGGAATTGAAAACAATGCCAAATTTGTTTCCTACAAGTTTTTAGATTTGTTTGCAAATATTTATACATAATGTAAACAAGGTCAATTTTTGCCAAGAAACAAGCATTCAAAGAATGTAACAAGAACGTTAGAATAATATTTAGTGTGAAAATACATATAAATATACTAAGCATAAACATTTTTTCGTGAGAAATAACCATGAACTGTTCAAAAATTGCAGTAAGGCCAATTTTTGCAAACAATTAAGTATTTGACAAACTTAAACAAATTATTTTTACAAAAAAAAAACACACACACACACACTCAACAATCGTTGACAGGAACAAATATGGAAACATGTTCATATTTATTAACTTCACGGATAATCATCGTTTTTATTTACGATTTAAAACGAAACGAAAACAAAAGGAAAATGACGATCACGTAGTCCAACCTTCGGGTCATAGTGCAAAATCGTGCTGACAAATAATTGCTAATACGTGCACCGAGATATTTAAATGACTTGGTTATGTGAGTTTGAATTTGTTTCTGGACAAAATAAAAACCCAAGTCTTTTATAACTCCATTCCTCAAAATTATTACATTCTTCCGAATTGAAATATTTGGCAAGAATTCTGTTAATTCAACAGCTGCACCAAATTATATAAGTACCTACACTCATCGGTAAGTACCTCAAGGTATCAAAATAGCAGACTCCCTCGCTAAAGAAGAAGGAATTAAAATCTTTATTGGCCTTGAATCATTTAGTGGCTACTCTAAAAGCCATTTCATGATGGAGGTTTGCAATTGAGATGTGGAAAAGAAAGACTCTCGTGGGAAGTCCACTCCAGGATTCCAGCAATCAAATAAAGACGACTAACGAATTCCTTATTCTCCGTAAAACAGAACTAAGAGAGAATACTGACAAGACTGCCCTCTAAGCTATCGTCTCTCAAAGATGTGTAAAGTTCAAGATGATAAATGTCACTTCTCCAAGTAAGCAAAATAAACTGCTGAACATTATATCATTTGAGCATAAGCAGTTTTCTTCAAAAGGCTGCAATATCGTAACTAGTTTTTTCTAAAGCCTGATGAAATATGCCGAGCAACCCCCAGCAAGATAACGTTCATCAAAAGCATTCTACCTCACTGGAAATAAAAAATCTTGTAAATCGCAATGATTGTGAGGCATTTAGTGTCTTATCGCTCCATGTAAATCTATTCAAATCTGTGTACCTAATTACTATGCTTGCCAAACTATTTTATTCATACACAGGGTGTCCCATTAAGAATGGGACATAGAACAACCGCAGAATCTCCAATTCAAAATAAAACGATTAAGCGAAATATGCTTAGATAAAATGTTACTCGCTCTACCAGTGGCGTACGGCAGGAGTAAGTAATGCTTGTACCCCTTCTAAATGTTACGCCGCTGTCTAAATTTTAATTTTGACTATAATTTTAATTTTTTTGATATTTTCTAAGTCAATAATGTGCACTTGTTAGTTTGTTGTAAAGTCATTGGTTTTCGAGATATTCACAGTTTTTTAAGACAAAATTGTAAAAATGAATATTATTAATAATAATACAAATAAAAAGTACATGTCTATCTATCTTTAACTGCGAATATCTCGAAAACCAATGACTTTACAACAAACTAACAAGTGTACATTAATGACTTAGAAAATATTAAAAAAATTAAAATTATAGTCAAAATTAAAATTTAGACAGCGGCGTAACATTTAGAAGGGGTACAAGCATTACTTACTCCTGCCGTACGCCACTGGTAGAGCGTACTGAACTATTTTTTTTATTGTTAGGTGCATTTTATGATATTTAACAAGTGTGCCGATTTGAGTAAAATTATACGGTGTATTAAAAAAATTATGGACATTAATAATTTTTCAGTTTTCAACTTCAACACCCCGTATTTCGGAAACGAGTAACATTTTATGAATTGGAGAATCTGCGGTTGTTCTATGTCCCATTCTTAATGAGACACCCTATTTGTGGTCTTAAAAATTGAAGAGATTATTTTCAATTTTTTTGCCTCCCAAAAGAATGGAAAATTATACACGTAGCACTAACTTAGTAGCTGTCTTGTTATCGCATTATTGCCAAGTTTAAAGTTTCGGCGTATGGAGATAAAAATAAATTTTAAACAGGTTATATATTATTCTGGAACTTTTAATTATCTAATTATAACAAATAAAAAATTCCAGTTAATTGAACGACGGAATCATTTAATTCAAAAATACTGACATTTGGCATTGCGGTTCTGAAGTAGTAGATAGTGACCCATCATTAATACGGTTCGTGGAGCGACGAAGTATTTGAACAAAGTAAAGCATACCCGTCCCACGGTCACACGTATAAAAATTACGCCGCCTATATTATACTGTGAAGTATATGGGTGTTGTTCTGTAATATAGTCAATGTTAAGCCGGATATACAGAATGAGTTTTAAGTTGATGCTTTTTTTTACAGCGTGTAAAAATCAAATAGACGAGCAACTATTTCAAATAGTTTTTTTATCAAAACTCAAAAATAAGAGAGAATCAGCCTTTCGAAGTTTAAATAAATTTTATTAAATTTTCTTTAATTTTGAGGTCGGTCCTGGGGTTATATTATGTCACTATGGAAATATGTTATTATTATCAAGTATTCACAGAAATTGTTCAAAAACAGAACAATACACATACTTGATAATAACAACATATTTCCATAGTGACATAATACAACTCCAGGTCCGACCTCAAAATTAAAGAAAATTTAATAAAATTTATTTAAACTTCGAAAGGCTGTTTCTCTCTTATTTTTGAGTTTTGATAAAAAAACCATTTGAAATATTTGCTCGTCTATTTGATTTTTACACGCTGTAAAAAAAAGCATCAACTTAAAACTCACCTGTATACTTGCGAGGCGAACCGTTCGCGAACCGCTCGTAAAAGATTCGTGTCATGTTCGTTAATGTCACGCACACACTTTGGATCCGCTCGCGGACCATTAGGAAAAACTAAAAGGTTCGCTGTGTGTTCGTAAAAAAAAACGACCCTCGATGGATCCCCGCGAGAGGCTCGTTCGGCGTTCGGCAAGCCGTCCTAATTATGTTATTTACCGGTCTGGGAACGGTTCGCGGTAGGCTCGGCACACAAATGTATACCCGGCTTTAGAATTTACAGCACTGTAAAATTTCTGTCTCACTTTATTCTATGTAATCCCAAATTTGTTAGAAAGGGACAAAACTTTTACTACACATTAATTTCTAACATTGACTCTATAGAATATATAGAACAATAAATATACTGCAGGCTATCTCGAATAAACGAACCGTACAATTTCTATTAACTAGTGGGATGACGCAGGTAACGGCTGGTATTCAATATTTATATTATGATTTTTAGTTTCCATGGTTTCACATGAAAAATTGACAATAACATGTTTATCAACTAACTCATTTATTTTTGACAGATCAACTTCAGAACAAAAGAAAAGCTAATTTATTATTTTCAAAATATTTAAGAAATTGTAAGGTTCAAAACATTTTTTTTCAAAACTAATGTAAATTTAAATTGAATTATAAACCGTTAATAAAGCATACCGTTAAAATTGAATAAAAAAAACGGTGTTATTATATGTATCTTTTCGGCGCATGAGCCGATTTTCCCCAAAAACTATAGGTTTTCTCATATTTATATTTTAAACATCCTACCAATATTTTATTTCAATCTGCTCTGCCGTTTGACCTGTATATCAATCTCACAGATAATCAAATTTATAAATAAACAAATTTTCAAAAAATATGTTTTTTGAACCTGGAAGATAACAAAACAAAAAAAATGTCAAATTAGTAACACTCCAGATTGTAGAGATGTAAAAGTAATTTCTCATGCTTTTTAAGCCCATTATTAACTGAAACATCTGCTTCTTAAATAAAAGTTAATAATAATCGGTAGAAGTTTTATTATATTCCGAGTCTACGGAAAATTCTGATTTAAAAATTATATCTTGAGAGTAACGGAAAAGTTAAATTTGTTAGAATGATGTGCATGGAATGTTAAATTTTGAATAAAGTGAAAAAACACAGGCCCCAACTGATGAATAATTTATAAAGACACCTTACCTGTTTAAACTCAAACCACTGAACTTGTACAAATGATGATTATAATCTTAAATTACATAAATTATTTCTATATCTATTTTATGAGAAAAATAGACTTCAAAAGTTGATTTTTTAAAAATAATTTTGCATAGGTAATAGTTTTCTATCAAGCTCCACAGAAAAAATAATTGCGTCACATTAACTGCACAAAAATAATCTTAGGACAAAATAGGCGCAAGTACCATAACTCGTATAACTTTTCAAGTCAATCTATAATTTCTTAGAAACTCTACACGCACCCCCTGAGACAGAAAAGTTTAATCAAAGTCTAGAGATCAAACCACAAGGAGCCCGAAGACACGCAAATGTACTGACTACCCCTACGTACGTTTCTATGAAACTTCCCCCCTGCACGCATCACTTTTCACCTCGCAAAAAATGCCTTCGCACCAACACTTCCCGCGTTTTTAGGAAACTAACCCCCTACATCCGCCCCTTTTCACCTTGCAAAAGAACGCCATCGCACCAATGTATGTAAAAAGTCTTTCATCTCGACTTTCACCCTCTTCTAAATGTCCAATTGCTGTGAAACTTTAGATCGTAGGTAGTTTTGGTGACAATACAATATTATAATATTTTGGCAATAATATAATAATGACATATGGTGGCTGTGGCAGTGTTGATGGGGGCCATCCATAAAATACGTCACACGAATTTCACGAATTTTGGAACCCCCCCCACCGTCTCTATCACTGGTAGTGTGACTCCCCTCCTCCGGTGTGACGTCACATATTTTGCCATGTTAAATTAAGAAATTATTAAATTAAAACAGCACTTCCAAAATTATTTATGCACATATTTCTATTTCAAATTTTTTTTCATAAAATCAACAATTTTTCGGAAGAGTTAAACTTTAGAGCTTTTTAAATTTATACATGAGACGTCACGAAGGTTATGACTCGTCTCCCCTCCCTGTCAAACTTTGTGGACCCCCTCCCTTCCCCTTAACGTGTGACGTAATTTATGGATGGCTCCATGATGGGAAGACATGTTTCCAGTTGGTTAATTTTTTTTTTTAATAAATGTTTAAATGGTGTTTCGACATTTAAAATTTTAAATGATATATAATAAGGTATAAATAGGTGTAATAACTAAAAATTGGAAAATAAAATTTGTAGTTTCAAAAAATCTACTAAACACGTTATAGAAGAGAAGTAAATTTATTTTCTACTTTTTAGTGCGTTAATATAAGCGAGTTTTTTTTAGACTTTGTTCAATTATTTTCTATTTATTTCTAATCTAGAGTGAAGGTTCGTCGCTTGCAACAGCATCGAAATTTCTGTGTAAAAAGTCACGATTATTTTGCAAATTGACAAATCTCTAAACTTTTGTTCTAACTACGGCCCTGCACACGGCTCTATAAATCAATAAGCTTAACAAAAAAATAATAATTTCTGGCGATATTGAAGAAATATTTTCTAAAAAATGAAAATATAGCGTAGGTAACTACTGATATTATTTTGTCACTCAGGTTTTTTACTAAAATAACTACTTTTGTATAGAACATTAAATTAAAAAAATCGGGTCGTAGTGCCAAACCCCGCCAACAATACAGTGCATTTTTTAATATACTCGTAGATATTGAGGTTTTATTATGTGAACTTACGTTTGCTTTTGGACAAAATAAAGAATACAATTATTCTAGTATAATAAATCTTTTATACAATAATACTGTTTTTCTTAATTTCAATATTGTTGCCAATCAAATATCTGCACCAAATTAAATACACCCTTCAGTAAGTAAATCCATATCAGCAAACTAGGGTGTTCATAAAATGTGTAAGTTTGGTCCTGTCAGGATTATTTTTTTTAAATTTCAGCAGTAAATTTTAATCTTTACCAAAGGGTTAAATTTAAATTTTTAAACGATTCTGATGAGTTTGTTGATATTTTTGGGCCTAAAATATTTTTCAATACCTAAAAGCCATCCTTGATTCCATTTTAAATAGATTTCGTACGGTGATGAATTCCATCAAGTCTACAAAACTTCGTCAAAATCTATTGACTTTTCGAAAGTTATTGTCCGTACATACGCACACACAATAAATATTTATTATGGCAAATACACAAAAAAAGGAAAAAAATAACGATACCATCAGTAAATTTTAGAAAAAAAATATCGATTAGCTCATTTTGCTTGTAAACGAACCAAATGTACCATTTTTTTTTTCATTTCGTTAATATTTGACATTGCAGATGGCAGATGGCAACATTTGAAAACGTAACATTTGTTTTTACTTATTTCCAAGTTCCTGATAATTTTCCACTGTAATATTGCAGATTATATTCGTATGTACCTACGTGCAAAGTGACAGCTACCACATTTTCTTGAAAATGTCGGATAACGTAGAAACCTCTACCAAAAAAAAAAAATAAATAAAAAACAAGTAAATTACACTAATGCATATTTAATTATAGTCAAAATTTTAAATGACTCAATTTGTTTCCAATTTGGCATCATATTATCAACTCTTCTAATCTACAACAAGCGTAATTTTTATATTATTATGAATTTAGACTAAACAATTAAAAACATACGTAGGTGCCTTTTATTACGTCACATATTTTGGATACAAAGTATAATATAATCTCGTTATGGAAATAATGATTATAAAATATATTTTTCACGTTTTTTTAACACGTGTCCTCTTGAACATTATATATTATTTCAATTTAATCATTTCTTTCCTGTATTTAAACAACTGTCAAACTTATTTACAGCCACGTTTTCATTAAAACGTTATAGGTATTACGTACATAAAAAATTAACAAAATTAACAAGAGCTATGCCATTACAATTGTTTTAATTTGAGAACGTCGCGTCGTTCCGTTTTAAAAAACCGATCGTTTTGAAACGGTAACGAAACTGTTTGTATCGGTTTTGTGCGTGTGCGTCAACTTGGCACTGTTTTGTGAATGACAGCATTACAATGAACTTGACCTTTTTATTTAAGTTCAATTCGTTACTTAATCATTCTCTCTATATGCTTCTCTCTCTCTCTCTCTCTCTCTCTCTCTCTCTGTCTTTCTCTCTGCGCATATGTTTTTCTTAGCAGAATTAAGAAATTATTTATATTACTAGCGGTCCCGCCCGGTTTCACCCGGGTGAAAAAAAAATCGAATGAGAGAGAGGGACATGAGTAGGTACCCACGTTTATCTTAGTTTACCGAGATGAATGCTTTGTCTAAATTTCATGATGATCGGAGTTACCGTTCAAAAGTTTTTGTCGGACGGACAAATTTTTAGTTAAATTTTGCAACATTTTTCATTGATGCACCGCTTCTATTGGTCGTAGCGTGATATTATATAGCCTGTAGCCTTCCTCGCTAAATGGACTATCCAACAAAAAAAATTCTATTCGAACTAGTAGTTCCTGAGATTAGCGCGTTCAACCAAACAGACAAACTCTTCAGCTTTATATATTAGTATATAGATATATCTATATATTGTCAAATTAGTTTTAAAGTTAATTTAGTAGGTATACCTACCTAATTTATCTTATCAATGCACTGATATATAAAATATATTTATAATATGGATATTGTCTCTAATTTCGGGTTTGTTTGCCAATTTTTCGGCCTTTGGGGTATTTTGTATGTCACTTAAGCTTGGATACTGTCTGTATATCCGTTTGTACAGGTATATCACTCCAAAACGAATCGATCGATTTTGATGAAAATTGATACACGGTCAACTGGCATCCAACTTTAAATATAGGGTACTCTTTATTTGGCGACGATACGGTTGAGTTAACATTTCTGTTAAAATCGAAATTAAAGCGAAAAAATTCGTTATAAGCTAGATAATTGCTTTAAATTATTGTAAAAATATATACTTGTTAAATACTTCATACCTGATTAAGCAACACTTGATTATTGTTTATACCTATTATTTTTTTTAAAAATAAGGTCAGGTACACAGTTCAAAATTGCGTATTTGACATTTAACTTTCTTGCGTATACGAATTATAATTTAGAAATATATCTATCCACTCGGCTAAACCGCTTATGTCGACTTTGTAATTCGCAATAATAATGTTAAAATCATATATTAAATCGAATTAATGATGAAATAAAAATAAAAGTTCAAAAATCGGAAACCACTGCGTGAAAGAAGAAAACAATTTGCAAATCAAAACAAGAGGTAGAATTTTTTTGGTAATCAGTTGTCGAGAGCTTGATTACCATAAATTATTGTTTGCATTAAATAAATTACTACAGTTTAACGAATCCTTCATTTGTCAAGTTTTAGAGTTTTGTAAAAATTAATGTATTAACTAATATCTAGTTGTCGTTCTGCGAAATGAAAATGCGATAAAAAAATCCATGCAAGTGGAAGTTGTTTGGAATTACAGTTTAGAATTTATTTAAAGACGGAATGTTTTTTACTCAATGACAGATCAAATAGAGGACGTAAAAACGACATAAGCGATTTTCTATTCTTTAATATTCCGATGTTTCAACTCAAAATGTATGTATCTATATATTTAATGAATAATAATAATTACACGTACAAAAATATTTAAACAAAATAAAATTGTATACTGTCATGCAACATATTATACGTACCTACCTATTTCATAGTAGAAAAATTTGGTTGTTTCGTAACATTTATCTTTTTATAATTGCACACTTTTAAAGTTAGGTACATAATATAATGTATGGAGTAAAGGCAGAGGCGAATTTATCAATAAGCCGAGTAGACCATGGCCCAGTACCGCAAACAAAAAAGATACAAAATAATATTACGTTTCTGTAAGTACAATTAGGAAAAAATATTCAATCACAAAGTTATCTCGAAACTAAATTATTTTTAAATTTCAGCGACTGATTTTTGCAAACTTTGGCAATATTTAAAGATCTGGACATCCGTTACCTTTATGTTGACATTAACTAAAAACATACACTTATATTAGACGAAACAGAGATGCTTTGTCGATTTATTTAATAAAACTCTAACACTGACTGATTAACAGACAACGCACAGCTTAAACCGATAAGTCTTGAAACATGAAAATTTACACAGGAGTTTCTTATATAACGTAGGTGAACACTAAGAAAAAATCATCCCCTAAAAGGGTTTCATTTTTAAATTACAGTGAATATCGGTTACAGCGACGCTATATACATTAGAAAGAAAGTATACTTTAAATTCAAGGGACTTAAGTGTTACGTCGCTATAACCGAAAAGTCGTTACAACCGAGGTCGTCATAAATAAAATCCACGGTAATATACAAAAATTAATGTATGTCTTTCTGTTCAGGACCTATGCGTTCCTATACCATACATCCTTATGTTGCTGAGTTGTTGTGCGTGTGCCCGCGAAGGTTTCTGACCAAAAAATATATCAAAATGTATAAACATTGTGTTTTAAAGTGGTGCTGAAATGCAAAGAGTTGATGCAAGACAATAATACGGTAGAGACAAAGGCTCCATTAGCGCTGTCGCTGCCGTATTTCATCTCAGTCGTATGCGAGGTAGTGCATTATCTATTTAGTGAATGAATTATTTTGGTAATGTTATTGCTCATTTTTATGCCCTTACTTTGTTTCTGTAGATAAACCTGCCACTGAGTAAAGGTACGGTTCCCATTACAACTAAGTACGGTTTTAGTAGTGACGTCATCACTAGGAATCATTTCGATTAACACCCGGGAAAGCGGGGCCCAGCAGCTAGCTAGTATAAACTCAAATCTTCTCTAAGAAATACACTATCGAATTTAAAAACGGTATTGAAATCTGTTCTAAATAGCGGATTTAATCCGAAAAATGTTCGTTTTGAATGCAATTTTGCCAATTTCACACTCGGCAGGCATTTTTAAATATTAAAATCGATTTCCAACTTTCTCGATGTATTTTCCCTCTGTAATGTCAAATTAGTCACGCCCCGGAAATTTAAATCATCATCTGACCGTCATTTGGAAATCTACTGCCATTGTTGCACACTGTGCACACTGAAAAACTTTTCAAAGAGATCGGAATAATTAATAATTAATAACAGATCTCATAATAGTAGCTTAGGTATCTTGTACGTAAATGAAGTTTTTTTTTTAAGAGCAAGTGACATTAAGTATTAACAGTCACTCAAGTCATAATATCACTGCGTACAAGGTGCATTCTACATTTTTTGCACGTAAATAACTGATTTTCACATCATAAAAAGTATATATTTATTATTTTATTATTTATTTCAACAGCTGTATGTGTATTATTGCGTACACATTTTCAGTTTATTTGGTTTGCTTTGTGATCTCTGTTTCTCTTAGTATTCAATAGTAAATGAAAAGTCACTTTGGAAATGACTTTTAGAATGCTAAGACTAATCTTACACGAGTCATATATTTATGAAACTATAAGGTTAAAAAAATTACAAAACGTTATTGAAAAAAATGTATTGAATACTAGACCGTTATTGCAAAGTATACAATTATAATAGAAAAACAGCGTTATGGCACATAACCTGATCTGTGCATGCGCCGATTTTCCTCAAAAAAACAATTTGGCTCTCCTTATGTACATGTCACACATCCTACAAAAATCTGATTTCGATCCGCTCACCCGTTTATCATGCTCATTGCTCACACAAAAACAGACAAACATGTTTTTTTTGTACTTGAAGAACCTCAAAATGAATAAAATATTGGTAAACTATAAACAGTAAATTTTGACCTAAATTAGTACAATTATGCTGGGTTACAGAAAGAATTGTCAGAAAACTTGATCTGACAATGATCTTAGATCGTGATCACATAATTACAATTTCCATAGTACATCAAGAGTAGTCTAATGTCGTTTTCAAACTCCCTGTCATCAAGATTCTAGAATATTAGATTGTACTTACACAAAAACAAAAGATCACTTTTAAAGCTTTTTGATCAAAATGCGTAGAAAAACGTTGTTTCGAAGTGGAAACTGTACAGAAAACGATGCTAAATGCGCATGTATACACAGTGTAAGAAAAATATCGTTTCTAAGCTGGATCGATTTAAAACTCTACTATTCTTTTCATAGGTAAGAGTACGATCTATGTGCAAAATGTCCACTGGAAATAAGTACACAATTATTATTTTACATAACATAATATACTGAGTTATTAGCCGTTTTAAGTGCGGAAAATTGATTTTAATAAATCAATTTTTTGCGCAGTGAAAATGGGAGTTCTTCAAAAAACAATTACGGGATCGTGTATACAAAGTGAGATAGTAATACAGTAATTCAACACCAGTTTGCTATGACGTGCATATGTGATTTCTGATTGGTTATATTCAAAAAATGACAGTGAAAGACGAAAAGTAGTTCCCTTTTTATTAAACGCTTTATATTAGCTTGGGTTGTAACTAACTATGTATGTATGTATGTAACTAACTACCGTAACGGAATCTTTGAGCATAATTTTCACCAATTTCCCGAAGTCTGATTAATTTGAAACTTTGCATACGTATCAAGGACCGATGACAATGCAATAATTTGATAACAGTTTCCCATTATCCTTATTAGGACCCCCAGGATTAATAAATTCTTTTATAGATCCTCTGTAGTAAACGCTTTATTTTCACCAATTTCCCGAAGTCTGATTAATTTGAAACTTTGCATACGTATCAAGGACCGATGACAATGCAATAATTTGATAACAGTTTCCCATTATCCTTATTATTAAACGCTTTATATTAGTTTGGGTTGTAACTATGTATGTATGTCCGTAACGGAATCTTTGAGCATAATTTTCACCAATTTACCGAAGTCTGATTAATTTGAAACTTTGCATACGTATCAAGGACCGATGACAATGCAATAATTTGATAACAGTTTCCCATTATCCTTATTAGGACCCCCAGGATTAATAAATTCTTTTATAGATCCTCACTAAAAAGTGAAAAATAAAATATAGTTTAAAAAAAACTAAAAAACACGCTTTATATCGGACTAAAAAGTAAAAAATAATTGTTTTAAAATAAGCTTAAAAAGCGTTGGGCGCTCGATGTACGAAAATGTGGAACAAAGCGCCCCACGCTTTTTAAGCTTATTTTAAAACAATTATTTTTTACTTTTTAGTCCGATATAAAGCGTGTTTTTTAGTTTTTTTTAAACTATATTTTTTTTACGTATTTTTGAGGAAATTTGTGAATAATCCGCAAAGTTTTTTTTTTTTGGAACGTCTAAATTGAACATTTTCTATGACATAAAGAAAAAAGTCAAAATTTGGGCACATCGAGTTATCGTACTGGACCCCTTTTCATAAATATTATGGAGAAATATTTATGTTCTGGTTCACAATATAAGGTCACAGTCAAATCAATGCTGTCTGCAACTGAGCATTAGGCCTAGCCCACATGAAGAGCGTTCAACGCGCGTTGGGCCAACGCGCGTTGAACGCTCTTCATGTGTTAAGTTATATACAATTGTATAGAAATTGTAAACGCGCGTTCGGTAACGCGCGTTGAACGCCTCTCATATAAACCTAGCCTAAGGCCTAGCTCATATGAAGAGCGTTCAACGCTCGTTAGCCTAACGCGCGTTGAACGCCTCTCATATAAACCTGGCCTAAGGCCTAGCACACATGAAGAGCGTTCAACGCGCGTTGGGTCAACGCGCGTTGAACGCTCGTTTATATGAGAGGCGTTCAACGCGCGTTAGCCTAACGCGCGTTTACAATTTCTATACAATTGTATATAACTGTTTATATGATAACGCGCGTTTGTGGCGCGTTGAACGCGCGTTATCATATAAACAGTTATATACAATTGTATAGAAATTGTAAACGCGCGTTCGGCTGACGGGCGTTGAACGCTCTTCATGTGAGCTAGGCCTTAGACTTATGAAGTAGAATAACGTATAGTTACGCACTTTTTGACGTCACAAATTCTGACTCATTAATAATTATGTTACGTAAAAAAGCTGTTTGCGTATAGACATCATCGGTTAGGTTCCAGTAGATTTTTTTTTTGTTTTTTTTGTATGAATTGTAAATTATTTGGTGCTATTAATATCACGTAAGTTAAAGTGAGACAAAGTTTTATCAACGCTGTTTATTTCAACATTGACCATACAGAATACCGTCAATTATTGTCGATTCACAATAATGTCAGAATGATAGTTACGATTACGTCAATATATAAGCAATAAGGATACGATATTAGGTATAGATTATATTATTATAGTAATTTATAACGATTGTTATATTTTGCTGGTTCTAAATTATTCAGGCTATTCAAAAAATTTTAAACACAAAAAAATGGCCATGAACCTGTCCAATTTGCATAAGTCAGTTTTCCCATATTTATTAACAATTGTCATTTATACTTAGGTATAAGTACAAGGTTTTCATCGATAATTGTTTTGCTAATCGAATGGAATTTTTGTATTGGTTTTGGAACTAAAAATCAGTAGTAAAATAAAAATATTAATTTGAAAGATTCCATTAGATGGATACTTACTATATCTATACTAATATATAAAGCTGTAGAGTTTTGTTTGTTTGTTTGTTTGGTTAAACGCGCTAATCTCAGAAACTACTGGTTCAAATTGAAAAAAAAATTTGTTGGATAGCCCATTTATCGAGGAAGGCTATAGGCTATATAATATCACGCTACGACCAATAAGAGCGGAGCATCAATGAAAAATATGCAAAATGTATCTCAAAAATAACTTTCTATTTAGGTGAAATGC
Organism: Xanthostigma xanthostigma; assembly: GCA_963575645.1. Classification (NCBI taxonomy): domain Eukaryota; kingdom Metazoa; phylum Arthropoda; class Insecta; order Raphidioptera; family Raphidiidae; genus Xanthostigma; species Xanthostigma xanthostigma. The sequence goes on along the minus strand of OY754470.1, from coordinate 30,694,713 downwards.
CGTAACTAAATATACCAATATTAGCGTTGCAAATCCAGAAGCTCGGCTGGCTCAGTCGATAGAGTACGTGACTCTTAATATCAGGATCGTGGGTTCGAGCCCCACGTTGGGCGAATATATTTTTCATTTTTTTTTATTTTCTACATTACTTTCTTACATTTAAATTTATTTTAATTTTATTTACGACTAATTAAAATTAAATAAATCTAATTAATAGCTCATTTGAAAACTGTTATAACTATGGGACCTATATAAAAATAATTTTTCTATAGTGTTTTCAATTAAATATTTATTATATTTTATTAATTCCAGTAACTATTGACTTAAAAGAAATTTGTTATCTATACTTATAAAAAGTATAATTACTGATTTTTATCGACAAAAACTTTTGAACGGTACCTAACTCCGATCATCACGAAATTTGGACATTTATCTCGGTAAACTAAGATGAATGTGCGTACTCATGTCCCTCCCTTTCCCATTCGTTCTTTTGCACCCGGGTGAAACCGGGCGGGACCGCTAGTGTTTAATATATCTATGACATAAACTAAATGAATTTATGGTGTAAACTATTGTAAAAGACATGTTACAATCACACTGTCAATTGGGCGTAAAGAAATATCTTATTATTATTATCATTATTATTATTAGTATTATTATATAACACAAGACAAAAAATACAAATAAAATGCAAAATCAATCAGCATCGATACTCAGGTAATCATTCAAATTCTTTCTCATAATCCGTCATTGTATTATGACCTTATTTGTCTCACTCATATATTATAAATCTACATATATTTTATATTTTAAAATAATATAACGCTTAAAAAATACTTGATCTTGTCACAGGAACATTCATATATCAGTTGGCGTCACAAAAGTGTAAAATGTTATAACTATTGTATAGCCATCAAGAGATCCATATTGATCCGGGAATGCGGTATTACGATATTCCGGGATCCCGGTATTAAAAGTTCTATTTAAACGTATAAATAAATGGTCTATTTGTGCATAATTTAAGAAAAAATTGAAAGTTAACAGTAAACTAAACCAAGGACAAATGTCAATATTATATTAAGTACCTGTAACTATCAATTTACTGATACTATAATTACTGTTATGCGTGGTTGATACAAAAAATATATCATTACATTTCTAAATGTTACTACTTAATAAATCATTTCGAGCTGTTAATTACAAATCTTCAGACTTTGGTTTAAGTATTGTTAAAAACATCTGAAAGTATATACGTTACATTTTCAGTTTGTTTTTGAAAATAAAAATAAATTGAAAATGTCAGTATTATTGTCCGCCCGGAGAATTCCAGCTGCCAGTAGTATTAAAAATTTGTGCAAGAGCAACGTATAAAACATATTTAATTATGTTAAAAATATTTGTATCGTAAAAAATTAAAAGGCTTATTTGCGTAAGGTACAGCAGGTCTCTTAAGTCGATGCTCATAAATGTTAACTCTTCCTCTCCTTACCGTTTGTGACCGTTATGAGTCTCCACTTCTGTTCACCTTGTTAATAAGATGTCGGGTTAGGTTAGATGTTAAAGTAGGTATATGACGTTTGGTTTGAAATAAAAAGAAATAAAGAGTATTGGCTCCCGTCAAGTCAATTTTTTTTACACAACTGACTTAATGAAACTGTACAATAATTTAAAAATGTTCTCAAAATATAATTTTTGCACAGTTTGTTACATTGTTAATTATAATTATATATCTGAAATTGTAAAATTATACTCTGTAATTACCGGATAACGTCCTGTTAGCCACTGTTGACAATGAATGTTTGCTGTGGCATTAAATTTTATGCTTATGCTAATTTCTTGTTCAATAAGTATTCAATGTTTGCGAATGCAATAAACAGAAATGTTTGAAAGTATTTTTAAAGTTTTAAAAATGAATATGTTTTTGTCATATATTTATAACAACAATTTCAACTACTCCTATAAATAAATAAATAAATTCAAAAAAAAAATACTTTAATCCACCGATCATCGCCATAATCAAATATTGCTGGGTTGTAGAAAGGATTGTCAAAAAATCTGATTTGACAATGACCTTAGATTGTGAACATACACATTTCTCCGTATGAAAAGCATAGTAGTAAATCGATCCTGCTCAAAAAATAATTGATCGATTGAAACTATATTTTCCCTAAACTGTGTATATGTTACGGCTAGAACCTGAAGTGCGGCTACATCTAGTTGTAGCCGGTTAGAACTAGGTGTAGTCACTTAGTCTTGGTTAAATCTAGCATTAGCCGATTGTTTTCGGGTAAAACTAGGTCTAGCCGGTACCATTCCGGCTAGAACTAGGTCCAACCAAACCCTAGTGGCTGATATTAGGTCTAGCCGATATCATGCCGGCTAAAACTAGATCCAACCAAACCTATTACGAGGAGTAACCTATATAAAGGTTGGCTACCCTTCGTGGAAGTTGTTCTACTAACTCTACAGAGCCACATATTTCTAGCTTTTAAGATATTAAAAAAAACACCTAATATTAAGAAACGTAAAGAAAATAAAATTCAACGAATTTATTTTAATAATTGACTTTTACTAAAGTAGGAGTACAATTTTAATTATAACATATAAGGAACTTTAAAGATTATTATTATTATTATCAATCGCACTTTTATAAATCAACAAAATTAGTTATTTATTAGAACAATTCGCTTGTTACACATTTGCTAGTTTTATCCACCAGAGTTTGGTTGGATCTAGTTTTAGCCGGCATGATATTGGCTAGACCTAGTATCAGCCACTAGGGTTTGGTTGGACCTAGTTCTAGCCAAAATGGTACCGGCTAGACCTAGTTTTACCCAAAAACAATCGGCTAATACTAGATTTAACAAAGAGTAAGTGACTACACCTAGTTCTAACCGGCTAAAACTAAGTGTAGCCGCACTTCGGGTTCTAGCCGTAACATACATGTATTTAGCATCGTTTTTTGTACAGTTTTCATTTCGTAACAACGTTTCTACGCATTTTGATCAAAATTTACCTTGAAAAGCGATCTTTTTCTATAAAGAACAAATTTTTTGTGACTACAATCTAATGTTCAAGATGACAGAGAGTTTGAATACAATATTTGACTGCTCCTGATGTATGGAAACTGAAATTTTAATATAATTACAATGTAAGGTCATTGTCAAGTCAAATTTTTAATAATCCTTTCTGCAACCCAGCATTATATTATCTGCCAGTGCCAGAGCACTGCTGCGACTTTACACAATTCGTGGTTTTCTACGCAGTTTGTGCAAGTTTTAGACATAAAATTAAGGTCGCTACACACGAGACTTTGCTGCTAAATTCCTTGCAAGATTTGGCTGCTGGGTTTAAAGAGTGCTATGGTACTGAATCTTGTGATGGATTTTATGTGTTGGCTTCACACGATGCGTATTTTAAAGCTGACTTTATAGATGGGTTTGCTAGTTGCGCAGTGACAGTTGAATGTTAACAAAAGTGGGCGTTTGTTGTCTGAACAGAACACACACTATAACACCATGTTTGTTTGTGACCGTTTGTACATGTCGCCCACGCGACAAGATACTGTTTTCTGATTGACTCTTAAACAAAACAATAACGAAAAATGGCCCCGGCGCTATTTTAATTCATCTTGTGACCACGCACGCAATCTCGCAGTGACATCGTTACTATCTTCGCGGACAGCGCGCCAGCCAGCGCAAGTCACTGCAACAATTGCAGCGGAAAAACCAGCCTCGCGTGCAGCGGTCTTTATTCATCATAATTCATAACTAAAAAAAGAACACAAAAAAGAAGATATTAATACATAAATAAAATTTAAGTTGGCCTGTTTTTGCAATTTAGTCAGTTATTTTTCAGGTTTTTCTGTACTTTTTCGTAGTATAGTAATTAGATTATAAAGTTTTTTGTTGGGCTGTACCGTCATAGATAACTCGAAAATGTGGGAAATGATTTTGTTGAAAGATGGGACACTATTAATTTGTGTCGAAACTTAAAGAAAGTGCTTCTTTTATATACATCTACGCTTGGAATAAGATATTATACTGCTGTTAGTATAACTCAAAACCGACATAAACGCGTATCTAATCGTCATGCAGGTGAATCGGCAAACAGCTTAAAAGTTTAGTCTATATTAATTAATACAATAATAAAGAGGTAAAGTTGGTTTCCTTATTGTTTGTTTCTTCACACTAATCTCAGAACAATCTTTCCAACCTTAGAACAAGTTACGGACGTCATAGTGGCAAAAGTGGCGACCGAATCGGATGAGTTTGCGCACTAATGTAATCTATTTTGAAATTTAACAATTTTAATTTATAAACATCAACTGAATAATTAACGAAAAATGTATTGAAGACAATATTTTCGTACCGACGTTAGACCTTAATTTTGTACGTCAATTTATTCTTTAAAATCAATATTTAAAAAATATGATTACGCTATCCACATTTTATTAGCGTATAAATTTTATTGATACAAGTTCATCATAATTCTACACTTGTTTTTTATTAATTCGTGTACAGCTTAGTTTATTCAGTTGCTAATATTTTTTCTATTGGAACCTGGAAGTAAACAAACGGCATACGAACAAAAGACGATCTTAAACAAATTCAATATAATATCGCAGTCATTTGTTATTACATTTTCAGTTTTATGTCTTTTCGCAGCCGTTTCAAACTGTGAGATAAATTAGATTAATTTTTCGAAAAAAAGAACCTTGTTACGCTAAACAGTTTGTGCTTTTAAGTGCTAAATTTTTTTTAATTATTTTTAAATTAAATAAATATATCCGGCTAGATGAAAATGAAACAAAATAAAGGTAAAATTGGCTTATTTCAATTAAATTACTGACCTATGTAAACATTTTTTTCCGTTTAATAAAATGAACGTAAACTGAGCTTGCACTACTGACTACGTCGAGATTTGAAAATAGACGAATTTTATTCTCTTTTTTCTATTTGTGGAATTTCGACAGTGTTCTGAGAGTAATTTTTATTTTTGATCGATTTCGATTCCTCGCAGTTTAAAAGTTTGGTTAAGCAGTTTTCTCGATCGATTTGAGTTTAATTGTTCGGTAAGGAGCTTAACTTCATTAAAAGTAAATTGTGTCGCAATGTATAGTTCAGAGTATTTATTTTTAATTATTATTTTCTAATCAAAGTGCAGAAAATAGTCAAATGGATTTACACATAAGAAAAAGTTACGCGACGTCTCTAATTTCAATTTCTTGTAGGTTTTTTAGAATTTTCGGGATTTTTTTGTGTGATGATGGGATAGTAGCGCGTTTCCAGAAGAGTTATCTGCCACTCGAAAACAACTGAACTGATTTTGATTAAAGGACCCTATACCAAATACAATGGAAAATGTCTTTCCGTGAATTTTTTTCTAACTGGGGGAATGAATCGGTCATTTGATGTTGAACAAAGTTTCCAATACAACTTGGGTCTGAAAATCCCATTATATATACATACAAAAATATATCATATATATATCCACGGGTATTGCACGTTGTTCGTTAATTGCCACAAAACAGCCGTTTTTGATAAGCTTGTAACTTTGGACACCGGGACTTTCACACCCAAATTGTATTGGAAACTTTGTTCAGCATCAAATAACTGATTAATTCCGCCTAGTTAGAAAAAATTTCACCGAAAGACATTTTTGCATGTAATGGTGCGGAGTCCTTTACTATATTTACACTAGGGATGTTGGCACTGCTGAGCATTATCACCATTTTTGACATCAGCATCCGCAACAGCCGTTGCGGCGCTTTTGCAGATGTGAATCATGACGAGTTTATCGGGATCGGGTCTGGCACTTAACGTGTGCTCGAGTTCTTTGGCTACTTGTCCAATAGAGATTAATATCAACCTTTGCGAAATCGCCTTAATCGGGAAAATCATTGTTATTATTTTTCAAATATATTTTACGAATTCTGAAATTGATTGTTAAGTAACAAAAATAATGACTTTCTTAACAAAAATAATAATAAATTGTAACCTCTTTTACTTAGTTTCATTAAAATTTAATATTCATCAATCAGAAATCGGTGTCAAAAGTAGTGTTATTCATATTATTATTCCCACATACGTATCCACATCTTCAAATGTGGACGTCAAATAATCCACATCCTTATTTGCAGATGTCAAAAAAACCCACATCTGTAACATCTCTAATTTATATTATCAAACCTCATCAGTTGTAGCCATTGTAGAGCACTTTTTATACAGCGAACTTAGCATTAAAATACTGATTGAGCGAATCTGCATACAAAATCGCCGTTTACGTAAGCATTTAACCGCGAACAAAAACTATTATAAGATTAATAGATTATGAAGAGTTATTTATAGAAATACTCACCTTTGAACCCAAATTTTAACTTTAAAATTTCATTTTAATTTTTCAAAACTTTAAAGCCGTACGATTCCATCTTTCAACTTACTACTGACATACCTAATGTAAAAATATAATTACAATTCTAATTATATTTTTTGAGAAAAAGATTATACCTAATCTTGTTTATATTTGACCTAGATCATAACCCAAACAGAACATTTATCTCAAATAAAAAACAAAATATTAAAATTGTTGTCAACAATCGGAAGACATTAATAACTTCTACACTGAACACATTACTCATGTGGTCGTTCATTGATAAATATTCAAAAAGAAACAGTCTACTCTATGTAAACGTTAAACATATTAATTACTATATTGGTATTATTTAATAATATTTTTAATTATTCGTGAAATCGGTTGTATTTTTTTGACAATTAAAATGAAATTAGGTAAGTTTGAATTTATGAAAATAATGGAATATGATAAGTTCCAATATTAACGTATTATCAATTGTGATGACGGTTGATAATTATAAGTTATAAACGTTCGACAACTGAGATCATAAGCGTAATTTTAGCATGCTTTTCATGGTAATTCAGTGATAACAGTGCTTTGATAATAAATTTTTTAACAAGACTTATCGCAACCCAGCATTAAAAACGTACCAGAAATCCATCATCAATGCATTGGGTAGGTACTACATTCGAGACGGCAAAAACAAGAAATAATTTATTTCATAATATTTGAACCGCGGCTTATACTTACTTTCAAGTTTTAAGAGATACAAATTTCTTTTTATACCGCAAATAAACTGAAAAAACGCGGGAAGTTCTTACTACGTATTTTAAACTAAAGCATTTCTTTGTAACGGCTATACAAAAAAATATAAAAACAAGAATGTGGTATTTTTTCTAATTATAAGAAGTTTAATTATCTGGTTGGTCGTATGCTGACTTATAGATTATCTGTAATAATATTTATATGACTTGACATGTCAATGAACCAAATAAAAAACACTGAAGAAAACAATATTTCGAATTTATGAAAATAATACACTCTGCCATTCGTGGAATTGATGTCATATTTTTGGATTTATCTTTTTGGTTAGTGCAAGTGTTACTAATTAAATAATAGTAGGTTATATTATATAGCGCATGATGACTAATATTTTACGAATGTGACAAGAAGTTAAAACCAAACTCCAGCAAGCTTTAACAGTTATATGAATCACAATATCATCACGCACGAGATATATAGTATCTTTTGCACATATCCTCTAAAAATAGCTGATTTTTTTAGAGTTTTGACAGTTCAATTTTCAGCAAGTTCACTTCTAATAATGTAGACTGCATTGCATTCTCGTACGGTTAGTGTCTATGAAATGACAGTACGACTGCTTTTATTTTACTTGACTTTACAGCTAGGGAAAAATCCTAGCCAAATTGATTGATAGGACCATTCCAACTTCAAAAAGTCGATATTATTTGACGCAGGTAATTTTTAAAAAATAAAGTTTGTGTTAACGCATGCGATGGCGCGGGTAACGGCTAGTAATAAATATTTTTGTATTATATTTGCTTTTCGTTTCAATGCTTATAGTCAGCTAATTCATTTCTTTTTGATAGATCATTTACATCAGAACAAAAGAACAGCCGATTTTTTTTATTTTCAAAATATTTACGAAACTGCTTACTTATAAGGCTTAGAAAAAACATTGTACAAAACTTTCTTGCAAAAATGAATAGAATAATAAACCGTGATTAAAAATATACCATTGCATTAGAAAAAGCAATGTTATAGCGTATATATCTTCTAGGCATGCGCTAATTTTTCCCAAAAACCATAAGGCTCTTCCTTTTGACGTGCCGAACATTCTATCAAAATTTGATTTCAATCCGCGTAACCGTTTGACCTGTATCGTGCTCATAGACTAACAGACGAACAGATTTTTTCCAAACCAAGAGACTGTACTTTTTTTATTTGAAATAATGTAGTAAAAATAAATACTTAAACGCAAAAAAAATTCTAAACAAATTTTCATTTGTTGTAAAAAATAACTAAGCAGTTAAAAATAATTTTATTTCGATTAGAAACAGTCTCAAGCTTACAAATAAAAACGAGTTACATCCTCTTTTTTTCTCTCTTGCTATTAAATTGTAACACACTTTATTTGTAAACTTGAGAATATTTTCTATACGGATTAAAACTATTTTTAACATTTTAGTTCTTTTTTATTAACAACTAAGCTTCATTAAAAAAATTGGTTTATTTTTGTTTTTGAGTTTTTAGTGTGTTTTATTAAAACTGCGATTTGCATCCGAACGAAATCCGGACCGGTAAGCTAGTTCTTACAACATTGTATTATCATCGGAACTACATACGTATGCAAAATTTTAACTTATCGAAAAACGGGAAGTAGTTAAAAGTGCGATTTGCAACCGGGTGAAAGCCGGACCGGTTAGTTAGTTATTATAATATTCTAATGTCATCGGAACCTACGTATGCAAAATTTCAGTATGCAAAATTTCAGCTCAATCTGAGACCGGGAAGTGGGTCAAATTTAACTTGCAAGATTTGATTTCAGACAGACAGACACCGGGACAGGTGAAACTAAATAAAAGCCTGTAATAGAATGCCATTCTTAATATTTACTTCAAAGTTAACAAAATAAAAATGCAATTTTCTTGATTATCATTTATGCCGGCAACTTCAAAGTACCTAATAGATTAGTGACTTCCTCTTTTCAAAAGTCGAGATAACATATTTTGTCAACAGTGGCGATGATTGATGAAACTATAATCAGTAATTATTATGACAAAGTTACTAATTGCGCTTCCAATAATTAACAGAACAATTATATTCTTACTGATAACCTCTAACACTGTGATAAAGTACCAGGACTATGTAATTTTTATCAACAGTATATTTATATTCCATCATAAGCATAAATGTGACAAAAAGAGGCCAAGTTCGGTACCTAGACAAACAGCTTCGGCGAAAAAAAAATTGAGATCTCAATTGGTGTCAAGTTTTCACTTTTCATGTTTTATATTACAAATGAAAACTTTCCAAGCGAAAACTTCACACCCATTTAGATCTCAATTCTTTTTTCGACGAAGCTGTTCTTTCTAGGTACTGAACTCGGCCCCTTTTTGCCACATTTATGTAGACACGTACAGTTATTACCAACCGCGCGTAAGCGGCAGTAACGAATCTAGGGAAAATACAATGGGATTTTTTCAAAAGTAATTATGAAGCAGAAGAGGCCAGCTTTTTCAGGGAAGGTAATCAGGCGTGTTCTATTAACGATAACCACGGTGATAACCAAGTGCTTAGCAAAATAGACACTCTGGTTAATCAGTTGTACTTGTTTTTTATTCTGCTAAGCAAAGTGACTATCTTAATAGCATGTTAAACATTAGTGATTACAAACAGTGCTTATAAATTCTGTAATCAGTGTGGTTACGTATAAAAACAGTTATTAGAGTATAAATATTAAAATATGGCTATAGCCATATTCTATTTGTGTGTAATTTTGTAATTGTCAGATAAAAATATAATATTAATGGGTTGCCAATGTGTTTCATCAAAATTTCCTTAGGCAACTCTATATATTTGATACACTGATACAGCTCTTCGAGCTCTACAATTTGCCATTAATTGTATACTGTCATGTATTGAACAAAGAGAATTATGGGCTAATGATGCGTATTTTATCCCGGTAGTGAGTTCCTCCCAGCCGTCGAACCCAGATTTCACTAGGCAACCCTAGTGCTTCCTCTATTATAAATACTACCATTCCAGAATACTCCAGGAATGTGTTAATGTGTCTCTCTACTTATTAGATAACTCTAAAAAATGTTTGTCTTGGCTCAAATTTGACAGAGAAATTCAGATTTATTTTGAAAAATAAAAAGTATTTTTAAATATAAAAGTTTTGTTCAACATCGATAAGAGCCCCAACTCTTTATAAGATAAATTCCTATCGCTGTTGAACAAAATCTTTATATTTAGAAATTATTTTTTGACTGTTTACTCCACATTGCTATAAAATTTAGTTTTTTTTTTTAAACTCTAATTTTTTCAATAATTTAGATATAATTCTCTTCAATTTATATAATTAAACTTCTAAAGATGGCCGTAAGCTGGAGACACTAGAAAATGATAGCACAGATCGTAAAGACGCTGTTGTTTATGTATTAGCTGAAGAGCCAGTAGCCGGATGAAAACACATATTTTAACAAACCTGAAATTTTTACGTGTTATTTGTAGTAATTCTATTATAGGCCTATATTTATGATGGCAGACATTTCCTCCGGTTGTAACATCCCGACAGACACAATAAAAGGTCCTCTGTATGAGCGCGATGATATTATAATACAAACATATGAGTGCGAGTGGGAGCATCCGATGACAGCTTCATGAAATTTATTTGTTTGCACACGCACGCATAGTTTAAAAGAGAAAAATTTCATAGAAACAAAAAAACAACCATAATTTCATGAAGTTGTCAGAAAAGCCATCGAATACTCTCTCTCGCACTCATATGTTTACATAATAATATCATCGCACTCATTCAGCGGGCCTTTTATTATGTCTGCCGGGATGTTACAACCGGAGGAAATATCTGCCATCATAAATATAGGCTTATATTAGGATTACTATAAATAATATATAAATATTTCAGGCTTGTTAAAATATGCGTTGTCATCCGGCTACTCGCTCTTCAGCTATTAACGTCTACTGTAATCATCATAGAATATGTTCGATGTCAACACAGTTTTTATTTGACTCGAGAAACGAGAAGCAACTGAAGTAAAGTAATTTTCGTAACCTACTTCAAACAGAAATTTTGCCAAAAAGTAAGATAAAAAAATTCGCTAAATTAATTAACTTCAACCAATGTTTGTCAAAAAAATATTTTTTTATCAATCAATAAACATTATTCGATTGTAGAATTAATTTATAACAACATTTGTGCAACAAAACAAAATTCATCTACATATTTTCTGTTTTCTTACCATCTTGTAGATTGCAATATCTTTATTTCTAGATTGTTCCAATGACATAGAAATTTTAATATTTTAATAACCTACTATTTTTAGTGTATTTGCCATAAGGCACTTACACTATTGGCGTCGGTCGGATGGCGGGACCTAGGGGTCGGACCAAAATTTCTCGACGTTTCATAAGTTTCTAAGAAGTTTGGCACCATTTTTGGAAATGTTTATATATATATGTATATATATATATATATATATATATATATATATATATATATATATATATATATATATATATATATATATATATATATATATATATATATATATATATATATATATATAAGTGTGCGGGCAATAACTTTCGAAGGAGTTAATTAATTTTAATGAAATTTGGACCACATGTTGAAATCCATCACCGCACGAAGCCTATTTAAAATGGGCCCAATCGGGCCATTTTAAGGGTCGGTTTTAGGGGTTGAAAAATATTTTTGGGCCCAAAAATACCGAAAAATTTCTCCGAATCGTTTCAAAATTGACATTTAACCCTTTAATAATGATCAAAATGTGCTACCAAAATTTTATTAAAATCGGCCCGACAGGACCGGAATTAAAAATTTTATGAAAACGTTAGTTTGTAGATATGGATTTACTTAGTGAAGGATGAATTTAATTTGGTCGATTGATAGTAATATTGAAATTAAGAAAAAATATTATTTTAAGGGATGTATTAAGGGGTTAAAATTTTTATTTTGTTCAAAAACAAAAGAGTTAAGTTCACATAATAAAGCCACACTGCCTGTGTAAGCAAATACACTATATTGTCGGCAGGGTTTCGCACTGCGACCCGAGTTTTTTTTTGTTGAACTCGATGATGAACAATAAATAAATTGATTTATTTCGAAATTTATATGCGAACACAAGAAATTCTTAATCAACGAAGTACAAATGTTTTTCTTTTCAAATTCACACAAAGTTAAGTGTAAACGCGTAGCTAAAAATTGAATAAGGGTAATGAGGTGCAATTTTTTTGTAACCTTATATCCAACGTTGATTAAATTTTTCATCTATATAACAATTAACATTATACTGGAAAATTACCATATTACATACTTGAGCGTCATTGTCAAAGTGTAAAATTATAAATATTGCCAAAGATATTTGACACTGAAATATTTTTATAAATTGACGGAACTACCACTTGGCGTCATGTTTATTATATTGGTCCAGCTGTAGCGATTCTGCACGGATCTACCATGTTACAGAAAGAATATTTATCACAATATGTACAAACAAAAATACATGTAATAACAAAATAGACCATTTATATGACGTGGTAACCAATTTTATATTTATATCTTATAGGATAGATCATATAATATGCAGGGAAGAAAATTGTAATTCTATTATTTTTAATTTCCTAGAATAGTATTTTAATAATAATATGGGTATGAAGAAAAATTTTAAATTGTTAATTTGCCAAGTGTTACATAATTAGTTGCTGGATGGACAACTCAGCTACAAACTAATATTTTCTAATTTTTCTCTATAAACATGCCAAATTTCAACTCTTTAGCTTGCCAGAAGGTGGATTAGAATTTCGAAGCACAAATAACATTATAAGTGGCAGCTTTTATATAAATACATCGATTGTTTTGTAATCAATAACTTGAAAAACATTTCACCTAAATCGTTTTTTAGCCAATAATTTCTGTATCTTTTTTTGTTACAGGTTTGTTGGCGTACGGGTTCCTCGGAACGTTTATGATGTGTCTATCATATCTAATATTTATGTATGATCCTTTACAAATTATTATAAGAATGGTATGTATTTTTTTCTATTCAATATTCATTATTAAAATTTCATTATTAAAAATATTAAATAAATTGTAAACTCACAAAAAAAATTAATAACTCGTTTCAGTAATTTAAAAAGCATCAAAATAAAATAAATCAAAAATTCTGAAAAGATAAATAATTAAAAAAGAACAACAAAAAACCTTTCATTTCAACAGTGAACATTTCTGATTATAATATTCTCTTCTAGAAATTAAGTTTAACAAATGGATCGTACACATACTCCATTTGGAAGAAACCTCCTCACGAAGTACTTTTGAAGATTTTCATGTTTAACGTCACCAACTCAGAAGAATTTTTAAGTGGAAAAGATAAATTATTAAAAGTCGAGGAAATTGGACCGTATGTTTATCAGTAAGTATTTTTTTTTATATGTACGAACTAAGATATAATAAGTCAACAACAAAGTAACTAATCAGTACCTACTTATTACATTGCTATCCGGAAATAATCTGGCTATCTTAGAATATGAACTGAACATGATACTATTTTGAATTGGTATTGATAGTTTTTCTATTAGTCATCGGGGTGAATAGGTTATTAGAGATATCGAGAGTTTATTTATGCTTTTGATAATTTTATAATATTAAATACATTGAACTTAGTATTTATTACAATTAATGGCATTTTTATTCTTTGAAGTAATAACGAAAAATTAGTTATACAATGTTTTACTATTTGCAGGGAATTTCTGGAGAACACAAATGCACATTTCAACGAGAACGGGACGGTTAGCTACGTGCCGCAGCGCACCGTAAAATTCGTACCCGAGAAATCAATTGGCGATCCAAAAGAAGGAAGAGTTATAATCCCAAATATTCCACTACTGGTAAGTACTTATACAAAAATTGATAATAAAAATCAATGCATCTGATTTCGCGTGTAAAAGTTTGTGATACTTTGCCGACAGATATTATAGATTTACCGAATGACAAGCAATCTCTGCAGTTTATAGATTCAAATATGTTCTGCCAAAAACGAATCTCTCATTAAAAAAAATATTGTCATACTTTTCAGTTTTCAAAAAGGTCATTTTTTACTAATGAAAGAACATCTATTATTCAATATAAGTAGTGTATACGATCCCGCAGAATTTATTTTCAATGGCAGCTCTCAACATTCTCATTAGGTTGACAATGTTTGGTACACAAATAAAATGGTTGAGTTAAAAATACAAAAATAATAAAAAAAAGCTACATACATTAACATATTATCTAAAGATCAGTAACAATAGGAATAGAGTAATTTGAAATAAATACTTTTATTAAATGTGTGACCATGAATGTCTTCCTGTTTTTATAAAAAAAATCAACCTGACAAGTACCTATTATTGCAGTGACGTTTTGTATTTGTTTGAACAACTGTAGGAGAATTTTGCCAGATATATTTATTTAGGCACTAGAACAGCTGTAAATTATTGTTTCATTAATACCAAATGAAGACAATTTTCACATAAACCTTTAGGAATTTTTTTTCCGGTATTAATTCATTATGTAATTACAATACACTTGTGTCCATAACAACTCACGACTAATAAAAATCACAAGAACTTCGAGCTCATGACGTACTAAAATATTACAGAATACTAATTTGTACAACCACCGTATATTTCTAATTATTTATTTTAAAAATATATTACTAAAAGTAGACAATCATGAAAAGTAAAGTCTTTTCAAATGTCAATTTTTATTTTTTTTATGCACTAAGTTTTAAAACGGAACCTGAACTTGCAGTAACAGTTTTTCAACCCACATTTGTTATGAGTGAATATTTTCTGGCTCTAATATCTGATTTTTAAAAGTTTCTCTATTTTTGCACATACAATTTTATTTTACATATATTTATAATTGATTATTAATTTTAATCTAGCAGCGACTATACCTACCTATCGTAACAAAAAGATATTATGTGATGTTCTAATCATCTGCATCATTGCTAATTTCATTTAACTATTTCTCCTTGACTAGAAACAACGTTTAAAAACTTTAAGGTGTGGATTACGTTTTAATTGTTTGAAATGTGTGCTTATTAAATTAATTCTGTCAACATATGCAACACGTTGAATAAAATACATCCGTATTATTGATAATAATAAAAATAAACATGTTTCTGTTGCATATAAATATTAAACATATATAATTTTTTGCAGGGCATTACGTCAATGGTGGCTGAGAAATCTATATTTATCAATTTAGCCATAAATCAATTGACAACGTATTTAGATTCCAAGCCATTTTTGAACATAACAGCTTACGAATATTTATGGGGCTATGACGACCCATTAGTTCGTTTAGCTACAACAATTTTGCCATCATGGATCCCGTTTCCCAGATTTGGTTTGTTGGATAGGGTATGTACTATTTTTATTCGACAAATACCTTCTGACAGTTCATTTCAACTGCTAACTTCCATGCATTCAAAAATTTACTTGAAACAATATAATATTTCATTGGCATAGTTCTATCTATATTCGATAATTTTTTATACAAAATATTATTATTTATCAAAAATATAGTCTTTTCTAAATAAGTCTATTAGTATAAGCAAACATATTGTACAATTAAAGGAAAAATATTGTCAATTGATTCCTTTTAGTTGTACAATTCTGGTGGAAGCGAAGGGCTTAACTTCACTTCCACCATAAAGTTGTTACAGTACAAAATATTATTATGACGTCCTATCCAAAATAGAATTTATTTGTTTATATTTTTTCAGTTGTTCGACGAAGGACATAATGTTGTCACTATGGTCGTTGATAATAATGTCAGTCCATCAAAAAATCCATTCCTGACAGATCAGGAACGTGTTCGGCCGTATTCAATACAGTTGTGGAACGGCTCACCTGGACTTCACCACTGGGGCTTTAAGGATTCTCCAGAAAAGGGGGAGGAGAAAACGTAAGCCTACATTTCAATTAAAAAATTAAATTTTGTTAAAGTTTGAAATACACTATTGTCTTATTCTCTATGAGCCAATACCGACGGTCATTCATTGCTGTCAAAATAACTTGTTTTTACCAAACTATTGGGAAGAATAATAAAAAAAAACATTATAACTGTCTAGATCTTATTGTTATTGTTATTATTTTATTTTACTGTTTTTTCGTCCATCTTAGAATATTTTTTCTTTACTCCTTCGGTTAATTCTACTTATTTATTTATTTATCATAGAGAAATTTTATAAGAAAATTGTTTGTGTAAAAAAACATAGGTATAAATGTACATTTCATTACAGAAACTCAAAATGCAACAATTTGGAAGGCGCTTACGAAGGTACTCTGTTTCCTAGAGGCTTAACACCCAATGACAAGTTTCGTGTGTATCGTAAAGCTTTCTGTCGAACTCTGCCGCTCGAATTCGACAAACAGACATTAACAGAAGACGGGTTCGACGGATTTGTATACAAAATGAATCCTAATTGGTCAGTTCCAGACGGTAGTGAAATAAATGAATGTTACTGTAGGAACAAGAAATGTCTTCCTAGGGGACTAAGTGATTTGACACCTTGCTATTACGGTAATTATAATTAAGTGTTGTTATAATTTTAAACCACTAAAAAAGCCTTAACTTTTGATAGGTACTATAAATTAATAGCGTTTATAGAAACGGAAAATTGTCGGGCATTTATAAACTCAAATCTTTATTTAGTATTTAGAATTATGCTGTAGAATATTTATCTATCTTATCCACTAATTGTTACTAGTAATGAATTATCTCAGTTGAATTTTTTATTAAATACAAGTATATTCTTTTGCCAACAGGTATTCCAGCAGCCGTATCGCAACCCCATTTCTTAAACGCGGAACCAAATCTATTAGATGGAGTCATCGGATTGGCGCCTAACAAATCTGAACACGACACATGGGTTATCTTGGATCCGGTAAGATTATACCTATACGATTATTTACAATAATAAACAAATGAAAAAAATCAAAGCACGTCAGTGTTTCCGAATTTTTTTTTTTTCAAATCTTAATGAACTAGAATAAGGACCGTAGCCAGCACATAGTCAAGAAAGTTTTGGAAAATTTATTCTATTTTCGTCGTAAAAAATTCAAAATGAAAAAAATATCACCCAATTCTACACTCCTCAATTTTGATTACTCCAAAATATTTGGTAAATGAACAATGAATGAGCATAAGACTTATTTTTGATAAGAATGATAGAAAGCTGCAGCTTTTTTGCGTTGTTCAGTCTCGTCTTATATTTTTTTTATTTATAATTGTTTTCTTAACACCTACAATATACCTGTTAAGTGATTACGTAATATCTTTAAGAATAAAAATGAATATATTACTAAGAAGGTAATATACCTATGCATTATGATTCGTCAGAGCTTCTCAGTTTTGACATTTCCAACAGAATCATTTGCCCCTCTTAGAGACAAGAGCTGGCTTTTGCCCCGACTAGAGCACCTGACTACTCTGTTATTTACGTAGATTTTCGAATATTTAATGTTCACTTATTTTTTAGTTTAGAGGTTCTAAATATGTTTGTTAAAACTATGTTCTTGTTACAGCATCTGGGAGTTCCGATTAAAGCTCAATCGCGCATGCAAATTAATCTGGTTACGACGACAACACGATACAATCCAAGAACAAAACCGTTCGATAATATGACCATACCATTGTTTTGGATCGAAATGGTGAGTTTACTTACTGATTATGATGATCTAGCCTTTGCCCGCTGCTTCACTCTTGTTAATTACAACTTTGACAGCTGTTATTAATAAAGTACCAAAATTCAACTTCAAAATATCGATTTACATATTAAAAAAGTCAATAAGTAGGTTTTAATAACCTAAATGTAAGCGGATAATTCTTTTAAACGTATTCATTCGATTGGAAGCATTTTTATAAATTACTGTTTTATTTTGTTTCAGTCATTGGATAAGATTCCGCCAAGTTTGGCACGGATAATGACCTTAACTATCCATATACTGCCCAAAGTACAGATATGTGCCATCGTTCTGTTGGGCTTTTTCGGATGCGCCTTGCTGATAGCGTCGGTAATAGGGATATTCTACACACCCCAGTGCCTCATCACTCCAAGCAGGACGTCCGTCAAAAGAAACAGCTATTCAGCTGGAATTGTACAAATTGACGTAGACTACACGCCCGTCAAAATTATGCCGATGAGAAAGTACAGTTTCTTGATCGATAGAGAAACGAACTGTTAATCTTCAATTTTATTGTTCGATTGTTATTAGTGTTTCCTGACGTTTTGTTATTCAGAAGTGAATGTGTAAATAGTTTGATTTGATAAGTGAAAATAAGACATAATTTATCAAAATAGTTACAATATAATAGTTAAGTGGAAATATCTCGAGTGGTTCGAGTCTAACTTGTAAAAGGTAAGGCAGAGACCATAAACAATCGTGAATTTTACAAGTGCTTTATAATCGAAACGAAATAATTGAGATTATCAATTATTAATGGGATTTCTGAAAGATTTCAGTTGTGGTAAAAAGTTCTTCAGCAATTTAGAAGAGAGTGATGAAAAAAATACAATTAGTACACATTTTTTTTCTCTTTGTACTATTTTAAAATATGTTCTTTTTATAAATTAATATAGATGACAAGAAATTTCAAATAATTACCAAAACCACTTTATGGTCACTGTTGCCCACGTTTACTTTTTTTATTGCTATTATTTAAAATTACTTTTCGTAAAATTTTTCCAAACGATCATTGAACTGCTAGCATTTTTTTTAAATGTCACACAATCTGCAATAATAAACCATAAAACAGTTAATGGTACGAGTATTAGTTAGAATGTTAATTTGATACATCTACGACAAAACAAGAACAATTTAACCTCATTAAATATTATAAAATCATATTTAAATGACCATTTAGCGCTCTATGCAATCATAATGTATATAAAAGTAAACATTACGCAATTGCATGCATATTCATTACGTTTACTGCATATATAAACGACCATGAAAACTATAATCTGGGTATTTCCTCTCAGAGTTCTTGGCCAGTGACCTATCCAGAACGGGCCGTTATATAATAATTAATCATTGGAAACTATATCGGGATTATTATTATTAAGTAGTATTTTCGGATATTTAAATGCCCGAACATTTTTGAAAGCATACATTTTTTACAAAATTTATCGACAGCTTATACATTTGTTTTGTGATAAAATCAAAATGGAGAAAAGAAACAATATGTACCTACAAACAACACACTACTTAAAAAGTATGTAATTTGTAATTTATGTTAAAAATTAACGAGAGACACAATTTCCTGAGCTTTTGGTAAATTCCCGGTCACGTTTAATTTATACAATCTGTCCAAACATTTCTCAAAAAAAATCTGAATATTTGAACCATTTATCATAGAGTATTTAAAGCTACAAGTTTGTAACAGAATTTCGTAGCATTTCCACGTTCTGTAGAATTCCATATCTACACAATAATGTAACAAAACTTCGTAACGCAACTACTTTGCGTCACAAACTTATATTTGTTATGACTGATGTCACGGTTCTAAGGTCGTAACATAATTTTACATGTCGGTGTTCCGTTGCACTTTAGTCGAGACGTTGATTTACACTGTTCCGACGCGTGATTAAAGAATTAAAAGTTTACTTAATAATAATTTCTCGAAATACATTTTTTTTAAATCAATTTTACTTTCAAATTTATTAGTTAATAATATTCCTATTTAAATATATCTGAGTTTCACTGTGACAATATATAAATTTTTCCTTAGTTCAACCCTGATCTTTAAATAAATCGGATTTTAAATAAATCTGTATTCGTAATACCTACACAGAAAGTAGAACATGCCTAATTTCATATGATTTGTTTGATAAATTTGTATACATTAAAATTACGATGTGATATTACGCCGTTAACTCAGTAAATAGTAAATAAATAATTGACCAGATTTAAGAATTGATTGACTAAACTAACAACATACTAGTAAGTACAAAGAAGTCCTAAAAATATTAACAATATACGGATATGTTTCTAAACAGAAAGATAAAATCAACAAACTCTCAACCTGGAAACCACACTTTTGAATTTTTGATACACCTAATTATTGTTCATATTTGACATTCCTTGCCAGTTTAGAATAAAGAACTTACCCTGAGATGCCCGTACTTATTATTATTGTTAAATAAATAAGCACTGTTTTTTTTTACATTTTGGTAATCTCTCTACTACAATGATCAGGTATCTATTTTATAATTTACATTTTAGTGAGGTAGCTCGGAAAACTTACTTGAAACAATTTCTTTGTCTCTATTTCCGTTAGAAAAGTCGTAACGCGTGATTAAAATACTTTTTTCAGCAAACTTTTTTTGTGTAATTTGAAAATTCATTATACATTCTATATTGTTTATTGATACACTTTATCATTTGAGCATAACATATCTTGTAAAAAATTCAAAGTTTTCTTGGTTTCAGTGTCACAGTTTAAACGTAAAAGAGACAAAGAAACTGCTGAAAAAGACATGTTTGGATAATTTCATTAAAACATATTTAAATGAGCTTTTTTTCAAAAATACAGTGTGGACAATAAAAATAATAATTCAAGCTGGATTTGAATTTAATAAATGGAGCTTATTAAATACCACATTATTAATTTTCTTAATTAATAGCTTCTGGATGGTTTATTTTAATCCGCTTCCTGTTTTGTTCTCACTGTATAATAATTAATAGCATAGTTTCTTCAGAGGCACCCAAGTCATTAGATATCTATTTGTTTAATTTGCCATAAATATATATAGTTTGGGTTAAATTTAGACTGGTTCTAGTATTAAAAAAATATAATATGCATTAGTTTACAAAAAAAGTTAGTTAAACGTCCTGTACCTACATTGTCAAGGCGTTAAAGGCCGATGCACACGAGGCTGATTTTTCACAAAATCCAACATCACAGCACGCTGGGAACCTAACAGCGAAATCAAGCAGCGATTCCAGCGGCAAAACCAGCCTCGTGAGCATCGACATTAACTTTGTAACATATAGGTTAAGAGCACCGTTTCCCGACCACTCAGGAATTACGTGTGGACGACACCTTTTATAATTTTATAACTCTTTTCTTTCCGACTTCTACCAGACTTTCTAACACTCAAAAAAACGTCGAACACGTATTTCTTTATTTTCGGAGAATATTATTTCTCCCGAGTTAAACATTTCAAATTTAAACGGTTTCAGATACGCGTTTCGTTTAAAAAAATTTCCGTTTACAAACCTTAGAACACGAATATGTATTAACAAATTGTCGAATACAAGCTTCGATATAAGCGCCACTAAATACCATAACTTGGTGCACATTTGACCCAATTTTGTAAGTTTCTGTTAACTAAAAAAGTTAGGAAGTATACTTCTTAACCTTATCTATCTACAAGCTCTAATCTGAAAAAACGGGACCTAGCTTTTTTCTTGCCCCGTAACGCTAGACTTTTTCTGGTAAAAGTGAAAGGTTCAATTCGATTCAAGTAGATAACTACATCAATGTTTCCGAATAGATTGAAGTGCTGCAACCAAAGATAGGGAAGTAACGCAAGAAATGTCAGCGATTTGTTTTTTCACTTCTTGATAACATATGGTGTATCTAATAGATTATTTATGAAATTCATTTTTTAATAGATTGTGTTTAAAAATTCGACATTAATTTAAAAATGATCGACAATAGAACTATTATAGTATTATTCAGTTAAACTTGCGCATAGTTTGCTAAAATATTTGATAATACACCTATATTTTAGAACGTCTATGAATTTCTTTTATAAATGTGTGTATAATATAATAGACGCTGAAGATCTCAATTGTCGAGCGTTTATAAACTACCTCTGTGTGTGATATGAAAAAATTATAAATGTAATATAATGTGATAAAACTAAATTTTTTTAGCACAGGTTTTACTTCTTTTAACTGAAACGTGCTATAATTCTTCTTGTATAGTAGTCAACTACTTCGATACCACATTAATTGTTTTATCGAAGGCGATTTATTTTAAAATTGTAATCAACATGTCTTTGGTTGCACCATCAGCATGTAGAATGCATATAGTAACAAAAGTAGCTAGTTTCTGTGATAAATATTGTTACATAATATTATTGTCTATTAATTATTATTAATCATATTATATATTATTAGTTAATTTAAAATAATACAATTTCTTGGTACCAGCCTAAAAGACACGTTTAGAGAATATAATGAAGACTGACTAAGTTCTTGTAATTTTTAAATTAGTTTTAAGTTGCAATAATTATTATTTAATTAGAATTAAGGTAAATTAACGTTGAATTTTATGCAAAGAATTTTTATTTGTTATATTATCATTAATTTGCTATTTAAGTAGTAAGAATTTGAGATTTATAAAATTTGCTAAAAATAAAAGTAGTGAAAAAGGTGAGGATTATTAAAAATATAAAAATAAATTATTTGTTTTTATTTATTATGGATATTGCTTTGTTATTAAATACACCTTACAAACTTATTTTAATAAATTAATAAACAATTGACAGCTGTTCGAGAATATTATCATACAACACAGATTTTGCCACTTATCATACAGAATTCGACCAAATACAATAAGACACCATTAATTTAAAAAAATGTATTCTGGCCACTAATGTTTTGAAAGGCATCAAACTTCTCTAGAAATGCTTCGATCGTTAGATGAATATTTTCTAATTTTACTGATAGCTACATTGATTAATATTACTAGTGATCGCCCAGTAATTCATTAAATTTTTAAGTTTGAACTTTGAACGTTATTGAGGTTTCTTTGTCATTGTATGGATTTCTCCTGAATCGATTTTACCTGTGTTCATTCGTACACATTGTGATGAAACATATATTGTGGCCTTCCCCTCATTAAAACGAAGAGAAAGATGTATGTGCGAATTAACACACTCAAATCGGTACCCCCACTCTTTTTTCCGTCCCGTATTTAAACATAGATTATGACAGAACGGCGTTCAAACCACGGAAAACTAAATTACATGATGGTGCTTCCATTGCGTCTAATGGAGTACAGTCGACCCTGACATGGAGATGACGCTCAAGTGAGTCATAGTTAGCCGCTATCTGTTTTTAAGACTAGCAGTTATTTTGGCCCTTATCCAAGGAATGTAGTGCGACAATCTTGTGTAGACATCGGGATAGCCAGGCAGAGCGCAGCCTGACCCGAACGATGTCAAACCAGCCAAGTACCACCTACCATCTGTGAATGTGCATTGAAGAGGTCCTCCCGAATCACCCTGTAATCACATCAAACACTCTAATCTATTTAAAATTTCAATTTAAACTCTTCTATGGACTATGGTGTCAAACAATTCTGTATAGACCGTTCCGTCACCGACCAACACCGTAACGTGCCATGACCAAACCGGCAATAAATCCACGACTAGAATATTTTGCCGTTGCTGATACGCTCCGTGCATAACACGAGACGTTGCCCAACCAGTGTATGCAGGCGTCTTGCTGGGTATGCTACGGGTTATAGCCGCGTATCATTTTCAATTTTTTTCCACAATTCGTTGAATTGGTGTGTATGATATTATGATATGATACTTTATTTATCGAAAGACCTATTACAGGTATAGAATCGTCATAATATACTAAGTAAATACAAAGAATACCCAACAATATTTTAGTTGTACATCATCAATTTTTAAAATTTAAGTAGTATAACATTTCAAATTTAAGGTATTGTATTGCATATTGTAATATGCTTTCTGTAACATAGCAAGTAGCAACCTGTAAAACCCCGCCTTATAATATGTGAGTCACTGGCATAATATTAGGTGATATGATTGACTTGACTCAACTAACTCAGTTGGCTCAGTTGACTCGAATAACATATTCAGAACTCGGCTCTTTTTGAACCGGTTCAGGGAGCCGGCTCACATACTGGATCCAGATGCAAAGATGCAGATCACTAAAAAGACCCGTTTATCTCATCTCTAGTGTATGCTATATTATGCAAGTGCTAGTACATGAAATCTACACCTATAAGTGTAATAGAAGCCGAATCATGCATTCCACCATTGACTGTACATCGTAGATATATGACCGACAGGTATTATTTAAAACTGTTAGACTGTAGCTAAAACAAAACAAACATAATATCAAACTCAAACTATTAGGTAAATACACAAACTCAAAAATATTTTAGAAAATTAAAAATAAACCAGAAATAGTTTAAAGTCAGAAGAGAAAGCCTAATAGTTTAAAAAATTATATAACTTATATAATAGGTATTTTTTAATGTATAAATTAAGTTGAAATTAAAAGTTTTTTCCTTTTGATTTGTAGCATTTTGAATGAATAAAACTAAATAAAAATAGTTAAATTCATTAAAATATTTTAAATAGTAAAAGCACATTGAAGGCTCCGGTTCATCTTTATAGTACAGGTATACTCACAATGCAAGTGCCTGTCGAGCCGTCAAGCTGTCCTGCGCACAGATGACCGTTGCGAATCGGCACACTGTGCCCGTACTTCCTACGGCAGAGCGAGTTATCGTGCAGCGGTACGCGCGCCTCGTGTAGTCGACCTACCAAGTCACCGTCGAGTATCGTTCTGCCCCAACCTGTTGCGATGCATCGCACCGTGTCATTACCGAGTTTGGCCGTCGACAAGCAAATTTGACGTATATGGCTTCCGGTGCTTACGTTAGCCGGGCGGGACAGCTTCATCAAAGCTGGAGGAAAAACAAGTCAACTTAAGTCTACAGCTTTTTTAAAAATAAAAAAAAGAAATTAAGCATATTATTTTAAAATATACATAACGTCAACACTTTAAAATAAAAAATTATAAATTACAAAAAACCTATGTACCTACTAGTTATTCATATAAAATATATCTTACCGATATCATGTTGGTAATTATGAAACCGTTCGTGGGTGAATATTTGATCGATGGGAATCCGAACCTCAGTTTGCTCCTCCGCATCCCTGTCCCAGTCACCGAGCACAGCGGTCCAGAGTGCCGCCAGGGGAAGATTAAACAAGTCACTATAGGAGTGCAGTGTATTACATTTAATTAAAAAGTAAAAACAGTAATTTTCGGTTCAAGTTCCGCAATCGTATTTTTTAAGATGTTAAGAATATTTTTTTCATTTATACGATATCTAATAATAATTATGCACTATGAAAACTTTGAGCCTGTCACAGACGTACGAAAATGAATATTTTCAGGAGAAAATTGTTTTCATTTAATTTAATTTAGCTCTTTCAATTACCTTTTCTTGATCAAATTTCTTTTCTTAGGGTACATAATATAACGTTTTTCCGCAGATCTGTCCTAGTTAGTAGAGGGTAACAGAAATGGTCAAGGAGCACTTGGTGGAAGGAACGCTCCCTTCCGTGTAGTCTGAGTCCCCCTCTACAAATCCGCTTAGTAAAGTAGGGGTCTAGCGCGTTGCGGTACGAGGGGGACTAAAAAAAACGGCAAAATTCAAAATTCCTCTACAAAATGGCAGAAAATGACCTCCTAGTTGCAAGAAAAATATTTTGTGGCAATTTACCCCCTGCAGAGACTTTCAAAATCCTTTCAAAAAATCGAAAAAAACTCAAAAAATAAAAAATTTAATTTGAAGTTGAAACTTGATATGGTTGATTCGGTGGCCCGGAATACGAGAAAAAATGTTTGTGGCTCCAAATGCCCTCACATCTTCCTTTAGATGATTCTTCAAAACTTGCAAAAGTAAAAATTCGCAAAATCCTCGCGCGGTGGCAGAAATTCTTACCAGGCTTTCTTTCTATTAATACCCAAAAAATGTTGTCAATTTTATCACTGCTAGATCACAATCTACCAATTTAATGTACTTGTGATTAATGCTTTACTTGCATACCATATTGAACTTTCCGCGAGCATGAAGCGTTTTTGCAAGGTTGATTTTGGCAGAAAACTTTTTACCTCGAGATTCTCTACAAGAACACGAATCGTTTCACTCACCGAGCTTTTTGAAGTGAAAACTTCTTTAGCGGCGTTGTACACTTTTTTGTAATGGGTAAAAAATGTTAAACTCGCGTCAGGACACGTGACCTGATCGAAAATTCGTAAGAATGATCGAAAATTCGTGATCGAAAATGCGTGATGGAAAATGCGTAAGACACATTTTTTTTGTAATGGGTAAAAAATGTTAAACTCGCGTCAGGACACGTGACCTGATCGAAAATTCGTAAGACTGATCGAAAATTCGTGATGGAAAATGCGTAAGACGAAAACTTTTATTTATACAACGTTAGACATCTGGCGTTGAAATATCGTACATAAAAGCGCAATCTATGATACAAACCATTTTGATCGAAAATTCGTAAGACGTTAATATTCAAGTTTTCACTTC
Organism: Xanthostigma xanthostigma; assembly: GCA_963575645.1. Classification (NCBI taxonomy): domain Eukaryota; kingdom Metazoa; phylum Arthropoda; class Insecta; order Raphidioptera; family Raphidiidae; genus Xanthostigma; species Xanthostigma xanthostigma. The sequence continues at coordinate 30,668,189 of OY754470.1, read as the reverse complement.
TGCCGGCACTCCCGGAGTGCAAACAGTCTTTTTTTTTAATTTATTTATTTTGTATTTATTCATTATACGATCAGTCTGCAGGGGGTAAATTGGCAGAAAATATTTTTCTGCAGCTAGGAGGTTCCCCAGATGCTGTTCAGTCATTTTCTACCATTTTGTACCGCAATGCGCTAGACCTATACTCCACTAAGCGGATTTGTACACATGGACTACACGAAAGAGAGCGTTTCTTCCACCAAGTGCTCTTTGACCATTTCTGTCATCATATCTCTAACTATATGTGTGATCATTAATAAAAATTGAAAATTTTAAGTTTTAAAGGATTCCATAAAAATAGCGATAGGTATATATAATATATACATATAATATATTTATCTCCCACCTACTTATGAATACAATGAGCCGCTGTTAGTATCCAATCGGACGAGATTAGAACACCGCCGCACCAATGACCGATGAAGCCGAACTTTGGGTGCAGGAGTTGAAGCGACACCTGAATAGCAAATAGTCCCCATTAAATGTTTACCTGTCAAAACTGCAGACTTCAAAAAACAAAATAATATCACTAGTCTCGTCCTCAAAAGGACATCGTCATATTCTGTCATGGAAAATTTCCAACTTATTAGTTCTTAATTAATTAGCAAGCTCTCGCTAATCTGACATTAATTGCGCAGAGAACTCATCTAGATTACTTATTAATAAATTCTGATTAGTGATACACGCGGTATCTCTAAAAGTATCCAATGCTATTAGTATTTGTTTTTTACCTGCCATGGCCAAGCTCCTCTTGTACTTTCGCGACCACTAATAATGCGAGCTGTCGCGACGCTGAGCGCATCCTCATAGCTTCGCGGACGCCGTGACTGACGGAATGATCGACCACATTCTGCAAAAAAAAACAGAACATTCTCATGATTTGAAGACAATATTAGCCTTTACTAGCGTCGGTTCGAATAAAAACTACTTTATCTTTTAAAGATTATTTAAAAAAATGTTTTTTGAAGTGAAAACTTCTTTAGCGGCGTTGTACACTTTTTTTGTAATGGGTAAAAAATGTTAAACTCGCGTCAGATCGTCAGATCGAAAATTTTTATACAACGTTAGACATTAGCGTTGAAATATTGTACATAAAAATGCAATCTATGATACAAACCATTTTGATCGAAAATTCGTAAGACGTTAATATTCAAGTTTTCACTTTCGCCGGCACTCCCGGAGTGCAAAGGGGTTTCTTATTTTAAGGACGTTCCCAAAAAAATCAGTTTTCTTACAATTATTTTGAAATTTTGAACACACATACTTATAAATATCCTGTATACGTAGAAATTGGTTTCAATAGTTCTTGCGGCCGTAAATTTCTAAATATTGACTATTAAAATTTGCATATTTAACATGTGAACTCTATCCCGATCGGTGTTGAAGCGAATGTTTTATTAAATGACACTAGCAGTTTTCTTATGATTGTTTTGAAAAACTGAGAACCATTAATTAAAGATATAACAAACATCTTTCTGTAAAAATAACTACAACAAGCGGTATTCATTTTGTTTTAAAAATGTTAAAAGCGAGCTAATTTTCGAAAAAGTGAGCAGATTTTCGATGATTAGTAGTTCTGCGCATGTGAGTGGAGGCGAAATAGTGTGCTGTATCTCAACTATTTTTATTGTAGTCATGGTAGTTTACATAGACAGATTTTTTTACAAGTTGGGAACGTCAAGCGTATTTAACGGGGATAAAACATTATCAAAAAATAATAACCTCATGTTAAATGACTATGTCTCAAATACAGTGAGACACGCTGCATATCTATACTAATATTATATAAAGCTGAAGAGTTTGTTTGGTTGAACGCGCTAATCTTAGGAACTACTAGTTCGAATGGAAAATTTTTTTTTTGTTGCGAGGAAGGATATAGGCTATATAATATCACGCTACGACCAATAGGAGCGGATCATCAATGAAAAACGTTGCAAAATGTAACTCTCCGGCCGAGACCGCTAGTATATTATATGTGTGCAGACAATAAGAAAGAGTCAATGAATTTTAACTAAATGTGCGCACATTACAGGAATCTATCATCGCACGAAGCGTGTTGAAAATAGACATAATCAGACCATTTTAAGGAGTTTTTAGAGATTAAAAATTATTTTTGTACCCAAAAACATCATAAATTGTTTGAAATTAACACTTTACTAACGATTACAATGTACTGAAATTTTATTAAAATTGACCGGACAGAACCGTTATTCAAATTTTTACAGTCGAGTGGTGGGGGAATATAAGTAACGTACGTGCCGCGCGCGCTGTTACTATATATTATACGCTTCTCCGCCGCTGCTCTTTCCACCAGCACTGGACTACGAGCGTGCGCTCGGCCGTTTTTCGCGAACTTTACGAGTGTTTTTAGCATGCTTCCAGGCATCTAATCGAAAAACTGAAATATACGTTTTGTAGTGCACGATGTCAACTTTTCAAAACTTTTTTTGAAATTATTTGCGGACTTACGGTAACGCATACAGGCCTGCCGGAAAAAAGCGCACTGCAAACTTTCAATCGCGATTTCGCGAAAACTAATAATCCGACAGCACCCACCTTTGGCACATATAAAGAACATTATAATCCCTAATTTCTCTCAAAATTTTAGCGCTCCAGCTCAAAAAATGACGGAGCTATGAATTTTCGAAAAAACGCCTAATTTTCTGGTTTTTTCTAAATTTTTCAGGATCTAATTATCCGATTGAGACATTCGACCTCTCATTCTATAAATATTTTAATTCTCTGCAAACCATTTCATTGGGGCATTCCGATTACTCCATTAGTTTCAAAGTTACAAGGAAAAAAAGACAAAAACCGCGTTTTTTTTGCAATAAACTGTTGATAACTAACAAATGGACCGGAAACTCGATTGAAAAACACATACCTATTCATCTGCTTATTATCTTTTATATCATCGCACAATCGGTTTGCTACTAGTCTTTATGTCAAGCAAAAATGCTCTACAGCTTGGCCTAATAGTGATTTGTATAGATACTGAAGGGTACATATAATTTGCAGCAGATGTTTTTATTAATAAAATTCATGTCGAATAATGAAATTTAGAAACATTTAATTACTTTAAGAGATTTATTTATGGGGCCATATTTTTTATTTTATTCAAAAAGAAACTAAAACTTTCAGAATAAAAACCGCAACGCATGTATGAGCAAATACATTATTTTGTCGACTGTATTTGACCTTATGTCTCGAGTTTTTTTCACTGTGACAGCTGGTATTTATCTAATCACTTGAAAATTTAATATGTTGCTTTAGGAAAAAATATAATAAAGCTAGGAAATAAATATATTTTATATTTACAAATTTACTCAGTGTATTAATTGACATTTTTTACCATTCCAACTCCACAAGTGGGAAATCATCGGAGGAGAATTTAGGCACAATTTGAGGGGCAGTAAAATTTAGGAGGAGACTAAAATTCTAATAGCGATTAAAATTTGAAAGGTGAGAAAAAGTTGGAAGGCTTTACAATTCAAAATTGAAGAGCGGTATATCAGAGTGGGACTAAGGCGACATCAGAACCAAATCCGAAAATGGTACTTACTTCAAAATTCACTTTTCAAAATTTTACAATATTTTTCATTTTAAAGTTCCCCGAGTCCAAAGAAACATATTTATGGATAAATGTTGTTCGTCTGTTTGTGAGCATGATACAGGTCAAACGGCCAAGTGGATTGAACTCAAATTTTAATAGAATGTCAAACATAAAAATGGGCAGAGTTCTATTGTTTTTGGCAAAAAGCGAAAAGTGTTTTTTCGTGAATTTCTTACTTTCATAAGTACTAAAAATAAAAAAAAATTAACGGTCTTGTTCTGAACTGTCAAAAAGAAATTGTTTAGATAGCTGCAGATAGGCCTGTTTTGGCTAATTTTTACAATGCGAATGAATCGGAAACATCATAATTAGTCTAAGAAAATTAGTTTCAGAATCGTCGATCAGACCAAATAATTCGTGTAGTTTTGAAAGTTGGTACAGTTATTTCTTAAGGTGTCCAGATGAATATACTAAAAGCCCCCGAGGGAGGGACACGAGCCGGCGGTGGGGGAGGGGGGAAAGGTCTCCTTTTCAAGGTTTTTGCTTGTGACTCGAAAACTATTTATAATATCTTTTTTGTGACTTCTACATTAATTATCTACATTAAATTTCCTATAAATTATGTCTAAACATTTTTACTGTACGATCAATACTTTAGGAGATACAGAGTATTAAAGGTGATAAAAATAAGAAGCTAAATCGTTTTACAAATTTTAATTCTGAAAAATTAAATAATTTTTTTTTGCACGAGTATGCCGACTTATCAATCAAATTGTGTTTCATCTTCGTCATCTTTATCATTAGCATCGATGAGGACTCCATTAGTATAAGCTCCTAGGCAGCCGTTACAGATAAGACTACACTTAATGCCCGCTTTTCGGCAACTGCATTTTCCAGAACAACCACTTTTACATCGGCAAAAAATTGAACTTAACAGCGCGTCAAGAGCAGGAGGATCCAAGGTCGTGATTGGTTCTAAGTTTCCATCGACTCCTCGCTTCCAACCCCATATTTCAGGAGGCAGTTGGTTCCCAAGCCACTCCAGATATATGTGATCAGTACATAAATTATGTAAAATGTCATTACGGGCCACCTTCTACCGTAGTGTTTGATGGATACGATGACGTAAAAAATAGCACAAAAACATCTGAACAAAGAAGGAGGGCGGTGAAATCGTCTGTTGATATAAACATCAATCTCTCGATGAAGGTCACTGTTCAGCAAGAGAATTTTCTATCAAATACAAAAAAACAAGTCCCAACTGATTAAACTTCTGACAGAAATAATGCAGGCTGCAAACATAGAAACACAAATAGCTGCAAGTGATGCTGACTGCACAATTATTTGCACTGCAATTGATAAAGCTGTAGGCAATCTTGTGGTCACTGTTATTGGAGAAGATGTTGATCTTGTAGTCCTTCTAATGGCTCTTACTCCTCTTGAAAAAGAAATATTTTTTGTCAAACCGGGAAGAGGAAAAGTGGAAACCAAAATATTTTCCTCTCAAGAACTTCAAAAACATTCATTTTGGGGTGCTATTCTCTTTCTGCATAGTTTCAGTGGGTGTGATACAACCTCAGCTATTTACAGGAAGGGCAAAACATCATTTATCAAGATTTTTGATCAAAAGCCATTACTAAAGGAAATAGCAACTGTATTTTATGACCCAACATCAACTCCGGATGTTATAGCAGAAGCCGGAGAAAAATGTTTCTTGAAGTATACCGAGCGCCCTGTACTCAGTCTGAGATTAACAGACATCGATTCACAGTATTTCTGAAATCTTGTACCAAGCCCAAACCGGATCTTTCTTCCCTCCCCCCTACCAAAGGGTCAGCGAAATATCACGCTTACAGAGTATTCCATCAAGTACAGGAGTGGCTTGGGAACCAACTGCCTCCTGAAATATGGGGTTGGAAGCGAGGAGTCGATGGAAACTAAGAACCAATCACGACCTTGGATTCTCCTGCTCCTGACGCGTTGTTAAGTTCAATTTTTTGCCGATGTAAAAGTGGTTGTTCTGGAAAATGCAGTTGCCGAAAAGCGGGCATTAAGTGTAGTCTTATCTGTAACGGCTGCCTAGGAGCTTATACTAATGGAGTCCTCATCGATGTTAATGATAAAGATGACGAAGATGAAACACAATTTGATTGATAAGTCGGCATACTCGTGCAAAAAAAAAATTGTTTAATTTTTCAGAATTAAAATTTGTAAAACGATTTAGCTTCTTATTTTTATCACCTTTAATACTCTGTATCTCCTAAAGTATTGATCGTACAGTAAAAATGTTTAGACATAATTTATAGGAAATTTAATGTATATAATTAATGTAGAAGTCACAAAAAAGATATTATAAATAGTTTTCGAGTCACAAGCAAAAACCTTGAAAAAGAGACCTTTCCCCCCCTCCCCCACCGCCGGCTCGTGTCCCTCCCTCGGGGGCTTTTAGTATATTCATCTGGACACCTTTAGGAATAACTGTAGCAACTTTCAAAACTACACGAATTATTTGGTCTGAATTTCTTAATTTTCCCAGGCTAAATATAATATATATTATTTCTCGTTATCTCCGTCACTGCACGCGTTAGCAAAAATTTTAATTTATTTATTATATGTCAAATATTACAATTTTTTAAGTTTTAATCATCAGTCACCCATTGGCTGGTGTTTTTTACATATATTAGTATCAAATGGGAAATTACAATAGGAATAAATTAATAACTAAAATTTTATTCAAAAAATCTTTACATGTTTTCTTTTTTATTACAATGTCTAGACATAATATTGCCCAGATAAAATAATAGGCATGACTTTAATCATCACTAAGTGTCCAACTGTACACGACAAGTTCTCTATAGAGTATATATTCTGTAGTACATTCATAAAAAAAAAACCTACGTCATGACTCATGATATTCAGCGATAAAACCAGGAAGTATAGATATTAGGAGCAATATTAATAAAAATTAAGTTCAAAAACAAAAAACCGACAACTGAAAAGTATGAAACAAGAAAATATTTTCATCTGAGAATAGCCGTGGTCGTATCAAGGGCGTAGATATTTTTGCTGGGGGGAGTAAAGCAGAAAAATCATTTTTTTTTAAGTTTTATTAATATCACACAAGAATACTCACGAAGGAAGGCGTCAAGCAAAATATTAATTCCCAAACCAATTTTACAAATTTTTTTTCAAAAAGTATTTTTAAATAATATTTTTTAGCCAGGGATTCGTATTATTTTCAGTTTTTTGTATTATTATGATCCTGGGGGGGTAATTACCCCCTTATCTACGCCCTTGGGTCGTATGCTATCTCATATATTTATGGCCCTCTGAATGTTTAGCATGATGCACTCAGTCCCAAAGCTTATGATCGCTTACTATAGGTACTGTTAAAATGTATTATTTTGCTAAAGTAGGTGGCATACGACCACGGCTATCCTCAGATGAGAATATTTTCTTGTTTCATACTTCTCAGTAGTCGGGTTTTAGTTTTTTAACTTAACTTTTATTTAAATTATTTTAGGGTTAGCAACAGCTAACATCAGTGGCGAATCCACGGGGGGGGTCGGGTCCAAACCCCCCCTTTCAGAGAATCAAAAATCCCAAATTAAAATCTTACTGCGCGATAAAAAAAAAGCTTTTCATGTTTTTCATGAATTCTCCGCAAAAGGAGTAACAATTTTTCAAGACCCCCCCCCCCTTGCCGTAATCCTGGATCCGCCACTGGCTAACATTATACGGAATGTTCAAATCTTTGATTAATGTCTGATTAGAACTCTTCAATAAATAATATTATCGACCAATTTTTCAGACAAATATATTACTTAACAAAAAATATATAAAATTTATACATTAACGTTTCGGTCCGGATTTGGACTTTCTTCAGAACTGATCCAAAAAATATAAAAATTAATTAATAATTAGTTTCTAATTGGTTTTTGTAAAAAATTCTCGTCAAGTTTTTAATTATGAAATATTGAAAAAAAAAAGAAAAAAAAATTTATGTATTAATTTTATATATTTTTTGTTAATATATTTGTCTGAAAAATTGGTCGATAATTTTATTTATTGAAGAATTATACAGAATCATCCATTTAATCTATATGAGAAATTATTGAGATAGGACATTTTCGAAAAAAAGTTTCATACAAAAGTTGTTGAGTTTGAAGGGGGACATTGTTTGGAGACAAAGAACACCCCTTATCTCCAAATCCTGCGCGGGGGTGGTGGTGACTGACATTTTCAATGAGAACTCCGTTTTTCAACCATGAATTATGTTTTTTTTATGTTTAATCGATGACCCTTCCTAAACCAAACAACTTTTACCTCTCGTAATTTTCTGCGAAAGGTCGTTGTTTAGGCATAAAAATTTAATAGAATTTCTGGAAACCGATTTTTGATATGCATTTTAGGGGTTGAGGGAGGCATCGGATAAAAAAATATTTCAGACAAATGTTACATATTTTTTATAGAAAAGTCATAATTTGTGATAAAAAATAGGTATTCCTATTAAAAATGTCAAAATCACCGTCATCCCTGCGCAGGTGTTGGGGGTGAAATGTGCTAATTAAGACCTTTCATTTGATACCCAACACGGCATCATTAAAAAAAAATTTAGTTCATGACTTTGTCTTCTAGAAGGCGCCATATTTAATTTAATGTGACGTTACATAACCTATAACCAGCGGACGATCAGAATTTATGATAACTGGTTTTGATTCTAACTTTAAAGATCTGTCAGTATTTATGAATGCCAATTTTTATCCGCCATCAAGTTTCCGGTTTTCAATAAATTCAGTTACCAAAACAAAAACTCGATGCTAGTTTAAATTAAAACAAAGCTTACAACTGATTATTAAGCTGCTACTTTTTACTTAATACTATCCTCCTCAGCAGCTCCCAATCTACTATTTTTGCAGCCCACTTTAATTTTTTATAATCCTTAATTCAGATTATTTTGTCGCCGCGTTAAATATTAGCCTTCTTTTTATAATTTTATTTGTTATGTGGTAGGTGGACGGATTTTTAAGTCCTGTTTTGTGCATTTTTGCTAATTGCAAACTAACGGAACCCACGATCTTATCCCGCTGAGCTCGCTAGCCGGAAGTTTCATTATAGTACATAATAATATACTAAGCTGTAAACTGGAAATTGTAGGTTGTGTGTTGGCAGCGGAAGCTTGGAGTTTGAGTTGGATTTATAAATAATTGTAAATAAAGTTTGTATAAAGTCGAAATTGCTTATTTCAAATTTATTTCTATCCTGACATGATAAATAAATTAGGGATAGATATATAATATAATATAACAATTATCAAAATAAAGAAAATATTTTAAACAAAAGTTGTTTGGTTTTGAAGGAAGGGTCGTCGTTGGCACACAAAATCATCCCCCACCCCTCCAACCCCTCGCGTGGGGTGAAGGTAACTTGAAAATTTCAAATAGCAATCCTTTTTTTTATTAGCTTAGTGACTTCTCCGATTAAAAACAAACATCTATTGTCCGAAACTTTTTTTCGTTCGGACTAATCCTTAACATAGAAAATGTTTATTAATTATATTTTCTCAAAGTGTTTGTTTCATGCTTACGTTTTATAAATTATTTATTTTTTTACGACTATATTTTATAATTACACCACATTTACGGTACTAAAAACGTAGATCACTCGAAATAATCAAAATAGGTCACTTTGTGATCCGGTAGTCATAAATTGCTGACGCCTGCTCTAAAATTTTGACATTATTGTATATTCAAAAAAAAAAAATAATGTTATCGTTTCCTCTAATTTCTTCAGAGAATCGTCCAAACTCTTCATTCTCCTTTTTTCGTAAGAAATAATCATCCACCCAAGAATGTTTTCGGTTTAATTACATACTTTTTTTTTATAAAAGTCGATGTTTCGAAAAATTAAAATCATTTTGCAGCAGGAGTCATCAGTTTATCTATTGTTGTGACGATTTCATATATTATGCGCTTAACTGAATACTGAACTGTATTGTTTTAAAAACGCATCTAATGTAACCACTTATTCGTATAAATCCGTATGTAAAAATCTTCGCGCGAATTTGCATCCAATGTACCCATCGTGCGCCGCCTAATACGTAAGCAAGGTTCTTAAAAAATATCATAAATAAAAAAAAAACATATATTTTATTACCTCCTCCATTAACGCTTATGTATCGTTTCAGGCAATAATCAATAATAACAAAGTAATAATATTATAATTATATATATTTATTGAAATGTATGAAAAAATGTGCGAACAGTTTTTGCTCTCTGGTATATAATTAGCAATATGTCTTTTTAATCAATCATAATGATAAATTTTCAAAAACCTTGAATATCCTTTTATGTTTAAATCCATGCGAAAAATAATTGTTACCATAAATTATTATTATCATTGTTTACTAGTTGTTGTTCGACATAACAAAGAATTTTTTCACTTAAAATCAACGAATATATTATGGAATCAACCATCAAATAAATCAGTATCTGTCAATTGTAAACCAGTATTTACAGGTAAACGCCGTTTTGCGCCGGTCCGATTTACGCCGATTCACAATTACGCCGGTTAGTGCCGGCGTGGGATTTCCCGGTTATAGAGAAAATGGAAAAACCGTTAGCATTGTGGGCTGATAATACCAATCAAAAAAATATTCCTGTAACACAAGCAGTCATATGCGAAAAAGCAAATTGTTTTTTCTGATTTGGAGGCGCAAGAAAACACTGACAAAACTTTCTTGGCAAGCACTGGGTGGTTCACGAGATTCAAATCTCGAACCAATATCCGCAGCACTAAGCTAAGCGGCGAAGCAGCGAGCGCCGATGTAGCAGCAGCTCGCTCAAGAAATAAATTGTGGAACAAGGCAACTACCCCGCAGATCTCATCTTCAATTTTGATGAAACGGGCCTCTAATGGAAGAAGTTGCCATCGAGAGCGTTTATTTCGCGAGACGAACGTAGCGCCCCTGGATTTAAAGCGGCCAAAGATAGGCTGACTGTTCTCTTGGGATCAAATGTTTTCTGGTTCCTTAAAATTAAAGCCAATGGTAGTCTACCATTCCCAGAATCCACGGGCTTTTAAAGGTCTTGACAAAAGCTCCCTGCCAGTTTTTTGGAGGTGGAATAAAAATGGCTAGGAAGTTTTCACAGGCTGGTTTAAAAATTATTAAAACATGTTAGACTGCTCTTAGAATTTTGACACGGAACCTAACCTTATATCGTCCATTATATTTGTGTTCATTTTACGCCGGTGTCTCTCAGGACAGAACACGGCGTAATCTATAAGACCTCTATTATTATGTTAATAAAGTATGCAGCGTGTATGGTGGTATTGCTAACATAATTTAAAATATCTGCATTTAAATCAACTTTTCGGTTAAAATTTCATGCCATCCTCAGGGTAAATGTTATTAAAAATTATCAGTGAACTCGTCACAAACTAATATCTATACTTTGCATTGTAACACTAAAGCTCCTCATAAACACATACATAATTACACAACGCACACAAATTCATGTACATTTACACGTTGAACACGAAACAGCCATACTGAATCCTTCCCCTCGACACAGAGATCTCTCTAGTGAGGGGAAGTATCCTTTATATACTTTTTTTTTGTATACCTTAATTTGAAATAAAAGGAGATTTATAAAATAAAACTAAAAAAATACTATTAATATTATAAAGAGATAATGTTTGTAATCAAATCTTTGATTAACGTCTGATTAGAACTCTTCAATAAGTAAAATTATCGATCAATTTTTCAGACATATCTTTTTAGGTACTCACAATTAATTCTATGACTACTTAAGAGTATTCGTCCCTGCAAATACCTCCTGCACCCTTCATCTCAAATCTTTTCCCCTCGCCTAAAAACGGTTCGCGCTCTCCCGACGCTATTTTTAAAAGCTAGAGGGTTCTGGTAAACGCCAAATGAAAGACAAAGAATCAGACTACAGATCCTTCAGGCGAATTTTTTGAAAAACAGTTTCGCCTACGTGTGAAATATTACGTAACTTATTATTTTTTTCAAATGGTTGTAAGTTTTTTCAGGAATTTTTTTTCAAAAAATTCGCCTGAAGGATCTGTAGTCTGATTCTTTGTCTTTCATTTGGCGTTTACCAGAACCCTCTAGCTTTTAAAAATAGCGTCGGGAGAGCGCGAACCGTTTTTAGGCGAGGGGAAAGGATTTGAGATGAAGGGTGCAGGGGGTGTTTGCAGGGACAAATACTCTTAATAAAAATTGTCTGTTATTATTTTATCAATATTTTTTAGATCAGTTCTGAAGAAGGTCCAAATCCGGATCGAAACGTTAATGTATTTGTTATATATTTCTTTGCTAATATATTGTCTGAAAAATTGGTTGATAATTTTACTTATTGAATAATGTTTGTAAGTTTGGATTTAGGAGATAATCTCTGACATTACTTATCCGATTTCAAAAATGTTTTCATTAATATTTAGAATGGACCTTCAGGATGGACATAGGCTATATATTATCGCGTTGAAATAAAAACGTTTTTCGTGGAGACCAATTTTGCAACGTAAGTCGGCGAAAAAACGATGGCAATTTTCAAATTCGGGCGAAGCCCGATCAGGTCGCTAGTAATTATATAATACCTAAACATTAAAAACCTTATAGCAGTAGTGTCGAGTTAACTTTGGTCATCTTATACATGAGGCCATTTTTTATATGACCAATGATATCCTTTGATCATATAAATCCACTTGTTTGTTCTAAAGCAAAATAATCCCGATTATTATTTTTTGTTCTGTTTAGGCTTTCAATTTTTTAAACATAAGGATTAAAAAAAAAACATCTTTGCCCGACGTGAAGCTCGAATGGCCCTGCGATTCCCTCGTTCCCTACCGTCATTGTCGTAGCCTGATTTTTTATAGCCTATAGCCTTCGTCGATAAATGAGCTATCCAACAAAAAAAATTTTTTTCAATTTGAACCAGTAGTTCCTGAGATTAGCGCGTTCAAACATACAAACAAACTCTTCAGCTTTATATATTAGTATAGATTATGGAAACCCAACGTTTCACACTCTTAGGTCTGATTTAAGACATTTTTTTTTCTTTTTTAAGAATTTTTGTGTCGGGGGTTTCACATTTTATTTTTATTGCTTTCCAAATCCTGAAGTCAAGAGGTTCGCCGTTTACGCGAGCGTCAATGACTCCCATAGCCCTTTATAATTTCATTCACCTACACAAATAATATTTTAATATTGGATGAACTTCCGAAATATTTCCCTATCCTTCTGGAACACCACGTATAGAAATCGTTGTTAAATATTTAACAATTATACACTTACCTTCGGTAGATATAGTAATCACAACAAAGATGGTCAAAAAAATCAACAGTTTTAACATTAAAGTCACATTCATTTTAGAACACATCGCATAATTCAGTCAAAAATTGGCAGCACAATTTCATCATAGATCACCGTTCAGTAACACTAGAACTCTCAGACTTTAAATTGATTATTTTTCTTTTGTTTTTAAACACACTCATATTAATCAAAATTGTTCTCAACAACATCTCATAACGTAAGAAGTCGTATCACAACCGTAATGATTAATAGAAACCGTCACTAAATTTAAGAAAAACTTTAATCACCTTATTCATTTATTGTACAGATATTATTATATTAACAGATACCGATTATCTAAAATATAATTGAAAACAAATAAATAAAATGCAATACCTAAGATATCACTTATTTACTTACAGCACAAGTAAAATATTCAAAATAATTAATTAATCTATAAGATCAAACATAGGCTTATTTTGAAAATGCATATCAGTTTTATTCATTCTTTAAACACAGAAAATTTTTGCAATTTTAGAGAAGAAACAAATGAAACTGGAACACTGTGACATTGTTTAACCTATTTATTTATATATATTTAGCTTACTATCCCGTTTTAATTAGCGGCCAATCATGCTCACCATTTATGTAAATAAAAATCAAATTTATTTCAATTTCTTTATTTATTTATTAATTATTACGATCAATGTCGTGTTTTATTTCAAATGAAGAGTCCGCAACTAACTCGCAGTAGCTAATGTCAACATTTTACTATTTACCCTACATTAGAACTATGTGATGGTTATTGAATGGCCTACAGAAGGAGAAGGTGTCACGGATGGTTGACCATTGTTTTCACCATTTTACTTATCATCGGGCAAGGAGAGAGTGTCTCAGATTGTAGTGACAGTAAAACCACATTTAAAACAATTATTTGTGTATAAAGTATACAAATTGTATCAAAATTCAATGGTCAACTTCACTTAACCAAAATTATACGTTGCATCAATGCTCATGTTCATATTGCAAATACCGCTACACTAGCGGCATGTGCTCTATTATCGCTTTGCGCATCAGAGCTGACTTCCATTCGTACAAGAAGCTATACTCGTATATTATCTAAATTAATTTCACACGAAATCCATTCGAATTTTGAATTGTAGCTTTTTGAAAAGAGGACATTCTATTCTATAAAACTGTATTATTTTTAAATCGATTCGAGTTTACACTTATTACTAAAATTGTAATTAAACATCACGAACAGCAGTTGTCGGTTGGTCTGTAAGTATGTATGTATGTATGTACGTCTGAGCTCTACAGATTGCAATTTTAGTCGGATCGCCTTGGTTTATATTTTATTCACTTTGTTTACTATCAGACCAGAACCCTATTTAAATTCACTAAAGTGTGTTCAGTAGTTAAATTTTTATAAACAGTTTTATTTTTTAATGTTTTTGACAGCTAATAGTTGAAAAACAATATAATTATTGTAGCAAATTACCGTAGAATAAATGTTATACTTCTATACCACGATAACAGCTGCACGGGTACAAGAATGCCATGCCCTAGTGGATATGGTCTTAGTCTAGTAGTAACAAGGTCCTGGATGCGATCCCTGCTGACATTTTAGAATTTTATATTTTTTTTATTTATATATTATACTACTCATATATTTTTTATTTTTTTGTATTTTTTCAATTTTATTTATCTTTTCAATTGTTTTTTTTTTAATCTATTTTTTCAATTTACATTATACAGTGGAAAACCTGCGAGATGCACATGTTTGGTTTTTCCAACTATTTTTTAATTTTTCATATCCGGAACAGGTATGTGGAAAGTTTTGTGATTGTGCAAAAAATCGATTTTCAATTTTTGATGAATTTGCCCTTTGTTGATTCTCTTGAATCTATAAAAGTTGACTTAAAAAATGTTTGCCTGTCGTCTGTCTGTCTGCGATCGTACTAGAACCCAAACAATTGAATCAATCTTGTTCAAAATTTGTTTGCGTTCTGAGGGCGGTCACACTTCAAAGCGAAATTGCCAAATCGATCTCCTAAAAATCTGCAAAAACGGGTTAAAACACTGAAAAATAATTGTTTTTTTTTTGAAAGCGGTTCTAACTATTTTGATCAAATTTTTAATACTAGTATCAGATTGCATTCTCTAGTTTCTTCTAGAAAATGCAGGGAGAGAGGCTTTGAAGGATATGCCGATTCTGGAGAAGTTGCCTTCAATGATGAAATTATTAATTTCTACTTGGACGTGCTGTCAAATTTTAGTTGTTATTTGTTAATAGCGTTACAAAGAACTACCTATGTATAGGTAGATAGCGATCATGTAATATCTAGCAACGTTATTCACAGATTTGTCAACATTTTCTTCGAACATATTTTGTCAATAGTGTCAGTAGGTAGTCAGTAATATTTTTGTTGTTAACAAGGATAATTTCCAGTAATTCTCATATAGGAACTGAAACTTGTCCATAGTAATCAAAATATTTTCATAACACCGTTTGTACGTAGCGGAAAGATAGTTGGGAGCCAACCATTGTGCGGCGCACAAGCGATTTTATACGGTAGCACGTTCTTAAATGGAAAGTGAGGTTTATTAACAACAAAATACGTTCAAATGCGCACTGGAAACGTGATGAATGTAATACTAATGCGACTATAGCGTATTGGTAACAATACAATGGCACGATAATCGACGACTAACCGTGATTAATGATCGAAATCAAGGTGTTCGTTATTATTATTAGATAGTTAGCTACCGGACCAGGATGTAAACGTGGATGTCAAATTTCCTATTGAACCAGTCTTTTTTTATAGTAAATATAAAATTCACATAAGTTGATAACTTTTCCTTTTACCTTAATGTATTTGCTACTACGCTTCTTTCCCAAATACATACATATTCATAAAATATACATTACTACGACACAAATATAGCTGTTACTTTGTTTATAAAATTGGTAAACAAAATAAAAAATAATTAAATCGCAGCAATAGAAATTTGAATATTTTTTAACGATTTTTTGACACCTGGGAATTTTTTTTATTTTAAGAAACCCTCACTCGCTTCTGTATTTCATCTATTTTCTTGTGATTTTTTAATGTTTTTGTTCATATATAGAGAGAAACGAAAACAGATTATCTCAAATTATTAATGTTTATTAAACTAATTCTCCGACTGAGAGATAATATTATAGACGCTTAACAACTCAGAGAATTGCAAACTATTTCAGTGTTTGTACATGTTGAATAAAAAAAATACGATTTAGGACAAAGATCATCTGATTTAAAAAAATCGAGCAAGCGCGTGTTATGTCCGCACATGATGTGATTACGTAGTGTTCGTATAACGTATTTATAAAAAAAATTCTCTCAAAAAGTAACAAACTCATATATTGTTGATATTTATCAAAATTGTAACTATCTTATAATTTTCATTGAAACTTGGAACTAACAAAACTCGACATTCAGGAATTTGTTCAGATTTGTTGCATCGTTAGTTTAGAAATTAGAGGGTAGGGGGAATTCGATAATGACTTCGGAAGCAAATAGGACTGAAAATAAAATGTTCTTATAACATGATGTATTGCATTCTAGGAGAGTTATATAAAGACTGCCAATTCAATAGAGTAAGTAAAAAATCTGAGTAGAACTAAAGGAGGGGAGTTAAAAAATATTTTCCAAATTTTGGGTTATCAATCTACGTCCGTATACCAGATTTCATCTTAAATAATATATATTTATACCAGACGGATGAACTGACAAAAACAATAAAAGTGCCTGAGTCTATAATACAGTTTCTACAGAACTCCAAAAAAAGACGAACGAGTGCGAGTAGAACTCTTGGTGAAACTAGTAGAACTCTTGCTAAAAACAACTTAATAAAAACCCCAAAAGGATTTTGAAGGTTGAATTATCAGATATAGTCTGCAATCATCTCATAGGAAGAGCTTATACTATGTCGACACTTCCAAGGCACGTATCTATTACAAAAAATTAATGATGTCATTACATATACTTTTATTCATACTGAGCATAGGAATAAAATCGCAATCAAACAAATAGGATGCAAGCATATACTTCTGCCTCTGTTTACGCCGTAATCACTGGCGTATCCAGGAAGGCAAAACAAGCACGGAGGACCCGGCTTAAGAAATTTCTAATTTGCCTCCTACTGGGCCAAAAGCTGGGTACGCCCATGTTAACGTCATAGAAAAAGACAAGGCTTTTGAAACAGAGATACTTTATTCAGTCAACCAATCCTATCATCGGAGAAATCAGGGAATTACATCGAAGAAAGAGACGCAGATATATTTTCGATACGCTTTGTTGCATTCACTCACCGTACATTGAGTAGATAGGCAATGATTCATATATTTAATTATTAGATATATGTGTCATTAAAACCCATATAGCTCTTTATAACCTACATTTTTTACAGATCTGTGGAGTTGTACACTTTAGTATTTTGAATTAATTTAAACTTGATACCTCTAGCCATTTCCCAGAAAAAGAGTCGTGACAGACGGACAGACAAATGTATACAAGTAGGGGTTCTGTTATTATTATTTTTTTACATTCCGAGGTACGATACCATAAAAAGTCGCGTTAATAAAAAAAACACTAAAACCTGTGAAAATTCACAAAAAAATGTACCTTTTACTGTATAATATGTGACTTACTCTTTCTTACCGCGCGAACTGATGAAGTGTGACAGTTGTTCAGTTACAAGATCAAGGTTAGCGTTAAAAATAATTGCACAGTCAAGAGTAAAAGTTACTTTCTTTCGCCTTTTCGACAAATATTTTCATTAGGTTTTTGTGCATGATTAATTGAATGAACGTAGTAATTACACCTGCACTATAAAAAGAAGATTGTAGATTATAGACGCTCGACAGCTGAGGTCATCAGGGTCTATACTTGCACTATAAGTTAATACCTAGGTGGTTCAACACGATTCTAGAGTTGTATCAAAATTTATCAATAGTTTTTAACAGGGCGTAAGTATTATTCCTCATACGTAAACAAATAATCAAATCTTTGATTAACGTCTGATTAGAACTCTTCAATAAATAATTTTATTTATTGAAAAATAAACAAATAATGTAATTCAATTTTACCATTCCAAACCCCAAGTGGGAAACGGTACTAGTTTAGGTCAAATACACTTTTCAAAATTTTACAATACATAATACCTATATATATAAATTTTGGGAGGATGTTTGGTATGCAAATATGAAGAACTCTATTGTTTTTGGGCAAAATCGGCGCATACGCAGAAGAGATGTAATATGCTATAACGGTGTTTTTTTAGGTGACATGACACTATCCCCGAACCATTATCCCCGACGACAATATCCCCGATTTTAATCCCCGAACGACATTATCCCCGACGACAATATCCCCGATTTTATAATTATTCGTACGACTACTGTATAAATAATATATAATTACAAAGCTATCTTGACATACTCAATTAGGGTGTAATTGGTAGCGTGCCTGGCTCTCACCCAAGAGGCCTGGGTTCGATTCCCGGTACCGGAATGAGTTTACTTTTTTTTTCACTTTGAGACTACAACTTAAAACTCACATTTTCATGAAGATTGAAAACCACCGCTTTTTTTGATAAAGGGGTATGCGAATTGTCTCGCAGTGAAACGGGAAGGGGCAAATGTGGAGTTTTTAAAAAAACAATTCCGGGGTGAACGATAAACGGGTATGCGAATTGTAATTCCGGGGTGAACGATAAAGGGGTATGCGAATTGTCCCGCAGTGAAACGGGAAGGGGCAAATGTTGAGTTTAAAAAAAAAAACAATTCCGGGGTGAACGATAACGGGGTATGCGAATTAGATAGTTAATTGTTTGAATAGAACTGCGTTTTCTAAAAAATGTATATTTAATTGACAGTCAATTAAATATATATTTTTTAGAAAATCTGTCTCAAAGTGAAAAAAAAAATAAAAACTAAAATCAAACGTTTACTGTAGGATTTGGTAATTTTTTACTATAGGGTTATTTCTTTCAAGTCGGGAAGATTGTCGTGGAGGATATTGTCGTGGGGGATATTGTCGTCGGGGAAATTGTCGTTCGAGGATAATGACGCGGGGATAATGTCGTCGGGGAAAAAGACATGGAATCGTTTTTTTATATACCTAATAATTGTACACTTTTCATAATGGTTTATTATTCTATTTATTTTTTTAAGAAAGTTTTGTTAAAACTTCTTTTTCTAAACTTTATAGTTTAGGAAATATTTTGAAAATAAAAAAAATCTGCTGTTCTTTTGTTTTGTACATATGTCAGAAAAACTAGTTAAGCATTCTTTGATTAACTTTTACATAACGTGGAATATATTATGTAGGTAACCATGGAAACGAGTAACAAATAGCATATTGAATACTAGCTATTACCCGCGTCACCTTACGCGATATCAGAAAATATATTTTCTTTATTATACTATAATGTCAAATGTCAACATTTCGAAGTTAGAATGGTCCCGTCGCCCAATTGGCTGGAAGCTTTTTTTTGTTTTTATATCCTTCCTTTTAATTGCAAACAAGAATTAAAGAAATATGTTATATATTTAAAACGCAGAACATAAACCAACATAATATTATAACTTTGAACAGAATCACATTTTTTACCTATATAAATGGTGGTTTCTCCATCTGGTTCCATCGATAAATAGATACAACTGGTTGTGCCCTAGCGTAAAATTTGACGAGAGTAGGGAAGGTAAATCATGATTTTGGCCTATTTTGGGCCATCTATTAATTACGTGAGGTACCTATGTTTTTTTTAATATGAACACCCCCCTCCTCCTTGGTGAAATTTGCTAAGATGTGACGCCCCTATCTCACGTGAGATTTACCGTATAATTTTTAAATTGCACATACAGCTAAACTAGCGGGATGTCCTCTATTATCGCTTTGCGCTTCAGAGCTGACTTTCGTTCATACAAGAAATGATATCTAAGTTAATTTCACACGAAATCCATTCAAATTGCAGCTTTTTGAAAATATCAGATTCTGTTCTATAAAACAGAAACATTTTTAGATCGATTCGAGTTCATAATTACTACTAAAATTGTAATTGAAAATCACGAATCGCAGTTGTCGGTTGGTCTTTACGTACGTATGTACGTACGTCCGCGCTCTACAGATCGCAATTTCGGTCGGATCGCCTTGGTTTATATTTTATTCATTTTGTTTACTATCAGACCAGAATGTTTTCACTAGTTTAATTTTTATAAACAGTTTTATTTTATTATTTTTTGACAGCAAATAGTTAAAAAAAAACAATATAATAATTACTGTGTAAATTACCACAGAATAAGTACTACACTTCTGTACCATAATAACAGCGGCACAGTCATCAAGCTCCGTGCCATAGTGGATAAGCCATTAGATCAGCAACGACAAGGTCCTGGTTAGATTCCTGCCGAAATCATTGATTTTTATTTTTTTTATTACATTTAATTCCACTTGATGTTTATATCTCTATATATATAAAATTCTCGTGTCACAGTTTTCGTTGCCATGCTCCTCCGAAACGGCTTGACCGATTTTGATGAAATTTTTTGTGCTTATCCGGTATCTATGAGAATCGGCCAACATCTATTTTTCATCCCCCTAAATGTTAGGGGTAGTCCACCCCTAAATTTTTTTTCTTCCTTCCCCATTCGTTCTTTTGCACCGGGCACGACGGCGCAGCCGGAGTGCTCGACATACACACATATACGTCCATGTATATTTTAAAATAAATAAAATAGATAGATAGATGTTCCAATTAAATTGTTTTATTATTTCACTTTATACGTAGCGAAGCACGTACAGGGCCGCTAGTATTATATATGTATATTTCTTTTTATTTTTTAAAGTTAAAAAATATTTTTCAAGTTTTTTTCATTTTTTAATTATTTATTTATTTTAATGTTTTAAATTTTCTTTAATTTTTTAAAACAAGTGCTTTTTCAATTTCAGTCAGAGCGTACCATACAAGCCCAACCATAAGCATTTGTAATGAGGCAGGAGAATGGCCATTAAAGTATAGAAGGAAAAAAATTATGACAGTCTAAACACTTAAAATTCTATCTAAAGAAGAATACCCTATAACTAACCAAATTATTAAACCACATTACGACAATCTATACAACAAGCAAAAACGTATTACAACATTCTTTTTTTTTGTCTACTACATACAACATCAGAGAACTAGAAAATGTTATGAAACTCAAAGATACTCTATATCCGTCGTGGCTATCAACACCAATTCAAATCATCGAGTGCCTACAAACATTACCAAAGCACTCAACTCACCCCGCAATATGGTACCCGTACGAATAGTCACACCGATAATTTTATGACATTTAAGTTTTAAAAATAATTTCCGACATAATATGTTCACCACAACTAGCTTTGAGAAACCGTATTGGATCAGACCAATTTTGGACCACTTTTCGAGTAATTTATGTCTTATTTCATCAATAATACGAGTTATGTTGGCTTTCGAAGCGTCTATTGTTTTTGGTTTATCAGCATAAGCCAATGCCTTCACAAAACCCCAAAGAAAATAATCCATAGGTATACGGCAATTTTGCTTGTTTACGTAGTAGACTGGACGGCGAGGAGGTAAAAACAATAAAAAGTGCATTATTCGGGCACAGGCGAGATTATTGTTGGAATCTCTTCGTTTTAGGTTGTAGTTCAACCCTCTAAGTTTGCTTATAAATTGTTGGTGTGCTTGATTTTATAATTGACAATTAGTGACGAAAATAGTGCTTTTTTCTGTATTTCCTTTAATATCTCCGTTCCTCTTGACTTTTAGTATAGCATATGCATTGAGAAAGTTGTTCCTTATGAAATTTCCTAAAAAATGAGCACTGACAGAGGTCGCTAAGTGCAATTGTTAACTTGCAAATAGCCCCGAAAGTTAAAAAAACACGTTTTTTCACTTTTTTTTACTAAAAAATGACCGCACATAGATAGCTGAAAATTCTCAAAAATGATGTCTATGTTGACCCAAACATGCATGAATAATTTTAGCGTCATCGGTCAATTACTTCTCGAGTAATTAACGATCACTTTTTTTTTGTTTCCTTAATTGCAAATTGCGCCATTTTTTTCACAAACGGGTTTCGCTGGTTGGACCAAGCCAGAAAAATCACAAATCCATTCAACGTTGGAATTTTTGGAAAAAAATAATTCTAACCGATTTTATAACGATTGAATATTGGAAAAGTTACATAGTTTTATACGTTTGTCTAAAATTGGTATCGCTAAAGAAATCGTTATAAAATCGGTTAGAATTATTAATTTTTTCCAAAAATTCCAACGGGATACTAAAGTTGAATGGATTTGTGATTTGTCTGGCTTGGTCCGACCAGCAAAACCCGTTTTTTTAAAAAAAGGCGCAATTTGCAATTAAGGAAACAAAAAAAAAGTGATCATTAATTACTCGAGAAGTAATTGACCGATGGCGCTAAAATTATTCATGCATGTTTGGGTCAACATAGACATATTTTTGAAAATTTTTAGCCATCTATGTAGGGTCATTTTTTAGTAAAAAAATAGTGAAAAAAACGTGTTTTTTTAACTTTCGGGCTATTTGCAAGTTAACAATTGCACTTAGCAACCTCTGTCAGTGCTCATTTTTTAGGAAATATCATAAGGAACAACTTTCTCAATGCATATGCTATACTAAAAGTCAAGAGGAACGGAGATATTAAAGGAAATAGAGAAAAAAGCACTATTTTCGTCACTAATTGTTAATTGTAAAATCAAGCACACCAACAATTTGTAAGCAAACTTAGGGGGTAGAACTACACCCTAAAACGAAGCGATTCCAACAATAATTTCGCCTGTGCCCGAAAAATACACCCAAAACTCCTCGCCATCTTGCCTATAGCCATTCAACCAGAAATGAGCTTCATCACTAAACACAATTTTGTGAGAAAACAGTGGATCAACTTCGAGTTATTCTAGAGCCCAATCAGCAAACAAACGACGCTTATTATGGTCAAGTGGCTTTAGTTCTTGAACCAGTTAGATCTTGTATGGGTGTAGACCAAGGTCTTTACGCAAAATTTTCCATGTGGTGGATGCACAGAGTCCAACTTGTTGTGAACGCCGACGAAAAGACAAATTTGGATCTTCATTAACACTAGCACATACAGCACCGATATATTTTAAATTCAATCTTAATTCTATTAAAAAATAAGTAGATAATAATTTATTTTTATATTTTTTAGATTATTTCTGAAGAAGATCTAAATCCGGACCGAAACGTCATTTATTGAATTATTGAATTACAATTTTATAAATTTTTGTCAATATATATAGTCTGAAAAAATTGGTCGATAATTTTATTTATTTGACGAGTTCTATTCAGACGTTAATCTAAGATTTGAATAACTAGAAAAGCCCTGAAAGGCTAATAAAAAATCCCATCACCTACCTCTCGATATAAAGGATAAAGGACAATACACCATAACCAGAAAACGAGAAACAATCCTTAATTAGATAACCCTAATAAGGGCTCAAAACCCAACCACCTACCACACAACGTAGAAAGACAACACAAGATGCTAAAGCCAATAATAAACCAGGATCAGTTCAAGATTAAATCAAAGCTTACGGATCCGCCGACTGATGATAAAAGGGCGCCAAGCAGCTACACCCAAAGAGTCCAGACTAGGGAGCTTAGAACTAATTCCTGATTACTAGAATACGCCTGAGCATAAAAAAACTACACAGACAATTCCAGACTCAAATCACGAATCTCAAGTTCGATAAGTTTCAAAACGCAAACGATATTACCAATTACTCAAATTTATTCGATAAGAGACGATACGAAATAATTTTCATCGAGAAATCGATCTATCACACAATCGGTACCATAATAAGGAGGTGTGGTAATATTTCACGAAGCAAGATCTATAATAACTAAATTCACATAATTATCAGGAAAACCTGTAAAATATAACATTCAGTTCATAACACTTTAAAATTGTTAGGCTAGGAAACCATTGTCACTTACTAGTAGCGAGATGATCTGCCACTTTAATCAAACACCTTGTATAAAATTACGGAGGTACGGGAATAACCATAAACCTCAAAAATCCACACTCAATTCAAAATAGTGACACGTGAAACTCAGAATGTAATGCTCAGTTCATAACAATAAACGTCAATTATCCCTCGAAAATGCCCCAGAGGGTAACAGAGAAAATTCTACTGGAATTAACTCCGATGAATATCTAACCACAAAATTTGTTAACGCTGCTACCCAAATAAAACAGATAGATTTTTCGGGATAGATGTGCTCATTCCCTACATTCCAGGCTTTTCGACAACCAGGGAAATTCTGAAAATAATCCTAACAGAGGTTGATGTACGTGGACACACGGTTTTCTAATTCCCTAAACCACAGACACACATCTATTCCAGATACATTAGAGTCACACGGAAAGCTAAGTCTAGCAACAATCCACAACAATGAAAATACTGATTTTCTAAATCGAAAAGTAATCGCTGGTGGAGATAACGAGATACTCGACAAACGTCAACAGATTCTCCAGAAATCAACGTAAAATATTCCCGAAAATAATCTTTGTGTTTGCAGTTTTAAAAATAATCTCAATAATAATCCATTATTAAAATGCCAGTCTCAAGCCAGAACCGTGTCGCTAGACGTTCGGTCCTCGACAGCTCACACACAGATTCGTGCCATTTCAAACCAAATTTTAGGGTTCCGTACCCGAAGGGTGCTCAACGGGACCCTATTACTAAGCCTCCGCTGTCCGTCTGTCTGTATCTCAAGAACCGTAATAGGTAGAAAGTTGAAATTTTCACAGAGTGTGTATTTCTATTGCCGCTAGAACAACAAATAATTAAAAACCCCCAAAACTCCCAAAAGAGGACCAAACTACATTTTTTGCTTATAAGTCGCTCAATTTAAATCAGATCGTTTCGAGACCTGTCTTAAACGAAAGAGGAGAAAATTTTACATAGATTTTGTATAACAGAGTTCGCCGAAACACTTTTTTTATACAATTTATATAGAAAACAAGCTGTATAAATTGAATTTTGTCTAATGTATAACATACACGGATCGTCTGTCTTCGTTTGTTGCATACTGTACTATGGGAATTTAAAGATTGCGTATGTTCTGTCTTAAAATAAAAATTCCAGCCAATTGGGCGACGGGACCATTCCAACTTCAAAAATGTTGACATTTGATTATAATAAAGAAAACGAAATTTTTGATATCGCGTGAGGTGACGCGGGTAATGGCTAGTATTCAATATGATATTTGCTATACGTTGCCATGGTTACCTACACAATATGTTCACGTCATGTAAAAATTAATCAAAGCATGCCTAGTTAGTTTATTACTGACAGATCCATAAAACAAATGAGAGGCTGAATTTTTTTTATTTTCAAAATATTTCCGAAACTGTAAAGCTTAGAAAAAAAAATTTAAACAAAACTTTCTTGAAAAAATAAATAGAATAATAATCCGTCATAAAAAATATACCATTATTATATAAAAATACCGTTATAGCATATATCTCTTCTGCGCATGCGCCGATTTTCCCCAAAAACAAAAAGGCTCTTCATATTTGCATACCAAACATCCTCCCAAAATTTGGTTTCAATCCGCTCATCCGTTTGACCTGTATCGTGTTCACAGACAAACAGACTAACAAACTAACAGACTAACAGACGCACAGAGATTTTCCAAAAATATGTTTTGACGTGATAACGTCTTATAAATTGATGAATCACCAATCTTATAAATTGATAAAACACCGGCTGCATGCACGAAAAAGTGTAACGTTCCTAAATCCTAACGTTCCTAACGTTCGTAACGCGTAACGTTCCGCCTGACCCTGTGCGTGCTTTTTGCTAATTTCTCGCTCAATTTAAATCAGATCGGTTTTAAACCAGTCTTAAACGAAAGAGGAGAACATTCTACATAGATTTCGTATAACAGAATTTGCCTAAACAGTTTTTTTATACAAATTTATATAGAAAAATAGCTGTATAAATGCAATGTTGTCTAATGCATGGCGCGACGCGGTCGGTCGTCTTTGTTTGCCGTACATGGAAATTAGAAAATAACGTATGTCTTGTCTTAACATGAAAATGGCTGCATTTCTAATGTTTAATTCAATTTTTTAACATTAGTATTTTGTGAAATGCAACGCCTTCTAAGTTAAGTATTGGAATAACTAATTATTATTAGAACATAATACTTTGACAGTTGCAAACGTCACTTTTGACATTTCTTATCATTCCGACACCAAGGATAAGCGGATTGAAACCAAATTTCGGGAGGTTTAGGTTATGTATTAAGGAATACGTTATCACGTAAAACTATCGTCAGTAAACCGACTTTACAGACAACCAATTTTTTTGGATTTTACCAAGCAATCGAATAATTAGGGTGCAGAATATATTTCTGTATTTTTTTTATCTGATTGGCTAACGCCATAGATAAAAACATAGAACTTTTGATAAAGAGAGATATACTCCATGCTAATAATATATCGTCGCTCACCGCACATTAAGTAAATAGACAAATGCTTGATATAGTAATTATATTATCGGTAAACTTGTAAGTATACTTTTTGTAGGTACTGGTTGATGAACCGTGTCGTTATGCTCAGGTATGCAATAAAAGTGCTGAACGTGTAATGGATATTTAATTTATCCAAAACTGGGTTAAACTGTGGTCACAGCACTGCCGTAAACAGCTAAAATAAATTGTCATGTTTCACTGATTTATAATTTACTAGTGGCCCTGTTCAGCTTCGCGTGGATTTGTAGATTGCCTATAAAAGATAGATCATTATGGAATAATAGCAGTATTTGTAGAGCGTTGCCATATATTTCGCACGCGATTAAGACGAAACATTCTTGTCTCACGGGGCTGTGTCCCGCTCAGCAGTGATAACTGCCTACCGTAATCTATGTTGCAGTCTCGCCTCACGGGGCTGCGCCCCGCTCAGCAGCGACAATAGTAATTAGTGGAGCCTACGGCTTCACCATATCCTGGGTTTATATTCCAGTTTTTATTTCCACAAAAATCTTATAGGGACTATCATGAACATATACAAAAAATTTCGAATTCTTCGATTTTTCGGCTGTTCCTTTGAAAATTTTTTTTTAATTAATCACACCTGTATTCAGGCGAACAAAACAAAAAAAAATTAAAATCGGTCGAGTCATTTTCGAATTTTTGCCAGTCTAACACATAATATATAGATGTAGTGATAGTGATTTTTGACAAAACACCGTAATATTTCACCGATATTTAGAACGAAATATTTACAAATTCTATATGCAAACCTTCCTCGTTTAACGCTCTTTCTATTAGTGAGAGCCGTTTTAAAAACCGTTGCGTGCGGTTTAGAAGAAGTAAGCGGAGAAACAGACAAAGGGAACCAGCGGCTTTATTTTATACTATATCTTAAAAAAAAACTTCGGAGAAGTAAAAACTTCGTTCTGTGCTAAATTCAAAAACTTGAGGCGACTGGATCTCAAGATTATAACTTAAAAAAAAAGAATTTCGAGGCAGACAAGAAATTGAAATCAAGCTCGAAATTCTGTGCCTAAGACGTAGAAAAAATGAATTTCGAGGCAGACAAGGAATTGAAATCCAACCTCGAAATTCTGTGCTTATAAAAGCTACAAGAGCAACAGCAAAAAAAAAATGCAAAGACGGCGTTCGCATAACTCCTTTAGTTACCACTAAAAAAACGCCGTCTGTGCACATTTTTTTTGCTGTTGCTCTTGTAGCTTTTATAAGCACAGAATTTCAAGGTTGGATTTCAATTCCTTGTCTGCCTGGAAATTCATTTTTTTCGACATCTTAGGCACAGTATTTCGAGCTTGAGATCCAGTCGCCTCAAGTTTTTGAATTTAGCACAGTACGAAGTTTTTACTTCTCCGAAGTTTTATTTTTAAGATTTCACGTCTTTTTCCAAAGTGTGAGACATTATTTTTATTTTTTCTCCAAAATAAACATATGTGCATATAGATAAATGTTACAGACTAACAGACGCACAGAGTTTTTCCAAAAATATGTTTTTTGGATTCGGGGGACCTTAAAACAGAAAGATATTGTAAAATTTTTGAAAATTGATTTTTGACCTAAACTAGTAGGTATGTACTATTCCCCACTTGTAGGTTGGAATGGTAAAACAATTAAGAAAATAAAAAAAATTAAAAAGAAATAAAAATATATAAGAAAAAAATTGAGAAAATAAATAAAAAATAAAAAAAGACATTTAAAAAAATAAAAAAAAAATTAAAATATATGAGAAATATATTATTATTTATAATATATAAGTAAATATCAAGTGGAATAAAAAAAATAAAAAAGAAATAAAAATATATGAGAAAAAAATTGAGAAAATAAATTAAAAATAAAAAAAAACAATTAAAAAAATTAAAAATAAAAAAAAACAATTAAAAAATTAAAAATAAAAAAAAATAAAAATATATGAGAAATATATTATATATTATAATATATACCTAAATATCAAGTGGAAATAAAATGGAGTAGAAAAAAAAATTTCCAATGATGTTGGCGGGAACCGAACCCGACACCCTGCCGTTACTGGCCTTACGTCTTAACCGTTCGGCTACCGGGCGGTCACAATAATTATATTGCTATTATTGTCGTATATACGAAAAAAGGTAAGATGAAAATCACGTGGTCACAGAACTATAAAACTAGGAAACTGGCCTCATATACACGGCGTTATATGGGAGAGAGGCAAAATCAATGTATAAGAATCTGTTAGAGATTCGTCGGCATTTAGCGCAGAAAAGAATCTCTAACGAGATTCTTCGATAATGATTTTAAATTTATATCTCATTTAAACGTTAATGTATGAGTACGCCACTGGTTATTATTATTTCTTTCATATTGCACGTGGAAACTTACTGTATAAATATTAAAAAACATAACTTTAAATTAGTTAGAAAATTAATTATAAAGGAAAATATTCCGATCTTTGACATTACATTTCGACAAAATTTCCAGTTTTTTTGTGTTTTTTTTAAAACCAACAACAGCCTATAGCAGAAATATTAAACATTTTTGGTTAGGTATTTGAGGCAACGTGGACATTTCTTTTACTCTTATTTTGTAATATTTGAACACAAAATCAATGACCTGGCTGAAGGGTAGTGGGGCCTAACCAAGCCCGGAATTTTAACTTTGCAAAATTTTATTGGCAAAAAAGGCGTTAAGCCATTTTGAAATTTTAATACCTTCAAATTGAAAATTTTATAAAATAAATAATTAATAAGCCATTCATTTACTCGGGTCTGAATGTCTGCCAGACCGTTACATAACTGACTAAGTGTGAGTTAGAAGCTTACGGGTAGGTGATGTGTGAGATAGAGCGTACATGACTGAATCACGCGTGCTGCGGTACGATAATTTACTTATTATGAAGTGAAAATCAGCTATTTTATTGGAGATACTTGCAAAAAATGTATCTTGTTTGTAATAATGAACTGGAGTATCTGTTTACACTCGCTAAATCGCTCGTGATAACGCCTTCATTTACAAACAAGATACATAAGCTATTCTCTTTTTAGTGGATTTTTTGAAGGAAGAATCATTTTTTATAAAAAGTTTTTGTACTTTAAGTTAATTTTCTAAATTAGATTAATGATTGTAGATTATAGACCCTCGAAAAAGTATTTCAACTCTTAACATTTTTAATTTAAATCTTTGATTAACGTTAATGTATTAATTTTATATTTTTTGTTAATATATTGTCTGAAAAATTGGTCGATAATTGTATTTATTGAAGAATTTTTAATTTAAATTATAACGGAAGATTAAAGGATGAAACCTGGTGGCATAGGATCAATGAACTAAGCAAATACTGAAGGTTTTTTTATTGCATTTTATTGTCTGACGTTTCGGCAAACTTTATGCCATCTTCGGAGAATCAATGCTGTCTGTTTTCTCAGTATTGTTGTTATGTAAAAAATAAATTAAAATAAAAAATGTCATCAACGGGTATTAAAATTACTATTTTTCTTTTAAAAAAAAACGACTGATTTTTACTAAAAATTGTATAAACGTGTCAAATGTAATTTGTTTAAAATTATACTATAATTTTAAACAAGTTACATTTGACACGTTTGAAAATTCTAAAGTGCGATTTACATCCGGACAAAAGCCAAGCAGCTCAGTAGACCTGCATATTCTGTGGACAAAATTTAAACTCAATCAGGTAACAGACGTGGATCGGTCAAAAGATTTGAGACAAATAAATAGGTAGGACGAAGTTAAATAAAACCATTTACAAAATTTGAATAATTTTCATTTTTTTAGTGAGCACTAGTCTTTAGTTTTGTCTTCATTTGTAGTCTTTTCCGATCGAAGAACGCAGCTTCATGAGTTGCCTTAAAGTTTCATTAATAATTCATTCAAAAAAATATCACGTATTATGTTAATTTGATGTCAAAGAACATACATAGTAAATATGAATTTATAATATAATTATAAATTCATTCTTCGGTGTACTTTGTTGACGTATGAATATAATTGTTATTTCCATAATATTTCTTTGGATTAATTGTTGACAACGATATGCACTCAAGAGGTCGTATATATCATTTTCACACCTGCGATAATGTTTTGTTCAAAAAAGTACAGTTTAAATCAGATAACTTTGCAGAAATTAGTATAAAGTTTCTATTGCTTTTGGTTAAGAAAGGTAATGGTGAGCAAAGTTAGTTCTAGTTTTGCAGTCTTGCTCTTGGTCTTGCACTATTTACAAGACCAAGACTCAAATTGAAAAACCGTTAAAATTAAGAGTCCAAGATATTAAATAGTAGGCACGTGCGCAAATCTATTTACCACAAAATAAGGTTTTTAATACAGATAAAAATATTATCACTAATTTGAGTAAATTGATAGAGTTATAATTTATAAATTTTGAAATAATTTCGATTCGATGTGCTTAAGAAGATGACACAATGGTTTCGATGAACCTTCACTCGACCGAGAGCTACTTTTATAAGTATGAAATGCTTTATAGTTTATAATATTATGAGACTATTAATTATTATTATTCTCATATTATAAAACATTTCAATTAATTTTAAATAAATATTGGATAGGGCAGCCACAAGATATAAGTATTTTTTCACATTAATAAAAAAATATTTTTTAACGGGTAATTGTCAGTATAAACATTTATCTATATCATAAACACCAGTCGTACTAACGTCAAAATAAATAATTTCAATTAATGTTTGTTCGGATATGTCACTGTGAACTATATGATAAGTCATCCGCAGCGATAGTGGAAGTTTCGGGTTTAAGTTCAAACGGTGACATTGTTTGGAAAATAATGTTTTCTTATATTGCATTGTTACTCCAACAATAGCGAACCACGTGCTATAAATTTGTATATTAAATAGAAGGTTGAAAGATCTAAACCTTTTGGAAAATAATAGCGCAGTTATGTAAGCGAAATTAGATCTCCTCATGGAACAAACAGTAGTCGCAGGTCTTCATATCAATATAAATAAGACAGTGACTCTGTTAGGTAAGGTAACGTTTTACAATTTATGGACCACGCTATGAATATTTAAACTTTATTCAGCTAAAAATTTTTACTTGGATATGATATTATTTGGCAATAAATATTTGAACAATATAAAGAAATCAAAAGAGCGACATAATGAGTGGTACGGAGAGGTCCGATTTTCGCCATAAGAAGCCACCAGATAATAAAAGTGCGCTAGATTTATTTTGATACAAAGACGATAAAACGATTGTCATCTATGCTGGTTTGTTTTGGTCGACTGAGACAGCACATCGGTGTAGCGAGTGCGTTAGAAGGGGAACGGAAATGTGCAGTCGGCTCGGAGGTGATTGCAAGTTTTTCCACAGACACGGTGCGTAGTCGAATCCTCTATTCGACTACGCACCGTGTCTGTGGAAAAATCGGCGGATAGAACGTTTGATTTTGAGATTGGCGACTATATTTTTGTTAGAATTTGGAGCTGTAAGGTTCTAGTTTCGATTGTTGGGCATTCTCCCTTGTACTCTGTTTAAAAACAATTTTGAATCCAATATTCCTGGTTTCCGAGTTATTAAATTATTCCATCTTTGTTATTGTTGAACAATTGTTGAAAATAGTAGTTAACCATGAAAGATACAAGCCTGTTCAATGTTGGCATCCTTGAGCAGTGCTGGATTTGTTGTTTGAATAGGATTATTTTGTATCTGTTGTCGGATTGGAATTGGTTTTTGGAATTTTATTTGGAATTGTCGATAGAATATTTCGGATTTGGACGTTGGATTCTAATAAAAGAATTACAGTGTATCATATTATTACTTACTATTTAACGCCAATAATTATGTCGATTCAAATCATTTGGTAACGTGATTGTTTTAAAAATCCTGCGATCTAAATAAACAATTTTATGAATTCGAACTTATTTACAGGTTCCGTGAATATAAGGGTGGTTACTCTTTATTGTTTAGACCGTCAGAGAATATAATTTTAAGTTGAGTTGCAGACCGTGTCGAAGAACTGATATATTTTATGTTGAAGTATTGATACATTTGAGATGTGGAATTTTGGTTGTAGGTGACAAATTAAGTGTCGCGTATGTTGGTCATGTCAATTGAGAATTCTAAGTGGATGTGTGATTTTGCTCACGTTGTGAGGATGTTTGAAATCTTGGATTCCACATTGAATTCGATTGGTATTGAAGTGAACTATTTTAGTTCACCATTTGGATTTATATGCGATTATTTTGGTGTTGTCGACCTACAGTTTGAATTTTAGAATTTGAGTCTCAAATTTATTTGAGAATTATTGTTGTGAATTTGGATTACGGATTTGTGTCGTAATCATTTGCGGATTTCAGTTCGGATATTTATTCGATATTTTGATTTGCATTGGTTGTGGTCTGTTGGATTACAATCATTATTTTAGCGATTTGATTTTGGTTGCCTTGATTGTAAACAAATTGGTTATTTGTATTGGTTTTTCGCCATTCGTTTAGCAAGTGGTTTTAATTGTGGTTATTTTGAGTTGTTAAATTTCACGGTGTGGACTCTCGTACCGAGGATCTTCCACATTCCGTGTTTCATTTATTTGTTATTTTGTTGTGGCGAGGTTTGGACTGCGTCTTGTTTAGGCTTAAGGTTGGCTGTAAAGATTTTAGTTTTTCCTGCTGCCTACCGTGGTCGTCTCTACAGTCCTGGGGTGGACTCCTTGGACAACCCTGTGTGGCCTCTTTTAGGTCCTGGCACCCTTCATTATCTCAGTCGGTTGGGTGCACACTTGTTGTATAACATTAGAGCGCCTATTTTTGGTAGCAGAAAGTAGTTATATATTTAATTTATTATTGTGGCGTTGTGTGTTGTCCTTTGTGTTAATCTATTTACTGAGGCAAAATTGCTAAACAATTTTATTGGTTAAAGTGGTCGGTGGTCAGATTTTAACGCCCCATAGTGGGCCTTTCTCAAACAACGGGTTAGCCTTATATTTTATCTCCCTACCTACGCCCCTCGCGCCGTCTGAGTATAGGTAGCCATGGCCTTCTCAAAAACTAACGAGAAGTGTAACTCGAGGCGTTACAATATAAAGAGTTTGTTTGTTTGGTTGGTTGGTTGAACGCGCTAATCTCAGGAACTACCTACTGGTTCGAATTGAAATTTTTTTTTGTTGGATAGTCCATTTATCGAGGAAGGCTATAAGCTATATAATATCACGCTACGACCAATAGGAGCGGAGCATCAATGGAAAATGTTGCAAAATGTAACTCAAAATTTGTTCGTCCGACAAAAACTTTTGAACGGTAACTCCGATCATCATTAAATTTGGACACCATATTCATCTCGGTAAACTAAGATGAACGTGCGTACTCGTGTCCCTCCCCCCCATTTGTTCTCTTGCACCCGGGTGAAACCGGGCGGGACCGCTTGTAAACAATATTTCTGTTAAAGAAGCGGACAAATTTTGCTAAATATGCCTACAGTATAATAAGCAATAACGAGGGGGCAGGAGCGGATAAAGGCAGCAGAATCAGAAAAGCGTCCCAAGCGTTCGGAAGTTTAAATCATATTTGGTATTCAAACATGAGTTTTGAGAGAACAAAGTTACGTATTTTAACACGAATACCAAATCAATCCTTCTGTATGAATCTGAAACCTAGAAAGTAACGAAGTCCTGAACAACTAAAGTACAAATCTTCATAAATAAATTTATGTCTCAGAACAATTCTCAAGGTGAAATAGTACGAGCACGTCTCGAAGTGAACTTTGAAATCGGGCATATCTTGAAGAAATTTGGATAACTATAAAACGTAGGAAATAGAATTGGATAGGACCCGCGTTACGAACGACAGACAATGACATAGCGAAGAGAGTCTTGGATGGGAACCCACAGAGCTACCGTAAAAGAAGAAGACCCAAAATATCCTGGAGAAGGACTGTTCGTGAAGAAGTTATGGAAGAAGGAGCTACCTGGCTTCGTGTCCAAAATATGGCAAAAAATAAGATCAAAAGAACAATTGATAAATCTGTGAGTATTAATAATAATTATATTATTATATAATATTACAAGTTTATAACTGCTAAGACTTTTTGTTATAATATTTGCTTTTTTCTAATAATTTTTTTCTCGTAAATAGCCTTTGACTTATGGCATTTTCAGCATCGAGAACTGCCCCGGGGCAATTGTTTACTATTTATTACAAATTTGTTTATTTTTTATTTAACCAATAGTAATCTATTCGGCCTGACCTGCCCCGAGGCAATTCTTGATGCCGAAAACGCCAATAATAAGCAATTAGCTAGCGACAGTTTTTCTAAGTATTCTGTAGAGTGTAAATAATAATAAAAACTAAAAAATATAACTAATACGTTACTACGTGCAAAAAAAAAACTAATTGACGTAACAAACCCAAATGCCTCTCAGAAGAAACATAGCACGTAAGAACATTAGGAGAAGAGTTTTAGTAAATTAGAATTTAGAACTATAACATCGATTCATACCCGAAACATTCATCTAATATTTGTGCAAATCCTCGGTAACAGCTCATCAAAAGTATCTATAATAAATTTGCATTTTGACATAATATACAAATATTTTTTATGGAAAATTAAATTCTGTTTGTACATCAATTACTCACAATAAATTATAGATTCACTTACGTGAATTTGCTAATTAAAAAAATAAATAATGCAAATTCCTAAAAGTTACTCAACATAGTAGGCATTTCAGTTGTCAAATATTGATTTGTAGTATTTTCTACATTTTCTTGCTATAAGGTCTTTTAACTACAGCCTTTTTGAATTTTATTGTTTTCAATCAGTATCTGTTTCCTCAAAAAAACAAACACAAATGTACATTAACATCGTTTTTCTATAGTTCAGCGTATATTAAAGGTACGTTCAAGTGTAATTTTTTAAATTAAATAATATCAAATCTTCAAATTTACAGATATATTTTTAAAAATGCCAGTAGAAACGCCAAAGGCTACAAAAAACTACTTAAAAATACTACCGATCAAGTATCAGACAGATACACAAAATGGCGTCGTTTTGTTCAGAAAAAACAAAAACGAAATACTTGTTAGAAAAAACAAACCATCGAATTCAATACTGTTCTTGGAACAGTTTTTAATTATATACGCATAAATTTCTTTATAACATTGTCTAACAAGTACTCAAGTAAATAAAAATAGTAAATCTGAAAAACCGCATCAAAAAGTACATAACAATATGGCTAACGGTAGAACTAGTTCTGACACTGTATCTACAGATGGCTGCACAAATGAAAGTGTCAACGATAACAATAAGAAACGGACAATATTGCGAGGCACTCGAATACGAAAGTGCGTTTGTTTCCCCGTAGATCGTGGCGTTGTTGAATTTCCAACAGTTTGGAGTGAATTGCGACGAAACAATCAACTTTGCGACGGTTCAATAACTTGCAGTGACAAAGTTATTTTTCATTTACACCGCGTTATCCTGTCGGCGATCAGTCCTTACTTTAGGGTTTTATTTACAAGCACGCTAAATGATCAGATGTCCGAACAAACCAACATCGCAATCGAAACGTCAAGTGATCTGTTCGCAATGATTCTCGATTACGCTTACACTGGACATTGTGACATCAACGAAGACAACGTCCAATATTTGTTACCAGTGGCTGACAGATACGAAGTGTTAGGCGTTTTACAGCTGTGCTGCCATTTTCTATTGGATCAAATGAAACCAGACAATTGTTTAGGTATTTTGCGTTTTGCTTCACATTATTTTTGTCGCGATCTCGAAGAACGCTGCAGACGCTACGTACTTCATAAATTTAAAGAAGTGATCGATAACGATAGCAATGAAATTGTCGATTTAAATTCTATTGAACTGTACAGTATTTTAAAGGATGACACGTTAAACGTTCGCAACGAAGAAATTGTTTTTAAAACAATAAAAAAATGGATCGAACATGACAGCAACGAAAGAAAGTGTGAATTGTTCAAATTATTGTGCTGCGTAAGATTCGGATTGGTCAGTTTTGAATACTTCTCAAGTTCAGTGATTTCTTGGAAACTGATACACGAAAACGAACAATGCAGTATGCTTATGGAACGCATTCTCGGCTATCTGACAGAATTGAACAGCAGACCAGAAACTGTCAGAGATCTGACACTGGCGAGGCCGCGGGTGCCTTACGAAATTCTCTTTGCCATTGGAGGATGGACTGCTGGCAGTCCTACAAATTTTGTTGAAACTTATGACACTAGGTATGCCTAATTAGTTTTTTTTCTAGGAAAATCAATAACAGGGCGTACGTCCAACTGGACTGATTTTTGTAAGACTTGATAGACCCAAACTTAATATAGGGTACTTTTATTCGATTACGCTCGAGCTAAGCAAGAGCTTTATCTTCAAAACCAACATTAACTTCTTGAGTGAAACCGCGGATAAATGCGAAATAAAATACATGTTTATATACAGTAATTATTATCTTATTAATTAGAGTGTCATTTTAAAATACATTTATTGAAGGAAAATGTAGACTTTCTCTTTTTAAACGCTTTATATTAGTTTGGGTTGTAAATATGTATGTGGGTATGTATGTAACTAACTGTCCGTAACGGAATCTTTGAGCATAATTTTCACCAATTTCCCGAAGTCTGATTAATTTGAAACTTTGCATACGTATCAAGGACCGATGACAATGCAATAATTTGATAACAGTTTCCCATTATCCTTATTAGGACCCCCAGGATTAATAAATTCTTTTATAGATCTGATTAATTTGAAACTTTGCATACGTATCAAGGACCGATGACAATGCAATAATTTGATAACAGTTTCCCATTATCCTTATTAGGACCCCCAGGATTAATAAATTCTTTTATAGATCCTCAAACTAAAAAGTGAAAAATAAAATATAGTTTAAAAAAAACTAAAAAACACGCTTTATATCGGACTAAAAAGTAAAAAATAATTGTTTTAAAATAAGCTTAAAAAGCGTTGGGCGCTCGATGTACGAAAATGTGGAACAAAGCGCCCCACGCTTTTTAAGCTTATTTTAAAACAATTATTTTTTACTTTTTAGTCCGATATAAAGCGTGTTTTTTAGTTTTTTTTAAACTATATTTTTTATTATAATAAAAAAGCGCTCATCCAGCTATACTACATAACAAAGTACCTAAATAAAGCAATATCCATCAGTCACGGATTAATGCTGACAAATTAAATTAAATTAGAATATATTGATGACATATATACCTACAAATACCGAGCGGCGTAGCGTAGTGGTGAGAGCACTAGGCTCGCATTCGGAAGTTACCGGGTTCGAATCTCGGCGGGGGCAAATGTAGGTGGGACTTTTTCCTGCTGCCTCTCAGCGAGAAACGGTAATTTCTGTACCGGCTAACTTATTGAGGTTTTTCTTGATTTCCCTCATTAATTCCAGATAAATATCGAGATGGTTACTTATTCAGGACCATGGCTGATTATCTGTCAAACTCCTATGCTCAAAATGTCCTAAAATTCATTGCTATTAATTAATTGAAGTTGAAAATGTAGAAAATAACGGGAAGTGTGATGGAAAATAGTAATGGTGCGAATGGCGTCTGTTATGACATAAAGTCGAGAAACGGACGTTAAACGGATTATTATTATTATACTACCTACAAATTAAAAAAAAGTAAACTTCCAAAAGCGAATTTTTTTTTTTATTTATTATTTTTCCGTGATAATGTAGGGCACTAATAGGTAATAGTCAGAGTGCCCATCGGCAAAAATTTTATTGATACATACTCTCCCCAAACTTTGTATATGGCTTCATTAGGCCTAGTCTGACACCTATTTCCTCTATGACTTTTCTTGATTTTGGGGCGTTTTCCCTCTAAAGTTTCCAAAAGATGTCGTTTTGACGACATGTACAAATTTATAGATACTGTTTGATTTTTTAATTGGATAGCTTAAAAACTTCAACCAAAACGCTATAATGATGGTGTTTGACAAAAAATACGAACCATTTAAAATGTCTGACACCTCGAATATGTCGAACATATTCGAGGTATCAGACATTTTAATTGGTTCATGTTATTTGTTAGA
This sequence comes from Xanthostigma xanthostigma, assembly GCA_963575645.1. Taxonomy (NCBI): domain Eukaryota; kingdom Metazoa; phylum Arthropoda; class Insecta; order Raphidioptera; family Raphidiidae; genus Xanthostigma; species Xanthostigma xanthostigma. The sequence goes on along the minus strand of OY754470.1, from coordinate 30,629,637 downwards.
GAACATTATTTCAGCGTTTTGGTTGAAGTTTTTAAGCTACCCAATTAAAAAAACAAACAGTATCTATAAATTTTTACATGTCGTCAAAACGACATCTTTTAGAAACTTTAGAGGGAAAACGCCCCAAAACCAAGAAAAGTCATAGAGGAAATAAGTGTCAGACTAGGCCAAATGAAGCCATATACAAAGTTTGGGGAGAGTATGTATCAATAAAATTTTTGCCGACGGGCACTCTGACTATAATAATAATTTCTACATATTAGTTACTGCAAAAAATGTATATTACCGTATTATTACTTAGGCGTCAACTTATCTCATGTTATTATTTACTGGAAAACTATACGTCATCAGCATTTAATTAATAATTAACTTGTTATATTTTCACGCAAGTTTTATTAAAATACAGTGGCGTACAATAAGGAATAATCCCACATTTACAATAATTTCTTATTCTTAAAACAGCCAGAGTTATAACATACTAAATTGAAAAGTGAAATTACTATCGTTGTTTGAATCCATTTCAATCCGTACTTAATCGAAAAATATCCTATCTCTAATAGCTGTTTATATTAACTTCTACTGGGTTGTTGAACGATCACAATTTACAATTTCATTGACTGAAATCAGCTAGAAAGTTAATTAGGATTTAACCATATCTTTTGATTTTTGACGTGATAACGTCTTATAAATTGATGAAACACCGGCTGCACGCACGAAAAAGTGTCACGTTCCGCCTGAGCCTGAGCGTGCAAGCGAGAACGCGGTATAAGCGATAGAGAGGCACGATCGGCCCAAGCGTCGGCTTGTACGCATTTCTCTCTCTTCTCGCGTGACGTCAGAGAGTTCATCAATGTTTCTTTATGACGTTATCACGTAAAACTATCGTCCGTAAACCGACTTTACAGACAACCAATTTTTTTTCCAAATAAAATCTGTATATAAACATTAATAAAATAGAATAAGATAAATTCGAATATCTGTACCGATTTATTTTGTAATATCCAATCAGATATTCGCACAATGAAGTAAGACATCACGGGATGTAAATGAAAATAGCCACATAAAAAATATGTAAGCCAGCGAAATGCTGCCTTAAAAAATGCACAAAGCTGCGACGAAAAAGTATATTTGTTTATATGTGAGCGGGTACATCACCTCGAGAACGTTTAGTTCGATTTTGATGAAACTTTGTTTAATAAATACCCGAACTTAAAGTATAAGTGGGATATTTTTTACCTGGGTTAAGATAATGTTTCCGTTAAAATCGACATCAACGCGAGTGAAGCCGCAGGTAAAAATACTGTTTTTCGAACAGGGCCGACCGATGGTTGGTATCTCGCGACACCGATGCCACCCTTAGAGCCTACCATGGCCTGGTGGCGCTCGACGGACTGATTTACATGATTGGCGGTTTTGATGTATCCGAGCACTTCAACACCGTACGCTGTTTTGATCCCGTGCGGCACGTGTGGACAGAACGTGCCTGCATGTACCACGCCAGGTGTTACGTCAGTGTCGCCACATTGGGTATTTAATTTTTTTTTTATTAATAGAAAATAGTAACGGAACCTCTCTTATTTTGTTTTTTATAGGTACTTTATGACAAGTAGACAATAAAGCGTGTTTCCAGGATTTTTGAATGTCTGTTTTCACAAAAATGACCCGAGAACAGTCAACTTGATTTGGTATACTATCAACTGGTTGCAGACTTAAAGAAGAAAATTAACGGGTGAAATAGCCAATTTAGAGTTCTAGAGAATTTTTATTTTTAAAATTTAAAGTATAGTCGACGTTTCGCTAACGTTTGTTAGCATCCTCAGGACCTAGGATCATAAAAATATACCCAATATAAGTACAGTAATTAGCAGAAATACATAAGCCGAAATAACAAAAATACAAAAAAACAATTCTTACCAACTAAGATATAAAAATTTTACTCTTAATATTATTTTACACCTATACATATTGTGTTTTATGAATTCTTCATTACAACAATAGATAGATACAACAATAGGTGTAGTATATGGGACAGTTTTTCAACGTTTATAGCAGTATTTTAAATGTAAACATTGTACAGGTTTGTATATTGGACAGTCGTCAAGATATTTAAAAACTCGTATTTCAGAACATCGAAGATCCATACAATATGCAAAAATTTTCAGTGACAATCAGACGTCATTAGTGCGACACTGCCTCTCAAACAACCATCAGTTTGATTCTGAAAGCACCACCATTTTTCACACGGAAAGTAATCTCAGTAAACGGTTATTCTTACAAAAGTGTTATATTAAAAATAACACAAACAATAAATTTCAGAACAGATATTCCTGATCTCAGTCATATCTATTATCAACTTATTGACTTCTGATTGTAACTGAAAAGAATTAATATTAACAATTAGCTTTTGTTTCATTATTTTTGACGTAATTTTTTTTTCCTTTTCACTTATTTTATATTAATACCACCTATCTTATAATTTTTTGCCTCGTTTGTTCAATTATATCATTCATTAACAGTTACATAATCCTATTATAAATTTCATCCTAATAAAATATTTTTTCATAAAATACTGCTATAAACGTTGAAAGACTGCCCCATATACTACACCTATTGTTGTATCTCTCTATTGTTGTAATGAAGAATTCATAAAACACATGTATAGGTGTAAAATAATATTAAGAGCAAAATTTTTATATCTTAGTTGGTAAGAATTGTTTTTTTGTACTTTTGTTATTTCGGCTTATGTATTTCTGCTAATTACTGTACTTATATTGTGTATATTTTTATGATCCTAAGTCCTGAGGATTCTAACAAATGTTAGCGAAACGTCGACTATACTTTAAAAATAAAAATTCTCTAGAACTCTAAATTGGCTATTTCACCCGTTAATTTTCTCCTTTACTATCAAGATCACAGCCGTCATCATATCAGCCTTAAAGTATATGTTATGATAATGTGAAGATAGTTTTCTGTAAAAAAAAACTGCATTAACAATATCAAGGCGCCGAATGAAACTTAGAGTAAAGTTTAAATTATTCCGCAACTATCAGCTAAATCATTACGAATTACCTATTGACAGAGAACAAAATCTACGCCATGGGAGGCTACAATGGTAGATCGAGAATGAGTTCTGTGGAAAGATACGACCCAAGCAGAAACCAATGGGAACTGGTGGCGTCCATGCAGAAGCAAAGATCAGACGCGAGTGCCGCGACGCTTAACAAAAAAGTAATAATAATTTATATATATTATGTCACAGCATGAGTGATTAACCAGCCATTATATATAATCGCTAGAGATTATGTTTAATATCAAATGCCATTTACGAATGTAAGGTTAAATAATATCATTATTATATTTATAGCACAGTTTTGCTATTGTTGTTGTATGGAGAAACACACCGTCTTTGTTACAGTTACGGTGCTATGTATTATGTTTAATGACTAAATTGTGTAGTCAATGTAATAAATTATTTATTTTCTCCAGATAGCTAGCATGAATTTGTCAAAGTAATAAAATCAGACTAGCGGGCAAAATAACAGCTATTCGAGAATATGCAAAAAAAAAGAATCTCATCTTAGTGGCCAAAGATTTCAGTAGGCACTATAACTGTACTGGTGAATGTGCTTCTATAATAGATTCAAATGCAACAAGTTAAATCTCACGTGCACTCAAAATGTGATAGAAGCCTCAATTGCAGGAATAGCTAACGATATATTTATTTTCTTACTTTTTAAACTCATAAAAGTTGTATCATCGCTCGTGTGGTAGAGTATTTATGAACAGTGTTGTCTGGCATCTTCGGCGTGTCAAAAAAACACCTACTTGCAATTATCGTGCCATTATAATTTTCAAACAAATTGAGTTTTTTGTGTCATTTATAATTAGAAAATGCTGGTGCATATGCAAATTATTAATTAAAATGATTGTATAATTTGTGTTATAAGCATGATGTGCTTCATATAAAGCTTACATTAGAGATTTTATTTTAATAAAATGACCTTTACTCTGACACGTAATTGGTCAGGGATAGTTTTTATATTAGAATGAATTGCGATGAAGTTTAAATGATAATGCTATTAGTAGTATAGCTATTGCTTGCAACAATTGTTAAGAAACATCCATTGTTACATCGTTATATTAGAAAAATTTATGTCTCACACACTGTCACCATCAGGATACGAACCCCAAATCTTTTCACTGTCGCGGCGGACTGGAGTTTCTTTACTCCACAGTAACACATCATATCACTCAATCATTCTAATATTTATAATAGCTTGTAACTATTTTTTCACATCATTCGAAAGCGAATTTTTCTGTTAGGTAACGCTAGATATGAGCCTTCACAAAAGTGAGAGTTATGGGTGAATCAAAAATGAAAATTATTTCCATTCATAATTCTGTTCCTAAGTCATAGACTATTTTTCTATTTCGCTAGGAAAGTTAATAGCGGAAACTTTGTTTCTTATGGGTGAAAGAACACCTTAGCGGTCTTGTATCGGGCCGGACGGATGGACACGGATTCGCTTCGTTGGCTACGGACGGCTGCCCGAGTCCATGGCAGACAGTGCAGACACGGTCAATGGGCGGATCGGTTGACGAGGACCATCGGCTGCTGTTGGTGCTACCCGAGAAACGGGCAGAACGGAGGTCTGATGGTCTGACGGACGACGACGAGTTGGCTGTCCGGCCGGTCGCCGGACGGTCGGGGCAGCGACTGACGATGTCTCGGTGGCTGGCTATGCTATCCTCGGCTTGTGGTCGACTGGAATCGGCGGAGGGCTGACGGCGGCGAATTGGCAGCCCTTCTGGTTGCCGGACGGTTGGGGAAACGACTGTTGTCCCGGAGACTGGAAATCTGGTCACGATAGCCTTGTTTCGTGGTCGACTGGAGCTGATGGAAAGCTGTTGAGGACCACCTGCTGCTGTAGATTATAATTGCTGGGCCTTCGGAACGAGCCGTTGACGTACTCGTTGACCACTGGCTCGAAACGCACTCAGTTTGGAACGTTTCGGTGGTGCATCTATCAGAATGGCGGTGCGTCGTTTGGTGCTTGTAGTTTTCATAATATGTGTGAAACCTTGATGAATACTAACCTCAGACGCCGTTGAACCCGGACTTTTATTTTTGATTTCGTGACAGTGGACTGGAAGGGGAATATCAGGATGAGGCTTGTCTTCATCGGTTGTACGTTTGATCAGGCCGTCGGCAATCTCACACATCACAGGTGACTTTCTTGTAGTAGATTTATCGGCGGATGGCGGTGGCGGCATCATAGTTCTGAGTTTAGCCCATAGGTCGACATCCGACTATAATCTCGCTGTTCATAGTCTGCTAGTCTTTCCTATTCGACATAATAAAGAAATGGTGGCTGAACAGGTCATCAACGTCCCGTCGGCGAGGAATACAAAGAATTGATATCGTTTTGCGCAAAGTGATGATGCTCTTTGGCGAATTTTACGACATGGGTGGCGATGAATGAACCTTCAGAACCGGAGTCTAGCAAGGCGTGGAAACGTTATCCCCACAAGTATACATCTAGGTGCCGTCGGGTTCGGTAGTTTATTTGGATCTGTCTGTCAGTCGGGCCTCGGTGTGGTGCCCCGCCAATCGAGGTAGCGTTTCCCTACAATGAGTGGCATTCTCTGGTCAGTCGACCGTCAGTCCTGCATACCGAACAAAACTTTCTTGGCGGCCGGTGACAATCAAAACGCTTATGCCACCTCTGCTTATAGCGCCAACAGTAGTCTTCTTGGCTATGGCGGATGTTCGGTATTCTTCGGTTTCGGTATTGACGATGCCGAGTGATCTCTCTCTGTTTTTTTTCGGCGCGTACAACCTTGACCTCGGCGGCTTGTTGTAGATCTGCTAATAAACGAATTTCTCGGCGTCATATGTACAGCTTATAGTCAGGGTGCATGTTTTCATACCTTCGGTCAATTTGAGCATCAGCTGAGACCTCACCCATTCTATTAATGTGTGTCTGTAAAGTGGCGGCGTACTTGGCAAATGGCTCGTTCGGCTGTTGCTGTCGCTGCCGCATTTCGCGTTCGAGCTGGTGAAGATAACGGTAAGGTAAAAATTACTTTTTAAAATTTTCGATAAAACGCTGCCAACACTACCATTGATCTCAGTTATTTCTATACCATAACAAAGGATTATCTCGTAGTAGTTCGGGTAGGCTTGTGAACAGTTGTTCGCTCTCAAATTTGTATGTTTGTCTTAATTCCTCGATCCGTTCCAGAAATCAAAGAGGATATTTTCCGTCGAACGATACTCCCCATTTCCTAATTGGATTTACAGATTTGACATGGTCTGGTATACTGGTACGGTGGTATTAGGCGTACTGAGGGATAGGGGAGGTACAGGTGTGACTAGGTGTGCTCTGGACGGTTATTTCGGCTTGGCGCCATGGTTGGCTGCTACTTGATCCTCGGCGTAGTTTTCTTGAAACCGCCCCGGGTGTGCATTAACAATCGCACTTAGCCTTCTGCGAAGCTCGTCACATGTACGGCTGGAATCGACGTTATTATCGTCAAGGAATTTCATAAGTCCCTCTTTCGTCAGTTGATATATATCCAATGTTGTGTCATTTTGTACGAAATTGTTTTTAACACAGTAATCTTAGTTTTCAGAAAATACGCTAGTTTAAAGTATTTATACGGAGAACAGAAAGAGTCCCAGCTCGGGCGCCATGCAACGGTGAGTCTTTTATGATGAACGACCAACTGTGTTGCAACGGATCACTGCCTTTCGTCGGCCGGGATCAGCTCGCCGGAAGCCAGAGTACGATACAGTGATTTACAAGATACTGAAAAGAAAGAATAAATCAGCGTATTTTCGAACTGAAAGGATCAGAGTTTATTTATGATCAATATATTTACAAAAACAAAAGAACTTAAACGAGTACAATATATTAAATAAAAAAATTAGCATCATTTAGCCAAAACATAATTATCTCTCTCTAGAAATGGTGGGGTTACATGCCCTTTTAAACGGGTAGGGATTTACGGTTAGGATCCTGGCGAACGGCACAGGCCAAAGTGCAACCTCGCTAGGGGAGTAGTTCTCGTGAGCGGCTAGTAGCGGTCAGATAGGATCAGCGAACGGCGATTTCTCACTGGGAGTCTTGCGACTCCCAACGTCAGCTGTTTGGATCGGTACTGGTGGTCCTCTCGGACTGGGCACAAACCTGTTCCCAACACCAGGCGGACGGGATAACGGTAGAAATCGGTTGACACGGTAGGAGTATGTAAATATTCTTGGAGAGTGTGATGAGGCCAATCGCTCTCAAAGACTCATGGTAAACTAGTCGCAATGGCTTGTTCGCTTGTAGCGGAGTCTCTAATACCTTATCACTATACCACGGTGCCGCGGTTGTAGCGAGAGCTATTTTTATATATTAACAGTTTTATATTTTATTTCTTGAAATGTGCAGAAATTAGTTACTGTTACGGCATTCACGTTCAAAACCGAACACTCTCAACATTGTTTTATTTAAAATTATTGCTCTCGTACTAGTAGCGATTCATTTATTGCTATCGTCACAACATATATTTTCCTAATATAGCGATGTAACAATAGCTATACCTCAAATGTTAGTAATATAGTAATACCTATTACCTACGACTGTACCGTGAAATTCACTTAAATTATTACAAAGTTTCCTAAACTGAGATATTGTGCAACAAGAAATGTAAGCGGGTCGTCTGTTGCACGTAAACTGCCCATTACTGCTCTATAGTTAAAATCTAATGTTTAGAAAATATTGTAATTTATATAAGTACTACCTTCTGAGATATTTCGCGTCTCTCTCTCTCTCTCTCTCTCTCTCTCTCTCTCTCAGTATATTAATAATATAATATTGAATTTGAAAGATCTACATAGTGGGTGGTTTTAATGGTCACGAAGTTTTGAATTCAGCCGAAATGTACGACCCGGCGTTGAATCAATGGTCATTCATCCACACAATGAACTGTGCCCGATCCGGCGTGTCGTTGGTAGCTTACAAGGAGTCGCTGTTCGCATTTGGAGGATTCAACGGTTTTACACGATTATCAACTGGAGAAAAATATACGCCGGGCGTGTCGGACGACTGGATACAGGTCACCGAAATGTTCAATCCGAGAAGCAACTTTGCCACCGTTGTGTTGGATGAATTGATATTTGTTATTGGCGGATTCAATGGTATGTACGTATCTATTGTATTAATTAATTGATTTTACTGATTTGTTAATAAACAGGGGCGCTAACATTTCTAACATCCTCAGGTTAATTCAAAAGCTATTTTCATTATTTTTTAGAAATTTATTATTTACTGGATTACTAAAAAATAAAAAAATATTAGTAGGTAAAAAAAAAACGATTTAAAGACAAACTTTTACTGAAACGTTCTAAAATGGAATTTTTTTTTCTTGTCAAAAAAATACCGTAGAAAAATCGCGGGAAAAAATGACTACTTAAAAATATGTTCAGTATGTTTAAAAAAGTCTTAAAACATGCCTAAAATGTCGAGAATATGCCCTTTAGTGGGCTGTGTATTTATCGCCCGCGCCAAAAACGTAGTCCAAAAAACTCGACTTCCAGCAAGCAAAGTTTATTGGAAAAGGTAAGCCCTGTTCTATTTGCATGTAAAATTTCAAGCCGTTATAGTTCAGTCGGTGGAGATAAAAAGCTCCAGAAATTCGCAAACAGGCTGAATTTTTTTTTATAAGTAGTTTAAAGTGTACTGATTGAAATAAAAAAAAGTTCATTCGTCTATCGATTTCCCAAAGTAAAAAAAAAAATTGTAAGTCATTTTGATTTTCAAAATTCTTTGATATTTTGAAATGTAAAAAAGATAGGAAGAAATAAAAAATACCACGTTATAGAAGACGTTTTTTTCTATAAAAAAGATATCTTATGCTTTTTTCGTCCGACTTATTGTTTACCTGCAAAAAATTCGATAAACTATGTATCTATTTTACGCGCAGGATGCTCGGCTAGCCATGCGAGAACCTACTTTTTTGTGTCCGGCGTATTGAATTATAATATTTTACATACTTATAGGGTAATAAAATAAAAATTCAAATAGCCTATCTTCAAGTAGAAAATCAGAACTTTTCAATGGTGTAGTTAATTTTTTTTTTTGAATAAAATATCATGTATAAAAAAATGCAAGTATAGATATATATTTGAATCGAAAATCGAGCGTTGCAATAATAATTTTTTTTAAACATAAGGAAAAGTCGTAAATTTTTTTTGAACCTGGTAAACTATTCTTTAGATGTTCTTTTTCATAAATAAAAATTCCTGACCATAAATCTTATCTCGTTATTAAATACGGCCCTTGTTACTATTTTCAATTTTTTCGGAATCTTGAATTCACTGGAAAAAATATTTTTAAACCTCTGTAACACGATGAAAACTTAACGGATTTCAATGTATATTTTTTTAAATCGTAGGTATAATTAAGTGTATTAAGAATCACTAAGTATAAATTTGTTAAGTTTTCAAAATTTTTTAATATTAACGATTTTTCATCCATAAAGAGAAAACAGACATTTTTTTGGTTTTTCGTCTGTATCTTTTTATATCGTTGAATATAAAATTTCATACTATTACATTACGAAGATAAATACTCAAGGAATAGAATGTGATATGTGGCTAGGTAAGAAAGTATCTAGGTAAAAAATACAATGGAAATTAAAACAGGTAAACAAATCTTTGATTAACGTCTGATTAGAACTCTTCAATAAATAAAATTATCGACCAATTTTTCCATGACTACTTAATAAAAAATTGTTTGTTGTTATTTTTTCATTATTTTGATAATCATTAATAATTTTGAAAGATTTTATAAAAAGCTAATTAGAATTAATATCTCAAAAATGGTGCATTTTATAGGAAAATCATAAGAGACCTTTTTTCTTTAGAATTGTCCAAAAAACCTAAAAAAATTGGTTCCGATGCCAAAAACAAAAAAAAATTATTTTCCGAAAATTTTTTGCAAAATTTGAAATTTTTTTTTGAAAATTTTATTTTTTTTTTAAATTTTTTATTTGGAATATTTAGAATATGCATTTCTAGACAAATAGTGTTATAAACATTTTAGTAAAATTTAATGTTTCTTGCTTCTGCAAAGTGATTTATTTGCTTGTTTGCTTGACTTACTAACTTTCCGAATTTTTTCCAGGTAAACTATAGCTCTGACGAAAAAAGTACAGGATATCTTTTTTATAGAAAGAAATGTCCCCTACAAGCCAGTATTTTTTATTTATCTCTATCTTTATCCCAGCTTAAAATATTCAAGAGTTTTGAAAATAAAAATTTTTTTCAAAATTTTTTTTGACTTTGGGAAATCGATAGACGAATGAACTTTTTTCTATTTCAATCAGTACACTTTAAACTACTCATAAAAAAAATGTGAGTCTGTTTGCGAATTTCTGGAGCTTTTGGTTTAAAATTGTTTCCACCAACTGGACTATTAGTCCGATGAAGTCATTTAATCAAAAAATTTCGGAGCAACTAAACAAGGCCACCTGTTCTGCCAAGAAAAATCCAGACAGACATGGGCGTTCTCTACCTATGCCACGGAAAATTCCTGGCAAGATTCTTGCCAGGAATTTGCCAGGTAGACATCGAATTTTGTATCTGTCTTTATAATACGAATCGGCGAAAAAAGGTCCGGTTATATTATGTTATGACATAACATTTTACGCATCGAACGCTTAAACAATAATTATGAAAAGAGAACCCCAAAATTGAGGCCTTGAAAACTATGCGAAAAAAATTGAACTTTTCAAATAGGTTTGTATTTTTATCTTTTACTATTATCTTTCAAATACAAATCGCGGGGTTCATCTAAGTTCGTGACCCTGTTCGACAACACCGCACCCTGCTTGTGAATAAAGCGCCCCTGTTTTGCATTGCGATTTTTCTGTCATATTAAATATTGAATTGCGTCCAGTTTTCAAATATATCTACACAATAATTTTTAAAAGAAATTAGATTGCTTTGTGGCAGGTACAACCACGATATCCTACGTCGAATGTTACGACGCAGAAACAAATGAATGGTACGATGCCACGCCCATGAATTTGAACCGTTCAGCTCTGGGAGCATGCGTGATCGCCGGCCTGCCAAATTCGCGTGAATATTCATTTATTGCAAAAAATGGCGGTTGGGAAGAAAGGGAAGTACATTTCAATCAAGGTGACAGATAAAATAATAAGAATCCATGAAATATTAGCGATTCAAAAAAAAATATATAAAAAACAGAAATAATGGAGTAAAATATTAAATACTGTTTGTTTTTTTAATCTTATTTGTATATACTATTTTTTTCGAATGTTATATAGACTAATGTTTAATTAGTACCTATTATCAGTATTTGAAGAAACTTTGATGCTACGATGCCGCTAGTCACCAGAAATAACAGCATCTTAGTTAAGTGATAGTTTCCAAAACTAGCAGTGTTGAAGGTGATCTAACTTTTAATTAACACTTGAAAATCTCGAATTAACTAATAATTATATACTCTTTGCTTCTCGTTTAGTGGCATAGTGTCAACAAAGTATTCTTTTAATTTTGATTTTTATATTTGCTTTTTATCGAAATCTTTTATTTATATTTTTCTTAATGAAAATTGATTGTAAGCAAGCTTTTTATTCTTGTTTTATTTTATTTATTACATTATTTTTGAAAATGCTTTTTTTTTAATTTGTCATTTTCTGAAATATCTATTTATAGGTATTGTATACTAAACATGCGTTTATCCATCGTCTTCGCCTTTACAGCGTAAAAATCGAATTTCTCAGGTTTTTTTTAAATTCACTAAGTTTATAAAATAAAATTCGCTGATTCTACTGAGCACTAATACATACTTTTAGAAGTCTTTTGTTTGGAATTAGGGCGCTCAAATTCTTTTGTAATAATAATGAACGTACATATAGACTAATTCAATTCTTTGTTAACGTCTGATTTTAATATTATGGATCCAGTTCGATAACTTGATGTGCCCAAATTTTTACTTTTTCTTTTTTAAATCACAAATTTCCTCAAAAATACGTAAAAACTTTTCGTCTCTCAATGTCATTTTTTTAATCCTAGCAGTCAGAAATCTCGTCATATACTTACACGTCATAGCAACTGGTGTAGAATTACTGTATTACTACCTCACTTTGTATTGTTTTCTAAAGAACTCCCCCCAAACGCCCTCTCCTATTCACTGCGTAAAAAAACGCCATCGCATCAACACGACCCAGTAATTGTCACAAAGTGTTCAAAATTCAACATTTTCAAATGAACTAAAGATTTATCATTTTCTCATCCATGCTTATCTTTAGTGCAGGCAAATTAGATTTAGAATGTGTATTAATTGTAGACAGAACTTTTATCATTAACGGTAACGAGGCTTATAATGAACGTTAAAAATAAAAATGCCCGGCCAGGGGTAGTATAGGGTTAATTCGGGGGGGGGGGGGTTAAAAAGGGTGGCAAAATATATTATTGCGTTTTCCATAGAAACTTAATGTTCTATCAAAAAATGTTCTACAGGACAGTTGTAGAACATAAAAAGATCTACCACTTTCATAGGGGTCACTTTTTACTGTGATCTCAAAATGTCCGTGAAAAATGCAAAATGTGCGAAGAAAATGATTCTTTTGTTTTTTATTTTTCATTTTCGTATAAATAACTCAGTTTTGATGAAATTTTGTGAAAGCATGCCTCTTTATGTCTTAAACATAGCACAAATATTTTTACAAAAAAAATCAAGAAGTTTCTGTGATATTCAGTTCTTTCAGTCAAAAACCATTTTTTTTCCAAAAAAAAATTCTACGGTGGAAAATCATCGTACAGAGTTCTTCCTCTGCTTATTTTTTGTGTTTTACATGTACTTTTTGATACAATAATAAAAAATAATAGTGCCTATTTAACACGCTCAAAAATTTTCAGTAATAATATTGTTGATAATTTGCTTAAATTTTTAAGAAAATTGTAAAACGGAATATACCCTTCAATTGTGCGTACAAAAGTAGAAAAGAAACTGTCTTTCATTATTTGACCGGAAATCTAATTTTTTTGCAGTTATGCTATAAACATTAAATAAGAATAATAAAGCTTCACATAAGTAAACAAAATAATCATTTTTTTGTCATAGAATCAAAAAATGTCCAAAACAAAAGTTGTAGATCATGAAAAAATCTGCAACTTTTGTACAGGTATAACATAACCTCAAAACTTCCGAGAAAAATGCAAAAAACAACTATTATTTAGTATTTTTTACTTTTTATTTTTAAATTTTCATTTTTGAGCATGTTTTTAAATTGTGGCTATAAATTTTCATTATTTTAGTCAAAAGTATATGTAACAATAAAAAAATTTCAGCCAATTAGGCAACGGGACCATTCCAACTTCAAAAATGTTGACATTTTATTATAATAAAGAAAATAAAATTTCTGATATCGCGTGAGGTGACGTGGGTAATGGCTAGTATTCAATATGATATTAACTATTCGTTGCCATGGTTATAGTAGGAGGCCCGGATGATAAATTGGTAGTTACTCGAGCGTCGTAGTAGCCTAGACGGCGAGGAGGTAAAAACATTAAAATAATTGGTTGTCTGTAAAGTCGGTTTACGAACGATAGTTTTACGTGATAACGTATTCCGCTCGAATATCATATTTAATAATACATTACTGCGCTCTCGCTTGCCCGCACAGGGTCAGGCGGTACATTACGGCGGAACGGAACGTTACACTTTTTCGTGCGTGCAGCTGGTGTTTCATCAATTTATAAGACGTTATCACGTCAAAAGTGCATTATTTTCGTCACTAATTGTCAATTATAAAATCAAGCACACCAAAAATTTGTAAGCAAACTTAGGGGGTTGAACTACACCCTAAAATCGCTTCGTTTTAAGGTGTAGTTCAACCCCCTAAGTTTGCTTACAAATTTTTGGTGTGCTTGATTTTATAATTGACAATTAGTGACGAAAATAGTGATTTTTTCTCCATTTCCTTTAATTTCTCCGTTCCTCTTAACTTTTAGTATAGCATATGCATTGAGAAAGTTGTTCCTCCTTATGAAATTTTCTAAAAAATGAGCACTGACCGAGGTCGCTAAGTGCAATTGTTAACTTGCAAATAGCCCCGAAAGTTAAAAAAAACACGTTTTTTTCACTATTTTTTTACTAAAAAATGACCGCACATAGATGGCTGACAATTCTCAAAAATGATGTCTATGTTTTGTTGACCCAAACATGCATGAATAATTTTAGCGTCATCGGTCAATTACTTCTCGAGTAATTAACTATCACCTTTTTTTGTTTCCTTAATTGCAAATTGCGCCATTTTTTACACAAACGGGTTTCGCTGGTCGGACTAAGCCAGAAAAATCACAAATCCATTCAACTTTAGTATCCAGTTGGAATTTTTGGAAAAAATTAATTCTAACCGATTTTATAACAATTGAATATTGGAAAAGTTATATGGTTTTATACGTTTGTCTAAAATTGGTATCGCTAAAAAAATCGTTATAAAATCGGTTAGAATTATTTTTATAAAAATTCCAACGGGATACTAAAGTTGAATGGATTTGTGATTTTTCTGGCTTAGTCCGACCAGCGAAACCCGTTTGTGAAAAAAATGGCGCAATTTGCAATTAAGGAAAGTTAAACAAAAAAAAGGTGATAGTTAATTACTCGAGAAGTAATTGACCGATGACGCTAAAATTATTCATGTATGTTTGGGTCAACATAGACATCATTTTTGAGAATTTTCAGCCATCTATGTGCGGTCATTTTTTAGTAAAAAAATAGTGAAAAAAACGTGTTTTTTTAACTTTCGGGGCTATTTGCAAGTTAACAATTGCACTTAGCGACCTCTGTCAGTGCTCATTTTTTAGGAAATTTCATAAGAAACAACTTTCTCAATGCATATGCTATACTAAAAGTAGTAATGTGCCGGATATCCGTATCCGTATCCGCGGATATCCGAGGGAGAAGAAAGATCCGTATCCGCTAGTTTTTGGCGGATCTTTTACGGATCTTTTACCTTATTAATTTTCAATTCATGTATGAAATTTTATATATATAGGTGATTAGGTAATAATGAAAACCTGTTAATTTCCATTCAGATTATTTTTTATTTTTTTAAATCGTATTTGGCACCTTTATATTGCAAACATTTATCGTAGTGAGTACCATACCTACTAATAGTACATAACTCAAAGGTACTAAGTCAACTATCTTTATAATGAGATATTGCATATCGATCTTTGGAAAGAGACAATCTGTTATGAGAGTTAACTCTTAAAGAGGTCAATAACTTTTTCTCATAACAGATAGTCTCTTTCCAAAGGTCGATGTGCAATATTTAGTGCCGCGTACTCTAAGAAAGTTAAGATCCGTATCCGTATCCGCGGATCTTGAAACCAAAAATCCGTATTCAGATCCGTATCCGCGGATATACATTTTTAACGATCCGGCACATCACTAACTAAAAGTCAAAAGGAACGGAGATATTAAAGGAAATAGAGAAAAAAGCACTATTTTCGTCACTAATTGTCAATTATAAAATGAAGCACACAAACAATTTGTAAGCAAACTTAGGGGGTTGGACTACACCCTAAAACGAAGCGATTCCAACAATAAATTCGCCTGTGCCCGAAAAATACACCCAAATCTCCTCACCGTCTGGCCTATAGGGACCTATTGGATTTTGAAGATTAGATGGTAGAAATAAAAAAAGGTTATATAATGTACATCCTTTCACCGGTGGGGGGAACGTCTGCAGGCTTTCAAAAATGTAAAAAAAAATAGTCACATGAAAATACCCGAGCGCGTCAGATATTCATAGTGTATTATGCGCCGCGTGTCTCTGATATTGGAGGTATGTTAATCTGACAGTTTGTATGGTGGGGGTGGCTGTACGGAAGGGTTGAAAACGAAAAAAAAAAATTATCGAGCGCGTAAGATATTCAAAGGGGATGTTCAGTGAACCCGAAAAAAGCTCCCATTCAAAAGACTGACGATTTGGACATGACGCCAGCTCGTGGCGGCTTCTTGAAAATGCAAAAAAAATCGTCATTTTAAAATACTCGAGCGCGTCAGATTATTTATACAGGCGATTCAGCTTGGTGTCCTAAGTCATGCTGACCCATAATCTGACGATTATTTGGAGGGATTTTCTTAATCTGACAGATTGAAAAAAAAATAAAGATATGTTAACAATAAAAAATGATTGTAGGGGAGCCCAGAGGGCTAAATGCCATGTCACTCCACCCCTTTGAAGAAGTTTATATGATGTATGCCTTTTTAGTGGTGGGGGGAGCGTGTACGAATTTTCAAAAATGTAAAAAAAAAATAGTTACAAAAAAATGTTCAAGCTCCCCTACTTTGTAATTCATTTAATGTCTTTTATAAAATTTTAAGTTTTTTTGTGTCCTTAAAATTACCCTCAAAAATATTAAGGCCCGAAAAAATTCCATTCTAAATTTTATCCCCCCAAATTTAGGGGGGAAACCCCCAAGTTGGCAACCCTTGTGTGAGGACGGTGCGAAGAGATAGAGAAAACGTGAAAGGGAATGAGAGGCGGGACTGGGGAATACATGCTTCACTGCAGCTGCACGCGCCACGCACTAAACTTTATTGGCGATTTGTGCTTCTTCGGCTTGTGGAAATCGTCAGATTATATTTTTTCCGTTATTCTTAAATTATTTCTTTCAATATGAAAAAAAAATTGGTTGTCTGTAAAGTCAGCTTACGGACGATAGTTTTACGTGATAACGTATTCCGCTCGAATATCATATTTAATAATACATAACCTAAATTTTAGTAGCTGTCAAACTATATTTTTACCGACTAATAATTTGATCAACCAAACCAAACTACATATTTTTAAGCAATTATAAAAAACATTTAAAAGAATGTATATATATTATATATTTGTTAACAAACCGTATAATTTATCTGCTGTTATGAAATGCATCTCCCAAGATTTGTTTTTGATACAAAATATAGCTGCGTTTGTGTACCAACTATCAATTGATCAATACATTTCCATTCGTTGTGAATAATATCATATTTTATCCATAATGACGGCGATCAGTTATTTTTAACAAAATAAAATGACATTTATTAATTATAGAAAAATTAAATTAAGGTTGGATTGGGCAGCCAATTTTATTTAAAAACCATTTTTTTTTTTTATATAATTAAAATGGTATCGTCATATAATTATGCAATTTGTGAAAATATAAAATATATATAAACGTTTCGCTATTAATTAGCATCTTCAGTATATCTGAAATTATAAATATTAAAACATTACAAAATTATTTTTATAATATTATTACATATAGTCCGGTGCATTTAGGAATTGACCCAAAAATTTCAGATACATTTTTTATTTTGTTGCCCATTCAAAAGGGTCTTCGATGAAGACCTTAACCCTGAATTTGCGCATTCCTCAAATTGCCCCGTCCGCCGCCATCTTGGATTCTGTTTTTTATTTTCAATTGCTCATATCTCACGTTCTAATAATCTCACAGTAATCGCTCTAGGGTCGTTATACTCGTCAGGATTTACTATTTAATTGAATGTCTATTAAGTAAAACTCTCCAATGTACTGGAAAAAAGTTATTGGCGTCCAAAGTTACAAGTTTTTTCCTAAAAGTTCTTGCGGCCGGTTTTTCGACGCGCAGCTCTTTCCAGTGCATCTGAAACCCCCGCTGACAGTTTACTATTTAAACTAGACTCAATTTCCAGTATTTAAAAAAAAAATCATCCCGATCGGTTGATTCCTCGCCCGCCAATCTACGCTCGAAGCTGCGTGTAACGACCCGAACAGGGTTAAATAAAATCTTTATCAAGAAAGTGAACAATCCGCAATAATAATAATTTATAAAGCAAAGTAATGCTTAGTAATATAAAAAAGAAACGGATGCATAAGTAAGTAAGAGGACCGGCTAAGGCAGTAGGGTGATAGCATTTATTTGAGAAACATCACTCCTGCTCAGTAAAAGAATAGAAGTGCACAGTATTTTATGTTAAATTGATTTTACATTTACATTAAAAGTTTTTATGTGCTACTCTTTCGTTAATACGTTAATAAATATTATATTACGTTTTTTGTTGAATTTTATATTGATTTTTTTTATTTTTGTACCCGTCAACACAATTAAAGTCTTGGTGGTGTTACATGCGCTGTATTTATCGTGCTATTTTGAAGCCTCTAAAACTCGCATCTCGTGCTGCATTTCTCGCTTTTATAACTAATATAACGCAAATTAATTGAGATCAACAACATATTCGTTAAACCTATGCGAAAACACACGTTTTACGTTAATTTTTTATTTAGATTAACTCAGATCAATAGTGGCGTGTGGAGTCGGACGAACATGTAAATATTTTAAACCGGAACGAAATTACCTACCCCTCCCCGTTTTCGAAGATGTGGCGTACGGTAAAAATATTAAAATTTCTTTTTGGAGTTGCGCAACCCCCCAAAAAGGCCAAAAACTACCCCCGAACCGTGTTAAACGCGCATTACGTTATTCCCTTTTCGAAAAAAAAATTTCCCTGTTTTTGAAGATGCTGAGTACGATGGTGGTGTTGAAAATTGCCACCGACTCTCACCAACCCCTCCACCAGCCAAATCTCAGAATCCCCTGAAACGGAGAGATAACCTAATTTTGCTGGTGATATGAAAAAATTCACCCGTTTCGAGGTTGCTGAGAGTCGGCGGCAATTTTCAATACCACCACCGTGCTCAGCATCCTCAAAAACAGGGAAAAAACATTTTTTGCGGAAAGGGATTAACGTAATGCCCATTCGGGGGTGGTTTATGGCCGTTTTGGGGGGTTGCGCTACCCGAAAGAGAAATTTTAATAGTTCCACCGTATGCCGCATCCTCGAAAACGGGGGAGTAGGTAATTTCGTTCCAGCTCCAAATATTTACATGTTCGTCCGACTCACGCATACGTCACTATTGATCGGAGTTATAAATTTAAATAAAAAATTAATGTAAAACGCGTGTTTTAGCATAGATTTAATGAATATGTTGTTGATCTTAATTAATTTGCGTTATATTAGTTACAAAAGCGAGAAATGCAGCGCGAAGTGCGAGTTTTAGAGCACGATAATGAACAGCGCAGCTTCGAGCGTGGATTGGCAGGTAAGGAATCAATAGATCGGGATGATTTTTTTTTGAAATACTAGAAATTAAGTCTAGTTAAAATAATAAACTGTCGGCGGGGGTCTCAGATGCACTGAAAAGAGCTGCGCGCGGAAAAACCGGGCGCAAGAACTTTTAGGAAAAAACTTGTAACTTTGGACGCTAATAACTTTTTTCCAGTACATTGTAGAGTTTTACTTGATAGACATTCAATTAAAGAGTAAATCCTGACGAGTCCAACGACCCTAGAGCGATTACTGTGGGATTATTAAAACGCAAGATATGATCAACTAAAAATAAAAAACAGAATCCAAGATGGCGGCGGACAAGGCAATTTGAGGAATGCGCAAATTCAGGGTTAAGGTCTCCATCGAAGACCCTTTCGAATGAACAACAAAAGAAAAAATGTATCTGAAATTTTTGGGTCACACCTATAAAATATTTCTAAATGCACTGGACTAATACACAAAAACATTTTTTTTTTTATATTCACTAAAATGGTGTAATTAACAAAGAAGATTCAATACTTACAAAACATAATAGATGAGAAAAGATTTTTTCTTTTGTTCCAATTTGAAACATTTTTAAAAAATATAAATAAAGAGCACTGTTTATTATATTTAATATTTAAAGAGATATTTAAATTGTTATCTTACTATGAATCAAACATTTTGTAGGATAAAAACTATTAGTTTAATTATGTTACATTAGAAAATTTTATATTTTTTTGTGTAGAAAAAAAAATACTCTCCAAATCTACCAAACACTGCTCTAAGCGACCATGCTGTAGATAATCAACATATATTTAATTTCGAACAAGTATCAATATTACAAATTGAACCCAACTACAGAAAACGAATAATTTATGAAATGATCCAGATTAAAAAAAACAAAAATTCTATAAATTATAAAACTGATATAACAAATCTGAATTCCGCATATTTCATCTTACTGAATCAAATGTAACAAACCTATAAAAATTACTATTGTACATAGTGACTTTTATTTTTCACAATTTTTTCATATAAAAACCAATTTCAGACTACAACAACCTTGCTCAACTTGTCTACACAAAAAAATATAAAATTTTCTAATGTAACATAATTAAACTAATAGTTTTTATCCTACAAAATGTTTGATTCATAGTAAGATAACAATTTAAATATCTCTTTAAATATTAAATATAAATAAACAGTGCTCTTTATTTATATTTTTTAAAAATGTTTCAAATTGGAACAAAAGAAAAAATCTTTTCTCATCTATTATGTTTTGTAAGTATTGAATCTTCTTTGTTCATTACACCATTTTATTGAATATAAAAAAAAAATGTTTTTGGATATGTAATAATATTATAAAAATAATTTTGTAATGTTTTAATATTTATAATTTCAGATATACTGAAGATGCTAATTAATAGCGAAACGTTTATATATATTTTATATTTTCACAAATTGCATAATTATATGACGATACCATTTTAATTATAAAAAAAAAAAAAAAAATGGTTTTTAAATAAAATTGGCTGCCCAATCCAACCTTAATTTAATTTTTCTACTACAAATAACAGCCGTACTAATATCAAATAATTTAAAAACAAATTTATTAATTATTATTAGCGCCATATTGCCATTATCGTGCGTTTAGTTATACTTTGGCTTGGATGAATTGGTAATAATTATATGACACAAAAAATATCCGTGCAAAAACGAACAAATAACGACGTATTATCTGAAAAATTGCTTTAAAAATTCGATAATTTATGACATTTTTATTAGATATCTTGATTTTAAGTCTTAATTTCCACGGTTTATAAAACAAAGGCCATCTGTCAGATGTAGCTTTCGCTGGAACAGCCGAAAAAAATGTTGAACGCACACTACTCTCTGACGTCACGCGAGAAGAGTGAGAAATGCGTACAAGCCGACGCCGATCGTGCTTCTCTATCACTTATACTGCGCTCTCGCTTGCACGCACAGGGTCAGGCGGAACGTTACGGCGTTACACTTTTTCGTGCGTGCAGCTGGTGTTTCATCAATTTATAAGACGTTATCACGTCAAAAATTCGATCGCGCTCGAATATTTCAAGGTGACACTCCCACTCCCTTACGTTACTCTCAAATCGTCAGATTATTGAAATGTACACTTTTCAGCATGTAATTAACCCACCTTACCTTAATCTGACGCGCTAGAGTATTTCTAACGATCGATTTTTTTACTATTCTGATCGGCCTCCCTAGACGCGCGAACCATATAAAGGGTCTATGTATGGTGGAGGTACTCAACAGGGTACAAGGTATCCCCCTTTATGTTAATCTGCCGCGCTCGAGTAACTACAGAAATCCCCGCTTGGGCTCCCAACTATTACCTACATAGGATGTCCACGTCATGTAAAAATTAATCAAAGCATGCCTAACTAGTTTATTTCTGACAGATCCATAAAACAAAAGAGCGGATGATTTTTTTTTATTTTCAAAATATTTCTGAAATTATAAAGTTTAGAAAAAAAAAATTAACAAAACTTTCTTGAAAAAATAAATAGAATAATAGCCGTTATGAAAAGTATACCATTATTATATAAAAAACACCGTTTAGCGTATATCTCTTCTGCGCATGCGCCGATTTTCCCCAAAAACAATAGGGCGCTTCATATTTGCATACCAAACATCCTCCCAAAATTTGGTTTCAATTCACTCATCCGTTTGACCTGTATCGAGTTCACAGACTAACAGACTACGATGATTTTTCACATAGGTACGTGGTTCGGTTGGAAAATACGTTATTTTAAGAATTATTATTTAGATGGACATCTAACGCAATTTAAGCATAGCTCGTACATAGTAGCGGTAACTGTAATTAAATTACAGTCACCGCTTATTTTTATGTACTCTGTTTTATAATAATTACGCTAGATGTCCGTGTACCAATATTGTGGTCTTCACAGTCCATACTTATCTTAAATTCTTTCCAAAGAAATCTTGGAACAATGGTAAAACTTTGAATTTTGATTCATTCATAATATTATTGCTACTAGCTACTAGTATTATTAGTTGTCAGTTGATATTAATGACCATTTAACGATAACCATTTTATAAAAAGCTACCAATTTAACATACATAATTTGCGCCGAATCGTTATGAAATTATTGCAATAATTTTTAATAAACAGACATAATACCTATTCATCAAAAAGTAGTTATTCTAAATTTTACAACAATAAAGTCGAAAATTCTGTGCAGAGAACCTTTTAATTTTTTGGTCAATTCCATACATATTTTCATACGTCATACGAAAATTACAAGCCAGTCGCACAGATAGACTATTTGCCTTACAAAGTTTTTTTGTTTACATAAATAGGTAATTACTAGAATATTTTATCAAGGTAAAATATTAATTAATTACTAAAAAATAATTAATCGTATTTTTTTAAAAATTTTGTATAAGCTTAGTTTGCGCTAAATTTTAGTTTCATATTAGATAGGTACTAAAACGTTTGAATAATAATGATCAGTAATAATTAGAAGCAGGCCTGTAAACAGGTAGAAATAACTCAAATAAGTGTTATCAGCTGCTGAACAGAGAACTAAAGAAGCAACTTTCAGAAAAGTCAAAAGTTCCTTTTTCCTGATGGCTGACAATGGTTGGAAAGACAGACTAGGATTTTCGATAAATATCAATTCAGATGACGAAGATATATTGTAAGTATATAAAATATTTTTTTATGATAGGTATTCTGTCAATCATAATATTCAATTCGGGGATTAACCTATCATTTTTTTATCAATGAAGTAATCAGTCATTATATTATAATAACTATCATCCACTCAATTACTTCATTAATTTTATCATTTTTGTTTACCGACGATTCAGTTTCACTTATAGACATTATAATAAAAATGGTTATAAAGAAAATTCTAAAAATTCGGCGTTTTAACCTCAACAGCACTTTAAAATTAATTAATATTGTGCAATAGTAGTAGGTATACATTTCAGTTTCTGGGAATTTTTATATTTTTAATAAATTAATATTTTCTTTAATCATTTTTTTTATTATTTCGCAACCGAATACTAAAAAAGTGTGTATAAGACTTACAGAACATTTCAGCATTTTTGAGTATACATACCTATTATTATATTTATATTGTCAAAATTACTAAACCTTAAATGATACTGTATTCGTTCGGATTAATTCTGTGAGTTTATTGAAAACATTCTTATTTTTTACAATAAAGATATAATATGTACAATTAGAAAGTGTTGTTCCACATATAATAGTAAATAGTAATTATTATTATCTGCATTCTAATTTCTAAAACATAAAAAAAATCTAATGACATACATTGTTGTTTCTAGCAATGAAAAAAATGAATACGAAGCACAAATATCGGAAGAACGAGATAATTTATCCAGTGTAGATAGTGTAAATTATATGGATGACCCATTGTTCACCGAATTTGATAAATATGGCGCTACTCCCCCAAGGACCAGAATTTTACGAAGACAGCGCGAACGCAAACAGCGTGATAGGTATTTTTTTTTAAATCTAATTGATATTTTAAACGCTTTGTTTTTTTTTCATTATCTATTATTACCTTCACTAAATTTTCTGACTCATAATGTGAAGATCAAACAAAAATATTAATTCATCAGTCTATAATAAATTTATATTTATATAGTGATTTTTAAATCTTAATACTTCTTTCAAATAAAACGATTTCGTGTAAAGTAAAATATACTATTTGTCCTTTAATTGACATGCATGTGAAATCACTTTGAATTCATATTCCATTCGTGACCATACTTTACCCTCATTCGTCAAATATCTCGTTCGAGTTTAAATAAACATTGCCGATAAGACAGTTTTGGCATTATTGATAGATAGATTGTAGATTGATAAATGATAAACTTATACCTAATAGGAACCGAAACCGAAAATCATTTCGGTTCGGTTGTCAGTTTCGGTTTCTAAGTGAACCGAAATTCGGTTTCGAATTGTCAAATTGATAACTGCGTTCGGCTAAAAAAATTGGATTGGGAACTGAAGTTTAATTCGATTCATAAATTACATCAGTGTAGTACCGTCAAGTTCACCAATTTTGCATTTGTGTTTTATTGATTGCAAGTTGTGATCGATGATTTTAATTAAGTGTGAACGTAACAATATTTCTATTTTGGTTTTTTGAAATTTACATTTATGGGTTTGGTTTCAGTTATGGTTTATTTGAGATTTCCTTTTCGGTTTCAGTTATTTAAAATAAGTAATTATGCTGCGGATTTCGGTTTAGGTTCGGTTACAGTCCCTGATATTATAATAGGTACCTACTCAAACTAAATTATTCGAAGATTTTCGAGCCGAACATTATTACTGGGACCGCGAATGATTTGTTATAATAGTAAATGCTCAATATGGTGTAGTTTGTAAGATTAAATTAATAACAGTAAATATCTATAGGCTGTGTGCACGAAGCCTACTAGCGCCGTTAGTGGGTAATAGAGAATTATTGAACTCACTTTTTATGGAAATCGCGACATGTTTCTATGGTGATAAGTCGAAAACTTTAGTTGGCCATGATGTGTCAAAACTTCATAATATAACTATTTTCACTTTTAATAAACATTGCTCATTGACATATGGAAAATTTGAGCTTGAAGTTTCCCCTAGTGCTCACCACAAACGCTCGCATCGAAAAATTTGTAAATCCGCCTTCTTGCACATAGCCCATAGATAGCTAAAGTTTGCTAAAATTGTTTAGAAGCACCCATTGTTAGGATGCTATATTAGAAAAATGTATTTTTAACCACTGTCACCATCGTGACTTAAACCCAAATCTTCCACTATCGCGGCGGATGAGTTATCAATTACTCAAGTTCAACATGACGTATCCAAACAATAAATCTTTCCCATATTTGATTCACCCATAACTTGCTGTTGTGAAAGTTCATGTCTAGCATTACCTAAGATAAAAATTAGATATCGCATGATGTGAAAAAACAGTTGCAAATATGCTTTAAATATGAGAAAGATTGTCTGTTTGGATATATCACTGTAGAAAAATTGATAGCTCATCCGCCGAGATAGTGAAAGATTTGAGTTTGAGTCCCGACGGTGACAGTGTTTGAAAATAATTTTTCTAATATAGCAATTATAACTAATACGATCCCTACGATTGGAGTTGTTAGACGTGTATTAATTTTCAATTCTCATAATCGTTATAAAATAATTTAGTTGGTCTGTAAAAGGAAAGTTCAAAAATTCATGGAAATATGACTGAAAACAATTTTTACTTGATTTTAAAATATGTTCTTTTATTTAATTTATGGTTTGTCTGCACAATGGTGATAACAATAATTTAATTAATTAGGTAATAATAACTTTGGAAATTGTAAGATATAATAGAAATTATTATTTCATATAACTGTTTTTATCTATTTTTTGAGTTTTTATTATATTTTATTATTTTTATTTTATTTATTATGAACTGGTTTTAAAATTAAAGCCTGCTTTTAAATCGTTTGGTACCAGTGTACTATAAGGGGTTAAAAAGGTTCAAATGAAAACTACATTAAGTTTTTAATTTCGAAAATATTGTAGATTATACTAAATTCGGTTGCATAAATGAGAAAAGTGTCAAAACTGTTTTTTTTTTCCTTTGTGCACTGGGTCCTGTCGCCCAACCAAAGAAATTATCCGGTAACATACAGCCCTTCTTTTTGTAACAAATGTGCTTCCAGAATATTGTTTTGCACTGTAATGTTAAACGATACAGTAACTAACCATAACCAATTGAATTAAGGAGAAACAATTAATTTATTTCCAACATTACCTATACTAAATACTACATAACCAGTGGCTTCTTTCAAAAAGAAAATTAAAACTCACCAGAAAAGAGCAAAGTCCACAAAATTTTCCATTCTGAAACTGTAAAATTTAAATAGTTTGCTATTGTTATTGTAAAACATAATAATAATAATTGTTTTCGGCAATGACAGAGGAGGCACTGTGTAGCCGCAGTCATACAGTAGCGAATAAAATAATAACAATATAATAATATAGTAACAATATAACAGATAAATAAATAAATAAAAGAACAAGTAGATAACAGTTTAAAAGAAATTAAAAAACTCATCTACTGAATAAAATGAGTTGGTCAGTAAAAAATGTTTTAATGCGGTTTCAAATTGTTTTCGTCTGCATATTTTTTTATTTTTGTAGGTAACATGTTAAAAATTTTAGGACCTATATAATTAACATGCTTCTGCAAAAGCGTGTGTAGTGGTAGGCGAAAGTGGTCTTCTTTATGGCGCGTATTATGGCTAATGGCTATGCACGAAACTATTTGACTTCAGACTGGTCTTATTATTAAAAATATATTTGGCTACTTCTAAACCATTCTTCTACACTCATTGTTACACTTTAAATGCAATATAGCTCTCGTTTGAGTGAAGGTTCAAATTCAACAATGCTTGTAAAAATTTGCTCTTGGAGTATGTGAAATACAGTTGCACAATATATACTTTCCTATGAGATAGAACGATTCTTTGGATATACCATTGTACATAATTTGATAACTCATCCGCCGCGATAGTGGAAGTTTCGGACTTGTGTCCTTACAGCAAAACATTGAATGAAAATTTTTTTTTCATATTGCATTGTAACTGTAATAATGTGTTTTATAATAACGATTGCAAACTATTGCTATATATTTGTATATTATAACCTTACCTTCTTATTTTCCCGTAATTAAAATTTGATATTGTAAAGTTATAGTTCGAAAATAGAAAAAGCCCCTGAAATTTAATTTTATTTAAACTAATTTAAATCTTCATTTTGTTCGAACTAATTTCAATTCGCAAACATAAAATGATCATAAAATTCAATTTAAAAAAAACTGCTTTTCATACATGTATGTAGGCATGTAAAGTGACTCATCAGACACTAGTGATGAAATGAAAAACAAAAGGAGTTATTTAATGTTTGTAACTAGTGTGTCACCGGGGATTTTATTTTCATTTATTAGATATTTAGAAATTAAGTTTGTCACACTAATGAACTGTCAAATTTTTTTGAAAATATACTGGAAATTAAGTGTAACTTCGTTCCACACTAGATATATGAACTACTATTATATTGTGGGTATTTTCAATTTGCAAGAGTGTTTTTGCTTTAGTTTTGGTATGTGTAGTTCACTACCGAACTATAAAAAATATAGAATTGTTTACTTAAATATCCAGTTATGTAAATTGGAAACTTTTCAATAATTTAATGCAAAGTTCATCATTACATGTTATTTAGCCTTCAACAAAAAATTGTCTTGCATGTTCGTTTTTTGGTATTTTTAGGTGTAATCGCGTAAACCATTTTGTTTTTGCGCGTGTTTAAAGTACCTAGTTTATTATAACTTTTTGAAAACAATGAGCGTAAAATTGCATAACAATAATTTAGTGACAATTATTGAAAAAATATAAAATAATATTTTTCTTAAAACAGTTGATTAGGAATGTTGTTTGTAAACATTGTGGTAAATGTTATCAATAATTGTAGAGAAATAGTTTAAATTCTAAAACAAACAGCAGTATGTGTGATGCTGTTGACAATCTCAGTGATCTGTTATATAAGATAGTAAAAAATGTTTACAGTAACCAGAAAACGCCGAAAACAATGCAGTCGAAATTTTATCGGCGAAATACTTATGATTCATTATACTTCAACGAGCTGTGTCAAAAGGCTGATAACGGAGCAGAACCAGGTACGCTAAAGTGAATTGTGTGGTTTTATTTTATTTGTATTTTATATTATTATCTATTTACTATTGATTTTATCTCGAATGTGTGTGAGTGATAATTTCATATTAATATGTGAGCTGTTGTCATTTGATATTCGCGAAAAGTCTATTGTGTAATAAAAATTTTAATTGCGCTCTGCTTATTTTGTGTTATTATTTAACTGTCTTTTTTATTTTTAATTGTGAAAAATTCATATTGATTCTACTAACAATTTGTGAAAAGCTGGGATACAATGGTTATTGAAATTGGTATGAAAAACATTTATAAAAAATAAGTATTTCTTAGAATTAAAACGCACTGAAGTGTAGTTGCTATGCAGACTTATTTAATACAGTGAGAAAGTAAAGTAGCATTGTTATGTAATACATGAACTTTGTAATTACGTTTTGTTGCGGGTTTTTCGGGTAGGTATTTTGATGATTTCTGGGACCTGGAGGGAAGAATGCGTTTCCCGAATTTTTATCTCTCTATCTGTGTGTGAGCTTTTTCAGAAATTGAATGGGTTCATATAAGGTCTGTTTTAAAATCGACATTAATTTCAGCTAACTACAGATAAAATCTGTGTTCACGCGAGCGGAGCCGCAGGAAAAATATATTTAGAACTTTTACATAGGTATATTAATATGTAGGATAATAAGACCTAAAGGAATAGTTTAATAATGCTGTTTTACAAACTCATTGCAAGTATAAATAGAAATGGTTGAAGAGGTATCTGGGTATAGCCAAGCATGTAGTGATGCAATTGTTTATATGGGTCCTCCGCTATGACTTCACAATTCCCCAGGTTCTATTAGCCGAGAACTGGTGAAAGTATCAATTGCATTTTCAATCCATTGCTTTAAAAGCAATGAATTGAAAATATGAATTACTGTTAAGTGGCCCAGTCACAATGCTTCATTTCGAGTTTGCTCGCTTGCTCGGAATCTTGATGGCAGTTTTGCATGCTACGCTGCTGTATCGTGACCTCACCGATGACTTCGCTGCTCGCTAGCTTGCTATATTTTGGTGATTGATTAGATGCTATTTTTCATGAGAATCTGCCTGCTAGTTCAAGCGTTGAACCAATCGAATACAAAAATTTTGTCACGTTATTTAAATAAGATGATAGCAACCACGTCAAATTGTACGAAACATAATATTTCAGTACTATTTATTAGACAGCAATAGATGTTTACATATAAGCGTATATGTATGAATGGATAATTAGCATGAAAAATATCGTGACAGCGTCGCAATAATTAAATTTTTCAATTTCATTGGTTATTTATATAAAGTAAATGGTAGTTAATTTTTTAAACGAGTTAGTAAACTGTTTTGAAATTGTAGCGACTTATTGCAATTATATTAAGAAATAAATTGACAAAATTTCATTAATTTCTCGGTGATTTGAGATACCCCTCACACAATCTTAATTGCTAACATAAAAAAGTTTGTTGTGAAAAGCGATTGGGCCAAAAGTTATGAAATGAACTCTAGAACAAATAAGTATTGTAATTGACAAAATGAACTATTGCAGATACCGCTAAACTAGCGGTATGGGTATGTGCTTTATTAACGCTTTGTGCGTCAGAGCTGACTTTCGTTCATATAAGAAGTTATATCTAAGTTAATTTCACACGAAATCCATTCAAATTGAAGCTTTTTGAAAAGAGGAGATTCTGATCTATAAAACAGAACCATTTTTAAATCAATTCGAGTTCATAAATACTATTAAATTTGTAATTGAAAATTACAAACAGCAGTTGTCGGTTGGTCTGTACGTATGTACGTCACGACTCTACAGATCGCAATTTTGGTCCGATTGCCTTGGGTTATATTTTAATCAGACCAGAACCCTATTTAAATTCACATAAATGTGTTCAGTAGTTTAATTTTTATAAACAGTTTTATTTTATTATTTTTGACAGATAATAGTTAAAATAAAAAAAAAAAAACAAAAAAATTCCTATTACTGTTATTGTAAATGTAGTATATTACGTAGAATAACTGCTACACTTCTATACCACAATAACAACGCAAGCTACGATATCGGTATGGCCGAGCGGTTAAAGCGTTAGTCCAGTAATAGCAAGGTGCCGGGTTCGATTCCCGCTGACACAAGTAATATTTTTTTTTCTATTCCATTTTATTTTTTTTTTGTTTTTTTAATTGTTTTTTTTAAATCTATATTCTCAATTTTTTTTATTATAATATGTACAGTGGAAAACTTGCGGGATGTGCACTTTTGGTTTTGCCAACTATTTTTGTATGCTGTCAACTGCTCAAATTATCATAAAAATTTAAAGAGAGTGGGTCATGATGTACAACGTGAAAATGTCGATGATAAAGATTGTGCAGCAAAATTTCATTCTTTAAGGAACACTTCCGACTTCACAATTTTCGCTTCACTTTGTCACTTCCTCTTTTTCTTAGCATTTCAATCATGAAATGCCAATTTTTCTAGGACAAATTACTTTCTGCATAATCATAACCTACATGCTTAATTATTAACTGTTAAGCTAACAGGGCAACAAGCAAACGAATAAGCTTTATGCCGATCTTTAAGCAACACACCATGCACGGAAGCCTGCCAACGGATCTAGTAAACGAATTAGCTCGAAATCAAGCATTGTGTACGGGGTGTTTGAAGCCTATAAAACTTTAGCTGTTGCATTGTGGATGTTTTATTTTTTTAAATATCCGCGACAATATTACCTATGCTCAATTTCTGGAACAAACACGGTGGAAACATTACATTGTGTGCTCATTCTCTCTATAAAAACCATTCAAAGTGCAAATTATACCCAGGGCTGACTAATTGAAAACAAAAAATCGTTTCACGATTGTTTCACATCAACCGTCCTTGTCGCACCCTCTGCATTTGATCTCTATCTCTTTCAAATTACAAATTGACAGTTATGTATATGAAAATTAAATATTTGAAACAATTAATTCGGGTGTTTTTCATATGATTATTATTTAATATATATCTTTTTTTTACCTTGATAACACAAATTGACACAAGTTTGGCATGTAGTGAATTATATTGAGTCAATGTTGCAATAATTTAATTGTTTCATCTTGATTTCAAGTTGATTCGTCACAAGGGTAACCGCCTAAAATTTGTCGAAATATTTTACCAAAACATCTCACGTTTTCTAGAAATTTTTATGAGTTGATACTAGTGATGTGCCGGATCGTTAAAAATGAATATCCGCGGATACTGATCTGAATACGGATATTTGGTTTCAAGATCCGCGGATACGGATACGGATCTTAACTTTCTTAGAGTACGCGGCGGTAAATATTGCACATCGACCTTTGGAAAGAGACTATCTGTTATGGGAAAAAGTTATTGACCTCTTTAAGAGTTAGCTCTCATAACAGATTGTTGCCAAAGATCGATGTGCAATATCTCATTATAAAGATAGTTTTTTAGTACCTTTGAGTTATGTACTATTGGTATGGTACTCACTACGATAAATGTTTGCAATATAAAGGTGCCAAATACGATTTTAAAAAATAAAAAATAATTTGAATGGAATTTAACAGTTTTTCATTATTACCTAATTACCTATATGTATAAAATTTCATTTATGAATTCAAAATTAATAAGGTAAAAGATCCGCCAAAAACTAACGGATACGGATCTTTCTTCTCCCTCGGATATCCGCGGATACGGATACGAATATCCAGCACATCACTAGTTGATACACCTGAATATTAATTTAAAGCAATGTGCAAGAGAGAAACGACTTTTAAAGAGAGAAACCTGCCTAATGAGCTTACAATTTACAATAGGCACGACTTTGAAAGTCGTATTAGAAACCGAGCATGAATTTTTCGATTGATGATCACTTTTTTCAAAAATTTCACACAGCTAACAAAATAGAAAATGATAGTAGATATTTTAGGTACAAATTTTAATTGCAAACAAATCGTTCACTTCAATTTTGCACTAAAATAGTCCAAAGAGCCAGTATTCACCAAAAATTGTATTAAATTACAGTATTATAAATAAATATGATATTAAAACTAGTAACATTGATCTTCAGTTGCAGAAAGCGTTGTCAGAAAATCGGATTTGACAATGACCCTAGATTGTGAACATACGGATTTCTACATAAGAAAAGCATAAGTAGTAGAATTTTAATAAAATCGGTCCTGCTCAAGAAATAACTGATCAATTAAAACGATATTTTTTTAAAACTGTGCACATATATTTACCATCATTATTTGTACAATTTCCACTTTGAAGCAATTTTTCTAAGCATTTTTATCAAAATTTAGCTTGAAAATTAATCTTTTTCTTCGTAAATAATTTGTTTTTGTGAGAGTGCCATCTAATATTCTATATAACAAGGAATTTCACAACGACATAAGACTGCTTCCGCTCGTATAAAAACTGTAAATTATGATCACAGTCTAAGGTCATTGTCAATTCAAATTATTTGACAATGTTTTCCGCAACCCAGCATAAAACACTTAAATTGGTCCTACACCTATCCTGTAACGAATTAGTGTACCAGACGCTAGATTAGTTTTTTACAGTTTCTGTATTCAAATAAATTTGAACAAAAATACAAATGATTCCTAAAACTGATCTGTCATTAGATTATCAAGTTCGAAAAGCCGAGAAGCGTTCGATGAAGTTGTTGCGCGGATCCGAACGCGACTTGAAACTAGACATAGAATCAACAAGAGTCGCACCTGTTCCGCCAACACCTGAACCGGATCTCAATGAAGACAGAGCCATTAGCATGCCACTAATGGAGTCCATTCAGCCTACCCAGATATCTACCATGGTAATTATAATTGAACTAAAATTTCAATTGTTAAGCGTGTATATTAATTTGCAATATCTGTAGTATATAATTCATCCCGGCATGGGATTGTTTAATTTTATTTATGATCCATTTATAGCAGATAGGTAGGCAGTGAAAGGCGTTTTGTAACGGTTCCTCATAGAAAGTCCTGATGATGAAAAAAAAACACTCCATATTAATGTACCTACTACAAAAAATAGGAAGATGCAGCATAATGTTTTTTTTTTTCATATTGGTTTTGTGTTATAATTATGTAGAACAGTATATAGTTTTGCAAGCAAAAATATTTTCTCACTGTAGATAGAAACTTGTAACCGTTTCAAAAGTTTAACGTCTCGGCCGGTTTGTCGGTGGAAAGAGAAATTTCGTGAGATCTGTCAGCCATCGGAATCGTCTGAACCAGAAATTTTTCAAAACGAACGCAGTGAATATCATTCAAAATTATTACACATATTGGGTTCTGGTAGTGAAAAAACAACTGTTACTGGATCTGAAAAAACTACCGTTAAGCAGGTTTGTTAAATTAAGTGTTGACTTGGTTTTCTTTATTTTTCTTCTTGGCATTTCGAGTTTTGTTTTAAGTCCACCAGTTAATAATGAGCTTGTCAAGTCATATTTATTATGTTCATAATAAATTGTAAAATGTATAGTTAACAGAGGTGGGCACCGTTAATTTAAAATTAAATTCGTTTTTTGTTCTTCCGTTACTCATAAAGTCAATAAATTTGATGAAAATGTAACGAAAATTAACGTTAATAGTTAATGAAAATAGCTAATAACTGTTAAGAAGCACCTATTTGCTATAATAGAAGAAATTTTTTTTTTCTATTAATGTCACTGTCAGGACTCTAACCTGAGTCTTTCACTATCATGGCGGATAAGTTATCAATTACTCAACAGTGACATATTATATTCACCCTTAACTCTCTCTATTGACAGTCGAATTTAATTTTAAATCAGTCAGTCAATTAGTCAAGGATTCTATTGTAGGTCAAACATTGTTATGGTTTATCATCATAAGTATACTAGGTAACCGACTCGGCTCCGTCTAGGTGCGAAACGCACTTTTATTTTTTTATTCACTTCCCGTTAACCGGTTGAGTTGAAATTTTGCACACATATGTAGTTCCAATGACAGTACAATATTAGGATGATATTTTGTACACACATATTTGAATATGAATCAAATCGGACCATAAATGCAATTTTCAGATATCTTGACTCCAGCGCCACCTGTGGCTAAAAAAAAAAAATTTAATAGTGTACCCCCAAACTTCTTAATTTTTTTTATCTATTACAAAAAAAAAAGAAATAAATAATTATATTTAAATATGTGACAATTGACACGTCCATATGAAGATTGGAGAGTGAAAAACAAAAACAAGAAAAAGCGAGATATGAGTAAAAGAAATAAAGAATTTGAAGGGGATGATGCGACAATAAATTATTATGGGGCGCATCGCGGTTGATAGGTACAAAATTACCGAACTTATGTTAACGGAACGGCACTTCACGGAAGCTAAGAAGTCCTTTAATAATATTTTACATTAACATTATCGTTACATCCTTAAGCAAATTGTCATCGTTATTAACTAACGATTAACGGATTAATGAAAACGTGCCCAGCTCTGGTAGTTGAATTGAATTGTAAATTATAGACGCTCAACATCTTAGGTCAGCGTCTATGCGCTGGTAATTAATGCGATTAACATTTATAATTAAATAAACATATGATCTATGTCTTCACCGAAACTGGAACTCTATTAGAGTAGTTGTCATGGACGCAATTCAGTTCCGCACCATAAGCAGTTACTCAAAGCTCTGTAAATAAATATCGCTTTTTGGGACATATTTCGATTTAATAATACGGATTTTTAACTTTGTAGGTTAGTGTTGAGGAACAACTGTGGCAAAATGAAGTTCAAGATTTGATTTGGCTAGAATTACAAGCAAGGTACTCCGATCGCACATTAATACAGCAGGATGCTTATATTTGTTCTGCCAGAGAGTCGGTCGGACAGTTACTACAAGATATTATGGCATACAAGTAAGCAACTATATCTCCCTAGGTAGCCACAGACTTGAAAAAGAATTTTCGATAAGTTAAGAACTATTAATCATGTTTGGGAAAAAGTTGAATTGAATGCAGTGAATAACCTACACTGTGATAGAGCACCGTAAGCAGATAGTCACATTTAGTGGGCGCATAACATCATACAGTAGCATGTTCACTGAAATGATGAGTTGTAACAAAATCATAAAACAGGCTGCCTTGAGTGGATGCTATAAAAATGACATGAATTTATTAGATAAAATAAAAACTAATTATGCATGTAATCAAAAGATAATAGATAATAATTGCGAAAAAGTTAAACACTACAGGATTTTTTTCAAGTATCCAATTTATTTCATGGTCTCTCGTTAAATTTTCATCTCTCAAAATTATAGAAACTCAACATCTCTTTGCGCTCTATTCAACTGTTTTATGTTTGCACTTGTTTTTCACTTACTATCTGTCTCAGTCTGTCCACTGTACTAGTCAGTTTTGTCAATACTTAATATAGTTAAAATTATTCCCTACTATTAGATATTGTATCCATTGTGATAATAATAAGAGAAAAATTCGCATGTATGTAGACAAAAAATATAAAACAAATTTATTTTATGTATGACGTTTCGTCGGCTATATATTTGAACCTTCTCAAGTACTTCAAAATATGTAACATGTATTTTTATTTATTTTGAAGTACAAAAAAATCTATCTTATATTTTTAATCCACACATCTGCAGATTTTTCTTATTGCAATTATTCCCTATATTTGGAGATAAAGCTTTGTGAAAGCTGTGTTTTAAGTTGTGGTAAAACGAAGATTTTTTCCCGTAAATATTGGTGCCGGCTTGACTCTATAAATAGATCGTTCGAATGATGTGTAATTTTTTTTTTTTTTTTTTAGATATACCAACGATTCTGGCAAAAAACGTACCCACAAAACGTCAGTGCACAGCGCAGACAGTGGCATAAATTCCGATACATCGCCGGCACCATCCGATACAGTAAATATCACGCTTGCTGAATCAACACTTAAAGGGAAAGCTAATGGTTGGTTGTATCAATTACAAATTAATTACTCGATTTGCATAACCTGCAGGTCTAAGAGTACCATGGTTTAAGAATTAAAAAAATATATATATAGATATGTATATAAACAACTAATAATGTTTTAGTGTCAACTAGTTCTAAGTTTCAACAGTGTATCGGGTGTTTGTCTATGTATTGCGCACCCTGTATCGAATCTCAAAATGAGGCATTGCACGAAGTTGAAGAACTGTTGAACAAACTCGATGCGGCCGAAGCCT
Source organism: Xanthostigma xanthostigma (assembly GCA_963575645.1). Classification (NCBI taxonomy): domain Eukaryota; kingdom Metazoa; phylum Arthropoda; class Insecta; order Raphidioptera; family Raphidiidae; genus Xanthostigma; species Xanthostigma xanthostigma. The sequence goes on along the minus strand of OY754470.1, from coordinate 30,593,537 downwards.
TATATCCGTCAAATAAAGCGTTTGGAGAACATTATCCGTTATACAAAAGCCCTCAGTTTGTTGGGAGAGTAAAGGTACTGTATAACACACGTTCTTTTAAACTTAACACTTTAAAGTTTTTATCATGGCGATCAGTGGATCGCCGAGCGTGTAAAATTTTCCATTTTTATACCGAGAGATGGCGTTACGATATAATCCTACTGCATTATTAAACAAGCTTTTTTTCTCGAAAACGACTAACGATTTGAATAAAATGTACTGAAAATGGGTTTTTGAGAGTAAGAAATCAGTCTAGCTAGATCTCATTCCTGTAAAATTTCGTTTTTTACAAACTACATGTGAAAATAATGACAATTAAATTAATTAAAAAAGAAAAAATTGGTTGTCTGTAAAGTTGGTTTACGGACGATAGTTTTACGTGATAACGTATTCCGTAATACATAACCTAAATTCTACATATAATAATTATAATAATTCGAATCTATGATTTTGCATCTTTCGCTTCAAATTTAGGTTAATTTTATGTATTAAAATACTCACCACCTATAATAATAATTGTTTTTATTTACTTTCTTTCTTTCGTATTTATTTTAAGTCTCAAAGATTAATAATATTGTCATAATATTTTGAAAACAATTGTTTCACTGTTTATATAAAATTCCAAAACCTACTTACAATATTTAAGTATTTTCATACGTCAAAAAATTGATTTTTATAATGATAAAATTTGTATGAAAACGATTTTTTCGAGAGATGAGACCTAGCTAAAACGATTTTTTGCCCCCCAAAATCCCTTTTCAGTAAATTTCATCCAAATCGTTAGGGCCGTTTTCGAGAAAAGCACACACAGGGTCAGGCGGAACGTTAGGAACGTTACACTTTTTCGTGCATGCAGCCGGTGTTTCATCAATTTATAAGATTGGTGATTCATCAATTTATAAGACGTTATCACGTCAAAACTACTTATTAGTTAAAAATTGAGTCTTGTGGGAATATAATGATAATTATTATTATATCTAGTGAAATAAATAAGTATTTTTTTATATTTTACAAAAACTCGCAATTATTTAAAAAAACAAAAATGAGTGATATCCGCAAAAAAAAATTACAATGTAAACTTGAAATTTATTAGCGCAAACTGAAAAATTATTTATAAAACAGTGATTTTAAATTTCATTGTCGAGTAGTTCCTTCTATTAATTTTATACACTCTCAATTTGTCTTAACAACCTGGTATCAGTTGTTTTTGTCATTCTGTTTGCGTATTACCTGGTATTCAGTGACATTAATTTACTATGTACCTATAATAAAATAACTTACAATTTTAAAATATTTAAATAAAATAATTGTTGAAATGTTCTACTTATGAATTTTACTTTGTTTATTAATTGTTATTGTTCATTATCTCGATTTTGTTTATTTTTTTAGACAAAAATTCGTGAAGTGAGAGCTGCCAGTAATTATGTCACATTTTTGTTTACAGGCGATGTGTTTATGGTATAATTTAATGAAGCATCAACGTTTAAAATTATTGATTCTTGGAAAATTGATGGTGTTTTTACAAGGACGTCAATGCCAATGGCCAATGCAAATTACAGATTTTGACAATAGCTCCACGAGTGGCGTAGGAACAAATGATTCTAGTGATGACGCCTCATCAGTGCATGCAGAAAATAATATATCTAGGTATGTTGCTTAATGGGCTCAGTTGTCAAACGACTATAGTGGACGATCTCTCTCTCTCCCATTCCCATTTAAATAACAAGAGTGGTTGACTCGTAAAAAGTGAATATAATTTTTTTTCAGAAGTACATCTTTGGAACCTCCTCGTAAATACAGTACTCAGTTTGATCTGGAAGCGTCAAGCAGTCCATCTGACAGCAACAATTCTACAGCATCGTCGGCCATAGATGGGTGTGGTTCGCTAAACAATGAAGAAGATTTTATGAATGAAAAAATCAAAAGACTTGATTATTTTAATGTCGCGCCAATAGCATCGTTAGAGAAACAAATGAAAATGTCGCCTTATAGAAAATACATTGAGGACGTTTTAAAAACGAAAGGATTAAGGAAAGCTTTGTATTTTTTGGAACTTTTACATCAGACTTTATTGCGAAAAGCACAAATCACTTTAGAAAAGCCACCGGAAGGCATGACGATAGAAGAATTCAGTCAGAAATTATGTCAATTAAAGGTAATTTTCTTTGTGCAGATTTTGAAATTTGTTGATGACGATAGTAAAAGTGATTAATTTATGCGTATATTGAGGATTTAAATGTCAAGTTTCATTAAAAATAATTCTTTGTCGAAACACATTCTAGGACGTGGAGCTCAACTAAAAGTTGATTAACATAACTGAATCTAAGAGAGCCTTTTATTTCGATTAAAAGTCCTACAGCATACACGTTCATTTATTCTAGTTCATAGAAAGAACTCATAAATTCATCTATTAATAGCTTCATTCATACAACGGTCAGAAACTGTCAGCAAATTGAAGCCAAATCCAGCGTTTACAGGAAGCAAACAATTGGTTATGGATCGATTTCTAACCGCCAGAATAATCCACTGACTGGGAATTAATTTTTAGTTCGGGACTTGCGCACTTTGCTTTTACTAAACTGTCAAATCAAATTTTCAGAATTTATATAGACGTATTTAAACTTCATATAAAACAAGAAGCAAGTCTTGTTTTCCAAATTGCTATTGTGCTCGTATTTCCTTAAAAGTGAGTTAATTAAGGTTATACACCCACTACCGCATTAATAGTAATTGCGTCCGTATTTTGTTTTAATAAAAATATGTTATATGACTTTTTACTAGTGCCCGGTCCGACTTCGCGCGAATTTGTAGATTGCCGCTGTTTTTTCGTCAACTTCGTTGCAAAATTGGTCTCCATGAAAAACGATTATTTCTTATCAAAATATTATATCATGTAGAATGTAGATCGTAATTTATTTTTTAATATTTAAGAAATTGATAATTGAATATTAAATATAATATAATAATACTTTGACTGCAGCACATGTTGGCTGACGTCTTTTTGTCAAAAACCACGCATGTGTAAAGAAAAATTGACTATCACTTGACAGTTTTGTTATACGAATGAAGCTAATGAATAAAACTGACCGCGAATATATTATTATATTATATATTTTTAGCCAGAAGATGGCAGTCATGAGGTGGATGAATGTGAACTGCGTCGTTATGGCAGTTGGAGCCCAGAAGCACAAGAATTACAGTTGCCATCATACAGGGCAGCGTTCATTTTTTTATCGCTAGTTCCACTCGAAGTTATACACGAGTTTTTACGCATGCGCTTGGAACAAAAACCTGATCAACCATCACCTTTAAGTATAAGACAGGTATTTGTTAAATCGTGATTTTCTCAAAATGTACCTAAATATGTAGCATAATTTTCTAAAGGCCGCTGCACATAAGGCTAGAAACGCTGCTAGATTCCTTGCTAGATTTTCCTACTAGTTTTCTAGCGCTGGTTTTCTTGATTGCTGTTAAGTGCTCGCTTCACACGAGACTATTTTTCAAGCGTGTTTTGTGGATAGATCTGGTGCGCGCGCAATGACAGTTCGAATATAAACACAGCAAAACGTGTCTGTTGTCTGACTCTGAGCAGAATGAAGCCATTTTGGGTTGTGGACGTTTGTTCAAGGGCCCACGTGACAAGATACTGCTTCCTGATTGGTTCTTGCTCATACCTAACAGCAAATCTAGCAGGGAAAATAGCCCCTGTTCTAATTTTGAAACCTATCTTGTGTTATTTCCAGCTTTGTCCCCAGCCTAACGGCTAGCAGAACTCCTAGCGGCTTTTCTAGCAGCGTTTCTAGCCTCTTGTGCAGCGGACTTAATTTATTGGAATAGACTTTTTCATCGCTGACAATTTTTTGTGCGCACCCTTCAACTTCCGCCCAATTTTTCGGGCACTTTTCATTTTGATAGGTGAAAAGTAATTGATTTTGGTAAAAAGCAAATAGTAATTAATAAGAAAAAATGATTGAAAAAGCTATACAACACCATACAAAATTATTTCACTACTTTTGAAGATAAACTTTTTACAATCAACGATTTATGATAGTTAGAACTATAACCTATCAACCAGTTTTCGTTTACTTCCGCCAATTTTTCTGATCGTGGCACTTCAACCGTCTCAATTGTGCACAAGTGTGTTCTTCAACTGTTTTGTGCACAGATTTAGCATTGTTCATGTAAATTAACATTGAAAAATCTTACTGGATCAGTCATTGCGTCAAAAAGTGCTCGAAACCTTTTAATATCGTGATCATAAAACCATGCCTACGACGCTAGCGCATGAAAACGCATGGTGTAAACGAGAAAAATCTCTACAGAATTTGATAATCGTTTTAGGTAAAGAAATAGATAATAACTGGATGTTTCGTTTTTGTAGCTAATGAGAGAACTGAAAGAAGGTCTGAAAATAGCAGTTTTGCACAGACAGAGAATTTTGACCCATTTTAATACTGTGTTGAATACGGATGAGGAATTTACTGAACATCAAAAGCTAATCGATGAATTTGATCAAAGTGTAAAAGATGTCTTCGAGGTAATTTGACTAATTTTTAATTTACGATAATCTAACTACCCTTCCCATAGATATATATATTAATAGATAGCGGATGCCTATTCTTGAGCATTGTGCGGAATGGTTCCAATTAGAAGCCATATGGAAGCCATTTTGTACGTGAAAAACGCCGTAAAAAGCGCGCGGGATTCAAAAAGATTAAATGTTCTATAATATGATGTTAATGGAAAAATAATAAAACTCGAAGTAAACAGTAAGTTCGTTCCAAGCAGCCAGCGCACGGTTTCGAAACCGTCACCCACATGCGCAGTAGGTAAAACGAAGCTGTTAGTGGCTATTTTAGAACACGTTTTACCTACTGCGCATGCGGGTGACGGTTTCGAAACCGTCCGTTGGCTGCTTGGAACGAACCTAGTGATATTTCGCTCCAAAACCTATTTTTATATTGAAACATTTCAAAAATTACAAAATTGAGCCTAAATATAATATAAAAGTTTAGAACATTTTACATTGTCAGATTGGCATCAATGCTTGTCAACCTTGATGTCAAATTGACAATGTAAAATGTTCTAAGCTTTTACATTATATTTATGCTCAATTTTGTAATTTTTGAAACGTTTCAGTATAAAAATAGGTTTTGGAGCGAAATATCACTGTTTACTGTGAGTTTTGTCGTTTTTCTCAATAAAATCATATTATAAAATATTAATATTTTTTAATCTGGCGCGCTTTTTACGGCGTTTTCCACGTACAAAATGGCTTCTAAAAGGTACAGGAGGCGCTAGTGTATCCGCAATCTATTAATATATATCTATGACCCTTCTTGACTTAATATAGGTCTTGTGACTCAGGCTAGTCACATTGTCGTTACAAATTTCAATGACGCCAGGGCTCACTAGTGACAAACAGATACGAGTATTTTATAGTTAAAATGAGCACAATATGTTTGTTTTTTTTCAGTTATATTTGGAGTATGTGCAACAGTGGTCATTAACGATTCAACAAGAAACCATACAGAAAAGCATGTTAGAAGATGAATGGTATTTTGTCAAATGCATAGGCGAACACGTTCCGGGCACTGATGTTATTGTTGTCAAGACTTTTTGTACAATTCTGAATTGTATGCTTTGCAATATTGGCAAGACGTTAAAATTTCGAGTCGACGAATTAGCAAAAAGCGTCAACACCGGCTTAGCGGAAGACGATTTAGATGAATGGTACGTTTAATTTCTGAAATCACAAACTGATCAAATTGAGCCAACTGTCAAAAGATAAACCTTTTATGTAGATCTGCTTCTTTAATCTCCAAAGGAATTGTACTCTGCCAAGCGAGCTCTGTTTATCTCTTATTTCATTTAAACATAAACTAGTAGCCCGGTCCAGCTTTGCCCAAATTTGTAGATTACTTATTAAAGGTATTAAAGGATATTTTAGATTCCCACCCAACTTTCTTATAACTTTTATAAAAAATCAATATTAAATATTTCTATCGTCTCGCTCCCTTTGTCAGCAAAAGTAAGAAAAAATTGAACCCCTCCGCCTCCTAAGTCTGCGCCAATAACCTTGATCCCACTATGGGCGATCGGACTATGAATAAATGGTGGTGCATTTAAAGAACTTTTTTTTTCAAATAATTTTTCAGTTAAATTCGTTCAACGTGCATTCAAAGAATTTTATGTAATAGTGTAGATTTGACTTAATGTACCATAATAATAAAATTATTATGTATAGAAAAATACACTAATGATCTTGAAGTACGTAATTATTTCATAAATAACAGCTGATCTGGCCCCATTAATTCCTAAATTACAGTGGCATTTTCAATTTATAAAACTAAATAGAGTTGAATAATTTTAGGAATTCGATGGTTTGCGTTTGTCGAGAACTGCACAAATTGTTGAACGAGGAACGAGAAAGAAGTTTAAAAGCTATATCATTTGCAAAAACAATGCAAAGGGAGTCGTGGCATTTATTGAAAAAATATGTATTCAAAGATACTTTCGGTAAAGTAAAGGTATGTGAGATATCAATAAAAATGAATTTGTTTGTTTCTCGTTCTTTTAATTTTTTCTATTCATCGTAAACTTCTTAACAGGATGGTGTCGTCAATTTACGTAAACAAGTTGTAGAAGTTATTGAAAGAGTTGAAGAAATATTTGATTCTTCAGCTCAAGACAAACTCGATGATAATGAAAAAGCATATTTGTCGACTCGCTGCCGGGATATTTTACATCAGGCATTTCGATTTGGTTTTGAGGTTCGTACAGACATCTTTTCATTATGTTAATATTTTACCATTCCAACCCACAAGTGGGGAATGGTACTAGTTTAGGTCAAAAATCACTTTTCAAAAATTTTACAATATCTTTCCGTTTTGAGGTCCCCTGAATCCAAAAAACATATTTTTGGAAAATCTCTGTGCGTCTGTTAGTCTGTTTGTCTGTGAACACGATACAGGTCAAACGGATGAGCGGATTGAAACCAAATTTTGGGAGGATGTTTGGTATGCAAATATGAAGAGCTGTATTGTTTTTGGGGAAAATCGGCGCATGCGCAGAAGAGATATATGCTAAAACGGTATTTTTTATATAATAATGGTATACTTTTCATAACGGCTTATTATTATATTTATTTTTTCAAGAAAGTTTTGTTAAAAAAAAATTTTTCTAAACTATAGTTTCGGAAATATTTTGAAAATAAAAAAAAAATTATTCACTCTTTTGTTTTATGGATCTGTCAGAAATAAACTAGTTAGGCATGCTTTGATTAATTTTTACATGACGTGGAACATACTATGTAGGTAACCATGGCAACGAATAGTTAATATCATATTGAATACTAGCCATTACCCGCGTCACCTCACGCGATATCAGAAATGTTATTTTCTTTATTATAATCAAATGTCAACATTTTTGAAGTTGGAATTGTCCCGTCGCCCAATTGGCTGGAATTTTTTTAATAATTTAAAATTGTATTCCCGTTAAAATAGCTACTTTACGTGCATGTATTTCGGCACGTAACTTGACTCATTACGGACTAGAATTTGTAAAGTAAAACAAATCTGATAATAATAAACCACTGTCAGTTTTTTTATAACCGACTGAACTGTCAAGATTTTTAAAATGATGTAAAAAGTAACTATTTTATAGGGTGTAGGCCAAAAAATACCATATATACCTATACCTCGTGCGTAATGGTATTGCGACTGGTATGACTTAAAACTCGCCGTCATTCATTTTAACATAGTGTCACAAGTCATTGTAATAGGCTTGAAAATACGGGAAATTATATGTACGTCAGTCTGTATGTGGCGTTTTCACGGCTTATCTATTAAAAGCCCTGGGTTTCCAGACTCTAAGATAGTGACGTTAAAAAATTCAAAAAGAGGGATATTCGAACTAAACAATCATAATTAATGTTACAGTATCAGAAAGAAGTCTATCGGTTAGTAAGACATGTTGAAGATGCACAAAAACACATCAGTCTAGGCATGGTTGAATTCGCCAATCAGTGGATAAATTTTGTGCTTAAACGCTGTGAGAAAGGCCGCGGTAAGAAACCAAGATGGGCTGTTCCAGGCATTATGTATCTTATAACGGTTTCTGATGCAAGTCTAACACGCTTTTTATCCAATGAGGAATTTGAGGTAGGTATTAATCAATGTATTCGCTACTTAAGCTCAGATAAGATGGATAGGCAATCCGGAAATTTCCTTCGGGATCCATGCCTTTTGGGGTTGAGTGTTTCTTTTTTGTATTATTATAAACAAAATTAGCACTGCAAAATGAAACCCAAAAGTATTTAATTTTATGTACTTCGCGTACCAATTTCTTCATGATTAAAATTATCACTATTTTTATTGACTTGAAGCGCCACGAAATATCAGTTTTCAATAAATTACGAACATCAGGAGTAAGTTTGTTCGTCATAACTAGTGATGTGCCGGATATCCGTATCCGCGGATATCCGAGGGAGTTGAAAGATCCGTATCCGTTAGTTTTTTGGCGGATCTTTTACCTTATTAATTTTCAATTCATAGATGAAATTTTATGTATAGGTATAGGTGATTAGGTAATAATGAAAAACTGTTAAATTCCATTCAGATTATTTTTTATTTTTTTAAATCGTATTTGGCACCTTTATATTGCAAACATTTATCGTAGTGAGTACCATACCAATAGTACATAACTCAAAGGTACTAAAAAACTATCTTTATAATGAGATATTGCACATCGATCTTTGGAAAGAGACAATCTGTTATGAGAGTTAACTCTTAAAGAGGTCAATAACTTTTTCCCATAACAGATAGTCTCTTTCCAAAGGTCGATGTGCAATATTTACCGCCGCGTACTCTAAGAAGGTTAAGATCCATATCCGTATCCGCGGATCTTGAAACCAAATATCCGTATTCAGATCCGTTCCGCGGATATACATTTTTAACGATCCGGCACATCACTAGTCATAACTATTATAGTTTTAATAAAAAAAAACTTTCTATATTATATTGACTTTGTCAAAGTAATGACAATTGTTATTATTGTTATTATGGCGTCACACCAATAGTGAGGCGTTTCTCCTCACATGAATATTCCGAATCTTGAAATTATTTTCTGGGAAATTTGAAAGTTTTTTTGGTTCTGATAATAATCATTTTTTTGAGCGACCACCTATAAAATAACTGTTGTTCATGCCTGTATATAGGTTGTAAAATGACTATTTTTCGCACTAGTGCGTAAAGTAAAACAAGCAACTTAATATTACTGATTAAATCAACTGTAATAAAAATTAACATGTTACACAGCCGATATTTTATGATATATTAACCTAAATCACAAGATGAATGATAAAATATTAACTATGAATTAATATTATAATGATACCCCTTTTTTATCATGGATATTGAAGATGATTAAAACATAAACATTTATTTTGACAAAAACAAAAAATCAACAATGTACTTACAACTTAGCATGTCTAGCGGATTACAAAAAATCAAAAAACAATACGGGATTCAACATTCCTCCCCGTCCACGCCTGCGCTACAACAGTTGGCGCGCAGATTTTGAGTGGTCAAAATCTATGTCAATTGATAATTTTGACCGCGGTCAATTGAGCGGTACACAACACTACTAGCAACTAAATATTATTATTTATTCAAGCTCTAGAATCTTGGTAATTTTTCTTGTAGAAATTTCAAGAAAATATAGACAGATGTATTGAGCATCTAATAGGAACAGCATCGAATACACCGTCACCTGAAATACATAAACATCATTGGATAATGGCGAGTGTTGGTCACGCAAGATCTAGAGGCTCTTCACCGTCATCTAGACCTCGGACTTCATCCGCAACCGATGTGAAATACTTGGCCAATTTAAGTCCGGCAGCAGTCAGAAAGGACAGTACTCAAAGAGCTCCATCGAATGATCAGCTGGATGGAAGAAGGTACCGCTACAGTTTATTTCATTTTGTTCTCTCCTGTTAAAATTTCACTTATAACTGGAACTGTAAACGCTATGCACAAGTATTTTGCAAAATTGTACTAAATTTCATATTCCCGGTGCAGGGTTGAAGCAACTAACGGCCTAACTAAAAGACCTTCCGTCATATTTTATTAATCTACACTGTGCATGACAGAATTTTGCTTTTAATGGTTAAATAAGGAAAAACTGGTTATTAATTTTTTAAATAAAAAAAAAAATAGTGTTGGAAGTTTCTTTTTTTAACAAATTAACCAGATGTTTTAAATCGTTTATTTTTATACTATTTATTTACGGTGCCCGACATGGACAACTCAGTCCAGAATAACTCCGATCAAAACAACTCACTCAAAATAACTTAGGTTTAAATAACTTTTGTCCAAATCGACTCGGCGGAAAAAGAACTCGGCTCAAAACAACTCCAGGCAAAAACAACTTCGGACGAAATAACCCCGGTTACAATGACTTGTTTTAAAACTCACATTTTCATGAAGATTAAAAACCATCGCTTTTTTTGATAAAGGGGTATGCGAATTGTCTCGCAGTGAAACGGGAAGGGGCAAATGTGGAGTTTTTAAAAAAACAATTCCGGGGTGAACGATAAACGGGTATGCGAATTGTAATTTAAATGAAAATAATTTGAAATTCGATTGAATGTAATATTGTGTAATAATGTGTAATGAGTTGAAATTATTATTGAGGTGTTTGTGCTCTGAGTTGTTTCATCTGGAGATGTTTTGCCCGGAGTCGTTTTGGTACTGAGTTGTTTTGGTCCTGAGTCATTTCGTCCAGAGTGATAAGTATTCAGTTTTATAATTAAGGGAATAGGTATAAATGATACGCATTCGCTTGACAAAACTATACTGATTTATTTGAAACCAAAAAATTTTAATATTAACACAATTAGATAATTTGTAATGACTTATTACATAATTAATAAACTTAAACATCACATTCCTTTATCCTAAAAGAATAATATTAACGAGAAAAACAAAAAAAAATAATATCTCATTTACATATATATTAATGCCAATATCACACGATTAATTATAATTTAATTATAAGTATTACACTATTTGTCATATGTAAACCGGTCAATGGGTTTGTGTGCTCTTTTCGGATATCTGGACCCCACAGACTCATCTACAGTATGATCTACATTCCCAGTGCCACTGGTTTCGTTATCATCAGTATTAACAGTAGCAGGGGCACTGTTAGAATGCTCAGACATTACAGTGTTATCAGAGAGGGTAGCTGCTGTCAACTCTGCTGTTGAACGCCGTTTGATAATTTGATCGGAATGCCTGCGAATGACTTTCTGGTCATCTGTTTGAACTTTATATGAAACAGGCCCTGTTCTTTCTAAGATCTTTGCATTTTGCCAAGTTTCCTTATTTGGCTCATAACTCTTTACTAAAACGTTATCAGCAATTTCAAATTCTCTAATTTGCTTATGCTTGTTTAGAAATTGTTTATTTTGCGCATTAAGTACGTCTTGAGCAATATTTGGTTTTAGTAAATCGAAACGAGATCTCAAAGGTCTATTAAACATTAACTCTGCCGGTCTTTTATTAGTTGTAGAATGAACAGAATTTCTATAAGTAAACAAGTAGTTACTTATTGCTTGATCAATGTCTACATCGTCCTTTACAGCAATTTTGACAGCACGTTTAAAATTTCTTACTGCATTTTCAGCAGCGCCATTACTGGAAGGGTGATAAGGTGCCGAAAAAATATGCTTAACACCATTCATGGTTGTAAATTTTTTAAACTCACTTGAACTGAATGGAGGCCCGTTATCAGTTACCAATTGGTAAGGCAACCCAAAACGCGCAAAAATATTTCGAAATGCTTTTATAGTATATGTAGCGGTAGTTTGTGACATTTGTACAACCTCCATCCATTTCGAGTGTGCATCAATTATTATTAAGTAAATTTTATTAAAAAGATGCAAAAAATCAGCATGTATGCGATGCCAAGGTTTACCAGGCCATTCCCATGGAAAATTAGAACATTTTTCGGGTGAGTTTCTTTCAGTTTGACAAGACGTACATGACTGACATATATTTTCGATGTCCTTGTCGATGGAAGGCCACCAAACATATGATCGAGCCATTTGCTTCGTCTTAACAATTCCCATATGCGTTTCATGCAACATATTTAAAACATTGGGTCTTAATTTTTCCGGAATTACAATTCTGAAACCCCACATTAAACAGTTACTATCTACGTAAAGCTCATCTCTTTTATTATAGAAAGGTTTTAATTCATCAGTTATAATATCTGACCAACCGTTTCCCAAGGCATTGCATACTTTGCTCAAAACAATATCTTTTCTTGTTCGATCAGCCACATTTCTGTAATTTATAAATTCGTCAACATAATTAATGTAGCTTATATTATTACCCTCATGATTTTCAGATACACTTAAAGGTAAGCGTGACAACGAGTCGGCTAAAACGTTTTGCTTTCCTTCTATGTATTTAATTTCATAGTCATAAGCAGACAAAAACAAAGCCCAGCGTTGCAGTCGATTCGCTGTCATAGTCGGTATGCCTTTTTTTGAATTAAACACATAAATTAAGGGTTTGTGATCAGTAAATAAGTAAAAATGTCGCCCATATAAATACTGATTAAACTTTTTTATTCCAAAAATTAGAGCTAGAGATTTTCGATCAATTTGAGAATAACGTTGCTCGGCTTTATTCAAAGTTCGTGATGCAAACGCTATTGGTTTTATTGCATTGTTTGGGAATTTATGTGCAATTACAGCACTTAAGCCATATGCGGAAGCATCACAATATAAATAAATCGGCAAATCATTATCAAAGTGAACCAGAATACGATCAGACAATAAACACTCTTTTATTTTTTTAAAAGCAGAATCACAAGTATTATTCCAGCACCATTTAGTATTTTTACGTAATAGTTTATATAAAGGTGCTAAAATAGTGCTTATATTAGGAATAAATTTCCCGTAAAAATTTACAAGTCCTAAGAAACTTTTTAACTCAGTGACGTTCGACGGGTTTCGGGCATTACGTATAGCTTCTATTTTGTCGGGAGCTGTGCGTAACCCACACTTATCAATAATAAATCCAAGGTATGAGACAGACTCTTTAAAAAATTGACATTTAGATTTATTTACTTTGAGTCCACTATCTTTTAAAATTGAAAATACTTTATTCAAATTTTCCGCATGTTCTGAGTCAGATTTTCCAGTTACCAATATGTCGTCTAAATAGACTATTACTCCAGGAATATTTTGGAATAACTGTTCTACAATTCTCTGGAATATTCCGGGCGCTGAACTAATACCATACGGAAGTCTAACGTAGCGAAAAAGTCCCAAGTGCGTAGTTATTGTCACGTATTTCCTAGACGCCTGATCTAAAGGAATTTGTTGATACGCGTGCTTAAGGTCAATTACGCTAAATGAAATACCCCCGTCTAATTTGGCAAGAATATCCTCAATACGAGGTAACGGATACCTGTCTACTAGTAAACATGGATTCAGTGTGATCTTAAAATCTCCGCAGATCCGCACTGACGAATCTTTCTTTAGAACAGGGACAATCGGTGTTCCCCAATCACTAGTTTGTACCGGCTCCAAAATACCTTCTTCAATTAAATTTTTTAACTGTTCCTCAATTTTTCCCCGTAAAGCAAAAGGTACAGGTCGGGCTTTAACAAACACTGGCTTTGAATCTTTTTTAATATACAATTGAATAGTACCTTTATTAAAAGTACCACATCCAGGTGTAAATACATCTTTAAATTTTTCAAACAAATGATCTAAATGATCCTCTTTTAAACAATTTATAGAAAAAATGACATTCATTTTTAATTTTTTTATCCATGTTCTACCTAACAGTGGAGGACCCCCGTTGGCAATCACAAACAAATTTAAAAGTTCGGACGTTTCCCCATACACGACCTTAACCTTAATAAGACCGATAGGTTTAATTTTTTCTCCGGTATATCCCGTAAATAACTGATTTACCGGGTGTAATTCCATATTAGCAAATTTTTGCTTGAAAATTGATTCAGAAATAGCCGATATGGCTGATCCGGTATCAATTTCCATTTTAACTAAATGTTTTTCAATCAAAACTGACACGTAAAACGGTTTTTCTAAATCGGATTTAATTTTATAAATACTAGAATTATCAATGTCGTCATCAGAAATTTCAGTTTTATCTGCGTCCTCTGTTATATAATGATTACTATCTTTTGTACTAGAATTAGCTTTGTCATTTTTACAAACGTTGGCTAAGTGCCCTTTTTTGTGACAATTATTGCAAATTTTGTCCTTGTACTTACAATTCTTCGTTTGATGGTTTCGCCACCCGCAGACTTGACATTTCTTCTTGGTGGTTGCCACGCGGTGTACTGCTTCTACTGACTGCGTTGAACCGTTGGACTCCGTTATGGTCGCATTCTTCATAGCTGCTTCCAATGAAATCGCTATTTCCACTGCTTGCTGATAGGTCAAAGCACGTTCTGCAAACAGACGCTGTCGGGTCGTTTCGTTGGCGATTCCCCAAACAAGGTGATCCCTAAGCTGTTCCTCAAGGTTGCCATTGTAATCGCACGTTGACGCTAATTTCTTTAAAGCTGCGATATACTGGACAATAGTTTCTCCTTTCTCCTGTCTTCTCTGGCGTAATTTATACCTCTCTGCTATCACTGATGGTTTCGGGCAGAGATGGTCGGTTAAAACTTTTACCAATTCATCATAACTTTTTGATGCAGGTTTAACCGGTGTGCACAGATTATGTAACAGCTCATAACCTTCAGTTCCTAATACCGTTAATAAGACTGGAACTTTTTTGTCTCTTGAAATATCGTTCGCTATAAAATACTGCTCTAAACGCTCAGAATAAATACTCCAATTCTCCGTTCCCACTTTAAATTCCTGAATTTTTCCCAGAACAGACATATTTAAATTAAAATATGGTAATTCAGCAAATAAAAGTCTTCTTGACGCCACGATGAATCTTGCGATAAATACCACAAAAAAAAAATTGTTTTCTCCTCGTCGCCAAATGATAAGTATTCAGTTTTATAATTAAGGGAATAGGTATAAATGATACGCATTCGCTTGACAAAACTATACTGATTTATTTGAAACCAAAAAATTTTAATATTAACACAATTAGATAATTTGTAATGACTTATTACATAATTAATAAACTTAAACATCACACAGAGTTGTTTTGTTCAGAGTTGTAAAAAGGAAAGTTGATTGGTCCGAGTTGTTATGACCTAGCACCTTTATTTACACTATACAGCTTTCTGTAAAACTTGGAATAGTCAGGGAAATTTCGAGGAATTTTGGTAAGAGTCGGTGATTTTTGTGAAAATAAATCGATCATGTGTAAGCCAGAGTCGCGCAATGAGGGTTCTGTACCTACATTGAACAAATTTTGTCAACCAACATAACATTGGCACCTAGCACCACACAAAATCTTTGCACGTAGTTGGGATGATAATTTCTCTAAAACTTATTAATATTATATTATGAAACGACCATTGTTGACGTTATAATGCAATATAAGAGAAAATCATTATTCAAACAATGCCACTGTTAAGACTCAACTCCGAATCTTCCACTTTCGCGGCAGCTGAATATTTGCAACAGTATTTCACATCCTCCGAAGGCTAATTCTACATTAGATATCATTAGAATATGAACCTTCACTCTACCAGAGCTAAATCTAAGAGTGATTAAGAGATGAAATGTTTGCTATTATTAATCTGTGTAAATCGTAGGAGTTTTTCTATATTTTTTACACTGTTGAAATTGGAAATTTCGTTAATTATGGTTAATTAATTACCTAAATGTCATAAATTAATAGTTTTGTTACGGAATGAGAATGTAAGGTTATAATTAACAAATGTGTATATTTATAACCTTACGTTCTGATTTTGTAATGAAATTATTAAATTATAAATTGTTAATTTCTGTGTTTGTTGTTGCTAGTTGCATACGTAAATTGAGGGGAAAAAAATAAAAAACCACCCGGTAAACTGAGATATCAGAGTTTGTTCAGGAGAAAAATGTAGCCGGGTGACTTCAAGATTAAAATAAAAAAAATTCCAAATTTATAAGCATATGATACATCAAGTAATGTAATTAAAGAAGGTTCGTTGCTCTCCAGTTATGTAGAATTTGATTTTTTAATATAATGTATATTTTCCACTCTCAACAGTTGAAAGTATCCGAAACGTCTCATCCTGTCAGGCTTTTGATTTTTTTCAATCATTGTAATTTTTATGTCCAATTAAAAGACAAATGAAGGAGCATTATTATTTCAAATGACTAAACTCGCATCAAAACTCGCACTGTTGACCTCGTAGCGAGGCTTTGTAGGACAATTTTTTCACTCGATTTTTTTTTTTAATTTAATTTAATTTGTAACATTTTGTTCTATATTTTTATCAATTAATTTTAATACTAATTGTGATAATATTTCATGTACTGATCCCATAATGATAATAATTCGGTACTATTGCAATTTATAGATACATTGAAATTAATAAATGTTTAAGACATTACAGTTTTTTGTCATCATAATTATAAATTAGATCTATCGCCTACTGGAAGAAAAAAAACAAGAAATCCTTTTTTTTCTCGAACTCGCAATGTAATAGAGCGCCTTTAATCTCTATGACTTCCATAATCTTACTTAATTTACAACACTTATACTAACAATGGTAATTTGTTTTTGACAGTAAATCGACGCTAAAAATTGAAATTGAAAACACTGTCCACCATAAGTCGAGACGGCCTTCAGGTAAGTTCATATTTACTTAAACAATTAAAACGGTTTCGCTAATAAATAGCTAATCAGTAGAAATCTGTTTAACTGGTAATAACGAGCTTGAAAATTAATACATTTATTTTTAAGTATTTTAAACAAATAATCCGTTAACATTTAAAAAAATGGCTTATAAAATTTGTGACATATTTGCGCGACTATTTAGTATACAAACATCGCAATAATTTCTTTACTTTAAGACTTAATTAACAATTTGAATACTGTAGCTACATTCCCAGCACCCAGACAACAGCGTATTCGAGACGCGGTGAATCGCCTGGAATTGGCACTGGACGAACGTTATCGTGATCAGGAGCTAATTGGACAGGTGACAGCGACACATCCATCAGATCGAGTGCACATTCGGGCACGCTCTGTGATCTTCAGTTGGCAGAGAGGAATTAAGATAGGTTAGAATTACTTTACGGATTTGAATTGTTTTTTTAATATATTCATAACGCTTTTCTCGTTTATCAATTCGCCTATCGTTAATACATAAAAAAAGCATAATTGACTTGTCATATGCACATAATATTATATAAAACAAAATTTTAATTACATTATAGTTGTTTATGAAATGATTTTGAATATTTTTAGGGCAGGGTAGATTTGGCAAAGTATATACCGCTGTGAACAATCAAACGGGTGAAATGATGGCCATGAAAGAAATAGCCCTTCAACCAAACGATCATAAAACTATAAAAAGAGTGGCCGAAGAACTTAAAATATTTGAAGGGATAAAACACGAAAATCTAATTCGATATTATGGAGTTGAAATTCACAGGGTTTGTATTTTTCTATTGAACTTCATTTATCCACCAGAATTTGCGCAGATTCACTCTCTGTATTGTAGGTTGGGATTACTGCATCTAGTTTTCATACCATATGGCAAATACACTAATAATTTACTGACAGAAATCTCAATACAGTGAAAACGAAAAATATAATCAATATAATTATAGGTATGTTCCAAGCAGACAGCAAACGGTAATGAACCATCACCGTCATGCGCAGGTACCGATACAAACAGTTTCGTTTTAGCTACTGCGCATGCGGGTGTCGGTTTCGTTACAGTTTGCTGGCTGCTTGGAATATACCTATTATGTCTGAGTGTTTCCTATACATACATATTATATACAGTATGTAAACACGTAAGGTGCACATAGGGAAATTAGCATTGGGAAAAAATACTTGGATCAAAGTTAGCCATGACTGCATTAATTGTTATTTCTATTGAATTATCGTGGTAATCTTGAGGATTTCTATTTTATTTTGATTTATTTCTATTTTACTTGGCTTTTTTAATAATAAAAAGCTTTTATAAATCATTATTTTATTTTTTTTTTGTACAAAAATAAAACAAAAAAACAACTCCATCTGTTTGGAAACATTTCATTCAAAAATTGTCTGACTGGTATGACGTATGCGCGTTGGTAAATCAGTGACCCAATGTCTTTAGGTTCAACACTAATAGGCGGAGATATTAAATTGATCTCGCACCATATTTAAGTATTTTTGGGAATTTAATGTCCCATTAATAAAAAAAGTCCGGTTATGTTGTAATCATTTGAATATTTTCTTCGGTAGTATACACATTCATTTTGCAAAAGAATATTATCTGTCAAATTGAAAAACAAGATTTCAAGGCTCACTCTGATCCAGTCATTTTTTCCCAATGTTAATTTCCCTATGTGCACCTTACGTGTTTACATACTATATAATATATAACTCCCGCCATATTTTTCAGGCATATTTCATTTTGACAAGTGAAAAATTATTGATTTTGAAAGAAAATCAATGGTAATAAGGTAATTGCCGCGCAATTGCGACTTTTTAAGAAGTGTTTAAAATTTTGACTTTAAGTAATTGAATGCATAATACATACAATATTAAAATTTGGAGACGATTGACCACACCAAACATGACATAATTACAATTAAAAATTATAGTTTTTGTACATAGGAGTAGCGTGGGAAAATGAGAAATTTTTATTTTTTCTACATTATAAAGTGAAAGCGCGTTCGCTGCAAATATTATACACTGTATTATTGTATAAAACCAGACCACCTATGTTTTCTGTACACCGATTTCGAGCGACCAGAATGAGATCAATAAAGTATTACAAAATAAAAAATGTATTTATGCTAAACAAAAAAATCCAACGACATTATTTAAATTAGACAGAGCTCATTACAAGAATTTATTTTTTTTATATCGATTATAGAGTCATAATCGTATTTATATGTTTTACCACATTTTCTAATAAAAATTAAATATTTAATTTCAGGAAGAAATGTTAATTTTTATGGAATTCTGTGCTGAAGGAACATTGGAAAGTTTAGTAACAGATTCAGAAGATGGTCTCCCTGAAGCTTTAGTCCGTCGATATACGAGTCAGTTGTTGGCTGCAGTGTCAACACTTCACGACTATGCTATAGTTCACAGGGATATAAAAAGTGCTAACATATTCCTGACGGACGAAGGAAACTGTTTAAAACTAGGAGATTTCGGATCGGCGGTTAAAATTCGGGCACAAATAACAATGCCTGGAGAACTTCAAGGTTTTGTGGGTACTCAAGGTAAATAGTTAACGTGATTTTTTCAGGTGTTTTAATTAAAACGATAAATCATGAGCATTTCTCTGGGGAGCAGTGCCGTAGCTAGAGTCGTCGACACCCAGGACAAAATTATGAGTTCGCGCCCTCAAAAATTCTTTTTATAACATGTATATTAAAAGTGCATCATTAAAAAAGTTACTTATTTTTGAGGAGAAAAATTGGCTTTTGCATGCCAGAAACGTAAAATAAAAGTCGTGCATGTACAGATCAAAAGTAGTGTTTTTGGTCACTTGTGAAATTCTTTTTGGATCGAAAACAAGTGACAGTGGCGCCATCTTTCGTGATGATTGTAAACTATATTTGACCGTTCGCCTAACGTTCTGTAGTGTTCTTTTAAGGTGCTTGTGTAAGTATTTAATGTTGTTCTTTCAATTCACTGTGTCACTGTGTACTACTTGAACGGAAAGTTGACGTTTGCATCTCACTTCGCTTGTATCAAATAAAACAATTGCATCGCTAATTGCGTCTTTTGGAGTTAGTGCTACTGGCGCGGACTTCGATTGCAAGGCCCTGGTTACTGCACTGCCGGTGGGGGTGACTGGCAGATTGTAGAAAGAAAACTCGTTAAGTTATATTGTATAGAATATAGATTGTTTCTATGTTGTTGCAGCATATATGGCACCAGAAGTGTTCATGAAAAACAACAGTGAAGGACATGGCAGAGCAGCCGATATTTGGTCAGTAGGCTGTGTGGTCATAGAAACGGCGTCTGGCAAGGTAACAAGCATAGATTACATAGTTTTAAGTAACAAGATTAAAATGATTTAGTGGAATATCACAAATTATCCGCACAAAAGTGCCAATATTTACCGCGATAAGTTGTGTTTTTCGATTTCTTCTTCAACACTTGAAAGATGTTGAGAGTATTATTGTTTGGTAGTCACCCACAATATCAGAGATTTGCTTTCTTAGAATTTATTTTGCGGAAAAATTTTATGAATGTAGCATCCAGCTCTTTCAACAGGAGTTCTTGTGAAACTTTTTTTTGCGATACAGATTTAACCTTTATCCATGATTTTTTTATTTATATTTAGAAAAGTATGTATGTATTGCCTCAGGGTATGAGGATTACTGGAAAAATAATTAAAAAAATATTTTCAAGTTTCAGTCCGTTTAATTCTCCATTTTGTCTCTGTAGGATGCAGCTTACACTAGTATTTTTTACCATTCCAACCCTAGTGTGGAATGGTACTAGTTTAGGTCAAAAATCACTTTTCAAAAATTTTACAATATCTTTCCGTTTGAAGTCCCCTGAATCCAAGAAACATATTTTTGGAAAATCTCTGTGCGTCTGTTAGTCTGTTTGTCTGTGAACACGATACAGGTCAAACGGATGAGCGGATCGAAACCAAATTTTGGGAGGATGTTTGGTATGCAAATATGAAGAGCCCTATTGTTTTTGGGGAAAATCGGCGCATGCGCAGAAGATATATTTGCTATAACGGTGTTTTTTATATAATAATGGTATACTTTTCACAACGGCTTATTATTCTATTTATTTTTTCAAGAAAGTTTCGTTAAAAAATTTTTTTCTAAACTTTATAGTTTCGGAAATATTTTGAAAATAAAAAATATAAGTCGCTCTTTTGTTTTATGGATCTGTCAAAAATAAACAAGTTCGGCATGTTTTGATTAATATTTACATGACGTGAACATATTATGTAGGTAACCATGGCAACGATTAGCAAATGCTGCAAATATCATATTGAATACTAGCCATTACCCGCGTCACCTCACGCGATTTTGAAGTTGGAATGGTCCCGTCGCCCAATTGGCTGGAATTTTTTTTAAGGCAAAGGCACATGATATTCAGCCATTAGAATATTATGTAGGCTGCATACTACAGTATGAATTTAAGGATTAAAGAGATATCTAGAGCCGGAGACATTTAAATTATTCTATATGTTTAGAGTAAAAAATTAAATCAATTTGACTATAAATTGAACATTCATACTTTCAGAGGCCTTGGTCACAGTATGATTCAAATTACCAAATAATGTTCGTTGTTGGAATGGGAGAAACTCCGGAAGCACCAGAACGGCTGAGTGAAGAAGGGAAACAATTTCTCACTCTCTGTTTGCAGCACGATCCTCGTAACAGAGCCACTGCCCGGGAATTACTTCAACATAACTTTATCAAAGTTGACGATGCTTACTTACATTAAGTTCAAGAAACATTTTATTTTTGTAGCTTATTTTAAAAACAATTGTACCTGCGACTCAAACAAGCAGCTTTGATTATTTAATTTTATTAGGGATGCGCCAAATATCCAACAAGCAGAAAATATTTTTATCCAATCAAATATTCTGGCCAGGTTCATCCCTAGTTTTATTGTAATTAATTGTAATAATTTATAAGGATGTCTATTCGCTCCGTGCGTCTGCTTAGAGGGAATAGCCGAAACTCTCAAAGCGCAAGAGGTGGAAAAAGTAGGAAATAAAGTTGGACAGTTTTTCATTAGTTTGTACTAAATTGTCAAAATCTGTAAATTATGTAATAGATAAGATTTATTACTTCACTATAAAAAATGTAGTTATTTCAGAACTACACTAATAGACCTACTTCAGTTGTCAAAATACGAACTTCTGAATGGTATCGTTACAATTTTGTTTTTATAATATTACACAAATAGATGTTTTAAACATTAGTCTAATTTTTTTTATAATAATTTAACTTTTTAATGCATTTTCCATAAGACTCGATGCTTGACAATCCAACTGTATTTACACTTCTCAGCCACAAGAGGGCGACACGAGGTGTGCGTTTAGTGAAGAAGATTGACTTACAATGTTTTAACTTTTAAGTTTTGATCGCATTAAGTAACACGAATATACAACAAAAATGAACAACTGATAATTTTGTAGTGATTTATTTTTTATTTTCGGTCATGTAAATTCGTTTTTATTTCATTGATTTTTAGGGTAACTTCAATTTTTAAAATTCATGCCTTAATCATCACTAAAAGTTTTAATCGTTGCTCTGTGTTCATTGCAATCTGACAATAAATAATTAGTAGTTACTATAACGGTGGCTTAAATTTAAAATTACATTTGTGTGACTTAGTAAAGTTAAATTTATTTTTGAGTATTGGGAGTAATCTCTACTTTAGCTTTGAGTAATCATTAGTTTGTATCCATTACCGATTACGGATACTCATATTCTAAATTGCGACGAAAAAGTGTACAAGCCAATACATTTCACAACGCATAATTTGTACTTTCAGACTATTGCTGGATACTTAAAATATTGACACAATTAATACGGTCATAAAGTGAGCTTGATTTAACATAGTGTCTTTAGGCATTTACGTGCAATTTTCCCAAATAGCATAACATATAAAATGTGTTTTGTGATCAAAACAAAATGAAGGAAATATTAGTTATACAAAACGAAAAAAAAAATTAAAAAGTTAAAAAAATTCCAATTTTAGATCAGTATTAAATATTGCTTTTTTTGTTTAAACAAAACATTGACCTTCATAAAAGTTTACTGTGTAGAATAAAATATTTTTGCATTTATTAAATAATTGCAAAGACATTGTAAATATAATGAATTAATTGTTCAGGTATTGTGTAACTGCATTTGCAAATTTTCGTGTGCAAATAAATAATTTGTTTAAAAAATTTTGAACTCATTGAGTAAAATATTTTGACGTGATAACGTCTTATAAATTGATGAAACACCGGCTGCATGCACGAAAAAGTGTCACGTTCCGAAATGTGTCGTTCCGCGCACGATCGGCCCAAGTTTGACAGCTACTAAAATTTAGGTTATGTATTATTAAATATGATATTCGAGCGGAATACGTTATCATGTAAAACTATCGTCCGTAAACCGACTTTACAGACAACCAATTTTTTTATCATTCTGTGTTACAGACGCATCTTTTTTACCTGACAACGGTAGAATCGAGAAATTCGTTGTCCTGTGAGAAAGATGGTGGGTACGGCTTTGGTCTCCAATTTTTACTCTGTTCTTCCAGAGTTCGCTGATGCGACATTACGCCGCACGCGGTTGCTCTCGTCAGACGCTGTACGCTTTACCCGTCTCCTATGGAGATAATTCTTTATTAGTTTGCACCATTCTGTGTTCTGCACAAAACAGTATATTTAATGAGTGGACCTATGTCCTAAAATGACTCTTCATGAAATTCGTTCTTGTGGGTTACCTATGTCCGTCCATCATGCCATTTCATGCTTTTATGTCGATGTATACAGTATTTTTAAAATCAAACTGCGTCTATGCATCTAAGACGGCTCATATTCAAACATCGCGTATGGCAGTACATTGTCCGCAACTGGCAACATTTATTGGAATCTTTGATTAACTTCTCATTAGAACTCTTCAATAAATAAAATAGACATTTATTGCAGACCATTGCCTGATTTTTTTAGTTTCTTTTAAATAATTATGCTGATTGGTGATAAATAATTCTGATAATTACCTCGTGTTTTTTTATTTTTTATTTTTTAATTAAAAGTGCTTTTTTTAAAATGACATTTCTTGTTGTTTTGAACTTTTACCTTGTCAATATTTTTGTGATAACAAAACCCGGTTTTATTTGCAAATGCATTTACACCTAACGTAATATTAAAGTGTTTTTAAATCGTTGTTTATTTCTTACATAGAATTTATTTTAAAAATTGTAATTTTGACAGATGTATGTGATATATCATTATATTTTTTATAGATTTTATATTGGTTAATTCCAGATTACTCTGAAAGAGTATATGACACTCGATTCTATCGAAAAATACTTTTAAAAAATGAAAACAGAAAGTTCTTGCGTACTTCGAAATTACATACCTGGTGCGATAGAGTCGACTGTTGAAATCAAGATTGGGTCCATATTTCTTTAGTATTTAAAAAATCAAATTGTTATAATAAGAATACTTTATTGGCTGAAGGCATTACTATGTTGTAAAAAAATATATACTATTAAAATTTAATAATATAAAAGTGCTACCACAGACAATTCACGCAAACTGGCAGCCATTTTGCTACCGGGCAACTTTTTTGGCCGGTTCCAGTTTAGTTTTTTTACAACGGTAAGTTTTTAAAAATACAGCGTTTTTAAACTTGTAGTTTTCTTTATTTTAAGTATTTTCTGTCCTTAAGGTGGAATGCCTTCAAAATTAAAGTTAAATTAAAGGAAAAAATTGTAAGAATAGTTTTCTTTGTTGAAAAATCAAATCAGATATCTCTAACATTTAAGCATAGTAATTGATTATCAAGAAAAATATTGTTTTTAGACGAGTAAGCTTTATGATTACTTAATTTTATCTATAGTTTAGTTTTTATAGTACAAGTCACTTGTCTTGCTCAATTTTAACAATGTTTTTTTTTAATTAAAAAAAAAACACTCAATTCAATAGAGATGGACACTGCCAAACTTGATCGCTAGGGGCGCCAGCTATATAGCCACTTCTGACCTCGGTCTTTGGACAGTTCATGATAGTGTGTACAGAATAAGATTACCTATTTGAAATAGTAACTCATTGACAGTGACGATATACTGTGTTTACCAATGTTCAAATCGTTGAATTTTTGTATTTTCAAAGGGTCTGGAACCGTAAAATACATGGTATCAGAAGCATACTGCGCATTTAATTTTATTAAGAAAGTGAATTTATTTGTTATTTAATTTCGCACTAGTCGAGCTTGTAGCACTTGTAGCCAATCTTGAACTGAATTTCTTACGGATTTTTAAGTCTTCGGTTTTGACCGAACGTTGTGGCGATAGCTGATAATCAGCTTCGGCCAGAAATCGACTTCGGTCGAACACTAATAAAAACCAACATAACTTAGGTGGCTATATACCTGCTACCATCTCTATTACGTTTCTCATATGTACATCTCTATTCCACTAACAACAAACTAAGAATATATCAAACAATATTTTTTTAAGGATTTCACCTTAAGCTATGTCTTGTTTAAGTTACAGTGCAACCAAAAGATCGCTAATCAAAATTTATTTATTTTTTTTTTTAACTAGTGTTCGAAATTTTAAACAGAAACAATTTATCAGTTTTTGTCTAGTCTGTGATATTACTATTTATGTAAAAAAAAGCTTACATATGTACATATTTTAACTGATTATCCAATAATCGAATATAATATTATAGGAATTAAAAAATATATTATATACTTATGATTAATTAATAGAATACCATTTTTTACAGCTTCCAATCTGTGTTATTGTAAATTGAAAGAATACAATTTTAAAAATATTCAAAAAATTTAATTATACCTCCTCTAGTCGCGCGGTCATTTGTAACATTTGTAATTTTTTCGACCTATGAGATACAATAGCAGTTTTGAAATCAATTCCACATATTTAAACAAATGTTATTTATTTAAGTAATTAGTAATGTCTTACAATATTATTATATTAGCATTATTAAAAAATAAACATTTTTGTTTATAAATAAAAAAATAAAAAACTATATTATTGTGTACTTACTTATAAAAAAAAATTAGATAATTCTTCATGATATCAATTTTCACATATTTTGTTGTTTATTTTTACAGAAATTTATTGCATTAAACATTTCGTCTCTATACAGTTGATGACCAGAAATTGTGCATCATATGGGAAAAAATATTATGTATGAAGTTATTAAAAATTATTTTATATTTGGTGGGAATTTTAATTTTTTTGAACTGTTTTTCGAAAAATGTGGTTATTTGTAAAAATATCGAAAAAATAATTTAATTAGTACCATAGTCTAGACGTGTTTACAACATTTTGAGACAATACAAAAGGTAAAATTTTTAATTTGTTTGCTTTTCCTAAAAATAAATATGATATCCAACTGTGTAGGCTTTCACGGCCGGTGTTAATCCAAATCTTCTTGGTTTCCGGGCTTGTATGCCGTGGTCCATTGGTATTTCTACCTGACGTTTCACACTTACCTGTGAGCAGCCTAGAAGGACACTTCGCCCGCTACCACATCGCCTTTGATAATGTCTACCGCAGTTGTGGACGAAACGTCAGGTAGAAATACCAATGGACCACGGCACACAAGCCCAGAAACCAAGAAGATTTAGATAATTAATATGATAATTTATTCCGATTTTTTTACATATTTTGATCTTATCAAATAAATATAATATAATTTTTATATTCAAAGGAATGGCACGTCAATCCGGTGTCGGAGAGGCAACCGGATGGCGATTTGAACAATATTTAGTGTTTTTTTTTACTTATTGTTGAAAAAATCGAAAAAAAGGGTTTTTCGGCGACTTTAAGGGGTTGTTTCTCCGAAACTGCCCATCAGGATCGGATGGCAATTTTTTTCCGTTTGGTGGTGTCAATAAGTATGCTCACTAATTTTGAAGCGGTTGCCTTTTCAGTTTTTTTTTTTTTTTATTCGCTAGTGCAAAAACGGCCCGCGTGTTTCGGCTGGCAAAAAAATTGTATTATATAATTAGGGTATTTCCTTCAATGCAACCGCATTTTTATCCGGTTGCCTTTTCAAACATTTTTCGATTTTGCCCCACCCCCATATCGCCGCCCCCGTCCATTTGGGGTCACTTTGGCCGCTACCAGGGGGTTCTGCACCACTCATAGGCCCAGATTACCACTCGCCATCCGGTTGCCTCTCCGACACCGGAGACGTGCCATTGCTTTGAATATTAGTAGAGCTGTAACAAACCGTATGTATTCATTACCAAGTAACGGGTACATCGTCTGACTCGAAGTAATGAATCGTTACTTACAAATTCATTTCGTTACTCGCATTTGTCGTATCCATGTCAGTTCAACTCGTTTGATGCGGTTATACGAATGAATACAATATGCATTATATAACATGCCTTATGCGAATGCGTGAATTGGAACCAGGAACGGTTCACCTAGCGACTGAGTGAACGAGCATCATCGTAACTGGTAATATTGAATTCGTTCGCTACAAAAAAAACGTTTGTTAACAAAATAATATTTATTATTTTTATTGTTGTTTTAATTTTTAATTTAAAGTAAATGTGAAATTTTTGTATAGAAAAACAATTCCAAAAATATTGATTAAAATTGTTTATTATTAGCGCTATCAACCAAAAAAGTCATCATCAGATAATTAACAAATTATTGTATTTTACACAAAATATAATTACTTAAAAAATCTTAAATTTTAATTTAAGATGTTTTAAGCAGTTCCAGAAATATTGTTTAAAATTATTGTATTATTAGTTATTAGTTAAAACGTCTTACTTTAAGGTGTTTTAACTAATAACTAATAATACAATAATATTATTTATTCAACACGCGTGAGTAATATGTAATTTCGGGGCCCTGCTAAACTCGGGAGAAATAATAAATTACTTCATGTTGACGCGTAGAGTGCTAATAATAAGCCGTACAGTGTGATAATGAGTTTTCTGGACCAATAGAAACTCAGTAGCAAGCGTGAAATAATGAAAAAAACTGCACGCAGCTTCTGGACCAATAGGAACGTGGTAGGCGGTATTGTATATATGAAAACAGCATCGCAATTCAATGAAAGTCATGACAATCTTGTGTGCATACACTGACGGTGGGTACGTCAATCAATGAAGTGATTTATTATTTTTCCCTCTTTTATCAGGGCCCCGATTACATATTACTCCTGCCAGTTGAATAAAGTATTATGTGCGACCATTGATCGAAGGAGAATATTCCACTCGCGTGCGTTTTACCGCACTCGCTATGCTCGTGCGGCAAATTTCACGCTCATGGAATCTTCCCCTTCTCTCACTAGTCGCACAATATACTATATATAGTAGTTTTGAAATTAGTCAATTTTATTGCGGTGTTATTGTGATATTCGGGATTATTCTTATGTAGGTATATAATATTCACTATTCAGTGCAGTAAATAAACGAAGTCATATCATATCACGTATGCGACGCGCCTCGATGCGATGCTTATACATGCTTGATGCTGTTAGTATTGTATGTCCTATGAAAAGTAACGAGTAACGTAAGGATATGAAAGTAACGGGTACTGATTCTTTAAGTAACGAATACATACGGGTACACAATTTCTCGTTACTTTTACAGCTCTAATTTTTAGTAAAATACTGCAAAAACACGTCAATTTGTTTTGTATAATTTATAAAATTATTTTTTTTTCATCCTATTTTTTTCAAAAGACTCACATCAATGTAAAAATCATAAAATTTTCGAGTAATATTGTTAATTATAGACGCTCGACAACAGAAGTCAAAGTGTCTTAATTTTTAAAAAATCAATATACAATTCACCAAATATTTGAAATAGAAAAAATTGGAAGTTTTCAACCTTTGTGTGTTGTCTCAAAATTTGTGTACATACACTAACTTGAATTCTGAAAAATCGGTTAAAGTAAAATAATTTGATTATCGCCAAATTGTAAATAATAAAATTAATCTAGTTTTTGATTTCATGAAGCAGGGCCAATTAACCAAATCAAATTTTCGGTAAAATTTTTTTCCATATCAATGTTAAATATTCAACATTGATATGCATTTCCAAAACTCCTCACCGTACCTGTAAAAAAATTTTTCCATGTGTACTTTCAGGACCTCCGTGTATGTTTGGTATTATTGATTCATTATATTGTGCCACTGATGAGGATGATAAGCCCATACCATTCTGTTTAATAAACTAGAAACTTATGAAGTGCGTGGGGTAACATTGACCTGGGTCCAATCCTTTCTTGCCGATCGATCGCAGGTGGTAGCGCCGGTAGCGCTAGCTCCCTATCGTCTGCACGTCGTATTTCCTGCGGTGTGCCACAAGGTTCCTCGTTGTGTCTACTGTTTTTATAGTTTATTAATGATTTGCCACTGCCACTTTGCAACTCATCAGCCGTTGTTATGTACGCAGAAGACACCACCGTAATGACACGGAATAAAAATTTGCAAGGGCTGTATGACGTATCAATCCGGGCTTCACATGACATATCTGAGTGGACTGTCAATAATAAACTTCAACTTAACAAATCGAAAACCAAGGGGATCTCAGCCAAACAACCGGATCACCTTTGACAAGTGACAACCATCTTACTTGGAAACAGCACGTCGCCAAGATATGTTCCAAGTTAGCCAAACTGAAACATCTACCTTATTTTTCATCTATGTACTAGTGATATTTCAGCCTGTCTAGCCGCATACTAAACTACGGGATTATGTACTGGAGCAAATCCTCTGATTTGGAAAGGGCATTTATAATGCAAAAAAAGATTCTTAATATTGCATTCCGTCTAAAGTCTACAGATTCTTGCAAGCCAGTATTTAAACATAGAATCATAGCCTAGACGGGCGATTTTATAACGATTTCTTTAGCGATACCAATTTTAGACAAACGTATAAAACCATATAACTTTTCCAATATTCAATCGTTATAAAATCGGTTAGAATTAATTTTTACCAAAAATTTCAACGTTGAATGGATTTGATTTTTCTGGCTTGGTCCGACCAGCGAAACCCGTTTGTGAAAAAAATGGCGCAATTTGCAATTAAGGAAACAAAAAAAAGTGATCGTTAATTACTCGAGAAGTAATTGACCGATGACGCTAAAATTATTCATGCATGTTTGGGTCAACATAGACATCATTTTTGAGAATTTTTAGCCATCTATGTGCGGTCATTTTTTAGTAAAAAAATAGTGAAAAAACGTGTTTTTTTAACTTTCGGGGCTATTTGCAAGTTAACAATTGCACTTAGCGACCTCTGTCAGTGCTCATTTTTTTAGGAAATATCATAAGGAACAACTTTCTCAATGCATATGCTATACTAAAAGTCAAGAGGAACGGAGATATTAAAGGAAATAGAGAAAAAAGCACTATTTTCGTCACTAATTGTCAATTATAAAATCAAGCACACCAAAAATTTGCAAGCAAACCTAGGGGGTTGAACTACACCCTAAAACGAACCGATTCCAACAATAATCTCGCCTGTGCCCGAAAAATACACCTAAAACTCCTCGCCGTCTTGCCTATTAGGCAATATATGCGATGTACATCCAAAAATCAGTTTGTTTTCTGTTCAGAAATAAGCATTTTTTTCGTCGCCATTTGTTGGACCACAATTACGATACGCGAGGTCGTTTAAATCAGTGATGTCAAAGATACGGCCCGCGATCCGCATCCGCCCCTCAAGCCATCTCAATACGGCATCTATCCAGTATCCAGTGAGGATTTAGACTCCTGACATCACTGAGCTAAACAAAAACAAGAGACCTCAGGTGTCTCAGTCTGGATCCTCAAGCTCAAGATAATTTACCCTTTTTATTACCTTTAATGAAAATTGATTAAACCTAAATAAAGATTTTAATGTAGTACGTGTTTTAGTTTTTAATTTAACACCCCAAATCTTATAAATAGCCCTTTAGAAAAATAAGTCTGACACCCCTGGTTTAAATCACGATATACCGGATCATCACTTCAAGGGCGTAGATATATTTTTTCTGAGGGTGGGTAGAGCAAAAAATTCAATAATTTTTAAGTTTTATTAGTACGAATAACCTTTTTTCTTAGTAACCTAACTTGAAAAATTTTGCCGTGTGCACAAAAATTTCAAACAAGGTTGTTCTTCCGTTTTCGCGCACGCTCTTTGTTGTCGCTGGGTCCTGCTTTCCTGAGGGACTCCGCCGGTAACTTGTATGTATGTATGTAAACTTCTACTTTTGACGGGAGTGTTTTGTGGCATCTGACGTGACTTTGCTGCACTTAGATTTTCTGAAAATTTGGAATGATTCAGCCCAATAAATTTTGAGAAATCTCAAAAATACAAGTTTCAAAAATTTTTAGAAATTTGTTATTTTAGAATATTTTCTAAGCTACTGAACTGATTAATTCCAAAATCTAATCAGCTCTTCTCACAAAACTGTATCGATTGCCGCAAACTGCATCAAAATCGGTTCATTTGTTCAAGAAATATCGTGAACGAAAAATTTGTAAAAAAGTGTTTTTTTAACATTACTCGTAAAATTCTTATCAGATCGATTTTTTTTTTATAAATTACTTTCTTAGGTTAAAAAAACTGCGTCGATTTCCGCAAACCGCATCAAAATCAGTTCATTTGTTTACGAAATATCGTGAACTTTTAAATTCGTAAGAAAGTATATTTTTTTGAGCTCAGAGAACTAAAAAATAAACTTCTTTTATATATTTTTAATCGTTTTGAACTCGAAAATAGCGGGAAGTTTCAGGGATGGCCTGCAGGATCAAACATCTTTTCAATTTTTTTTATATGAATTTAAGTTTGTTTTTGGACAAAATAAAAAAGTTAACCCCTTAATATATCCCTTAAAATATTTTTTTGTTTCTTAATTCCAATATTACTATTAATTCAACATCGGCACCAAATTAAATGGACTCTTCAGTAAGTAAATCCCATTAAATTTATAAATTCGGCCGGTTTTATAAAAATCTTTGCAACACATTTTAAGTCTTTACTACAGGGGGTTAAACTTCTATTTTGAAACGATTCTAAATATTATATTGTCGGTTTTTTTGACCCGAAGAAAATTTGTTTGTTTTTTTTATAATATCTGACAAATCTGGATTCATGATTTCCTATGACCACCCTCGGTGCCGAATTAAGATTTCTTGATGTCCTGAGCATTTCTTACGTATTCGTCTCTAAAAGTAGTCTAAAAAAATTCTAATAAATGCGATAGGCTTAAAATGATAGAAAAAGTTAAAAAACATGGAACTTTAGGATAAAAATAGAATTTTACAATAATGCTCTCATGAAAGAAAGTTTAAAAAAAGAATTCGTTTTCATTTTCAAAAATAAATTATTATTTATTTTTAATAGCTATATGTACCTACTTCTAAACAAAGACGTAAATATTTTTATTCTAGCAACAAATTAAAAAATCAATATTTTTTTAAGTTTTATTAATATCAAATATAGAAATATTCGCGAAGGAAGGTGTCAAACAAAATATGAATTCCAAACTAATTAATGTTACAAAATACGCTGTTGCAATATTGTCTAAATTTTGTTTTTTAGTTAGGTGGTATTCGTAATATTTTCAGTTTTATTTTTTATTATTATGGTCCTGGGGGTAGTCACCCCCTTCGCCCCCCTAGGTATATCTACACCTAAGACAATTTTACATCAGTAGATTACATTTTTGAGAACATGACAAAAAGAAAAAATAAATTGTTGGCACGGTCTGGTGAGGTACTTTTCAATTCTGAGTTGTGATTTTTGGTGTCCCCTGAGATGTGATGCCCTAAGCAGTTGCTTACTTTGCTTATATTATGTTAATCCGGCACTGACCACCCTCCTTCCCCTCATCTATTAAATTAAGCGATTGCGATAAATATCAAATATGTAAAGTAAACGTCATTTGTGGTGACATTCTTACTGGACTAGTAAATTAATGCATTTGATGATTAGATATACCTATCTATGAAAGTCGAAAGACTGTACCCAAGGTACTTGACTGTACCTATCTAAATCAAATTATTAATTTGCACAAAATAACTGCCGGATCCAGTGATCTACATAATTACGCACGACTAGAAAAAAGGGAAACTAAATGTAAAACAGAAAAACATTAAAAAGAAGTTTCTTAGTTTTGGAAATATAAATAAACGGTCTGTTGTAACCCTAAAACATGTATTTTATTGTAGTAATTAAATCACAAAATAGTAAATTCTCAATAAAAACCGGTTTCCGGTCAGATTATCAATATAAAAAATAAAAGTAATATGGTAATATTAGGTTATGTAGGTATCTAGTACGTAATGAGTAATATTTTACGACTATAACAACTTGAACACCAGTTAGTTTTAAGTAAGATATACCTATATCATCATCACGCATGAGATATTATATTCCTATATAGTATTTTTTGCACGTACCCCCTATAAAATAGCTGATTTTCACTTAATTTTCAAAATTTTTGACAAGTTAATTTCTATTTTTCTTCACACAACTTTGCACTACTTGTCTTAAATGATTATTTCACGACCCCTTAATATAGGTAGACATAAAGAGCAGCACTCTTGCAGGGGGGTGTGTAAAAAATATTTTATTATATAAATATATTAGATAATTATTTTATAATATTATACCTTCAACATTACGTCGTTTAATTATTAATTATTCAATTATTGTTATAGTTAATAATCAAGTTGCATTGTATTGATTATTTATTTTCTCAATAATAGTGTTTTGTTATCTATCGTAAATAATTTGCGTATTTTTTATTACCTATGCCATCATGTATAAAAAAAAAGTTGACCTGCAGCCTGTAAGTGTTTGTGCTTTTACCCTAAAGATTAAAGAAGATCGTAGTTAAAATTTAAAAAAACCCACTGGCATCAACTTTCCGAACACCTGTATGCAAAACAATTGCTAGTGTTAATGAGATTGACGCATGTGAGCGCATGCGTATTAACACATGAA
This sequence comes from Xanthostigma xanthostigma, assembly GCA_963575645.1. Classification (NCBI taxonomy): domain Eukaryota; kingdom Metazoa; phylum Arthropoda; class Insecta; order Raphidioptera; family Raphidiidae; genus Xanthostigma; species Xanthostigma xanthostigma. The sequence goes on along the minus strand of OY754470.1, from coordinate 30,559,673 downwards.
GACACAGCACTTTTATACAAATCCGCGGCCACTCGAGTCGGTGTGCATTGTGCAAGCTAAGCGTGCACATAGTTGCGGCAAAGGTATAGTGAATAAGTGATCCCGGTTTAAAATCGAATTAAAAATTAAACCCACGTAACAATTCTGGTATAATGGCTTTGTTTCGCATATCAGCTTCTAAATTTGCAGAAACTCAAGTAAGTATAGTTTATATTTCATTTAATACTTAAAGACCTTAACCTAGTGTTTACCGGTAATTAGTTTTTTTTTTACTACACACTGACAAACACATTTACGTAAGCTACGTTTCCACAAAGCTACAATTTTACATATAATTTAAGTGTTATTCTGCAAATCATGTGATTTTTTGCGTGATGTACCTATTTCTGAAAAAAAATATACAAGGACATCGATAACACCAACTCTTTACTACAATGAATTATGAGATCGTTTTCATTATAATTATTTTTGGCTTTTTAATAAAAATTTTTAAGGAAATATACCTATATATATTTATTAGTTATTTAATAATTAATTCACAATGTATGGTCACTATTAATCTACAACGTGTGTACAGTTTGACGAATTTTTGCTGCTAAAGAAATAAAGATTTTTACCTGCTTTTTAAAGTGTCCTTTTTCTATAGCAATTGGTCAAGGTATGAGCCCAATTGAAAACGAGGCAGTAAAATATTCCATAAAATGCCAACTCGGTATACTAATACTAATTACATAACATCTGTAGGTAGAACTTTTTTGTGGCACTTATATTTTTGTATCGCGACTAATAAAACGTGTCAACAAGGTTATATAACAAGAAAACATAATTCCTGTCTTAGTTTAACTTTAAAGCCGATTTTATGTAAAATAAAAACTATTTTTTTTTGTTTCGCCAATGTGGTAGAGTTCAAGGGTACAATGTACTTCAGAAGTCAGAATTATTTTTAGTATTGTTTTTTATATCTACTTACTTATGTGTTACACTATCAGACTTGTTTGGAATTAAAGTAGGGCAAACAGTTTGGATCTGGCACAAGATTTTTCATATTATTTATAAATCACATCTATTTTTAAATTATTTGATATTTATGTAATTCATTTTTCTATGTTTTTGTACGTTGGCGATAAAGTATTTTAATTATAAACGTTGTTTATTCCAAGAAGTTTACATATTAGTAAATGAAAAACCTTTCCCCACAACAAGGAAAAAACAAAATAATGTTACCAGAGTGACGTAATCAAGTTCACATATTTGAATAATAAATTTCTGTGAAGATTTTTTTCCATTTTGAGCTGGCAGACTTTTTATAAAATAAAAAAATGAAACCTTCAATTATTTCACATTATAGTACTGATTATGTATTTAACGTAATAGAACAAACATTACGAATAATTTATTAAACTAGCTATATTACCACAGATGATCTTCTTAACACCTATATAGTTAAGCATGAATTATATCCACTGACACGTTTAATGATTTAACCAATTGTGACTTATATAACAACAGTTAAGATCAGCTGATTGATAATATTCTTATATAGGTATGATAAGTTTTTTTTTCTTTTTTTTTATTTTTTATTAAAAACCTTTATTTACAATCATTATAAAAAAATAGATACAAACAAAAAGAAAGCAGCCTAAGACTAGATTCATATTTAACACAACTTAAATTAATATTTGAAATAAAGGCAGTTAGGCTACAATTCGAGCCTTAAAACGTTATTTTATTTAATCTAATATAGTGTTCAGATATTGATCAAAATTCGTTTTGTTAAGTATTTTTTGTTTTTCTTTTCTTATATAATTTTGATATGCTCTTGTATTCTGTTCGCTGTTTTTCAAGTTAAAATCAATTGTTGAACTTATAAGCCAGATTAACCTTCAGGACTTACAAGTTGTAATTATAAATTTCAATATTTAAAACTTACGACACTAATAGTTGTTATAAAATATAAGGCATTACACTTTTGACAAAAAGACTGATTAGAGACTATAGACGCTCCTTAATTAAAGTCATCAGCGTTTATTTAATGAAAATAAATCAAAGTAGAACAGAATATAGTGAGATTTAAACCGTTTACACATAAACAATAAAGTTGTAAGGCTTATCTTTTATTAATTTTCCAGCAAACACGATTTTTTTTATTATAAAAATAAATCTTCCAACTAGTGATACCGAAAACAATTAATAATACGTATAAGTACATTAGTACAAAAGTTCATTATAAAAAACAACAAACTAATCAAGTTTTAAAGCCAAATTGCATTGGTTTGAATCAAACGCAGCAACTTCTTTAATAATAAAAAAAAAATTTATGTTGAAGCGGTTCCATAGAAGCTGAGGAACAGTACGAATTAAAATATTCAATTATGTTTTTTTTTTAATATTCATTGGAGATTTGCCCTATATATTTTTCCATTTTTTATTCTCTAAATTATGTGAGAGGTGACCAATTAAAATAAATAGCGACGTTTATTACTGTTTGTTTTTAATTGTACATCCCTAACATGCTTTTGATTAATCTTCAGAGCAGTGTGTGTATACAAACGCGGATGAAAACGACCTTTGGAAGTGACGAAAGGGGGTGTGTACTGTCGTGGTATCTTACGTCACAGAACAACTGACAATAAAGTCACCCGCGGAATATAGATCGGTACTCGTGTATCGTAAAAGTGAAATTGTTCATAGAACATCTTGAAACCAAAACTGTACTGTGTATTTTGTAACGGGACCGCTGTCGATAATTTCATTTTCTTGCATTTTTTTAGTATTATAATGATATTAAAACGTGCTTGTCCGATTTTTATGAAACTTTACACACAATCTACTGCTTACGATCAGATTAACGCAAAGTTTACGTCAAAACAGCATTGGCCGTAGTCAGAAATTCAGTTGGGGGGGGGGGGGGGGGGGGTTCGAACTCTGGACGAGACAACAAGTAACAAATTGGATTTAAAAACGACATTATATTATAATTTTACATAAATACAGATTTAATTAAAAGCAACCGACGTTGTCGGAAATAAAGCGCGTGGATTAATATGTATAAAACGTTGGGTTAGCTATAAGTAGTGTCCGACCGAAGCCGAAGACTTAAAAACCCTAAGAAATTCAGTTTAAATTGGCTACAACTGCTACAAGCTACAATTAATAATATAAATGATTTTAAAACTTTTAAATTGAAGGTTGACATTGACTATAGAATTTAAATGGGTAATTTTAATCATCTCTGAAAGTCGCCAAGTCCATCGCGCTCTCGCTCATTCGTAACAGTTCGTTCAATTTCGGCGAATGTTAGAAACCTTCGGCTTCGGCCAATACTTCGGCCCATTTTTGGCTGAAACCGAAGGTTTCGCCGAAGGTGGCCGAAGCTGAAGCTTCGGTCGGACACTAGCTATAAGGCATTTCGGGGGGGAATCCCTAAACCACCCCTGCCTACGGTCTTGGGCACGATTCAACCCGTAGGAAAGTTACACTTGCCATCTAGCAATAGAAATAGTATACCTAGTACTTTAATTATCAACTGCGATTTCAGAGATAATTAACGATACAAACTACTAAAAGACGTTTGTAAGAAAAGTTTCCGTCAAAACAGCAACGTAAACGAAGCCATGAATAAAGGCTAGTTGAAAAAAAAATTTCTTCTCTGTTGGTTTATTTTAGAGAGAAAATAAAGAAGCAAATTCAATGGCAAATTATTGATAGTGAAAGGCCCGCATGAGAAAGGTTGACCGCGAAAGTTTGTTGAATGAATTCCGAAGGTTATTTATTTTTGTTCACACAATACAAATTACAATTACATAGTCTAAATTTTATTCGAGATTTTGCATTCTACATATTTATATACTTTTAAAATGTGTTTGCGTATGCTAAACCTCATAACACGAAGTCCATAATCATGAGCCGCTACTGACATGAGAATTCTATTGATTTTTGTCCTGGGGTACTTAAATTGCAAGTACAGCAACTTTATAAATTATTCCTTATGTCATGGGTTTTTGTCTTTTTTCTGGATCTGTAATGTTTTGATATGTAAAGTATCAGATTTGTTTTGCAATGTTTAACGAACATTTTAAACTTTTTATCAGAATTACACGATGTACAATAAAATATTTACCAATTGACTGAGGTTTTCGCCAGAATCTCTTGGCCAACTTAGACTTGCCTGCAGTGATAGGGCAAGACATAAAAAATATGATGTCTGGACGTGTGTAGTATATGTACTTTTATACGTGGTTGCCAATAAAAAAAAATGGGAATGACGTGCTACGAAGAATAATATTACAAAAAATAAAATACTATAAAATTCCCAGTTTCGTCACAATGAAACATGTATGATTAGTAATTACTTCCTATAAACCCTAGATTATTGTAACTTGACTTCCGTCTTCCATTTCTATAGCAGTACCCTAGAGCTAAACTTTATCTATATTTAAAGAAAAAACGTATTATTTGAACAATACTAATTTAGTACTACTCTTTGACGTGACAAACAGTATTAAGTCCAAATTAAGATAGTAGCAAAGTAACGTAGTAAAGGAACCAAAATATATTACATGATGTGTGTTTATAAATTTTAAAATTGCTGTCGTGTAAAATTCGCTGAGGTATTGATAGTTCTTTTCTTGTGCAGAACTGGTGAACTGCAATGAATTGGAAAGAAATCGGAACAATAACTAAATTAACCAACCGAATTAGTGTTATTATTTCTGAAACATGCTGTATCTATCTTGTTTGACATTGCTTTGTAGACAATTTAGAATGATACTGTTGGTGTATTTTAAATAATTTATTATAAATTTGATGTGATGACAATTACTTATCAAGGCTACATTCAAGAATGGCTATTTTCCCTTTATATGAAAATTGGAACATACATGCTACAGCGGACAATTATATAATATGTATGCTCAGTTGTATTTGAACACGCAATAATACATCAGTAGCGTAGATTTTTTTTATCATGCATATCAGCTCGCATACCTAATATAGTACTATTAGGCTAGACGGCGAGGAGTTTTGGGTGTATTTTTCGGGCACAGGCGAGATTATTGTTGGAATCGCTTCGTTTTAGGGTGTAGTTCAACCCCCTAAGTTTGCTTACAAATTGTTGGTGTGCTTGATTGACAATTAGTGACGAAAATAGTGCTTTTTTCTCTATTTCATTTAATATCTCCGTTCCTCTTGACTTTTAGTATAGCATATGCATTGAGAAAGTTGTACCTTATGAAATTTCCTAAAAAATGAGCACTGACAGAGGTCGCTAAGTGCAATTGTTAACTTGCAAATAGCCCCGAAAGTTAAAAAAACACGTTTTTTTTCAAGATTTTTTACTAAAAAATGACCGCACATAGATGGCTGAAAATTCTCAAAAATGATGTCTATATATGTTGACTCAAACATGCATGAATAATTTTAGCGTCATCAGTCAATTACTTCTCGAGTAATTAACGATCACTTTTTTTTGTTTCCTTAATTGCAAATTGCGCTATTTTTTTCACAAACGGGTTTCGCTGGTCGGACGAAGCCAGAAAAATCAGAAATCCATTCAACTTTAGTATCCCGTTGGAATTTTTGGAAAAAAATAATTATAACCGATTTTATAACGATTGAATATTGGAAAAGTTATTTGGTTTAAACGTTTGTCTAAAATTGATATCGCTAAAGAAATCGTTATAAAATCGGTTATTTTTTTTGTAAGTCAAAAATTCACTTATAGAAATTCCACTTAATTATTTTTCGTTTGTACAGAAGCAAATTGTTTATACAAATAAAGAACACCTTGAAGTTTTTGTTTCTCACATATGTTAATGAATTATGCAATCATTAATATGATCTGTTTTACAAAAGTATACACGTAGGAAATATATCGTATCCATTGGCGGCGGAAGGGGAATCTGGGGAGACGAAGCCCACCCCAAAATAGCGTCCAACTCCTTCCCAAATTTTAAACTAGCGTGTTTAAATATACTCTTTATAGTCCGGAAGCCAGCAATCCTGAAAGCTTCGTGATTAAGGATAATACAATTTTTAATGAAAATTGAAAGTTTAGGTACACTTAGAGTTTAGACGAATAAGATGCGCTTGGTCGGGATCTTTCCTAGGTAATTTTGTGCAAAATTTCGTACTTATTCAGAAAAAATCCGGCCGACCAATGTTTTTTAGCCGGAAAGGTCCCGCAAACCTATTTAAATGATGACGTGATAGGGGGTACAATTTCTCCATTATCACGGAATCCTTTTTTTTTATGTTGCGTGTTTTAATATCAATTTCAAAAATATCTTGGTATGCGTGCTTAGAAACAGCCGGAAGTATCGCGCATACCAGTTTTTATTATAGGTATTATAAAGGGTTTTCCAATAAGAGGTGTTATTTTGAATAGCCCGCTATTTGGGTAGATGTCACTTTTGGAGATGTTATTTTTTGACATTTGACAAGTAGAAACTACGCCATTAATAAAAATGGAACGATACACGCTTCAACAACGCATTGAAATTATTAAAATTCACTATAAAAATGGTGAAAATTTGGCAGAGACGGTTCGTAAATCTCGAACATTTTTGGGTCGTCGTGAAGCACCTTGTCGGACCGCAATACAGAAATTGGTGGAAAAATTCGAGCTGTTGGAACAAGTTAGCGATGTGAAGAATAAAACTCGTGCACGTCGCTCAAGAACAGCCGAGAATATTGCTGCTGTAGCCGAAAGTGTTGAAGAAAACCCAGGTGAATGGATTGCGCTATCGAGAGATGATTAATGATTTTTTATGGCCGGAATTGGATGGTATTGATCTGGACAACGTTTACTTTCAACAAGACGGCGCTACGTGCCACACAAGCCACAAAACTATTGATCTTTTACGGGAAAAGTTTGCGGACCGTGTTATCTCTCGAAGAGGTGATCACAAATGGCCACTGAGATCTTGTGATTTAACACCTTGCGACTTCTTCCTTTGGGGCCACGTGAAACAGAAGGTCTACGCCAACAGCCCAGCGTCGATTCAAGACCTCAAAGATGGAATTCGTGAGGTTATCGAGGACATAGAGCAGCCACTTTGCGATTTGGTTATGGAAAATTTCATGAAAAGGATATGGTCCTGTACGCGTGGTCGTGGTGGTCATTTGGCTGATGTTATTTTCCATTATTAACGGCATACCTTCCTCTTTATAATGAAATAATCATCCGATCATTTATCTCAAAAAAAGGTATTTTCTTTTGAGTATCAAAATAACACCTCTTATTGGAAAACCCTTTAGTTGAGCATTATACTATCATACATTGTGCTTCGTTAAAGACATTTCTTTCGGAGTAATGTATTTTTTCTACCTCTGGTTTCTTCCTTAAATTTTGAGTTTAATATAGATTAATATAGGAAAAAGGAAATGTAGGGAAATTTTAATTTGAGTTGATCATATAATAAATTATCATCAAAATTACAATTTCTTTCTTTTTCTGATTCTTCGCTTTCTAACGGTTTCTATATTTCTCCTAAGAGTGAGTGAGAGAGATTTTTGATTTAAGTTTTGAAACCTTGCATAAGTTGATCTTCCTCTATTTCCTAAAAATTTAAAATTTACCTTCCTCAATGGTATGACATAAGTACACAATACCATAAAGTGAGGTTATCCTACAGCAGGGCTGAATAATGATAAATAAACCTGAATTGAATATAAACTTTGTATCAACCTTAATTTAATCTATATAAAACTCAAAATTTAAGAAAGAAACCAGAGGTAGAAAAAATACATTACTCCGAAAGAAATGTCTTTAACGAAGCACAATGTATGACAGTATAATACTCATAGTTCAATCAACGAAGACCAAATACTGCCAAATAGGGGAAATAATTCGTGTAAAAGCGATTTTTGGCATAGTTGTAGGGGATGGTGTCTGAAGCAACATACTCAAAGTACTGATGGATGGGGGTGGAGCTAAGGGGTGGGGGGTGGCGTTAAGGTCCCCTTTTAAAGTTTTTCTTACATATCTCGTAAACGGTGGCTCATAACAAAAACAATTTTTTACTCAAGAAATCTACATAAAATTCTCTACAAAAAAGGTCCTGTACACTTTTTCGCTGGGATCAATATTTAACGAGATATCAAAGAAGAAAAGTTAATTATATGCTCAATTCTCGCATTTTTACGTATTGGTTCAAACTGCTGGCGCACACGGCACGTTTCTGTAGCGTCGTCGGGCGCAAGGGACTGGCGGTAGAGGTGGTACAATCTGTTATTTTTTAATAACAGTTCCGTTCCGTTCCTGTTCCGCTTACGGAACAGTTCCAAAAACCTGTTACTTTTTAACAGTTCCAACGTTGGAACCTTGACATTCTCGGAATAGCTTGTAACATGCAACTTATAAAAATTTCAAATTATGAAATGTGTATGATTTGTATTGTTTCGTGAATTAATTCTATTATTCAAGTTTAATAATTTAAGGTACCTAATTATTACAAATATACTTTTACAGAATGTAAGTAACAGTTGTTCTGCAGAATGCATATACTATGACAAAATCAAATAATATTATTTCACCACAGTTCAATATTATTCGCGTATGTAATATAAAATGAATAAGCCGTCCAGTTTTGTTTGAAACTTTGCGACGCATGTTAATGTGATGGTGTGATACTAAAATCGACTTTACGTGCAATGTACGCTAGGCGTAGGTGAAGAGCATAACTGTTGCAGTTTGCAAAGTAGGTACAATAATAATTTACAACGGGAACGGAGAATGTTTATTTTATGCAGAAGAACAGTCGAAGCATTGGAACAGCCCGGAACAGGTATTTTATTATACTGGCAACTGTTCCAATCTGTTCCCGTCCCAAAATAACTGTTCCTAGTATTTTGTATCATCTCTCACTGGCGGCAAGGTCACCGCCAACCAATCACGACGCACACGTGGAGTATGAAATGGAACCCGTCCTCCAACGTTTCTACGATTTGCCATCAAAACATTACCTACGTCCAGAAACATTACGGTCCAAACTGTATGGTGGTTTTTGATGGTTACAGTGATGTCAACAGCACTAAACGAGCAGAGCAGAAACGACGAGGTCTGACTAAAACGTCGGTTGATATTAACTGTAACGAAAATACGATCATCACTGTTAAACAGGAGCATTTCCTCGACAACGAAAAAAATAAAACGAGGCTGATTCAGTTCCTCACCGAGAAAATGACAGCAGCAGGGATTGAAACAACTGTTGCAACAGGAGATGCTGATGGTACTATTGTCAGATGCGGGTTGGATAACTGTTGTAATAGTTGGGGAAAATGTCGACTTGATAGTCCTCCTCATGGGATTGGCTCCACCAAATATTAACGTGTTCTTTATGAAACCAGGGCGTGGAAAGGTGGAAACCAAATTGTTTCCAGTGCGACAACTTCAACAGTTTCCACTTGCCAAGACAATTCTCCTTCTCCACAGCTTCTCCGGATGCGACACCACCACTGCAATCCATGGAAAGAGCAAAGTGGGAATTGCTAAGCTGTTCACGGATAAACCAGACCTGACCCAAAAAATCTCAGACATTTTTAATGAGCCTTCAACATCACCTGAGAGTATTGAACAGGCCGGCGAGAAACTGTTTCTGGCAATTTACAAAGCGTCTAACCAGGAACAAAATCTAAATAAATTACGATACTCAGCTTTTTTGAGAGCATCAATGAATCCGAAATCAGATCAGGCCACTCTTCCTCCTACCAGAGAAGCTTCGAAGCAGCACTCGTTGAGAGTGTACCTACAGGTATCATTAACCACAGAAGTTGTCAAATATATATTAAATATATATTTGAGCTAAATACTTACGTTGATCGTATTACATCTTTTACAGATACAACAATGGCTCAGCAAGCCCCTACCACCTACTCAATGGGGCTGGGCCAGAGGAGACGATGGCATCCTAAAGTCGGTGACAACAAACGATCCTGTGGCACCTGACTCCATACTCATCAGCATATTTTGCCGATGTAGGACTGGGTGTGGGGTGCGATGCGGCTGCCGGAAAGCAGGAATTGCCCGCTCCAGTGTTTGCGGGGTATGCTCCGGCTCATGCACTAACGGAGCCCCAATCAAAAACACCGTCGACGATGATGTTGATGATGATATTATGTTAGATTTAGAAGATAATAGGAATTTTTTTTAATACATGCCATACCTACTCAAAGAACTGTATCTTTATTTTATTATTGACCATCTTCTTTCCTTCACGTCTCATTAAATATTGATCCCAGCGAAAAAGTGTACAGGACCTTTTTTGTAGAGAATTTTATGTAGATTGCTTGAGTAAAAAATTTTTTTTGTTATGAGCCACCGTTTACGAGATATGTAAGAAAAACTTTAAAAGGGGACCTTAACGCCACCCCCCACCCCTTAGCTCCACCCCCATCCATCAGAACTTTGAGTATGTTGCTTCAGACACCATCCCCTACAACTATGCCAAAAATCGCTTTTACACGAATTATTTCCCCTATTTTTGCTTCTTTGAGTGAACTATCAACTATATAATAAAAACTGGTATGCTCGATACTTCCGGCTGTTTCTAAGCACGCATACCAAGATATTTTTGAAATTGACATTAAAACACGTAAAATAAAAAAAAAGGATTCCGTGATAAATGAGAAATTGTACCCCCTATCACGTCATCATTTAAATAGGTTTGCGGAACCTTTCCGGCTAAAAAACATTGGTCGGCCGGATTTTTTCTGAATAAGTACGAAATTTTGCACAAAATTACCTAGGAAAGATCAAAATCCACGATGACAGGGAAACATTAAAGACATTTAATAATATATGATATATTTAAAACATTTTCGGCTAATAAAATCCACACCGACCAAGCGCATCTTATTCGTCTAAGTGTAAACTTTCAATTTTCATTAAAAATTGTATTATTCTTAATCACGGAGCTTTCAGAATTGCTGGCTCTCGCCTATTACAGAATCAGCTTTCAAAAGCGATCGTGGGCCTATAGAACTCTCCCCCTTCCCAAAACAAGTTATTTCGCCGCCAGTGGTCGTATATAATCGATAAAAAATCAAATGTATAAAATATTTAATGGATTTGGGAGCTACTTGAATTTTGTTGTGATTTGAGACAGTATGACTAATTAATTATCGTAATATAATAATTTATAACGTGATACGTATAGATAAAGAAAGGTATTAAAAGAAATTGATATATGTATGAATATTTTACTTTTTACACGCTTTATATTAGCTTCACCTATATGTATGTAAACACGCTTATATTGTAACCGACTTCTTTGGACTCGATTTTGTCCTACTTTAAACGAACAGATTTAATTTAAACTTTGTACACTTATCAAGAACCTCTCTATGATTATTAGTTAAACCATCTTTACTCAAAAATAATCAAGCTATTTATAGCACATCGAACTAAAAAGTGAAAAATAATTCTTAATATAAGCAGAAAATAATAATTATCAAAACATGTTAGTATTATTGTGAAAAAGCGTGAGGCGCTTTGTGCCATATTTTTCGTATATCGAGCGCCTCACGCTTTTTTACAATAATACTAATATTTTTTGTTCATTATTATTTTCTGCTTATCCGAAACCAAATATTAAACTGTATAGCTTTTTGGTTTGCTACACTACAAAGGCACTAGAAAATTTAATTTAGACAGTCGGTTTCTTTTGTGACGTAAGCACCCACCAAGAAGACATTTTTTACAAATTTCAGCCCCTAAATCATTAAAGTGAGAGATATTGAATTCAACGTATGAACTGTGAAATCTTCATTAAAAATTAGCAAATACATGTTCTATCGTTTTTCTTCAGCTCTTAAGGGGATAAAAAGGGGAGTTATAAAAATCCGGATTTTTATAACTCCCCGTTTTATCCCCTTAAAAATGTTTTCATACGATATCATTCAAAACTTATAAATACATATTTTTACTAGTTTTGGAATTAATATCGTATGAAAACCTTTTTTTTTACATAAATAGCATAGATATTGTTTAACTCTTTCCGGCATATGGGATTGAAATTTAAACCACCAAATTCTAGCTAGATATGACATATTGGTACATAAAATGTACCACCTAGAAAATAATTTATTTTAAGCTGCACATCGACACAAATCTTGAACCACCTTCACCACTCATTCTTCACACTATTAGGACCAACGTAAGCAATTTATACCGTTTAGTTGACGTTTCGTGTCTGAATTAAAAGCATAGTTCTTGTAAGTTTGAGGTTATTTTCGCGTCAATTGTTATATTTTGGATAAAATCTGAGGTATGTTTGTTTTTTGTCATATTGTTGTATACAATCATTTACTTATGGCTCTAGTTTAGTTTGTTATATGAACATTCGAATTATTTTTTTTAATTTTTAGATTATTTATAAATTTCTTGAGACCAATTTTTGTACCATTATGCCATAAAGTGAAAATGTATCTAAATTTTTGTTACGATTTTGGTATAGAATATGGAGAATTCCAAACGAACGTTACGCAAGTTTAATCTGGCTGCGATGTCTTCTGATCAAATAAATGATATTATAAACAGTATTGAAGATACTGAGTGTATACCGAGTAATTCAGAGTTTGATATTGACGGTACAGATGAGGAAGAGTATATAGCGGAAATTCGAAACCAGAATAATAACGATTCAAGTTACAATTCTGATGATGATGAGCTGCCGCTGTCTGCAAACCCAAATAACGTGGTTTGGGGAATCCATAATATTTCTGCCCTACAGCCACCGTCTGATTTTCAGTCACAATGTGGTTTAGGAGATGCAGTTGACGCACTAGACAGCATTACTTGCACACCATATAAGCTATTCAATCTTTCGCTTACTGACAAAATTTTAGAAAATATTATCATTAATATTCAAAGAATTGTTTTATTAATTTCATATTTATGAATAATTTATTATTTTGAATAAAATTGTTATTTTCAATAAAATTATTATTTCAATCAGAAATAGTCATTTGCTGCATAATGGTTCAAAATTTGTATTTCCTCATAAAGCCTTTTTGGTAATTTTTTTTTATTTTTTTTTTATGCAAAACAATTTTTTGTTATAATAAATTTTATCAAAGTAAAAAAAATAAAGATTTTTTCTACTTTAATTTCTCGTGCAGCAAGGGTCTAGAAAACTTGTGAAATCTCGTGCAGCAAAGAGTTAAGGGGCTAGGGATAGTAAAGGTTTTGAAAAATCGATTTCTTTTTTTTTTGAATTTTCTTGTATAGTATGATGTAGAAAATATTCCTTGAAAATTTTAAATGAATTAAATAAATAGTTTCCGAGATAATTATTATATGGCCCAGGGTAGGATGACTCGGTATATAGGTAAGACTAAAACTTTAAACGCGTTTTTCTCGAAACAACGTATTCGAAGTCGATGACCACTGAAATTCAAGAACCACTCAATGGATTTAAATTAAATTTTTACATGTTATTGAAAGCGAAAAGAACAAGAACTTGATCCAAGGATTTTCGTTTTTGTTGAAAACTTCGACTTTTTTAACAATTTGTCGTTGCAAATTCGGGAGTAAGCTTTTAGAAGCCGCCATTTTATTAATTTTCAAAAAAAATCTTCGATTAAGTCCTAGATTCACTATTAACCTAAAGACTTTTCTTTGTTTTATCGATTTTGGATGAACCAGCACAAAGTTATGATGGTCACCATAAAGCATTACCTACTTGTGAGAGGTCCAACAAAGATAGCTATAACTTTGTCCAAATTTTTTTTTTTTTTTTTTTGAAAATTTAGTGAAGCAGAGTTGAAATATTATTAGCTTTATAAAATAAATTAATTTTTTCCGAAAAAGTTATTAAAAAATTTGTCATACCTCTGACTACCCCTAGTCCCTTAAACAATATAAATAATTCGTTCCCCGCCCCAAAAGGCTTCTGATTTGCAATAATATAAAAAACAAGATTTAAAAAGAATCATCAAAATCGGAGCTGCAGTTCTTGCGGACTTCGAAGTAAAAGGCTTCATTGACGCGACTATATTGTTTGTTAATTAACTAGCCAGAAATATTTACGTAAATACTATTAGTTTTTCATTCAGAAAATTCTAGAATAGTATTACCTATTATATAGAGCAGGCCTGGGCAAATAGCGGCCCGCAGTAGAATTTTCTCCGTCCTGCGAAGCATTTTATAAATGATTAGATATGAAACTGTTTGCCATTATAAATTGGTGCATAAAAAGAATTTTAGAAAAATAGTAAATAGTGTTTAATAATTTGAAATTGTTGTTTCAAAAAAACTATAAAACTGATCTAGAGCATATTTATAAAATATTTGCGCCCTGTGCAAAGACGAATTACATCTCCATTTCAGATCAATTTTCTCAGTTCTTCCTACACATTGCTTCTAATATTTAAAAATGGTTTGTTAAATCTGCATTTGTGGCTGCCCTCTTAAGTCTGTTGCCCCGGGAAAGCACCATAGGTTAAATATTTCTTACCTATTATGTGAAAAACTTGGATTTATGAAGTTTTAAATTCTTAAATGGAAACTTGCAAATTCGGATGCAATGCCAAAAATAATTTTTGTTTATTTTTGACATTGAAATCGAATAGCAAGTTTCCATTTAAGAATCCAAATAGCTTTTCCAATAACAAAAGGAAACGTAGATATGTTTTGTTTTTTATGATTTAATGTGAATTTCTGTAGATTATTGGGTGGTGCGAGTAGTTTGATGAAGAAATAATAATTTTTAAAATTTCAGCATAATATATTAAGGTAGTACAAGCACCAGGGCAATTTTAAATAAAAGGCTTGATTTTTTTTATATTTAACGGTAGATGGATGATATGTTTTCATTGATTTCTCCAAAACTTGTCGGTGGAAATTAAAAAAAAAAAACTATTTAAATTAAAGTTAAAGCCTTAATAAATTATTGAAAACAAAAAAAAAACCCGTTGTGCTCGACTAATTAAAAAGATATTTAGTCTTTTTAATTAAATATCTTTTTAATTAGTGGGGCACATACGTTTTTTTTTGTTTTCAATAGTTTATTAAG
Source organism: Xanthostigma xanthostigma (assembly GCA_963575645.1). Taxonomy (NCBI): domain Eukaryota; kingdom Metazoa; phylum Arthropoda; class Insecta; order Raphidioptera; family Raphidiidae; genus Xanthostigma; species Xanthostigma xanthostigma. Next base: position 30,544,659 of record OY754470.1, on the reverse strand, counting down.
GTTTTAGCTTTAATTTAAATATATTTTTTTTTTATTTCCACCGACTAGTTTTGGAGAAATCAATGAAAACATATCATCCATCTACCGTTTTACCATAAAGTCAATGTTAAATATGCCTACTTTTAAAGTCATTTATTTATTTAAATAATCGGGTAACTCCCCCTAAAATTTTCAGAATTGGTTTAGACTTAGTCCAACTTCACATAAAAAAATCAAGCCTTTTATTTAAAATTGCCTTGGCGCTCGTACTACCTTAAAAAAAATTTGAATAATTGTTTCGGTAAAAGCTTACGTATTTTGATGCAAAAAATCCGAATCTGCAATAAAATATAAGGGTTTCCATTTAACTTTTGTAAATTACCCCCCTTCTCAGCGCCAGGTGATGGGGTAGGGGTGCCAAATACATGAGTGGGGAGGATGCATAGCTGTGGTCTGTTTGTTTGTACTATTTTGAGAGAACACTTTTTACATCGTTCGGACAGTAAAAGTCTTTGAACTCAACTGCATGTTTGCCGGATTTTTTGGACTATTTGAATTTGATTTATCAGTTCTAGATTCCTAGAAGTCTAGAATTGCTATAATCTGGTTAAAATAATCCGAAGAGTCCAAAAATTTACCAGAAAACATGCAGTTATGTCCGATGAGTTCTGTATTGACGATATACGCTTTGAGAATTCAGAACTTACCTGCAAACGCACCCATTACCTAATAGTTTTTCCATATGATGCACATTCCTTTATCATTCCGTAAAAAATCAGCGATTTGATTTTGAAAGTATTTTCTCTGAAATTAAAAATATTTTTTCTTGGTTTTGATTTTTCATTGTTTTTATTCAACTTTTAAAATATAGATAATATGGAGCACCTTATCAATTGATCATGCGCTCTATAATAATTCTATTGATCCATGTGGTTATCTAATTCACCCTGAAAGATTATTTGATCTATTTAATTTTACATTGAATTTTCATTAATTATGTTTCATTTAAATGTCATTTCAAAGTTGACGGGGTATATAAAACAAAGTTATGTGTATAGTGTGGATTCCGTAATATTTGGAAAATCGTACAGAAGTTTTTAAACAACATAAATTTGAGAAACCCTGTGGCTCACAGCTTTTAGGAAAATTGGCCACTTGAAGATGTCTGGCAATTTTGATGCGAAAATATTTAAATGTTTTCCGACACTAATATGTACTCGTATTTTATAATTTATAACGTCATAGTATATAAGTAGCTACGTAACTATTAATAACATTAAAAAAATATAAAATGTGATCATTCAAAGTAAAATTACGATGAGCGGTTCATATTTGGTAGCTACTAGTGCTGGAACTTTTAATTTTTTTTGTTGAATTATCGTTTATTAACATTAAGTAATAGGTGTTTTCCAAACAATCAACATTCAATTCTAAATGAACGAAAATCTATAAAATCATTCAAATTACCGGTCGTTCTCTCGGCTATATGACCGAAAACTGATAGCCGATCGTTTGATGTTTTATAATTTATATGAACGGAAATCGATCATTGAGTCGATTATGTAACCAACTAAAACCAATCGTTTAGTTAATCGACCGACTTAAACCTGTCGACTGATCAGTCGTTAAATCAACTAAAACCCTTAGGCCCTCCGCGTAAGAGTCAGAGAATGGGGAGCCGCACATGAATAGACAGAAAACTGAGCGATTTGAAATTAGTTTCAAACTGATCGTGTACGACCGTGTTTGAAGTCCAAGAAACAGTTTCACATGTTATAACCAAAAAGCAATGTCTCTTCCTATTTAAATGTTACGCATCCTTTCAAAATTTGGTTTCGATTCACTTTGTCGTTTGACCTGTATTGTGCTCACAGACTAATAGACTTTTACCAAAAATATATTTTTGGGCTCGAAGGAAATAATTTGTAAAATTAAAAAAAAAAAATTGACCTAATTTAGTACCATTCCCCCACTTGTGGAGTTGAAAGTATATTTATTAATAAAATTTGCGAGCTTAACAGAAATTTATCAAAAAAATTATATTAAAAAAATTGATAACAGAAAAAAACACTTTTTGATAATATTATGTTGTCATCTGAATGTTATCAATTATCATTAATACGCGATGTGATTATTTTGTTTGATTAAATTTTTTTCAATATTTCATGGAATTTCTTCTATTGGCCGTATACTTAAAAGTCAATACACTCGTTGAAGATTATAATTGATTATAAGAATAGGATAAAATTATCTCGGTTTAATTGACACATTACACCATGAGTGCTATAAAGTAAAAAAACTCTCAGTTCCATAGTAAATCACTGTTGTCTGTCAGTCGTTTTTGAAGCTATGCTTCCTAACGCAGGCTATGGACGCAGACGGATAATTCGAACTACAGATGGGTAATGAAGAAACCATCAAAGCGCGTGTTGGGCACACACATAGTAGGGTTCCGTAGTGTTTGTATGATGTATTTGTGAGCCAATTATTGATAGCATTCGTTGGTTGACAAATATCATACCCTAACCTACAAATACTTCATTGCTGTTGGTACTGTTTTTGAATTACTGTTATGAATCAAAAATAAATTGAGTAGGTATCCATAAGTTATTATTTGCACTAAAATCACTTTGGAACCTTCCATAAACTTTAACAAAAACTTATCTTCTGAGCATGGTTTCTTTTTACATAAAATTGTGATACAATATTATGTTCTAAATTATATACATGTTCATAGGCCCTGAAGATGAAAATACATTTTTCGAAACGTTGGCCACTAGCGAAACACTGGTAAAGCTTATTTTATGATCCTCAACCAAAAACCTTTCTTCATCTTAATAAACCAAATAGTGCTAACAAAATATATTGACATTCAAATATTAAGAGCACTATAGTTGAAACAAAAATAAAATAAAAAATAGTTCTTACCACAACAGTCGGATGTACATTCCGGGAGCTATTCTCTCATCTTTAGCAAACACCAAACAGTTTAGTGTTTGCTGAAGATGAGAGCATAGCTCCCGAAATGTACATCCACTAATAAAACTGTTGTGGTAAGAAGTAACTATTCTTTATTTTTTTATTTAAATATTGACATATACAATAGGGTCCCAAAAAATGTTCCGAATTAGACAATTCATCATATCATGTGAATATTATAATATTCGATTATATTTTATTCGCGCGTCTCTGCGTACATGACTATATGAACGCATTCACTAAATAAATCTATACTAATATATAAGCTGAAGAGTTTGTTGGTTGAACGCGCTAATCTCAGGAACTACTTACTGATTCGAATTGAATTTTTTTTGTTGGATAGCCCATTTATCGAGGAAGGCTATATGCTATATTATAATTTCAAAATATAACTCAAAATTTGTCCCTCCGACAAAAACTCCGATCATCATGAAATTTGGACACAACATTCATCTCGGTAAATGAAGATGAACGTGCGTACTCATGTCCCTTCCCCCCCATTCGTTCTTTTGCATCCGGGTGAAACCGGGCGGGACCACTAATATTATATAAAATGAATTTTTTTTTAATAAACTTCTGTTTTAAAATGGTCCACGCGCACTTATTTACGTGTGTATCGCACGTAATGGACGCTCTCTGTCCCGCAGTATGTAACGATAAAAATGTCACCCTTGTTTTGTTACTATCTAATAAATAAATAAAAATATCTCACAATTTGTTTTACTTTATTCTGAAATAATTAATAAATAGAATATTTCTGTAGAGAATTTCACAGTGACAGTATTCTGTAAGTAAAGCGGTACAAACTCTTGTAAATTTTTTTTCTGTTTGTTGTCCTATTGTTAATGTTTATTTCAACAAATATACTAATATTTTTTACAATTTATTGTAACAGAAGCAAATAAGTGCAAAAATGTAAAATAATTTCATTTTTTTAAACGTAAAAGTGCTGCTAATAATTTGTTAAGTTGGCAGTGCAAAAATTTTCCCAAATACGGAAGTAAGACCAAAAAAGTTATCAGTTGGCTTAGAATTTGACAGATTGACTGGCACTTTAAAAATATTGTCTGAATTGATAAGAAATTCTGAATAAGAGGAATATGTCGGTAATATATAAAAAATCTAAGCTCTGTTTTATGTATAGTATTTTTTCAGTTAATGGGTACTTACTATTAAAACATTTTCATTTTATTTTTTTACAGAAAGCAGTTCCAAGTTTAAATAATCTACTTCGTCAGCTCTCAGATGCATCGACAGACCTTAAAGCTGTGTTAGCAGCTAAAATACCAAAAGAGCAAGAAAGGGTGAAAACTTTTCGTAAAGAATATGGTGCCACCAAAGTTGGAGAAGTTACAGTCGATATGGTAAGTGATAATAAGTAGGTACCTATATATTATGTTTTTCAATATGAACTCGAGATACACAAATCTCATGAATATCAAAGTTTTGATAAGATGACTTGGCATAGTCTAGACTTCAAGAAGTACCTAATATATGTTTTATTACACACCTACTTATAGGAAAATCGTTAAGATAATATATTTAATTCACTAATTAATCAGTTTTAATAGAAATAGGTATTATCTTAACAAGCACACACCTATTGCAAAAAATATTGCAGACAAGTTACATTTAAATCGCATCGAAAAACGTGTGGAAATAATATTTCCAATTTTGAAATTGATGTGGGTATATGTTGCGCAAAAGTCTAATACCTTTTGATTTTTCTGTTTTCCAAAATTTATATTTTGAAAATTGAATGAATCAATGAAACCAAAAGTTCTTTGTATTATTTTCTCAGTGAAGTTTATTTAGAAGGTGACATTAAAGCAAAGGAGATTTTGTTCTGAATTCCAAGGTTAAAATCACATTTCTGGCAGAACGCCATAGCACAGCCGTCATAAGATTCTGTTACTATCCAACGGTCTACCAATTCATTCTTCTAAAATAATTTTGACCTATCACAATTAAAAACAGGAAATATGAATAATGTCAATGATTTGAGTAAATATTATTGTACATTGGCAACTGTAGTCTATCATAATACATGAATAGTGGATAGACTCTCTAAACACGTCCCCTATAGAAGTTTTTGGTTCAAATCGTCAACCTCGTGAAGCCGAAGGTAGCGAAAAATAATAATTCTCTTTAACAGATTGTGAGGGCTCAAATGAATAGCCTTAATTTGCTCTATTTTGTTTCCTTAATGTTTGTTTCCTTAATAATTTGCGATTGTTCGAAAATGTTGTCTACTGGGCCTCTGCTCTTAAAAATCATTAAAAAAAGTCGAATAATATCAGAATGTCAGTAACATCCTCCCAGACTTTGCTCCATCAACAGTTTTTTTCTATTTTTTTAGTTTTTAGGCGCGACCCAAGCTTTAGCTGGAAGCGTCTATATGTACTCGCTTTGTCTGTGAGTCACGCCTTTTGTATCCAGCGCAGCGTACAAAAAACTTTTTTTTGACGTGATAACGTCTTATAAATTGATGAAACACCAATTTTATAAATTGATGAAACACCGGCTGCATGTACGAAAAAGTGTCCCGTTCCGAAATGTGTCACGTTCCGCCTGACTTAAATATGATATTGGAGCGGAATTTACAATTTTGGCTGACAAATAATCAATTTGGTTACTGTATTACTAAGTGAGCGACTGACTGCGCGTGACGATGAATTAATAGTTGGGTGACTAAATTAATAAGTGAGCGACTAGAATGCCTTCGGTAATTTTAAAGCAGATATCATCAGCCGATTGAGATGAAAATTTGTATACACGTTTAGTTTGAATGACAATGCATGGTTAGCTGTGTGACGTCACTCTAAATCCAATATGGCGGACTTCTAAAGATGGCGGACTAATTTTATTATGCTTTCCTACAATATGGGTATAAAAAAAAGGGCTTGCTGAGAATAACTCGAAAAATAAAGTGACGTCACTCTAAATCCAATATGGCGGCTTCTAAAGATGGCGGACTAATTTTATTATGCTTTCCTACAATATGGGTATCAAATGAAAGGGCTTGCTGAGAATAACTCGAAAAATAAAGTAACGTCACTCTAAATCCAATATGGCGGACTTCTAAAGATGGCGGACTAAGTTTTTGACGTGATAACGTCTTATAAATTGATGAAACACCAGCTGCACGCACGAAAAAGTGTAACGTTCCGCCTGAGCCTGTGCGTGCAAGCGAGAGCGCAGTAATGTATTATTATATGATATTCGAGCGGAATACGTTATCACGTAAAACTATCGTCCGTAAACCGACTTTACAGACAACCAATTTTTTTAATTAGGTTGTTTGTTTCTTATTTAAATGTGGAATAGGGGCGCACATGCGCAGATAGCATCCGAATTTCTACGGAGATTTCTAGAGAGAAAACATCGAAAAAACGATTAAATAGCAAATCTGTTGGCGGATCATTCTGGGGGGAGGCTACTGATATTTTGATATCATAATTAGAATATTTTGAAAACGTTTTTTTGGGACTATTAACTTCCGAGTATAATGGGAGGTTATTGTAATGGGTCCGAAAATGGAAATTAAAAATTTCAACATATTGTTATGTTTCAAGATCACTACAGTATTAAAAATAGTATTTTAAATTTTAAGAATAGGGTTATGGTTTATCTGTGCAAGGTATTATTGTTTGTTATACGCCCTGAAGAAGCCAAAAATATTGCCGAAACGTTGTCCATTAAAGAATGTTTCAGAAAATAAAAATTGTTTTTAAAATTTTTAGCCTTGAATCCCGTAAAATTTTACCATACAGTATTTTTGCACGAAATCTCTCAAATAAAAAATAATTGGATGGAGAAATAGCGGCTATGGATCAATGAATGCTGTACTTTGTATTATTCCTTTAATATATTATCTTACGTTTCGGCACATTGTTTATTGCCATCTTCAGAGATTCTAATTATAAAATATTTATTAATTTACAATAAAAAAACATATAATAACCTTGAAACAATGCTATTTTTTACATAGATACCTATATTAGTCAAAAAGAGAAGTACAAAGTCAATAAATTATAATGAAAATTTATGTTAAACACAGTTTTCTTCATGGTTTTGGTTTTTTAAATATTATAATTCTTCAAAAATTAGTTTTTTGAAACTTTTTGCAAAAAGATTTTTTTTAATTAACATGTGCGTCTTATTAAAATTAAAATTACAGAGTGAAGTTGCGCAACTTCACTGTGTAATTTTAATGATCCGATGATCCGAAAGAAATTTTTAGGATTTCTTGAAAAAGGTTTATCAGATATAATTTGTTTTAGTTAAAGAATTATTCAACTTTTTATTTAAATGCTCACTTTTCTGTGTTATTATATGTTTACAACTTTTCAATATTCATCAAACTGGAGAGTTGGTCTTGTGAATCTTAGGGCCGCTTTATTTTTAATATTTAAACTATGTTATTGATTGAATAAGTTTATTCTTTAGCTGATTCATGTGATTTTTAACCGATTTTTTGCATTAGAAAAACGACAAAATATGTTGAAATCATCACGTTAATAACGTGAGCTGTTAAGACGATTAAATTTCATGATTGATCTTTCTGGTTCAAGGTCATGTCAACTGAACATCACCAGTTTAATCTTTGTATGTATACTAGAAACATAATAGTCATAATAATTGAACGTGATAATTAAAGCAAAAAATGCACACTATCATTTGTCAAAATCAAAAAAATGAGATCACTTTTTTATTATCAACTGTTTTTGTTATCATCTATTTTGCTATTGAATGCATTTTTATTTTTTGACGATTTATATTGTCGTTACAGTTACAGTTACAGTTTTCATGTTTATGCACTAATTCGGTGAGGTGTTACTTATAGTATACGGTGTCACTAATTTTGATAAAATTTCTTATCACTGCAGTGGGCAGTGACCTATTAATTTTAATCTTTAATCTTTGGACACAATTTTTTGTACTACTAGTCCAACTCTTGTGAAAAAATCACTCTAAATTAAAAGTGCGTTAAAAGTAAAAGTATTAACAACGTTGTTTTAATAACGAGTATTGAATCGAAATTTTCTTGAAAATGCAAGTTGGATTACAGAGTTGACACAGTAAAATGGATACCTTTTTATCTCGGAATCCTTTTATAATAATTTATATCCATAGTTTCCAAAAGTGTTAAATGATTTTAACAGTGAAAATATTATGCTTCACATTTTTGTAATATTTGCTCTATTAAAGAAAAATAGATTTCGAAAATCCGCAATTTTTAAAGAGTAAACTTTTTTACACTCACTTTTAGAATGTAACTGTAAAAAAAATCATGAAAATCCACCCACCAAAACTGTGTTCCGAAATGCCTGATTTTTTAAGAATAACTGAACAGTCTCCACTGTGTATTAAGATAAATCGCCATGTTTTTTTTACAATGAACTTTGATCAAATGAGTAAAAGACATTCCGAGAAACTTTGATTATTACAAGTGACCTTTTAACTTATGACTTCTATATTGGAATCTCGTTTTGTTTGATAATGTCTTATATATTATACAAATATATACCTCTTATATTTTATCGCAAAACTAGATTAGTTCAGTAAAATATTTATTAAAATGTTTTTTTATATATTTCAGTTTAACCATGCACTGATCATGATTTTGATGTAACAAATCCACCACGTTTATTAATTCTTCAAATGATCAGCTACTTCAAATGACATTCATTTCACATTAAATGTTATAATTATATTCATTTTTAAGACGTTGGCTTATCTCTGCAGGACTTTTGTCGCTCTACCTGACACTATACGTAATTTTTAAATTGTTATTTTTAATTTCGATATAAAAAATAATTGACCTTGACAAATATTAAAACTGATAGTGCAATATTATAGGCCCCACTCACGATCAAACTTCATGCCACAGTTCAGTGTTCAGTGAAGTTGGACCGATTAATCGAAAGACTGACTGGTACCACACACAGCTCATGCAAACTGCTCATTTTTTAAAATTTTTTATGTTCAGTTTGGTTCAGTTGTTGGCATACACTCGTCGAGTATAGATATATAAAATATATATTATATACATACTTTAATATTATACTATAGAGTATTGATAATTAATAAGAACTAAATGAATTATTTAAATGACGAGGATTGGCTGTTTATAGCTATGGGATTGTATTTAAAACAGGGAAATAAGAAAAAAAAGAAGAATATGGGTGAAAAATTTGTTAGAAATGCGTGATTCGAGAGTCATGTTTATTTGATTAATGAATTACATCTTGAACCGCTTGATTGGAATAATTATTTACGAATGGATGATTTAACTTACAATTATTTACTGGAATTAGTTACCCTATTTATTAAGAACCAGGACAAAAATATGCGAAAATCTATTTCTGCACAAGAAAGACTTGCAGCAACATTGAGATTTTTGGCTTCTGGTTGTACAAAACAGAACTCCAAAAACTGAACTGAAAAAAACCCACACACACAGCAGTTTACTTGAACACTGAACTAAAAGTCGTTCAAAAATCAAGATGCATTTGATGAGTTCATGCCTGACTTCAGTGTTGGTTTCAGTGTTAATTTGTCCCACACATTATCATGCTTCACTGAACTGTGGCATAAAGTTTGATCGTGAGTGGGGCCTATTAAACTTGTCCACTAAAGTGTACTGGTATATTATAGATTCAGTTGTCACATTTATTTGATAAAAAATGCGTTTTTGACAAATTTGTAAATCTCATACGCTTTTTGAATTAATTGTGCTTGTAGAAAACAGACTATAAAAAAGACGAGAGGTGTCGTGGGACACCCAGTTAGAACGAAATTCTTTTCGCTATATATTATGTATCTTAAATAACAGACACAATGAATTCTACCATTGAACCACTGATGCTTGCGAGCGTTTGTTGTTTGCATTGCATTACTAACGTTTATTTAGAGCAAAATACTATCAAACAAAGAAAGTGTCGTGACGGTCGAAATCTTACACTTTTTTGGCTTAGCCCCCATTCTCCATTGCTCAGACCTGACTTAGACTGCACCTGCATTGAATTCGTAATTCCCCCGGTTCAATATCAGCTGACATCAAAAGAAAAGCAAACACCAAGAGTATAATGTAGATACTAATAGTAATATTATATTTTATTTGCTAGATGTATGGCGGTATGCGTGGCATCAAGGGGCTGGTATGCGAAACATCCGTTCTTGATCCAGATGAGGGTATTCGTTTCCGAGGATTGTCGATACCTGAGTGCCAGAAAGTTTTACCGAAAGCACAAGGCGGATCTGAACCATTACCAGAAGGCTTATTTTGGCTTCTAATTACCGGTGAAGTGCCTACCGATGCACAGGTAAGGGAACATTCCATAATATATTTAAAGACTTACATTGTAATTTGAAATGTTTTTAAGGTGACTGCTCACCCAGTTTGAAAAAAAATTCTCTCGGAAAAATTCAAACTGTTAAGCACTAAGCTTCACCAAATTTGTCTTGTTGCTAAAGAATTTCAAAAACACATTTTTTTATCTTAAAAATTATCTAAAAACGTGATTTTTGTCAGTATTTTTTTTTTTTGCAACATGACATGAGATTCAAAAGTACAGGAATTTAGGAAGCCTTATTATAATTTAAAGTTTTTCCTAACAAATGTATGTTAAAAATACGGAAAAATATTAGTAGCTTGTTTAACAATTTTTTTGAAACAAAATGTTTTTTTCTGTATATTCGTTAAACTTATTCCATTTTTATCATTTTTCCTGATTTTAAATCATTTATTTATATCAAATAATACAAAAATCTGGCTCTAGTAATATAAGAAAAATGATACAAAGATCAAAAAAGATTTTTCATAGAAATTAGAGATTTTGTATGCTGCACACAAACAGTACCAATAATGTATTACAATCAGCGTTTCGAATATTTTATGCCTTTTCTATAATCTTATACTGAACATAAATTTACTGCAATACAAAAATTTATTGATTATATAGAATATGATACAACACATTATTGTAAAAAAAAAGTTAATTCAACAAACTATCAAATTTACATTTACACTAAAAAATGGTGGCTTAAAAATGATGGAATTTCATTATTTAATCATTTCAAGCAGAACAGTAAAATAAATTGTTATTCAAAGCTAATACTCAATATTTGTGCAATCTGATATCTTAAATAATAGTATTTAACTGCATTGAATTACGAAAGTTTGTAAACAAGCAAACTAAATGCATTTTTGTGATTTTTGTTTAATATTACTTTTTAGTAGCACTTCAGAGTTTTTGATTTAGTACACACTTATTAGATTATTGATTAAAAATCTTTCAATATTTGCGCTAAAATAGACGGTATTGTAGATTTATGCAAAAATACAATTTAAGGGTTCACCAACCATACAAAAATAAGGAGAGGTGGTGAAGAGTGTGGCTTTTATATGTTAATAAGGGTACCACAAATCAACAATTTTCCGCGAAATTCCCTTTGTTAATATATTTTTCGTAATTCGCCTAGACGAATATGTTGATAAATTAAGGATTTGGACAATATTATTATTATTGTTTCATATTGTTGAACTATAGTGATAACATATTTTATGTATTGTTTTTTTTTTTTTAAGACAACACAGTATGACCCTGTTGCTCTTTTCTGAAGCGCTATTTTGAAAATAGTGGAATTGGCATCTGACACATGGATGATAGGCGTACTTGTTGATTGTGCTGTAATAAATATGGCAATACAGCAACGTGAAAGACATAATAAAATGAAAATATGAGTTGGCATAAGGCCGAATTAACTCGGGAAGATACGAGTTTTAATTATAATTTCTGAAGAAAACACAATATCGCGATCGTAAATGCCTGAACGTCAGATTCCAATCGAGACAGAGTTTGGTCTCAGCTATTGCCAATGATTTTAAGTTGCAAAATGCCATAATAAGGCAGTTATTGACTTTTTGTTAAATAAAACGCAGTCAGTTTTACAAAGCAAATATGAATTTCTTAAGCAAACGAAAACTTTTTTACATCTAATAAGAATGACTGTATTTGAAATTTTAATTATTAAAGGTGTTATTAATTGACAGTTTACAATTGTGCAAGTACATTTTTTTTATTTAATGTATGATTTATAGGTGAAAGCACTCAGTAAAGAATGGAGTGAACGTGCCTCATTACCATCTCATGTCGTCTCAATGCTTAATAACTTCCCTTCATCGCTCCATCCAATGTCTCAACTGTCGTGCGCCGTCACCGCACTCAACTTGGAAAGCAAATTTGCCAAAGCATACTCGAGCGGCGTAAACAAAGCGAAGTATTGGGAGGTAAGCAATTTCATTTTTAGTTATTTGTAGAACACACGTTAATAATTTCGTGAATGTCGATTTTAGCCTGCGATTTTGCTCGCACTAATAATAATTTTGACAGCATCCTGTTTTAATCTGAATGTAGATGGACAAAAGTACTGCTTTATATACTTTCAAGTTTTGGCATGTATTTATTGATTATTGACTCATACCCAAACTTCAAAATATGCAGAATTCTTTTTATTTGGCTATGATCGGGACTAATCGAATCAGTAATTATTTTGTTTATTATTAGTAATTTTTAATTATGAATTTCAAATAAAACTAACTTATTAAATGTTTATTTTATTTTTGTTTACATAATAATTACAATTCACGTTATAATAATTTTTGTTTTATTCAAACAACTTCAAAAACTATTACTGAGAAATTTTGTATGAGACAAATACACGTTACCTATATGATTGGTCAATGAATTTGTCAATAAATGTTATTCTACTGTTAAATTTAAAATTTAATCGTTGACTGGGTCAAGTGCAGTATTAAGGGAATAGTTCCTGTACATTCCCGCAGCTGCTAATCTGTTGGTAAATTCTTGAGGCATCGGATAAAACATTGTCGGTACAGTATGCACAGTCGGTGGATATCTTCCATATTCACTTGCAATTGTTCGGTAAAATGGATGTTCAGGAGGCTTTCTGTGAATACCATATCCTTTAAACCAACTAGGAGTTTCAAACCTTTTTGGCAACTTACAAGTGCGATAATAATCCGAGGTATTTTCTCCAGATGAGGAGTTCGGATTTTCTAAAGTAACTGTTTGTTTTTCCATATTTTAATTTGTGTTAAAACACTTAAAATTAGCAACATTAATCTTTCCCACATAAACACAAAACAAAATAATTTTGACAAGACTATTGATTTTTCAGCTTGTTTTTACTTGTTTGGTTGTTAAGTAACCACCCAGTGTTGACACGTTAACAACAACTAAATTATTGAACAATACAACATTGTAAAGTGTAAACTAAAACAAAGTCAGTAGAACAGTGACTTAAGTTATATAAACTGTACATAGATGTCACTACCATTTATGTTTTCTATTTATTTTTTGCACTATTTGAGCAACATAGCGAAAACATTTTAAAACTATTAATTAAATAATCAGTAAAAACCCAAAACAACATTTATCTTTCTTTGTGAATAAGTCAAATAAATCCATTGACGTTTTCAGTACGTATATGAGGACAGCATGGATTTAATTGCGAAATTGCCAGTCGTTGCCGCAACCATTTACTGCAATACGTATCGAGACAGCAGGAATGTAGCTGCCATTGATTCGAATTTGGATTGGAGTGCTAACTTCGCAAATATGCTTGGTTTCAATGATCCCCAATTCATAGAATTGATGCGCCTTTACCTTACCATTCACAGGTAATAAAATTTAACTTAATATAATATCTAGCAAGTAGTAATGTATAATATTTTTAACAGTTTCTCTCCGCAGCCACATGATTTTAATTTATGAAAACATGTTCAGTTTTACGTATTCTGTACATTTGTTTCATTGGTCAGTTGTTTGAACGTTTCCTCTTAGAAAATTTTTCCAGCCAAGTGGAGGCAGCATAATATTTCAGTGAGCAGTACAAAAGCTATCCACCCGAATAACTTAAATTCTGTCTGAGCGTTTAGTAAAATTCACTGAGTGGGGTGCTCATTCCATAGATCCTATGAGCACTGATATTTTTAGAAATCATTTTTTCGTTTTTATATAAGGTTTATTGTTATAATGTAGTACATAATTGCTTTGTTTTAGCGATCACGAGGGTGGCAATGTGTCAGCACACACTGTACATTTGGTGGGCTCTGCCTTGAGTGACCCGTATTTGTCATTCGCAGCTGGTATGAATGGATTGGCAGGTCCACTTCACGGTCTTGCTAATCAAGAGGTTAGTGTTATATAAATGTGCTTCAATCATTCAGTTTTCAAATTAGTTATTAAAACAAATAATCAATATTTTTTATTTCCAAAACATCAATATAACATTTAAAGATTTCTTATATGTCAGTCACTAACAGTTTTCAATTGTTTTTTTAGGTACTCGTTTGGCTGCAAAAAGTGCAAGCTCAAATCGGCGCCAATGCCACCGAAGACCAACTTAAAGATTTTGTGTGGAAAACCTTGAAGAGCGGTCAAGTAGTGCCTGGCTATGGACACGCAGTCCTACGTAAGACTGATCCACGTTATACGTGCCAGAGAGAATTCGCTCTTAAACATTTACCTGATGATTTACTGTTTAAGGTCAGTGAATTTTTTTATTGGTAATTTATTTGGTATTACAAAATTTTAATTCGAGGTGAATTATCACATCTGTGTTGATGTTTGCAGATTTTTCTAGAGACATAAAATCGCTAATTGTGTTTCGTTTTTTTTTTTTCAGTTGGTATCAACAATTTACAAAGTAGTACCACCAATCTTGACAGAATTAGGCAAAGTGAAGAACCCATGGCCGAATGTAGATGCTCATTCTGGTGTATTATTACAGGTTAGTATTTCTAAGACAAAAGAAAACAAACAAATGTGAGTTATCTTGAAAACATATATTATCTTTTTTTTCAGTATTATGGATTAAAAGAAATGAACTATTACACCGTATTGTTTGGAGTGTCCCGCGCTTTGGGTGTTTTGGCATCGTTAGTTTGGGATCGTGCCCTAGGTCTGCCTATCGAACGTCCTAAATCCATGTCTACGGACGGTCTTATGAAAGCCGTTAAAAAATAAATTCAAACGCTTGGCTATAAATGTGAGCGCGTACTATTTTGCAATAAACGACTTTATTTTTAATTACTTTAGTATTTCATTGTAATATACTTTTTGTTATTGAAATAATTTTTATTACGTTAAATGCAAAGCAATTAGACAATTCCAAATATTAAATTATATTCATAGTTCAATTTCAACGGTTGCTAACATTCGTTTAAAAATTTACTCGAAAGCTGTCGATTACCTTTAATTTTAAAGCAAATATCTCGCTGTATGATTGTCCTTGTTATTTCCGATAGTCATTTACTTATTTATATGTGGTGGATAATCAACTAGGTTCTCACCATCAGCCCTTTAAATTCAATTTAGGTTTTAATTATATTGTTGGAAGTATTTTACATTGGAATATTAAATTCAATCTTTACAGTCCACATCTTAACTAGATTTGATAGATATTTCACCAAAAATTGAGCTCGTGATAAGAAATGGACTGCAAAAGATCACAAGCATAACAACGGCAACAAAAACTTACTGAGTGAATGTATTTGTGAGTATGAAAGAATGCTAATTTATAAAAATTCAAGAAAATATTTTATTTTCTCAACTTGTCTTTGTCATCGTCAAAAACAAAACTATTTTATAATTATTATAAATCGTTTGGTCATATTTTTAGGTTTGACTAAATTATTAGTTGCCCACATATTGAAAAAAAAGTCTTAGACGTTATTTTATTGTTTGTGAATGTGTAGCATGAAATGAAATAATTAAAAGTTAACCATTATTTTTTGCAAAAATGCCGCATAAAGAAATTTTTAATTTTCTTATCTTGATATTACTGTTGTACAGTTTCATAACAGCACTTCAACTATTTTATATAATGATTGTGCCATGACAGCTATTACTGTCGATTCAGATTTTGTTTTTATTTTAATTGTAATATATCTGTTATGTAAACGCTGCCTTCTTAATATTGTAATAATGAAGCTTTTTGCTAAATAAATAATAAAAGAAACAATCGCAAACGCTCATTATTGCAATATAGAGAGTGGCTTCAATAAATGCCTTATCGCGTTTTTTATGTTGATCATAGTTTTTTTTTTTTTTTTTGTTGCATCTGCGTACGTACCTATTTAATTTACATACATTCAACTATTCAGTAATCGCTGTCAAAGTAAGTTGAAGTGTTAAAACGCATTATTTGTAAACAAATCACCTTAATATTTAGTACATACTTATTTATTTTCAACTAGGAAATATTTTCACATTACATATTGGCAATGTAGACCATGAAATAAAATTTTACTAGAAACAATTTGTACCAACTTATTTTATTTTTTTTGTAAATACTTACCTTCTTACTTTTATTTCCACTGTCCGCAAAATTTCTTATTAATATATTGTATAGAATCGTAAATATCTGCGATTCCCAACAAAACAGTTTTATCATATGCGCGCAGACATTAATCTGAAAAATTAACTTCATTGATTTTAATTTCCAGTTTCCTGCATTGTTTATGTGTAACTAGCGGTCCCGTCCGGTTTCACCCGGGTGTAAAAGAACGAATGGGGAAGGGAGGAACATGAGTACGCACATTCACCTTAGTTTACCGAAATGAATGTTGTGTCCAAATTTCATGATGATCGGAGTTACCGTTCAAAAGTTTTTGTCGATAAAAAACAGTATTTATACTTTTTTTAATTAATTAAATAAATTTAAATATAAGCCCTTAGAAGAAAGAAATGTAGAAAATAAAAAAAAAAATAAAAATATATTCGCCCAATGTGTGGCTTGAACCCAGGACCCTGATATTGAAAGTCGCGTACTCTACCGATTGAGCCAGTCGGCGCTGGGTGTACAAAGTGCTTAATATGAGTATATTTAGTTAGTGCATTTCACCAAAATAGAAGCTTATTTTTGAGATACATTTGAAACATTTTTCATTAATGCTCTGGTCCTAATGGTCGTAGCGTGATTTCATACAGCCTATAGCCTTCCTCGATAAATGGGCTATCCAACAAAACAAATGTTTTTCAATTCGAACCAGTAGTTCCTGAGATTAGCGCGTTCAAACAAACAAACTCTTCTGCTTTATATATTAGTATAGATATGTTATATAAATAATATTGTTCTTAAACTCAGAAATTGTTCATTTCAGAAGACCCCGTCAGTATTGACAGGTAATTATTTTACCAAATCAAAAATTTAAGCATGTTAACCAAGAAAAAAAGTGAAAAGCGTAGTATGGATCTGCGCCATAGATTTTTCGTGAAAACGTTGGGGTAAAATCGTAATGAGTGTTTACGTATTACTCTTTCCTGTATTACCTTTCAACACGTCTGCGTATGGATCGTAAACATTTGGTTTTCTCGTTTCCTATTCGACGCTGCCATAGTTCTCACATTCGCTTAGCACAGAACTTTTTAGACATATTGCATTCCTTCCGATGTGAACTTTCCGCGGATTTCCGTCTTCTATAACTCCGAGTATATTTACGAGACATATGAGATGACAACTTTAATTATTTTGTAATTTTAAATTTATTACTGATTATCACGTATATTCTAGCGACTATTTTTATTGCCCCACTTTGGGTCCTAGTAGTGCTTCATGAGTTCTTCATAGTAACACCTGAATCAACGTCCTAGCTAAATGTGTTTCCACGCTATCGTAATTTAAAACTTCACACAAAGCTAATTCGTGATTTTACGCGCATGCGCCTACACTCGTACAATGATGTCATAGGCAAAACATATACTGCGCGACAAACACGTATAGACATAAATCTGATCTATCTGTTGTGGACTCAACGATTGATCACGCATTATTAGTCTTGTAGTTATTAGCTATTTAAATCTGATGGTATTTTGTCGCACAAAAAAGCTTGACTGGCTGTCACTTGTAAAGAGTGAATACACGTTTCCACGTTTAAGTGCAAAAAGCGCAACAAATTTGAAAAAACTACTAAATACTTTAAAATTGAAACTTTTTTGCTCGACATAACGCATAATTTTCTCTGTCAGAGAAAAAGTGAACAAGGAAGAGATAACTTCACGCACGCAAATGCACCATGAAGCTGCTCAAGTCAGTAACTGTGTCATTGTCACGTCAGTAGCAATTATTAACGTCCTATAGGGGTATACTTCACTTACCAAGGACCAAAAGGTTTTAGTCAGACTGCCGATTCGTTCATAATTTTACCATTCCAACTCCACAAGGCATAATGGTACTAATTTAAATAAAAATTTTACGATATTTTTTCCGTCTTGAGGTCCCTTGAGTACAAAAAACATATTTTTGGAAAATGTCGGTTTGTCTGTGAACACGATACAGATTAATTAATGGATAAGCGGATTGCAAATATGAAGAGCAAAAATGGGCGCATGCGCAGAAGAAATATGTTATAACTTTTTTTAACTTCCCGCTATAAAAATAAAAAAATATTTTTTTTTTCAAAAATCGGTAAGTTATTGGTTTCACCCCGATTCGAGTTTTCGCCAGATCTCGACGTTTTGAGGTCCTAGGAAGCTATTGAAACTATCTTGGCAATGATGTCCGTAGGGCTGTATGTGTGTGTGTGTGTGTGTGTGCGTATGTGTGTGTGTGTATGTAAACCTTTTATATCTTTTGAACGGAGTGTCCGACTGAAACGCGGTTTGCGGCATCTGCAGTGATCTTGGTGAACTTAGACTTCCTGAAAATTTGAAACGATTCGGCCCAAAAAATTTTAAGAAATCTTAAAAAAATAAGTTTCAAAGATTTTTAAAAATTTGTTTTTGTAAAATATTTTCTAAACTAATAAACCGATTAATTCCAAAATCTAATCAGCTCTTCTCCTTAACAAACCGCATTAAAATTGGCTCATTTGTTCACGAGATATCGTGAACAAAAAATTTGAAAAAAAGTGTTTTTTTTAAATTACTCGTAAAATCCTTACGAGATCGATTTGTCTGCAATAAATTACTTTTTTAGGTTAAAAATTAAGTCGACTGCCGCAAATCGCATCAAAATCGGTTCATTTGTTCATGAGATACTGTGAACGAAAATTTCGTAACAAAGTTTTTTTTTTGAGCTCGAAGAGCTAAAAAATAAACTTCTTACTATATTTTATATATTTTATTTATTTTATATATTTTTTTTATATTATATATTTTTGAGCGTTTTGAAAATAGCGGGAAGTCGAAGTTACAGGGATGGCCTGCAGGGTCAAACTTCTTTTCAATTTTTTTGTTTTATAATGGCATGCTTTTTATAACAGTTTATTCATAAGTACCCAGTTATTATTCTATTTATTTTTACAAGAAAGTTTTGTAATTTTTTTTTCTAAACTTTATAGTTTCGGAAATATAAAAACAAAAAAATCAGCTGTTCTTTATTCTGTAGATCAGTCAAAAAGAAATTAGTTTGGCAGCTGACAAACATGCTTTGGCAAATTTTTACATAACGTGTAACATGTTATGTGGGTAATCATGGAAATGAATAGCGAATATCATTATATTTAATTCTAGCCGTTATCCGCGTCACCGCACGCGTTAACAGAAATTTTATTCTTTTATTATATTATGTCAGACGACACTATTTTTGAAATTGGAATTGCTCTGTCGCTCAATTGGCTCATTTTTTTATAATAATATTTTCTCATTTTTAGATACAGAAAATTAAAAAAAAATCAAAGAAATAATTAAAATTTTTTTACGCATACCTAGAATACTAGAATTTTTAACTGTAATTTTATATTTATATTATAAATAATCCACAATATTGTCATAATAAAAAAAATACAGTTTACCCGCGATAATCCAGCCCATGTCTAATCCGGCACCCCTTATAATCCGACATGCCTATAACAGTATAGTACGCGCCACGAATCTAAAAGGCTCGGAAGTTAGATGCGAATGCAGGCTTGCGCTTGTACAGTCTGTTGAAAAACTACAAACTCGCAGCTCAACAAAACTAACATAATTATTATAATAATTATTATCGGACTTACGGTAACGCATACAGGCCTGCCGGAAAAAAGCGCACTGCAAACTTTCAATCGCGATTTCACGAAAACTAATAATCCGAGAGCACCATGGACATAGGAATATTATGTCCATGGAGAGCACCCACCTTTGAAACATTATTATCCCTACTTTCTCTCATTCTGTAGATATTTTAATTCTCTACAAACCATTTCATTGAGGCATTCCGATTGCTCCATTAGTTTCAAAATTACAAGCAAAAAAAGACAAAAATCTCGTTTTTTTGCAATAAATTGTTGATAACTAACAAATGGACCGGAAACTTGAGTGAAAAACACATACCTATTCATCTGCTTATTATCTTTTATATCATCGCACAATCGGTTTGCTATTAGTCTTTATGTCACGAGAACGCTGTTTTAAATCCCTATAGCTTGGCCTATATGTAATTTATCGGATTACAAGGTACACTTTTTCAAAAAAGTTCCGGACTATAACAAATTCGATCATCCCACATTGCTTTGTAAAATATTTGTACATAATTCGGGATTTGAATCTGGTGGATTTGACATTTCTAACAAATGGTAACAATCCTGCTGACAAGTCGAGCTAGGATTTCTTAATTAATGCCTTTAAAAATGATACATATAAAATGCAATTATAACTTTTCTACTTTTTGTTCTAATTCAAATATCCTTGAAAAATCGTGAATTTAGCTGTCGCGCGGGACATTCAATTTGAGCTAGAAAATTCATTTCGTGCGTCCGCAACATCTATGGTCCGCAACGTATATGACAAGTTCATGTTCAATCATAACATCCATGGGGTATTTGGGTTCAATGCATGGTTCAATGCAGTTCAATGGTGAAAAACAAACGTCATGAAATATAGGTTATCTTATCGACGAACAAATTTTTATGTCAAATTTGACAGGTTCCAGATTAATTAATATTTAATTATTTAAAAAAATTAGACATATTTTTGTTACCTAGTTTTGGAAAGCAACGTACAATGTCTCAATTAAATTTACGCATAGTAATTTTCTTTCTAATTTCTTAATTTTTATTATAAGATTATAATAGTTGTTTGCTTCTATTTAGTTCACAAAACACACAGTCTGTTTTGTGATTTAGTTTATTTAAGTAAGTAATATAAGTACAAAGGTCTGTGATTAATCTAAACACTTGTCGAATTTCTTATCAGTTTAAAATTCTAAATACAAATGATATAAAGTAATTTCAGTGAAAAGTAATTATACAAAACATAAAATATCGGAAAATGGCAGGTACTTTAAAGAGAATTGGACAATCTTTATTAAATAAAAATACATCTTATAAATTCGCAATAGCAAAAAATTGTAAGTATGAGTTTTCTTTTAAATAAAACTTCGTTCAATAATTATTCTTTATTGAAAATTACAAAAAATATGCATTAGACTACGTTCGCCTGGCGTTTTAAAAAATCGTGAATTGAAAAGCCTGCAATGTGAAACACATCTATTTTATATATTTATCTCTTTAGATGGAAATTCAGCACGTATTGTGGCAAAAAACCCAGTCGTTGAAATGGATGGAGATGAAATGACTCGCATAATTTGGGAATTTATAAAAAATAGACTAATTTTGCCGTACGTCAAAGTAGACTGCCTTTATTACGATTTAGGTTTGCCGAATAGGTAGTGTATTATTTTTCATTGTTTTATCTCTACAAATTATATGTTATCTGTTGGTACCTGGACTAGAATTTATGCAATTTTAGAGATGCTACAAATGATCAAGTGACAATAGATGCCGCTCATGCAATTTTGAAACATAATGTTGGAATTAAATGCGCTACAATTACTCCCGATGAACAGAGAGTGGAAGGTGAGAATTATTATGACAAAAGTCAAGCCATAAACAATATAAAAAAACCTAATTATCATTGAATATAATGCAGATCAGACGTCGGCAACCTTTTTTCACTTTGGGTCAAACTCAACCAAAACATGTCTATTAAAAGTTATAACGTAGGAAAATATGTTACTGATTTTATTCATATTCTCTGATGATAGGATTGGTTGATGTACTTGCATACTTTGTCTTTTTCTATGACGTTAACATGGGCGTACCCAGCTTTGGGCTCAGGAGGGGTCAAATTAGAAATTTCTTAAGCCGGGTCCCCCGTGCTTGTTTTGCCCCCCTGGATACGCCAATGCTTACGGCTTAAAAAAAGACAAAAATGTATCTTTACACCCTAATGGTTCGATTACGATTTTATTCCTATGCTCGGTATAGAATAAAAGTATATGTGATAGACTCTCACTAAGCCGGCTTAAGTTGGCAACACGTAAACAATGTGAAAATTACAGACCGGCATTTTTACATTTTTGAGTTTAGAATATTTTGAATAAAAAATTAAAAATCACCATGGAAATAAAAAAGAAATTTAATTTTATCAATATTTGTAGAAAATCATTTCAAATTTCAAATAATATGTAATCATATGGCGTTTTCGGAATCGAGAACTGCCCGGGGGCAGGGAAGGCCGAATGGGTAACTATTGGTTAAATATTTATATGTAAACAATAAACAAATTTCTTTACCCATTTGGCCTGCCCTGCCCCGGGGCAGTTCTCAATACCGAAAACGCCATAAAACCATTAGAAAGTAAGCGCGAAAAATCGCCATTGCTAAAATTTGCAAAGAAATGAGACACTTGATAAATTTAATAATAATTTTAATGCAAACGGAATAAAAAGTTATTTGTAACTAATGCCCGATTTTCTAATAACTCCACATTGTTGTCTTTCAGATAAAGCTATTTAGTAGATAAAATAATTACAAAGCTCCAAGACACTTAATACTTTTTTCACAATTTTATATTTTAACGTTTAAAGTTAAAGTGTTATTCATCGGTTAATAAATCAACTATATATTTGCGGAACAATCAAATGAGTCACTTCGTGACCCGCCCGATGTAGATTTTAAGGTTATTTTAAAGCTGATCCACACTTTCAGTTCAATCGTAGTCTTATTTTCGTGTATGATTTAATATAATATGGCGGCTTATTACAGAATTTAAATTGAAAAAAATGTGGCTTTCACCGAATGGAACGATTAGAAATATTCTAGGAGGGACTGTGTTTCGCGAGCCAATTATTTGCAAGAATATACCAAAGTTAGTTCCAGGATGGACGAATTCGATTGTTGTCGGTCGCCATGCGCATGGAGACCAATATAAAGCCAAGGACTTTCTCGTTACTAAACCTGGAAAGGTTATTAATAGTAGATTGTATAATATCTAGTGTCGTAATGGGTTATATTACAGCAAACTGTGACATAATGTTTAAAACAAACGCGAATTTTGACAGTCACACGACTCGTAATGGGAAGTTCCCTCTAAGCTGCGCGTGTGTGCGGCCGCGCATTAATTTTTCGAAAGTTGCGCAGCCGTTTTTGTATTTTCCGCACAATTGGCTTGTTCAGCGTTCTTTTTAAATTTCATATTATAAATGAATTACATCTGAAAATGGAAAAAATCCTTTCTTGTTCGCGTGTTAAAAAAATGTTTTTAAAATGTATTTTTCATGAGTATTTATTAAAAAAAATTGACCTCAAACGCAATTGCACACTTTTACATACATTTTGAACATTTTTGCTCCCTTATACTTTAGTACTGCGAAGTCAGCGAAAAAATTAGAGGGAACATTGCCCGTGATACCATTACTCACGAGATATGAATAGTATTTTTTGCATGTGCCTCCTATAAAACAGCTGGTTTTCTTATATTTTTCAAACTGTTTGACAGTTCATTTGTGTAGGCTAGAGTGTCACAAATAAGCATCGTCTGACCAGTAGGCTTAGGGTGCGTTCAGATATACACTGGGAGCACTGCCCAGTGCTCTTACTGTAGAAAAATTCGTTCCGTTATGAACGCCAGTATACTGCCGCAGTACCCTAGGGAAATATATGACGTCATAAATAACCATATATTTCTACTGCGAGCACTGGCGTTTTCGAGGTAAGGTACTCGCCAGTACTTTGATCACGTGATCAGTCAAAGCCGCTTGAGTGCTAAACAGTTGACATTAAAAATTCTGAAATTATTTTGGACTTCTGAAAATAATGAAAAATTTGCAAAAATTGAGCTTATTTAATTAGAAATCTTTAATACGCTCATTTGAAAACTGCGTCAAAAAACGATGCTGACAGTATACTGGAGTGCGTTCCGTTTTAAATAGTAACCAGTATTACTGGCTATAAAGGAACGGCTTCACAGTATACTGAATTGACGTCACACTGTACAGTGCTCCCAGTGTATATCGGAACGCACCCTTAGTGTAGTGTAGATAATACCGTGTCCAAGCGGTAAGGTGCAATAGATTATCGTCTACAACTACAAGGTCCAAACTTTGGGTCCAGCTTGGAGTAGTGATGGACGTTGAAAAAAAACATCGATTTTTTTCGATGTAACTCATGGTATATTAGCGTCAATATTATATCGACATAATGTCAGAAAATATATCGGTTGTTTTTTTTTTTTTTTTAACAAATTACAAAAAAAGACAAAAATCTTAGGGACAAAAAAAGGTCAACGATAAAAATATGAAATCTTTAAATATCGCAATACCATTGATTAAAATATTATATAATACCTTACTCAATACCAATACTTCTTATCGATCAATGCTTTGTAAAAACAAAAGTTTGCCCAATATTTTGCCCTTCAATCGGTTTCTTTGTTGAGTATTTATAGTAGTATGCTAAAAACAATTTTCTCCTCTAATTATTCTCTCTATTAAAATACTTTTGGCGAGAATTTCGATTTGTAATAAATTTTCTACACCTATATAAGCAAACGTATTGATATACATATATGTATATATTGTATATGTTTTTAAATTGATAGGTAGACCTTGTATATACAGCTGACGATGGAGAAATAGTGAAACATGAACTATTTAAATATAAAACGCCGGGCATCGCGATGGGCATGTACAATACAGATGAAAGTATTACAGCTTTTGCTCATTCTTCATTTCAATTTGCATTGCAACGTAGATGGCCATTGTATCTTTCCACTAAAAACACAATACTCAAGAAATATGATGGGAGATTCAAAGATATTTTTCAAGATATTTATGAGAAGTAAGGTTCAATGCTTTAAAATATTCCGTGGTACCGATATTCGCATTTTTACAGTCATTAAGTATTAATCAATTTTTTTTTTTAAATAAACTTGCATTCTTTTAAAATATTATTTTTGTTTATAGACATTACAAAAAACAGTATGAAGAAGCTAAAATATGGTATGAACACAGATTAATAGATGACATGGTGGCCCAGACATTGAAATCGTCTGGAGGTTTTGTTTGGGCGTGTAAAAATTATGACGGAGATGTTCAATCAGATATTGTTGCACAAGGCTATGGTTCCTTAGGTTTGATGACTTCTGTCTTACTTTGCCCCGATGGAAAAACTTTAGAATCAGAAGCGGCACATGGTACTGTAACTCGTCATTACAGGTAACTGTACAGTTTTTATTTTTAATAGTGTCATATTTACGCATTATTGAAATTTTCATCCACATAAAACATTATTAACTTTTATTTTAGGCAACATCAAAAAGGACTACCCACTTCAACTAATCCAATTGCTTCAATATTCGCGTGGACTCGCGGTTTGGAACATCGTGCAAAATTAGATAACACTCCTGAACTTGGACAGTTTACTAAAAGTCTTGAGGAGGCATGTGTCGAGTGTGTTGAATCAGGAAAGATGACAAAAGATTTGGCAATTTGCATACACGGGTTAAAAAATGTCAAAGAAAATATGTATCTTAACACAACGGACTTCTTAGAAGCAATTGCTGAACAACTTGAAGAGCAGCTTAAAAGGAAACTGAAAAATTGATCTATTTAATATAGAATATCGTTAATGGCTCATTAATATGACCATTGATATAGGTAGTTGAGACAAATACACAATCTGTTCTCTCCTGTGTGTGTACCTACTGGGGGGCATAGTAACAGAAAAGAAAATTGTATACTTGCATGAAGAATAATAGGATCGCCCATCACCAGTTCTACTCATCGATATATATTTTTTTTTTTGTCACGAAGTATGGGATTCAAGACACCAGTTTAGTTTTTTTTTTCAGTATCACTTTTCTACAGCAAATCAAAGTGCCGCACCAAAAATTAGTGTTTGAGAACTATATTCTATTGAATAATGACTTAGAAATATGTGTTTTTACTGACATTAAATGAGACCATTGACGATATTATAATTGATATTTGTTTGCTGTTATTATCGAAATATAGTTAGTTTTTTTTATATGTATAAAAGTTAATGCTTCTACAAAAACCGTTAGCATACAAAATATATTTTTGCAACTACTATTGGCCTTTTTTTAATTGATTAGAATCTAGTACTTCCTAATGTATTAATTTTTACGCTGTGGCTAGTCCGCTGATATCTAAATAAATTCCTTAATGAACTATTGACCCAATCAAACAGATAGTCCTTGTGAGTTTGTGTGATAAGACTTCGCATCTATTTTGACTAAGCTCCTTAATTTCTGCAAAAATCAAGAGGGGGGAGTTCTTTATTAGACGCGAACTGTATAATTACAAATATACTACTAACCAGAAACAAGTCCAAAATACGTTGGAATTCATTACATTAAATTTATGAGTGCAAGTCTGACTATTTAAATATGGACTCGCAAAGCTCACTTCACACGTGTCAAGACCTCTAGCGACACGACATTCTTGTAATTATACGTGTTTTGATAACTGTAAAATTTGTGATTGGGTATTTTTACCATAACTCGCTTAGTTTTTGAGCTATCAAGTTCAACAAAAAAACATTTTGTAGGTTTTATCAAGAGCTATAAGCTGATGTAAACTAATTTTTTTAAGCTCTTATTTTTTAACAGGTTTGAGCTGAAAGATTTTGAAAACGTTACTATTTGCGAACATATGCAAACTTGAAACGACCATATCTTTCTCAACTTTTATCGTACAGAAAAAGAAAAAAAACAAAATTTTTAACGCTTCAAAATTTTGCGTATCGTTCATAGTTTTTTAGTTATTTTTAAAGAAAGGCAATTTTTTGCAAACTTGCAAAAATCTCTCTTTACTTCAAGTTCAATTTTTTTCAAAACTAAGCACTTTAAACCGGTCAAACTTATAGGGCATATTACAAATAAATTGTAAAGTAGTAACGATCATTTTCAATTGGGGTGGTAATTAGGGGGTGATTTCCACATTTTTTGCCGCCAAAAAAATAGGGGCCAATTTTGTTTTTGTCATAACTCGCTTAATTTTGATACTAGGAGCTTCCATAAAAAAAATTAATATTTTTTCAAGCACTTCAAAAAAAGTTCTATCAGTTTTGCCCGAAAAATCATTGTTGTTTTTTTTTTTGATATTTCACGTTGAAACTTTCGATTTTGGCGTTTGACAAAGAAGAACCAACCTTTAAGCTATTACTCCGTTACTGTTGGGTCTAGTGATATTTTAAACCTAGTATATTTTTTTGTTTTTTTATAAGCTACATTTTAACAACGAATGATTTTTTTTTATAAAATACTTATTTTCATAGTTATTCATGCAATACCGTCTGAAAACGTATTTTTTGTTGTTGAAAAATTGACGTTCCACTCTCGAATAAGTCGAAAAGTATTGACTTTAAGTAAAAACTTTATAAAACAAAAACTGTTTAGAATTAGTCAGTCTATCCATTCCTATACTTATTTTTAATAAAAAATAGTTCATCCTCGAGAAGGGGTGGCGTCCACCCCCACGGTAAAAGCGACCCTTGGCACATAAACATTGACAACTTTGAAGTAGAGGGTAATACTAGTGATGTGCCGGATCGTTAAAAATGTATATCCGCGGATACGGATCTGAATACGGATTTTTGGTTTCAAGATCCGCGGATACGGATCTTAACTTTCTTAGAGTACGCGGCGGTAAATATTGTACATCAACCTTTGGAAAGAGACTATCTGTTATGGGAAAAAGTTATTGACCTCTTTAAGAGTTATCTCTCATAACAGATTGTCTCTTTCCAAAGATCGATGTGCAATATCTCATTATAAAGATAGTTGATTTAGTACCTACCTTTAAGTTTACTATTAGTATGGTACTCACTACGATAAATGTTTGCAAATATAAAGGTGCCAAATACGATTAAAAAAATAAAAAATAATCTGAATGAAATTTAACAGGTTTTTATTATTACCTAATAACCTATATATATAAAATTTCATCTATGAATTGAAAATTAATAAGGTTAAAGATCCGCCAAAAACTAACGGATACGGATTTTTCTTCTCCCTCGAATATCCGCGGATACGGATACGAATATCCGGCACATCACTAGTAAGTACTAAGCAGAGAACATTGGTACTAAGTCTCTGGTACTTTAACCGTTTTTTCTGTGCATACTGAGATATTATATGCTATGAAATATCATATGAACAGCGGTTGGTAATTCTCATGTAATTCTAGCCTGTTTTTTAATATTGGAAATGCTAAAATTAAAAAATCAAGTTTTTGTCATTTTTATAGATGCACTTTCAAAAAATACCCAATTACAAAAAAATAAGTTACACCAGGATAACCCATATTTAATAGATTGCGGATACAAATTGAGTTATATGTCACGGTCACAGAACAATTTACTGTTCTGTGTGTCACGGTTATGGAACCTCTACCCTCCATACCTAGTCATAGTGAAATTGTTAATTTTAAATTTCCTATGTAATAACAGAGGGCGAAAGTTCCGAACATTTATAGTAATATTATAAAATGCCGTTAGATAGCAACGTATATAATATGCTTCGGTGCACCAATGTCTTAGCACATAGACAGACCGTCTGGCGTCTATAGACTAAGCTCCCATGACAGAAAAAGATTAAGATCTAATTTAGAATTAAAAAAAAAAATTAATTCTAAATTAATATATACTTTAATACATTTTTCATCAAAATATTGTTTTTACCATGCCAGATTCAATTTTTAAGCGCCGTGACAGCGTTTTTTCATAAACAAATCAGCTTTTACAAGGGCCGTGTCAAAACACCACCTTATTTTTTTTCTGAAAGAAGGTTTGACATCTATTTTCTGCATAAAAATTGGTCTGTCAGCGAAAAAATGTTTTTTACAATTACAGACTTCATAAAAAAAAAATTTATAACAAATGAAGTCTGACTAATTTATTAACAAAAATTGTCAGCCAGACAAGTTGTATTAGATAGAAGAGATCTTAAACTTTATTTAAAAAAAAATTCAAGGAGGTGTTATGAAATGTATTTTCATAAAAAAATTGGTTGTCTGTAAAGTCGGTTTACGGACGATAGTTTTACGTGATAACGTATTCCGCTCGAATATCATATTTAATAATGCATTACTGCGCTCTCGCTTGCACGCACAGGGTCAGGCGGAACGTTACGGAACGTTACACTTTTTCGTGCGTGCAGCTGGTGTTTCATCAATTTATAAGACGTTATCACGTCAAAAACTTAGTCCGCCATCTTTAGAAGTCCGCCATATTGGATTTAAACTAACGTCACTTTATTTTTCGAGTTATTCTCAGCAAGCCCTTTCATTTGATACCCATATTGTAGGAAAGCATAATAAAATTAGTCCGCCATCTTTAGAAGTCCGCCATATTGGATTTAAAGTGACGTCACACAGCTAACCATGCATTTTCATTCAAACTAAACGTGTATACAAATTTTCATCTCAATCGGTTGATGATATCTGCCGCTCGAATATCATATTTAAGTCAGGCGGAACGTGACACATTTCGGAACGTGACACTTTTTTGTACATGCTGCCGGTGTTTCATCAATTTATAAGATTGGTGTTTCATCAATTTATAAGACGTTATCACGTCAAAAACATTAAATGGTAGGTACATCTTTCTCCGAATATACCTATCTCTGTTGCGCATGCGCCGATTTTCCCGAAAAATAAATTACAAAACTTTCTTGTAAAACATATAGAATAATTAAACCGTTATGAAAAGTATACTATTATTATATAAAAAACATCATAGCGTATAATATCTGTTGCGCATGCGCCGATTATCACCAAGAAAATTTACAAACATTTCTAGTAAAAATATATAGAATAATAAGCCGTTATAAAAACTATATTATTATTATATAAAACAACATTATAAAAGATATACTCTTTTGCGCATGCGCCTATGTTCCCCGAAAAACAATAGACCACTTTATAATTGCATATCAAACATCCTCCCAAAATTTGGTTTCAATCCGATCATCCGTGGTGTCGGAATGGTAAGAAATGTCAAAAATGACGTTTGCAACTGTCAAAGTAGGATTTATGTTCTAATAATTAGTTATTCCAATAGTTAACTTAGAAGGCGTTGCATTTCACAAAATACCTACTAATGTCAAAAAATTGAATTAAACATTAGAAATGCAGCCGTTTTCATGTTAAGACAAGACATACGTTATCTTCTTATTTCCATGTACGGCAAACAAAGACGACCGACCGCGTCGCGCCATGCATTAGACAACATTGCATTTATACAGCTATTTTTCTATATAAATTTGTATAAAAAAACTGTTTAGGCAAATTCTGTTATACGAAATCTATGTAAAATGTTCTCCTCTTTCGTTTAAGACTGGTTTCAAACCGATCTGATTTAAATTGAGCGAGAAATTAGCAAAAAGCACGCACAGGGTCAGGCGGAACGTTACGCGTTACGCGTTACGAACGTTAGGAACGTTACACTTTTTCGTGCATGCAGCCGGTGTTTTATCAATTTATAAGATTGGTGATTCATCAATTTATAAGACGTTATCACGTCAAAAAAAATTGGTTGTCTGTAAAGTCGGTTTACGGACGATAGTTTTACGTGATAACGTATTCCGTAATACATAACCTAAACCTCCCAAAATTTGGTTTCAATCCGCTTATCCTTGGTGTCGGAATGATAAGAAATGTCAAAAGTGACGTTTGCAACTGTCAAAGTATTATGTTCTAATAATAATTAGTTATTTCAATACTTAACTTAGAAGGAGTTGCATTTCACAAAATACTAATGTCAAAAAATTGAATTAAACATTAGAAATTCAGCCGTTTTCATGTTGCATTTATACAGCTATTTTTCTATATAAAGGGTATAGCCGGATAGATATGGCGAGTTGGCCCCCAAATGGCAACCTATATCGATACTTATGTTTAAATATCTACTTGATGTACGAACTCTTTTTAGTGTATTTGCCATAAGGCACTTACACTATTGGCGTCGGTCGGATGGCGGGACCTAGGGGTCGGACCAAAATTTCTCGACGTTTCATAAGTTTCTAAGAAGTTTGGCACCATTTTTGGAAATGTTTATATATATATGTATATATATATATATATATATATTTATATATATATATATATATATATGTGTTAGCACGATAACTCTCGACAGACTTAATCGATTTAAATGAAATTTGGTCCACACGTTGGAAACCATCACCGCACGAAGCCTATTTAAAATGGGCTTAATCGGGCCATGTTAAGGGTGGTATTTAGGGGTTGAAATAAGTTTTCGGGCCCAAAAATACCGAAAAAGTTCTCAGAATCGTTTCAAAATTGAAATTTAACCCTTTAGTAATTATTAAAAAGTGCCGCTAAAATTTAAAAAAAATCGGCCCTACAGGACCGGACTTACACATTTTATGAAAACACATGTTTACTGATATAGATTTACATACAGAAGGGTGTATATAATTTGGTACAGATGTTGAATTGCTATGTAGTATTAAAATTAACTAAAAAAATGTTGTTTTAAGGGGTGTATTAAGGGGTAATTTTTTTTATTTTGTTCAAAACAAAGTTAAGCTCATACAACAGAGCCACACTGCCTATAAAAGCAAATACACTATATTGTCGGCAGGGTTTTGCACTGCGACCCGAGTTTTTATATATTATGTGTTACCCCCGCACTCCCCTTTGACCTTGAGTTATAGAGCAAAAACCAGCCTACCTACGACTATCATTCAAAGACACATATCTCGAAAACTAATTGAGCTAAAGAGGTAAAACCAACGCGAGGATTTAGGTAACCTTTAAGAGCACATTTTATATTTTTTTTGGATTTTTACGAATAATTACACACAAAATTAAAAAATAAATAAAAATATAATTTTCAATTTTTCAGTGTTCTCTGTGACTTACAATCACTGAAATAATATATATTGTGGCACTTGATATGCACTACTACACATACAAATTGCATTAGAAAAAAGTTGGTGCAACACTTCGAAAAAAAATTTTTTTGACGCGCATCACATCATATAAGGATACAAACTTGACATAGTACACACATATATAAATATTTTATTAATTAAAATTATTGTTAGAATGGATTGAATGAAAATATAAACAATTTTCAGGAAAATATTGATTTCATACGGCGCGGTGCCGGGAATTATACGAGCGACAGCGAGTTCGTACTTGTTATTGCACTGCTTGTTATTTACGTGCTTAAGAGTTAAGACTGTTTATGTGTTTACACCACCACGTCATAATTTCATTAAATTAATTAAACAAATTAGCGTCTTTGTCAGTTTTGATAACTTTTTTATAACCAGTAACCTTACGAAGAGCCTTATTTTTTACACATATTATCTGAAATTATTATAGATAACAAAATAAAATAATAGCTACAAATAATAAATAATAGCTACTTCCGACAGAAAATGATGCCATGGTGGTGTAAATAAATAAAGTCTTAACTCTTAAGTACGTTAAGTTCGAACTCGCTGTCGCTCGTATAATTCCCGGCACCGCGCCGTATGAAATCAATATTTTCCTGAAAATTGTTTATATTTTCATTCAATCCATTCTAACAATAATTTTAATTAATAAAATATTTATATATGTGTGTACTATGTCAAGTTTGTATCCTTATATGATGTGATGCGCGTCAAAAAAATTTTTTTTCGAAGTGTTGCACCAACTTTTTTCTAATGCAATTTGTATGTGTAGTAGTGCATATCAAGTGCCACAATATATATTATTTCAGTGATTGTAAGTCACAGAGAACACTGAAAAATTGAAAATTATATTTTTATTTATTTTTTAATTTTGTGTGTAATTATTCGTAAAAATCCAAAAAAAATATAAAATGTGCTCTTAAAGGTTACCTAAATGCTCGCGTTGGTTTTACATCTTTAGCTCAATTAGTTTTCGAGATATGTGTCTTTGAATGATAGTCGTAGGTAGGCTGGTTTTTGCTCTATAACTCAAGGTCAAAGGGGAGTGCGGGGGTAACACATATATAAAAAGAGTTCGTACATCAAGTAGATATTTAAACATAAGTTTCGATATAGGTTGCCATTTGGGGGCCAACTCGCCATATCTATCCGGCTATACCCTTTGTATAAAAAAACTGTTTAGGCAAATTCTGTTATACGAAATCTATGTAAAATGTTCTCCTCTTTCGTTTAAGACTGGTTTCAAACCGATCTGATTTAAATTGAGCGAGAAATTAGCAAAAAACACGCACAGGGTCAGGCGGAACGTTACGCGTTAGGAACGTTAGGAACGTTACACTTTTTCGAACATGCAGCCGGTGTTTTATCAATTTATAAGATTGGTGATTCATCAATTTATAAGACGTTATCACGTCAAAAATAATTTATAACAAATGAAGTCTGACAAATTTATTAATAAAAATTGTCAGCCAGACCAATTTTTTCAAAAATGGTACATTATTTACTACAAATTGTATAAATTTCAAGCAGGTGTTTTGGAAAGTAAAATCATGTTTTTTTTTAATTCAAAATTTCATAAAAAATAACAACAAATTACTAGTCTGGCGGGCGTAACATGTTTCTTACATGTTTTTCAGCCATTTTCACTTTAAAATTTTAAGGTGTTCGTAGGGGTAACTTTTTCTGTCATGGGAGCTTGGACTACTATGTGCTAAGACATTGGTGCACCGAAGCATATTATGGTGAACGCACAGACCCCCTCCCCGTCTTTGATGTTGAACAATGGAATAAAGTGTAAAGATTCATTACGTTTACTTTATAATAATATCTTTTAGTTCCCGTTATTAGTACTTAGCATGTAAGACTATCATTTTTAACCCAATTGTTATTGTAGTATGATATAACATCATATAACCGGATGTTCATGTTAACTCTAGCTTCCCCCTCGAACAAAATTTTGCGTACGCCCTTGATGCACGATCTAATCCGGGCCAGATTCAGGGGAGGGCAGCAAGGGCCGTTTTTTATTTAATATATTGGAATAAGATTTTTTACCGAAATCATTTATAGTTTTGCAAAGTAGATATATCTTTCGTTTCAATGTTGATTGTTATGTTAGAAGGAAACTTGTTGTTTGACAGTAAATTATTAAAACACTCGATTTCTATTGATCTTAATTTAAACGTACATAATATGGAGGAATTATGTAATATTTCTTTGCCTTGTAACGTTTTGTTTTGTTATGACGTTAGTTGTAAAGAAATTATGTTACTTTATATTATTTATTGTTTTATTTAAGATGCAAGGTAAGTATTATAAGTTATTATTAAAATTATTTAAATATAAATCGTTTAGTTCTAGATGCCAGAATGCTTTTATTATTGTAATGTATCTTGTGAAGCCATTTATATTGGAAATATATCAGAATAAATTAATAGTTTAATAATGAATAATTTCTGATATCCAAATAATGGTACAAGATGTTTTTAGTTTGAAATATGAGAAAGAACTGCCAAAAGTATTTTAGTACAATTAAAAATTTGGAATTTTGTTAAGACCTTGACAAGATCGCAAATGAAATCAGTTAACTAATAATTAATTATTGAACGTTAAGTAATCACCAACGATGATTCTCGATTTTAAATTATTTTGACAAAGGTTTTATATTGAAATTTTAAATATTATATATGTTAACATAATACAAAAGTTGTATATGTTACATTCTGGCACACTAGAGAAAAAAAAAAACAATATAGGTACAAATAAATACAAATATTAAAAAAAAATATATACATAGGTATATCAAATGTTTCTTCTGGGATGAAAAACCTTTAAGTTGTCAATATGTGCTCGAAATGTTTTCCCAGTGTTGTCATCACGTACGACGCAGGAAACAGGAGAAGTAAAGCGCAGAATTCTTCTTACAGGTGACCACCGTGGAAGAAATTTTTTACTGGTAACGCCAGGAACCGATACTCTCATAAGTTTTTGAAGAACCAAGGATCCAACCTTAAATGGGTGATTGTCAGGACGTCGAAGATTGTGATAATGTCTTCTCCGTTCTAACGAATGTTGAATAAATCGTTGAACCTTTTCTTTTGATGGCACCTTGACCGACGATATTATTTCATTGACGTTCCACAAATGATCCAGCGGCAAACAAAGCTCTCGTTTTAAAAATAAGGAAGCAGGCGTAACATTCGTAGTTTCACAAACAGAATTGTTATATGAAAAACAGGCAGATTTAACGAAGTTATCCCATTTTTTATGTTTTTCGCTGTATTGTTTAATTAATATTGCCAAACTGCTAACAATTACTTTATTTACGCGTTCTGCGTTGTTTGCTTTTGGATTGTATGGAGATGTAGTGGTATGTTTGCAGCCCCAACGCAAACACATATCTTTAAATTCTTTGGAGGTGAAATTTTTTGCGTTATCGGTGACGACACGTTGTGGAGGACCATATCTGTGCCAAATTTCTTCAAGTTTCTTCACCGTGACGTAAGCAGTACATCTTGCAGTAGGAATTATTTCGACCCATTTACTATACGAGTCTATTAAAACCAAACAATATCTATTCCTGTTGGAACTTACAGACATGGGACCCAAATAGTCGACGTGAACAGCTTCCCACACCTTGCGTGGAACCACAGATGCCATGGGAGCTCCTTTTTGTGCTTGTGAAGGCTTGTTTTGTTGGCATAATTGACACGATCTAACGTATTGAAGAACATCTTGATATAATTTCGGCCAGTAATATCTCTTAGCTATTTGACGGTAAGTTTTTGTTACTCCATTGTGAGCATTTAAAATCATATCGTGATGATAGTATAAAATCATCTTTCTCATATTTTCAGGTACATAAATCCGGCGATGATGAAACTTTCCGACTAGTTTGACTATGATACCGTTCCTAATGTCAAAGTCTTTAACATCGTGACCAGCGTTTATTCGTTGTGCGATGCCTTGACAAAAGGAGTCGGCGTCTTGTAGCTTCTTTAGTGACTGGAAAGCTTCAGGAACTTCGGTAAGTATATTTAACGATCCAATAGGTTGATTGTTTGAGTTTTCTTCATAATCATCATTTTCATCAGTGTATAATCTAGACAGGCAGTCCGCAATGTTGTTCATCGCTCCACCAATATGGACAATATCAAAATCAAAGTGTGAAAGAGTTAAAATCCAGCGTGCGGTTTTTCCGAATGATCTGGGAGTTTTCATTAACCAGCTGAGAGCAGCGTTGTCAGTTTCAACACGAAATCGTTTCGGCATGAGGTAATCTTTAAATTTTTGAACACTCCAAACCAAAGCCAAACATTCACGTTCATAAATTATGTATCTTCTTTCGGTTTCAGTAAGTTTGCGTGAAGCATAGGCGACTGGAAGCCACTGGTTGCCATGACATTGCATTAAGGTAGCTCCTAAAGCAACATCTGAGCTATCGCAACGAAGCAAAAATTCTTTGTTAAAATCCGGATAACGTAAAATTGGAGTATTCATCAATTTTTCCTTGATTTTATTGAAACTTTCAATTTCCTTTTCGCCAAACTTAAATCTTACTCCCTTCTTTTTCAGATTGTTCAACGGTGTGCAGATTTCGGCGAAATTTTGAATAAATTTATTAAAGTATGACGCAAGTCCAATAAATGATCGTAATTGTTTAATGTTTCGAGGTGGAGACATTTCATTAATTGCTCGAACTTTATCAGGATCCAGTTGTAATCCAGATTCACTGACGATGTGTCCCAAAAATTTAAGTCTGCTTCTGCAGAAAACAGATTTCTGTGGATTTGCGGTGAGACCAGCTTTTCTTAATCTTGATAAAACTTCTTCTAGTTGAATTAAATGTTCTTCTAGTGTTGCGCTATGGATTAGCAAATCATCCAGATATGGCAGGCAAAATTTGTATTTTAAATCTCCAAAAATGTCTACAATGATTCTGTTAAGAAGTTGTGGACTAACGGATAGGCCTTGAGGTGCGTGAGTGAATCGGAATTGTCCTGAAGGAACAACAAATGAGGTAATATTCTTCGAATCTTCAGATAAAGGAACTTGGAAAAAGGCTGAGGTAAGATCTATTGACGAAAATATTTTTGAACCATTTAAACATTGAAATATTTCTTCTATTCTAGGTGATGGATACGGATCGAACACAATATGCTGATTTACTTGTCGATAGTCAACTACAAGTCGTGGCGATTTGTCCTTTTTCTTCACAATGAATGCTGGAGAGGCGTATGGTGAAATACATTTTTCAATTACTCCTTGTTTCAGTAAAACTTCTAAATAATTTTGCATTTCAGCGGCTTTTGGCGGAGAAAGAGGATATGGCGATTTTCGTATAGGAATTTTATCCTTTAGTTGTATTGACATCTGATAGTTCTTAGCGTGACCGATTTTTTCTGTTAGAACGTCGCTGTATTTTTCATATAATTGTTGAAGTTTTTCTTCTTCGCATTTCTTCAGATTTATGGGTTGATCCACGATGTAATTTGATTGGATTGTTTTGTTACATGATAATAATTCTATGGGAATAAGTTCATTGGAAAATGGAAAAGATATATATTTAGAAGATAAATTAAGAAGTGCTTGCATGCTGATTAAACTGTCGTTACCTAGGATGATGGATACAGGTAAGTTTGGTACAACAAGGAATTTGAGTTTCCAATTTAAATTTGAAATTTTGACAAAGACTTCTAAAATTTTATTGATCTTCACAAATGATCCATTAGCGCAGCGTACTTTTTGATGAACTTTATAGACACGCAAACCTCTAGTTTTCTTAATTTTATTTTTGGAATCATTACTGATAAAATTTGAAGTTGCTCCTGTATCGATCAGACATTTGAAATTTATTTTACCAATTGAAATGTTGATAAAGGGAAGAGTATTATCCATTGACCGTAGCTTACATTTTCTTGAAAGATTTGAACAAAGGTCCGATCTTGGTAATGATAGGACCTTGCTGTTTAGTTTTTTGGATTTTTAGATTTGGATTTGTCGAAACTTGTGGTAGTATTTGTTTCTTGTTGTGTGAGCTGACATTCTCTTCTTTTTGCTCCTTCTATCCTCTTTGTAGTTTCGTCTAGGCTTCTATAAAGAATTCTCAGTTCTCTAAAGGATTTTGGTATAGGTAACGTTGAGATCTGTTGCAATGTTGAATAGTTTGCGCTGTCCCAAATATGAACTAGCAGCTCCTCGTTTGAAATGTTACATAACAGAGCTTTAGATTTAGAAAGAATATCTTCGGCAAAATCTAGCAGAGTTTCTCCAGGTTTCTGTAAACGTCGAACTTCGGTGTTAATTAATCGATTTCGAACCATTGGAGGAAGAAATTCTTCAACTAAATTTTGTTTTAGATCATTCCATAAAAACTTGTTTTCTTTTGAAGCTTTAGACCACCAAATTTGCAGTTGTCCT
Organism: Xanthostigma xanthostigma; assembly: GCA_963575645.1. NCBI lineage: Eukaryota > Metazoa > Arthropoda > Insecta > Raphidioptera > Raphidiidae > Xanthostigma > Xanthostigma xanthostigma. The sequence goes on along the minus strand of OY754470.1, from coordinate 30,506,041 downwards.
GTAGTACGAAGTAGAATTTCGCTGATGAGAAACTTTTCTGAAGTAAATTGAAGGTCTAAGATTTTTTGTATTTCTACAATGAATACTAGTAATTTGGAAGCATCCTGTCCATCGGTAATCGGTACATTTGACAGCATTGATGATATATATCTGTGTTCAATGGAATCTTCATGTGGACGTAATTTCAAAGAATTTATTTTGTCGGTTAGTTGGCCTAGTAATTCTAATTGAACGCTAGCGGCTTGGTATAGTGGTGATAATCCTTTGGTGTCTTGCGTAACATTGTGACTTGTCGACGCAACGGAACTTGGATTAGTTTGCTCTTCAACTGAAGCTTGAATCATATCTTCTGATTTGTTCTTAGGCGAATGAAAGATATCTTCCTTTTCTGTATTGGATCGCGTATTCATCGGCATTTTGAATTTCTGTTTTTGTCTTCTTTTGTAGTAACTAAGTTTCTTCTTTTGTTGTTTTGAAATCCCGGACGAGCCCCCAATGTAACGTTTTGTTTTGTTATGACGTTAGTTGTAAAGAAATTATGTTACTTTATATTATTTATTGTTTTATTTAAGATGCAAGGTTATAAGTTATTATTAAAATTATTTAAATATAAATCGTTTAGTTCTAGATGCCAGAATGCTTTTATTATTGTAATGTATCTTGTGAAGCCATTTATATTGGAAATATATCAGAATAAATTAATAGTTTAATAATGAATAATTTCTGATATCCAAATAATGGTACAAGATGTTTTTAGTTTGAAATATGAGAAAGAACTGCCAAAAGTATTTTAGTACAATTAAAAATTTGGAATTTTGTTAAGACCTTGACAAGGTCGCAAATGAAATCAGTTAACTAATAATTAATTATTGAACGTTAAGTAATCACCAACGATGATTCTCGATTTTAAATTATTTTGACAAAGGTTTTATATTGAAATTTTAAATATTATATATGTTAACATAATACAAAAGTTGTATATGTTACAGCCTTAATTTTGCAAGACCATCAGACCCGTATTTGAAGATGCGGAAGCCCTGGGGCAACGTTAAGAAGTGGAGACTACCAGTTCTTCGTTACCCCAGGGCTACAACACCTTTAAATACGGGTCTTGCAAAATTAATGACTACTGAGAAATGCCTTCGTATTATGTAGAAAGTATAACTTCGAGAAGCGGATCTGACCCGCGAGCCGCTATTACAGAAACCTTGAAAGGATGTGACAGCATAGTCACGTAATGCTGGTGGAAGAACGACCTAAAAGTTTAATAGTTATTGGCGTAACTGGTAGTCTAAGTCATTCATCGCGCTGACAGGTCATGACTTAGCCTACAAGTTGCGCCCATAATTTTATTCAACAATTGCGCGTTATTCATGTTTTAATTATAATAAGATGTTGTAAATATCTATTTATTTCTTTAAAAAAAAACTGTCAATACTAACAGCACCAAACAGCACGATTCAATGTTTTGGTTTGAGGTTAGCCGGTTATGAATAAACTCTATGTCGAAAACATTCGGCCTCTCAATTTTAGCCTCAATGGGTAACAACGGAGTTGCTGTTACCTACTATTTAGTTACGACTCAGAAAATAGTTACGTTTATTTTCATTACTCCACAATGGCCGAGCTAGTAGGAATCTTCATTGAGTTATGACAAGTAGGTAATTGTCACCAGTCGGTAAGTGGCTATTTAGGGTTCGGTTTTTAGGCATGATAAAACATGAATAACGCGCATGAGTTGAATAAAAAATATTACCTATTCGGTGCACGAATTAGAGAAAAGCTATCAATAAATTTACTAATCTTGAATCATGAACAAATGGAAAATTATTTAGAACCAATATTTCAGATATTACTGTTTTTCTTCAGCTTGTGACGCGACGATAGGGTGAATGGAAGCTGTTCGGTGGAAGCCGAGGCATGTATGGTAGAGTAGACGCAGGGCGCTAATTCATCAGTAAAGGCGTAATCCCGTGCCGTGATCCCAACATCAGCAATACACACACATATCGGGCTCGGCACAACACAGTCAGTACTTTGATAGGTACTATACACATTGCACTCTCCTACATATTAACTCACCCACCAGGAGACACGATGTGTGTATGTGTGTGTGTATGGATGGATACATGACTCAATGGGAATGCTGCAGATGCGCTAAAATGTCCCCGGGCTGCTGCGAAGAGGCGCAGCCATCAGCTGTGTCACGGTGCGACGGGGAGAATGTACACCGTTTCCGATTCAGATCTAGAAAAAAATTAAAACAAGAAGGTATTGTTATAATATTATTAAAATATGGGAACTTTAATAGTACAGTGTGCACGATCCACTTCTCTAAAACTAAACCTGTTCCCTTCTTCCCGCAATAGGATATTTTGCACCATGTAAGAAAAAATCTAATGATACATATACTTGATAGATTTTGTAAAAAGCAAACGAGAAAATATGTTGATTTCTATTCATAATAATGCACTACAAATTTTACAATTCAATTTTAAGAATGGTATTTTTTAATCTGTTATTCAAAAGTCTAAAACGCTGTTCGCCATGTTGGATTCCAGCGTGACGTCACTTAGTCTGTAAACTACCTATTTTTATGCTGTGCTGTGTGTCATTTTGAAGTTATTATCACGGTTATAGACTTTTATCCCGTATTTTATTGATTTTGCATACGTCTATAAAAATGTTAAGAGACTAATCGTTGTTCATAATCAACCCATTACAAGAACTTGCGGGTAATCTGTAACGTTCCTGTTATCGCTGGAAGAATTCACTTTTACAAAAAAGTAGATTGAACTAATAACTTTAATAATTAATTGCGTCTGGGATATATGTAATGTAGTTAGGTGTTTGCAATAGGGTATTTTACACTATGAGAATTTAATTTTGAAATAATATAAATACGATGATCCGTGCATTGAGAAATTCAAAAATTAGTTTTATTCGTAAAAATACAAGATTAAAGCATTTTTTGAGTTTTAAAAATGGGACGTCCATTTATTACGTGTGGTGTTTTTTTTTTCTTAAATTAGGAACCCTCCCCCTTAATGATATTTGATATACGCTCACGTGAGATTTAGCCTATAATTTTTAAAGAATAAAATTTATTTATATGTTCATGTATTTTGCTTCGTACCACTAAATACTTAAGCGTTTATACTGACGTTTTTACGTACTACAAAAATATTTTCTTTTATAGTATTGTATATTCTCTGAATTAAAAAGTTTTTATTGACTCCCATCCATTTAAATGAGATTGGTCAGATTTTTCCGACCTCTCAACCATGTTGAGCTTACGTAACATATTACATTTTACAAGATTAGTAGATTACTGAGATGTTTAGTCTATGTCACATGATACGGAACGGTAGCCGCCATAATGGTGACGTCACTATTGCAGTAAACGAAGCAAAGATTTCTTTAAAACAGCGTGTCTGCTTGTGTTAATTTTCTAATATTCGCGCGGAATTTCAAAATTGAAATTAAAAATGCTGTTTTAGAACAATTAGCGATTTAATTTTAAGGAAATAAAAATTCTGATGAATTATTACTACCTCATCAAGAATTTAATTGACATTTTCCGAAAAAAACAGTGAAATAAAATAAAGGTGTATAACTGCTATTGGAACATGCAGGTAATATTTCTTGACTCAGCATTAGTTTGGTACGTGTTTTGTCTCCCCTTACTGACAGTTCGTGGAGAACTTCTCAGCTGCAACACGAAACGAGTTCACCGTGTGGCTATAATATAACTTTTTGATCATGACCGAAGTCCTTAATGATGTAATTTGTAATAGATTAATTTGAGTTGAATGTTTTGCAACGGAGTGCACTGTGCATGCATTGCAGTCTCTATTGCAGACCCGTCTTAAGGTCAAATATATACTTTCTTATTTTCCTGCTTGAAAGTTTGAAGAATAACGAAAAGTCCCTTAGCATTGGAATGGGAGAGCATCTATAGTTCAGTGATAACGAACATATGACCCGCGGGTCAAACAGTTACCCACGCAGACTTTTTAAATGCCCCATGCGTTTATTTCTATAAACCTATTACCATTCCAACCCTCAAGTGGGGAATGGTAGTGCGTCTGTTAGTTGGTTAGTCTGTGAACATGATACAGGTCAAACGGATGAGCGGATTGAAACCAAATTTTGAGAGGATGTTTGATATGAAAATGTCAAAATCCTTTATGTTTTTGAGGAAAATCGGCGCATGCGCAAAGGATATATATGCTATAACGTTGTTTTTACTCACATGACGTGGAACATATTATGTAGGTAACCATGACAACGAATAGCAAATATCATATTGAATACTAGCCATTACCCGCGTCACCTCACACGATATCAGAAATTTTATTTTCTTTATTATAATCAAATGTCGACATTTTTGAAGCTGGAATGGTCCCGCCGCCCAATTGGCTGGAATTTTTTTACCATTCTAGTATATGTCAATAATCACTTTTCAAAAATTTTACAATATCTTTCCGATTTGAGGTCCCCCGAATCCAAAAAACATATTTTTGAAAAAACTCTGTGCGTCTGTTTGTTTGTCTGTGAACACGATACAGGTCAAACGGATGAGCGGATTGAAACCAAATTTTGGAAGGATGTTTGGTATGCAAATATGAAGAGCCCTATTGTTTTTGGGGAAAATCGGCGCATGCGCAGAAGAGACATATGTTAAAACGGTGTTTTTTATATAATAATGGTATACTTTTCATAACGGCTTGTTATTCTATTTATTTTTTCAAGAAAGTTTTGTTAAAAACATTTTTTTCTAAACTTTATAGTTTCGAAAATATTTTTAAATAAAAAAAATCAGCCGCTCTTTTGTTTTATGGATCTGTCAGAAATAAAGTAGTTAGGCATGCTTTGATTAAAATCTTTGATTAACGTCTGAATAGAACTCTTCAAATAAATAATGGTCGACAATTTTATTTATTTGAAATGCTTTGAATAATTTTTAGATGGCGTGGAACATATTATGTAGGTAACCTTGGCAACGAATAGTTAATATCATATTGAATACTAGCCATTACCCGCGTCACGTCACGCGATATCAGAAAATTTATTTTCTTTGTTATAATCAAATGTCAACATTTTTGAAGTTGGAATGGTCCCGTCGCCCAATTGACTGGAATTTTATATCATAGGTAATAGAGAAAGAGAGAACTGATTCCAAATAACTATTTCAAATTGTAGTTAAATTTGATAGAATTGATAGTGGCAATGGTGAATTTATGCACATATTATAGAATAGATAAATTTTAAGGTGGCTCTGCAAGCATATATCATGTATTCATCTATTATCGGATGGCTATTGGCTCGGTAACAGATGATACGATCTCACGAGGTGTTTGTTAACATGTCATGCTTACGTCTGTTCGAACATTGACACATGCATTGATAAAATATATATCAATTGCAATTCAACGCTTTGGTCTTAATTTATTTGAATTTGATCGATCATTCATGCATTTTAAAACGAATTATTTATATTCACTTAACAATTTTAAAAACTATGAGACAACGAAAATATTAGATATTTATAGCTAAAGTATGCTATTAACATTGTTAAGACAAACCCATTGTTACAATGCTATATTAGAAAAAAATATTTTACAAACAATTTAAATAGCAAACTTTGAAATCTGCCAAGTGTTGTGGCTAGTTTTATCAGGCGATTTTGCGATTAAGTTGCTTGGAGATCATCTTCGCTTAAGTACACTAGACTGGTCCTTAAAAATGTTTTTTTTTTTTCAACGCGCCCTAAAAATCTTCCTTTTGATGTACAAAGGCAAAGAAAAACTTTTTTTTTCGAAATTTCTCGCGACAAACATTATTTTTACGTTTTAGTGACCGAAATTCAACAAATTAATAATAATACTTTATTATTATCAACCATTTACTTGAGCCTTGGAATTAATGAATTTGCTCATAAAAAATAAGTTTACATTAATTTAGTTCCAAAATCCTGTAGTTTTTATTAACTAGACAATAAAATAAAAAAAATTCTATACTTTATTTCGGACACGAAATTGTATTTCAGAAAAAATGATGTTATGAGAAATTTCGAGAAACGATTTTACAAAAAATGAACTTAGGTTTGCGGCTTGTGTTATATATATTTTTTTAAAGTTTGTGCTTAGATCAAAAGGAAGTTTTTTAAGGGACGTCGAAAAAAATTTAATAATTAACGACCAGTCTAAAATACACGGCTTATGTTTCGTGGGAAATTTCGAATAGTTAACTAATTATCATAAAATCGTGATGTAGTAAATAAATTTAATTTTTTTTTTTTAATTTCCCGAATTTATATTACCTATAGATTTAAAATGCACGCTGATAAGCAAATGTTCAACACGTCATAACTCTCACATAAAATATTCCATTACAATATAGATTACATATACTACTGTTTCATGCTACGTTAGTTGATTCCCAGCAAATAATCGTTGAATAGTAGCATTCAATTATTAAAATCAAACGTGCTCTTTGTATTGAGTGAACAAAAACAGTTAAGATTTTCCATATTTTAAATTCAAAATTAAAATCTCAAATGTTTATATAATAAGCTTTATGAAAACATTCACGTTAAATAGCTATCGAGTTTTGGACGTGTGTTTATTGTATTCGCAACAATAAAACAGTTATATGGGGTAAGTGGCGACGCGTGTACGACGCGGTGTGAACACGCGACCCGGCGATTAGCATCGCCACCGCTTCTTGTTACATGCAACGTGTTTTGTCGCACTGATTCTCTTCATTAAACCGGTGTTAAATGAGCGCGTTTAAAACTTTGTACATTAACAGACCGGCTGAAATTTTTGTCACATTATTTCATTAGAACTGTGTAATGGACACTTTTTTCTTAGCTTATTTTTTTAATGGCCATATTTACCGAACGTAAGTATATTCGGTTCATTTGTTCTTCAGGTAGCTATTCCTCCGAATAAATAGCGATAATTCAATTCACCAAACATAATTATGTTTACTGCAGGTATAGATCTTTTCCGTCTTACTTGGAGGGTACAAATATTTATTCGCCTGATAAAATAATAATGGCCGCCACATAGATAATAATATTTAACCTATAAACGTGAAGTATTATATCTACAGTTTGCTCTTCTTAATTTATTTATGTCTTGTTTATTAACCTTTTGTGAAGTGTAGATATAGTTGTAAAACATTAAAGTTAGTGGAAGTGTACAATTTGGTTAGGATAAAATATTATTATTTGGTGAAACTTTTTTTTTGACGTTTACACTAACGCCATCAGTCGGATTTTTGGGTGAACGTCAAAGTATTCAACAAAAAGAGCAAGAAGTAGAGTGCAGTGTATTATTCTTTAACTAACTTTTCTACCTGATACCTATTTCTTGGTGAATTGAAAGTAAATTTTATTCTAACGAATAAATATGTTCAAGATTAGTAACTTCTATCTTTAATAATGTTCGGTGAATATCGGCATAAGTAAAACTTCTTTTAGCGGGATATAGAGTAAAAAATTGATTCTTGAGATTGAAAATGTATCGAAAGTGTCGCAATGAAACGCATACTATTGAATAGAATAGAAAACAGACTGTATAAAAATATGCTCTGTCTCCATCTAAACTAGGAACCGTTTTTCAGCGACATCATATATAATTACAGGAAAAAGTTGTGGCACCGATTTGAGTGTGTTAATTCTCACACATTGTGGCCAATGTTCCTTCTATTTTTTTCGCTGACGGTACAAAAGTATATGGCAGCAAAAATGTTCAAAACGTATGTAAAAGTGTGTCAGTGGGTGGGGAGGGTCCTGTGTCTGTGTTATTGAAGTTAAGAGTATTCGTCCCTGCAAACACCCCCTGCACCCTTCATCTCAAATATTTTCCCCTCGCCTAAAAACGGTTCGCGCTTTCCCGACACTATTTTTAAAGCTAGGGGGTTCTAGTAAACGCCAAATGAAAGACAAAGAATCAGACTACAGATCCTTCAGGCGAATTTTTTGAAAAAATTCCTGAAAAAACTTACAACCTTTTGAAAAAAATAATAAGTTACGTAATATTTCACACGTAGGCGCAACTGTTTTTCAAAAAATTCGCCTGAAGGATCTGTAGTCTGATTCTTTGTCTTTCATTTGGCGTTTACCAGAACCCTCCAGCTTTAAAAATAGCGTCGGGAGAGCGCGAACCGTTTTTAGGCGAGGGGAAAAGATTTGAGATGAAGGGTGCAGGGGGTGTTTGCAGGGACGAATACTCTTAAATGTTTTTTTTATAAATACTCTTGAAAATTGCGTTTTAAAGCATTTTAATAACACACAACAACTGCGTTCACCGTGGACATAACCGTATCCTCCGTGGACATAACTGTGCCCACCGTGAACATAACTGTGTCACTCAAAATATCCCATCTTCAGTAATTATAATCGGGACCCAGTTCAATAGTACGTGATTGTAGTCAAACAGTGATATGGCGTCCCTCAGTATACCCGTCATCTAGTTATATTGTTATTTTTCCCAGCCACTCGAATGACACCCGTTCATTCACTTTACATAATGGCCGTCGTAAGTTAGAGCGGCGCTCGTGTTCGTGCATTTTTTACTTGTACAGGTCATGTAAACCGCCTGCTTCTGTATTTATATAACTAATCTAACCACTTCTCGTTGCATTCCATATGTAAGCACTTTTTATACAAAGCGGACGCGTCGCATCTTTTACAAGGTATTTATTTTGAATATGATTAAATTTAAAAGGATTTAGAATATTGCTCCCTATTGGTCACCTCGACTCAGAGGCAAACTGGACAAAATTGTTCGATTGCTTGCAGGAACGCATTTAAAATTTTGACTCGGATTGCAGAAAGCATTGTCAAAAAATCTAATTTAACAATGACCTTATATTTGGACCACAAATTCATTGTGGAATTTTAAGTCGATCCTGCTCGCAAAATGATTGATCGATTGAAACGATATTTTTTTAAACTGTGTATATGTTACGGTCTATGCCCGAACTCGGTCAATGACCGAAATAAATACGCAAAACTAGTTTTGAGCATTTTCAATTGGTCAAAACTAGTTCTGTCCATTTTTGAACGGACAGTACTAGTTCTGCTTGTTTCATTCAATCAACGTCCGAACTCGAACAAAAGTAGGGTTATGTTCTTGTTTATGTACCTATATTTATTGAATTATTCTCCTGAATGTTATAATTAATATAATTGTAAGATATTCAGAGTAATAATTAAGTAAAAATACTAGATGAATTCGAGTCTCAACTAGTTCGCCTATTGGAGGCTTCTGAAACATAATTTTATGACCAAACATAATTACCTTAGATACTACACTAAGTGAGGTTAAGAAAGCAAATTTATTCAAAGCTGAATTAAAACCTCTGTCTACTAAACAATACAGAAGAATAAATCGCTTTGATATAATAAGTACCTATCATTGATGTGGAAAAGTTAATTAAAAACGCAAAGAAGATTCCGATGCCATACTAGTACTGTATGTCCGTTCAAAAATGAACAGAACTAGTTTTGTCCAATTGAAAATACGCAAAAATAGTTTCTTGCAAATAAACTTTCGCAAAGTTAAAAATTCATGACTTGACTAAGCCCCACAATCCTTCAGCCAGGTCTTCGATTTTGATTTCAAATATTACAAAAGAAGTGTTACACAAATTTTCACACCTATACTCAAAAATGTTTGATAGCTCTAAAACTGTAATCCGAAGTGTAGTTTTTAAAAGTAAAAGATTTTTTTTTCTTTTAAAATAAGTGAACGGCGGACCAAACATTTTTATTGGGACTATTTTGCTTTTCGGTTTGTACTGTCCGAAAGAGATTTTGGACTCGTGATTCGGAAATTTTCTGAGTCCGTACCTGCCGTCACTGTATGCAAAACAGCAAGTAGTTTATTACTGTAGTATATGCCAGCACTGTAACTACAGTGGTTAGCCGTGTGGTCTAAGGCACGGGTCTTCGATGACGTCAACTCTCGGAATCACGGGTCGTGGGTTCTAATCCCGTCCACGCCGAAAAAAAATTGTTTTTTTTTGGCAAATTTTTGACAATAAATCGAACTAAAAAGTGGAAAATAAATATAGTTTAAAAAAAAAATAAAAAACACTCTTTATATCGAACTAAAAAGTAAAAAATATTTTTTTTTAAAATAAGCTTAAAACAATAATGAATAAAAATACAAGTATTATTGTGAAAAAGCGTGGGGCGCTCGATGTACGAAAATGTGGAACAAAGCGCCCCACGCTTTTTTCACAATAATACTTGTATTTTTTATTCATTATTGTTTTAAGCTTATTTTCAACATGTAAACAGTTATATACAATTGTATAGAAACTGTAAACGCGCGTTGGGCTAATGCGCGTTGAACGCCTCTCATATAAACTAGGCCTTATTGTATTCTATTCTAATGGAAAAAAGTAGATGAGATTAAAATAATTTTTTTAGTTGTGCCAAAAAAATTAAAGATTAATAATAAGATAATAGGTAATAATATCTACTCAATTGAGATTTGATAACATACTTCCCGAATATGCGCTCAACACTAGGTTACATGTTCATTTTATTGGTTTTAACCACAGTCATTATTGTTACGTGATATTCGTCATCGATGACAGAATTGACAACATTCATAACGTAATAATATGATTGAATTGATGCCGGAAGGTTAAAAATATTAAATGATTCGAATGGCGAGGCGACCCTACGATTTATACAAAACAGATCCGTGCCCATGGCAGCATGCATTATGCCTAAAGCGTATTTATCATTTTTTTTATCTATCATACATTCTATACCTATTTGTTATTCTTTTGTTTTACAACTCTACCGCGGTTTAACTCAAATAATGAACAGGACCGGTTTGTGATTGGTATTCTAAAGTTTTATATGCTAGTTTCTATAAAGAGAGGTTATGTATTTGTCTGTTCCGCCAAAAGTCTTGAACTCCTAATACGATTTCAATTAAATTTGGTACATGCAGATAAGGCTCCTAAACTCAATTCAAATAATGGGATATAGTGGGACCATCTTCGTTAAATAAAAAGGATTTTTCTAATAATTTTGCAACATGCAGAGCTTGTTCAGTGAAACTAATGAATATTAGGGTCTAAGTATAGACGTATTGTTTCGCTATTGAGAGTGGTTGTTACGCTATATAGAGTGTTTCAATATATTGGTAACAATGTAGGTATACCAAACAAACCCATTTCTACGTTTTAAGGAGTTTTTCGTTAAATACCAGTTCGCTATATAAAATTTACACTGTATTTTATGTTATTTATCTAGTTACAAGGTTCTTGTATCGATGATATTTTGTTAACTTCTATAGTGAAAATTTTCAAAAAATGGAAAGTTATTGGTTTCGATCCGATTTTCAATTTATTGTAGCGTACTTAAGGACGTAGTCTGGTGTTTGTTTGGGTTTCGGAAAATTGAATTTATTTTTTTACATTTTTACTAAGTAGGTATAATATATTGAGAAAATACTGTTAAAAATTTTAGACCGAAATATTAAATATTTACAAAACTATAACATATAAACGAGAGCAGCAACGGTCTAACAGTAAGACTCTTTACCTGCTCTTACCTCTCAATTGTTATCACGTTATCCTTATACTCTCGGAGAGTAGAGGGAAAACATAGCAGAAAACGATGCCTTTTAAGAAACGGAAGGTTTACTATACACCAGGCATAGCTGATTAGTGAAAAATATCCATTTTTATTTTTTTGTAAGAAATCTCAAATCAAAACTTTAAACGCGTTTTTCTCAAAACTACGTTTTTATGTAAGCGGCGTGGGTGATTGAAACAATTGTATCCAACCGATTGCTTTCCATTTTGCACAGGATATTCTACACAATAATAACTCCGTCCGGTACTAGAATTACTTAATTAAAAAATTATTTCTATTTCTTTAACCGATTTTCAACGACAAAATTACGATTTTCTCGTTGTTTTATTTTTAAACCTGCCATTTTGTTATTTATCAATAAAAATGTTTATTTCTAGTACGGGATAGAGCCACAAGCCTACTAAACAGTAACCAATTTAGTTTTGATAATTCAGATAACTCCAAGTGACGTTATCACCCGCGCTACCCACCTACCACCAAATAAAGTTGTCTACTTTAGGTTAAAAAACAATTATAAAATGGCGTAAAATTAAGCAAAAAAAATATTTTTCTTAGTTTACGATGTCAGTAAAAACATGTTGCCATATTGAAATGATTGTATATTATTTTGTTATTAAAAAAAATTTCTGAAATAAGGGTTGAAAACGAGCCTGAACATAGGACTACGTCGTTAACACATGCTGGAAGTTTTAGGGTTGTCCTACAGGTCAACAGCTTTCCACTGTTTTTTTTTTAAAATGGCTTCACCTCCTGGAGCCGACACTTTTTCTAGCTCACAAACTTACCGAACTACAATACTGTGCACGTTACACAGATCATATTATAGCTTCGTATTACAACGTAGGTACAGCAAATGATAAAACAACAAACTACCGTGTATGCCACAGGTATGCTTTTTTTGATTTTTTAACAATTAAATGTGAACTTACAAAAACGGGAGGTTTATAGACTGTTTCAAAATTAAGAGATTTAATATGTATTTCCTAGAAATATATTATTATAATTTGAAATATAGTCGATGCTTTTAGATTACACACCATTGAGACTAAATATGTAATGAATCATATTGATAAACAGTGTAATCTCTTTATAACGAATCTCAAAGACCGAGCATTTTTTTTTAGTTATAAAGAGTTTTCGTTATATGGAGGGAAGAAAGAAAAATAACCAAAATTTCACCTAATTAATTTATTCCAAACACATATAGTCTGTTAACTTTACCTGACGTTTTTTACTATGCCAATATTTGTTTTGCATTTTATTAAGTATCTTATGCATGCCTTAGGATGTGGTGGAATCATCTTCATTAAACAATAGGAATTTTTCAATAAGTTTGGCGGCATCAAGTGCTTGTTGAATAGTTGGTAATAATTCAGAATCATCCTCTTTACGTCTGTAAATATTTTCTGACGTCTAAATATGAACATATTTATTCGTAATAGAGAATGACTGTTGCGCTATAAAGAGGGTATTAATGTATGGGTTTTAAGGTAAACCAACCAAATTGTAAAAATTTCTATGTTATGGGGAGTTTTTCGTTATAACGAAGGACGTTATTAAAAGGTTACACTGTACGTACTAGTGGCCCGGTCCAACTTTGTACATTGCCATCGTTTTTTCGTCGACTTACGCTGCAAAATTGATCTCCACGCGACGCGCTTCTATTTCAACGCGATAATATATAATAATAATAATAAATAATAATAATAAGACTTTATTAAAGACTGTATACACAGTATAAATAGCGTCATACATAAAAATAGTTACATATTAGTAAATTCTTGAATGTTGGATATACATCTGTCAGTAAGATAATACTTTAAAATGTGCATACATTTTTTGTAATTCTGTATATCTCTAATTTATTTTGGCAAATGATTATATAATTTACTACCAGCATATCTTGGAGATTTAGTAAAAAAATAATTTGTACAAAAGTCATTATATATTAAGTTTTTTTGCCTAGTTTCATAACTTCAGAAACACAGTCGAGATGAAATATATTTTTTTAACATAAAGCAAGATCTTAAACAGATAAATGGAGGTAACAGTTAGTACACAATTGGATTTGAAAATTGGTCTGCATGTCTCGTTATACTTTAATTTAAATATTGTTCTAATAATTCTTTTTTGTATCACAAAAACTCTTTGAATGTCACAAGCTTGACCCCAGACAATGATATGAAAACTTAATTTTGAATAAATCAAGGCATAGTAAATGTTCAGAAGCTGTTTAACATTTAGATAGTTACTTAACGTCTTAATTAAATAGTAATATTTGTTTAAATCAGAACAGAGAGCATCAATATGAGAATTCCTATGTCCATCCTGAAGGTATTCTTATAAATACTGCTGAAAAAAAATTGAAATCGGATCAGTAGTTTCGGAGATTACCTTCTAATTCCAAACCTATAAACTTTACCTTTTTATAATATTAGTATAAATATAAAACTTAAAAAAATACATTTTGAAAGAAACACACTGTATAAATATGTGTATTTTATGAGACATATTATTTTAAAAATAACAATTCCTACTGTTTAATATCCTACAGCGTATATTCATGGAAGAAATTAATATGTTTATTTTAGAAAATGATGATGTCATACGAATATATTTACGTACCGAATGTTGAAAACTTCGGTGCAGAATATAAAAAATTTGTAAAAAATGTCTTTGCCCATTCAGATATCATAAATATGAAATGGTACAAATTTAGGTCAAAATTCACTTTTCAAAATGTTACAATATCTTCTCGTTTTGAGGTCCCTTGAATCCAAAAATAGTATATTACACCACAAGGGCCGAAAGTTCTTGCACTGCGCGTCATGATGCCTGAGGCTTCGCCTTAGGTATTATGGCGCGCAGTACAAGAATATCAGCGGTTATTTAAGGGAGAAAGAACTTTAAAAAATTGTATCTGAGTAAGTAAGTCTTTGATGTTTGATGAATTCGTTCTGAAAAGTTATCCTCGTATAACCAAAACGGCTGAATCGATTGTAAAAAAACATTTGTTTTCTGTTTGATTTCTTTTAAAGTGTTTTTATAAAGCTTGTAGCAAGGAAGAAGAAAATTTTCAACATATCAAATCAAAGTTCTGTTGACATACAATTTTCCTAGCTTAGCTAACATACGGTATCTATGATGGAAGTGAGCCAAGCTCCAGGAAAAATGTTTCGTTAAAATAATATTTTTGTTACTTATTTTTTATCAACTGTACATATTATACATAATTTATTTAATAACAAACATATAATAATATGTGTTTTTCAACAAATTTACGACCAATTCAACAGACAAATAATTATGTATAATTAAAAAAAAATCGTTCAAATAAACGTTATTTAATTAATAATTATATTTTCTTTAGAAAAAGTTTTTGAAATAATTAAAAATAACGTATAGCTGCTTACTGTATCGCATATAATTATCGAAAATTTGATTATATAACGTCTCTGACAAATTAATATTTAAACTAATAACTACTATAAATAAAGTAACCTTATTTAAATCCCAGAGTATAGTCGGATAAAAAGTACTCTGTAGTGTAAATTTGAGTAGCCATTTTAATGGTAGGAGCCGGTTTTCATCAAAATCAGTACAACCGATGAAAATACAAACAGACAGACAGACATTACATATTGTACTAGCCGCTACTCGCGGCTCTGCACGCGATTGAGATGAAACAATGTAAAGGCACGAATAATATATACCCGTTCTTCCACCATAACATTTCTGTACCTTCACCATGTACTTAAGTTTCGTCAGTTTGTTTGGATTTTTTTTATGAAAATAAAATATAACGTATATTTACTCAGTGATAGTATAGTTTTTTATTTGTGAAAGAATTTTTAAAATCAGTTCAGTAGTTCCAGAGATATATTAGTAAACAATATTTTACGCTTTTTGTTTATTTTTTTTACATTTTATGTAAATCTTTCAGCAATTCCGGGTTTAGAACCAAATAAGGTTAATTCACAAAAAAGTTTGTGTTAAATATTTCTGAGTATTAATTAACAAAGCTAGGGGCGGACAGACTTTTCAACTGCCCAGGGACATTTACAAAAATTTGCGTATCAAATATTCAGAAAATTTCAGAACTGAGCAGTTTTGACAACTGCACAGAGACTTTCACAAAAAAAACGTCATAAATTGAATATTTATGAAAATTTAACACGAAAGTCTAATAACTAAAAATACGCGGCTGCAGACCATGTGTCTACATACGACCCCAAATCCGAAACTGTCTTTTAAGCATTAATTAGACAACTACTAATCTAGAAAAACAACGCCAGTTTATTGTTTTCAAAGATGTCTGACTACTTTATCTAATAATTGATATATTACGTATAGATATGCACAAAACTAATTGAACAGAGTGTAGATAGTCTATGTTACTTTGTTCTCATAATGACACTCCGTACTCTCCGTATTCACGTCAAGCCGTTGTTGCGTTAAAATAACAGACATTCTAGATTTCATCTAAAAACTTTCTCTTAGAAAACTGCATGGTTTGAAAGACCAGTCTGCAATGAATTTTGTATTTCAACGAATAGAATAATCGGCATCAAACCGAATATCGACAATTCGGCAAGGTCACATATCAAATCATCATATGTATTAATACGCTAAAGTTAAAGATGTTTGCCTCCCTTTTTAGAAAAAACCTCACAATTTCTCCACATAAATATATATCATTTTATAGATAATTGCTTGCTCTACTGACATCGACAACTAAAAAATTTATTATTGCTTTTGTTTTTGTAAATTAATTAAAATACAGCAACGCTGAACGACGTCTGCGATCTGATGGCTTTCATTTTAAAACAACGTCAGCACTTCGATCTATCATCTGACCTTCATACAACAGACACATACGCATACTGCCATCTGACGGCTTTAATTTTGAAACAGCGAGCAACGCTGAACAACGTCACAGCAATGCTGCATGATGCCATCTGACGGCTTAGCTCAACGCTTTTGCTACTTGCGCCTCTATATGACAATTTTAGTAAAATATTTCTTCTATCTGTCATCTGAGCTTCATATTGTAATACAACAAAAAGAAGAACGTTATAAGCAGTGTGCAAAATTAGAAACGAATTGAATACCTGCAATCATATTTAAAAAATAATTTTGTAAAGTGACAATTAGTATACTTATTTAGTGCAAATAATTCGCACAGGTCACTCTAGTAAATCAATATTTAGATAATATAAGGTACACTTTTGACGGCCATGTATAGTTATTAGGTACTTATTAGAGAGAACGAAAACATTGTGAGCGTATAGACCTCAACGTGTAATGACAGTCTCTGGTTTACCATTAAGTTCTAATTACTTCAAGAAAAGAAAAGTTTATTTTTACCCGACTACGGCTAAGCCAAAAGAAAGGGTTATGAGTTTATAACAGTCTATGTATGTACTCGTATGTTTGTATTTACGAATGTTCCACCGTAGCGCCTAAACTATTCATCCGATTTTTAAAAATAAGGTATCAATTGACTTGTTATTATAGCCCAGGTAATATAGGCTACATTTAGTTTTGAATTTTGGTCCCAGAGGGGAGCTAATTGAAAACAAATAAAAAACAAGTTAAAAAAAATAATTTAAATAAAATTTAAGTTCAAAAACTAAAACCCGACTACTGAAAAGTATAAAACAAGAAAATATTCTCATCTGAGGATAGCCGTGGTTGTATGCCATCGCATATAATATATGAGACCCCTCTGGATGTATAGCGTGATGCACTTCTGCCCTAGACCTTATGATCGCTTACTACGTTTAAAATGCAATGTTTTGTTAGGGTAGGTGGTGATCTAGGCTATCCTCAGATGAAAATATTTTCTTGTTCCGTACTTTTCAGTAGTCGGGTTTGAGTTTTTGAGCTTATTTGTTCCATGTGAAGAAAAATACATCGTGTACAAAAAATAATTTAGGGATTTTCCATCCCTACTTGGCTATTGCCAGTGCTAGGGTTGGATTGAGTCGTCATCCTTTTCCAGACCCCTACTAGCAATATAGGAGTATTAAGTATATGCGTTCGGCTAATATCTATCCTTGTCTGACAAGTTGTGATGATTAATTTTGATTATCTAAGATTTAATTAAGACGCCATTGACCCAACTTGTCAAGCGTCTATAATCTAAAAATAATATACACGTGAGTGAAAAGGTTCACAAGATCCAACATTTTTTTTTTAATCACATATTTTCTGGTCCACGGTGAACCAAAGACGATAGATTTTAATAAGAGATCAAGCACATTTTTGTCTCACACAGGTAGAAATGGACCGCGTAATACATAATAATGTAATATAGTTGATGTCACCCGTTTTCTCTGTCTGTCTGTCTGCCTGTCAGTCATGATGGGCGCTAATGGATTCGTACTTCTGCACAGCAACTGACGCTCCTCGCCCGACGCTCGGCGTCGTGTTGGCAAATAAAGTGAAACACTTAGTTACGTTCGTATGAAATGATACCATATTGTGCATAAATGCGATGCTCACGGAGTAAAGGTTACGTTGCTTATTGATGCCATC
Organism: Xanthostigma xanthostigma; assembly: GCA_963575645.1. Classification (NCBI taxonomy): domain Eukaryota; kingdom Metazoa; phylum Arthropoda; class Insecta; order Raphidioptera; family Raphidiidae; genus Xanthostigma; species Xanthostigma xanthostigma. Next base: position 30,487,863 of record OY754470.1, on the reverse strand, counting down.
GCTAATGAATAGTTACTTCCGAGATCGATAGGTGTCGACACGAAAGGCGCATATATTATTTGAAGTCACCAACTAGAAGTTTTCTAAGTCTAGCACAGATTCATATTTTCAGTACATTGTATTTAACTGACTTTTGGGGAAAATCGGCGCTTGCGCAAAAGAGATATATGCTATAACGTTATTTTTTTATATAATGATGCGGTATACTTTTCATAACGGTTTATTATACTATTTATTTGTTCATGACAGTTTTGTTAAGAATTTTTTTTTCGAAACTTTAAGTTTCGGAAATATTTTTAAAATAAAAAAACAGCTGTTCTTTTGTTTTGACAGAAATAACTAGTTAAGCATGCTGTGATTAATTTTTACATGACGTGGAACAATATTTTGTAGGTAACCATGGTAACGAATAGCAAATATCATATTGAATACTAGCCATTACCCGCATCACCTCACGCGATATCAGAAATTTTATATTCTTTATTATACTATATCAAATGTCAACATTTTAAAATTGGAATGGTCTCGTCGCCCAATTGGTTGACATTTTTTTTAATTTGAACTAGTTTTGCTTACACTTGTTTTCTAAACAGGTGAGCCTAATCGATGTACTCTCAGCTTGGGTAGTGTGTAAAGTAACATCCGATTTATGTCGTGTGCAGGGGATTTTATACGATCTGGTATGCGCTAAGCAACGCTGCCCTCGTGACACAGACACCCAACGGCGAACCATCTCTTCCTTCTGCCCATACGGCATTATTCTACATCAGCCATATCTCAGTTGGCGGTGTGCTTTCTATAAAGCGAGATTCTCTTTTGTTACATTAGTGCACACACACACGCATATACACATAATATACTTACTAAACAGACACAAATGTAAAACTTACCTTATGTATAGAACATATTTATCTACCAGAATGTTGAAAAGGATTCACATTTAATGATTTACTACCTATATTATAACGGCACTATTGGGGCTATTCTGTACGATGATCAATCCAAGAATTTACTGTGCCGGTAATTTTTTGCCACTTTCTAACAACTTTAACTGTGCATATAAGTTAAAATGAGACAGAAATTTAACAGCGCTGATAATTTTAACATTGCTCGTTCAGAATAGCACCATTTACCGAGGTTTCTATACTAAAGATTATCAAAATCCTAAAGTTTTAACGTTTGATTTTACCAAAATATAATTTCTGTTTAATAACGGTATCAGTTTCATAACTGGTTGTTCTGTGCAGCCTGACGACTTGCAATATTGTGAGAGAAATGAGAAAACGTCATTTTGCGTCGAAATTATACATCGAACAATAATAATTAATTAAATAATATAACTCAGGTGCAGTTAATTAATATTTTCTTTGTGCGATTATCATAAAAAATCGAAGCTCTAGATTTAAAATAATTAATAAAGTGTCTTTATTACACGCATGTACATTGTGAAATTAAATTTACCAAGCTTTGTCTATTTACTGAAAATGCGGTGATCGAGGGTCACAAAAAACGCAAAAAATATATCTCCGACTTTCTTTCGAAGTTTTTCCCTGGTTATACCGATAGTATATTAGCATTAAGTATATCTTTTTTAAGGATCATCTTTATATTTTTAAGGGTCGTAGGAGGGGCTCTTAACCTCAGAAATAATTCAATTCCTAAGCTAAACAAATCCTAAAATCGGAGAATTAAATAATTCTACATGAATTAAACACCGGCTAGACGCTTGTGAATTACGATAATGGCGCAAGTGGCGGACGCCTCAAGATGATTGATTACTTTTTTCTTCACAACTCTCTTGGCAATAGACCGACTAGACGCGAGTAGTCTTGGGACGACCGGGTGATGCATACGGATTGATTAATTCGGGTCGATGCTCTCAGCACCGGTTAGACACGTCTTGTGAATTATGATCAGTTAGTCAGTCAGTCAGTGATTGCTAAAAATCTTGATTTTTGAACACTCGTATCTTGGAAACTATTCCACCATAGACGTACGAAATTTGGAATACTTCTTTTTTATGGTAACCTTTACCCCACTTGAAAAAAATCAGTTCTGTAACGTAACTAGACTAGGAGATAGATGAGATTCGAAATGGTTTGTACCAACATAGTACCGTGCTTTGCAGAACTTGGCCGCGGCGCAATCCGTGCTCTATGAAATTACTATATGCTCTGTGCAGGCATTATAGATGTATCACTTAAGTGATGAAATGCAGTGTCAGAGACTGGGGAAGACATGGAAGGTGACAAATGTATGATCTAACTTATCAATAGAAACGTTACATTGTCTGACAAATGAAAAGCTGTCTTTGTAAATGCACGCAGCACTTTGCAAACTCGATCCCGGGTTTTCCCTGTCGGATCGCTCGGTAAGAGGTTAATGATGTAGGTATTCTTTAATATTCATTACGCGGCCTCTTTTTTTAGAAAATTGTTCAATATTTCAGTACATGAGAAAGAACAAAAAATGTTTTAAGTAGCAGAAAAAATATTTTCTTTTATTCCATCAAGTTCCTATATCGCAATCTTTGTAATAAATTGTGAGAAGGTCTTTTTTATTTTCACAGTTGCTGGAAAATAACCAAAATTCAATTATTTTTTTTCTTGATAGTTTGAAACTAAATGTGTAATCCGAACATTCTTGAGATGAAACACTCCATGAAACACAATGCATCTGCACTATTTCCGTATTAGTCAGAGTGCCCGTCGGCAAAAATTGTCTGACACCTCGAATATGCTGACATATTCGAGGTGTCAGACATTTGTCAGAGAACATTATTTTAGTGTTTTGGTTGAAGTTTTTAAGCTATCCCATTAAAAAAACAAACAGTATCTATCTATAAATTTTTTACATGTCGTTAAAACGACATGTTTCGGAAAATTTAGAGGGAAAACGCCCCAAAATAAAAAAAAGTCATAGAGGAAATAGGTGTCAGACTAGGCCTAATGAAGCCATATACAAAGTTTGGGGAGAATATTTGTCAGTAAAATTTTTGCCGACGGGCACTCTGACTATTATGACTGACTGACTGATGACTGTCCATGATGACTCATCATCCGTGAGCTATTCCGTCGTTTATATAGGCGTTGGATCGTTCTTTCCTTTCTTGCATTCACTGTTGTCTGGAATTGGCAGCAAAGCCCTTTTAAACCTACACATATTGTTGGAACAACAATCAAGTCGATTGTTGTCTCCCACAACAATATGTGTATCATTGTCAGAATGAGAGCCGATTGTTGTTAGACAACAATGCATGTCTTTGTCAGAATGACGAATCGATTTTTATCTCACGAAATCCTTTGTTGTCCCAACGGGGAGATTGTAACAATATGTGATAACTAAGAATTAAAGTCAAATCAGAGTCGCTTCGGGAATAAGTGGAACAATATTTTTCAGTGACATGTTTTTGAGAGCGACAATGACTGACTCCGATTGAGGCACCAGAAAAGGTTGATAACGCTGATGTGGAGTATAGACGAATGGACCGTACGTCGTACGTGATCGGGCGCGGGAAAACGCTGAAGTCTCCGAGCTTATGAGCTTTCGTGTATGTAAACATCACATCACAACGTATACATTAGATATACCTACATGCATAGGTAACCGAACTACAGTACAATACAGCTGCAACATAATCGGTTCAATTATTCTGTTCGTTATTTATAACTAGAGCTGTAAACGTAACGAGAAATTGTGTACCCGTATGTATTCGTTACTTAAAGAACCAGTACCCGTTACTTTCGCATGCATCGTTACGGCACTCGTTACTTTTCAAACGACATACAATCGTGTACTAACAGCATCAAGCATGATCCGGTATGGCTTCGTTCGTATGAAGTATAACCGCATCAAACGAGTCGAACTGACATGGATACGACAAATGCGAGTAACGATATGAATTTGTAAGTAACGAGTCGTTACTTCGAGTCAGACGATATACCCGTTACTCAGTAACGAATACATACGGTTTGTTACAGCTCTATTTATAACTATTCTACTTGTAGTCAAGATTAATATTAAAACGTCTTGTGTACAGAGCACAAGCTGTCATATTGCACACACGCAGGAAGCCGATGTGTAATCTTTTAATAGTTCTGTCCTGAAAAAAATATAGAATCGACTATAGATACGGGAACGATAGTGTACCTGTTGTTTAATATTGACATTATCACGTATCTTTTTGTTGTTTAGATATATTGCTACTTGCTACAATGGACATACTCCTTTTTGGTCAGTGGCGTACTGATTAAATATTTTGATATCCACAATAAGACGGATAGTTTATTCATGATAAAGTAATTGAAATAAAAAACAATTTTTATTGCGTTGCATAATGGATACGCAAATTGTGTAAAAGTACTAACACACGATCGAACTTGGTCCGGGCCGACAACGGACATGGTACGGCGGATCAAGTTCTCTGGTTGCAACAGACGACCGAATCTGTCAGTCTCCTTGTGTACACAGGTACGTAATCATGCCTCCGATTAAGCGCGCGAAAATTGCGATTGTTCTAGCGGCAACGTTAATGCCGCCACAAACAACAAGGAAGAAAAGAAAGGAGTGGGCAAAATTCTATTTGAAAGATCGCGATGAATTTAGTCATAAGAAGTTAATAAAATCGCTTGATAGTGAAGATCATATTTTGAATAACACTCCCGAAGAATTTCTAGAGCGTTGTTACGCGCTTCTCTGTTACAATATAACTTATCTGTCAAAATTTTGCACAACGTTTTGAACTACAATGACGTCGTTATACGGTTATATGTATCAAGTTCGTCGTACTACTATACACACGACGGATATTAGTACGAACCGTAACCAAGTACGATGTGCATCAGGGCTGCCAGATGAACGGATTTTTCCGTCTCAAACGGATTTTTCGAGTAGAAATAAATTTGAACGGATAATGGAACGGATTTCATGATCTGAACGGATTTAACGGATTTTCTAACTTTTCCGAATTTTTTACCTTTTTTACTACATATAAATTCAAACTTCACTCGATAATCGATAATTTGGGGACATTCGGGTATTTTTAGCACATTCGAGCATATCTGAGCACGTTTCTTTCACTACCTCTGTCCTACTCCTCTCTCTATTTGGGTAGAAAAAGATAAGAGAGTGTATGAAACAATGTGTTCGCGAAACACACACCTATATCGATGAATATCGACTCGCTATCTTTGTCTGATGCGTTTTTTTCACACAACTGGAGTCAAGTGTTTCGAGTTACACGGATTTACGGAACACATTGAGGATTTAACTGATTGTACTGCCGCGTTTGTTACTATCGCAACATTCTAACAGTCAATATAATATTTTTATTTCATAAAAATGTGAAAAATCTACGAAATAATCGATTCATTGGATGTGAAAAAATTTCATTTCTATTCAATTTAAAGTCTGTTTGTAAGTAAAAGTAAATTCAACGTCTTATACGAAATTCATTTAATAATGTTAATAATAAAGCCATAATGAAGGTGGAAACACGTCGATGTGTCGTTTATGGTACCGCATACTTCACTTTACTCTCTATCTCTCTCACACTCATTGCATTAATGGGTGAACCGGGCGAACGGATGGAAACGGATTTTTCAGACCACTTCCCCCACCACTTTTCGCCTTACCGACGGATTTCTGAGGAGAGAAATCTGGCAGCCCTGATGTGCATCCCATCGAACCGGGCGGACACGCAGACTACTGTCCAGACGAGCAGATTTGGTACGGAGCGGACCATATCCGCTGTCCGCTTCGTACCAAGTTCGATCCTATGTTAGTACTATTAGATAAATAAAATTACTATTAACTTATAACTATATACACAACAATTTAATTATTTTATTAGATAGTATTAGATATTTTTTAAAACGTTTAGTTTAAATAAAAAATTGGTTGTCTGTAAATTCGGTTTACGGACGATAGTTTTACGTGATTCCGCTTGAATATCATATTTAATAATACATAACCTAAATTTTAGTAGCTGTCAAACTATATTTTTACAGACTAATAATTTGATCAACCAAAGCAAAATACATATTTTTAAGCAATTATAAAAGACATTTAAAAGAATGTATATATTATATATTATATATTATATATTATATATTTGTTAACAAACCGTATAATTTATCTGGCCATCTGTCAGATGTAGCTTTCGCTGGAACAGCCGAAAAAAATGTTGAACGCACACTACTCTCTGACGTCACGCGAGAAGAGAGAGACTATCGCTTATATCGCGCTCTCGCTTGCGGAATGTTACTCTTTTTCGTGCGTGCAGCCAGTGTCTCATCAATTTATAAGACGTTATCACGTCAAAAGACTTTAATGATGTTTCGCGGTTGTATTCATAAAGCTAACAACTTTTGACTATTGTAAACTTATAAAGGGATCTCTGAGTGTAATTTTATTATCTAGCTAGTTCTTGAATGGAAAATATTATGCACTTCTAAAATTTGTATTTCTCTATTTGACCGAGTTTGTTGAAACCATCTATTTTATAAAAACTTTAATATTTGTCGAAAAATATCCACCTTATATTATTACATTACCCGCTACTGAATATGGTGAAACTGTTTATTCAAGTGTCCTGCACCCAATATTTGCAGTAGGATTTTTCCAATAGAAATATCTTATTACATCGCTATTTGATCAACGCCTCCCCCAAAAATTAATATCCTACATAAGTTTTCGATGTCCCTTAACACTTAGTTTTTTTTTAAATTTTTTTTGAAGTACAACTTTTTTAGGCGCGACTTGAGGGTTACTCCGATTTGCATATCAAACATTGTCTCAGAAACCATTAAACGAACCTGAAGTGACTTAAACGTATTCGTATATAATTAAAAAAATAGAAGAAAATTTTAAGAAAGGATACCTTGAAAGATGCGGTCAAGAAATCACCGTAATCGTGTCTTCAGTTTTATAACTATGACTAGCGGTCCCGCCCGGTTTCACCCGGGTGCAAAAGACCGAATGGGGAAGGGAGGGACATGAGTACGGCACATTCATCTTAGTTTACCGAGATGAATATGTTGTGTCCAAACTTCAAAATGATCGGAGTTACCGTTCAAAAGTTTTTGTCGTTAAAAAGTAGTATTTAAGTAATAAATTTCTTTTAAAACAATAATTACTGTAATTAATAAAATATAAATATTTAATTGAAAACACTGTAAGAAAATTATTTTTACATAGGTACCTATAGTTGTAACAGTTTTCAAATGAGCTATTAATTAGATTTATTTAATTTTAATTAGTCGTAATAAAATTTTAAAAAATTGAAATGTAAGCCTTAGAAGAAAGCAATGTAGAAAATAAAAAAAAAATAAAAATATATCCGCCGTCGTGGAGCTTGAACCCAAGACCCTGGCAATAAGAGTCTTACGCTCTACCGACTGAGCTATCCGAGCTTGTGAATGTGAGGCGCTAATATTGCAATATTTAGTTAAGGCATTTCACCTGATAATATTTGTCGGACGGACTAATTTTGAGATACATCTTGCAACATTTTTCATTGATGTTCCGCTCCAATTGGTCGCAGCGTGATGTTATATAGCCTATACTCTATAGCCTTCCTCGATAAATGGGCTATCCAACAAAAAAATTTTTTTTTCAATTCGAACCAGTAGTTTCTGAGATTAGCGCGTTCAACCAACCAAACAAACAAACTAACAAACTCTTCAGCTTTATATATTAGTACAGATAGAAACAAGCCGTCTCAACTCTCAACTATTCAATCCTGTAGCATCAAAAATTAATCTGATAAAACTATTTCTTGCCCATATTTTAGCTCACAAGAACAATGTTACCAACCATTTTTTATAACATAATGTTCCTGCGGGTGTATATTACATTGTATGTGTATAGAGTTTTTTTTTATATGAACTGTGTATAACAACCCTGTCACAAAATTATTATCCGACCTTTTGTGATATCGGTCATATAAATATCGGGGTATGTAGCTGCGCATTAACTGCGAAAAATAACCTAGTCATCATTATACCGGGTGTTTTATTATGGAACTGACGAAAGTGAAAGTTTAATGTGAGGGTTGATTTTTTTACTTTACCTGTTTTAACTAGCCAACATTTCTTTTATCCGCGTATAATACGTGCCACGGATCTAAAATGTTCGGAAGTTAGTCACAAACAGCGTCGCAAAGGCAACGTGCGCTCGTCGGTGATTATGGCCGTGATCGCTCGTTGCCTTTGTCACTTGTCGCTTTCCTGCTTTAAACTACAGTCGAGTACGCTATTGTCAAGTTACTATTGCTATTTTAGTTTTGTTGAGATGCGAGTTTGTAGTTTTTCAACAGACTGTACTAGCGCAAGCCCGCATTCGCATCTAACTACCGAGCCTTTTAGATTCGTGGCGCGTATTATATTTTAAGGGAGGAGTACAGGGTAGAATAAAAAAAATCGACTTTCTTTTTATTGGTTTAAAAAAATCTGATCTTCCCGGATAAGATGCGAGCACTCCGAGCGCTGTATTCAAAATAATCCCGCCGCTACAGGCATTTGTTTGCGCGCGCGCGTCGTCTGAAAAGGGACGTTTCCTCTCTGTTGTGTGAGTCAGTTGACTTGTGCTATTGCTATCCTCTCCTATTTCCCTCCGAGAAGCCCGCAGGAAGGCGCAGGACGATGCAATCGACGAAAATGGACTGCTGTATTCGAATTGTTAAGAATTTTTTTTTAAGTTATTACCAAAATAACCCGTTCTTTTCTTTAATTGACTTTTTTCGAAACACCATTTTTCAATATGGCGGGCACTCTCCAGTGCGTAAAAAAAGATATGTGACCTTCGCCAAACCACTTTAAAAGAACCTTGTTATCGTGTGAACCACTAAAATTTGGCATTTTTTTCTCGGAAATATTTTTAAGGCATTGTAAAACAAAAATTTTTTGACCACAGTTCACACGATAGCGGCAAGTAGCCTGAGGGAAAATGTTCTTCATTTTTTTATTTCAGAGCCGTTGGAGAGCAGCTAGAGTGCCCGCCGTCCGACCCCTTTTTTTCGCTTAAGTTACAAGATTGTTGGTACCGGGCCACTCAGTGGAGCAAATTGGTTTTTTCAAAAAATAAATTGTAGTTGAAACATAGCTTAATAATAACCCTTAATATAAAAATGCTCAGTTTTATATTTAAGTCACAATAAATTTTTTAAAAACACCTCTCATTTTGACCCTTGTATTGTATTTAATGTTAATCTAGCCATCCACAAAACGAAGTTTTTTTGAAAGTTTTGTAAAGTGGGTTAAATTAGTACCATTCCCCACTTAGGGAGCTTGAATGGCAAAACACGTCGTATGCAAAATACACGATTCAGTCGTATAGAGCGGCCATATAGATTCGGTGACAAATTGAAACAGTTTTTCTACTACCACTATTCCAGTGCGAATTTGACTGCGTGAAAAACACGTCGTATGCATGTAACAAAACACAACCACATATGTACGTCAACTCACGCACGTGTATGTGTGTTGTACGCGCATTACAACACCGGGATCACACACGCATCAGTGGCCGTTGATCGGCTGCCGAGGCTAACATGAGCGTGGAGCGTAAGTGAAAGAGCGTGAGCGGAAATATGCGGGGTTCTGTGTTCACTGTTGTTGTTGAATCGACAAATGTCTATATTGACATGTCCAGAGCGCTCGTGCCGACTATACACCGGCAGAAGTCTCTCTGAAAACGGTAAAATCGTAAGTAAATAAAACGCGTTCCAACCAAGATATGGACGGTTGTCGAACGGTCCTTTAAGCGTTCCAACCGAATTGGTGATCGTTTGTGGACGGTTTCGAAACAATCATTTCGCTACGTAATAAGTATGTTCCAACTAGTGATGTGCCGGATCGTTAAAAATGTATATTCGCGGATACGGATCTGAATACGGATATTTGGTTTCAAGATCCGCGGATACGGATACGGATCTTAACTTTCTTAGAGAACGCAACGGTAAATATTGCACATCGACCTTTGGAAAGAGACTATCTGTTATGGGAAAAAGTTATTGACCTCTTTAAGAGTTAATTCTCATAACAGATTGTCTCTTTCCAAAGATCGATGTGCAATATCTCATTATAAAAATAGTGTTTTAGTATCTTTGAGTTATGTACTATTGGTATGGTACTCACTACGATAAATGTTTGCAATACAAAGGTGCCAAATACGATTTTGAAAAATAAAAAAAAATCTGAATGGAATTTAACAGTTTTTCATTATTACCTAATCACCTATATATGTAAAATTTCATCTATGAATTGAAAATTAATAAGGTAAAAGATCCGTAAAAAATCCGCCAAAAACTAACGGATACGGATACGGATCTTTATTTTCCCTCGGATATCCGCGGATACGGATATTCGGCACATCACTAGTTCCAGCATGCAGTTCTGGAACAGAAACTAGACTGTTTCAATCAATTTTGTGCACCGTTTTGAGACGGTACATACGTTCACATTGGTTGGAATGCTTTTGTGACCGTTTTGTGATCAAAGAGCGAGAGTGAGATATCTGAGGTAATCTGCATCTATATTGTGCATCGAAATATGTCAATTGTCAAACTCAAGTGCAAATTCAGTTTCCAAGATTATTTCTTTGGAGGGTAGAGGGTAAGGAGAATCATCTCTGTCTATGAAAAGTGTCCGTCAAAAATTGTGAAATTAAGATGGCGCTACCGCCGAATAAGTGTCAAGTTCTCTGTGATGATTCTATAGGTTATATTTACCAAATAATGTTTGAGTTTTTATTTACTGTGAATAGATTAGCTACTCTAGTCTCCAGAAATAAAAATATTTCCTTTCAGCACACTTCACTTCGTCTACAATTACTGCTAAGTTTACAGTAAACACTTTTTCTACACTAGCGCCATTCTGATCACTTTTTGTACTGTTATTTGACGCTTTTGGATGGACACTTTTTTAGTTTTCCTCCCATATAAGATCTTACTTCTACCCTACATAATTTAAACCAAAGATGAGAGCTTTATAACCTTTTTTTTTTTCTTGTGCGGCACTTCGGCATTTGGGGGGAAAAACTAGATGTGGCAAGAAACTATAAGGTGATTCAGATCAGAAGCTACTTGATAATTAAGTAGTCTTCAACTGATTACTAAAGCGGTACTGACCGGTTAGTAACCAGTAGTGGATCTGCATTGTCCTATTAAATTACAAAGGTTCTGACTCATCGCAGACTGGACTGGTTAGTGATTTGCGTCACTGATCAGTTTCTTTTAAGTAGCTCAGTGTGCCATATTATGTCCTTACAATTAATGTTTTTTTCAAGAGCCTCAACTATAACGTGACAAGTACCATACTGATCGAGGTACTTTGGCTACGACGTATAACACACATTGGTGACATAGCAATAAAAAATTCTTATACAATAACTTAATAATCATAAATGAGGAAACCAAACTTAATATGCCAGCTGTTCAAAACATTTAATATTAAAACGAGCGCTCCGTGCCAATATATAATAGGTATCAGTGAGTGAACAGGCACTTGTGTGAATGTTCCGGGTGTTACGTCACAGCTCATTCGTTGCGGATTACCGGCCGACGGGCCAAGCGCCGCGATGCGTGCCGATGTTGCCGCCGCCACGGTACGATGCGATTGTTCAGCCATGACCGCCCCCGACCTCGTGTACTACTGCCTCGGTGCGTGATTACCGCAGTCGCTACTTGCGGGCGTAGCCCCCACTATATGAATAGCGGATTTACATCTGATAATAGTGTATGTTATATCGTTTTTAAGCGCGAATATATACAGTATGGAATATTTTTATCGTATCTAAATATATTAGTTTTTGACAAACTTATTGTACATTGTATTGGCAAATTTTATGTGCAAATTTGTTTCTATATAATTTAATTTATGAAAAAAAGAATGTGTTTTTACCCGACTGTGCCAGAAGGAGGGTAATATTTTTAGGTTCCACGTCAATTCTTCTCGCAACAATACGTCGCACAAGCCGACAATTCACTACAGCATGAATTTATCCCTACGGCAGTTTATTGCCAGATAATTTCTCGCAACAGGAATTTATCGCATCATGACTATTATTGATATCCATAACTATTTTAATAACGTATTCGATGACATAGTCTTTACCCGCGTCATCGCACGCGCAATAGAAATTTTGTTTTAATTATTATATGTCAAATGTCAGTTTTTGATGTGAAACATCTATAGCCGCACGTAAAACAGATTTCTAACGAGGCGACGCGTCGCCACACAATCAACTGTGCGATACCTATAGTGTATACTCCACAGGGTATACAGTGTTGTTTACTATTATAATATTAAAGTGTGCATGAGATCAGATACCTATAGTGTATACTCCACAGGGTATACAGTGTTGTTTACTATTATAATTAAAGTGTGCATTCATCTGTGCATTAAGCACGCGTATATTTGGTGTGTTTGAAGCGCCAGTAAATGTAAAATCTACTCTCTTGGTAGATTAAATTATGTTTCACATCTGCCAGGCGTCCCGCGACGGCTCGCATTTTTTTTTTTTGAAGCTAGAATGGTCCTCGCCCCATTAAGTGGATTTTTTATTATTTAATAGAAATCTATAAATAAAACAGCAAGAACTCGGTACAGTAGCGCGTCGTAGAGTCAGTATTTGACGCAACATTTCAATGCCAATATATTTCGATCGAAGAAAGCAGAGAGGGGCCCCGTCCATTCCACAACGTCGGATAACGCCATGTCGACAACGTTTCTCATTCAATGGACACTTGTGTGTTGGATTGTTTTTATGGATCAACTCTTGTAAATACAAGTACTTTAACAATTTTTATTACACGAAACATATGTACTTTACATTATTATTTTTTCTTCCTTCCGTGTTGTCACATAAGAAACATTTTATTCTTATATTTTTTTACATTTTACACTTTGTCAGATTGCACATGAATGACCTTTGATAAGCTATACATGTGATCATTTATTTTTGACGTGATAACGTCTTATAAATTGATGAATCGCCAATCTTATAAATTGATGAAACACCGGCTGCATGCACGAAAAAGTGTAACATTCCTAACGTTCCTAACGTTCCGCCTGACCCAGTGCGTGCTTTTCTCGAAAACGGCCCTAACGATTTGGATGAAATTTACTGAAAAGGGATTTTGGGGGGCAAAAAATCGTTTTAGCTAGGTTTCATCTCTCGAAAAAAACGTTTTCTTACAAATTTTATCATTATAAAAATCTATTTTTTGACGTATGAAAATACTTAAATATTGTAAGTAGGTTTTGGAATTTTATATAAACAATGAAACAATTGTTTCCAAATATTATGACAGTTAATCTTTGAGACTTAAAATAAATACGAAAGAAAGAAAGTTAAAAAAAACAATTATTATTATAAGTGGTGAGTAATTTTAATAAATAAAATTAACCTAAATTTGAAGCGAAAGATGCAATATCATAGATTCGAATTATTATAATTATTATATGTAGAAGATAGAAGAAATAGAACATAAATTATTGACGTGATAACGTCTTATAAATTGATGAATCACGTCAATATAAAAAGATGAAACACCGACTGCATGCGCGAAAAAGTGTAACGTTCCGCCTGACCCTGTGCGTGATTATTAAATATGACATTCGAGCGGAATACGTTATCACGTAAAACTATCGTCCGTAAACCGACTTTACAGACAACCAATTTTTTAGTTATAGATACGTTTGTGTTCATTTGTCACGTCATTGTATCAGAAATAATAATAATAATAAATTCCTTTAACTCCTAAGTGGAGCATAGGGCCTCTACGAAATTTTTAAATCTAGTCCTATCTTTAGCCATATGTTTGACTTGAAGCCAGGTAGTTCCTTGTTCCATAACTTCTTCACGAACAGTTCTTCTCCATGATATTTTTGGTCTGCCTCTTTTTCGGTATCCCTGTGGGTTCCAATCCAAGGCTCTCTTTGCTATGTCGTCATCTGTCTTTCGTAGCGTGTGTCCTATCCAATTCCATTTTCTACGTTTTATAATTACACAGATTTGTTCAAGACATGCACGTTTCCAAAGTTCGTTGTTCGAGACGTGTTCATACCATTTCACCTTGAGGATTGTTCTGAGACATTTGTTTATGAAGATTTGCAGTTTAGTTGTTATGGCTTTCGTCACTTTCCAGGTTTCACATCCATATAGAAGGACCGATTTTACATTTGAGTTAAAAATACGCAACTTCGTTTTTTCAAAAATCATACTTGAATGCCAAATACGATTTAAACTTCCGAACGCTTGGGATGCTTTTTTGATTCTACTGTCTATATCCACTTCTGCTCCTCCATCATTGCTAATTATACTGCCCAGATAACAAAATTCTTCCACTTCTTTAACAGGTATATCTTTTATTACCAACTGTTGACGACTCACCTTACCGATTTTCATAGCGACTGTCTTATCTATATTGATACGGAGACCTGCGACTTCTGCCTGTTCCACGAGGAGATCTATTTTTGCTTGCATATCCGCGCTATTATTTGCCAAAAGGCAGACATCATCTGCATAGTCTAGGTCTTCCAGTCTTCTAGTTAATGTCCACCTAATTCCTCGTGGTGTACTAATAACCTTTTCCATTATATAATTAATTACCAACGTAAATAGCATTGGCGAAAGTATGCAGCCTTGTTTTACTCCGGAATTAATGCCAAAATGTTCTGATAATTTCCCTTTATGAGCTACTCTGCATCGCACATCTCTATACAATTCCATAATAAGGTTTCGAATTTTGACTGGTATATTTAACTCTTTCAATACCTTCCACACAAACTCCCGTTTTAAACTGTCGAACGCTTTTTCAAAATCTATAAATACTAACACAAGTGAGGATCCATACTCCACGGTTTGCTCCACAATAATCCTAAGTGTATTGATATGGTCTACGCAAGATCTACCTCTTTGGAAGCCTGCCTGTTCATTCCTTACCGGAAGTGTCATATTATTTTTTACGCGGTCAGGAAGCTAACAGTTTTTTTTATTTTCAAATTATTTCAAATTTGAAGTTGTACTTTTTCCGGCGCGCTGTGTATTTATATTCACGCGCGTTGGTAGTTATTCTTTGGCGTGATTAAAAACTAAATTTTAAGTTGCATGCAAATCATTTTTAGCTTGTAAGAGAAGGAATGACTTGGCTGACGTCTCTTCCTCTCTCTCTCTCTTTCTCTGACTTTGAAAACTGAAACGCGAAAAAACAATTTATTTTGAAATTATTCTTCAAACAACGAAATGGTTTGAAATATATATTTTGATTATACTTAAATGGTTACCTTCACTAAAAATTTGACAGTTCTACGTTTTTCAAAATTTACATGGCATACTTTGTAGGGTCACACGGGCGTGACGAAGACGAAACTATTAAGCCATTTGTACCTGTTTCTTTCTACCGGAACTTGGTTTACGCAGTCCAGACCGTCTATCTATCGCAGGTCATTGGTTATAACCCTTTACGAGCTCACTTTCATAAGTGAAATAAATTTCCAGACAAAGATGTTGCCATTAACGTTGTGTCTTCACCGAAAGTGGTAAAAGTGAATAATTTGTG
The DNA here is from genome assembly GCA_963575645.1 of Xanthostigma xanthostigma. Classification (NCBI taxonomy): domain Eukaryota; kingdom Metazoa; phylum Arthropoda; class Insecta; order Raphidioptera; family Raphidiidae; genus Xanthostigma; species Xanthostigma xanthostigma. Next base: position 30,472,301 of record OY754470.1, on the reverse strand, counting down.
TATCCTATTACAAAACAAGTTTAAATAATTTTTTACTCAACTCGAGACTTACTATCGGAAATTGATGAGGTGTATTTTTTTGTACTCTCCATATTTTCTCTATAAATTCATATTATATTTTTATACGGTTACCTAAGAAAATATTCGGAAAGATCGTTATCAATTTATTAATTAAACACAACAATAATTATTATTAATAATAATTTACACATGTGTGGAATGCTATATGAAAAATAATTAGATACTACTGTGTATTTAATTAATAAATTGATAACGTTTCGTCGCATATTTTCTTGTGTAACCTTACGAAAATTTTACATGTAGGTATATGTACCTATAGAGAAAAAATTGGAGATTTCTAAAATGTAAAAAATTATTTTTTTCAATAAATAAAATTATCGACCAATGTTTCAGATGCTAATCAAAGATTTAAAAAAATATTTGTTGCCATTTGAAAAAAAAAATGCACGTAGACTTCCGGTTGAGTTTGAAGTAATTTCTGTCTATCGACCTGAAATACGTCTTTTTTGTTCGTTAAAGATTTTTCTTTATTGACAGAAAGTGACCATTTTTCAGACTGTTTCTGGTTTATAATATTCAAAAATTACGTTTGGAGCTATAGACAATATTTCTAAAACTGTATTTTAGCCACACGTATGCTCGTTTACAATATAATTCACAAAACTTTTGAGCTTAGTGCAAAATTTTGCTATTGAATAAATTAAAAGCTGACGTTAAACGGTGATAGTTCGTTATAGCTAACTGTATAAATCTTAACATCTATAACCGAACTACAAGAGCCGAGTCATGTTCAGTTGATGTGAGGTGTGTTCAAACCCCCAAACATTCCCAGGTCGGGGGTTCTGACCCGTGGCTCTGACACGAGCACACATGCACTTTGGACACAGGATAATAGTGTATAAGTTGATCGTAGAGAAGTGAAGTCTTAAAATAAAATGGTTGTCTGTAAAGTCGGTTTACGGACGATAGTTTTACGTGATAACGTATTCCGTAATACATAACCTAAATTTTAGTAGCTGTCAAACTTGGGCCGAAGCATACTGCGCTCTCGCTTGCACGCACAGGGTCAGGCGGAACGTTACACTTTTTCGTGCGTGCAGCTGGTGTTTCATCAATTTATAAGACGTTATCACGTCAAAAAGTTTTCGTTAACCAAATCACAAACATATATCCATTCTTTTGGATAAAAACAGTCGCATATAAAGGCACAGATCCAATTATGCGAAATTTCCCCGAATTTTTAGTGAACATGCCTGCTAGCGACTAAGCATATGTAGTACAGCAGCGTAATTTGGGTTGCCTGCATATATTTTTTCACAAAATTAATAGATTGTTTGAACGAAAGCAAATGAAATTATGAACTACCTAACAACAAAATAATTTATGTTCTATTTCTCCTATCTTCTACATATAATAATTATAATAATTCGAATCTATGATATTGCATCTTTCGCTTCAAATTTAGGTTAAGTTTATTTATTAAAATTACTCACCACCTATAATAATAATTGTTTTTTTTAACTTTCTTTCTTTCGTATTTATTTTAAGTCTCAAAGATTAACTGTCATAATATTATGAAAACAATTGTTTCATTGTTTATATAAAATTCCAAAACCTACTTACAATATTTAAGTATTTTCATACGTCAAAAAATCGATTTTTATAATGATAAAATTTGTATGAAAACGATTTTTTCGAGAGATGAGACCTAGCTAAAACGATTTTTTGCCCCCCAAAATCCCTTTTCAGTAAATTTCATCCAAATCGTTAGGGCCGTTTTCGAGAAAAGCACGCACAGAGTCAGGCGGAACGTTAAGAACGTTAGGAACGTTACACTTTTTCGTGCATGCAGCCGGTGTTTCATCAATTTATAAGATTGGTGATTCATCAATTTATAAGACGTTATCACGTCAAAAAACACGAGTGGTTGAAGTAAAACTTTCTTTAAATAATTGTTTTTACAACTTTTACTTTTTGAGAAATAATCATTCGTAAATTAAATTACGTTGGCTATGCTTATTAGTTGTCGTCCATAGCTATGTTTCCCACAAGAGCGTTTTGATCCCGCCATCTGTCCGTCGATGCCTTCAGATTGCGGAAAATGATCAGAAAATTGACTTGCGTCCGTATATGTAGCTATGTTTCCTACAGGTGTGTTTTGATGCCGCCATCTGTCCGTCGATGCCTTCAAATAGCGGAAACCGATCACAAAATTGGTTTGTGTCGGTATATAGCTATGTTTCACCTTTCGTCCATTAAAAAAGAGTATTGAGCGCACTCGTGAACTGTATCGCAGGTAAAGATGAGAATAAGTACGTCAGTCCGCAGTCTATAGTATTGAAAGTCTCAGAAGTGTTTTCTTTTAATTACATTTTCATAATTAATTCAAAGTATTTCTCCTATTACTTTATAGCGCGGTCACTTCGGCGAAATAGACGGCACGAAAACCAATTTCAAATCGCGATATTTCGCGAACGGATTGAGATATCGGGCTCAGGTTTGAACGAGCTTACGTGTTTTTTTAAGCTCTTCAATTTCGCCATTTACATTTTTTTATAGGACCAGATCCGGCTGAGATATGCTCGAAAAACCGTTTACAGATAAATTTAATACGCCCCCCACCCCCCTACAACCGCCGATCACCTGAAATATTTTGAGGGACAAAGGGGGGGATCTAACTCCATCGGTTGGAAAAAAAAATAAATCGATTTCCTTTATTGGTTTTCGAAAACCGAAGTGACCGCGCTATTATGAATTATAGCGATTTTTGGGTGACATGAGAAAGTTTCACTCGATTTTCTCATTTTTTCTTCATAAATAGGTATAATTTGCAGGAAAAAAATCTCTTTAAAAACATCACAATTGTACCCATCTAGGCCCTATGGAATAACATGGCCATGAGATGCAAAGAACGTCAAATATTATTTTGGCCCGGAGCGGCCAAAAAGTTAATAGTTGCGGAGCTAGTTATGATTTTATACTTATAGTATTTCCTCAAACATTTATTAAGGGCACTATACCCTGAACATAAAAACCGCAGTCTGGCAGCTGAGACCTGGGACAATGCGTGGGTGAACTCGGTCAAAGATGTCGAACTGTAGGTGTCACTTTATATATTTTATCATGTTTGCAATTCCCTTGAACACAAAAACTCAAGTCTGGCATTTCGTACCCGGGACAACCCTCGTCTGGGTAAGGATTAAACAAGTCAAAATTCGTAGCTCCCTTAGAAGACTGATTTTTTCAAATCTAGTACATTCATGAAAAGAAACACCGAATTATTGCTACTGTCAAATTTGAAAAAATCAGCCTTGATGAAATATTTTGAGGGAGCTACGAATTTGACATGTTCAACCATTTTGCAGATAGGGGTTGTCCCGGATACGAAATGCCAGACTTGAGTTTTTGTGCTCAAGAGCACCTGAACTTATCGTTAAGGAAATTTCAAACATGCTAAAATATAGTAATTGACATTTTTGACCGGGTTCATCCACGCATTGTCCCCGGTTTCAGCTGCCAGACTGCGGTTTTTACGTTCAGGGTACTGTCCTCATATAGAAAATGTACAAAAACTCGGATTTGAGGAAATACTGTAAGTAAAATCGTCACTAGCTAGTAGCTCCCTCCTAACTATAAGATCGGAGTGCTTGTTTCCGGCTTCAAGTTCAGATGACCAGACAGTACACATAGCGTCGTTGTCCTTGTCTGGCCAACAACGGCACAAATACACACAGAATCCAGACCTTTACGTGGCAAATTGGCAGTCAGTGTAATTACCAGTACGTCTGTATGTATGTGTGTGCTGGTGTACGAAGACTAGCTATGTGACTAGGCCTTGTGACGTGACGTGACGTCGCGACGCCGGCACGCCATTGGCCAACGAATCGATGCGGCTCCGCCCTCGGCACGTCAAGTCGAACCCCGCCCTCACCTGACACAAGCTACCCACATTATACCTATTCTATACAAACTGTTCAAGTTATTGAAATCCACTATTATTATCATTATTTTTTGTACGGTATGTTCCATGATAGTCACGCGATATGCAATGTTTCTTTAGACACGTTTTGGGAATTTCGCGAAGACTGTGAGTTGACCAAGGCCGTAGCCAGAAATTCACTTCGGGGGGAGTCGCGCTCTAGACCAGAGACAATAAGTAATAACTTTATTTGATAATAATCATATATATATTATAATTTTACATATAATACAACTAATGTAATTAAAAGGCAACCGACGTAGATTTCGACGAAAAAGTTTAATGATTCATTTAATTTATTAACAATGCATTACTCGTTCCGAAAAACGTGGAATCCAATTATCGTATCACAGATCCGAAAAAAGAGTCGAACATATTTTAGTGAGTGGGTTGGCTATGTGGGGGGGGGGTGAACCCCCAAAACACCCCCCTCTGCCTACGGCCTTAGAGTTGATGTAACGAAAAAACTTATAATAACTATTTTTGCGCGACCTACTAAATCTGTCCATTATTGGAGATACACTCGTTCAGTTTATAATTTTTTAGCATATTCATCAAATAATTAATTTGTAAGTGAAAAAAATCTACGATTATTAATTGTTTGTAATTCGTAAAGGTATTTTTGACATTTAACGTTTTTAATGCCAGGATTATTTGGGCTTATATATAATCAATTTACTTATATATTTTTGCGATAAAGGTAATACGTTTATCAGTTCTCATAAGAACCGGGGGCTTGTAATATAGAGAAAAATGAAAATGCGATATAAACAGCGATATTACTACAGGCTGGGTTATTCTCAAGTTTCGAAATTTTTGCGAAAAATGAAGCTCGATAAACTGCAGAAAAATAAAAATACCGAAATGGTCATCAAGTAATAAAATAAAAAAAATCAGCGAATCGAGAGCAAATGCAAGCGGCAAATTGTAAAAGGCATAAATTCACAGAGACGTAGAATATCCATACGCAGGGGAGGATCTACATAGGGACTAATAGGGATTCAGCCCTAGACCCGTAAGGGTTAAGGGTTCATAAAATTCGATTTTTTCATTTTTAATATTTTTTCATTAACAATGAGTACTTATCGTATAGTAAAAAATAGTTAATATTGGAGATTATTGTCATAAATAAATTTTGACAATTTTTTGGGTGAGTCATAATATATTTTTGGATAAAACTTAACAATTTTTGAGTGAATTTTGTCAGGTGAATTTAAACGTACTTTTGGGTGAATTTGACATTTTTTTCCAGCGAATTTTAACATTTTTTTTTCTTGAATTTGTAAATTCAACTTTGATATTTGTTATATATTTTAGTTTTTCAGTTGTGAATCTGGCTTATTATAGTCATTATATAAAATAATTACTGGTTTCATAATATCATTACGAAATTGCATCTATAAAAAATTGGTTGTCTGTAAAGTCGGTTTACGGACGATAGTTTTACGTGATAACGTATTCCGTAATACATAACCTAAACCTCCCAAAATTTGGTTTCAATCCGCTTATCCTTGGTGTCGGAATGATAAGAAATGTCAAAAGTGACGTTTGCAACTTACAAAGTATTATGTTCTAATAATAATTAGTTATTCCAATACTTAACTTAGTAGGCGTTGCATTTCACAATATACTAATGTCAAAAAATTGAATTAAACATTAGAAATGCAGCCGTTTTCATGTTAAGACAAGACATACGTTTGCTTCTAATTTCCATGTACGGCAAACAAAGACAACCGACCGCGTCGCGCCATGCATTAGACAACATTGCATTTATACAGCTATTTTTCTATATAAATTTGTATAAAATAGAGTATTACAAATATTTCGTGTCATTTTATTACATTATTTTAATAGTGAGGTTATTGCGTGAATATAGGCGATTGTAACGACGCATTAGTTACTCAAATAAATATTTATTAAATACTAATAAATATATTCAAACCGTTAATAAATGTATTTATTAATATTTAATAAATCCTTCTATCAGTGTACCAACAATTAGTTATAGTCACATAAAGGCATTTACTGAAAATGCCTGCTATCGACTATATGTAGTACAGCAGCGTAATTTGGGTTTCCTGCATATATTTTTTCACAAAATTAATAGATTTGTATAATAATTTCACTTACCATATAATATAAATGTTTTTTTTAACTTTCTTTCGTATTTAGTTTAAGTCTCAAAGATTAGCTGTCATAATATTTATAAAACAATTGCTTCACTGTTTATAATATAAAATTACAAAACCTACTTACAATATTTAAGTATTTTCATACGTCAAAAAATTGATTTTTATAATGATAAAATTTGTAAGAAAACGATTTTTTCGAGAGATGAGACCTAGCTAAAACGATTTTTTGCCCCCCAAAATCCCTTTTCAGTAAATTTCATCCAAATCGTTAGGGCCGTTTTCGAGAAAAGCACGCACAGGGTCAGGCGGAACGTTACGCGTTATGCGTTATGCGTTACGCGTTACGAACGTTAGGAACGTTACGTTACACTTTTTCGTGCATGCAGCCGGTGTTTTATCAATTTTTAATATTGGTGATTCATCAATTTATAAGACGTTATCACGTCAAAAAGAATGTTTAATTTAATTTAAAAAGGAGAATAAATTTTGAGTTAAAATAAAAAGATTGTTTGATTTATAATTGAGAAAAGATATAACAAGATTGATGTTATTAAAAATTAATTTTAAACCTCAATTTAAATCTAACAAAAAAAATGCGGCCCCGCTGGACTCAGTAAGCCCTAGACTTCAAAAAACCCTAGATCCGCCCCTGCATGCATAAACACGTGAGGAGAATGAGAGAAATGAGGGTGGTACAGTGAAGTGAACTGTGCTGTGGGGTTGGAGGGGTGTTGACAAAATGGCCTGCGGACAGGAGCTGCGGCCAGGAGGCTGCGAGATCACCACGTCCGTATTCATACATAGGTATAACCTGCGCTGTGCAGGTTGTGTTCCAAACAGGGAGCGCTTGTTCACAAACCACCGCTCTACATTACGTATATCACCTAAAGTCACTCACTGTGATTTTGAACTCAATTCAATTTTAATTCGAAACTGTTATTTAATAAAACTTCGGTTACACATTTCGAAAAGTTATAAATTAAGTGGTTAAAAATAGAATATCGCCGTCTGTAATAATTGTGTCTATTGATTTGTGTTTGTTAACTTAATTAAGTGTTTTTTTTAATCAATTCTGAAGTTAATAATATATTTATCAAACTCGAATTTTAATTAGTTAATAATAAATATTTTATAAATCTGAATATTGTCTGTAAAATAATTAAAATGAACAGTATTTGTTAAATGAGGATTTTAAAATTCGTTTTTGAGGAATCTAAATAAACTCGACAAAATTGAGCCTGTGACATCACTTTGGGGTAAGCTGCGGACCGGCCAGGTCCGGAGAATGGGAACAGGTTAGTTATATTTTCTTATCACTAAGTGAACGGAATTTAGGTTATAAATATAGTCAGATGACAACTTTTTTCAAAACCATTAATTGCTAGTTTTAATAATAATTAACTGAGTTTCTATTCTCATGTTAAAACCTTGGAGCTGGGACCTAGTGGTATGGTTTAATTAAGAATTTTTTGTGATAACAAAATTTTATATGACTATAAATTATTAGTTCTTATTCAAGTGTTATATCCTTTATTTTTTTAATATGTATATGTTACGGCTAAAGGTAGGTGTGAACATAAACTTAAGATTAGCCGGCTAAACCTAGGTTTATCTTTAGCTGCTTCTCGAAGATAAACCTAAGTTTAGCCGGCTAATCTTAAGTTTATGTTCACACCTACCTTTAGCCGTAACATATATAATTAATGATAATTAAACATTAAGCGGCCCATAGACGCTCAATATTATTGTGCAATGTGGGTTGCACAACATTTTGACGGCGGCCCCTAGACGGTCAATATTATTGTACAATATTTTGGTTTGTGCAAAAAATTGTACTGTATGGAGGCGATATTGAAGGTTGTGCAATATATTGCTCAATTGCGAGCACAGACGGTACAGCCACATTGTGCAAACAGTTCCCACCAGAACTACAGTCATCATGTTGTCACGATTACTATAGTCTTTGGACTTCACATCCCACAGTGCCGGAAGACCACGATGCACCTCGATAAATTCAACAATAAATTGTCTTTCGGCTTTCTTGTCACCCATGATGAGGCGTAGCTGAGACGACTTGTTGAAACGACCGCTACTTGAGATCAACTGACGAGATATTGCGCAATATTGACAACAGACGGCACAATATTGCCCGTTTGTGCAATATATTTTCAAGATGTTGAAAATCACACAATATATTGCGCAACCTTTCAATCTCGTCTACGCACACGGTCAATTATATTGCACAAACCTAAATATTGCGCAATAATATTGAGCGTCTATGGGCCGCTTAGACATAATTTGACTTCGACAGAACGTTTAGTATAATGGATCTGACAAAGACAGATATAATTAAAACATGGCTGACAGCAAGTTTGACAGCTCTTTCGACTATTTTTAAGTAATATTTTTCCAAAAGTACATGCTATAGTTTTTTTTTCTTTAATTTTTGCGTTATCTAAAAAAAGTCACAGTTCGAATAACCGCCGTTTATTCACCCAATTTGGTTTAATTTTTTGTAGATGTGCATTTCCGGTGATAATTAATTATTTTGTTAGGAAGACCGAAAAATAAAAAATAAGATATTTTTAACAATAACAAAAATTTTCTTTGAATATTGAAGAGCGACAATAGTTTTTAGAATGATACAAACTCAAAAATAATTTACAAAATTGTGACTTTATTTGTTTGTTTTTTTTTTATACAGCTGAATAACTAAATATTTATGTAGATAACAAATAATATAGAGTACAGAGTGGTATAAAAATAATAGTTTTGCAGTATGTTGCGCTCTACAATACAATTGCCTACTTGAAAACTTGACGTCCAACATAGAAAAAAAGTTAGTTAGCTATATTTATACTAATATATAAAGCTGAAGAGTTTGTTTGTTTGGTTGAACGCACTAATCTTAGGAACTACTGGTTCGAATTGAATTTTTTTTTGTTGGATAGCCCATTTACCGAGGAAGGCTATAGGCTATATAATGTCACGCTACGACCAACATCAATAAAAAATGTTGGCAAATGTATCTCAAAATTTGTCCGACCGACAAAAACTTTTGAACGGTAACTCCGATCATAATGAAATTTGGACACAACATTCATCTCGTTAAACTAAGATGAATGTGCGTACTCATGTCCCTCCCACCATTCGTTCTTTTGCACCCGGGTGAACCCGGGCGGGACCGCTAGTAAAATATACATAGATAACATATTTAATTTTCAGATGTTTATCTGAACATTGTTCTAGTGATCGAAAACTTAAGGTTCGTGTAGTTTTATGTTTGTTAGTTAAACGTACCAATTATAAAGTAACAGATACTGTACCCGCGCTTTTTGTCAAAACACTTATCTTTTTAAATTAATTTTTTTTCAGTAGATATAGCATACCTATCAAAGCCGATTTTCACCTGGTCGAAGTTTGGGTGAACAGTTATTATATCTTTCCCAAGATATAAGTTTACGAATGGTTAAAACGGCATTCAATATCAGTGGTTCTCGTGTTTCTGTTGGACGCACAATTATGAACAAGAACTTTGCCTTTATATACTACTAGCTGCTATCCGCGACTCCACGCGCGATTGAGATGATGAAACGCGGCTCCATCATATTGTAGTACCACTTTGAAATTTTTACAGCAAAATATATAATATATACGTACCTATATTACGTGTGAGTTTTTAAATCATCCCCAATTTTAACCTCTTGAGGGATAGTTTTGCTGAAACGCTGAACCGCGTAATTCTTTATTTCTTACCAAATGCCTAAATATGAATTTTCATATCCCCAACTTGAGAAATGATCGGCTTTCCATATAAACTTTCATCCCCTATTTCACCCCCTCCGGGTTCATTTTTTTGACAAAAGGTAGACTATGTTCTTCCTCAGGTTGCAATCTATCTCCTTGCCTTTTGTAGAAATCTGTTCAGCGGTTTACGCGTGAAAGCGTAACAAACAAACAACAAACAAACTCACATTCGCATTTATATTTTATAATAATACTAGCGGCCCCGTCTGGTTTCACCCGGGTGTAAAAGAACGAATGCGGAAGTGAGGAACATGAGTACACACATTCATCTTAATTTACCGAGATGAATGTTGTGTCCAAATTTTATGATGATCGGAGTTACCGTTCAAAAGTTTTTGTCGATAAAAAGCAGTATTTATACTTTTTTTAACTAATATTTTTTTTAATTACCTAAATAAAATTAAAAGAAATTTAAATGTAAGCCTTATAAGCAGAAAGCAATGTAGAAATAATAAAAATATATTCGCCCAACGTAGGGCTTGAACCCACGACCCTGATATTGACAGTCGCATGCTCTACCGATTGAGCCATCTGGGGTTGTGTACTCACAACGCTAATATGAGTATATCTAGTTAGTGCATTTCACATGAATAGAAGCTTATTTTTGAGATACATTTTGCAACATTTTTCATTAATGCTCCGCTCCTAATGGTCGTAGCGTGATATTATATAGCCTATAGCCTTCCTCGATAAATGGGCTATCCAACAAAAAAAAATTTTTTTCAATTTGAACCAGTAGTTCCTGAAATTAGCGCGTTTAAACAAACAAAAAAACAAACTCTTCAGCTTTATAAATTAGTATAGATTCTAGTTAGAATGTAGTAAAGTAACATGAAACAGTGATGTTAACCAGTTTTTAGTTTAAGCTGTGGACCGAACAGTCGTCATTTATACTCTAATGACTTTTCTTTATTTCTTAACAAACAAACGTTTGTCTTAATCATTTTCCGACGTGCTATGTTTGAGTGCAAGAAACCGTCTCAATTTCCTTTCTCAACGGCTTGCTTTTTCCTGATTGACAGAAACAGATTACGTCTGTACTAATCTTTTCAAGCGGAAAAAAGACGTTGATAGATGAAAAAAGTAAAACGAATTAGCTAAAGAAGACACGGTTAAAGATTAGCGTCGACTGCAACGCAATTTTTGTAAATATATTTCACATGACAAAAAAGATTGAAACAAACACTCTTCTATCATATTATCTAGATATAGAAAATTTTAATTTTTGATGATGCTAATTTCATATCCCCTTTTCTTCACAAATTATAATTTTACATATACAGAGTGATTTTTAAGCTGATTTTTTTTAACAGCGTGTAGAAATCAAATAGACGAACAAATATTTCAAGTAACTTTTCTATCGAAATTAAAAAATGAAAGAGAAACGGGATTTCAAAGTTTTATTAAATTTTATCACATTTTGAGATCGGTCTTGGCGTTATGTTATGTTACTATGGAAGTATGTTATGTCATTATCAAGTATTCACAGAAATTGTTGGAAGTCGTCCCCGTTTTGTTAGACACAAAAATTCGTGCTTCAGTAGGTATATACTTGTAGTAGCGATAAGGGCTTCCACGAATTATTTGGGATGCATTTCCGATTCGTGCTATAATTTCTTCGCGTGTGTTAACCGGGCTTTCGAATTAAATATATAAAATTAAAAAAAAAATAACCTTTGAACGGCAGTTTCTCTCTTATTTTTGAGTTTTGATAAAAAACTTACTTAAAATATTCGTTCGTCTATTTGATTTCCACACGTTGTTAAAAAAGAAGAATCAATTTAAAAATCATCCCGTATTATGACCGTGAGTTTCCGTCGTCTCTTTTCGAAACTGTACCTCGCGCAACGAGAAAAGAACAAATCAGATTTTTCCATTTCTATGTCGTAAAAGTTTGCAAAGTGAATTTTGACGTTGTTTATACTATTCCCCACTTGTGGAGTTGGCATAGTAAAATCGTATAACCAGACTAATTGGTTTTGAAGTTGAAAAAGTATTATAACTTTGGGGAAAAATGATTTTAGATCTTCCGTATTTTGTAGTGTAGCCCTGTAAATCTGCGTCTCCCTAAAATCTACCACCCTAGAGCACGGCCTACTAGGCCATTTACAACCGATTCTACAGGCTGTGTGCACGAAGCCTACTAGCGCTGCTATAGTGGGTAATAGAGAATTATTTAACTCATTTTTTATGGAAAACGCGACATGTTTCTATGGTGATAAGCCAAAAACTTTAGTTGGCCATGATATGTCAAAAAAAATGTAATAAGGAAAACTGCTGTTAATTTTATATACAATAAAATTCAGATTGTAAACCATTATATAAATAGCATAACATAAAAGGTACGTGAGAATTATTTATTTTTCGATTATGACGTACAATATACAGTGTGTCCCCGGATTGAGTTCACAATAGGTGCGATTGACCAAAAATTTTTGAATTGGAATTTCATATTTTGGAATTCCGCCCTGCTTGGTCTGAAACTTATTTTTAGTTTACTTTCGATTTTTATAAAATCAAGTAGGCCTTTACAGTTGAGCAAAACTTCTTTTCGTTTCAGGTAAAGTACCTTTTCCGTTCATAGTACGCAAAAGTGTCACTAAGAAAAGTTGTTCACAATGAAAAATTATGGCGTTATGCAAATTTTCTCGAATGATCGGCCTACTTTGATAAAATCCACTTTTGTTTTGTTTTGTTTGAAAAACAATCGCGTGGAGGAAGCCAAATAGAGTATTTGAAGTTTAATTTATTTTTTTTGATAAACTGTAAAAATTTTAATGTTAATTTGAACACTTCTAATCATCCTGTTATCTCATCTAAGATTTATCATATTGTAATCGTTAACAATAAATATTTTTCTACTTCTATTATCAAAGTAGGCCGCTCATTCTGAAAATTTGCATAATGCCATAATTTTTCATTGTGAACAACTTTTCTTAGTGACACTTTTGCGTACCTACTATATGAACGGAAAAGGTACTTTACCTGAAACGAAAAGAGGTTTTGCTCAACTGTAAAGGTCTACTTGATTTAAAAAAAATCGAAAGTAAACTAAAAATAAGTTTCAGACCAAGCAGGGCGGAATTCCAAAATATGAAATTCCAATTCGAAAATTTTTGGTCAATCTCACCTATTGTGAACTCAATCCGGGGACACACTGTATAAATAATTAATTTGTTTACACTGATAGGGTAACGTCAAATTATGGCGCCAATGATCTTTATTTTACTTATATCGCAATCAGCGCAACAGCCCGGAACACAACAAGCATTTCCATATCGCCTAGTTTGGCCCATGTTTTCTTTGTAATTAAAAAAAACTATACAATTATAACTAATTTCACTTTTGGTAAACATAGCTGACAAACGGAAAGTTTGAGTTTTAAGTTTCCCCTAGTACTGACCACAAACGCTCCAATACAGTCCATACAGGCGTGACTATCGACATTTTTTTTCCCGCGGAACAGAGAATTTTTGTGACCCCAACCGGCTTCGCATGGTTTTTTCGTGCGGGTTATTTTCACAGTTAAGCAGGGGTTTACAATTTTTTTATTAATTTTTCTAGGTTCTTTGTTCAATCAATAATTAATAAAAATAAAAATACGTGTGGCACTCGGGGACTGCCGCGGTAAAGCTATTGCATATTCTTTTTAGGTCTTTAAGTTTTTCTTCTCTATAAAACGAAAATAGCTAGGTATAAATAATAAGGTGTAAATAGTGTAATTACACACCAAAACAATTATTCATTCAAAAAATTTGAACAAAAAGAACGATATTAAGAGTTTGATCATAGAATTTTGCGCGATGTACATTTATATAGATATAATATCATATATACTTTCTCTGCACATAACCTAAATAATTTAGGTTATTTTTATAGCAGTATTATATATAAATTCATTTATACACAAATAAAGATAGAATCAGTTATGAGCAGTTATGCAGTTATGAGCACACAAACACCGTGCCGAAGTCTGCCGAACTGAAACGACGTTAGACGATGCACGGCTGTCAACGCCGCACCGCTGTGCCGGTCGGAGTGGGGGTTGTTAGGTTTTTTTTCGTTACGGGATTTCTTGATTCGGTCGCCGCGCTCAAAGCCCGCGATAGAAGCTATGCAATTATAGCTTAAAAATTGCTGGGTGTAAAGGCTACTGGTAATTTCAAGCGTGCAGTCAACACGTAAAATAGATGAAAATCACATTCGGTACAAGCAACTAAATCTGCATGAATAGACGGATTATGGTCTGAGTTGTTGAATGTGCGACGTAGGTAACAAAGACATCTTACATACCTACGACCAACAGACTCCGGCACATTTAAATACGTAACGGGCGGCGGACATGCAAATCCAGCGAAACCACGCTACACGACAAAAGCTTACAGACGGACATCGTTCTATGTCCGTCATTTATAATCTTCGAGTAAATACAAAGACAGAAGACATCTTAACAATTCTATAAGGAAAAATCACATAGCTTCCCATGAAAAAAATTCAATTGATTGAACAACGCGACAATTCCAACTCTAAAAATTCAAGCCATTTGGGCGACGGGACCATTCCAACTTCAAAAATGTTGACAATTTTGATTACAATAAAGAAAATAAAGTTTCTAATATCGCGTGAGGTGACGCGGGTAATGGCTAGTATTCAATATGATATTAACTATTCGTTCCACGTCATGTAAAAATTAATCAAAGCATTTCAATAAATAAAATTATTGACCAATTTTTTAGATAATATATTTCTTTTTAGGTAAGTACCTACTCACAATTATTTCCATGACTACTATAGATAAAAAATTGTTTGTTATTATTTTTTCATTATTTTGATAATCATTAATAATTTTGAAAGATTTTATAAAAAGCTAATTAGAATTTAAATATCAATTATTTTTTATATTTTTTAGATCATTTCTGAAGAAGGTCGCAATCCGGATTGAAATGTTAATGTATTAATTATATATTTTTTTGTTAATATATAATTGTCTAAAAAATTGGTCGATAATTTTATTTATTGAACAGTTCTAATCAAACGTTAATCAAAGATTTTAATCAAAGCGTGTCTAACTAGTTTATTTCTGAGAGATCCATAAAACAAAAGAACGGATGATTTTTTTTATTTACAAAATATTTCCGAAACTATAAAGTTTAGACAAAAATTTTTATAACAAACCGTCAAAAATTCCAGAACTACGATCTAGGAATTCAGGAAGCCAACATGAGAAATTACAAGTATTTTAACCACGTTATTCGCAGTGGTCACTAAAGAAATCAACTTCAGATCATTTTTTTAAGATTAACACCTTACATCCTTAACTAACTACTAAATTACAACGTTACTATGCTGTTACATATATTAAGATATAAAAAAACCTTCCACTACTTGCTAACGAAGTGGAGCACGTCGAGCGTCGTAGTTACAGATTATTTGTTGGTTTTTACATATTAATAGAAATTCAAAAAACAACTTTACGCCATCGCAAAAAAATAAAGCAATACGGAATTGTTAGCGTCTTTGGTATATTTCAGTTTACGTGACGCACTGTTTCTCCCAATTTGTTTGTCTAAGATTTGCGTGAGCTTTATTTGTCTATAAAAGGAAAAAAAATATAGAAATTGAGACAATTCGAAATAATAGAAAAGTTATATAACATGTAGTACATATACTTGTATGCATTATACAAATAATAAAAATTGGAACATGTTATATGGATTTCTGTTACCCATCTAAAATATTTTGTCTGAAAAAAACAATTCGACGTGAACCTCTGCTAATCGTGGTCACCAAACTTTTTGTATGTTGTAATATTTCATTATTATACCCGTTACCACCACCGTTGTTGATCCTTTGCTTCCACCATATATATTTATATTTTGAAAAGTTTAATCGAATTTTTTTGTGAACTGAAAATGTATACTTTTGTTTAGAATTCTAGCTCAATTGTAATTAAAAACTTGAAGTATCTTTTTTAATAAATTAAGAACTTATATTTAAATGCATTCTATCTATTCAGATCTTAGATTAACGTCTGAATAGAACTCTTCAAATAAATAAAATTATCGACCAATTTTTTTTGACCGAAACGTCATTTATTGAATTATTGAATCATAATTTTATAATTTTTGTGAATATACAGTCTGAAAAAAATGGTCGATTATTTTATTTATTTGAAAACATTCTAACCATATATTATCAATTTTCTAAAGTAGGAAATTACTTCTTAGAGCTGCTGGAAATAAGAAAGACTATAGAAATTTTTTTATTTTAAAGTAAAGGTCAGAAAAAATCGCGTCAAATTTTTTCCAAAACTCATTTTTCGTCAGAAGCTAATGAAATTCCGGAACGATACAAGTTTCAAGGACGTTCAGTTAATTTCTGATTACATAATTGAAATACTCAAATCTAACTTCTGATCAGCCTGTATGTTATTATGTATAGTTAGAGAGGAATGCAGGACAGTTATCTGTGGTAACCAACGCTGCAGAATAACTGGACAATACAATCCTATTATGGTTTGCGAAAGCATCTTTTGTATTAGCGACTTAACCATGCATTATGTATGTAGTATACTCTATATATAGAGATTTTACATCTTATTGTGTTAACAAATCCTTGTCCAAGGAGTCCGTCTCGAATGAAAATCGCACGGAAATAAGAAGAAAACAGACCTGAACTTAATTAATAATGTATTTGCCTTAAAATAACATTTAAAGTAGACTACACTAATGCCGTTAAATGACGTGTTTATGCCACCTAGTGAGTAGAGACGCGAGTTCGTGCCGCCCAGTGATTCTGCTCGCGCCACCCTCTAACATCGTTTTCTGAGCGATGTTTTATATAACAAAATTTAATATGATAATTTCTAAATTATCTTTGCCCCTTTGTCACATTTGTTATAGTACGCCCATGTCGCTATCGTGTTGTAGTGGCGCCCAATGAAAATTATTTAAAACAGTCTCATAGAAAGTGGTATACATAGACTGTTGGCGTCCGTCGGTCGGATGGCGGAACCTAAGGGTCGAACAATATAGTCTCGACAACTTAATCGGACCATTTTATGGAGTGTATTTAGAAGTGCGTTGAGTAAAAGCAAGACCACTCGAGTAATGGTCTTGCCTGCAAGACTCTTGTAGTCTAATAATGTTTTGCTTAAAATAATCTGAAGAACGTGCTCTTTAAGTACGTCATGAATGTACTGTAGACATGGGAAAAGTCGTTACTATGTGATCACAGTGACTGTTATTCCGGTTACACAAAAATCACAGTGTAAAATCATCGTGACTTTGTCACGTCGATCCCCATCGAGCAAACACTCAGTCGGACGTTATATCGGCGTTGGTTGACTACTCGGTTAGAGCGACCGTCGTAATTGCGGTGACATGTAACAACATACGTTACTTTGGGACGTAGTTACCTCTTGTCAGATCACAGTGATCATTTTAGACGGCTGATCACAGTGATTTTTTCATCGTGAAGTTATTTATTCCCCAGTAAGTAGTATTTCATCTTAGTTTTTGTTTCAGGTGATCGTCTATTGGACATCCCGTGCAAAGTCTGCGGGGATCGTAGCTCAGGAAAGCATTACGGAATTTATAGTTGTGACGGTATGTTATATATTTTATATAAACGTCTTTTGTAATAAATACGTGTTACTTACATTATTAAACATACAACAAATATACACGGGAACAATTCTAGCCATATTCCATCAGCACACTACCTTAAATCCAACACCACATCCTTACTTAACCAGAATGCAAGCCAATAACCCCAATATTGTCCCTAAAATGTCAAAATATTTTGAACAAAGACATATGGTGTTCCTAGCTCCCAGGTTGTATAACGAATTGCCTGCAGACATAAAGACAATTAAAAATACTAAAAAATTTAAAAAAAAGGTCTCTGAATGGCTTAGAGCAGTGATTCCCAAAGTGGTCTATATCGACCCCCAGGGGTCGACGACAACTTGCAAGGGGTCCATGTCAGCGGGAAAAAAATTTGGGGGTCTATGAAATGAAAATGGGGGTCAACGATAGTGAATCTCCTAACAAAAAAAGGAACAAACTGGACATCGTTAACCGAAAAGATTTAAAATTAAATCTAACTAAATTGATGCCAAATGTTGAAAATTTATTATTAAAGCATCAGGTTCATCCCTCACACTAAAAGCATTTATTTTTTGCTTAGTTATTTTATGTAACAGAAAGTAAATTTTAATTTGATTCGTTTAATTTGAATCTAATTAATAAATTATAATATATCAATTATAACTACCGTTATTTTAAATCGTTCAAAGTGAGTAGCACTATAAGTACCGGTTGTCAAAAATACATTTGAAATTAATGAATTTGCAAAAAATCAATATAAGATAAGCAGGGGGTCTACCCAAAACCGAAAAACATGGCAAGTGGTCTACGAGACATAAAGTTTGGGAACCTCTGGCTTAGAGCAATAGGTGAAGATAATTTGAATGCTATTTTTAATATCCTCATATAATAGTATTCTTTATTATTTTTAATCTTTATTTTTTATATTTTTTTATTTTGTACTTTTATTTATTTTTTTTTTATATTTTTCTACACACGTCCTAAACCCATACTCCTGCCCAAGCACTGGCTTCAGCCAAGTTGGGCAGGATTATTCCAACTTCAAAATTTGTAAAATAATGAATAAATAAATAAAATTAGATATTTTTGTATCAGAGTGCCATTAATATATCCGCGGAATAATAATAATTTGTCTACAGAAAAAGAATCGTAAGGCACTGATCTACAAATGAGAAGAAATTAAAGTTTTAAACTTTATTTAAATGATTTTTTTTATAGAAAATGGATTTTAATTAAACTAATTTCTAAGTAAATAATTCATACATTATTTATTTCTGGTGTATTGCAATAAATTATAATAACTGTGTAGTAAACAAGGCTGTGAGTGAATAAATAAATAGAATAGATCGCAACCAATGAGTAAAATTTTATCGTAGGTTGTTCGGGCTTCTTCAAGCGCAGTATTCATCGTAACCGCGTGTACACCTGTAAAGCAGGTGGCGATTTAAAGGGCCGGTGCCCTGTGGACAAAACGCATCGCAACCAGTGTCGGGCCTGTCGTCTCCAGAAGTGTTTCCAAGCCAGCATGAATAAAGACGGTCAGTGTACGAAAATCTTAATTTTTTATCATGTTCAGTATCTAAATTAAATAGCAATTAAACAAAAAAAATTGGGTCGCAGTGCCAAACTGCCAACAATAATCTAATGCAGGGGTGGCGAATCTATGGCACGCGTACCACAGGTGGAACGCGACAGATTATTGTTGGCACAGCATTGATTGAGGCACAAAATCGAAATAATTAAAAATATACCTACATAGATGAAAAAATTGACATCACCAAAATACGAAAATGTTTCATGGCGCTCAATGTATAATATCGAAATTATTCTATGCATCTATGTTTGATTCATTTTTTTTAAAGTGAAAACTTCTTTAGCGGCGTTGTACACTTTTTTTGTAATGGGTAAAAAATGTTAAACTCGCGTCAGGGACATGTGACCGTAAACTCGCGTCAGGGACACGTGACCTGATCGAAAATTCGTAAGACGAAAACTTTTATTTATACAACGTTAGACATCTAGCGTTGAAATATCGTACATAAAAATGCAATCTATGATACAAACTATTTTGATCGAAAATTCGTAAGATGTTAATATTCAAGTTTTCACTTCTGCCGACACTCCCGGAGTGCAACCCGTCTTTTTTTTGGTATGTATTGCTATTTCCTGCCGTCCAACGATGCCTGCAGATGATCCGTAGATGTTGGGTTTTTTCATTTCCGTTTTGACGCTGCCGTAGCTCTCGCATTCACTCGGCGATAGCCTTTTTAGGCTTGTTGCATTCTTTTGGATGCACTTTTTATAATTACGAATCATATAAAACGACATCTTTAATTATTTTATAATTTTTAATTTAATACCGATTTTTACTTATATTCCGGCGACTATTTTTATTGTTTCAAGTTTCCACGCTACATTAATTTAAAACTTTACACAAAACTCATTTGTAACTATCACGCGCACGACGTCACAGGCAAAACTAATCCTGCACGACAAATGCGTACATACATGTTCCACCCGTTATTGGCTCAACCGTTGTTAACGCATTATTAGTCTCGTATAGTTATGAACGATTCAAAACTATAACATAAGAAAGTTCGACCATCACTGTAGGTACTTAACGTTTTCTCGTCAAAAGTAATCTCTCTGTGGTGGTGCCCTAGACTTGTGTGTTATTATAAATCCAACACTGCACCTTGTCACATATCCATTACCCCTAGAGGTTCGCGTTCCAGAGGTTGATTACCACTGATTTAGATAACACTTTGACAGTGCGGCACACAATCGCAGAACGTAACAGTGGAAACATCATGCATTTATCATGTTTATTGATATACACTGCAATGTGTTATTTACAGATATACTACAGATAATGCATATTGTACGTATGTTGATAGATGTCCACATAAACACATACAGGTTAGGTTTAATAAAATAAAGTCCCGGTCACATTTGTGTCTATACGACGTCATAAACATAGATGACTGGACAGCGTAGGCCGCATCAAAAAGTGGGCGACCAGACTGAGAGAGATGGGATGTGTGACGGCCAGTTTGTATCTCTTTTCTACATAGTGCCGATCATATATTGAACAGCCTCTATATTGCTAGCAAAGATCGGGAAAAAGACCTAAACACTACGGTACAGACATTTATACGTCTGTCTCACTTATTATACTCTGAGTCTCATGCGCATGTCCGTGAATGGATGCGCGTCAGTTTTCACATAGAACTAAGCGGTGAAAGTGAGATGGCTTGCTCTATTTCACTTACTAATTGCCACACTACAGACGCGACACTTGCGCACAACGGGTCAAGTAAAAAGAAAGAGATAGAAAACAGTAATTTGCTGTCTCACTTCATGGGCCACGCTTCCACTTACGGCCACTAGCAATATAGAAGTTATTAAATATATGGTGCCGATATATAAGCTGCATCTGTCTCTCTTTCATTTTTGATAGCCACGACCTCTATGCTCTATGACTGTGAACCGGTTCTTAGTTAAACACTCACATTATGATTTTCAATGCAAATTGATGCACTTAAAAAAACAGATTTTGTTAGTATTGACTTCTAAACAGAGAAACTTATGATTTCTGTATTAGTAGACGCCGTGTAATATTAATCGCTTCTGTGAACCAGTCATTATTTCCAGAGACGCCGGCCATATAACATCAATCGAATGACAACAGATGACGTGTGTAATGTACAACACGTCCAGGATAATAGATCCTGCTTGTATATGTTTGTGTGAGGACATCAACGTTTGTGTGTGTATGTTCGGTACAAATCGAATCCTTTGTGATAGAGGATAATGCAATTAATACCCCGCGGTGTTATTGCCTGGTTATATACCAATGATATATCCTATTTGATGATGATGGCAGGACACATCGATATGTCCTGCGTTGTAATACTAACAACAGTCCTCTATTGGCTTGAATGTGTGTGGGTGTACATTGCATGCGTGTATAAACACGCCATGTAACATTGCAGGCGCTAAAAATATTATTATATTATTACAACGAATAGATCGGGTCACGAGAAGAGATATTTGTTCTTTGTAATAGCCCCAAGAAATTGCTAAGCTTCGGTGAATAATTTTTGAGTATTCGCGTGTCCTGGAAAGTTCAAAGTTGAGACTATAAGCTGAGATTAATTTGTCCCGTGCACATCTTCGAAAAGGAGAGGTGCGTAAGAATTTGCGAGTTGCTATACTACCGGTGCTGTTACGATAGTTACCATTAATTGTAATAGATACCTGTTCCAGAATCATATTCTGTAAATATATCCTGTTTAACAGACTTTTTTCAAAACTGACAACGAAAAAAGGGACTGATAATTAATCAAATGGTGTCATCAACTCATTCGTTCATTTTCCAATAGTCAGGTCTGGTATAAACAAACGGGTTAATCATCAGGCTTTTTCATTAAATTGATCGTAATGTGAGTTCAGTAATTGCTTGTTGTAATGTGATTATTAATTTCTAAGCCATTAATCAATTAGTTTGGAATTAAATGTGCCAATTGCAAAGTGCCACCAGAAGAGTCTTAAGAAACATGAATGGGTAAAAATCATTGGGTACGCAAGAAGGTGTAAATGACTTATTTGTTTTGGGTAGGAGCAAAACTTTACCATGAAACCAAACTAGATGGTTAAGCTGTGTAAAAACCCAAATGGAATCAAAGGACTTTTTATTTATAAACGTAGAAATACCTGTTCCTCAGTTTGTATGTACCTCTTTCTCTCAACTTTACACCCACGTAAAATTGCTGGCGTTCTTCCATCATTTGCATAATAAGCAAGATAAACAGAGGATGTATAAAACAGCAAAAGATAAATAGCTGAGATAAAAATAGAACTAAAATAGTTTATATACTGTTCTGAAAAAATAACAAAGCTTTAAAGACATAGTATAAAAAACAATATGAAGATTAAAACCCACACAAACATAAAATCTAAATATCAGATATCCAGGAAAGCAGTCCTTAAAAATTTCCATATATATTTCAGCCATAATTGAATAAAAAAATATTTATTGATGATTTTGTTTACAGTGTAAGCAAATTTTCGAGTTTTGATGAAAAAATTGAATTAATCAAAGAAATACTGATGTTGCAATATTTTTTACGGAACTGTATTTTTAAGTGGTATCATGTGGTACATCTTTTGTATAACTGATAAATCAATAAATGTAGCAAAAGTCACAGATAATGAATATTGAATATCCGATTTAAAAATTTTATAAAGATCCAAATTTCGATTACAAAGTAACCAATCATTCTGAAAGTACGGTTAATCAGGTTGTAAAAAAAGGAACTACTGGTTCGAATTGAATTTTTTTTTTGTTCAATAGTCCATTTATCGAGGAAGGCTATAGGCTATATGATAGCACGCTACGATCAATAGGAGCGGAGCATCAATGAAAAATGTTGCAAAATATAACTCAAAATTTGTCCGTCCGACAAAAACTTTTGAACGGTAACTCCGATCATCA
This sequence comes from Xanthostigma xanthostigma, assembly GCA_963575645.1. Taxonomy (NCBI): domain Eukaryota; kingdom Metazoa; phylum Arthropoda; class Insecta; order Raphidioptera; family Raphidiidae; genus Xanthostigma; species Xanthostigma xanthostigma. The sequence continues at coordinate 30,449,255 of OY754470.1, read as the reverse complement.
TGAAATTTGGACACAACATTCATTTCGGTAAACTAAGATGAACGTGTGTACTCATGTCTCTCCCCCTATTCATTCTCTTGCACCCGGGTGAAACCCGGCGGGACTGCTAGTATATTATATATATAATATATTATTATATAAATATATTCATTTATTATTACTATAAACCGGAAAATAATCTGTTGTTAATTTAATCATACAAAATTTTCAGTGTTTATTATCGTGAAATATATACTATGCAAAAATTTAGTAACTTTACGAAATATTGGCGTTTTAAAAAGTATGTAATAAGACTTTACAACTTGTGTAGGTGTTAATATATAATTTTGAATGTTTAAACGTATATGTATGTATTATTATATATGCTTATATAGTATATATACTATATACGTCTTATACATACCTAGGTATGTTCAACTTTACCCCTATTGTATAACACGATCCCACACACAAACAGAGATCGTCATGAATTGGCTACGTTTTTTGAAACGAATAGAATAATTTTTTGTTTATGTAACATTTTAGAATTGGAGAAAATATTTTTTTGATATTCTCAATTAAAGAAAAGTAGTTCAGCTATGTCAAACAAATTCATTTTTTGTTTTTAAGTCTAAGATATTTTTTTTCTGAATTATGAATCACCCCAACCCTAAAAATGAACGGTACTAGTTAAGATAAAAATTCACTTTTCGTGATGTCATGAAACATTTTGTTTTCTTGAGGTTCCCATAAACTATTTATTATTTCCTAACATTAAATATTAGTTAAATTAGGAAAAGACAATTCATTTCAAAAATTATGAAGTGCCTAAACTCTGCAATGCTCTTTGAGAAACCGTCGCTGCCTTTTTAGTAATACTAATTAACATAAGATAAGAATAAGAGTATACAGGTGATTTTTAAGTTGATTCTTCTTTTTTAACAGCGTGCAGAAATCAAATAGTGAACAAATATTTTAAGTAACTTTTTTTATCAAAACTAAAAATAAGAGAGAAACAGCCGTTTAAAGTTGAATTAAGTTTTTTAAATTGTATTTAATTAATTCAAAAACCCGGTTAACACGCACGCGAAGAAATGGTGGCACGAATCGGAAATGCATCCCAAATAATTCGCGGAAGGCCCTTATCGCCATTACAAGCATGGCTACGGCGCACGCATCTTTGTGTCCAACAAAACGGGGACAACTTCGAAAAATGTCTGTGAATATTTGATAATGACATAACGTATTTCCATAGTGACATAACATAACGCCAGGATGACCTCAAAATTTGATAGAGTTTAATAAAACTTCGAAAGCCCGTTTCTCTTTCATTTTTGAGTTTTGATAAAAAAGTTACTTGAAATATTTATTCGTCTATTTGATTTCTACACGCTGTTAAAAAAACGAGTGTGCTTTAGACCACACGACTGAAGTAAAACTTCTTCCTGCCATAATTTGTTATTATTCACCCGAAAATTCTTAAATATGATTTTACAATTTAAATCACTTTAAACGTAGAATATTTAATGTATTGAACAAAATATTAATTTATAAAATTGTTCAAGAACGAAATGAACAGTCTAATGTAAGAAGAAAGAAATATAAACATAAAGATAATGGAAACAAAAGTAATACATTGCAATTACTAAGCTCTCGTTGGGTTTTAAGCGTAAATATTTATGAAATATTATTAAAGTAGGTTTACAATTTTTTTTCTGTCACCCGATAGTGCCACTGGCAAGTAAAGTATGTGTAATGTTAGTACTGCGTATATTTTCGGCCACCTGATGGCGCTACTAGCCAGTGAAGTATTTGTCATCCTCTTTCTATCGTCATACTAACTTATATCTCCCTCTCAACTTCCGTTCGCCTCGCCCGATCACACTTCCGTAAATCTCTCGTCAGGCATTCACCAGCTTACTCCCCAAGTCAAGCGTGCGTAAAGAAGTTTCACTTGAAAAAGAATCAACTTAAAAATCGTTCTATACAGGGTGAGTCAGACCACCCGTATCGGTCGTTTTTTTCGAAAACGGTTATTCGTAGAGAGTTGTGTCAAAAATCTGTATTATAAAAGCCCTGATGAAGAATCGAATGGTGATATTTTTCCCCCCCGGAAAGGTCGGCTTCCCTGTTAGTTTGCTCCGGAATGTTCAGAACTCCGGAATGTTAAATGGCACGATAGGTCGAAAGTGGTATTGTTGAAAAGATCTTTAAAAAATAAGCAATTTTTGTAGGACATTTTTTTTTGTTACTGCCACCCCTGTTAAGTAATATTCGTTTGAAATTATTAAATTAACATGTCAGAATAACAAACTTTATTTTAAAAGTCGGCATTTAAAATCTAGATACCTAATTAAACAATGTCACAAATGTTCAAACTGTTTTCAATTTACTTCTAAACACTACGGAGCTCTTCTAGATATGTTATGAGTACCTGGAAGTATTTTCCGACAATAAAAAAACAATTGCAATTATTGAAAACTTATTGTCACATTGTTTAATTAGGTAACTAGATTTTAAATGTCGACTTTTAAAATAAAGTTTGTTATTCTGACATGTTAATTTAATAATTTCAAACGAATATTACTTAACAGGGGTGGCAGTAACAAAAAAAAATGTCCTACAAAACTTGCTTATTTTTTAAAGATCTTTACAACAATACCACTTTCGACCTATCGTGCCATTTAACATTCCGGAGTTCTGAACATTCCGGAGCAAACTAACAGGGAAGCCGACCTTTCCGGGGGAAAAAAATATCACCATTCGATTCTTCATTAGGGCTTTTATAATACAGATTTTTGACACAACTCTCTACGACTAACCGTTTTCGAAAAAACGACCGATACGAGTGGTCTGGCTCACCCTGTATAACATATGTTACGTAGTCAATTCCCATATTATAGTTTGATGGTAAGAAGATATTTTAAGAGCACACTTATTGCTGCCTGAGCCTGTCAGTTGAACTCCTGACGGGACGAACTCTCAGCGTCGGCTGTGTGTAACTTGCACAGAGAGTAGTTCAGCCACAAACACGACACTCTGCCACTTGGGCGCTCCATGTTAAAGTGCGAAAGACAAGACACCAGCGCGACGCCTCTCCCGTCTCCTACTGCCGCCGCACCGCCCTCTGTTCCTTGCCTGCTTTTGCTTCTCTCAAGTTCAGAACACGGTTTGCAAACTTCACTGCATTGCCTCGAATAATTAATTGCTTATATTAACACCGATGACAAGATATGTATCTTAGTGGCTCCATCTGTCATGTCGTGGTCTACGGACAATTCTTTAACAACTTAAACTTTAATCTTCTAGTAAATTCTAGATTTAATGACTCCGTGTAGCGTCTTGTGAACTACGAAATTGAATTTCATTACCGGAATTCCGAAATCTCGCAATTACGGAATCTTGGATACATTTTTTTTAGCATATCAATAACCTAGTGGATTTTAGTGCGTATGTTAATATTCTAACCTCCTTCAAATCTTTGATTAACTTCTGATTAGAACTCTTCAATAAATAAAATTTTCGACCAATTTGTTTGTTATTATTTTTTCAATATTTTGATACTAATTAATTATTTTGAAAGAATTTTATATAAAGCGAATTAGAAATTAAATATTAATTATTTTTTATATTTTTTAGACCCGTTCTGAAGAAGATCCAAGTCCGGATCGAAACGTTAATGTATTAATTATATTTGTTTGTTAATATATTGTCTGAAAAATTGGTCGATAATTTTATTTATTGAAGTATTCTAACCTCCTTGTTTAATTGTTTACTAATGAAGAATTTTTGAGACCATGAAGAACTCATTGCATTTTTTTTTCTTTTTATAGATCCTTAATCTCGAATTGTTAAGTTATATTGTTGACAGCCTTAGTTTTTATTTATCGATTTATTTTTTGACGTGATAACGTCTTATAAATTGATGAATCACCAATATTATAAATTGATAAAACACCGGCTGCATGTACGAAAAAGTGTAACGTAACGTTCCTAACGTTCGTAACGCGTAACGCATAACGCATAACGTTCCGCCTGACCCTGTGCGTGCTTTTTGCTAATTTCTCGCTCAATTTAAATCAGATCGTTTTAAAACCAGTCTTAAACGAAAGAGGAGAACATTTTACATAGATTTCGTATAACAGAATTTGCCTAAACAGTTTTTTTATACAAATTTATATAGAAAAATATTTTATACAAATTTATATAGAAAAATAGCTGTATAAATGCATTGTTGTCTATTGCATGGCGCGCGTGCGACGCGGTCGGTCGTCTTTGTTTGCCGTACATGGAAATTAGAAAATAACGTATGTCTTGTGTTAACAGGAAAACGGCTGCATTTCTAATGTTTAATTCAATTTTTTGACATTAGTATTTTGTGATTTGCAAAGCCTTCTAAGTTAACTATTGGAATAACTAATTATTATTAGAACATAATACTTTGTAAGTTGCAAACGTCACTTTTGACATTTCTTATCATTCCGACACCAAGGATAAGCGGATTGAAACCAAATTTTGGGAGGTTTAGGTTATGTATTACGGAATACGTTATCACGTAAAACTATCGTCCGTAAACCGACTTTACAGACAACCAATTTTTTGTCTTTGTCGACGGTTTTGGTTCGAAATTAAAAAAAAAATTAAAGATTTTTTTCATAATAATACTATTTTTGGCCTTTTGTAATTATAAACACAGTCGAACCCAAGATAAGCAAGAGTTCAAGGGACCGCGATCTCTTTTTCGCTTATGGAGATTTTTCACTAACCCGAGTTTCTACTTTCTATAGCTTATAGAGGTACAGGAGTGGCCTTTCTCACTCATAGAGGTCTATAAAAACAAAAACAATGTTAGTTAATTCAGCTATTTATGACTCATTCTTAAATTTCGTGGAACTATTAATACGTTCGACTATCGCTTGTAAAAGTTTAGGCAAGTAGTAGTCTCAGTTATAAGGTCCATAAGTGAAATACATCTTTCTCTTATAGAGGTTTCTGTTTCTCACTTATAAAGGTTTTAGAGGGTTTACAAAGACGGTTACAATTACTTTTACTTAGAGAGTTTTTTCGATTACCCAGTTCTCATTCACTCAGGTTTGACTGCATTAAAAAAAATACATCCAAATCAGTACACGGTGGAAGTACGGGTATTTGTGGTGGAAGTACGGGTATTTATGGTGGAAGTATGGGTATTAAGTGTGCGAACAACAAACGCATAATAATTAATGAAATAATGCTTTGTCTCAATGTTTACATTCTTTTATTTTTGTTTAATATTGGCAACTTTTTTACGTTTTTAAATTGCAGTAGATAATATTTTTGCCCAATTTGACCTCCAGTAACTTCTATCTGCTGTATAATTTCACTTCGAAGTTAAAATATTTTTGCCGCAAATCGATACAAATTTTAAACTGCATTTTTCAGTTGTTTCTTAAATTACACTTTTAAGAGTAGAAGCTTAAAAAAATACAGAAATAAGCAGTAGCGTCAGTTGAAAAACTTGATCTTAATGTGTTTGTGTCGACAAGATTGTTTTTTATATTAAGATTCTAAACCAGTTTATGTTTTCAATCGCTTTAAAGTAGATTTGCTTTTAAATTTTGAGTCAATTTCAAAGTAGAACTAAATGTTGTACTGCAAGATTGAAGTAAATAGCATTTCGTCAGCAAATAGACTTCACAAGAACCCTTTGGTTTTGCTTTGTCTGCAGTATTCTATCAGAGCTAAGACGTTGCACTTGTTTGAGAGACATGGGAAAAAGGGAGGAAAATGGCTCTTCCTTCAGATAAAATTAACACATGTTGTGAAAGGGTGACACAAAAATATCCGTTATATTCGACATTATTTATATGTTGGAAATACTAAATGGTTAATGCTATAATTGATTTATTTTTGGTAGACCTTTAACAAATGAATAACGCCTGACTTTTTTAAAGTGTGAAAACAGTTTTTTTTAAGATGGTGTATCGTGTACGTTTTACTTTAAATCACTAAAAACAACTAACATAACAATTCGCCATGGGAACTGATTCTAGTGCTCTCTGGTGGCAGAAAATAAAAGCTTTATATGCTTTAATCACATTTATATATTTCATCTGACAATTTATTGTAATGAGTGAACTAAAGAAAAATAATTTATTCTTGTCTGAGATCTGTGCACGTTATGGTTTCTAATGCATTTATATCATTGCTACAAATAAATTTAAAAAAGGATAGAAATTTAGAATTTAGTTAGGTTAAAAAGGATTTCATAATGACAGTTAACAAATTTTCATTATTGTGGAATATGGAAAAAAAACTTTTTTATTTAAGGAAAAAATGAAAAAATAAATTGGTATATAAACAGAGAAGAAAAAAACTAACCTATGAATAAAAACCATAGTTCCAAAAATGTACTTGCTCCCTGACTAATGTGATTCGCTTTAGACACCTGTCCTCCTTCTACTAGATGTATTTTAGAATTACCCAAATAATTAATATCAGTAATATTTATTTCGAATTTATTATCTATCCATTAGAAATAAATTTTACGTTTGCTTTAAATTTGATTAAAGCTTATACAGCTTTTATTTTCTGCCATCAGAGAGCTCTAGAATCAGTTTCATTGGCGAATTCGTGAATACTTCTAATTTACCGTTTTTTTTTTTTTGTCTAATAAACAAAATATATTATATTACGCTGTTAATTAATTTTCGGAAAACTCTTAAGCCTAAAGCTTCTATAATTTTACTGGAAAAGAAGTTTTAGGAAAGCTCTCCTCACGAAGAAAGAGTGTTTTAGTTTAAAAGAAATATTATATCTTGAACGAATTGTTTTTCCTTCGAAATGGTCGTAATAATTGTCCAACATTTACATCCAGTTTTGATATACCCTGTATAAATACTTGATGACACGCGTTGGTCTCACCTGACGTCAAATTCAATTCTCTCTTGTTGTTAGAAAATATCATTCATCTCACCCTTTGTTAATTAAATTCGGTAAGCTTTTAAGAAAGATGACATAATTGGTAATTTTAAAGTTTACATCACCTGTTGTTTTATTGTGAACTTATTATTTTACACGTTTCATATTTTTCAAGCTTCAATTTTATATAGTTTTTATTTTTTAAGAGAGTACCTACCTATCGTCTAATAATTTCATAAAAAACACGTTAAAAATATTTTTCGCTATTTATGACAAATTTTCTAATCGAAAGATTAAACATTCACGTAATAATAGTTTGTTTTATATTGTATCTTGTAAAATACATCAGTTTAATATGTGACACTATTCAGAGAAAATTGTCTTTTTTGCTAGGACCTACTATTTTTTTGATGATTATGTAATTATCACATTAAAAAACCGCACACACTTATCAAGCATAAACCTGCACGACCTTTATAACACAAACCTGCGTAAACTAGCGCAAACAAAAATTTTAGAGCAGGTTTAGTAATGTGCGGTAGACATTTTGCAAACTAATTAATGACAACTACACATCACTAGCACACTATATCGGCTCGGCACAGACTGATTTTTCTAAAGGGTCATTTATAAGATTTAGAATATGTTAGTGGGTCAGACTCTAAATTAAAAACTAAAACGCATACTAAATTAAAATCTTTATTTATTTAAATAAATTTTCATATAAAGGTAATAAAAGTACACTATATGGTCCATGGGGGGGGGGGGAACCTGGACTTTTGCGTTGTTAGCACGACGCTCTAACCAGCTGAGCTACGTCCGTCGTATAACGGTATAAATAAGTAAGAATGAATTTGATATGTATTTATTAAAATGTTTTTATTTCTTTTATTATTTTCTTCCTTATTTATTTTCTCGTTTTGTCATCTAATTCTGAGTTATGTTAATAATTTCAAGTATCTATGTCATCAGGAAATTAGTTTAAAATCAATTGCAAAGTTCCGCCCGACATACACGAAAAGCAATAACCTGGTAAAAAGGGTAAATTAACTTAAGTTTGAGGATCCAGACACCTGAGGTCTCTTGTTTTTGATAAGCTCATTGATGTCAGGTGTCATATTTGAGGTAGTTATTTTCAGAATGAGGACAGCGTGGTGTAATGGTCAGCGTGCTGGCCTTTGGATCGCACTGTCGTGGGTTCGAATCTGCCTCATCTGCTCATGGATATTTTGTGATTGTCGTTTAGACTCAGCTTTAATACTCAAACATACTGGCCAGATACTAAGAGGTAGTGCCACCCCCCCAAGTGATATTCTCTTGTATATGTGCATATGCTCTATATATGTGGATATATACAATTGGATATACCTTTAAAAAAAAAAAAAAAAAATTCAGAATAGATTGGAATCCTCACTGGATAGATTCTGGTCGCGGGCCGTATTCAGATGGCTTGTAAGCCGGATACGGCTCGCGGGCCGTATCTTTGACATCACTGCCATTCAGCTTTATGCTTGACACGTGTGCGCGGATAAAACAATCGTCGAAAGTATGATAATTAAAAATTACATATCATCTATTACAAATACTTACAAACATCTAATTGTTATTATTATTTAGATTAAACCTGCGATTACGTTATTTTATTTATGTCAACACGTGTGAAAACGTATGTGACGTATAATATATATGTATATCAAATTTCGATTAAATTGGATTATGGTTTTAATTGTTTAAGGAAGTACCCTCGATAAATAAATTAACAAACAGAAATTTACGAAAATCGAAACCTTTTCAAAAATGACTCAGTTAAATTTTTGTGATCTGTGGTTGACTTTGAAAAAAGATATTGATAATTTTATGTCGCTGGACTTAACATGGAGTCTTATGGGAATTTGTGATTTTGGCGCACTCCATCATTTATTACGTTGGAATTAACAAACAGATTTTGATAAAATTTTGAGGAAATATAAACGAATATTCTATGAACATTTTTCTTTTTCCAAAACGTATAAAGCTTGCTTGTGTTAATAGAAATAACTAAAACAAAGCCGAGATTTTTTAACAGTTCATAAACATGGCAACACTGCAATATTATAGGTTATGGCGCTTCATTCAAAAATAAGTTACGAAACTGCAGCAATTACGATAACGTAAGAACATAAGTAAATTGAGTAAATGCTAAATGATATCGTACTATTTTTTAGAAACTTTTCTTCCCTTCCAATAATATATCTTTTCGCTCATTTTCATAAACTAATGCGAATTTGACGAATATATACGGACACACCGTGCTGACTATTCTATGCTGAGTATCGAATGCGGTGCTGCCAAATTATATACTACGTTACTCAAATAGAAGACTGAAATTCTTTGACTTACTGCGTACCGAGGGTACTTCCTTAAGCGGAGCAGACTAAAAAAATGGTAAATGATATCATGCAACGTGTCTAAAAAGAAGACATTTCTTAAAGAAATATAACTTACAGTTTTATTTTTAGTGTGAAAAATAACTCCAATAATTTATAGTGATGATGATCCTGTTTAAATGTTGGAAGATTAAAGGATGAATCCTGCTGGCATAGGATCGATGAACCAAGCAATTAATACTGAAAGTTTTTTTATTGCATTTTATTGTCTGACGTTTCGACAAACTTTATGAAATCTTCGGAGAATCAATGCTGTCTGTTTTCTCAGTATTGTTGTTATGTATAAAATAAATTAAAATAAAAAATGTCATCAAAGGGTATTAAAATTACTATTTTTCTTGAAAAAACGACTGATTTTTACTGAAAATTGCATAAATGTTTATTATTAGTAGGTATTGACTTGATCTAATTTTCGTAATATGTATAAGTGTATTATGTATGTATGTGTGTGTGTAACTATTGAAAAAAATACAAAGTAAACAAAGTATCGGTATCGGGCGTAATATATAGACCTTCCATGAGGGGTCACGTGTGCAGGGTGCTGTATGAAATGGAAGGCGATGTTTTTAAACCCTCGGGGGTGAACGGTGCGTGAGTGTGAGAGAGTGAGGAAGAAGAAGTGTGATCGCTTTCACGGGGATTTAAACATTTTACATTGCCTGCTTCGTATCGCGTGCCTTCATCTCAGAGTCTTTTCAGTACTAAGCGCTCATCAAGCGCTTTAGTGCAGCAAGTATTGTTACTCTCTACCTCAGCAATTGAAGCACTTGAAAAAATTCCTCCTTCAACTAAATAAAAAGTCTTAAACTTGAATTATAAACAATTCGTCAAGATGTAATTGATAGATTAATATTTTCAGAATTAAGAGTTAATGTGAAGGTCGCTGCACACGAGGCTAGAAACACTGCTTGGTGTTCTGCTGGCCGGCAGGCTGGGTACGAGACTCGAAATGACGTCACTGCGTGCTCGCCTGCTAGCTCACAAAAATAGATTTTAAAATTAGAACAGGGGCTATTTTCCTTGCTCGGTCTTCTGCTTGCTCTGAGCAAGAACCAATCAGGAAACAGTATCTTGTGGGCGACATGACAAACGCCCACAAACAAACACTGGGCCATAGGGAAACACTGCTTGGATTTCTGCTGGCCGGCAGGCTGGGTACGAGGCTGAAAATGACGTCATCGCGGGCTCGCCTGCTATCTCACAAGCATATATTTTAAAATTAGAACAGGAGTTATTTTCATTTCTCGGTCCTCTGCTTGCTCTGACCAAGAACCAATCAGGAAACAGTATCTTGTAGGTGACATGAACAAACGCCCACAAACACTGTGCCAATGTGCCATAGTGTGTGTTCTGTTCAGAGACAACAAACCAACAAACATTCACTTTTGTTACCGCTCTATCACTGCGCGCGCACCGAAGGTACCTGCACAGTCAATGTACTGTTATACTGTGCTGTAAATGAATTAAGATTATTGTTATATTTTATTCGCTTTATAAACGCTTTGACATGTCACAACCACATGCGAACAATTTCTATAGACACTAGTTAGGTCGATTGTATGCGTGCGTGTGTATGTATATGAAACGGAACATTGCGTAGCTCCAGTAGTCCCAGTTGATCCCGCTGCGGCTGCGGTGTCGTCGTACCGTCTTGAAGCTCCCCGTGCGAAGCGACGCGCCGCGACGTCTCGCTAATGGGGATTGGCGTTGCCGTAAATAGAGCGGCATTGAGCCACTCGGATCAACTCCTCTATGTATATATGCGTACATGTACACTCTACAGAGTGTGCGTGTACAGGATGTCCATGAAGAGTGGTTTGTAAGTGATGACGAAACCCGACCATTTACAGACTTGAATTCCAGATTCGAGTATCAGACTGTTATCGAGTAGCGGGTAATTTCCTAAAGTGTAAATATAGAATTTTACCACATGATGGCACCACTAGCATGTGAAGTATATTGAGTCATTGATAAGATCAATGCTTTGATCTCATTCAAATGTCAATAGTGGGTGTTTGTTAACGCGACGGGCATGTAACCGTTGCAACAAAACTCAACGGATACCCGCACGTCGCCTCTCGGCGCGACGGTGGTCGGTCCGATGCAGTGGACCACGTTTCATATAAGTCTGTTGACGACGACAGATGTGCGCGCACGTTTTTACCTATACCTACGTACCTAACTTGTGCTGCTCATTGTGAATATGGAGTTTAAAATTGATATTGATATGGATTTATTAATTAGCCTTGTTCAATGTTCATAATAGGCCAGTGTTGGGACAAGACTTTAGAAAATTACAAAAATAAACAAGCAAGACATAACGTACTTGCACTTCGTCGCCCTTCAAGTATAGAACTGATATCGATAACAACGGAAGCGCTCACGTATATTATCGAATCGTGTACAAAAATAACCGTTTCGCGTCGGCCCGTTACCCGTTGACTAAAACGGTCGTTAATAAGAGCCCTAACGCTGAAGTAATGAAATAAAACGTGCTGGCCGTGTTAAGTTAAAAAAGGGCAACTACGATTCCTTGGTCAGATCGTAAGAGAAAAAGGTTTCGAACATCAATTGATCTTAACCGAAAAAATTAGCAGTCATAAAGCAGAAGTCGAAAGAGTAGCTTATACAGATCAAAGTGGATACTTTGAAAATTATTGACTGACAATCGAGAGGATTTGTTGTCCATGCTGGTCAACGCTTATAACAGACATGGCAGGTTTTGATTGATAGAGTGCAATTTGGAAATGTTTATGATGTGTTTACACTTTACTGGTGCCTTCCCTGGTGGCAACCGGAACCCGTGTCAAGGGCGCGAACCCGGGAGGTCGTTTTTTAAGGAATATATCAACCGACAAAACTTAGTGAGCGCAAAATCAGAATCTTGCCATGAGCGCCAATGCAGCTAAGACACTGCGGCTTGCTCCTAAATTATTTACTATAGCTCTATTCAATAGTGTCAATAGCGTTCGTATTGAAGTCCTGCCCCGGATCTACGATTTTTTCGAACCGGGGCAGAAACTTGATAATGGCGCCCCCTCTCTCCAGCATATGAGATAAATTACTTTAAAAAACTCACAAATATATAATGGTTGGTATTTTTCGTGAGTGGGAAACCGTCAGAAAACAAGCAGATTGAGTAAATCGGAAAAATGACAGATTAGATGTGGTTTCCAACCATATTATATTATGGTTTTGGCGCCCTCTAAAACTGCCACCCGGGGCGGGTGCCCCGGTTTGCCCCCCCCTTAGATCCGGGGCTTAATTGAACAATGCGCGTCGGCCCGTCGCCCGTCATAAAAATCGGGCCGTTATCCGTTGTCATTAACAAGAGGCCTTAGGTGTTTTGGTTACCCACACTATTTTCATAATCTTGCGTCAAATTCACATTTCGCAAAAGCCTTTATAATAATATAAACGCAAACGGAATGTATATAGGAAGAAATTAATTATTGAAAAATTTCAATTGCTATACATTGAATAAATTAATTTCTTGTGCTTTTGCGAGTAGCAATTCATGTGAATGAATGAGAAAGAAATAAACACTTCCCTAATACGTTTGAGAACATTAAGAAATCAATACCCCCACTTTGCACCGTACAAATCATCTCCCAGCTCCGGCTTTGGAACATAAAAAACACGTCGAATCCTATAAAAGTTTTCCACAGTGCATGTATTTAGCTTTGACGTCGGATATACGGGCTGTTAGAAAAAGATAGAAAGCTTAATATTGTACGTGCAATGAACAGAGATGCAGGGTGCATCAAACCGTCGTATGATGTTTAAATCTTAATCACATCTCATGCTTACTAGAACATTATATTCTCTGATTCAAATAAAATACTCTCTTCAATTTAATCTATTGATTCTCTATAAAGCGTGGTGCTCTCTTTAAAAAGGCGTCGGTAAAAGATCAGCAGTTCTGAATTAAATATAAGGCAATCTACACGTCTGATATTATGTAACTAATGCCTATATGCAATCATTCATTCATGAACATGGAAGACTTAGAGATTTTCTGATTTATTCACAATCGAAGGGTAAATATTTAAATGAAACCATAACTCTTCCTTTTGACTTTACCGTAGTCGGGCAAAAAAACAAACTGAACACATATGATATTAATTAATTTTTATATTTTTTAGATCAGTTCTGAAGAAGATCCAAATCCGGAGCGAAACGTTAATGTATTTAATTTATATATTTTTTGTTAATATATTTGTCTGAAAAATTGGTCGATAATTTTTTTTATTGATGAACACATAAAATATTGATAATAATCATAACTAGTTTATTCTGATTAATTGGTGAATCTAATTACAATTAATTATAAATATTTTGATCGTCGAATAACAGCAATACCTTTGTTTTACATTTTTCTCACGATTCCATATAAATTAGCTGCTTTTTATGCCTGTAGTAAAATAACCATTTTTTTTAAAGTAAAACAGGGATAATGCAATTTTACCAACCTAATAGTTATATCTCTGCCAGTTGCCTTTTAAATCTATATGAGCGCCAGAGAAACAAAGTAGGCTACTCGACAATGTATTTCAATCGCGTGTGGAGCCGCGGATATGATAAATAGTCATTTTGAAAATTTAAAAATACTATAACGCTGCTATATATTAATAGTGCTAGTGCTCGTCAAGCGGTCGAAATTCGACCGAAATTCATTAATTTTTTTATAATTTGAACGGTATGTCATATATACGAATGGTGACGATTGACGAAAAATTACACCTTCAATGCATTGGTAGCGTCACTATCTATCTTCTTCTAGCAAACACTTGTTGCATGAAAAAAAATATTGTTGTTGTATTGATGAGAAATAACATTGCCAAGGCACAATCACACCAAAATAGATATATATCATTTTAGTGTGATATAGGTAGCTGAATGATAGTTCGGTGTTTAATGACGTCTTTCGGTACCAGTATCCAACTCTAGTTCTAAACAACAATGGTATTTACAACATCATGTCTTCGGATGGCGTCCATTAACAATACGAATACATATAACAAACTTCTGAATCAATTTTATGTGTGTTACTTCGTACATATCGTGATGAAACATATATTGTGCACTTCCTCTTATGAAAACGAAGAGAAGGATGTATCTTTGAAATTATATCGGCCTAATATGTCTGCAATACAATTGACTTACTATACTGAAACATTACTTTAACAAATCATAACGTTAACATAACAGGACGATTTGTAACAAGCCATAACGAAATTGACATACACTTACGTAATATGATGTTTGCAAGCAGCGCGGCACGATTCTATACATATTATACAGTAGAGAGCGATGGGAATGACACCATTGTGATACCACGTGACGTGTACACCTCGTCTTCCCCTACACGTCACGTATTTAGCTCTCTGATGTGATATTCATCCCATTTGCCCCTACACAAACCTTGTACCTACTAGCTTATAGCGACGCACGGCTATAATAAATATATAATGCATGGACAAGCACACGAAATACTTCTGTACAGTAGTGTTCATTTTATTTTTGACTAGTTGATTGTTGAAATACCTGTTCTTCGGACGAATTGGATATTAACTCCCAAACCTAACTGATATTTTAATGTAGCATTTAGCTTACGTTCCAAATTGGATCGTCATATGGCACATTTCGTGAAAATCAGTCTTGGCGTTATAAAAGGCCGTCGAGATGAGAGCAACCGGGGTAACTGCACCGGGGTTCCGGTGCAAATGTCCTGATCTAGAATAGGATATATTGAATCGCATATTAAAGAATTAATATCATTGTAAACGATAATTTTTTTGTCGTCGCTGCATCTTATAAATCCTACATCACGATATTAGTTGAAAAAAAATTCACCAATTGACAGAAACTAGAATGAATCTTTTTCAAAATTTAATATTCAAGTTCTTATAGTGGAACGAGACACATTTACACCTTGTATAGTAAATATACAGAAGCCATTTGTAGAGAATTTAACACCAAGTCCTGCAGACGTCCGTTCCGTGTGTTTAGTTGGTTAGAGGTCGCTAGGTCGTCCGTCCGTAGTTCAGAATATCGCCACTGTAGCGGTTATGTAACTGGCGCTAACCTGACGCTTCCAACCACTAACACTATGCGCTCCAAAAAAAAACAGTAATCTTACCCGAAGACAAATTTAATTTGATATTTTTTCGATGAATTTTGTAGATATGTTACAGGAATGTTAAACTAATAGATATATATTAATTAGTGAAAGAATTCCATTCGATACGTGTAATTGACGATGGTCGTGAATTATTTTAAATACGATTAGACTTATGGGCTAAAAAGATAGTCCGGTCAAGATAAACAAGAAAATAATGGTAGGTTTACAATAATTCGCATAGAGCTCAAAATTGGTACATGTCTTAGGTACACTATTACAAATAAAATATTAAAAGTCCCCACCGATCCTATATCTGCTAAAAAAATTATTCAAGATCAAAGGTTAAAAATATCGGGTTTTTGCAATTTCCTCGCAAACGGTAAATGTTATCAAAAAAATAAGTCAAACAAAAGTTGTAAGTCACGCAATTGTCTACAAGAATTGTTCTTATACTTTTTTTTCTACGAATCACCATTCTTTTGAAATGGTGATTTTATAAATCGAAAATATTACTATGCATGTTAATATTTAACGTTATTTTTGATAAATACGTTCAATACGTACATAGACATTTTGGTCTCATATCTCAGGAATAGTGATTCGTAGAGAAAAAATACAAGAACAGTTTTTGTAGAACATTGCATGATCTACAACTTTTGTCTGACCTATTTTTAGATAACATTTACCGTTTACGACAAAAGTGCAAAAAAACGATACTTTTCACCTTCGACCTTGAATAAATTTTGAAGTAGATGTAGGATCGGTTGATATTTTATTTGTAATAGCGTACTTAAGACCTGTACTAATTTTCAACTCTATCCGAATTATAGTAAATTAAAATCTTTATTTTGACTGCAGACTAAGAGGCTTAGGCTGTATTTTTTTAAACTCCTTCCACGATGTTCTCTGCTTCTATTTGTATTTTTTTGACAAGTTCAATTTCCAAATGACATAATATTCAAATCGAAATTGGAAACGCAGAATGTTTTTTTTTTTAATAAAATATTTTCTTTCCAAACAGCGCCCAGAAAATTTGAGCTAATAAAAACTTGAATCATATATTCACAATCCAAAGATTGTAATCGAAACAGATTCTCTGATAATTCGTAGAGCATAATCACTCCAGATACGAAAATATAGGTTATGTTCAAGTTGAAGAATACAATGCTTTCTCACTTTCTGAACTTATCCGAATTATAGTAAATTAAAATCTTTATTTTGACTGCAGACTAAGAGGCTTAGGCTGTATTTTTTTAAACTCCTTCCACGATGTTCTCTGCTTCTATTTGTATTTTTTTGACAAGTTCAATTTCCAAATGACATATTCATATCGAAATTGGAAAAGCAGAATGTTTTTTTTTTTTAATAAAATATTTTCTTTCCAAACAGTGCCCAGAAAATTTGAGCTAATAAAAACTTGAATCATATATTCACAATCCAAAGATTGTAATCGAAACAGATTCTCTGATAATTCGTAGAGCATAATCACTCCAGATACGAAAATATAGGTTATGTTCAAGTTGAAGAATACAATGCTTTGTCACTTTCTGAACTGGAGCATACGTCGTGACTGCAGTATGAGAAGATTGTGAAGTGATAACGGTCAGTCAGCCGCAAGGTGGATGCAGGGACAGGAGGTAGGACAGACGGACAGTCAAGCCATCGTCACGGGTTTTGAGTCCCTGACCGGACCGGTTGAGTTGGCGATGACAGAGTGACATGACACTATCAGATGATGGGATTACTCTCTAGCTTAACACGTTGCCCTCCACTACATACACTATATTATCTTCCCCTCCCCACGGCACTACACATTATACACTGTACTGTCAACTAGAAATATACAGCCTGTTCTATTGAAATTATTTTGGAGGTTAAATTTATTCTATTAATTGTTATCATATACCTATACTTTTATTGTGGAGGTAAGGAAGACTATCTTATATGGGAGAGATAAGTTGAAAAAGTGTCCATGCTGTAAATAACAGTTCAAAAATCGTCCAGAATGGCGCTAGCGCTGCATCCGAGTACAAAATGAATTTAGCAGTTGTTTACCCTCCATAGCAGTTATAAAAGAATTGAAGTGCGCTGAGTAGGAAAATTTAGTATTTTTAATGATTAGAGTCGTTAATAACACTGCAGTATATAAAAAATAAACTGTTTACGTAGTCCAAAATAATTTAATAAATATAACCTAAAAACCTGCTGTGAGATAGTATCGATAGTGATTTAATTTTTGTTAGCTTTTACTAATATTTTTGAAGTGAAAACTTCTTTAACGGCGTTGTACACTTTTTTTGTAATGGGTAAAAAATGTTAAACTCGCGTCAGATCGAAAATTCGTAAGACCTGATCGAAAATGCGTAAGACTTGATCGAAAATGCGTAAGACGAAAACTTTTTTACACTTTTTTTGTAATGGGTAAAAAATGCTAAACTCGCGTCAGATCGAAAATTCGTAAGACCTGATCGAAAATTCGTAAGACGAAAACTTTTGTACACTTTTTTTGTAATGGGTAAAAAATGTTAAACTCGCGTCAGGACACGTGACCTGATTGAAAATTCGTAAGACGTTAATATTCAAGTTTTCACTTCTGCCGGCACTCCCGGAGTGCAACCCGTCTTTTTGAAGTGAAAACTTCTTTAGCGGCGTTGTACACTTTTTTTAATCATTTTATAGTTTATTCATATCAGTATAATCGTTTATTTACTACTAAATGCATAACATCACGATTAAAAATGACATTTAAATAAAAAATTATTTGTATATCATATTGTTTCTTTATTTTTTGTTTTAATTTTGAAAAGTGCGCCATAAAAAAGCGGAAATTATTCTGTCCTCGTTTACGTTTCTATCCTACTCTAATAATTTTTTCCCTCCATACGCTTGCTTCAAAATTTACACTTTTGCGACAGTGGCGGTCCAACTAATTTAACGCTTTTTGGTGGATACTTTTTCGTACACAGAGTTGGTTCTCCTTAACTTCTACCCTCCATAACTTTTATTATATACCATATCCTTTTATTCTATACTGAGCATAGGAATAAAATCGCAATCGAACCATTAGAGTGCAAACATATACTTCTGTCTTTTTTTAAGCCGTAAGCACTGGCGTATCCAGGAGCGCAAAACAAGCATGGGGGACCCGGCTTAAGAAATTTCCAATTTGCCCCTCCTGAGCCAAAAGCTGAGTACGCCCCTGTTAACGTCATAGAAAAAGACAAAGTTTTTGAAACAGAGATACTTTATTCAGATTGAATGCAAGTACATCAACCAATCCTATCATCGGAGAAATCAGGAAATTACATCGAAGAAAGAGACGCAGATATATTTTCGATACTCCTTGTTGTCTTCACTCCCCACACATTGAGTAAATAGACAATGCTTCATATAGTAATTATTATATATATGATTATTATTGATTTGAAACATCTATTGGCGCGTCTTGGCAGTAAAACCATGCCGAGACGGAAACAGCATCACGCTCTCTACGCCGCCGATCTCGACTTCCTTGTGTGAGTGCGCGCGCGTATACTGTACACTCATTGCTTCTTTGTGTGAGCTGTGTACTGCATGTGCATTTTTCTATCCGACTATAGTATATATATTTGACACGTTCACCGCTTGTATAGGTACACGCTTTATAATTTTTTTAATATGACAGGGCAAAATTTAGTTACTAGAATTTTGCTTAAATGTATATTTTACATCTACCAGGCGTCCCACGACGCGGACGGCTCACATTTTTTTTGACATTGTACCTTTGCAGATAACTTATTACCCTTCGTAACGAAATTAAATTTACTTACATATTTGCCGGCTATATTTGAAATATGTTTTTTGGCAGTCTGTTATCATCATACGAAATAACCTGTTTGCAATTAGCTTAACCGTTAATCCTAAACGCAATGTATAATATATATAATATACACTACGATCAGCCAAAGAACGTCTAAAAGGATCAGCCCACGTGTAACAACAAGAAATTTGGTAAACCGTAGGCTATGCACATTCTTTTGACAGGCGTACTTTCCCCGACTAGAGTATATATTATACATTATTTGCACGTGTGCCGCTCTATTATCACTGTAGTGCGTGCTACATACATGTAATAAAGGTCCGTGTATAGACAGTCAGGTAGGTAGGGGATGCCTGGGAACAGCGCATGCTGTCCTCATACAGCGCGGTCGGTAACGTAGGTACCTATACTCTACACACACACACTCTACCTCATTAATGATGATGTGCGGATGCCATCACCGCAACAGGAGTGAGCTGAGTCGGCCTCAAGACTATTTCACTTCTGGATACATCTTTCTATGTATTATATATATACATCTCACGTTTACAACACCGTCTCTCACTCATCCTCCCAGTCAGTTCCACCATTCTAAGACCTCACGATTTCTTACAATGTTATATCTGCGGAAACAAGGCAAATTGGTAAACATATTTTTTTTTATATAGACTATTACGTAATCTTCTACAGGATAAACGGGTTAGTACCTATTGTCAATTGTTCAGTTCAAACTATTGGGATTTTACCTGAAAACGGAGCTCACTTCAAAATATTTAATACGAACCGTTTGCATTGAGATTATGCGAGTTTCAATGTTTTATTTAAAACTAGCGTTGCAGTGGCTCAGTCTAGTAGACGTGTGTCGCTGACGTTGCTGTTACGTTGAATATGGCGCTCCCGTTGCCGTAAAAGATTTAGTACATTGTGTGTTGCTTTAATATCCAACAGATGGCGCTGTATATTTGACAGATGGCACTGTATTCGACAGATGGCGCTGTATTCGACAGATGGCGCTTCCGTTGTCGTAAAATATGTCACTTACCCGATATAGTACAGACGCACTTTCATTCGGATATGAACGTATACTGACCGTTGTGCCAGGACTACATAATAATACGGAGTATGGACATGCTAAGTTGTGTTCAATGGAAAGAAAACAGGATTCCCGAAGTTATATAAGTCCGGAACTTCCAGAATCTAATTCAAAGAAAAGAACTGGCGTCTTCGGTACCTTTCTACGAGCGTCGTTGACGATGATTTGTTGCGAAATTCACTCATCAAGGTTCATTTCAAATGAAGAAGGTTTCACCTCTATTGATTTAGTTTTATTTTCCCATTCATCGTGTGTGTGAAAATATACGATCTGTCTCCATTGTAGCCAAAAATAAACTATGTGGTGGCCAACACCCAACGACGTCGTTTTAAAATGAAGTTTAAATATTATACAAAATTTGAGTTAAACATTTTTTCCACAATATTATACAAGACACAGCTTAAAAAATTATATATCTGCCGGAATATCAATATATCAAAAATTCAATTCAAACCATTTCGTTTTGTAACCAGAACTACATTCGTTTTGTATTATTTTATCGACTTTTTTTAATATAAATTATAGCTTTGCTAAGTCGTGAAAAAATAAAAGACAAACAAAGACTAAAAAAATATGTTTAATTATGCTGGTGGAAGAGACAGGTTTAAATGGTGGAAGAGCTGGATATAAACGTTTTTCAGAAACAAGTTAAATATTTTTTAACAGACTAATTCATTGACTTTTTTTATAAATTATAGCTTTGCTAAGTCGTGAAAAAAATGAAAGTTGTAAGCAATCGTAAACAAAGACTAAAAAAATGATGTTAAATTATACTGGTGGAAGAGACAGGTTTAAGTGATGGAAGAGCTGGGTATAAACGTTTTTCAGAAACAAGTTAAATATTTTTTAACAGACTAATTCATTGACTTTTTTATAAATTATAGCTTTACTAAGTCGTGAAAAAATGAAAGTTGTAAGCAATCGTAAACAAAGACCAAAAAATGATGTTAAATTATATTGGTGGAAGAGACAGGTTTAAGTGGTGGAAGAGCTGGGTATAAACGTGTTCCAGAAACAAGTTAAATATTTTTTAACAGACTATTTCATTGATCTTGATATTTACAAACCAAAATATCTCAATCTTTCAACCCTATTCAGTCATCAGTCATTAATTTCCTAAGAAAATCTGCAACATCATTCTAACCCAATATATAATATATATCTTTATATATCTCTGTCTGGTTTATCGTGTCTGATATTTATCCGTCTTTATTATTAGCTATTTTCGTTTAACGATGATGCGATAAGAAGATTTCGCATGATGTGATTCAATAAACTTTTTACCAGCTGTTTACTGCTTGTATGCACCCTAAAGCTTCTCCTTCGTCGTAAAGTAAAAAGCTCCAGCAAAAAGCTTACAATATACATCTGATGTACAGCCCACAACAAAGTGCGGCAATAAGTAACTAACTTGAACGTATATATTATATAAGAAACATATAACGTGATGATTCTCTTTTTATATATTCACTTAAATATTCTAGACTAGAGAAACTCATGTCTTCTTTCTTAGTTGCAAATGCATTAAGATTTTAATGCAATAATGTGAAATTTGAAACAGTTTTTTTCATAAACGCTCTAATATATACTGAATTTATTTGTAAAACTGCAGATGAATCTTTGTGTCGTTTCTCGAAATCTATAGAATGATAAATATTATTCAGTTGATAATTAAAATTCTACTTAAAACACAGAACTAAATCCAAATATTAACGTCTAAAATCCCGATCGAAACATCAGTTAATTGAATTATAATTGTATAATTTTTGTAAACATATTGTCTGAATAATTATTTCTTAACACAGAACTAAAATTGTAGTTAAACTTTGTACTTGGAAAATGATTTTAATCGCTTTATAATGTAGTTGACAAGGTTCAACTACGTTGTATTATTATGATTTTAATTTTAAAATCTGATTTATTTTAAGAAGCGATACAACAACACAAGCACAAGTTTATTATTATTGTTCAGTTTTAGCTTTGTTTGTGAATCCGAATGTTTTGCCGAAGGTAACCGAAACAACACTTCGATCAAACTCAATATTAT
The DNA here is from genome assembly GCA_963575645.1 of Xanthostigma xanthostigma. Classification (NCBI taxonomy): domain Eukaryota; kingdom Metazoa; phylum Arthropoda; class Insecta; order Raphidioptera; family Raphidiidae; genus Xanthostigma; species Xanthostigma xanthostigma. The sequence goes on along the minus strand of OY754470.1, from coordinate 30,426,887 downwards.
GTTTTGAAAAGAAAATTACATAATCACCCTAGAAATTATTACTCAACGTCTAATATAAAGCAAATCATAGCATTTGAACTCACTATATCCGTGCTTGTTTTGTGTAAGTTTTTATGGAATGTTTTTCTCTTTGTGCTGTATAACATTTTTTACAAGAGAATGGACTCGATGTAATAGTTTCTTTTTCAGCGTAATGTACATTATAGTGTCTCTGTACATTAGCTAAACAAGGAACAAGAACACATTATGTTCAAGTGAAAGAAAAAGACAACAGCAAACTTGTTGTAAGACGGTTGTTTCACTTGCGTGTGTAAGTATCTATGTAATGTAGATACATTAAAGTTCACAGAGACTTGCTTCGAGTTCAGCTGAATGCCGTTGTGCTGATACTGGCGCTGTCGATGTTTGTACATTACGTGCTTTAGTGGCGCTATAAAGTGATTCCATATCTAACACTCCACTCAGCAGTACTTAAAAACCGTTTGCACTGAATCCTATGTATTTTTCGAAATTTGACTAATGAGATTGGACATAAAACGACACGATATCTGGTGATATAAATTTAAACTATAACATGATAAAAATTTAAATGCTGTTAGTATAACTAAGTATATACATACTACATGAAAAAATGGCACATTTGATAGTACCTACTTACATTTCGCCTCACTCCGCCCATGTGTTAAATCCCAATAGTTATGACCTAATGAGATGTAGATATGGAGTGCTAGTCTAGGTTGCGCTAGCAAAATGATAGAAAGAGACAGCGATACTTGCGGTAGCCATTCCGTCTTTGTTCAACAGCATACGACATAACGGGTCAGGCTAGACACGCTACTAGAAACACTGCTTGGAGTTCTGCTGGCCGGTTATAGGCTGTGTAGGAAGCTGGAAATGACGTCACTGCGGGCTCGTCTGCGAGCTCACAAGATAGTTTTTAAAATTAGACAGGGGCTATTTTCCTTGCTAGGTCCGCTGCTAGGTATGAGCAAGAACCAATCAGAAAGCAGTATCTTGTCACGTGGGCGACTTGAACAAACGCCCACAAACCAACATGGCGTCATTCTGCTCAGAGTCAGACAACAAACACGTTTTGCTCTGTGTTTATATTTGAACTGTCACTGCGCGCGCACCAGATGTATCCACAAAACTAGCTTGAAAAGACGTCTCGTGTGAAGCGAGCACATAAAAGCAATTTAGTAAACCAGTGCTAAAAACTAGTAGTCAAATCAAGCAAGGAATCTAACACATAACAGCACTGAAGAAAACCAGCGTTAGAAAACTATTAGGTAAATCTGTCAAGGAATCTAGCTGCGTTTCTAGCCTCGTGCGCAGCGGCCTTTACGCATTCGTTTGAAATGTATTGTGATAATTTTAGTTTGAACATTTTCAGTGCCGCTGTTTCTATGAACAAGCTACAGTCGCGTGTACACACAGATCTTCTGTGAATTTTCCACCTTTGTGAATTCGTATATGTACCTACGGAAACAGAGCGAGTTGAGAAAAGTCCTTTGAAGTCGGAAAATTAGGGAATCAAATTATAATCAGTGCCTTTAAATGAAAATTTGAATACTGTTATAAAACCACAGCTGAATAAACAAGCCCTGCTTACACCCACACAAATGTTGATTTATCGTGTAAAATAATATTATGTAATAAGCTGATTAAATGTACAACAGGGGTGTCAATGAATTTGTACATATATAAGATTGACGTTTCCGGTAAAAATACATCCGCCATCTACTTTTTCAAAAAAATGTTAAGAACAAAGATATTTTCTTTGTAAAAGCTTGGGACGCTACCATAGCTCTCGATTTCGTTCGGCACTGAACTTTTTAGGCTTAGTGCATTGGAGTAGCAAGAGAGGGGGCCAGGGGATTGCCTATATTAAGGCCGCTGCACACGAGGCTAGAAACGCTGCTAGATTTGCCTACTAGTTTTCTAGCGCTGGTTTTCTTGATTGCTGTTAAGTACTTACTTCACACGAGACTATTTTTCAAGCTTGATTTGTGTATAGATCTGGTGCGCGCGCAGTGACTGTTCGAATATAAACACAGAGCTAAACGTGTCTGTTGTCTGACTTAGCAGAATGACGCAGCAAATCTAGCAGGGAAAATAGCCCCTGTTCTAATTTTAAAACCTATCTTGTGAGCTAGCAGGCCAGCCCGCAGTGACGTCATTTCTAGCTTCGTACCCAGCCTACCGACTAGCAGAACTCCTAGCAGCATTTCTAGCAGCGTTTCTAGCCTCGTTGCAGCGGCCTTTAGTTTAATATCTTTTTGTTTACCAGAATGGCTTTATTTTTATTTTTTGATGAATATAATTAGGTATAAGGTAAAATTAATAATGCGTTTTTTATCTTTGTTGTAATAGCTCTCACAACCGTAAGCTATATAAGTTTATGGCGGCGAATAGAGATGGCTGAACGATCACTTTGTACAAGGCGGCGAAAACTATAGCGCTGGCCCTCTGTATGAAAAAAATAGTATTTTTGACCGAATCGGAATCTTACTTTCTTATTTAGATGAGTTTAATTACAGTTAGTAATTATTATAATATATTACAGAGTAGCTACTGTTTGCTACAATTGTTAAGAAACATCCATTGTTACAACGCTATCAACATAGAAAAATTAGTTTATTTTTTTCAAACAATGTCACCGTCGGGATACGAACCCCGAATCTTTCCACTCTCGCGGCGGACTGAGTTACATTACACCACAGTGACACAAACTATCATTCTAATATTTAGCATTGGTAACTGATTTTTTCACATCATGCGAGAGCCAATTATATTAGTTAACGCTAGATATGAACCATCACAGTAGTGAGAGCTATGTTCGGGACACAATTATGTCCACGGTGGACACAGTTACGTAGATTATAATTAACCCATCTAAGCGGAATATCAGAGTCAGTTCAGAATAATTTTCGAACTGCTCAAACTGCTAACGGAAAAGCAGTCATGAACAATGTTAATAATATTCTTCTTTTTTTGTAAAATTCCGTATATTTTTTCATCAATGCATATAGTTTGTTTTAACCACCTGGTATGTACTAAGCTGATATACAATTTACGTATAGGTAGATGGCAAGTAAGGTACATAGTATAGCTGCAAGCAGGCAATAATGTAGCTCTAACTCCGTGGCTCCGAGCTACATTCACATGCGAGGCTTGAATAAACCCAACCTGGATTAAGATCGTCATTAATCATATAACCCGACGCCACGCACCGTCGAACATTCACGACTACCTACAGACGCCACCTACTTGTTTATATACTACGTTTCATTAATCTGCCGTATAGTACGCGCCACGGATCTAAAGGTTCGGAAGTTAGTCACAAACAGCGTCAGCAAAGGCACATTTTAGAGTCGTTGATACTCCCACCACCTCCTAGCTACCTGCATGGAATGTGCGCTCGTCGGTGATTGGCCGTAATCGCTCGTTGCCTTTGTCACTTGTCGCTTTCCTGCTTTAAAGTACAGTCGAGTACGCTATGTTAGTTTTGTTGAGTTGCGAGTTTGTAGTTTTTCAACAGACTGTACAAACGCAAGCCTTCATTCACATTTAACTTCCGAGCCTTTTAGATTCGTGGCGCGTGCTATACTAAAGTGTATATCTACTGTCGAGTTGACATTATATTTAAAACAAGCACCAACGAGTTACAGTATTATCATTACGCACGAAATACCTCCCACAAAATAGCTGCTTTTCGCTTCATTTTCAAAATCTTTGACAGTTTGCTTTTTTGCAAACGTCAGTTTTATAGGTTATGAATAAACAATTGGCAGAAAAGGCGTGATTTTACTATGGAATTGGTGTAACGTGATCAATTTTGATTTACTTTATCGTACTAGTGCGTAATGGAACACTTTACATGTCTGTACACATGCATGTAAAGCAGCTATTTTATAGACTATAGAGCAGTGATGGCGAACCTAAAGACTTGCTTCTTACACTTCATTATTAAGAGCTGTTACTGTTTTTCTGTAAGCTTTCTAAATTTCAGTCAACAGTATATTAAAGAATTCGAATTTTGCATACACCTTTAAAAAATGCGATTTTTGACGAAAACCGAAATCTTTCGGAACTTTGGCAAAATCATCATGCTTATAGAAAAAAACACGCTGAATACAATGAGTACAAACGTCTGTATGTTTTTTGCCTTAGTAGTTAGTTGCGTTTATAGTTTTCAGAAAATCATATAAAACCTTCGAATGGCCGTAGTTTCCAAACTAAAAGAGATACTGACGTTTGCTTACGCTCATTGAATTCAGCGTATTTTTTTCTGTAAGCATTCTCAATTTCAAACGGTAATTAAACAATTCAATTTTAGCAATTTTTACAAGACATACCTATAGTGCTTTAATAAAATGCGATTTTTGACGAAAACCGAAATCTTTCGGAACTTTGGCAAAATCATCATGCTTATAAAAAAAAACACGCTGAATCCAATAAACACAAACAAACGTCTGTATGTTTTTTGGTTTAGAAGTTATTTGCGTTTATAGTTTTCAGAAAATCATATAAAACCTCCGAATGGCCGTAGTTTCCAAACTAATCGAATCAGTAATTGTAAATAGTGACATAGAAGCATCAGTTTATGTATTTGGAACGGCTGTGATACACAAACCGGTTTTTTTTCCTGTCTTTAAATCCAGACATTGAACCGTTCATAATTTAGTTTGGAACTAAACAGAACAGAGTGTTCGCTTGAGGTTACGTGTAGCTCGGCAGTGTAGCTACATAGCTCCTAGCTCCAGCATCTTTGTTACGTCGACTAGCCTTGCCTGGCCTCTTCTTACACACGATAACAGCTTTCTATGTTATATTAATAATGTTCATGTTTCTGTGTGTACGGTTGCCTGCAGCGAAGGCGAACGGGTCGTCAAGTCATATTTTCCTTCTTATAATGAGTATCTCTACTCTTTTCTATTATACGTGCGGGTAGTTACTTTCATCTTTTTAGTTTAAAAGAATTTTTCTTTTAAAAATACAGAATAAATGCTACATGTTATTTTCGAAGCACCGTTTTTATTTACTTAAATGCTAACAATCTTTCAATGAACAGGTAATTTAAATAATGTATTTTAATAAAAAACAACTGCGACTTGTTTAATTTTGATTAAATCATTAATCGGTTCTCGCATCTCCTTCTTTTCAGCGTTTCTGAGCTCTGAGTAGAAAATGGACGTTATACTGTTATTTGTAAAAGTGCAGCGCTATAATAAATATGTGCACTGTGCAATAACGATCTAATCTCGGTGTCAAACTTTTTATTTATGTTAAACATTAGATATAGACTACTTATATACTCAAAAAAATGCCTGATCTACGTAGAAAGTGATTACTTTTCAAGCTAAATTTTGATCAAAATACCTACTTAGAAAAAGATACTTTCGATTGGGACATTCTACAAAAAATTGTGTTAATACATTTACACATAGCTTTGAAGGAATAAAATAGTTTCAATCGATCAGATCAGGATCGATAAAACACTGCAATGCTTCTCTTATCTATATGAGTTTGTGTGTATGCGAGGGGTAAACCACTGCACCTATTTGAAAAATCTTTCACCCGCTATTTAGAATGAACCTTCAGGATGAACATAGTGTAACAAAACTGTTCTAGTTCGTGGTGGAAAAGATTTATTTACAATAGTGAAACGTTAACAAAACAAATGAACAAACAATTACTAAAAGTACTTCTCTATAACGTAAGAGAAACAAAACAACAATTCTAACTAATAAAATAAAAGAATACAAAGTCAGTATTTATGTACACAAAAACACTATATGATACTATATACACAAGATTATTTATATTGATCCAGATTTATATAATTGAAATCAATGGTCTATTAACCACTCCGCACTATTTATTTCACGCACTGTTTATTTACACAGTTCATTTATCTATTTATCTCAGCAGTTACCTCAGTACTGGTCACGGTACTGACTGTTAATTTATGTCACAACTATTTGTCGATTGTTAACTCGATGAAACACAATGTATGACGGACTGTCCACTGAGCTATCGCGGTAGTATATATATGCGCTGGATAGTTCTTTCTTTTTCTTGTATTCATTGTTGTCTGGAATTTGGCAACAAAGCCTTTTTTACCTACGCATATTGTAATTGTTTGAACAATCAAGCCGATTGTTGTCCCACAACAATTCGTGTGTCATTGTTAGATCAACAAGACGATTGTTGTCCCACAACAATCTGTGTCTCATTGTTAGAATGACGAGCCGATTGTTATCTCACGAAATTCTTTGGCGTTGCCTGCTGGGGGTCTCTGTTACAATTGGCTATATATTATCGCGTTAAAATAAAAACGCTTTTCGTGGAGACCAACTTTGCAACGTAATTCGACGAAAAAACGGTGGCAATCTACCAATTCGGGCGAAGCCGGACCGGGCCACTAGTATTAAATAAAGAAAAATGATGCCCCAGTTCTGATCTTATTCTGCCTTGTTTAAGTGCAGCAGTTCAACATGAAAGAGGCCCGCGCAAACCGAAACTCCATCAGACAATGAGTCACCATCAATCGCATTCGGGAGTCCATCATCCGTCGAGCGCATCGTCTTCGATTCACCACCATCTTCACTCGCATCCACTGTCGTCCGGCGACGGCTCAATGGGCACCGGCAGTAAACTACCATCGCCGTCTGTTCTGTCCACCACTCCGTTGCATTTACAATTCCCAATGTCACTGTCTCCGACGTCCCTTTTTACGCCGCATCATCCCACGCATCCTCTCAAAACGCTGACGGTATCGTCGAGCTCCACGACGTCAAACATGACCACGTCGTCTCCCGGTACGTCGTCATCAACGGCACCGCCACCTCTAACGGCCGATGTCAGTCCACCGATTAGAACCACGGCGTTCGAACCGACCATTCCCCAGCCTCTGTTTCATCCGCCGACGCTTCCCCCACCGCCGGGGCTACTGCATATTCTTATGTCTGCTGAAAAGTGCCAGGTAAATTACTACAGATGTTTAAGATATATATTAATATTGTGTATTATAGACGATCTGAATCATAAAAAATAAGTTCAAAAACTAAAACGCGACTACTGAAAAGTATGAAACAAGAAAATATTCTCATCTGAGGATAGCCGTGGTCCTATGCTACCTATCCTAACAAAACATTACATTTTAACAGTAGTAAGCGATCATAAGCTCTAGGGCAAAGTGCATCACGCTATACATCTAGAGGGGCCTCATATATATGACCATACGACCACGGCTATCCTCAGATGAGAATATTTTCTTGTTTCATACTTTTTAGTAGTCAGGTTTTAGTTTCTGAGCTTATTTTTTATTTAATTTATTCTTTATTTGTTTTCAATTTGTTCCCCTCTGGGACAAAAATTCAAAAATAATATAGCCTATGTTACCCGGGCCATATAATAACAAATCGATGGACACCTTATCTATCAAAATCGGATGAATAATTTAGGCGCTACGGTGGAACATCCGTAAATACAAACATACTACATAGACTGCTAAACTCATAACCCTTCCTTTTGGCTTCGCCGTAGTCGGGTAAAATGTAAGAACCGTTTATCAGATGTTTAAGAAGGTGCATGCGCTGCATATTGGTTTATTGAGTCAAAATATTAGAAATAATTGTCAATCATTTATTACATAAATATTGTATATTATAGATGCTCGACATCAGCAATAATACCCGTGTATAACTGTTTAACTGACTACGAATAAAATCTCTAACTTCTTATTTATGGTAATTGCTTTTGCTACGGGTGAATTTCTAGTTACGAATTTGCAAGAAACGAATAATTCGTGATTGTAGAACGACGCGATCTAGCAAATTACGATTTATTAATAATTTATTTTATAACCACAAAATCTATTCATTACAAAATTTTTTAATGCTCGTATAACCAAATTCATAACAAATATTTACAATCACAAAAGGTGCAAAAAACCTATGTCCAACATATTTTACTTAAAAAACTGCAAGAGTATAAAACTGTTTTTTTTTTTAATTTTTCAATAAATGTTATTAGAATCTAAGCACAACACGCAATGGATAGTTATACATCCAAACTATTTTTGATAAAACTAACTTTAACTAAATTTATTTGTATTGTTTCTTGTGTTCAGGAATTAGTCTGGAGCGCTAAGCTACAAATGCACAACGATGCGGCAACAAGCATCACTATACCACAAAATATCTCACAACCAAGTTCGTTAGCTCTGTCTTTATCACCCACATGGGAAGTCTTACAGGTAAATTAATACATAGTCTACTAATATTATAAAGAAGAAAAGTTTTATATTTGTTTGTCTCAGGGCCGGTCTTAGCGAGTCCGACGTCCCGCACAAAATTTTTTTGGCTGGCCCCTATCAAAAATATTTTTTAGTGACAGATTTTCCTATTTGTTTTAGTAATTTTGTTTAGAAAGAACCTTTTATTAAGTCAGCTGGCAAAATATTTTTAGCTTTTTACAGAAATACGGCACTGTACCCGCCAATAAAAAAATTATTTCACTGTTTGAAAGCCTACTTCTTCCAGAGTAGCATAAGCTAAGACTTATTTATGAGCTAAATCGTTTTGTACGCTGGTTAAACTATAAAAGATATATAGTAAATTATGAGAAATTTGTTGCTATTGATTATTTTGTTGTCAAATCATAATTTACCCGGGTGAAGATGAACAAAACTATTAAAAAAGTTGTAATGTATTACTCAAAAATACGAATGCCTTTGTAATCCTGCAGAAAACTTATAATATAGTCATCGTTGTGCCGTAAGATAGATAAAAGACAGTCACGTCACTCCCACCACCATTTAAATAAAAATTCCGTAAAATATGACAAACATAATAATGGAGCTATAGAATAAAAATATATTTTCGTCACTTTCACCGTCAGTGAATTTAAGGTCTGTTTTACAATTTAAGTTTCAAACCGGTTTATGATGCGATCGGTCTGTGACCTTTCGTAAGTTACGGAATGGGATTGGGGAGCCACACATGAGTCGATAGTTTAGAGTTAATGATTTTTCTACTGCGATTATTAAAATGAGTTTTTTACTTACCTACATTATTATTTATAAGTTCTGGTGGTTTTTAAAATGTTAGAAGTAAAATGATTTTAAATAGAAAATAGCTAGATAATTTTGGTTCTTTAGTGTGTTTTCTGACATAAGAAAATAAATAATACAACGCTCTCGCTTTATTTATTTACATACGCTACTGATTTTAAAAAATCTAGTTGTTTTCCAGTGACTTTAACGCTGACAGTAACTTCAGAGTCAAGTTGTTATGCTGAATAAGCGATCCAATGGGAGACAGGCGTTCTCTCATTGGAGTATTTCAACTGTCAGGAGGGGTGGTTGACTTTTCAGGGAAACTTTATTGACTTCTCGACTTGCTGTGAGGGTGCGACGCCTGTATCGGTTACGCCTACAAAACGCTAATAAATACGACCGAAACATGGGGTTGACTTTAACCGGGCACATCCCACTGTTTTTAATTAATTATTTTTACAATAATTATTATTATTATATATTCACATCTACACAGTTGAGTAAAAAATTCACTGTAATACTTTAGATTTGGGTACAACGTAGTTCATATTATGTCAAGCAGGGATGTAGTTGCCTCGCGGCAAAAAAAGGCATTTTTGTGTGATATCCAGGGTATGTTCCGAAATATATCCCAGTATACAGGCCAGTGTTAATGACTTCATGAATCCGACGCCATAATTGTACTGGTGAGACAGATATGACATAGCATAAATATTTAAGCGGACGTGTGTGCATCAGACTTTATGGAATTTTTTATTTTATTATTAATTGTTATTTGCAATAACGTCTGCCCAACAAAGTAAACAATTACTTTTGGCGGACGAGGGAAATAATAATACATCAACGCGCTGATCAATATATTTCGAAACAAATCAACAATATGGCGTCGATTCATGACGTCATTAGCATTGGGTTATATTTCGGAACACACCCCCAGTAAACAGCCAAACAAAATTTAATTTTGTTCGTATTTAAAAAGTTTAATATTGGTATTTTTGTAAACTTTTTTAATTTTTTATAATGAACAGGAAACAACTGCACGTCTGTTATTTATGGCGGTGCGCTGGGTGCGTTGTCTTGCGCCATTTCAAACCCTGTCTAAACACGACCAGCTCCTCCTGCTACAGGAATCGTGGAAAGAATTGTTCCTTCTACACCTGGCTCAGTGGTCCATACCTTGGGACTTGTCGGCGTTACTCGGCTGCGCTCAAGCTAGAGAACGACTTCCTCACGATCCTGTTACAGCTAACGAAATTAAAATAATACAAGTAACTGTATTTTTCTAAAAATTTTACTTTTTATATAGGGTGTCCTATAACTGTAGTCTGTAATCATCGGGATCAAATATATTCATGGAATGTTTGTTGTAAAATTTTTATAGGTATTAACTGGAAGCAGATTCTAATTTATTTCAGAGTTACATAACCAATGAAAACCAAATCAAAGTAATTGGTATTACGTCAATTTAAACCAAAAAAAAAAAAAACATCGAGACTGATCCAAAATCGGAAGACACTTATAAGTATCTACCTATATTTTAGATTGGTGTCCAACAAATTAAATAGTTCACTTCAATGAACACAATTTTTTATTAGAAAAATCAGTTTCAAAGGGAATGTCTGGTTATAACGTTCATTTTTTAAACCAGAGAACGGTAACAGAACCGTCACCGTCTTGCGCAGTGACTAAAACCAAACTGCTTGTATCGGTTTTTGAGCAACTGCGCAAAACTGTGAGCCACTGCGCAAGACTAACGGTTCTGTTACCGTTCTCTGGCTGCTTGGAACATACCTATAATAATCATTTGTTTGTTTTTTTTTCAGGAAATCATGTGTCGTTTTAGACAAATTTCACCAGATGGAAGTGAATGCGGTTGTTTAAAAGCAGTTGTACTGTTTTCTCCAGGTGAGATCTTTTTATTGTATACCTACCCATAGCGTCTTAACATCACTCACGTATAATAGACAGTTTTGTAACCGTCTAGCATTTGGCAGACATTTAGACCCGTCTATATTATCTGGCTTATTTATTTTATATTAATTGTAAATACTAAATTTGAAGGAATGAAAATTTTAAAATGCCTTAAGAACTTTTTTTGCAAATAAAATCTCGCAACTTGACTGGGCTCCACTAGGCACTAGTCTTCACCCAGGTCTTCGATTTTGTGTTCAGACATTTCAAAAAAACTGTTACACAGTTTTTTACGGTACCTCCAAATATACCTACCGTTCCAAAAATGTTTGATAGCTCTCCTATTATTAGTTCAAAGAGAAGTATCATTATCATGCGTAATTGAGATTGTGAATTTAAATTTACAAACTGGTTTATTTGCAGAAACGTCTGGTTTATGTGACGTGCAACCAGTTGAGATGCTTCAAGACCAAGCGCAGTGCATTCTGGGCGATTACGTACGTTCACGTTACCCCAGACAACCAACTCGATTCGGCCGACTCTTATTGCTTGTTCCATCACTTCGGGCTATCCGACCATTAACGATTGAACTGTTGTTTTTTAAAGAAACGATCGGGGAAATACCGATCACACGTCTATTAGGAGATATGTATCAAATGGAAAAATACTCCACGCCAACTTAATATAAATAATATTCGTTTCTTAGAATTTGATACGTCTAAATTCAGAATATTTAAATAATTCCATTGCAGCTCTGTTGTCTATTTTTTGTTGCGAAGGCAAGAGATAAGATATTTCTTTTACACGGAAATCGCCAATGACACGACGAACGAAATTTATTCACCAACAAACAGTACTACTATTTTTATGATTTTATCTAAATTTAAATTGTAAAAGATTGTTCGACGTGTCACTTTTATGCAAGGGGATGCTAAAAGCTCAATCTCTTTCCATTGCAAATAAAAATAAACTGTGATTTGTAATCGACGCGCTCACAAAGACAGCGCTTGTAGACATTTAATTTTTTTATATTGAGACTTAAAACAAGTTTGTAAGTAAAATTACGATGGCCGATCTGTACGCTGTCTGGCAAACAATGATTCTAGACAATTATCTGCTTTTCGGGTCTGTTTTTTTATTCTCATGCCTCGATTGTTTAATGAAACCAAAAATAAATCAGACTTGTAGTTATTATATAGATACGAAAGTTTGTTTTTTTAATTCAGTATCAAGCATTGTTAATATAAAAAATTACACTGCCCTATCCTATCGACAAAGATTAGCCATTATTTTGTAATATTAATTTTCTTGAAGTATGGCAGTTTGTTGAGAATTTTTAAAATTTTAGATTTCGTCTTTTTCAAAAATTTCTATAATTTTTCCCGATTTCCATCAAATTTTGTAACTTAAGTAGTGGGTAAAAGTTTTGAAAAAAATATTTATAAAAAAATTTGATCAAAATCGATGACCATTTCATACTAAAATCATGAAAGGAAATTCTAAGTATATGAATTGGTATGTTAATTAAAAGGTTAATGATTACTTATATTGATATTGATATACCTATTGGAGCTATTTATTCCAGTAATACTATTTTTTCAAGTTATCTGTGATATAATTAACTAGTCATATCTATATGTAACATAAATGTAAGAACAATGTGCATATTATTATAAAAGTTATGTATATTATTAAATAAAACTTGTGTTTGCCATCTACGCTACTGATATTACAAACAATGTTCGGTTCACTATGTAGAAAATATATTTTCTACATCGTGAAGACGTTATTCTAGGACAAAGATGGGAAACCTTTCTACCATGTATACGACCACTTTTCATTATTTGCGTCCAGCCAGTGTTGGAAGCATCAATCCGCGTGTTTGACTGGGCCCCACTAGGTACCCTTCAGTGAGGTCTTCGATTTTGTGTTCAGACATTACAAAAGAAGTGTTACACTTGCGTTTGCCTCAAATACCTACCCAAAAATGTTTTAATAGCTCTCCTATTATGTATCCTCTATTCTACTATGGGCTATGTGCAGGGAGGCGGAGTTACAAATTTTTCGATGCGAGCACTAGGGGAAACTTCAAACTCAAATTTTCCGTATGTCAGTGAGCAATGTTTATTAAAAGTGAAAGTAGTTATAATTTTATAAAAATTTTTAATTACAAAGAAAACATAGAAAAACTAAGCGATCTGGAAATGCTTGTTGTATTCCGGGCTGTTGCGCTGATGGCGATTTAAGTAAAATAAAGACCATTGGCGCCCTAATTGGACGTTCCGCTGTCAGTGTAAACAAATTAACAGTTTTCCTTATTACATTTTTTTTTTTGACACATGGACAACTAAAGTTTTTGACTTATCACCTTAGAAACATGTCGCGATTTCCATAAAAAGTGAGTTCAATAATTCTCTATTACCCACTAGCGGCGCTAATAGGCTTCGTGCACACAGCCTATAGACATAGATAAACGTATTATACTTAGGAAGATAAGTATCCTAGTTAACCAAAATGAGACCACTTATGATGCTCGCCGCTAGGTGGCCACCTATTGACGAGCATCATAAGCTAAATTTTTTTAATCTGCGAGTGTAGAATATGTAGAGTTTCCATAGTGAATTGTGCTGATAATGGTTCGGCCGTCTGGTGACTAGCATCATAACTACATATGTTTTCCGTAGTGAATTGTGCTGGCAATTTGGTCCTCTAGTGACCAGCATCATAATTACATTTGTTCTTCAAAGATCCTCTTCCGTCATTCAACTGTATTGTACAATATCCCGCGGTGACATTTTCTGATGTTGAGTCAAAAAAATCCGAACAAAAATATAAATTCAAGAAATAAGATTATGTATTTCATTTTAAATTATTTTTATTATCTTAATTAATTAGATGCTTATACCGACACTGTACTTCTCCCATAATAAAATAATTGACATGATCTTCGATGCTACAAAATAATATGTCATTCACAATTATTGTAGAGTAGAATACATAACCAAAGTGGACAAAAAATGCACCCTGTATTACATGTTATAAATTTGTTAAAATCCGTAGGTGAAAAAATATATGATTAATTATTTAACGGCCTGACAGTTGAATTTTTTTTTTAAAGATTTTTCAGAGATGATATTTTTTTTGGTATCTATAGTCCAGAAATATAATAAAGAGAATGTTCGACTATTTTTTTTTTAAATTCGTATTCATGGTTTTAAAATATAAACAGCCTTATGTATGATTTGAAAAAATTCTGTCGGTACGTTCATAAATTGTGTCAAAAAATTATTTCTTATTTCATTTCCGAGAATTTTTCAATAATGGCTTGTGTTAGTAATTCGTGCAGTTACGTTAACTGTAAACATTGTAGACGAAATTCACCGGGATTAAGTTTTTACAGATTACCTTTAATATGTCTTAAAGTTGAAAAGATCTTTGACGAATAATGAATTTTTTTAAATTATTAAAATGAATTCGTATCCATGATTTTGATTAAACTGTGAAACAGACTAAAAAAAATGTTACCACGACTATTCAAAATCAAATTTGAAAATTCAAAAATTTTGAATTATATTTGGTTTTTTACATTTATTTAGAAATTTAAGTGCCGTTGTTTACGTGGCGTTTCTATGGTTTGAAACAAACTGGGAACTGTCGTCACGGAAAACTGTAAATTATCATTTATCACATAACGTAAAAAAAAAAATAAAATTGATGGTTTTTAACAATTTATAAACCATTGAGCGAGTAATTGGGATCAATTTTTCTGACAATTTTATTATATAAATAATAATAAATTATAATTATAATAAATAATAATAATAATAAATTATAATAAATTATCGACCAATTTTTCAGACAATTACCTATATTGACAAAAATATATAATTATAATTCAATAAATTTATTGAATTATAATTATATATTTTTGTCAATATAATTGTCTAAAAAATTGGTCGATAATTTATTTATTGAAGAATACTAATCAGACGTTAATCAAAGATTCAAATATCAAAATGTTTATTACTAGCCATTATACACGTCACTGCACACGTTAGTAGAAATTTTATTTTATTTCTATTGACAAAATATGTCAGTACCTATTTGTAAAGTTGAAATGATCCTTGATGAATAATAAATTGTCTTAAATTATTAATTAAAATGAATTCGTATTCATGATTTTGATTAAAATGTGAAACAGACTAAAAAAACGTTACCACGACTATTCAAAATAAAATTTGAAAATTCAAAAAATTTGAATTACATTTGGTTTTTTTATTTATTTTAGAAATTTATTTGTGCTGTTGTTTACGCGGCGTTTCTATGATTTGAAACAAACGGAACTGTCGTCACGGAAAACTAAAATTATCACATACCTACGTCAAAAATAAAAAAAACATTGATGGTTTTTAACAATTTATAAACCATTGAGCGCGTAATTAGGATCAGTATAGAGGTAGCTTTAAGATTATCTGAACTTTTAGTTTAACCATAATGTAGGTGGAAGCACAAAACAACATTCAGTTTGTGGGCCAGGGGTATGAAACGTAAGAGGTTTACTATATAAAAGTGGTCTCATTTTGGTTAACTAGGTTACGAATCTTCCTAAGTATAATACGTTTATCTATGATTTATCACATAACGTCAAAAAAAAAAATAAAATTGATGGTTTTTAACAATTTATAAACCATTGAGCGAGTAATTGGGATCAATTTTTCTGACAATTTTATTATATAAATTATAATAAATTATCGACCAATTTTTCAGACAATTACCTATATTGACAAAAATATATAATTATAATTCAATAAATTTATTGAATTATAATTATATATTTTTGTCAATATAATTGTCTGAAAAATTGGTCGATAATTTATTTATTGAAGAGTACTAATGAGACGTTAATCAAAGATTCAAATATCAAAATGTTTATTACTAGCCATTATACACGTCACTGCATACGTTAGTAGAAATTTTATTTTATTTCTATTGACAAAATATGTCAGTACCTATTTGTAAAGTTGAAATGATCCTTGATGAATAATAAATTGTCTTAAATTATTATTAATTAAAATGAATTCGTATTCATGATTTTGATTAAAATGTGAAACAGACTAAAAAAACGTTACCACGACTATTCAAAATAAAATTTGAAAATTCAAAAAATTTGAATATTTATTTTAGAAATTTATTTGTGCCGTTGTTTACGCGGCGTTTCTATGATTTGAAACAAACGGAACTGTCGTCACGGAAAACTAAAATTATCACATACCTACGTCAAAAATAAAAAACTCGGGTCGCAGTGCGAAACCCTGCCGACAATATAGTGTATTTGCTTACACAGGCAGTGTGGCTTTATTATGTGAACTTAACTCTTTTGTTTTTGAACAAAATAAGAATTTTAACCCCTTAATACATCCCTTAAAATAATATTTTTTTCTTAATTTCAATATTACTATCAATCGACCAAATTAAATTCATCCTTCACTAAGTAAATCCATATCTACAAACTAACGTTTTCATAAAATTTTTAATTCCGGTCCTGTCGGGCCGATTTCAATAAAATTTTGGTAGCACATTTTGATCATTACTAAAGGGTTAAATGTCAATTTTGAAACGATTCGGAGAAATTTTTCGGTATTTTTGGGCCCAAAAATATTTTTCAACCCCTAAAACCGACCCTTAAAATGGCCCGATTGTGCCCATTTTAAATAGGCTTCGTGCGGTGATGGTTTTCAACATGTGGTCCAAATTTCATTAAAATTAATTAACTCCTTCGAAAGTTATTGCCCGCACACTTATATATATATATATATATATATATATATATATAAATATATATATATATACATATATATATAAACATTTCCAAAAATGGTGCCAAACTTCTTAGAAAGTTATGAAACGTCGAGAAATTTTGGTCCGACCCCTAGGTCCCGCCATCCGACCGACGCCAATAGTGTAAGTGCCTTATGGCAAATACACTAAAAAAAACATTGATGGTTTTTAACAATTTATAAACCATTGAGCGCGTAATTAGGATCAGTATAGAGGTAGCTTTAAGATTATCTGAACTTTTAGTTTAACCATAATGTAGGTGGAAGCACAAAACAACATTCAGTTTGTGGGCCAGGGGTATGAAACGTAAGAGGTTTACTATATAAAAGTGGTCTCATTTTGGTTAACTAGGTTACGAATCTTCCTAAGTATAATACGTTTATCTATGCTATAGATAACTTTGGTTGCATACCATAGTGGCACTGTGGCACATGATCGCAAGTGTATGTTCTCTGGCATAGATGGAGTCTTCAGTCTAGGTAGTAACATGCCAGTCTTTATGTCAAAATTAGCGGGAAAATATCAGAACTTCAGAAGGTTGATTTTCACGTCATAATAAAATATATCTATTAAAATCGTATTTAATTAATTATAACTATTATAAAATGAAGTGTATTATACCCGAAATATCATGGCATAATCGTGATCCAGTTTTAAGTTTAGATTTTCAACCAAAATCAAATAATAAAGATGAAAATTTTATTAGGTTAGCAACAGCTGGTTCAGATAATTTTATTGTGGTAAGTACTTTTCTATAAATATAGACAAAGAACATGTTCAGTCGGTTACTTAATTAAAATTTTGTGTAGATATGGTACTTAAAATCTACAGACAATGGATCAGTGTCAGTAGAATTCGCTTCAGATTTGACCCATCACAATCGCGCTGTTAATATTGTACGATGGTCACCATCTGGAGAAAACCTGGCTTCGGGAGACGATGAATCAAATATTATATTATGGAAAAAGAAGACTGAAATTGATCCACCACAATTAGACACAGAATCCGAAGGAAATAAAGAAATATGGCTTGTATTAAAAGTGTTGCGTGGACATATGAACGATGTTTATGATCTGTGTTGGTCGCCCGATTCAACTCAATTAATATCGGGTTCCGTAGACAACAGTGCTATACACTGGGATATTGCTAAAGGCAGCAAACAATTATTAAACGCTGACCACAAAGGATTTGTTCAAGGTGTAGCTTGGGATCCTTTAAATAAGTTTTGGGCTACGCTTAGCTCTGATAGGTAAACTACTGAACAGAATTTAATTTTCATCTGCGGATATTGTTCTTTTTATGTTGCCACAAATATTATAGATGTGAATTTTTTTGCATACACGTGGCTGCGAAAAAGTAACTTCATCATCAATGCTAGACTTGGTAATAATCGAAAGGTTGCTATTCGAATAGTTTTTATTAGTGTCCGACCGAAACTAGTTTTACGGCCGAAACCGAAACTGAATTTCGGCCTCAGTCTCAGTTTCGGCCGAAACCGAAACCGAAAGTTCATTTTTCGTGGGAAAAATAAATTATAATCAGGCTTTATTATTTTTTTATTTTTAAATTAATCACATATTAATCATTCAGCCTCTGATATTTTAACTAATCATTAACTTATCATATCATATTATTACCCCCTTTATTTCAAAAACATAAATAATACTTTTTTTTAATATTATGAAATAAAATAAAAGCTACAAAACAAAACTACAAACAAAAAGGAGTTACCTAATAAATATGTTTAGGTATAGATAGGTACACACAACAAAAAAAAAAGAAAACACTCTTTCATCTCAAATGATTTTTTTTAAACTTTGGTCATTTTGTATGGTACTCTTGTTAACGAACTACAATAAAATTAAAATTAATAAGTATCTACCTATCAAATACAACAATTAAATAAATATTTTTAATGCAAATAATATACTTCAATCTGAAATTCAAAATAAAAAGAGTTTTCTTTGAAACTAAAAAAAAACGCGAAGCGCGCAGGCATAAAAAACACTTCGTCGCTCGCAGCTGCACCGTATTTCAGCGCGAAACCTCCCGAATTTAGTTTCGGTTTTGGCCGTAGTTTCGGCCGGATAGGCAGCCGAAACCGAGACTAAGCCGAAACCATTTTTTTGGCCGAAACCGAAATTTCGGTCGGACACTAGTTTTTATATTCAAATGATTCATTCTAATAATCGAATAGTTCAGATATTTTCACTCATAATATCCCATCGCTAGTTAGTATGTCCTCAACGTTTTTCAAGAACGTAGATGACAAGGGATTATGGTACTTAAAAAGATGAAAAGAAGGATATTGATAGATTTTTTTTTCTAGAGTGTGTCGGATATTTGATGTAAAAAATAGAAGAGTCGTAGCACGTAGTGATAAAAGTAAATTGCCGGTACCTGAAAGCAGTCCACTATTTGACAAAGTTATGCGATTATATCATGACGATACGCTGAAATCATATTTTCGAAGGTTAAATTTTTCTCCGGATGGTCAGTTGTTAATAGTTCCGAGCGGTTGCATAGAGGCCGAAAATTTAAATAAACCTATACACACAACTTATATTTATACAAGGTTTTCTTTTAAACAGTAAGTTAATACTCGAGTTATCTAGCATTAAGGTGGACGCGTGGATTACTTAAGAGTCTATTTTTCGCTGGTTGAATAAAAATTATTACTGAACCTTGAAAGGTACACTCATCTTGAACAAGATATTGAACGAAATGGTCAAAGCTTCACTGAAGAACCACGTCATTTCATGTGTACTTAGAATTGTATGTTGATGAAAAAATTTCATTCGTTACGATGCTCGTGTAGTGGACACCTCACTTCATATGATGAGTAACAAACCTTAGTAACTTTTTTAACTTGCCCCTGTCAACATTTTATACAATTATTTTCCATTTAAAGTCCGTAGTATTTATTTTCAATAATTATTAATAATGGGAATGCGGACACAGGTATATAATTTTTTGACATAAAAAAGTGAAAATAAATTGTAATTTTTTATGTTTAATTTTATTTTCTAATTTAAAAAAATTGTTTTTTCTTGAGCTTTGAAAAAGTCAAAACTATTGACGAAACGTTAGCAATAAAGGAAAGAATTATATACCTGTGTCCGCATTCCCATTATTAATAATTATTGAAAATTTTATACAATAATAATGAATAAAACAAAATACAATTTTTTGACGTGATAACGTTTTATAAATTGATGAATCACCAATCTTATAAATTGATAAAACACCGGCTGCATGCACGAAAAAGTGTAACGTTCCTAACGCGTAACGTTCCGCCTGACCCTGTGTTTGCTAATTTCTCGCTCAATTTAAATCAGATCGGTTTGAAACCAGTCTTAAACGAAAGAGGAGAACATTTTACATAGATTTCGTATAACAGAATTTGCCTAAACAGTTTTTTTTATACAAATTTATATAGAAAAATAGCTGTATAAATGCAATGTTGTCTAATGCATGGCGCGACGCGGTCGGTCGTCTTTGTTTGCCGTACATGGAAATTAGAAGAGAACGTATGTCTTGTCTTAACATGAAAACGGCTGCATTTCTAATGTTTAATTCAATTTTTTGACATTAGTATTTTGTGAAATGCAACGCCTTCTAAGTTAAGTATTGGAATAACTAATTATTATTAGAACATAATACTTTGACAGTTGCAAACGTCACTTTTGACATTTCTTATCATTCCGACACCAAGGATAAGCGGATTGAAACCAAATTTTGGGAGGATGTTTGATATGCAAATATGAAGTGGCCTATTGTTTTTGGGGAACATCGGCGCATGCGTAAAAGAATATATCTCTTATAATGATGCTTTATATAATAATAATATAGTTTTTAAAACGGTTTTTACTCTATCTATTTTTACTAGAAATTTTTGTAAATTTTTTGGGGAAAATCGGCGCATGTGCAAAAGAGATACATGCCATAGTTGTTTTTTATATAATAATAGTATACTTTTTATAGTGTTTTATTATTCTACTTAATAAAATTTACCTAAATTTGAAGCGAAAGATGCAATATCATAGATTCGAATTATTATAATTATTATATAAATTTAGGTTATGTATTACGGAATACGTTATCACGTAAAACTATCGTCCGTAAACCGACTTTACAGACAACCAATTTTTTTATTTTTAATTTTTTGACGCTAGGTCTTATTATATCTGATAATCAGTATTCTTTCCTTAGTTGTAAAAAAAATACAAACAACTTAATCATCACTAATCCACGGGTCCATGAAGACATTGAAATGTAATATGAGATTATTGGTTTAATTTTTTTCTGAGCCATTTGTTTTGATTTTTTTCAGGCCTGTGATTGCATTGCCATCAGTTGACAATTTCACAGTTGCAGTGAAATGCTGCCCTTTAATATTTGAATTGCGTGATGACGGGCCTAAACCTGTAATTTCATTACCTTACCGTATGGTGATAGCGGTTGCAACACAATCATCGGTCATATTGTATGATACTCAACAGACAAATCCATTTGCCGTTATTTCAAATATTCATTACACAAGATTGACTGATATAACTTGGACTTCAGACGGTTTACATTTGGCAGTTTCTTCAACGGACGGTTACTGTTCCATAGTTACGTTTTCAAAGGATGAATTGGGAAAGGTTTACGATAAACCGATTGAAGTAGAATGTTTAGATACGCCGAAAAAAACGCATAAAATGGGCAAAAAAAACACGCCGAAAAAAATCGAAACTCCCCGCGCTAGTGTTTTACTGGAAGACAGTGTTGCCAGAGATTCGTGGAACATCTGTGAAAAAATGGATACAACCGAGACAAAGATCGATAGTGACATCGCAAACTTAAAACCCGCTGAGAAATATGAATCGAAACCATTTGACGGCGTCCAAATAATTGAGGATTCTGATGATGACATTAAAATAATTGAAGATTCAACTGATTTTAAATTAATATTAGAAGACACGACTCAGGACGAAATTTCGATTAAAAGAAGTCCTTTAAAGGAGGCAGCAGCGGGAAGTAGCACCTCTAATCAAAAATCTGAAATTCCAATAAAAACGGAAAATAATCAAAATGTAGAAAAAGATATAGTCGAAGAAAATAAAAATATTGAATCTAAGACTCCAAATGCAGTAAAGGCTCCGAGACGGATACAGCTGATCACACTATCAAGCCCTAAAAGCAAGAAAAAGATTTTGTAAGTACAAAAGTAAATTTATTGACTTTTTTGAAGAAACTGTTTTTATTTTAATATTACGTAAATTTTTACAAAAATTGCATTGTTATAAATAAGTAGGTTTCTTAAAATATTACAGGACTGTAGATTATTTTGTATTACCTAAATAAATAATAATACAAGAGAGAAATGTTCCTAAGCACTGTAAAACCTTCCACAGGCGTTTATCACAAGTTATGTCTAGTTATGTAAAAATACGTAGCATTTCATTGGGATTTTAAAAATGTTTTAAATGTTGAACACAATTAATACTGAGCGTCAAATAAAAACAGTCGATTTTTGCCTGACT
Source organism: Xanthostigma xanthostigma (assembly GCA_963575645.1). Taxonomy (NCBI): domain Eukaryota; kingdom Metazoa; phylum Arthropoda; class Insecta; order Raphidioptera; family Raphidiidae; genus Xanthostigma; species Xanthostigma xanthostigma. The sequence continues at coordinate 30,404,546 of OY754470.1, read as the reverse complement.
GCAGCGAAGCCAAAATGAAGGGTTATGAGTTTAGCAGTCTATGTATGTATGTTTGTGTTTACGGATGTTCCACTGTAGCGCCTAAACTATTCATCCGATTTTGATAAATAAGGTGTCGATCGATTCGTTATCATGGCCCGGGTAACATAGGCTACATTTATTTTTTAATTTTGATTCCAGAGGGGAGCAAATTGAAAACAAATAAAAAAAAAGTTCAAAAACTAAAACCCGACTACTGAAAAGTATGAAACAAGAAAATATTCTCATCTGAGGATAGCCATGGTCGTATGACATCTCATATAATATATGAGGCCCCTCTAGATGTATAGCGTGATGCACTTTGCCCTAGAGCTTATGATCGCTTACTACTGTTAAAATGTAATGTTTTGTTAGGGTGGGTGGCATATGACCACGGCTATCCTCAAATGAGAATATTTTCTTGTTTCATACTTTTCAGTAGTCGGGTTTTTGTTTTTGAACTTATTTTTTTGCAAAAAAGTAAGCCAATTTCATTTCACAAAAGAACGAATTTGTAATTTGAAAAGTATTAGCGGAGAGTAGATAAAGGATCCACTCTTTCATACAAAACGATCAAATATCACTCAGTATAAAATGTTTCAGTAAATACATTTAATTTCAATGCCTTTTTCCTAACCACTAAAATACTCGAATAAAAAAATATTGTTTCTTGTTGTATATTGCCAAAAAAGAAATGTTAAAAAAATTTAGGGCACAGTAACTTTATATGAAATACATATTCGGCTTTGTCAACTACTTAGATGTCAGTCTTTAATGTTTTTCAAAGTATAATTTCTTCTTTTCTGGATTTGGAATAATCTAAAAATAAAAAAATAAAACATGTAAATAAATGATTATAGAACGTTAGAAGAGAAAGTTGAAAAATGAATTACAGTATCCTGTCCCGGTTTCCATCCAGCAGGACAGACTTCTCCGTGTTCATCTGTATATTGAAAAGCTTGCACAAGTCTTAAAGTTTCATCTACACTTCGACCTACAGGTAAATCGTTCATTGTAATTTGGCGCAATACCCCTCGCTTATCGATGATAAACAGACCCCTGAAAATATTTTTTTTTAGAAAAAAGTGCATAGAAAAATAGAATCATATTTAAAATTACCTCAACGTGTGTCCCAAATCTTCCAAATACACGCCGTAATCTTTTGCTATTTTATGGTTCAAATCGGATAACAGCGGAATTTTTATTCCTCCAAGACCACCCTCTTTTCGTGGAGTGTTCATCCACGCTAAGTGCGTAAAATGCGAATCTACCGAACAAGCTACAACCTCTGCGTTCAGTTTTCTAAATTCTTCAATTCGATCGCTAAATGCCAAAATCTCAGTCGGGCACACAAAAGTACTGTAATGCACAATTTATATGAGTGTTAAATATTTCTGTTAAAGATTAACGTCAATCATACTCACAAATCTAATGGATAAAAGAAGAACACTACGTATTTTCCTCGAAAATCTGATAATTTCAGTTGGGTAAATTCACCATTAATTACAGCAGTTCCTTCCCATTGCGGTGCAGGTTTTGAAACTAGAAATATTTTAAGTAGCTTAATATATAGAATAAGATAATTTGTCAGTGAAGTAATTATTTATACTTACTGACAGCTTTGGTCCACTGAAGCTTATGATCAGATCCTGAGCTAACCCCTTGAGGGTACACAGTTCCTCCAGCGTATGAATAACAAGAACCATCTTCTGGTTTATTGTGCTTGCATGCTGCTGAATTTAATAACAAAAATATAACACAAACACTAAAAATTAATCGGTCCATTTTTTTCCTAATATATTTTAAATGAGTGTTATTCTATCTGACACTTCACTGCTGACACCGCTAAAAATTGCCACGTAGAGGGGATGTTGTGCTTTCTTATATATCTGTCTCTGTTTAATATGTGCGATTTGAACTTCTAATATCTTCGTTTATCGATTGTTATCTCGTTTTAAAATAAAAATGACCGGGAATATTTTTATTTTATGATTGACATTTTATGACATTGATTTTTGTATTAATAATTCTAATAATGAAGGAAGCATGTAATCGATAGATATGAATTTTTAATAATGCAGCATATTATAGAATATAAACACTACTTCATTGTCTTTATAAGTAAACAGTTTGGTATGATGCATTGATTTCTATATAATCTTTGTGAAATAATCCCGCACCACCTCCACAATTTTTGTTGTTATAGTAACGTGTTTACAATATTCTATAGAAATTTTCCTGCAAATATCTATAAATATAGATGTTATGGTTGTATTATACACAGTGAAATATATTAGAATTTAATTAGATTAATTATAACTTATATTGCGGTATGGACCTGAGTGAAAGTGAAAACGATAAAAGTTGCGAAATAGAAGACGAAGAGGAGGATGATTTTACGACTTACTGTACATACATATTTTTCTCTAAATAATTTTACTTCTACAGTAAGTTATATTCCTTTAAAATAAAAATGAAAATTGTTCTTTCAGTTATGCGCCCAGTAATAGATGGCTATAATATTAAGGAGAAAGTTGAAGCAGCAAATAAAATTTTATTTAAGGATGGCATTAATTTAAACGAAGAAAATAAAAAAACAGTCGTTCAATTTCGAGAAAATTTAGTAGAATATGAACCGGAGTACTCTTCTGATTATAATTCAGTATCCTCCATCGAAGAAGTTGACGAAATTAAAGATGAGGATAATTCACAAGAAAATAATATTGTTGAAGAAATTTTAAATGATACAGTTGAAACCATTGAAGAAAACGAACAAATTCTAAACGAAATCGTCATTTCAGAAGAAATAGATTTGTGTAAACAAATGAATTCCACCGAAATCGAAGATATTGCCGATACTCCATCGGAGTGCGTTTTTTTTAATTTAGAGACGAAAAATGATGACCGAATTGATGAAGACAGCTCAGATTCAATTTCGGAAACTATTAGCGCTATTAGCATACATGACAATCAGCTAGAAAATTTCAGCAGCGAAATTCAAGAAACAGATAACACGGAACAGAAAAAAGACATAAATAAATTATCATTCAAAAAAAGATCAGTTAAAAAAGATACTTATGAAATAAAATGTCATGATTTGTGTTTAGAAAATTTAGATAAAGATGTCAATAACATTTCTTACGCAAATTTCATGAAAGGGCCTGTTTTGAAACTACACCGTCAGTGCTGTGACTCAAGTAATTTAAAAGGTAAAGAATTACTACCTCTTTATAATGGATATAATTCTGAATATGGTTTAAGCAAAGTGCAACTTGATATCAGAACGAAGAAAATGGAAATTAAACAAAAGAAAATGGAAGAAAAATCAATTAGAAGAAAAGAAGAAAGTCAGAGAAAAAGCGAAATGAATGAAAGAATATTCTGCGAATGGTTGCAAAATAAGTCTACAAGGAATAAACAAAAACTGAAAACAAATAAAAACAATCCATATATTTCTAACAGAGCCGCGATAAAATTAAAAAGACCGGTTACCGCATTTCAAAATCAAAAGACTATTTCGAATAAAATCAGACCTCATACAACTCCTTCAGCATATAAAATATCATTAAACCTTCCACATCCTCAAATGGGACAAAATATTTCCTTAAATAAATTAATTCCGAGAACAAAATTGAAAAATAATTTTTATAATCAAATCAATATACATTTTATTGCACCAAGTTAACTTGTTGGGAACCGCTGTCATTTAACATTAACACGACTGTGAATGCGAGCAATTTTGCTGTCAAGCGTGGGTTTTATTTATATTTATCAAAAAGAAAATAATAAATTGTCAAAGATGCCAGCCGGAGGTGATAATTTAGTTTTGTGTTATAATCGTGGATGCGGACAAAAATTTGATCCTTCTAACAACAATGATGGTAATATATTATTTAGGTTATGCTCATTTTAAAAATAGATCTAGAAAATTCTGTACTTTTCTATATACATTTTAGTACAACTTTTTTAACAATAAAATTAATGATATTATTAAAATCGTAATCTTTTTTAAAGATTCTTGTCGTCATCATCCTGGAGCACCTTTTTTTCACGATGCGTACAAAGGCTGGTCTTGCTGCAATAAAAAATGCACAGATTTTACAGAATTTTTAAATGTTAAAGGATGCACTCTATCAAAGCATTCGAACATAAAACCTCCAGAACCAGAAAAACAGAAGTTAGAAAATGAAGACGATTTAGCACAAGAGGTCATTGAAGTAAAGCCTGTTTCCTCTGCACGGCTAGAAAGGCCACCGTATGAGACCCCCATGGTATGCAATTTTCATCACAGATTTTTTGTGATGTTTTTAAAATTAAAACTTAAAACACGACCTCAAATTTACAATGTTTCGTTTTAAATAGGTTATTATGAAACCAGAAATTGCAGCGTCCCTAAAAAAATTATTAGATAATACGAACAACGTTGCTGTTACCAACTCGGTAACGGTAGATAATGACGTCGTTGCTGTCGGGACAGTTTGTAAAAATAACGGATGTAACCAAACGTATGATGGCCCTTCAACGAACAATACATCCTGCACGCACCATCCTGGCGTTCCCATATTCCACGAAGGACTAAAGTTTTGGTCATGCTGTCAGAAACGAACGTCTGATTTTAACACTTTTCTAAATCAGCCTGGTTGTGAAATTGGAAACCATGTGTGGAAAAAAGAGGTTGGTAAATCACTAAAATCTTCAATAACTGTCAACATCTGTAGATCTTGTAAACGTAGAGGAGCGCGTAATTTTTAGTACATAATTTATAAAAATCTTGAAAAAGTCACGAAATATTTATCGTTGTCGAAATTAAAGCAAGTAGATAAATTTCTTATCCAAACGTGTACAGCGAACTAACCACATATTAAGCTCTAATGATGGGGTGCCAGGGAGTGTATTCTCAGCTTTTTTCGTTATAATAGTGAATGCGTTATATTGCTAGCACTCGTTATTATTAATCGGTGAAGGGGTTTTTCAATACGCTGCGCACAAGCGCATTGAAAAACCCCTCCACCGACTAATAACGAGTGCTAGCAATATAAAAAATTCGCTATTATAACGAAAAAAAAAACTGAGAATACGCTCCCAGCAGTTATTAGTTTTAAACGGGTACTTTAAACATTTGAACGTTCACTCTCCTTGGTTGGCAAGAAATTATTGTAGTACAATGAATGTACATAGAATATCGTTGTTGGTTCTTTAATACCTCTAATGTGCAAAAAGTAAAATTTGTAGGAAAGGCCAAAAAATAGTTTTTTCAGCAATGGATGGTAAGAACTAGCAATTTCAGAGATATATTACTAATTCATATTTATCTTCACTATACGTGTTTAATTAAGACGAAGTATTTTCTTAAAAAATATTTAACGTTAATTTCGGATTTATTGGCACATGGGAGGAATTATTTGATACAGCTTTTCACATAACAGTTACTTCCCCTTGTTGGTTACTGTAAAATTAATTTGGAGGTGTTACAATGTATAGAGCTCCGTTTCCTGAATCTTTTCATTTAAGACACGTAAAATCTGCCAATTATGCACATAAGTGCTATTACAGAACCAACGACGATATTCAAAATTGTAAAGATGAAACATTTTTTTAGGAAGTGGATTCGACGGTCATCCAATGCAGGTGGGATTGGCATCAAACGGGTACTCATGTAATTGTTTCGGTGTATGCTAAGAATTATTGCCCAAATAATAGCATAGTGCAGCTAAGCCCTGTAAGACTGTGTATTAAGTTAGTTTTTCCGCAACAGGCCAATGCGGAATTTAACTTAGACATGGAACTTCGAGGGGTAAGTGTAATATTTACGATAAACAAGCAAAGTTGTTAAATGACACCAGTTTGTGTTGAATGCGTATTATCAGAAAATTTAATCCAACTAATAACCGATGTGGAAAAAATGGTCAAGTTCAATATAAAAAACAAGTGAGTTTGCTGACTTTGCCGAAGAAAAGTGAGATCTAAGATGGTGCCAAGTTTTCACTTGACAAGCTTACATACACGAGCCATTTATTTATAGTAAAAAACATAAAAACTTGCCAAGTGAAAATTTGGCACTTTCTTAGATCTCACTTCTTTTTTTCGGCAAACCTGACAAACCCACTTGTTCTTTGTATCGAACTTGACCCTTTTTTCAGTACTTTTTGTGACGTTATATTCTTACTTGTTCTCCTTGAATTGAATATTAACGGAACACATAATATTATAGTTATATACCACACTTCATTATATCACATCAACTAGACGCGAGTAATCTTGGGACGACTGGTTGATGCATTCGGGTCGAAGCTCTGAGCACCAGCTAGATGTTTGTGAATTATAATAATCTATCAGTTAGTCAGTCATTAAATGCCAAAAATCGTGGTTTTTGAACACTCGTATCTTGGAAACCATTACACCTAGGTCCTAGACGTATGAAATTTGGAATACTGCTTTTTTATGGTAACCTTAACCCCCCTGAAAAAGTTCAGTTCTGTAACGTAACTAGACTCGAAGATAGAGGTGGTCGAAAAGGGTTCAAAATGATTCATGTAACTATAATGCTTTGCGAAATACGTGAGGCACAATAAGAAATGAGTATTATACAATATAATATAATCTTTGTAAATAAAATAATAGAATTTAAAAAACTTCTTGGAAAATAATACAGAATCATAATTTTTTTAATAATAAGTAAAACGTGTCATTTAATTATAAAACTTTGGCACTCCACTTTGATTGTGTCTAGAATATTTGATTTTTGAGAGCGTACGAGTAAAGTGACGCGAATTTAAATTATTGTAAGACACTTTTTTAAATAATTTGTCGATATTTTAGATTGTGAACGTAGACGCTAGTCAAGTATCGATGCTTGGAACGAAAGTTGAGATCAAATTAAAGAAAGCTGAACCAGGAAGTTGGATAAATTTAGATTTTCCAAAACCAGCACCGGCTGTTCAACCAAAACCTGAACCGAAAATTGAAAGTATAACACCACAACTAGAAGATGTAGATCTCAGTGACTTATAAAGAAATATGTACTTTATATTATGAGCTTCGATCTATACTAAAATTATAAATATTTTTGAAGAAAATAGTATTTTTTCTAATCGCTTTTAATATTTCTTTAAAAGTTGTGTATTTTTTTTTATTCTTGGACATTTCTTTATTAATGTAAATAAATTGATTTAAAAATACGTTTTGCGTAGACTTTTGATGGTGTAAATACATTTCTACCTGACAATCCCTTTGCACAAAATATTCGCTTTTATTAAATGCGAGTATTTGGTAGACGCTAATGACTTGTTGTACTTAACAATTATATGTCTATCATTAGGCGATTGCTTTAACACTGTTATACAGATCCTTTGTCGAGCGTCTATAATCTGATCGTTTCTACTTTCTTTTACGTTTTAAACTTTGAAAAATAATTTCGTTTATTTGTGTCATTTAAAAATTTCTAAATCCGACCCGTAATTTGATTCTATTTAGGCCATTTTGAGTAGTGGTTAAACAGCGCCAAATTTCATTTAAATTGTGTAGATTTTGCAGTAACGTGCATTAACAGCAATTTTGTTTATTAATTTTAATAATGCTGAATCATTGACCTATGAAGGTTAACAAATAATGATTATCTTTTGTTTACTGCTTTTACCATTAGTGTATTTACCTATACATAGTACATAAACATATGCACTATTGGCGTTGGTCAGATGGCGAGACCTAGAGATGGAATCTTAATTCTTAAAATTCCAAAATAGTACAGTTGAACTAGGCCAAACTTAAAAGTATTATCAAAATGTAATTCTACGTGAGTATAATTCTTTATAGATATGGGCTACTGAAATGTTTATGCTGGATATTAAAATAAGGAAAAATTAAACCATTTTAAGGGGCGCGGACTGGCAGTGCATTAGACTTTGACCGCGAATACATTCATTCATATAAATGATACGGTATTAATTACTTTATAAATATGCCATAAAAAATAAATACTATATTGTCGGCAAGGTCAGGCACTGCGACTCATGTTTTTTTTCTCTTTTTTTTCTACATGGCGAACAAAATAACGTATTTGTTATAATGTTATAACGATTTTTAAACATATTATAATATTATTTTTATATCTATTTACACATTTTCTTATCTGAAAAATATGTTAAATAATTGTGTACTATCACATTTATTACAGTATGTAATAATTTCATTACATTTCGTGAAATATTGAAAGTTAATATAATTTATTTTTATCTTAATTTATTTTAAATTGAATTATCATTAATTGTAATCAGTTATTTGTCATAGTATATTTATTTATCGATGTATAAATTTTGTGCCAAGTAGCAAGTGAAGTTATGGCTGTTTTAAATATGTTTTTTTATCGGAAAAGGTGTGTATTATTCATTAATGATTGTACAGTGTGTCCAAATAATTATGCACGTCTATCAACTGTGAAAATACGAAATACAGCGCCTATTTTTAAAAACTTAAATAATTTCTAATAGAAAGACACGAAAAGTGATAAATGCTTATTTAGGCAGTATACTTGTTACCATTAAACATTCATATGTAAATCATATGTATACTTCCAAATGGCGCTTTACGCAATAATGGATGTTATTTTCGTAATTTTGTTATTCATGCGATTCTAACTTGCCTGGAAAATAAGTATCATTTCATTTATTGATATTATACAATCAAAACCGTATTTGTTTAGGTATTATTATGTATTAGATTAATCCGTAATAAGAATTATTTTAAATTTAACAGCTTCAATCTAACGAGAAGATGTATGTCGAGCATAAGGCAAATAGACAAGCTTTTAATTGCCAACCGGGGTGAAATAGCTTGTCGGGTGATGAAAACTGCCAAACGTCTTGGGATACAAACTGTTACAGTTTACAGTGATGCCGATAAATCATCGATGCATGTAGCTATGGTACACAATTCTTTAAAAAATAAAACTTACATTTAAATGTTATACAGAATCTGGCAATGAAATTGAAAGCTTTGCAAGCATATTCGATTTTTTAAACGGAACTTTTATGGAAGCCTGATTTCTTCAGTTGCATTTAAAATGCAGAGCGTTAGTTTTAAAACATTTGCAAATGTCTTTTGAATCTTCACTTTTATTTAGGCAGATGAAGCTTTTCATATAGGGCCTGCAGCATCCCAGCAGAGTTATTTGTGTACTGATAAAATCCTAGCTGTTGCTAAGAAAGCCCAGTGTCAGGCAATCCATCCAGGATATGGATTCTTATCAGAAAATCTCGAATTTGCACAACAATGTCAACAGGAAGGTTTCATATTTGTCGGACCTCCGGCCAGTGCAATAAGGGATATGGGAATTAAAAGGTCTATATTTTACTTTATGTATTTATTATTGCTTATGATTTCTAAGGTATTAATCTAGTCAGTAATATTGAGATTATATCTTTTTTTTCTGAAGATCGATTTTTTTTCCAGCACATCTAAAATCATAATGTCGTCTGCGGGAGTACCTATTATTGAAGGTTATCATGGCGAGGACCAAACTGTTGATAAGTTGTGTTCTGAAGCCAAACGTATTGGGTTTCCAATAATGATAAAAGCTATACGTGGAGGTGGTGGAAAGGTTTGGAATTTATCATTTTGACCACTTTACGTTTTCTCGACAATCGAAAATTGTCCTCAAAAGTTATTTCCGAAAAGCTGCAGTTTTATGTCATCTATCAAAATACAACCAAAACATAATATCATTTTGTCAATAAAACAGTGAACACGAGGAAAATTTATACTTAAGGCTGAAATAGTGAATACTTATCAACAATAGCAATTTCAATTATACCATGTATTGAAAAATTGTTAAAACTGTAAACAAACAATACAAAACACACAACGTAAGCTTTTTAAATTTGCCACCCTGGAGCCAACAGTCATTCTGCACGGAATCTATACTTACTATTCATTTTAAGATATTATTTTGATCAACAATGAAATTTTTTAGGGCATGCGTATTGCTGAAACAGAACAAGAATTTCTTTCAGCTCTTGAATCCGCTAAAAATGAATCTCTCAAAGCGTTTGGAGATGACAATGTATTGTTGGAAAAATATATATCAGAGCCACGTCATGTCGAAGTGCAAGTATTCGCTGATTCACACGGAAATGCGATTTATTTATTTGAAAGAGATTGTTCAGTCCAAAGAAGACATCAGAAAATTATTGAAGAAGCTCCTGCTGTAAGAAAATTGTTGTAGTAATTAATCATATTATGTTAGAAACTTTGAAGAAATTGAACTTTATAAGAATTGTTATTGTGCCCTGTTGATTATATAATAATTTCAGCCAGGTATAACACCAGAACTGAGAAAAGAACTCGGAGAAGCAGCTGTACGGGCTGCAAAAGCTGTAAATTACATAGGTGCTGGCACAGTGGAATTCATTTTGGATCGACACACCCATAGCTTCCATTTTATGGAAATGAATACAAGATTACAAGTTGAACATCCCATAACAGAAATGATAACAGGTTGAGACGCCAATCAGATTTCAAAATACTAAAATTAAAGGAGGATAAGGGATAATCTAAATAGTCAATGCGTTTTATTTATTTACAGGGACAGATTTGGTGGAATGGCAATTGAAAATTGCATCAGGTAAAAGTCTTCCAGTTACGCAAAACGAAATTTCTTTGAATGGTCACGCGTTCGAAGCTAGAATCTACGCGGAAGATCCAAATAATGGCTTCTTACCTAGATCTGGTCCTCTGATTCATTTGTCGACTCCTACGCCTTCCAAAGATGTTAGAATTGAAACAGGTAGGTACCATTTTTATTTTGTGCAATTTCAAAATTTTTCAAAATTAATATAATTTCGATTGAGATTTTAATTAAAATTTGATATTAAATTATAAAACAATTTATAGGGTAACCATAAAGTCTGGGCATAGTGTTATAAGAAATACACTAACAATTTTACAACATTACATGCTCAATTGTTGTTTGTCTGCCCTCATTGACAATGCAAAATTAAACACGATTGACTACATTATTATTTTTATGAATTTGATTCATTTATATTCATGTATCCCTTTGATGATGTATAGCTTCAGATGATCCATCTCTCCGATTTGTACTTCAACATGCCCTAAAAAAAATGACATATTGATATATGTTCTGTTACATGTCGACATTACCAGTCCTAATTATCACTCAAAAACATTTCCAGCGAGTATTCGTTGTCAGTGACGTCTTTAATAAACCTCAAAGACAAAAACTTTTAGTGTCCAGATTTTATGGCCACTCTATAGACGATATTAGTTATAAAATATTTTTTAAATTATTATTTAGGTGTCAGAGAAGGCGATGAAGTCTCTGTACATTACGATCCTATGATAGCGAAACTAGTAGTTTGGGGCAATGATCGAATAGAAGCCCTCGCTAAACTGCGATCAGGACTGGCTGAATATAATGTAAGAAAATAAACCACTACAACGCATAAATTTCGCAGAAATTATCACTCTCACCCCATTCTATTTTTGCAAACATTTTGGCTTCACAAAAACTCATGTAGGTCTTCAGTTTTTGCCATCTCTTCTCTTCAAATTATTCGTAATTTTTTCATCGACCTAACAATAGATAGCCGCCGATACCGATACATTGATATCGGAGCATTTTAAATTGTATAGAAACATGTGGATGCTTGTATTTTTGAAGGTACAGTTCAGATATTATATAAGCAACTGAAAAAGCATTCCATATACGTCTATACACATACGAGAAGGCCTGATATCTATGTATCGGTATGGATGACGAGATATGGTATCATATCGGTCAATGAAAAAACTCCCTAAGACAGCGTTCCTTTTCCAGATAGCGGGTATTGAAACAAATGTCAATTTCTTATTGGATTTAACCAAACATACAGAATTTGTCAATGGAAATGTACACACAGGTTTTATTGATGAACATATGAAAAGTCTTTTTCCGGAAAAACCTTGTACTGAAATCGATAAGGCCAAAGCTGCGCTTGCGGCAATCCTTTATGATCAAATGTTAACGTTACGATCGGCGTCTAATACTGGCGCAGAAAATAATCCATTCGTTATTGAAATGGGATTTAGAGTTAATCATGATCATATTAAAACTTTCAAATTTATTCATAATGAAAAAGGTAAATTCTTGTTTAATTGTTTCTTGATTTCAAAATACTTTTTTTTAATATGCATTACATATTTTAAAATTGTTTTCTTATAGATGAAGTTACAGCAAAAATAAAAATAGTCAGACCGAATAAATATCAGATATGTTTAAATAACAACGCTGAATGGAAACCAATTAGTGGAAAAATATATCAAAACAACAATAAATTAGAGATGGAATATAATTTTGATGATCATTATGGGAAATGTAATGTGGTTGTAATCGAAGAAAACATGTATATATTTGATAAGGTAAATTATCATATACTTGGAGGGACAACTAAATAATTGGAAATAATCCATGACTAAACAAACCACATACGTTTTTTAGTTTTGTTCTTTTGCCTGGAGATATCCAAATTAAATATTTTTTATCGAATAATTTTGTCACCTTTTTTATCAATAAAAACAATTTTCGTTACAGAATGGCCAAACAAAATTCACGAAAGATTTGCCAAACTATGTTAAAGATTTAGGGCAAGATGCTTTTAGTGGAAATAAGGATATGGCCGTTTCACCTTTGCCAGGAATTTTAGAAAAATTAAATGTATCAGTTGGAGACGAAATTAAAGAAGGAGAACCGTTATTTGTGATTATTGCCATGAAAATGGAACATACTGTGAAAGCTCCGAGAAACGCTAAAATAAGCCAAATAAATTTTAAAGTTGGTGAATATGTTTCGAAAAACGGTGTCATTGTACAGTTTGAAAAAATACCTAGTGAATAAATTGACTGTTATTGTTGGTATATTTTTTTATCTATTTTGTTTTTATTGTAGCATAATATCTCCCACCTACATTATATTTATTATTTCATCCTGACACATAAAATTGTTTTTCCTATACATACAAATGTGTGTATATATGTTCACGTATAACTAAATAACTATTGAACCGATTTGGTTGAGGGTTCTTTTGTACAAACCAATATTATCGACTTAAAAGTTTTAGCAAAAACAAACCGAAGGATTCTGCGAAGCCGAAGGACAGCTTAATGGCGATCATGTCACTATTCATTTTTTAGGCACATAAAATAATTAACTTGAATTAAAATGCTTTTTCCTTTATATTCTGCTTTATGCAGTTCATCGGCTTTGACCAAAGGTGGGGAAAAAATTAAGTTCGGTTTCGGCTGAAAAAATCACCTTCCAAGGAAAACGCACCCCCAGCTGAAGAACAAGTATTTCAGATAGTAAACAATAATCAATAAACAGATTCATAATATATTATCTATAACCATTTATATAAGTATTGATTTTTTCGGTCAATGCGGTAGGTCAACGTAAAATTTTTAAAAAAACATGTTGAGAACTACAGTTTTATTTTGAACTGTCAGGTCAGTTGTCAAAATCAAAAGAATTAAGTAATTTAGGCGGGATTGTATTTTTGGTGCAATATAAATGTGCTATCACAATTAAAACATTTTTTTGTTAGGTTTCTCAAAAGTTAAAAGATTAATTAATTAATTGTGCGTGCTCTTATATGGAATTCGTTAACCTCAAATACAATTAATAAATTCTGACATTTTTCGCACTTTATCCAATAAACATAGTAGGTATTTATTATTGTAAACATCATGGCATCAGAAACGACTTGCATTGATATTGAAGAACCCCAGTCACCTGATTTATTTTCTGACTCCGAAATGCATATCGATGGTTCGTATCAACATTAATTTATTGTTCAGTATTTCTTGTATAAATTGCTAATGTATGTCATATTTATTAAAGATAATTTCTCGGAAGATAGTAATCCTGATACATGTACATGGTGTGGTGCAAATATGTCAAAAATTTACAATGAAAAAGGACCATGGGCTTGGGAGCCATCGCCTATACTGCCTTCAGATGATCACACCGTGCTGTTTAAACTGCCATTAATACAAGATTCCCTCCCTACACCACATAAATCGCGTTCACAATATTGCTGGGACAAGGATCATGTTCGAATGCCTTATTCTAACCAAAGCTTATATCCCGTAAAAGAGGTCAGTAACTTATTGCATTCGAATTTTTGAGCAAGAGAACATTTGTAAAAATTAACATAGATATGTTAAAATTCATATAAATCTTCAATATGTTTTTTTTGTTGCCAAATCCTAAATTCTATCTATATTTTACTCATTGATTTTTTCTTTGTCACTATATCCAAATGTTTTTCGAGTGTATGGATGTATGGGGGTATATATGTATTTCTTTGGCCCCTCTGTAGCCTAAACGGCTTGATGGCATTTTAATATATGGGGTGTCGTTAGATTCGTCTTTATTGTGTTAGTGACAGGGTATAATATTTAAAAGAAAGGGGAAATTTTTTTGTGTGTGTCAACAATATGGGTATAAAATAATTGAAATATTTTAGGATGATAATTCTTCATCTGTTTTGAAACCGAGATGGGAACTTGTTCAGGAAGCATTATTAAAACCTATAAAAACAAGTGAAGAACTTGAACAAGCAATATTTATGTATAATAGTAAATATTCATATCGATGGAAGTTTTCGGCCCTTCATTATTTTTTTAATGAGGTAAATAATTGACTTAAAGAAATTATTAAGAGTTTGCAATTTATATCTTTGATTGACTTTTTAGGTTCTTGAAGAGGAGGAGAGTAATCAATTTTTTGAAAATATCCTTCCAAAAATCATACGGCTTGCCCTCCAACTTCCTGATCATTTGCCTTCATCGTTACCGCTTTTAAAAAAATTTAATACACATACAATCAGCTTAAGTCAAATTCAAATTTCTAGTTTATTAGCTAATGCTTTTCTGTGCACGTTTCCACGCCGAAATACTGCTAAAGATAAATCTGAGTACTGTACTTATCCCGATATTAACTTTAACAGGTAAATAATCTTTCAAATAAAGTTAAGAACCACCGGTAGTTTACTGTTTAGAATATAATTAATGGATTTAAGAGTTACACACAAAAGAACCGAACCACTAACTAATCTGAGCTTTCATAGTATTCGGTATTCACTAAAAACTATCAATAGATGGCAGCACAGACATTTTTACGATTATTAAAACTTTTTTGTCCTAATTATGAGTACTATTTTTTTTTTGTGGCTTAAGTTAATTCCTTTGTGCATTAAAATAAATTTTATAAATTTAGGTAATTTTAAGACATTTTATGAGCTCAATTTTTTGTACTTTTTTTTAAAGATTGTATCAAGCCCATTTGGGCAGCAATGATGAAAATAATGTAGTGATAGAAAAGCTAAAATGTATCTGCCATTATTTTCGAAGAGTAACAGATAAAGGTATGATTTTTTTTACTGACGACAGTCATTTGTCTATTTAAAAAAAAAACTTTTTGAAAATAAAATTACTAAATACAATAGTAATAGAAAGTACTTATTTACAGCTCCGGATGGTATAGTTACATTTAAAAGGCAGCATATTAAGAAAACAGAATTGCCTCGTTGGGATAAGTGTGATTTACCTTTATCGAGTGTTAATTTTCACATTGATAGCAAAGGCACAATCGATGAAGATGGTTTAGGTTTATTACAAGTTGATTTTGCAAATAAGTATGTTCGATTTTTATTTAAAAATAAAGTAACCTCATAAGAACGTAAACATATGTGATTTTTTTCTTACAGGTTTATTGGAGGAGGGATTTTAGGCTGGGGTTCAGTGCAAGAGGAGATACGATTTGCTATTTGTCCGGAACTAATTGTTTCAAGATTGTTCACAGAAGAACTGACTTCTACAGAAGCATTGATTGTAACAGGTATCATTTTTCATATTTCTCATCCAACATTTGGATAATTGTTTTCAACGAATGTTTATTATTTTAGGTGTCGAACAGTACAGCTCTTCAACAGGCTACGCTGATGGGTTTCAATGGTCAGGCAATCATATTGATAGTACACCTCGTGATTCATTTCGACGTCGCAAATGCTATTTAGTAGCAATAGATGCTTTGTGTTTTTCGAAGCCTACTGAGCAATACAAATCATACAATATACTGCGTGAACTTAATAAGGTTTAACTTTATTTTTATTTATACTAACAGCTAATTGCTATAGGCTTTAAAGTGCATTATTCAGCAACTAATTCAATTCATTTAATAAATAAAATTGATCTTTTACTTGTTGCAGTCCAATCATTGTCTTGTATGTTTGACAGCTAATTTTAATCGCTACAGTCACCAATGTAAAAAGTTTTTATATGTTAATTTTTCTTAGGCATATGTGGGATTTTATTCACCCCAAAAAGATGGTTATTTACCAGCTGTCGCTACTGGAAATTGGGGATGTGGCGCTTTTCGTGGCGATGTCTACCTTAAAGCTCTGTTGCAATTTATGGCTTGTAGGCTTGCGCGTCGTGATTTAGTCTATTATACATTTAACGATGAACAATTACGAAACGATCTGTACAAAATGTACAAATTTCTGTCGGAGAACAACGTACTTGTATGTAAGTATATTTTGTCGGTTTAAACGTGCGTTTTTTTTTTTAAATTATATATTTCGATATGTTTTGTTTTTTAGCACAAATGTGGAAACACTTAAATAATTTTAACGAAACAAATATATCAGCACCCCAATTGTACCCTTACATTTATGAATCACTCACTAACAGTTCTTCGAAACTTTGTAATGTTTTTACTGGTTTATTTACTAAAAAATATAAAACGGCGACGGGTCAAGCGTTACGATCGCCTAAAGAAACGGATAAAAAGTTTACTAAAAAAACTACTGAATCGCCTCATAGCGATAGTCAGATGTCGATTGGTTCTCAAGGAATCACGCCCTCGCAAATTGATAACATTTTAAATACAGATTTGGATTATTTTGCATACATCGATGAAGACAGTGACACGAAGGAGGGAAAAATTATTAATGAGGATTCTGTAGACGAAATAGAAAATACGAGAATGGAAGAACAGAAATTGAAAACGGAAAACAAATCCTTGTTTTTGAGAGACTTGGAAGAAAACGATATGAAAATGATTTCTAAGCCCAAAAAGCCATCCACATTTTTAAATACTTTAGAAGAATATGAAACTAAAGTTAGTTCTAAAACAGATAGTAAGCAGGTGGTCAATATGAAAGGATTAGATGTAATAGAGAATGAAATTAAAAATATGAAAAAAACCGAAATGGAGTCAGAATGTTCATCAACAAATTCTAATACAGATGAAAATAACAGTCTGCCCACGAGCCCCTCATTACTGAGACCGACAATATCTAATGTAAAGTCCACGAAAACCCCAGCAAAACGGAAAATTTCCGACTATTTTGGTACTTCAAATAAAACTTAGATGATATTAAGTTATATATTATTTGTATATCATATTATTATATATATTATAAAGAAATGTTAAATTTTTTTGAAAAACCACGAAAAATATAAGTTGTTACGTTACACCTTAGTGCTAGAATCCTACGGAAGGCGATGTTTGCAAACAAAGCCTAATTTCGTTTTTTTTTTTCACGCTCAACGGAAGCTCAAAAAAAAGAAAAACGTGCTTTTCGTTTATTTTTAAAACCACATTTTATTTTGCGTGTCAAAAACAGATATTTTTTTGTGAAAGTAAAGTAAAAGAACATAGAGATGAGTCCTTCAGTTTGTTTTTAGTCAAAGCCGAGTACTTATTTAAAATTTGGATTTGGAAGTGCTTTTGGGAGAGAGGTTCAACCTTTCTCCTAAATCTGAGCAAATCCGATTATTTTGCCGAAAGTGCAAGTAATATGTAAAGGGATTGTAGTAAATTTTATAGATGGAACTGGAAATATCATTCATAAAGGAAAAAATTGGTAACATTAAAAAAGTCAATATTATGGAATTTTCATTCATTATTGAGAACGGGCAAAGGAATATTTCAAAATGTTTGAGCAGCTCTGGAATAAGGAGTTGTTATTGATGTTACATCTTCTACACTCCTTATATAGAAAGTAGCGTCACAGCACAGTGACATTTGTAAGCAAAATAAATGCAAAGAACGCAAATGTCATATCGACTGTACAAAAGTTGTCAAAAGTCGAAATGTCCGGCTGTCAAACGGGTCAGCTGTAAAATGATAAAATAGTGGGCGTCTGGCCGAAAAATGTAGTGAATATATTTAATATAAATCTTCCAGGTATTTTACTTAATATTCTGAACATTGCTTCCCTATAATAGTTAATTTTCCGTTTCAATAGGAGTGTTATGATAAGAGGGTGAAACCAATCAATGTTTTGTTTTTTACGCTTCTAATTCTTCATTTGTTTTGATCAATTTTGTTTTATATAAACCTATCATCTTATAATGTATGATCTTTAAATTGCTTTGATATGTTTAAATTTAATTTTAAATATTGATTTTACAAAAAAATGTTTATTAATTTTTAAACGCTTGTGATGTATTTTTGATAATAGTGTATAACCTGTTTTACGCATTAAGCCTAATTTGAAGGCATTTAGTGACACAAACGCACATCGGACTCGTCATGAATATAATGCGCAAGCTTCGGGGAGCAAGTGCAGGTGGAGGATCTGCTGGCACCGTGACAGATGGATCGGAAACAACTCCGGGCTCTCCGCACACTCAGCTGGGTCTTATGCACTTGAAAAAACTTTTCTCTGAATATAACCATCCCTCGCATCCATTAAGCGATGCAGAAAGAGATGATAAACTTTACAATATGTTGCCGTTATTCTGCAAGGTACGTTAATTTTTGATAAGTTATTTCAATCCCTCTTAAAGGTCTTCTATTTGAAAACACCGAAGAAATAGATGAAATATTTTCTTAATATATTTTAAAATGGCTAACTATAGGTACCTATATGTATACAAAAAATGTATACATGTTCATATTTGGAAGTAACAGAGAAAATTAACCGTTGCCATTCAAAACTCTTACAGAATCGGATGTCAACAGTTGACTATCGATTCTTTTCTGTAAAACAAATAGAGTAAATATTTTACATTTTTTTTATTTTATTTGTAAATTGCAAGTTTAATCACTATAACTCAGGAGGTAGTGCCAATTGAGTAAGCCATTTCATACTGTCTGATATTCGTAGTAATGTTTGTTATCATCTAACTCGTAAGACATTCGACCATCAACTGCCCCGGCAGCGTTGGGGTAATAGTGAGATGTTAAAGTTGTAAAAATAAACGTTCCAAAACAAGTTCTTTTGTTCTGAAGATCTGTCAAAAAGAAATTAGTTAGGCAGCTGACATAATATGCTTTGGTTAGTGTATCTAATCTATGGGTTAATGTTTACTTATAAAACCATATTATGTGACCATGCAAACGAATAACAAATTTCATATTTATTACTAATCGTTATCCGCGTCATTGCACGCGGTATTCATTTGCATGGTTACATATTATGTTTTTATATGTAAAAACCTGAGCATGCTTGTCAGCTACCTAACTGATTTCTTTTTGACAGATCGTCAGAACAAAAAATGATCTTTTGGAATAATTTTTTTTACAACTTTTTTACATCTTTTCACTACCACCCCCACCGCGGATACGACGACTGATTTTTATTTTCTCTATTGCTCGCACCTAATCAATTACAAGAACTAAAAATTGTTCAGTATGAAAACACTACGAAAAATGCAATATTATCTACAATTGAAGGAGATTTATTTGGTTGAGGAACAATTGAAAATAAGCTTTACCAGTGTATCGCTTGTGGCCAACGTTTCGAAAAATATATTTTCATCATCATATATATTTTTCGAAACGTTGGCCACAAGCGATACACTGGTAAAGCTTATTTTCAATTGTTCCTCAACCAAATAAATCTCCTTCAATACATATTTTGGAACAAAACTTCTACTAACAATTGTCTACAATGTTTAGTTATAGTGAATAAATACGGGGATACGTTTTAAACCATGCATACAATTTTTACCATTCCAACCCACAAGTGGGGAATGGTAGGTACTAGTTTAGGTCAAAAATCACTTTTCAAAAATTTTATAATATCTTTCCGTTTTGAGGTCCCCCGAATCCAAAAAACATATTTTTGGAAAATCTCTGTGCGTCTGTTAGTCTGTTTGTCTGTGAACACGATACAGGTCAAACGGATGACCGGATTGAAACCAAATTTTGGGAGGATGTTTGGTATGCAAATATGAAGAGCCCTATTGTTTTTGGGGAAAATCGGCGCATGCGCAGAAGAGATATATGCTAAAACGGTATTTTTTATATAATAATGGTATACTTTTCATAACGGATTATTATTCTATTTATTTTTTCAAGAAAGTTTTGTTTAAAATTTTTTTTTCTAAACTTTACAGTTTCGGAAATATTTTGAAAATAAAACAATTCAGCCCCTTTTTTGTTTTATGGATCTGTCAGAAATAAACTAGCTAGGCATGCTTTGATTAATTTTTACATGACGTGAATATATTATTGTGTAGGTAACCATGGCAACGTATAGCAAATATCATATTGAATACTAGCCATTACCCGCGTCACCTCACGCGATATAAAAAAATTCATTTTCTTTATTATAATCAAATGTCAACATTTTTGAAGTTGGAATGGTCCCGTCGCCCAATTGGCTGGAATTTTTTATACTGTGCTATGTATTTAGTACTACACTGGCATTTAGAATCACTATAGCGTGCAGCAAATTAATTGTAATTAATGAGAGCGTAAATCACGCGAAATAGATAGTGCAGCGTTACCAAATAAATCATCGATATTACTTTTAACGTTAATGAGAAGGAAAGCGTGAAGGACATTTGAGTGACAATAGATGTGGAGCGTCTATAACATAAGCGACGTTTGTTTATTTGGTAGCTATGGAAATCATTAATCCCTTGGACGCCCGGTCTATGTTGCATTTTATGTGGAACGATTTTCTTCAATGCATTAATGATATCCATAGCTACCATATCAACAAAACTCATGTAATATGTTGCGTCTTATATGGAATGCACTGTATGTTGAGTGAATAATAAAATTAACAACAATGAAAATCTCATAGTAATTAATCTAATAAAATTGAAGTATAAGATTAATAAAAATGCCTTATATTGAATTAAAAAAAATGAAATTTTTTCACCGATTGTAAAACGAGATATTAATATAATCAGAATGTTCATAATTAACATGCTGGAGGCATACCACGTATAAAGAAAACAAAAACATTCCAGAATATCTCGAAAACGTTTCTTGTATATTTCTTAAAAACTAGTGCCATTGCTAGTGCATTGTAAATTCAAAAATTTTAAATTTTTATGCTTAATTTTTTTACCGATTTGTTAAAAAAAATATAGATTTTTAAAATGAAAATATTTTTATTGTACGTGAAATTTTAATTGCATAGAAGTGTATTTGTATATTAAAACTTAGATGTGTTGGGTACAATTTCTTACAAACATGCACGGGGAATCTCTAACTGTTGGTACTTACTATTGTGCTATACTTTTGTCTACGATTGTCGCAATAGTACAGTCAACGAACACAAATTATTGTTGAAACCTAGAAAAAATTTTGTAATTCATGCAAATTTGGATTTAGGTACTTAAAGGTGTGTAGAATAAACTGAGAAAACTTTGCCCTTGAATTTTCGTGCGGAAAATCGGAAAATTCTTATATAAAGATATAAAACCCGTTTTTCCCATATAACTTTCAAATAAATATAAAAAAAGAAATAATTTTCAGACAAAAGTTGTAACTTATAACTTTATCTATATAGAATTAACGAATCGGAAAAGGTATAGCTATATATATATATTCATCTGTATTAAATCGTATTAAAATGGCGCGTAGAAAACGTAATATAATAATGTAAATAATATAAATAATTCAGAAGAAAAATAATCTTTGCCATAGTAACACGCTCTTATACACACACACAAGCCGGGAGCAAAAGCTACAGGTACTAGTTTTGAGCGTCTGCTTTTTATTACTTTCATTATTATGTATTATAAAATACAGGTAGAATTAATAGAATGCTCAGTATGCGTGATCGCTAGCGCAGACCATCATTTATGTATTGGTAAATGCTCAACGTTCAATTTTCTTTCTAAAAAGAAATCTGTACACTTTATTATATTATGCTTACTTTTTGTAATGATGTCCAAAAATTGACAATTATTCAAATTGTGTAAATGTTATATCAAAAACGTAATGCCTATATGATAATAAATATTCAGAAGTATTTTCAACTGCATTTTTGAACCTATATGACTATTATAAAAAGAGTTATGCTAATTTCAAATTCGCAAATCATGAGTCTGAAAGAAGATGGGAAAAAACTCCAAATTCTAAGTTCGAATATATTTTCCCCTTGCGATTTAATCTAATTTAGTTTTTATAACAATGAACAATAGGTATTAAAAAATATATTTGCAAAGAAAAAAAACTGCTCTACATATTTTATAAATAATTATACTGCAAAAACAAAAATTAACGTTTGAAAAGCACATAGCCATTTTCAACTTGAATTGTCTTTGAGAAGGACATTCAAAACAATTTGTTTTATTTTTTCATTTAAAAGTCTATTATTATTATTTTTAAATGATAAATTAATTAGCTTGCAATTAAATAAATTCAAATGAGAAGCTTGTTGCGCATGCATACATTTCCAAAACATAATTAGCTATAACTTTTGATAGAATAGAGGTATGAAAAAAATTTTCAAACAAATTTTGTAGACAAAATTTTAATCTACAACTTTTATCTGAAAAGTTTTTCGTCATTGTAGTAAATTTTAGAATTACCCTTAAAATTTCTTTATTCCCAAATTAATCAAGTTTATGCATGAAAATCTTAGGGCAAAGTTTTTTCATTGCATAACACATATTATTTACTACCTAAATCCAAATTTTCATCCATTACAAAAAATTTTCTCCTCCAAAAGTATTCTTTGACTGTACTACAAGTGAACTACCTTAAGAGCGAATATCCCATGAAATTTATTAACAAAATACTGACCGTTTCTTCCTTCTACTATATTCCTAGTATTTATAAGACAAACTTTTATTTTTTTGGGAACATACAATCTTTTTTTGGAAGTGACTCTAGGCTTTAGATTCTAAAAAGTATTAAACGTGTTAATTTACAATTTTGGGGGACTGGACGCTATTTTGGGGTGAACTTAGTCCGAAGATTGGAAATTTAAAATAAAGATTTACGTATTTACAGGTATTTGGCACAAGTCCGTCATGTGATATGAATGAAAAATTTTGGGACATATTAGCATTTTGCCAACAAGTGTCCAAATTAATGGTTTGCGAAATACGGAAGCGTGCTTCAAATCAAAGCACAGAGGCAGCTAGTTGTGCCATTGCCAAGTTCCTCGAGATTGAAAATTGCGAAGAATCCAGCAACGGATGGATGTTGCTTTCTGCTTTAAATCTTTTAGCAGCTGGTGAATCATCTTTAATTCAGGTAGTTAATCACACTCCATATCAGTATAAAATGCCAACCCCTATAAATATACCGGTCGTAAAATGACCCACTTCAGAGATCGGTAGCGAAGGCCGTGCTGTAAAGTAACTTTGTCGCTCGCCTGGCGCTAAAATACAGTGTAAACTTCATTTGAAGTCACTCGATATAACTACAAACTAACCTCGAAATTACTTAAATCCAGTTGGTTTACCTTGTTGCTCATACACTCTAAATAACGACAACAATACGTCTTCATTAAGCAATAAACAGTACTTGTTTATTATTTTGTTGCTTTGTTGTCGGCATCATGCGTACCGAAGGTTCTAAGGAATTCGTTCTTTTGTTTGTTGGGATTATCTATACTAATATATAAAGCTGAAGAGTTTGTTTGTTTGAACGCGCTAATCTCAGAAACTACTGGTTCAAATTGAAAAACAATTTTTTTGTTGAATAGACCATTTATCGAGGAAGGCTATAGGCTATATAATATCACGCTACGACCATTAGGAGCGGAGCATTAATGAAAAATGTTGCAAAATGTATCTCAAAAATAAGCTTCTATTCAGGTGAAATGCACTAACTAAATATACTCATATTAGCGTTGTGAGTATACAACGTCGGATGGCTCAATCGGTAGAGCATGCGACTGTCAATATCAGGGTCGTGGGTTCGAGCCCCAGGTTGGGCGAAAATATTTTAATTTTTTTTTTATTTTCTACATTGCTTTCTTCTAAGGCTTACATTTAAATTTATTTTAATTTTATTTAATTAATTAAAAAAAAATTATTAGTTTAAAAAAGTATAAATACTGCTTTTTACACACGACAAACGCTTTTGAACGGTAACTCCAATCATCATGAAATTTGGACACAACATTCATCTCGGTAAACTAAGTGAATGTGTGTACTCATGTTCCTCCCTTCCCCATTAGTTCTTTTACACCCGGGTGAAACCGGACGGGACAGCTAGTCTTTCATATGTTTAGCTCAGCTGCTTATCAATAAGTTATCATATTCATAGTTGCCACAAACTTGCAAACTGTAAACATGACGAGTAAATGAAAATCTTTGTGTTTTATTAATACGCGCAATAGAGGCGAGAGAAAAGATAAGTGATGTTGGAAGACGCTTTGGATTCAGTCGCACGACCGTATCGATAATTTGGATTATTGAAATAATGGATTATTCCTTCTCTCCATTTAAACGCCAAAAAGTGCACAGTCCCTTGAGTGTCGCTATATAGAGTTTACACTGTATAATTTTTGACAATTTTTTGAGCTCATCTGTATGTGCCATTGCGCCCTGAATATACAATCTGCTACTTAATTGATTTTTTTATCGTGTATTTTATTTCTTGTAGGTGATGACTGAGGCATCAGTCCCTTCAACTCTAGTCAAATGTTTGTACCTGTTTTTCGATTTACCTGAAATACCTGAAAATGAAGCTGATACAGCTGATTCGAACAGCGATTTCACACCCAGAGAAAGGCGTATTTTGTTACAAAAAATATTTGTCCAGGTAAAATTATTTTTTTATGTAAATAAAGTGAACAACTTGACACTACTCGAAAAAAGTAATCCATATAGAGTAGACCTATCGTAACCCTCGCAGCCTTTACTTCCTGCAGTTTCCAGAAGAAAGTAGCCGTGCTGTCATACCGGTACTAAGGAAGTATCATGTGTTATCAAAATTGTAAGAGCCGTTTTCGAAAGAAAATATTCTCTGGTTTTATTTTAACCTATCTGAGGGGACCACACCTCCCACAATGTGAGTTAGGGCCGATTTTTCGATCTCGCCTCGAGATGTGACCATCCTGAACATGCATACAAAATTTCAGGAAAATCGGTCAAGCGGTTTAAATTCGAAGTACGATGGACAGACTAACGTTTTTTTGGGTTCAGGAGATTTGAACATCATCATAAACTCAAAATCGATTTTATACAGTATCACAAGATATATGGGAAAGTGAAAATCTTTAAATGAAAAAATGTTTTTTTTAAGGTTCTCGTGCGATTATGCAGTCATCGCATACCGGCCGAAGAATTGGCGCGCAAAGATGATTTAACTTTGCTGTTTTCTGCAATAACTTCGTGGTGTCCTCAGTACAATGTGATGTGGCGTAAGAGTGCTGCTGAAGTTCTCATGACTTTGTCGCGACATGGATTGACGCCACCTGTAGTTAGTTACATACACTGTGAGTGATTATCTAACCTCTCTTTAGTGCGGAAAATATTTGGAAAATAATTAATATAAAAAAACAATATTATATCGATTATCCAAATAGTCCAAGAGACGGCTGCAGAAAATGTGTCGTCATAAGGTGGTTTTTAATTTTTTTCTCCTGCAAATTACAGCTTATTTAGGACATAGAAAGGTTAGTCTCCTGAAAATTTCATGAAAAAAAAATTAAAAACGAAAAACACGGTTTTTTCAATATTTCTTTGAATCTTTAAGGTTATGTGAAAAAGTTATATTCATAAAAGTTGTAGATCCTTTTAATACCTACAACATTGCCATACAACATTTTTCGATTGGAGGTCAACTTTCGCCGGAAATAACGAAAAACCGCGTTTGACCCCTAAAATGCACCACCACAGCCCTCCGGGCTTTTACGCATTTGAATTTTTGGTTTCTGTATTTCTGACGGCAGTTTCTTCCCATCCTCATCATTCGTTTTCTGTTATTAATTTTGTCAAAAGCTAACTTCAATGGTCTGTTGACTGATAAACAAATTAAAAAAACATTGTTTCGGCAGGATTTTCGCAGACAACCTTAGCGATCTTTCTTAATTATGGTCTTTACTATCATCTCTAATTTTTTCGTTCGTCCACCTTATGACGACACATTTTCTGCAGCCGTCTCTTGGACTAAAACTAATTGATAAAATAGAAATTATTAAAAGATGGAATTAACATTTTTTTCTGATCAACAGCTAAAGGCTGCGTGGCATTGTGCATCGACAATATGCAACGTATTCCGGAGTTGGCGCCGCTCGAAGTTGTCGAAATGTTTGTTGCTGTGTTCTGTTTTCTAAAAGATTCAAGTGACGTCTCATCAATATTGCTCGACGATTTTCGAGCTTGTCAAGGATATGTTTTCTTATCGGAGTTTTTACTAAAGTAAGATTTTGTTCAGTTAACTATTATTCTTAGGAATTAGACATTAGGTTAAGTGATAAGAAAGTTTCAGCAGTGCTGTCTCTTTCATTGCAGCGAGAAATTAATACTGGAGAGTTCCAACAGTATATGTAAAACATTTTTTTGTATTATTATATAACAAAAAGAACCACATATCGTCATTGGTTCTGTAATAGCTCTTATGTGCATAATTGTCAGATTTTACGTTTTTTAAATGAAAAGACTCAGGAAACAGAGCTCTATACTATAGTTATACCTCCAAATTAATTTTACAGTAACCAACAAGTGGAAGTAACTCTTATGTGAAAAGTATCAAATAATTCCTGCGATGTGCCAATAAATCCGAAATTAACGTTAAATATTTTTTAAGAAAATACTCCGTCTTAATTAAACGTGTATAGTGAAGATAAGTATGAATTAGTAATATACCTCTGAAATTTCTAGTTCTTACCATCCATTGTTGAAATAACCACTTTTTGGCCTTTCCTGCAAATTTTACTTTTTGCACATAAGAGGTATTACAGAACCAAGGACGATATAATAAATATGACATTTTTGGCATTTAATTGAATTCTAGACTTGAACAAGATAGAGAAACGAGTCCGGAAGCACAAGAAGCTGTCAGGAATCTTGTGTTAATGGTGACATCTCTATGCACATGCGGTTATTTAGAATTGCGTCCATCTCAAGCGTCTACAGGCTCCCTCTTTCAATTACCTGGATTTAACTTACCGCAACCGTCTGGCCGAGGAACCAGTGTCCGCAATATCCAGGCTTTTCAGGTTCGTTCGTTTAATTTTTTTTTCGCTAACTTAAAAATGCGATGCGTTGAAGAGAATTGTATATGCTTCGACAGATTTTTTTATAATTCGTTAATAAATCGATAATAGGTAAATAATATTCGAACGGCGGAATAATGCTAGAGTACTATATAATGATTGGGCGTGTTTGGCCGAAGTAAGTACTTACTAAATTTAGTAAGTCACTCACTAATCACTATACTATATAAAATTTTCGGCCGGAACACAAAATAAGTGTTAACGCAGTAAGCATGACTTAATATAAGACGCCATTTTGCTTATTGTTGATGTAAACAATACAGACAGGAACAGACCTGTCATTTATCCATTTGCAACTATTTACATGAATTAAACTATATTAAATTTAGTACTGTCAATTATATTCATTCTATGAGGTTATGTACGGGATATATAACGTAAACCAGTGTTTTGAGGTATGTCAATTCAGTAAGTCTGTCCTGGCCGAAAAGCGCTATAGTCAGCTTGTAAGATTTTAATTTTTTTATGCTAACTGGCTTACTAAGTTTAGTAAGTACTTACTTCGGCCAAACACGCCCATTAAAAAAAAATGACTAATCAATATAGTAAGCTGTGTCGCCGCCTAGCGTTCTATGATGAAACTACTCGTCTTTAAATTTTGTTATGAAGCAATCGTTTTTTTTTTTCAGGTTTTGCAATCAGTTTTTATAAAATCAAATTCACCAATGTTGTGTTCAACAATATTGGACGCCATATCGAGTATTTATCATTCCGATAATGCAAACTATTTTATCCTCGAAAGTCAAAATACCGTGAGTCAATTTACTGAACGTATCCACCATAAGCCGCCGGAAATACAGCAGAAATTGTTCCAGTTACTAGAATTTGTTGTGTTTCAATTGAATTTTGTGCCATGCAAGGAACTCATATCCTTATCGATTTTTCTTAAATCTCACAGTTTAACTCAAGTCAATTGCAGCATAATGTGCATGCGATCTTTATTGAACGTACTCAAACACAATACGATATTTAAAGATGTTTATCGGGAAGTTGGTATGCTAGAGGTGTTTGTGACTTGCCTTAATCGTTTTGCCGACTTGATTGAGAAACATCAAACCGCAGTCGACCAAGGTAAAGAAATCAGTATACCGGAAGGACAGTTGAAACTTGGAATGCTCGTAATGGAAGCACTTACATTATTGTTAGCCGGAAATGCGAACAATGCTAACGTCTTTCGAGAATCGGGCGGTGCTAAATGTGCTCATGGACTCATACAGTTTATTGATTGTCGATCAGCTGCTCTTGGTAAGTTGAGAAAATTTTATTGTGTTCAGTAATTGTTTCGTTCCACGTGAATCGTTCAACTTTTTCATATTTCTATGCTATAACATAACCTTAAATTTATAGTTATTTATCAAATTTTATAATCATCAAAACGTATAGATCATAGACATTTTCATGATATAACAGGTTCATTTTTTGGATACTAATAGCGCTGACGTTCAGGAGTTACTAAAGTCTCTAGATTCGACAGAGGCATACGATTCAATTAAAATAATTAAAAATTTCGTAACTAAAGACTAAATCATGATAATTTCAAAAATAAATATCAATGACAGATAATCATTTTCATAAGTGAGTACTTCGTACAACAGTAGCACACTCTACGTCTACAATTGAAACCATTTTTTTAACATTGCGTTTGGACAAAGCTATTAAATACAGTGGTGACCTCGTTTATGAATGACGTCAGCTTAAAGACCATTCATATTTTTATCAACCACGCAATATCAATTGACAGTGCGCTGGATGACGTCACCCCCCCCCCACAACTATCCAATGGAACGAAGTCACGTCTGTACCTTTAAACCATAGATTACATAGTTCTTTAAACCTTGGTGTTTGAACTCCTTATATCTTACTTTGTGGTGTAAATAGTGCAGTGCTACCATCTACAACTGGTTACTTAATTTTTAAGGCAAAAAAATCGTACTTTGTAAAAATTGTAAATAAAACTGACAAAATAAATAGGACAATTTAATTAAAATTTCATTTTAGGAATCATAAGAGAGTTAGTATTGACAACTGGTGGTGATGATGATATGGCAACTTTGCTTGGAACAATGCATACAGCGCCTCGTTCAGCTTTAAACTTGAAAACTGACATTTTAAAAGCTTTATTAGCCTGCTTAAGAGATTCTCATCGTACTCGAACAGTATTTAGAAAGGTAATTATCTTTGTTGTTATTATAGCGTTTTGCGAAAGATTAAAATTTTTTTCTATAATTTAGGTTAGCGGTTTCGTTTATGTAACCAGTGTATTGGTCGCATTGGAAGGCCGATTGAAGTATCGAGGTTCCGATAACGAAAGCACAGAAACAGAAGTCCTCGCTTTGTTGCACATCGTTTTCCAAACCATTAGTACAGCTATGAGATTTGAACCAGCGAATGCCAAGTTTTTCTATCAAGAAATCTGTATGACCAGTCTTTGCGATACATTACGATTACTTGGTTGTTTTGCTCCAGATAAAATTAACTCGCTCGGAGAATGTAAATTGGAATTACCACCGAGCTCTATACAAAACTCTTTTAATTCATTATTTACCGGCAATACGATGGAGCCACAGTAAGTTTTGAGTTTTCGACAACAACAATAATAGTTTATCGACACATTGACACACTTAAAATTGAGTAAATGATTGAGTCGATGTGTGACAATTACTGAAAAAATGTTGTTTTAGATTTCCAATCGAAGTTCCGACACCTTTATCGTACGCGTGTATTGTTTTGCGTCTCCTTTACGACGTAGCACTCGATGCTTTCGATAAGCCTAACTTAGCGACAGGTGTTTTGGCTAATCGATCATCTCCATCGCTTAGTAGACAATCGTCAAACGAGGTAATAATCAATAGCTTATTTAATATTTTAAACTAGAAATTCTAAAAGAAAAACTATTCCAAAATAATTTATTTATAACTCCAAAGCTCTTTAATGCGTATAATTCTTTTCTTTACTTATTTAAGGAGGTTGAGGCGTTTTACGAAGATAATGAAAAAAATCTGAAATAAAGTTTTTTTAATAGATTTTTTTATGACAAAATTTTCTGTAAAAAATCCAAAATCATTAGAAGATTTATAAAGTTTAAAATTAAAAAAAACTTTTACATGTAGTCTTATGGAAAATACGTCAAGCTAGCATGCAAACTGTTCATTTTAATTTTTTGCAAATAATCAAATAATGTCAGCAGTTCCGAAAACTATCTATGTAAAGCATCGATGTCTTACGCATATTTTAATATTTTTTCCTATTTAATTAGGAGACTTTTAATCAATAAAAAAAATTATTAAACCTTATCACTTTTCGATTATGGACTTTTATTCTTGACAGATTTAACAATTTTAACTGAATTTTCAACTTTTTAATGATTTAATTTTAAGTTTTATTACTTCTAATTTCTTTTTTTAATTATTTACTGCAAAAAATATGTAAAATACAGATATTTACATAAATTTATTTTTTTTAACCTAACTTTGTACAAAAAATTCAAAAGTTAGTTCATTAAGTAAAGTACTGAAATAATTAATTAATATTAAAAAAAAAATATTTATTTATGCCTCTATGACAATAATTTATTGGTATTATCGATTTATAAACTATAAAAGTTCCCATTTAGAAATCGACTTACTTTTGATTGGGACTGTAGCGGATCAACCTCCTTAATATACCCAGATGCGGACTTAAACAATGTTTTTGAAGTGTAACTTCTTTACAAACGGTGAACTGAATTCATGCGACTGTACATATAACTAAACGCTGCACTCTCCGCCCGTCTACGCCATTGAGCTAGAGTGGAACGCTGGGAAGACAGCTTATACGTGTGGTTGTGTGCGCGTGTGTCTGTGGTCGACGCGACGAGAAGTTTCACTTCTATAATGTGTAGTGTAAAATACACAGTTTCATATTTTTTTTTTTACAGCCAACAAATCAGAACAACAGCGGAGGTAAACGATCAGTAGTCAATTCGTTGAATTTAAACCCGCCAGCTCCAGAACCTGTTATAGTTCATCCGGGAGTCATTATAGCTATGTTGCAGTTACTGCCATCTATTAAGGTAATTAATCAGTTTGTTTTTGAACGTGAATTTAAATTAATTACATGAATTAATATCCGTATATTATCGAAATTTAATTGTGCATACAATTAAAATTTTTAAATGACCACGTTTTGAATTTTCACTTCTACTAAAATGTCTGTAAGTTTCAAAGAAACTGATCCAGCCGTTTTTAAGTGATGTCTGAATAAAAAAAGGGATGGAATCGGAATATTTCTTTTTTTGATCATAATTTTAAGAATAAAATTCATTGTAGTCAAGTTCCACTGTGTTAGATTTATTAATTTTTGTGACTTATCGATAAAAATGTTATGAATTTAGGATGAATCTGATCCAGTCGCCGCTCTTGGTTTGCAATCATACGTTGCTGAAATAATAAAATCGTTGGTTCGAAGCGAGCGAGGTCAGCAAGTAATGTGCGAGTCCGGGTTAACCGGTCGATTGTTGTCGCAAGCCGCAATACCATTGCAAGACGAACTCCATCCTTTACACGCACCTTTACAATACATGCTTGAGAGGCTCGCGGCACAAGCATTGGAGCCTACCGATTTGAGGTATTAATTTTTTTTTTGTTTTATATGTAGACGCGCAGCAGCTAGGCTATATGCGTCGAAGTGTGAAGGTGTTACTTTATTCTGTAAACTCTTGATCGAAAAAAGTGTAATAATTCAAAACAAATGATAAAAAACAAAAGCCAGTTTTAACTATCAATGAATACTGTATTTTAAGAAAAAAATCTTTTTTACAGGATATTACAAATATGGTATATACAAATTTCGGTTGCGTTACTTCTCGCACAATTATAAATAAAACATGTTATACAAACAAACAAAACAAAAAGAAAAAATATATATAATATATAGATAAGATAAAGAGAAAATTACAATAACAGTATAATATGTATTTTAATTAATAATTAATAATAATTATTTAAATGCTATAGGTACTTAGTAAGTGTCAGCACGATGTTGAAACACCGCAGAAACTAAACTGTAAAATTTTTTAAGTGCATATTTATTGTCCGAATTCAGCAATAGCAAGATATTTTCCCAGTCATTTGTTTCTTTTATTAAATCTTTTAGGATGCGTACCCTTATTGGACTGTATAGAGGACACTCCATTAGTATATGGATCAAATTTTCGTTTTTTCCCATGTCACAGAATACACAAACCTGTGTCTGATTTACTTTATGAACTGCATTGTTAATTATAATTCTGATTTCATGTGCTCCTACTGTGCGGCACTGTGCTAAAACTCTGGTAACATCTGAGGGGAATTGGAGTTTTAGGTATGATTGGGGACCAGTAATGATTTCTATATATTTATAAAACTGACAGAAACCTGAAAGATTTACCCTATTTAGGTCTTGCTGCCGTAAGAAATTTTCATAAGTTTCAATTATATAATCGAATTCATCGGATATCGCGACAGGGTTGTATAAAATTCGCTCTAAGCCCAAGACAGATAGAAAATCTTCAATTTGAGTAAATAAATTATATTTTTGTATATTATTTAGCTCATTTGTGTGCAATTTTTTTAGTGTTTCAAAGCAAATTTTTGGAAGACGATTTACATCCATATTACCAATTTTTTGTAGCCACCGTAAAAGAAGTTTAAGTACCTGTAGAGATAACTTAACTGTCCCAGTCTCCAGTCGGACCACATAATTTGGGGTGTTAAATGATAATCCTAATAGCCTTAGCCAGTTTTAACAATGAAACAATAAAACAAATAAAATCTAAACAGTGACGTCATGGTTAAATCCATACATGTGAAACAAAATGGCAAACTACATACATGCTGATTTAGTTAATCCACAGAGCAGATAATCGAGAGTCTAGTGTAATATTGGAAGCAATAATTTAATAATCCATGTTAATACGAATTGAAAGTTTGTAAATTGAGTTTCACCGGTAATAATTATTATTGCCGGTGAATTTACGAATATAAACTGGATAATTATAACTTTTTTCTTTCAGACAATTCTTGCGACTAGGTAATCCTTTGTGTTGTGTTCCGCTGAATTCACCGGAGCCGGGCGGAGGACCGGTGCCGTTAACACGTATAAAAACTCTAGTTTCAATGACTACTCCGAGAGATTTTAGAGCACAATCGTCATCGTCGTGTACTTTGCCTCCGTTCGTGGAGTTTGATATGTCTGCCGAAGGATTCGGATGTTTATACTTGCCTAGTGTTGCGCCTCAATCAGCTGCAGTGCCCAGCGTCGTACCGGGCGCGGATTCTGGTGTGCTCGGTGGCATCGGCTCAGGTTTGAAAACCAACATTTTTTAAACTTCTTAACCGGCACTGCCTCGACGGTTTTCAAGTTTTTAGTTCTTACTTCTCACGCAAAGTGTCTCCCACTCTACTCAGCCAATAGGAAAACATATTTGACAATATCTAACCTCAAATTAATAAAAACATTTTCTGATTGATGTATACAGTGTGTCCCAGGATTGAGTTCACAATAGGTGAGATTGACCAAAAATTTTCGAATTGGAATTTCATATTTTGGGATTCCGCCCTGCTTAGTCTTAAACTTATTTTTAGTTTACTTTCGATTTTTTTTAATCAAGTAGGCCTTTACAGTTGAGCAAAACCTCTTTTCATTTCAGGTAAAGTACCTTTTCCGTTCATAGTACGCAAAAGTGTCACTAAGAAAAGTTGTTCACAATGAAAAATGAAGGCGTTATGCAAATTTTCAGAATGATCGGCCTTCTTTGATAATAGAAGTAGAAAAATATTTATTATTACGATTACATGATAAATCTTAGATGAGAAAACAGAATGATTAGAAGTGTTCAAATTAACATTCAAATTTTTACAGTTTATCAAAAAAAAATAAATTAAACTTTAATTACTCTATTTGGCTTCCTCCACGCGATTGTTTTTCAAACAAAACAAAACAAAAGTGGATTTTATCAAAGTAGGCCGATCATTCTGAAAATTTGCATAACGCCATCATTTTTCATTGTGAACAACTTTTCTTAGTGACACTTTTGCGTACTATGAACGGAAAACGGAAAAGAGGTTTTGCTCAACTGTAAAGGCCTATTTGATTAAAAAAATTTGAAAAGAAGTTTGACCCTGCAGGCCATCCCTGTAACTTCCCGCTATTTTCGAGTTCAAAACGCTCAAAAATATATAAAATATAGCAAGAAGTTTATTTTTTAGCTCTTCGAGCTCAAAAAAAAAAACATTTTGTTACGACATTTTCGTTCACGATATCTCATGAACAAATGAACCGATTTTGATACGATTTGCGGCAGTCGACGCAATTTTTTAACCTTAAAAAGTAATTTATTACAGAAAAATCGATCTCATAGGAATTTTACGAGCAATTTAAAAAAACACTTATTTACAAATTTTTTGTTCACGATATCTCGTGAACAAATAAGCCGATTTTGATGCGGTTTGCGGCGATCGACGCAGTTTTTTTAACCTAAGAAAGTAAATCATTACAAAAAAATCGGTTTGATAAGAATTTTACGAGTAATTATAAAAAATTACTTTTTTCCTAATTTTTCGTTCACGTTATCTCATGAACAAATGAACCAATTTTGATCTGGTTTGCGGCGATCGACGCAGTTTTTTTAGCCTAAGAAAGTAATTTATTACAAAAAAATCGATCTGATAACAATTTTAAGAGTCATTTAAAAAAAAACACTTTTTAACGATTTTTTCGTTCACGGTATCTCGTGAACAAATGAACCGATTTTGATGCGGTTTGCGGAAATCGACGCAGTTTGTTAAGGAGAAGAGCTGATTAGATTTTGGAATTAATCGGGTTAGTAGTTTAGAAAATATTTTACAAAAACAAATTTTAAAAAATTTTTGAAACTTGTTTTTTTTAAGATTTCTCAAAATTTTTTGGGCCGAATCGTTTCAAATTTTCAGGAAGTCTAAGTTCACCAAGATCACGTCAGATGCCGCAAACCGCGTTTCAGTCGGACACTCCGTTCAAAAGATATAAAAGGTTTACATACATACATACACACACACACACACACACACAAACACACCCCCCCACACACACATACAGCCCTACGGACATCATCGCCAAAATAGTTTCAATAGCTTCCTAGGACCTCAAAACGTCGAGATCTGGCGAAAACTCGATTTTCGAAAATCGGGGTGAAACCAATAACTTCCCGATTTTTGAAAAAAAAAATTTTTTTTTTTTTTAAAGCGGGAAGTTAAAAAATCGAAAGTAAACTAAAAATAAGTTTAAGACTGAGCAGGGCGGAATCCCAAAATATGAAATTCCAATTCGAAAATTTTTGGTCAATCTCACGTATTGTGAACTCAATCCAGGGACACACTGTATATACCATGATGTGAGGATGAAGAAGTTGAAAGTACATGAGTCAATTAATCTCGGCTGCTTGAAGACACATGAGTATTGCAAAATGAGAGCTGTCGCTATTGACTAGATTTATAATTTAAAACTAACGTAATTTTCCATTTTTTTTTTTTTTTTTAATTTAGGTGATCGACTATTTCCACCACAAACAGGATTGAGCTATTCAACTTGGATTTGTGTAGACAAATTCTCTGATCCTAGAACAGATCCTCATTGTGTGAGGTTGTTAACTTTGGTGCGGCATTTGAATACGACCCGCGATGATCATCTGATTTGTTTGTCTGTTGTTTTATCTGCACGCGATAAAGCAATTATAGTGTCGACACATGAAACACTGGTTCCTCACAGTAAGTTTTTTATAGTGACTAAATATTGTGTTATTGTAAAGAAAATAATAAAAATGTTGTCATTGTCACACTTCTTCGTAATGTATAGCATTACGTAAATCTACTATTTTCTCCGCAGATCTTGGCGAATGGGAACCGGAAGGTAACGGTGAACACGGTGCACGTGTATGGTGTCCGGACTTATTGCATGAAGGCCAGTGGCACCATCTTGTATTCGTCTTGAATCGTGCCGTTCTGAAGAATTCGTCATTTTCGCTGTATTTGGACGGACAGCACGTACATTCGCAAAAACTGCATTACATATCACAAAACCCGGGTGGAGGAGCTGCTAATCTTACTTTAGCATCGTCCGTTTATGGATATATCGGAACTCCACCGGCCTGGAGGAGATATTCGAAACTGTGCTGGAAACAGGGCGCGTGTCATCTTATAGAAGAGGTATGCTTTCGTTTTTGTTGGTAGAATATTTTTTTTTAGCTGCGAGTACAGATTGTGAATTATATTGAGAATCATCAGAGATTTGTATGCAGATGTTTTCCATAATTAATTTTTTAATTTATGAATACCTCTTATGTATCACGCAATTTTATGTAGTGTTCAGTTAAAATAGCTGAACATATTATTTTTTGGTAATTGGGCTTTTGAATGAAATTTTTTTTTGTCATAAATGGAAAGATCGTATATAAGTTTTATAACAAAACTATTTTTCTTTTTTTTATTTTCGTAATAATTCAAAAGCTACATCAAATTAAAAATAAATTTTTGTACCCAGTTCCGAGAACGCGCCGACATTTCCCGAACATAATGTGACGTCATAATGTTTTAGTCAATACACATGTAGAAGCCATTGATAGTATACTGCGTATATACATTTTACCATTATGACGTCACAACTGTCAAAAACAATTATTTTAGTGCGTTTGCAGTCACGTGATTCTTTAAAATATTTTATCAATTTTAAATTGCTTATAATTAATTTAAAAAAAGTTTTTTGAAAGTTTTTCGCATCGATTATCAATATTATTTATAATAAAGTTTTAAAATACAATAAAAAAATCGATAATTATTTTTTTTTTCAAAAGCCTAATTCCTTTAACATATTTTTATTGTGTATCAATCAGGTTCTGAGCCCCACAACTGTAACGACATTATATCAACTGGGACCACATTACATGGGTTCTCTCCAAGCTCCTCAATTGAACACGTCTGAGCCAATGCCGGCTCTCGTCTCAGAAGAGAAAATAATTTTCGGTTTGAATTCGAGAGCTATGTCGCAATTGACTCTAAACAAAATACGTAAAGTGTACAGCAGAGCTGATAACAGAGCTATAGCTAAACAGCTCGGGATGTCGTCTCATGAAAACGCAACGCCCATAAGGGTGCTTCACAACTCTGCCGGACATTTGGCAGGGCCTGCCAGAAGTTTGGGAGGCGTTGTAATTGGATATTTGGGTGTGAGAGTGTTTTGTCCTAGACCTGTCGCTGCAATGGTAAGTGTTTTATAACTTAACCGCCATCTAACGATACAAATAGGCCATACAGAGACATCTAGCGTAACATTTGGCATCGTAGGTGAAAATAAGTATTATTGTGAAAAAAGCGTGGGGCGCTTTGTTCCACATTTTCGTACATCGAGCGCCCCACGCTTTAATATTTTTTACTTTTTAGTTCGATATAAAGCGTGTTTTTTAGTTTTTTTTTAAACTATATTTATTTTCCACTTTTTAGTTCGATTTATTGTCAAAAATTTGCCGAAAAAAAAACCATTTTTTTTTTCGGCGTGGACGGGTTTAGAACCCACGACCCATGATTCCGATTGTTGACGTCCGCGAAGACCCGTGCTTTAGACTGCACGGCTACCCACTGTAGTTACAGTGCTGGCATATTATACCACTATATAAACCACTTGCTGTAGTCCAAACGGCGGTTGCAAACAAACATACATACAAACTTACAAGTGAAGTTAATATAAAGCGTGTAAAAATATGAGCCATCGCGTGGCTGATGTGAAACCTAAATTTAAACGAAATTCTTGTAACTAAACTTCGCCCTGTCATCTAGTTGTTGCCTTTAACTAATTTCAAGTTATAATCCAATACATACACAAATGAACTGTCACGAGCTGTCATCTAACGAAATACTAGTAACTAAATTTCGCCCTGTTGTCTAGATGTCGCCTTCAACTATAGCCATGATTAATCCAACGCACACAAATGTTATGTCCTCACATATTGCTCGTTAATTAATTAAAATCTTAAAACAGGAGGGGTTTTTGAATAGAACCATGGAGTTGATGATTATTTCAAAATTTTAAATGTTTCAAAATTTGCAATTTATATTTTCAGATCGATACAGTTGGCGGGTGTTCGGTGCTTCTGGGACTGATAGCGATGGCGCAAGATGTTGAAAGCTTATATGCCGGAGTCAAAGCTTTGGTGTGTGTCGTGCGCAGTAACAAAGCAGCTCAAGGTGAAATGGACAGACGTAGAGGCTATCAAACTCTAGCTATGTTATTACGTAGAAAACGACCGTTGCTCAATTCCCATATTCTTCATCTTGCATTCAGTCTTGTCGGTACGGTTGACAGCGGTCGAGAGACTTCCGCTATTCCAAACCTCACCGCTTTCCAAGTAAGTTACTTCAAATCCTATGTAATCATATTATTTGAATGATAGCTACCGGACTTTTTTCTGCCACCTGAAGATGTCAGTACTGCTTCAGTTAACGGTTAAATCGCTGTTTTGTATTCTTGTATATACAGGCTATAAATGTCATTTTTTAACAGATCTGTCTAGTTTTGAACATGGGTTAAAAATTACTGTTCTTTTGTGGTTTTTAATTTTTGTGTTTATAGGTTATTTGATTTTTTTTAGGATCTATTGTGTGATTTAGAAGTATGGCACGAAGCCCCGGGAGAACTATTAAGATCACTTCTTGAACATTTGTATGAACTTGTTGCTGATTCGAGCGAAAAACGGGCCAATTTGTGGATTATGCGTGATTTACAAGTAAGTTTATTCATATTTTTAACGGTATTTTGACACTTGTCATATTAACATCTGTCTATACTCTATAGGTAATAATGATACACAATAATATACATAGAAAAGGTACATTTATAATATATAAAACAAAATGAACAGTAAAAGTTTCTGTAGCTATATAGATTAGATTAGATTTATTTGGGGTGATAAGACATTTGTATATCTCACAAATACTGCGACCTAGAAGATCTTTTGTGCATCCCCTATTCTGTAGCTATATAACTTCATGGCTGTATTTTATTGTAAAATTCAAATTATGCGTTCTCATCACTTCTTATTGTGATCCGACATAGTGATATAACATCTGGTGACATAATATGGAACCTTTCTGAAGGTCGCGTATATGATTGATATAAAATGAAATAGGTCAGTTAATAAACAATTCCAAAAAATTTAATTTTTCTTTTATGACAATTTTTTGAGCGCTTTTGGGAATAGGTGTCCCATCATCAGAATGAAATTAAAATAGAATTCATGTCAATTCCTTATGCATCCATTTTAGTTTTAATGACGAACATTATCGACTTATTAAATATGGTATCAAATTTTTATATTTAGATATTCTAATATTTGGTTTCATGATTGTTAAAGACACTTATTTACTTTATTGTAAATTAAATTTAATTAATAATACTTTTAACTTTCTGTGAAATGTCTGCAATGTTACAAGTATGAAGTTATGAACTGATAAGAATTTGTCAAAAAATTGTCATAAAAGAAAAATTAAATTTTTTGGAATTGTTTTATTAATAAATAAAATTATCGACCAATTTTTCAGACAATATATTAACAAACAATATAAAATTAATACAATAACGTTTCGATCCGGATTTGGATCTTCTTCAGAACGGATCTAAAAATATAAAAAATAATTAATAATTAGTTTCTATTTACTCTGAATGCAATTCGTGATAGATATGAAAAATTGGTCGATAATTTTATTTATTGAAGAGTTCTAATCAGACGTTAATCAAAGATTTGAATTGTTTTATTAACTGACCTATTTCATTACAAACATCCAAACTCATCGTCACAATCTTAAAAGTATGATTGTGATATTTT
Source organism: Xanthostigma xanthostigma (assembly GCA_963575645.1). Classification (NCBI taxonomy): domain Eukaryota; kingdom Metazoa; phylum Arthropoda; class Insecta; order Raphidioptera; family Raphidiidae; genus Xanthostigma; species Xanthostigma xanthostigma. The sequence goes on along the minus strand of OY754470.1, from coordinate 30,364,172 downwards.
TATTGAAACTGTATAAAAACTACTCACTTCTAGAATAATGTCTCGGCCAATTTTTGACGTGATAACGTCTTATAAATTGATGAATCACCAATCTTATAAATTGATAAAACACCGACTGCATGCACGAAAAAGTGTAACGTAACGTTCGTAACGCGTAACGTTCCGCCTGACCCTGTGCGTGCTTTTTGCTAATTTCTCGCTCAATTTAAATCAGATCGGTTTGAAACCAGTCTTAAACGAAAGAGGAGAACATTTTACATAGATTTCGTATAACAGAATTTGCCTAAACAGTTTTTTTATACAAATTTATATAGAAAAATAGCTGTATAAATGCAATGTTGTCTAATGCATGGCGCGCGCGCGACGCGGTCGGTCGTCTTTGTTTGCCGTACATGGAAATTAGAAAATAACGTATGTCTTGTCTTAACATGAAAACGGCTGCATTTCTAATGTTTAATTCAATTTTTTTACATTAGTATTTTGTGAAATGTAACGCCTTCTAAGTTAACTATTGGAATAACTAATTATTATTAGAACATAATACTTTGACAGTTGCAAACGTCACTTTTGACATTTCTTATCATTCCGACACCAAGGATAAGCGGATTGAAACCAAATTTTGGGAGGATGTTTGATATGCAAATATGAAGTGGCCTATTGTTTTTGGGGAACATCGGCGCATGCGTAAAAGAATATATCTCTTATAATGATGTTTTATATAATAATAATATAGTTTTTAAAACGGTTTTTACTCTATCTATTTTTACTAGAAATTTTTGTAAATTTTTTGGGGAAAATCGGCGCATGCGCAAAAGAGATACATGCCATAGTTGTTTTTTATATAATAATAGTGTACTTTTTAGTGTTTTATTATTCTACTTAATAAAATTTACCTAAATTTGAAGCGAATGATGCAATATCATAGATTCGAATTATTATAATTATTATATAAATTTAGGTTATGTATTACGGAATACGTTATCACGTAAAACTATCGTCCGTAAACCGACTTTACAGACAACCAATTTTTTTTTAATAAATAATGTTCGTCATTTTTTTGACCATCGCAACTAGATAAAAAAGCTTATCTAGCAACTTAACTATCAACTAAAGGTCTAGGGCAGTGTTATATCACTGCTAGTATTATCTGGATTTTTTCTGCGTAACATAATGCATCTCCTACTCACAATTCTTTCTCGTTCTACGTTTCTGTGAGCTGTTTGCGTATTTGCCTACTGACAGATATTTTCTATTCTTAACGCCGAATATTATTTAACATTTAATTTTTGTGTCTGCCGCTTTCAGCTTGTGACGAAACTTCTCCATATATTAGCGGAAGTCCGACACACAGCTACACGTCAAGTATTGTTGTCATTATTATCAACTTTACTGAGTGGTCAACCAAGACACGCTGATTTACTGTGGTTCGGACAATATGTAGCGGCTACTTTGCCGATTTCCGGTAAGGGATTTTCAATTATTTTGATTGCTTAATTAACGCAGCGGTCGGCAACCTTTTGGCAAGCAAGGGCCACATAGTGGCAAATTGAAATAAAGGCGGGACGCACTTGTTCATAATTTTAATAATAAGTAGTATTTGTGATATTAAAAATTCGAAAACATTTTGTTTGAATTTTATTAAAAATTTAACTGAGAACTTCAAAATAGAACTGTTCTTTTACAAAAATTAGTGTGACGTTTGAGGTTGTATTTGAGTGGCTATTTGTTGTATGTTAGCTTCCAGGTTTGTAGTTGCAATTCGTAGAATAGCTCTCAAATGCTCATCTGTAAGACGAGAAGCATATTTATTTTTTCTGTAATTGAGAATCGAAAAGGTTTGTTCGCATAAGTAAGTACTACCAAAAATTGTAATTAATTGCAGAGCAAACCTTTTCAATCCGTCAAAATTAAATGGCAAACTGACATAAAAAACAAGATCTTTGATTTCAAAGAAAGAGTTTTTGAGAGTATCATTAGATTGAAGATCAATCACGTTCATTTGTAAATGACTATAAATATCACAAGAAAAAATATTTGTGAAAATTATTTTAATTATTTATTTATGTAGATAGGTATATAAGACTTTTATTTATAAAACAGTCACGGGCCGCAAGGCATAGGCTCGCGGGCCGCGGGTTGCCGACCCCTGGCTTAACGGAACAGCAAACAGATCTGGGCAAAGCGCCGGGCCTAAGTGCTTCGAGCACCGAACATCAACAAAGAATTCCATTTTAAACGTCAATGATACTTTTCTGCTCGTAGGTATCAACGAGCGAGGTTTTATTTTACGAGAATCCGACGCCGAGAGAGAGGGTGAAGGAGAACAAGTTTTGTTGCGCAATCGTTGCTTGCAACTGTTGCACTCCATGCTGTGGACGAATCGCGGCTCACTGAGCGTAGCCGTATGTGATGAAGTTTCGCGCATACTCGGTTTTGATTGGCTACTCTTGTTTATGCAACCAAACCTGCATTGCTCGACAATAGTGTGGTCATTAAGAATACTCATTGTTCTTTGTTCAGTGCCCGCTTTACTTAATAGGTAATTGCATTTTAATGTATAATTCTAGGTTATGTATCAAGTGCATGAATTATTATTTTATGATGCAGTGTGCCATGGTAAACCGAGCACCCAGCGAGTTTTAACTGTCACACATGTCATAGAATAATGATTTGCTATGTTTATTTTACTTTTACCCAACTTTACAGCACTAGTTTTAAATATGTCATGAAAAACGATATTTTTTTAGATTTCGGGAAGGCAATACAAATGGAGGCTGGCTACGGCATACTGAATTAGTTACTCAGAACAAAATGGCAGTTGTATTGGGTTGTCCAGTAGGACAGGGTGCTCAGACAAGTGGAGATATAAAACCGGAGGCCCTTCATGTTCCCGGCTTTCAACAATTGAGTTGGCTTTTACCATCACATTTAGATGTTCCGGAAACCTACTTCTTACTGACGGCACTTATGATGGGTCAACCGGTGAAACTATTACCGGGAGATACTAAATTTGACTTGGGTAATATTTTTTTCATCCATACTAATATATTAAGGTTATTCAATCATTGGAACAATGTCAAGATTAAATAGAAAAAAATTCAGATCCAACCGAGCTCAAAAACATAAATAGTAACGTTTTCAAGGTCAAAGAGCTCGAAAACAATGGCCAGTTTCAGGGTACATCAGGAGGTTGAACTGTTTATTGAATTTTTTTTTGGTCGCATAACCCCACACACTATCAATTTATTATAGCGTAATTAACACACAGCCGGAAGTTTTAGGGTTTTTAACATTTTTTTTTTAATGTTGGACGTCTAGTTTTAATGCAATCCCATTTTTTTATGTCATGGTATGTATAGTATGAATTGAATTCTGTTGTTTCAGATGCTGTATGGGGATACCTTTGGGGTGTTCCATTAACAAGCCAACCTGCTAGTAGCGTTGCGCCCCGAATAAACTTGTGCTCAGAAGCTGTCGTCGTTTTACTTTCGATGGCAAGAGCTATGCTGCATCATAAGGATCCAACTTCGTTACCTGGCTGGCTATGCGATCATCCTGTATCTATTATTCAGGTGAGATATGCATAACTTCTCTGATTAATTGATCAAATATTAGATGTGTTCTGTATTGTGCTCCTGTGTAAAAAAATGTTAACACTTTTTACACTATTGTATTTGTTATCAGAAGTGTAAGATACATTGTCCTGTTATGGGTTTGAATCCCAGCCCCGGATCTAGGAGGGGGGGGCAAACCGGGACACCCGCCCCGGGCGGCAGTTTTAGAGAGAGCCAAAACCACATCTAATCTGTTCTTTTTCCGATTTACTCTATCTGCTTGTTTTCTGGCTGTTTTCTGACGGTTTCCCGTTCACGAAAAATACCAACCATTATATATTTATGAGTTTTATTAAGTAATTTATCTCAAAAGCTGGAGAGAGGGGGCGCCATTATCAAGTTTCTGCCCCGGTTTGAGAAAATCGTAGATCCGGGGCTGTTGAATCCCATCTCCGCTCAATGTTGTTTTGTCATGTCTTTTAATTAAACGTCAAATTTCTTTTAATTTGATGCTAATGACCTTAGTAAATATTGTACTTTTTTTTCTGCAGGTGCTGTTTTCTTTATATCACAATTTACCGGATTTCATGCCTATTTTTATGTCGGGCGAAGTTTTAACCGCACTTGCGAGTACGCTGTTTCCGTTACAATCGACATCGGACAGCGCCGAAAGCAGTGGCGCTTCGACGCCGGCCGCCGATGATAACGAACCCGTAATGCTGTGTCACAACTTCAGCGAAGAAGCTACACTTACGAATCATCCGGCTCGAAAATTTGTCATCGATTTTATACGAGTTATTGTTGTGGATTCGTTGAGTTTAAATGTTTCGGGAAAAACGGCGCCCGTTATCGATTTGGTGCTCGACGCATGCCCCGAAAATTCGAGCACAACGCAACAAACCGAGTATCAAACAGAAATTTTATCGACGTTGATGGAACATTTGTTGGCGGCTGATATGCTGGTCGGAGATCAAGCTGCTATACCTATTGTACCGTTAGCTGCAGCACATGTTCAACACGTAGCGCCCAACGTTTGTTACCTGGCTGCACGTATCGTCGATAAATTGTGGCAAGGCTCGTTAAATAAAGATCCGCACGAAATATTTGATTTTATAGTAAAACTTATCGGACAAGCTAAACGCAGATCGGGTAATTTTTCGCTCGAAGGCTTGCACCACTGTTTGAATCGTAGCATATTGTTTTTGTTGTCTCGTGCTACGGATTCAATAGCTGATCAGATGTCCGTACTGGAAGCGTTGCACAAGTTGACGACGAATCGTTTGATTGTGTTCGGAGCTGGAAATCATGAACTGGATTTTATCGGATGCTTGACCTATTGTTTGGTTCAGCTGACTGCCGATATGCGAATCGCTTTGGATAGCAATATGCGTACCATGTGGCATGTGAATCCAAACGGAGGGGAAGTTGAAGCGAGAGACGAAAGACTGACACAACATCAGGGACGCAATTTAATGGCCGGAGCAGCCCTGCGTGTTTGGGAAGAATTATATGCTTGCAAAAAACCAGCTATCGAAGAAGTTTTCAAGGTATTTAATCAAAGAAATGTTACGTTTATCAAATACCGAAATATTTTATAGAATTAAAAAAAAAAGTTAGAAGTTTTTTTCGAAATTTTGCAATAAACACCTCTCACAAAAAAAAAATACGGGTTGCACTCCGGGAGTGCCTGCAGAAGTGAAAACTTGAATATTAACGTCTTACGAATTTTCGATCAGGTCACGTGTCCTGACGCGAGTTTAACATTTTTTACCCATTACAAAAAAAGTGTACAAAAGTTTTCGTCTTACGAATTTTCGATCAGGTCTTACGCATTTTTGATCAGGTCTTACGAATTTTTGATCTGACGCGAGTTTAACATTTTTTACCCATTACAAAAAAAGTGTACAAAAGTCTTCGTCTTACGAATTTTCGATCAGGTCTTACGCATTTTCGATCAGGTCTTACGAATTTTCGATCTGACGCGAGTTTAACATTTTTTACCCAATACCAAAAAAGTGTACAACGCCGCTAAAGAAGTTTTCACTTCAAAAAAAAGAAAAAAAATCTGCTTACACTGAATTTGTAAGTTCTTACATGAGACGCGTGAAGTATAGCGATATTCTGAGTTTAGTACAGCGATTATGTTGCTATCTGTGATAATTAGTATAAACTATTAAATTACCTTGAGGCTCAGGTCACATAAAAACCCGCGAGTGCTTCGCACTGACCGTCGTTTTTATGGTTTAATTATTTATTATACTCGCTATGTTTCATTGTAGATCACTTTACCGCCACCTGCAGCGAATGCGCGTGCCCCCGATTTAGCTGCCGTCCGTGAACAAGTCTGTGAGGCGGCGACACGACTATGGCTGAACTACGTCGACGCAGAACGGAAAGCTACATACCGCGCGCCATGGGAATTGCACAGTCAAATTCAGTCGAAAATACATAAAGTGACGGGCGGACTAACGCGTCTTGCTAGCAGAACCAAAGTTCGACGGGAAGAAGTAACAAAAATTAAGGTAAACTACACGATTTTTTAGTATATTTTATATCGATTGTCAGGTTACTAATGACACTCATATGAAATAAAAACTGATTTTCTGTAACGATAATATTATTATAAAATATAACTGCTTTTTTTACCTGTATAGCGGTAGCAAAATGACCCATTTCGCACTAGTATGTAAAGTAAAATAACCGTTGGATCCACTACCATTTCCATAGTGAAAGTATGAAAATCCAATGCAGCCTACAAATTAGAAGTGAACTAGCTCAACATTGAACTGTCAAATTTTATTTTTTGAAAATTATGTGAAATACAGCTATTTTATAGGGATCAGGGAGTACATGCAAAAAAGACTATATGTATCTCGTGCGTGATGATATTATGCTCATGTGACTTTTAAAACTCGCTGGAGTTCGTTTTTAACATAATGTCACATTCGGCATAATATATAAATAAGTAGTGAGGGGGTGGCGTAGTGATGAGAGCACTAGACTCACATTCGGGAGGTACTATTGTCTGTATTACACTGTAGGAGCAAGAGAAAGCAGTGCGCGCGCACATTTTCTTTCTCTCTTCCTCTCATAGCCAGTGCGTGAAATGCATATTATATATCTCAGTCAGTAGTTCGTTTGCGAGTTTGCTAGCGGTAATTTCTTGATTATTTCGTAATTTCATTTCGTTCTTGAACATGTGTATGTATTATACATTATATACATATATAAACATATATAAATACATACACTCGTTTTTTTATGTAAAATGTGTATGCTTTGATTAGGTGCGTGTGCATCGCAACAAGTTAGCATCGTGGACAATGTCGCACGTATCGTTAGTTCGAGAACTGGCCGAAATGCGACGTAACCAATTTATTCACACCGATCAGCACACGCAACGCTACGTGTATCAAGAATGGTTACAAACGGAGACTGAACTGACTCGCGAACGCGGCTTGTGGGGTCCTCCAATTCCGACGAATTTCGATAAATGGATGCTCGATATGACAGAGGGTCCGTGTCGAATGAGAAAGAAGATGATGAAAAATGAAATGTTTTATATACATTATCCGTACAGACCTGAATACGAAAAAGGACAATTAAAATATAAGGTTAGTCGATGGCTGTGTTTTTCGTTACGTGCTATCGCACATCGGTTTTTTTCTCGGTTATTTTTTTAATCTAGCAATTAATGTTTTGTTTTTTAATTGTTTGAAGGTTGCCACCAGTCACGATAGTAAGGAATATTACCTCGCAATTCAAAAGCGTTGTGATCGTGGGTTGACGGAACCGGAACGAGGCGAAAACGGTGCGGACGATAATGTTTTAGCGCCGATTCCGTCACCCGCGCCATCACCTGCACCGCTCACGCTAGCACCGTTGGCTCGGCTGAAGTCAGAACCAGACGAGCCACCAGATGAAGGCGATGCAGAAGAAGAACCAGTACCGCCTCCTGATAATCAGACTTTGCTTCGTCTTTTGGAGGAACATGAGAAAGTAAGTCTACTTTAAGTTTTTTTTTTTTATAACATAGTTATTAAATTATCCAATTGGGCTTTTGAATGAAATTTTTTTTTGTCATAAATGGAAAGATCGTATATAAGTTTTATAACAAAACTATTTTTCTTTTTTTTTATTTTCGTTATAATTCAAAAGTTATATCAAATTAAAAATAAATTTTTGTACCCAGTTCCGAGAACGCGCCGACATTTCCCGAACATAATGTGACGTCATAATGTTTTAGTTAATACACGTCATGTAGAAGCCTTTGATAGTATACTGCGTATATACATTTTACCATTATGACGTCACAACAGTCAAAAACAATTTTAGTGCGTTTGCAGTCACGTGATTTTTTTCAATATTTTATCAATTTTAAATTGCTTATAATTAATTTAAAAAAAGTTTTTTGAAAGTTTTTCGCATTGATTATCAATATTATTTATAATAAAGTTTTAAAATACAATAAAAAAATGGATAATTATTTTTTTTTCAAAAGCCTAATTGTTCAGTTGTTTGATTTGATCGATCACAAATCAATATTAATCAAATTACTATTTAATGATCGGTAAATTATCGTTTTGTTTTTTTTTCTGAAACAAGAAAATTGATATTAATTTTAACATTTAGATGAGAATGATACATAATATAGTAATTATTAAAATATATTACAGAGTAGCTACTGTTTGCTACAATTGTTAAGAAACACCCATTGTTACAACGCTATCAACATAGAAAAATTAGTTTATTTTACAAACAATGTCACCGTCGGGATACGAACCCCGAATCTTCCCACTATCGCGGCGGACTGACATTGTTTGTAAAATAAACTAATTTTTCTATGTTGATAGCGTTGTAATAATGGGTGTTTCTTAACAATTGTAGCAAACAGTAGCTACTCTGTAATATATTAATTTTAACATTAGAGACGTTTATATTCATAAATAGAATTAATAATGTATTCATGGCTATCAATCATTAATTAGGTATAAAATAACTGAGTATTTATCAGTTATAATAATACGAAAAATATCGATTAAAATACAGTTGATAATTTGATTGATGGGGAAATTTTTAAATACTCGAATGATCGATTGTTTCGTCCCATGATCGCATGGTTGTGTCTAGAATGAATTACAAATATGTATATTATTTGTTTTGCAGATAAGTCATATGTTCCGATGTGCCAGAATACAAGGATTGGATACAACAGAAGGTCTACTTTTGTTTGGCCAAGAACATTGTTACGTTGTAGACGGTTTTACGTTATTAAAGAACCGTGAAATACGCGACATTGAAAGTTTACCTCCTGCGGCACATGAACCGATCGTACCAAGTCCGGGCTCACCACGATCAGTTCGAACCAGAAAACAGTGTTCAAAATTTGCTTATGAAGATATTAGGTAATGTATCAAACAGTTTTGCGGTTATTTTTGTTGATTATCATAGATGGAAACATAATAACAATACTCCTGACATCTCTTAAATCAGAGGTCCCCAAACTTTTTTGTCTCGTAGACCACTTGCCAGTTTTGCGATTTTGGGTAGACCCCCTGCTTATCTGATATTGATTTTTTGCAAATTCATTAATTTCAAATGTATTTTTGACAACCGGTATAGTGCTACTCACTTTGAAAGATTTAAATTTATAACGGTAGTGAAATGTAGTGTGAAATGTTTAGTTTTATACATTTATTAATTAGATTCAAATTAAACAAATCAAATTAAAATTTACTTTCTGTTACATAAAATAACTAAGCAAAAAATAAATGCTTTTAGTGTGAGGGATGAACCTCATGCTTTAATAATAAATTTTCAACATTTGGCATCAATTTAGTTAGATTTAATCTTAAATCTCTTCGGTTAACGGTGCCCAGTTTGTTTCTTTTTTTGTTAGGAGATTCACTATCGTAGACCCCCATTTTCATTTCATGGACCCCCAATTTTTTTTCCCGCTGACATGGACCCCTTGCAAGTTGTCGTCGACCCCTGGGGGTCTATATAGACCACTTTGGGAATCACTGTCTTAAATCGATATAGTCCTGACATCTCGCGTTTCATATAAGATCTGACGGATTCATTCCGGCCTGATTTATATTGTTTTTTGGGGGAATGGGGCGCGCGTAAAAATGTTTACACAACAAATAAACATAAGAATTTTACTAAAAAATTCAGCTGTTAAAATAATGCCAAATTTTCAATTTATGAATGTGTTCGATCTTACATGAAACAGACGTTAATTATGTACATATTTTTAATTTTTGAAGCAGAAATTTTGTTTTGTTTGTTCTCAGTCAGAGACCAATTCATATATTTTGAGTTCATTGTTATTTTTAACAATTAATTAAAAATTCAGGATTTGATACTTTCTTCAAATCTTTGATTAACGTCTGATTAGAACTCTTCAATAAATAAAATTATCGACCAATTTTTCAGACAATATATTAACAAAAAATATATAATTAATACATTAACGTTTCAAAATTATATATTTTTTGTTAATATATTGTCTGAAAAATTGGTCGATAATTTTGATACTTTCTCTTATTCTCGTATAAATTGATGAATGACGTTCTTGATTGATACAGTTTGTTTGTTTAAATTTTAGGGAAGTTCATAAACGCAGATATCTGCTTCAACCCATGGCACTAGAAGTATTCTCAGGCGACGGTAGAAATTATTTATTGGCATTTCCTCGTAAAGTTCGTAACAAGGTGTATCAAAGATTTATGGCAATGGCAACCGGTATAGCGGACTGCGCTCAACAGTCGGTAGCCGGTCAGAGACGAACGGCTAACGTCGAACAAAGCGCCAGTTTACTTTCGAACTTGATCGGAGAAACTTCCGTAACACAGCGTTGGGTGGTAAGTTCAAGCTCTATTAACCGTTCTGTCAATGCATAATTTTTCAATTTTCCATCAAGGACAACAAAAAATGTGTTTGTGTTATTACGCGCGTTAGAAGTTATACTTCTTTGGTGTGATTAAATGTTTTGCGGCCAAAAATGTATTGAAATAAATTAATAAAAGGTTGGAGTAAGATTACCATAAATACAGTTATTAGACGCTACGCGCATTCGAACATTGTCACTACATCTATTCTGTTACGGCCACTGCACAAGAGGCTAGAAACGCTGCTAGATTTGCCTACTAGTTTTCTAGCGCTGGTTTTCTTGATTGCTGTTGAGTGCTCGCTTCACACGAGACTATTTTTCAAGCTTGATTTCTGGATAGATCTGGTGCGCGCGCAGTGACAGTTCGAATATAAACACAGAGCAAAACGTGTCTGTTGTCTGGCAGAATGACGCCATGTGGGTGTTCAAGTGCCCACGTGAAGATACTGCTTCCTGATTGGTTTTTGCTCACACCTAGTGACAAATCTAGCAGGGAGAATAGCCCCTGTTCTAATTTTAAAACATATCTTCTGAGCTAGCAAGGCAGCCCGCAGTGACGTCATTTCCAGCCTCGTACCCAACCTACCGGCTAGGAGAACTCCTAGCAGCGAGCAACTTCATCTTGTTAATTTTGATGTTACAGTGCGCGCGCATCGTAAAAATTCACTGTCGTCATTCTTTCGTAACGCGCCAAAAGATGTATTACTTCAAAATTCAATTCCAGCCAGCGAGTTGAATTGACTTCTTGGAAACCCATTAATTGACAGAAGGGGTTCGGGTCTTAGATTCGCCATCGATATTCAAATTTGATTTATTCTGTTTCAGCGTGGAGAAATATCAAACTTTCAATACTTGATGCATTTGAATACGCTAGCTGGACGTTCGTACAATGATCTAATGCAGTATCCAGTGTTCCCATGGATATTGGCCGATTACGATTCCGAAGAATTAGATTTGAACGATTCAACAACGTTTCGAGATTTTACAAAACCTATGGGTGCACAGAGTCCTGACCGATTGGAACAATTCAGAAAGAGATACAAAGTATACAATTGATTTGTTTTTAACTTTTAATGTAGTGATTCAGTCGTTCATTTTTATCTACTCAATGTGCGGTGAGTGAACGCAACAAAGCGTATCGAAAATATATCTGCGTTTCTTTCTTCGATGTAATTCCCTGATTTCTCCGATGATAGGATTGGTTGATGTACTTGCATTCAATCTGAATAAAGTATCTCTGTTTCAAGAACTTTGTCTTTTTCTATGACGTTAACAAGAGCGTACCCAGCTTTTGGCCCAGGAGGAGGCAAATTAGAAATTTATTAAGCCGGGTCCCCCGTGCTTGTTTTGCCCTCCTGGATACACCAGTGCTTCAGGCGTAAAAAAGACAGAAGTATATGCTTACACCCTAATAGTTCGATTGCGATTTTATTCCTATGCTCAGTATAGAACAAAAATATATGGCTGAATCGTATTTATTGACTGACTAGCGGCCCGGTCCGGCTTTGCTCGGATTTGTGGATTATCTGTAATTGCATTTAAATTATTTTACAGGAATGGGACGACCCACATGGTGAAACTCCGCCATATCATTACGGAACGCATTATTCGAGTGCAATGATCGTATGTTCGTATCTTGTTCGCATGGAACCTTTTACGCAACATTTCCTACGATTACAAGGTGGCCATTTTGATCTTGCCGACCGTATGTTTCATTCTATTAAAGAAGGCTGGCTATCTGCTTCAAGACACAATATGGCTGACGTTAAGGAACTTATACCGGAATTTTTCTACCTACCAGAATTTTTAATGAATTCTAATAATTTTGATTTAGGTTTGTAATTTTTTAATTTCCTTTTTAATTAAAGTAGTACGAGCACCAAGGTAATTTTAAATAGAAAGGCTTGATTTTTTTTTAAGTTGGACTAAGTCTAAACCAATTCTGAAAATTTTAGGGGGGGTTGCCCGATTATTTAAATAAATAAATAATGAGGCATATTTAACATTGGCTTTATGGTAAAACGATAGATGGATGATATGTTTTTATTGATTTCTCCAAAACTAGTCGGTGGAAATTAAAAAAAAAAAACTATTTAAATTAAAGTTAAAACCTTAATAAATTATTGAAAACAAAAAAAAAACCGTTGTGCTCGACTATTTCAATGATTTATTAAGGTTTTAACTTTAATTTAAATAGTTTTTTTTTTAATTTCCACCGACTAGTTTTGGAGAAATCAATGAAAACATATCATCCATCTACCGTTTTACCATAAAGTCAATGTTAAATATGTCTACTTTTGAAGTCATTTATTTATTTAAATAATCGGGCAACCCTCCCTAAAATTTTCAGAATTGGTTTAGACTTAGTCCAACTTCATATAAAAAAAAAGAACACGATTCGCTGAAAACGAGACTGATCGTTATTATTTGTTTTCAGGAAGTAAACAAAGTGGAGTGTCTCTCGGAAACGTTGTTTTGCCTCCGTGGGCTAAACAAGATGCTCGCGAGTTCATACGAGTACATCGTCAGGCCTTAGAATGTGATTTTGTTTCACAGAATCTGCATCACTGGATTGATTTAGTTTTCGGTTACAAACAGCAAGGCCAAGCGTCAGTTCAAGCTGTCAATGTTTTTCATCATTTGTTCTACGAAGGAAACGTCGACATTTATAAGTAAATAATCAATTTTATATATTAATTAACACTAGGTTGTACAAAGCATTGTCAGAAAATCAGAGTTGACACTGTCGTTGGATTATGATCATAAAATATAATTTTTTTATACCTAGGAATAATAATAAACCGGCTTTATTTCATAGAGACACATAAATGTGTATAAAACATGTCAAAAATTACAGTGCTTAAAAACACATTAAGTAGAACAATACATTTAAAACATCTTAAATTCTTAAAACATTTTAAAAAAAATTTATAAAATCATTCACTCTATACGGAACCTTGTCAATAAAAACTTTTTAAGTTCTTTTTTAAATTTTGGTGTCGGTAGTTCTCTTATATTTTTTGGGATATTATTATATATTTTTGTTATCATGCTATATACACTTTTATTTATGAATAGTGCAAGATTCTTTCGGTATGGTAGAGTAAAATCCATTCATGAGATTGAAAATGTAATGAAACGTGTATCAATTTGCATATTTTTTCAAATTTATTGTGCTTATATCAATGTTTATTTTATTGCAGTATCGATGATCCATTAAAGAAAAATGCAACAATCGGTTTCATAAATAATTTTGGACAAATACCTAAACAGCTCTTTAAAAAACCTCATCCTTGTAAAAAAATGGGAGGCGCCGGTAATAGGACATCTGTTATCGATACTGGATCGTTAGTTCAGGTTTTGAGTCTGCCTCAGCCTGAAAAATTATTTTTTCATCATTTAGATAATTTACGACCATCTCTTCAACCGATCAAAGGTTTGATTTCTATTTTGATTTTAATTATAAAAAAAAATCTGTTTAATTTCTATTCTAAAGAATCTTTTGACGCCATTAATTAGTGACGAGTGGCGATATCATTTTCCACGCATTAGAGAAATTTTCGATAACATTTCGCTGCCCAGAAACATCGATAATTATCGATAGTACTATTGACATTTCTCTGCCAGTAGCGCGCATGCGTGTTATGACTAATGCGCAGAAATAGGAATGATGTTTTTGCTTTTTGGATTGCCTTTACATTTATTTTTAAATCAATTGCAATTAATAATGATTTTGTTTTTGTTATAGAAGTGAAAGGTCCGGTTGGCCAAATACTTCACGTCGACAAATCGGTGCTCGCTGTCGAACAGAACAAAGTTCTTATACCGCCAACGTCGAATAAATTTGTTGCGTGGGGATTCGCCGACCATTCCTTACGAATAGGTCACTATGACAACGAGAAAGCCGTGTTTGTATGCGAGAGCGTTGTACAGAACTGCGGAGAAATTGTCGCTTGCGTCTGTCCTTCCCCCAAACTCATCATTACCGCTGGTACAAGCTCGGTAAGATACATTTTTGGTCGTAAGAAATATAAAGCATAGATATAAAGGTACCTTGGAGTAAAGAAATGAACCTTGTGAAGTCCGAACCATAGATTATATAGTTTTATAGATAGTTCACTTGACGTTCAAGGTCAAATTTAGTTTTTAGTTTTTCCTCAGGTCACTGATGCTAATGGCGTTACTGATGCTACTAGCAGTGCCTGGCGTTTCCATGGCTCCTCTATTAGACTATTACAAGCCCCCTTTTCCCAGGTACTAAACTGATAATTATTAAAATTATCAATTAGATTTTCAATTCATTATAAAAAAATAAATTGAATAGACACCTGGAAGGATAATATTTGTAGGTTTAGAATAATATAAATTCTTACTTCTCTTCAAAATGATGATTTATTTAGACTAATTTCTTATTTACAGTTTCATAATCAATTGAATATTATTTTACAAATTTTTAACTCTATTTATGGTAAATATTTCATCTTTTTTAAAATATTAGTTATGGAAGTTCATTTATAAAAAAGAAATATTTGATATCAAACACGAAAAAAATTATCCAGTGATTTAATTTCGCAGACATATAAATTCGAACCGGGCTCTGTGTTTTAGTTCCATCTACAGCTGTTGCATATTCTAATATTAATAACGTGAACCTGCAACAAAATCAGAAGATTAAAGCGAATACTGAGAAAAACTTGTATTAAAACTGTTCTAAAAATGTGTTGCATATTGGACAAACTTATAATAATTTGGTTTCAAGTCAACAAGAATTTTTAAGAAATGTATCTAAAAATATGAAATGCATATTTTTTTGGATATTATATTTATATAAAATACTCAGAATATTACATGAGAATGTTCTTGTTTGGATATATTTTACTGAAGGGAATATTAAATTAATAAAAACAGATTTCTTACCTTGTGATTACCAGAAAAAAAGTGTAGAATCTCACTTTAGGTTTTTCCACAGACAATCCAAAACACTTTTCAGTAGTAAATATTATTATTAATTATAAAAATTACTATAAAAATAATACATTTTGTTAACATTGATCGCTTGAACACAAAAGCGTTATCTATGCATGAAAAAATGACAGGAAAACAAAAATGAATTTTTGAAATGACAGTCAACTCTGGATCATTTATAATTAAAATTAAAATAAAAAAATCGATCGATGCGCCTTGCCGTGACCTGAGGAAGAGTTAAATTACAAATTCTAATAGAAGTATACTAAGTGAGCATTGCCTGGTGCGAACTACACAGACAGAATACTGGTTTCCGAGAGAGGCGTGATGGGAATCTAGTCGTTGCAACGCTTATCGATGTGTGCGCCATTATTAGAGACTGGACCTCGATTGGTCTTGTGAATGTGTTTGATAACAGATAGTCGAATAATCGGGATTCTATGGAACTTTGAAAACATAATTCGCAATAATTATAACTGATTAATGAGCCGATAATAATTACAGGTGGTAACTGTGTGGAGTTACGAAGCACGCCGCAAACAATTGGCGATCAAACAAAGCTTGTACGCCCATACGGACGCTGTGACGTGTTTAGCGTGCAGCCCGGCGTACAATGTGATAGTGTCGGGATCGCGCGATTGTACAGCGGTCGTTTGGGATCTGTCGCGCGGCCTGTTCGTTCGCCAATTACAAGGACACACTGCGCCGGTTGCAGCTGTTGCCGTTAACGATTTGACGGTAAGATATTTTACTTCATAAGAATATCGACCGAAAATCAACTTTTGTAGGCGAAGCTGGATGTCAACCTTTTGTCGAAGGTATTGCATAATGCTGAAAAAGCGAAAGAAAATGCCTATTTTTGTTTAAACAGGAACGGAGTGACTTTGAAGTTAAGAAGTGTTTATTTCATTTTTTTTTTTTTTAATATTCCTTATTGCAGTTATGTGTGTTTATGTGATAAACGTTCGGTTTCGGCAAAACCTTGGATCTAATTTTGAGCGAAGTTGAAACCGAACCTTTGATTGGACTACTAATATTAATAAAAAATATGTACAAAAACTAAAACCCGACTACTGAAAAGTATGAAACAAGAAAATATTCTCATCTGAGGATAGCCGTGGTCATATGCCACCCACCCTAACAAAACATTACATTTTAACAGTAGTAAGCGATCATAAGCTCTAGGGCAAAGTGCATCACGTTATACATCTAGCAAGGCCTCATATATATGAGATAGCATATGATCACGGCTATCCTCAGATGAGAATATTTTCTTGTTTCATACTTTTCAGTAGTCGGGTTTTAGTTTTTGAACATAAATTTTATTTAAATTATTTTTTTTTAACTTATTTTTTATTTGTTTTCAATTTGCGCCCCTCTGGGACCAAAATTCAAAAATAAATGTAGCCTATGTTACCCAGACCATGATAACGAATCGCTTGACACCTTATTTATCAAAATTGGGTGAATAGTTTAGGCGTTACGGTGGAACATCCGTAAATACAAACATACGAGTATAGACAGCTAAACCCATAACCCTTCCTTTTGGCTCCGCCATAGTCGGGTAAAAAGAGAAGAGATATGTCGCTGACAGTCTCAGAAACTACTGAACCGGTTTGACATATGAATAATCTGTCGCTCTTGATTAGTTCGTTACTAAACTAAAATCTACCAGAGCGAAACAACCAGAAAGCCTGTTAATAATGCAATCATAATTGTAGGGTGACATCGCAACGTGTGCCGGAACATGGTTACATGTATGGAGCATCAACGGAGATGAATTGTCGTGTGTCAACACATGCGTGGGCAGGGCTGATCGCATGCAGCAAATCCTCTGTGTTGCTTTCTCGCAGGCTCACGAATGGGACTCCGGTAATGTCATTATGACGGGCTCAACTGATGGAGTCGCCAGAGTAAGTTATTTCCTTTCATTGATTTGTTTTTAATTGTTACCTAAATATTCATAATTGCGTTTCTTGTTCAGATGTGGTCCATCGATTATGTACAAGTTCCAGCTGAAGAAACAGCTAAACAAAACACATTAACAGTTGAAGATCAAGCTAGTCAAAAACGCGCTACGACACCGATACACAGTCGTCTTGTAAAACAACTGAACGTCTCCAATGATAGTTCAGGTATGGAAAAAATTGTTATATTTGGACGAAAAAAGATGAAATTTGATACACATGTAGAGTTAGATGACCCGATCACAGGTGTACAGCGTAAATAAACGAATTCCGATTTTGGGGGACAAATTAGAAAATAAAAATATTTTGTTTTTAAGTGCATCATGTGACGTATTAAATGAAAGGGTTCGTTACAAGAAATACAAATATTTTTTTATAATTTTAAAGTACATAGCTTAAAAGATATTAAAGAAAACATACGCAAATCAAGTATTCCCCCCTCGTATCTTCGAGCCTACTGAGCCTAAAATTTTGAAAAAATAGAGAATACAGAGTCTCATTCATAGTTTAGAGGAAAACCTAAATGAAAATCTTAAGCCGTAAATTTTTCACGGAAAACGGAATGGTCGGGAACCCTCTCCACGCGAATTCCGCTCGCACTTGACCGGTTTTCAATGTGAAATGTTTGCTTTTGGAGGTTATGTAAGGCTTGAAGTTATGAAAAATTACAAATGCATTACAGGAAGCAGTCCTTTGGCGAAATCTGGTTCTGAAAGCAGTTTGTCTGAAGAATGTCCTCCACCAACAGAAACGACAAGTGCTAAAGAATGGGTTCAAGGTCAAAGTGAAGAAAAAGAAACGTGCAGCGATGGCGAAGAACAAAATACTCGACCTCCTCCTGTGAATAACGATCAAGTCATAAGACGAAGACCAAGTCGAACAAATCCCGTGTTTCGTAAGTCAGAAGGTAAAGGTTTATTGCACTGTTATACTTATGTAACCTTGTACTCAGTTCTTCAGTTGTTGTATTGCAATAGTCCAAGATCTCAGAGCCCCCAGACCTACGTCATTAACACAAGGCGGGAAGTTTCCACGTTTTTTATCAAGCATTTGACGATTTTTTAGGTGGTGGTAGTACTGATGACAGCGCTGCAGATATGCTGTCTATTGACGACAGTGGTTTGGGATTACGAACTAGTAAATCCGATACCAGCTTGACGGATTCATTTGTCATGGTAGCGGATATTCGGAAACCTTTGAACCCCGCAAGTATACTTCGATCTGGTAAGGAAAATTATTGATTTATGTTGTTGTTTTTTTGCGTTTATTTACAGATGCGTAATTTTTTTTTTTGTATTTTGCAGGTTTCAAGTGGCAAAGGCAGCTGGTGTTCCGAAGTAAACTGACAATGCATACAGCATATGACCGTAAGGACAATGCCGAGCCTGCATCTGTAACGGCCTTGGCAGTTTCTAGGTATGTGATTTGCAGCGTTGCCAATACCTATTTTCCTAATTCCCCAAAAATCAAATCGAAATTCCCCAAATTCGGGGAGAAAATTGTCCCAATTCCCCACTTATAGAAATAAAGGAGAAAAAATAAAATTCATGCAGTTTTTGTTTAGATTTATTAGGGCTTTTGCCATATTTTACAATTTAACATTTTTTTGGATGGTATAAATTTGACAATACCACCCTGTTTTTTTATTGCGTCTCTAGTAGACATTAAGGTAGGGGTGTTCAGACTTACAGTGCCGGCGATCTACCACAAAATATTTAGGTGAAAAGCGATCAACCAACTTAATGTTAGTAAAAAAATATATTCTCTTTCGCTACGCATAAAATAAAATTCAATAACAAAGGCTTTTCCTGACACACGTGCACACACAACAAGTTTAGAGCTAATATTAATTTGGAACCCAATGGAATGGTGAGACCTCTGGTGAGAAATGCGCCAAACTGTCCTAAGGGGGGTTTTTGACAGGTAAACATTGACTTACAAAAGCATGTTGGGGGCTAACCTAGCCTCCATCAAGGTAAACATTGATTTACAAAAGCATCATGGAGGCTAGGTTAGCCTCCATGATGCTTTTAATGTAATGTATACCTGTCAAAAATCCCCCTTAGGACAGTTCGGCGCATTTCTCACTAGAGGTCTCACCATTCCTTTGGGTTCCGAATTCAAAGGCAGTGCGGAGTGGTCACGCCTCGATCGACTCTGAAAGTTCCCGCGATCGACCGTTTGAGCACCCCTGCATTAAAGAGACTATCGTGCCTGTGTGTACTCTGTTTCTGTTTGCTGTTTTAATATTTTTTAAATCACTGAACTTCCTCTCCACTGATGCGTTGGCAAATGGAAGCACGAGTAATAAGCGGATCACTACTTTTAAATTTGGAAACAAATCTTGACCCGCGGCGTTTTTACAATTAAATACTTTTCGCCAGTAGCTTTCGGCGTCATCGCCCTTTGTCGAGTCTGTGCTGAACGAAATCCAGCATAGCGTGAGCTCGCCATTCATCATCTAATTTCTGGGCTGATACGATACGAATTTTGCAAGTATTATAAATCGCTTAAGTACAGACGTCAGAGATTTAACAGTTAATTTTTGGGCTTCTGTTGGATTCACAATCGGTATTGTGATGCAGATGCAGATTTGAAAATTTCCCCACGTTTTCTCCGCATAGAACCAATCCCCAATAGAGTTGGATTTCCCCGCAATTCGGGGAATTCCCCACAAATTGGCCACGCTTGTGATTTGTGTTGTATTTTTTTACATGCCTTATGAATATTTATGTCATCCTCTATAGTCTATGTGTACCCTCCCCTTAAGCGGAGTTTATCTTTGGTGAGTTTATGGGCAGAAAGTGGGTACTTCTAACAACTAAACTAGCCGGTATTTCATCATTTCTCTCCGCTTGTCGTCAAGTGGCAATTAATGCTCTTCAATTATAAGCCACATATATACTGTACCCTAGGAAAGATCGTCTGAAGGTATGTAACAACGAGAATTTTGCGGAACCATTGACTATACACATTTTTTCGACAAATGTACTATCTCCGGTTACAACATAGACACTTTACTGTCGGCAAGCACTTTTCACCATTAAATTCATGAACACTAGACAAGGATTCTGAACTCAATGTATATAAAAAGCTTCCTAAAATACAAAGCCACTAGTATTCTGTGTATATCGGAACCATGGATGTCTATGATTGAAACGGTGGGGGCGTCCGTGCGCTTCACATGATAGTCCAAGAGACGGCTGCAGATAATGTGTCGTCATAAGGTGGACGAACGAAAAAATTAGAGATGATAGTTAAGACCATAATTAAGAAAGATCGCTAAGGTTGCCTGCGAAAATCCTGCCGAAACAATGTTTTTTTAATTTGTTTATCAGTTAATAGACCATTGAAGTTAGCTTTTGACAAGGACAAAATTAATAACAGAAAACGAATGATGAGGAAGGGAAGAAACTGCCGTCAGAAATACAGAAACCAAAAATTCAAATGCGTAAAAGGCCGGAGGGCTGTGGGGGGTGCATTTTAGGGGTCAAACGCGGTTTTTCGTTATTTCCGGCGAAAGTTGACCTCCAATCGAAAAATGTTGTATGGCAATGTTGTAGGTATTAAAAGGATCTACAACTTTTATGAATATAACTTTTTCACATAACCTTAAAGATTCAAAGAAATATTGAAAAAACCGTATTTTTCGTTTTTAATTTTTTTTTCATGAAATTTTCAGGAGACTTACCTTTCTATGTCCTAAATAAGCTGTAATTTGCAGGAGAAAAAAAATTAAAAACGAAAAACCCGGTTTTTTCAATATTTCTTTGAATCTTCAAGGTTATGTGAAAAAGTTGTAGATCCTTTTAATACCTACAACATTGCCACACAACATTTTTCGATTGGAGGTCAACTTTCGCCGGAAATAACGAAAAACCGCGTTTGACCCCTAAAATGCACCCCCCACAGCCCTCCGGCCTTTTACGCGTTTGAATTTTTGGTTTCTGTATTTCTGACGGCAGTTTCTTCCCTTCCTCATCATTCGTTTTCTGTTATTAATTTTGTCCTTGTCAAAAGCTAACTTCAATGGTCTATTAACTGATAAACAAATTAAAAAAACATTGTTTCGGCAGGATTTTCGCAGGCAACCTTAGCGATCTTTCTTAATTATGGTCTTAAATATCATCTCTAATTTTTTCGTTCGTCCACCTTATGACGACACATTTTCTGCAGCCGTCTCTTGGACTATGCGTCAAATTAGGTACCAATTAACAGAATAGTACAATTTTAACACGGAATTATTAATTATTTCAATTAATTATTGTTCAATGAAAATATCAAAGTTAAATTATTGTAAAATTGTAATCAATCGCTTATATTAATATAAAATTCTTATAATCCAGCTTACTTATCCAGTCTTGCTTACTTCACATGTATCTATAGATATCTAACTTCACGTAAGTACTGTTAGCGACGCTAGTGGTAAAAAAGAAAACACTAATATGAACGATTTAATGAACAGATTCAGTCAATTTCAACCAAATAAGTGCTCCTTTATCTTAGTCTTCATGGTTTGCTCTTTAAATGTAAACTCAGCTTTGATATCTCAAATTCTAAGATTTTTGAGTGCAAACGATTCTTCGGAAGTTTCATTGGGAGTATTTTGTATTAATAATTCCAGAGACCATAGAAGCATATATGTGGGAGACGCAAGAGGTCGTGTGTTTTCGTGGAGTGTATGCGAAGCACAAGGTCGAGCCGCTGACCATTGGCTCAAAGATGACGGCGCCGATCACTGCTCGGCCTGTTCAGTTCGTTTTACGTTATACGAACGCAAACATCACTGCCGCAATTGTGGTCAATTGTTTTGTTCAAAATGTAGTAGGTTTGAATCCGAAATATCACGTCTTCGTATTCTCAAACCGGTTAGAGTTTGTCAGAGCTGCTACGCGGCCCTTCGTCCAGATAGTTGAAATATGGATTTGATAGCGGCCACAAGAAATTTTGCAGAAAATCTTTGGCTGTAATAGTTTTGAGTATTATAATATTTATAAAGAAATGATAATATATTCGTATCTACAATAATGTAATTTAAACAATTTATACTTATTTACGCAATATTGGATAAATAAGTATAATTGTGTTTTAATTCAAAATGAATGATTTTTATTAAAATTATTCTTTATTGAATTGTTTTGACAAAAAGTTGAAACTGCCGAAAGTATTTCCGTTGAAATTATGCTTTTGTGATTTGCATGATAAAAAGTAATAACATTAAAATTATATGGATATTTTAAAAGAATTTGATGAAAAATGCGGAACTTGCTGTATTGTGACTATTTTTGAAAATTGAAATGAGAATATTTTTAATTCTCTTGCCAATATTACGACGTATTAGCAGACACTTTTTTTTCTCGACTAAGTACGTATTTTAAATAATTTTTGTATTTTAAACGTTTGCCTACCGAAAAAAATAGTTTTTAAAATGATGACGAAAATGAAATCGGAATGTAATTTTAATAATTTTGAAATGTTTTATAGTACCTAACAATAGATATCAAGTTCTGAGATATATTTGTAATGAGTTGAAAATGTTTTTTTCTTTACTTTGTAAAAATATTTAATTGGAAAAAATAAGGGAGTTTATTAGCATCGTCAGAATAATTAAAGATATTTTTTGGGTAAAGGTATTTTTGAAATACCTACTATTTTATCGAATTTTTTAGCCATTGTACTCAAGTATTTGAATTTAGTAGTTAAAGAAAACTTCTAATACGTCATTGAAATAAAAAAAATGACAAAAAGAGAAACTATGAAAATGTTTAATATTATATAAAAATTCTGCAGTGAAATGCCGAAACTATTATAAAATGGGGTCAATTCACTTTTTCAGACAATTTAAAATTGAAAAAAAATCTATTAGCTTTGATGAATTGTAAGTATATTTATTGTATTTAATAAAAACAAAATAACATTTTTATATGTGCTTGAAAAAAATGTATATTGAGACATTACAGTCTGACCATTTGAAAATGATCGGACAAAATTTGGTTAAAATTATTAAATGTTCAGGCAGTATTGAAGTAGAAGTATTTATCAATATACATATAAATAAAAGTAATTACTTAGTTTATAGACTTTTTAAAAGTGTAAGATATAGTTTCTAGAAAAGATATTGTATATTTGGTGTACATGTGCTAATTATAAATTTTATTTTTGTTTGCTATCTGTCCATTGAAACCAGACCAGACATATTTAAAAAATAACATTATACGACGCACGCGCGATATGTTATGAATGTGTAACTAGAACCGTTTTACGCTTGTGATTAATTTTTTACTTTTCTAACCGATGCTGGAAATTTAAGTCTGAAAAATTTTTGGATGATTTGTTTTAACAAAATATTTTTATTTTAAATAATGTATGGGCTTTTTTCATGAAACTTGAGTCGGCGGCTTGTTGCATAAGACGGCCCAACTGATCCTTAGGGGTCATCCATAAAATACGTTACGCAAAATTCACACATACCGAATCCCTCCCGCCCCCGTTGTCACGTCGCATCACATTTTAGTCAAGCCCCTACCTACTCACAAAGCTGCCTCCCCCCTCCAATGAATGATGATTTTAATGATTAACAGTAACATATTACAAAAATTGTGTTTAAATCATTTGATTTATTTATAATATTTTTTGTTCTTGATATAAAATCGATGTAGGTATTTCAAGCGTCGCTTCACGTCTTGTTTGTTCAACAGATGTCATTAGTGTCTATATACTTCGTCTGAAAACTATTTGTAATACTTGTTTGAACCGAGTTTGGTTTCACTAATAGATCATATAATTAATAACTTCTATATTGCTAGTGACCGTAAGTGGAAGCGCGGTCCATGAAGTGAGACAGCAAATGACCTGTTTCTATCTCTGAAGTCGATTTAACGCGACATTGAAAATACGCTAAACTTCTCTTTATTCAATTCATCGTATACCGCTGCTAATACGTGCCCTGGTTTCCGGCGAGCCTATCCCGGCCGACGAAAAGCAGGGGACCTTTGTGACTACGTGTTGATTACGTCACCTTAAAACACGGGGGAACGTTACATGGCGCCCGTTGTGTGCAAGTGTTGCGTCTGTAGTGGGGCAATTAGTAACTGGAATAGAGCAAGCCATCTCCCTTTCTCAACTTAGTTTCATGTGCAAACTGATGCAGCAACTGACGCGCATCCATTCACGGACATGCGCATGAAACTCAGAGTAAAATAAGTGAGACAGACGTATGTATATCTGCACCGTAGTGTTTAAGTCTTTCTCCCGATCATTGCTAGCAATATACAGGGTATTAAATATATGTAATAGTTTGTTTCACATTTCACCAACGTGCAGTTTGTGTGTGTAGATTCATGAATTATTTTATGCGCATGCGTTAATAATATAATTTTTTCGACTGATTCAGGAATCGCCACGTGTTGACTAACATAACTTCTGACATACATTTTTGTTTCTAACGCTACGCGCATGTCCACAAATCGTAGGTGATCTGTGCGCAATTCTCTGACTAGTGGTTCGACAAAGATCCTTGAACTGTTTCGTTTTGTTGGAACAATACTTTCACTTTGCGCGTGTACTGATTTGGTGGTGTGTTGGAACAAAACTAATATGAACTAGTTACATGGTAGTGTTTCAATGGACAGAAAGTGGATTTATGCGTTCATACGTAAACCTGTTTTTATGCAAAGATTATATATTTAGATAGTTTTTATTTATGTGAGTTTTTAAATCGTGTTTGACAAATACCAGAAAGTATATTTTAGTTTTTGTTTATATTTATTTTTTTTTTGTTTTAAAAATTGACCTTTTACTTCAGTGAAGAAGTATACACAATATTAATGTGCGTAAATATATTTAACACAAATAGTTGAACTATTGTAATACCAACATAAAAAAATCTTAGATGCCTTGTTTAAAAACAAAACAGAGTTGACAGACAACAATCTAAGTCCTAAAGTTTTTTTTTTTTTTTTTTTTGTTTTTTATAACAATTTACTCATTTTTATTGTGATTGTTTAATGTAATATTTTAACATAATTGAGAAAAATGTTAATATTTGACATTCCTCTTTTAATTTTTTTATATAAAATTTTACGTTAATATTTTTGTTACATTTTTAAAAGCGTCTATAAAAATTTAAATTGAAAAAAAAAACATGTAAAAATACAATCGTAGTGTTTTATTTGTATGAAACATGTTAATTTTCAAAATTATTTGTCAATAATTTCAATGTTTTTATAAAAAAAATTGGTTGTCTGTAAAGTTGGTTTACGGACGATAGTTTTACGTGATAACGTATTCCGCTCCAATATCATATTTAATAATACATAACCTAAATTTTAGTAGCTGTCAAATGCGCTCTCGCTTGCACGCACAGGGTCAGGCGGAACGTGACACATTTCGGAACGTGACACTTTTTCGTGCATGCAGCCGATGTTTCATCAATTTATAAGACGTTATCACGTCAAAAAATGTCATCTAATGCTTAACAATGAATTCAAATAAAAATTCCGACTGCATTTCAAAACTTCTATCTTTTTTATCGCTACAAAGAGACAGAACTACACAGGAAGTAGTCCGCAAACAAATTGAAATTCGCCCATCAATGTATGGACAAAATATTTACGATGTAGGATAGAGACCGTAGAATATTAAATTGGAATTGTGTTGATTAAAAAGAACAGTTTTAAAAACAAATTTTGTGCTTTCAATGTTTACATCAATGCCATTTTTTTTTATACATTGTTCAACTTCAATGGTTTTTTTGCGATGTTTTCTTTTCAATTACAATCGAACTCAGCAATAATGAACCTCAAAAATCTCGATTCCGTACTGGAAATCGCATCAATAAATACTATTACGATAGTCGTCGGTCGCACGTTTCAAAGACATTCAATTTGTTTTTACTTTCGACTGACAGAAAAAAATTGATCTTACTAATTTTATGTATAGTTCAGTCGATGTTGCCCGAAAAAATGTATTTTAATTGAAAGTTACCTCGGGGCTCTGGCGTCCCTTGCATCCCCCGATAGATCCGCCCGCGGTCTCTTACGAATCTTAAATCTGTTTGTTTGGATGCGAACCAAAGAGTACTGTCTCTTTCCGTTAAATTGGACTGAATTATATTGTAATACATGCTCTCACTAGAAAGTTAAACCATTACTATATTAACCTTATTTTAACAAAAAAAATTATTGCAAATAATATAACGATTGTATTTCACCTACATATGTTAAAAATATACAAGTTTGTGTATTTAATTTGTATTGATAATTTTGTGATCTTAAAGTATTTCGGCAAATTGTTAATGAACTAGTCTTGTTAATTTGTGTTAAAAACAGTTGAATATTTTCTTCTGAAATAAATTGTTTGTAAGAATTTTTTGCAGTAATACTTTAACTGTTTTTATTTCATGTTAATTACTCTTACACTCTGTTGCAATGATATTGAAAGATGAAAATAGTTTTGTACAGTAAAAAACCTACAAAATATTACTAAAATTAGAACTATAGACAATACAAATTAATATGTATTTTAGACACTTAGGGAATACTAATGAGAAATGTGTAATTATTAATAATTATCAATGATATCGTAGATATTCTTATATGTGAAATTGATTATGCAGTATTTTGTTAGAGAAACTAGCTACCCCACTCAAAAAATTACTGCAAGTTATTAAAAAAAATATATCATAATCACAAACAGCCTATAATTATCACTTTTTAAAATTTCGTTATGATAGTATTTTTTACACTGAGGTCCGAGTATTGTTTTTAGATTGTGTTGTATTTGATTTTAACCATTTGGTCCTCATTTAGAAAATATTTTATTTTACAGTAAAAACTGACAAATATTTTATTTATTGATGTTTATAATACCAAAACATGTACGTGTTATGTATTTTTTTTATTCATTTGTTTATTAAACTATTTGTTAGTCTAAACCTCTATTGATCGTAATTTATTTTAGTCGCCAACTAAACCTCTAAATGTTATTTTTCAGTCATCGATAGTATTATTTTTCATTGAATTTCATAAAATTACAGCTGTCGGAATCATCATAATAGTGCTGAAAAGTAATCGATACATGTTCCAGAGTTATCAGAAAAAATGTTCGAAGGGACTTCGAAACGGTATGTGAAAGCGCTCGTTGGATTTACCGCGTCATTTTCTATAAACATATTGAATTTAAAAAGATTTCGAGAGATTTTCCAACTTTGTTAAACCTGCTACGAGAAATAAGTCGATTTTTGACAAAATTCAAAAACTTGTTTTTTTTTTGTTTCCAACGCCTTTTAAATTCGAAAATAAGCTCAAGTTTGAGATTGGTGGCTTTTTAAAGACATTTCCAATTTACACGAATTTTTAAAATGCCTCTATCTCCGAAACGGTATTAGATACAAACTTATGTGTGCGCGCATTCAATTTAGAATGTCGTTAATGGTGGTTTTAAATGAAATACTTATGAATCGAGGCTCAGCCGACATTCATGACAACAACAAAAGGTTGTTATTTTAATAGGTAATAAGATTTTCAGAAAATATTGTATAATAGTACACATTCTTAAAAACTGCGCTCCTGATAGCAACACCACTCCGCCACATTATCTATTTTGTACTAAGTTGGGGGCCGCATGTTTTTAATGTTAAAAAATATGTATTTATAAAATACGATTGTTAGAATGATTATATTATTAGACTCAATGTTTTTTTAACGTCTAACATAACTAGTTTAAAGGCTGTTACAAAACATATGGAACTCGGAACAATGAAAGAATGAAAAACTTTGTAGCTGCGTAATAAGTCTAATTTTGAAGTCAGACGCTCGACAACTTGAATTATTAACGTCTGTAGTAGTCTGCAGCAATAAATTAATGGATAATAAACATGATAATAAAATAATATTAATAACCAAATTATGCATATTTCAAATCAATTA
Source organism: Xanthostigma xanthostigma (assembly GCA_963575645.1). Taxonomy (NCBI): domain Eukaryota; kingdom Metazoa; phylum Arthropoda; class Insecta; order Raphidioptera; family Raphidiidae; genus Xanthostigma; species Xanthostigma xanthostigma. Next base: position 30,335,863 of record OY754470.1, on the reverse strand, counting down.
TATAAAAGTAGATAGATTATAGACGCTTGAAAGCTTAGGTAATTATCGAAACGAAGTTACTACTTAAAAAAACTGACTGACGAATTTTTAAAGATTGCGTATCCAGCATCTAAATCAAGAGGTCATGTCTGTAATTTTACAGTTTTGAAACATTTAGACTTGAAAATCTGCAACATTAATTTACTGAAGTGATATTGATGTTTTTAATTTAACTTAAAGTTTTTAATGGTTTAATTAATATTCGGTGCAGTTTCGGTCAATGCACGTCGTAAGTCGTGCTCTCCAAGTTCAAACGGTTCCTTGACTTTGTTTTCATTGTCACAATATTATATTATATTGTCGAGTATCCACTTTCACACTTGTAAGCGGTAGCGATGGGATCGATATTCTCAGGGCTTTTTGCGATAATAATGTAAGTATACTCGTCATCAATGTTTCGCCAAAATGTTGCTAGTTGTGTGTTTTCGAAATTTTTCAGTGCGTTGTCATCTAGCAGTTGTATCGCAGACTTGTTTTCGTATTAAATTTTAATACAGTAAACCCTCGTTAACTCGAACACGGTTAACACGAATTTCGGTTTAACGCGAACAAAAATTTGCTCTCGACAATGGTCACATAAGCTTTAATGTAATTATGTTCGGTTAACACAAACCCTCGTTAATACGAACTTCGAACAACTTTTTCGTCCCTTCACGGTTAATTATCGGATAATACGAACTACAAAAATTCTCAAATCATATATTTTAATCATTTTGATCAATGAATATACAATACAACTAAAAGAAAAGATTCGCTTAAGGGATTACAAAAGTAATTAACTCACATTCTAAAAATAGACAAAGGATTGAGAGATTAAAAATTCACTCGAAATCCTATAAATAGAAACATATATACCTCAAAATTTTTCCCCTCTTATTTATTGAAAAGGTTGTAAACTAATTAACAAAGGCAAAGGCTTCTTAACAATTTATGATAAATAATTATTCAATGTTTACTTAAAATAAATCATGATTTGACACTTAAAAAATGACTGTATTTTATGCCATACTCGGTTTACACGAACTCCCACATAACACGAACTTTTTGCCTGATTTTTACGAGTTCGTGTTAACGAGGTTTTACTGTATCTAAAATACGAAGAAAATTACATTTAAACTTTTTGGTGGTAATTATTCCCAGGTTGGAAGCCACTGGTCAAGATACTGTCTACAATATTTCTTATTTATAAACATTTAGTCCAGTAAATAAGCCGGAAAATCTGGAAAAGTGGTGGAACAGCTCCGATTTCAAAAATTCTTTTTTTCCTTGATTCCTTAGACCCTCAGGAACATTCATCACCACTAGCCTAGGCCTCACTCCGAAAATTGGAAAAAGTAGGGTGGTTTTAACCCTCTCAAAAGCACCCACCAGTGAAACAGTGGAAAAAAATTTTGAAAAATAAAAATTTTGTCTTAAAAATCGTCTCTCGGGGGTTTTCGAGGTCGCTGATTACTAATCCGAGGTCTGTAATCAAGTGAGCGTAGTTCCAACAAAACCACCCCCACTCGTCACTATAATGAAAAAGACAGTAAAAAATAATATTTTGTCTTAAAAATCGTCTCTCGGGGGTTTTCGAGGTCGCTGATTACGAATTCGAGGTCTGTAATCAAGTCGTTATAATTGATTTGTTAGTACCGAAATAATACTTCTGAATCAAGGCGCTGCCGATGTTTATGACATCATCTGAAGGTTCTTACTAGACTTCAAAATTAGAATGCAGCTACAAAGTTTTTCATTTTTTCATTTGCTCCAAGTTCCACATGTTTTGATCAGCCTTTAAACGGAGCACGGAGCAGTGTTGCTATCAGGGGCGCAGTTTTTAAGAATTTGTACAATTTTACAACATTTTCTGAAAGCGGGAATAATTATTACCTATTAAAATGAACTGGACTATTAATTCTCAAGAAACAAGCTTTGTTTCCCCCTTCCCCGAATTTTAAGGCCTTGTCCTACTTTGTCCTGCGGTAGCTACGCCATCTAGACTGGAGAAGGACAACGCATATTTCAGAGGTTGAGGAGTGTGGAAAAACGAAGAACGTCTTTTTACAAAATAAATCAAAACTTCTGAAAAACTGATTTTATTTTATACTTCAGAGGGAGAGCAGCTGGATCCTTCGTCCCTTTCCAGAAACGTCGACAATTAATTTAGACACATTTTTTTTATATATATGTTATATTACGAATTCTAAAATATACATTATTAGATACATTACTAATGAAATACTTTGCTTTTATTTACAAATACAAAAAATAAGAAGGAATACTAATATGGAGGCGGTTGATGCTGATAAGGGTTGTGCTGTTGGGTCGGTTGTTGCATTTGTCGTTGTAAGTGTGCTACGAGCGCCGACGTCGGCTGACCGCCAGCTCCGGCGCCTTGTGGTACCGGCCCGGCGCCACCCGTCTGCTGCTGTTGTTGTTGCTGCTGCTGCTGTTGCTGCTGCATTACCAGCATCTGTTGACGGATCCTTTGTTGGTTGACCTGCTGTAATGCACAATTTAAAAGTATTAGTAATAACTGCGTACGTATTAAAATACGTTTTAATAATTTCTATATTGCTAGTGTTGTCCACCAAGAAAGACAGCAACTGCATACTTCTATCTCACTCATTGATACTTGATTTGCTATGCGCAAGCATTGTGACTATAGTGGGCAAGTCATATATGTTTAATAACTTCTATATTGCTATTGGCCGTAAGTGGAAGCGTGGCCCATGAAGTGAGACAGCAAATTACTGTTTTTCTACCTCTTTCTTTTTACTTGACCAGCTGTGCGCAAGTGTCGCGTCTGTAGTGGGGCAATTAGTTAACAATTAGATCGACCAAGCTTTTTATAACATCAATGAATTATATATGTGATTTTTAATCTAAATTTTATCTATTTTAATGTAACTTTTATTAACTTTTTATGACGAATCACACACTTTTCAGTCAATGTGAAATAAAGTTATTATTATTATTAGTAAGTGGAATAGAGCAAGCCACCTCCCTTTCACAGCTTTAGTTCCATGTGCAAACTGACGCGTATTCATTCACGGACATGCGCATGAGATTCAGAATATAATAAGTGAGATAGACGTATATATGTCTACATCGTAGTGTTTAAGTCTTTCTCCCGATCTTTGTAATTTATTTATTTCAAATGGTAACTTTTGACATCTGATTCGAACAGTCTAGTCAATGCTATTATAATTTCAGAAATGTAAGCCATTATAATATATTGTCATTATTATTGCAATATTGTCGGTGACAATTTCAACACTTTCTCTTCAATCTAATGTCCCGAAAATGGTAAAAAGTCCTTATTTTCATTTTAATATTCTATTACAATTGTGTAAATGAACACGCAAACAAATTCCAAATGTGCTCAACATGAGACTACAGTCTACTGCCACGGAGTGACGTAGTTTAACGGCGGATGGTCAGCAATTGGGGCGCGATTAGTTCACATCAGAAAAAATAATTTCATGTTTTTCCCTGGCAACAATTCGTACCGCCTAACTTTTCCAAGTTTTTCGAATTAATCTATTCATCGAAAAAAATCACATCAAACAATACCTATTATTTTTTTTCTTTAAACGTATTACCTGTTGAAACTGCTGACTTTGTTGATTTGGCTGTACCCCCGGTTGACCAGTGCGGGAGTAAGGGGGAGCAGGACCGCCCTGATTTCCGTTTACGCCACTTAATGGTCCCATTGAATTCATCGTAACATTTGGAGCCTATATTTCATTTGAAAATACAGAATAAATGTAAAGTTTCTATTATGTAGCGATGCATCCGATACCAATACCGATATATCGGCGATACTTCGGGTTAGCCGATATATCGGTATCGACGATATTTTTATGACCAATTCAACGATACTTTAATTTAAAAATTTAGTGTAAACGAGCGTGTTGTCTCGTCTATTTCGTTGCAAACGAGGCACGAACTATGCTCGGGGAAACCCCGCGCCTGTGAGTGTCTTGGTTCTCCCGCCCGCTTTGGCCTCGCGTCTATTTCGTTGCATACGAGGCATGAACAATGCTCAGGGAAACTTTAGTTTCCAAATGAGTTCTGTCGCATCTGAGAGACTATTTTCCAGCGCAGGTCTTATTCAAACAGACTTGCGAAATCGCCTTTCTCCGCAAAACTTAAGATTACTTTGTTTTTTAAACAAAAATCTTATCAATGTTAATTTTAATTACTAAAATTTTTAATTATCTAATATTAACCTATGTCTCTACTTTTTATATTAATAAAAAAAATCTGGCTTGTGATTTATTTATTATACCTTCATTTTTGAATTCACAATAAGCATATCGGTATCGGTATCGCCGATATTTTTATAAGAGTATCGGTATCGTATCGGCGAAAAGGCGTATCGATGCATCCCTACTATTATTCATTTACTATTATCTTTTTTGTACGTTCGAATTTAACATTTCTATGTCCCTGGAAGATTTCTATCCTGCGTTTGAACTTAACATCTCGAGGAGATTGAGCACGTTCGAAGCATGAGTTAGGAAAGCAAGCGAGCAAACAGATTAAACGATCCACAAAGTATTGATTTTAAAAATGTGCGGAAATGCGCTGTGAGAATGGATAATTTCGAAGTTTATTTGTATAAGACAATTTTTCGATAAAAAAAACCCCCTTTGCACTCCGGGAGTGCCGGCGGCAGTGAAAACTTGAATATTAACGTCTTACGAATTTTCGATCAAAATGGTTTGTATCATAGATTGCATTTTTATGTACGATATTTCAACGCTAGATGTCTAACTTTGTATAAATAAAAGTTTTCGTCTTACGCATTTTCGATCAGGACACGTGACCCTGACGCGAGTTTACGGTCACGTGTCCCTGACGCGAGTTTAACATTTTTTACCCATTACAAAAAAAGTGTACAACGCCGCTAAAGAAGTTTTCACTTCAATAAAATACACATAATATTTTTTCAAAAAGCGATAATGACTAATAAGTCTGTATTGCATACAATGAAGTCAATATAATTAATTTATTGTCATGGCTTGTTATTATAAGAATGTTGAATTAAATAAAAACTCGGGTCGCAGTGCGAAACCCTGCCGACAATATAGTGTATTTGCTTTTATAAGCAGTGTGGCTCTATTGCATGAACTTAACTTTGTTTTTGGACAAAATATAAAAAATTACCCCTTAATACACCTCTTCAAACAACATTTTTTTACTTAATTTCAATACTATATACCAATTTAACATCTGTACCAAATTATATACACCCTTCAGTATGTAAATCCATATCAATAAACTTGCGTTTTCATAAAATTTGTAAGTCCGGTTCTGTCGGGCCGATTTTATTAAAATTTTAGCAGCACATTTCAATAATTATGAAAGGGTTAAATTTAAAATTTGAAACTGTTCTGAGAATTTTTTCGGTATTTTTGGGCCCAAAAACATTTTTCAACCCCTAAATACCCCCCTTAAAATGGCCCGATCGGGCCCATTTTAAATAGGCTTCTTGCGATGATGGATTCCAACATGTGGACCAAATTTCATTTAAATCGATTAAGTCTGTCGAGAGTTATCGTGGTCACACATATATATATAAATATATAAATATATATATATATATATATATATATATATATATATATATATATATATATATATATATATATATATATATATATATATATATATATATATATATATACATATATATATAAACATTTCCAAAAATGGTGCCAAACTTCTTAGAAAGTTATGAAACGTCGAGAAATTTTGGTCCGACCCCTAGGTCCCGCCATCCGACCGACGCCAATAGTGTAAGTGCCTTATGGCAAATACACTAAAAAGTAAAGCACATACCGCTAGTATAGCGACCGAAACGTTAATGTACTGAATTATAATTACATATTTTTGTTAATATAATTGTCTGAAAATTTTTATTTATAGAATACCGAATATATTGGCATAATGGATTTCAATAATAAGAATTAATTTAGCGACGCTATTTTGACGTTTGGAAAAATCTGCTAGATAATGTTCAGTATTGTTTAGGTGGTTCAAATTGCTTGCTTGTAACGTGATCAAAAATCTGCTCGATCTATCGAGCGCAAAACCGAACGTACCCAATAATTAAATGAAAATGGCTTGTTTCAGTCGTTCATCTGTAAATAATTGTTGCAAAGGAATTTCGCTGTTAGGATAGGATTCAAGGTGGGGCAGTGGGAGGCAATTCACAAAGTTGAGGCCTCCATAAACTTCACTAGCGATTTTTTTTTTACAGATATAAAAATAATAATTGATGAAAAAAAAAAACATTTTGTATCTCTTTGGATTCCCCCGAATCACTGCAGAGTGGAATGCATTCTTCTTTGATGGAGGCGTTAAAAAGGATGATTAAAAATCATGTATTTACCTTGCAACTCATAAGCAGTTCACAATTGGTTTATCTAAATAAATGTCTTTCAGAATTACTCTTTTAACACCAATTTCTACATATCAGTGCCGTGAACGTATATCAGTGTCTTAAGGAAGTACCATCGAAAAATAAATTAACAAACAGAAAATTACGAAAATTTGCAGATATGTCGAAACCTTTTCAAAAATGACTTTTATGATCTTTGGTTGACTTTGAAAAAAGATATTGATAATTTTATTTCGCTGCACTTAACATGAACTTATGGGAATCTGTGATTTTGACGCAATCCATCATTTATTACGTTGGAATTGACAAACAGATTTTGATAAAATTTTGAGGAAATATAAACGAATATTCTATGAACATTTTTCTTTTTCCAAAACGTATAAAGCTTGCTTATATTAAGGAAGTACCCTCGGTACGCAGTAAGTCAAAGAATTTCAGTCTTCTACTTGAGTAACGTAGTATATAATTTGGCAACACCGCATGCCTTGCCATAGTTACAAGTGCTTATGTACGCAGCATAAGTCAGCACGCGGTGTCAAATTCGCATTAATTTATGAAAATGCTTTTCTTTATTCCTGTCATTTCGGAAATAATAATATAGGTACTATCAATTTTTTGGAATACTATGCTTTTAGCATTTACTCAATTTACGTATGTTTTTACGATATCAAAACTGCTGCAATTTCGTAACTTACCTTTGAATGACGCGCCACAAACTATAATATTATATTGCGGTGTTGCTATGTTTATGAATTGCTAAAAAGCTCGGCTTTGTTTTAGTTATTTCTATTAACATAAGCAAGCTTTATACGATTTGGAAAAAGAAAAATGTTCATAGAATATTCATTTATATTTCCTGAAAATTTTATCAAAATCTGTTTGTCAATTCCAACGTAATAAATGATGGAGTGCGTCAAAATCACAGATTCCCATAAGACTCCATGTTAAGTGCAGCGAAATAAAATTATCAATATCTTTTTTCAAAGTCAACCAAAAATCACAAAAATTTAACTGAGTCATTTTTGAAAAGGTTTTGACATATTTGCAAATTTTTGTAATTTTCTGTTTGTTAATTCATTTATCGAGGGTACTTCCTTAATAGAAATAACTAAAACAAAGCCGAGATTTTGTAGCAATTCATAAACATGGCCACCGCAATATTATAGGTTATGGCGCTTCTTTCAAAGGTAAGTTACGAAACTGCAGCAGTTTCGATAACGTAAGAACATATGTAAATTGAGTAAATGCTAAATGCTATTGTACACTTTTTTAGAAACTTTTCATCCCTTCCAATAATATCTTTTTTCGCTCATTTTCATAAATTAATGCGAATTTGAGGAATATATACGGACACCGCGTGCTGACTATTCTATGCTGCGTACATAAGCACTATACCTACTTGTACGTGAGCACGTACACTACAGCAGGGACTGCGGTGTTGCCAAATTATATACTACGTTACTCAAGTCGAAGACTGAAATTCTTTGACTTACTGCGTACCGAGGGTACTTCCTTAAGCCCTGGGCCCCTATAGGTCAAGGGCCCACAAAAATAGATGGTGTGAAAACTGATCTTCGATATGCATAATAAAAATTATCTTTCACAGTAAAAAACCCATGACCCGAGATATTGTATTTTTTCATAGAGATATACAAAACTTCGTCGCTCAGGCACTACAACACCTTTAAATCCAGCGCCGTAGACTGTATTGCAATTGTTTTACCTGTAAATACTGCGGTCTTGGTCCCGGTTGTCCCATACGTTGTTGTTGAGATAAATAGTCCGCTTGATTTCTTTGTCCAAGCATAGCACCCGGAGGCGGTCCCGCAGCACCTTGCGGTCCGCTGAATCCGGTTCCAGCCTGTTGGCCGGCTTGAAAACCTCCCATCATTCCGGCTTGTTGAGGTCCACCGCCACCACCTCCAGCAGCGGCCTGCATCATCTGTTGATTGATCTGTTGTCCGCTATAACCGCCGTAATTTTGGGTCATACCTTTAAATTACGAGCAAAAAAATATTTCAACATGTCACAAAGAGTATATATGCATCATAGACTTTTGAAAATCACTGCGGGTGCTCTAATGATATTTTTTTACAAACAACTATGGATGCAAGCAGCTTATGAATAACTAGCCGTTACTCGCGGCTTCGCACGCGATTGAGATGATACACAGATGCATTCCCATTATTTGGCATAGTAACTCCTTTCTCGACTTAGACCTCTCTAATAAATTTCAAAATTGATGACATTCACGTGATCAACGTCCTGACAAACCTTGAAAATGACACCCATGTTGATTTTTAGACTATTTACCTCTTTTCACCCTCTGAAGTTTTTTTTTTGACGTGATAACGTCTTATAAATTGATGAATCACGTCAATATAAAAAGATGAAACACCGGCTGCATGCACGAAAAAGTGTAACGTTCCTAACGTTCCGCCTGACCCTGTGCGTGATTATTAAATATGATATTCGAGCGGAATACGTTATCACGTAAAACTATCGTCCGTAAACCGACTTTACAGACAACCAATTTTTTTTTTTTTGAAAAAGTACGAAACATGTGTTTATTTATTTGTTAAGAGGAGTAATCCTGCGCATTTTCGAATTTAAACATCTGTCTTATATGATTTCTCTATGCAAATTTTGAACTCCCGTTACACCCTTTTAGAGGTTGAATTTTTAAAAATCTGTTCTTAGCGAATGCCTACGTAATAATAACTGTGTGCCAAATTTCAGCCCAATCCATCCACTGGTTTGAGCTGCGCGTTGATAGATCCAGTCAGTCAGTAAGTTACGGTTTCCTTTTATATATTTAGATTAAGAGTGAGGTTATGAAATATAGCTACATGCAGTAACATCTATTGAACAGGATGAGCGATGTATTTTTGTTTACTGTCGGCCTCATGTATTTTCAATTCCATTTATTTTTAACTGATTTCACTCCTACATTTTCAAATTTTGAAATTTTTAGTTCCCACTTCTCACGCACAGTGTCTATGCTGCTCAGCCAATGGAAAAAATTTAAGTGTTGAAAATGTAAAAACAGTTCTGATTGGTTTAGGATCGCCATGGGGATGAAGGAAAAGTTGAAAATTCATGAATGCATCAGTTTCGACAGTTCTAATCTAGTTTACTATAGAAAAGAAACGCATCCCACCTTGTTGCATGTTGCCGTACTGCTGTTGGAACATCGATGAGGCATTTGGTCCCATGGGTCCGCCCGGACCTACCCCGGTTCCAGGATGTTGCTGCATAGGTCCCGTCGGTCTGAGCGGTTGCCTAACAAACTGTCTCTGCATATTACCCGTTTGATAGGCAGCAATATTGGACGCCCCTGTAGGACCTGTTGGACCAGTTGCAGCGCCTGTACCGCCCATAAACTGGTTTAACGGATGACGTTGCCGAAGCATATTAGATAGTGCCTGTTTGGACTGATTATTTTGAGGTCTATCAAATCGCGACACTGCATAAACATACAAAACATACAAAAATTAATATTTTCAGAATTTTTCAAGGCATTATCTCCAACAGAAGGTATTGCATGTTAAAAAACGCTAAGTTAAACAACAAATTTAAACTTTAAGATGCTAATAATCCTGGCAGTTGGAATTTGTAAGAATAAAAATGTTTTTTTGTAAATAATGAAAACAATTACCGTTAGGCATTTGTTGGCCATAATAGCCTTGTTGAGGTTGTTGTTGTTGTGAATTGTAGCCGCCCCACTGCTGAGGTGCTTGAGTATTCGGGAAGCCTTGTTGTGATCCGGCAACTCCCGGCTGAGCTCCATATCCCATATGAGATCCCACCTGGCCTCCCTAAAATCATTTAGTTCAAATTGCACAAATTGTGAAATATTTTTATTGAAAATTAGTAAATGAAAAGGCGTGAAAAGTTGTGTAGGACGCACGATAAAAAAACACTGCGACATGCCGCGTCCAATAAAAAATAACAAAAAATAAAAGATATCAAATTTATTTTGATAATTTTAAAAAATCCAATTTTGTTATCGGTTTTGATTTGTTACATCCAAATTAATACGTGTTAATAATACAGGAATAATTCCCGCCAAGGACCATCCAATATTCACAAAAAAAAAAAAAAATACAATTCAAAAGACAAAAGCAAAGCTGAAGAATAAACTTACTTGCATATTCTGCATTCCGACACCCATCGGGTTAGGTTGTGTCGGCATAGTGCCCGGTCCCGGCTGTCCCATTTGCATCGATTGAGGGGCCCCGCCTTGCGCAATACCACCAGGCGTTCCGGGTGCTCCAGGAGTACCGATCTGTCCAGTGCACGGTCCTCCCGGCTTGGGTTTGCGAGGTCTACGCTGACCGCCCTTACCCCTAACTTTGCCTAGAGCAGCGCTGCGTGGCGATTGATCCACAGAGCTAGGTGTGTCAGCCTTAAGGTCACAGTCCTTTAGCTGTAGGTTGCAGTACACACAAGAACACTATTTATGACTGTGATTATACACGTCTAATTATCACTCACTTTGCGGAAAATTAAAGAAATAAAGAGTATCGATAATCGAAAACAAATTAAAAAAAAAAATAATAAAAAACTGTACAAAAACTGTTGGTAATTAAAAATGTATTTAAAAAATATAATGAGTTATGTATTATATTTCTAAAATTTTCATTAAGGTAGTACTGTCGATACCACAAGTATCAAATGTATGCTCAGACACATTTGACTTACGTAGTAGATTTGACAACGCCACGTAAAAGTAAAGGAGATATAGGTATACTGACATAATATACTGACAGTAACTCTGTTTCACTCAAAATATTAAAATTTGTTTTATACGTGTTTTTAAAATGTCAGACTTGCCACATGTAATAAATAACGAGATCAAAAGTATATTTTTGCTAATTACTCGTATCACATGCTCTGAACCTTAATTTTTAAAATATCAATGTTTGAAAAAAAAAATTCTCTCTGTTGATACAAAATTCATAGAAATCTGAACGGTACTATTTTGATATTTAATAAAATCTGTGATTTCTCATAAGGTTCAATGTTAAAGACTAAAAACGTTTAATATTAATTACTTTTCTTGGTTCTCTGTAGCTTTTTGAAATTTTAGGTGGTTCATTATCTTATTAAAATCTACCAATATGCCAAGTTTCATTTAATTCCGAACAGAAACTCTCTAGCCGACAGTACTACCTTACAATTTTGAAGTGATGTGATTTTGCATTTTATTTTAGCAAGGTCAAATGTTAAGTTTCCCAGACTGCGTTTTTATGTAACCGTTTTGTTCGATGAACAAGTTCGTTCGATTAAAAACGGCGAACGTAAGTTGCACACAGACTTCAGTTTTGATTAGTAGTTTAACGTAAAGACTACGTAATTAAATACATATTAAAACAATATATGCGTGTGTGTAGTAACGGTGGCATCTCTAATCTCTAAAAACAAAGTCGCTATCCTCGTCTGTTTGTTCGCTTAGTTCTTCTAAACTACGCAATGGATTATGATGCGGTTTTCATCAACATTTAGAGAATTTCTTCCAGATATTTATGTGTATAATACATTTATATTAATTTTAAAGATATTAGAGAAATCTCGATGATTTGTAATCAAATCGTAAAAAGACGTCATTTTTAACTCGTCAATATTTAAGACTTTAATATTTGCGAACGAAATTTATTTGGGTTAGAGAAGATTGTTGTAAAAAAAATGTAGGACGATGGCTCTTGGCTTTGCTTCATCATCGGGCTTCGTTTCTTATAATTATGCCACTGCATTAACATAACTAAGTATAAGTTAGGAACAACTGAACTTGTGCAAATGTAATGTTCATCAATAACAGCACGTCGCGTTTATATTTCTACGTTCACTGTGAGAACATTCATTATTACAGTACTTATCAAAGGAAACTGAAAATTACCAATGCGTCACACAGTGTACGGCCATCCAAAATAACCACAGTACAATCGAGTCCACTGTTCACATCGAGATACATATAAAATGCTAGTATCGAAAATCGATGTTTTGAAAACATTAATGTTTCCATCAATGTTTTACACGCGATGTTTTTGTCACACTGATGTTGTGCCACCAATGTTTTTGTGTCATTTTTCGATATATGTATATTTTTTTTATCATTTTTTTCAATTATTTGCAAAGGATTTGAGTTCTTTTTAATTTTACAAAAAAAAAGTAAAAAAGTAAGATTAAAATCTGGGGGGGAAAATCAAACTATAAGCTTCTAAATTTTTTAATCTATCATTTGTAATATGAAAACGTGAGATAGCGCCTTGGTGATGGATCATAGAATTAATTATTTTGTTGAATTATACCAACACTTTATAAACATCGATGACCATTGTTTTGCAACCGATCAATTGATGTATTTGACATCAATGGTTAGTTATCATTTGATGTTAGCATCAATGTTTTTCTTTCAATGCTCATCTCTAATGCTAGTCTGAGCTGCTCGAGCAAAATGACAAAGAGAGGTAGCTATAATTGCGGCAGCCATTCCGTCTTTATTCAACAAGACGGACAAGAAAGAAACATATATGTACCGTGTTAATCACCTTGTCTTTCTTGATGATTTTTAGTACTCCATATCTAGATATCGTTCACTACTCTACCCTAGCCTTCGAGTACAAAATTTCATAGATTACCAGCTTAATAAAAAAAAAATACACTAATATTAACCTCCTAATAGGCGCGTGGATCAACCAGGATTCTATTTTTTGTTGTAACAAAAATACACAGCACTGCTAAGGCGCCGTAAGCGACGCGCTAAATAAAACTTCTTCATTAACGACAAAGCATTTTTGCTCTCCCTCCTAAAAAAATCTTGAAAACATCCCTGAACGTTTGAAACCAAAATTAACTGGTGCGTTTTCAAGTTTACAGTCAGACCCATGTACTTTCAACACCATCCATTTTCAACTGATTTTATTCACGTGTTTTCAAATTTTTAGTCCCTGCTTCTCACGCCAAGTGTCTCCCCCTACGTTGCTCAGCCAATGGAAAAATATGTTTGACAATGTTTAACCTCAAATTAATAAAGATATTTTTCTGATTGGTCTGAGGAGGAAGGAGAAGTTGAAAACACAGGAGTCGATTAATCTCGACAGGTTGAAAATACATGAGTCCTAATGTATTTAGATTTAAAATATATTATAATGAATTAATCTCGTTTAAGCTTACGTGGCATTTAAGCATCTAAATCTAAACAACCTAACACTGCTATTTTTTTTTAAAATAGTCATAAATAGAAAACTGATTGTAATTCAGGCGCCAGTTGGAAAGTTCAACAAACCACAATTTCATTTTTTAGTAGGGAATTTTAGTTATCATTCACATTCAATGTCAATTAAAAAATTCTTTCAAAAAATAATAAAAAAGAAAAGAAAATCAAAACAACGTCTTACCGGTTTTTCTTGTATCGGTTCAAGATCCTCAGGCGGTAACGGTACCGGATCTAAATAATGTGCCGGTGATCTCAGCAGGCTATGCGTATGATATTTAAGTAAACGGTGGGTATCTTCGTACCATAACGGTTTGCGTTCCATTTTAACAGCGCCAAACCAAGCCCAACTAAGAGGAGCTGGACTTTTTTGACCTTCTAACAGATCCCATGGACTCACGCGCTGTTTTTCTGATACTCTAAGACCCTAAAAACAAAATCAAAACAGTAATAATAAAAATTAATTTATTTCGCGTATAAATAAAAATTCTGACCTGTTTTTTGTCGATACTATCGAAACCTGTAATTTTATTTCCTTTAGTATCGGTTAAACATCCGACCGGTTCACAGACTATAATTTCACAAGTGCGTTTTTGAAGCGGTAAAAGTTGCCGGACATACTGAATCGATGGACTATTTCTATCTCCAAGTTCTTTTTTTAGTTTCTTCATTAAATTCTGGTAATGTTTTTTATTTTCATCTTTTTCTGATTGGCTATCCGATACTAATGTAGAGTGAACCAGTGTTGCCAACATATCTATTACTGTCATGAATAATTCCCTAAAAAAAATAATCAAGAGTTGATATGCTGTCTTGCAAGACGTCAATAAGAAAAATAGCAGCACTGAAAAATTGTAAAACGATTCTTCAAATCAAAATTAAACTTTCAATTTTAACTGTTGACTGAAATTTAGCAAATGAACTTTTCAATAAAAAAACTTACGAATTGTTATTCAGATCAATAACTCCGTAACTGATCAACTGAACAAGCAAAACTGCCCAATCCGTCGTGGTGGTAGTACTGCGTTGTATTGTATCAAACATGCCCCCCACCAAAGAAAATCGAAGCTGCAGTGCATCCAGCATCGCTTCTCTAGAATTTATATCAGAAGTACCCATCCTATCCTGAAAACAAAAATAATTCATTCACCACAGCAATAACGGTTTGGGTCTACTGACAAAACATTAAAAACTGTGCAACTGAGGCAAAACTTCAATAATACTATGGTCCATTTATCTTAATCCTATGTCTATATCCCTTAATAACGGTCTGTCATTGCTTAACTAAATACAGGATCAAGATCTTAGACAACACTCCAGTGTAAATAAGGATGGCTTATTATCTTCTTTTCATGTTTAACAACCATGACTAGTTATCTACTAGTAACTTTACGATATCACACTTTTTTCTACCACCTGCTGGCGCCACTAGAAAAATGAGGTTATTATCTGTTATTCAAATGTCAGCACAATTCTTAATTATGGATACACCATGACTAACGCAAACCGTTAATCTCTAAAAATTTGACACAGACCTTACTTGCCCTGAGCGCCATCTGACGAATAAAATAAAATTTTAACCGTCATTAATTTAGGGTATGTTCCGATATGCACTGCGAGCACTGCACAGTGCTATCACTGTAAAAAAATTCGTTCCGTTATGGACTGCCAGTATACTGCCGCAGTACCCTAGGAAAATATATGACGTCATAAATCGCCGGCATATTCTACTGTGAGCACTGGCGTTTTCGAGGTAAGGTACTCGCAGTACTTTGATCACGTGATCTGTCAAAACCACTCGAGTGTCTAACGTCTTATAAACAATCTACAGTTTAATCACAAAAATTATAAAGTTCTGTAATTAGTTTGAATTAATAACTAAAACAATGGAAGAATTGCAAAAAATAACCTTATTAGACATTAAAACATATTCTTTTTAATGGAAAACTATTTACTTTTATTATATTATAAATTCAATTTACAATTAATATTAATTAAGATATTTTTAATTTGACAGTACTCCAACAACAGTTTTTTTTAATGAACTAGAAAACTTTATTACACTCATTTGAACGCTGCGTCAAAATTTCAAAAATTGCGGCTGACAGTATACGGGATTGCGTTCCGTTTTAAATAGTAACCAGTATAACTGTCTATAAAGGAACGTGTTCACAGTATACTAAATTGACGTTACACTGTACAGTGGTCGCAGTGCATATCGGAACATAGCCTTAATTTAGTTAGTCATGTGTCTTTATCGCACTACTCATTTTGTTTGTTTTCCTTGTTGCACTCATCAATTTTCTATGTTCTCGATCCTATGAAACATATAAACGATACTTACATCTTTATTTAAGCCCAAAAATTGTGATAGCTGCGACTGCAATGACGTAAGAAGTCCCTCACGCTGGTCATCTTGTCCTTTCAAGCAAGTCAGCACCAATGACAAAAACGGTTGGTGACTCAATAAAGAACTCCCGCTGTTAGCATGCACCGATCTTTTGGATGACGTGTTCCCGCCACTATTTCCTCCACCCTGGTTACTTCCTCTCATTCCGCCACCGCCTCCATCTTTACTGTTGCTACCGTCCGATGAGTTCCGCTTATTTGAAGTCACGCCAGGCCAATTGTTTTGTTCGAGCACTTGGCCAGCCACTTTTAACACGCGGCCTTGAACTGCACTAGGAAGTTTCGACACAAGTGGTGCCACTAACCATATTGAATTTGATTTTCCTTTACCAAAGGGTCTAAAAATAAATGCATACATATTAAAATATACCAGCAAAACAGTGCATTAAAAAAAAGATAAGAGTTCTAACACCTTGACTACTTTGTCTATCCAAACCATAGATGGCAGTTCCCACCAAACGCATTGAATAGTCCTCTCTGCGAACGGAAATATCATCACAGTGATGCGCAATAGCCAAAACGAGACTGTTTTGTATCGGTTTTGTGCGCACGCGTTGACTTGCACTGTTTTGTGGCTTAAAGGACAGTTTTAGAACCGTTCTAATCTCGGTTGGAACACGTTTTAGCTACTGCGCATGACTGTGACTATAATATTACCGTTTGCAGAGAGGCTGGAACAGAGCTCATGAATAGTGCGTCAGTTGTTGATAGTGCTCTATCTCCTTTCTCAATCTATTCATCTTTGTTTTAACGTCTATAATCTACAATTCCTCTCTCCCTCTCTCTTTCCGTTTCGTCAATTCAAGAACTTATCGCAATAGAAGCTTCTTTTTAAAAATATTTTTATCAAATGACAATATTTACCTGCTATTGGCTTTATCAACAATGTAGGCATCAGCTGAGTTTAATTGGAAAACATCAATAGCAGCTTTAGCTACGGTGTCTAACCACTGGTTTAATTCTGAACTGTTACTATTGAATTGCTGGAACATCAATTGCAGGTCTAGCCAGGACATGCGCAATGTCCATTGTTCCAAATTCTGTAAAAAAAAAACAGAAGCATAAGGCGTTCCACAATTGTGGGTCGCATCATAAACCATCGGCGAAATAACGCTTGCGGACAAATTAAAAAAATTTACCCTTTTACCGCAATATAACAAAATAAACTACGCTATGCTATACTATGCCTTTCCTTTCATTAAAAATTTAGCAGAAAAAATAAAAATAGACTACTAGATGAATCATTGATATTGTTAAAAAATCTGGACCTACCTCAAGTATTCTTGTTATAACAACTTTCTGATCCAGTTCATCTAACGTCGAAAGATTTGCTTCTGGATAACAAATCATTCTAAGTAGTCGTTGGGCTTGTTGCGTGGTCAATTCGGGATCTAATAATAAATCATGGTGACACAATTCTTCTGGTTGACTCAAACATCGCTCCAAAACCCACTGTTGTGAACAAATTTCGCGTAAAACATGCCAAGCAAAACCGGATAGCGATAACACCAAACCCTCTGACGAAATAGATTGCCTGCATCATAAATGCACAATTTAATAATTTTTGTATTTAGTGTTTAAAGTTGTTACCACATCCCGCACTACAATATATACATAATTTTCTGCTTCGTTAAAAAATATTAGAATTTTTGTTTGTACTCGATATGGGTTAAAAAACATAATTCTGTAATTGTACTATCAATTAATGAAGTATGATTCGTGGAACATTAATTATATACAAATAAATAAAATAACAAGACTGCACTGAATTTATCTACAGGAATGAAATCTGGCTCTATTGCTGCATACATGGAACAATGTGCTAAACCAATTACATGGACATGATGTAACCACTTATATCTTTATTTAAGGTTATGTTAAACAGTACTAAGGCTTGAATGACAGATATTTCACTTGCTAGTGGCTCCATCAGATGGTAGAAAAAAGTCTGGTAGCTTTTAATAAAATATAGTTCATTTGAATACTACCCACAAATCTAAAAAACGGACGATATGTCTACATATCGATTTTAATATGTCGGTGTATGATAATTGATATATTTAGAAAATATCGACACAAAATATACCGATACTATTAAAAATATCAACAACACTAACTCTTGGACGTCATTATCAAAGTGAGATATGTTACTTAAAACGTTGAATAGAATAAATTTAGTGCAAACTTTTATTTAGATTTTATCTACACTAACGTTGCTTGCATATAAAGCTCAATTAAAAATTCATTCGAAAAGCTAAAAGACGTAAAATTAATCATCTTGATAGTTTTAAAAATTGGACATGCGCAATAGTGTCATACTAAAATTAAAATAAGTTATAAAGAAGCATGCTAATGTTTTCAGAATGAACCATGATCTTTTAACAACAGAATTTGTTCATTTAATTTTGGAATTATCTTCGCTCAATTACAACCGATTTGGAAAATACACATAAAAAAAATTAAATAAAAAAAAAATACATATGGGGTTCCATTTAAAAAAATGCATTTGCTATTATATCTGACGTTTTTATTTTTGCCTATGTGTCAACAAAATTTAAATTTAAAAAGTCTTACCAGAAAATAACAAGTTCTCGAAAATTTCTATGTATTCAAATAAAAAAAGAGAAACTACTAATAATAGATGTCGACAACTTAAAAAAAAATTATATTATCTTATCAAAATTAAACGAAACTTGTTCTATTGTCATAAGGAAAGAAGCGACAATAAACACATATTACATACAAATGAATTACGGTAAAATTGATAATTTTATACACATTTAAGTTCGACGTTTCGGACTGTTTTTATTTACATTATAACCGATTGTTTTTGGTACCAAAAGGTGCAAAACCAGTTCGGCTTAACCAACGGGTTAAGCTGTACCCTAAATACCCTCTCCGTGTCAATAGTTGTAGGGTTAGGTTTTCATTAATGTCAAACATTACCTAAGCTGTAACTGCACTATTAATTCAAAGAATCCTATACTTTACACTGACAATCCTAAGATATACATACTACACTAAAGAAGTGAATGTGGAATTTGAGGACGACAATGGGTATCCAAATAGAATCAGGTACTTGATTTCATAAGCTGAGAACCGATAAATGGATAATCGTGTTTGCATTGCGATAAAAGTTTGCACAAGTTTTCTCATTTCGCAAACACGAACGCGGCTTTTAAAAACTGCTTAACTCCACTTGAACATAGGTCATACCGGTAATCTGGAATTTGGCGAGGTATGCCTGTGTCTGTTTCGGATACCCAAGTCTAAAAATTAATGTGTTTCGGCATGTCTAGTGGAATGCTATACACGTACATAGCAATTGTTTAAGTGCCTTGTAGTTATATGTACACAGAAATGTTTACAAGTGCAAGCTTGACATAAAAAGCTATACAAGTGATTTAAATAATTGCATGAGTTACTATTTACAAGTTTATTTTAAAACAAACCTTTGCGTACTCCGAGACGATGTACTTTCCAACTCAACCATCCTAGCAGAACAAATGGATTAAATCAAACAAATAATTTCCTTTCTACAATGGAATCAGAGCTATTAATTTTGAAAATAAAAAAGTCATTTTTTATTTTTCCGTATGCGGAATATACAGGGAAAAACACGTGATTTTGACTCGCTTTTATTAATTATTAGCAAAACAAAAAATAGGTTATAATTTGGCATGAAAATTTTGTAGCAACTATATAACGTATTAATTTAAATGGAACACCCGTATATATTAATTTATAAACTTGAACTTATGAACAGTCATAAAACCGGAATCAATTTATCAAAGATGGGATGTCATTACAACCCCAAATCGACTCCCAATGCAGGACCTCTATGTATTTTACTATGTTAAAGCTCTTGAATGTGTGCATCACATACATAAAAATTTACGAGGAAATCGATTACACTCTATGTGAAACTATCCAAACAAGATCGAAAAAATATCGAAATATTCGTTTAATCCTTTTTATTTTAAACGCCACAAAGCGTAATCGAATATTTTGAAATTCTTTAACGTAAATAACACAAATCGAGATATTGTATTGTGGCCAATAGGGTATATGCACAATTTTTGAAAATATTTAAAATCAATTATTTTCATATTAAAAGTTATCAAACACATGAAATCATTCATTAAAACATTCTTATTGAATTAAAAAATAAATATTCTTTTTGGGCAAGCTATTTTGATTATTCAAACGCGCCATTTTTGCGCGGGAGATCTGTGACGTCATTTCTATGGCAACCATATGTGTACGTGTTTTTGACGTCATACTACGGTCGAATCAATAGCATTGCGTTTCGATATTTTATATTTCGCGCGTATTTATTGCATTTTTGTTTTATTAATATTTATTATTTAGCAAACATTTAAAAAGAAAAAACTATTTAGAGTTTAATCAATAACAATAAAGATCACAAAAATAACATTTAAACTAAATATAAGTTACATGCATATACCCTATTGGAGGTCTTAACGACATTCCTCCTTTCTATAGAATATGTCATCTAACAGTAGAAAAAAGAAATCAATTTTTCTGCATAACAAAAACCAAAAACAATGCACAACGTCAAGTGACTGTAATGACAAATAAGTAATGTATAAGAATATTTACGTCAGGTCCAGCATTCCATCATCACCACCCACGAAACTGTCACTTGTACCAAGTATATGACTGATACTAAGTTCACCCGATCCTGATAATCCCGACTGCGTCTTCCCACTGCCCGAATTATTGTGACTGCCCGAACCACCAGTGTCGCGTTTGTTGCCTAATTTATTATCACGAGCTGTACCGTCTCCCACAGCTGAAAAAACAAACGGTTTGCATAATAAACAGCATCGGAAATTGATGTTTTGAAAGCAACAATGTTTTAAATTCTAAAAAAATTGAGAGGAAAGTGCTAGCTGACGCTGCGCCTCAATGAAATTGTTAAATTGCCACCTATTGTAGTGGATACATACATTAAGCAGGTTAAGTTACGTATATTAATTGAAAAATGAATTGTAAACTGTAAAGGTAGTGTTGATTATAACACTTACTTAAGTGTTCTAGTTAAAACGCATGGGTTTGCATTTCAATATAATCTAATATATAAAATTCTCGTGTCACAGTTTTCGTTGCCATACTCCTCCGAAACGGCTTGACCGATTTTGATGAAATTTTTTGTGCTTATCCGGTATCTATGAGAATCGACCAACATCTATTTTTCATCCCCCTAAATGTTAGGGGTAGTCCACCCCTAAATTTTTTTTTTATTTTTTAGACAAAATTTTTAATTTCTATTTTCTTATGATACAACATACAAAAATACATACAATCCTCAATTTTCACCCTTCTACGATCAACCCTTAATTTTTAATAGCCATTTTAGTAATTTAATCATTTTTCCTCTCCGGTCAAAAACTGATCAATCGTCATTTAATTAGTTATCCCCGCCAGATGTCTACAGGTGTCACTTCGCCAACATCTATTTTTCATCCCCCTAAATGTTAGGGGTAGTCCACCCCTAAATTTTTTTTCTTCCTTCCCCATTCGTTCTTTTGCACCGGGCACGACGGCGCAGCCGGAGTGCTCGACATACACACATATACGTCCATGTATATTTTAAAATAAATAAAATAGATAGATAGATGTTCCAATTAAATTGTTTTATTATTTCACTTTATACGTAGCGAAGCACGTACAGGGCCGCTATATATATATATTATACTGTTAGGCGGTACGAAGTTCGCCGGGTCCGCTAGTATAAATATACGTATATTGGAAGGAAGAAAAGGGAGTTACGTAGTGGATATGTGGTGGTTCTGCCAGCGCGAGCTGGCATTTGTCGACGTTGGTGTTTGTAAATAAATATAATTAAATCAAATTTAAAAGTATTACTAACTCAAAAAGAACCTGAACAACCACCAATAATACATGGCGACAGTGCCGTAAATAGGGCGGTGCCACCGGTGCCCAGGCACAGGGCGTAGACTCTGGGGGGCGCAAGAATGGCCAGACCAGGCAGGACTATTATTTTTTCGGTTTGCTCCTGATAAGTTCCCGCTGCGCCTCTAGTGCTTGATTCCAACACATACGTACCTACATGCCAGTATCATCAAAAACGTCTATTAAATTAGACAAAACACCAAGTTCCTTGTGCTTTATTTCATCACCCTGAATGAAATAAAGTAGGCCTATACATAACATTGCTCTAGGGTACCTATAATATCTAAAAAAAAAAACAAGGGCGCAGTTATAGAAGCTCGCACAGGGCGCAAAAAAGGCTATTTACGGCACTGCATGGCGATCCTGCCAGGATAAGGCAACAATACATGGCGACCTTACATTACTGAAATTGCTTCAAAAACAACAGCTGTTAACATTGGCTATTTGCAATTGGGCTTTTAAATGAAATTTTTTTTTGTCATAAATGGAAAGATCGTATATAAGTTTTATAACAAAACTATTTTTCTTCTTTTTATTTTCGTTATAATTCAAAAGTTATATCAAATTAAAAATAAATTTTTGTACCCAGTTCCGAGAGCGCGCCGACATTTCCCGAACATATTGTTACGTCATAATGTTTTAGTAAATACACAATATGTAGAAGCCATTGATAGTATACTCAATACTGCGTATATTATCTCTGGTATATTATACATTTTACCATTATGACGTCACAACTGTCAAAAACAATTTTAGTGCGTTTGCAGTCACGTGATTTTTTTAAATATTTTATCAATTTTAATTGCTTATAATTGATTTAAAAAAAGTTTTTTGAAAGTTTTTCGCATCGATTATAAATATTATTTATGATAGTTTTAAAATACAATAAAAAAATTGATAATTATTTTTTTTTCAAAAGCCTAATTATGTTTTAAGTGACATATCTGTGATATTAAATATTTCTGTACGTACCCATAATTCCTTTTAAAACAGCTAGCACAGGTCCAACTTTTATATTGTTGTGCGCAGCCGCCAGTAGATGTCGGTCACAGCTCAATCTGATATTGTAAGCGCCGGTCTGTCCATTTGGCATCGGATGAGGACTTGTGCTGACCGAATACAAACCCGGTTGCGGACACTCAACTGTTTTAAATAGTCGCAATAACAAATGACAGGTTAGCCGTGCGCCCGCCTCAGCGCTGCAGCCTGGTCCGACCAAAGACGGATCACCGCGACCGTCGTTGAATTTTTTCAGTTTAACGAGGCTCGGCAGAGCTACGTGTTTCACAAAATCTTCCAGCGAAAAGCAATGCCTCGCTATAATTAACAAAAAATGTAATGTTTAACAATTAAAAACGCATTAATCTTCTTTGTTTTTTCACAAGTACAGCAACAAACCATTAGCAAATTGTTTTTTTAGTTTATTAACATCCTAAATATGACCTGTCACTTTGACAGGGAATACGAGACGAATTTTTGCAATAATACGCCGTGAAAGTACCTCTTACCTATTAAAATTGAAGTGAAAATCGCTAGTGAATTATGTATGGATAAATCTTCAACATCCACTTGAGTAAGTACATCGGTATAAAAATTAGGATTACTCGAACAGCACAGTGCCATAAGAGCACCGAGCCATTCGGCCGAAAGAGCATTATAGGCAGCTGTCATTTCGGCACACATAATCGCTAAGTCATTTAATCTTTCACTGTCGGACTGATCGCACCTACAAACTGCTACAACGGCATTTGTTACAAAACTATATCTGAAAAACAAGCATTTGTTTTATTTTGTCCTTATAAGAAAAACAATTAAGATTATAAATGCAAATTACTGCAACTATAATAATTTTACCTATTATTTGGTGACTCGGCGAGTTGCCTGGCCCATGTAGGTTCAATTTTTCCACCTCGACGTAAATTAGTAAATACATCTTGCATATATTGTGAATTGTGAATGTGGTTATTTGAAGGCTGCGGAGTAAGCGCCGAATATAAAGTTTGTCGTATTTTTGGATATGCGTTCGAAAAAGTTTCGCTGTGAGGTTTGCTTTTCAAAAGACTGCACGACGAATATAAATCATACAAATGAGCCAATACGCATCGTTCGGCCGAACTACAATCGGCTGGATTGGTGACATGCTTGACGACACGGCAAAGGCCTTCGAACACTGCAGAAGTTTGTTCGGCAGACACTGAAAATAAAATTTTTGAAATTATTATATCCCCAACGGGAGTTTGACTGTATTTAAAAACAACACCGAATAATAGAGCTGTAAAAGTAACGAGAAATTGTGTACCCGTATGTATTCGTTACTTAAAGAACCAGTACCCGTTACTTTCGTATCGTTACGTTACTCGGTACTTTTCATACGACATACAATAGTGTACTTAACAGCATCAAGCAATAAACATGTAGTTCGCATCAAAGCGCATCGCATACGTGATACGACATGAGTCATGACTTCGTACTTTATGAATACTTATAAGTATAACACATTTTGTTCGTATAACCGTATCAAACGAGCCGAACTAACATAGATACGAAACATGCGAGTAACGAATGAATTTGTAAGTAACGATTCGGTACTTCGAGTCAGACGATGTACCCGTTACTCAGTAACGAATACATACGGTTTGTTACAGCTCTACCGAATAAACAAATGAACACTCACATAATAAGCAACAATGATAGCGCTTCAGTACCCCGACTACATATAAACTTAACGATGTAGTGTAATTTTTCGCCAAAGTTGAATTTTTCACCAACAACTGAGCTTCCACCTCGGGTAATTCTTTTAAGATCTGTATGCACACATCGATTAAACCATAAATATTTAAAGCCAATTCCATTAAATCAAACAAAAACGCCACGTGTTCTTGCACCGGCAAATAATTCGAATTTCCCAGCGCGAAGCTATTCAACATTTCAATAACCGTCATACTGCACTGCCAAGTGACTACGTGCTGATCAAAATAACTTAAACTTTGACACTTTTGAGTTGTAGATTCAAAATTAAATTCATTCCTCGAATGCTTCTTTACTTTACCACCTTCAGCAACGTCGATTGAAAATTTCTTTGAGAACAATTTACATATTTCTTTTGACATTTTTTTAACCGTATGTCTCGCTTCATCGCGGACTTTACCGACACCGTACAGTAAAACGTGCCTTTGGTTGCAATCGTGCTGCGAGGAAGTTTCATCCTGCGTCAACGGAAAATGGGTTGTATAAAGCAAATGTCTGGTAGGTCGAATCTTCAAATCAGAATGATCGGACGTATCCATCGGAATATTTGTTATTCCTCCAGTGGACATCATATTGGAATGATGACTGTGATGACTTTCCGTCGGATCTTTTGGACTGTCCGGTGCATCCATCGAATTTTGTTGATCTTCTTTAATGTGCTGTAAAATCTTATCTAGATCATCGTCAATCTTCGAATCGTCATAATCCATTACGCGGCCATGATCCTGAAAGCACTATTATATACTGTTTTATACTGAGAACGTCGCAAAACTTGAATTTCTCAATTTATTCATCGAAAATATGTATACAATACAAGTTATATATACAGTCGGACCTCTATAATTCGAACTTCTTGTAAGTTGAAGCAGTCACATGGCTCCCATAAATCAATCAACACTCCAGTTAGAGGTTCCCAGTACTCGACGTCCTAAATTATTTACGTACTACCAGTGTAATTTAAATTGCGATTAACATTTCAAGTTTCAAATAAAAGGGTTTATTAAGATAGTTTGGGAGCCGCAATCCAAAATTAAATATATGACTTTTTTTCCATCAAATAATTACCCAAATCATGCTATAATAATTAATAGAAATTCACATAAAAATTTATTTAATTTAATTTAATGCGAATTATAATTAAATAATTATAGTAATGTAATTAATAAAACATTAATTGATTAGTACTCAGCTGTCATTAGTCACTGTCACTACAACAGAGATAGAGGCCACATGTCAGTATTAAAAAATTAATAAAATCAAAAGTACATGGTAAATTATTCTGAAATTTTTGCAGTGTGTATTTCAGACATCGTTCTATCCATTAAAAAGTTTTTTGTGGGGTCAAGTTTGTCAATTTTTTACAAACCCTCAATTTCCGGAGTTATTGAACAGACACCCATAACGGCTCGTGTATTTTTGCATAACTTTAATTATATCTCTTAAACGGTGTGGTAAAAAAATCTGATTCTTTTTCTGTAGGTGTCTTTAATTATAATCTTTTGAATAAATATTAAAAAATGTAGGGTCCAGTCACTACCTTAATAATTTTAGTGAGAAATTTTAAATTCTATTATTTTCGACTTATCGAGATCCGACTATAATAAATATACAAATTACCGAAACATCTAATTTTCCCGGTTTCAAATCAATACCGGCAAACATATCGTCATCTAGTGCTGGAGTGGCAGGCCTATGCTGCGCTCCTCCGGGAGTACCGCCTGTGATACTGTTCGTCGCTCCTTGACCCGAGGAAGTTGCGGCCAACAAATCTCCTCTTGATATTAACGTACACATATATGCATCGTGCGAAAATACATCGTGTCGAATCAATTCGGCAAATAGATGGACGAGATTTGTAAACATAACTCGATTTTGCGGTGAGCCATTTTCTTCTAAAATTGTTTTACAGTAAATTAAAAAAATATCGTAACATTTATAATTAGTTTTTAAAGTGAAACTTTTATTCTGTCGCCCCGAATTTTTTTGGCCGTCTGTTGCATGTCGCATTACAGGCGGCCGCGGAGTAGGGGTAAAGTGAAAGGCGTTCGGAGTAGGCGCTTGGTAGAGCAGCCAAGGCCAATATGGCGGCGCCCATGGTTAGCATCAGCTGACCGTGTAGTATGTATAACCATAGATAAACGTATTATAAGATACGTTTATCTATGGTATAACACATAGTCAGTCTGTCATGCGGGCAAGTGCTGTACAGTGTTTACATGTTTTTATTCGTGTATTCATGTGAATATTGTTGTTTATAATTAATCGTGATGGATAAGTGTCTACAATCCAACGCCTACAATCCAATAAAAGTTTCACTTGCGTCGTGGTTTCTTAAAACCACACAACTGTTTTTTTTTAATAATCTATAGCCTCAAACACTAAAAATATTACACACACAATTTAGAAAATTTTTAGAAAAATGTTCATTTGACACATTACAGAGCCTAAAAAATTACGGACGGTAGGCGGTGCTGCCGTCACACACCCAGCTAATAGACACAAACTTGTTCGTTAATATTATATTAGTATAGATACCTAAAATCGGTGCGTCATTATCAAGAAACCTCATCAATAATGACTGAAATACAGGAGCGCCTCCGGTTATATTATTAAGTGAACTGACAGAATCTTTATCGTCTTGACCGTTCGTAGCCGACGTATTATTGGTGCCGACGCCGCCTTCGATGGCGTTGGCAGTTCCTGTAGCGTCCGCAGGAATTGTCTGATTCATAATCGCCGCTGAAGCGGCAGCGTCCTGCGCAGCAGCAACATCCGTCTGCCGCCTGTCCAATAAAGCTGCAACAGCCATCGCTCTATGTTCACCCCATCGTTCATGTGATACGGCCCACTCGCATAAAATCTGAATCGTCGCTTCGTCTTGAGTCACGTTCTGAATAAAAACAAACCGAACTTTTAATAAAAATTAATGCAATAATATCGATCAGATCAGCTGCCAGTTAAGAGGTAACTTACAGTTATAAAAAAACAGTTATGTTTTCCAAGGTTTTTAAAATTTTTTCAATTGAAGTAAGCCCTTCTGATCAGAAACCGTGCAAATTCGAGTTCACGCAAGTCGGGGAGTTACTGTATTGTGAACATAGAGATAGACTCTTGCCGACCAGTTTTTGAAAAATATATGATTTTAACATACTACAGGGTTTATAGTTATGAACTTATTACTGAAATGTACAAATTAAATTATTTCGTTAATAAAGATTACAATTTGAGGCACTATTATATACGATCCAGCAATAATGTTGCCATAAAATATAAAACTGCATTTTATAAAAAAAAAAATTAAAAAAGAAAAGAATTCGAAGAAGTTCCAAAAAGATTTAAAACAATTTATTTCCTTAGATCTGTGCCTTATGATCTTTGCGACTTGATGTAAGTAGGTAAATGTAAAGTGACGTTTTGTATCCATTTTTCTTTTGGCAATGCAAATAAATATGTATTATTAATATTATAAGTTACTAGAGTACACTAGCGGGTATGCTTGCCATAAGTGAAAGTGTCTGCAGTTCAGCGAGAGAACGCTGCAAACATTCCGTATCATTATATTTATAGTAGAAGAGCCGAACCTAAATCGACCTTCACCGAGCTGATAATAGAATGAAACATATTTTATCATGAATTTAGTATATTAGAAAATATATTATAAATGGGTTTGCTAAAAAAATCCTGGACAAAAATGATTTTTTATTAAATGTTGCAACATCAAGATAATAAGAAAATTTTGTCCTGACTTGAAGTATAAAGCGTATAGAATGTGCAGCCGTAGGGTTGTCTATTATTTACCTGGGCGAACTCTGGGTTGTCGGGTTTAAACAGGTATGTCGATGCAAGTTACTTTCACTTGATTGATAATAGAAAAAAATTTATATCATAATAAGCGATGTTTTATTGCGAACACGTTGATATAGGATTGTCTGCGAAAAATTCGGTCCTATTAGGGGTTTGCGAATTTTAAAGATTTTAATTTTGACGCGCGTGGAGGTGTGTGACAGAGAGATCCGAGGTAAGTAACTGTGTAATAATAAAGGACCCAACATCGCAGTCGCTTGTGATGGCACCCTGAATATTAGAAAGTTTACATACCGAGCACTTTTTTTTATTTTCTAATATTCACTTTTACGGCTCACTCGCGTACTCTAGTCTAATATCTCTATGATTGTGAATCGAAACAAACAAGTAAATAAGATAATAAACATAACTGACGTGGCAGAATATATTTTGGATTATTTGATCTGTAAGAAGTAGGTCTGCATAAAATGTGTAATTTCTTTTGACAGTCGAACCGATTTGATTAGTTTCAATTTTAGTCGCCAGATAATGTAGCTGTATAAGCTACTAGCTAATATTTATCAAACTGAGATAAGTTAGGCGTTTAACGAGAGAGTATAAATTAAAAAATAGTGTTTGTACTTACAAATTCGTTACGATTTTCTTTATTTTCACTGGAATTAGTACTGCAACCGACAGCCGTGTCTTTAGCTCCCGGAGGACTAAAAATTTTATTATACAGTATATCCAAAGAATTATTTGCATCCATACGATCAAATCGGTGTCTGTCAAGGGCATCGAGGACCGCCAAAACTTTGTTCGTAATAGTTCCTAAAAAATAAGCATTTTTAGAAACAGAGAGACTGTAGTCGAGGTCATTAAGGATTTTTGAAAATATTTATTTTTACGAATATCTCTTTGTGAATAAGAAAAAACCGGTATCTAATATAATTTCGAACAAAAAACTAACCTGCTGAACTAGCTTGCCATTTATCGGCACACCATCTTCCTTCGGCTCTCCGAGATCTCGTTCTTATTTCTGTCTCTGTATTACGTAATTTTTTACGCAGTTCTGCGGTAGATGCGCCGCTGGCTGTCATTCCAAAACAAGCTGTCCTGGTAGGAAGTGGCAATAGAGACGGAGGTGCTGGTAAACTATCCAAGGGCGAACCGTGCCAAATGGAGCTGGATTTATTTTCCCCAACGCCGCACCAAACGAGCGCAGTCGGACATTCAAGAGCTATAACCTAAAATAAAAATTGCGCGTGCCGCTACAGCGAATTTTACAACTTGAAAGACAAATTAAAAAATACTAATTACCTGTAGAATAGAACTCAATTCTAAAATCAAATCTCTATGATGCGGGCAATTTAAATATTCGTTTACGGTCATCTGTAATGGATTTGCCAACGTCAATTCTTTATTTCTGTCTTTGTCGTCGCCTTTGACAGTATCGTTTGTCGGAAGCGATTTTAAAACTAAATTATTTTCAGCAATATTGTTGCACATATAGGTTAACTTTTTGGAACAAAGGTAAGCTAAACGACGTGATAATAATTCGGACTGAACAAATTCGTCCAGGTATTGAAGCGCCAGGGGTAAAAATAACTTTAATATCCCATCGTCTGACGGCTGCGATCGTAGTTTATCCAATAACTCCAATATCCAATTAAGAAATTCTTGTCGATCTAACAAACCTGTAACATTTTAAATTTACATTACGTTACATGATGCACTTTTTTTTTAATTTGCTAATTTGCCCCCCAAAATTAACTCCCAAAATCGGAATTCGTTTATTTACACTTATGTTCGTGATTGGGTTTTATTTTTTTGTTGTATCTCAAATACATACCTTCTTCATACATGTATTTGGCCAGCTGTATACAGTAAGTCCACTGTCTGTTAGCAATTTTGAATTCAGTCTCCGATGTCAATGATTGGCTAGCAGGCGACTGTAAAGGTGGTGCTATGGTTGTAACACTATTACCTGTCGACGCCATCATACTTCCCGTACCTGCACCGCTCGGAGTACTTCCACCTGTATTAGCAGCGCCGCTATTGTTAATGTTTGTTTGGGACTTGTCAGTCGAATTTGTTGATAATATTCCTTGATGAAAATGTTCTTGCAATTTTGGTAACTGATCTTTCAAAAACTTTATTAATGTACTCGTCCATTCTATAATCAAAAGCATGATTTCAGTACTTAAGACTTTTTCTTCATATCTGGATCGAAAGTACATGCTTTCGGCATCAATTGCAAGACAGAAAGTCTAACATTTGCGCATTGGTGGGATTACACACACTAATGTGGAAAGTAAGTACGTTCCGGCGGCAGTAAAGAAAAATAGCCTATCAACTGTTGTTTAGATGTCGTTTTCCATAGCAACACTAATTACATTTTAGCTAATAGTCGCGAACAGCTGTCATTCGTGTGTTTACATATAACCTCAAAGCTGCCTGCTTGGGATTTAGCTGTGTTTTTATGTAAATAATAAGTAATTAATTAATTAATGTGTTTATTAAGCGCAGTTACGACGGAGGTATGAAGAAAAATAGTATACACTACACTGGCCAAAAGTTTGATATTCTTGCACTGCGCGCCATGATACCCAAAGCGAATCGGGTATCATGGCGCGCAGTGCAAGAATATCAGACTTTCGGCCCCTGTGGTGTAATATACTATTTTTGCTCGACAGGCAGAAAGCGTCAACTTTCGTCCCGCTGCACTAAACGAAGTTGCCTCTCCCTGCCTACGTAGAGCAAAAAAATAGTATACACACCACGGGAAGTAAAGTAAGAAAACCTAAGATCACATCTTTGTTGACCTCGGCTTCGCCTCGGCCAACAATTATTTGTGATCTCAGACATTTCTTACTCTACTTCCCTAGGTGTGTAATATACTATTAATTCCTTTTATAAAGGACTTTTATCATTCAGTAGCGGTATACTGTCCTAAAAAGGCAAAAGGCAGTAAGTGACATATTTTGTTGACAAAATGAGTTCATACTGAAGACAACAACAGCAGTAAGTGCTGCAGCTTTTAAACCGACCTCCAGATGAATTGCACACTTCCTTCCTAGGTAGATTGAGGAGGCAAAACAGCAGTATCTGATTTTTATTTATACTGTGTTTAGGCAGATGGCAGTATTTGTGCAAAATATCTATTACTGCTCTTTACCTTATATATTATTAAACATAATGCACATTTTAGATCTAAGGCAAAGGGCAGTATGTGAGAAGTAGTAGTAGTTTGTTATAACAATCTATAATATTAAGTAATAATCTCTTGTTTCCTAATTATATAATAATTTAGCTGATGTTGAATCTAGAGTACATCATTATAGGCCCCACTCACGATCACACTTCATGCAACAGTTCAGTGTTCAAACTTATAGTTCAGTGAAGCATGATAGTGTGTGGGACAAATAAACACTGAAACCAACACTGAAGTCAAGCATGAACTCATCAAATGCATCTTGATTTTTGAACGACTTCAGTGTTCAGTGTTCAAGTAAACTGTTGTGTGTGTGGGTGTTTTTCAGTTCAGTTTTTGGAGTTCTGTGTTTTGTACAACCAGAAGCCAAAAATCTCAATGTTGCTGCCTTTCTTGTGCAGAAATAGATTTTCACATATTTGTGTCCTGGTTCTTAATAAATAGGGTAACTAATTCCAGTAAATAATTGTAAGTTAATTCATTCATTCGTAAATAATTATTGCAATCAAGCGGCTCAAGATGTAATTCATTAATCAAATAAACATGACTTCTTGAATCACGCATTTCTAACCAATTTTTCACCCATATTCTTCTTTTTTTTTCTTATTTCTCTGTTTTAAATACAATCCCATAGCTCTGAACAGCCAATCCTCACCATTTAAATTACTCATTTAGTTCTTATTAATGAACTATACTCTATAGTATAATATTATAGTGTGTATATAATATAATATATCTTATGTATCTATACTCGACGAGTGTATGCCAACAACTGAACCAAACTGAACACAAAAAATTTAAAAAACTGAGCAGTTTGCATGAACTGTGTGTGGTGCCAGTCAGTCTTTCGATTAATCGGTCCAACTTCACTGAACACTGAACTGTGGCATGAAGTTTGATCGTGAGTGGGGCCTATTATAGTTTCACTTACAATTATTGTTAATAATTGTGAAATTACATAAATAATTTTATGGCAGAAAGCAGTTATTAATAATAAAAAAATAATAAAACAAACGAAAAAATAATTTTATAGTCTTTAAAAAATGTTTCCCCCGTGTTTTGGTTTCCATAATCTAAAATTCTGGACGGTCAAGACATTTTTAGTAAATCTTGATTTACTCAAATTCACAAGATGGCCACTTACTGCCTTTTGCTTTTTTACAGCAGTATATTTGTTATATGGTACGTGTACCGCCTAAATTATTGAGTTGAAAAATGATCTGAGATTTCATATGGGTCAAAAAAACGAATTATAATCATTCCGCATTTTCTGACTAACCTGTCGTAGGATCTGGTAGTTGTCTCTTCTTATTTTTTGCCTCTGAAACAGCTACGGTGTACGCCGAACTAAGTTTTATGAACCACGCAGCTCGCAGCATAGGAACCTGATACTCGGACAGCATTATAAATATTTCTTCCTTTTTATTATAATTCGGTGCCTTTTTTGCTAACGCCATTAGGGGTTTGTTGCCAGCTAAGTCTTTAAACCATGCTTCAATACAATGTTTATTACGCACAATGGCAGGCCAAAAGTTATCTTTAAGGTTGATTTGTTGTCGCTTACGCCCCGAATCGGGCAAAGTACACAGTTCTTCTTTACGAGCAATAATAGCATTGAAATATGCTCCCACCTGAATAAAAGAAACTTTTTATTTGGCTACAATCGAGTTAATATACGTTTTTTGTCTAACTAACGCGTTGAAAGCCGTGGAAAATGATTTTCGACAACTAGTAGCAATTGATCAAAGTAATAATATAGTACTTCAGTTGGTAGCTGAAAGGTGTCAAGGACACTATAAATTGTTTGCTAAATGACAGCTAGTCATGAACGATTTTAATCAAAATAAACCTTAGTGTCAGCAAAGAGGAGGGTACAAAACTAGTTAATATAAAAAATTGTTGATGAACTTTTATGTCATTTCATTCTTTCGCAAATTTCTCGGGTATTGTATATACGATACCTAAATGGGAGAATGCGTTTTCATTTGTCATAATACACTCCATCCGGCTTAAGCCTTCAAAGATAGTAAAGCTCGTACTTCATACTTGATTGCGAAACATGCAGTCGAAAAAAAAATGATGGTACAGTCAAATTCCTAATTATTCTAACGCGTTACTAAATAATCATTTCTATTTTAAATCGTTTGAATTCGTATCTTCTACGTTTGAGTACCTACAAGTTTCACAGGACGCTTGTAAAAAAAACCTTGTCAATAATTTACTACCTTGCTTGCTGTAACATTGCAATTACGAGCTGTACCAAATTCATCTGAAAGTTGCGGCATGGTTGCAAAGCCATGTTTAACATTAACACTATTAAGTTCATCTTCTTTCTGCTTAGGTTCTTGTGGATACACATCCGGAGGGCCAATTCTCGGCTTTTTCAAAGGCCTCTTTTCATACAATGATGCCATCATCG
This sequence comes from Xanthostigma xanthostigma, assembly GCA_963575645.1. NCBI lineage: Eukaryota > Metazoa > Arthropoda > Insecta > Raphidioptera > Raphidiidae > Xanthostigma > Xanthostigma xanthostigma. Next base: position 30,301,701 of record OY754470.1, on the reverse strand, counting down.
TGATTTGTTAGTATCAAATATTTTTAATATCTGAAACAAAAATAGTTCAAGAAATGTAATAATACTTCAGAAATTTTATATTCTAATGAACTAATATAGTCACTGTATTTGAACTACCTTATTTTTATTTTATTTCTAATTTGACACATTTATGTATAGATGATCAAAGCGTTTATCAGGCACCCATTCATGAAGTAGCGAGCAAAAAATTATAAATTATTATATATAAGAAGCTTTCATTGTTTCTTTTCCACGTCTTTGAAAATAACAGTCAAATTTAAGTTTATTTTGTTTGTTTTACTTTCCATTTTGCATTATTTTGACTGGTTTTATTATCTTATTGCCCTGTTGTGTGGTCAACTCACGGATTTATTCATATTTCCTTCATTGACATTCAGAGGGAGGGGGTGATGTCCTTTTTTTGACGTAAGCACACTGCACAGACATAAGTCTATGGATTTTTACAATAGATTGTATTCTAGTTTGATTTATTTTTCATGGTCATTTTGAAGTGAACTGTCAAAGTAATTGATTTTTTAGGTTATTTGGAAGTGTTTTCCACGTGTGTTTCGTAAACGATTAAACAAGACATAATTCGTTAAAAATGGGTAAATCAAAGAAAATGAAAGGAAATAAGGTCGGACCAAATGGTCCTCTAGAGAGACAAATTGAAAATGCAAAATTTATAAAACCAAAAAATAGAAACAAAATTCGTTTCCGACAGGCAGAAGATGAAGAGGTACATTATGATGTTAAAAACACTTACAATAACATAAATAAGATGACTGATTTTTTCTGTATTTTAGTTTGTGGACGCAAATCTATCGAAAAAAATTATATCAGCTGCTCGTCAGCAACAAATGGAATTAGGGGAAGATTTTGGTCCAACGCCTGCCGAAGCCGATCGTCAAACGGTTAAGCTTGGAAATATGGATTCGGATGAGTCGGAGATGGAAGATAATTTGGAACCAGACCATTTTTATGAAAAAATAGAAATTAACGAAGACGATGAGAAAGCGTTAGAATTATTTATGAATAAAGATCCTGCACCCCGTAGAACTTTAGCCGATATTATTATGGATAAGATTACTGAAAAACAAACCGAAATACATTCCCAGTTTTCGGAATCTGGCTTGGAACCAACCAGCAAATTGGACCCGAGAGTCATACAGATTTATGAAGGAGTGCGCGACGTTTTAAAGAACTACAGAAGCGGAAAATTGCCTAAAGCTTTTAAAATAATACCCAAACTTTCAAACTGGGAAGAAATCCTTAATATCACAGGTATTTCGATAGCGTTACTGTCTCGATAAAGGGAATTCTTTTATTAATGAGTTTTCAATTAACGTCTATTTTCAGATCCTATGGGCTGGTCAGCAGCAGGCATGTACCAGGGAACACGTATATTTGCTTCAAATCTGAAAGAAAACATGGCACAACGTTACTACAATCTCGTACTATTACCTCGAATTCGGGACGATATAGCTGAATATAAGCGACTCAATTTTCATCTTTATCAAGCACTTCGAAAGGCTCTTTTCAAACCTGGAGCATTCATGAAAGGAATAATATTGCCTTTACTTGAGGTTGGTAATCAAACTTAATCTTAAAATTACCAATTTTATTCTGAAATATCCATTTTTCATACAGCCCTCCTTACTCCCAATTGGATTTGTAATGATCTGATTTCAGCAATTATGTAACATTTATTTTAGAGTGGAACTTGCACATTGCGTGAAGCAATCATTGTTGGCTCTGTGGTTCAACGTAATTCACTCCCAATGATTCATTCGGCGGCTGTACTTCTTAAAATAGCGGAAATGGATTATACTGGTGCCAATTCAGTTTTCCTGAGAATATTATTCGACAAAAAATATGCTTTACCTTATCGCGTTGTAGATGCAGCTGTTTTCCACTTTTTAAGGTATGTATTATATGAATAATTATTAAGTCTCACCAAACTTCTAACATTTAATAAACCGACTGTTAGGAGCAATGCATTCATAGATATTTTTTTTGATATATTGCACTCAGTGCATGAAAATAGAAATACATAAACAATAGGTCGAGTTTTAGACAGTGCCGTCTGTAAGATGGCTCAATGTACTAACTAGTGATGTGCCGGATATCCGTATCCGCGGATATCCGAGGGAGAAGAAAGATCCGTATCCGTTAGTTTTTGGCGGATCTTTTACCTTATTAATTTTCAATTCATAGATGAAATTTTATATATATAGGTGATTACGTAATAACGAAAAACTGTTAAATTCCATTCAGATTATTTTTTAAAATCGTATTTGGCACCTTTATATTGCAAACATTTATCGTAGTGAGTACCATACCAATAGTACATAACTCAAAGGTACTAAAAAACTATCTTTATAGTGAGATATGGCACATCGATCTTTGGAAAGAGACAATCTGTTATGAGAGTTAACTTTTAAAGAGGTCAATAACTTTTTCCCATAACAGATAGTCTCTTTCCAAAAGTCGATGTGCAATATTTACCGCCGCGTACTCTAAGAAAGTTAAGATTCGTATCCGCGGATCTTGAAACCAAATATCCATATTCAGATCCGTATCCGCGGATATACATTTTTAACGATCCGGCACATCACTAGTACTAACCCCCGATACCCTAGTCTATCCCACGAACCGATGTAGCAATAAAACTGCGTGATAAGCATTTCATTGGTCGCTCAAAACTCAACACAGCAAAACAACCAATCAGACACTTTGTGCGTGATGAAAATTGTTAAAACTACTTTCATTTGTTTTGCAGATTCAAAACAGATACTCGTGAATTGCCAGTACTGTGGCATCAGGCGTTTTTAACTTTTGTTCAGCGTTACAAAGGAGACATTTCGAGTGAACAGCGCGAAGCTTTATTAGAATTACTTAGATTTCAAACCCACATATCTATTACACCAGAAATACGACGGGAATTACAGAATGCTAAATGCAGAGATAGTGAAATTTGCGAACCTATGAAAACAGATACTGATTAAACGTTACAAAATATTATGTATTTAAATATTGTTTTTAAAATTTACGATATAAAAATAAATGTTAATTTATTTATAAGAAAATAATACTTTGACTAGTGATGAAACGATTACAGTTAATCTGCGATTATCAGTATTCCAGTTAATCGTAATAGTCGGTTATCGAGCTGATTATTTCACGATCCTTCAGTTTTATTTCTCGATCTGCCCAGGCGTTTTTTGTATTTGTATGACGTATGTTTGATAATCCACTTCAATTTACTAACGTATTCTGTTCTATATTCTATAGTATTATACAATTCCAGCAATGAATAGACAGGAAGTAAGCGATGTGAGGAGACTATAATTTAGGATAGGACACAGGTAACGTTTACCTTGATCATGGTCAGATCATATCCAGCAGAGTAAGGAAAAACAATGACATTTTAATTTTTAAAAACATCAGTACGTTTCATATTTTATATTCTTAAAGTAATATGTTACATTCTTGAAATATGAAATGTTTCAAAAAATTTCAAATTGAAGATAACATTATTATAGTGAGATAGTCACTAAATGTAAACATACATGAAAATAATGTTTATATTATTTTACGTTGACACCAACAGCTTCGAAAATGTTTCTATTAAATAAAAGCAATGTGATACAGAAATTTTTTCAGTGTCTTTTAAGCCACATATTTAATAATTTTGTGACTACAGTAGAACGCCGATTAACCGAATCGCCAATTATCCGAATCGGTCCTAAGCGTAATATAAAAAATTAAAACCAAGTATTTTTTCAATAAAAACAAGTTTTGTGGGGACGCAAGAATACAAAAATGCGAGTGACAATTGCCGTGTAGACGCTACAATGATATCAGCTCACGTCGAAGTTGGAACTCGCTGGAGTCCAGATATATTTCAACTGTTATGGTTGAAAGCTAGAGGCAAGACACTACATGTCCGATTATCTGAATTGACCCCGGTCCCAATTAATTCGGATAATCGGCGTTCTACTGTATTTGGATCAAAAATAAATTATTTTACCATTCTTAACAGACTTCTTGTTACTTTTTTTAGCAAAACGCAACTTTTAATTTTCTTTCTTAAATGTTTCGATTGATTAAAAGTAGATAGCTATATATGAAAAAAAAAAAGGTTAAGAACATTCTTGGTCAAAGACACTAAACTTAAAAATAATGATCACAATATGATGTGCATCTCATTTTACTTCCATTTTAATCTCCCGTGCAACAATAAAGTTTAAATACGAGGAAACGCAAGTTTTAATAATAATTTTCTGGCATACTTTTTATTAAAAAAAAATGCAGACTATAACCGACATTCTAAAATGTTTAAAAAGTAGTTTTCATAAATAGTAAATAGCATTCAAATTATAACACTTTTAACAACTGAATAAAATGCAATTAATGTACAATACGCCATACTATATCTCCACAATTTACACTGTTCAAAAACTGAAAGTTAATTATTCTCATTAACGATCTCAGCATAAGATTACTACTTATTAAGCCATATAATAGCTTTTAAAAGAAAATACGCAAGTCCAATTCCGTAAATGAATTTTTCTTTTTGTTGCCGTTGCATATTTTCTAATTCGATAGCCATTACCCTCCTGTTAAGTTTAGCCAATTGTTTTCGTAAATGCAGCACTTCTTCTGCGGTGCTTAAACCTTCCCCGCCGATACCGATTGGTGCTATTGAGTCTCTAAAAATTCACATACAAAAACTTCTATGTCAGGTTGTACGCTTTAGATAGCAAATAACTAATTATTATTATTATTATTATTACCTATGTGAAATGTTTATATCACTTCCATTTAAATCGTATCTTAGCTTTGGTTTTACAATAGCTGTTGCTTCCGATGGTTCATAGGGAGGGTCTCTACCACTGGGATATACGGCTTTATCAAGGGTAATTGTTTTTGGTGGTGTTGCCACTCTGACAAGACCAGGGTCTGGGGGCATCATTTGATTTTCCAACATAATTTCACGGGGTAATGCTTTCGTTCCTATAAAAAGCATATTTTGTTCTCAGAAATTTATGTATTATTTGTATACTAAAAATCTTACAAAATTATTAAACCGATAAATTTACGACAAATATTTTAGGGTCTTTCCGAGTGTCAATCTCCACATCAACAGAAAACTAAAACATCATTATTGAAATATCCCTTGGGTTTAACTGTTTGGGGGCTAAAAATATCTATCAAATCAAGTTTAAATGTCAATGATTTAGAATGCCATTTCCAATGTTGAACTGGATAACTGCCAAATCTCTGATTTACATTATACTTAGGCTTATCTACAAAATTTCTCTACATAAAAACTGATATAAAACATAACAAACGGAAGCGATTTTCTTGATTAGCAAAAGTTCGATTATAAGTTATTTACACGTCGACAGCAAGCAAAAAGAAAATGCAACTTAAGCATGTTTGAATACTATGTTATAGTATGCAACATCTAAGTCGATCAGTTTTAGAAGATTCGCGATTGACAAATGCTAACTAACAAAGACAGCGTATTTTTGGTCACGTATTATTGACTTTGACTTGTTCCTCACCTATTCTCTGTCCGTATCCTCCGACAATGATACGTTCCGGTACTTGCATATCAAAGCGTTCCTGGTTCATAGCGTTCGCCCAATTACCACCAATCATTCCATTTGGAAAATCGTCATTCTGTTCTCCTCCAACGCGAATTCTCTTTGGAACACGCATTTTTCTATTAATGTCCTCGGTATAATGTGTATCACTCACATAATGGTCATCTAAATGTGCTAACGAGTCTGATGTACTCGAAGCTGATGACATTTTGACTTAGAAAAAAATTGTACTTTTAGACATATTTATCAGATCAATTTTTAATAACAAAAAAAAAAGTAACATTTTACCTCAAGTAATAACACTCGTATTTCACAAAAGGTGAATGTGTAAATCCATGAGTAATTATTTCTTATATTTAATTATTCCAAATATACCGTTTATTAATATTCTTTTCATGAAAATCAAGTAATCACAGTTCTGATTTGTTATGTCATTTTATTGAGAAAATAGGTCCGATTCATACTTAAAAAACATACGTTGACAAGAAAATACGTAGAATCAAGTTAATGACCTTATAACCTATGATACGAACCAAGTTATAAGATTAAAATCACGTGTCTGTGGTGAAAAGAGGAATTCTAAACATTTTTTTGTATGCAAATCATGACCTTGTTTTATGTTTTTGATACATTTCGGTAAAAATTACAATTGTAAATATTTCGGTGTTTTTTATCAATGAGAATGAGCACTGCCAAACTTGAACGCTAGAGGCGCCAGCTATATAACCACCTCCATTTGTGACAACAGTACTTACTGTGTACAAAATAAGTTTATTTAAAATAATAAATCATTGACAATGCCGATGTGTTGTGTTAATCAATGTTCAAATTATAAAGGTTTTGTATTTCCAAAGGATTTGGAACTGAAAAAGAAATGGTTGCATGCTATCGGAAGGGAAAAAGCTTTTGCTCCAAGTGCTAAAGCAATAGTTTGTGAAGCCCACTTTACTGAAGAAGATTTTGCCACAGAAGGAGCAGTTTCAGGTAGGAAAACTAATTATAGTTATTTGAATAATGGTTGTTATTTATACATTATTGTAAGAACTTTAAATTAATTTTCATTTGTATCACCTCAATGAATATTAACAATGTAATTAACCTTAAAGAAACTTTATGTCATTGTTACCGCATTTGATTTGTACTTTAAATATGTCATATATAAATTTTTTTAGGGCTTCCTATTACAAAGAGAAGACGATTAAAAAAAGGATCCATTCCATCTATCTTTATTTGGAAAAAATCAAATATTAAATTTCGAAAATTTCGGAGCTTGTCTACTAATATGCGCATTGTACGTTTTTTGTTTTTCAATTCGTACTTGCGCCATCTCGCGCGTTTTCCTATAAAAACCAATCATAAAATAGGTAGCTATATACCTGGTGCCAACTACATTACGTTTCTCATCCAGTGGTTGATTAAAATGATTAAAAAAAATATTTGACATTTATGATAACCTTAAATAATTCTTGATAGTTCTTAGATAAAAACGTTCAGTTAAATTTATATATCGTTGGAGCTAAAGCATTGAACGTTCCAGATGGCTTTAACAGAACAATCATCTAATAAAATCTTTGGGGGTATCCAAAAGATTTTTTCACATCAATCAAATGAATTAGGATGCCGAATGAATTTTGCCGTATTTTTGCCACCAACTGAAGAGGGGAAAAAATATCCAGTGATTTATTGGCTTTCTGGATTAACATGCACGGAAGCAAATTTCGTCCAAAAAGCCGGAGGCCAGAAGTAGGCAGTTATTTATTTTAATTTAAAATTACTAGAGCGCAATATTTAATCAAAATTGTGGTGTTACAAACACAAAACGATAACAATTGTATTGCCACTCAAAATAATCAATTGTTTCAACTGGCAATTGCTTTATAGATACGCAGTTGAACACAACGTTATTATAGTATGTCCTGATACATCTCCGAGAGGTCTAAACATTTCTGGAGATTCCGAATCATGGGATTTTGGAGTAGGTGCTGGTTTTTATGTCGACGCTATTAGAGAGCCATGGAAAACGAATTATCGAATGTTTAGTTATGTAACGTCTGAGTTGATAAACATTATTAATAGCAATTTTCCTGTGAATGGTCAACAGTCCATTATGGGGCACAGGTAAGATAGATGTAATACGGTATTGTATTTCTGTTTTCGAGCACTACCTAAAATCTACTAGACTACAAAATAATATTTTGAAATTAACTGTATTATTATCACAAGGAACCATATTGGTTTCGAGAATAATCGAATACATAAAAATGTTTTAAACATATTGGTGTTTTTGTAGCATGGGAGGCCATGGTGCTTTGATTTGCGCTTTAAAAAATCCAGGCCTTTATAAATCAGTATCAGCATTTTCTCCAATTAGCAACCCATCTGAGTGCCCATGGGGTAAAAAGGCATTTAATGGCTATTTAGGACCTCGCGAAAGTTCTAACTGGCAAGATTGGGATGCTACATTACTTGTCAAAACATACAACGGTCCTCCATTGGAACTGTTTGTAGATCAGGTAAAACAATTTCGATTTGTTAATTTTTGTTGCACACGTCAAGCAATTATGAAAAGAATACAATATGTTGATTATTAGCACGCTCTAGCGTAATTTATTGGTACTAATGATTCATTAATTATTTAAACATTTGATAGGTTTATTCCAAGCAGCCAGCAAACGGTTTCGAAATCGTCACCCGCATGCGCAGTAGCTAAAATCGCCACTAACAGCTTCGTTTTACCTGCTGCGCATGCAGATGACGGTTTCATTACCGTTTGCTGGCTGCTTAGAACGAACATATTGTGTTCATGATTATACAATTAAAATACAATCTTCAATTATTATCCACAAACTCTGCTACTATGTTGATTGTTGCTTTTACAGGGAACGGAAGATAATTTTTATAAGGAAAAACAGTTGTTGCCTGAAAATCTAGTTAAAGCTTGCAAAGAAGCGCAGGTGCCGATTGTGCTCCATCTCCGAGAAGGATACGATCACAGTTATTTTTATATAGCTACATTTATTGGCGAACATATCGCTTATCATGCTCGTCATCTTAATGCATGAAGCCACGCAACGAACATCGCTGTCTTGCATGTATTGATACAATAGCTTTTAATGTTATTGTTACTACTTAACACGATTACAAAATGGCGAAATAAAAATATATTTCATATTTTGTATTGATTTTTCTAATCTTCCAAAACCCTACTGATTTATTTACAAAGCTGACGTATATAAAATAATGTACTATAGTAACAACATTATTTATTTATATATTTTTACAGGCATGTATTTGTGATTTGATAGAAAATTAAAAACATTGAATATAAATTACCTAATGAATACTATTTTTGAGGCGATCCTCTTAAATTATGCCAGTGAGCTACTAAACTCCCTCTTTGCTGCCAGATTAGCTCTTGACCCAAATATGCATAAAAGCTGAAAATATTTTTATTGAAATTAATTTATAGCTATGTAGAGAATAACATGAATTACTCACATTCCCCAAAATGCTCCACCTAAGTGAGCAGCGTGATCGAAAAATTTCCATCCTAAAATAACTCCAGCTAGATCAAGGCCAACAATTACTTTTATTGCCTACAAAACAAAAAATACTAATTAAGAAACGCTGAAGTACCGACAAATCAAGAAATCTGAATTATTTAACCTATTATTTTGTTTCCAAAAACTATAAATTATTATCTGTAGAATGGTATTCGCACATGATTTTGTACGCGCAATAACCGTATTAACGAAAACAATACTTACAAGGCCAGCAGAAAACGTGAAAAATGGTAAGAAAACAATCCCAAGTTGAGTATCAGGAAACTGAGTGCATACAAATCCCAGTATAGCCATAATTGCACCAGACTACAAAATAAATTAATGTTAATCAAAATTCTACACCTTGGGTTACGATACAAGGAATTCGACTGGCTATTGTTTATTTGACTGCTTTTTTACGATGTGAACTGCTTAGTCGAATACCCATTTTTTTATAATCACTTACTGCTCCCAATGAAAGACCAGGCTGTTTTGTTAGTACTTTATAGAAATAACTGGTGAAACTTGATATTACGCCTGCGCTCAAATAAAGCGCTAATAATTGTTCTTTACCTAATACAGTAGCCGAACCTAAAATAATATTACTTATGGTAAAAAACATGAATTCATCGAAAATTATCTTTCGTTGAGGTATAGTGTTATACCGTGAGTTCTTGTTAAGTGATACATAATGATCCCAGTTAATATTGAACATATTTTCACCAAAAATAAAAAGACAAAAATAACATCTTGGATATAGTCAACAGACAGGACCGATTTTGATAAAATTTCTTTTGGATCGAAATGACGTTAACAATTGACATTCTAACAAAGTCGATATATAATTTTTTATACGCGAAATATTGCGTAAAAATAAAATCTACTTTTTTGAAGTCTTGAAAAAAAAACGAGTGGACCGATTTTGAAAAGATTCCTTTCAGATCATATTTACGTTAATACGCGTCGATTGACACTATTGTAATCAATATATTTTTTTATTCATGAGATTTCGTCTAGGAAAGAAATCACCACGTACATACATACAGACGCACATACATCTTTTCAAAAATAGTCTAGTGACCTTGAAACATAAAAAATTTGTTAAAATTTTTGATTTTAATTTTCGGGTCCATTTCACTATCTTTCCAATGTACTGGGAAGTTAAACAAAATATTTTACATCTGCACCTCCAAATCCTACAAGGTTTTCTAGAATATTAATTTCAGGTGAGGTTAGACCGATAGAAAATGATGATCTTTCCATGTCTCTGAGTGTGCTTTAGAAATAGACGATACGCTGGGTGTGTTTTTGAACGGTTCTAGAACTTTTCGGGCAATCTGAACTTAACTTATTAGCTATGTTCCAACCTCTTTGCGAACGGTAATATTGTCGTCACAGTCATGCGCAGTAGCTAAAACGAAACTGTGTGCGTATGCGTTGACTTTGTACTGTTTTGTGGATTACATGACAGTTCTAGAACCGTTATAATCTCAGTTGGAACACGTTTTAACAACTGCTCATGACTATGACGATAATATTACCGTTCGCAGAGAGGTGGGAACAGAGCTATTGAGAACTGTCCCAGCTGCAACAACCAGCACACCTTCTATCACGATGTGAATTAATATAATTTAAAATGTTTGACTTGCTGACTACAATCACGCTTATAGGCTTTGAACTAGATCTTTTTAAAAAATTTAAAATTACAAACTATTTAACACATACCTTTACTAAAACTATAAAGCACATACATATTGGCGAGCAAATGGAAGCCTGAATAATGACTGAACGTTGACAGCAACATTGGCCAACATATTGCTCTACTGGCGGGATTGGAACAAAAATATTTCACCATTGTCGGTTGTAAAGAAGGTATTCTCCACATACCGAATACTAACACGTTTAATAAACATATCGGTACGAACAATTTTTCACCTTCTGATAAACTTCTCCACCATTTCTGTAAATCTTTATTACTTTGTTTCTAAAATTCATTATTTAAGTTTAAAAATCATGCCGCAAATTATTAATTTCATAAGTGAAAAATTCAATCTGTCGTTAATAGCCTTGTCAAAGCTGACAGAACAATGGTAACAGTATTGTGCAGTAAGCCGATACAGTTTCGTTTTAGCTACTGCGCAAGATGGAGACGGTTCTGTTACTGTTCTCAGACAACTTGGAATGGAGTTAATATTTATAAGAATCATTCCGTCATGTTTTCTTTTACGTATTTTGAACTGCATTTTTTATTTCAAATGAATTTGAAATGGAATATTCATTAGAAATAAGTTTAAAATACAGTGTAAACTCTTAATAACGAAACTCAAGGGACCAAGCATTTTTTATCGTTATAGAGAGTTACCGTTATATGGAGTGAAGAAAGAAAAACAACCAAATTAACAATAATCTTCAATGTACTGTATAATCTCTTTATAACGAATTTTAAGGGACCAAACATTTTTTTCATTATAAAGAATTTTCGTTATATGGAGGGAAGAAAGAAAAAAAAACAATTTTTCAATGTAGTGGAATAATCTTCATTAAATAATAGGAATTTTTCGATAAGTTTGGCGTCATCAAGTGCTTGTTGAATAGATGGTGATGGTTCAGAATGGTCCTCTTTATGTCTGTAAACATTTGCTGACGCCTAAATATGAACATATTTCTTTGTAATAGAGAATGGCTGTTGCGTTATAAAGAGGGTATTAATGTATAGGTTTTAAGGTAAACCAACCAAATCGTAAAAATTTCGACGTTATAGGGAGTTTTTCGTTATAACGAAGGACGTTATAAAGAGTTTACACTGTATTAGTTTTTTGTTAATTTCGACCGCTCTATGTGTATTATTACTAAAATTAAGCATATAACATAAACCAAAACACTTCATTTTTGAGCTAATATGTAACGCTTGAAAATACATACGCGGATTTCAATTTGATTTTTTAACCAGCCAACGGGTTTTCTAATCATAGAAATTGCATGTGCCCTCATATTTTCATATTGCCAAATTGCTGCACCAACAAAACTTGCTGAACTGAACTGAAAACAAAATCGTATCGTGTAAGCCTAAACAATGCCTTGCAAAATAGGTATACACAAAAAAAAACTAAAATATTTCACTAAACGCTAGGATTCGTTCTATGTGACAAAATCTTATGACTAGGACGACAAACTAAAACAAATACGAAGATTGTCAATATATAGTTTTTCACTTTCTATCTTTGATTGTCATAAATAACATTATTTTTAATAACTTACAACTACGGTAAATCCCAAGGGCCTCCATAATTTTCGTATCGACAGGGGCCCTGTATCAGCATAAATCCCTTCAAAAGGTGTTAGTGATTGTGTTGTTGGGTTATTATTACGTGTCCGCTTAAAATTTCTAACGCAGCTCTTGTAAACATTTGTTTTATAATTCCTATTCAATTTTCCGCTGTAAATATAATTATAAATTATTTTATAACCAAAAAATATAGCAAAACATTACGTTTGACTTACTATACATTAAATGTCAACTCAGACAAAGGAACAATATTCCTTAACGCCATTGTTCGCTAAAAAAATAGCATAGCAGTGATAGCAGTAATAAAGCAAATAATTTTTGAAATTTAATTCTATAAAAATAAGTCAGGAAACGTCAATTTTTGACAAAACTTTTACCCCCACCACAAAAGTTGGTATCTTTGTTGGTACATTTTTTTTTAATGTTGGGCGTTTGCTACAAAGTTATGTTTGCATCAGTGTTCAATTTGCATGAATTTGAAATAAATTAAACTGTCAGGTGTCAAGTATTTACAGATAAAAATGTCTAATATAGATGGTATTAAACATAATTTATTTTTATATACCTAAATTAATTAATTTTATGCAATATTGTCCTTAAAATTACGGTTACAATACGAGAATCTCAACTAACCTATTCAGTTTTGAATCACTTAACAATTAATTAGATGTAGAAAGATAATAGAATTATAAAATTGCAGGTTTTAAAAGTGAGGGAGATTTGGCTTTGGCAGAGTTACAGTTAGATTTAAAAGCAATTCAACTTAAAGTTTATGAGCTCCAGGTAAAATTCAATAGTATTAATTGATTCAATTTGTTCTTATCAGAAACCAGTATAAATATATAGAAAACTAAATTATATCAAAATGTCCTTTTTATGTGCTTGCTTAAAGTAATGTGAATTTTTTACAATAAATTGTTTACCTAATATATTTTTCAGGGAATATCTGATAGGTTGGATTTCTTTGAATCTTTCACAAGTACCAGATTAATGTTAACATCGTCAGAGAAACTGCAATTTGGTATTATTTTTAAATGCACTTGTAAAGGAAAATCTATTGAAGAGTATGCTGCTAAAGTTGAAAAGGGAGACGACGGTACCTATATATTTTTTATAGTTGGATTTTGAAAATGTTTAGAAATTGCTAGTTACGGCCAGAGCAGGCAGTGCTGAGAACTTAGTGCTTGTATTAAGTAATGCTTTAAGCACTTTATCAGACAGATGCTTTGCTTAATAAACACGCTCAATGCTTAAAACAAATTTCGTTTATCTTTTTATGATTCTTATTTCATTTGATGCTAGAGATCAATTTCTTGTTTGTTGAAGCGAGAACTTTCCCATCTATTAGAAATATTGTTCATGTTGTAACTGAATTGATTTGGGAAGTTATTTTAAAATGTTTAATTTTTTGAGCACTTCAGTATGCGCTTGATGCTTATAAGCATTTTTGAAAATGGAAGTGTTTGTCATTTGAATAAATAGAGCATTTATGAAAGTGCTCGACCTAGGTTCCGTGCCCAGCTCTGGTTAAGGCAAATTTTATTTTGTAGGACTGTTCACAATTCCCAGGTGTTATTTACCAATCTCAATTGATATAGATGCAGTGAAGAATCAGTATCAACCCCTTAATGATATTAATTTAAAACGCTGTTTAGATTATTTGAAAGATGCTTGTTTTGCGTTTGAAAATAGAAAATATCAAACGCAGCAATTGCAGGTATAACATTTTTGTATCAAGAATGTGTCAATTAAATAATTCGTCCGATTTAGGAGAAGTCTTACGATCACTCAAAAGTTTAATTTTTTTAAATGTCGACGTTTCATAATTAATCTATTTTTCAGGAAAGTCTCGGTGACACAGTTGAAATTTTTAGCTCCATTTCCTATGAGTATGTGAAACTAGATTTCAAGCTAAAAGAGAAGGAGACAAAAACTATTTACACTGTTCATATTGGAATGCACTATCAGTCTGAAGACATAAGGCCAAAAAACATTGAAATTGAAAAAACAAACTTACCAAATGAATCTTTATTGTATATAGTAAAGAAGTTCAATGTGTTTAAACTAAATGATTTGAAGATTGCGTATTCTTTAGCTACAATGAAAAAAGAAGACGAACCATTTTATTTTGTAATTAATGAAAAGCCAAGGAACTCTGTAAGTTTTTTTTTTTCTTTTTGTTTCGTCAGTGCTTCTACCTACAATAGAGCTGTAAAAGTAACGAGAAACTGTGTACCCGTATGTATTCGTTACTTAAAAAACCAGTACCCGTTACTTTCGTATCGTTACGTTACTCGTTACTTTTCATACGACATACAATCGTGTACTAACAGCATCAAGCATGATACGGTATGACTTCGTTCGTATAACGTATAACCGCATCAAACGAGTCGAACTGACATGGATACGACAGATGCGAGTAACGAAATGAATTTGTAAGTAACAATTCGTTACTTCGAGTCAGACGATGTACACGTTACTATTAAATTGTATTTATCAGTGTAGTAGAAGAGCTATCAAACATTTTTGGGTAGATATTTGAGGCAACGTGAAAATTTGTGTAACACTTCTGAACACAGAATTGAAGCCCTGGCTTAAGGATAGTGGGGCCTAGCCAAGCTGTGAATTTTTAATTTTACGAAATTTTATTTGCAAAAAAAACTTCTTGAGGCATTTTGAAATTTTAATACCTTCAAATTTAGTATATAATAAAATAATATACTCTCCATCAACCTACCCGTAACGTTTTACTCGCACTCACATATAATAGAGAATTTTGTAACCACTTGGCAGACATTTACACTTATCTAAATGATCTGGCTTAGGTATTTATTTTTATTGTATTAAATACTAAATTAGAAGGTATTAAAATTTCAAAATGCCTCGACATTTTTTCCAAATAAAATTTCGTAAAGTTAAACATTCACGGCTTGGCTAGGCCCCACTACCCTTCAGCCAGGTCTTCGATTTTGTGTTCAGACATTAGAAAAGAAGTGTTACATAGCTTTTAGACTAATAGTATTGCGCAATTTTCGTACAATTTCAAATTCATTTATAAAAAAAATCCCTTTTTAGAGCGAAACTTCAGCAAGAAACGCACAGAGACGAGAAAGTTCTGGTAGTGAAATGAGCAGTTCATCTTCTGACGAGTGATTATTATTTATTATTGTTCGATTTTCAAATAAGATGTTATTTTTATACAAATATAATGTCAAGATGTAAGGCATTTATGAGCACATTAAAATTCTATGATAAACATAATATTTTTTAAATTTTAAATTCACTTACTATTCTATGAGAATCCCCAAATCAATGTCAAATGATCAGAACACTTAGTCTGATTGACACCCAAAATAAATAGGCCCAAAGTTCTTAGGCCCGCCATACACGGACGACTCCAAGTTGTCTGAACTGACTGCTTTAAGCAGCCAATGAAATAGTAGAAAATATTTCACTGGCTGCTTAAAAATGAGATGCTACAAACCTCCATAGAAGCAATATGTGTGCAGCGGACTTTAAGAAGAAACATTTTTAGGCGCGAATAGCGTAAGCTAAAGCGCCTATATGTACTCGCTTTGTCTGTGAATCTGTGAGTCACGCTTTTTGTATCCAGCGTACAGCCCAAACGCCTTAACCGATTTTAAAAAACTTTTTTTTGTTCGATTCGTCTCCGGGTAACTTAAATCCTAACGTCGCCCGATTTTTGAATTTTTGTCCCAGAGGGGAGAAAATTAGGAAAAAAAAAGTTTTTTGCTTATTTCTCGCTCAATTTAAATCAGATCGGTTTGAAACCAGTCTTAAACGAAAGAGGAGAACATTTTACATATATTTCGTGTAACAGAATTTGCCCAAACAGTTTTTTTATCCCGATTTATATAGAAATAAATTCATTTTATACATAATTATATAGAAATGAATTCAATTTAATTGTTGCACGGTTTAACATGACAATTTAAAATACGAGCACCAAGGTAATTTGAAATAGAAAGGATTGATTTTTTTTTAAGTTGGACTAAGTCTAAACCAATTCTGAAAATTTTAGGGGGGGTTGCCCGATTATTTATATAAATAAATGACTTCAAAAGTAGGCATATTTAACATTGGCTTTATGGTAAAACGGTAGATGGATGATATGTTTTCATTGATTTCTCCAAAACTAGTCGGTTGAAATTAAAAAAAAACTATTTAAATTAAAATTAAAACATTAATAAATTATTGAAAACAAAAAAACCCGTTGTGCCCGACTAATTAAAAAGATATTTAATTAAATAAATATCTTTTTAATTATAAATAATTAATATTAAAAAAAGGCAAGCCTTTCATTTAAAATTGCCTGGGTGTACTAAAATAAAAAGTTTGCATTTGTTAAAAAACGAATGCCATTATAAATATTGGTGAAATGCAACGCCTTCTGAGTTAACAATTTGAATAACTAATTTAGAACATAATACTTTGACAGTTGCAAACGTCATTTTTGACATTTCTTACCATTCCGACACAACGGATGATCGGATTGTAACCAAATTTTGGGAGGATGTTTGATATGCAAATATAAAGTGATTTATTGTTTTTTGGGGAACATCGGCGCATGCGCAAAAGAGTATATCTTTTATAATGTTGTTTTATAAAATAATAATATAGTTTTTATAACGGTTTATTATTCTGCATATTTTACTAGAAATTTTTGTAATTTTTTTTGGGGATAATCGGCGCATGCGCAAAAGATATTATATGCTATGATGTTTTTTATATAATAATAGTAAACTTTTCATAACGGATTATTATTCTATATGTTTTACAAGAAAGTTTTGTAATTTATTTTTCGGGAAAATCGGCGCATGCGCAACAGAGAAAGAAGTACCTACCTTTCAATGTTGTTTTTTTTATAATTATGATATACTTACATGTCATAACAGTTTATTAGCCTGTATATTTTTACAAGATAGTCATGAAAAAATGTGTTTTTCTAAATTTGTACTTAGTTTCAGAAATATTTTGAAAATAAAAAAAATCTAATGTTAGTTTGTTCCGTAGATGTTAGTTAGGTATTTGACAAGCATTCTTTGTTTATTTTTAACATCATAACGTGATAACATATAGAAAACCATGAACACGAACAGCAAATTTTATAATATTTAGTGGTAACTATACGCGTTACTATACGCGTTAACGGAAATTTTATTTTCTTTGTTATTATATGTCAAATGTCAATATTATAATTTATTAGTTGGAAAGGCCCCATAATCTAATTGCTGCAATTTGTTCGACTAGATTAAATTAACTAAAGCTTTGAAATTTCACACACATGCAAGTCTGGTGACAATGTATATATCCAATATGGCGGATGCCCCAAGATGACGGAATACCTTTTCCTTCTCAACCATCTTGAATAAAATAATCAAATAATTTTTATAATTTAATGTCATAATAGTTAAAATTTTGAAAGACTATAAAAACAAGAAAAATAAAATACTAATAAAAAGAAAGTTTTTATTGAAATGTACCAAAAAAAAAATATAATTTTTATAATTTAGGGTCACAATTATATTATTGATTGTGACTAATAAACGATCATAGAGTTTACAGCTAACGCTTTTATATTTATGAACCTAAATTAATTATTAATAAATTATTAAAATGATTTTTTCTTTTCTGTGTTTCAATACTTTCAACTGTTATTTTTTTATTAGATTAAGTTAATTAAATTATATTATTAAGCTCAAAGTGTCGTTAAAAATATACATCAATTTTCGAACATAACGTTGGGGTATATTATGTAAAATTCGCGCCTTGTAATTCTTGAATTACTTGTGTCTTCAGACAATATTTTTAAAAAAGCATTCAAATTAGTGCCATTTGCAGAATTGTAACCGAAAGATAATTTTACAGATAGACGCAAGCTCATGTGAAAGGCAATTTTTCTATGTTTTTTTATGGCACATGATAGTCGTAGGCAGGGGGGGGGGTGTTTTGGGGGTTCAAACCCCTCTCGAAATGCCTCAGCCAACCCACCGTTTTATACACATACCAGAGATAAGGGTTCACATATTTACTGAAATATTTTCGACTCTTTTTTGGATCTGTGATACGATAATTGGATTCCACGTTCTTTGGAATGAATAAAATCGAAATGTAATAAATTAATTAAATCATTAAACTCTTTCGTCGAAATCTAAGACGGCTGCCTTATAATTTATGTATTATAATATACATATGTGTGCTTATTTTAAAACAAAGTTGTTACTTATTGTCTCTGGTCCAGAGCTCAACTCCCCCCGAAGTGAATTCCTTGCTACGGCCTTGAGTGAAATTAACACAGTCGTTTAAAAATAAATAATTTATTGTACTTCTACTCTTTTTAAGACAACAGTCATGCATGTTAACAATTAGCAACAGTTTCTTGAATTTCATTTGTCTGTTTCTTTGTGGAAACAAATAATTCCGCACCACATCCTTTATATAAAACAAATCGACTATCAGTAATAATTCTATCAGCAATGCACTCTCTTACGTTTGGTAAATTCATTGCGATTTTCATAGCTGTATTATGAGTTAATTTGTCTAATTCGCGTCTTGTAATTTTATGAATTATTTCTTTACCGCGAACATTAATATCGATGTCACAATAATACTCCGAATCTACTTCAGGCCAATCCTGATCGAGAACATTTTTGTCCCATTTAATTTCTTTTTCGTTTAACCTGTTAGGCGCAGATAAAAAGCCAGTCCATAATTCGGAAGCAAAATGAGGTGCCATCGGTGCCAACATTATAATTAGTACCGCTAAACACCGTTCAAATTGGGCACTATAAGCTATTACATCCGGCGTAACTTTGCGTATACTATTTGTTAAACCTTGTAGTTTTGATATGCCGACGCTCAGTTGTTGAGAGGAGCAAATATTAAATGTAACGCCTTTAACGTAGTAATTTCTAGAATCGAACATATAATCGTCTAATTCTTTATAATTTTTTTCGTTATAATCAACATCGGGTAAATTTGTACGATGATCAATAAAACTTTGTATTGTGAGCCATAAGCGTCTTTGCCAATTTAATATTCCAGGAAAAGTTGAAGAATTCCAATTTCTATGCGATGTCGGAGCTATATCAGCGAGTATTAACAGTCTCGTTGTATCTATGCCATATTCTTCGAACATCTTCGATGGCTCAACTCCATTTAATTTTGATTTGCTCATTTTTTCCCATGCCATAACTATTGGTTGTTTTGTTTCTTTGTGAACCGCTTTGTTCTTTTTTATATCCAAAACATCAACCTGATCTTCCGTTACATACTCACCTGTACCTTTAATCCGGTAACTGCGTCCCATAACCATACCTTGAACCAATAATCGTTTGAACGGTTCCCGTTCCGGTACCAAATTTATTGAATGCAGAAAATGATGGATAAATCTTGCATAGTATAAATGTAGAACAGCGTGTTCTTTGCCACCGATGTATAAATCGACCGGTACTAAGTTTTTTACTTTTTCGACAGAAAATGGTTTTTCAGTATTGTTTGGGTCAATGTATCTTAAAAAATACCAAGACGAGTCGACAAATGTGTCCATAGTATCTGTTTCCCGTTTAGCTTTATTACCACATTTTGGACACTTCGTTTCCAGCCATTCGGTCGCTTGTAACAAAGGAGACAAACCTTTTTTTGTTAGCTCTTTCAGTTTTGGTAATTCGACAGGTAAATCGGAGATTGGTACCGGTTGAGGGCCGCATTTATCACAATGTACAATCGGAATCGGTGTGCCCCAATATCTCTGCCTTGAAATTAACCAGTCTTTAAGTTTAAAACTACACCAGTCGCCACCTACATTTAAATTACGTGCCTCTAAGCAATTTTTCTGTTGCAATTTTAAACGCTCAGGTTCAGTTTTGGGAACCTGTTCAAATTCTAATATTGGAATGTTATTTTCAATTGCGAAACTCCTATCATAGTCACATGACACCGGTATACCTAAATAAGAATCACTGCCATGTGGAAACTCCATTTGATCGCTTACAAAAATTGGTAAAATATTACCCGTTAAAGGATTTATTGCATTCAAGTCTAATTTTTTAATCCCATTTACGGTAACGGGGTTAGTTTTACACAAGACGTTTTCCGGTGAAACAATTATAAAACAAGCGTGTGTAATGAATTCTGGATATTTGGTCCAAACAGTTATGTTATTGTTTACAGAAGGCTGCACTCCAAAATTAAATTGCACACCGTTACATTCGCCGATCCAATGGTTTTGTAATTTTTTTATATCACGCCAGTCTTCCAGGATAGGATCGTTTAAGCCATCTGAAAGATCTTTAGCAAAACGTGTTGTTTTAATAAACCACTGTTTCAAAAATTTCTTTTCGACACGGGCACCGGACCTCCACGAACATCCGTTCGAATCGACTTGTTCGTCCGCTAACACTGTTTGATCAACTGGATCCCAATTAACAAGCGCTTCTTTTTGAAAAGCTAAACCGGCTTCAAACAATTTTAAAAATATATACTGCGTCCATCGATAATAATCTGGATTACATGTCGTTATTTCTCTATGCCAATCGAATCCGCACCCGAGCATTTGAAGATGTTCTTTCATTTGGATTATGTTTGATTTAGTCCAATCCTCAGGTGCTATATTTCTATCAATAGCCGCATTTTCTGCTGGTAATCCGAAAGAATCCCATCCCATTGGATGAAAAACATTTTTACCTTTCATATGATTGAATCTAGCTACCGAGTCACAGATCGAATAAACTCGTACGTGGCCCATGTGTAGTTGACCAGAAGGATAAGGAAACATTGAAAGCACATAGTACTTTTCTCGGCTGCAATCATTTTCGTTGAAATTATATGATCCTAATTTGCTTGACCAATATTTTTCTATGCGGTGTTTTATGTCAAGCGATAATTCTTCATTCCATAGCCCGAGCCCTGATATTTGTCGTTTATTAATATAATGCAAATTTCTATTAAGTAAAATCAACTTAAAATAATTTGTTTTCATACTTATAAATTGCGTTTTCAAACTTGTTATATTCTGTAATTATTTGTAGGTTATGTTTTCAAATTTCACTACACCTTCTACCAGAATTCCTCAACAGTTTTACTACATTTTATACACTTGTAACTTTTCTAACTAAAATCAGTTTTGAAAAAATAAATACATTTTTAATAAATAACGTACACTGAACGAGGTAAGTATTGTAATTCTATATTTGCTACTGGTTTTGATTGTTAAATTTATTGTTAAGATTTTCTGCCGCCAGTGAATTTTTTTGAAATTTGAATACATATTTGACAAGTACTTACAACTTTTAAAAACTAAATTATCTACCGCGATACGTTTAGAAAATTATTCTTTTACAAATTTGAAATCATAGAGTACTCTAATAAAAGCAAAAGTCATCAGTGGTTATTTTTTAGAACTTATAAAATCCGGTAGCATCTGACCTTGACGTCTTTAACAACAGAACAGAGTCCGTAAAACCGGGACTGTCCCTGATTCGAAGACATATATCACTTTGCTTTGTGGTCATAAGGAATTAAGTTCGAACGAAACTTTTCGTTTAGTGGACCGACGCTTAACGACGGCTCAATACAGTGCCATGCGAGAAAGCACGGAGTGCACGGGGCAAGAGAACGACGCATGCATCACCAAATAAGGGGCTTGCTGACGCTTTATTCTTAGCTTAGCGCTGAAAGATCTTTCTGCGAATGTACTAATCTCAGACGAGTCTTCGCTATATGCGTCTTTGTTTAAATCAAAAGTGCAAGAGAAACCAAAAATAATATTCGCTATTTAATGCTGCATAACTATATTTGCTGATTTTTTGTAATTTCTAGAAGTAAAATAATAATTGAACACCTTACTCCCGTTTTAATAGTAAATATGTATTATTACGAATTATTTATCACTCCGCAGCTGCAATCAATAACTAAGTATGCTAGTAATTATTGGCATGTAATAATCGTCAGTTTGAATTTAAAAATGTCCTTATGTCGGGTTTCACAACGCATATAGGATGACATAATATTATTAAGTTTTTACTCACCTCCAAGGGAACAATCAAAGATCGTTATTAAATTTGTTATTTTGTCGGACATTAGAATGTACTTACTGAAAAGTAAACGTTATTTTACGAAAAGAAAATTAATTTTTCAAGCTTTACTTTTACAAAAATGGTGGTTTCAAGTGGGAATACCTACACAAACACAATACGAACAAAAAATAACGGTTCAGTCACTCAATTATTTTTTGAACAAGATGTGTATAGTCGCGGTCTAAGGGCAATGTCAACTATTAAAGTTGTCTGACAATACGTTGTGCAATTCAGCAATAATGTTTTATTAATAAACTTTGTAATTTACAGATCAAAATATAATATTATATCTAAGTACTATAACTTCAACAGTCTGGTTCACGCGTTCATTGCATAATTTAGTGTTCACAATTAATATTTTTGACGTGATAACGTCTTATAAATTGATGAATCACCAATCTTATAAATTGATAAAACACCGGCTGCATGCACGAAAAAGTGTAATGTTCGTAACGCGTAACGTTCCTAACGCGTAACGTTCCGCCTGACCCTGTGCGTGCTTTTTGCTAATTTCTCGCTCAATTTAAATCAGATCGGTTTGAAACCAGTCTTAAACGAAAGAGGAGAACATTTTACATAGATTTCGTATAACAGAATTTGCCTAAACAGTTTTTTTATACAAATTTATATAGAAAAATAGCTGTATAAATGCAATGTTGTCTAATGCATGGCGCGACGCGGTCGGTCGTCTTTGTTTGCCGTACATGGAAATTAGAAAATAACGTATGTCTTGTCTTAACATGAAAACGGCTGCATTTCTAATGTTTAATTCAATTTTTTGACATTAGTATTTTGTGAAATGCAACGCCTTCTAAGTTAAGTATTGGAATAACTAATTATTATTAGAACATAATACTTTGACAGTTGCAAACGTCACTTTTGACATTTCTTATCATTCCGACACCAAGGATAAGCGGATTGAAACCAAATTTTGGGAGGATGTTTGATATGCAAATATGAAGTGGCCTATTGTTTTTGGGGAACATCGGCGCATGCGTAAAAGAATATATCTCTTATAATGATGTTTTATATAATAATAATATAGTTTTTAAAACGGTTTTTACTCTATTTTTACTAGAAATTTTTGTAAATTTTTTGGGGAAAATCGGCGCATGCGCAAAAGAGATACATGCCATAGTTGTTTTTTATATAATAATAGTGTACTTTTTATAGTGTTTTATTATTCTACTTAATAAAATTTACCTAAATTTGAAGCGAAAGATGCAATATCATAGATTCGAATTATTATAATTATTATATAAATTTAGGTTATGTATTACGGAATACGTTATCACGTAAAACTATCGTCCGTAAACCGACTTTACAGACAATCAATTTTTTTTTTATTAAAAATGATGTTTCAAGTTTTCGCAACTGGTATAATAGTACAGGTAATAGAGAATTTTTTTCTGCATTATCCTACAACTTTTTTTCGTTTTCTTAAATAGGTTCAGTATCACGTACTGACCCTAAATGAACAAAATCCTTACAAATTAGGCGGGCGGAAGTGCCGCCATTTTGACAAAAACCGTTTTAGCCTATATCTCCGTAACCGTGCACTTGAGGCCAAAAAAGGTAATAACCTTTATTGTAGGCACAGGATTTTTGACATTAGCGCGTTATAACTTCAAAAATATTAATTTTAGGAAAAAAAGTTTGAAATAAAAGCTGTAGAAAATTTGTAGATTTAAAACTTAAGTCATTAGCCGTTTATTGTTTAAACAATTATTAGAAGAGAAATGGGTTCAAAAGTCAATAAACAAATCGTAACAGTCGAATAAGTCGTAAACGGTAAGTGATACAAAAAAAATTATTGAACAAAAAAGATAGTAAATTTATTTATCTACAATAAAGGTTATTACCTTTTTTGACCGCAAGTGCACGGTTACGGAGATATGGGCTAAAACGGTTTTTGTCAAAATGGCGGCACTTCCGCCCGCCTAATTTGTAAGGATTTTGTACATTTAGGGTCAATACGTGATACTGAACCTATTTAAGAAAACGAGAAAAAGTTGTAGGATAGTGCAATGTGGACGAAAATAACGACTCTATTACCTGTACTATAAAAAATATTAGCAGGTAACAAGGACGTAGTTAGAACCAATTGTTAAGTAGGGAGCAAAATTACAAAAGACGGGATTTCCTACGCCCTTGATAGGTAGTTGCTCGGCCCTTGTTTCTTTCTTATCATTTTGTAATTCGTGGTGTGACTGAACCTTTACTTTTTCAAAAAAGCATAAACAGATTTTTAGATGTTGCGACTATGTTCGAAATAAGTGAATGTGTAGTTTAAAATTTTGGAACAGATTCAACATTGTACTTCCACGTTTCTCATCAATATTTATTTATAACTCTGTCAATCGTTTTCACTACGGGATAATCATTTGCGAACAATATAATATAGGTACCTACTGATTTAACCCTTACAATGTATACAGTGTGTTCACCAAAAGTGGTATAACAGTGAATAAATTCGTGTATTCTATACTAGGTACAAAAACAAAATAGTGTTTTTTTTCAATAAATAAAATTATCGACCAATTTTTCAGACAATATATTAACAAAAAATATATAATTAATACATTAACGTTTCAATCCGGATTTGGACCTTCGTATGTGAGAGAGAGAGAGTAAGAGAAGGCGGCCACCGCTCCGCGCAGTCTCGGGTACATTCGGGGACTGTTTCAGCTGATTGTGTGCAAGGGGGAGGGGGTGTCGGTGCTGTTGCTTCGTGCATCTCCGGCTCCGTTCGGCGGTAAAAAATATTTCAAATCCAATGTAAATAATAGAGAAAATTTTGGTTGGGGTATAGAGTGCTTTTAATTGTGGGGAGGGCGTCAATTTCGAGGGGCCCATAAGCGCAAAATACGTAGATTCGACCCTGTGTACATGCATTTTTTTTCAAACGGTAACATATATTTTTTTTTACATTTTCGAAATCTCCAAAGGTTTTAGATTATTCCAGTTTACCTAAAATCTTGAAAGGCACGAAAGAATATTTCATAGCACAAGTAAAAGAACAAATTCGAAAATAATAAATTTCGAAATGCGACTAACTTATAGTCAGAGTGCCCGTCGGCAAAAATTTTACTGACACATACTCTCCCCAAACTTTGTATATGACTTCATTAGGTCTAGTCTGACACCTATTTCCTCTATGACTTTTCTTGATTTTGGGGCGTTTTCCCTCTAAATTTTCCGAAAGATGTCGTTTTGACAACATGTACAAATTTATAGATACTGTTTAGTGTTTGTTTTTTTTAATTGGATAGCTTAAAAACTTCAACCAAAACGCTAAAATAATGTTCTCTGACAAATAACATGAAGCATTTAAAATGTCTGACACCTCGAATATGTTCAACATAGAGAGAGGGCAAAACAAGCACGGAGAACCCGGCTTAAAAAATTTCTAATTTGCCCACTTCTGGGCCAAAAGCTGGGTACGCTCATGTTAACGTCATAGAAAAAGACAAAGTTTTTGAAACAGAGATACTTTATTCAGATTAAATGAAAGTACCAATCCTGTCATCGGAGAAATCAGGGAATTACATCGAAGAAAGAGACGCAGATATATTTTCGATACGCTTTGTTGCGTTCACTCACCGTACATTGAGTAGATAGGCAATGATTCATATAGTTTATTAATAGATATATGGTTTTTACAGATTCTATCATAACCAAAATACGTTTATATTTTCACGGAATATAAGTTTGAATGTACCAAAGCATTATATATATAATATGTACGAAAACAAAAAACTGCGAATGCGATTTTGAAAATAACAAATGAATTGTTGATGAAAGTTTGACCGGCGTAAAATAGTGGGTGCTCACATAAATTTATTCGAGTTCACCTGTTTTGCAAGTCGCATATTATATATATTCCTACTGTACAAATATTACGCAGTTCATTTGAAGAAAAAAATCTTAAAACTTTTTACTAAGTATATTATTTTTGTTATTTTTAGGCGCGAATAGCGTAAGCTAAAGCGCCTATATGTACTCGCTTTGTCTGTGAATCTGTGAATCTGTGTGTCACGTTTTTTTGTGTCACGCGTACAGCCCAAACGCCTTAACCGATTTTAAAAAACTTTTTTTTGTTCGATTCGTCTCCGCGTAACTTAGCTCGTAACGTCGGCCGATTTTTAAATTTTGACCCCAGAGGGGAGCAATAAGGAAAAAACGAAGTTTTTCGCTTATAACTCGCTCAATTTAAATCAGATCGGCTCGAAACCTGTCTTAAACGAAAGAGGAGAAAATTTTACATAAGATTCGTACAACAGAAAACGCCCAAACAGTTTTTTAATACACATTTATATAGAAATAAATTCAATATGATATAACCGATGGCAAACAGCTTTCGGTTATCTCTCTCTGTTGCACGGTTTAACATGGCAATTTAAAAATTGCGTATGTTCTGTCTTAAAATAAAATTGGTCGATAATATTATTTATTACAATAATGAAATAAAAAGGTAGCATTTGTTCAAAAACGGATGCCGTTTCGAATATTTGTGAATTGCAACGCCTTCTGAGTTAACAATTTGAATAACTAATTATTAGAACATAGGTAATTCTTTGACAGATGCAAACGTCATTTTTGACATTTCTTACCATTCCGACACCACGGATGAGCGGATTGAAACCAAATTTTGGGAGGATGTTTGATATGCAAATATGAAGTGGCCTATTGTTTTTGGGGAACATTGGCGCATGCGTAAAAGAATATATATCTTATAATGTTGTTTTATATAATAATAATAGGGGAATTATAAAACGATTGAATAAAAAAAAAACTTGGTGACTGATGATGAGATACTGTTTTAATAACTTGAGATACTAAAATAATAGTTGAGTGACTAAATTAATAAGTGAGCGTCTGAATTACTAAGTGAGCGACTAGAATTCCTTCGGTAATTTTGAAGCAGATATCTTCAACCGATTAAGATGAAAATTTGTATACACGTTTAGTTGGGATGACAATGCATGGTTAGCTGTGTGACGTCACTCTAAATCCAATATGGCGGACTTCTAAATATGGCGGACTAATTTTATTATGCTTTCCTACAATATGGGTATCAAATGAAAGGGCTTGCTGAGAATAACTCGAAAAATAAAGTGACGTCACTCTAAATCTAATATGGCGTACTTCTAAAGATGGCGGACTAAGTTTTTTATGCTTTCCTACAATATGGGTATCAAATGAAAGGGCTTGCTGAAAATAACTCGAAAAATAAAGTGACGTCACTCTAAATCTAATATGGCGGACTTCTAAAGATGGCGGACTAATTTTATTATGCTTTCCTACAATATGGGTATCAAATGAAAGGGCTTGCTGAGAATAACTCGAAAAATAAAGTGACGTAACTCTAAATCCAATATGGCGGACTTCTAAAGATGGCGGACTAATTTTATTATGCTTTCCTACAATATGGGTATCAAATGAAAGGGCTTGCTGAGAATAACTCGAAAAATAAAGTGACGTCACTCTAAATTTAATATGGCGGACTTCTAAAGAAGGCGGACTAATTTTATTCCGGGCTGAACGATAAATATACACCGATATTCAAACAAAATACCGGGGTATATGATGTAAAATTTCGCGCCTTGTAATTCTTGAATTACTTGGGCATATACTCCCACTGGTTTTATAATTAAAAATAAATTAATAACAGATGAACGTCAAGTCTAGTACAAACGTCCCAGAGAAATTATAAAATGTGAGATATATAGGTTTACTTACATATGGGCGCCGTCAGGATATTGAATCCAAATTCCAAGAGGGAACCAATGATTGGAGAATTGATTCCAAGGTTTGCAATAATGCAACTCTGATATTTTATTCTTTTCTTACTCCAGGATGTTCTATTTTCTTATCTCTGAATCACACCTTCTTACACCTCCTCGCGGCGTCCATACCTGCTACCAAATTTATTTCTTATAATTTTTAACAATATAAAACGACTATCTATACAGTAAAAATAAGTAGCCAAGTATTTGCCTCTTTTTTGAGATGAAATTTTCATAAATTAATATGTTTTTTTCGCAATCTTAATAACAGTATATAATATATATATGTGTCGTGAAACCTGAAGTAAAAATTAAAAAATGGCGTTCCGACTTCCGTCATTCGTGTGATGACATATAGGTGTACATAATTCTTTCATCTTAGAACATCTTATGGCTATTTTATATTTACCTACATGCTTTGGATCATAGTAAGTAGAGTAAAGCATGTTAAGACAAACAAC
The DNA here is from genome assembly GCA_963575645.1 of Xanthostigma xanthostigma. Taxonomy (NCBI): domain Eukaryota; kingdom Metazoa; phylum Arthropoda; class Insecta; order Raphidioptera; family Raphidiidae; genus Xanthostigma; species Xanthostigma xanthostigma. The sequence continues at coordinate 30,272,911 of OY754470.1, read as the reverse complement.
TGAACTAAGATGCAATATATCTCCTATTTCTTCATTCTTAGGATTTATTAATAAAATATACTGATATTTGCGGTTATCATTATTATTATTGTTTTGTCAATACGGAGTATTTAAAATGTATTTTTTTAGCGTATACCGTCATCTATGCCTTGCAACTATGTAAATAAAACCGTTTATTTTATGAACTTCCTTTGTTTCCTATATTTACTTTCTGTTTTGTTTCTAGATTCTTTTGTTTACTTTAACGAATTCGTCTAAATTTTAAAATAAGTTATGAAATTTGTTATTTACGAAAAAATTGATACTATAACACACTGAATTAGAAACAATCTCTTGCTAGGTACATGTTTGTCATAAAGACATTCGTGTGATTAAACCTGATATTATTGAGTTGACAAACTTATTTAGATTTATAATTTGTTATGGACGGTTTAAGTATAACAAAATGTAGACATTATTTTTTTTACTGCCTTCTTAATTAGTGTTGGTTCTTCACTCTGTTTGAATTTTAACTGTCGCAGTTTCGTAAAATTCGATGATAATACAGAATGGTAGTAGACTGTCTCCGAAAAAAATTAAAAGTTAAAAAAGTTGTGCTAGCATTTGTTTTTTATTTATGTCGTGTACGATAACCAAACTTCATATTATAAAGGTATTATATACGCATTAATGAGTCATGAGAATTGCACTAAATATGCACGGTGTCGACCAAACTTTATTGTTAGGCGTCTATCTCTTTACCGAATGAAGTGATTTTTTTTAAAACTATGTATTCATGTATTTAACGCAGTTTTATATACTTCGAAACAACATTTTTGCATATTGATAAAAATTTAGTTTGAAAAGCAATGTTTTTCTGTTTACACCAATCATTTGTTTTTGATGAGTTAGTAAATACAATCTAATGTTTTAGTTTCACGACATTAGACTGTCCTTGCATGCTTAAAACCGTAATTAAGATCACAATCTAATGTCATTGTAAAATCAAATTTTTTGACAATGCTTTTTGCAGCCGGCATCAATATGACGGAACTCACTATGCTTTCAAAGCGGGTCACACACGTTTAAGCTTGCTTGAAAATCATTGTCATTGCACAGACTGGTATATAGGATGACCGGTAATTGTTCATATTTCACTTGGAAGAAGAAACTATGACTAATTTGGAATGATTTAGCCTTATCACTTGGACGTCGAAAATTCGTAATTTTTTATGATAATGACACTTAACTTCTGTGAAGAATTTTTATTGTATTTTTTTTATTTATTGTAAGTTTTAGCACACGACAAAAAATCTAATAGTAAATTTCGTGGTTTTTAGCTTTAGGAAAGTTGGCCAATTAGTAAGCTATCAGATCTTGGAAAAATTCAGTCCAAAAAGTGAGAATATTTTTTTTGTCATTTTCGCTCTCAAAATTCAGATTTTTGTAAAAAGAAAACCGAAGTAGATTTTCTCAAAAACGGCGTATTTTCGATGGAAGTTAAATAATTCGAAATTAGTCATAATTTCTTCTCCCGTGAGAATTACCGGTCAGCTTGTATAGTTAGAGAAACTTTTCTTCATATGTTGGGATTACGTTTGCATCCTTTCACTGATCAAATTTGACTTAGGTAAATACAATTCTGGAACAAACTGAGCACACTAAATATTTATAACGTCGGTCTGGTCGTCCCGTCAGTGTGTAAATAAACCTTTATATAGTAAGAGGGGAGCGGCTGTATGCGGACGTAGACGCGTTGCCAAGTTGCGTCGCGACGCTTCCAGAAATAGACACATCTCGGAGGTCATTACATACACTTTATGCACAGTACCTATACTATATGTTCCTTTGCTTTGAACGAAACTCTCATCTCAGTTCTCAAAGTTAACGTCTCATGTTATTTTCATGTTTCATGATGTGGCTCATTCGACGAAACCACCACTTCTTTGTGCCTCAATCGTCCAAAGTGATGATAATAATGTCATTAAAGAGATATCACTTCGAATTATAATTAATCTAAATAATGCAATGAAAATATATTAAGTATCAGTATAGTACATTACAATACACGCCACGGATCTAAAAGGTTCGGAAGTTAGTCACAAACAGCGTCGCAAAGGCACATTTTAGAGCCGTTGAGACACCCACCACCTCCCAGCTATCTGCACGGAACGTGCGCTCGTCGGTGATTGGCCGTGATCGCTCGTTGCCTTAGTCTGCACTTGTCGCTTTCCTGCTTTAAAGTACAGTCGAGTAGGCTATTGTCAACTTGTTATTGTTATTTTAGTTTTGTTGAGTTGCGAGTTTGTAGTTTTTCAACAGACTGTACAAGCGCAAGCCCGCATTCGCATCTAGCTTCCGAGCCTTTTAGATTCGTGGCGCGTACTATACATCAGAACGTGCATGAATCCCTTATGTGTAATCTACACTAATATTATAAAGAGGTGTAAAGTTTGTAAGTTTGGATGTAGAACGTAATCTCCGAAACTACTCACCCGATTACAAAATGTTTTTCATCAATATTAGAATGGACCTTCAGGATGGACGTACGCTATACATATATTATCGTGTTAAAATAAAAGCTCTTTTCGTGGAAGACCAATTTTGCAACGTGCAACGGTGTCATTAATCATTATCCTAATTCGGGCTTATTCGGACCAGGTCGCTAGTTATATTACAAGCTGATTTGCCACAATAGACTGCAAGTATAGCGTTGCCAGATGTCCGGATTTTCAGGGGTCTCAGGTCTGGGGATACGTTCCGATTCACATTTGATCAGGACGCTGAATGTTCCGATTTAAATACAAATTTTCATCCCTCAGTTCTATTTATGGAAAGCTAACCCTAAATAATTTAGGGTTAGCTTTCCATAAATAGAACTGAGGGATGAAAATTTTTGAAAAGTGATTTTTCACCTAAACTAGTAGGTACCATTCCCCACTTGTGGGTTGGAATGGTAATATATAATAATTATATATTACCATTCCAACCCACAAGTGGGGAATGGTACCTACTAGTTTAGGTGAAAAATCACTTTTCAAAAATTTTACAATATCTTTCCGTTGTGAGGTCCCCCGAACCCAAAAAAACATATTTTTGAAAAAACTCTGTGCGCGGTCTGTTTGTCTGTTAGTCTGTGAACACGATACAGGTCAAACGGATGAGCAGATTGAAACCAAATTTTGGGAGGATGTTTGGTATGCAAATATGAAGAGCCCTATTGTTTTTGGGGAAAATCGGCACATGCGCAGAAGAGATATATGCTATAACAGTGTTTTTTATATAATAATGGTATACTTTTCATACCGGGTTATTATTCTATTTATTTTTTCAAGAAAGTTTCGCTAAAATTTGTTTTTCTAAGCTTTATAGTTTCGGAAATATTTTGAAAATAAAAAAAAATCAGCCGCTCTTTTGTTTTATGGATCTGTCAGACATAAACTATTTCAGCATGCTTTGATTAATTTTTACATGACGTGAACATATTATGTAGGTAACCATGTGGCAACGAATAGCAAATATCATAATGAATACTAGCCTGCACTACCCGCGTCACCTCACGCGATATCAGAGATTTTGTTTTCTTTGTTATAACCAAATGTCAACATTTTTAAAGTTGGAATGGTCCCGTCGCCCAATTGGCTGGAATTTTTTTTTTAATTTCATTACACAATTGTATGGTGCCGGTTTACGTAAGACACCGGCTTGTACAATTTCATCCGAATCAATGGAAAGATGGCGGAGTTATAAAGCTGTGACATATACGGACAGACAGACGAACGGGGCTATAACGAAATTAGATGTTCCGTTTTTTGCCACTTGGCTACGGAACCCTAAAAATAAAAAAATTATAAGCATATACGAATGCCCGGATATTATCTTGGTTGTTGTGATTTAGTCCGGTGCATTTAGGAATTGACCCAAAAATTTCAGATACATTTTTTCTTTTGTTGCTTATTCGAAAGGGTCTTCGATGGAGACCTTAACCCTGAATTTGCGCATTCCCCAAATTGCCCTCTCCGCCGCCATCTTGGATTCTTTTTTTTAGTTTCAATTGCTCCGTTTGGGGGTGGTTTTTGACCGTTTTGGGGGGTTTCGTAACCCCAAAACGAAATTTTAATATTTCCACCGTATGCCGCATCCTCGAAAACGGGGGGGGGGGTAGGTAATTTCGTTCCGACTCAAAATATTTACATGTTCGGTCCGACTCACACGTCACTATTGATCTGAGTTATAAGTTTAAATAAAAAATTAAGTAAAACGCGTATTCTTAGCACAGATTTAACGAATATGTCGTTGATCTTAATTTGCATTATATTAGTTACAAAAGCGAGAAATGCAGCGCGAAACGCGAGTATTAGAGACTTCAAAATAGCACGATAATGAACAGCGCTACTTCGAGCGTGGATTGGCGGGCGAGGAATCAACCGATCGGGATGATTTTTTTTGAAATACCGGAAATTGAGTCTAGTTTAAATAGTAAACTGTCGGTGGGGGTCTCAGATGCACTGGAAAGAGCTTCGCGCGGAAAAACCGGGCGCAAGAACTTTTAATAAAAAACTTTAACTTTGGACGCTAATAACTTTTTTCCAGTACATTGGAGAGTTTTACTTGATAGACATTCAATTAAAGAGTAAATCCTGACGAATCCAACGACCCTAGAACGATTGCTGTGGGATAATTAGAACGCGAGATATGAGCAATTGAAAATAAAAAAACAGAATCCAAGATGGCGGCGGACGGGGCAATTTGGGGAATGCGCAAATTCAGGGTTAAAGTCTCCATTGAAGACCCTTTCGAATAAGCAAAAAAAGAAAAAATGTATCTGAAATTTTTGGGTCACACATATAAAATATTTCTAAATGCACTGAACTAATTAACATGTTGGCTCATTTATGAAAAACTAAAGGAAATGAATGCTGAATTGGTACCTATATTATGTAAATATGTTACACTTAGTACTTGGTAGTAGGTACTGACACTGTATAAGGTGAATAATATAGTAATTAGAGACGAGATGCATGCATAATAAATTTGAAGCTACACACGTAGAGCCATTGACGTTTCTTACGTTGAAAATTGCATTCCTCATTGCACGGTTGCATCGTCTCCTTCCGCCATATTTATTTATTCACGGCTGGGACTGTCTGTTCCATGCCGCTCATCCGTTTGACATACACTACCCGCCACATAAAAAGCATTGCTGTCCAAATCTGTCACCGTCAGTTAAAAAAAAATTTAGCCGCTTTCAAAAAAAATCCATTATAAAACGTAAAATAATAGGTTCGGCACCAAATTTTATTATTATAAGTTATAACTTTTTGTGCACCTATACCTGTGTACTTTAAGAAAATAAGTAGATATACTAATTAATTTTTATTTTTTTTAGATTATTTCTTAAGAGTATTCGTCCCTGCAAACACCCCCTGCACCCTTCATCTCAAATCTTTTCCCCTCGCCTAAAAACGGTTCGCGCTCTCCCGACGCTATTTTTAAAGCTAGAGGGTTCTGGTAAACGCCAAATGAAAGACAAAGAATCAGACTACAGATCCTTCAGGCGATTTTTTTGAAAAACAGTTTCGCCTACGTGTGAAATATTACGTAACTTATTATTTTTTTCAAAAGGTTGTAAGTTTTTTCAGGAATTTTTTTTCAAAAAATTCGCCTGAAGGATCTGTAGTCTGATTCTTTGTCTTTCATTTGGCGTTTACCAGAACCCTCTAGCTTTAAAAATAGCGTCGGGAGAGCGCGAACCGTTTTAGGCGAGGGGAAAAGATTTGAGATGAAGGGTGCAGGGGGTGTTTGCAGGGACGAATATTCTTAAGAAGATCCAAATCTGGATCGAAACGTCATCTAGTGAAATATTGATTTATAATTTTATTATTTTTGTCAATATATAGTCTGAAAAAAATTGGTCGATAATTTTATTTATTTGAAGAGTTCTATAATGCAGACGTTTATCAAAAATTTTTATATTAGGCTAGACGGCGAGACGTGTGTGAAGTTAGCCCCCCAACCAATCAATATTGCCCCCAAATATTTTGTAACCTTAATATTTTAATTTGTAACTATTTGTAACCAACTTTTTTAAATTTGTAACCAAACCGTTTTTGAGATATGACCGGTTTCTCAATGAGGGGCTAACTTCACGGTAGCCCCCCCAAGTCGTCAAATTTATTCGAAATAATTTGTAACCTGACTATTTTAATTTGTAACTATTTGTAACCAACTTTTTAGAATTTGTAACCGAACCGTTCCCGAGTTATGACCGTTTTCTCGAATCAGTCAACAATGCATTGTTACTATTGTTGACTGAAACGAGAAAACGGTCATAGCTCGGGAATGGTCCGGTTACAAATTAAAAAACATTGGTTACAAATAGTTTCAAGTCAAAATATTGAGGTTACAAATTGTTTCGATTGAATTTGGTGCTTTTGGGGCACCCGTGAAGTTACCCCCTCATTGATAAACCAGTTATATCTCGAGAACAGTCCGGTTACAAATTCAAAAAACTTAGTTACAAATAGTTTCAAGTCAAAATATTAAGGTTACAAATTGTTTCAATTGAATTTGGTGCTTTTGGGGCACCAGTGAAGCTAGCCCCTCATTGAGAAACCAGTTATATCTCGGGAACAGTCCGGTTACAAATTCAAAAAACTTAGTTACAAATAGTTTCAAGTCAAAATATTAAGGTTACAAATTGTTTCAATTGAATTTGGTGCTTTTGGGGCACCCGTGAAGTTAGCCCCTCATTGATAAACCAGTTATATCTCGGGAACAGTCCGGTTACAAATTCAAAAAACTTAGTTACAAATAGTTTCAAGTCAAAATATTGAGGTTACAAATTGTTTCGATTGAATTTGGTGCTTTTGGGGCACCCGTGAAGTTAGCCCCTCATTGATAAACCAGTTATATCTCGGGAACAGTCCGGTTACAAATTCAAAAAACTTAGTTACAAATAGTTTCAAGTCAAAATATTAAGGTTACAAATTGTTTCAATTGAATTTGGTGCTTTTGGGGCACCCGTGAAGTTAGCCCCTCATTGATAAACCAGTTATATCTCGGGAACAGTCCGGTTACAAATTCAAAAAACTTAGTTACAAATAGTTTCAAGTCAAAATATTAAGGTTACAAATTGTTTCAATTGAATTTGGTGCTTTTGGGGCACCCGTGAAGCTAGCCCCTCATTGAGAAACCAGTTATATCTCGGGAACAGTTAGGTTACAAATTCAAAAAACTTGGTTACAAATAGTTTCAAGTCAAAATATTAAGGTTACAAATTGTTTCAATTGAATTTGGTGCTTTTGGGGCACCCGTGAAGCATGCTCCTCATTGATAAACCAGTTATATCTCGGGAACAGTCCGGTTACAAATTCAAAAAACTTAGTTACAAATAGTTTCAAGTCAAAATAGGTTACAAATTGTTTCAATTGAATTTGGTGCTTTTGGGGCACCCGTGAAGCTAGCCCCTCATTGAGAAACCAGTTATATCTCGGGAACAGTTAGGTTACAAATTCAAAAAACTTGGTTACAAATAGTTTCAAGTCAAAATATTAAGATTACAAATCGTTTCGAACTAATTTGGTGTTTTTGGGGCACCCGTGAAGTTAGTCCCTCATTGAGAAACCGATCATATCTCGAAAACGGTTTGGTTACACATTAAAAAAAGCTGGTTACAAATAGTTACAAATTAAAATATTAAGGTTACAAAATATTTGGGGGCAATATTGCTTGGTTAGTCAGGTTACAAATTATTTGGGACCCCACCTTAAGTCACGAAATTCACTTGAAACAATTTGTTACCATAATGTTTTGATTAGTAACTATTTGTAACCAGCTTTTTAGAAGTTGTAACCAAACCGCTCCTGATATATAACCGGTTTTATAATGTCACAAAAATTCGCTCAAACAATTTGTAACCTTAATATTTTGATTTGTAACAATTTGTAACCAACGTTGTTTAATTTGTAACCGAACCGTTTCCGAAATATGACTGGTTTCTCAATGAGGGGCTAGCTTCACGGGTGCCCCAAAAGCACCAAATTCAATCGAAACAATTTGTAACCTTAATATTTTGACTTGAAACTATTTGTAACTAAGTTTTTTGAATTTGTAACCGGACTGTTCCCGAGATATAACTGGTTTATCAATGAGGAGCTAACTTCACGGGTGCCCCAAAAGCACCAAATTCAATCGAAACAATTTGTAACCTTAATATTTTGACTTGAAACTATTTGTAACCAAGTTTTTTGAATTTGTAACCTAACTGTTCCCGAGATATAACTCGTTTCTCAATGAGGGGCTAGCTTCACGGGTGCCCCAAAAGCACCAAATTCAATCGAAACAATTTGTAACCTTAATATTTTGACATGAAACTATTTGTAACTAAGTTTTTTGAATTTGTAACCGGACTGTTCCCGAGATATAACTGGTTTATCAATGAGGGGCTAGCTTCACGGGTGCCCCAAAAGCACCAAATTCAATCGAAACAATTTGTAACCTTAATATTTTGACTTGAAACTATTTGTAACTAAGTTTTTTGAATTTGTAACCGGACTGTTCTCGAGATATAACTGGTTTATCAATGAGGGGCTAGCTTCACGGGTGCCCCAAAAGCACCAAATTCAATCGAAACAATTTGTAACCTTAATATTTTGACTTGAAACTATTTGTAACCAAGTTTTTTGAATTTGTAACCTAACTGTTCCCGAGATATAACTGGTTTATCAATGAGGGGCTAGCTTCACGGGTGCCCCAAAAGCACCAAATTCAATTGAAACAATTTGTAACCTTAATATTTTGACTTGAAACTATTTGTAACTAAGTTTTTTGAATTTGTAACCGGACTGTTCCCGAGATATAACTGGTTTATCAATGAGGGGCTAGCTTCACGGGTGCCCCAAAAGCACCAAATTCAATCGAAACAATTTGTAACCTTAATATTTTGACTTGAAACTATTTGTAACCAAGTTTTTTGAATTTGTAACCTAACTGTTCCCGAGATATAACTGGTTTATCAATGAGGGGCTAGCTTCACGGGTGCCCCAAAAGCACCAAATTCAATTGAAACAATTTGTAACCTTAATATTTTGACTTGAAACTATTTGTAACTAAGTTTTTTGAATTTGTAACCGGACTGTTCCCGAGATATAACTGGTTTATCAATGAGGAGCTAACTTCACGGGTGCCCCAAAAGCACCAAATTCAATCGAAACAATTTGTAACCTTAATATTTTGACTTGAAACTATTTGTAACCAAGTTTTTTGAATTTGTAACCTAACTGTTCCCGAGATATAACTGGTTTCTCAATGAGGGGCTAGCTTCACTGGTGCCCCAAAAGCACCAAATTCAATTGAAACAATTTGTAACCTTAATATTTTGACTTGAAACTATTTGTAACTAAGTTTTTTGAATTTGTAACCGGACTGTTCTCGAGATATAACTGGTTTATCAATGAGGGGGTAACTTCACGGGTGCCCCAAAAGCACCAAATTCAATCGAAACAATTTGTAACCTCAATATTTTGACTTGAAACTATTTGTAACCAATGTTTTTTAATTTGTAACCGGACCATTCCCGAGCTATGACCGTTTTCTCGTTTCAGTCAACAATAGTAACAATGCATTGTTGACTGATTCGAGAAAACGGTCATAACTCGGGAACGGTTCGGTTACAAATTCTAAAAAGTTGGTTACAAATAGTTACAAATTAAAATAGTCAGGTTACAAATTATTTCGAATAAATTTGACGACTTGGGGGGGCTACCGTGAAGTTAGCCCCTCATTGAGAAACCGGTCATATCTCAAAAACGGTTTGGTTACAAATTTAAAAAAGTTGGTTACAAATAGTTACAAATTAAAATATTAAGGTTACAAAATATTTGGGGGCAATATTGATTGGTTGGGGGGCTAACTTCACACACGTGACGGCGAGGAGGTAAAAACATTAAAAAGTGCATTATTCGGGCACAGGCGAGATTCTTGTTGGAATCGCTTCGTTTTAGGGCGTAGTTCAGCCCCCTAAGTTTGCTTACAAATTGTTGGTGTGCTTGATTTTATAATTGACAATTAGTGACGAAAATAGTGCTTTTTTCTCTATTTCCTTTAATATCTCCGTTCCTCTTGACTTTTAGTATAGCATATGCATTCAGAAAGTTGTTCCTTATAAAATTTCCTAAAAAATTAGCACTGACAGAGGTCGCTAAGTGCAATTATTAACTTGCAAATAGCCCCGAAAGTTAAAAACACACGTTTTTTTCACTATTTTTTTACTAAAAAATGACCGCACATAGATGACTGAAAATTTTCAAAAATGATGTATATGTTGACCCAAACATGCATGAATAATTTTAGCGTCATCGATCATTCTCGAGTAATTAACGATCACTTTTTTTTGTTTCCTTAATTGCAAATTGCGCCATTTTTTTCACAAACGGGTTTCGCTGGTCGGACCAAGCCAGAAAAATCACAAATCCATTCAACTTTAGTATCCCGTTAGAATTTTTGGAAAAAAATAATTCTAACCGATTTTATAATGAGAGAAAGATACAGACAATAGGCCTGCACTGTGTCTAGATATACGAAACGTAACTGCCTCGCCCGATCATACTTTTCGTAACGCTCCCGATCACACTTTTCGTAACGCTCACGTCACGCATTCACCAGCTTACTGCCCAAGTCAAGCGTGCGTAAAGAAGATTTACTTCAAAAAAGGAATATAGAGCCTCACTCATAGTTGACGAAAATCCTGTCTTAGAGTTTTCATGGAAAACGAAATGGTATACGGAACCCTCTCCACGCGAGTTCGGCTCGCACTTGGTCGATTTTTTATTTAGAAATTGTACCCGTGCTAATCAAATCGTCTCGCCGTAGGTTGTTCTAAGATGACGATGTCTCTAACCGCAGAAAACCCTATATCTTATGTTTGTGCATTCAACTGTTTGCTGTCCGACGCGTTCGTTCGTCGTATAAACCAATCTTATGAAATCTTTATGTTCGGCATTCCACTCACTATACAGAAAGCTTCAAGCTCCTTGCCAGGCTGCCGCATACTAAAGCTCATTTGCGTACAAAGAACATAAACAAACAGACACTGCAGTTCCATTCACCTGGAAACGTTTCCTTTTTGTTTTGTCTTCTAATTATAATATTAAATTTTAAGAAAAGAACATAAAGCGCGTCTGTTTTGTTTAATTGCATTGTAGATCGTATAAGAAAAAGGAGAAAGAATGCTTTCTCGGAAAGTAAGTGAATAAGTTTCATTGTAAAAATCGTCATACTTATTGGACAAAGAGGTTTAAAAATCACAATATTATTGTAAACAATCATTTATCCTCATTCCAAACCTGTGAATCTATACTAAATTGTGTTCGTGTTTTGTAGATTTCAAGACAAAGATGCTGGCACTTCACTAAGCAAAAATAAACTAAAGGTAATTTTTACATCAATACAATTTTAATAATTACGCAGTAACCGAACTTCGTTGGTTCATTCTTCATCATACATACATTCGGTCGATCCGAAGGTAGAACCTGGCGAAATTCGATGTTACAGCAAACGGTATCTTGTCACGTGGGCGACATGAACAAACACCCTCAAACCAACATGGCGTCATTATGTTCAGAGTCAGACAACGGTCACGTTTTGCTCTGTGTTTATATTTGAACTGTCACTGCGCGCGCACCAGATCTATCCACAAAACAAGCTTGAAAAGACGTCTCGTGTGAAGCGAGCACATAAGAGCAATTAAGAAAACCAGCGCTAGAAAAATAGTAGTCAAATCTAGCAAGGAATCTACCGCCAAATTCAGCCTCGTGTGCAGCGGCCTTTAGTTGATGAACAGACTCCAACCATACCGGAAGAAACGCTGAAGAAAACCTTTCAATAGAAATTTTCCCAACGATGCACGAAGAACAACTTCAGGGAAAACCGATTTTTGTTGGCTTGGCAATTGCATGTAAAGTTCAAAAATAATATATGCTGTATGATCAGAAGAAAAGAGAAAAACATATAGATCCATGCTGCAAGAAATAATAGAGTTTTGACATAAATTAAACTTTTGCCGAGAACGAAATTAATTTTAAATTGACTCGATACATTAATCTTTATTTAATGTAAGGTAATAAATTAACATTTTTCGCAAGGCATATGTGACTCGCGGATCGCCAGTTGGAAAGTCCTGCTTTAAATTTTGGAATACAGCCAAAACGAAACATTTATGTTTGTACAATCTACGATCTGTTTGTACATTTAACATTTCTTTCTCTGTCTGCAATGAGAAACGGGCTTTTGGGAGGATGCGCGTGTATTTTTTATGTAAAGAAATTTAACAAAGAAAAAATATAGCTGCCATAAATTCCATGTTTTCAGAGAAAGTTCTGACTAAATTATGATCTGTGTATACTGAAAAATTTACAGATACTCCGATTTATCGAACTTCTTCTACCAAATTTTCGATAAACAATGAAACGATGTTTTATATTTTCTAAATAAGGGCGTAGATGGGGGGGCGTAAAGCCTCCCAGCTACCTGCACGGAACGTGCGCTCGTTAGTGATTGGCCGTGATCGCTCGTTGCCTTTGTCACTTGTCGCTTTCCTGCTTTAAAGTACAGTCGAGTACGCTATTGTCAAGTTGTTATCGCTATGTTAGTTTTGTTGAGTTACGAGTTTGTAGTTTTTCAACAGACTGTACAAGCGCAAGCCTGCATTCGCATCTAACTTCCGAGCCTTTTAGATTCGCGGCGCGTACTATACGTAGCATTTTCTCTATGGTCACGACTCACGGTAACGAATTCGACATAACCATTTTCAAATCCTGAACGAACACTAGAATATAAGAAGTGTGGCTTCTAAAGGATTTTTTTACTCCTCAGCGTAGTTCGAAACTGCCGAAAGCAATTGTTAAATGATGTCATATTAGAATTTAAATTAGGAATAAAGTGATGTAAGGCCACTCTTCTTGTGAGGAGAATGCTTCAGCTATAGACGCTGGTTAATAATAATAATAAACTAATTTCGCTCATAAACATCTGAGTAATTTCACTTTCGTAACATTAATTTGATCATTCTAAACCAAGTGTTCCGGTTTCAAGAAAACCGCGCGTGACGCGGCGGAGTTTATATTATTTATATATTCTTGTTTTGTTTTCAGATCGTTGGTCCATCGGTCTGGTGGCTGTGTGCTGTAAGTCTTGTCAATTGATACGCGGACCTGCAGAGAGTGGCGGTTCTCCGTATATAATACTCTAGTTTCGTGCACAACCTTAACGTTACCTCGATCCGTGTCGCGTCGATCGCCGCACCTCCTCCACGTCGTCGTACTCCCGATCCTCCGCGATCAGTACAGCTGGCTCAGACACGCGCGAGCTGCCTCACGGTGCGCGAGTATGTACGCATGTCGTGTCATCGCTGTCAAACTATATTATTTACTCCATTTTCAGTGTTGCCTATTCTTATTTCACGAGAAATAAATAACATGCTACTCTAAAATCAATACACTTTGCGTTATTCGATTGTGGATTATAATATTAATTTTTTTTTAATTGTTGTTTGTTAATTGTTTACGTGCTTCGGCTTCAATGAGATGTGGTTTTAATATTTTGTGGTGTTGACGATTGTATATATATAAAAAGCGGTGTGAAAATTCAATTTTTTTTTAAAATCATTGTGCAAGTTAAAATTGCTGTTTAACAAGTTATAAAGTAAAATTAGCCTGCAGTGAATTGTAAACAATTATTGTATTTATCGACGGAAAATGTGTACTTCTAATTATTATTAATTGTATGGAAAGCTTATCCAAATTTCTATTTTATCATAATATATAATTAAAAACGTATACGCAGTATTATTTGATACTTTTGCGAGTATATTTGGGCACGTATACTTTACGCTATTAACAAAGTGAAATTTTTATAAATAGAACCGTGTTTCGTCGGCCCGATAAGCAACGGAGGAAAATAGAAAACAATGTTGCTAAACAGAAGTGATATTTTTGTACGTTTTATAGAGGTAATGAATGCGTTAAAAAGTTTTTTTTTATATTATAAGACAATCTCATTAAATTACGCTAATTGAATGTTGAATAAACACAAAAATAATTAAAAATGGACAAAATTGTACCGAAATTAATTTTTACATGATTTCATTTGCGAGATTTTAGATATAGTAATCATTTTTGGGTGAAAAACTATACGAATTCACTTTGTATTTTTTTTAGACTAAATGTTTTAGTGATTATAAATTCTAACTTTATTTTAATGAAAATAAAATGACTGAATATTGGTCGATATAAATACAATATTTCAAAATCAATTTTTAGATAATATTATTTAGTTGTAAAGAAAAGCGAATTTGCCTGAAATAAATATTCTTATTTATTATCAAAGTAACGCATATCCTTTGTTATCAAACTATAAAATAATTCGTTGCAAAGTCGGATATGAAGAGCGGAATCGGTGCAAAACAAATATTCCCTAAATAATAAATTAATTAATTAATTTAACCCGTCTATTATTATAATTATTGCATTATTTAACTCACGGTGTTCTGTTTTTTTTTTTTTTTTTGTTACTTCATTTAGTAATACTGGATATCAATAAACAAAATTAAATAACACTGATAAATATCTGGAACTTTAAATAGTTGCCATTAATTACATTAAAAACTTTCTAAACTGTATAAAAATGATATATGATGAGGAAATGTACATTAAATCAAATATTGGTTTTCTAAAAATTGTCTAATAGAAAATAAAAATATATGTGTAAAATTTAAAACTCTCAAGATTGAGGAACAATGGCGACGACAGCTAATTTGCACGGAGGCAAGTTTCCTGATTCTGGCGAAGAAGACATAGCAGCTATAGCAAAACAAATATCAGATCATGCCGAAGCTATTTATCAGACGTGGAAATCGAGAGGACTTGCTCCAACAGAGATACTCAATTGTCACAGTAATGCCCAAGCAGCTGACAAATTTGGAAGTGCTTTAACGCCTAAACCCCAAACACCGAAATCGTCACCGCCTCCTTCTCCAGCCCAGACAGTTGTCGAGCTTTTATCCCAGCCGCAAAACTTAGACAATAATAATTTAGAGAAGTTAGTCAATAATTTTGTAGTCGAAGACAAAGCTAGACTCGCAGCTCAACGTCAAAAATCACCAGCAAAAACGCTTCCTTCTAGTATACAATTTGCTTTACAAAAATTTGAAAAGAACAATCCGCCTATACTTAAACCAGCGACGCCTGCTAACAAGCCAACGTATCTTAGAAATACTCCATCGACATCCTCTTTGTCGTCACTACCCACACAACAGAAAATGTCTTCCATTCAGCAACAAAAACCACAATTGTCACCAAAGCCTGTGCTTCATCAGCAAGAGATTCTTTTGGATACAATCGAAACGACGTTCCCTCCAGACTTACAAAAGCCCGAAACATCAAAAAGAAACATACATTTTATACCACAACAAAAAGAGTCTCCTTCGACAATAACTGCTGGATTACAAACGTGGCCTTTGAAAAACAAGCTTATACAAAACGAGCCTAAAAAAAGCATGACGCAATCTAAAATAAGTGAGCCAATAAGGACGCCTTCCAAAGAAGAATCCTTGAATAAATATTCAACTCTTCCGTCGAAAAATAGTTCGGCGTATTTGGACGAAGTAGCGAGAGAAGAAGAAAGATTAATCAACGCTTTGAAAACGGGTGTTATTATTGCCGAAGATCATTCTTCACCGGAACGAACTTTGAGAACAAAGACCACCAAAATAGCGGCCAAAAAGGAAAACATTTCACCAGTTTCAACACCATCATTGGATTATTTATCTCAGACAACTAGTCGGCCGTCAGAAAAACCGTATTTATCTCAGTTACACCAAGTTGAAAAAACATTTTCGCCTGCATTAGCCGATAAGTCGTTTTCATTACCTTTAACGGAAAATGATTTCATTTCTCCTTTGATTGAAAAGCAATTTACTCCCACTTCGATTGAGAAGCCTTTCAACACCCTGCACCAACACGAAAAGCCATTATCCAAAGATGATCGCGATGGCCTCTCCAGCATGTCGTTGATCGATTACGCCAAAGTAAGATATCGTGCCGCGCAACAAAATCCTTTGACTCAACAGCGTTTAGACGACAACAAGTTGATAGAACGTTCGGCCACAACGGGTTCCAATAATAATATTAATAGCAGTGAACCAGTGATTGTTTCCAAAGTCAGGAATAAATTCGAACCGAACACAGAAATCGTGACAAAAACTTCAGACGGTGAAAGTGGCGTCAGTGTCAGTGGTTCCAGTTCCAGGTGGGGACTGAGACCTCGCGGCAATCAGCAAGTGCCGCATCCAGAGTTGACGTGTACCCAAAGACAACATATTCGCGCTGCGGCCGATAAAGGCGCCAATTCTGGATTCAGTATAAGTGGTAATAATCCGGTCAGACCGTTTTTGACGCGTGGTTCGGTCGCTGAACGGGTGCTGATTTTCGAGAAATGTCCTAGCGAATTGATGCTCGACAAACGTCGCGGCGGAGGGCCAGTGATTAACACTTGGAGAAACGGTCATGACGTTCACAGTAAGGCACAGGTGAGTTTTTCTAAGTACACTTAGATTAAGTAAACTCTTAGGCACAATAGTTCACTAGCTCTATATTACACCAGTAGATTGTGGTTGTATACTGGTTTTGTTAATAAATCTATGTGCTTACGTATTGTTGAAAAGTCACAAAGAAGTCGGTCTCTTACGAGTTTTTTTATAATTTTTACGTGCGAGGACACATTATACATCGTATGGCGTGGAGAAAGCCTTGGCCGCGAAACGGCCTGCGTGATCGATCCTAGAGCGCTGTATGTTACCATGGTGACGTGTCGCTACGCCGCTGTGCCGGCGTTACGTATGTATGTACAATAATGTACATAGTTATTGATACAACACTGTTCCGAGAGACTTCGACGTAATGTGGCTTACTATCAAGTATCTACCGACACCTCCGCAGATGACGCCTTTATTTGGTTAATCGTGATTGGTCACCCGGTGCTTATTGTTGTTTGTTTCATTGCAGTTACACTGAAAACTGAACATATTGGATGTAGTGTCCGCCAGTCGTCAGATAATAAGTTTTTAGGAGCTGTGTGCTCCAGAGTTCGAGAGCGTAGGATTTTCTGTTAGTAAAAACGATATAGAAAAAAACAATACGTACGTTAATAAGAGATACAGTTGATTCATCTATTAATCGGCTGAATTATGATGTTACAGGAATTGTTAAAAAATTGATTCCCCGTATTTTAAATTTTAATTGCTACTAAGCGCAGAAAACCCCTGATATTATTGGCCTTAAAAATTGAAAGAATCTAGACTGCAATACTTTCCAAACTATTTAGAACTACTGCCACATTTTAGATTATATATTTCATCATCGTACCCCTCATAAAGTTAATTAAAAATAACAAGTGTATTGCAATATACATTGTAAAAATACATTTTTTTTAATATTTGAAGCATTTTATTATAAAACCAATTATTGTGCAAGAGTCTCTAAAAGTACTTGTCTTCCAACGCCTCCCTGATCATCCAGCGCCTCGAAGGGGGGCTGTAGAGCACACTTTAGGCATCTCTTGGCTAAAGCGTTGCTTCGTTCGTACAAGAAAGAAACAATAAGGACTAAGATCGCTTGATATCATCAATCATAAACGTCGTAGATTTTTTTGGTACCAATCCGTTGTTCTTAAAACTGAAGATTGATATATCTAACGAATTAACATTCTCTTTGTTTGTATTTTTTAACCCAGTATTCACAAAAATCGAAGTAGATAAATTAAAGGAATTTAATTAACAAATGCACTAAAATCCTAAAATTGATTTTAATAATTTTTAATGGAATTAGATACAATCACTGCCGGATTAAGACTCCTTAAGAGTATTCGTCCCTGCAAATACCCCCTGCACCCTTCATCTCAAATCTTTTCCCCTCGTCTAAAAACGGTTCGCACTCTCCCGACGCTATTTTTAAAGCTAGAGGGTTCTGGTAAACGCCAAATGAAAGACAAAGAATCAGACTACAGATCCTTCAGGCGAATTTTTTGAAAAAAAAATTCCTGAAAAAACTCACAACCTTTTGAAAAAAATAATAAGTTACGTAATATTTCACAGGTAGGCGAAACTGTTTTTCAAAAAATTCGCCTGAAGGATCTGTAGTCTGATTCTTTGTCTTTCATTTGGCGTTTACCAGAACCCTCTAGCTTTAAAAATAGCGTCGGGAAAGCGCGAACCGTTTTTAGGCGAGGGGAAAAGATTTGAGATGAAGGGTGCAGGGGGTATTTGCAGGGACGAATACTCTTAAGATGCCCTAAACATTTCTTGCCTATGGGCCCACATTTCTAACAGCAGTTATTATCTGTTTCTCACGTTAAGTTTATAATTTTTTTTTTAAATTGTGAATGCCATAAGTTTTAAATTGATAACTGTTAAACATAGAATATTAGGAAAAAATTTAATCTCATTGAAAATTTCACTGTCTGTAAAATCGGTTATACCGTTTGAAAAAAAGTTACAAAACTTTTAAGTTAAAAAATTTCGTTTTCATCAAAAATAAATTAAAATAAAAAATAGAGAATAGTTACTTCTTACCACAACAAGTTTATTAGTGGATGTACATTTCGAGAGCTATGCTCTCATCTTCAGCAATACACTATGCTGAAGATGAGAGCATAGCTCTCGAAATGTACATCCACTAATAAACTTGTTGTGGTAAGAAGTAACTATTCTCTATTTTTTATTAGATTCAAACCACAGTGCTCCTAATATTTTTGTTTAAAAATAAATTATTATATATTTTTAACTTCTATACTTCTAAAGACAGTTTTATATCAGTAGATCAAATTTTGAGAACATGTAAAAAAAATTCTTGTTGACACGGTCTAGTGATGTACTTTTCATTTCTGAGTTGTGATTTTTAGTGCCCCCTGAGACGTGATGCCCTAAGCAGTTGCTTACTTTGCTTATATAGGTTAATCCGGCACTGGATATCTTACAATAAGCAGAACACTTTTAATACTTATTGTTGAAAATAACTGAACATTAAAAAGTAGTTTTACACATAAAAACTACAAATTCTTCATTATTATGTATCTGCGCTTGTATTTATGTTGTTTTCATTTTGTTGTGAGTACAATCCTCTCTATAATTTTAGTGAAAACATTAGAAACTTGGCAAGAATCTGCGTTACTTATTTTTATGACAAACGTTACTTATGTATATTACTTTTTTACGTAGAGGTTGATGATACTCGCCTTTTATTTCTGTGAAGAAATATTAATATGAAATATGCCTGACAGTCGACTTGATATAGTTTATATACGTATGCGTAAGATTTATTTTGTTCTTAAAAAAATAATTAAATGAAAAAGTGAAATAGGTATTGCACTTCGTTTTTCCGAAATAAAATAGTATATTATGTGGATAAGGAGAAACGATAAATCATAAATGAAAGTTTCAATTTAATCCTATTCGAAAACCTTCGATTAGAAAAATCGCTCAAATCGAAATTTAAACGTTCACTCATGTATACGTATATTTCAAGTTAAAATGATTCAACAGTACAAAATGTAGTTTAAAACTTTAAAGATGTATTTTTTGTTGTTCCCTCGGGTCTAAAATACTCGTACAGTATATCGAAATTCATAAAAAATTCAAATTAGATATTTCGAGCGAAATCGAATACATACACGTTCATATATTATGTATGTGGAAATTTAGTAGATCGAATTTATAGTAAGGATGACGAAACTCGTTTATTTTAAATCGGGGACTTGTTTAGAATACTTCGTATTACCCGTTAAATTTAAATGGTTAAATCATCTATACTAAGCGGAAGAGTTAATTCTTCAAATAAATAAAATTGTCGACCAATTTTTCTCAGACCAATATATTGACAAAAAATAAAAAAATAACAAATCAATAAAACACAAGATGATGTTTCGATCTGAGAAAAATTGGTCGACAATTTTATTTATTTGAAGAGTTCTATTCAGACGTTAATCAAAGATTTGAAGAGTTAATTGTTTTTTTTGTTTGGTTGAACGCGCTAATCTCAGGAACTACTGGTTCGAATTGAAAAAAAAATGTTTTTGTTAGATAGCCCATTTATCGAGGAAGGCTATAAGCTATATAATATCACGCTACGACCAATAGGAGCAGAACATCAATAAAAAATGTTGTAAAATGTAACTCAAAATTTGTCCGTCCGACATAAACTTTTGAACGGTAACTCCGATCATCATGAAATTTGGACACAACATTCATCTCGGTAAACTAAGATGAATGTGTGTACTCATGTACCTCCCCCCCCCCATTCGTTCTTTTGCACCTGCGTGAAACTGGGCGGGACAGCTAGTAAAATACGTAATTTTAGAAATAAAGTTTTTTTACTCAATTTCGGGTTGTTTTTATCTTAAAACATATTAATAATGTTTATTTAAAGGTATACAGTTTGCTATTCTTCAAACCTTCGTTCTATCAATCTTATTAAATAGATTTCAAATAAAAATTGTGTTTTAGCATATTTAACTATGGTTCCACCTATATAATTTAATGCAATATATTTTTAAAACTTTCATTTATAATTGATATAATTATCTATTAAATTGTTTTTGTCGAATACGTTCTATGTATAAAGTGGCCAAGAGGAATTTATAAAAATTTAATTAATAACAATAATTACGGACAAGTTGAAAACTATAGAAATTCAAAGTAAAAATCCACTATAACTAATTGTCACATTTACATTTAAAAACAATGCAGTTGAATGTATTGTATTTGTATGGCAGATTATATAAGCTTTGGAATGACATGAATACAATAATAAAAAAATAGTTACACGTAATATAAAGGTGAATGCAACTATATAACGAATAAAATACAACAGGAAAACACTTTGTAATTAAAACTAAAATATTAGTGCGGGTCTTGAATGTGACAAGTTCTGTTATTGGCGAGTGGTCTCACAGCTATAGCGAAATTTTATAAGATGCGCGACTGAATCAATTCGGTTGGCCTGTCACATCGCGAAGCAATTGGATATCGAAATCTTCTTGGTTTCCGGGCTTGTATGCCGTGGTCCATTGGTATTTCTACCTGAAGTTTCGTCTACAACTGCGGTAGACATTATCAAAGGCGATGTGGTAGCGGGCGAAGTGTCCTTCTAGGCTGCTCACAGGTAAGTGTGTCGACAAGTGTGGTACTTCCGTCTTTTATAGTCAGCGTGCTCGTGTTCTCTACTCGGTCGTAGTATGCTCTTTTGTGATTGGTTGTTCCATACTACGACCGAGTAGAGAACACGAGCACGCTGACTATAAAAGACTGAAGTACCACACTTACCTGTGAGCAGCCTAGAAGGTCACTTCACCCGCTACCACATCGCCTTTGATAATGTCTACCGCAGTTGTAGACGAAACGTAAGGTAGTAATACCAATGGACCACGGCATACAAGCCCGGAAATCAAGAAGATTTGGATCAACACCGGCCGTGAAAGCCTACACACTTGGATATCGGTTAAGTGAACGCCACTGCAAGTTCTGGGGCCAAAATCATTTCCGTTTTAAAAATGAAAACTGTTTCCCGATTCAATTACATAGGCGTAGCAACGATTTTATCCTGGGGGGAGGGGTAAATTTTCAACTCTGCCTACCATTACCAGCTGCCACATAATTTGAAAACTACGTTCATATAGAAGCGAAATTGATCAACACGATTTTCCGGAGAAATGTCACGACATAGAAAATATGTAGTATCTTGTTGTTTGTATGTGAACAATTAACAACCTGCCCCCCCCCCTCTTGCTACGCCAATTAATAAGTCAATTAATTTAACTCAAATAAATCGACTAATTGGATTGGGAAAAGGTGTTTTTTAAACCTTTTATATTAATTGATTCAATCGATCAAGCTTCATTGATGTTATTTTAAGACTATTTAGTCAAACAGAAAATCGTGTTTTTAACCGACGAAAAACAAAAACGGAGGAGGTTCTCAATTCGACGCGTATATTTTTTTTTTATTTTTTTTTTTTTTATTTATGTATGACCACGCATAACTTTTTACAGAGTAGTCCGATTTTGATAATTATTTTTTTGTTTGAAAGGGTATACCCCGAAGTTGGTCCCATATAAATTTGGTAAAAAAATTCCAACCCTAAGGGTAGGAAAACAGGGGATGATTGATTGTTCACTCACTGATTGTAATGTATGACCACACATAACTTTTTACAGAGTGGTCCAATTTTGATAATTATTTTTTTATTGGATAGGGTATACCTCTCATATAAATTTGGAAAAAAAACTCCTACCCTAAGGGTGGGAAAATAGGGGTGATTTATAGTTCACTCACAGATTTTCATGCTTTGTGTATTACAATTATAAATTATATAGCCACAAAAAATTATAAAATAAAAACTTTTTAACAAAAAAATTAAACCGCCGAAAAACTGAAAAGCAAAAAATAATAAATCTTTTTATTTAACTAAGTAGTTGAACGTACGTGACAGTCTAGTATATCTAAGTAATTTTGAGTCGGCGTCAACAATCCTTCGCCGGAAATCTCTGAGAGTTCACGAGAGTTCTCTAATTTGATTTGGTTATTTCTTTTAGTGATCTTTGTTCATTGATTGTTTGACGCCGACTCAAAATTACTTAGATATACTAGACTGTCACGTACGTTCAACTACTTAGTTAAATAAAAAGATTTATTATTTTTTGCTTTTCAGTTTTTCGGCGGTTTAATTTTTTTGTTAAAAAGTTTTTAAGGTCCATTTTTTGCTTGAAATCTTCCAAATTAAAACGAGAATAAAAATATGAATTTATCTTTAGGAATTTTTCCAATAAAAGTTATCTGATATTTGTCGACAGAGTCGTAACAGTTTTCGTCAATTGTTATTATCGTTTAGTGACAGCAGAATCAATTTTTCTTGGGTCAGGCTCAAGGGTATAATATAATATTTGCACAGATAGCCAGGGTGCACGCAGAGCTCGAGAAAGAGGATACGGCGAGATGACAGCTGACCGTGCAAATTTGATATAACTAGCTTAACCGCACAGTTACTACAGGATGTCCAAAGTGAAATCAGCGGCATTGCTATGACTTTGTTAATATTGGAACTACACAACTTCGGACGCATAGACAGTTTTGTGATTATTTTTTCGTAGATTACGATTATAGTAGACTATGTTTCTAGTGCTTGATAACACACATTAAGACGAATGGTACATTATATTAAAAACGAACGCTATCGAGTTTAGAGTCTTGAAATCTAAAGGAAACATAATGTTCTAAAGTCTAAGTCATGAATTTTCACCAAACCCTATATGTATATTCGAAACTTTTCAAATTAAAAAATTCGCACAACTTTAATGTTTATAATCTAAAATGTTTTTAATCAACCTAAAGAGACAGTGGCGGATTTACCAGCAGGCTGAGTAGGCTTGAGTCTAGGGCGGCAGATTTTAGGGGCGGCGAATAAAAAGTATTTAATTACGTTTATAGTATGTACATTATTGTGTTAGTAGCATACATTACCCCGCTTTATTAGTCGTACGTGGTTAAGCTTTGATTAACTCAGAAATATACTCAAAAACTATTTCTTGTATGCAATTTCAACCAAATTGTTGGATTGTAAAAATAACCTATAAGAACTGACAATTGTTGAGGTAAGAGCGGCAAAAATTTAAAAGCCTATACTTGGAAAATGTGTAAATCCGCAACTGTAAAGAGATCAGAGAGAGGTTAACGCTAGATCATCAAATTTCCTGTAATTTTCTAGATGGATTTTTTAAATTACATGTAAGGTATTTTTAGCTAACGTATAAAAAAATGACGTATTTTTATTAAGACTCAGTGAAAAGTAAACAATAAAGTACGTTATTTTAATCCATCTAAAAGGAATATCCGAAATAGTTCAACTTTGCTTTGAAGTTACTAAAATTGTAAACGGGAAAGCAGCTATAACTTTGTCAAACCTGTTATATTTTTTTTAACGAAATGACATTTCAGGCAACGTAGAAATAATGCACGAAAACATTCATCATAATGGGATTTATAATTGTCATTTCATTAGGCTAGCGTTGAGGTACTATTATACTGAGCTCATATTTATTCACTATTCATGCTTTTCCGGTGTCACGCCATTGGAGCGCAAATAACTCTAAAACTAATGTTCATATATTATGTACATTGAGCATTACATATAATATTATATTAACCCTTTTCCGGTTAGGAATCTCGGTACACATCGGCGTGACCATGGAGTGAATTGAATCGTGATTTATCAAAGTATGTGTGAGATTTGAAAGTAGCAGGGTGTTCGTGAAATTTTCACTCCGCCCACCGCCATTCACGTTACGCAGTGTCATACCACTCCCTTACAACCTAACTCGTAAATAGTGCATTTAAAACTTCTGTGTTATTTTTAATACATTTTTGAAAAAAATGTTTATGTATTTTGAGAAATAAAAATATTTGAAGTACAAGTAATTCTCGATGACATAGATACTTGATTCTGATTATTATATTTGTATACGCCACTGGTCCAAATGTTTACCATCTTACTCTCGTAGAGTAATGCACCGCCTAACCCTACAGGGATCTATAAGCTCCACCTAACTCTAGATCGAGATTCAAGGTCAACCGAAGAAGGTTTAAGATACTTCGTAAAGATGCAAGCGTGGGCATTGTTCATTCATTCTCACGAAAATCTTGTCAACGTACTCGTTTACGAATGCGCGTATCCGTTTCTTTTTCTCTTCGCTGACCATAGAAGATAAATAAATCTTAGGACAGAAAAAGAATTCGCATACGATGTTTCGGTGGACACGTTTCGTGGTCCCTATCCATAACCAAAAAGCGAGTTTCAGGATGCTCGCGATCTTTATGTGCAAAGGGCTGCCGCTAGACGGACCAAAACCAAATGTTTAAACTTGAGACTTTCAGGAGGGATTTTTTCCAAGTCACCCGGATTATTGATAAACGAAAATTCTAAAATGATGAAGTTTAGCTAGAGACAGTGCAGTTGAGTCGTACTATTTTTTTTTTCAAATCAAACTAACACCTGAACTGTATTCAACACTCACGCATAGTTCACTTATTTTTAAATCATAGTCACGAGTAATAAATCCAGTAAAAAAAACGAGTGTGCTTTAGACCACACGACTGAAGTAAAACTTCTTCCTGCCATAATTTGTTATTATTCAGTATTCATCCGAAAATTCACAAAATATGAACTTTAAAATGATTTCACAATTTTATTCACTTTAAACGTAGAATATTTAATGTATTGAACAAAATATTAATTTATAAAATTGTTCAAGAACGAAATGAACAGTCTAATGTAAGAAGAAAGAAATATAAACATAAAGATAATGAAAACAAAAGTAATACATTGCAATTACTTAGCTCTCGTTGGATTTTAAGCGTAAATCTTTATGAAATATTGTTTAAAGTAGGTTTACAAAACTTTTTTCTGTCACTCGATAGCGCCGCTGGCAAGTAAAGTATGTGTCATTCTATTGTCTATAGTACTGTTTATATTTTCGACCACCTGATGGCGCCACTGGCCAGTGAAGTATTTGTTTCAGCCACCTGATGACGCCACTAGCCAGTGAAGTATTTGTCATCCTCTTTCTATCTTCACTAACTTATATATCCCTCTCAACCTCCGTTCGCCTCGCCCGATCACACTTCCGTAAATCTCTCGTCAGGCAGTCACCAGCTTACTCCCCAAGTCAAGCGTGCGTAAAGAAGTTTCACTTCAATAATTTCTAGTCACCTTTGGCATTAAAATCCTATTTTTATTTTAAATGTAGATCTATATTGCATTTTTCTTCTTAGTAACAAAGCATTTAAAATTCACAGTTCCGTGTATACCAGTGTGCTTTAATTGCGTTTTGCTAGTCAAGACCAAGCTAGAACCCGCGGCGCAATAATTTTCGCAAATTACATACCGACCGACACTGTAGGATATACCTCACGTTCAAGGCTGGAAGGTGCACGCAAATTATAATCTCATTCCATTTGTTGCTATCTACAGCGGATTATAACGCGCAAGCAGTTCACAGGACTACACGAAGGAAATAGCCGTAACTATATACTCCACGCAGTTACGAGAACAACAGCATTAATTCTAGAGGGGTTTAAGTTGGGTATAAGCAGGGTGGACAATGGTCTGTATTTTTAAAACCAATCACATCTTCGACTTATAATATTTTTGTGTGATTATAGTTTCATTATAACCAATGATTTGACATATAATTCGGTTCTAGAGAGCCCGAAAACGGGCATTTTTTTGCTGGTTATTAAAATATCCAAGCTAGTGTTAAGATAGGGTTCCTGTCAAAATTGAAATGTAAGCGAGCGAAACGCAAACGCGATGAAATTGTAGGCAAAAATTAAGATCGCTGCACACGAGGCTGGTTTTGTTGCTAGCGCTGTTTTTAGTGATGGCTTTTATGTATAAATTGGCATCACACGATACAAGGGTTTGGGCTTAGGCCTAATCGATTCAGCGTACTTTTTTCTATTTAAGACATGTTAATATTAAGTATATCGGGGATATTTATATATTTTTCAAATATCGTAAATCTTTTCATGTTTTCATGCGTTTGCAAATCTGGAACTTTTTAAGACACTAAACGATTTTTGGCCCGTTTTATATTTACCGAACTTATAGAAAAAGTCAAACTGAATCGATTACGACAATCCGCAACCTTATATCACTTTTTGTTTCAGAGATATGAGCATTTATTTAAAGTATTTGAGAAAAACTTAAAAACGCCATAACTTATAGACGACGAATGATACAGAGGTGGGAGTGATGGGAATCGATTAAGCGCGATTTTTTCTATAAGAATAACCTCAATTATAAGTCGTATGTAAACAATATCTCACAAATTTCTCGGTTTTTTTAAAAACATAAAAAGTAAGAAGGGCCCTTCTTTCTTAATTGGAAAATTTTTGAAAAGTAAGTTAGCTCTGTTTCGTTTGTTATTATGCACACATATAGAAAAAGTCATTCTGAATCGATTCCGACCATCCCCAACCATGTATCTCTTTTAGTTTCGGAGATATAGCCAATTTCAACTGTTAAAATTTTTATACATTTTAGATGGTTATAGCGTCTAAACTAATCGAGATACGAATTTGCGCTTGGGCCTAATCGATTCAGCGTACTTTCTTCTATAAGGCACGCCAATCGTATATATCGGAGATATTTATATATTTTTCCAAACATTGTAAATATTTATATAAATCTGCAACTTTTTAAGACACAAGGATTTTTGGCTTGTTTTATATTAACCGAACTTACAGAAAAAGTCAACCTGAATCGATTACGACAATCCAGCAAAAGTCCCAGCAGTGTTTCCAGCCTCGTGTGCAGAGGCCACAATTACTTATTATGAATCTACAAATATTGTGTTCGTTCAACGGTACACTTGAACTAAAAATATATCTAATCACAATCAATCAAACATGATAGCGTCGTAAACTGACATTTTATTTCCGTTTGGACGCGTACATAATACGTAGTATATTTTAGAGGAAATGGCGTCATTAAAACACGACCAATTTGAGTATCTATCGATGGAAATTGGGACAAACGAGTGATATTGTGTTCACAAAGTAAGTGTTGCGACAGCCTGTCAAAAAATTGTGATATTACGAACATAAATATTCATGACTTAAATAAAATTCACTGGTGTTTAACTTTTTAATTGACAACGTTTCCAAAATGCGATATAGTCCAGGAAAATTAACTTCGTAATGGAATTAATTAGTAAGAAAATTAACTTGATGATATAATATCTGCTATTCTCGCATGTGCGGTACGGTATAAATTAGGCCTTCTCAATTAAATTTTCCAAATGACCATTTATATTAATTACTCGCGGGCTATTCATTCAATAATTTAAGGAAACACAACACTCTTTTGATCATAACCACCTCGCATTATTACAAAGAATTTTCATCAGAAAACTTGGAATTACGGTTACAGCGTCGGTCTCACCTCAGGGAATACCGGGACTTTTCCCGGTAGGCCGCTGGTCCTCCGTGGCTCGGTGCGGTCCTGTCCGGATCTTTTTTCTTTTTAGTTACCTACAAGGTCATGTAGAGGCGTTTTACAATTTTCCCGGTAACTTTTTAGGTCCCAGACTGACTCTGAACGGTTACACCGCGCTTTGTAAATTGTAACCGTGGTACTAACTAGCATTTAGCAACGTCCTTTTCAATAAAACGACAAATTTGACACCAAAAATAAAAAAAAAACAACACTACGGTCTATCGATATTTCTAAAGTGACTGATGACTGATGAACACAAACATTTTTGCGGGTTGGGCTTGGTCCGCGGGCCGCCTATATATGAAGAAGACTTGATATAGTGAATGGAAAAAGTTCACTGTTGAACTTCTATGTGGTTTAAATATTTTTATTTAAAACAAATATTTGCATAATATATCATCATCAGGCAACTGAAATTGTCAACAAGCTATAAATTGAAGCAAAGAATATCGTTTATATTACTAGAAGCTGTTAAAAAATGAATTCTTCATCACTACTATATGGGACCTCGTTTTATGGGAGGACGTTACGTTGGTGTGCGTTTGGATTAAAAATGGCTTTAGTCGAAGGCGACATCTAGATAACAGGGCGAAATTTAGTTACTATCGCGTAAGTCAGTAAAATGAAGATGATTTGACCCCAAACATTTCCACAAAATCGCAAAAGGGTGCAAATTTGAGGGAACATTTATATAAATATGATACACAATCTGTCAAAATTGCATTTTCGTGCGATGATTGGAACTTGTTAAAAAATTCCAGCCAATTTGGCGACGGGACCATTCCAACTTCAAAAATGTTGACATTTGATTATTATAAAGAAAATAAAATTTCTGATATCGTGTGAGGTGACGCGGGTAATGGCTAGTATTCAATATGATATTTGCTATTCGTTGCCATGGTTACCTACATATGTTCCACGACATGTAAAAATTAATCAAAGCATGCTGAACTAGTTTATTTCTGACAGATCCATAAAACAAAAGAGCGGCTTATTTTTTTTTCAAAATATTTGCGAAATTATAAAGTTTAGAAAACATTTTTTTTAACAAAACTTTCTTGAATAAATAAATATATTAATAATCCGTTATGAAAAGCATACCATTATTGTATAAAAAACACCGTTATAGCATATATCTCTTCTGCGCATGCGCCGATTTTCCCCAAAAACAATAGGGCTCTTCATATTTGCATACCAAACATCCTCCCAAAATTTGGTTTCAATCCACTCATCCGTTTGGCCTGTATCGTGTTCACAGACTAACAGACTAACGGACTAACAGACGCACAGTTTTTTCAAAAATATGTTTTTTGGATTCGGGGGACCTAAAAACGGAAAGATATAAAATTTTTTAAAAGTGATTTTTGACCTAAATTAGTACCATTCCCCACTTGTGGGTTGGAATGGTAAAAGAGTGAATCATGATAGTATCACGTGCGAAATACATTATGTATATAGTATTTTCTACACGTGCCCCTTGTAAAATTGCTGATTTTCACATAATTTTCAAAATTTTTACAGTTCAATTTTGAGCAAGTGACACTTCAAATTGTCGGCTGAGTTGGATTTCCATATGGATAGATTAATAATAATAATAATAATAATAATAATAATAATAATAATAATTTTATTACTCCACGAACATACTACAATGTATAGGAGAAGTCATCGTTTACAAAAAACATTTAAATAATATAAAATTACCTATTAAAAAAATCACTTAAAGAATAAAAACAGCTATTACTCAAAAAAGCTCTGAGTCTCTTTTTAAAGTGATGAACGTTAGGTGCGTTTTTAATATCATCTGGAATGGTGTTGAATATTTTACTACAACAGTACATTGGGCTTTTTTGATACAATGTTAATTTTGGCATATTAGACACTAAATTATGTTTGTGTCTTGTGAGGTACTGGTGATTATGTTGCGAAAACAAATTATAGTTGTTCCAAACGAAGATGCCAGATTTATATATGTAAATAGAAGGAACTGTCAACAGTTTATTATTTGCAAATACATTGCGACAGGTGTCACGTGGCTTAATATTAAAGCTGCCCCCCTATATTTTGCATGCTGACGTACCTACTGTTATCAATAAAAATTATGTTAGAGTTGCGTCACGACTTACTTTATAATATTTTATGCGTTAACTTTTGAAAAAGCGCGCTTTGCATTCCTTTGTTTATCAAACCTTAAATAAGAAAACCTACAATAAAAAGCATTTTAATGTCTTCGTGAAGTGTGTAGGGCAACACGAGCGCGGGGAACCCGGCTTAAGAAATTTCTAATTTGCTCTACCCCCCTCCCCGGCCTAAAGCTGGGTAAGCCCATGGAAAGCAGTTTTACGACAACTTTTATTTTACTTTAGGCATTAGTGCGAAATGTGCCATTTTACTATCGCTATACTGCAGGTATAATTATTTTATAGGCGGTGTGCAAAAATACATTTACACAAAATACTGTCACACCCTGTACCATGTAAGCTGTATAGATTTTGGTTGGCATCGCAATTCAACGAACCGGCGCTAGATGATTGGTGCATTATAATATGCGCATATGAAAGAAAACGTATAAAAGATAATGCGATCAGAATTATATGCCACATAGATATAGGTACATAATATATATACACAGGCTTGGTTTCCCATACATTAGTGACCGTCTTCCTGGAGTGCAACCCGCTCTACAGTGGTTACATAACAAGATTACAAGCTTTTAATATCGAGGTCAAAAAGGCCATCAATTCATCTATGTATACAGTAAATATCGGTTATAACGACAAATGATGGAATGAATTTTGGAGCATTTTATTTCCGAAGCTATCAAATAAATGACCAAGCGAGCGCAGCAAACGAGGTGGTTCGTTTTTATCTAGATTCTAGATCATTTGGATTTAGTGTTATTTGGTTATAGCTAAAGAGCCAGTAGTCGGATGCCCAGACATATTTTAACAAACCTGAAATGTTTATGATATTTATAGTAATATTATAAGCCTTTATTTATGATAGCAGACATCTTCTCTGATTAGTTTCAAAGGCAGGCGTTTTTTTCAAACTAAACCGAATGACGTTTATAAATGTTTTTGCGATTAAAACATCCTTTTGGGGTTTACGGTTCAGAAATATAAACAGAAACTGATGAAAAAAAGAACATTATTTTGTTTTAGCCGATTTTTGTCAATAAATAGAATAACAAATATTAAAGCCAGCTAATTTGAAATTATATTGCTTTGCACGTCGAACTTGAGTTCCGTTCATAAGAGAAATTATATCTAGATTTACTTCGCACGGAATCCGTTAAAATTGAAGCTTTTAAAAAAGAGACATTCTGCTCTATAAAACGGAACCATCTTTAGACTGATTTTTGACACGTTTTTTTTATATATAGATGAGCTTTCCGTAAACAAATTAAGATGCCATATTATAGTCGAGAAAGAATCAAGATCTTGATGTCAACATGTCTAGAGCACAAATAAGTTCATTATTCTCAATTTATAGATATTTAAAAATATTAGAGCTATTATTAATTATTATCTGATTAAAAATTAATATCAAAATACTGTCAGTTAAATTAAGTATTTCTATTTTCTGTTTCATTTCATAAGTTGTATAAACCCCAAATAAGATACGTATTGTATTTCAAACTGATTACATATCAAAGTGATGCGTGATTTTTTCTCTTTTCTATGAATATAAATATATTTTTTTTCTTTTATCAAGGTTCACGTTTGTAATCTGTGACAATCGGTATATAAAGGATATTGGCGTTATACAGTGATAGATCGTTATAAACAGTATCTACTGTATCTGGTTATTATCGACACTTAAGTGTGATTAACACAGTTAACCTCCGGTGAAAACTACGACTGAATACCCTCTCAACTCTGCACTGCGCTGAGCTGCACCCATATATCAATTAATTATAATTATGTGTTGAATTTACAGGCTGTCTGAAAACTGAGTACAATAATGCACACTCACTCACAACTATAGTAATTCTTAAATCGGTGATGATGCACAACCATAACACCGAGCTACCAGTGGCAGCTCAGCTGATTGAGATGCCAGCAAAATGCAGTAAACAGAACTTGTCCGACTTCCGGTCGGTCAGGCTGAAAACTCAGTTGCGACTGACGGCATCGATACGCGAAACATATTTTGGTAGCATATTTGAGCTGCCGTGGTAGCTCGGCGGGGCAGTGAGCGAAAAAGTTACACAAGTCAAGAACTCCGCACTTGATCTCTGAGTTATATAGTTACTTCAATTAAATTTCGCTGCCAAAAAATTATTATGAACTGAAAAGCTATTTAAGTTACCAGCGCCAGGGGCGGATCGGTCAAT
This sequence comes from Xanthostigma xanthostigma, assembly GCA_963575645.1. Taxonomy (NCBI): domain Eukaryota; kingdom Metazoa; phylum Arthropoda; class Insecta; order Raphidioptera; family Raphidiidae; genus Xanthostigma; species Xanthostigma xanthostigma. The sequence continues at coordinate 30,240,493 of OY754470.1, read as the reverse complement.
AAGGTTTTTGGGAGTTTTCCCGGTACGCTAAGGGCCGCCGAGACCGGAAGACCGATTGCCTATATTAGTTTATATCTTTTTTGTTTACTAGAATGATTTTATTTTCATTTTTAATAGATATAATTGTAAGGTAAAATTAATAATGCGTTTTTTGTCTTTGTTGTAATATGTCTCACAACCGTAAGCTGTAATTTCTGTGGCGGCGAATAGAGAGTGTCGAACGCTCACTTTGTACAGGGCGGCAAAAACTAGCGCTGGCCCTCTGTATGGAAAAAATAGTATTCGTGAAGGGATCGGAATCTTACTTTCTTATGTCCACGGTGGACACAGTACTTTCGTCCGGCATGCTTACCGCTGAAAAGTAAAACTCGTATAGGTAATACGCGCCACGGATCTAAAAGGTTCGGAAGTTAGTCACAAACAGCGTCGCAAAGGCACATTTTAGAGCCGTTGAGGCTCCCACCACCTCCCTACCTGCAGGGAACGTGCGCTCGTCGGTGATTGGCCATGATCGCTCCGCTCGTTGCTTTTGTCACTTGTCGCTTTAAAGTACAGTCGTGTACGCTATTGTCAAGTTGTTATTGTTATTTTAGTTTTGTTGAGGTGCGAGTTTGTAGTTTTTCAACAGACTGTACAAGCGCAAGCCCGCATTCGCATCTAACTTCCGAGCCTTTTAGATTCGTGGCGCGTATTAGGCCTAGTTTATATGAGAGGCGTTCAACGCGCGTTAGCCCAACGCGCGTTGAACGCTCTTCATGTGTGCTAGGCCTTATACTGCAAGGTCGTTGCGTGGGTGGTCTCATCTGAGTTCCAACAAAATTGTGCTGTAATCTGATTTGATCTTTGTACGACGATGGCGAGCCCGAAGATTTAGGTGTTGCGGATTCAAAATACCTCCAAAGGTGTACCTTCTATTCCCAGTTATAATAACGCCTCGTCAGTATATATATCACACAACAGATCCTATTTCCAAGTTATCACAGTTTTGTGTCGGTGTATGTTTAGTTTGCAACACCTCACGTTAATTATTTTACACTTTTACTTTTAACTTCGTTAACAGTACAGTGTGAGTAAAAAAATCATATTACGTTCTGAGTAGATTCTTGTTGGTTATAGAAGCTCGAAAACAAAGCTTGAAATTTTCAATTTTTTGTGCAATATTATTGCACGATAATATTGAAAGTCTAGTGACGTTTCAATTTTTTGTGCAATATTATTGCGCAATAATATTGCTAGTGTATAGGCCGCTTAAGGTAGTTTGGTAGCCAAATGACTTAAACTTGACCCTACATTTTTTTATATTTATTCAAAAGATTATAATTAAAGACACCTACAGAAAAAGAATCAGATTTTTTTACCACACCGTTTAAGAGACATAATTAATTAAAGTTATGCAAAAATACACGAGCTCTTATGAGTATCCTTGTTCAATAACTCCGGAAATTGAGGATTTGTAAAAAAATGACAAGCTTGACCACACTAAAAAAACTTTTTAATGGATAGAACGATGTCTGAAATACACACTGCAAAATTTCAGAATAATTTACCACGTACTTTTGATTTTATTAATTTTTTAATACTGACATGTGGCCTCTATCTTTATTGTTTATCTCTGTTGTTGTAGTGACAGTGACTAGTGACAGCTGAGTACTAATCAATTAATATTTTATTAATTACATTACTATAATTATTTAATTATAATTCGCATTAAATTAAATCAAATAAATTTTTATGTGAATTTCTATTCATTATTATAGCATGATTTGGGTAATTATTTGAGGAACAAAAAAAAAGTCATATAGAAACTAATACCGGATCAGGAGTCTGTACAAAATTTTTGCCTGAATCAAATCTGTGTCTCTGGTATTTCAAAGAAGGACAACTTTTCCATCTCTGATTTATAAACTAATTTTATCATTAACTAGCGGTCCCGCCCAGTTACACCCGGGTGCAAAAGAACGAACGGGGGAGGGACATGAGTACGCACGTTCATCTTCGTTTACCGAGATGAATGTTGTGTCTAAATTTCATGACGATCGGAGTTACCGTCCAAAAGTTTTTGTCGGACGACAAATTTTGAGTTATATTTTGCAACATTTTTCATTGATGCTTCGCTCCTATTGGTCGTAGCGTGATATTATACAGCCTATAGCCTTCCTTGATAAATGGGTATTCCAACAAAAAAAAATTAATTCGAACCAGTAGTTCCTGAGATTAGTGCGTTCAACCAACGAACCAAACAAACAAACTCTTCAGCTTTATATTATTGTACCTATAGATAGAAGGGATGGAGGATGAATCTAAATACGGCTTCACTATCCGACGATTTTGCTAAAACGATGATTTGATCGGATTTCCGGCTTAAAATTTGTGCTGAATTTGAATTTGATTTCGACATTCAATTTCTTGAAACATGGAGAATTTCTTCATTCTAATTATGAATAGTACATTCTAGTGTCTTCTGTTATACTTGAATATTTTTAAAGAAACTATTCCTGTACCTACATGTTTTTTTTTTGTTATTAATTTTTAAAACATTTATTACCCGCCTACGAAGAACAACCAGCTGCCTAAAGCGTAATGAAAGATAATTTTATTTAATTGTCTTAAATGGTTTGTCGACCCTAATGTTTACAAGGACCACACCTTATGATGAAACTGACTTCTATATAGTTCGACGTCATGCACTATGTGATAGCTTTTATTAATTGAAAAATCGATTATTATCAATTTTATTATAGTTACAGTGTCTTATACTGCCCTGCGTGTGAAGAAAGCCCTATCTATTATCCCTATTAAGTTACGGCCCTCTTTAGATAAAACACACCCAAATATTTAATTACTAGCGGTCCCGTCCGGTTTCACCCGGGTGTAAAAGAACGAATGGGGAAGGGAGGAACATGAGTACATACAATCATCTTAGTTTACCGAGATGAATGTTGTGTTCTTTCATGATGATCGGAGTTACCGTTCAAAAGTTTTTGCTGATAAAAAGCAGTATTTATACTTTTTTAAAATAATAATTTTTTTTTAATTAATTACATAAAATTAAAATAAATTTAAATGTAAGCCTTAGAACAAAAAGCAATGTAGAAAATAAAAAATAAAATATAAAAATATATTCGCCCAACGTAGGGCTCGAACCCACGACCCTGATATTGACAGTCGTGTGCTCTACCGATTGAGCTAGCCGGCGCTTTATTATGACAACGCTAATATGAGTATATTTAGTTAGTGCATTTCACCTGAATAGAAGCTTATTTTTGAGATACATTTTGCAACATTTTTCATTAATGCTCCGCTCCTAATGGTCGTAGCCTGATTTTATATAGCCTATAGCCTGCCTCGATAAATGGGCTATCCAACAAAAAATTTTTTTTTCAATTTGAACCAGTAGTTATTGAGATTAGCGCGTTCAAACAAACAAAGAAACAAACTCTTCAGCTTTATATATTAGTATAGATTAATTGTCCTGTATTTATATTTGATGGTAAAATTTATTTAAATATAGATTTCAAAAAATTACATACTGGTGCAGCAAATAAAATTGAGCTTATGTAATTACTCCTAATGGTGGACTCACTGCATATAACATTTCATTCAAATCGGTTGTTCGGTCTTAATACGTATAATAAAGTGACAAAAAATAAAGTTTCGTGCTATTTCTCGAGTATTACTGAAAAAAGTATCCTCTGTGGTAATCGGGTCACAAATTACGTGCATGCAAAATTTCATCCAGAGCTTTTGCGCCAAACATGCAGTTTTTCTAATATAGGTTAGGTATATAAAAGATATTAACGATTGTTGATAAATTAAATCCGAATATAAACAGGTATAGTCTAAACTGTTTGATATTTTACATACACTGAGAAAAAAATTTCTTTTAATCAATGAAAATTTCTTTAATTCAAATATTTTGCTTCGTCACGGAGTGGCTATGAAATGTTTTTTTTAAATCAAATACATTTTTTTGCGTTAAACTAAAGCCTAGTTATCTTTAAATAAAAGAATATCTTTTTTGTTTCAAGATCATAAATATTTTAAATTGATTCAAATTGTGTTTTATTTTAAATAAAACACGTATAGGATTGATGAATAATATTCATTGTTTTAAACCATTAGATGACATTATTTAAATGAAAATAAACAATTAAAACAAATAAATACTTTCTTAAGGACAAAGAAATCATTGCATTGTTTCGAACGCAGCAGTTGCTAAAGGAAAGAAATGATTTATTTAATTTAAATAAATGAAAAGTAGAATAAAAAATATATATTTTTCAACCCGATGATGTTGCTTCTTTGATTTGAAAGAAAAAAGTGATTGAGTCAATTAAATATTGGTTTCAAATCAATATTCTTTTTCTTTGTTTACCTATACAATTGTATCCTATACTGAGCATAGGAATAAAATCGCAATCAAACCATTAGAGTGCAAACATATACTTGTCTTTTTTACACCGTAAGCACTGGCGTATCCAGGAGGACAAAACAAGCACGGGGGACCTGACTTAAGACATTTCTAATTTGCTCCCTCCTGGGCTAAAAGCTGGGTACGCCCATGTTAACGTCATAGAAAAAGACAAAGTTTTTGAAACAGAGATACTTTATTCAGATTGAATGCAAGTACATCAACCAATCGTATCATCGGAGAAATCAGGGAATTACATCGAAGAAAGAGACGTAGATATATTTTCGATACGCTTTGTGCCTTCGCTCACCACACATTGAGTAGACAGACAATGATTCATACAGTAAATTATTAAATATATGATATTATTATGATACTTAATTCCAAACTATTGGAACCTCAAAGATTCCGAGGTGATTACTGAAATGCGCCAACGAGATGCACTCTGTTTATCACACTTTCTGAATCAGATGTAAATGAAAGATGACAGCAAACGTAAAGTGTGAAAGTAAATGAAATTGCGTTCTTTTATTTTCTTTAGATTTTTTGCGACTCTCCGGAAAAAGTTTGTCTAAGGTGAAATTAAAAGAGAGAAAAAACAGCAGTACAGATAAAATAAACATGCGAATATTATTCGTGTTAGATAAAAGTGAAAAAAAAAATTACAGGTTGAACAACCAGTAAGACAGGTTAAAGGTTAGATTTCTAATATTTAATGAAAAATTATCATCTTTAAATCAGTTAAATTAAAATTTAAAAGCCACAGACACTAGAGGATTTAAATGGAATAGAAATTGTTTGAATAAACCCTCTTAACTGTTACCATTATAGATCAGGGGTCATCAACTGTCCGACTCTGATCCACATTTAGATCGCAGAAACATTTTTGTGAACCTCATTTCATAAGGATGCCTTTAACAGGGTTGCCACCCGTCTGAGTTACCCCGGATTTGTCCTCTTTTTAAGGGCGTCCGGGGAGCGTCCAGGCGGGGTTTTGTTTACAGTCCGAATTTTAAAATTTTCCGTTCTATAATGCAAGGAAAAATGGAAATACTGCAATAAATATAAAAATCCAAAAAAAAAATTAAAGTAGATGTTTCCAGTCTCTCAAATGACTATATAAATATTTTTTTTATCAAGAGACGATAGTAGATTAATTTTTGCTTATTGGAAAAAAAGAAAGTAGAGTTATTGTTTGTTTTTTTTTTGGACAAAGCAGTATAAAAAGGCTAGTTTAAATATTTTTGCATTTTATTGACTAGCATTACAGTATTTTGTTTTTGTTTAGCAGTATATACTATACTGCAGATTGTATCAAATCAAAACGGTCCATAGAACATTCTGTGTGTAAGACAGAGACGATATAATATAAAGCACTAAAGCAATAAGTAAGAATGAGATAAATGATCGCTAATAGTTTATGTGGTTACGTAAATAAATAATTACGTTCACTATAAATCTCAACTAAACCGTAATATTAATTCGTATTATTATTTATATCTGGTACAAAAGTTTTTAACAATACTTTTAATAATTAATTTATTAAATGTTCAAAAAGAACTCCACGTTCTGCCAAACAATATCCTAATCGATTATAATAAATAGCCATTTTATCAATAATTTCACTAGTGAATACTGACATTTGATAAAATTGTGATTTTTACTGTAGAAAACAAAGACGATACTATCAGATTGTATAACCACGGTAACTATTAGCGATCATTTATCTCATTCTTACTTACTGCTTTAGTGCTTTATATAATATCGTCTCTGTCTTACACACATAATGTTCTATGGACCGTTTTGATTTGATACAATCTGTATACCATTTTTTAGTAACTGTTATTTCAGTAACTGAATCTTTTCCATTAACAGTTACTATAAGTTTCTATCACTGTTATTTTGTTCCTTTGCTGTTCTGTACCGGAGGATCCTTCTGCCAGCCCCAATGTACTATCGGCTTGGAATATTGCGGCGAACCGGTACTTTACCGACGTGACGAGAACCGATGTCACGTTCCAAAACGACCATTGCAACTGTTTATTGTGACTACTGTGTCAGAATTAATGTGACGCCGCCAACATAACCTAAATAATTAATTTTATGGTCGACAGAACTTACGTGCTTGTTTTAAAATCATACTTTATTAACGAACGTACAGACAAGAATCGACACAATGCTTTATTATTGACTAGCAAGAGCTATATTTGGTTTTCGAAAATCGATTTCTTAAAACTGCAATGTCTACCGCGATTCTATTTGTTTTAGTTTCCAGATCGATGCGCTAGATAATATTTTTAATTTAATATCAAAATTTTGCAGATGCAGTTCTGTTTCGTATTCTTATAACGTGAGGTTATATAAATTCAAATCTTTGATTAACGTCTGAATAGAACTCTTCAAATAGATTTTGCAATAAATAACTTCTGCGTTCTGTTATAAAATAAGTAGATTTTACTAATTATTTTTTTATATTTTTACAGGGCCCTCGTAAGGTCTCACGCCGCCCGCGTGCGGGTTCATAATTGACGCCCCTTATTGGGGATAAACTCACTAGACGATATGTCAAATTGAAAAACGTTAAAAATCCTAAATAACTAATACTGTAAGGGCAATTAATAGAAACTTTATTTCTTATAAATATAAATAAACTGTAAAAAAAATATTTAAACATTGTTATGTAAAATAATTCAAACGAAACACAATCATTGAAACATATAGAGCTAAATTTGATTCTGAAATATATTCAATTAAAATGAAACACATTAAACAGTGAATTTTGAAAATTCACTCGTACAGAGTGAATTTCAAAAATTCTCTCTTCACGTTAAAAAAATCACTCCGCGGAGTAAACTGTTCTCTACAAAAACAGTTTACTCCGTGCGATTTTTCACGGCGTTCTTCTCCTGTCGTAATGAGACAAATTTAGTTTCACCGCTGAGCTGAGAGAATTCATTAAGTCAAAATAATCATTAGTTTATCAATTAGGAAAAATGAATACCAGTGCAATTAATAAAAACATAAATACCATTACGACTGAATGTGAATCCCCTGAAATTAACCTGCAATTTTTTCCGTACTGCACTCACATGAGGGATAGAATATATTATCAATTATATCATTCAGGACAACAAGTCTTACGTAAAAAAGTATTTTGTTGATTGAAAAATACTTTACTTCACTCGCACTCTTGCAGGAATCGACAGGAAAATTCAAGATATAAACATACGCGGGAGTCTCCCAATAGGGGCGCCCTGTCTACGCGCTGATGTGAATTAACTATCAAATCGAAAATTGCGCACAAAATATTTCGAATTCGAATTTCATTAAAAAATAAATAACTACTCGTAAGAGTTTTTACGCAGGCTTGAATAAAATTGATATAATATCAGTTATATATTTTTTCTATACAGTACAAAAAACATAACACAACCAGGCCATTTGCCGCCCCTTGAATGTGCCGCTCGCGTGCGTCGCACGCATCGCACTATAGGGCGCGAGGGCCCTGTATTTTTAGATATTTCTGAAGAAGATCTAAACCCAGATCAAAACGTTATATTTTGTATTATTGATTTATAATTTTATTTGTGTCAATATATTAGTCTGAAAAAAATTGGTCGACAATTTTATTTGTGACTTGTGAGGTTATATAGTCATCTGTCTAAACGTAACGTTAAAAAATGTATTTAATAATTTTAACTTCTATTTACTTCGAAGAATAGCGTAGGTCACCTACCTCAGAATCAACAATATTTATGTTTTTTTTGAGTTAAAGAACCACGGAACTATATCTCATTCTAAAAAAATGCGCGTTTTGAGTGTGCTATTATTACTGACGACTTAAAAACAAATTTTTTTCACAAAAGTTAGGCGAACATAATTAGAATCATAATAAATAATCTTTATCAGTACCTACCAGATTAAAGCACTAAAAGGCGAATATTCTCAGGTTGGAAATTGGAATGAGCTCTATGCTATAAAAAAATGCAGGACGGACTCATTCTATCACGCTATTTTATATGGTATTTTAAATTTATAATTATTATAATTTCATTTCTATTTATCAACATTCAACATTTATTATTAGGCGTGATGAGCAAGCCTGATGACAGTGAATATTGAATGATGAAATACGTGCATGTCGATGCATTGGTGCATCACTTAAATTATAATAGGATTATCACTAATCGCATTCCATATAGCTGCAGTTATAAGTTACGGCTTTATAAGTATATTTTTAATCCGTTCTAAATCGGCTTATTGACAGAGCTTGCTTTTCTTTTGTTATACAATAAGCAGAACTTATAAACGTACGTCATTTCATCATATTTGCAATTTTCAAATTCGAAATAAACAAATAATATACACTCTCCATACAGCGGCGTAATTATAAATTTGGGACCCCTGGTAGATTTACACTAGAGTGTAAAATAAAACAAACGTATTCAACGTATGCGATTTAACCAATTCAAGATCAATTTGTGTAAACCACCTAAGCCTACCGTTAAAAATAGGGTGACCATTTTTATCGTAACACAATGCGGGACAGAAAATGTCGGTTTTCAGTACACTGAGAAAAGACTTCCTTTTTTTAGTACCTAGTAACTTAAGTTACTTCTTATAATACATATCAGCATGCGCGAAAACAAATGGCCTTTTTTAGTAACCTGAATTTAAAAAATATGACGAATGACCTTTTTTTATATAGACACACAGGTAAAATATGATCGAATATAATAAAATTCACTTAGTAATGCGGGACATTTTTCGGGACACAGGGGTTTAATGCGGGACTGTCCCGAAAAATCCGGGACGGTTGGTCACCCTACATTAAAAGTCATGTAAAAAAATATCCATAAACAACCTGATAGAACTGAATTTTGTTATGCAATGAGACCGTCAAAAATGTTTAAAATATATTGAAAATCAGCTATTTTATAGGGGTATACCTAAATGCAAAAAAATGTCATATATTTCGGACATAATGATACTTTAGCTCATGTGACTGTTAAAAATCAACATTATGTCATTTATTCGCCGAAAATAATCTACACAGGTAAAAATATAATACGCGCCACGGATCTAAAAGGTTCGGAAGTTAGTCACAAACAGCGTCGCACGAAACGTGCGCTCGTCAGTGATTGGCCGTCATCGCTCGTTGCCTTTGTCACCTGTCGCTTTCCTGCTTTAAAGTACAGTCGAGTACGCTATTGTCAAGTTGCTATTGTTATTTTAGTTTTGTTGAGTTGCAAGTTAGTAGTTTTTCAAGAGACTGTACAAGGATCTAACTTCCGAGCCTTTTAGATTCGTGGCGCGTATTATACCAATAGACCTACAAGTCCGGAAACCAAGAAGATTTAGAATGTTGTTTGTTGACAAAATCGGTTCGAAATTGCAATACCTTGAAAATTTTTAACTTAAAAATGCAAATGAGCGTCCGCGATGTCTAGTGTTCGGTAGTTATTATGGAACCGACAGGACGCAATGGCATTAAAGTTGACAAAATCACTGAACGCTTACTGATTATTAATACGTCATACACACCGGAACACACAGCGCACACGTAGATACATATTTAGCTACTATCGCGAGCTGTGCGTAGATTAATTACCCAACACTAAATATGTATGTCAGAACTAGTCAAGAGGGCGATATACTTACTTATTGGAAGAGGCAAGGGCGTAGCTTCTTCGGGCGCACTAAAAGTGATGCAATAATTATAGCAAAAAGTTCTATACCTAAAGGTCGTCGATCCGAACGGACCCCATTGTTTACTGTAGAGTGGGCAGGGCATAAAGTGCGTGGAGTTTAAATGTCACACCATACCTATAAATTATATTTTAGTAGTTTAGTTTTTTTGCCATTTGCTGTACCTATGTTAAGTAACAATAAAAGTAATGAGAAACAATGCAAACATTGAAAGTAAAGATCGATACACAAGAGGCTGGCTTTGCCGCTAGATTTAGCTGCTAGGTTTCAAGCGTGCTGTGACGCTGGGTTTCGTGATGACTTTTATGTGTTCGACTCACACGATACTTGTATTGAAACTTGCTTTGTAGATGCGCGCACAATGACAATTCGAATGTTAACAAAAGTAAACGTTTATTGTCTCTGAACAGAACACAGACTATGACGCGATGTTTGTTTGTTGGCGCCATTTCTATTTTACTAGCCAGCGCAAGTCGATTCCAGCGGCAATACCAGCCTCGTGTGTAGCGACCTTAAGGACACTTAAATTGACAGGATTGTCTATTTCTGTCCTGTCGAATATCAAAAATCTTTATTCGAGTGAATCTTACAGAAATATTTAGAACGCTGCAGGGTTAACGGTGATTCGTTCGTCGCCAACTCGGATGATATTTGTAAGGTTAGCTGTTGCTTCTTTACATGAAAATTATGCCCTAGCCCAGTGATGGCGAACCTTTTTGAGAAGTGCGTCAAATTTTGTTAATTATTTTTTTAGTACTAGCGCGTGGCATACTAAGTCATTGGCGTTACTTGGAAAGGGAGAGGGGAGGATGGTTAAATACTATTTTTTTTAGTTTAGGACGACACACGACGTTTGTGCTCATTTGATTAAGCGTGTTTTTTTTCTATAAGCATGATGATTTTGCAAAAGTTCCGACAGATTTCGGTTTTCGTCAAAAATCGCATTTTTTTTAAAGGGGTACTTATGCCTTGGAAAAATTGCAAAAATTAAATTCTTTAATATACTCTTGAAATTGAGAATGCTTACAGAAAAAATTACGCTGAATTAATGAGCGTAAGCAAACGTCTGTATCTCTTTTAGTTTGGAATCTACGGCCATTCGAAAGTTTTCTGAAAACTATATAAACGCAACTGACTTCTAAACCAAAAGACATACAGACGTTTGTTTGTGCTCATTGGATTGCAAAAATCGAATTCTTTAATATACTTTTGAAATTTAGAAAGCTTCCATTACTGCCCTAGCCTCTTCTCATTTTGATACTACTATAGCGGCTGTTATGCACATTAACAAGTAAGGGCGTTATGTTAAGAAAACGTTGATATTAAATGTTAATTAATGGTTGAAAATTAATTGAGTACAACTTTTTTTCAAAACTTAATAAATGCTTTTATATTTTTATTTTATTAATGCACATTCTCTGTTGTCCGCGGTAAATTTTGTAACCCACATTTTGACTAGTTTTTAGGGGACGTCCATTAAAATTGTGAGCTCAAAATGGGGGGTTCAATGAAAATCTCGCGTTAACTTTTTAATTCAGAGAAACATATATAAATATATGCTCAAAGCTATTAGTTCAGAAGCAAACAAAAAAAAAACTGTTTCAGTACCATCTGATAGAATTCGCTCAAATCTATTAGTTCAGATGCAAATCTGGTAGAATTTGCTCAAACCTATTAGTTCAGATGCAAATCTGGTAGAATTTGGTCAAAGCTATTAGTTCAGATGCAAATCTGGTAAAATTTGCTCAAACCTATTAATTCAGATGCAAATCTGACAGAATTTGCTCCAAGCTATTAGTTCAGATGTAGATCTGGTAGAATTTGTTCAAAGCTATTAGTTCAGACGCCGGACCGTAAACGAAATACATTTTGCAGAATTTTCCGATAACACAAAATATATCTATCGCACCCGGGCGAAACCGGGCCGCTAGTAAATATGTAGAAATGATTTTGGCAAAGTGAGACTTGTAACAGCGCATCAGCTAACGGTTAATAAACAGTGTCGAATCGATGTGCGCAAAGCAAATTTTCTAGGTCGTTACGCACACTCTTCTGCATTTTGCATATAAGTACACGGGATATATTTATACAGAACTAAAATGAAACTAGCTATATGTGAGCATTTTTATTCTATCGTCGCTTTATCTGTTCGTTGCAATCAGAATCTTGAGGCCGCTGCACACGAGGCTAGAAACGCTGCTAGATTCCTAACTAGATTTGCGTACTAGTTTTCTAGCGCTGGTTTTCTTGATTGCTGTTAAGTGCTCGCTTCACACGAGACTATTTTTCAAGCGTGTTTTGTGGATAGATCTGGTGCGCGTGCAGTGATAGTTCGAATATAAACACATAGCAAAACGTGTCTGTTGTCTGACTCTGAGCAAAACGAAGCCATGTTGGTTTGTGGGCGTTTGTTCAAGTGCCCACGGGACAAGATACTGCTTCCTGATTGATTCTTGCTCATACCTATAGCAGCAAATCTAGCAGGGAAAATACCCCCTGTTCTAATTCTAAAACCTATCTTGTGAGCTAGCAGGCCAGCCCGCAGTGACGTCATTTCCAGCTGCGTACCCAGCCTACCGGCTAGCAGAACTCCTAGCAGCTCATGTGCAGCGGCCTTTACAGTGAAATTAGAACGTTCTAAAAAGATCTGCAATAATTTTCTTATACTTACTCAGGGTCGGACTGGGCCGGAAGGGTCCGGGTGGCTCCTCATAAGTTTGGGGCCCGAGAACTGAATAATGGCAGATGAGATACTGTCCTACCTACCGCCTGGCTTGCGGGGCCCGCACAGTCTGGGGCCCGGCTGGTAAACGCCACCTCGACTATATGGCCAGTCCGACGCTGAACTTATTTACATAATAAATCTGTAGCACATAGATCTGTTTGTTATGCCAGTGCAATTCACTTCATTGTAGAAATTAACCAATAGATTACAAACGCCCACCAACACATAAAACTGAAACATCGACACACGACGACGCTAGTTTGGTCAGCAAAACACCCGTCGAAGTTTTAATTTCGTGTTGGAATCTGTGGTAAAGTTTAGATTTGGAAATAATCGAATGATTATAATAATCGAAAGGTGGCTATTCACATGAATTTTATAATCGAATGATTCATTCGAAATTATTCCTTCGCATGATGTATGTTAATAATATGAGGTGTGAATGAATAAATTGTTCAACTCTCGTACGAATTTTGCTCTCGGTTTCGTGTTTCAGTCTTAAGAGAGTCACGTGCAAACAGTGCTTCATAGAACAGACATAGATAAAAGACTTAAGTGATCATATTCAATACTGTGCAATGCACTAATATCATGTAGGTACCAAGCGAGTGAAAATTCGATCTCTCTATGTGCACAATTTTTTTGTCACGAACGAATTTACCGCTCGTATTCGATTATGAGACTTCACCTGCATGCAGTGTTTCATAGCGCAGAGGCAGATAAAAGACTTACGTAATGCAGTGTTTCAAAGAGTACAGAAAGAACGTAGTATAATAATAATATTACTGCGGAGATACTTGAAGGTAGGTATATAAAAATCATTCGAATGACTTTGAACAACCTCTCGATATTACTCGAGATGTTTTAATGATCAAATAGTTCGATTATTTTCACTCTAAATATCCCATCACTAGTAACATTTGCATGTTTATCTGTCTGTCTTAAGTGAGTACATATTAAACAGGTGTTTAAAAATGACCAACTTCGTGATATGGTAGCATCGAAACGAATTGTGAATAAATTTGCGTCCACCGACACACAATTGCTTTGTAGCGCAGAACACATTGGTTTTCACCATATACTTTTAAATATATACCGAGCATAGGATTAAAATCGCAATCGAACCATTAGTGTGCAAACATATACTTTTGTCTTTTCTAAGTCGTAAGAGCTTGTTGGTTCTGATTAGCTAACGCCATAAAGACAAAATTTTTGATAAAGAGAGATATAAGTACTCTATGCTAATATGTAATATATATTCAAATCTTTGATAACTCTGATTGGAACTCTTCAATATATTGTATAATATATATTGTCGGAATAACCAAGGAATTACTTCGAAAAAAGAGACGCAGATATATTTTCGATGCGCTTTGTTGCCTTCGCATCACCGCACATTCAGTAAATAGACAATGCTTCATATAGTAATTACTATATACATAGTTTTCACCAACCTGCGGAAACAACTAGCGTTGCCAGGTATCCTGATTTGCGCGGGATATTCCGAATTTCAAGGAACCCGTCCTGGGACGAAGAATATCCTGATATAGGGTCAATCGGTAATTAAAAAACTAACTAAAATATACTAATAACCATCAAGCACACTTTGTCATCTCTGGATTGTGAAGCTAAGCTTGACAGCACTTTGTATAGTGATTCAAAAATTGCATCAATTGGAAAAGCAGAGGCAATTGCACATACCTACATAATGTTTTAGGTCCAACGTCTAGTCAAAACTCAGAACAGATCTTCAAAACAGCACGTTTTAAATGTTGCTATAGATGCGTTTAATCACGGTGCAACAAAAATGTTTCAACTGTTGGTCAGATTTTATAGTACAAGACAAATTTAAGTAACACTGCGCGTGTTTGTTTTTATGAAATGCATAAATCTGAAGTTGCTCCAGTCCTGCGATGTTTAAAAACGTGATGACTATCACTCTTCCTCGCTGTGACACTTTCGATATATTGAAGGATTACTTTGTCACTATAGGCGAAGAAGACAAGTGTCCCTCTGCACTCTGGAACTTCTTTAATAGTGAGGAAATAGAACCCTACATTTGTTTTTTTTTAGTTAGTTATCAAAATGTGTCTCCACTCTACCATTTATAAAAATCTCGTTTTTTTTAGTTGTTCCGATTTCAAAACCAAAATCCCGATTTTTTGTATCTTCTGCCCCAAAATTTGGCATACTGGACCTGGCAACAACGCGACATTTCAGTGAATATTGATAGAATCTAAGACTCCCTTTTCTTGTGCAACTGGAAACGCCTGCAGTGAAATGTGCACTAATTGACGTGTTTAAAAGTAACATCTTTAAATCTCGTAATCAATATTCCGATTGACTACAATCATCATCCTCGAAAAAGATTTGTTTTGCAACAACAGGTAGTCAGAGAAATGCAATGTATCATTTCTAGGTGCTCTTTGCAGTGCAAGTGTATTTTTAATTGATGTTTTAAGCAATTTTCCAGTCTGCTCGCCATCTGGCAATACCTACACAGTTAATTGTAAATAGTAATTGTCCAAGTTTTACGTTCACTGTTTGTAAACAACACAAGTGGCAGAGCGGTGATCAGTGATTACAGTGATCACGACACATTTCACAATGCATGACGACACGATAATATTTGTGGCCATGAAGCAAACTGGCGTAAGTCCGATTTTTGATAATTTTCTAATGCCTTCAAACAGTATGTCTTAAGCCGGTCCGGCTTCGCCCGAATTCGTAGATTGTCACCGTTTTTTTGTCGATTTATGTTACAAAATTAGTCTCCACGAAGAGCTCTTTTATATATAAGGTGGCCGGCAATTGCTAGTATTCCTCTCGGGATAAGAAACTATGACTAATTTGGAATGATTTAACCTTATCACTTGGGGTCAGAAATGCGACATTTTTTTATGATAATGACACTCCTGTGAAGATTTTTTATTTTATTTTTTTTTTATTTATTGTGAGTTTTAACACACAACATCAAATCTAACAGTAAATTTTGTGGTTTTTCGCTTTAGGAAGGTTGGCCCAATTAGTAAGTTATCAGATCACGGAAAAATCAGGCAAAAAGGGAGAATATTTTTTTTAATTTTCTAACTCCCAAAATTTAGTTTTTTAT
This sequence comes from Xanthostigma xanthostigma, assembly GCA_963575645.1. NCBI lineage: Eukaryota > Metazoa > Arthropoda > Insecta > Raphidioptera > Raphidiidae > Xanthostigma > Xanthostigma xanthostigma. Next base: position 30,224,536 of record OY754470.1, on the reverse strand, counting down.
AAAAAGAAAACCAAAATAAATTTTTCAAAAATGAAGCATTTCCGACCTCCAAGTGATAGAGGTTAAATCATTTCAAATTAGTCATAGTTTCTTCTCCTGAGAGGAATACGCGCAATCAACGGTCACCTGTGTAGCCTATGTCCATCCTGAAGGTTCATTTTAAATATTGGTGAAAAAATTTTGTAATCGGATGAATAGTTTCAGAGTTTACCTCCTACATACAAACTTTACCTCATCAATATTATTATTAGTATAGAATATAGATGTACAAAGTTCTTCTTTCTTCTTCACGCCATTTTCTAAGTAAAATTTAAACATTGTGGACACGTGGGTCACGCACTTTTTTTTGTTGAACTAGAAAAAAGTTATAGTTTAGCCTGGTCCTGGGATCTCGCTTTAGCCGCTTCGCCACTGTCATATTTTACAAAAAAATCGGTCATAAGCCACTTTACCGTAACTCTCATGATCGCAAGATATTAATGTACATATTTTCAGAGGTATAGACTATAGGTACACGCAGGAGGGAAACCAGTTTTCGGAGGTCAAATAGGCGCAGACACTCGTTCCTTACGTAGATATAATATAACTATTATATTATTATCTAGTCCTAGTGTTTACAACATTAATATCAAAGAACGCAATAACACCTATCGACTATCTATACATAATGAATGATTTAATAAATAATACTTAATTATGACTGAATGATTGTATCATTGGTATTTGATGCACCTATGGTGATTTTGTGAGGCCCACTTGAAAGACAAGGGTATATTGAAGCATCTGACAAGTGTACTGCAACCACAAGGCAAAATCGATAATATTATGAATTGGTAATTTTCTATATTCAGATTGATTTTTTTAACTCTATTTTTCATCTCTGGGTACACACAGTGCCGGATTAATCATTAGGCAGAGTAGGCAACTGCCTAGAGTCCCGCATCGACTAGGGGCCCGTGCACGCACCAAGAAAAAAAAAACTTTTCATTGAACGAAAATTTTATTTGGAAGTTTGTATTAAATTTCCCAACAACATTATACTTTTTTTTAACGCATGTCAATTGATGAAATACTTCATATATAGATACCTAACAAGATATAATTTAAAATAACTACGTCACGTCTCATTTCTCTTTCCTGACCCATCAAAAAATCTGGATCATCAATTATCTATAACCTATTCATTAAGACCATTTCAATTTTATCTATATTATTAAGACCATTTCAATAAAGCTAACAAGTCAGGTAAGGCGATGCTGCAGCATCAAGTCAAAGTAATCATGTTGTTACAATATCACAAGACATTGAAGTAACAGGATGCCTGGAGCCGATCATCTGGAAGTTACTCATATCCCTCCCTACATCAACTTGAAAAGACCTGATTGCATTGCCTAGGGGCCCGGACAGGACTAATCCCTCTCTGGGTACACAATTCTAAAAATTAATTGCGTGATTCTATATGATTTATTATTTCTAGCGATATAAAAAAGCTACTGATCACTAAACCTGGGTTAACGTAGAAGTATAGTGAAATTTGTCGAAGTATTTCCATTGAAACATGTTCGTTATTTAACACAAATTTTACGTCGATGGAAAAATGGATTATGTATAATTTTACAGTGTTATCACTTCATATTATAAAACACAATCTCCCCGTCGTGTCTGTCTGAACGCGAAAAACTTTAAAAATAGGTTTTCAAAAAATCAATATTTAACGTTACAAAATACATGATATATTATGACCAGGCTTTGGAAAAACAATTTGCATATACTTAAATGCCAAAAAGGAAAAAACAAACAAGAAAGTTTAGTTGAAAAAATACATTTTCTCGATTTTAGACCAACAGAACGGCTGGTAATTATTATTTATATCGACATTTTTATCCTATGCTCGACATCCAATGAAAAAGCCAACCCTTTATATTTTTTTTGTAAAATTCGCAACTTTTTATTTTCTATTTATATGATTTTGTTTCGCCAAGTTATCAGGATTATGATTGAAAACATTCTTGTTGAATTGATAACTTTTTCCGCCAAATTAATAATAAATGTGATATGTGATTATGAATGACGCTATTTCTATAAATAAAATTTAATGATTTCGCAAACTAAAGTTCACTCTATTATTTAAAATCGTAGAAGACTTTTAGGATCGACAACCAGTTTGTGGATTTTTATATTGTAGCGTCATTTTTGTAATCATAGATTGACTAGCTGTTAATTAATCATTATTTAAAATCACACTCTATAAAATTTTCCATCGCATTCGAACGAACAAATAAATAAAATCTCCATAATAAATTTAGAGTTTCCATTGAATTATATTTTCGATTTTTTATTGTCGCCGTATAACACAGCATATTTGTACAACAATAAATAACCCACAAATGCGATAATTTGTCATGTAAATAAATTATTTGAACTACTAATGATTTATGTCGGCAGGCGGTACGATGTGTGTAATTGCAAGTTATAATTAACTTACCAAATGTGGTTTCTCTGTTTGTGGTGTTGTTCAATTTTTTTGGGATAACTTAATATAAAGCGAATAGAAAGTCAACTTTAATAGTAGAGGACGATATACACTTCTTTACGATGTTATTCAAAAGATTTTAGGAGCTGGGTTGCAGGACGCATTGTAAGAAAATCTGACTTGACGCTGACCTTAGATGGCGCACATTTAATATTCATACGAGAACAGTCTAATATCGTTGTTAAACTCATAGTAAATGTTATGCAGAGCATTAAACTGTGCTGTAGAAAATAATCGCTTTTCAAGCTTCAATGTTTCGAAGTGAATATTGTATACAAAACATGTTAAGTTTAAAAAAAAATCGTTTCAAATTTCAATCAATCAACAATTTTTCGAGGAGGATCGACTTTAAAAAGTCTACAATGAATTTCTTAAGGAGTGTGGTCACAATCTAAAGTCATTGTCAAACGAGATTTTCTGACAATGCTTTCTGCAATCCAGTAACGTTATATTTAATTCATTCCCTAAAAGAATAAAGTTGCAAGACCAGCACAGTACGGAGCAAAAAAAGTCTGTTTGTGAAGGTGTCCATGTTATTTAACGGAGTAGCGTACATTAGATCCACACATGCAACCAGCAACGACCTGCAATTTCTGTCTAGCATTGATAAACCGATCGAGTGTGCTAGTGATGTGTCGTTTTCATTAATTAGTTTGCATTAATAACTTCTACTTGAGCCATCCCGAAAAATGAATGAAGAACTACTACAACTCAGTAGGAACAATCTTTGTCTCGTGGTAGGCCTCCTGACAGGACACCTCCCAAGAATCGGACTGTTTAACGGGGACTTAAAGTGTAGACAGTGCAATAAGGAGACGGAAACAGCGTATCATATTCCTGTGTGAATGCGAGGCTTTGGATCGTAGAACACAGATAATTTATGGGCAATGTAGAATGAATCCAGAAAATCGTATCAATCACCCAGTCCACGGACTGCACAAGCTAGTGCAAGGAACGAGGATACTGGATCGATTGATATAAAATATTGGGAGATAACGAATTAAAATCTTAATTTATTTAGTTTAAATCAATTTTCATATAAATATAATAAAAAGGGTAAATTATCTTGAGCTTCAGGATTCAGACACCTGAGGTTTCTGGTTTTTGATCTGATCATTGAAGTCAGGTGTCTATAATCCTCACTGGATAAATTCTAGTATTGAGATGGTTTGAGGGCCACGGGCCGTATCTTTGACATCACTGAACTAGGCAAGTGACGCCCAGACGCAAAAACAAGGCGGTTTTAAAACTTTCTGTAATACCCTTTGATACAATAAAAATGTATGCGTTTTGAATGAAGGAAAAACAAATAAAAATCGTGTGGGTGAATTGTGACCACGCCCAGCCCGCGTGAACGCAATGCTAATGAGTTGTTTGCAGAAACGCGCGAGTTGAAGATCAGAATGCCGACTGCGGCTGCGACCTGCGGACTGCAGTGTCGTCATCGGCGCAGTCAGATTCACTTTCTGTACACGCGTTCGAGCGGAGAAGTCATCAGAAGAGATTTATAATACGCGCCGCGAACCTAAAAGGCTCGGTTAGATGCGAATGCGGGCTTGCACTTGTACAGTCTGTTGAAAAACTACAAACTCGCAACTCGACAAAACTAAAATAGCAATAACAACTTGACAATAGCGTACTCAACTGTACTTTAAAATTGTTTTTAAAATTCTTTCACTATAATAGAATGATACATTATCACAGAGTAACATAGGCTATATTGTTAATCGAGTTAAATTAGGGATCCCTACGAAAACTCCAATAATATAACCCAAAGTGTAAAAAATATATAAAAACTTTTGAACGGTAACTCCATCAATCATCATGAAATTTGGACGCATCATTCATCTCGGTAAACTAAGATGAACGTGCTTACTCATGTCGTTCTTTTGCACCTGGGTGAAACCAGGACGGACAGCTAGTAGGTTAATAAAAATATTAACCGTTCGCCAGCTGACGTCATTCCCGCGCTTACGCTGATTGGTTAAATGGAACAAGGCAACCTATGTAATCCACTAAACTCGCACAGTGAGAAATAAATATTATAATTATTTCTATAGACACATGATAGTTTATTCTGCTGCAAGGATTGAGGAAACTCACAGGGCCGGATTAACCCTATCCGGGCCCCTAGGCAATGCAATTAGGTCTTTTCAAGTTAATGAAGGGATGTGAGTAACTACCAGATGATCGGCTCCAGGCATCCTGTTACTTCAATGTCTTATGTGATATTATAACAACATGATTACTTTGACTTAGATGCTGCAGCATCGCCTTACCTGACTCGTTATAGCTTTATTGAAATGGTCTTAATGAATAGGTTATAGATAATTGATGATCTAGATTTTTTGATGGGTCAGGAAAGAGAAATGAGACGTGACGTAGTTATTTTAAATTTTATCTTGTTAAATGCAATAAATTACAATAAACAACGAAAGAAAATAATATTGTTGTTGGGAAATTTCATACAAATTTTCAAATAAAATTTTAGTTCAATGAAAAGTCTTTTTTTCTTGGTGCGTGCACGGGCCCCTAGCCGATGAGGGGCCTCTAGACAGTTGCCTACTTTGCCTAATGATTAATCCGGCACTGGAAACTCATTTCTCCATCACCAATTCGTGCAAGATCTCTTCTAGAGAACTAAAATAGATTATCTACTCGAAGATTCTAGCGCAATCAGCTCAGGCTCTCAACAGTGTCTCATTTCATTGATGACGACATTCACGCTTTTTCCTTTTACAGTAATGTTTATATTGTAGTGGTTTTACAACTTGTCATTGTCATATGTAACGAAATCCGTTACGTTTCGTATGTACCTGACAGCAATGTCTATTTTACCTTACATAGGTGTAGTACTTGATATCTGTGTTTATGTAGCAATAATGCTCTTTTTATACGGCAGTATCACTTCCGCAAATCTTTCTAATAGATTACACTAGAGCTTTACAGCAGGAATAAAATCGAATTGTAAACTTCAAGAAAAACCAAACAAAGCAAATCCTACGTGCCGAATATCTAATACCTGTAGAATGCTATTACTATTCTGTTATAGTGTAGGTTTTATCAATATCAATATTATACACAATTGTAACGGGAACTGTACCTGTAATTTCAGGGCTTTGATAATTGATACTACCTAGACGAGAGAATTTACTTCCAGAATTGTTGTCTGTTGAACGACTTTTTGATTTATTGTGTTAAATAATTTTATGACTTCCCGACGAAAACGGAAATTAGAGGTTGTTTTTCTATTTCATTTATAAAAAAAAAATAGACTAAAAATATCTCGAAACTTCAGTGATATGTACTCTTAATCCCGTAAATAAAAGAAAAACTGTAGTTGCCTATGTTGGCAGAAGTTGAAGAGGAATCCCTCAAAAGCATTACTGATACTTTAATTATAATTAATTATTATTAAAGTATCAGTAATGCTTTTGACCTTAGATTAGATTATATTTATTTGGGGTGATAAGACAATTGATATCTCACAAACACTGCGACCTATAGAAGATATTTTGTGCATCCCCTAATAGTATTATTCCCAGTCTGCTTTTTATGAACCTTATTACCTCACTGGGGGCTGCTCTCCATATGTCCTTAGGCTTTGGAAAGGGCCTGTTAAGATATAGCAGCCTTTTGGAGAACACTGCTTCACATTCACATAGGATGTGTTCAGCAGTTTCTTTTGCTTCTTTACAGAAGCGACAGTTATCATCTTGGGCTTTACCCATTTTTGAAAGATGGTATCTCAGAGGGCAGCGGCCTGTAAGGAGTCCTGTCATTATTCTCAGTTCAGATTTGCTGAGCATAAGGAGTTCTTTAGTCCTTTTGGTATTGTGCGAGATAAATCTCTTTGATTGTCTCAGTCCTAGAGTAGACTTCCAACGAGAGGCCTTCTTTTCGTCCTCCCATTTTGCTTTTGAGCTCAATAATTAATTATTAAACGTATGTTTATTAATAAACGTAATATTAAATGTCAGTATTAGCCCAGTCAATGGACGGTGTCCTTAGCAATTCTACCAAACAGCACCGATTAGCACCAAAATTTGGCTGTAGGTTCTACTTACCCTCTACTTCAAAGTATTGACTTTAAGTAAAAACTTTAGAGAACAAAAGCTGCTTAGAATTAGTCAATCTATCCATTCCCATACTTATTTTTAACCCTCGGCACATTGACAACTTTGAGTAGAGGGTAAGTAGAGCCTACAGCCAAATTTTGGTGCTAATGAGACTCGAATTCATCTTGCATTTTTACATAATTATTACACTGAATATCCCACATTATATTAATTATAACATTCAGGAGAACAATTCAATAGATAGGTACATAAACAAGAAGATAACCCTACTTTTGTTCGGGTTCGGACGTTGATTGAATGAAACAAGTAGAACTAGTACTGCCCGTTCAAAAATGGACAGAACTGGTTTTGACCAATTGAAAATACGCAAAACAAGTTTTGCTCATTTTATAAGACACAATACCCGTTTAAATGTAAGATTTCGGGTTTGGGCAATATTCGTTGGTCAAAGTTTTGTGCATTTATTTCGCCTATTGACCGAATTTTGGTTTAGACCGTAACATATACACAGCACGCTATTGTGTTTTACAAAGATATAGCACACAATTTAACCGCAAACCATCGACCCGAATATTCACTGCAGCAGTACTCACGAATTGTGTTGTGACGTGGGGGGCTTATATAGCTTGACGACGCGACGGCGCGTCGAATCTCGGGCGTTGAAGCCGCTTTCTGTGTGGGTGAAAACACTGCTCTGTGTTGGCCGGCCAACTCGTCTCTGTTTTGGCATTCATTGGACTTTCCTCTATACAACTTTATCTCATTAAGGTTTTTGTCTGCACCACACCGCGGACCGGTTCATTAACAAAGACCATTAGAAAACTGTCACTTTATTGCCGCTCGTCCATTTATTATAAGCGTCGTTTCAAAACGCGACAGATCAGCCAAATTTGAACTCTATACTCAAATTTTCCGTGTAGGCGGATTCACATTAATTAATCGCAAAGCTTTAAGTTCACACGACCAACTTCCCAGTATAATGAATATTACGAACGAATATTAATAATGATAATAACACAAACAAGTTAGCAGTTTTATTATTAAAACTTTAAAAATATTAATTTAATCATAAATATCTAAATACATAAGATTAACTTAAATAAATGCTCATAATAAACGGCATTATTGTTGTTGTTATTATGAAAATATATTTAAAAGTATCGATATCGGATAAATCTTTTTTGAGAATTTCTGGGATCCATTTTTGCAATCTTTTTGTCAAAAAGACTGCTGATTAAATTGATTAAATTTCTTTCGGAACACATCGACTACGCTTCGATTTTGGTACGATGTAAGTTTTGACGTGATAACGTCTTATAAATTGATGAAACACCGGCTGCATGCACCAAAAAGTGTCACGTTCCGAAATGTATCACGTTCCGCCTGACAGCTACTAAAATTTAGGTTATGTACCTATTATTAAATATGATATTCGAGAGGAATACGTTATCACGAAAAACTATCGTCCGTAAACCGACTTTACAGACAATCAATTTTTTAGAAAATGAAGTAAAAAATAGCTATTTTTTAGGAGAGACGCGCTCAAAAACTATACCATGTATCTCGTACGTAATGGTATTACCTACAAGTGGCGCTCGTTTTAAACATAAAGTCACATCTCGTCGTAATATAACACATTACGACACTAGGTATGCCAATCTTATATGTATTATTCGAATTACGGTAACATGGTATTTACTGATGTCTAATTGTCAGGTAATAATTATTGAACATAAATGAAAGCACTTATCATTATTTAAATATTTTGAGTATCTGTTAGTTTAGTATTAGTAATCCACTTATGTAATAATATAAAGACAAAGAGTTCGTCCTCTGGTTCTACTATCAAATATTAACATCACATGCATTATAACAGGTGCACCATAAAATTTAAAAACCGAGTGCATTAATTGAATGTTAATACCTAAGTAGGCGTAGTTGCCTACCATTTGTTCCACAAAAATGCAACATAAAGCAGGCATTCAAGGGAGGTTCGTATACATTTTATATATAGAAACATCTCTCGGGAGCTTTTTGTTGAGGTAACCGACGTTTGTAGTGCACCTAGTATGGTTTTGATGTCATAATTTGTTATGTAAATATACGTAATATACACAAGCGTTAGACAACATGTAATGTACATTTTCAATTGCAGCACATGTTCTGTGACGTCAGAGATATCATTCGAATGAATGTCATACGCATTCCTTATCGTTCCATCTTTTGTTCTATGCAAGATGTATAGATTAAGATATACTTACGTCGTCACGACTTATGAAAGCTTAAAAAAATAATTTTTGAAGTGAAAACTTCTTTAGCGGCGTTGTACACTTTTTTTGTAATGGGTAAAAAATGTTAAACTCGCGTCAAGACACGTGACCTGATCGAAAATTCGTAAGACAGATGGAGAGTAGAGGTATGGGTAAACTGATCGAAAATTCGTAAGACGGATGGAGAGTAGAGGTATGGGTAAAGTGATCGAAAATTCGTAAGACGAATGGAGAGTAGAGGTAATATTCAAGTTTTCACTTCTGCCGGCACTCCCGGAGTGCAACCCGTCTTTTTTTATTTGTAATGAATATTGACACAAAACTTCTGGATCTATGTGTGTGACTCATGTAACGCAGATCGAGAATTATTTACCTGATTTTAAGAATCTCATTATTTTTTTTATTTTTTTCTAAACAACTCGAATAAGAAATACGTACATAACAAAGCTACCTCGTTTTAAAATAGAAATTAAAAGGCAGAGAGGTGCTAACAAATGTGAAAAGACTCGATATATTGTTTTAAAATTAGAACTGTAAAAGTAACGAGAAATTGTGTCCCCGTATGTATTCGTTACTTCAAGAACCGGTACCCGTTACTTTCGTATCGTTACGTCACTCGTTACTTTTCATACGACATACAATCGTGTACTAACAGCATCAAGCATGTACCATCGCATCGAGGCGCGTCGCATACGTGATACGGTATGACTTCGTTCGTATAACGTATAACCGCATCAAACGAGTTGAACTGACATGGATACGACAAATGCGAGTAACCTAATGAATTTGTAAGTAACGATTCGTTACTTCGAGTCAGACGATGTACCCGTTACTAAGTAACGACTACATGCGGTTTGTTACAGCTCTATTTAAAATACTAGCCTATAATCTCGTATAACCTGTTGAACTTGACAGAATAAACTTGACTCAAGAACGCTAGACCGACATTGATCAAAATGTTCGTAAATTTTCCTTAGCTATAAATTTGGTTGCTTTCGATTAAAACTATGCTTATAAATGGTAAAAATCATATTATTGGTCAAGCAATAACCATAAAGATATCTGATCTAGACTAAAAGTTTAGCTAAAATACGAAACTCTCGTTTATCAACCATCTGCAGTTTCAAAACAAAGTTAGTTTTTCAAACAATAGTGTGCTCACAGAATCAAAACAACAATATCTTTTGTTCCATATAATATATATTATTTAAGTGACGTTAGGTTAATGACATGTAAAGGTCGATTCACAACATAAAAATCGTTTAAAATTGAATTTTGCGCACGTTGTTTTTTTACATCTTCAACCATACATGTGAACTAGACTAATATAGGTATCAATTATTATTATTATTATCAAAATCGGTCTAGCTGTTTAGGGTCTAAAAGGCAACACTCTGTCATTTGGTTTAACCATAATCGGGTAAATAATAAAAATTAAATGCATAAAGTTCAGTGAAACTTTCACGGCCTTCTAGTTCTCTCCAATTTTTATCTTATTAAAAAAATATAAATATCAGTAAATAAAACGTTATTAAAAGAATATCGTGAAAATCCACCGATTTATTTCTGGGGTCGATAGAACCTCAGTGTTGTTTTAGGGTGAAAACGTCTCGTATATTATTTTAATTACAAAATTAAAGCCTGATTCACATCGCTTGTTTCGGCACGCCGCTGTAACTGACAGTGTGCAGGTATGACGTCGTGTAATGTCGGTACAATTCAATTTAAACCAGCTGCTCGTTTGTTTTATTTGAACAAGATCGAATGCTTGGCGTGGGTGAACTCGTCACGGCAACAGTTTTATAATATTATGTAGGTGATGTATCAAGGTCATTAAATTCATAACACGATGCAGTCCAGCGCTCGGTACATCGCCCAGTATCCAGTCTTGCCAATTTATCACGAGTTTCCGTAGAAGCGTTACCTCCTCAAAGAGCTACTTTCTTGTGAAGAAAAGCCAATTCACAAACGAGGATTTTCAAATATCGACGCGGCATGACAGTATATGAAACGCTCTCCGAAGCGTTTATGTCATCTTACACTGTTGCCGCCAAGTCGTTCTTGTGAGAATTGCTGCATTTAAAAATATGTATTTTAAAGTGAAACTTTTATTCTATCGCCCCGAATTTTTCTGGCCGTCTGTTGCATGTCGCATTACAGGCGGCCGCGGAGTAGGGGTAAAGTGAAAGGCGCTCGGAGTAGGCACTCGGTAGAGCAACCAAGGCCAATATGGCGGCGCCCATGGTTAGCATCAGCTGACCGTGTAACTGTAGTATGTATAACACATAGTCAGTCTGTCATGCGGGCAAGTGCTGTACAGTGTTTACATGTTTTTATTCGTGTATTCATGTGAATATTGTTGTTTATAATTAATCGTGATGGATAAGTGTCTACAATCCAACGCCTACAATCTAATAAAAGTTTCACTTGCGTCGTGGTTTCTTAAAACCACACAACTGTTTTTTTGGAAGCGACATTTTGAAAGATCTATTCTTAGGTAACGACGCAACAAGATAGTTTTATATACTCGTCACTCGATTGCCAGAGGACAGTGTGGTGTAATGATCACCTTACTGGCCTTTGGATCGTACTGTCGTGGGTTCAAATCCAACATCTGCTCGTAGATATTTTGTGATGTCGCTTTGATATTTAATGATACTGGCCAGATACTAAATGATGGAGCCACCGATTGTCACATTACGACACGGCAGCGGACAGTGACGGATATTCTGTTTTTGAAGAAAATACGTTTTCAATAGAGAAATCAGTTCCTCTTGCGAGGATGAAGTGTTTGCCTTGGAGGTTGTCGCCAGGCTCTTGGAAGCTTTGGGTATTCATTTTCAAAAAAACACAGCTGACTTTCATTTTTAGAATTGACAACATTGCATTATCCGCCTTCTTGCAAAGCATCGGTAAATGCCTTTTTATTATGGCGCTCATAGTCAACACAACACGCGTTTATGGCATTTTACTCTGTGGTTACATTTCGTGGCGTCCATTAACCTGATATCTTACTTGCCCATCCACGTTAGGGACGATGCGCGACGAGTAGAATGGGATACCTGTTCTAAAAATGGCTGCAGGTAAATTGTGTCCCGTTGCGAAGGTTACTTTAAATATAGAAGTTTTACTTAAGTAAAATCCAGAAAGAGTAATAATATAAAATTGAATTTTTATTCTCGAAAACGGTACACGCGACATCATACTGTACAAACCGATATGCCATTAATGGGTCTACAACAGTGATTCCCAAAGTGGTCTATATCGACCCCCAGGGGTCGACGACAACTTGCAAGGGGTCCATGTCAGCGGGAAAAAAATTTGGAGGTCCATGAAATGAAAATGAGGGTCAACGATAGTGAATCTCTTAACAAAAAAAGAAACAAACTGGACATCGTTAACGAAGAGATTAAAGATTAAATCTATAACTAATTGATGCTAAATGTTGAAAATTTATTATTAAAGCATCAGGTTCATCCCTCACACTAAAAGCATTTATTTTTTGCTTAGTTATTTTATGTAACAGAAAGTAAATTTTAATTTGATTCGTTTAATTTGAATCTAATTTATAAATGTATAAAACTAAACATTTGACACTACATTTCACTACCGTTATAAATTTAAATCGTTTAAAGTGAGTAGCACTATACCAGTTGTCAAAATTACATTTGAAATTAATGAATTTGCTAAAAATCAATATCAGATAAGCAGGGGGTCTACCAAAAACCGAAAAACATGGCAAGTGGTCTACGAGACAAAAAAGTTTGGAAACCTCTACTCTACAATATGCCACTATTTATGTTTCAAAAAAATCCAGAAAGGATTGTTTGAATAAATGAATGAATAAATTAGTAGTTATGGCTTAATTGCCCGTTAATCACGTCATTCTAAAAGAATTTTTGAGTTCCCTCTTGTTCTGGATCTAGTCCTCCAATAGTTTGGATCTCCTCATGAACACCAGAAGATTGGTGACTGAAGAATTACTCCGCTCTCATCAATGTATCCAAAGATGGTTGTTCTCCTGTAGGTAAGAATTGTTTACTGACGAACAGTTCAGCGAGATAATCGATGCGGTGGAGCAGTTACGATACTATTAAAAGACCGCGCACACTATACCGCCACGGACCAGCACGAACCAGAAAAACCCGTTCGTGAAGCTGCCCGTGTTATTTAACGGAGTAGCGCACATTAGATCAGCGCACCATGCAACCGACAACGGTCGTCAATCGGTCACTTATCATTTCTGTCTAGCTGTGTTGGGAGAGAGAGATTGTGAATTATAGACGCTCAACAGCTGAGGTTATCAGCGTCTATATAATAAAAAAAAAACATCCCTAGCCGTGTTGGACCGATTTTGTGTGCTAGTGATGTGTCGTTTTCATTAATTAATTTTCAATAATGAACGTGAACTCAAAACCTTGTTATTTTCTAGCTTCTTCCTCATCTTCACACATCGTCAAAAATCTTCATGTTCATATTACACACTCACGTGCAGACTCACTACTTGAAAACTGCAAATGTCTGCCGAATATGGAACCTGCACTAAAAGTTGCTGGTTTGTAATAGTTGTGCAGGTTGCAGGTTCGTGACTGCTTGTGCTGGAGTAGTGTGCGCTGTCTTTGATATTGAAAAAGAAATAAACAGTATAATGCTTCTAGTAGAGAACTTGTTTGTTACGTGCGCGAAACAAATGGCACCGCTGTTAACGTGTTAATTAAAACTAATTTCCATTAAATTGACATTTTCAATTAATTTTTATTAATTTATTACTGCGCGCGTTATTAGTTATTATGTAGGTAGTTTACTCGAATTTCAAATTTTTTTGTTACGGTCCAAATTACTACTCAACTAATGATCTAATCAATCATTTATTGTATTTAATGTCGATTAATTATTCAATTAAACAAATAATTGATACCGTTTTGTATACTATCATAAACCTTAAAATTAGCACTGTTGTTTAATTTTTTGTCACTTTTTAACGAGTTGAGCTGGCATATTTAGGGCTTCACACGAGACGAGAGTAGACGAGACTATCAAAAATCTCGTCTCGGTCTCGTCAATCCCTAGAAAATTCAGTCTCGTTCAAGTCTCGGTCTCGTCTCGTTACCAGATGTCTCGTCTCGTCTCGCTTAATTTTAAATAATGATAATATATATTATATAAACTAAATAATAAATAATAATAAGTAGTTTTTTAAAGCTATATTTATTACGTTATTATATAGAAATATTTGAACATATACATAATTTTTTTTATTTTACACACTCAGATTTTATATTTTGTAAAATATATTGTTTTTTATTTCGACCTTTTCTAATTTTTCCAATAAAAACTTTATAAAAAAAAATTTAACGAGACCATAAACGAGACTCTCGGGTTGCACTGTATGTGGTCTCGGTATCGTCCAAAATATTTACCAAAACGTATCGTCTCGTCTCGTCTCGCTTTTCCGAGACGAGAACGAGACGAGACGAGAAAAATCTCGCTCTCGTGTGAAGCCCTAGGCATATTGCATAAGCTAAAATGAAACCGAAACAGTGCTCGTAAAATAGTAACAAATTTGCATAATTCTGTTTATTAACACTTTTGCATATTTTTCAAAAATTATAGTCCGTGTTATTTATGCAGAATTAGTAAATATACGTAATAGTGATGTAACGAATGTCAATTTTTAGACATTCGCGAATGAGAAAGCGAATATAAAAATTTCAAATCTGGCGTCATTTTTGTTCAAGACTATTTGACAGCTGATTGGGCGCGCCAATCGCACGCACACATTTGTAGTGGTGGTTCTGGGTACTAGGTTGATTATTAATACTAAGTCTAAAGTTTTATTACCTAATGTTAAAGTGGTTGATAAAAGATAAAAGATAAGGTTACCTTAGCGCAAGGGCGTAGATATTTTTTTTCAGTGGGGGGTAAAGCAAAAAAATCAATATTTTTTAAGATTTGTTAGCCGCCAATGACCTTTTTTTAACAACCTAACTTAAAAAATGTTGTGTGCCCAATTGGAGAACAAAAAAAAAAAAAACGGATGACCTTTTTTTACAAACTTAACTTCGAAAAAAAATAAAAAATCGAATGACCTTTTTTTAACAACCTAAATTTTATCGTGTGTCGGCACAATAGGAGCGCAAAAAAAAAACAAAAAAATCTTTTTTTCGTTTGTTGTGACTGAATGCCTGCGGTCCTGACGAATCCTGGAGGGGGGGGGGGTGTGGTAATTTCTCTTTTTTCGTTTGTTGTGGTAGTTGTTTGCGGTCCTGATTCGTTTGTTGTGTAGGTACCTGTGGTCCTGATGAATCCTGGGGGGGGGGGGGATAGTTACCCACTGTATCCCCCATATCTACGCCCTTGCTTTAGCGGAAAAAAATTGGTTGTCTGTAAAGTCGGTTTACGGACGATAGTTTTACGTGATAACGTATTCCGTAATACATAACCTAAATCTATATAATAATTATAATAATTCGAATCTATGATATTGCATCTTTCGCTTCAAATTTAGGTAAATTTTATTAAGTAGAATAATAAAACACTATAAAAAGTATACTATTATTATATAAAAAACAACTATGGCATGTATCTCTTTTGTGCATGCGCCGATTTTACCCAAAAAATTTACAAAAATTTCTAGTAAAAATAGATAGAGTAAAAACCGTTTTAAAAACTATATTATTATTATATAAAACATCATTATAAGAGATATATTCTTTTACGCATGCGCCGATGTTCCCCAAAAACAATAGGCCACTTCATATTTGCATATCAAACATCCTCCCAAAATTTGGTTTCAATCCGCTTATCCTTGGTGTCGGAATGATAAGAAATGTCAAAAGTGACGTTTGCAACTGTCAAAGTATTATGTTCTAATAATAATTAGTTATTCCAATACTTAACTTAGAAGGCGTTGCATTTCACAAAATACTAATGTCAAAAAATTGAATTAAACATTAGAAATGCAGCCGTTTTCATGTTAAGACAAGACATACGTTATTTTCTAATTTCCATGTACAGCAAACAAAGACGACCGACCGCGTCGCGCCATGCATTAGACAACATTGCATTTATACAACTATTTTTCTATATAAATTTGTATAAAAAAACTGTTTAGGCAAATTCTGTTATACGAAATCTATGTAAAATGTTCTCCTCTTTCGTTTAAGACTGGTTTCAAACCGATCTGATTTAAATTGAGCGAGAAATTAGCAAAAAGCACGCACAGGGTCAGGCGGAACGTTACGCGTTACGAACGTTAGGAACGTTACGCGTTAGGAACGTTACACTTTTTCGTGCATGCAGCCGGTGTTTTATCAATTTATAAGATTGGTGATTCATCAATTTATAAGACGTTATCACGTCAAAAAGTAAGTTATTTTTTTTAAATGAGGAAGAAAAAAAAATTCTACTAAAAATTATTTTTTTTTGTGCAAATGCGAATGTCAAACAATTTTCGAATTTTCGCGAATGAGACTCGATATTCGTTGCATCACTAATACATAACCTTTACAATATTAAAATTTCTTTACTCAAATGCAATTTTCAAGCTTGGATAAGAAAATAAAATGCCTGAACTATTTATAGGAACCATTTAGATAGTGCCCTTTAACGGTGACCTTTTTCAGGAAAATACGTAACGTCATTTGATATTTCAGTCAAGAAAAAATCTTATAATACATAGGGTGTCTCAGATTGGCCATCTAGAGATAGTATAGTGAAATAAAGAAAAAAATCTTGAGCAGAAAAATCCTTACAAATTTTTTAATTCGTTAATTTAATTATCAACAATAAGTTGAGCGGAATACAAAAGAATGTTAATAAGCCACGCTGAATAGCTTTATAACCAATTTAATTATCGATACATACATCGGACCAAAAACTGTGTCAAGGACTTTCCTGTTCAGATTTTTTTGTCTCTATTTCAGTGAACTGTCAATAATCAGTATATAGGCGGTCAATTTGGGACACCCTGTATTCAATCTAATTTAAAGTAAGGAAAATTTTAAATGTGCTTGGTATATTAGTGTAGACTGTAGTGTATAGGTAACTTTTAATTATTTATTTTTTTTATAATTTCTAAATCTTCTTTTTATTTTAATAATATTTTTCTTTAATTTTTATCATACAGTGGAAAATTTTGGGCTGTGCGAATTCAAATGTCACAAAATATGAGAATATTCGCAAATGCAAATATTCGTTACTTCAGTATAGTACCAGAGAAGAGAGATTATACTTCATATTAATGTATAAAAGTGAGAATGTGTGGAGAAATCAGGGAGATACGGTTGCTGGGTAAATAATTACTTTCCACAAATAAAAATGTCAGTGTCAGCTCAAAAATATAAAATCAACGAATATTGAATAGAACGAACAAGAGAATACAAAAAGATAATTGTCCTAAAATTTGCAAGAAAAAGGTGCGAAAGTAAATAAGAAGCCCTGCTGGAAGGCTTGCAGGATAAAAGGCTTGTCCGCTGTAAGTTATTTTGAAACGTTTCAAATGTCAAAGCATTTTAAGTCGCATCTATAATCTACAATCTATTCTCTAAAATTTCTTATCATACCTTTTATTAAGTCGAAGTACAATTTCAAGCGCGATTACTTCACTTGCAAATTTCACTCGAGATGTGTACGTTGGCTTCTTTTTGAAGAAGCGACATCTGATTGAATTTGCTCAAAGCTATATTAGTTCAGACGCCGGGCCACAAACGAAATACATTTTGCGGAATTATGTACATCCATCGCACCCGGCTGAACCGGGCCGGACCGTTAGTATTAGTATAGAATCAGGCATGTGAAATAAATTTGACTATTAAAATCTAAAACTTTCTCAACAATGGTAAAACCAATCTGATCGTGATTATACTATGTATCGATTGGAAAATGATGATTGAAATTTGGTACCTTACATTAAGTATGTTAACTCTGTCATATCCTCATGATTTGAGTTTTGAAATATGTAGTACTAGCGGTCCCGCCCGGTTTCACCCGGGTGCAAAAGAACGAATGGGGGGAGAGACATGAGTACGCACATTAATTTACCGAGATGAATGTTGTGTCCAAATTTCATGATGATCAGAGTTACCGTTCAAAAGTTTTTGAGTCACATTTTGCAACATTTTTCATTGATGCTCCGCTCCTATTGGTCGTAGCGTGATATTATATAGCCTATAGTCTTCCTCGATAAATGGCCTATCCAACAAAAATTTTTTTTTTCAATTCGAACCAGTAGTTACTGAGATTCGCACGTTCAACAAAACAAACTCTTCAGCTTTATATATGTTACCGGCCAAACCCGATTTCAGGACAAACTAGTTTAGCCTAGGCAAAACAAGTTTGTCCTGAAATCAGGTTTGGCCGGTAACATATATTAGTATAGAAGTATAGATATAGATAGATATCGTAGCACTAGCGTGTACCTACATTGCAATTCTTTTGGTAGGGCTTGCTATCGCAACTACATCTGGAACATACATACTAGAAATTCTAGCCTCGAAGATTTTACTGTCTCGACTCCAAAATTATTTTACATTTGCACTACAACGTACATTAAAGTGACACAATACCTATCGTTATAATTTTATTATCTAGTTTTTTTCCAACTGAACTTGTCATTAACTCTGCAGCGGCTTCCATTATGTTAAGTTTGTATTGTTCACAGGGACAATATATTATTTGTGGCCAATTACCAGAACCGACCGACATGCGAAGGTCAGCTAATGTGAAATACACATAGAAAAAAAACAGACAATCCCAAACCCACGTCCCCACATATTTATCTCACTGTTGGTTCTGTTTAAATGGCACCCACATTATTACTAAACATTTATGACGTGGGACTGTTCTTGGGAATGTTTATTTTGTACACATAAGGTGGTTGAGACACCTGAAGCGTAGTGAAATATACTTCTTCCCATTCGAAAAAGTTAAACTATCTTTTGTCTGCGGCATCATCCGCGTGGATAAGTTTTTATGCCCCAAAAAACTGCTATGAACAAAATATATGTTGTCGCTGACAGTTTTAAGGAAAACATAAAATATATTGAAAATTCTAATTCTCGTAATACTACTCATTTAGATAAGTATTGTTATCACTTGGAAACTACGGAACTAATTTTATATAATCTAAAATCTGATCAGATAATGTATACCTATACACAAGACAGAAAACGTTAACTTGCCACCAGGGGCGCGTATGCCCCGGTTTGCCCCACCCGCCTCCCCTAGATCCGGGGCCGACTTCAATTTTACAAAAGGCTAAGAGGAATAGAGCTGTAAAAGTAACGAGAAATTGTGTACTCGTACGTATTCGTTACTTAAAGAACCAGTACCCGTTACTTTCGTATCGTTACGTTACTCGTTACTTTTCATACGACATACAATCGTGTACTAACAGCATCAAGCATGTACCATCGCATCGAGGCGCGTCGCATACGTGATACGATATGACTTCGTTCGTATAACGTACAACCGCATCAAACGGGTCGAACTGACATGGATACGACAAATTCGAGTAACGAAATGAATTTGTAAGTAACGATTCTTTACTTCGAGTCAGACGATGTACCCGTTACTCAGTAACGAATACATCGGTTTGTTACAGCTCTAAAAAGGAATACATTTTTAATTCAACTGCTAACCCTCATTTCCTCCAAGTTATTTATATAGCCAACAAAATATCAGACAGTTTCTGCCTCTTGTACAATATTAGAATTAGATGGTGGTTCAAGTTCTTCAAGTCCAGTTAAAAATGTATACTTTTATTCTGAATTTAAATGTATTACAGCTTAATTTCGCAGAGAACGTTTAGAGCTTGTTCGAAACTGGATATACAAACACATCTGCTATATATATAAGATATTTATGTGGCACTAAATTAATCTGGCTTTTATCCTTTTTTGCAGACATACAGCCGCACGGAGAAAGTGACTCCGAAGCCATTGCCGCCTCACACTACATTGCAGAGGCACATCAAGGCAAATCGTCACGTCTTTATACCCAAGTTAGTATGTCTATTATTTTATGTAAGTAATATAAGTACTTAAGAGTATTCGTCTCTGCAAATACCCCCTGCACCCTTCATCTCAAATCTTTTCCCCTCGCCTAAAAACGGTTCGCGCTCTCCCGACGCTATTTTTAAAGCTAGAGGGTTCTGGTAAACGCCAAATGAAAGACAAAGAATCAGACTACAGATCCTTCAGGCGAGTTTTTTGAAAAAAAAATCCTGAAAAAACTTACAATCTTTTGAAAAAAATATTAAGTTACGTAATATTTCACACGTAGGCGAAACTATTTTTCAAAAAATTCGCCTGAATGATCTGTAGTCTGATTCTTTGTCTTTCATTTGGCGTTTACCAGAACCCTCTAGCTTTAAAAATAGCGTCGGGAGAGCGCGAACCGTTTTTAGGTGAGGGGAAAAGATTTGAGATGAAGGGTGCAGGGGGTATTTGCAGGGACGAATACTCTTAAAGTTTAATAAAAGAAAATTTATAGTTTTTTTAAAGCATTATACAGTAGAATATAAACTTCTCTCGTTGTAATTATATTTCGTTCAATTCATCGAGTGCTCCACGCTTTTCAGCGTCATAGAAGAGAGTAACATTTATTTTCTACTTTTTAGTTGGTTCATATTTAAGCAATTTTTTATAGAATTTTTTAAACTATACATTTTATTTTTTAACTTGAGTACCTACTAAATGAACACAAGCCATAGCATTCGTATAATGTAAATGTATGTACCAGGCATGTAGGTACCTCACTGCTTCTGGCAATGTTATCACTTTTCATTACGCAAAAATGAAAAAAAGAGCATTTCTTTTTATTACTCTTGTGTAGAACCGGCTTTGGATGTGTCGATTGTTTCATCAGTAATAATCTATTCATATAATAGTGCCCTAAAAAGGCAAAGGGCAGTAAGTGACATTAATTGTTGAAAAACGAGTTCATACTGAAACCAACGACAGCAGTAAGTACTGCAGCAATAATTTTATTGTCTTTAAAAATGTTTCCCCCATGTTTTGGTTTCCATAATCTAAAATTCTGGACGGTCAATACATTTTTAGTAAATCTTGATTTACTCAAATTCATAAGTTGCTCACTTACTGCCTTTTGCCTTTTTACGGCAGAATAGGCTATCCCGCGAGAATCGAATTATATCTATACTTAGCTCGGGTGCAAATCTATACTAATATTAAAATAAAAAAGAGATAAAGTTTGTAAATTTGGATGTAGTAATCTCGAAGCTACTCATCCAATTTCATTTTTTTTTTTTTGTAACCAATATTTTGAATGGAGATTCCTCAAGAAATAAGCTATCGAATTGTAAAAAACATATTCAAATCCGTTCAACATAGTGTTTTAACGGACACGGAAAAAGACGCGAGGAATGTTAATACGTTCGCTCTCTAACTCGGAGTCAATTCTATTTGTACTCGGACGAATCCGAGCTTATAGACCGAAATGTTTCTCAAAAAATACGGTATCAAATGATAAAAATCGCATTCAAAGTATGGCATTACATATTATATTATATTGAGGCGATGATGATGTTCGCTTATATAATATTATAGATTCATTATTTGCAAATAGCGAATCGAGTAAGTTTCTATTGTTTGTTTAAACATTTCACAGATTCTATTTCCCTCATGGCAAACCGGCGCCATCTCAACAACTAGAAGCGGTTGTGCAACGCGTAACGAGTATATTCGCTGCGGCGACGGGTGGCGTAATCGCGCGTGAAGATTGCGCAAATCTTGCGCGTGCCGCTGACGTACCTATTTATTGGAAAGTGCCGCTCTTCTTGGCAGCCGCTGCCCCCAACGCAACCACCCTTGACCTTACCAGATTCACCGATTTCTGGAAAGAGTAAGTTTCGCCACATTCAGAACGAATTTAATCCCATATGCCGTCATTTGTGTGAAGGCCGCTGCACACGAGGCTAGAAACACTGCTTGGAGTTATGCTGGCCGGTAGGCTGGGTAAGAAGCTGGAAATGACGTCACTGCGGGCTCGCTTGCTAGCTCACAAGATAGGTTTTGAAATTAGAACAGGGGCTATTTTCCTTGTTAGGTATGAAGTATGAACAAGAACCAATCAGGAAGCAGTATCTTGTCACGTGGGCGACTTGAACAAACGCCCACAAACCAACATGGCGTCATTCTGCTCAGAGTCAGACAACAGACACGTTTTGCTCTGTATTTATAAAATTTATATTTGAACTTTCACTGCGCGCGCACCAGATTTATTCACAAAACTAGCTTGAAAAGACGTCTCGTGTGAAGCGAGCACATAACAGCAATCAAGAAAACCAGCGCTAGAAAACTATAAGTAGGCAAATCTAGCAAGGAATCTAGCAGCGTTTCT
Source organism: Xanthostigma xanthostigma (assembly GCA_963575645.1). Classification (NCBI taxonomy): domain Eukaryota; kingdom Metazoa; phylum Arthropoda; class Insecta; order Raphidioptera; family Raphidiidae; genus Xanthostigma; species Xanthostigma xanthostigma. The sequence goes on along the minus strand of OY754470.1, from coordinate 30,202,292 downwards.
AGCCTTTACCTTTATTACACTAACCGAACGTTTGAGATACTTATGTCTGGTCGTATTGATGACTAATATATTCATTTTGTTCATTTCAAACGACACTAACTCTGTACATGTAAATGTCAGAGAATTTTTTTAGGTGTGTAGTTTCTTAAAAAGGTTATTCTTTCAGAATGACGGCAACGTGCCATGACGCAGCTTCAAGATTCATTTATATTTTAACGCGAGGTCATCGCCAGTGCCTCAGTCCTGAGGACTTCATTCCTCTGGTTCAAGACGTTGTAGATACGCATCCTGGTTTAACGTTCCTGAAAGAAGCTACTGAATTCCATTCTAGATATGTACACACTGTAGGTTTTTTTTTATTATTATGAATTTAAATGAAGAAGAAAATCACTAATTCCCAAGAATTTTTTTGCCGCATAATGATTATAATTATAGAGTTGGAATTACGAAATTATAATTTGGAAGGCAAATTAATCGTTTAAAAGAATAATTATATTCAAAATATTTACTGTACTCTTGAATACATATGAAAATTGCTTTTTTTTTAGGTGATAGCTCGAATATTTTATTGCGTGAACCGATCGTGGTCAGGCAAAATATCATTAAGCGAATTAAGACGCTCGAATTTATTGTCAGTCATCCAACTATTGGAGGAAGAGGAAGATATCAATCAAGTGACCCAGTACTTTAGTTATGAGCACTTTTATGTCATATATTGCAAATTCTGGGAACTTGACAGGGATCACGACTTGTTTATTGACAGGCAAGACCTAACAAGACATAACGATCATGGTAAATTGATTAAAACGTTTTTAATACTTATAGATCACAGAGTCAGGGCTGTGCGAAGGAAAAATTGCGCCCGAAGCATAGTCTTAATTTGAAGCCCCTGTGATATAAGATATACTTTAATTAGAGTACTTTCTGGCGCTTCCTTGGAGGCTGGAGCCAGCGTCTTTCACACGACCCTGTTCAAAGTCCTAGGATATTACGCTTTATTATTTTTATTCAGTAGGAGACGTTTTGAAAGGACCCAATTTTCTGCACTTTTAAAAAACAACAATACGTACGCTGAATCGGCTCAATTATGTGGAGCCAATCCGAAAAAAATGCAGGGGATTTCATTTATGTATTGTCTCTAAGCGCAGATTGTTTTATGCCATCCTCGACCCAGCTGAGTGCACTTTTTGCTATTGAGACCATCCTAAGTTAGATCTAATAGGCCCCACTCACGATCAAACTTCATGCCACAGTTCAGTGTTCAGTGAAGTTGGACCGATTAATCGAAAGACTGACTGGCACCACACACAGTTCATGCAAACTGCTCAGTTTTTAAATTTTTTTGTGTTCAGTTTGGTTCAGTTGTTGGCACACACTCGTCGAGTATAGATACATAAGATATATTATATTATAACACACTATAATATTATACTATAGAGTATAGTTCATTAATAAGAACTAAATGAGTAATTTAAATGGTGAGGATTGGCTGTTCATAGCTATGGGATTGTATTTAAAACAGAGAAATAAGAAAAAAAAGAATATGTGTGAAAAATTGGTTAGAAATGCGTGATTCAAGAAGTCATGTTTATTTGATTAATGAATTACATCTTGAGCCGCTTGATTGGAATAATTATTTACGAATGGATGAATTAACTTACAATTATTTACTGGAATTAGTTACCCCATTTATTGAGAAACAGGACACAAATATGCGAAAATCTATTACTGCACACGAAAGACTTGCAGCAACATTGAGATTTTTGGCTTCTGGTTGTACAAAACACAGAACTCTAAAAACTGAACTGAAAAAAACCCACACACACAGAAGTTTACTTGAACACTGAACACTGAAGTCGTTCAAAAATCAAGATGCATTTGATGAGTTCATGCTTGACTTCAGTGTTGGTTTCAGTGTTTATTTGTCCCACACATTATCATGCTTCACTGAACTATAAGTTTGAACACTGAACTGTGGCATGAAGTTTGATCGTGAGTGGGGCCTATAAAGTGTATTTAATCAAATTTTTCATAAAAAAAAAACATTTTTATAAATCTAGAAAATAAAAAAAAATCTATACTATTGTACAAGAGAAATAGATTTGGATTGGATAACTAACTGATTTTTCAATTTTCAGCATTATCATCTCGTATAATAGACAGAATTTTCAGTGGAGCTGTGGGTCGCGGTGGCCAAAACGGCGCTTTACAGAGAGACGAAAAAATGAGTTACACGGAGTTTGTTTGGTTCTTATTATCTGAAGAAGACAAAATGCATCCAACCGCTATTGAATATTGGTTTAGGTAAGAACAGTTCATCTATAAAAAGTTATTCCGTACAGGGTATTAGAACTGCTAATCATCACGTTGCGAATTATTCTCATAAATCATTGTGCCACGCTATTGTATGCAACGACCTTGGAAATCAGTTGGGAATGTTTGTAATTTAAATATTACTTATTCCTTTAACATTTCAAATTTGTCTTAAGTCGTTGATTTTTGGGATATATTACACAAATAATGCCCGATTAAGACCGGATACACGGGGAGTGGCGCGAAAAAAAGCGACCAGTAAATATTTTTTTTATATACTCAAGCTTAGACTGTAAAATGTTTAAGAAGTTATTCAACCCTGCGAATACACGATAAACGTGTCCAGGTATAATTTAATTACTGCGCTTTTATAATTAAATTTTAAATTAGTATGAATAAAACATAGTAATCTTACCTTAACGTAAGTGAAGACCATCAGTTTTTCCTCTCTGGTTTCACGTAAAAATAGCACGAACGTATAAAGAAACCTGACGAATCGTCTTTTTTTAGAAGCGACAATAGCCTCTTGTATTCGTGTTCTTTATGCTTCCTTTGTAATCACTTGGAAAACACAAACAATTTTATTACACTTTCTTTAAAAAGTCGCACGGGTTTAAATCCAGTGAACACAACGGCCATCAAATAGGTTCTACACCTTTTCCGAAAAGCCAAACCATTTTTTAATTACTAAATGTTTTTTGATAAATAACCTCTCAACCGGTATTGAAATTTCATTAAAAATGATATTAGAAAACATTTATGCAACTAATACAAATTATGTAATCTCCGATCAAAATTTAAAAGTCTCTATACCTAATCACATTGCACTGCACCCGTCATTTCACACGTCAAATTATTCAACACTGACAACAGAGTTCTACATATCAGCGTGTTTTATGAGCGCCAAATTTAAACAGTTTTTCAGGTTATTAGAGTTATCCTGAATTGATTTGTATGTCCATTCCATAATTTTTGTAATAAAATGAACCCTTTTTTTGTATGTTTGTCATTTTTAACAAATAATTAAAATAAATAAACTTTAAATGTGTAGGTGCATGGATTTAGACGGTGACGGTTTCTTATCAATGTATGAATTGGAATATTTTTACGAGGAACAAATGCAAAGAATGGAAGCCATTGGCATCGAGACTTTACCGTTCGAAGACTGCTTATGTCAAATGTTGGATATGGTTAAACCGAAATGTCCGGGAAAAATAGCTTTAGGAGATCTAAAACGATGTAAAATGACACCAATATTTTTCGACACATTCTTTAATTTGGAGAAATATCTCGATCATGAACAAAGAGATCCGTTTGCATCACAGAGAGATCACGACGGAGAAGGACACGAGGTAAGAATATAAAATTTTTTTGAAAATGTTTATCATAAAAAGATACATCAACATGTAATTTAAACATATTGATATCGAAGTAAAATTGACCACCAGAGAGGGTATTTGGGCATTGGTAATGAAGAAAAAGAAATATGAGCATGTATTTGTTTTTAGTTATCTGATTGGGACCGATTTGCTGCTGAAGAGTATGAACTTTTGGTGGCAGAAGAAGGAGGCGAACAACAAGATAACACGTAAGTGTTGCATTGTTTTTGTATCAATTCATTTGATATATTTATGAATAAAACCCCAAACAAAAACGTTTTTGTATTATTAAACATTCATATTTAAATGGAACTATCGATGATGTATAAAGCTTCTTTATACATTTTCTTGGGTCATTTTTTACGCATCTATGGTGTAATAAAGTATATTATCGACAGAGCTGTGACATTGTCTTAAAAACAAACGGTAGCGAGTTTTAACAGTCACACGAGTCATATTACCATTACGCCCGAAGTATATACTATCTTTTTTGCACGTGCCCGCTGTAAAATTGATATCTATCACTTCATTTTCAGTATATTTTGACATTTCATTCGTGTTGGCACTTCTAATTAGAAGTAGGTACTAACAGTCGCACCTGGAATAAACAGAGACAAATAATTTACTATTGAATTATCATACAACGCGACTACGTTTGTTTTAAACACTAGTGTTCAATTGGGTCATTTTACGATCGCTATACACGCATGAAAAGAAGCTGTTTTATAGGGGGTAGTGCAAAAACATGATTATACATATTTATACGTTAAACACAAACGCTTTTACGCGGATTCATACAAAAACGTTTTTACTAAATTGGTGTGCACCATGTATCCACCGAAAGGGAAAACATTAAATATTTTACTTAGTCGTGTTTTCCATACTGCATTAATGATACCAAATTAGTAATTTCAAGGCGGTATAAGCAGAACAAAGAGGATATAATTATTAACAACTTTCTACGAAAATTTGTGAAGCATAAATAAGTACTTAGTATGCCTCAATTGCTCTTTATCTTTTGCAATTACGATTGCCCTCAAATACATGAATTTGAACATATATTTTGTCTGTCATTCATATTTATCGCGGTTATTGTTTTGTTATGGCTCGGTCTTGTTGCTGGGTGATTGGTTATGGTTACATGGTTGTGATTCATTCAGGGAGGAAGAAACGGGATATGCTCGGGTAAGATTCCTGTATCCTGCACGCCTTGTGACCGCTTATAGATCATTGTGATATTTTTTTGTTTTATATGTTATGTCATTTGTTTTTACGCAAAAAAGAATACCGATTGTGTGCTATTGTTTACTAACTAAGCATTGAATAAAGTTAGGTGGGCTAGAAACTAGAAAGCAATTTTTTGTTTTTTATAATTTATTTAGAAAAAAATGCACAGTAACTGTCCACGTCTGAACTATTTGCACTGATATTTTTAAAAATTATTACAAAACGATGTTTTTACTTTCTCATATACGGAGTATCTGTATATATTTTTCAAGCTCCTTGTTTCCAAAAAAATGTTTGTCTGACTGTAAGTCTGTAGTTACACCTTGGCTCGATTTTGCTCAAATTTTGCATGCGTGTTCAGGACAGTTACATCTCATGGCGAATTCACAAAATCGGTCCTAAATCGTTTTGAAAAACGGCGCAAACGATTTTGAATAGATTTCATACGAGGATATTTCCTTAGTATCAGTGAAATGGTATGGACAGTTTCCCTTAAAAAATTCAGGAGTAGAAATTGTGGGAGTATTGAAGTATGGAATGTAAAGACCTACTGTTAAAATATGGGAAAATTAGTTCGTTTTTTTACATAAACTTCGTTGTTGACATTTTAATTTAGATATAAGTTTTGAATAGCATATTTAATACATCCAGCATGATTTTGTGCTTATTTACATGTAAATGTATAATTTGTTTCATGAATGCAATTGAATCTAAAGATCATATGTCTCCATTGTCAACACATTCGAGCAGAATTTATAGATGCTTATGAACTTAGCGTCGACAAACCATTCATTCATCCGAGCAGAATTTTTCATACTAATAGGATGCTTGATACCGCATTCATTAAATGTTGTGTTCATACGCTGCAGACATTTGTAAACAGTGATGTTTAAATACAGTTTCACGTGAAAGTATACTTCTACAGCAAAGAACTAATGTTTGCTGAAACGATACTATTTCAACCCCCCCTCATTCAAATACATTTGCCTGTTGGATTTGGAATAAAAATGGAGTTTGAAGGGAGCACCCATATATGTAATACTCCTATATTGCTAGTTCCGTAAATGAAAATGTTGCCCAACAGGACAGAGAGCAATTGCATACTTCTATCTCACTTATACTGGATCTGTTATGCGCAAAGCGTTTGCGACTGCAGTAGGGAAGTGGGCGTGTGCATGCTCCATTCTCGGACATGCGCATAACGGAGACAGATGTATGTCTGCACCATTGGGTCGCCATCCTTTTCCAGACCCCTACTAGCAATATAGGAGTATTAAGTACAAGGGAGCATCCATTAAAACAGCATTTACTTCACCTACAGACCCATAGTTGCGCTACTATATATACTTTCACGTAAAACTAATTTTAAATAGCTATCGTAATACAAAACTCGACGTTAATTATTTGCAGCTCATTCGATGAAACTGATTGCGAAGATATACTGTCGACTAATTTAGATTTGATAATGCCTCCTGAAAACGACGTACCCGAAGTGACAACTAATTCACTACAAAACGGTCATCATTCATTGCTGACCAACGGTTGGCACAATGTGGTTGCAGGAAATAAACTCAACTGTTACGACGATCACTCCGATGACGATTATGCGCAGGACAGTGACGAGTGTAGCATTTAACTATTTAACGTTGGTATTTTTATGTTATTATTTATAACTGTTATTTTTATATTGTAATTGTTATCAGTTCATTATGGTATCAGAATACTTATTTTCTATTTGAAACTTGGCAATAACTGATATTAGTCTATCTTTAGGATACTGTTATTTTTTTTAAAGCATATTTTTCACACTATCACATATATCTTGTAAATAAATCTGAATTATATTTAGTTGATAACATTTTTAATAACTAGACAATCCGAACCCGTTCGGGAGGTGGAAAAAGTGGGGTAACACCGGAAATATTCGCTTTTTAAGTTAAAATGTTTAAAATCCTTTATCGCTGAATTTAATTCTCGTCAGTATTTACTAAAAACAAATATTTTTAAGAAATATTTCTAGTAGGTATCAATTAGTTTTATCAAAATATTAATCGGATTTTTGACAGGGGCAGTAATAATTTATAAATTATATACTGCGAGATATTATTGTTGAGCTAGACTGAGATTCTAGATATTGTTGATAAAATTCGTTGTAACGTCCGAAATGTAACAGATTTATAACATCTGTTTATAATTATTAAGGAAATATCTATCATGCAATTTTGAAGTATACCTTAATATTATGAGCCATTTTTATTTAGTATTTATATTTCTCTATTTTTAACACGCTAGCTATTACATACCATGTGAACGCGCGTTGATCTTAAATAGACGCTGATGACCTCAGCTGTTTAGCGTCTATAATATACAATCTATCATAGATCTTAAACTCAAATTTTCATTGAAAACTGTTACATAATTTGCATGTAGATCAGGGCTTAGAAATGTTTTTACTGCAAAATTTGTGGCATCAAAATTAATTTATGGTTGAATTCTACTCTTGGCAGCGAACGTGTTAAATAAAACTATTGCTATATTACATTTTCATCATGAATAATCGTTTATCAATTTATAAAATACGATAAAATTGGAAAATAGATTTTTAGTGTCCTGTATAATGTATATGAAATGATCAGACACTATTTTATCGAAAACTAAAAATCAGATCTACAAAAAGTTTCCAATGTTTGTCACGTGACAGTGCAAAAATTTTAATCCTCGAAACGGAAGCCATTTATTTTCTTTTTGGTATTAACTTTATTTAGACCCCTCTAGAAAAATTTCTGCTAAATTGACTCTGTGAAATGTCACGGAAATGAAGCAAGGCAAATATTTAAGAAGATTATTCTTCCTTGAAGCGAAGCCTCAGTGTCAGCTATATTAACTCTCCTTGGTTAGCTGTCAAAATTTTTTGAGGTTATATGTAGCTGTCAGTAGGTTCGTTCCAAGCAGCCGCGAACGGTAATAGAACCGTACACAGTCTTGTCACTGCGCAAGACTAATTTGCGCACTAGCTCAAAAATCGATACTGCGCAAGACAGTCTTGCGCAGTAACAAGACTGTGTACGGTTTTATTACCGTTCGCGGCTGCTTGGAACGAACTTAGTATATTCGAATCTAATGTTTACACATCTCAAGAGTACCGACTGTTTTTTTTTTTTTTTGTCAACACAAAGTTTCTAGCGGTTATTAGGAATTCAAAGAGTGAAAATATTATACGATGCTCTTATTTGGACTACCTAATGAAAACCTAGGAAAATTAGTTTCGAATAAATTACAAAAAGCATAGGTAGTGTTATTTTTTCAATGAATAAAATTATCGATAATTTTATTTATTGAAGAGTTCTAATCAGACGTTAATCAAAGATTTGAGTGCTATTTTTTGTTAAGAATAAAAAAAAGTCCAAACTATTTTATTGGATTTGAGTATAAATACACATAATAATTTATTCCTGAAGTTGGAAGTTTTTAAATCGTTAAATTTTCAGTATTCTTAGGTAATGATTTTTACTAGACAAGTCCTAAACTACCATTTTGTTGAAAAATACTAGTATAGTTTATAAATAAATTTTATTTATTATTTTTAATTTTTTGTAAAACGACTGTGAATTTTTGTAAAATTTTAAATGTATAAAAAACTAATTATGGATCCTGCATCACTTTTCACGTAAGAGTTCCAAAACAAAATGCTATTTATTTTATGAAATTTACTCTCCAAATTTTGATTATTTTCTTCTATCAATATTTGTAGGCACTAATTCTTGATATATTCTCGTTTTCATTTTTTCAACGTCATGGTAAAGCAATCGAAACTTTGTTAATAATCAGGAAAAAAAGTGGATTTCAAAATATTTCTTAAAAAGCTTAAAAAGTAAACAATCAATTGCATTACAGTACACACCACCTTACTTAGCCTGTGTGGTCTACAGTATCAGCGGCTGTTTGAAGGTCATGTTTCTGCTTCAATCCCTATTAAGATACTCTTACACTGATTCAGGATCCATTAATTTGTAAAAAATATTTATTTATATAAACGTGTTTAATTGTTAATATTAACATTAGTAAAAAATATCTAGTCTTTACTGTAGTAAACAGATTTTAATATAAAAAGATGACTTAAGAAAATACATATTTGACTATATTTTAGTATCAATATCAGACACATTAAAATGCATACATATATTATTATGTTTATCTAAAATATGTTTGATAACAAAAAATGTAGCAATATTTGAAATTTAAAAATAAATATGTTAACAAGGTTTAATAAATTTTTGTTCTGTCAATTGCCAACTTTTCAGGGTCTAGAGATCCTTATGTTCCTATTTTTTCATATTTTATAGTTTTGGATCAGCTGTAGCACACGCATATAACCATTTCTATCCTCTGAGAAAAGCTATGCTTTGCTGTTAAATAGAACCGGTGAATTATTTGGATAAATTTTTGGCTAAAACAGTGGTGGCACATTAGTTACTCTTAATAACAACCGTTTTACTTAATTTGACCAAATATGGCGCAATATTATGCTAGATTTCTAGCACCACTTTAGTTTTTTTATAGAAAAACGACTCCTCATTAAATTTATTTTTTACCAGATGATCAATTTAAAATGATTTTAATATTTTTTAACGGTGACGCAGAAAATACGGTAAAACATGCAATCTAAATAAAACCAAGTCGGTTCATATTTCGGAGGAGTTCATATTATCAGAAACAACTTTTTTGATCGAAACGTCTTTATTCTTAAAAATAAGAGAGAACTAGTAATTATAAAAGCTAAAAAGCATTGCAAAAATATGTTTTTTATACTAAATTAAAAGTTACGTAATAATTTAAGTCCAAAATTTAAAATAAAAATTTGACAAAATGCAATGGCAATTTACATTAAATATTAGAGGATCACATTTTCCTGATAGCATTTCACAAGAAAAACATTGTCATACAACGATATTATCTGATAATAAAAAAAAATAATTCAAAACTGCTGTGTAACAGGCAATGAAGTCTGATTCAATATATTTTAAAATTTTTTACAATATAAAATGCACTAATGTTCCATTGCGATTAGCTACTTGCATCTTCAGTCTTTGGTATGAAGTTGATCGAAGCTGAATTGATGCAGAACCGCTTCTTTGTCGGCGCCGGACCGTCATCGAACACATGGCCCAGGTGAGCATTGCATTTGGAACACGAAACCTCGGTCCGGATACGGTCTGGTTGCGACATCAGTAGTAAGAGGTTTCCGCCCACTATTTTTATGGTTTAAAGGTACGACAAAGATGGTGGAGGGGTATTGGGTATTTATGCAGGAATCCCATTGTATACAGACGTACATCAAAATGAAGAAAGATGTGTCAATGTTTTAAAGAAGAATATTAAAAAAATGTTTGTGTTAGAAATTACGATACACAGATAGCACAGAGGGAAAGATTTGAAGTTGAACAGATGCAAGAATAATCAGATATGACAATATAATGATGTAGATACGACAAAAATATTAGTTATTTAATTATACCGATTTTATCAGTTAATAATGTGTTATCAACATTTTTGTGGATGAAACACGTAAAAAATTGTTCGATATAATCGCGATTAAGTTCGTTAGTGAAAGATTAGATGAAAAAAACATTCATACATAATTTGTCAATAATAAGCAAAAACAGTGGTATGTTTAAAAACAAAATACAGAAAAAGTTAGGAAAATGAGGTTATCACAGAAATGTTATGGAAAATCCAAGGAATGACACAGTAGACAGGAAATGTATTGGAAAGGTTGTAGAAAAGAAAACAACCACATTAGCATCCAGTCCGACAGAGATAAGCTCATCGGAAACAAATCCACAACCAATGCACAACACACAACCACACAAAACACAAGTAAAGACACAAAATTTAGTAAACAGAAAATATTATTTTATTTAATAGAATGCCTTTCTAAAATGCACGAGTTTACTAACAACCACTAAATACAGTCAGTTAAATGTTTATAAGCTCACAACTTTTTGAATAATTAGTAAAATTTGACCCGAATTTGAAAACAATTTAAACATAATAGTTTTAAAATAAATAAAATTGTCGACCAATTATAGTTTTGAGATAAATGCACCTGACCACTCAAATATTCTCTCACGATTATGTGGCAGCACATAAAAACCGACAGTTTATCATCATATGTGTGTCAACTAGATAAAAAAAAATAAAATTATCAAACACTAGGTATCGTAAGTCCCTGACTTTCCAGGTTACCCAGGGTATGTTCCGAAATATAACCCAGTATACTGGCCAGTGATAATGACGTCATGACTATGACGCCATAATTGTACTAGTATGTCATCATATTGTTCTGGTGAGACAGATTTGACGTCGCAAAAATATTTAACCTGACGTTTGTTCATCAGACTGTGGAACTTTTTATTTTATTATTTGTTATTTGCAATTATGTCTGATCAACAAAGTAAACAATTACTTTTGCTGGACGAGGGAAATAATAATACGTAACGCGCTGGTCAGTATATTTCAGAACGAATCAACAGTACGGCGTCGATTCATGACGTCATTAGGAATGGCCAGTATACTGGGTTATATTTCGGAACACACCCCCAGTATCTATCTAAAAGGCAATTTTTCTCAGACTTTTTTATTTCCGTCAAGTGCCAAGCAGTTGTTTCCCGTATTCTCAAATTATATAGCTATTCACAGTAGCACAACGCACTCAGTACGCGATAGACTCGCTGCACGTCTGAATTAGAAAAATACTTATTTTGATTTTTTCCTCTTATTTTGAACAATATACCCTGACCTAAATTTCCCGATCTATAAAAATGCCATGACTTTTCAGCTACAAATTCTATTAAATAAATAAAAGTCTTCCTCTAGCGCATAAGCCATGTTAGTAAGTTTAAACGGTGATTCAATAAGCAATTTGTGAAAGTTAAAAACAACATTAAGGACGGACAAAGGATTAAAAGATATTAGGATACACCAAAATTTATCAACGGAATGTCTGCTGCAATATTTTTTTATCAGAAAATTATTTTAAGATTTAATATTCTTATATTCCAATTCTAAAAACAGTTCACGTTTAGTAAACAGCAAACATTCCGCTCCTTTATCTAATTCTAAATACGTAATATTATTTTGTTTGTAGATTGTAAATAACTCTACACTATTTGAACGCTAATTAGGCAAAATTAAAGAAGCTTTATGCAAAACAAATTAATTGTGAATAATATTAATTTATTATTTTATTAATTTTATCATCAAAGTTAAGCATTTGCTATTTTATTTTTTTAAAGAGTTAATCTGCAAACAAATTCAACAAAACTTGATGTTATCTCTACTGTCTACACTTCATTTTTTTATTTCATGGCCTTCAAATAGTATTATCTTGGATAGGAATTTTATAAAAATAATAATTATACAATTTTAGAAAAATCGTATATTCAGCAACAAATTTATTTTTCTTTATAAATAATTATGTGTTTCATTAAGAAATTTTTTCAACATCAAATTTTGCTTAAACATTTATAGTTCAGCAAAGTTAACAATTGACTATTTATACAAAAATAGAGTACTTAAGTTATTTAGTTTTGAAGATCCTTTAAATTAAATATTATATTTTAGACGGAGAACCAATTTTTAAAAACTTGTCTACAAAAGAAGTCCTGGGATTTTTTTCTATCACCCATGTTTTTTGACTAGTTGACGAATTCGAGTTATCTAAATTTTATTATCATTTAATTCAGTTAAAAAAAACAAGGTTTTTCCTAATTTTCAGTACAAACCACGTTCTCCCATTGTTTTAGAGGTTTTATTATTAAAAATATTTAGAAGTGTTATTTCACTTTTACGTGATCTTAGACCTTAGTACATTTCTTGGCCCAGCTTCACTCCATTTCTTCTTTAAAATATATTTTAATATTTATTGTCCGTTAAGAAGTAAAAAAATATAATTCTGTGTTACATCATCTCTTGAATAAGTTATAAATTATATTATCATTTTAAAAGATGAATTTTCAATAAATTTTTTTATCGTTAAAACAATCTTTATAGTAGTAAGATATTGCAACAATTATTTATACTGATGTTGATTACCAGTATGTCCTTTTTTTGCGAACTTTGCTAAACCTTTATTAAAATAAGGATGTGTACTATCTCTAGCACAAATGCATGCAACTTTACTCACCTAAACTGGTATCTTTACTAAGTTTTACTTTTCCTTGTTCGAGTACATCATTAAAAGCTGGCCATCCACACCCACTGTCATATTTCGTATTGGAACTAAATAATGGTTGTTCGCAGACAATACAGACATACATTCCCGACTCGTAATGTTTGTTGTAGCATCCTAATAAACAAAATAAACCTTATTATATGTTTCGATACTGTTCCAACATTAATTTGAAGTAAAACTTCTTTAGGCGCGACTTGAGAGTTACTCGGATCTTTTTTTGGATGGAAATATTCAGACGAAAGTAATGTGTTTTTTGGCAGTTTTTGCTTTAAAATGGCATTGACTGATAGATGGTGGCATCAAAACGCATCCGTAGAAACCATCTTGAACGAAATGTGAAACATAGCTACGGACGCAAACCAATAGCCAATGAAATTTAATTTACGAGTGAATATTTCCCAAAAAGTGAGTGGTAAAAACAAATTAAAAGTAGTTTTAAAGGTAACACACGCTCTCTTTTAATTTTTTAATTGTTCTATAGCAGTTGGTTCGTCTAAAAATTTAGTACAAAGCCAAGGCGTAAAATTATATACAGAACTTTAACCGAATTTGATAATTTAGATGGGCGAACTTGTATTTCAAGTTTTATATAGTTATTTCATATACACACTAATGGGAGAATTCACTATTGGTATGAAAAGCTACCAAAAGATATTTGTTCTTAACCAAAAAGGATCCTCACTGACAAAAATAATTACACCAGTTTAACTGTGAGATGAAGTATAAATTAAAATGTTACTTTACTTGTTTAAATACGGACATAAAATAGAAATTGTAGATCACAGACACTCGTTAACAACAGTGTAAAATAAAGTATTTTATGTTTGGTACAGTTTATTTTATTTCGTAGTTTAAGTGACAATTTTATTTATCAAACATTTACCTGTAAATGGCCTTTCAGTCCCACGTTCCTGAGTTACATGATATTGCATAGGGGTTAAACGTTTCTTCAATTCTTCTTTATCAGCCATTGTAATTTTAGACTAAAAACTGATACAATTAAAGTATAAGATGATGAAAAGTTAACACCCAAAACCAAATTAGGGCATGACACATATTTTGTACGCAATGTAAACGGATACTTTTTGTGGTTTGACACGTATTGCGGTATTTCACAATATATGAATTTATTATATTTTACAAATAAAATATAAACACGTACCTATGTAGTAAAATTTTGATTAAAGGACTTTATTAACACTCTTTTATTACCACTTGAAGTCATAAGAGTGGTGCTTCAGATAAAAATTAACTTGATTTATGATATCTCAGACTAGACTGTCATTTTCATCCACGTCTTGATAGATGGTGCATTAGCGCAGGAGTTTTTCCATAATCATGGTTATCTCTGATCATGTCAAGAAACGGCTTAAAAAAATTTGCTCTATGGTATTTTAAATTTCATCCCTCCATAAGTGTTATCTAATAAGTTAAATGTCAAAAAGAGGTTTTCTTATGGTGTATTGAATATTAATTTATCAACACAAATAAGTTGCAATGAGTGCTGTACGGTTTGGCTCACATTTAAAAGAATTGCGAATCCATTTATGTCAAACAGGTGCAGCTAGCAAAGGAGTCAGGTAATAATAAAAATTTTAAGGTTAAGATATTGTACAAATGTCAAAATCTCTAATTTTCGTGTTATATTTTAGGGACTTTATCGAAAAGCACTATGTTGAGCTTAAAAAGGCAAATCCAACTTTTCCAATATTAATTAGAGAGTGTTCAGGCGTACAGCCTAAGCTTTGGGCACGTTATGGTAATAGCTATTTACACTTCCCAGTTATGGACCTTATTTTTAACTTCCCGCTTTAAAAAAAAAAAAAATTTTTTTTTTTTCAAAAATCGGGAAGTTATTGGTTTTACCCCGATTTTCGAAAATCGAGTTTTCGCCAGATCTCGACGTTTTGAGGTCCTAGGAAGCTATTAAAACTATTTTGGCGATGATGTCCGTAGGGCTGTATGTGTGTGTGTGTGTGTGTGTGTGTGTGTGTGTGTGTGTGTGTGTGTGTGTGTGTATATGTATGTATGTAAACCTTTTATATCTTTTGAACGGAGTGTCCGACTGAAACGCGGTTTGCGGCATCTGACGTGATCTTGGTGAACTTAGACTTCCTGAAAATTTGGAACGATTCGGCTCAAAAAATTTTGAGAAATCTTAAAAAAACAAGTTTCAAAAATTTTTTAAAATTTGTTTTTGTAAAATATTTTCTAAACTACTAAACCGAATAATTCCAAAATCTAATCAGCTCTTCTCCTTAACAAACTGCGTCGATTTCCGCAAACCGCATCAAAATCGGTTCATATTTTGTTCATGAGATATAGTGAACGAAAATTTCGTAACAATGTGTTTTTTTTTTGAGCTCGAAGAGCTAAAAAATAAACTTCTTGCTATATTTTATATTTTTTTGAGCGTTTTGAACTCGAAAATAGCGGGAAGTTACAGGGATGGCCTGCAGGGTCAAACTTCTTTTCAATTTTTTTTCAATTAAATTAGTAATAAGCGTATTAACTTTTTTTCAGATTTAGGAAAAGAATCCAGTGCTATTTTAACGAATCTTTCAGCTGCTGATGTCTTGGGTAAAGTAAAATCTTTGAGCCAATAGTGTTTTTATTCTTATAGCCGTATTAGCATTTAAATGTATTGTCAATGTTGAAATAAATATGTAAAAGTAATAAATACAATTATCATGAAATTTGAAATTGTTTCTTAGCCAATATTGTTGAGATAATCTGCGAAAATGAACCCATGGGGCTTTGCTGTAGTCGGGTAAACATTTAAATTATGAATATAGCGCTGAAAATATTTCACGAGCTTATTAATTTGTAAATGAAGTGAGATCATATGTGGCTTTTTTCGTTTAATTTATATAATATATATTACATTTATATCAATAAAATACAAACATTCTCAAAATTTTATTTTCCGATTATGTTCTTGACTATTTCCTCGTGTTAGTTGCAATTTGTCATTCAAAAGGAGGCAGTCCGAACAATTCTGGTTTAAACTCTTCTAGAGATTTAAGTACTAAAGTCGCTTGCTTAGTAAGTTCTGCTGGTATATGTGGATCCGGCACCATTACAGATTGCATACCGGCACTCGTGGCTGCCAGAACACCGTTTGGTGCATCTTCAAAAACTAAACACTGTAATGAAATAGTAGATTGTACATCTAGTGTCGAAATGAGTTATACAACGGCGATTGGCGAAACTCAAAGGATTGTGCAATTTCTTTCGTTATAAGAAGTGAGCGTTGTCCAGGGATGAATTTAACATTTCATGGTCCTATATACCTACTTAATATTCCTATATTGCTAGTAGGGATCTGGAAAAGGATGACGACCCAACGCTTCCACTTACGGTCGCTAGCAATATAGAAGTTATTAAATATATGAGTAACACTTTCACTTATGGAAACTAACAATATAGGAGTATTAAGTATATGTATGTATGGCCGCCTAGGCTCAGAGCGGCCAACCTAAGAAACTGTTGAAAAATTGTCATTATCCCACCCACAGAACTGTTCTGTGATCCCACCTGAATAGATTTCTTATATTAAAAAAATTTAATAAATAACACCGGATGTTTTTTTTGTTATTTGTGATTTTGAAAACTTGCTTTCTGAGTAATTATTAAAAATTATGTGTAAAAAGATACCTTTTCTGGATTTGGTTTATCTGGGAATCGTGATGCGCACACTAGAAATATATCTGGATTAGGTTTTCCATTTTTCACTTCTGGATCTGATGTGCCTGATACTTTATGATGGAACAATGAAAACAAGTCTTTGTGATGCTGAATTTTAAGTTCCACACTCTCCATACTTGAAGACGTGGCTAAAGCTATAGGAACTTTGTTTTTATGAAGATGTCTCACTAGCTTTTCGGCACCTAAAATGTAAAAATAATTGTAGATGTATATTATGAGAAGGTAGGACATTGTGCTCTGGTATGGTTAGATGAGCAAATATAACCCTAAAAATGAAGACATTGACTTCTGAGCCTAGGGCAGCCAGAATTTTCCGATGTTCATTTAAAAATTTACCCAAATCTTTTTAACGTATAGACGCAATATCTATCTATATATGTTAAAAAGATTGGAATTAATTTCGGAAAGTTCTGGCTCCCTTAGAAAACAGCTTGCTGTATAAAATGGTCAGCGCGCTGACCTTTGGATCAAGCTGTCTTGGATTCGAATCCCACTTCGTTCATGGCTGTTTTGAGATGTCGTATATTCTACAATAAATAAGCTCTAAAGAGGAAAAGCTACTTCTTTTGTTGTTTGTAGAAGGTATCAAGATGGCAGTTTAGAAACCAGAATATTTTCAAGTCTAATCAAAACCTGCTTTTGAGTGACCATTAATTAAGTCAATATTAGTTTTAAAATACGCGTAGTATTTTAATAAAATAATAAAACCGCGCAAGCGCTATTGACAATAGCGAACTGATGATTAGGTTTTTACGACTATTTCCTAAAAATTAGTAATAATTAATTATTGGACATAGTTTTGTTTACTATTGTGTTTAGTCACATATTATGAATTTTTATTTTAAAAATAAGTCATAGCAAAGTATCTGCAAAAAATTAATAGTCATTCCTCATCAATTGATATACAAAAATTAGTTAACAATAAAATTGCAATATTTCGTTAAACAATCGATCAAATGAAATGACAAAAAAAAATAGTTGAATAATAAATGAATCACTTATTTGAGAAACCCCATGAGTCGTGATTTCGGCCATTTTGAGTTATATATAAAATAATGCTATTCATAGGTCGATACATCATTTGGCGGAGAAACACAATGAGTATAGTGATTTATATGCTTGCTACGTCATAAAGAATATATCGTTTGATGGAGAAACCCCACGAGTCGCTGACTAATAGGCTTTCTCAAACAAACCAAGTGGACTTGCGTATTGGTTCTTTTACGTCTTAAATCAGCTGTTTAGTTTGTCAGTGTATAAGTTCGTGAGAGGAAGTTTCATTATTGTATGCAGTTTATTGCAATCTAAAATATGTCTTTAAGTGGTAGTGATAATGAATTACTCGAAGAAAATAAAAGAAAGAAAGGCCAAAGGCACACGTCTGATTATAAAAGTGAGAAAATCAAATTAGCTAGAGTAAAGCTTCAACCGTACACAAACTATAAGGGAAAGAATATTCCTGAAAAGAAGCCAGGTCCGGACTGCAAGTAAGTTTACATATTATGTTTTTGTTTGTTTTTTTTTTGTTTTTTTGATTGTGGAAAGTTTTTTTTTTTTGTTTAATTTCAGATGTAAGCGAAAGTGTTTTTCAATAATATCGGAAGTTAACAGACTAGAAATTTTTACAAAGTTTATAGATTTTTCCACTAAAAATGAACAGGATGCGTATTTGCAAAGCCTGATTTCAACAATGCCAGTTAAAAACAGAAGACCTCGTAAACAAGAAGAGGCACGCTTAAACCAAAGTACTTTTTCATATTCAGTATCCTGTTCTTCTGGAAAATTCATTATTTGCAAAAATGCTTTTATCAGTATACATGGAATAACACCCGACAGAGTACGGCGTCTTTGCTTATTGTTACGAGATGGAAAAATACCACAAGATAAGCGAGGCAAAAATAGACCAGGTAACGCTATATCTGGTACAACCGTTGAAGCCATTAAAGAACATATTGATTCTTTTCCGGTCAAGCAGACCCATTACAGTTCACGTGAATACCATTATTTGAGTGAGCAACTAAATGTAAAAATCATGCACAACATGTTTAAGAATAAGCATCCGGAATATGCCAATGTAAAATACGATTTTTATCTGAAAGTATTTCATGAAGCTTTTTCTCTGACATTTGGTCGCCCGAAAGTCGACACATGTTGTGAATGCGAAAAGCTAAAAATTAAAATAAACAGTAACTCTCTCAATGAAACCGCAAAACGCGTTGCAGTGGCAGAGAAAATGGTGCACCTAAGAAGAGCACGAAAATTTTATACCAAATTGGAAGAAGTTTCAAACTTAGTAAAGACAGATGACACCGTTTTAGGAATTCATACATGGCCAACAAAGGAAAATGATACCGAGAATTAAAAATATGATTTAATACATTTTATTATTATTGTAATTTAAATAAGAAAAGAGTATGTTTTGTGTTCAAATAAATAGATACTATCCCCGTTTTCAGTCATTTTTTAATGAAAATTATTGTTTATGTGAGAAACCCTATTAGTCGAACATTTTCAAAAATATTTTCTGGCGATCTCGCCGACTCTATATAAGTAAATTTAGCAAAAATCTGTAGGCGCTGCTGAGTTTATTGAAATGTAAACATACAATATGATTATTTTACTTTTCAGACAAGTTATACAGTTTTTGTTACTTTTCTCAAAACTTACTTTTCATGACTTGTAGGGTTTCTCAAATAAGTGATTCAAATACTGTTCATTCAGCTATACGACTAAAAAATACTTTGCACATGCTTTAAAAATATAACATTATTTTGGTATTTATGAAATAGGACACTGCCAGAAGTACCTGGCAGCAAAGCGGCATTTCGTAAACGCAATTGAGAACGTTTTGTGAAATCGGCTAAAAATTCATCTAAAGTATAAGGCAAATCCATTTCTTGTATAGCTATTCTGGCAGTATCGGGTTCCGTGCGTCCCAGAATCTTCTGCTGGATTTTTGGCGTGTAAACTTTTCCGAATGTATGGGCAATATCGTGCACAATTTGTTTGTAGGCTTTTTCCGTATCTATAACAATAATTAACGTACTTTTTCAATGCACTTAGTTTTATCTCACCTGGCATTAACTTTGCCGTTGGGAATATTTTTTGATATTCGACTTGAACTTTTTCACTATATTCTTCCCAGGTTACTGGCAAATCGAAACATTTCACTATGAATTTTGCAGAATCTGGACCGGTAAATCCCATCATTTGTCGTTTTTGTTCCCAGAACATTTCTTTTCCATATTGTCGCAATATGTTATTTATAGCAATAGTATATAAAATTTCAGTATCTGTAATTTTTTATGTAAGTGTAAAGAAAATATTTGTTTAATGAAAGTGAAGAAATGTTTATTTTTTTATGTGTAACATCTTAGCTCTCGGTATGGGCAGTAATTTTGTGAATGCAGCAGAGTGAAAGAAGCGCGATTTACTATAGTATGATTTTTGGTGCGGTTTACAGTTGACGCATGTCTTTCAGTGTATTGGAGAGAGATAGGAAAAGAAAGAAGATACAGTTGTCAATCGTAGTTTTATAAATATAGCGCGAAATAAACATTCATAATATAAATTAAATACCTGTATTATAGTTCGCTTGAAAATTAGTTGGGTAAAGTAAGTATTAATAAGTACATAATGCTACACACTACTTTTTGCAATACATATTCCATTCAAAGATGAATGGCTGTATTGGCTATACTTATAAGTTGATTTACAATTATAATTTATAATTAGTATTTCAACTTATTTGTAAATTAAGGGCTACCTCAGTTATAACAGAAGTTTTGACTTAGAAAAATCCATTTATTAAAAGCAGCATTCTTCGAAGTTCGGGCTGATAGTCGAATACAAAAACCAATGTTGGAATGCATTTTTTATATAAGTACCTAGTAAAAATGGGCAGAAAATTGAGAGCACTTTTAGATAAATATAAGAGAATATAGACGCTCGACAACAGAAGCGTCGACGAAGTAATAAATAAAAGAAAAATGTTTTATTTGTTATATCGATTACACACAAGTAAGTATAGTAGTTATAGACTGGTATAAATGTAATCTATCTATTTACTGACAATAATATATTACTGATAGCAACAAAATATGCTAATATGTACATTTAATTATTCTTGAAATTGAGAATTTCTTCTTGATTTTTTTCTAATCGAACGTAACCGAAGACTATTGAGGTTTAAAACTACGTCAATGGAATATTTGACATTTAGTTGACACTTATAACCCAGAGAACGTACCTTATAACCTATCATATGAATCAACGTGCGATATTATGTACCTATATCAATTTGGAAAGATCATGTAATGAAATTAGTGTTATATATTTAAAATTCTCAAAAAAAAATCAGCTAAATATTACATAATGATCATTTATTACCTAACAGTAAACCGTCCATGTCAAAAAGAACGTGTGACACTCGTTTGAAAGACATTTTTTCTTCGGAAATCGGAATTTTGAATGAAATTTCACAGTTATAGAATTTGCACTAACTAAACTAACAGTTTTCCAGGTTTTCACACAACGCACGATGTTGTTCGCCTATCACGAGAGAAATGTATGCTCTATAAAATATAAATATTGAGTTAACAAAACTTGCGAGTTGCGTCATGGAAAAAATCTTGCTTAGTATGCGTTCAGCTGAATAAGTTACTCAATACTCTCTTCTTTATGATAAGTTACGATAATCTATACAATTTCTTGGTTACCCCAAGTTCTTCAGTATTATAATTATTAAAAATGCCCAATGACATCACAATTTTTATAGAATATGCATGCTTATCACAAAAAACGTCACATAATGATATTTTGGTTGTACTCTGCGACGAGTGGAAAAACAGTATTCATACAGACTAAATTATACATAGACAATCAGTGTCTTGTTTACTAATAAATTTTAGATGTTAAACGTGTATAATTTACAATTTAATCTAAAATAAATTATTAATTTTAATATATCATTTCATTGTGCTCTACTTTTTATTATTATAAATATTGTATTTACAATCTCAGCTTTACGAGTTATATGACAAACGCTTAATTTATTGAACTCATCCATGAAGGTAGCAATATAGTATATTAACTGGAAATATGTAATGGGAGGATAAAATAAATATACGCAAAGTTGTCGAATCTCCTATCAAATAGCTGCTTGCAAACTTCATATTTAATAGTAGGCTATAAAACAATAGACAGACAAACATTGTTTTTCAATGGAATTTGTATAGCACGACCAACGGGCGACCAGATTTATTTTACTTTACAGCACTAGTGATGCAATGAGTTACTTTACGTACCTACCTGCGTACATGCATGTAAAGCAGCTGTTTTACAGGGGCCGTGTCAAAACCATATATATATATAATAATTGTCAAAACGAAATATAGCTAATTATAGAGTAGATGAGTACATAGTTTGTTTACACATATTATGCGCTTAACAAATATTTTTCTGGTTATATTCGAAATATCGCTATCAATGGCGAAGCAAAGGGGGGCAGGTAGGCCTGGTCTACCCTAGAATATTAATTGTTCACGTACAAATAACAAGATAAATTTACATATTATTTTCTTTGTCGTGTTTCACCAGAAAATCGTATTGATCGATTTCGCTTCTATGAACAGTTTTCAAATTATGTGGCAGCTGGTAATGGTAGGTAGTGTTGAAAAAATGTCCCCCCCCCCCTCCCCCGGATAAAAATCGTTGCTACGCCTATGATTTCTATATTTGAATCTAGTTATAGTTTACTGTTTTTCAAAACGTTTAGTTCAAAATATCAGAATATAATTTAGGTTAAATATTTATAACAAACAGGTGTATGTCGAAAAGGAAACGTATATTGTTTAATTATTGTTTAAGTAGAGATATGAAGGTGTGTGTGTGGGAGAGAGAAAGAGAGAAATAAGTTTCAACATTTTGTGCATAATAAATATATGTTTTATAACTTTAGTAAATAATTTCGCCAAATCGCCAAATATTCAAAGATAAATCGGTGTTGTGAATTAGCCAATTAGGGCCCTTAATGGACTTAAGAGAGTATTCAAATCATATTTACATAAATGTCCGTGTATTTTGTATTGACAGAGCATGCGCAATACAACAGTAAGCATGCTGTATGTTTATTTGTCGGTCGACGACGCCGGCACGATTTTGTTTTTCAGATGTGTCTGAGACTGCGGCAGGGAGAGAGTGTTTTGCGTAAAACAGAATCGACTTTTTAAACAAAATATTTATATTTTCAGAATGTTCTGTGCCTTTCGTTAATTAAATGAAATTTTTGCTTTAAAACTGCAAAACAATGCCATAGTAGATAGACATACAATTTAATTGCATATAAGTTATTATAATATTGTTTATAGTACCCAAAGACAATACAAAATAAATAAAATTGATTTCATTTTATGAAAAATGGCTGTGAATTATTTATTTATTAATTTAAATAGAAATATGTATGAAAACAAAAAAATGAAACAGTGTAGTGGATATAAAGAACAATTGAATTTAGTATTTAGTTTTATGTTTTGTGTATTTTTGTATAGTGAAGTGTGTGTTAGTTTAACTTATGCGTCAGGATTGACAAATTGTACTTCTGTCAAAGTTGGATTTCATAATAGGGGCATTGCAGCGTCAGATGTACCTGTTCAACCTTTAAATGGTGAGTACTTAACATAATATTAATTGACACTTAAAAAACAGATCATCACTTGTTTAAAATGAGGATTTAGCAAAGAAAACAAAACACAAATTGAATAGTGGACCGGGGAAATTTAAAGTTATCGTGGATTGTTTTGACACGATTTTGAAAACTAATTAAACAAAAACAAACGATGGATTATAATGGGTATGTTTTAAATACGCCGTTTTAAATATATTTTCACAATTCGGAACGTTTTCAATAGGTAGAATATGTTATTTCCGAATACTTATATTTTCGCCGTCAAATAGTTTTTCTTGACAAGAAATATAAATTTTGTGTCATGCATACAAATTAATACAAGACCAAGTAGCACATGCACATCGAATTGCACAACTTTTGATACAAACTGTATGCATAATACTTGATTAGTATATTGATTGTAAAAGGCAAACCTAATTGAAATCGATTGATCTGGTAATAATACACTTATTAAACATGGGTTTTTGCCAAAGGGGACAGTTTTAAAACTATGTAGGTATTATTATGCAATGCTGTCTTGTTAAGACATAAACGTTATTTTTTTTTCTTATTGGCCTCGCCTTTATTATTATTTGCATGTACTTATAACTATTTTTTATACTGTCTGTGGCTGAAGTTTCGGGGGTTGAGTAAATGAAAGAATGAAGCTCTTCCGTCTACTGCTTTTTTGCGCTGGCTTTTGCGCGACAATTACTGATTTATCGAACGTTTATGAATGTTAAATCGATTTCTTAGAAACTTTGAAAAAGTTTTTTTTTATTCATTAAGCAAAATATTTTGAAGGAATGCCCTCAACTAAATAATTCATATCTGTCAATCTTCCTCAACGAAAGAATTCCTTTATTTATTTATTTTTTATTGTCGTGGCAACAGTGATTAACAACTCTTATCAATAAAATTTCTCATATTTACATAACAACGACCTGTTTGTTTATAAATAATGCAATGGTTCATTGTTAATTAATTATAATTATAAAATACAAAACTATATAATATATGTTATCAGGATATTATAAATATTAGGTACTAGCAGCTCGGTCCGTTTTCGCACAGATTTGTACCTAGATTGCTTGTATTAAAGATAGACACATTATGCTGTCGCACCTTTTATTTGTTGAACATAGCCGTATTTATCTCATATATATGTTATCTCGATATTCGTGGATGTCAAAGAAGTGTCCGGCTAGTAGCTGCATGGCGTGTGAAGTCAGAAGTTGAATGACAGGACTGGCTGTTTCACAGCTTATAATGTACCGGTAACATATAATCTACCGGAGTAGAGGGAAAGTAGTATATACCAAAGATAAATTCAATTAATTAACTTTGCGATAAAATAGTGAATTAAAACATAGCCAATAGTACTTCTGGAATCATAAAAGACATTTTAGAAAAAGTTTCGTCAAAATTCGTCGTTACTATACATGCGTACCGCCGAATGACAGCCGTCAAAAGTGTTGCCTGAATGAGATAGATTCAGTGAACATTTGTAGCTTATAACAGTGACAGATGCTTATTTGTACTAAATGTGCTGACAGTAAATGCAGCTCAAAGCCGATCTAAATAACAGGCTATATGGGTTTGGAGCTGCATGTACGCCGGTACAATACGCGCCACGAATCTAAAAGGCTCGGAAGTTCGATGCGAATGCGGGCTTGCGCTTGTATAGTCTGTTGAAAAACTACAAACTTTCAACTCAACAAAACTAAAATAACAATAACAACTTGACAATAGCGTACTCGAATGTACTTTAAAGCAGGAAAGCGACAAGTGACAAAGGCAACGAGCGATCACGGCCAATCACCGACGAGCGCAAGCTCCGTGCACGTAGCTGGGAGTCTCAACGGCTCCAAAATGTGCCTTTGCGACGCTGTTTGCGACTAACTTCCGAACCTTTTAGATCCGTGGCGCGTTTTGTATCTGCGGTAATGATGTTTCATGTGCTGCTTCAAAGAACAGAACGGCGCCTGTACCCAAGAAGATCTGTCACACAGAGCTCACACGAGTTTTGTGGTCTGCCAATGTCTAAACTTTAACGTTGATTGTGTAACTATAGTACTATTTACTATTTCCCAACATCAAAATATTATAGCTAAATATAAAAAAAAATATAATTCATTGTAAAATTTTGAAGTACCTAAGATTTTGGTTGTTCTGTAGCTCCGCAGCGCTTATGAGTATTCGTCCCTGCAAACACCCCCTGCACCCTTCATCTGAAATCTTTTCCCCTCGCCTAAAAACGGTTCGCGCTTTCCCGACGCTATTTTTAAAGCTAGAGGGTTCTGGTAAACGCCAAATGAAAGACAAAGAATCAGACTACAGATCCTTCAGGCGAATTTTTTGAAAAAAAATTCCTGAAAAAACTTACAACCTTTTGAAAAAAATAAGTTACGTAATATTTCACACGTAGGCGAAACTGTTTTTCAAAAAATTCGCCTGAAGGATCTGTAGTCTGATTCTTTGTCTTTCATTTGGCGTTTACCAGAACCCTCTAGCTTTAAAAATAGCGTCGGGAGAGCGCGAACCGTTTTTAGGCGAGGGGAAAAGATTTGAGATGAAGGGTGCAGGGGGTATTTGCAGGGACGAATACTCTTAACGTTGATTGTGTAACTATAGTACTATTTACTATTTCCCAACATCAAAATATTAGCTAAATATAAAAAAAAAATATATAATTCATTGTAAAATTTTGAAGTAGGTACCTAAGATTTTGGTTGTTCTGTAGCTCTGCAGCGCTTATGTAGAGGAACCACCACTGTTGGGAGACAATTCTCCACCCACGTCTGGCGCCCATGCTGGTCGGTATACACACACACTCACACCCATGTTTAAACGTGGTGACAACTACCTATATGCACATTCCATAATACATTTTTTGTCAGTTGCGGCCTTTCTTTAATTCAAAGAGAAATATGTACACTGTACCTACAGGTATATTATGTATAATAACATAATGTAGAATGTAGATTGTAAAATATCTATATATGTAATATAATATACATATATATGTTACGCCAGGTATTTAACTGGTTCCAAACCGGTCTCATATTTTTAATATAGAGCAGAGGTCACCAAATTATAAATTTTACTTTTAATGGTCTCAATGCTCAAAAACATTTTTTTATGAAAAATCATTACAGAATAATTTAAAATATTGTGCAAAATCCGTAAGTCTATACATAGTACAGTAGCTTTGTAAAAGTAATTAAAAATCTACCCTGCAGTTTTTAACCGACTTCAACAAAAAGGAGAAGGTTCTATGTTCGTCTGTATATTTATTTTTTTTTTATGTATGTTCACCGATTTCTCCGTCAATTATGGACCGATTTTCAAATTTTTTTTTTATTCGAAAGTGTGCACTTCCGAGGTGGTCCCATCGGAACCAAGTCAGGATCTGATGGTGGATCCCGGAGAAATCGAGAGAAACTCTCAAACTTCAATGGCATGCATAATGTTTTTTTATGTATGTTCCCCGATTTTTAGTGTTAGATTAACACTAAAAAGAGAAAAATCAAATATTTTTAAATAAAAAATTGAACCGACTTCAAAAAAGGCACTAAAAAGTAAAAAATAATTGCGTATTGAAATGTTTTGGAGTCGGTGTCAGCCAAAATGAAATCTATTCCGAGAACTACACCGACTCCAAAACATTTCAATACGCAATTATTTTTTTACTTTTTAGTGCCTTTTTTGAAGTCGGTTCAATTGTTTTGTTAAAAATATTTTATTTGTTTCCTTTACAATGTTTAACTTATCTGCATTTTGTTTTGAATTTTTCTTTTCATTTTTGTATATACGAACGTGTAGAGAATTGAAACACCTTAAATTAGGCGCAACATGACACCCCTTGGGTATTGATATCTAAAAATATTGAGATAACTATGCCACTGGCGACGATCAATCATGACTGATATTGGGAAATAGTCGTTTGAAGTTTCAAACTTTTACCAAGTACGATCGATTAATTCAAAATGAGGTTCATAAATTATATGCAATAATTTAATTAACACTGTAGCCAGGGGCGGATCTACATGGGGATTAATAGGGCATAAGCCCTGGACCCCAAGTGTCAAGGGCCCAAAAAAATGTAATTATTGTCATACATTTTTAATACTTTTTTATTAACAATGATCATTTATCATTTAATAAAAAATAGTTAATATTAAGGATTATCATTATCATGGGTGAATGTTGACAATGTTTTTGGTTCGAATTTCGACAATTTTTTGTGCGAATTTTGACACATTTTTGGGCGAATGTTGATTTTATTTGGTAAATTTTGACAATATTTTCGATGAATTATGACAAATTGGGGCCCCACTAGACTTCAATACGCCTTTGGTCCCGAAAAACGTAGACAGCAAATGTCAGTTTTTAAAAAATAACTGTTTTTTTTGGATCTCCTCAAACGCGCCGACACCTGCAGGTGTCCCGATCAAGGATTTGCTGACCGTAAATGCTTTAGCTAATTAAAAAGCTCAGCCTTTACAAAAATCTTGAAATTTTTGACCACGAGCTCAAGGAGTATAAGTATAAACTATAAACCATATATCTATTAATTAACTATATGAATCGTTGCCTGTCCACTCAATGTGCGGTGAGCGAAGGCAACAAAGCGTATCGAAAATATATCTGCGTCTCTTTCTTCGATGTAATTTCCTGATTTCTCCGATGATAAGATTGGTTGATGTACTTGCATTCAATCTGAATAATGTATGTCTGTTTCAAAAATTTTCTCTTTTTCTATGACGTTAACATGGGTGTACCCAGCTTTTGACCCAGGAGGGGGCAAATTAGAATTTTTTTAAGCCGGGCCCCCCGTGCTTGCTTGCCCATCTGGATACGCCAGTGCTTACGGCGTAAAAAGTATAATGTTTGCACCCTAATAGTTCGGATTGCGATTTTATTCCTATGCTCAGTATAGAATAAAAGTATATGGTATAAACGCACCGTTTCTTTGGCGGACGTATTTATGTTGGCAGACGGGAGGGCTTTCACCTGTATAAACTATGTACGCATATACAACATAAACTGATGTACGCATATTAAAATTTAAGACCGGCTAGCGGTGTCCCTAACCCCTTATTTGTGCTAAGCGGCGAATGTATCGCAATGCGTTTGGTACGCGCTACTCTCTCAATTTAGTCTACCGCATAATAAGATGAGGATCTAGAAGACCTTACAATCCGGACTGCGATTATTACATACCTACATAAAATGTGTGCTGCATGCATTCAGACACAAGCACATGCATTCGTAAGTGTACAGTTCGAGCGTCGAAAGCAGGCGCTGATGTGCGACTATGCCACACCCATATATATACCAATACAGACAATTTCTAAGATCTCCAACAAAGTTCTGCCGAGCATATTCTGGAGTTAGGCGGAGCATTACGAGTCGAGAGTGAGTTGCACGTGCGACCATTGGCGTATATCAGGTACTCATTGAGAGAATGACACTTTAAAGTTTAAACAGTTTTGTTTCTCAAAACTGAATGAAGCACATTATTAACAAGTCAGGTTACTGTCGTAGTTCCGGAGTTATTTTAGTCATGGTTTTCGGCACTGCGTAAAGTGAAATGCGGTGAGCTCACATCACACACACACTTTGATAACACACGATTCAGTTGGTTCCCCCACCTTCATGCTCACACCGATACTTCTTGTGGCTCTTAACCGGGAAAGGGTTAACAACCCACACTTATCATTATTAAATAGAGCTGTAAAAGTAACGAGAAATTGTGTACCCGTATGTATTCGTTACTTAAAGGACCAGTACCCGTTACTTTCGTATCGTTACCTTACTAGTTACTTTTCATACGACATTGTAATCGTGTATAACAGCATCAAGAAGTGTATGTTCTCTGGCACCAAGCATTACCATCCCATCGAGGCGCGTCGCATCGTGATACGGTATGACTCCGTTCGTATAACGTATAACCGCATTAAACGAGTCGAACTGACTCCATGTCAGTTCGATACGACAGATGCGAGTAACGAAATGAATTTGTAAGTAACGATTCGGTACTTCGAGTCAGACGATGTACCCGTTACTCAGTAACGAATACATACGGTTTGTTACAGCTCTAGTATTAAAGCATTTAAAATTTATTATTGTACGCTTTTCAGTGTTTTTTTTCGTGAAGAAGGTACATTTTTTTGTAAGTTTTTTATTTTTCACTTTCTAGGGACACCTTTTTTTTCTTAATATTTGATTACTAATCTATTAAATATACAACTATTGAGCCGATTTAAGTAAAATTATTTATGTGGAACCACCCTCTAGGTATGGGCTAATAAATAAAAAAATAATCATTAAAATCGGTTCACAAGTGCTGGAAATGTTAGTTAACATATTATATAAAAAAAAAAATTTTTAAATTCAGTTGAAAACGACTCAACCGATTTTAATAAAATCGGTATGGGACCATTCCGTAAACACTCCGAACAAAATGGCGTCGAAGATTTTCAAATCGGTTCACCCTTCGAAAGGTTATGGCTGAACAAGCATAAAAATACATGTGCCCAATTGACAGCCTCTTTTTTTGAAGTCTGTTAAAAACAAGAACTGCATGGTTTGCCAAGGTATCAATTGGAACTCGGAGGCAACGCTTAGGTTAACATAAATTAGAAAATTAGATGGTATGTAATTTAAGGAAAGCATTACTGTATAGTTAAAAGTGATTTTAAATAGGCGGTACATGACGTAATGGCATTTACTAACCCTCCATTGCTGAGATGTTCTATTTTCAGAAATATAAAGTCATCGCGTCACGAAAACCGGAAATTATTTTAATGTGCAGGTGCACGCTTGATTTTTTTCGACGTTTCAATAAATAAATTTACTCGTTTATACATAAAAAAGAGCTATTTTTATGTAAATGTCAAGTTGACATACAATAATAAATTCATTGCAGATTTTTGGATATCTTTAAAATAGTTGTTGTTTTTGCAATTGTTAAAAGATGATTAGTTAAAAGTATTTTTTTTGTTTATTTATGATCCATCATTATGTTCTTAAACCAACTTTCAACTTTGTTTTTTTCCTGCAAAATCGTCTTTATGGGTTCTAATTGAAAGTCTACCAGTAACTAGTGTTTATAATATACAATATCTTTCGATAGTTTAGCAGATTGAATTAAAATCGGTTCAGCCTTTTTTTGAGTAATGCCGGTAAAACATACAAACATTCTGGAAAAAATATTTTCTCATCTTATATAAGAAATATTACAGACCAAATGCAAAACACAAAGTTGGCAGAAGTTACTCCAAAAAAGTCATTTATAAATTTCAGTACAAAATTCTCAATATGGAAAATACGAGCAGGCTCGAATAGTAATCATTATAAACAACTAATAGAACTGTCAAAAATGTTACAAATATACTGAATATGTAGTGAAAACCAACAATTTTTAGGAGCGTGCACGCAAAAAATGTAGTCGCGATAACGTAATGATATTTTCGTTCGTGAGGCTGTTAAAACTATCTAACGCTCGGTTCTTCATTTTGTCACATACTCACCGCAAATAGCCTTCTTAACTACTAAGTACCTACTATTTTTGGGTTCAGAGAAATTTGTGAAAAACATTTTATTGACAGAGAATTTGTATATTTATCTGTCAGAAACTTAAGGCCGCTGCACACGAGGCTAAAAACGCTGCTAGATTCTTTGCTAGATTTACCTATTAGTTTTCTAGCGCTGGTTTTCTTGATAGCTGTTAAGTGCTCGCTTCACACGTGACTATTTTTCAAGCTTGATTTGTGGATAGATCTGGTGCGCGTGCAGTGACAGTTCGAATATAAACACAGATCAAAACGTGCCATGTTGTCTGATTCTGAACAGAATGCGACACCATGTTGGTTAGTGGATGTTTGTTCAAGTGCCCACGTGACAAGATACTGCTTCCTGATTTGTTCTTGCTCATACCTAGCAGCAAATCTCACAGGGAAAATAGCCTTTGTTCTAATTTTAAAACCTGTCTTGTGAGCTAGCAGGCCAGCCCGCAGTGACGTCATTTCCAGCTTCGTACCCAGCCTACCGGCTAGCAGAACTAGCAGCGTTTCTAGCCTCTTGTGCATCGGCCTTTAATCATAAAATTGCAGGTTTGAGGATAAAAGTACAAATACTAAAATTAATAAAGCTTTTCCAAGTCTTTAGTTTTCATTGAAACTGAACATGGGCTCCCTGAAACGGTTCAGTATGTGCCAACCGCGGATTTATTAACCGCGGTGTTTTTCAGTAATGTATCCCCTGCGGTTAAGAAGGGATTACTGTACGTACCTTCTGTACATGCTATAAGTGATTATGCAGTGTTTATAAAGGATTTCAGGTACAATGAAATCGTGCCATATCTCCTTTAAATCTCAATTGCTTTCGGTAGAAACTTAAATCTGTCATTAAATTAAACCACAAGATCCATCACTCATAAAAAAGCCGACAATAAACACCTACATACATGTGTTGCGGTCGACTGAGTTGACGACAGTCGCTCAAAAAAAAACTTACGAACGAATGCCAACTCCTTTCTTATGTTTGAATTATTAATAATAATTAATTATTCAACTAACTAGTTCTCCGAAACGCCAATAGTTAAAAATATGTATTTTAGAAATCTATACTAATATAATATATAAAGCTGAAGAGTTTGTTTGTTTGGTTGAACGCGCTAATCTCAGGAACTACTGGTTCAAATTGAAAACATTTTTTTTTTGTTGGATAGCCTATTTATTGAGGAAGGCTATAGGCTATATAATATCACGTTACGACCAATAGGAGCGGAGCATCAATGAAAAATGTTGCAAAATATATCTCAAAAATAAGCTTCTATTCAGGTGAAATGCCCTAACTAAATATACCAATATTAGCTTTGTACATTCACAAGCCCGGCTGGCTCAGTCGGTAGAGCATGCGTCTGTTAATATCAGGGTCGTGGGTTCCAGCCCCGCGTTGGGCAAACATAATTTTATTTTTTTTTTTATTTTCTACATTACTTTCTCCTAAGGCTTACATTTAAATTTATTTTAATATTATTTACGACTAATTAAAATTAAATAAATCTAATTAATATCTCATTTGAAAACTGTTATAACTATAGGTACCTATATAAAAATAATTTTTCTATAGTGTTTTCAATAAAATAGTTATTATATTTTTATTAACTACAGTAATTATTGATTTAAAAGAAATTTATTACTTAAAAAAAGTGTAAATACTGCTTGTTATCGACAAAAACTATTGAACGGTAACTCCGATCATCATGAAATTTGGACACAACATTCATCTCGGTAAACTAAGATGAATGTGCGTACTCATGTCCCTCCCTTCCCTATTCGTTCTTTTGCACCCGGGTGAAACCGGGCGGGACCGCTAGTATTATTTAAACTTGACAAATTGTCCCTTCTCGAGTTTAATTTAATGATGAGCTAATTGCTACGGTTCAGTTTTACATACTTATGAGGCAGCAGGCATTTAAATTGGAAAAAAATAGCTATAAAAAAAGTAATTAAAATTGAATCCTCTTGAATTCGAATGTTTGTGAAAGAATAAAATTATTTTGCCCTTACGTCTTTGCTATCTATACATTCAATTAGAAATAGAGATAATTAATTCTTTATTTAGCCATACTAACAGCCCGGTTCGGCTTTGCCCGGATTTGTAGATTATACGTATTAAACACAAACATATTATGTTGTCGCGGACTTTTTTATGGAATACTAGCTGCTACCCGTGGCTCCGCACGCGATTGTGATAAAACAACGACAACGGCTCCTCCGTATATTGTAGTACCACATTAAAAAAACAATGTTTATACACTTTGACATTTTTGCCAGCAGTCTTTGCGTGCTATATATATTACGTGTGAATTTTGAAATGATTCTCAATTTTACCCTCTTGACGGATGATTTTGCAAAAACGCTGAAACACGTAATTTTTTATTTCTTACTAAAAGCCTTAATATGAATTTTCATATCCCTAACTTGAGAAATGATCGGTATTCCATACAAACTTTCATCACCTATTTCACCCCATCCAGGTTTTTTTAGACTAAAGGTAGCCTATGTTCTTCCTAAGGATGCAATCTATCTCCTTGCCAAATTTTACCGAAATCTGTTCAACGCTTTACACGTGGAAGTGTACAAACCATATATTTAATAATTTATTATATGTCTATCTACTCAATGTGCGGTGAGCGAAGTCAACAAACCGTATCGAAAATATATCTGCGTCTCTTTCTTAGGATTGGTTGATGTACTTGCTTTCAATCTGAATAAAGTACCTATCTCTGTTTCAAAAACTTTGTCTTTTTCTGTGACGTTAACATGGGCGTACCTAGCTTTTGGTCCAGGAGGGAGCAAATTAGAATTTTTGTAAGCCGTGCCCCCCGTGCTTGTTTTGTCCTCCTGGATACGGCGTAAAAAAAGACAGAAGTATATGTTTGCACCCTAATGGTTGGATTGCGATTTTATTTCTCAGTATAGAATATGGTACAAACCAACAAACTCACATTCGCATTTATAATATCAGTTAGGATTAGCCATGTTCCGGATATCCGTATCCGTATCCGCGGATATCCGAGAGAGAAGAAAGATCCGTATCGCGTATCCGTTAGTTTTTAGGCTTTAGCGGATCTTTTACGGATCTTTTATCTTATTAATTTTCAATTCATAGATGAAATTTTATATACAGAGTATCCCATCGGTCTGGGGGCGGAGGATAGCTCCTCACTCAGGCAACATATTAAAATTCTGTTTTCGCTAGTATATAGGTGATTCCGTAATAATGAAAAACTGTTAAATTCCATTCAGATTGAGTACCATAACAATAGTACATAACTCAAAGGTACTAAAAAACTATCTTTATAATGAGATATTGCACATCGATCTTTGGAAAGAGACAATCTGTTCTGAGAGTTAACTCTTAAAGAGGTCAATAACATTTTCCCATAACAGATAGTCTCTTTCCAAAGGTCGATGTGCAATATTTACCGCCGCGTACTCTAAGAAAGTTAAGATCCGTGTCCGTATCCGCGGATCTTGAAACCAAATATCCGTATTCAGATCCGTATCCGCGGATATACATTTTTAACGATCCGGCACATCACTAGTTAGGATAGCCGTATTTACGTGGATATGCCCGGGAATAATAACCCCTTGAAGTGTCGAACGAAATTCGTTGCTAAGTTTTAAATTTTAATACACTCACACAAACTCTGAAGCCTCATCTGATAATAATATTTAAATCCACACGTATATTGACGGATTTGTGTTTATGAATACTAGTATTACAAACATTAAATCAAAATTTGAACATTGCTATTTGATCCGTATTCGTGCGACTCCAAATTTGGAGTTGGCATATACTATACAACTTTTTTATCGTTTAATAATCTACTAACTGCAGACATAAAATACCTAATACACCCACGGTAGTCGGTAGATGAAAATAAAAATCAAGTGGATATCGTTATAATGGGAAGCTCCGAAATCACCAAGGTTGAAGACATTGATTTAAATATGTCAAAATGTAGATTAGACCTACGTATAAATTTGCATTTATTTGAGCTGAATGGAAACACGCTTATAGAATAAAGGCTCTTCATTGCTGATTATCTCTATTGAATGTGGCAATCAGTAGCGTTTCGTGATTTTAAAAAGCTGGACATTAATTAAACAAATAATATTAACCAGTCGCAGTGGAGAAAACATTGCCGGAACAAGAAATGTTTTATTATATTGCATCGTTTTTGCAAATATGCTTGTTTCGGTCGCCCGGGTGAAAATCGGTATTTTCGCTCTCTGTTCATCCCTATTTTGCTGTAGAGCCGTAGAGTATTATGTTATCTAAAGACGTAGGTTTAAAAGTGATGAAAGATTTTTCCTAATTTATAGTTTATTACTGCATTAGTTTTGAGGTTACCTTTTAAATGGCGTTAAAATTATTTGTTTTAGTTCATTGTCAATTTTAAATAAGCGATTTCTGACAAAAATCAACGTTCAGTGTGTATATAGTTTGAATAAAGATTTTTCTCTGTGTTGAGTGGTTTTAAAAAAATTAATTTATATTTATAACACGCCTTATCCATTCTTTGTTATTTGAAAGTCTTCCATAATTGATCGGGAGTGTGTAACAATGTATACGTCTTCTTAATTTTTTAATTAACCTTAATGATGTTAATAATTACTGTCGGCTCTGATATGTTTTCATTATAATGTCTCATAATTATAAATGCATAGACGGTAAGATAAATATTCTAGCTAAGTATCAAATCAGTTGACAGCATATAAGCTGTTTTGCATATTTTATAGAAATATACTTAGATACATTATTAAGCACGCGTTTAGCAAAGATATATAGATGTTTTGAATTTGTTTAATATTTTATAATCGTTTTGTCATGATATAAAAAGGTAAATACGTTTTTTCTCTTTGAAGAAAAAAATATCTTTTCAATTATATGTTATGACGCTTTTAAAATCGATTGGACATCATACATCGAGCTAGGAATTTTTTTAAGGAGTTCAGGCCATTTTTTTTTGTTATTTAGCTAAAATAGGCACAGGAAGCCCATAAAAATATTTCTTACAATTTTCCGTAGCTTCGATTTTTCTCTATCAACATATAGGTCAAATCTGTAGATTGAAAAATTATTTTATTTCCACAATTTTTTCCTATATGAATGAATGAATGAATGAATAAATTGGGGGTTTTGGCTTAATAGCCCGTTATGCACGTCATCCTAGAAGAATTTTTGTGCTCCCCCTTGGCCTGGATCTAGTCCTCCAATATTTTGGATCTTCTCATGAACTCCAGAAGGTTGGTGACTAGATTGTCCTGAGGAATTATTCCGCTCTCATCAATGTATCCAAAGATGGTTGTTCTCCAGTAGGCTAAAGCCTCGCATTCGAACAGTAGATGGTTGGCTGTTTCGTCCTCCATTTCGCAATATCTACATTGTGTCGATTCCTGACGTATCCCCATCGTGTGTAGATGTTTTCTCAGGGGTGCATGACCGGTTAATAGCCCAACCACTTTCCTGAGTTTAGGTCTACTGAGTTTGATCAAGTCCTCTGTAAGCCTGTTTGAAGGGCCCGCAAACATTCTTTTCCCATGTAAGTTTCCTGGATTTAAGCTCCATTCAATGGTTTGCTGATTACGGGTCCAGCTTTTGACAGTTTTTTCATATATAATATGCCTACAACGAATAATTATTTACATATCTATAAAAAAGAGACTTCATACAAGTAATGCGGGGAACCACCAAATTCATCATTCATCATATTATTGACAGAACGTTGGCGGAACAATTTTGTTGTTCGGTTATCCACTCCTACTGTAATTATTAATCAGATCCCAGCATTGGGGTTCGTATAAAAATACTTGCATTGTATGTGTGTGTTGGGTTGAGAGGCAATGCCGACCGTCCGTTGAAAACGTTCAGCTTGACACAGCAGCTGTCGTTGACATTATTCCGCGTGGTGTGAATTTGTGGTTATATAGATTTCGGCTTGATTTGGTATGTCGGGTTACATCACTCGATTGGTATTTCATTAAACCTCATGTCTGGGATGACTGCAGAGAACTAATGTATTCAACTTTGCTGTAGCACTGTTGTAATACAGTTCGATATATACAGTTGAACTCTCCAAAAGTCTGAAGACTCTAAAGTCTAAGTAGAATTTTGTTCACGAATTTTGGCGTTTGGTTTCATTTTAGTATATACTGGCGGTCCAGCCCGGTTTCACCCGGGTGCAAAAGAACGAATGGGGGGGAGGGACATGAGTACGCACATTCATTTTAGTTTACCGAGATGAATGTTGTGTCCTTTCATGATGATCGGAGTTACCGTTCAAAAGTTTTTGTCGGACGGACAAATTTTTAGTTATATTTTGCAAAATTTTTCATTGATGCTCCGCTTCTATTGGTCGTAGCGTGATATTATATAGCCAATGACCTTCCTCGATAAATAGGCTATCCAACAAAAAAAAAATTTCAATTCGAATCAGTAGTTCCTGAGATTAGCGCGTTCAACCAAGCAAAGAAACAAGCTCTTCAGCTTTATATATTAGTATATTTTAAATTGTAATGCCATTTTAACAACCATTATTGCTTTACTTTGCTACGATTCTACGAAGAATTTCTTCTATAAATTATAAAACCTAAATAACATACAGAGTGGGGTGTTAGAAAATTATACGGCGATGTCAAAAAAAGTTTAGATCCACATTTGGAGCTAAAACACAGGTGATTGTTAATGCTGAAATAAAAAACAAAGGCATCGAAAATAATCTTATTTTCATTGAAAATAATAAATACTAATTTGAATAATTGCAAATTGTGACATCGGTTTGATGTGGGAAAACTATACCTTTCGCATGATAAGATGAATGATGTGTCATTTTAAGATGATAAAAACCCACGCTAAAATATATACTGCAGGATAGGTATGTTACAGTGTGATATTGAAAAGGGACTCGACGAAAATACGATATGGGAAATTCATAGACAAGGAGATTGATGCGTCAGTCAGTCAGTTTGCAGTGAGTTGAAATTGTGTATACATTTAATGCAAATGTAAACAAATATGCATGGATGGGTGACATGCTGTTAAACAAGCTGCTCTTTTATCTGTGCTGTCAAACATGTTCAATTTTGAACAATACATTTTCGGTACGGAAAAAAGTTTGTGGATTTTTAATACGTATAATTATGCACTATGAATTTCATTTAAGACGTAATATAAACATGAGTTTTTCGACATGGTAGCTATTGCTGTCAGTAATGCATTACAGAAAATTTTTACGAACCTCCCTTGGATGCCTGGTCTATGTTGCATTTTACGTGGAACGATTTTCTGTAATGCATTAATGATTTTCATAGCTACCATATCAAATGAAATCCAATGTAGTGTAACAAAACTGTTCTAGTCCGTGGTGGAAATTATTTATTTACAATAATAAATGTGTAACAAAACATTTAAATACACAAACGAAAGCGTACTTCTTTAACTTAACAGAAATAATAACGTTAACAGAAACAAAACTAATAGTTCTAAATAATAATATAGAAAACTATAGGTAACAGAGTATATAGAGTCACTAAATTATGTACACAAAATATTTACAACACACAAACACAACAAAGTTTATCAGCACACTTGTATACTAACTATATTCACACGACTATTTACAAAGAGTTATTTATGTGAAACCAGATTTATACAATTGCGCTCAATGGTTTGCACACACAAAAGTTTATTTATCTTCACAGTATAACTGAATGATTTATGTCGCAATGCCAGAGTGCATGAACAACTCACGAACTACTAACCAACTGACTGACTGACTCGACCACTCCGCTTGAATTTTATAGCTTCGTCCCACGCCTGTCGAATGTTCTAGAAGCGCCGAGAATCGCTCTTCACCTGCATTGGCTTCTCCAGGCAATTCTATGAAGGTCGGGTTTTTTTTTGGCTACCTTTTTTCCATTGTTGTTGCTAGAAGATTCTACAGAACCCATAAACAGTAGAAAAACTGATTTCAAATCTGGGTAGGTAAATTGATCAAATGGGATCTTAGATTAAAAAGCGATGTATGGAGACTGATGGAATTAGTTGTCGAGTGTCTATAATCTACAAGTATCTGATGGATACCTACTAAGAGCACTTTTCCCTGAATATTTCAGTTTAGTGCAGTTTGTCTGGGAATATTTGCTCTGGATTGCGCCTCACAGTGTGTTCAAATTATTCTACTTCATTTCCTTCGCTTCACTTCCACGTCAGTTCTTCCTTGGTGCGTTCTTTCCCACAAATCCTCGTTGGAGATGTTCAAGATATTCTTCTTTGTTGGTGCCAGGGAAGTACAGTTAACACTCTGAATTATTTAAAATCGACAAATTTCAGCTGTTTGAGGGATTGGATTCTATTTTGATCCGTCTAAAACAAACATCATATGAGAATCAAGTTTATTGTGGAGTTACCCAAATTTCTAACGGGAAAGCAATGTTGGTGGTATGGTTAGACCGCTGGCTAATGGTTACGGTGTGAAATAACCATGGTTCGGTATAACCGTTGTGACGCGAATTCAAGTGATTCGACGATACAACCCTCCGTATCACCATTCACCAGCATCAAGAACAATGGCATGACACGACGTGGCGTTGCTATGCACCGACACAAACCCCTAGTAGTATGCTTTGTGTACCCATGCACATCCTACAAGTACAATTTTAAAGCTGTACTGCAAGTTATAAGCAAAACTGTAAGAGCATTTAATCTATTAATTAACTATATGAATCATTGCCTATCTATTCAATGTGCGGTGAGTGAACGCAACAAAGCGTATCGAAAATATATCTGCGTGTCTTTCTTCGATGTAATTCCCTGATTTCTCCGATGATAGGATGATAGGTTGATGTACTTGCATTCAATCTGAATAAAGTATCTGTTTCAAAAACTTTGTCTTTTTCTATGACGTTAACATGTGCGTACCCAGCTTTTAGCTCAGAAGGGGGCAAATTAGAGATTTTTTAAGCCGGGTCCCATGTGCTTGTTTTGCTCTCCTGGATACGCCAGTGCTTACGTTGTAAAAAAAGACAGAAGTATATGTTTGCATCCTAATAGTTCGATTGCGATTTTATTCCTATGCTCAGTATAGAATAAAAGTATGTATATGTGTAAGAGTTTCGACTGCTCAAGCCATATACTACAGATGGGATGTTACGAGTGAAAATAATCAAACTATTTGGTTATTAAAATATGTCGAGGGGTTTTTCAAAATCATTTCAATGATTTTTATACCAACCCTGCATCACTTGGAAATGTGAGCATTTATTTATATTATTTGAGATTAACTTAAAAACGCCATAACTTCTAAACGACTTTGATACCTATACGGAGATGGGAGTGGTGGGAATTGATTCAGCGCGATTTTTTCTATAAGAATAACCTCAGTTGTAAGTCGTATGTAAAGAATTACTCACAGATTTCACGTTTTTTTTAGAAACAGAAAAAGTAAGAAGGGGGGACCCTTCTTCCAAAATTGTAAAATTTTCGAAAAATGAGTTCTCTCTGTTCTGTTTGATATTATGCACACTTATAGAAAAAGTCATTCTGAATCGATTCCGACCATCCATAACCCTGTATCTTTTTTAGATTTGGAGATATAGCCAATTTAAATGTCTATACATTTTAAACCGTCATAGCGTCTAAACTAATGGAGATACGAATTTGCGCTTAGACCTAATCGATTCAGCGCACTTTTTTCTATAAGACACGTCAATATTAAGCTTACCGGGGATATTTATATATTTTTCCAAATATCGTAAATATTTTCATGTTTTCATGCGTTTTGTAAATCAACGATTTTTGGCTCATTTTATATTAACCAAACTTACAGAAAAAGTCAAGCTGAATCGATTCCGACAATCCGCAACCCTGTATCACTTTTGGTTTCAAAGATATGACCGTTTATTTATATTATTTGAGAAAAACTTAAAAACGCTGTAACTTCTAAACAACTAATGATATAGAGGTGGTAGAAAAATTATAATGTTATAAAAATTCATCAAGACATCATAACATTGATATTATAGAATGCTAATTTCGTAACCCTTCCTTTTTCGTAGTCGGGTAAAAACATACGTCGTGTACAGTTTCGACTGTGTGTAATCTGACAACTTTGACTGTACTCGCTGTTAATAGTGTAAACTATAATTTATAAGTAATTTCTGTTAGCTCGTGATGCATGTGACAAGATTGATTCATTGAATAAATTAATTAAATTGTTCGCAAAGCAAACACTTGTGTGTCATCGGCGGCGATATACTATGAGAGGTGACGACATTTTAACAAGAATCATTACCATTTCCATGCTCCACAGTCGCTTCGAGTTTTCATGGAATTGAGTTTTGGTTGCAAACTTAAAGACTTACGTACACACCCCTTAATAATTATATTGGTTTGTAATAAATAGGGTATTTTACTGTTTTAATGTTTATGTGACAGTAATGTTTCACCAGAATTTGTATTTCCTAAAAATTAAATTGGTAAATAACCTAAGACGAAATTTTAATTTCAAATTTGAAACTCTACGCGAACTCGCTAGCCGCCTTAATTTGTTTTGGCGTGACGTCACTATATAGTAAACATTGGTCTCCTCGCTTTGCTTACTATAGTAGTGACGTCACATGCGAAAATAGTATTTTGCTATGGACAAAATAAAACAGATTGGTTTAATTAAAAACAGATTTATTCGTGTAAGGCTGGACCCGAAAACCGGTTAAAATCTGATATGAATATAGTTGCCGTTTTTTTTTATTTTTGCGTTAACGATAACCGACCAAAAAATCAAAAATTTCCAACACTAGTTTGAAGTGGCCTCACGAGTGAATTTCAAAACGATTTATGTCTAAAAATAATATGTTTGGGGAGTTGTCTGTTCTAGATAGATAGACGTAACATATACGTAATTGAAAATAAGTACCTAATACACTTACAACTTGTCTTTGTCTCTATAGGGATATTGTTTTGTAGCTTTTCAACTATTGGAAAACAATAGAACGCTTATTCTTGGCATATTATATTGTTCCAATTCCCATTTAACTGTTAAGGTTTGGAAGATCGCGCTTTTCCCAAAAGCTATTCACCTTTCGAACGACGTCATCATCTGGAGACTAATACATAACATTCTTGCGTGCGATGTATGTTCGAACGGTATTTTCTTAAAAACTTATGAACCGATTTTGATAGAACTTGCACCAACACATTCTTTGAAATATTTGTAGTCTGCATATAAATAAAGAAATAATGTTTGTTTATTAAATTCTGATGAACGGAGTCATTGAGGCAATTTACCAAAAGAGTATAGGATATTTTTTATTCAATTACATTTAAACTTTGTATTTATATAAGGTTTCTATCAAACCCGATATCAACGTCTTTGACAATTTATAAAGAACACAAGTTATGGTGGGGTGAATAAATGAAAGGAAATGAGAGCAGTTTATCTGAAAATAATTAAAATTTATTAACAAAATTTGGTCAGCTACTTTTTTTTTAACTGTTCGTTTGTATCACCGAATAATATTTAATTAATAAATACCCTCGAAAGATTATTTTTATTGCTATATCTGATTTTCTGTTTCACTACCTATATAAAATGTTTAAAATCTCTACACGTTAGTCGGTGGATATAATTATTTTAGCTTTTTTATGGTTTACAGTGTAAACTTAACACCGACAAAGAATGTTACATTTATGACATGGATTTTGTCCAAGTATAAGTTATTAATTATTAAATAAATAAATACAGTGGAGCAAAATGTACAGTAAACTAGCTAGTAAATTTTTGTTAACCGTAAACGATGTAGATAATTTAGACGACAAAGATATTGGACCATAAAACTGTTTTAAAGCAGAAATGTTAATTAGACGTGTCGGTTAAAACGTCTTTTATTGTACATTATACAGTGTGTTCAGTGACTTTTGAATATTTTATCAACTCGAATTTGACAAGCACGACTGCCATTGATATAGAAAACAGTAACAAATAAATATGCACCGGCAAAATGCCGCGTGTCATACGAACACATTTTTTGGAACGAAGTTCCTTATGGGACGTTATAGATATAAATGGAGAGGACTAGAAAAAAAAAACGTAAGAAAAAAGCATAAACAAAAAAGTGTAAGAAAATCTGTAACCAAAAGCTACATATACAAATTACCTATTGTATGTCTGTCTGTACATCATAGAAAGTTGAAATTTGGCATACTTTTAAATAAATAAATAGATGGGGTCTATGGTTCAGTGGTAGAATACTCATCTGACATGCGGGTGTCCCGGGTTATATTCCCGATGCGCAACAAATGTTTTTTTTATATTTTCAGAGTTGCAAATCACACGATTAATTTTTGTGATCACATTATATTGTTCCACGACACCTCTCGTCTTTTTTTCGTTTGGAGACGTCCATTAATTACGTGAGCTCAAAATTGTGAGAGAGGGATCCGGCAAAATCTCACCAAAGGATGGGTCAATGAACATTTTAGTTCAAAGAATATCTATTAGTAGTATAACATTATTTAATTATTTAAAAATTACAGAGTAAATCTCACCAAGGAGGAGGGGGAGGGGGTTCAAATTAAAAAAAAAATACCTCACGTAAAAATTCATGATTCCTGTTTGGAATTTATGCTGTTGAAAAACCGCAAAGTAGAGTGAACTCTTTCAATCTTTGATCAACTTTTCACAATCACAAAATTATTAAACATTCTGTATATCCAGTGCAGGTATGAGGTTATTGTGTTACAAATAGTGTATTTGCCTTTGGTATTTACACAGTTGACTCAAAACGCTATCTTTTAGGCATATCTTTCTGGTATTTACAGTGGGGAATATTTACCATAATATTACAACATAATTTAGATGTAACAGACTGTTTTGTAGTGTTAAATTTGAAAGTATAGAATTTTTGATAAGCGTAGAAACTAGAGAAATGAATGAGAAAAAAAATATTTTTACTTTTGATACAGAAGCTATGGAAATCAGTAACGCATTTTTAGGTGTATGTTGCATTATGCATTATGAATTCCGCATAGCTACCAAATAAACAAAACCCTGAAATTCGTAGTACCTGTAGAAGGCTTGAGTTTTTACCATTCCAACTGCACAAGTGGGAAATAGTACTTATTTAGGTCAAAATTCACACCTTGACAGAATCTAAAAACCGTACTTGGTAAAATGTGGAAGATGTGGCTCCGAAAAAACAGGAAAATATTTTTCTTAAAGACGGCTTCTACAAATTTGATTAAATTTTATACGTGTATATTGCGGAGTTCTTATGTAGTTCTTACATTGCAAGTATGAGATATTTGGGAAAGTTATAGTCCAATGTATGAGTCGAACCGT
The DNA here is from genome assembly GCA_963575645.1 of Xanthostigma xanthostigma. Lineage (NCBI taxonomy): Eukaryota > Metazoa > Arthropoda > Insecta > Raphidioptera > Raphidiidae > Xanthostigma > Xanthostigma xanthostigma. The sequence continues at coordinate 30,157,848 of OY754470.1, read as the reverse complement.
TTATTCTTTTTACTGTTAAAGATAAAAATAATAAAAAAATATGTAATATAGGTGTAAAACAGAAAAAAATATTGATGAACGAAGCGAATAAAAATAGCTTTAAAAGAAGGTTGTGGTACGAATTTATTATTTTATTCGAGTCATCATTTATAATATCCACTTCAAAAATTTTCCAGTTCGTGGAATCTTTAATTTTATAAAAATACTATCTGTAATTTCAATTATTTAAGTTTTATTCATTGTACATTGGAAAAAAGTAAATTTGTTTTAGTGACTTAAATAAACAATATTTCTTTATTTGTCGCCACTTAACTGCTAAAAAACCCATTAAAATATTTAGTTTTTATATCTCTCTTGTGAAGTAGTATAACGTATATTCCGTTGTCCAAAAATAACCTTTTAGTTTGTGCTGACTATGTAGGTAAATTTGAATTTTATATATCTACACTTTTTTTCTCTCTAGCATAATAAAGTACGATTCCCATTAGCGCTGCGCAACATGAAAGCAGCAGGGTTTTTTATTTTACATGGTATTCCCACTAAGCAGCTAACCGAACAGGAACGGGATAGGGGTAGCAAAATATCGATTAATTTATTTTTTGTCTGTGAACAACAGAAGCAGCAAAATAATACTCATGGATGATAGAAGTTTTTCTGACTTATGCCACGGCACGCTATGTTACAGTATAGAGCACCGCTTAGGTGAGAAGAGGCTCGTTGAATAACATGCAAAGCAGCATTTTGCTGCATCATGCCGCGTAGCGTCACGCTGCTCTATAATGGGAATCGTCCTCCAACTATTGATTCAGTTGATGCAACGTAATGCATCAATTTCAAACTTCAGTCTCAGCTATTAATTTTTGATGTGTTAATTTGGAACTGGGCATTTTTTGTAATGGCAGAAGCCAGAGATAAACTGAATGGCGTAGTAAAATGTCAGGAAGTTGAGTTCGATCGGCGATTAATTATTTATCAGTCAGTTACTATACAACGTCTGAGTCTCTTTTACCATTCCAACCCACAAGTGGGGAATATGGTACTAGTTTAGGTCAAAAATCACTTTTCAAAAATTTTACAATATCTTTCCATTTTGAGATCCCCCGAATCCAAAGAACATATTTTGGAAATATGTTAGTTTGTTTGTCTGTGAACACGATACAGGTCAAATGGATAAGCAGATTGAAACCAAATTTTGGGAGGATGTTTGGTATACAAATATGAAGAGCCCTATTGTTTTTGGGGAAAATTGACGCATGCGCATAATAATGGTATACTTTTCATAACGGCTTATTATTCTAGTTATTTTTTCAAGAAAGTTTTGTTAAAACATTTTTTTTTCTAAACTTTATAGTTTCGGAAATATTTTCAAAATAAAAAAAAATCAGCCGTTCTTTTGTTTTATGGATCTGTCAGAAATAAACTAGTTAGGCATGCTTTGATTAATTTTTACATGACGTGGAACATATTATGTAGATAACCATGGCAACGAATAGTTAATATCATATTGAATACTAGCCATTACCCGCGTCACCTCACGCGATATCAGAAATTTTATTTTTTCTTTATTATAATCAAATGTCAACATTTTTGAAGTTGGAATGGTCCCGTCGCCCAATTGGCTGGAATTTTTTTTCTAATGTGTTATAGTTTGTACGAGTTTTATTTTTCGTGATAAGAGAAATATGCACTGGTCGTTAGTTTTTTAGCGAAAAAGGCATTTTCAGATTTTATCACTTACAAGCGTTTATGCGTTTTTTTCGATAGTTAGGTGAAAAAGCAATGTTTCAAGATATCTAAATCCTAGTTAATATCGGGAGATATTTTTCTGAAATTGTTGCGGTTGCTATAAGATTGAAATATTTCATTTTGTTCAAATCCATTGTTAGTGATAAAAAAATTTTAAAAAATCGTTAACGAATTTGGTGAAAAAATCGGTTTATTTATGTTTTTATTTTGCTGCAACAAGAATGTTATCTACATTTCGGGGTTCAAAATCTGTGATTAAAAGGGAATTACTGTAGGTATCTAGAAAAAAACTCGTTAGCCGTAATGCAAGCTGGAACAAGTTGTTGAAAGAAATAAAGAAAACAAAAAACATTTTCATTATTACGTCATGTTTTTTAATGTTCTAAAAGTAGCTTTAATTTAGAAGAGATTTATAATAATTTAATAAACATAAAAATAAAAATGAGAAATTGATTGAAGGCTATAAAAATCATATTACTAATTTATCTTAAGTCTTTAAGATAACGTTAAATTACAGCACGAGTATCTTAATAGAAAAAATGAAGGATTATGATATTTGAGATTTAAATGACATATCATATTAATTTAATATTTGCATACTATATAAGTAAAATGTAAAGTGCAGAAGCTGAAATAAACATAGATGTCTGTCTTTTTTGATCGATTATCTATTCTGTTGAAATGACTTGAATAACAATGATAGATGATCCTAGAGAACATACCGCCAGATAATGGGACTTAGTGTACGAATATTGGTGTTGTCTGTCTGACCCAACCTTGTAGCACTTACACTAAATTTTAATTCCATATTTTATTTTATTTATGAATGGAAAATAATTCATTCTAATTTTTAGTGTTCCGTAAGCTGCCCGTGTATCACAGGCATATTTTTTTAAATAGCGTTTAACTGTCTAATTAGTAATCATTCATTAGCTAAATGGTAATGTTCAAGTAAATAAAATTGTCGACCAATTTTTCTCAGACCATACGATATATTGACAAAAAAATTGGTTGTCTGTAAAGTCGGTTTACGGACGATAGTTTTACGTGATAACGTATTCCGTAATACATAACCTAAATTTATATAATAATTATAATAATTCGAATCTATGATATTGCATCTTTTGCTTCAAATTTAGGCTAATTTTATTTATTAAAATTACTTACCACCTATAATATAATTGTTTTTTTTAACTTTCTTTCTTTCGTATTTTAAGTCTCATAGATTAATTGTCATAATATTTTGAAAACAATTGTTTCACTGTTTATATAAAATTCCAAAACCTACTTACAATATTTAAGTATTTTCATACGTCAAAAAATTGATTTTTATAATGATAAAATTTGTATGAAAACGATTTTTTCGAGAGATGAGACCTAGCTAAAACGATTTTTTGCCCCCTAAAATCCCTTTTCAGTAAATTTCATCCAAATCGTTAGGGCCGTTTTCGAGAAAAGCACGCACAGGGTCAGGCGGAACGTTAGGAACGCTAGGAACGTTACACTTTTTCGTGCATGCAGCCGGTGTTTTATCAATTTATAAGATTGGTGATTCATCAATTTATAAGACGTTATCACGTCAAAAATAATATTCAAAGCAATGGCACGTCAATCCGGTGTCGGAGAGGCAACCGGATGGCGAGTGGTAATCTGGGCCTATGAGTGGTGCAGAACCCCCTGGTAGCGGCCAAAGTGACCCCAAATGGACGGGGGCGGCGATATGGGGGTGGGGAAAAATCGAAAAATGTTTGAAAAGGCAACCGGATAAAAATGCGGTTGCATTAAAGGAAATACCCTAATTATATAATAAATTTTTTTTGCCATCCGAACCACGCGGGCCGTTTTTGCACTAGCGAATAAAAAAAAAATAAAAAAAAAACTGAAAAGGCAACCGCTTCAAAATTAGTGAGCATACTTATTGACACCACCAAACGTTGGAAAAAAATTGCCATCCGATCCTGATGGGCAGTTTCGGAGAAACAACCCCTCAAAGTCGCCGAAAAACCGTTATTTTCGATTTTTTCAACAATAAGTAAAAAAAACACACTAAAAATTGTTCAAATCGGATGGCATTCGAAATTTATACTGTCCTAAGTACAAATAATAGTGTGAATCAATGCCATCCGATTTTGATTAAATTTACCCCTATTTAGCCAACCCCCAAAACTCAATAACAATAAAAATAATGCCATACGCTGCATAAAATTGTTGTTTTCATGAGTTTTGGGGGTGGCTAAATAGGGGTAAATTTAATCGAAATGGATGGCATTGATACACACTATTATTTGTACTTAGGACAGTATAAATTTCGAATGCCATCCGATTTGAACAATTTTTAGTGTGTTTTTTTTACTTATTGTTGAAAAAATCGAAAAAAAGTGTTTTTCGGCGACTTTGAAGGGTTGTTTCTCCGAAACTGCCCATCAGGATCGGATGGCAATTTTTTTCCAACGTTTGGTGGTGTCAATAAGTATGCTCACTAATTTTGAAGCGGTTGCTTTTTCAGTTTTTTTTTAATTTTTTTTTCATTCGCTAGTGCAAAAACGGCCCGCGTGGTTCGGATGGCAAAAAAAAATTATTATATAATTAGGGTATTTCCTTCAATGCAACCGCATTTTTATCCGGTTGCCTTTTCAAACATTTTTCGATTTTGCCCCACCCCCATATCGCCGCCCCCGTCCATTTGGGGTCACTTTGGCCGCTACCAGGGGGTTCTGCACCACTCATAGGCCCAGATTACCACTCGCCATCCGGTTGCCTCTCCGACACCGGATTGACGTGCCATTGCTTTGAATATAATAAAAATACAAATCATTTTTATTATTTTTTGTCAATATATCGTATGGTCTGAGAAAAATTGGTCGACAATTTTATTTACTTGAAGAGTTCTATTCAGACGTTAATCAAAGATTTAAATAGTAATGTATCGGGTCAATTATAATTACGTTTTATGTTCAAATATTATGATTGAGCTTTATTGTCATAATTGTTCAGCATTCAATTGTTATTACGCGATGATTTTAAAGATGATCGCGTTATAGAATTCCGTAATGCAAGGGCTTCAGAATAGTAAATAAATTTAACTATTCTCTCTAAAAACAATAAAATGAATACAGTGGTATTAATAGGAACGCATCCCTCTCGATAGGAGAAATTGCATAACGCGACGGTTAAGCAACTCTTCAATTTTTAGACACGCGTATTCCGCGTTATAGGAGAAATTTCGAAGCGCGATAATTTTCGCGAATGCGTGCCGCGTTATAGGAGAGACAACCGATTTTATGTGCAGTGCGCGCAGTGCTTCATGTATTATATAACATTCCCATTATCTATGTACAATAATCAACTTTGCACAGCGTCTGTGTGGTGCATAAGTACATGTAAATGTATGTAGTGCCATAATATATGATATTAAATATTATGATGTCGCCCTCATTTGTGTATTTAAACACGGCTGCCTCTGAATCAACATTACCACACTGCGGCATAATATATGCGCTCCTCAAAAGTTTCAGTTGATCAGCTCGTATATTTTTGTAGTGCCTGTTATTAGTACGCGCCACGGATATAAAAGGTTCGGAAGCTAGTCACAAACAACGTCGCAAAGGCATATTTTAGAGCCGTTGATACTCCCACCACCTCCCAGCTACCTGCACGGAACGTGCGCTCGTCGCTGATTGGCCGTGATCGCTCGTTGCCTTTGGCACTTGTCGCTTTCCTGCTTTAAAGTACAGTCGAGTACGCTATTGTCAAGTTGTTATTGCTATTTTAGTTTTGTTGAGTTGCGAGCTTATAGTTTTTCAACAGACTGTACAAGCGCAAGCCTGTATTCGCATCTAACTTCCGAGCCTTTTAGATTAGTGGCGCGTAATATAACCGTTTAGAATCCCATTTGCGAGACACTGTCATTAGAACAGCTGGAATAAAATTGGAAATGCTTCGCGCAGAAAGTGTAATCAGGACTTTGTTCAATGTTCCTCAGACATATCGACAGGAACGGACTGGACTGATAGTGTGGGATACGCGAACCAAATGCTGTAGAAAGAGGACGATAAAGTTAGGGAATATCCCGTCTTCGTTCAACAACAACACGTTGATCTGCTGATGGTAAAGGGCCAAAAAGAAAACGTCAGAAGAAGCGTGCGCTTGTCCCAATTTTATTGCCGTCTCTCTTCTACGCTTTTGAACTGACATTCCAGTTATTTATCAAACATAAAATCTTTGCTAACTGTTCTCATATTCAGGAACCAAATCGTTTTCTTTGAAGGAGTTGTTCAGGGAGTTGTGGTATTATTTTGAAGTGTCCGAATATAAAAAAAATATTTTGGTAATATTGTTTTATTGTTTTCGTCTTCAACGACAATCAGCGTTCACTTTAGTTAACATTCGAACTGTCACTGCACAGGCATCGAAACTATCTGTAAAGCCAGCTTCAAAACACGCATAGTCTGAAGCCAACACAAAAAAAAACATCTCGAAATTCAGAGCCACGGCAGGCTTGAAACCTAGCAGCGAAATAAGCTTCATCATTTGCAACTAAAAAGCTAAAAAATCCGAAGCGAAAAATATACCAAAAAATTGGTTGTCTGTAAAGTCGGTTTACGGACGATAGTTTTACGTGATAACGTATTCCGTAATACATAACCTAAATTCTACATATATAATAATTATAATAATTCGAATCTATGATATTGCATCTTTCGCTTCAAATTTAGGTTAATTTTATGTATTAAAATACTCACCACCTATAATAAAAATTGTTTTTTTTAACTTTCTTTCTTTCGTATTTATTTTAAGTCTCAAAGATTAATTGTCATAATATTTTGAAAACAATTGTTTCACTGTTTATATAAAATTCCAAAACCTACTTACAATATTTAAGTATTTTCATACGTCAAAAAATTGATTTTTATAATGATAAAATTTCTATGAAAACGATTTTTTTCGAGAGATGAGACCTAGCTAAAACGATTTTTTGCCCCCCAAAATCCCTTTTCAGTAAATTTCATCCAAATCGTTAGGGCCGTTTTCGAGAAAAGCACGCACAGGGTCAGGCGGAACGTTAGGAACGTTACACTTTTTTGTGCATGCAGCCGGTGTTTCATCAATTTATAAGATTGGTGATTCATCAATTTATAAGACGTTATCACGTCAAAAATTCAATACAAATCATCATCTCGTGGGTCCTGTTCTAGTTTTGTGTGCTAGATGAAGAGATACTGGTGTTGTTGAACTTGGTGACCATTGTTTGACGACTGTTGATAAAAAAACGATTGCAGCGTTTGAATATGAACGCAGTTGTACATAATATGTACAAAGAAATGATTAAGTGCGAGTGCGAAGGCGGAGAATTCATGCCTCTTTACTTACGTGTAATTTATTTAGATTACTATCTTCATTTAAATCATTTAAATAATTAACTTTTCTACTAAATCTTCAAGTGCTCCGCAAATATAGCTTTGTTTGCTTGCTTTTAAGAGACGGTAATGTGTGTAGTTAACTCAAATAGCAGGACTCTTTCGAAGTCCAGTTCAGGGCTTATCTCCCAAGTTGAGATTGCTTATGGTTTGTCACAAAACTAGATTTGATTCGACTTGATAAATCTTAAAATCTTAATTTCAGGCAGACAAACTTTTTGCTAACACCTTCTCTCATCTTAACATACAAAATATCTGACAAAACTCGAGATTTCAGTGATCCAATTTGATATATTAGGAGTTAATCTCTGAATGCGGCCTTTGACAACACTGTCGAAGTTATCGGTTAAGATGTTATGTAATTGGTGTTAAGAAGGCTCTCATACTACACAAGTAACACATTCCCTTATCCAGAGGGTCGTTTAGTTGAGTCTTTATTCTAAAGGAAGGCAGCCATTGATGTACCGTCGAAACTATCCTATATATACAATAACAATCTGATAGGAGTCAGTTCAAGTACTCGAGTTTATGCGCGGTGGGTTTAAGTGTTCAAACCTTGCATGGTGCGCCTATAAAAATGTTGTTCGCGTGGGCGATCAATGGAATGGGACGCGGTTAACATTACCGGTGCCTCTGGCAGACCATTTCTTTAAAACGAACCGAAAGCCGAACTTGAAACATTTACAGTGTGCTACCAATAAACGATCTAGAAATCATTAACTTTAGCTCTGTTCCATCCTCTCTGCTAACGGTAACGGATAGACATGGGAAAATCGTTACTATGTGATCGCAGTGACTGTTACTCCAGTTACACAAAAATCACAGTGAAAAATCATCGTGACTTTGTCACGTTGATCCCGACCGAGCAAACACTCGGTCGGACGTTACGTCGACTACTCGGTTGGAGCGACCGTCGTGATTGCGGCGACGTAGTTACCTCTTGTCTGATCACAATGATCATTTTAGACGGCTGGTCACAGTGATTTTTCAACCTAAAGTTATTTATTCCCCAACTCTAGTAACGGAACCGTCACAGTCATGTGTAGTAGCCAAAACGAGACCGTTTTTATCGGCTTTGGAACACGTTTTAGCTACTGCGCATGGCAAAGAGAGGTTGAAACAGAGCTATTATAGCCACATTAGGGCGATGGATGTGACTAAGCATAAGGTTGCGTTTCCCCCTCTGTATTAAGCAAATATTTTTTATCTGTCTGAATATACAAGGCAGTGATTGACAATTAGGGGTCCACCACTCATATATGACCTTCGAAGCGCTTCCTTCGGGTAGAAATATAGAAATAAGTTTTAACAAATTGTTCGTGAATATTGAAATTTTTTTATGGTAAAGACCGCGTACGCTTATCAAGCATGGACCAGCACAACCTAGAGCAAATAAGCCTCTTCGTGAAGGACCCGTGTTATTTAACGGAGTAGCGCACATTAGACCACCGCAATCAGCATCGACTGTCAATCGGTCGCCTGCAACTTCTGTTTAGTCGTGTTGAACTGATGTGGTGTGCTAGTGATCTGTTAACAGTTTCTGGATTCCTGCTGGTTTGTGTTGATCTAGTGTGCGACATCTTCCAGGTTTCAGGTTGCGATGTGCTGGTCGTGCTGGTTCATGCTAAATGTGTGCGGTCTTTTAATCTATCAAAATTAGTTACTGATCACTGGTCTACACAATATTAATCAGTTAGAACTTTGTCTTTTTCTTTCTGAATCATGCTGTTTTCCACAAAAGGACCCCGCACAAACCTTATGGGATTCGTTTCTCGATTAAATTGATTGAAAATGGTTTTATTTTATAGTTTAAAGGTCACTAAGAAAAAGTGTCCATGGGTGCACAGCCTAAAAACCAATAGATTTTTAGCTACAGATATGTTTAGCGAGATTTTAGATATAGGGATGTCCTTTGAATTCACAATCATAAAAAATCCTAAGCTCTAGAAATGTGTTTTCGAGTGCGCTGAATTCGAATGACATTATTATTTTATAGGTGATACCTTCCAACATTACCAAGTTTTCGACAATTTTTCTATTTCTAAAAAAAAGCACTAAAGTTGAACATGGAACATGTTTGTGAATTCAATGGATATCCATATATCTAAAATCTCGCTAAACATATCTACAGCTAAAAATCTATTGGTTTTTAGGTTATGCGCCCATGGATACTTTTTCTTAGTGCGACTTTTAAACTATAAAATAAAATCGTTTTCGATCAATTTATCCGAGAACTAAATCCCATAGGGTTTGTGTGGGATCGTTTGTATTAAGGAATATGTTTTATGTAAGAAAGCGTTTTTTCATTTAAACAAGCAAAACTTTTGATAAGGAAATGAAGAGTTATTTATCTACCCTGAGACAATGGAAATCGTTGTTTACTCATCCGTCGTGTTTGAATGATATATTCAAGGAAACGGTTTGCTTTTCATTTCAACATATAAGAACTTTTAAAAGGGGAGGATAGAAGTTGTTTGACCACACTGCGGTAAATGTATGTTTAGCAAATTCTTGAATATGCAACCGTTTTAAAATGAAATGCCTATACAATTTGCAAAAGTGTTCCTCTTGATAGTTATTGTATCGCGGATCCTTAACATGATATTATAACCTTTTTGTTTTGATAACATTGTGTAGACATAAAACTGTTTTTTAGGGTTTCGTACCTCAAAATGTTATAGAATCATTTCGTTGTCCGTCTGTCTGTCAAAACCCTTTATCTCAGGAACGCGTGGAGGTATCATGTTAAAATTAATATTAAATACTCAAGTCTGCAATCTCTTGGAACTATGAAAAAATCAAAGATCTAAGTCAAAGGAGACGGCCGCTTAATTTAAAACCTATAGGGTACTTCCCGTTGACTTAGAATCATGAAAGTTGGCAATGTCCTATAGCACAAGTAAAGGGAAAAATCCGAAAACCGGAAATTTGTAGTTACATTACAAAAAAATTTTTTTTTGCGATTATAAACTTATTTGCAACTTCGATGGTTAATAATTAATTGTAAGACGAATGAATTAACCAGTTAAAAAGTTGCGTTTTATAAAATTTAAATTGAATTCTTCGTGTCCGATAAAAAAATAAATACGCTTTTCAATATCTTCTAAAAGTGCAAGGAATATTAAAAAGTGTTTCGTAAAACATAATGAATCATTTCGAAAATTGGTACCACACTGTATTCAATTTATTAAATGTAGGCAGTTCACAGATTTAACTTGTTAAACACATTTTAATTTGTTTAAATGATTACATTTTTGGTCAAATTATAGTATTTATATATTAATATAATTACTTCAGATACTAAATTGAGCATGGGTGATTAAATATTTTTGTTTTTTTTTGCAGGTAAGCGGAACGCATGTTTTTAATTTGGAAACAACATTAGATCTAACGGAAAAATCGCCATTCAGGTAATTCTTTATAGTTATAGAATACAAATATTATATTAAATTGTCATATTATTGAATATAGGGAAGTGAACTACCTACTTATGAAACATGCTTCATATTCATATATTCTGCGAAAAACAATATACATTGTATACAGTCGTCAAAAGAGAAGAAAAAAATTTCATTTCATTTCACTGGGTAGTTTTTAGTCATGCACAATGAATATGTAACTGAAAATTTAGTCTCCGCTTTTCTTTATTTCTGGAAGTGAACGATGGATTACAATTGCCTCTTAGTTTTCGAAAATTTAAATAATCGATTTGTTCATTCATATAAAAATACATAATTGCAGCATGAATTATTGACATGATTTAATGAAGGAAATTACCTAAAACAATTAAGTAAATTATCTTTCTGATAATTAGATCAAATCTGATTTGATAGAAGCGCGATCGGAATAAGTTATTAATTAACAGGAAATAGCCTAGTATCACAATACTATACTATAATTTAGTGAGGGTACCAGCGCACACATGCTATACTTTTTGTGACGTGATTTTGCGATTAAGTCGCTTGAAGATTGCCAGATGTGACTGTCAATTCCGCACACTTCGCTAAAATCACGAGAAATGTCTAGTAGCCGAGTTACCATCAAATCGTGATTTACTCTCCTAAATCGCATGTTTTCGATACACAAAAAATCAAAAATGTGTTACGAGAACGCATTACAGAAGTGGAACTTCTATGTGGACAAGTGGAAAAAAGAAAAGAAGCCCAATGGACAAGTGGAAAAATAAGTAAGAGTATAAGGAGAAAAGATTCATAATTAATTTTTATCATTTAACTCGCATAGTTTCACGTTCAGATTAACTTGTACAGACGAAGTATCTATAATAAACGTGAAACTGAGTTAAATGATAAAAATTAATTATAATTTTTTTCTTCTTATTCTCTTACTTTTTTTCCACTTGTCCATTGGACTTCTTTTCTTTTTTCCACTTGTCCACATAGAAGTTTCACTTCTGTAATGCGTTCTCGTAACACATTTTTAATTTTGTATGCTGTAGTAATTATCCATCTATGTTTAAAGAAACTCGATAATTTTGTTACATAGGGGAACGGGGTTACTTCCGTTTTTAAAGAAGTTTCGCATGTGTGCGTTGGCCCTAAGATGTATAATCGAAAATTAATCGAGTCCGTTTTGATAGCGATGCTGTTTTGCTTTATTTTAGAATCGTTCATTTGGCTTTGTTTTAGAACCGATCATCAAACACCACACCGTATGTTTTATGTCCCTTTAATAAAAGGTGTTATTAATATTTTAGTTTACAATTCGTGCTGGAGTTGAATAATAAATATATGCGCAAGAGCACACCATTATCCACCCACCGCGGTTTAAGTTTGGAACAGATTGTACTAGCGTCATTGTTTAAGTATAGTTAAACAATCTACAGACATTCTCACGTTCATAATCATATCATGACATCATTTACAGGAGAACCTCACTAGTAATCTTTCTTGACAATTGTTTTTTACCAGCACTCCTTTTTGTCTGTGCAAAAGTCAAAGAATGGCATATTGCTGAAATCACAATTGAATGATCTATCCAAATCTGCAAAAGTGCAAAATAAAAGCGATGACATAATTTCGTAAATGGGTGGGAGTATAAGGCCTAGTTTATATGAGAGGCGTTGAACGCTCTTCATGTGTGCTAGGCCTAAAAAGAGATGTGCGTTAAAAAATAAAATTAATCTGGCCGAGGATTTGGGTCACGGATGATCTGGAATTTTTTTTATAGGTACCTATGCGGATTGTTCCATACTATACTTACGTATGTAATAGTGATACATAGTGACCGCATAATTCTTGACATTCGCAAAATTCATGGGAATATTTTGCGAAAATGAATATCAGAAAAAATCATATACCTATATTAAATGTGAAAATAATATTAAATAACACAAGAAAAAATAATTTTTATTTAAACAAAACTTAAGTTTTTTCGATATCAGCATTTACTTTAACATTAGGTAATAAGGTTTTAGACTTAGTATTAATAATCAACCTCGTACCCAGAATAACTACAAATGTGTGCGTGCGACTGACGCGGCCAATCAGCTGTCAAATTTTAACGTTCGACATTTGAAAACTGAATATTCGCGTATATCGGCGACAGATATTCGCATTCGCGAATGTTTAAACATTGACATTTGTTACATCACTTAGTCTACATGTAAATGCGAGATAGCGTTCCCAGGTATAGTTAAGTTTTAAGCGGGGATTTCCTGTATTTAGAGTACATTATGTTGTGTATTGTGAACGTGAGTGCGTGCCAAGCCCGCGACGTAACTTAAAGCTCTCGGAGGGCCAATAATGAGTGACGTTTAGTGCCTGTACGCTCTCTGAGCACTGATCGGGGAGTTCTCTCGACAATAGACCGCCTCTCCTCTGGACCACTTATGCTTGTATATTTCTACGCACGAATTGCACGTGCGTGTGTGATGGGTCTTTGTGTACACACATGTGTGTGAATATGCAAATTAAATTATGTTTTTTACTTTTTATCCAGGGTTGGATTTACATAACGTATTTTTTCGTCGCAGCACGATGAGAGATAGTTGAAATAAAGTCGATGAAATTATTGGATAAGATAAGAGAACGAATTGTAAAAATACATATTGTTACGCACGCCACTGACAGTGCACGCATTAGTAGAAGCAGGTGAAGAGTTTTTATGGAAGCAGGTAGAGACGGGTTTCGAACATTCGAGAAAAAGCTAGAATAGACAGTTCACAGTGCAGACACAGTTAAGACGGTATAGTGTTAACATACATAGTGTTGTTCGGTCGCCTGACATAAATCATTGAGTTCGGATATAAATTTCTAGAGCGTTTAGATAAATATTTCTGTGTACCTAGTGACTGTATTATTTTTATTACTTAGAGGCTGTTGTTTTGTTTGTAACATTTCTATTTCATTTCCATTATAAAAGAGAAGTACGTTTAGTTTATTTGTTTTGTTAATATTTTATTGTTGTAAATAAATATTTTCCACCGCAACCAAGAGCAGTTTTGTTACAATATTGAAGAACTAGAGAACCTCGCGTCAAGTGTTCTTATTTTTTTGTCAGAAAGTAGGTACTGTTTAAAAAAAGCTTCTGTAGCCGCTTTGATTTTTCCTAATTTTTGAAGGCACTTAGATAGCCCATCAATAGATCTATAACCCCGATGTGGGAATTTAATATTTCTTGAACACTCCTCCTACGCATTTCACGTAATGGTTTTATATTCAAAATTTTAAAAACATGGTAAAGCATTGAATGAAAAATTTTACCTATTTTTGACCCCTCCGTGTCTTCGAAACTATTGACCGCAGCAAAAATTTGTATTAGACCATTTCATTGGAAATTTCACTAACTTTAATTTTGTATAGGGTAAAGTAAGCTCTACGTTGAATGGTTTCCGAGATATTTGCGAAGAACTGAGAGAACATATGAATCTGACGCCTTCTCTTACCAACAGTCTTGCTGCGAAGACTTTACCACATTTAAAGTAAAGTGTCATGGTAGTTTTACCCAAGCCAAGTAATATACTTCGCTGAAACATATCTTCTAAGCCACAGCAAATAGAACACCAGCTCAAGTAAATATTTTACGAAGCACCGAATTTGCTATTTTTGGTTGGCGTACGGCGGTGTACTTTGGGACGTTCTATATATCAGTGATAAAAGTAATACTCATCAATAAAAGCATAACGTTTGTTATTAAGTTAATGTATTTTTGATGTATTTATTGTGCAATGTTTCTGTTCTGTTTATTACAAGATAAATATAGCTTAGTAATATCTTATGTAGATTTTGCGACAAAAATATACGCTTCGTATGGTGCAAGGGTGACCTTGGCACTTGAAATCGTTTGTCTGAAAAAAAAAATAGTTATTGATTTTTAAAATCTTCCATTCATTTTCTCATTTATTATTTTGCAAAGAATGACTTTAATTGCGAGTTTAAAAATTGAAATAATGAACTATATTTGAGTGCAATATTTTAAGCTAGAACTTTGTATCTACTGTTAGGACAGTCTGAGAGGTAAATCCAAAGATAGATTTTATGGAATGTTTTCATACGCCTATAAATTTCGTAGTTTTTTTTTGCCAAAAGTATAGCGTTGCGTATATAAAAAAACCCATAATGTAGTGCACGTAAAAAAAATGTTTGCATACCCTTCTTTCAATTTAGCGCCAACACTGTTTACTGATACTGCCACGGAGTTTGGCAGCTTCTGTATCGTGTTAAGATTCACCTCCGTTGTCGTATTATGGAAATTCGATACGTAAATATACTTGTCATATCCAGAATAAGCCCTGAAATACACAGTAACGATTTTAAAATAGTTTTCTCGTCAATTCATAACGTTTAAATAATGACCTTCAGGTATAGATTTTATAATATACTGAAATTTGATAAAAAATAAAGTTTGGATAACAAGTCTTCTATAATAAGCTTTTATTTCTAACGTATTATCATAATTTACCATAAATTATAAAGTCTTACCGTGAGATTCCTAGAACATCATTGTTCAGTGCTTTTAGAGTTACTCCGCCGTGAAGCAGAGCTGGCTGATTTCTCAGTTGGAGGATTTTTTGGTAAGCATGATAATGACTTTCAATACCAGTTTTGCTTTGTGCCGCCAGGTTTACTTCCTTATATTTGTCGCTAACCGGTAGCCATGTTTTACTGGCAGTGCTAAAACCGGCATTTTTGGTTGTGTCCCATTGGAAGGGAGTTCTCTCAAAATCTCTAGATTTTTCTAGATAGTGGTCTTTTCCAGCGTTTAAGCCTTGGGGATCTTGAGTATCCTCCCAACTTACGAAACCGTTTTCTTGTGCTATTTCATCTCCATTGTAGGTGACTCCAACTCCTGGTAAAATCATAGCCAACATCGTCAAGCCATCAGCTCTTGCCACTCCATATCTAGTTGCTACACGATGTTTATCATGATTACCCAACTGCAATTCATCAAATTAAGTTGACAATATGTGTAAGTAATTGCGTTCATTGGTGTTTGCTAGACGTATTCGTTTCGGTTTTTACATGCAGAGCGGGAACGACAAAGACTAGAGACGGAAGAACATTTTATGGTATTTTTAAGGGAGAAACTACTGGAAACCTTTAGTCGATTTTACAAATAATAAATCTCACTTAACCTCCTGAAACTAGACAGTTTTCGTAATGTCATTTTGTCTACTCGGAAAGGAAATATGGGATATTTTTTACTTACCACCCAGTTAGCCGTGTGATTCTTGGGCATTTTTGTTAACCAACTATTGATGGTATTAACGAAATCGTTTGGTGTAGAGTTGATATTGAGATCAAGTATAAGTTGAAAATTGAATGGGAAATGTGCTCCTTGTCTTCCTTTTCCATCTCCATAGTATCTCATTATTTCTTGAATAGATCCATACTGTTCTGTCATCATTATCCTGTAACACGATTGCATTTATTGGTGAAATTGACTAATAAAATTGTGATTGAACGAAAACTTACTTGGTTTCGTCGACTGACAACTCATCGAGAACTTCGCGCCATTGGTAAACCATATCGATTGTGGCATCAATGTCTTGTGGCCCATTTTCAGCCAAATCTTTCGATTCGAATAACCAAGATACAGCGTCAACTCGAAAACCAGCCACACCTTTTCCAATCCAGTACCTGAGAACATTCTGAAAATAATTATTTTAATGCAGAAAAATCGCATTATATAAGTAATGTTATTTTTGTGTATACCTTCATTTCCTCTACGACTTTAGGATTTCTATAGTTAAGATCGGGCTGTTGGGGTGCAAACCAATGGAGATAATATTGTCCACGTGTTTTGTTGAACGTCCAAGCTGGACCACCGAAGACACTTTGCTGTAATATATACTCACATAAAATTTGGTCTGTTTTAATTTGATTACGATAAAATAAAACAATTTTAAACTCAGCATACCCAATTGTTCGGTGGGGAATCCCTCCAAATATAGTAATCCTCGTATCCTGGTTCTCTGTTTACTGATTTTGTGAACCATTCGTGCAGGTCGCTTGAGTGATTTGGGACGAAATCCAAAATAATTTTTATTCCTATTTTATAGGAAAAAATGCTTTAGAAAATAGTAACATTTGATATGGTATATTTAGACAAAAATGTTTTTTTATCGGTTCGAGATATTTTATTTTTTTTTTTGTTATGAGTATTTTCTGAACTACGGAAGCCGGGTTGGCTCATTGGTGACTAGTGGAGTAGTGGCACCGCACACGTCCACTTCCAACATGTTAACGCGTTAACATGTGTCCGTGTGCGGGATAAATGCAGATTTCTGCCTTATCCGTGTGCGGGATAAATGCAGATTTCTACCTTATCCTGGAACGGTAATCGAGCTATCTCTGTCTTTTAACTGTCAAATTTTGTGAGCAGCGTTACTCTTTGCATTGAGGCTAGGCGTAGCTGAAGTTTTGTTTATAGTGAAATAAAGTAATAAAGAATTTCAAAGTAAACATTAGAAATGAGTTTATTGTTCATCACAGGTAATTTTACGGTAACATTTTCATTTTTAATTTTAACGAAACTCATTTCTAATGTTTACTTTGAAATTCTTTTATTACTTTATTTCACTATAAGCAAAACTTCAGCTACGCGTAACCTTAATGCAAAAAGTAACGCTGCTCACAGAATTTGACAGTTAAAAGTCAGAGATAGCTCGATTACCGTTCCAGGATAAGGTAGAAATCTGCATTTATCCCGCACACGGACACATGTTAACGCGTGCACGCGTGTACATGTTGGAAGTGGCAGTGTGCGGTGCCACTACTCCACTAGTCACCAATGAGCCAACCCGGCTTCCGTACTGAACTGCAAGCAAAATTAATACGAAATTTGTTTCTTATATAAAATAGTTGAAGAACAGATGAAATCAGTACTTTTAAAAAATTTCTCATTTTTTTTAGTATGCAATAATGCTCACCTAATTCTTTGGCTTTCTTTAAAAGATTGTCGAAGTCTTGTTGTGTCCCAAATATTGGATCTATTGTTCTGAAGTCACTGATATCATAGCCGGCATCGACACCTGGTGATTTAAAAATTGGCGATAGCCATGTTGCATGAATTCCAGCATTCTTCAAGTGCCCCAAATTCTGTGTTATACCTGTTCAGAATAATTTAAAGTTTAGCAATTGTTTATTATCGGTCGTACGGTTTGTTCGTTTTTGCATTTACAGTTCAAACTGACAACGTGGAAAAAGAAAAAGTAGTGAGTCTCAAGATTACATTATAACCTCAGTTTTTTGGATCTGACGAAAGATGGTAGAATATAGCTAATAATCCGTGACATTATATTAATAAATAAACATTGAGTGGAATTGTTTTATAAACCATGAATAGAGACGGTACCTTTATGAAGACACTGACTATTATGTTAACCACAGTTGAGTGTTTTGTGGTTATTTTTTAATAATAATAATTCAGATATCTTTTAAATATCATTTAATTTAACTAGCTCTGCAGACCTGAAAAATATTGCTACAAAAACCAAGAATCATGGTTTTAAAAATTGTGTACCTACTATTTTCTAGCAAGATCGAACACATTATTATATGAAATTTGAATTTTACCATTTAAGTCGCCAATACCATCTCCGTTACTGTCTTTAAACGATTTCGGGTAGATTTGATAGAACACTGAATGTTGCCACCAATCCAATTTGGGTAGATCTTGATTTTTGACAGGATTTGATACACAAATTGCGGCCAGTACCGTCAACAAAACAAATGACAAAATGGACTTCATCGTCATACGACTAACGATTGTCATATGTTTATCATTAATTATATTTCACTATTTATATATACGTTAAATGTGCGAGCCGGTTTGTAATTGACATGGATGACGAAGTTCATTGATTAGTGTTGAGCGATATTATCTTTTGTTCAAAACAAAATTATCACATTTGACAGTGCACACTTTATAAACATGAAATTTAATATTTTAAAATCTGTAACTTATAGGTATTAGATTATAGATACAGGGTCGGATTAAACGTAAAGATAAAAAACTACAGACTTCAAGCCCTTTCCTCGATGAAAGATTGTTATCATAAATGCAGGTTGATTAAGAACTTATTGATCCATGGACCATGAACAATTACGTTTCTATAATTACTATATTAGTTTTATACAACAATGATATTTTTCAATTCGAAATTTTTAGAGTTTTAGAAAAAAGTATTAGATTTAAGATATCAAACAGTCAATTCCCCAAAAGATATAAAAATAAAAGATACAAGATGCCACTGTATAATAGTGTCTCAATAAAAGATATTTTACTATTTTATTCAACCGACAGAAACGTAAAATTAAAATTTAAACCGCATAATATACTAGTGCTGTGAATAGGTCAAATATCTATCTATTTATGGTGACAATTAAATCTTTTTTATATCACAATTAATGTCAAGAAAGTGAACACGTATTGATTCTGTCAACACTGAAGTTGATTATCAAATAAGCATAGGAATCACGCGATTCGTAAATTAATTTTTACATTTTTATAGCGTGTTTCCAACTGTTTTTTACTAACTTTTGAATCATGTTAAATACTGAAGCCATTTAGTTGTGGTTTTTTAATTAAAGAAGAGATGTCATTTGGTGGTGTCAAACTGCCCAGTTGTCTTCTATATATCTAATAAATAATCCCAAAAAATTCAAGAATTTGTCTTGATGGCGATATAACAAAACTAAACAGAAACTGCGATTTTATTTATATTTATTTTATATATGTTAAATTATGACATTAATGGATACCTACATTTATTTCTTATTTCCTTGTTTTATGATAAACACCTCCTGTGTTTAATTTGCAGGTACTAATCACGTGTAGCTGCAATTTTATCTTAAGATTGTCGAAAAAATTGTAATTTATTTGTAATCAGTAATATCAATTTGTTTTATAGTTATAAAAATAATGAAAATATTATCTTTAGTATAAGATTAGTAAATTAGTATGGGCAGCTACTAGTGTTTTTCCAATTAATTATTTATTAACTTAGGAATTCAATCATCCTAAATTAAGTGTTTTTATTTTATTGCTTATTAATAATAAATGACATTGGGGATTTGATCTAACGAATAACAGATGTGTATGTTTATTCCATATTGCTAATCCGCAGAATGGGAAAATATACTAAACACTTCGGTATTTCCTAAATCTGTTTGTTTGATTTTAAAAAAAGTAACATGTTGACTTTTAAAAAGGAATTTAACAATTGAAATATCTCTTTCGGAACCCAAAAGCTATATTAAGTTGTAAAATGCTGTTAATCTCTAATATTTTTATTTTTACTTTGCACAACAATATAAGATAAACAAATATTTGTGTACAGTTATAACATTGTGCCGGTTAGAACAAGTTACCAGAAGGGCTTTAGTAAATGAGTAATCGTGAGTTTTGCAGGTAGTAGAGTTGCGATTTTGTGGCTTCTGTGAAAATGGCGATACATACCAAACAAAAATAGCATATTGTACAGTGAAACCTGTGTACGTTTGTCACTTACGGTTCCACAGAAGTGTGGCCGAGTTAGATTAATGGTCTAAATATAATGTACTAGCGGTCCCGCCCGGTTTCACCCGTGTGCAAAAAAAACGAATGGGGAAGGGAGGGACATGAGTACGCACTTTCATCTTAGTTTACCGAGATGAATGTTGTGTCCAAATTTCATGATGATCGGAGTTACCATTCAAAAGTTTTTGTCGATAAAAAGCAGTATTTACACTTTTTTTAAGTAATAAATTTCTTTTAAATCAATAATTACTGTACGTAATTAATAAAATATAATAAATATTTAATTGAAAACACTAGGAAATTTTTTTTATATAAGTAGGTTACCTATAGTTATAACAGTTTTCAAGTGAGCTATTATAATTAGATTTATTTAATTTTAATTAGTCGTAAATAAAATTAAAATAAATTTAAATGTAAGCCTTAGAAGAAAGTAATGTAGAAAATAAAAAACAGACGCATTCTCGACCGACTGAGCCAGCCGGGCTTGTGAATGTGCAACGCTAATATTGGTATATCCAGTTAGGGCATTTCACCTAAATAGAAGCTTATTTTTGAGATACATTTTGCAACATTTTTCATTGATGCTCCGCTCCTATTGGTCGCACGGTGATATTATATAGCCTATATAATAGCCTTCCTCAATAAATTGGCTATCCAACAAAAAACATTTTTACACGCTTTATATTAACTTCACTTGTAAGTTTGTATGTATGTATGTTTGTTTGTAACCTTCGTCTGGACTACAGCAAGTGGTTTATTACTGTAGTATAATATGCCAGCACTGTAACTACAGTGGCTAGCCGTGCGGTCTAAGGCACGGGTCTTCGCTGACGTCAACTCTCGGAATCACGGGTCGTGGGTTCTAATCCCGTCCATTTTTGACAATAAATAAACTAAAAAGTGGAAAATAAATACCTATAGTTTAAAAAAAACTAAAAAACACGCTTTATGTCGAACTAAAAAGTAAAAAATATTTTTTTAAAATAAGCTTAAAACAATAATGAATAAAAAATACAAATATTATTGTGAAAAAAGCGTGGGGCGCTCGATGTACGAAAATGTGGAACAAAGTGTCCCACGCTTTTTTCACAATAATACTTGTATTTTTTATTCATTATTGTTTTAAGCTTATTTAAAAAAAATATTTTTTACTTTTTTGTTCGATATAAAGCGTGTTTTTTAGTTTTTTTTAAACTAAATATATTTTTTTCAATTTGAACCAGTAGTTCCTGACAGCCCGTTCAAACAACCAAGCAAACAAACTCTTCAGCTTTATGTATTAGTATAGATAAATATTTGTATCACTTGCCAGTAAGTGCTTTTCCTTAAATCGTAAGTTCTTTATGTGAGGTCTGGAAACTTACATCGATTTGTGCTGTGAATAAATTATCAAAGCTTGAAGTAAAGCCGTTTTAACTCCTAAGCTTCTTATATAACAGTGTATAGTAGCTTAATTATGCTTAAGTACACATAATAAACGATTCTCGGAGCTTTGTATAATAACTTAGAGGATATACAATTGTTTGCGTAATTAAGATTCGAATCCAAAACTAAAACAGACTTTATACAAATTAGAATTATGCAAGTATATAAATAAATTTTCTTATAGTAAAAGCTCTCAGATTACACATATTCTATCCTGGAATTGTAGGTAAGGTCTGGGAATAACTATTAATTATTATACAAGCAATTATTAAAAACTTGCCAGTGATAATAAGCAGATTAGCTGCTTTTTATAGTAATACTAGCGGCCCTGTACGTGCTTCGCTACGTATAAAGTGAAATAATAAAACAATTTAATTGGAAAATCTATCTATCTATCTATCTATCTATCTATTTTATTAATTGCTAGCTATTTTAAAATATACATGGGCGTATATGTGTGTATGTCGAGCACTCCGGCTGCGCCGTCGTGCTCGAAAAAGAATAGCGTAAAGTATTCGTGGATAACTGGTCTTTAAAACACTTGCTCTATTTCGAGGGTTCACTCCGGCTGCGCCGTCGTGCTCGAAAAAAAAGCATTTGTTTTAAACGATATTCAGTTTTTTTACATCCTCGATCTAGATATATGGTTGTTAAGTTTTCTTAAATAAGGATTCTTAAATTTTCTTTTTTTCCGCGCAATTTTTAAATTTTTTGTGTCATAAGAACCTTCTCCTGACAATAACGAACACAACATTATTACAAAATAAATTTAGGTTATACCTTAACCTCAGCAACACGTGGTGGTTATGCTATTGAATTGTAGCTTATATGAAACGTTGCGCCATCTATTGAATATTCACTCAATCCAGTCAACAGGTATCGCCATCTTATATGGTTGTTAAGTTCGTTGCGCCATCTATTGAATATTCACCCAATCCTGGAGCTAACAGATAATTATGACTATCAAGGAATACCTAGACAAATAATTTGCAATAAAATAATATTGCGACTATACATTGAAATGTAAGCTATCCTATCTTTCAAGTTGGATCGAATTGCACACGGTGTGCAAATCAAATTTAAAATCGGTTCAGTAGTTTAGGAATTCATCGCGGATACACAACGTGACACGTAATTTTTATATATAAAGATATACCACCAAAAACATTAATGTGAAAAAAAGGGTCAAGTTCAATACAAAGAACAAGTGGTTTTTCCGACTTTGTTGAAAAAAATGACTGAGATCTAAGAATTTTAATATTGACAAAATATTCGCATGGCTTTTGCGAATTCGATTATCAAAAAATATGCGAATATTTGCGAATGGCGAATGCGAATTCCAATATTCGTTACGTCATTAATATAAAAATGTAGTGTTTTAAATGGATGTAGAAAAATCACTGCATTGCGTCAAACGACTCAGCACGGCTATTAGACACGATAGTCGTATGTTACGCTTCATTTAAGTCACAGTACGTGAATTGTGCAGTAAGTAGACATTACAAGCTGTTAACATTTTTTTTATAATTCGTTGGCAACGATAATTAAGAAGTTTTAATTGTGTGAAGTCAACAACATTTAATTCCTGCACACTCGCTTAATGCATCGGCCAGTCGAAGGTAATTTCTGAAGAATTTATACAGCCGACATAAAATCTGCGAAGTATTAGTATAGATGTGGATTTTTATGATTCTGTCTTAAAATATATGCCTGCTATATATACAGACTGTTTTACTCATACACGACCGAGGAAGTATTTTTTTCCGGCGAATTGAGTGCTACATCTGGTTTAGTGTTCCTTAAAGAGGTTGATGCGTTACAGTCCCAATCAAAAGTAAGTCGAATTCTAAATCGGAACTAATTCAGAATAAATTTTTTCAAAAGGTTATAAGTCGATGATACCAATAAATTATTGCCATAAAGGCATAAATAAATCATTTTTTTATTAATTAATTATTTCAGTATTTTATTTAATGGACTAGCTTTAGAATTTTTTGTACCAAGTTAGGTGAGGAAAAATAAATTTATGTTTATATCTGTATTTTACATATTTTTTGCATCAGTAACTAATTAAAAAAATAAATTAGAAGTAAAAAGTTGAAAATTCAGTTAAAATTGTTAAAATTATCAAGAATAAAAGTGCATAATCGAAAAGTGCTAAGGTTTAATATTTTTTTTATTGATTAAAAGTCTCCTAATTAAATTCGGAAAAATATTAAAATATTTGTAAGACATCGGTGCCTTTACCCAGTTAGTTTTCGGAACTGCTGACATTATTTGGTTATTTGCAAAAAATTAAAATGTACTGTTTGCATGCTAGGTTGATATATAATCCATAAGACTACATGAAAAAGTTTAATATAAAACTTTATAAATCTCCTAATGATTTTGGATTTTTTACAGAAAATTTTGTCATAAAAAATCTATTAAAAAAACTTTATTTCAGATTTTTTTCATTATCTTCATTATCTTCTACGCACATTCATCTTAGTTTACCGAAATGAATGTTGTGTGCCAATTTCATGATGATCGGAATTACCGTTAAAAAGTTTTTGTCGTAGGGACAAATTTTGAGTTACATTTTGCAAAATATTTCATTGATTTCCGCTCCTATTGGTCGTAGCGTGATATTAAATAACCTATAGCCTTCCTCGATAAATAGGCTCTCCAACAAAACAAAATTTCAATTCGAACCAGTAGTTCCTGAGATAAGCGCGTTCAACCAAACAAACAAACAAACTCTTCAGCAGTATATATTAGTATAGATTAATATTTGTGTATGGATATATAATTCGATTAAATGTATGAATTTAATTTTAAAATGTGTTTGCCTTATGTGTCAACATTCAACATTCCTTGTCTGCAATACATTTACGTGGGTATCCCAGCTTTTATTTACATTATATCTCCAAATATGGTAAGCTAAAGTTACCCCAAGAATTTAGATAACGAAATAAGCGACTACATTAACCAAGCTAATATTTGTAATATTATTATACAACCGCAAACGTACTACGCAGGCTTATTATTAAAAAGGACTTTAAATTTTATTGGTTTTCATTAGAAAAATAACGTAATGCTGTTTTTTCAATTAATCATCAACACTGAACACCATTACTAGCTGTAATAAAAAAGAAAACATTTTTGAAATTATAAATGCATTAAAAAGCAATAAAAATTAGTATGTAGAAATTTTCTCCATCATAGAAAAAATAAAAATAAGTGGCACTAAATACACACATTTTTTATTTATTAATTTATTATGAGCAACGATAAAAATGGGAACTCATTTTTTTTTTACTTAGGTGAATAAAATCTCCACTTGCCGTGTTAAATATGTTCTTGTTTCTCTCTTCAAGTGATTCTAGTAAATAGCTGTTAGTATGGTTTGCATATTAAATAAATGTAGTGTTAATAGGTACAACACTAAAACATCACAAATCACTCGACTTGTCGACTGTTAAGAGGATTATTGCATTCCTTATTCGCACTAGATTATGTATATTTGTTAGGTTCATTAAATACAGACTTACAATTAATATTTGCTATATATATTGCAGTCCTGGGGTTCTCAAACTGTTTACTTTCTGCACACCGAAAACAGTTTTACTATTAATTTTGATTCATGTAATTTTGACATGTTTGACAAATGTAATAAAATATCAATCCTTAAAATCTGCTTAATGATTGATTGATAAGCAACGCACAACCAAAACCGGTAGGTCTGGAAGCATGACATTTTGCCAAAATGTATAACGTATAGGTGAGCACTAAGAAAGGATTTTTGAAAATTCATTCCCTAAGAGGGAACTTATGCGCCCCGCGAGGCAAGATTGTAATACGGTGGAACCGAAGGCTCCACTACTGTGGTATAGAATATTGTTTCATCTCAATCGCGTACGGAGTCGCGGGTAGCTGCTAGTACAATACGCGCCACGGATCTAAAAGGTTCGGAAGTTAGTCACAAACAGTGTCGCAAAGGCACATTTTACAGCCGTTGAGGCACCCACGACCTCCTAGCTACCTGCACGGAACGTGCGCCCGTCGCTGATTGGCCGTAATCGCTCGTTGCCTTTGTCACTTGTCGCTTTCCTGCTTTAAAGTACAGTCGAGTACGCTATTGTCAAGTTGTTTTTGTTATTTTAGTTTTGCTGAGTTGCGAGTTTGTAGTTTTTCAACAGACTGTACAAGCGCAAGCCTGCATTCGCGTCTAACTTCCGAGCCTTTTAGATTCGTGGCGCGTATTATAAAATACATAAAATTAGATCAAGATAAATGCTATAACGTCCGATCTCGGGGAAACTTAATATTCAATTGAAACTATGTAAACATCCAGGGCACAATCATTTCTGAATTGATCAGGAGCGCAGCTGTATACAAAAATAAGGTAGAATATTTTTTTAAACACAAACTTGGATAAGTTCAACAATTTAATTGTATTAAACGCATGTTTCGGAATACTATTCCATCGTCAGGAGTGGAGTATCAAGTTTCTTCTCCTGACATTGTTCTCCTGAACGTTCAATACAATTAATTTATATGTTGAACTGCTCTAAGCGTTTGTGTTATTAATAAATAAATTATTTAATCATGTTCTACGGTACTTTTTATTCGGCTCGGGTTCAATTAACGCCGGCGAAGTTGCACCGAAAAATCTAAGTTCAGAGTGTACATAGACATTGGGTGTGTTCCGAAATATTATAACCCAGTATACTGGCCAGTGCTAATGACGCCATAATTGTACTGTTGTGCCGCCATATTTGTACTGTTGTGCCGCCATATTGTACTAGTGAGACAGGTGTGACTGTGACATAGCATAAATACTAAACCGGGCGTGTGTGGATCAGACTTTGTGGAATTTATTATTTGCAATAGTGTTTTCTCAACAATATAACCAATCACTTTTAGTGGCCGATGGAAATAATACGTCAACGCGCTGGCCAGTATATTGGGAACGAATTTACAGTATGGCGTCGCATCATGACGTCATTGGCATTGACCAGTATAGGTACTTGGTTATACTTCGGAACACCCCCATTATTGTTTCTAACAATTGCACATACCGCTTCACCAGCGGTATATGCTCTATTTTGTATTTTGCAATTTCACACTAAAATTATCGTTATATTAGCATAACTACAGATTATATTCAATTCTTCGGCCGTTGTTTGAGAACCATTACTTCGCACCATTGCTGGCAATAGTGCAAGTTTTTCTTATCTGTAGTTTTTTTTTGTAATTTTATGTTCTCTGCTTTACATTTTAAACACTTATTTGTACATTTTTCTGATTAGTATTTACCATAAATTCCAAAATAACAGACGCTTTTGACTTCGGAACTATTTTTTAAAACAGGTAATCGTAGACAATATTACAATTTACGAAATTATAGCCTATAGACAACTAATGCAGAATTTATTATTTTATAAAAACAAAACTATATGGAGTTATGGGAATCCACCCCCATATGTGGAACACGTATACCAACGTAACAAAAAGTATACATTGCATATAACGCATACACCAACACATTTATAAATTAAAAGTTGCCCAGACCCCCTTAAAACTGTCCAAACATTAATCATACACAGTAGGTGTGTGTAACATTTTTGATGTTCTGTACTATTTATTTTATGACGACTCGTTTGTAGTGTTCTGTGCAAACACTCACGGAATCACTTCAGCGTCCGTTCGTTCGTCCGTCCGTCCGTCTGTCACGGGCGATTTTCTCTAAAACAATTTGACGTAAAAATTTCGAATTGGACACAAACAGAGTGTACAGTGGTCCAAATACAGACGTGAAATATGAAAAATTTAAGTTTTGATTCTGGTGGTTAATTTCAGGAAATGAAAAAAAAATTTTTTTTCAAGGGCATCGTGTAGACTAGAGTGTCAAATGAAAACTTATTTAAGCATGAATTCAACAATAGATAAATAGATAGACAGATATATTAAAGATAACAATACATCGAATGCATTGCACAAGTAAATTAAAATATGGTGTATTTCTTAAAAGAAAATATCGTTTTTCGAAAAAAACATTTGAAGTTGCTGCCTCTTACCTTTATTACCAAAAGGCTTAGAAAAATGTGAAAAAAATCTTGAACATTTCGAATTAGGTAGGTATAGATTGAACAAAAATTACCAGAGTTGAATAATTCTAGCGCGATCAGTTTTTAACTTTTTATAAACAATTTAATTTCTTTTTTATAATTACAGAACCAAAATTTGTCTATAGAACACATAAGTGGGAGGCTGTTGGCACGGAACACTAATTGTGCAAGTGTAGCTTGACTGACTAGTCCAGACTCCAAGAAGAAAGGCCCCTATATACGATATACATCCAATGTGGAGCTAGGTACATATAGGTACTACTGTATTCTTGAATATTATATTTTGTCACATCAAAGAAATTATTGGTTTGTCGTTTTGATAAAATTGAAACCAACGAATTAAATTGTGAAAATTATACGGTTTCATTAAGTGTGCGTTATATGGTTAATGTCCAATAACGTTGTTAGTAACAGTTATATGTTAATTGTCAAACGTAAAAGATTTTCTAATAAAAATCATTATTCTCCGCAGCTAGACGTAAAAGACGAACTCTCGTCTTTTAATGATCCGAACAGGAAGTAAACATCTCTCGAGTACAGAATTATATTTATAGTGTAAGTTGATTGCATTATTTAGGTCGTGAATTTTATAGCTAACGGTCTATTAAAATGTATTGCGGTGCATGTGCTTATTATTTTATATTATTTCTATTTAAACCGACAAAACTGCGCACACTTGTCAAGCACAAACCTGCACAGACCAGCATAAACCAGCAAATTTCAGTGCAGCTTTCGTAATGTGCGGTAGACATTTTGCAGTTTTCAATAGTGATGTGTCCACATGACTCTTTATTGGGAGCTGGCTCCGTGCGCTCCGCTCACTAAAAAGAGCCGCTCAGAGCGAGTCGTTCAAAGGAGCGACACTAGACAGTACGCACTACACAAGAGTGCAGACTGCAGATATGTGAACTGTCATCATACATGCTCAGGAGTCATGTAGCATTGCACAATGCACAGCACAATACACACACTCAGCTCTGAGCTCATTTTAATATGATTCTGATCTTATATTATTCGCATTTCGGATAAACTATAAAGTACAATAAAAGCTTAACAATAATAATGTTTGTTGTTACAATATTATATCTTTGTCAACGGCGTCAATGTGAATGGTTTAAGTCACTGTAAGCCTAGTACTATTGCACTTACAGTGTGTCATTCAACATTAAATGACTCAGCAAAGATAACTCCGTACGTGCAAAATTAACTAGCGCCTCTGTGGCCTGTGCTGTGTGCGCTCTATAAATGTGCGAATACAACAGTACAGAATAGCTCAGCACTGAGCAATGGCGCTCGAAGTGAGTCATTCACAAAAAAAAGAGCGGCTCGCTCCGCTCTGTGAAAGGAGTCGTCCATTATGAACGACTCGCTCAGGAGCGACACATGACTAGTTTTCAAGTAGTTTTATCAATGCAAATCTAATATATAAATGCGAATGTCTGTCTGTTCGGAATCTATGCGTTCCTATAATTTTCATTCGATTACGATGAAACTTTAGTGATTTGTTTTGCGCGCGCTCGAAAAGATGTCTGACGCACAAAAAAATCAAAGTGTTTTAAAGTGGCACTGCAATACGGTTGTCGAGTGGGTCGCAGCCCTGCGAGGCAATACTGCAATACGGTGGAGTCAAAGGATCCACTATAATATTGTTGCTGCCGAGCGGGGCACAGTCTCGCGAGGCAAATTTGTAATGCGAGAAAGTCATCACAAATTCCACTACTGCTGTCACTGCCGTGTTTCATAATAATCGCGTGCGATTAGATTGGTAGCACGACTAGACAGAAATTGCAAGCCGATCGTTGTTGGCTGCTGGTTGCAGGTACTGTTTTAACGTGTTTATAACGTTGAATAGATCGCTCAGACGAAACGTCAGGTAGAAATACCAATGGGCCACGGTCTACAAGCCCGGAAACCAAAAAGATTTAGAACCACGCCAACCGTTAAGGTGTAGGCTTTCATGGTCGGTATTTTTTCAAATCCCAATTTTGTTTGTGATATCGTCAGCTTAATCTATATAATATAAAAAATTATAATAAATGTTGGGCGGTATGTTGATTTGCTGTTCCTAGATATGTGTCATTGTATAAATTGTGTAACTCCCAGCAGGATGTAGAGCACAAAAAGGCAGAAACTCATAAATCCAATTTAAAAAGTTGCTGCCAACGTTATGAAAAAATATTAACCTGCAATGCATTTAGAAATACCTGCAACCAGTGTTGATGAAATATTTTTTTCTACTGTTTAGTTGTGTATTTTTAGTTTCTTATTCAGCTAAATAAATCATTTATTATATAAATAGATTGTTTCCGTGTAACCCGTCGGTTTTCTAATTGCGGGTTTGAGATAAATTCTTGAATGAATTTCTACAATTCAATGCAAACCCTAGCGATTCTGGAAGTAGTTCAAGGAAGTTATATATTGCTAATGTTCAGAAGATTTACTTCCATTTTGATTTACTGATTGTTTGGATGACATTTTAGCTTTGAGGATGACAGTAGATCTTTCGACGGGGTAGCAATTGCAACTTTAAACCTCAGTATTTCTGTTTTTGATCCATAAATCAGTCATAGAGGATTTTCATTCGAAAAATCACATCAGAATAAAACGTTCGTTTTTTTGTATCCAAAGTTTTTAAACGTGATCTCTTTACGAAATTCATTACTTACAAAAAAAATCTTATTCTGAAGACAATATTTTAATCATCCTAAAGAGCTCCAGTCTGTCCAACCTTAATTTTTTTTTCGCTGCGACGTTTTTCAGGAACCTATTGACCCATGACTGGCAAAAATTCTTCCGCTGGAGAAACTACGCTGTAGCAACTATCAATAAGCAAATATGAAAAAGGATTATGAATGAGAATTTTCGAGTTTCTCCCAACCAATTTTCAAACTTGAGACAACTTGAGGCAACTTTTCTTACCTTACAACTCTTAAAAATTTCTTGTTTCTGGGGAATATTCATTAATTCATTTTATTTAAGTGGAGATAATGTTTTTTTTTTTAAGTATTTTTGCACCTAGTCCTTGATTATGGATAAGTTGTTCACACCTTTCCGAATACCAGCACGCGTTTAGTGCAAGCAGACGGAGACAGGTGAATCGTACACGTTTAATGAATTGAATAGAGATGGAAGGATGTTGGCTGTACGTTTGTCCATTAATCTGAAGAGTCCAGTTGCACGTAAGTGGAAGTGAAACAAATATAAGATGTGATTGTGCGCAAAACAAGGATGGGACACAAAAATGCGACTTTCATGTTTACCGCGTCGCCATTCCAAAGTACAGTCATTCCCACAACACTATTTAAGCTTTTAAATTGTTTTTTTCTTCTTAATATGTACCTTCGTATGTGCCCATAAAATACATAAAATTGTCTTGAAGAGATCGTAGGAATTTTTGTTGTCCCATTTTAATTTCTCATTGCAGAATTAAGTAGTATTAAAATTGGATGAAACCAGGGCGTGGTTTAGTCTTTGCGTCTGGCGACGAAGGGTTAAATAGGGCAGGTAACCGTGATTGGAGTTGAGCTTGTATAAGCAAGATTTCAAGGAACCGCGATCTCTTTGTCGCTTATGGTGGTTTTTCACAAACCCGAGTTTCTAGTTTATAGAGGTATATAGACGTGGACTTTCTCATAGCCCAAAATCCCAGAGCCGCCAGACACAACCTATTTTTAAATAAATGAAACCTTACGTTTTGAGTAGTGTTTTATGTACTTAGAACGCTTGGCGTACCACCATCATTGAGTCTGTGACAAATGTAGGTACAGGTACCAGGTGAGAAAGGTGGGTAAAAATAAGAGTCACTTAATTTAAATTTAAATGGCTGATATTTATATATGTTTTGCAAAAATATCACTATAAAAGTATAAATTAGAATCCAGTATCGCCAGTCACTTTCCGCTGACCACAACTTCTGACAGACGCTTTAAAGCTCAGAGAAAAATTAATGAACTTCACTTATTTTTAAATGCTTGATTTTTATATATGTTATTCAGACAACTATTACAAAATTATATTTCAACAGCCAGACAAATTGTACTGACCAAACATCCCCCCAGACGTAAAAAATAGTCAGCTGTTAGTATGAGCGCGAGAGCTTTATGTATGCGTTTTAGAGCAAAATACTAACCGTCTTCGATTTTACTTATAGAGGTCTATAAAAACTATACAAAACAATGTTAGTTAGTTCAGCTATTTATGACTCATTCTTAAATTTCGTAGGGCTATTAACACGTTCGACTATCGCTTATAGAGGTACAGGCAAGTAGTAGTCTGAGTTATAGAAGTCCATGAGTGAAAAACGTCTTTTGCTTGTAGAGGTTTCTGCAGTTTCTCACTATAGGTATAGAGGTTTAAGAGAGTTACAAAGACGGTAATAGAACAGGGCTTTCAACTTTTTAGATTTGCAGTTTATCAACAATCATATAGTTCATATATAGGTAATCATAATATTCACTTTATAATACAATAAAATTGACTAGGTTGTGGCCGTAGGCGAGGGTTTCCTGTAATTAAAGTTTTCTATTAAATGCCATTCGTGCCTATTGAAGTTCATTTATTTTTTAGACAAGCATCAGCTGATACAGGTCGTATTGTATTCGTCTATATATTATAATGACCTGTTTTTTTATATCTAATCGCAGTTGACCACCGTGAAAAATTTGGTTTATATTGTTCTTTAATTTGGGTCGTAGATATCTATGAATGCCGTGAGAAGACTCGGATCTCATCTATTGTGATGTTTTTTTATATTATGTATAATATCCGTGTTTTGTACATACATCGAATAGACGTTCAATTTGCCTTTGTTTGTATAAAAAAATCTATTATTGAAATGTAGACATTCAACTTACCGGCAATTACTTTTATATTAACTACTTAATACTGTAATTACCTAGCAGTGAAGGTAAATTGAAGTTATACGCTGTATTAGTTGCACACGTTTTTTTTTCTTTTTTAAATTATCTTTATTTGAAGGATACAACTCTGGTATTGACAAGTTTTATGTTTTGTATCTTTTGAATCCTTCCTCTATAAAACATAAAAAAACCCGACATAAAAATTTAGTATGTGCTCTACCTACTATAAGTCTAGCGGTAAAAATGCTCTGTCCTACCTACCTATAAAGAAAACCGCATCAAAATAGGTCCACTCATTAAAGAATTATTATATGTCACACACAAAAAATATAAACATACGACCCCGTCATATACTCTACTTTTTGGGTAGAGGTAAGTAACAAATTATTCGTTTTTTTTTCGTAACTTATCGGTCCCGCCCGGTTTCACCCGGGTGCAAAAGAACGAAGGGGGGAGGGACATGAGTATACGCACGTACATCTTAGTTTACCGAGATGAATGTTGTGTCCAAATTTTATGATGATCGGAGTTTTACCGTTCAAAAGTTTTTGTCGGAAGGACAAATTTTGAGGTATATTTTGCAACATTTTTCATTGATGCTCCGCTCCTATTGGTCGTAGCGTGATATTATATATCCTATAGCCTTCTTCGATAAATGGACTATCCAACAAAAAAAAATTTTCAATTCGAACCAGTCGTTCTTGAGATTAGAGCGTTCAACCAAACAAACAAACAAACAAACTCTTCAACTTTATATGTTAGTTAGATTTTGAACACATTTTTTTTAAATTAAAACACATAAAAATGTAGATTCTTCTTTGTTGTATAGTTTGAGAATATAAACCGTCATGCGTTGCGGGCGATCGCAATTTTTTTAGAACAACACTATGAAAATTAGATATTTAAGCAGGAGGTACTGTGCGATTATTATTAATTTTGACTCAAAAACATTTCTTTTAAATATATATAAATTTGACATAGCTACCTATTTTACTACGTTCTTGTAACTGTTTCCTTAGAAACATTAATATTTTTACTTTTTACACTCAGAGCCAGAATAGCGACGCACCGACGATGCGCAAATTTTTCGATGCGAGCATTTGTTGTGACCACTAGGGGAAACTTCAAACTCAAATTTTCCGTATGTCAGTAAGCAATGCTTATTAAAAGTGAAAATAGTTATAATTTTATGAAGTTCTTTAATTACAAAGAAAACTTAGGAAAACTAAGCGATCTGGAAATGCTTGTTGTGTTCTGGGCTGTTGCGCTGATGGCGTTTTAAGTGAATTAAAGACCATTCGCGTCATAATTTGACGTTCCGCTGTCAGTGTAAACAAATTAATTATTTATACATTGTACGTCATAATTAATAAATAAATAATTCTCACGTACCTTTTATGTTATGCTATTTATATAGTATGTTGACACAATCTACTAATCTATTTCACGTGGAAGTTGTGAGTTTTTCCACACTTACCTGTGTAAGTGTAACATTCCACAGTTAAGAATGAAAGGTAATATATCATGTTTATTTATCTTATCTCATTTTCAACAAAAAAAAATGAAAATACGAGTTATTGTTAGGTCGCTCGCGATATGTAGCCTCGATTATGTGCAAAAAACGAAGACAATATACTGTGAAGTGGTTCTGTTGTTCGCAAAGACGTTGAGAAATTGCTATAAAATAGATAAACTGTGTAATTTGAAATTGTTATTGTAAAATGTTTATATTTAAATAATTCGAGTTTGAGCAACAATCAGAATAACAGTGAGACTGGGCACCTCCATTCAAGACAAGGCCACTACACGTGGTGCATACGAATTTTAACAAATGCGTTCTTCTGTCGCTGACCAGTGACCGACGTTGTCGGCTATTATTCAGGCGCCATAAGTGCTCATTAAATTAATATAGAAACATGTGTTTTTATATCATCGAAAAATAAAAAAAAATCACCAAAACTGAATTACTTTTTTTGTCTGCACCACTTTACAACGATCATTCGCTTCTTTAAAGTTTTCTTAAATATATTACACATATAAGATCGACGTTAATTTTTTGATATATAGGTATCGTGGTGATAAACTATTCAGAATGGAATACGTTGACAGCTGCACATAACCTCAATTTTTTCAGCTGAGAGATCATGGTATAATAGGACCTGTAGAACTGTTCAACTGCACAAACATCACTTCCGCAGTCCGCTATATATTTCAATGACATCTCATCGACAGGCGCTAAATGATTCTTTGGGATTGGAAGGTAGACATCAAGTGTCTATAGAACATTAAACAAAAATTTCTATATGTTGCCTATCACGGAGCTACTCCAAACGAACCAGAACTGGTTTGTGATTGAAATTACTAAAATCATTGGTGATGTAGCTCCGCATACGGGGCTACTAATTAGTGATCGAAATCGGTAATTCCTTCCGTGTTGTTGCACTGTGGGCTTTCTATGTTTTTGAATTAATTACTATAAAATTGGTAAAACGAGTTACTGATCGGTTAGTAACCAGTAACGACGTCCGAAGTGTTCCATTCAATTATAAAGGTTCGAACTCATCACTGTTTTTCTCCGTATTGAACACTCAAATGCCGAGTATACCCGAACTTGTCATGTACTCGATATAAAATGAAATCGGACTATAGTGTTTTGGAGTATCATTCTATGTCTGGAACTGTCTAAATGCCGCTGCACACGAGGCTGGGAACACTGCTTGGACTTCTGCTGGCCAGTAGGCTGGGTACGAGGCTAGAAATGATGTAACTGCGGGCTCGCCTGCTAGCTCACAGATAGATTTCAAAATTGGAACAGAGGCTACTTTTCTTGCTAGGTCCTCTGCTTGCTCTGAGCAAGAACCAATCAGGAAGCAGTATCTTGTCACGTGCAGGGCGACATGAACAAACGTCCACTAAGAAAAATGGCGTCATTCTGCTTAGAGTCAGACAACAGACACGTTATAACTGTCACTGCGCGCGCACCAGATCTATTCCCGAAACAAGCTTAAAAGACGTCTCGTGTGAAGCGAGCACATAAAAGCAATTAAGAAAACCAGCGCTAGAAAACTAGTAGTCAAATCTTGCAAGGAATCTAGCGACAAATCCAGCCGCTATAGTCCTCGGCTATTTGATTACATTTGGGTATTCGTCGTCCGACTAATGCAGACCTATTATATAGGTACCTGATGTTTCTATATTTGTTTAACGGTCAGTACATAACATGGGTAAGGTGTGTACAAAAAGGTGACCGACAAGTTAAACCAAGGTGTTTAGTTGCGATACTGTGTCTATGTCCTGCGACTACCTACACATGCCGTGTCTGCGGGTGGTGCATCGGAGGCAGGCGGCAAGTTGTTCTGTCTGAGCCATAATATGTGAGAAAAAGAACTCAAATTCCACGGCACATATATACAGAGTGTGAGCATGATGTCCCAATCGACGGCCAGCAGGTGATTGGCCGCGTTATTCAACTGTTATTAACCCCTTCAATAAACGCGTGGGTTACCCATTTTTAGGAAGATTTAATTTTCACTTTTAGTGAAGGCATGAAACTACAATTTTTAACGGCCCGTTGCAAAAATGAACGTCAGAAATTCAGAACACTGATTCAGTAAGAACGAACAGTAGTTTCAAAGTGAAAAGAAGGCCTACTTTCTTCATTTTTAATGACCCTTATTGTTGAAACAAAATAAACAATGAGAATTGGGACCATGTGCATTGTTTACTGAATTAATTTTTCTCTATAAAGCGTAATCTATAAAAAAAAATGAAACCGTAGTGAACAGAATCTTCTCCTTACTGATTGCAGACAACGCAAAGCCTAAACCGATGTCTAGAAGCATGGACATTTTGCACAGGAGCTCCTTATACAGTGAAACCTGATTAAGTGGGACCTGGATAAGTGAGAAACCTCTATTATTGAGAGTTGCAATGAGGTCCCGGTTCTTTTTCATTAAATTACCTCTGTTAATGGGACTTTTTGAACCTGGTTAAATGAGATTTGAATTCTAAGACTTTTTCGATGTTTACCTCTATAATAGAGACTCTAGCTCAATTACCTGTATAAGTGAGACAAATTAATCAGGTTTTAACACCAAAAATACGCATTTTTATTAACATTTCCACCTCTAAAAATGATGTAACGGCACATTTCGACTTCTGTAAGCGGGGGCCTCTGTAAATGAGACAACTATAATTTTAAACCTGCTTAATTGGAAAACTGGATTATTGGAAACCCTCAATAATTGGTACATATGTCTTGGTCCCTTGAGATCCCAATTAACCAGGTTTCACTGTATAATGTACGTGAGTACTAAGGAAGTATTGTGGAAAATGCATCCCCTAAGGGGGTTCATTTACTTTATTAAAATTCAAACACTGACTGATTGACTGACTTACAACGCACAAACTAAACTGGAAGTTATTGGTTTCTGTCCGATTTTCGAAATCGAGTTTTCATCGGATTTCGACGTTATGGAGTCCTAGGAAGCTATTCTTACTATTTTTGGATGGATGTCCGTATGTGTGCGTATGTGTAACCAGTTTTTGTCGCGAATCAACTGATTAAGATCGGGTTTGCGGCATTCCAAAGGGTTTATTGAGATTTAGATCTGATTAGATTTTGGTGTCAAGTAGTTTCAAAATTATTAAAAAAATAAAAATTAAAAATCACATTTTTTCACGTTTTTGTTGCCTATCTACTTATCTTTTTTGATAATGAAGTTTTTCTGATTAATTTTTACACATCGCGAAAAAATACATTTATATTTTATAGGAAATCCGATATCAATTCTAAGGAAAACAATTATATAGGTAAGCGGATTACAAGCGAAGCATGCCGAGATGAAATTCCTGAGAATAGCTATTAATATGTCATAAAAAATGCGGTTCCTTAACATGATATTGTGAAACATCTATTTTTACCCCGACTATGCACATCAAGCAAAGGAGGGTTATGTTTAATATGATTTCAATATCTTGGTCATATCAGTTATCACGTTGTTGTTATCTTTGAAAACATCGTGGTTTAAACTTCTCTATATACATATAACATGCGTGCAGGACTGTGTAAAGCTATACACTTTAAAATGGCCCAACTTTTATTCAAATTTCTATTTTTTTATGTATTAAGAAAATTAATGTTCGTTGATAAAGTAAATTTTTATTTCTGGGTTCTTTATACATTTAAACTCTCTAAAAATATCTCCTTACTAGAATTTGTGTCGAAAATTGGATAAATTCCTAAACATTCTGGCTAGAGCTGTAAAAGTAACGAGAAATTGTGTACCCGTATGTATTCGTTACTTAAAGAACCAGTACCCGTTACTTTCGTATCGGTACGTTAATCGTTACTTTTCATACAACATACAATCGTGTACTAACAGCATCAAGCATGTACCATAGCATCGAGGCGCGTCGCATACGTGATGCGATTATGACTTCGTTCGTATAACGTATAACCGCATCAAACGAGTCGAACTGACATGGATACGACAAATGCGAGTAACGAAATGAATTTGTACCCGTTACTCAGTAACGAATAGTACATACGGTTTGTTACAGCTCTAATTCCGGCAGCTTCGCTTATATGTTGGAATTAATAACTGTGAAAACAATTTTTTATTATTCAACACTTAAAATAACGTAAACTGTTTTGGTTTTTCTATTTGTAAAGTAAAACTTAGTGATTTGAAGCATCATTATTCATAATTATAAAATGTGTAATAGTCATAATATGACGTATACAATACGCACTGCGCATGACGCTTTGACAGAGAGAGTAGAAACGATTCTCCCACTCTTCCCTTTAAACTGCCGGTTGAGGTCGAAGAGGGGATAGCGTTTTACTTTTTATCAGGTCCAGGTCAATTTACCACTGCCGAGCCTATAAAAGTTTCACTTCAAAAAACGGAAAAATAATTTTATTTTCCGACATTTTTGAACTGTACGTACTGTACATTGTACAATACGTCAATCCATGTGTGCGTTGTGTGTTTATACATGTGGACAGGAAACATTAGTTACTTGCATATGAGGGAAGTTATAAGACTGTTAATTTTAGAAATGTTTATACGCACACAGTTGTAGGTACACTACATACATACGAGTATTATCTACATTACATTAAATACCGACTACAGTTTCCTTCCCGTAAATGTATCCTCGATAAGTTCACTCGCATCATTTCACTCGACTATTGACACTTTGCTGTTTGCCAGCCAATTTCTACGTCCAACACGGTTGTGTTGACTATACACTTCGATATTTTTTAGTGAGAACTGACAGATGTGCCTTTAAATTTTACATTCGAGTGATTTAGCTTATTTCGTTGTGCTCACTTCTTTATGTCACAATCCCTAAATAGTCCGTATATTCCTGAAGCCTTTTAAATGCGACAAGACGTACCGAAGATGAGGAATGCTTCAGACGACAACTTTCGCGGAAAAAATTTAATTTACGCTACGTCAGCCAATCCCAACATTGCAACAAGCTGCGTTTAAAGTCCCGCATCAATATGGCGCTGAGTAAGTTGGGTCCACACAATGGCCGCCATTCACAAATCCTATGATAAGAAAATCTTAAAAGAGAGGAAGGAAGTTAAAAAATCAATATCTTAATAACACAAACTAGAAATAAAGACCGCTGCACACGAGGCTAGAAACGTTGGTAGCCGGTAGGCTGGGTACGAAGCTGTAAATGACGTCACTGCGGGCTGGTCTGTTAGCTCACAAGACAGGTTTTAAAATTAGAACAAAGGCTATTTTCTCTGCGAGATTTGCTGCTAGGTATGAGCAAGAACCAATCAGGAAGCACTATCTTGTCACGTGGGCATTTGAACAAACGCCCAAAAACCAACATGGCGTCATTTTGCTCAGAGTCAGACAACAGACACGTTTTGCTCTGTGTTTTTATTCGAACTGTCACTGCGCGTGCATCAGATCTATCCACAAAACAAGCTTGAAAAATAGTCTCGTTGTGAAGCGAGCACTTAACAGCAATCAAGAAAACCAGTGCTAGAAAACTAGTAGGCAAATCTAGCAGTGTTTCTAGCCTCATGTGCAGCGGCCTTAAAGATCGAATAAAGTTTTAATTAGAATGCTTCTTTAGTGAGAGTATACTGTAACAGCACAGCTAGGAACATCCGCTATCCCCTACCTTTTTTAAAAAAAATATTTAAAGAGTACTATTGTAACAAAAATACTTGTCACCATAATAGAGAGACCTGCCTATTTACAATTTGTCCAATTATGGGTGACATTTATGTTATGTTAACTGATATGTTAATATTGAAGTTTATGTTACTGTGTGTCCTGTTGGCACACAAATCAGAGTTGATTTACCATAGAAAAGTATTGAATAATTAAATTTTGAAACTGATAAAACAAATTAGAATTACTTTAATAAAAAACTTTTTTTTAAATTCAACCTCCAGAAAAGCTACTAAAGAGCGTAAAAAGTTTTGAGGTCGCTACCACTTTAATTACTATAATTTTTTATCTACAATGTAGGTACTTCATTAAATTGATGTTGACCTCAAAACTATATTATTTTACGCTTTTTAGTAGTTTTTTTTTTTTTAAGAAGGTTCAATTTTTTTAAAGTACTTTTTAGTTACTTTGCAATTCGTAGTTTGCACGTTATTAGCCGCCTTTTTCCAGAATATTTTTTACTAAACTGCTAAACCGATGTAACTAAAGTTTATGCAAGACCACCCTGAAGGTACGCCCTATGGAATAGAAAAAAATCGTTAAAATCGGTTTTCAAATGCGTTTGATAATATTTAAAAAACCCGACTTTTTTTGAAGTCAGTTAAACAAAACCAACAAAAGAAATATATGGTACCAATCCTGAACAAAATGATGACGTAGTTTTTCAAATCGGTTGAAAAGTTACGGCTGAACAAATATTAAAAAAATTTATATACTGACATGATGAATTCACTTCCTTTTTTTTTGAACTCGGTTAAAAAACTGGACATATCGAATAAATGTTAAAATTAATTTCTTCTAAGCAAGTATAACGGAAGATTGTGTATACCGTGTATGTACGTTACCTTAAAACTTGAGAATCACTGAATTGATTTACGTAATTTTTACAGAGACAAATAGCCAATATTTTCAGGGGTAACGTAGAATATATATATATATATATATTACCGTATTAGCCCGAATATAACGAGACATTTTCCGACCATTTATTTTCCGTTAAAAAATCGACTCGCGCAAAATTCAGGGTTTAAATTAAATGTAATATAAACAAGGACATTCTGCTACAGAGGTTGAATGGGACGGAAGATGACATTTTGTGGGAGACTGAAGGCGTGAATTATATTGACATAAATGTAACCTATAATTACCTAAATAAATGTTTGTTTGATTGAATTTAACTTTCTTTGAATTTTTTATGAGTAGGTATTATTTTTTTCTAAATATCTTTATGAAAATTTCGGAGTCGCGTTATATTCGGGCTAATACGGTATTAAGCGGGATAAGCAGTGAGTGAAAATAGAGATTTGCATTCGGGCGGCTAGTAACAATTTTTTTTTATATTTTTAAAGTTTGTATTATAATGTCATGTAGATATTGATAAAAAATTCGAAAATTCCTCGATTCTATCAGTTTACTAGTATTTTATTTAAAGTTAAAATTCTGTTTATAACATGAGTGACATATTGTATAATAGACAAATACATGTGTTCGTTTATTTTACCATTAGGTTATTTTACTTACACACTGTAAAAACATATGAAAGCTAATGGTTAATGTACATAACGCATCTGTGTTGTATATAAAACTAATTATAAGGAATACATGAATGAAAATAGCTGAAATTTGAACTTTGAAGCCATGTGATGTATTAGATTGCTTAGGTACTCTATAAATGAAAAAAATTTCATTTGAGCAATAAAACGAGTAGTTATACGTAATTAAAATTAAAGAAATAGCAATTACTAAAAATAATTATATTATTAATCATTATTCAATAAAAAAAATTATATATAATACACTACAGTGTGAAATGAGTTAAGGAAATATAAAATACATTTGTACATATTATTAGACGAAATTTAAAAAACAACAGTGTTTAAAAATTCTTCTAGACTGTAATAATTTGATTTATCAATATTGTTTTTAATTTTTATAAGCAATCTTCACTAATTATCGAAGTCGGGTTTTACCAGAGATATATTAAATATCTCTGGGTTTTACTACTCACTGAGAGCTTAGATTGTTATAAACCATATACTTTTATACTA
Organism: Xanthostigma xanthostigma; assembly: GCA_963575645.1. Lineage (NCBI taxonomy): Eukaryota > Metazoa > Arthropoda > Insecta > Raphidioptera > Raphidiidae > Xanthostigma > Xanthostigma xanthostigma. The sequence continues at coordinate 30,116,051 of OY754470.1, read as the reverse complement.
TACTGAGCATAGGAATAAAATCGAAATCGAACTATTAGGGTGCAAATATATTCTTCTGTCTTTTTTACGCCGTATCCAGGAGGGTAAAACAAGCACGGGGGACCCGGCTTAAGAAATTTCTAATTTGCCCCCTCCTGGGTCAAAAGCTGAAAAGAAGAAAGAGACGCAGATATATTTTCGATACGCTTTGTTGCGTTCACTCACCGCACATTGAGTAGATAGAAAATTATTTATATAGTTATAAACTTACATTATTTTGCTGTGTGTTGTATATTTCTATCAAACATTTTTGGGTAGGTATTTGGGCAAGGAGATTCATATCATCATATATACCGTTCGTACAATTGAAAGTGGAATATGTTTTATTAGTAAGTACAGTAAGGCATGATTTTACTCTTACTTAATTAAACATTTTTTGTTAAGATTATGTACACAACTAAATTTTGGTGATGGAAACATTTAAGAGGATTTCACTAACCCAGAAATGAAATGATATTTTATTTAACTCAGCAAATTTTATTTTTGGGTATGATCGTTATAAACGCGTTATAAAAAAAATCCAAGTGATTTGGTGCTGTGCCAGAAAAAGATAAGTTCGACATTTTAGTAATTTAATAACTTGAAGAATATGATGTGTTTAATGTTCTCAAAAATGTTTTGCAAAAATTACGGATAATATAATTAGTAATTACTAATTACACAAGATCGATTCATGTAGGTATCATTATCGGGCTATATTATAATAATATGTTCGTTTCGTCTTTTTTATTTGATGTGAAGTGTAAGCTGCCTAATTGCAATTAGACTAAGTTAAAAAAATGGAATTTTGATACCATTGCTCACAAACTTGTAGAGTTAGAATGGTAATAAAAATATTTATATCATTAGAGTTCACTATTTTATAGACGTGTTTTCTTGCAAAATAAAACCATGTGATATTAACGATAAAATGTACATATATGGTTAAATTACGTACAATTTAGTTTATTTATTTGATCGCTATAAACAATATTCGCGTAAAATGAACTTAAATGAGCACAAGGTCACCTTTTGTGATTTAAAAGCGGTGGTTTCGTATTCTGATGCATGTTGCTCTCAAAATTGTGGAGTCAAATATCTGTTAACTGAATGTTTTCCAATTATTGTAATATCTCTATTTTAGTTCATAGTTACAAGTACTTAGATACTGTGCCATTAATCATTATGCGTTAGTATATTTATTATATTAATGTAAGCCCACAGACTGTACTTACTTGACGTAGTGCATCGCTGTCCGGCAAAATCCGCAGAAATGCCTGATTGCCGATTGGTGGACAATATCCGATGATATGGGCAAAATTGACACTGTCCATTCCATGGTGGGCAATGTTAACGACTATTTCTTTATTTAATAAACCAAAAATTCAGCTAAAGCAGGGCAAATTGCGATCCGCAGCACAATTTTGTCCGGCTCGAGAAGCATTTTATAAATTTTTGGAAAAATAGTAAAGAAATAGCAAGGGTCAGAACAGACGAAAAAGGACCAGGAGTTTTTTTTTTTTTGCTCTCCAAATGCGGAAATAGAATGTGAGGACCTTTTTTTTTTCTTTTGCTCTGCAAATTTTTGGCCCGCGGTCAAATTTTTATCAGCTATGTGGCCCGGCGATCAAAAGATTGCCCGGCCCTGAGCTAAAGTATTCATGAAGACTAGAAGTCGACATCTGTAGTGTGTTTACATCAGCGCAAAGAGTAATTCATCACTTGAATAATAACCTCAGATTCTGTAGTTATTTCGGTCGATTGAAATTATTGCATTGTTTACAATGATTACATTAAATGATAAAATCTCTAAGAATTGTCTGAAATCAAACACATATATCGTACGTTTTATAAAAAAATCCGAAACCAAAACGTCAGAAATCGCCTGCATTAACGTAACGTCCAACCAGAAAAACACGCTGTACATATTTTAGGACAATTCTGGATAAAAATCGTCGACAAAGTCAAAAATGTGCAACACGCAGGTATTTTAACCAATAGCACAATATTTTTTTATGGAGGAGGCCAGGAGGGCGGCTAGAAAATCACTCTCGGGGCGTCCCACTCGTCCTTCCATGCTTCCGACTAAAATACCGAGGGATATGATGGCCCGTTTAGAACAATGTTTTAGTAACTTAAGTATAATATAAAAATACAGACGCCAAAACGTAAATAATAAAAAAAATGGTTAATTGTGCCTGGGAGGACATGATTTCCAAACTGATCTTGGTGAATGTGAACAAAGCGAAAATGAGTTGATGGTGTGGCAGAAAGAAAGAGACCTACAAAATATATCTCTCATCGACACATACAACTGGACTTGCTCCAGCGGTGTATTATAACAAAACTGTTCTAGTCCGTGGTGGAAATTATTTATTTATAATAGTGATAACGTTTAACAAAACAGTTAAACACACAAACGAAAAGTACTTCTTTAACAAACAGTAATAATAACGTTAACAGAAACAAAATAACGACAGTTATAAATAATAAAATTGAAAACTAAGTAAGAGAAGAATATAAAGTCTTAATTATCTACACAAAATATTTACAACACACAAACAGTGCCGGATTATACCAAGTGCCGCCTATACGCTAAAACAGGCTTGCCGCCCACTTAAGGCCAGCGTTTTCCCGAGTTTCTGTAGGTTATCTTTTCCGCATATATTTGCTTTAGTAGCCCGCAAATACACCAGGTTTGAACTAGGTTCTCATTTATCCTACCAAGACTCATGTTCGAGGGAAAACGTTGCCTCCCGCCCCTGACAACGTGCTGTGTATATATTATATCAGTTAGTATATCCGTTTGGAGGTTCAAGACAGGCCGTCATTTCGTTAGTTAGAAATAATTTTATTTTTTTGCGACCGTCCCTGCCGCCTCTCCGACGAGTGCCGCCCTACGCTTCAGCGTAGTTAGCGTATAGGTTAATCCGGCACTGCACACAAAACACACTTATTCGCACTTGTCTATTAACTATATTCACACGATTATTTACAACACAGAAGCTATTTATGTGGAACCAGATTTATATAATTGCACTCAATGGTTTACACAGCTAATTTATCTTCTATCTTAGCCGCTACCTCGGTCTTGCTGTACCGACACTGAACGATTTATGTCACACAGACCACAGTTATCTGTAATCTGCTGTACGTTTGCCACTTTCTGTTAACGCGCTGTACTGACTGACTTGCCAACCACTCCGCTCGCATTTTATAGCTTCGTCCCCCGTCTGTCGAATGTTCTAGAAGCATCTCAACCTTTTTTTTACATACATTGCCTTCTCCAGGCAATTCTAAAAATGTCGGGTTTTTACCTGCTTTCCATTGTTGTTGTCGTGGTCTGGAACATTCTGTGGAACACATTATCGTCCCAACAGGGAGCACGCAACAATATGTTATCTCAATATAGTACAGCATATGTCGATTGGTCGAAACTTCTTTACTTCAGTCAAGTCAAACACGATACCGTAAGGGCAAGTCCAAAAGTATATGTCGATGATATCTATTGCGTGTTCTTATAATATACCTTTCGCTATACGAATTAATGTAAACGACTCTATACTGTACATTATACATGGGTAACCATAACCTATTGGACTTTACGACCGCGTGTTGAATGGGCGAGCATTTAAAGTAACGCAGCCTGCAGTGTACTCGTCGACGTCGATGGACCTGTTTGTCGGAGATGCAGATCCCACGTGAATGCATCTTATAATACTGCATTCCTCAAATCCGTACACTCGGCCTTCCTTTGCTTTGTTAACGCAGTGCAGATTATGTAAGACGAAACAAAAATATATTCCATCTCGAGCAAGAAAAGTTTTACCTATTGCTTTACCCAAGGCTTCTGACCAGTTAATGGAATTTCATCATTCCATGCAAAAAAAGGCGCAGTGCAAAGGTTTGTCTTGATTAATCGAAATTCAGGTTTCTGATATAACTCATGTATTCTTACTGCCTAATACAGTTTAATTACAAAAAATCTGACCTATTAAACTCGCGAGTACAGGAGTACCATGCGTCGCTTCTGTCTGTTATTTGCATATGCTGAAAATAAATGTTTGACACCTACCTTTATCTATCAGATCATCCGCTCCTGAAGAATGGTAAAATAAGCTTACCTACGAAGATATACGACTCAAAACTATAGGTAAAGGAATGCTTTTGGCTTAGAGATGAGTAAATCGTTTGTAACGGATTCCTATACAACATTCTAGAGGAAAAATAGATCATCTTCCTTCTTTCGATAATAATATCGCGAAGTGTAAACTAACGGATTCCTATACAACGTTCTGGAGGAAAAATAGATCATCTTCCTCTTTTTGATAATAATATCGCGAAGTGTAAATTACTTCATATTTATTTCAAATTGTTAAACTTAGCTCCTGATCATTATGATTTTATATGTTATCAAAAATCAATACTTCCGGACACTATTGGAACGTACGAAAGCGTTGTATACAGTCGAACTCATGTATTTTCAACTCATTTTACTCACGTATTTTCAAGTTTTTAGTCTCCACTTCTCAGGCAAAATGTCTACTCTTACGCTGCTCAGCCAATATGTTTGACAACGTTTGACTTCAAATAATTTAAGATTTTTTTCTGGTTGATCTATACTGTCACGCTGTGAGGGTGCAGGAGAAATCGAAAATATATGAGTCGATTAGTCCCGTCAGATTGAAATAGATTGAGTCATTAACTCAAACATTGAGATTTTGTGGTTGATCAAACAATTTTAGAGCAGAGAAATTAACCGATTGGGGTGTTGATAGTTATCTATAACCCTCTCTCTCGTTTGATAATGAAATGTCGCAACATAAAAGTGTCAATAGCGTGTCTGGTAGGTAGTCTGTATAACATTGGACTGGTATGTATGACACCAGGTTCAAGGCCGCATGCCGCATCCAAGGTAACATCTCGCCCGCATTCTTTAATCGAAGAATAATTTAACAATACCCGTATGCTGTGAAGACGGTATGTCTTATATTATGTATAGACATGGTAAAAAGCATTCTATTGAATTAAATCATTGATCCTTTAATCTGAGTTTCTAGATATTGCCGTTCATGCGCGTACCGTGTAATAGGATACTTATTTCTTTTGAGATTGTCAGTTCTATACAAATAACGCTCGTTTTGTGTTGATGTTTTGCGACAATAAAAATTCCTTCGATACCAGAAGAGTGACTAATAATATTCAAATTAGAAGAGGGAAGAATTTTTATCGTTAAGTTTGGTATTTTGAATCTTTGATCAACTTCACAAATTCGCTATTCAAAACTGACTAGTTATAAGGGGGCAAAATCCTTCTTGCAATTTGTTCGTATCATTTCTATCAATCGAAGTAGTTTCAGCGAGCCCGGTCACGGATTTACGCTTTACAAAAAGTGAATTTACCAGATGCTGTCTGATTATAAAATTATCGTCGGTTGCTGTAGAACGTGCGCCAATTTAGATTGCCCATCATGACAAATTTTTACAACCTTTAACGCACACGAGGCTGGTTTCGCTGCTGAAATCCTTGCTGCGGGCTCGTGTGCGGGATAGATTTCAAAATTAGAACCTGGGCTATTTTTCGTACTTGTTAGCTTGTTTTTAGCAAGAACCAATCAGGAAACAAATATCTTGTCACGTGGGAAACATGGGCAAACACTCACAAACAAATATGGCGTCGTAGTGTGTTCTGGTCAGAGACAATAAACGTTTACTTTTGTTAACATTCGAACTGTCACAGCGCGCGCACCAAACCCATTTACAAAATAAGATTTAATACGCGAATCGTGTGAGGCGAACACAAAAAGCTTCACGAAACCCAACACCACAGCGCGCTTGAAATCTAGCAGCCAAATCTAGTGGCAAAACCAATCTCGTGATTGCTGTAGACGAAAAAATGTCTCCATATTCCACAGTTGAAATAGATTTACATAGACAAAACACGAATAATATTTTCGTTGAATTTTCTTTCATTAAAACACCCACTTTCCTACAATACCTATATGAAACCATCCAGTGCTTCAGTTAATGTAAATTATATATAGATCGGTTTATGCAAAGTGCAGGGCTGTACTTTTCGTTAACTCAATCTGCACAAAAGTATAAGATTTCAGACCATGATTGAGGAGGTTTGTAAAGGATTTCTATATGAGTCAAACTTATTTCTGCAGACGAATAATGATAGTATCCTGGTGCGTTATATGACTCAGAGTCATTAAAATAAAGCTGTGTCGCGGGATTTGTTGGCGTTTTAGAAACCGCACATCGGTTCGCGTGCGGTCCCCGCATCTTCTGCATGCTGCAGCAGCCAGCGGCCCTAGTGAACGCGCATATACAGATTACAGACAGACAAGACTTCGTCCACCGCATTCCATAACCGTGCGACGACCGTTGCAACGCCTTGCGGCCAAAGCTGATATATGATTCATCGGTTAGAACGCAACCCTTTTACTTTTTTTATACTGAGCCTTCAAAAAGTCTACGTAACGAGATATTTTGACGTGTCTATCTTATTTTAATCCTCAAACAGTACACTGAAAAAGTTAGCCTCAAATCCGATATTGGAATACGGCGGACCCCGTAATGCAAGCTATTTCTCACTGTTCATTTTTACCTCTTTGAGTTTGAAGTCTTCGCAAAATGATTTAAAACAGAAAATATAACATTAGTAGAAGTTTTGTTCCAAAATACGTATTGAAGGAGATTTATTTGGTTGAGGAACAATAGAAATAAGCTTTACCGATGTATCGCTTGTGGCCAACGTTTCGAAAATTATATTTTCATCCTCAGGACCTATTATACTAATTAAATGCTATACATGTTCATAGGCCCTGAGGATGAAAATATAATTTTCGAAACGTTGGCCACAAGCGATCCTTTAGTAAAGCTTATTTCTATTGTTCCCCAATCTAATAAATCTCCTTGAAGAAAATATAACAAAATTAAATACAAGAAACAATATTTTTGAAGGATACTTTATTGATATACGGATTTGTGCTCGATCCATTGGAACGACAACAGCGAGTACTGAAATTTATTGAATTCGTCGTATTTTCAAGCAAAAAAAGGGGTGCAATAGTCGTTAAAGAATCCCTTAATGTATAAATATCAATCTTGTGATCAATCTTGTGTAGAGTACATACAATTAGAGAAAATCAAATTGTAATGGAAACTTGCGCACAAAAATTGGTGGAAGAAACCCTCAATAATGTTCACATTTCGCAAAGCAGATGCGGACGCACAGGCGTGGAGACTGGATGTTTAATTAAACCCGATTTTTTCTTTAAAATGGAGAAAAATAACAAATAATGTTGATGTTCAAAATTCAAATATAGGTAAGAGAATTGGAAAAATTATCAGTACGAATTATGTGATTGGCATAAAAGTGAACTTATTAATTTGAAACTTTCATAATCTCAAAAATAGCATATAAATGACAGCTTATTTACTTATTCCTTCACAGGTAGAATAGACAGGTTGATCACGAATTGGTTAGTGTGCGTAATGACGTCAGTGTACTTCTCTGAATATAAGCACTTTCGAAGGCCTCCATGATCAAACATGTAAATTGCCATATTCACAACTTGTATGCCTCTTCTACACCATTGGCCATGATGGGCGAATACTAATGGGCCATAATTGTCTCCATCATTGCGTAACTGTCCACATGATCGTTCACGTCTCAGTTGTTAATTGTCTTCTGTCCGATATGGTATTTATTTTTTGGGTTCCATATTGCGGGCTCATTTCAATAGATTTCAATAAATTTGTTCTCTTCTGAAGACCACTTCGCTTCCGACATTTTAATTGCGTACTTGTAAATATAGTCAACACACAGTCTTTACGTCAAAGGCAGACCATCCACACCGTACCGAAAACAAATATGAACTGAATAATTGGCAATCGTGTGGATACTAGCACAATCATGGCCGCGAACTTCTTTTGATGATTTTCCAAAAAACCGACACAGCGGCGATCACGCGCAATCATCACCAATCATGGACAATTACAGGCGATTATGCCCTCCACACATTCGTGATGACCTATAATTGTCCATGATGGCCAATGCTGTAGAAGAGGCTTTAGGTATTCATGTAATAAATATCTATGTATTTAAAACGTTTGATTCCAAAGTATGACATCCACAATGATTCGCAAACAAGCGTTAATTCTTGGTGAGTCATGCGTTAGATTTGCACCTGGAGATTATATATATAGTTGATATTATGGTCTTCTTAACTCGTCGGCAAAATAAAAAGAGAGAGATAAATGCCGGTGCTCTGGACAGGAACCAGTCCATGCTTGCCGAATATTGGAATGTTCACGTCACAACATGTCTACATCCGTGCCGTGCTGCTGGGTTGTGTTTGTGCTTGTTGTTTCTTGCAATGAGCCTATGTACCTGACGGACGAAGACCCAACGGCTATTATGAATGTATCTTTATACCTTTGCTACACAATGCAAAGTGTGCATTACTGCCTTTTCCTTGTTCATGAACATCGACAGAAGTTTTGTTAACTGCGACCAGCGACGCTTACTTGAAGCGCTTGAATTGAGTTGTAAGTGAACGACTTGTTTTTCTGGCCGGCAGAAAAATCGTCTAATGTCAGTCAGTCAGCCGGTATTTGTTTGAGTTTGGCAACGATGGTGATCTACCATTAGTGATTAGCAAAAGCAAGATCAAGACTATTGTAGCCTTGGTCTTGCACATTCGAGCTTGTTTTTGGATTATTTACATCTTTTATCTGCCTGCAACGGATTCTATATAGTGATGATTGTAATATTGACCCTTTATGCGGTAGGTCACTGTTTTTCGTCGATTTCAGGGGAACAGAACAAACCCCTCTTCGGGCCTGTGACTCAATTTATACACGTAAAACACAAAAAGTACAATATTATGACTTATTAAATTCGCCTAACAACTAATTTTTTATTAACTACAACTAACTGCGCAGTTTAGAAATCCCCCGTATGACAATTACACATATAAAAATACCCAATATAAAAAATATATACTTAAAATGATTATTTTGATGAAAATATGGAACGAACTCACCCAAAATCTGCTCGTGACCGCCCCACCAGCTCACTGATGATACGAAGTAAACTCTCACGGTACTTACAAATTTATCGTGAGCTCAATTACCACAAAAAACTATATTTTTATTAGAAAAATATCAAAAACACAATATTTTAATGTTACACAGAATCATGCTAAAAATCAACTGCCGTCTTATCACCTGCGTTCACGCGTTCAAACCTAGAGTTGCAAATTGATTCCGACGACAGGGCCGGAATCGTTACATAATAACCCCCCCAGCGGTTCGAACGGCTAAACAGACGAGAAAACCGCTAGACACAAAGACAGTATCAAATAGGTATTTTCCTAAGGTTCGCAATATTGTGCACCCCTATGTCCAATCCACTCTCGACATCCTCCAAACGATAAGCATTAGGAGCAACGACCGCACGAATCCTGAACGGACCCTTATATAACAATGCCAGTTTTTTCGTTTCTCGGTCGGCCGCGGAAGATATAGGATTGGTACGAAGAAGCACCATTTCCCCTACTCCGAAACGTGTGTATATATTATGTTCCTCATGGCGACGTTTTCTCTTGTCAGCTGCCTTAATCATCCTATCACGGGCAGCCTCTTGCAGACCGTCATAGGCATTAGGATTCTGCTCCCCGCCTACATCAGGTATTATTGCTGTAATCGGATTGTAAGATCGAGAACGAAATTGTAACTCATGAGGTGTGCAGCCGATGGCATCGTGAACATTATGATTCATCCAGACCTCCGCAACCGGAAGCCACTTTGCCCAAGTGGTGTGCCGCTCGTAGACATAAGCCCGAAGGATACGCCCCAGTTCGCGCATTACTCGCTCGGAAGGGTTACTTTGCGGATGACGTATGGAAGAATATATAACCTGCACTCCTTCATTTTTAAGGCCGTCAACCCAAATATGCGAAGTAAATTGACTTCCGTGATCTGATAGCACTCGCTTAGGTTTGCACACTTGTATGAAATAATAATCCTTGACGCGGCGGAATACTGTTCGCGCTGTCGCCTTTTTCAACGCGTAGAGCTTAACATATTTTGTGAAAACGTTTAGAACAACCAAAACGTTAGTTACGCCACCAATTGAACGAGGTAAGGGACCAAAAATGTCAACGGCAATCAAATCATTCGGAGAGTCAGGAATAATGGCCGTGAGAGGTCCATGGAGGTAAGCATTGGGGTATTTACTCTTTAAACAAAGCATACATTTGGACACAACGTTTCTTACCTCTTTAGCAAGAAGTGGATACGAAAACACCGCGTTAAGAAGGGAGAAAGTCTTACTAATACCTATGTGACCATACGCTTCATGCACGGCTACAATAACTTCTTTAAGGAGACATTCTGGGAGACATATTCGTAAATTGCCTTGTCGTCGACTAAATAACACCCCGTTTTTTACACAAAAATTAGCTTCCTCGTCATTACTCAACACTGATCCGCTGAAAAAGTTACTTAATAGGGCGTCCTCGCGTTGATATCGAGAAATGTTTCTTAACTTTCTATTCACGTTTTTCGGCAGCTGAAGCGCTCGCTCTACGATTTTGTTTACCCAAAACAAATTTTCTTTTCCGGAAATTTTAGTTTGCTCACCGGACGCGTCAACTGGTCTAGATAGGGTGTCCGCTACCTGATTAGATTTACCCGAAATGTATTTAATAGAGAGCTGGTACTCCTGCAAAGTGAGCACCCAACGTAAGATACGAGCATTGTAGGTGGGACAACGAGCTAAGAAAGAAAGGGCTTCGTGATCTGTTTCCACCGTTACCGGAACTCCTAATAAATAAACTCTCCAACGTTGGAGCGCCCAAACCACTGCAAGGGCCTCCCGTTCCGTTGCGGAATAATTGCACTCTGCAGGACGCAATAGCCTACTGGCAAAAGCTAAAACACAACGCTCACCACCGTCATTGTATTGATACAAAACGGCCCCAATTGCTTTATCGGAACTGTCCGTATTAACGAAATAAGGTTTATCGGCAATAGGATGAGTCAGTTGATTAAGCTGCAAAAAAGCGAGTTTAACGGCATCAAACGCTTGCTGCTCAGTTTGAGACCAAGACCACTTACGCTTTTTTTTAAGAAGCTCCATTAAGGGCTGCGTAATACTTGCGTAATCGCGACAGAACCGTCGGTCAAAATTGCACAAGCCAAGAAACGATTGTAATTGTTTCACGTTTCGCGGAACCACGAATTTTTGAACCGCCTCAATTCGTTTCGGATCAGGAGATATTCCGTGAGTAGATAGAATATATCCTAAAAACTTTACTTCATTGCGGCAAAAGTAAGATTTTTTAAAATTCAACGTCATTCCCGCCTCGCGAATTCTGCGAAACATTTGTTTGAGGTGACTAATATGGTCAGCGAATGAACCAGAAATAACCAAAAGGTCGTCTACATACGCCACGGTGAACGAACCGACCCCAGGACCCAGAACAAGATCCATACATCGAGTAAAACCGGCTACAGCCGTGTTGAGACCGAAAGGAATAACTTTAAAATGATAGGTTTTAGAGTCGAACAAAAACCCAGTATATTTGCGATCTTCTGGTCTTAAAGGTACTTGCCAATACGATTGCACCAAGTCAATCGTCGAAATATGCGTTAAGCGCTCGTATCTTTGAAGAATTTCTTCAGGCAAAGGAACTCTTTCATAATCCACCGTCACGCGCTTATTGAGCTCTCGAGCATCCAAACAAATTCTTACATTACCATCTTTTTTCAACACAGTAACTAAAGAATTTACATAACAGGTATTGGAACGCTCTATGATACCCCACTCCAACATTTTATTAATCTGTTCCCGAACCTTTTGCCGGTAAGCAAAGGGTACGGGGTATATTTTACCCTTAAATGGGGAATGATCGTTAATTTCCATAGTGTGCACATATTTATCGGTAAGCCCAGGTTTCTCAGAGAAAATATCTCTATTGACATAGAGAAGCTCAATAAGTTCGTCCTTTTCGACTTCAGACAGCGTACCGATGGACTGCACTGTTTTTCTGATTTCGATACGCGATAAGTTTCCAACTTGACCGCTATCACTGACTGAATATTCTAACTCAGTGCGATTTACTTGATGATCAGGCTGGACGCGGTGAAGAATAGATTTTGACGTACACTGGTCAGTCTTATTTATTTTTAAATTTTGACAAGTGGTATTTCGATCATAAAAAACCCGTGATTGAGCCAAAAGTTTTTGTATAAAATGAGGATCATGAAAGAACTGATATGGCGCCAGCTTCATATTATCGTCACCACTTGCATTTTCTTTTTTATCGCGAACTCCACTCCAGAAGGGTAGAGAAACTCGATTAATCGGATCCCAAGAAAGCGCCCAGTAAAAAGGAGAGCTCAGGAGGTGATCCAAATTCTGAAGTTTGAATAGGAGACGGAGTCTGTATCTCGCAGACCCGTGACAAATATTTTGTCGTGCATCGGACACTATCTTACGGCTATCTATACTAACCCCCGTCCTCGTCACTGAATGACCAATGCGGTGAGCAAGGGTAGTAGAAAGCGCATTTGTGTCGTCGCAACTCTGTAAATTTAGCCTTGGTGGGTCCGATATATCATACACGATATGCTGGATCATCCACCAACGACCAAACTTGCCATTCCATTCCATACAAGGATTAGGATTAGTATTACCACAATCGGATGTTCGCGCAGCCCTGGGATGACTATCATTATTCTCAACCGTACTGGACTGGATCAAGCAAGCCAGGCTAGTTTCACGAGGCTGTATTTTACACGATCGTTCGGAACCTAGCACGATATTCGCTCTTTCATGTGAAATATTAATATTTGCACTTAAATAATTCTCCTCATCGACTATTGAGTTGTCACCCTCAACGTCGTCAGATGTCAAAGTATTTTTATTGCCCACCATGTGAATAAGTGTTTCATGATCGACAGACCCCGTTTCATTGTGAAAATATACTTTGGCGTTGACTAAATCTAAAGTTAATCGATTCTGCACCACCCAGTCAATTCCCAAAAGCACATCGCAACTTAAATTTGGTACAACAAATAACATACTATTAAACATTTTGCCGTCAAGTTCGAAAGTCACGCGAACACACTCTTTAATCGGCTTACTACGTATTTGAGTAGCCCCAACAATTCTTGTTCGCGATGTAGACAAAGTCGGATATTTATTTTTATTTGGAATAGATGACCAGAAATTCGCAGACATACAGGAAATTTCAGAACCCGTATCAAGTAGCGCGTTTTTGCTAAATTCTCCAATATTTATTACAATATATGGCAGATTATAACGCCCAAAACGATTTTTCTCGTGAAAAAGAAAACTTTCGGCAACGCGAACTAGATCTCTGTTCGGAAAAACGGAATGAACGTGGTAATCTGTGTCCTCAAAGTCGGAATCTCGCCACCGCGGACACTTCGGTGGCCCCTCAATTAGTTTTCCGAATTCGAATTAGCTGTAAATTCGGCTTGTTCGTCTAATTCTACGAGATTAGCATTTAAGTTACGATTTTCTCTCGTATTCTGAGTGACCGCATCTAAGCTGGCTTTATTGCGCTTAAAATGAATAGGTGATTGAGAATTACTGGGAACCGCGTAGCGTTGGAAATGACTATTTCTACGATGGTCAATTCTTTCGAAAGTTTGGAGTAGGGAATATAGATCAAGTACCGTTCGGCAATGAGCTGAAGTGATATCGCGAGCAATATGTGGTGAAAAGTGAAATAGTATATCTGACAAAAAATCTGACTCCCCCATGGGTGGTTGGAGCTGTTGTGATTTATCATACATTTGTAACAGATAATCTGACATAGACACGTCGGACGATGCTTTGTATTGCCCAGATACAATTTCAAGTTTAATTTCGCGTTGTACTTCAGGACCCCAGAACTGTCGAATAAATTCAAGTTTTATTTGATCATAATTCGCGCACCTATTAACCATCATACGACACCAAAGCTGAGCTCTATCGGTTAACACTTCGCAGAACTTTTCAAGTTTATAGTGTGTTGGGGTACCGCGTTGCGCGAAACATTTTTCTAATTTTGAAATAAAATCCATAGGATTCTCTCCTACTTTGCCTGAAAAATTAGGGTATGGAGTAATATCGGCTTGAATCCAGGGAAGAACCTGCCCTGCAAATGGTATGGCGTTATAGCTCGGACCAGCTGTACCAGCTACTTGTTCAGTGACAATATGCGCATGGTTACTACGTGAAGATGGAATATTTTGATCATTCCTATTTGAAACCGGTACTGAGTTCACAAAGTGTTGACCTTCTGGCATATTGTTGCCCGCTATTGGCAGTTGAGGTCCATTAAAATGAACGTTACGCTCTATCTGGTCGCGGCGATAATCAAAATCATTTTGAATACCCTGTGGGAAAGGACACGACATGTTTAAATCGTGTCTTAATACGGGCCTGTTTTGAAATACTGGTTGGTTATTGGACAAATTATGACGGCGAAATATTCTTCCCGACCTGGTATAACTAGACGCGGACCCATCCGCTGACGACGGTCTTTCCTCACCCCGACCCTGTGTTCTAGGCGGTGAATGATCAACCGGCATTTTATGTACAGAAAATATTATTTTAATCTAATTGAAGAAAAAAAAAAAAGTAACACACGTGGAAATACCAATGAACGAAGTCACAGGGTCCCTGTTCGGGCGCCAAATGCAACGGATTCTATATAGTGATGATTGTAATATTGACCCTTTATGCGGTAGGTCACTGTTTTTCGTCGATTTCAGGGGAACAGAACAAACCCCTCTTCGGGCCTGTGACTCAATTTATACACGTAAAACACAAAAAGTACAATATTATGACTTATTAAATTCGCCTAACAACTAATTTTTTATTAACTACAACTAACTGCGCAGTTTAGAAATCCCCCGTATGACAATTACACATATAAAAATACCCAATATAAAAAATATATACTTAAAATGATTATTTTGATGAAAATATGGAACGAACTCACCCAAAATCTGCTCGTGACCGCCCCACCAGCTCACTGATGATACGAAGTAAACTCTCACGGTACTTACAAATTTATCGTGAGCTCAATTACCACAAAAAACTATATTTTTATTAGAAAAATATCAAAAACACAATATTTTAATGTTACACAGAATCATGCTAAAAATCAACTGCCGTCTTATCACCTGCGTTCACGCGTTCAAACCTAGAGTTGCAAATTGATTCCGACGACAGGGCCGGAATCGTTACATGCCTTTGTACTATAAGAAGCACTGTATGTAGGTGACTCTCTCAAGATTGATAATCGATATCGAGGCTTTCATTCACACCTCCTATTAGCTCTGTTTCAAGCTGTCTGAGAACAGAACCGTCATCGTCTTGCGCAGTAGCTAAAACGAAACTGTTTGTATCGGTTTTTGAGCTACTGCGCAAGATTGTGACGGTTCTGTTACCGTTCTCAGACAGCTTGTAACAGAGCTATTATCATATACATAATATAATAGGAAGAAATCATTTAGAATGCATCATTCGATTATCAAATCATTGGAATAGCGACTTTTTGATTAATAAAATCAACGATTATTCCCAGTCTAAATGATCCCACAGATACTAACACAAATATAAACTTCGACGTGTGTTTTTCTAACCAAAACCAGCATCATCGTGTGTCGATGTTTTAATTTTATGTGTTGAAGGACGTTTCTGATTTATTGGTTCTTTTCTACACTGAATTGAAATGCATTAAAAATAACGATTATTCCGAACTCTAGTTATAGTACGCGCCACGGATCTAAAAGGTTCGGAAGTTAGTCACAAACAGCGTCGCAAAGGCACATTTTAGAGCCGTTGAGACCCCCACCACCTCCCAGCTACTTGCACGGAACGTGCGCTCGTCGGTGATTGGCCGTGATCGCTCGTTGCCTTTGTCACTTTCCTGCTTTACAATCGAGTACGCTATAATTGTCAAGTTGTTATTGCTATGTTAGTTTTGTTGAGTTGCGAGTTTGTAATTTTTCAACAGACTGTACAAGCGCAAGCCCGCATTCGCATCTAACTTCCAAATCTTTTAGATTCGTGGCGCGTATTGTACGGTATAAAATTGTGAAATATTTCATTGTCAGTTACGGGATTATTTTAACATAACAATCAGCGGTTTATTGGTCCGTGATCAACGCTTTTAGATACATTATATCAGCAAAACGCCAGCTGATACAGTATTACCTGTCTTCAGGGGAATGTCTATACTCTATAGGACAGGTGCATACAGACATAACAATTTTAATACACACACACATATTCACATACCACCGCATAGGTATGTATATGTATTGTATAGTAAATAGATAATCTTCAGGTATATCTTTATAATCCGTCCATTAATAATCCTTTGTCATATTTCTTACAAATATTTTAAGATACTAGTCATTAACAAAACATTTTTTACTTGTTTTTTGTGTCTTTGTTTAGAATGAACGAGTTGTTTTTTTTTTTTTTTTGAGTTAAAATAATTATTAGCTTCCCCCGCTGTTCACGACAAGTTTTCTGACTCACTACAATGAGAGGTGTTGGCGAACACGTTATTTCATTCTTTTATAATATTTGTTAAACCGAAATAATTAAGCTGACCGAATACTTTTTTGAAGAAACGAAACATTGACATACACATTTTATTATATTTTGTGGTCATAATATTGGAAATGAATGTTTTTTGTAAGTTGGTAATAATGGAGATTGATATTGTTGGGATAGGGATTCCATACTGGAATAACATCAATTCCGGAACTGAAGACGTGAATATCGAACTCAGCAATTACGGAAAAGATAAAGAATATATTACAAAATTTTCGCTTAAACCAATGCTGATTATTGCTTTAGATTAGAAATGTTCCAAATTATATTAGTAACATTTCTATAATTAAAATAACGTCATTCTTGTACTATACAAACGAGGGCAAAGAGGCCTGGTACTGTTTGCATGAAGCTTGGTTTAGTGTTTACTAGTGATGTGCCAAATATCCGTATTTGAGGGAGAAGAAAGATTCGTATCCGTTAGTTTTTGGCAGATCTTTTACGGATCTTTTACCTTATTAATTTTCAATTCATAGATGAAATTTTATATATATGGTGATTAGGTAATAATGAAAAACTGTTAAATTCCATTCAGATTTTTTTTTTTTTTTTAATCGTATTTGGCACCTTTATATTGCAAACATTTATCGTAGTGAGTACCATACCAATAGTACATAACTCAAAAGTACTAAAAACTATCTTTATAATGAGATAATATTGCACATCGATTTTTGGAAAGAGACAATCTGTTATGAGAGTTAACTCTTAAAGAGGTCAATAACTTTTTCCCATAACAGATAGTCTTTTTCCAAATGATGTGCAATATTTACCGCCGCGTACTCTAAGAAAGTTAAGATTCGTATCCCTATCCGCGGAACTTGAAACCAAATATCCGTATTCAGATCCGTATCGCGGATATACATTTTTAACGATCCGGCACATCACTATAAGTGTTTACTCACGTGCATTATACAAGTTTATGTGTGTTTGCTACAAGTCTGACGTCACACTTTAAATAATCATGGCAGTAGCGTTTTTTGATATGGCAAAAAATTTCAATTTTAAAAGTAAAATAATAAATCAATCACTTGTTTTTGTGAACAGAAACCGGTAATTTCTGATTTCTTATTCGATACATTTTATTCACATATATATATAGTTTAATCAATTGTTTTTTATAGTGTCAAATATCCTATTGATACTGGCAGATTGCTCCTGATATCGTACCTGTGTACTTGTAACTTTCAGGTACTGTTTTATTATTACTGATCGCCTAACGACCCACGTGGGGTGTTGCTAAGCAACATTGTAAGATGCTTGTCGGTGTATCGATGTTATGCACTGCTTGACATTGTGATAGGTAGAAAGGCTGTCTATCAGTAGCCCAACGTAGACTAGAAAAGAAAAACAAACATGTTAGTTTTCAGTCTACTGAATTTCCTGTAACTCAAAAGGGGCTGACAGAAAAAAATTCTTCAAATATTTCAGAAGAAATATTTATTGACATTGTGTTAAGTTCATTGACCCTACAATATTAATTGTTTCATAATAGGTTCGTTCCAAGGAGCCAGCAAACGGTTTCGAAACCGTCACCCGCATGCGCAGTAGCTAAACGTGTTCTAAAATCGCCACTAACAGCTTCGTTTTACCTACTGCGCATGCGGGTGACGGGTTCGAAACCGTTTGCTGGCTCCTTGGAACGAACCTATTATGAAACATTTAATATTGTTAATATTTCATTGTTATTGGTAGATGTCCAAGATGTCAGTACCTACCTCTGATTACCTATGATTCAAGTTTTAGTCAAAATTCGCCACTAACAGCTTCGTTTTACCTACTGCGCATGCAGGTGACGGGTTTGAAACCGTTTGCTGGCTGCTTGGAACGAACCTATTATGAAACATTTAATATTGTTAATATTTAATTGTAGATGTCCAAGATGTCAGTACCTCTGATTACCTATGATTCAAGTATTAGTCAAAATCGTCATTGACGTGATCGAAGCCGCAGGAAAATTATTCCAGAAATCTAGCAGTAATGTACAATACGCGCCACGGATCTAAAAGGTTCGGAAGTTAGTCACAAACAGCGTCGCAAAGGCACATTTTAGAGCCGTTGAGACTCCCACCACCTCTCAGCTACCTGCATGGAACGTGCGCTCGTCGGTGATTAGCCGTGATCGCTCGTTGCTTTTGTCACTTGTCGCTTTCCTGCTTTAAAGCACAGTCGAGTACGCTATTGCCAAGTTGTTACTGTTATTTTAGTTTTGTTGAGTTGTGAGTTTGTAGTTTTTCAACAGACTGTACAAGCGCAAACCCGCATTGGCATCTAACTTCGAGCCTTTTAGATTCGTGGCGCGTAAATTGTACAGTGAGCGTCGTCACTCAACGTTCTCAAGAAACGCAAGTTGAAAAATTGTATCATCCGTTTTTTTTTTAGGTGTGAGGCACCAGATCTGGTTATTTTGGTTACTGTTTTGTTGTAGGTAATTGAGTGTTTTTTGAAAATAAGATTATTTTGTTATGTCGGTTATGAGTTAGATTTTTATTGATTTTTTTCTCTCAAAAATTACAATAACTTTAAAAATTTGACATATTATCAACCGCTGTTTGCATGGCGTTTAAAAGTTTTAATTCTTAGTTTGGCTGCCACTGAAACATCGTGTCGCTAGATATCTTGACAATTAATGTGAAGTTAGCTTTGATAGTTCATAGTTAAATAGTCAAAGGTCACTATACAGTCTGCAATACCAATATTTCTTCTTACAAAGTTCCGGGTGGCCATTTCTTTGTTAATCAAAAACCTTCCCATGTTTACAGCTTCCGACTTTTTGAGCCTGGAATCTGTTTAGATGTTCTATAAATAAATATTACATATGCAAATGTACTGCAAAGTTAAATTACATACATAAGGCGTTTCTGCTATAAGTTGTAACCCGTTATTGTACAGTTACTACATATTGGGCCACATTAATAACGGGTAATTGGAATTATTTACGCTTTATCGAACAGAGGATCTTAAATAAGAGGTGCGTTCAGAATGACCCGTCTTTTTCGACAAGACACTATCTCTCTCCTTTTCTTGCATGAGTGCAAATATTTTTTTCACAAGAAATCCGGCTTCTATTGAACGCAGCCAATGGATCTCGATGAATCATTACTGCACGTGATTGAAATGAACACGAGCGAAATCGCAGACGTGAGAGAAAGATAGCATAAACGAAGACCACGCCCACAGTATGTTTTGCATAAATATACCTCATCCTTTACGATTTCCCCGCAGTGAAAACTCCTTGTCGATGTTCGAAACTTGTTAAGTTTTGTATTCATGTTCACTTAATCCATCACATTTAAGTAATTTCTGACGTATGAGGTGTGAAATACTGGTATAGTTTGTTAATAAAAAAATCTAAAAATAGCAAGTGCAGAATGTCTAAAAGTGGTATAGAGATGTAGAACTCAAGATAAGCTAGTAAAAGATTATGTAAAGCAACAGATCGATTAATTTTAAAGAAAATCTGCTTTTATTGCACAAAAATATGTAACGTAAATGGTACATGATTTTGAAGTCAAACTTTTTTTGACGCGCTAGGGGACTAAACTGACCTGGATCAGACGAATAGTGAAATGCTTCCGATTCTTCAACTTCAACCGACGGTTAAAAGAAAAGAGTGGGAAAATCGTCTCTACTCTTTGTGTTATAATTAAAAACTATCAATTAACAGCAAAATTCAATTAAATAGATTAATACAAATAACAAACAAGCCATCTTCTCATTCTTCTGGTGGGAAAAACGAAAAGATCTTCATTTAAATTAAATAGTTAAAATAATAGCTACATTTGATACTTCAATTTGGGAAATTAAAATATTTAAACATTAAAAAAAATAGTGTTGATCCAATAGAATGTTACGATGAAGGAAGGTTTTGGTTGAGGATCATAAATAAGCTTTACTAATGTTACGCTAGTGGCCAACGTTTCGAAAAAAATTATTTCATCTTCATATATACATGTTCATAGGCCCTGAAGATGAAAATCAATTTTTCGAAACGTTGGCCACTAGCGTAACATTGGTAAAGCTTATTTATGATCCTCAACCAAAACCTTCCTTCATCGTAATTAAAAAAAATAACAAAATTCCATAAGTACCTAGATATGAATATTGAGAATTTAAACTACTTTATCATTAACGCCATTTTCCTTGAAATTTCATTGACAAAAAGTTTAACAAAAGCCGGACTTGTAAATATTTGGCCGGAGACAACCGTAAAAAGCCAAACATGTCCGGATAAAGCCGGACGTCTGGCAACCCTATACACGTTAAAAAAATTAATTTGACGTGTCCGAGAATTTAAAATTTACACACTGTATAATATATATTAGTGTCGGTGTCATCAACAATCAATCAGCAGATTTAATATAATAGATGAAATTAAAACGAAGCGAGTAAAATTGCGGCATATTGATGTTGATTGCAAGTGTTGGCAGAAATCATTTAACACTCGCATGTACTTATAGCTTGCATATTTTGTTATGCTTCGCATATGTACATTTGCAGTGTATAGGCTGTCTTAAAAATTGCACGTATTCTTTGTAAAAAATCGGAATCGAAAAGCCCTTTACAATTTGTGTCTCTGAAATCTAATTACCAAGTTATTGATTATTATTAAAGTTCGTCTTTTCTCTTTACCTTCGTTTACGCTGTCGCGTCGTTGTCGACATCGCCCTCATCCATGTTGAACTATACTACGGTTCGTTTAATGGAGCGGCAAAGCAAAGAAACAATGCAAAGCATAATCATGTCGCACATAAAAACCGTGCCGCTTATATTGTAAAGTATTTAAAGGCCGATGCACATGAGGCTGGAAACACTGCTGGGACTTCTGTTGGCCGGCAGACTGGCTACGAGGCTTGAAATAACGTCACTGCGGGTTCGCCTGCCAGCTCACAAGATGGATTTTAAAATTAGAACAGGGGCTATTGCTAGGTCCTCAGCTTGCTCTGAGAAGAGCCAATCAGCAAACAGTATCTTGTCACGTAGGCGATATATACACAAACCAACATGGTTCTGCTCAGACAACAGACACGTTTTGCTCTGTGTTTAATGTTTATATTTGAACTGGCACTGCGCGCGCACCAGATCTATCCACAAAACAAGCTTGAAAATACGCCACATGTGAAGCAAGGACATAAAAGCAATCAAGATAACCAGCGCTAGAAAAGTAGTAGTCACATCTAGCGAGGAATCTGGCGGCAAATCCAGCCTCGTGTGCAGCGGCCTTAAGTGTAATACGTCACTACTATAGAATACACGAATCGTTCTATAGAAAAGACGAACATTGATCAACCTTTTCCATGCTTTAAAGTTATGTCCTTTGACGGGAACTCGAGCGGAATATTTCCGTTCGAGAATAATTGTGAACTCAAGTCGGCGGTGGGTAGTTTTCAACACTGATGAAAATGGTGTTGGAATCGAACTAAGACGACGTGTCACGTGACTAAACGATATCAACGATGACGGTAGTAGAAACGAGTGCAATGACGAACGTCGAATCATTTTTTAATGAAATAAGTTTTCTGAACCTGCCCGTCCTTTAAAATAGCAGGTACGTAGTTTCGCGACTGCACTGGTATTTTAGATTCAAAGGAATATATTTTTAAAATAGTAAGCGTTGCTTTTGGAACATACTGTATCAACATCGTGTAGGGTGGTCTGATGTCTGAACTCTGACTTGAGGTTGGTGTCGAAGATGTACATTTCGCGAACGAGCCAATCACTTGATTCGTCAGTTTACCAGAGGAATTAGTTTTGTTGCGAATTGCTTGGCTTTATTTTAAGAAACGGATATCCGCAATTTTTTTGCGATTCGCAAATGAAAAAATCGTTTCTCCGTATCCGTATTTTGAATTGATTTTTTTGAAGTCTTCCTTTATCGCTTTTTTGACTATAGGATAGTTATTTAGTGTTGATGGTAAAAATATTTATTTACAGAAGTAAAAGTTAACAAAAACAAACTAAAAGTACTTTTCTATAATAATGCAAAAACGAAATAATAAAATAAATAACGAAAAACAAACGCATTCTAAAACAACAATAACACTAAACTACTATGTACACAGAATATTTATATCCCGGTTCTCTATTTATCTTGTAACGGTTATTTATGTCGCGCACTGTTCACTGTTACTGACACTGACTGACTGCCTTGCTAGCGCTGTTTATATAAGTTCTTCTGCCGCATTCTGGAACATTCTTCAACATTCTTCTATGCGGTTCCGATAAAAATGTGCGACAACAATGCGCGTATTGTTGTCTACGCGGCCCCGAAAACAATGCACTACCCCGGCCTCTAGTGGCGTCTCGTTACAATATAATTGAAAAATTCATATTCGCTGCATCACCAGTATAAATGTAAAAAAAAAACTAATAAAAAAAAGCAGTACAGTTTTATAATTAATTTTAGAGAAAGTTGAAACAGTGTAAGTCGAGTTCTAATTAGACGAGACAGATGAGTCCGGGCTCAGATTAAATTCCGATGCCAATAAACTGCCGAAGTAAATACAACCGTTTACGCAGGCTGTTTAGTCGATTTTGTTTGCATCTCTCTCGTCACGGATGTTGCTATTCGTTTAAACGCCTGGCATGTTTACTCTTCTCAGTTAAAGCTGACTTACGAGCTTTTTTTAAAGATTGTGTTTTTTTAATGCGACTTTGCGACTATAAAAAGAATGTAGTTTGCTTCCATCTGAAAAAAACTAACTGGAATTGTACATTTAGTTGAAAACAAAAAGATTAAATATAGAGCTATTTTGGTGTATATTGACTTGCAGATCGATTTTAAATCTGTACTAATCGACCAAGTTTCGATTACTTAGCAAGCAGTACAAGTCGATCAAATGATATAATCCAAGGTATGTACCTTGATATAATCGATATCTCAGGTCATGCACCGGAAATCAGAGGAAATAATGATAGAGAGAAGGACATTGATGTATGAACTAGTAGGTAATTCAGTTGTGGAATTTTATGCAACAGATAAATGTACATATAAATTAAAAAAAAAACACTTGTTTTCTTATCAAACAAATCGATTTGAATAAAGTGTTGCAATTAGGAAGATTTAAACTTTTTACTCTGAATCGAATTTCTAGGACTTGCGATTTTTTATAATATCTTTAAAATTAAGTTTGACAATTCTCCGAGCTATGCCGTTCTCACAGACAGAAGCAATGTTCTTTTTTAACAAGTCATATATCGGCTTTGCATAGGGAATGTGCTATGTTTTTGGTTCTTTGACGTTTGTTTTGAGCAATCAATCAACTGAAGACGTTTGTTTTTGACGCATTTATTTCGAAAACTATTCCTAAATTTATCGCATTGAGTACCTTGCAGTTTGCACATAATGTATACTTTTGTAGCGTTTGAGAACTTCGTACTTGAGACGTGATTATTGATATATTTTTTTACTGCAAAGTAAATTCATCAAACCAAGATAGGAAAAGAACCTGAAATTGTGGGTAAAAAATTTCGTTACCAATATTTAGAGATGTGGATATAATTAAGTAACACGTAAAATTTCAAGATGTAAATTAATTAATTAAACAATATTTTTGTGTCCATAATAATATGATTTCTGTAAATCAGACTGTAAGTGGGTCTGTTATCTCGTCTTCTGAAAAGACGGGTACGTAATTTTCTTTATTTCTGTTTATGCCAGATTGTATTGAATTACATTTTTGCATTAGTTTTACTTATTCAAAAATTGGTCGGAAAATAAATAATGAAAAAAACGCACAAGCCAACCCTACCATGCATGGCCGACTGGCTCGTTGTTTGTTGATTTATTTTCCCGACTAACAAAGTTTTTGAACTGTGTAGTATATAACTTTGGAAACATGGTCAAGTGGCTTATGTTTGTGAATTAAGACGAATATTGTGATTGATGAGTCGAAATAAATTCGTTCAGCAAAAAATTCGCACATTAAAATTTTTAATGAATTCGTAATAACCGAATTTTAAAATTGATGACGAAATAAAGCTTTTAAGATATGTGGAAGCGCTGTAACTTTTGTCACTTTTAATTGCGGCAAAAAATGGTCTACCCGTGAGTGATCCACGCACCCATTGAAGGGTTAGTAAATAGTAGGCAATAGATTTAAATTGAATGAACTTTTTAAATAAGTAGTTTGTTTTGTTAACATTTATTTTCGTAAAATTTACAAATATATATTTAATGTAAACTTTGATAATAATACAAGTAGGTATATATTTTTTGAGCCTTAATAATATTATTTGTATTAAAACACGGTGTTCAAAGCCATACCTAATGGTAGTTCAAGTACTGGTCTCAAATCGTTCAACTGCTGCAGCTTGTGACTGTATAATGTTCAACAACTACGGTTTTTGAAGGATATTTTTAAAAACTCATAAAAATTAATTTTTTTAATGTAATGTCAGTTTTTCATTTTTAATATATTTAGAACTTTACGTGCTTTATAAGGAAATACTTTCATTCGGTGGACAATGATAAAATTTAGCCGTTAAAATTGTGATCAAACATTATACACTGCGGAATCTGTTCAAGTACTGGGTATTTTAAAATAGAACTTAACAAACTAGAATCTAATGATGCCTGTGTCGACGAAAAATAACCATTTAGATCTTGTGTGTCAAAATTCTCGTCTTGGTACTTTCTTAGTGGTATATCTTACTTGCTTCGTTATCAACGAGACTCATCAATGTAATCTCGATCTCGTCTTGTAATACGAGACGAGAAAAAATGTTAATCTCGTGTCGAGATTCTCGTTTCTGTGTTTAGAAAATATGGACCGTGTAGTTTACATTACACACTACATAAACGAATCTTACCGAACGCGCGACTTAGAAATAAGTCAATTTGCATCGTGACTATAGTATGTTTCAGGCACATAATCGATAGATGGAGTTACACGTTGTTCCCTTCAACACGTCTTTCATCTAATTACTTTCATCCGCTGTCCCAAAAAAACAGCTCAACAATTTGGTATCCTCTAATTGTGTTTGCAGACACGTAATGCCAACATAAAGCACAAAATCACTGAGGAAGTTGGCGTTAGTTCACGTTCTTCTTGGCTGTCTCTCTTTTTTGATTTCTTTTATGTAACACTTTTTGTGAAGCGTGATTGTACTGCTCAGTGACTGTATATTTTAAGGCCACTACCAAACTTATCTACTACTAGCGGCACGTCCCGGCTTCACACGGGTACAAAATTAATAATAATTGCTACAAACTGGCGCCCAACGTTGGGGCGCCAGTTTGTAACAATTATTATTATTTTATTCAACATATTTATTAACGTAATTTTAACACATGAATATTATTTAATTCAACACATTTATTAATTTAAGTTTTTTTAACATGAACACTACTTCCTAGTTCATACGCTCCGCTGCCATCTTGCCTCTGTTTCTCTACATGACCACCAGCGTACACCGGTGGCGACGTGGCTTTTTAAGACGTGGTGTTACAAAACAATATTACAACTTTCAAAAAGAAATATTTAATTAAACCATGTTTGTATGATCATGTGAAATATGTATAAAAGCCGCTGCACTTGAGGCTAGAAACACTGTTTGGACTTCTGCTGGCTATTAGGCTGGGTATACGAAGCTGCGGGCTCGCCTGCTAGCTCACAAGATAGGTTTTAAAATTATAACAGGGGTTATTTTCCTTGCTAGGTCCGCTGCTAGGCATAAGCAAGAACCAATCAGGAGGCAATATCTTGTCACGTGGGCGAATTGAACAAACGCCCACAAACCAACATGGCGTCATTCTGTTCAGAGTCAGACAACAGACACGTTTTGCGCTGTGTTTATAGTTGAACTGTCACAGCTGCGCGCGCACCAGATTTATTCACAAAACTAGCTTGAAATGACGTCTCGTGTGAAACGAGCATATAACGGCAATTAAGAAAACCGTCACTAGAAAACTAGTATATCTAGCAGCGTGTATAGCGACCTTAATTTTTGATATTTGACGCTTAGTAATTCTTACTGACTCTATAAATAAACTCCATAAATCCTTAATATATATGCATTAAAAATGGAACAATAATAATATGGTAGTTAAATTCAAATCTTCGATTAACGTCTGATTAGAACTCTTCAATAAATAAAATTATCGACCAATTTTTCAGACAATATATTAACAAAAAATATCAATAATACAATTAACGTTTCGATCCGGATTTGGATCTTTTTCAGAACGGATATAAAAATATAAAAAAATAATTAATAATTAGTTTCTATTTATTTTTAATGTAATTCGTGAATAATTTTTTTAATATATAAATATTGAATATGGTAGTTACTTTTGATGCATATTATGTGTCAGTTTGGTTTTAGAACAGGTTCATCGACAGTAATGGCTGTGGTTTCCGTAATTAGATTTGTCATTAACGCTTTTGAGAGGGGCCTTTCCGTGGATGCAAATTTTTTGGATCTCAGTAAGGCATTCGATTGTGTATCGCATGACATCATTCTGCATAAATTGAACTATTATGGTGTGAGAGGCAAGGCCTTAGAATGCATAAAATCGTATCTTTCAAACCGAGTTCAGAAGGTAGTAATTAATGGTAAAGAATCAAAAATCCAGAAAATTGAACACGGTGTTCCTCAAGGGTCTATTCTAGGACCTTTGTTATTTATAATATATATTAATGATCTACCAAGCAATATTACTGGAGCTTCTACTGTCTTGTATGCAGATGACACTACGGTGTTAAAAACAATAAGTGCAAGTGATAAATCATGCGGTTCACAATCGGATGCTGATTGCTGGTTTTGTGCGAACAAATTACATCTTAATATGGGAAAAATAGAAAATATTACATTTAATTATAACACTCCTTTCAAACTTGAACAGTCCGTTAAATTCTTAGGAATACATCTAGATCCATCTATAAACTGGATAGCACACATTAACTTTGTAAGGAAGAAATTATCTAAAATTTTATATGCAATAAGAAAAATCGCTAGTCTTGCATCTACGGAAGCAACTATTACGGCTTACTATGGCATGTTCCATAGTATCATCCAGTACGGAATTGTTTTATGGGGTGGATCTCCTCATGCCACAAAAATTTTTATTCTACAGAAAAAAGCCTTGCGGATAATAGCCCACGTTGGTTACAGAGATCACTGTCGTGAATTGTTCAAAAATTTTAAAATAATGTCTTTACCATCCTTGTTTGTGTACAGAGCGTTGCTGTTTGCAAAATCAATACTGAGTACCTCAACTTGTCATGCTGACCACCATAGTCATAATACCAGAAATAAAGACAGTGTTTACCTTCCTCGGTGTAGGCTTTCTGTCTCGCAAACGGCCCCAGATTACGTGGCACTTAAAATGTACAATGCTTTACCTACAGATATACGAGAGTTATCGGGAAATGTTTTTAAAAATCGTATTAAAAGAAAGCTGTTGGAGAATCCTCTGTACGATAAACTAGAGTTTTATCAATTGTTTGTTTAAACATTTTATATATGTAATGTATTTTATTTTATGACATACGCTCATACGTTTACAATAATGTTTTCAGCTGTTAATAAATCTATCTATCTATCTATCTATGAATGAAAACAGTTAAACCGTGTTTATCGTTCGATAGATATCATAATTCCAGTTTCATAATAGAGGAAAGGTAGGCTATAAAATGTTAATAAAACACAGCTCTGGTTAAACAATTTAAATCAATTTAAAAACAGTTAAACATCGCATACACACTTGCTGTGTAAAAATCCATTCATTTCATTTTTATGAACTGACACAGTTTATAAAAGTAAAAAGAACATAAATTATATTTACGTCCACTCAAACGGAAGCTATTCATTTTCGTGTGTCACACACAAAAAGCTACGCAACAAATCTCGTGCCAACCTTTGTTCATATAAAGTGCATATTACGCAACCCAGGTACCTGTGCTACGTACTAAACGGCTTTTTATGGCTGCTCTTTGAACGATAAATCGAAAGAAAAAGTCTGTTTTCTCAAATTATATTTCCTGTATTTATATTTTCTCTTATTTTAGTCATTTGTACTTTTTCAATTTTTTCTCTGTTGTTTTCTCGTAAAGCATTGTTTTTGAACCTTTTCACAACTCGCCAACCAGTCAGTAAAGTAGTGTTGTCTGTGTTTGAAGTAATTTTTTTTTAAATAAATATTCTTGAAATTTACATCTTAAATAATAATGAAAGGTAATTACCCCCTAGGATCATAATAAAATAAAATTAAACTGAAAATTATACGAATACATACCGTAAAACGGGGCTACTTTGAACAGGTTTTGGAGGTTTTTGGTTGGTAACTTTTTTTTACGGCTCGAATTTCACTTTTTTTACGCCAACAGAACAATGCGTCCTTTGGTTATCAGATCTATGGCAAATTTAAGACCTACCACACCCCCCTAACTCCCTATTTTTTTTAATTTATTAAATGTCAAAGTAACCTCAGAAGTGGGGTTTCTTTGACAAGGCATTGAAATGCAACTGACGTCAAAGATAGTCGCACCTACAGATATAACAAAAATTAGACTCCTTCTTATTTTTCTTCTTGTCCTTGTTTTTGATTTCATTCTTGCGAACCAAACAACTCAGAGGCACATCTTCGTCGGAATCAGTCTGGTTGATTATTCTTGAAAGCTGAGACATTATCTTCTATTTCAGGAGAGTCATCCATAGTTGGAAAATCTGGTACCTTGCTAAAAATAAAATTTAGAAATACTTTTTGAAAAGGAATTTGTAAAATTAGTTTGGGAATTAATATTTTGCTTTACACCTTCCTTCGTGAGTATTCTTGCGTGATATTAATAAAATTTCAAAAAAAATAGTGATTTTATTTCCTTTACCCCCCCAGAATAAAAATACCTATGCTCTTGGCCCGCACGCGATTTTTGAGCTAAATTAATGTAATTAGGTACTAGTGATGTGCCGGATATCCTTATCCGTATCGCGCGAAGAAAGATCCGTATCCGTTAGTTTTTGGCGGATCTTTTACTTTATTAATTTTCAATTCATAGATGAAACTTTATATATATAGGTGATTAGGTATAATAATGAAAACCTGTTAAATTCCATTCAGATTATTTTTTATTTTTTTAAATCACCTTTATATTGCAAACATTTATCGTAGTGAGTACCATACTAATAGTACATAACTCAAAGGCACTAAATCAACTATCTTTATAATGAGATATTGCACATCGATCTTTGGAAAGAGACAATCTGTTATGAGGGTTAACTCTTAAAGAGATCAATAACTTTTTCCCATAACAGATAGTCTCTTTCCAAAGGTCAATGTGCAATATTTACCGCCGCGTACTCTAAGAAAGTTAAAATCCGTATCCGTATCCGCGGATCTTGAAACCTAAAATCCGTATTCAGATCCGTATCCGCGGATAAACATTTTTAACGATCCGGCACATCACTAGTAAGTACATTGGGTAAACTACAAGAGTAACAACAGTTTGTTGCTCCCCGATATCTCAAATATGTTTCTCGGGTTAATATAAAATGGATATTGCAACAACAACATATGTCTAGCAAACAGTTTCATTTTCTGCGCAATGCCCATCCTATGCACCTATATACTAGACATTATAGCTACCGTTAAAAGGAGCAGAATAATTGTTCACGCGCGGACTGATTATTCATTATTTACGGACGTGTGAACTGTAATGTAATCAAGTTTAAAGCTTGACACCTCGTCAACAGTATTTTTAAAAAAGTTTTCCATCTCACAATGCAAATGTGTGCGTGAATTACGGAATATAAAGAGCGCAAATTCAAACAAACATGTGAATGCATTGAAGGGTACGTTCAAAACAAAAACTTACACAGTCTTGAATCTTCATAAATCTGAACCGTAAAGTGAAAAGTTTATAAATTTGAAAATTATAAATGCTTCCAAAAGAAATTAAAAAATTATATTCCTAGAAACTGCGATAAGATCTATTTTTTATTCACTATTGCTGTGAACCAAAACAAACAAAGGCTATCTTACCAACGGTAATATTCAAAAGCAACTTATCAGTTACCATTTATCACCATAAGATGAACAGAGATAGCATAGCAGGCGTAGTTTTCGTAAGCAACCCAAATAGATTACAAATGGCTACGCCGCTACACGTACAACTGTCAGAAATATTAAAATTATAGTACATACTTATAATCAGCTATTTTATAGAGAGTATGTCAAAACATGTACCTAGTATGTGTGACGGTTAAAGTTCGCGGACACTCGTTTTGCCATAATGTTACAACTCGTACATAATAACTGAATTTACTTTCTAGAAACAGACACTACTATTACACCCGGGTGCAAAAAAACAATTGAGGGGGGAGGTATATTTAGTTAGTGCATTTCACCTGAATATATAGAAGCTTATTTTCTATATGTCACTGAACTCCTCCTAAACGACTGGACCGATTTTGATGAAATTTTTTGTGTGTGTTCAATGGGATTCGAGAATGGTTTAGATTCACAATTTGGTCCACTGGAAAATTAATAAAAAAATAAAATTAAAAATTAATTAAAAAAAACATTTTCTAGTGGACCAAATTATGAATCTAAACACACACAAAAATTCATCAAAATCGGTCCAGCCGTTTAGGAGGAATTCAGTGACATACACACGGACAGAAGAAATATAAAGATGTGTGGTTACTACAAATCTGACGTCACAAGAGTGTTAAGTCAAAAAACTGAAATCTTAAAACTAAAATCAACCTCGTATTTTTGTGAATACAAATCGATAATTTCTGATTTTTTATTCGATAAATTATATAGGTAGTATTCATTTAATTTAATATTTTTTTTTGTTGTGTGAGCTCATAATTTAATGTGATCGGACGTGTTCGAACGTTTCGTCCGAACACACCCCTGTGGAGATTATACAGGGAGTCAGACAATGTAACTGTATTAAGAGTGAAAACCCTTGGGGACAATAGCACTATTGTACTTCTTGCTCGCGTACTGTTTGCTATCGCGATGAACCAGGCCGCTGGCGTGACGTGGCAATTCAAAGAAATAAAACTAGTGGCACTTAAGTACTATTTTTTTAAATTTCAATCGGAGGAAGAAAATGTTTGAAAGTGTTACGTCTCTTTTGTGCGTGACAGAATCCGTAGTATTGAATTGTATTGTTCAGGTAGCACATGTTCTTTGTACATGTGTAGTATACGGAGTGTTTCAAAATTGCAAGAGAAATCAGTTACCTAACTTTCATATAACAGTTTGTGTTGTGGTATCAACACAAACTATATTCTTTCCATACAGCACCTACCCGCGCATATAGCCTTTGTAGCTAAGCGCGTTTTTGTATTTAAAAAAAATCAGTTACCAAATATACACGGCGGGGGGGAGGGGTAAAGCACAAAATACAGTCAATATTTTTTCTAAGTTTTGCTTGACACCTTCCTTCGTGAATATATTATATTCACGAAGGAAGGTGTCAAGCAAAATATTAATTCCTAAACTAATTTTACAATTTCCTTTTCAAAAAGTATATCTTAATTTTATTTTTAGCCAGGTATTCGTATTATTTTCTGTTTTATTTTTTTATTGTTATGATACTGGGAGGGGGGTAATTACAGACATTTACCCCCCTCCCCATATCTACGCCCTTGTGTGTCAAGTGTGTTGGCGTTATATAACTACAAACCACGAACACCCCTTTTTATGAAATTGGGGTAGATTGTTATTTACTGGTAAAGTTTTGGAGAAACAATTTAATTTTAAAAGTAAAATATTTTGGTACTGGTTTCTACTTATGTATGAATTCATACTAAGAATGTGTTAATACAGTAAAATTTCTTATTTAATCTCCTTTCCCAGCACTGGCTTACCAAGTGGGATAGACATATATCCAGTAGCGTTGATATAATAGATATTGTTCTTACTGTGATATTTTGTAATAAATAAATAAAGAAACAAATAAAGGCTGAAGATCATACTGTTAAATTTTCAAAATGGTGAATTCTATATCTTGTCAAGTTTGACAGTGTCCATTTCTATCATTTTGGCTTACAAGTACAAAAAATCAACTATAATGTACTAGCTGTAGCATTACATCAATGTTCATAGTGGCGTAGTAGTTTTTTTTTTTTTAAAATTGTATCAAAAAAATTAAGTGGTGTTTTTGTATTTTGTTTTTCATTTTTTTTTTCATAGTCCTTGGCAGGGACTATGTAGAAATAGGATGTGTATATTTTAAAATAATGTAGCCTAACACTTTAAACGATAATTTCAGTTGCGTGTTAATGACTTTATATGTAAGAACCGATAACAATACTACATGTTTTTAAAATAAAATATTTCAACTTGTCGGAATTGAATGTGCATTTTTTTATACGTCACGCGGACGAAGTTGACGGTAAATGCTAATCTCTATATCATTTCTAAAAAAATGTATTTCAAAATGACTTATAAAGCCTATCCAGTAGTTTGTTATTCACAATATTCACTATAATGTCGGTTATATGATTACTTTGTGAATTTTATGATATGAGAGGACGTTAAGTTCACCTTTTTCCATGAGGTACTCCGGGACTATTAGAATGTATGGTGGGTAGTGGGCACCACAGTACTGTTTCTTTTTCATATTGCAGTGAAAAATGGAGAACTAAATCATTAAGTCGACCGGGCAATGAAATTGTGATTAATAGTATTTTATCAAATATTTGACATACAGTCAAATTCAAGTATTTTTATTATATATAGTTATTTATGGACGCATCGACATCAAAGGTCATTAGCGTCCGGATCTATATCTATCATGAATCTAACTATGTAACTATGAAGTTATTTTGGGCCTATTAAAACTAATTGTACTAAATGAGCGAATATAGTCCTGATGAGTGGAGAAACGATATTATACGCTGGATGCCGTTTTCGGTGTCCTCGAAATTTTTTAGTAGGTCGTCGGGAAATCCGCAAGCGATTCTTTCGGCAGCATATTTTGGACACTCCAAGAAAATATGTTTTATGCTAACAGGGACTTTGCATATGTCGCACTCCGGCCGATCGGTCTTCTCAAAAAGGTATTTGTGGGTAAGTAGAGT
Organism: Xanthostigma xanthostigma; assembly: GCA_963575645.1. Taxonomy (NCBI): domain Eukaryota; kingdom Metazoa; phylum Arthropoda; class Insecta; order Raphidioptera; family Raphidiidae; genus Xanthostigma; species Xanthostigma xanthostigma. The sequence continues at coordinate 30,082,334 of OY754470.1, read as the reverse complement.
ATGTCCTATTCTAACTCGGGTGATCACTATCTGATCCCAAGTATTTTTAACACCATCTATTCTCAACTCATTTTCATGTTTTTAGCTCTTACTTCTCACGCTGCTGAGCCAATGGAAAAATACGTTTGACATCGTTTAATTTCAAATAAAGAAAAGTCTTTCCTCTGTGCATTAAGATTGTCACGAAGTGAGGATGCTGGAGAAGTTGAAAATACAGTAGTCGATTTGTCCCGAGTGGTCGAAAATACATGCGTTCTACTTAAGTCCCTTCGAAGTACAAATATCGAGATATCTAATGCGCTATTCTGTATGATCAATATTAAAATTAACAGCGCTGTTAAATATGTCTGTCTCACTTTAACTTATATGCGATGTTAAATTTGTTAGAAAGTGACAAAAAATGTAAGCACGTTGCAAAATTGGTCTCCACGAAAAGCGCTTAAGTATTGGTGAAAAAAAAAATAAAATCGGATAAGTGGTTTCGGAGATTACGTCCTACATACAAAATTTACCTCTCTATAATCGAATCAGTTATTGCGAAAAGGGAACATATCCAACTTTTGGCCATTTTGACTTTTTTACGTAAATTTATTCTTTGAACATAAACCCATCGTTTGATGCGAAAAAGAAGCATATCCGGTTATTCTTATAGTAGCAGCACCCATGAATATTTTTTGTTATGTTCGAAAAGGGAACAAGTGCTGGATATGTTTCTTTTTCGTACTATAGATGACGCTAGTAGGTATAGTTGTCAATGCTTTTAGTATCACTTCAAGCAACCGTGTGAGTCTTATTGGAGTTGAGGACGTTAAAGACAAGAGAAAACGCAGTACTAAGCCCAAAAAACCAAAAATACACACTTTTAATTTTAAACATCATATCATTCTAAACCGACAGCGAACACTAGTGTGCAAAAAGGCTTTTATTGGATCACATGGCATAAGTTCAAAGAGAGTCTGGCGCCTATGCACTTTATAAGCCGATCATTCTGAAAATTTGCATAACGCTATAATTTTTCATTGTGAACAACTTTTCTTAGTGACACTTTTGCGTACTGTGAACGGAAAAGGTACTTTACTTGAAATGAAAAGAGATTTTGCTCAACTGTAAAGGCCTACTTGATTTAAAAAAATCGAAAGTAAACTAAAAATAAGTTTTAGACCAAGCAGGGCGGAATCCCAAAATATGAAATTCCAATTCGAAAATTTTTGGTCAATCTCACCTATTGTGAACTCAATCCGGGGACACACTGTATATAGAAGATTATTAGAAATTTGTTTTTTTATAACTTTTGTTAAGGAGGTATTATTTCGTTGTATTTATCAATAAAAAAATCTGAAACTAGTAAAATTTTATTAAAACCTTCTAATTTAGTTCGAAAAGGGAACATGTCCATTTTTGTTTTTTCAAAAAATTACTTGATGAAGTAATGATAAAATTCTGAAGCCTCGTAGGAATATGAGATCTATGAAATTAAATAGTAATATAAAAATAAAATTGATTAAAACTGAACTCGTTTTCGTAAAATTAGTTTTTTGTCTCTCCTGTAAAATTCAAATTTCCGGTGATGTTCCCTTTTCGAAATAACCGATTCAATCATTATATATAAAATTCTCGTGTCACTAATTTTGTCCGCGCTAATCTCAGAAACCACTGAACCGGTTTTAAAGAAATTTTGTAAATGTGCCTTGCTTGGTCCAACTTACACTATAGGATAGTTTTTATTAAAAAAAATATACAAAATTACGGTGTTTTCACAAAAAAAAATTGTTTTAATAACATGCAGTGACATCTGATAGAATTTGTTTAAAGCTATTAGTTCAGAGGCAAACAAAAAAAAACTGTTTTAGTACCGAGTAGCGACATCTGATAGAATTCGCTCAAAGCCATTAGTTCAGAAGCAAATCTGGTAGAATTTGCTCAAAGCTATTAGTTCAGACGCCGGGCCGCCAACGAAATACATTTTGCAGAATTATATCTATCGCACCCGGGTGAAATCGGGACGGACTGCTAGTATTAGTATAGATTGACTATACAGAATAGCACCATTAAATTCTCAACGTGTACAGTACCATTCTGTAGAAATGACGCATTCATAGATACATAGTGTGTAGAGTTCAAGCACTATAATATAGTGTACGCGTAGTGTGCGTATGGAGATGGAGAGCATTCGATACCCTGCAGGGTGGTCCGCACTGTATATGAGTCACTGCAGTCACAGCCTCCCTCTTTATCTCGCTATTTGTCTAGCCCACTGCTCTCGTCGCTATTACACTATAACACATTTGCGTACAGTGCGGCACAGAAATATCTAATCGATGTCTGTGTCCTGTATTTTTGCACTGTTATCCTTTCAACTGTATCTAATTTAACAGATTTGATAGCACAAAGGTAGTAGCTGCACACGCGGCTAATTTTGCGGCTGCTGGGACTTATACTGATTGACGTAGTGGCTGCGAACACCGCTGCGTGTTTACAAGCTGGATTTCAAAATTAGAACCGGGGATAATTTTCGTGCTTGATTACCTGCAGACTTTGAGCAAGAACCAATCAGAAAATAGTATTTTGTCACGTGAGTGGCATGGACAAACGTCATGAACAAACATGACGTCATAGTGTGTGTTCTGTTCAAAGACAATAAACCGTGTACCTACTATATAAACCGGCTGTAGAATATTAAGCTAAGTTGGCGGCGAGGTATAGAATACTTGCCTCGTAAATTGAAGGTCGTAGGTTCGATCCCGGTGGTCGGTGCCATTATAATATTTTTTTTACAATTATACCAGTTTAACATCTATAGTGTGTAGTGTAAAATGCACAGTCTCTTTTTTCATTGTGTGCTTAAATGGAACAGTCCATATCTATGTAGGTATATTAAAACCTCGTGTCACGATGTTCTTCCGTGCTAATCTCCGAAACCACTAAACGATTTGAATAACATTTTGTAAATGTGTCTTGCTTGGTACAACTTACGCTATAGGATAGTTTTTTTTAAATATTTTGGGCAAATTATGAAGTGTTTTTAGAAACATGTAGCGACATCTCATAGATTTTACTCAAAGCTATATTGGTTCAGAAACAAACAACAAAAACTGTTTTAGTACCTGGTAGCGACATCTGGTAGAATTCGTTCAAAGCTATTAGTTCAGAAGCAAATCTGGTAGAATTTGTTCAAATCTATTTGTTCAGACGCCGGGCCGCATACGAAATACATTTTGCAGAATTATATCTATCGCACCCGGCTGAAACCGGGACGGACCGCTACTATTTTTTATGTATTATAGAGCACTTTAAACAGTGTACCGCACTACTTAACACAGGACACGGCTTCATTGTGAACGCAGGTACTGCCGTTGGTGCCGCCGCCCCCCGTGCTGTGAGACCGTTGCGGAGACCCGCACCCAGCCTCCCTCGATCCTCACTGTTATATGTGCTTGCATTGCGTACCTACGGGCAATACGACCCCCTTTTATGTTACGTAATATATTGGAACCAGTGAAAATTAACTAACGCATAGAATGGCAGGGTGAACGGGTGTAAAATAGAAAGAGTTACTGCGAAAATGTCGACACTGTTTTTTCAAAATGCAATTTTTTTTTGTTTTGGTGATGATGAGAGGTGGTAGAGAAATTAGCACCATTTAAAAACTATTTTTTCTTGAAAATGGCTCAAGCGATTGATTAAATTTTACTCCTGGATACTCTCTTAGTACCAGTATGAGATAGCACGACTAGAAAATGCAATATCTGCAGGACGTATGTGTATAATGTATAATCCTGTTTCTATTATCACCGAACGGAATAGCTAAGTGGTGAGAGCACTAGACTAGCATTCAGGAGATACTGGTTTCGAATCCCGGCGATGGCAGATTTGGCTTCTTACTCGCCTAGAAACGATCATTCCTGTACCGGCCGTCTTGTTAAGGTTTTCCATGGTTTCCCTCAATAAAATTCTAGATAAATATCGAGATGGCTCCTTATTCAAGGCCATGGTCGGTTATCTGTCAAACTACTTAGTTCAAATGTTGCCTTATCCTAATTTCTAAAAATTCCTTCATTCGCCATTCCTGTTAATTAGGTAAAGTTAATGTAGAAAATAATGGGAAGTGGGTTAGATAGAAAATATTAATGGTGCAAATGGCATCTGTTATAACATAAAGTGAAGAAACGAACGTTAAACACATTTATTCATTTTGTCGAAAAGCTGGTCCGATTTGTGTGGGACTGTTTATTTCTTAATTTTATTTCTTTCCGTTCTGCATTTCTTATGCTTCATGAAGCTCATTTCAATTACGTTCGACCTTTCGAAGCCCCAGATGGCTATTCTTCTCAGTAGATGTTATTTTATGTTACTTTAATAGTATATGGTAACAAAAAGAAAGAAACCATTTATTAGTCTGTCATTGTATATAATTTTATATTATACCGTACATTTTTCTATTTATAATAAAATGTCTTTGAAGCTTTAGAACAGTTTTTTTTCCTATTAGATAATTATATAATTTTACCTTATTCTTTACCACTCCATTGAAATGGAATTTGATCAGATGTTTTTCGACCATTTTGTTCATGTCACGTCTTTTATTTGTCATTGTATATAAGATAAAAACGGGATGTCTTTTTTGACAGCGTGTCCAAAAATGTTGATGTAATAAATCTAAAAACAGTTCCAAAACACGCAAAATGTTTCACTGAAACGTTATTGATCTTTGTCACTTAATAAAGGCTGTCAGTATATTTTCTAATTAACGAGTATGGGGGTTGTTTAAGTGTTGCAATTTATTAATCTTCCAGCTTCTCCAATTCCAGCCTGGTAGCTCCTTTCTTTTATATTTACTACCATCGTGAACTAGGCAACGTGTATCGTGGACGGTCTGGCAATATCTCCTATCTCCATTTTTTACGTTAAAAAGCTCGGTCCGGCGAACAGATACAATCACGTGAACAATATGTGCGCCTTGTAACCGAGCGGGGTGACGTAGTGGTGAGATCACTAGACTCGGATTCAGGAGGTACTGGATTCGAATCCCGACGGGGGCAGATGTGGCTGGGACTTTTTGCAGCTGCCTCTCGCCGAGAAACGGTAATTCCTGTACCGGTCATCTTGTTAAAGTTTTCCATGGTTTCCCTCAATAATTCCAGATAATTAATATCGAAACGGTTCCTTATTCAAGGCCATGGCCGATTACCTGTCAAACTCCTATGCTCAAAACTTACCTACCTTTTCTTAATGTCCTAAAATTCCTTCATTCGCCCATTGCTATTAAGTGGAAGTTTAAAAATGTAGAATATAACGGGAAATGTGATAGATGGAAAACGCATTATTATTATTATATGTGCGCCTTGTATAGCGCCAACTACAATATCTTTCGCTCTGCTGATTTTTAAGCAACCAATTACATACCTGCGTTCACCTTTGTCTGTTTTCCGGACCGAATATAGTCAATTTGCTGAACATATTAGCGTCTTCTTTTATCCTCCAAAATGTACCTACCGCAGTCGACCTTTTCTATAATAACGAAATTGGACCGAAATTACCCTTTCTTACTGAATAATTAGTAAGACCCTCACTTGGTTTCAGATTCGCTAATGTTGACTGATGTGAATCTTAATTTAACTACGGAGCGTAAAAAGTAGTACCTATACAAGTTTTCGTATTTAGCCGTTTTAGAGAGCGATGTTGGTATACAGAGTAGAGCTGTAAAAGTAACGAGAAATTGTGTACCCGTATGTATTCGTTACTTAAAGAACCAGTACCCGTTACTTTCGTATCGTTACGTTACTCGTTACTTTTCATACGACATACAATCGTGTAATAACAGCATCAAGCATGTACCATCGCATCGAGGCGCGTCGCATACGTGATACGGTATGACTTCGTATAGCGTATAACCGCATCAAACGAGTCGAACTGACATGGATACGACAAATGCGAGTAACGAAATGAATTTGTAAGTAACGATTCGTTACTTCGAGTCAGACGATGTACCCGTTACTCAGTAACGAATACATACGGTTAGTTACAGCTCTAATACAGAGTACAGACACCAGACATTCTCACGTCTGGATCACGCAAAATATACTTGGAAAACTTCGTAAGGAAACGAAATTACAAACAGGAGATTTCTGGATCGCCCACGATATAAACCGGCGACATCCAAGAATTATAATGTATTGTTGGAACTTGTCGATTTACACTTTGTGTTTTTGTTTGGCATAGACGGTTGGCGTCATTTTAAATACACAGGTATATGCATATATATCGGAGTGTGCTTGTCTATAGGTAAGGCATTGCAGAATGCTGAGTATTCGTAACAATGGAGATACATACAAGGGAATGTGTTAAGAGTCGTTTTGAATGGCTAGCAAACTGCACCGTGCTACATGCTGTGTGTTTGTTGCATTGAGTCTTAGAGCTGGGCAGACAGACGATTGTTAGGCTCTGCGCGACATTTCGTCACACTCATTCAACAACACACTATTCCTGAAACTGACCGCACACCGTGAAGACAAAACATAAATGTATGAAGTAGGTTAAATAATAATCGATTTTTGATCTATACTAATATATACAGCTGAAGAGTTTGTTAGCTTGTTTGTTTGGTTGAACGTGCTAATCTGAGAAACTATTAGTTCGAATTGAATTTTTTTTTTTTGGATAGCCCATTTATCGAGGAAGGCTAATAGGCTATATAATATCACGCTACGACCAATAGGAACGGAGCATCAATGAAAAATGTTTCAAAATATATACCTAACTCAAAATTTGTCCGCCCGACAAACACTTTTGAACGGTAACTCCGATCATCATGAAGTTTGGACACAACATTCATTTCGGAAATCTAAGATGAACGTGCGTACTCAAGTCCCTCCTCAACATTCGTTCTTTTGCACCCGGGAGAAACCGAGTGGATTTATGGACTAGTTCCTGTACAGCTCCTCAAGTATTTTATAATCGGCTGGATGTATTGAAGTAGATGTGAGATTTGGGGACGTACGCGTAGTATTTGAATTATCTGTCGGAATCATCTGTGGTCGGAATAGAATAGAATACTAGGTATTTGTTTGCTGTGACCGAGAAGTCTTCAAACCTTTAAAAAATATATACTAAATGTAAATGTTACATTAAGTCATTAAAAGTATAAGAAACTGAATTGATTTTTTTAAGTAACTCGGATCTTTTTTTGGATGGAAGTAACGTTCATTAAAGTCTATAGCAGTGATGGCGAACCTTTTTGAGCAGTGGGTCAAATTTTGTTAATTATTTTTTTAGTACTAGCTCCTGGGCCACTAAGTCAGTGGCCTTACTTGTAAAGAGAGAGGGGGGTGGTTAAATACTATTTTTTTTTTAGTTCGAAACTTTTTGAACGGCACACGACGTTTTACGACCATGCTGGATTCAGCATGTTTTTTTTCCTATAAGCATGATGATTTTGCCAAAGTTCCGAAAGATTTCGGATTTCGTCAAAAATCGCACTTTTAAAAGGGGTATTCCTTTAAAAAAAGTGCAAAAATCGAATTCGTTAACATACTATTGAAATTGATGCCCGGTTTACATTATTCCAGTCCAGCGATCCAGTCCAGTGCTGGACTGGATCGCTGGACTGGATTCGTTGTCTACATTATTCCAGTCATTTAGAAGCCGTTTTCATTGTGAACACCACAGTGACAATGATTTCAAAAAGAGATCAGTTTCGAAAATGTTTCAAACGTGCTCAATCACTCTTGCTACAAGAAGTTATTAATGAGGTTGATAATGAACTAAGAAAAAATGAACGGAATGGCACTGGATTGGCCGTCTACATTATTCCAGTTGCACTGGATTGATCGCACTGGATTCAAAAGTAGACTGCGAATCCAGTTACTGGACTGGAATGCTTACTGGATCCAGTGCATTCCAGTGAGGGTTTACATTATTCCAGTTGCAATCCAGCACTGGACTGGATCGCTGGACTGGAATAATGTAAACCGGGCATGAGAATGCTTACAGAAAAAAATACGCTGAATTCAATGAGCGTAAGCAAACGTCTGTATCTCTTTTAGTTTGGAAACTATACGGCCACGCGGGCGCCCTGTGATCGTTTACAGGTCGATGCAATTATCTTTTTTGTTTTTAGAATAGCAAATAACTTTTTATACTTATTTATATTTTTTATTTTTAGAATAATTAGAAAATCAATTAATTATTTTTATACTGACTCACTTATAAAAATTAAAAACTTTTAATGTTTCCTGTTAACCTATAGAATAACGGTACGGAACACTCAGGGCGCGAGTTCTACTCGCACTTGTCCGTCTTTTTTTTAGTATTATTGACTGGTCTCTCTTTTATGATATAAAAAATGAGTTTATACAAATAAACAAGTAGGTTCAAATCTTTGATTAACGTCTGAATAGAACTCTTCAAATGAATAAAATTGTGTACCAACTTTTCTCAGACCATATATTGACAAAAAATAATAAAAATACAAATCAATATAACATAGGATGACGTTTCGATCTGGATTTGTAATTTTATTATTTTTTGTCAATATATGGTCTGAGAAAAATTGGTCGACAATTTTATTCATTTAAACAAGTAGGTCATTTAAAAAGCCTGCGTGGGTCAGTGCCTGACCCGCGGGTCTTAGGCTCGCCATCACTGGTCTATAGTCTCTTTAAGCAGTCTTCGATTAATTATTAAAGGCATTGACTGACAGATGGCGGCATCAGAACGCATCCGTAGAAACCATCTTGAACGAAAGGTGAAACGTAGCTACGGCCGAAGCACTAGCGGAAGTTAAAACACATTTTAGACATAGCGAACGCAATACACAGGTATTTTCCCGAAAGACTTTAGAAATATTACTTCAATCGCGCGTAAAGATTACAAGCACTCATTTCAGTTTAATTTTTTCTTTTACCACCCAAGTTAAAAAAAAATAGTTTTATCAGTGTGGGCTCGACTTTGTGTTCATTACATCAGCACCCCTGTAAATAAATAATATTGCATTTATGGGTGGTGTTAGACTGTGTGTTATAGTCAATAGGGAAGAAATATGAAAATAAATTATTTGTGCGGAAAATTAATTGAATACTCAGTGGTGTGAAACCTCCGTAATAGCATCAGCATGAGGCGACAGTGCGCTCAGTACAGTTATTTAAAAAATAATGTCGCGCTTATAATTGATTTCTTTACGCGACGCAATAGGTGCACTGCTTTGTATTTCAGAGGCTTTTAGGTTGTTTGAACAATTTAAATTAATGACCATTTCCATCTTTGCACTGCAGTAAAGCTTTTTTTTTGTAATTGATTTGGTTTTAATTCACTCGCTATTATAAAAAGAAAGACTTCAGAATTATTGCTTATTGAAGTCTCTTTACAATGCAAATCTTTTTTTCTCCTGTCATTTGTTTGGTGTTGAACGCAAATCATTGTTTCTATTCTATTTAGGGCAGTCTGTTTTAAACTACATAATTTTGCGTAGGTATTACTTTTGAAATTGACTCTGTCAGAATACTGTCTTATGAAAGAACAGTATATACTCGTATATGTATGGCAACTAAAAATGTATATCCGCGGATACGGATACGAATAATAGATAGAATATATAATCTCAGGATCGCCTTGCCTGTTTCAAAGCAGAATCGTCACACAACTTTAAGAAATATCTGATATATGCGTTAGAAATAAGTGTGAATCAATCTTAGGTAAAAAAAAAGTATTTTTGTGTTTTTGAAAAGAGCGTTTATAATATCTACGGAGAATGTGGTGGATGTATTCTGATGACTGATGCTTGCAGCTACCTTTTTAATCCCTGTGTAATACATTTCCATACAGCCAGCACGCCCTATGGTCACGTCAAGCGAATAATCAATTTGACCGACTTTATTATATTTTCTTCCTGTTCTATTCTCAGCGTGTTTTCTGTAGAGCTATTTTAATATTTTTATAACAAGGCGATTGGCCATTCACAGAGTACTTAGAAATCAATATAATAACTGCGCATTTATCAGTGTTTCGTCTTACAATCATTTTTCAATATAAAATATTCTTTATAGAAATTCCATTTTATGTAAATGAGTTCATTTGCGTCATCGTTTTGAACTCTGAAGTAAAATTGACATCTAGATCACTTCATTTGCAATATTCTGATTTTAATCCCAACAGAATAACTGGCGGTACAGTAATTTAATTATTTCTATATCTGATTTCATTTAAAACTACTTAAAAACTTCTTTAGGCACGTATCTGTTTGAAATTTTCTGTGCCATTAAAGGGGAAATCTGTAACCTTAAATGGGAAATGATTCAACCTTGTTGGCTTGTTAGTTCGTTCAATTAAACTCAAAATTTTATTACAAAAATGGCTTGCTTGCATTTTAAATCTCAATAGCTGTATAGTAAATATTCATTTTATTTACATTTTGCTGCGACGCGACCATCGACCCCCGACGGGGTCTCAACTCGTGACCCACGCTTGCAGTTGTGCACTAAAGCAGGGGTGATGAACTTGATAGTTAGACATAAGCCACTTTGCTTTGTAAGCTTCGATATTTCCATTTAAGTCGTGTAAACATCATTCATGAATATAAAAAATACATGCCATAAATTAAAAGTTGAATCGACATTTAAAATAAATTATTTAAATGGGTGAAATAAGTACTTAATGTGGTACAGTGTCTGAAATGGTTATCAGATCGTGTGAACGCCACTGGCCTCCCGCCCCCTTCACCAACCCTTCTAATGTATAGCCACATAAATAAATCACGAGTGCATATATTACGTTACGTTCTTCTGTTCACGCGACAAAGTTGCGCGTGATGAATGGCCACTAGAACGCCTATTCATTCCTTTCTTATGCCGAATATATATGCTCCGTAACTATACTAACCCTCATACTTAGTGGATACGTGCGAACATAGAATAGAAATAGAAATAAGATTTACTTTTTCTTTGTACATAATTTGGTATTATATGTCACAGTTTTATGATTGAAAAAATAATATCTTAAGGGGTCCCGTATTAGATATACTTTTACAATATACCATTCAAATGTCTCCGTTGAAACGGAAATGCACATATACCTATGTATGCATAAAAAAATATTTTTAAAATAATCGTACTGAACTTTTACTTCATAACATCATTGCGTTACGTTTTTAAAAGTAATTATTAGAACGGCTTATTAACCCTAGATAACTAAACATTCGTCCGCGTGACGACACAGGTCTTGCAAAAGTTGAGTACCTTCCTATATTTCCTGTAAAAAGTAAAATAAATAAATGACCAAGAATCGCACTACATAGATTCTAATCTTTCAGACGTAGCGAAAACTTTTTTGTAGTGTGCTTGCGTTTTCCTAAATCGCTTGGCTTTAAAGATAGCGTCGTGAGAGCTGTAACGGTTTTTAAGCGAGGAGAAAGGATTTGAGGTGAAGAGTGTAAGGGGTAGCATATACTCTGAATTCAACATTTTTAATATTTGACCTGTTGTACCTCAAAACGGAATCATTAGCTTTAATTTGACGCACAAAATACGTTCGGAATGTAATAGTTTTAGTTGGTGTGGAGGAGACTTAATTATTTGTGCTAAATAATACAAGATTTTCGAAACTTGATCAGTAAATTTAAAAGATACGTTGCGTTCTTGTTGCGTGTAATGAGTTGCTGTTAAAATTTAACCTAAAAATATTGTCAATAATTTAAGTTGTGGTTATGATTACGGACAGCTGTAAATGCTACTTTATTTTTTATAAAACATTCTGTATAATGAAAAGAACGGGCAAAAACATTTGAATATTAATGCTTTTCAGGAGTGAAATACCTACATAAAATTAAAGAAAGATGATGAATGGCTTATTAAAGATTATTTCGTAGTGAGAAATTCCAGCAGCGCCAACCTAAATTAAAATTTCTATTTTTTATTTTGAGTCTTAATATAGGTAAGTGCACTAAAAAAACAAACATTTTAAGCGTAAAATGTTCGAGCGATTAATTGTTAACCGCAAAATGTAAACGTGTCAAAGTGATAATCTGTTTAGACGTATCCCTAATATAGAGTATCTTTACGTCGTTATTTTTATGACATATTTGAATGAAAATGACCGTGTTTACGACGCAATAAAATTAACGTAAATCAAGTGGAGTTGAAAATACGACACGCCATTACAAAATATCAATTTGTTTTATGGTGTCATGACGTTACATTATTATTAAATATTATTACCCACTTGCATGGTTACCGGCTCTTATCCCTAATAAATTCAGGCGAAACGCTATTAATGCGCTATAAAACAATTGAGTGATTCGAGAGCATTTGTTTTATGTAACGGTTTGCCTCAGGTAACTCGTGAATGCAAAATGCGCAAGTTTTCTTGCAATGGAACGTGACATTATTATTCCTATTTAGTATATTTGCCTATAGTAGATTGGTTACAACAGCCTGTCACGGATTTGTCTTCGACGAAGTTGTTATTTTTTCATTACGAATGCGCTAAATATAACTAGTTGAAAACATACATATTCCTATTTTTTACGTTTTTATCTAATTTACGTTACAATCTAATTTATTACTGTTTCATTTAACGGTGACAAAGTAAATAACACAAAATTTATTACACCGGTGATAAAAGAATTTATTAAATCAAGGAATTAATATAAGTACCCTTGGAGGAAGTCGTTGTTGTTGTGTATTTATTTAGTAGCATTAAAGGGGGTGTTAAAACACACGAAAACCAGATTTTAAGTTATTTTTTCTCTTTATAGCATCGTCTTGTATACGATTTTGTGATTGATACATTTTAACGATGTTTAATTAAGTCTCGAAATATACTTTGATATCCGCGGATTCGCAGAAGCAGTTTCTAAAATTGCATTCACCACGTTGTATGCTTAATTTTATAGTTTCAACTGTGCTATCATCAAAGGTATAAAACATGTAGAACTGGACAGTTCCGTATGGCTCTAAAATGTTGGGCGCTAGGGTAAAATTTCTACGGTGTCTTGATTTAACAATTCTGTGCAATAGATTTTGAAAAAATCCGAAAATAATTAAGCAATAATAATAAGTAAAAATAACAGGATTGTGGACAAAGTTATTAGATTTGTTCGTCTATAGATTTCGACATTTTATTGTTTTTAATTTTCTTGTACATGAAAAAGTCAATCTATAGACGAAACGTCGTAAGTACATTAAATAAACCTAATATTTTTGTCCACAATCCTGCGATTTTTCTTATTATTATCGTGAAAAATAACTCTAATAATTTAGAATGATGATGTTCCTGTTTAAATATTAAAAGATTAAAGGATAAAACCTGGTGGCATATAGGATCAATGAACTTTGCAAATACTGAAGGTTTTTTTATTGCATTTTATTTTCTGACGTTTCGGCAATCTTTATGCCCTTCGGAGAATTAATGCTGTCTGTTTTCTCAGTATTGTTGTTATGTAAAAAATAAATTAAAATAAAAAATGTCATCAACGGGTATTAAAATTACTATTTTTACTGAAAATTGTATAAACGTGTCAAATGTAACTTGTTTAAAATTATACTGCCACCAGGTTATACTGCCATCAGGTTTCATCCTTTAATCTTCTAATTATTATCACGATGGACACGATATTCAATATATATTGTTAAACACTATTGAATTAGATGTAAAAGCAATTACTTAATTTACAATTGCGTATTTCATTTTGTTCTGAAATATATTGTATGTATTATGTAAATAATAGTGTTGTGTTTTTGTTGTTACAGCTCAACACCTCCGAGTATGCGAAGGTTCACAAGGTCTGACGTGCTGTTCGCCTCAAATAGAAGCGAAGTTGGCAATGCACTCGAGACAACAGCTCGACCAATCCCTCAAGGATTCGCTAACGAAACTTGCCTCAATCCTCAACACGCGCTCGCAACGGTTTGATGGTACGTGCATGTCTTTCTAAAGATCTCTCTTCTTTCGTTATAAAGCTTGATTTAGATAGCCGATTTTTCGTTTCAAAAATTTTCCTTCGCTTAAATCAAAATGGAACTTGCTGTTACTTATGTAAAATTTACGCTGAACATAAAAACGCTTTAAATTCATATATATGTAAACGTTGATAGATTCACTTACTTTACATGGATAATTTTATACTAAACACTTCTAATTCTGTATTTGTTACCAACATTTTAGTGATTATTTTTTCGTATAAATAAATACGTATCTTTCCGCTACAAAATTGTCGAACAATATATAAAGCTGAAGAGTTTGTTTGTTTATTTGTTTGGTTGAACACGCAAATCTCGGGAACTACTGGTTCGAATTGAAAAATTTTTTTTGTTGTTGGATAGTCCATTTATCGAGGAAGGCTATAGGCTATATAATATCACGCTACGACCAATAGGAGCGGAGCATCAATAAAAAATGTAACTCAAAATTTGTCAGTCCGACAAAAACTTTTGAACGGTAACTCCGATCATCATGAAATTTGGACACAACATTCATCTCGGTTAACTAAGATGATCGTGCGTACTCATGTCCCTCCCCTCATTCGTTCTTTTGCACCCGGGTGAAACCGAGCAGGACCGCTAGTTAAATCTAAATAAATACGCTAGAATGAGGCCACATGATCCAAAATTTATTAATGCTGAGCTACACACCGCGTTGTCGGAAAATACTGGATTTTGACCACAGAATTAAAATTTTTATGAACGTTAGAACATTCTGTCGTTGTTTAATTTTTTTTGTAAATTTTACATTATAAACAGTTTAACAACGACCTCAGAATGTTTTTATGAACGGTTTTAACGAATGATTATACTCACAGAAAACGTAGAAGATCGTTCTTCAAGCTTACTAATAATTTAACAAAAGTATCTTGAAACATGTTACTTGGACAGAAATGTATAAAATACGTATGAGAAAATAACGCTTCAGCGGATCACTTAGTTTTTGAGCAGGATTGATTAAAAACTCTACAAGGCCTCTTTTATAGTCACAATCATGAATCAAGATCAATATTAACTCGTTTTTCTGATATTCCGTAAGGAAATGCACCAAATAGGATTTACAATTTGATGAATGTCTAATAACCTACAATCTATCTAATATTAACAAATGATATGAAAACAAAACAGTCTTCAAATCTTTGATTAACGTCTGATTAGAATTCTTCAATAAATAAAATTATCGACCAATTTTTCAGACAAATATTATTATTTTTTGTTAATATATTTGTCTGAATAATTGGTCGATAATTTTATTTATTTAAAAACAAAACAGTGTTCACGGAATTTTGAAATCAGTTCATTCAGATAAAACAATTTGTCAACTAAAGTTAATGTTAAACTTTAAAAAGTATGTTTATAAAAGTGAAGGTTGTAACCTCGTAAAGTTTCCTGGCGAATAGAACCACCCTGTTAACTTTTTGTGAAGAATTTTTACTAAAACTTGTAGGTATATCTCAATATCAAACCCACAAACCTATAAATGTTTTATGTTCATGTGAACTTGATATGTAACATGTCGACAAGGTTTTATCAGGCTATTATGCAAATTTTGAACAATAATGACCATTTTACCAAACAGTTTATCAGTTTTTTATGGCATTGAAAGTAATTCTTTATTTTTTATATATAGAACGTGTTTTTTCCCTTCTTTAAGTTTCATACTTTGTAAACCATAGACACAGTTTTTCTACACTAGCGCCAACGCACGATTATGTTTTATTTTCGTTATATTTTGCTTATTTCAATTTAAAGACAGCCTTTTATATAATCATTTCTTTTTATTTGCTACTTTTTCCTATAAAATGATAGTATTTAAGCGAAAAAATTCCTGTGCGGATTAATACTACGATATGAACATTTATAGATAAGACGTGTCAAATAGCCTATTGTAGTGGTTCTTTACAAGAAATAAAATAATATATTACACCACACGGGCCGAAAGTGTGATATCTTGCCTTAGGTATCATGGCGCGAAGGGCAAGGATGCCACACTTTCGACCAGTGTGGTGTATACCATTTTTCTTCATACCTCGGTCGTAAGCACGCTTATTAAATATATTAATTAATTAATTACGTATTAGTTACATAAAAATACAGATAAATTCCAAGCAAGAAGCTTTGAGGTTATACGTAAAAACACGAATGACAGCTGCTCGCGACTATTATCTGAAATGTAATAGGGTTGCTATGGAAACGACATCTAAACAACAGTTGATTGGTTGTTTTTTTTTTTTTTGGATTTACTGCCGCCCGAACGTACGAACTTCGCTCGTGTAATCCCACCGAGGAGTAAATGTTAGACTTTCTGCCTTACAATTGATGCCGAAAGTATGAACTTTCGATCGAGGTATGAAGAAAAAGTTACCTATTTTGAATCACCTGTTTACGGATAGTCCTCTATTTGGAACTATATTTCTCTGTATTACTTTTCATGGCCAACCCGACGTCTTATCCCACATAGATTTCATTTTCGTCCCTCTTCTGTTGAAACGGAGAATATAAATCTCTGACGAGCCGCGGTCCCTTTGGGACGACCTTCTCTGAATCATAAGCTCAATAGACAATAAAACGAAAAAGAAATAATAATGGAAAATAAGGCATAGGCTATAAATAATTCACCGTTGACCCATTTCAAGTCATATAATGCATATTTTTTCTCCAAGTCGGAAAGAAACTATTTTGCCGGCAATACGCGACTATGAATGCTACACCCTATTTTAAATTTTCATTGAATACAACTTCTTGTAGTCTGATTTTTAGGTTTCCGTACCCAAAGGATTAAATCTTATTGCCTTCACTATTCTGCCTGTGACAGCTAGGACTGCCACCCATAAAGGTTCCGGGATAACGCCGTATTTCTCCGGGTCCCATTCTAAACGTATATAAATACTGCCGCCGCGGTGACGACTATACCTCACGAATAAACGGACGAATCGCAAAAATACTTAAATATTCTCAAACAAATGAGAAATCTATACTAAATATAAAGCTGAAGAGTTTGTTTTTTTGCTTGAACGCGCTAATCTCAGGAACTACTGGTTCAAATTGAAAAAAATTTTTCTTCATACCTCGATCGAAAGTTAGACATTTACTCCCTGTTATTTATTATATTAAATGACACCGGTAACCCTAGTTACGAGTATAAATACGCATGAGAAATTTTTTTCTCCCGCCGTTCTCACTGGGAGTAAATGTCAATCTTTCGTCCCTGCTGACGAAAGTATGTACTTTCGAGCGGATATGAAAAAAATCGTATACACCACACGGGTCTTAAAAGTGGAAATCTCGGCCCTTGTGATGTAATATACTATTTTTGTTGGATAGCCCATTTATCGAGGAAGGCTATAGGCTATATGATATCACGCTACGACTAATAGGAGCGGAGCATCAATGAAAAGTGTTGCAAAATGTAACTCAAAATTTGTCCGTTCGACTAAAACTTTTGAACGGTAACTCCGATCATCATGAAATTTGGACACAACATTCATCTCGGTAAACTAAGATGATTGTGTGTACTCATGTCCCTCCTCCCATTCGTTCTTTTGCATCCGGGCGGGATCGCTAGTAATGTCGAGCTAGTTCCAGTAAGAATTAATATAATAATTGTACTCCATACCGAATAATATCAAAGACGGTAGAAGAATAGTATTTGTCATTCAAGTCAAATTTAGTAGCTATTGAGTTGCCTTTTTTGATTTTCGGGCTTAGAGGTTAATTAGTGTGTGAGAAAAAAATGTGACTAATGAGAGTTGCCACGAGTGCCAGCGAGCTTTCCAAGTTCCACCGATACCCACGATGTATAGGTATACGGTATTTTTTGCATGTGCCTCCAAAAAAATGTTTGCACTTCAAATTAAAAAACGTTTGAAAGAAGTTCACTTCTAATAAAAGGTTATAAAAGAAACAACAAATAAACAAACATTATTTTACAACGAAATTTGTATAGATTGATCAATTTTGTTTTACTTTATAGCACTTAAGTTGTCCTTGTATACTAGTGATGTGCCGGATATCCGTATCCGTATCCGCGGATATCCGAGGGTTAAGAAAGATCCGTATCCGTTAGTTTTTGACGGATCTTTTACGGATCTTTTACCTTATTAATTTTCAATTCATAGATGAAATTTTATATATATAGGTGATTACGTAATAATGAAAAACTGTTAAATTCCATTCAGATTATTTTTTATTTTTTAAAATCGTATTTTGCACCTTTATATTGCAAACATTTATCGTAGTGAGTACCATACCAATAGTACATAACTCAAAGGTACTAAAAAACTATCTTTGTAATGAGATATTGCACATCGATCTTTGGAAAGAGACAATCTGTTATGAGAGTTAACTCTTAAAGAGGTCAATAAATTTTTCCCATAACAGATAGTCTCTTACCAAAGGTCGATGTGCAATATTTACCGCCGCGTACTCTAAGAAAGTTAAGATCCGTATCCGTATCCGCGGATCTTGAAACCTAATATCCGTATTCAGATCCGTATCCGCGGATATACATTTTTAACGATCAGGCACATGACTATTGTATAAATGCCGTTTTATAGAGGGTAGTGCAGAAATGTCTTTATGGTTCACATGCCGCACAGTTGTATAGCTACGTCACTGGCACTGCGAATTAAATAATCAATAATGTGAAGCAAAGAGGGGACACATACCATGGTCTGTTAGCACAAGGGACATTCCATTTACTGACATAATATTATCACCGTGCCGTATAAAATTGACCTACTAATGACTTGTTCATCGACTAGACCAGTGATCGGAAAACGATTTACCGCTGACGAATCACTCCGCGTTGTTTCAGGCGTCTATCTGTTTGCGACAACATTTGTAATATTGCGATTAGTTTATGTATCTTGTTTGTGACTGAAGATATTTTGACGAGATGTGACATTACGTTAAAACGAGCGACAGCGAATTTTAATAGCCACTATTTGTGAACAAGATATATAGTGGCGTGTGTGAGTCGGAGGACTGGTAAATATTTTGAGCCGGATTGAAACTACCCCCCCCCCGTTTTAGAGGATGCTGAACACGATGGCGGCGTCAGAATTTCTCTTTGGGGTGGTCCACCCCTCAAACCGGCCAAAAACCACCCCCGAGAGCGGTTAAACGCGATTTACTAAGTTTCCCTGCAGAAAGAAGAACTTTACCCCCGTTTTCGAGGATGCTGAGCACGGTGGTGGTGTTGGATACACCTACCATCCCCTCCACCGGCCAATAATCACCCCCGAAAGGGATGAATTTTTTTTTGCAGTATCAACGGTAAATATATGTTCTCCCCTCGGGTGGGGGGGAGGTAGTTTCATTCCGGCTCAAAATATTTACCATTTTCGCGTTTTTTCCGACTCACACACGCCACTAATATATTATACTATACATTTTTGGCACGTACATCCTATCCTATCCTATCAATAACTGATTTTTAAAAACAGTTTAATGTTATCCAAGTGTGTAGGCTTTCACGGCCGGTGTTGATCCAAATCTTCTTGGTTTCCGGGCTTGTATGCCGTGGTCCATTGGTATTTCTACCTGACGTTTCGTCTACAACCTGATGGTCGTAGGTTCGATCCCGACAGTTGGTGTCATCATCATTATTCCATATTCCACCTATAATTTGTTTATATATTTTTTCAGTTTTACCATTCCAACTCCACAAGTGGGGGGAACGGTACTAATTCAAGTCAAAATTCACTTTTGAAAATTTTACAATTAAATTTTTTTTACAATTATATACCAGTTTCACTTCTGCAGTGTGTAGTGTAAAATACACAGTTTCTTTTTTCTTAAAACAAGCTCGTTTTGGGCGACTCTGAAAATATTGTATTTCGCATGGCGTAAGAAACGGAACATTTACGGTGGAAGTGACGGGTCAGTTACACACATTTCGGAACGGCATGCGAATCGGATCTTTATAAAAATATTGATTTGTTATCGGGACTAAGTATGTGTTCAAAGTTTCAAGTCGATAGGATACGGTCTTCACAACCTGTAGCGGCCCCCGCAGGCTAGGATTTTTGTCTACCGCTTCGAGTTTTGTCCTTTGTTCATCTCTACCCGTCACTGCGGACTATAAATCATCATTATCAACTTCGTTTTAATCTAAGGATAACAAATATTTAAAGATTTCCCGTGTGATCCAAATTACTTTGAATTTCATTGCTTGTTATTTTATAGCAATGTATTTGAAATTATAATGCTGGTTTGCAGAAAGCATTGTCAGAAAATCTGATTTGACAATGACCTTAGATTGTGACCATACATATAGTTCTCCATAAACAAAAGCATTGTAGAATTTTAACTCGATTCTGCTCGTAAAATAATTGATTAATAAAACAATATTTTTCTAAACTGTGTATACATAAATCTATTTTTGTACTATTTCCACTTAAAACAACGTTTTTCTACGCATTTTGATAAAAAGCGATTTTCTTTCTATGTAGATGAATCATTTGTTTTTATGTGAGTACAGTTTAATGTTCTACAGAACGGAGTTTGAATACGACATTAGATTGCTCCTGTATGTATAAAAACTATTAATTATATTATCACAACCCAATTTCACTGTAAAATCAATTTTTTAACAATTATTATAAATCATGAGTTACAATCTTTTTTTTGAAATATTTTTTATATTTACGATAATTAACAGAAATGACTGACAACTACACAAACTGTAAACGGTACCTCTGTTCTAACCTCTCTACGAACGATAACAGAACCGTCTTAGTCATGCGCAGTAACTAAAACGAAGCTGTTTGTATCGGTTTTAGAATACGTTTTAGCACGTGACTGTGACGGTTCTGTTACCGTTCGCAGAGAGGCTGGAACGAAGCTATTGTAAACCTTTCGAAATTTGTGAAATTGTGTGTGACAAGGTTGCACATATCTTTACTGTATCGAATGGTTAGCAGAATAAACTTTACTTAAGGCGCGTTCTGACAGTTTGATTTAGTCGATCAACCTATATTTCAATTTTTATTAATGAATTTATAAGTTGACTCCACAAAAACTGGACCCAGTCCTTAATATGATATGTCAATCATTAACAAAATTGGTTGTCTGTAAAGTCGGTTTACGGACGATAGTTTTACGTGATAACGTATTCCGTAATACATAACCTAAATTTTAGTAGCTGTCAAACTTGGGCCGAAGCCTACTGCGCTCTCGCTTGCACGCACAGGGTCAGGCGGAACGTTAGGGACGTTACACTTTTTCGTGCGTGCAGCTGGTGTTTCATCAATTTATAAGACGTTATCACGTCAAAACTTATGTCTAAGATTTCTGACGCAGGGCATATAGGTAATATATTGTTATGCTTTGTGTTTCAGATTTTTTTAGGAAGCTGCTTACAGATTCGAAACGGGAATTCCACGAAATGTTTAAGAAAACCTACGGCATGATTTACGTTCAGAACGCGTATTTATTTACGGACTTATATCAAGAGCTGGAGAGCTATTACACGAGAGGGCGAGTCGATTTAGCCAATGTTATGGACGAGTTCTTCAGTCTGCTTTATCAGAGAATGTTCACCGTACTCAATTCGCAGTACAGCTTTGATGACAAGTTAGTTACATTTTTATTTACGATCACTAATCGATGTAATTGGAGACTTTAGGTCTTTTTACTGTCGTCAATGAGCTCTCATAGCGATGTCGAAATGAGGGTTAATGAAAGTAAAGCAATCGAACGACCACGGGTTTTACGAGGCAGTTGGGTCTGCGCGTCGGCTGTGGGAGAAGTTCTGTTTAGATACTTTTACCAATAACGCCACAAGACTTTATATAAAAAAAAACTTGTGAGCCTCATTTAATTTAATTAGTCGATTTGTTGTTTATTCGTTTTTTTTTGTAATATTTTATAACAGTTATGTCGTAGGTTATTTTTGGGGCTAGTTAACTTGCAACTAAAAAAATTAATACAGTATAATCTCACTAATCCGGCACTTCGATAGAGCGGCACGTCCAATAATCCGGCACCCTCCGCCCATGCCTCCCTCGCCCCTCTATACCTGTGCGCTTCGGTCGCTGCGTCGTCGACTATGACTTTTTCACTATAATCCAGTAATCCGAACATTCCAATAATCCGGCACCCTCCGGTTTTTAATAGTGCCGGATTAGTAAGATTACACTGTACTATTTTTAATACTAAGTACTCAGTATAAATATCATTAAGTAAATTTACATGCTTTTCTAAGAAATACCACTGAACCACAGTTCTGTACTCATAAATACGACATCTAATGTCAGCTGTCACTAAAGAGTGACGTCACAAGCGTTTTCGGGATTACTTCAAAACGGAAAGATAAAAATGCAGTAATTTGTGTTAAAATTTAATTCACTGCTGAAATAATTTTTTTTTCGGAAATAGTTGACGTATATCTACATTATGGAACTGGATTTCAAAATCTGTCATCATGCCTTTTGTATTTTATATTATATTGTGATTATTCAGGTATTTGGCGTGTGTAAGTGATCACATGAAAGAGCTGAAACCGTTTGGAGATGTTCCACACAAATTGAGTATTCAAGTGAAGCGATCGTTCGTCGCCACTAGGACATTCGCTAGAGCTCTGGCCATCAGTGCGGAGGTCGTTAAAAGTATGCTTAATGTAAGTATCAAGTTTATAAAAAGCTATAACGAATCGAACGATAAACTAAATATTTTAGACAAATTTGTGATATATTATATCACGCGACTTGCATATTAAATTGCCTCTTTTTTTGTCCGAGACTTTCTACCAGTTCAACGCTTTTTTAGATTATTAATGGTAATGTACATTGTACAACTAGGGTAATAATTATATTATTAGTAATAATATATAATATGATACTAGGAAAAAAATGCCCTATACAATTCAAAACAATAAATATAAAACGTGAAATACAGTAGAACTCATGTATTTTTAACCTGTTCGGACTAATCGACTCTTGTATTTTCAACTTCTACTTCATCCTAACTTCGTGAAGGTCATAGATCAATCAGAAAGAAACTTGATTTAAGGTTAAAAGTTGTCAAATGTATTTTTTCATTGGCTGAACCCATATTAGGATTTACCATATTATATTTAATAATTTACTATATGAATCATTGTGTATTTACTCAATGTGCGGTGAGTGAACGCAACAAAGGGTATCGAAATTATATCTGCGTCTCTGTTTTCGATGTAATTCCCTGATTTCACCGATGGTAGGATTGGTTGATGTACTTGCACTCATTCTGAATAAAGTATCTCTGTTTCAAAAACTTTGTCTTTTTCTATGACGTTAACATGGGCGTACCCAGCTTTCGGCCCAGGAGGGAGCAAATTACAAATGTCTTAAGCCGGGCCCCTCGTGCTTGTTTTGCCCTCCTGCGATTTTATTCCTATGCTCAGTATAGAATAAAAGTATATGGGTTTTCGAATAACACTGACTATACCCAGCGCCTCCACCACATTGCTTAATTCTTGCATATTTGTGTATATGTACCTATTACAAAATAAATAATGAAAAAATGTTTCATTACTATGAAAACAGCTATACTAAAATCAAACTATTAGCACAAATAATATCAATTGTAGACTTTTTTTTAACTACTGGAAAATGTATTTTTATTTATTATTCAATATCATTTTTTGTCAAAAATATATACGTTACCCGGCGCCTCCACCATATTGTTATGATTTACGAATCGCAAATCAGAACTTTGAATTTTCGTACAAACTGATTATTTATAATTGATAAATAACGGAAATAGTATTTAACGTTCGTATTTTAAACAATTAAAATAAACACATGTATCTGAGGTACAAACTATAAATATCTGTACCCAGCGCTTCCACCATAAATAACGGTTGTATCCGTTTATTGGTTATAAAAATGTCAGTAATATTCTGAAAAGTGTGTACCTATGTCGTATGATGTCTAATGAAATGATGACAAAGTACGTTTAGCAAGTTTTAATATTTTTTTTTTTAAATATTATGTGTACCCGGCGCCTACACCATATACAATTTCATCAACTATTTTTGCAAGATTTGGGCAGTGTTTATATATATTATTGTTATAAACTTGGATTCGATACGTTCAACCGCGATTTCGTGCGTGGCATAGTTTTGAGCGGTTATCCGGTCAGACTCGCGTTTTTTATTTAAATATCCGGGACAAAAACTGTTTATTTTTTCATAAAAAATCAGAAACTGCAAAAAAAACGGGGTCCCCATTTAAAAAAAATGAGTGCAAGTGCATTGCACTGCACCGGAATGCACTAGGTCATAAAAAAATCCGGCAGTCGATTTCCCCCCTGAAACTATGAAGATTATTACAGGGGGTAAAATTCCTTTGAATGCAACCTAAGGGAATAAATCAGGTGTTCGGTGTTTAAAAAACCATACTGTATATATTAAACTTGTGCCTATATATCAAGCATAATATTAAAGATTTTGAAACATTACAGCAACCTCATAATTACAGCACAAGGAGCATATCAGTATTATCAATTCATAAACATAAACACTCTTTCTATAAAAGAGGTATTCATTATTTAGGTACAATAGCTTAGGTACAATAAACCATCTGCTGAGTACAAAACCATGATCACAAAGAAATTCAAGAAATGTTTTACGAAAATTTTAGTTGATAAAGCTTATTATTCTTTTAAACAATTTTTAGATGATTTTAAGGTAGTTTGGTAGCCAAATGACTTAAACTTGACCCTACATTTTTTTATATTTATTCAAAAGATTATAATTAAAGACACCTACAGAAAAAGAATCAGATTTTTTTACCACGCCGTTTAAGAGATATAATTAATTAAAGTTATGCAAAAATACGCGAGTCGTTATGAGTGTCCTTGTTCAATAACTCCGGAAATTGAGGGTTTGTAAAAAATTGACAAACTTGACCCCACAAAAAAAACTTTTTAATAAATAGAACGATGTCTGAAATACACACTTTTCAGAATAATTTACCACGTACTTTTGATTTTATTAATTTTTTAATACTGACATGTGGCCTCTATCTCTGTTGTTTATCTCTGTTGTTGTAGTGACAGTGACTAGTGACAGCTGAGTTCTAATCAATTAATGTTTTATTAATTACATTACTATAATTATTTAATTATAATTCGCATTAAATTAAATCAAATAAATTTTTATGCGAATTTCTATTAATTGTTATAGCATGATTTGGGTAATTATTTGAGGAAAAAAAGTCATTTATTTGACTTGAGATTGCGGCTCCCAAACTACCTTAATTAATTTTAATTCAAATGTTATATTCTCTGTAATCTGACTTTGGCTACACATTGTTTTATGTCAAACGGCCTCAATTATTAAAGCGAAGGAGCTGGCAAAAATTAGTTGTAATATAATAACGAGTCATTTCATATAAAAAAAGAGATTTTCGTTGCTGTAATTCTGTTTGCATTATTATTTCAGATAAAACCTAGTCCAGAATGTGCTCATGCCGTTTTAAAAATGCAACATTGTGCCGAGTGCGCTGGCCATTCGTTAGCCAAAGCCTGTTCACACTACTGTATAAATGTTATGAAAGGTTGTCTTGCATACCATGCAGAGCTGGACACGGAATGGAATAATTTCGTTGGTGAGTGGAATTTACATTTAATAAAAAAATAGTAGGTACGTGTAACCGCGCTCACTCGTAAATTAAATTACGTTGGCTATGCTTATTAGTTTGCATCCGTAGCTTTGTTTCACCTCTCGTTAAAGATGGTTTCGACAGATGCATTTTGATAATACAATTATTTGTGTATTTATTCAATACCCCGCGTATTTTTTTTATTAACGCTAAGTCTAATATTTTTTTTATCAATGAACCTGCGCTCTGGGGTTGGACCCTTTTCTCACGACCCTGATAGACTACAATTAAATCGACTATCTGTACAATTTGTATTTATTTTCTTTTTGTTACTTACAGAGGCAATGGAAAAAGTGTCTGATCGTCTATTGGGTCCGTTCAATATTGAAATGGTTGTGGAACCTATAGATATAAAGATTTCAGAAGCAATAATGAATTTCCAAGACAACGGTATCGACGTTTCAAAGCGTGTTTTTTCTGGATGTGGCAAACCAGAGTTAGGCCGAGTAAGAAGATCTGTGAACTTATTACAGTTGAAACGTAATTATACGGATTCGTTAATCAGAAACAAACGAGAAAAACAACAGAACGCCGATGAAGACTTACAGTTCGAAACTACTGAAGAAAAGAATGCTGACCGTGAAAGGAGAGGATCGATGAATCATGAATTGGAGTTCGAAACTTTGAAGTTTGGCGATGACACTGCGTCTGCAGACAATGTTTATGACAAGGGAATGGAGGATGAGAGCGACAAGGACAGAGATGATCCGTTGCTTGATAAACTAGTCAAAGATATAAGACAGAAAGTGAGAGATTCCAAACATTTTTGGAGTCATATGCCTTATCAGTTTTGCAATAATGATAATTTGGCGACTGCGCCAGAAGATATAAATTGCTGGAATGGTACGACAATTGGAAAGTAAGTTTCATTTGTTTTCAGCAATGATTTTCTTCAACACTGCTCGAATATTACCAAAATTAATCAAAGAGTCTTAAACCTCATGATTTTAACCATTCATCTTTGCGCCTTCTAGAGGAGATACTTTTCCATGAGCCAAGGACAGCATTCCTTTATTTCCTTGTTTCTATTTAATTAAGTATTTGTGTAAATATTAATAGGGCCATCAGAAAATTTTGTGCGGTGTTTTTTTTCTAAATGAAGATATTGTTTTAGATATACACCTGAGGTTGCTGGTAATGGTTTAGCAGCACAGCGTACCAATCCATCAGTGGTAGTGGATATCACGAGGCCAAATAGCGCACTAAATGAACAATTGTACCAGTTAAAGGAAATAGTCAATAAACTAAAAAATGCCTACAATGGCATGGATGTTGATTGGATCGATTCAGGTATGTTTTATTTTGATATTTTGTGACCATAAGACAATATATCAATGTTTGATTCACTTATAATTGCTGCTCATTATAAATAAGGAGTTAGAAGCATCGTAATGTTTGTAGTTAACATTTTGTTTTTTTTTTTTTACCTTTGTGCAGAAGAACCGATTTACGGATCGGGTTCAGGATCAGGGGATGCTCCAACAGACGACGAGGGCGGCGATGACGCCGAACCAGATTCAAACATTGGAGGTTCAGGTCATGAAAGTGTGGACGTTGTTTACGAAAATAATCCGTCTAACGAATATCATCCACCACCAGATGTACCTTACGATCGTCCGCCGCACAATTCGAAAAACACAACACAATCGATCGATAGTGGTGCATCAATTAAACAACAGATGTCTCTGTCAAGAGCGCTAGCGACTTATTTATTCCCCTTAGTAATAGTGTGGTTCGGAGGAATGTTTTCTGAAGTACTGTGATTGTTAATGTTTATATTTTGTGTGTGAGACTAATATTTAAAAAAAAAACTTAATGACTGGATTTAGTCGTTATGTGTACATAAAAAAATATAGTTGTATTTTTTAAATTAGTCATTGTGTATAAATTTTGAATGGTGATTTATGTGGCGTCATAGTCACTACAGATTTTACCGTGTGACCTAAGGGGCAGCGCACGCATGGTGCTTTCTGTATCACGATTGTGCGATTAAGTCAGTTGTAGCAACCAACAACGTAAGCTCGCACAATACTCGCTGTACTGGACTGTATCGCAAACGCGCGATTGTCGGGAACACAACACGCTAATTTGCAAATTCTCGAGAGACCATTCGTATGAGGCTTCACTCGTTACGCGATCGGATACCAAACAAACGCATCGATCCACAGATTGCGCGATTAAGTTTCTATGCTGTTGCCAAATCGCGATGCAACAGCGATACAGATACTAAATAACGTGTTTTCGCCATCAACAGTGGCATGTGTGCACTGACTCTAAACTAGTAATTGTACTCACAAAAGAGAGAATGTGTCAAAAATAATATATGAAATAATTTGTATGTAATGTAATTAGGATAGATTTGTTGTTTTCTATATGCTTTTTGTATCTGAATTGTGATCTTGATATTACTGTGAAGTTTGTTGCACATTTTCTTCCACTCCACAGCTTTGCTCACTGCGCAGTGTAGGAATGGACCAGTTGATTAGAATAATTGACTTACACTACTGTTTATGCCTTTGCCATATATCGTTGTAGTTATATACATCTCATTGGATGTAGTTGTTTTTCGGTTCAATGAGTGAGGAGGATAGAGTGTGCATGTGACCATCTCTATCCTTTTCTCTACACGCTATTGGCCCTTGGTCTTCATTATGTGATCTCGCTGTGTGACGCTGTTTGTTCAAGTTGGAATGAAAATGGCGTCTTTTTTGTTCATTTTTGACATAAAAGTTTAAAAAAAATAATATAGCAAATGGAGAAGTAATAAAGAACAGCGGAAATCTTTTCATAGGTAAGTATTTTTAAAAAAATTGACGATTGAGGTTAAGTTATTATTTTGACAGACATCTATGTTCTTCTCTCGGAGAGAGGGGACTTTACACCGCTGGAGCAAATCCAGTAGTTAAGTCAATGATTATAATCTTGTCAAAATAATTATATTGGCAATTTCAAACCATTGGTTCATTTCCGCACTTTATGTGTCAATGATTTTTGAGATAGGCGCTTTGCGTGAGACCCTTGGAGATCAGTCTCCCTTTCTTTGTAGTTTGTGAACTCCATGACACTAGCAATGAGAACAAGGCTGTTGTGCTCATCTGTATGGCTCGATGATACCATGGTAATGCCGAACAATATTTTTGCGGAGTGGGCTATAAATTTTCGATAAACTTACACAGTGTGGATAAGTACCCCTTCTACCCACATAATTGAATTAGGTCGATTCTTAAAATCTTTCAATAAAGGGGGACATTATAATTTAATCTTTATTAAATCGTAAAGATTTAAACTTTTTTCTTCTGCTGATGTTTGAAAGTTATATCTTATGTTTAAATTAAATTCTTAAGCATTTAAAGAAAATGATCTGTTACTTACCTTACAGGTTTCATGTAATTTTTTTGCAATTCATCTTTATATGAACTTGTTGAGTCTTCAAACAAATGAGGGTAAACGTATGGACATTTTTTAACACATTCTCTACCTTACCAGAACAAAAAATAAATTCTATAGATCAGTATTTAAAACGATCTCTTAGGTGTTCAGTTTTTGTTGTCTTATTGGGTCTAAAAAGAACTTTGATGACATTAATTTATTTTGAAAAGTATTCTATAGCTGTAATTAAAATAAATTGCTACTGTGCAAATGTCATTCGGTAGTGAATGTGTTAAATGTTGTAGTTTTGGAAAAATATTTTTATGAAGCCAATTCTTTTGTATATTTAAAATCAAGTCAATAGAATAGTTATGTGATGAAAATTACCTACGTAAAAGGGGAAAATTGAATTGCCTTAAAAAGTATACTAAAACGAGACTAAAAGCAAATAATGAAATACAAAATTTTAAAATAATATACGTATTATTGTACATTTAATAACTAAGGGGTAATTTGTGATATTATTTTTGCCATAATGAAACATTTTTTTACGAAAAAAGCATAATTTTAATTGTATTTTAAATTTTAAAACAGGTTTACCCAACAACGCTAGCTGTGTAGTTTCATAGTAAAAACGTTTATTTACTTAGTTAAAACTAAATTATGATTGTATGTTAGAGTGCCCGCGGTGAGAGATGAAGCCATGCACGTCATCAATAATATGCTAGTGAACGCCTGCTTGCCCGCAGACAGTGCCGTGCGGAATTTTTGAATTATTATTGTTTAAAATTCCACGTCTCTAGAAAACACTCGACGCACATGGATCTCCGAAACAGCCAATAGCAAGGCTAGAAGGCGGGTGCAATGCATTCACGTTACTATGACGCGGTGACTTCATCTTTCGCCGCGCGTACTATACACAAATAATGATTGCATAGAATTGTGTTTTAACGTTGAATAGGGTATAGTTTATTATTTTTTTTAATTTTGATTGATTGCCAGTAATAATTACTCAGTCTGTGAATTTTTAATTATTGTAGTCTTATCATTTTTGAGCAGTTAGTAGTATTGGCTGTTAAAGATCAAATATTATAGTTCGATTATTGTACACAAAATATAAAAAAATCATATTTAATTTAATAGATGTCAAATTTAATTTAACAAAATATCAATTTGTTTTTTTTTTTTGTTTGAAAAGAAAAATATTAGCCAAATTGAAACTCGAAAGCGTGGCACGATCCATAAAATTTTCTTTTGTAATTTATTTGTGGAAATTGTATTTTCTGCTTTATTTCTTTTGTATTTTTAGGTTATTTCTATTTAATAATTTTTCATGAACCGTGATTAATAAACTGACTGTGTATAAAAACACATCTCTGCCTTTTACCGATTTAAAATGTTAGAAAATTAAGAAAATGCGAAATTATTTATTTTATTTAAATCAATTAAGTATATCAGCATTATATTAATATATTCTATATTATATTAATGTAATAGTTAGTAAATAACGAGAGGCTTTAGAAAAATCCTCTTTAAAAATAATTTTTGGGTAAAACATAATTTACTCGTGATAGGAAAAAAAAAACAGTTGTAACAGACGAGTTGCGTACACGAAGAACATAGTGTAATGTTTTCTATCGGAGACCTACCCAAAATTTATTTTGTACAACTGCGTTTAGTAAAATGGGTCCTGTCCAATTCTTATTTGTATTTTTAAGGTTGTTTAAAAAAACATTGTATCAGATGTTCAAGTAATTAATTTATCTTTAAAATTAGAAAGGGCACGAACATGGCTTCCGTGAAGTATAGCTTTCGTGTAGTGACCGTAACAGCCATTAACAGCTGACTGTTCAAAATGGCATAGGTATTGACAACATGACAGAAGTTGCTAAATTTCAAATGATATTCGCCTATTGGGATTCGACGAAATGCAATGTTGAATCTGCCATTTTTTATGTGCAACATCTAATCGCGCATTTGGATAGGAGTAAAAACGTGCAATTGACGTGACACTGTGATGATACGTCGTTACGTTTTTTAGTTACTTGTATTTTGTTAGATGATAGTGCGTAAACCTTGCTGTATGTATGCGTTGGATTGTAACATGGCTTTTGTTGATGACGACATCTGACCGCGATTTATTAGATACTAGAGTCGTGGCGCTGTTAGTAAATAGAAGTTGTAGTGTTCATAGGGCTTTAGGAAGTGTCCATTGAGGTTTGTAACTTAAGTTGCATTTGGCAAGCGTAAATTTGTTTCACATGTGCCAGGCGTCTCAAGACGGCTCACTTTTTTTCATATACATCCACGAGTAATACCACAGTTAGAAAGCCCAATAGTGCATCTTGTATGTTCTCTGGTGCATCTGAACCTATCTCTGGCTATACTAACAGCATTTAAAAGGTGTTAATGGTTTAAATTTCTGTCACCAGACGTCATAACATTTTGTCAAACTCCACTATTTTCTTTTTTTGTTCCGGCGAAGGGTAAATGTTTGGCATCTGTCAAATAATCAATAATTTGATTTTAACATTATAGATTGTAATCAAAATTTTATATTTGTCTATTAAGTCATACTTTGAAAAGATTGAGATCTGATTAAAAAAAAAAACGTCTGTAAGTGTGGCTCTGCACAGTGGCGTTCCTATGGGGTTTAATTTTAGTTTCAGGACCTTTTTAAGCACTCGTTATTTTTAAAATGTTTCCCGGTTCCTTATTGAATAAATTTGAGAACTACTTGCATTTAATAATTTTGTAAATATGTATATGGACTTTTTCTATTCTTGTTTTATTTAATTAAAAAAAAGAAACAAAATGGGAAAATCGATTTTCTGTGGTGCTTTATTATTTTATATATTTTTTTTTTGAATGTCTGTGCCGCGTTCAGCCAGATATTAACATACTAAATGTTTTTTATGTAATTTATTTGAATATGAGTAGATTGTTGTTTTAATTTCTGATGAATAATGTAAAGAAATACAGGAAGATACAATTAATTTTGTTTTTATTTCTCTAACAAAAACCTCTTTAGATTCATTATCTTCTAAATATATAAAAGGAAACCGTGACTGATTGACTGATCTATCAACGCACAGCTCAAATCACTGGACTGATTGATGGCGTCAAGTTGCATGGACCAACTTACATTTTTTTAACTTTTTCAACGCCAATCGTTTGTTCTACGTTTGTAACTGACGCCTGCAAAATTTCAGCGTTTGTACCGAAAAAATAAAAAAGTTATTAGCAATAATAGGTGGCCAGCCAACTTGACGTCAAGTTGTATAGACCACGTCCTAATAACCACTTTTTTTTCAACTTTTTCAACGCCAATCGTTTGTTCTATGTTTGTAACTGACGCCTACAAAATTTCAGCGTTTGCCGTTTGTACCGAAAAAATAAAAAAGTTAATGTCACTAATAAATGTACACTACTGGCCAAAAGTAAAGCGACTAAGTAATTTGAAAACCAAACTTAGTCGCTTTACTTTTGGCCGATAGTGTAGATTTATTAGTGACTTTTGCTAATAACTTTTTTATTTTTTCGGTACAAACGCTGAAATTTTATAGGCGTCAGGTACAAATATAGAACAAACGATTGGCGTTGAAAAAGTTGAAAAAAAAGTGGTTATTAGGACGTGGTCTATACAACTTGACGTCAAGTTGGCTGGCCACCTATTATTGCTAATAACTATTTTATTTTTTCGGTATAAACGCTGAAATTTTGCAGGCGTCAGGTACAAACGCAGAACAAACGATTGGCGTTCAAAAAGTTGAAAAAATGTAACTTGGTCCATGCAACTTGACGCACATAACTGATTGGGCTGTTTGGCACAAAGATAATTATTATGAGGTAGGCATCCGCCAAGAACGGATTTCTGAAAATTCAAACCCTAAAAGGGTGTAACGGGGGTTCAAATTTAGCATGGAGAATCAACGCACAGCTCAAATTACTGGACGAATTGGGCTACACATGTCATGCGGATTATTCGCACCCAAGTTCCCTGAGCGTTTTCTCGTAATAGTGAAAAAAGTTGAGATCTACCTATTGACGGATTTAGAGGTATCATGGTTCCTACACATCGGAAAATCGAATTTTGGATGCCCATCCGTCCGTGTTAAGGGAGTGTTCTCTAATAGAAAAACTCATAAATAACAATTATATGGTAAATTTATTTAAAAACGATTAAAAATATAATTACAATTATAAACCTTTTACCCTGGTCCCACAATTATAAACACTTAAAGATAGTATTTCTTATCAATATTTATAAACGCATTGTTTTTAATCTACGGCAAATGGCTTAGGTCTGGTTTTTATGTAAACGTACGCGGCAATGAACAAAAAAATTGCAGCAATTGTTGGTAAAGCTATAGTCACCGCCTGATTGTGCGTCTGTGCAAATTCTTTTTTGCGTTCTTTCTTCTGTTTAGCAGTTTCTTTTGGCTTTCCTTTTAGTTGTCTCATTTTTACTAATTATGGACAGATACTGAAAAATTTTTAATATAAGCAGTTACATAAATTAGGTACACGCCTTTAATTTATTGTTAGTACACATTCATAAATTTAAACTACACTGAATAAACTGTCTTAAAACTTACGCATTTAGGTGCCATGTCTTAAAAAAATTAAAAAAGAAAAGGAAAAAGTTATGTTTGCTTGCCACGTCAATTGGTTCAAGATGCTCAAATAAATAGTGTACAAATAGATGTAGCCATTAAACCAATATAATATTCAAAGTTGGGTAAGATAAAATTGTTATATTTATAATAATCTAATATACATAAAATAAAGTAAATTACCAACAAACTAAAATGTTATGAAAAAATATTGACACTTGACAGTTTTGAACTTATAGACAGCAGACACTACCGGCTACCAACCATAATTATTGCAAACATTGAGTAATACCAACTCTAAAGTGATCGTGCCACAGCCACAAATCAATGCGTGATTGAAGATTCCAATACTAGTTTCAACAAACTCCGTTCGATGTCGTCTAAAATTTATTTTTTATCTAATAAATAAATAATTAATAAAATTTAGATAATGTCGCGGATTGAAGTATTATTACTTTAATCAAATGATAATGCTATTGATAGACAATATTTCTTTAGTAAATGTAATGTAGTGACATCGAACGACTCTTTCTTAAAATTATATTTGGTGATTACTGATTATAAAATCAAATTGAAATTTTACTCTCGTATGTAAAGTGAAATAACCTAAAATTTACGATAATTTCTAGATTTGTGTATAAAATGTGTATATGTCAATTTCGCTTAGAACAAATCTGTATAGTTTAATTTAATATGGCTAGGAGGAAATTATAAAATTAATTTTAATGTAGGTAATATGAATTTTTTTGTTTGACAGATAGATTGCAAATTATAGACGCTTAACAGCCAAGTCTATCAGCATCTTATTATATAATTACTTTTATTGTATTCTATTTTGATTTTAGATTCATATAAAGGCAACTTTTGAAAATAAAAGTAATGCCCGATCAACACACAAAAAAAAGCATGCCGAATTATTCCACTGAAACTGCAGACCATCAAAATAATAATGTGTACTCTTTTAAAAATGCACTTAGAGAAGTTAATTATAAAGAATTTGCGTGCGGATGGGGAGCTGCCTTCATTAACATTACCGTGACGTACCCTCTTAATAAAGTAATTTTTCGACAGGTAAAGTTAACATTTTTTATACTTACAACATAATAAAATCAGATTTATGAATATCAGTGAGACATACGCACTTTGTTTATTTATTAGATGTTACATGGAATGAAGGCAGGACAGGCTACGCGCATGATATACACGGAAGGCTGGTACTATTTGTATCGAGGTATGCTACCTCCGTTATGCCAAAAAACACTTAGTCTTTCAATTATGTTCGGCATGTATGAAGAATGTCGAAGACCTTTAGTGGAAAAAGGCGTGAATATATACGTGGCAAAATCAGTAGCTGGTATAGTTGCCGGTACAATGGAAGCCATATTGATGCCATTAGAAAGAATTCAAACATTATTATCAGATAGTCAATACCATAAGAATTTCAAAAATACATTACACGCATTTAAAGTAATTGGATTGGATTACGGGTTAAAGGAATGTTATAGAGGCTTAGTACCTATTTTGTTAAGAAACGGGCCTTCGAATGCAATGTTTTTTATTCTAAGAGATGAAGTGCAAGCGAGAGTACCGCATACGGATTCAAATATACAAAATACCGCAATCAAATTCATTTGCGGTGCTTCGATCGGTGCATTTATAAGTTCTCTGTTTTATCCATTTAATGTTGTTAAAATTGCTGCGCAAAGTTGTATTGGCGGACAATACAAAAGTGTGTATACAGTCTTAAAGGAAGTTTACATTGAACGCGGTGGCAAGTTAAGAAACGTGTATCATGGAGTGCAGACAAATTGCACTCGGGCATTTTTCAGTTGGGGTGTTATGAATGCTGCATACGAAAATTTAAAGAAAGTTATTTATTAATTTTAGCGTATCTCCAATTTTATTTTTATACATTATTTTCACTGTACAATAATTTAAAAACATGTTGAAAGTTGTAAATATTTTATTTGTGATAATATGGTAAGTTAAATAATATATACCTGTATAGAAGTTTGTGTTCTCTTTATTAACTACTAGCGGCCTGGTCCGGTTTCACCCTGGTGCAATACAGTTCTTTGAACTAAAAGTTTTGAGCAAATTGTACCTGATGTCGCTACATGCTGTTTTATGTATATGTTCTAGTCAAACATCGAAGCTCTGGCGCTCCTAGGTTTTTGGCTATTTAAACCTCAGGTCTGACATAAAGTCTTAATCAAAGTTCAAACCAATAGCGTTTTTCTACCTTTGACTAACGAATTTTTGTCTAGTCCTAGAAAAGACTAGTTTGGATTTTGGATAGTCCAACGCCGAAACTCAATTTGATGAAATCGGGGTTTGAACAGTCAGAGCTAAATTAGGTATAGGAATGTGTTAGTTTGTTAGATTAGGTATAATAAAAGCATATTTTTGAGGAGAATTTTTGATTAGTGGTATTTTATAAAGCCTTGGCCCCCCAAACTTAGAATATTTTGTACTGATCTCCCTTAGAGACAGCTGAACGTCGGGCACATCTTCGAAAAACTACTCCACTGTCGCCCGAAAATCAGACTTTCCGATTTCAGCAGAATTCGCTTGAATTTAATAAGTTTCAATTGAAGTTGATTATTGGAGATGGTAGATGCTAGACA
Organism: Xanthostigma xanthostigma; assembly: GCA_963575645.1. Taxonomy (NCBI): domain Eukaryota; kingdom Metazoa; phylum Arthropoda; class Insecta; order Raphidioptera; family Raphidiidae; genus Xanthostigma; species Xanthostigma xanthostigma. The sequence continues at coordinate 30,046,101 of OY754470.1, read as the reverse complement.
ACTAAGATTATTAGCGTCTAAAATTTTCAAGTGAAATGTGCTGCCATACGCGAGGGCCCAACGTTGTTTATACAATCTTGGTTCTAACTCCGTGTCCCTGAAGCACATTATTATATTACTAACCAGGCTCCACCCTAACCGAGTAATATAAGATTACAGTGAAATTGACACCGCTTTAAACCTTTCAATTTAAAATTAGATATCGTGTCTATTGTGCTAATAATAAGAAGGATTCGCGCATGTATGAGGACAAAAAATATAAGATAGATGTTATAATTTACTAGCGGCAAGTATTGAAAGCCTATGGTAAGTGAGTCGTGTGATCTGCAATAAAAAATAGGGGTTTCCATTTAAAATTGCAAAGTTGCCTAGGGGTATCGTGTGTGGTCTCATTAAATAGCTTTCAAAAAATATTTTTTACGTGTTTTCACGTTTTTTGATTCCATACATTAGTACAGGTAATAGAGTCGTTATTTTCGTCCACATTGCACTATCCTACAACTTTTTCTCGTTTTCTTAAATAGGTTCAATATCACGTATTGACCCTAAATGCACAAAATCCTTACAAATTAGGCGGGCGGAAGTGCCGCCATTTTGACAAAAACCGTTTCAGACCATATCTCCGTCACCGTGCACTTAAAAAGGTAACAACCTTTATTGTAGATAAATAAATTTACTATCTTTTTTGTTCAATAATTTTTTTTGTATCACTTACCGTTTACGACTTATTCGACTATTACGATTTGTTTATTGACTTTTGGACCCATATCTCTTCTAATAATTGTTTAAACAATAAAATGCTAATGACTTAAGTCTTAAATCTACAAATTTTCGACAGCTTTTATTTCAAACTTTTTTTCTAAAATTAATATTTTTGAAGTTATAACGTGCTAATGTCAAAAATCCTGTGCCTAGGCGGTCATATCCACTGATAGAACATTAGCAAAAATGGTTCATATGTTATATTGATTTTTGTCTTCTAAAACGTTTTTGTACTTCTTCCATCTTTTTTCATGTAAGAATCTATCAGTATTGCTTACAATGTGAAAATTGCTCAAAAATAAATCTTCATTTTTTTGTTAATTATATCACTCTCATTAATCTTTTATTGTATATTTATTGAATTTTTATCATTACATCATGCATCAAGCGTACCTCGTACTAACCTTAAGGTACGTCCAAAATGCAAGCTGGTAGTCAGGTAGTCAGACGCTGGTTTTCTGAGTCAGACAGTCGGCGTGCATAAAATCCTTTGTTGCTAAATCGAACTGGCCATAATGCACCAGCGCGCAGTTTTCCGGCGCACCGGCTCTCTGACTCAGATATTTACCAGTATGAATTGTACATTCTGGTTTCAGACAACCTGCGTCTGACAGTGTTGTTTTTAGGTGCTATAAAATATGGATATCGAGGATTTTATTTCAAAAGAGGGTTTTGTGGAAATTCGCCCAGTTCTTCGTAAGCCTGTGTTAAATTTTTGACAAAATAAAGTAAAAAGTATCCGGACTCATTCGGAAATACTCAAAAAATCGGTTTTCATCGGCAAGTAATTGCGGAAAAAGGTGTTTGTACTCCCTGTAAATCGACCTTAATTTATTAATTGGATGTATTTCACTTTTAACAGGTTTTAATTTAGATGTAACATTGTCACCAAGCAGCAACAAAGCTGCAATCGGTACTGTTCGCTCCATAATTATTTAATATGAATGCTCTGTTTGCGTCGATAACCAGCTTTCATATTGGCCACACCCAACGCCGCTCGGAGTCAGACAGTCAGACGCCGAAAATCTGAATCTGACTACCAGCTTGCATCTTGGACGTACCTTTACACTCGGTAGCGCAACATTCAACGCGTTATAATATATTAATTTTAGAAAAAAAAGTTTAAAGTAAAAGTTGTAGAAAATTTGTAGATTTAAAACTTGTCATTAGCATTTTATTGTTTAAACAATTATTAGAAGAGTCCAAAAGGGTCCAAAAGTCAATAAACAAATCGTAATAGTCGAATAAGTCGTAAACGGTAAGTGATACAAAAAAAATTATTGAACAAAAAAGATAGTAAATTTATTTATCTACAATAAAGGTTATCACCTTTTTTGGCCTCAAGTGCACGGTTAGGGAGATATAGGCTGAAACGGTTTTTGTCAAAATGGCGGCACTTCCGCCCGCCTAATTTGTAAGGATTTTGTGCATTTAGGGTCAGTACGTGATACTGAACCTATTTAAGAAAACGAAAAAAAGTTGTAGGATAATGCAGAAAAAAATTCTCTATTACCTGTACTACATCGTCTGCGAGATTTTTCGGGGTTCCGGGACTTTTCTAACACTGTATAGCTGTCGTATCAAATATCTTACAAATCTTGTGAAAATTCCCTATGGTGAATTCACCATACGAAAAATTCACGTGTGGTGAGCTCCAACACACACCACTGGTCTTCCGCTGCGCCTGGCTGCTGCTACCCTCGCGGCTACGCCTTACAACACTAATGGATGACATCCATTACTGTTGTTGGTGTCGTGTTAAGAAAATATTTAGGAAGCTAATTTCCTTTAACACTGACCTACTAGCGGACAACGTACATCCATTGGATGCGCATAGACGACTAGCGGCGGGCCTATAGGGTGTAACAGGATTCAGGAACACGAGATTTTGTTTGGATTAATAAAATCGTGTTACGTTGATTTGACATCAAATTAAAAATTTTGTTATTCAGCCCCCATAACCTTATAAGAAGTATTCGACGTTGTGTTTTTTTTACAAATTTAACAGACATTTGGACAAAATCTCTCTATATAACAAAATACGTATAGGATCCTAGAAGTATTTAAGAGGTATTTCTGATTTGTAAAACTCGAATAATTTACTGTAGGTTCATATTAGAATGTTATAATAATCTGTACACATTCAATAAATTCATCCGTTCTGTAACTATTACCGCTTCGAAGATAGAGTCTTTCCAGATTTTTTTCTGGATATTCTGGAATATTGAACGGATTCTTTTGTTTGATATACTTACAAAAAACTGATCGATATTATAAAATATATAGTTTTTAACTATCTATTTATTTTCGATTTCTTTTCAGGATTGTTTTGTCTGTGGGAAAAACAGTACATGGAATTGTTAAAGGAATTAAATTGAAGTATCCAATGTTTTTATAGTGCCTCGCATATTTAGCCTTTTTTTATTTGTTAGTAATTATAAACCAGTATTTATACGACATTTAATAATTGACTACATGGAAAAAGAAAATTACCGCGATTAGTTAATCCCAAAAAGCAAAATCAATTTTCATTCTATATTAAACGTACATATCAGGATTCAGGAAAGCATGACAATATTCGTTGTGCGTTCTGCTTTAGAGTATTAGGAGACCATGAAATAGTCGTTATGCATTCCACTTTGGCTGCTTTAGAGTGATGTAATATCTGAGCTGACTTAAGAGGACGTTTCATATAAAAAACACAATTGTGAACTTTACCAGGCCCGGATTTGGAAATTTGCCGCCCCTAGGCAGTTGCGAAAATTGCCGACCCCCCACCCATCGCGAAACTTCTTCAATGGTGGAATAAGTTTGGTACAAAAGTTTTCCAATAAATAAAATGCACCTTTTTGAAAGCAAATATTTTATTTTATTATAATCAGTATCCTAATAATCATGAAGTAGGTATATGATACATTGAGCAATTACCATTACGTATGCGATTGTTTTTCGAAGAGTATTGCTCATTACGTCTCGATTTTCGGATGGCAAACTCATCGATGACGGAATCAAAATCTAGACATGAAAATTCAATTCCCACAAATAGAACAAACTTTTGAAGTTTCCGCCAAAATTTGCCGCCCTAGGCAGCTGCCTATACTGCCTGCATGGTAAATCCGGGCCTGAACTTTACCCTTTGAAGGTATACATTAACATAATAAAGTAGCTTTTTGATTTTAAAGAGATATTTTCACCAATATTTTTGCATCTGCAAAGTCTATAACTGATAAATTATGAATAATAAACACAAAATTACCAAAACTCATGGAGATTTGATTTGTTTTCTAAAAAAATTGGTTGTCTGTAAAGTCGGTTTACGGACGATAGTTTTACGTGATAACGTATTCCGCTCGAATATCATATTTAATAATACATTACTGCGCTCTCGCTTGCACGCACAAGGTCAGGCGGAACGTTACAGAAAGTCACACTTTTTCGTGCGTGCAGCTGGTGTTTAATCAATTTATAAGGCGTTATCACGTCAAAAACTTAGTCCGCCATCTTTAGAAGTCCGCCATATTGGATTTAGAGTGACGTCACTTTATTTTTCGAGTTATTCTCAGCAAACCCTTTCATTTGATACCCATATTGTAGGAATGCATAATAAAATTAGTCCGCCATCTTTAGAAGTCCGCCATATTGGATTTAGAGTGACGTCACTTTATTTTTCGAGTTATTCTCAGCAAGCCCTTTCATTTGATACCCATATTGTAGGAAAGCATAATAAAATTAGTCCGCCATCTTTAGAAGGCCGCCATATTGGATTTAGAATGACGTCACTTTATTTTTTGAGTTATTTTCAGCAAACCCTTTCATTTGATACCCATATTGTAGGAAAGCATAAAAAACTTAGTCCGCCATCTTTAGAAGTCCGCCATATTGGTTTTAGAGTGACGTCACTTTATTTTTCGAGTTATTCTCAGCAAGCCCTTTCATTTGATACCCATATTGTAGGAAAGCATAATAAAATTAGTCCGCCATCTTTAGAAGTCCGCCATATTGGATTTAGAGTGACGTCACTTTATTTTTCGAGTTATTTTCAGCAAGCCCTTTCATTTGATACCCATATTGTAGGAAAGCATAATAAAATTAGTCCGCCATCTTTAGAAGTCCGCCATATTGGATTTAGAGTGACGTCACTTTATTTTTCGAGTTATTCTCAGCAAGCCCTTTCATTTGATACCCATATTGTAGGAAAGCAGAATAAAATTAGTCCGCCATATTGGATTTAGAGTGTCGTCAGACAGCTAGCCATGCATTGTCATTCAAACTAAACGTGTATACAAATTTTCATCTCAATCGGTTGATGATATCTGCTTCAAAATTACCGAAGGCATTCTAGTCGCTCACTTAGTAACGTTAGGAACGTTGCACTTTTTCGTGCATGCAGCCGGTGTTTCATCTTTTTATTTTGACGTGATTCATCAATTTATAAGACGTTATCACGTCAAAAAGAGCTTAGAAAAACGCTACTAGATTACACTATTGACTTTTTATTTTTACAATTTAGAAAGTGTTGACTAGATGACCAAAATGGCACATTAAAAATGTTTCAAAGGAAATGTCAAAAATACTACAATTTAATAATTACTGTTCCTTTTGACGTGATAACGTCTTATAAATTGATGAATCACCAATCTTATAAATTGATAAAACACCGGCTGCATGCACGAAAAAGTGTAACGTTCCTAACGTTCCGCCTGACCCTGTGCGTGCTTTTCTCGAAAACGGCCCTAACGATTTGGATGAAATTTACTGAAAAGGGATTTTGGGGGGCAAAAAATCGTTTTAGCTAGGTCTCATCTCTCGAAAAAATCGTTTTCATACAAATTTTATCATTATAAAAATCAATTTTTTGACGTATGAAAATACTTAAATATTGTAAGTAGGTTTTGGAATTTTATATAAACAATGAAACAATTGTTTTCAAAATATTATGACAGTTAATCTTTGAGACTTAAAATAAATACGAAAGAAAGAAAGTTAAAAAAAACAATTATATTATAGGTGGTGAGTAATTTTAATAAATAAAATTAACCTAAATTTGAAGCAAAAGATGCAATATCATAGATTCGAATTATTATAATTATTATATAAATTTAGGTTATGTAATACGGAATACGTTATCACATAAAACTATCGTCCGTAAACCGACTTTACAGACAACCAATTTTTTTTATCAAAGCATGGGGAGAAATAAGCGTTTTTTTAGGATTTACAGGAACTTTAAGAAGCGGACTTTAATTTTCTCATCAATCAAACGTGACGGCCCATTCAGTTCATCGGTATTTCACAGTTAGCTACCTCACTGGCAATAATAATGTGGGTATTAAATAAAATAACTAGTTTATTGATTTTTTATATTAAATTAATATAGCTGTATTTAAGCTAATAAAATGGAACACAGATCACTTTCTTGTAACAATAGATACATATAACTAATCTTATTTTATTTTAATCTTCTGTTTCACCAAGTAAATAATTAAAATGATAAATTATCTTTTAAGTGTTTATGCCAACAATTGGGTGTTCATGGGATGATGGGTTTCAGAAACATTTGAACACCACAATTGCAATGGTCATTGTAAGATCATAAGATATAAATGCGAAAATAACAGTTTACCATTAAGAAATATCCTATTTAAAATGCATAATTAGTACACGACCCTTCCTTTTTTTTTACAAGACTAGTAAAAATTGACTTTTCAGTACAGCATAATATTCAATGCAAATACTAACTGATTATCAGAGCAATAACAAAAAGTGCACCTTTATACCATTAATAACTATTAATTATAAATATACAATTCCCAATGATCATTATGACCATAAAGTGTTTATTTAAAAAGGCTTTCACAATTCTTTTAACAGATTATATTGGGGTAAGGCTTTACAACATTGTTATTTCTAAGTAAATCAAAATTATGAAGTACCTATGAGTACTTATAGTAGGAGAGCTATCAAACATTTTTGGGTAGGTATTTGAGGCAGCGCGAAAATTTGTGTAATACTTCTTTTGTAATGTCTGAATACAACATCGAAGACTTGGCTGAAGGGTAGTGAGGCCTAGCCTTTGATTTTTAACTTTAGTAATTTTATTTGCAAAAAAAGTCGTTTGGGGGCATTTTTGAATTTTAAAACCTTCAAATTTAGTACTGAATAAAATACAATATGAATAAGTCAGATCATTTAGTCAGGTCTTGCTAGGCGGTTTCAAAATCTTTTTATTAAAAATAGTTGTGCCAAGAAATTGAATGTCAACCAAATCAATTTTTCTTTATTATTGCATTATATTATCAAAATAAAGCACATACCGCTAGTTTAGCGGTATGTGCAATTCAAATTTCATAAGAAAACTCGATGAATAAAGGTCAACTCAAATTGGGATCTTAGACTAATAATAAGTTGAAAGTAGATTTATTAGCGTTGCAAGTTGTATTCAGAAACAAAGCCTGTATGGTTTAAAAATCCACACTTTGTACCATTATAAATTAACATTGTTTTTTACGTATATTTAAATAGTAATATTGTTATTCTGATCCCTGACAACAAATTCTGAATCTACTATAATTGTCGACTGCTACTCTTTTATAGACGTATATTAAAATGGAAAACTTGAAATAATTTAATTAGAAGCTTGCTTTTTGCACGCTTTGAACAATAATATTACGCATACAAATTACAGATTCACAAGTACGAATATTTGTAACATATTAAATGGTAATATTTATCAAATACTTTCTTATATAAAATATACCTAACAAAGCAGTCTTACAAAACCTAGGTATTATTTAACAATTATACTAAGTAAAATAATATAAGTACACATTTGAAATTTAAGTACTAGAATATTTTTTTTTTATTATTATTTTGGTTTGTAAATATTTTTAGCGTTCACTAATGCTTGAAACTTGCAAACATTTTAGTTAAAATTCGAAAAGTTATATTTTGGTGTAAAATTATTTGGATCCTTCGAGTTAATTCATTTAATTAAATGACTTGAAAATATTTCTTCTATTAATCATTTGTTTAAAATACAACGGTTTTAGCAGAAGCGATTGACTAAATACTCCGAATTAGAATATGAAATATCGAGTGAACTTGGAATTGGAAAAAAACCAGTTAACAAAAATATTTTATAATCAGCGTAATTAATTATATTATCTCTATATCGAGATTTTGAGCCCGTTTTTCAGTCATAGAAACCCGTTGTTAATATTATAAGTTTAAATATCCTAACTAGTTTGAAGAAAATTAAAATAAAAAATACACAAACTAAGTCAAGAAAAAACAAATTTTTACTCAAAAAACAGTTCAAATGTTTACAGTCTTTCATTTTTCTCATTTCCACTTAAGTATTGACGTAATTTGTCGAGCGTCTATAATTTACAATATTTATCTAGCTTGGGTTTTTGCATGTATAAATAAATATATAGTAAGTTTATGTATCTAGGATGTAATGAACGAAATTATCGTCGAGTGACATTACGCGAAAACGAGAGTCAGTGAATTTTAAGTCACATGAGTCATAGTATCAATAAGTTCAAGATATATATTATATTTTTGCACCACGGCTTTGTATAAAATAGCTGTTTTTCACTTCATTTGTAGTACGATCTTTTGAATTTTTTTCTGATATTTCAATTGTGTAGCAAATTTCACTTTTAAATAATAAACTGAGAAATTAAATTCCAACTGAATATAGTTTAAGTACATTTGTTTTATTTTACGCACTAGTTTTAAATGAACCATTTCACGACCGCTGCGCTGTACACGCATGAAAAGCAGCAATTTTATAGAGTGTAGTACTAAAGATATATATTTTAACAATAAATCATTTACTGACGTCTCAATTGAGAAAAAAGTTTAATAAAGTATAAACGTTTTCTTTCTTTTTTTATTATCCACCATATGATTATTGCAAAGATCATAGATCGATTATTTTGAATAACTAAGGCAAAAAAACTGACTGCTGGTTTTTTCACTGTATGTTGTGCAAGGCACTTCTTTTTAGGTTAGAAATAAACTATACTTTATCTATAAATGAAACAGTATTTTTGTATCTGTTTAAAGTTTAGTCGAAAATATAAATAAATATTGTAAAGCTTTTCAAAATATATCTGGTTATCTTTAAAATAAATAATATTAAAAAACCAACTTTAGCAAAAGCTTGTGTATTTTATAAACGGTGCATTATTGCTGAGCCGAACTTCAATTCTTCAGTTAGCAAGGGATTCTGGAAATACTTTCATTTTTACATAATCAGTAATAATCTGGAATGCAAAAGTTTACGTTAATTTGATAAAAATACTTGGAAAAATAACAAAAATTCAATATAAAATAAAAACTCACCTCCTGGAGCAAATCTTTAGTCGGTGTTGGTATCGAGTAAGTAAAATCAACATTTCGTAAAGCGGTTGAATCCAAAAATAAGTGGTGTCCATAAAGTTGTTCCTCGCTCATGTACGGGGTTAACGGAGTGTTTTCAACACCGTCCAGTTTGCAAACTTCAGCCCAAGGTCCGAGATGTTTATCGTTTACTTCTTCAACAACAACTGCTAAATCGGTCTGAAAATAGTTCTCTTGTTAGTTTACTACTAATTGTCTCCGGTCATTTTAGGCGTTCGTCCCAATTCGTTCATGGTTTCAGTCGGTTACAATTACATTATCCAAGTCAATGTACACAATATAACATTTTGGGTTAATTGAAACAGAATACAGAAAACAATTGAAAATTATCAAGAGATAAAATTAATTTATGCTAGTTCAGACTTTAAGAAACAAATTTCGACCCAACATTATACTTTTTGATAGAAACACAGGACTGCGTATATTATACTACATAATATCTGGAAGTATAGAATTTACCTTAGCAATGGTTGACACTATAGAACCTAAATATTCGTATTGTATATTGAAAAGATCCGCTATTATGTCTGTGATAGATCCTTGAGTGCTATCAGCAGTGTCGACAACATTATAAACACGCTTTATTGTGTCATCACGTGAGCACACGTGCCAAATAGCTCGCACAACATCTAATACATGCACTGTATTTAGTTTTTGATGAGATGTCCAAAGAAGTTTCATCGTTTCACCCAAATATTTATAAATTGCAGCTATCAGTAGTCTTGGAACTGTTGGTGTAAAAGTGTCAATATTAAAAAAAAATCAACAATTTTTTAACTATGATAGACAGTAATTAATCTAAAAAGCGATTATTTGAGGTTAAGAATCGATTTTTTTTAATACTCGATTTAATCGAGGATCGATTCTAGTGAGTTCGATTTTTTTTTTGAATAAATTGAGAGGCCTAATAGACAGTGATTGGTAAATGTATTGGTGCATTGAAATTTGGTAAATATTCAATTTATATATCCATTATAAATATGTCAGAGTTTTAATTTTTAATTTAAATATTCTGTATTGTAAAATTAACATAAAAAAGCAACTTGCATATAGAATAATATATTAGGTATATACAAGTTACGTTGATGCTGGTTAGGGGAATCCCAATATTACTTACTTGGGGTCTACCCGATATATATACCGAGTGAGGCAAAAGTCCCGGAACGGTTGAATATCTCGCATACTACGCATCATATAAAAAAAAAAAAAATACGCGTCAAATATTTTTCGCAAAACTATTTTTTGATACCACACATGACTCCCCACCACCCACCCAGTTGGTGGGGGGAGGGGCAACTTTAAAATTTTAAATAGGAACCCCTATTTTTTATTGCAGATTCGGATTCTACGGGAAAAATTACATACAATTGATGTAATTTTTCCCGTGGGTTTTAGGGGTTGAAAAATATTTTTGGGCCCGAAAATACCGAAAAATTTCTCCGAATCGTTTCAAAATTGAAATTTAACCCTTTAGTAATGATTAAAATGTGCTACCAAAATTTTATTAAAATCGGCCCGACAGGACCAGACTTAAAAATTTTATGAAAACGTTAGTTTGTAGATATGGATTTATTTAGTGAAGGGTGAATTTAATTTGTTGTATTGATAGTAATATTAAAATAAAAAAAAAAATTACATACAATTGATGTAATTTTTCCCGTAGAATCCGAATCTGCAATAAAAAATAGGGGTTCCTATTTAAAATTTTAAAGTTGCCCCTCCCACCACCAACTGGGTGGGGGGTGGGGAGTCATGTGTGGTATCAAAAAATAGTTTTGCGAAAAATATTTGACACGTATTTTTTTTTTTTTTATATGATGCGTTGTATGCGAGATATTCAACCGTTCCGGGACTTTTGCCTCACCGGTATATATAATTTTTATTTACCTACCAGATGTCACCTTCAATGCTGATAGGTACTTACCTAAACCAGTTTTATCACCTAGCCCATAGATTATTGCAGGTCGAAGGATTGTATAGTTCAAGTCCGGAATATCTGAAATTTCAGATTCAACTCGACTTTTCCATTTCGCTACTGAAGTCCAAGGTGATAACGGGCCATCTTCTTTATGAGCACTCTAAAATATAAATATTGATTGAAGACATTGCAAGGTTCAGCATTATCACAAAAAGCTTCTTCAGTTCAAATTGTATTATAAAAATGTTTCAAAAGTCTATGATTTCATCTTAAGTAATCACCAATTTGCAATATAAATATTAGAGTAAGTCAAATGAAAAAACCTTATCTGAAGAGTACATATTTCCCGTCGATAGTTCAACATAATGTTTGACTTTTTGTTTGGCGGCCAGATTAGCACAATTGAGACTCAATTTAAAAATTCCTTCTTGGTAGACTGGATCTGTTTGACCAGGTCTGGTTTCACAGGCACAATTTATCACATAATCCCATTCAGGAGGACTAAATGCATTTTCACAAGACGCTAGAAAAATATTACAATAGTAAAAAAAACAGTAAACCACTATGCGGAATCTCGAAGCGTCTCAAATTTGTAACAAACCTGCATTTATGAGATTGGCACTTTTAAATTCTACAATAGGATTATTGAATATTTCATCATGTTTTGGATTCATCCAGGCCACTTGAGGTGGTACTTTGTCAACAACTCTCACTCTACTTGCTAAACTATTAGTAATAATGTAATCGACGAGATTTCTACCGACAAAACCACAGCCTACAAAAAGTATGTAAGTATTACAGGAATATCACAGATTTGCAAAAATGCAGCTTATAATAAGAACTGCCTCATGTAGTAAGTATAGAAAAGAGAGAAAAACGTAGCCTTGAAGATAAATCTAGAATATGATTAATTTTTCTTTAGGATAACTATTTGGTTATCAAGTTGTGGTTAATCAAAGATTAAAAAACTATCTTGATTAATGCAAAGTAAATAAAGTACATAACAAATACATATCAATAGAAAATACAATATTATCATCGGGGTTTGTTCTATTACCTATTTGAAAAAATTATAAAAGGCCTAAATTTACATCCTAGATGGGTATTTTTTCATATAGATTCCTATATCATACAGAATTAAATAGGTCTATCTGAAGAAGTTACATTCATTCATAACAAAAGACAGCTTATTTGTTCAGAGTTCGGAATATCAAATGGAAGCCCCAAATATATCATGAGCAGGAATAGCATGTCAATATTATCAGTTAAAATAGAATAACGATGTGATTTATTATTATTGAGTAATAATGTGTAATACTAAATTTTACAGATATCAATTTTTTGTTGAAATTCTAACTAGGCCTGCAATGCATGTGTCAAACTGTTAATATAACCTTACTTCTATGACAGGATATTATTAATATTATATTATTATTGCATTACCTCCTAAAATTAACACTTTGGGTTTACTAATATCACCACTTTCAGCCATTTCAAAGGAAATTTCAGTGAAATTTACAACTAAACGTTTACTGTTACTAAAAATTAAGAAATAAAATATTACAACTGTATGACGAACCACCGCCTAATCTACGGAACACCACGTCATACCCAATGCCGATGATGTATGCTTATTAGTATTAGTATATGTTATTAGTGCATTTACTGCAAGCACTAATAAATGATAATTTTATAAATTTGTTAGCGGACCGCTGTCAATTAAAAAGTTGTAGTTTTTTATCATACTGTGCTTATTCTGGCGAGTCCTTATAACATAATATATTTTTGTGATTCAATACAAAGTTCTCTGTAGCAAGGTTGTACTTTTTGCGTAAACGCCTTATTTTATATTTATTATTTTTTTATTGAAAACAAGATTTACTTAATCAAATTTTAAAGATTAACCAGAGATTGGAATTATATAGATGAATCATGCCATCTGGTTAATTTATTTCCCACTTATATTATTAAAGGTTGTGATCTAAGAGAAGATATTTTGTTGGTGCATATACTTGATATTGGTTTCTAAATTTTGCGAGCTCTAAAGCGCTATATTACTGCGCCAAGAAGTAAAGCTATGCATATGAAAACGCGCTGACTAATCCCTGTTATAATAATTTTAAATCTTCCCATACATATAAAAGTATTTATATTATTTTAGTGTTTTTGTTGAATTTAAAATCTCGTGCAATGTATCGATAAATTCATTAGTATAAGTTGAAATATAATTTTGAGATAAAGTTGAGTTTTGATTTTTCGCATTCATTTTTGATTTAATAATTGTTTATAAAAAAAGACAATTATGCAAATCATAAAAATATACAAAATTTGTAACTACTATCTTTTTCACAATACTACAAAATGCTTAGGTTCGTTTCAATTGTCACGTTGTCTATATTTTTAGCACATTATTGTAAATGTATTATAATATTGTGTATAGCTTATCTCCAAACCTACCACAGACGACAGGAAACGGAGCAATCGGCGGAAATACTTAAGTCAGATCAATGCCATTTATACAGTTTATGTAAAACAAACCAATTAACAATAACTAACTAAATGTTTTATGCGAAAACTAAAACAAAACATCAGTTATAATAATCATAAGGGCAATATCAGAACACATCTTTTTTGGCCGAACCCTGCTGCTGACTCGGCGCATATTTACGGCTAGACAGTACTAGTGATGTGCCGGATCGTTAAAAATGTATATCCGCAGATACGGATCTGAATACGGATATTTGGTTTCAAGATCCGCGGATACGGATACGGATCTTAACTTTCTTAGAGTACGCGGCGGTAAATATTGCACATCGACCTTTGGAAAGAGACTATCTGTTATGGGAAAAAGTTATTGACCTCTTTAAGAGTTAACTCTCATAACAGATTGCCTCTTTCCAAAGATCGATGTGCAATATCTCACTATAAAGATAGTTTTTTAGTACCTACCTTTGAGTTATGTACTATTGGTATGGTACTCACTACGATAAATGTTTGCAATATAAAGGCGCCAAAACGATTTTAAAAAATAAAATATAATCTGAATGGAATTTTACAGTTTTTTATTATTACCTAATCACCTATATATATATATAATTTCATCTATGAATTGAAAATTAATAAGGTAAAAGATCCGCCAAAAACTAATGGATATGGATACGGATCTTTTTTCTCCCTCGGATATCCGCGGATACGGATACGGATATCCGACACATCACTTGACAGTACTTATACGCCTGAAGTTTTGTATTATGGAATTAAAATGGCGTCTGTTACTGCCTTAGAATGTTCTGTTTTTTATCAATTTTACTTAAGGCCTACCTTAGTAAATGCGGGATTCGAGTTGAACCGATCTGGCGAGGCTTCTTGGATTTACCTGTCATTTACTTACATTAACCGATATTCCATCGTTATAAGATAACCTTTTCCCTCCTTATAGATGTATTTTTGAATTTTTTAAGCCCCCCCGTCTATTTTTTAAGTGAAACTTTGCTAGCGACATATCTGCTTGAAATTTTCTGTAACGTTAATTGGGAAATAATCAATGAAGGGGAAATAGAAACATAATAAAATTAATTTTAAAATGTACTTATTCATTGATGGAAACACCCACTTTTTAGCTTTCATGAACTTTCAAAATTTTTAACAATTAAAAGCGTAAATATACCATATTGATTATAAACAGCTTTTTTTCTCAATAATAAACTAAACACTTATAATAATTGATGCATTTTGTAATGCAAATGGGATTTTTTTTTTTTTGGTTGTTTGCTCAGTAACAAAATATAATTATTTAAAAAATGCTTTATACTTGCTGTCTAAGATTTCAAAATTATTTGAAATAGATACAGTTCTGTTTATAACTAAAATAACAACAATATAACAATAATAAGTAATAAGTTAAATAATAAAATATAAAGTTTCACTGTAGAAAGAGTAAAGACGCATGTACTCGAAATAACTCAAAAAGATAACTGCAATTTTTAATGCGTTATTCAATAGTTTCATAATTATAAATTATTGTATTCGTTATACTTATTTCTGTATTTTTATCGTTTTATATTTAAAATAAATACATGGAAAAAGTGTTTCAATTGGTTGAAAAAAAAATTGAACCGACATATTAAGATAAATTGTAATTAAATGATCCTCTAATCTATCCAGTAGGTATACATTATATTATAGCCTGTACTTTATGACTTTCGATATAAATGTTTTTAGATTGTTTAAGAATTATCAATTTTTTATTGTTTAAAAATATCGTAAAAATGATAAATCACTAGAAAAATATTCAATAATTTCATTTTACCGAAACAGAGTTAAGCTTTTTCCATTTTAATGACACGCTGTGTAAATTATAATATTTGGTATTATTGTTGATTGACCCGTTAATACAAAATACCATTTTGTCTTTTAAAGATAGAACAGGACAAGTAAAGATTTAAATAAATATCTGCGAAGTTAAAAAAAGCTTTTTTGGTTGTATTTCCCATGTGTTTAGATTAAATTGCTGCAGTAAAGAAAATATTACGGGCTGTATCAAAGATTTCTCACATATCAGCAGATATCAATAATAAACATTTAAGCTATCTCTACGGGTCGCTTTATCTTTCCAAGTTATCAAGGTAACATTTTTTTTAATCTGTACGCGCTGAACATTGTTGACTGGTAACAGAAAAGCCAATAATCCTCCAGCTAAAAGAAATTCAATGTGTATTAATTTACAGAATTTAAAATAGTTAAATATTAGTCTAAATGTCGTGCATTCTTTTGAAAATAATGAGAGTTTGTGATGAAATTGTAAAGAATGATCCAGTAAACAACGGTTTTACAGTAAATTGGTAAATATTTTTTCTTTCAATAGGCTGACGTCTTTGGCGGCTTAATATATTATCTATCTCATTCTGACCGTGCATAATCGGCACAGAGAAAACATAGATGGCATAGTTATTTATATACAGGTGGTCACTTAAGTGTGCAACATATTATGGGAAAATTTTTAATTAAGTGCACAACCAAAATACAAATATTGCCAAAAGTTGGGGCATGTCCGATAATCATTTTAGGTGCTCTTAGAATAAATTGTTGAAACTCAAACAGCATACAGGGTGGGTCAAAAAATATAAAAATTGTACAAGAGTAAAGTGCCCTTATTTCAAAAAATTCAGCGAAATGTTATAAGAAACAGTTGTTTAGAATAAAAATTATGCCCAAATACCAAAACATGGGCTTCAAAGAAAAAAAAATTTTTTTTTGAAAAACCAAAACTATAATTTTTTTGAAATTTTTTTTTATAGGTACTTACCTTAAACACACTAATAAATTATTCAAAATCAAATCAATTTCGCATAACTTTGTTCAAATTCAGGCATATTTGTAAAATTAACTTAGATTTTTAATTTTTTATGGAATCACAAACTTTATGTTTGTTGCAACGATATTAAACACCCTGTATGCTGTTTGAGTTTCAACAATTCTAAGAGCACCTAAAATAATTATCGGACATGCACCAACTTTTGGCAATATTTGTATTTTAGTTGTGCATTTAATTAAAAATTTTCCCATATGTTGCACACTTAAGTGACCACACTGTATATAGAGTAGCCCTTCGCCCGGATTTGTAGATTGTCCATTAAATATAGACCTATGCTGCAACCGTATTTGCCCAGAATTGGTTTTTATAAATTAATAATTAATTAATATTTTATATTATGTTCCACACTGTTTATTATTTTAAAATATACCTGTAACAATTCCAGCCACTAGGAAAATGGGTATTTGGCACGACACGTCCAATAACAATCCAATGACGAAGTTACTAATGATGGCTCCAATACGACCCGCGAAAGTAGCTGTACATACAGCTAGGGCACTGAAAACATTTTTAGTACCTACTGTTGAAAATGTTTAATTGTGAATACGTATAGAAATACAATTAAAATCCACAGGAACCTGTGAGAATTAATCGATAAATTTTAAACAAAGGAAATGATTTACTTCAAGGGAAATTACATATTTGTCAATTATTTCTCACATCTATAGTTCAGCTTCTAATCGTTTTTTAATCGGATTTTTATGGATTTCCAATTAGCAGTTAATAGAAATTTATTCAGAATTCGATCGAATTCTTAGCTAGGAATCTATATGAATGTATATCAGATCAGCCACAAAAACTGCGAGAAGGCAAAAAGGAATTCACATGATTTGAGAGACAGACTTCCAGATGAACTTTTTCAAAATTTAAGGCCTTTTTTGAGTTTACCTGACTTTCGTAGGGAATATATCAACAATAACGCCACTGATGACCATGTTACACGTTGCCATGGCTGCTTGAAACAAACAAGCGAGGAGTAGATTGCTGATGGCGCTAGTGACCCAAGGTAAGGCCGTAACGGCTGCACCTCCTGTCAGCATCAAGCCTACGGGCATGACCCGACGATTGACACGAGACGCCAGGAATCCAGATCCAATGTTTCCCAATAAACAGCATGCCCCAATTATTACGGTGTTTATGAATACTTCATTTGCCATTTTGCCGTTGCAACTACAAATATCACCGAAAAGAAATCAACACATAACGAAATGACCGTTTCTCGAACTGAATGGGAAAGGACCTTACCTGCTAGCATTCTGGAAAGTTTCAGTGAAAATTATATCCGTGGTATTCATTTCAATGCTTGATGAAGTGTTATATTTAAATATATCGAGTGTTTGAGTGAACTGTTCGGGTTCAGTTTGATTGCTCAAAGACAGTTCGAGTTTTTCAAACTCCATCAGTTCGCAAACGGTTACCGTATGGTTAGGATAAAGCTTGTGATGAGAATCAAATCTACTGAATAACTCTGGTAACCACATTCCCAATCCATAAAGGCTGAAGAAATAACAAAACAGTGTTAGATTAAAGACAGATGTAATGGAATCTGATGATACTTCCACGAGGTGGCTCTATCAAAAATTTAATTTGAAATTATAATATACGTTCTAAGGACTTAAGGAACGTTGCTAGCAATCGGTCCAGCCGTTCGTGATGACATTTTTTTTAATATTGGAAGTAGAAATTTAAATATAAAATATACTCACCCGAACATATTTGCAAACATAATAAAACTCACTAAAAATGTACTTGAAAGCAATGGTGGCTTAAATAAGTATTTTATTTGATCAATAATTTCTCTCAACAGTTTAACTGCTTTGTTTGAAGTGTTTGGTTCATCTGCAATTCGGTCTGAAACGTTTATTTCTGTTTTTAAAACTTTAACCTGTGGTGTAAAGAAAAATTTGATTATTTCTTTATTTATAACGGAATAAACTGGTGTTTAAAGAAGTATCCGCATTTTGAATTTTGTATGTTCATTTGTACTTTAGCGATTCGTTTAAAAAGTTTCAATAAATATAAACACAGTTTTAATGAATGATCTTGACTTAAAATATTAAAAAAATATTATTTGAATACTTACGGGATAGTTTTCAGGCGACTGAGCTGTATTTTTTGCAAACATTTCTGTAAGTATCTCTAAAGATCTTTTACTATTACCACGTGCTAGTAGGAACTTTGGACTTTCGGGAAGAGTGTTTAACCAGGCAGCAGCAGCTAATGCAGGCATTGAGAATGTAGCCACATATAATCTCCACGAATTGAATGCAAAGTTACCCCAGTGTACATCAATCGAAAGAGGAATTATCACCCAGGCGATAGCTGAAATAAAGAGTTCTCTCTGAATTTTGTATAGTATACATCAGGGCAGCGATAAAAATTATTTGTGAAATACCTTACAAACATTTAAAACGTTTGCGAAACATTTGCCGTTTTTTTTTGAAAATATTTTGTGATAAGATTAATCAGTATTATTTATTTGGAATATAGTTAAAAATATAATGTCTTTAATGTTTATAAAAAAGTAATTTGTTAACCTGGAAGTAACACCCAACTAAGAGTGAAAAAAAATCCGACATAACAAACGCTTTTAGTTCTGGCTCGTTCCGAGTGGAACTCCCCAATGTAAGAAAAGACAAGGGTGCCGGGGCCACCCACAACGAATCCATTCAGAAAGCGAAATACCAGCAATATTGTAGAAGATTGAGACACGCTGCTCAGTAATGTTAAAATACCATCACATGCCAACGTCACTATGAGGATGCGACGGCGACCTAACATATCGGCGAGAAATCCCCATAGGAACGAACTGCACGTGCCACCTAAAACATTTCAATATCATAAATCATATTTTTCAATAAAATTTATACTTTTTCTATTTCAAATCTTAGATTAACGTCTGACTAGAACTCTTCAAATAAATAAAATTATCGACCAATTATTTCAGACTATATATTGACAAAAAATTATAAAATTTAATTATAATTTTATAATTTTACCATTCCAACCCACAAGCGGGGAATGGTAGGTACTAGTTTAGGTCAAAAATCACTTTTCAAAAATTTTACAATATCTTTCTGTTTTGGGGTCTCCCGAATCCAAAAAAACACATTTTTGGAAAAACTCTGTGCGTCTGTTTGTCTGTGAACACGATTCAGGTCAAACGGATGAGCGGATCAAAACCAAATTTTGGGAGGATGTTTGGTATGCAAATATAAAGAGCTCTATTGTTTTTGTGGAAAATCGGCACAGGCCCAGAAGAGATATATGCTATAACGGTCTTTTTTATATAATAATGGTATACTTTTCATAACGGCTTATTATTTTATTTATTTTTTCAAGAAAGTTTCGTTAAAAAATTTTTTTTCTTAACTTTATAGTTTCGGCAATATTTTGTTTTATGGATCTGTCAGAAATTAACAAGTTCGGCATGCTTTGATTAATGTTTACATGACGTGGAACATATTATGTAGGTAACCATGGTAACGAATAGCAAATATCATATTGAATACTTGTAATTACCCGCGTCACCTCACACGATATCAGAAATTTTCTTTTCTTTATTATAATCAAATGTCAACATTTTTGAAGTTGGAATGGTCCCGTCGCCCAATTGGCTGGAATTATTTTGTCAATATACAGTCCGAAAAAATTGGTCGATAATTTTATTTATTTGAAGACTTTTTTTATTTCTTTTGGACATAGAGTATATTATTATGTTATAGTAATCGCGACGAGCACGTTCCAAAAAATTGTCGCGGTGAGCCACTTACTAACGAAGTAATTCAGGGTGACCAGATGAAAATTTTGTGAAGAGTAATAGCTTGAATAATAGTTTAAAAGTATTTTTTTTTCGATAACTGCGAAAGTATAATCAATCGCTTGTACGTTTTGTTTTTGGCTAGAGAAACAAATGCATTATGCTGTTGCACATATCGCTTCAGTCAATGTGCTCTATTATCGCTTTGCGCTTCATAGCTGAGTTTCGTTCATACAAGACGTTATATTTAGTTTAATTTCGCATGAACCCCATTCAAATTGTAACTTTTTGAAAAGGTGAGATTCTGTTCTATAAAACGGTATCATTTTTAGATTGATTCGGGTTCACAATTACATTTAACACCAGTTATCGGTTGGTCTGTACGTCCGAGCTCTACAGATCGCAGTTTTACGTTTGAGAACTAGTGGCCAAAACGTGATTAGTCTGTTAATTAGCAATTTGGTACTAGGGAAGCAAAATGGCGTATTGTTTAGGAGGTTACACACCGACTAAAAAGGCGATATTGAGCGCTCCCATTTCGGCTGAAGACAGTTGAAAGTCACATTGAGCGGCAGGTATTAAGTAAGCTGATAGGCCGTATTGAAACCCTGCGGCTAACAGGCTGAGGGCACATGCCGCTACCAGGTTGTAGTGGAAGCGACCATATCCTGTAATAAATATTACGTATTAGTTTGTGCCAGGATATACACGGCATTTATAAAATAAAATAGAAAATTTCTTTTCATTCACAAGCCCCTCAAATTTCTTATTTCAATCAATTATGGTAATTACCTGTAAGAATTAAGGCGTTTTCAAAATCGACACTTTCATTTTCTTTTCTTTCAAGGTCCATTTGGTTTAAATTGAGGACTCATGTATTCTTTAAAATAATTTTAATTTAACATCAGATTCTGAAATCAAAACGTACATTTTTTTTAAATTGACTTAGAGACGCAATCTTAAAGCATTCTGAGAACGTTCAGATTCACTTATATTCTGCCTTATTTGATGAAAAAAATCTATAAGATAGTTAGGAATCACAGGCAAACAGGAACGTATATTAATAGATTAGTTGTAATAAACACAACTGTAATGATGAAACATAGAGAAAATTACAATAAAAATTATATATGAAAACCGTTTACAGAAAACCGCATCTGAAATAATCAAACCGTTTTCCAGATAAATGGCGACATTTGAGTGCACAAACGCACACATTGACAAACAACCTCTCAGGTTAAACGCATGTACCTGCTCCGTTCCGTCGTGGGTAAAAATAGCTAACAACTGCATCAATTTTTTTTCTTTCTAAATATAAATGACAAAGTAAAAAACTAAAATTAGCTCGGCGGTCCATCAAAATGTTTCGATTCCTGACGGTTCCTAAAGAATTAATAAGCGCCCCCCCCGGGAATATTTCCGATATCCCGGCGATACCATCTTAAAATGTCTTCTTCAGTTCACAGACGAATTGTATATTATAGATATTCAATAGCTAAGATTATTAGCGTCTAATTCACATTCCTTACTACTATAAAGAGAATTACCGTCAACATAAATACAGATATTTTAAATTACGAAATATGTACACACGATAAAAATGACTAATTCGAAAAATGTATCATCTACAGATTCTAGATTCTAGACTGTAGAGGAGTTAATCTATACTTATATAAAGCTGAAGAGTTTGTTTGTTTGAACGCGCTAATCTCAGGAACTACTGGTTCAAATTGAATAAAAATTTTTTTGTTGGATAGCCCATTTATCGAGGAAGGCTATAAGCTATATAATATTACGCTACGACCATTAGGAGCGGAGCTTTAATGAAAAATGTTGCAAAAAGTATCTCAAAAATAAGCTTCTATTCATGTGAAATGCACTAACAAGATATACTCATATTAGTGATGAAAGAACACAACCTCAGGTAGATCAATCGGTAGCGCATGCGACTGTCAATATCATGGTCGTGGGTTCGAGCCCCACGTTGGGTAAATATATTTTTATTTTTTTTTTATTTTTACATTGCTTTCTTCTAAGGCTTACATTTAAATTTATTTTAATTTTATTTAATTCATTTAAAAAAATTATTAGTTAAAAAAAGTTTAAATACTGCTCTTTATCGACAAAAACTTTTGAACGGTAACTCCGATCATCATGAAATTTGGACACAACATTCATCTCGGTAAATTAAGATGAATGTGTGTACTCATGTCCCTTCCTTCCCCATTCATTCTTTTGCACCGGGGTGAAACCGGGCGGGACCGCTAGTAATATATATATTCGCAGTCAAAGTCGAAATAATGACAAAATATTATTTTTCATAATAACTTTTAACAATAATTAATTTATTTGTTTGTTACCTGGAACATTCAGTTCATAACACATGTCTAATTTTAAGTATTGTCAGATTAATGGTTGGAAACAACACGCAAAAAGTTAACGGCAGGCCACTGCTCGGGGTGTTTTTATTAAAAAAAAAAAAAAAACAATAAATCAATAGTAGGTTCTAGTAACCTTAGAGCTCAGGACTCATTAAGTTCCTGAGTATTATAAATTTTGGAATATTTATGCCGAGTTTCAACAGCTCCGGAATTTTTTTGTTGAGAAAACTACCGAAAATTAAATTTTTTCAATTTCTTTTTACCAATAATTAGAAATTGAAAATATGAATTGATAGACATGTCAGTTGATGGTCGTATTTTTTTTCATTCGTAAAAAAATAAATCAATCATCAATAGACGTTAGACAATTTTCACAATATTTAACTAATTAGTGGCCAGGCCGGGTTACGTCTGAATTTGTAGGTTGCCTCCGTTTTTTCGTCGACTTACGTTGCAAAATTGGTCTCCACGAAAAGCGCTTTTATTTTAACGTGATAATAATATATAGTCTGTCCATCCTGAAGATTCATTCTAAATAGCGAGTGAAAGATTTTTCAAATAGGAGCAGTGGTTTACCGTCCGTATACACACAAACTCACATGTAGATAAGAGAAGCATTGCAGTGTTTTATCGATCCTGATCTGATCGATTGAAACTATTTTCTTCCTTAAAAGCTATGTGTAAATGTATTTAAATGTATTTTTTTGTAGAATGTTCCAATTAAAGAACCTTTTTCTAAGTATTTTGATCAAAATTTAGCTTGAAAAATGATCATTTTCTACGTAGATCAGTCATTTTTTGTGAGTATATAAGTAGTCTAATGTTCTACATAAATAAAAAGTTTGACACCTAAAGGTTCATTCTAAATAGTGATGAAAGAATTTTTCAAATAGGTGCAGTGGTTCCCGATATTACTCTACGCATACACAAAAACGTACAAAATTCGCACTCCTATATTAGTATAGATAAAAAAGTATATTAAAAAAAAAACGTACCCAAATCCGATATAATTTGATTATATTATGAAATAAGTTAAAACAATTTGCTAACACTCACTTAACGAGAAACAGGTTACAATTTAGCAGAAGATGAACACACAATTCTGTTGCAGTATTCATTAACCGATTATTGAGTAGCCTGTGGTCAGTCCGTCGTCAGGTAAATTAAACATCGATGTGTCAGGTGGACATGGCTACGGTATCTTGCAGTAATAATAAACACCGCACACATAATTAACTCTAGTTTACGTTTAACGTCCCTTCAGCAAACAAGAAATGTGACAGAAAAAATGCGCCCCATTATTGACTGCTGTATAATTCTTAAACAGAAACAAACATGTCTTCTAAGAAATATTATCGGCTCGCTATAGATTGTTTCTTTGCACAAATGCCAGGTTTTTGCATGTTTTTTACGTTTGAAATGCATTAAGGTTCCGTACTTTAGGTTCCGTAAAATGAGACCACTCTGACTTCAAAAATACTGATATTTAATTGCATGATATTACTATAAACCAGGGCCCGGTCCAGCTTCGTACGATTTTGTAGATTGCCACTGTATTTTCGTCGACTTACGTTGCAACAATTATTAGTCTCCACTAGTGATGTGCCGGATATCCGTATCCGTATCCGTTAGTTTTTGGCGAATATTTTACGGATATTTTACCTTATTAATTTTCAATTCATAGATGAAATTTTATATATACCTATAGGTGATTAGGTAATAATGAAAAACTGTTAAATTCCATTCAGATTATTTTTTATTTTTTAAAATCGTATTTGGTACCTTTATATTGCAATAGTACATAACTCAAAGGTACTAAAAAACTATCTTTATAATGAGATATTGCACATCGATCTTTGAAAAGAGACAATCTGTTATGAGAGTGAACTCTTAAAGAGGTCAATAACTTATTCCCATAACAGATAGTCTCTTTCCAAAGGTCGATGTGCAATATTTACCGCCGTGTACTCTAAGAAAATTAAGATCGGTATCCGTATCCGCGGATCTTGAAACCAAATATCCGTATTCAGATCCGTATTCGCGGATATACATTTTTAATGATCCGGCACATCACTAGTCTCCACGAATAGTACTTTTATTTTGACGCGATAAGATATAGCCTATGTTCATCCTGAAGGTCCATTCTAAATATTGGTGAAAACATTTTTTAAATCGGATGAGTTGTTTCGGAGATTACCTCTCACATCTAAACTTACAAATTTTATAACATCAGTACAGATTGTAATAAGAAAATATTAACTGGATTTTTGACGTGATAACGTCTTATAAATTGATGAATCACCAATATTATAAATTGATAAAACACCGGCTGCATGTACGAAAAAGTGTAACGTAACGTTCCTAACGTTCCTAACGTTCGTAACGCGTAACGCATAACGCATAACGCGTAACGTTCCGCCTGACCCTGTGCGTGCTTTTTGCTAATTTCTCGCTCAATTTAAATCAGATCGGTTTGAAACAAGTCTTAAACGAAAGAGGAGAACATTTTACACAGATTTCGTATAACAGAATTTGCCTAAACAGTTTTTTTATACAAATTTATATAGAAAAATATTTTATACAAATTTATATAGAAAAATAGATGTATAAATGCAATGTTGTCTAATGCATGGCGCGACGCGGTCGGTTGTCTTTGTTTGCCGTACATGGAAATTAGAAGCAAACGTATGTCTTGTCTTAACATGAAAACGGCTGCATTTCTAATGTTTAATTCAATTTTTTGACATTAGTATATTGTGAAATGCAACGCCTTCTAAGTTAAGTATTGGAATAACTAATTATTATTAGAACATAATACTTTGTAAGTTGCAAACGTCACTTTTGACATTTCTTATCATTCCGACACCAAGGATAAGCGGATTGAAACCAAATTTTGGGAGGTTTAGGTTATGTATTACGGAATACGTTATCACGTAAAACTATCGTCCGTAAACCGACTTTACAGACAACCATTTTTTTTTTTAGTAAAAAAATGTCAATCAATTGAAATTTTGATTTGGTTCTAGGGCTAAATAACCTCAGTAGTTAGTGGCGTAAGATCTGGTGTTGACAGATGATATTTAGTTGGTCCTTATGAACATGCCTTGACCTTCAGCTGTTTAATTTTTCTATTAAATAGCTTGCAAATCATTCACTTGGATCTGAGTGCTCTGACCGTCGATCAACCGACCAAATAATTGCGCAATTAGAAATTGCCAGCTTCAAACAAATAAAAAAATGTACATATTATATAAATCATTCTTTTGTATAAAAAGTAAATTATGAATGCAAATGTTTTTTTGTAGATTTATATGGCGGCAGAAATGTAACAATAATATAGTAATTTTCCATGTCTAAAAATGACAAACAGAAAAATAGATGCTATTGGCACGAAAATAGAATAATTTTATTGTTGTAATATAAATATACAATTTATTTTAATACAATATATAATATAAATCACGTACTTTGTTTTTTCAATAATCATGGATTTTTAATGGTATTATAAACACCTTTATAGTTTATTGATCTGATTGTTTAATTTTTTCACAACTTTATCATGCCCAAAAATTCTAAGATTTTTACATTTTATAATTCAATTACTTAGTGACATTTTCCGATGAGGTTGCGTTATAACTATATGGTTAAAGAATTAACACTTTAAAAAGGTTCTATTGCAAATTTAAATTTGGGATAAGTTGGCAACCGAAACTTTATATTCTTCATCATTGGCACGTTTTGGCGATTAGTTATTGCATTTTTGTTTTATGATTTAAAATAATATAACCAATTTCATTAATAATTTCTGAATCAGTCACATTTTCATTAACATTATTCATAATTGTTGTAGTTGATAAATTGAATAATAAACAAATAATCATAAGCAATTCAGTTAGAAAATTGCATGGCAATTAATAATTGTTCTGGAAATAGACTTTTTAACTATTCAAAACCTTGCTATGTTTTTATAATAACACCTGCTTGAGTTAATGTCGATTATGACGTGAGTTTTGTCATATCTCAGTTAGATAATGATAATTTCCTGGAAAGAAACGCTTGTAAAAATTAAGCGACTAGATCAGTTTTGAAGAATCTACCGAGCAGGGTGGTGTAGCGGTGAGAGCACTAGACTTGCATTCGGGAGGTACCGACTTTAAATCCCAGCAGGGACTGGGACTTTTTCCTGCTGCCTTTCGCCGAGAAACGGTAATTCATATACCGGCCATCTTGTTGGGATTTTCCATGGTTTCCCTCAATAATTCCAGATAAATATCAAGACGGTTTCCTAATTCAAGGCCATGGCCGATTACCTGTCAAACTCCTATGCTCAAAATTTGCCTACCTTATCCTAATGTCCTAAAATTCCTTCATTCGCCCATTGCTATTAATTAAGTGAAAGTTTAAAATTGTAGAAGATAATGGGAAGCGTGATAGATGGAAAATAGTAATGGTGCGAATAGCGCCTGTTATGACATAAAGTCGAGGAATGGACGTTAAACGCATTACTATTAGGTATTATTATTATTAATATTATTAGTTTTGATGAAACTTGATAATATTTTCAGTAAGTAGTTGAAACCTACTTCTTTAGTTTTTACCATTATACAATGTTTATGATCAATTCGAATCCACATCACGCCAGCCCGCAGCTTTTTCGTTTCACGGTCCTAGATTTCAGGTAAAAAGTATTATTAAAAGTGCAGTATATCTAGTTTTTAAAAAACGAAGAAACATTCTGAAAACATGCTCTTCCTTTTACCATATACAAAATTCCTAAAAACCGCAAGAAAACGAAATAACAGACCTGTCACAGTTTTATATATTTAATATATTTTGAAGTTTTGCCTATTGTTAAATTAACACGATGTTGAAATGTATTCGAGATACTTATTATAAATTTGTTTTCATGTAGTGGCCACCTGGTTATTTTACTAATCGTAAATTTAGATTAGTTTGCTCATCTCGATTTATTATAGACTTGTAACAAAAATAACAACAATCAACATAATATCAATATTCCACGCATTGTTCTTTGTACACAGGTATAAGCAGACCATAGTTCTTCTCAGATAATTCTTGATTGGAGTGCATTTTTTCAGTTATTATTTTCGTCGGTTCTCTTAGATTAAAATTCGGGAACTAGGGACTCGGAATAGACAATACACGGGAATGACTACTATTTCGGCCGCCAGAAAGAGATTTAGATTTTAGGTACGCATTTATTAAAAAAATGAAATATTTAAAAATAAATACATAAGTACATATGAGTCAGTTATAAACGTGAATAAAGAGGGTTAAATGGTAGCGCGTAAAAAGTAGTTTATAGCATTAATAAATTGTCGAATAAACACAACGTTCTGTGCCATAATGTACCGTGTATTATTTATCAATATACATTAATATACAGGATCGTCAAAAAGTTTTCAATTCAATTCAATTCAAACTTTATTAGTCAAAAACACAATTAAAACTGTACAGACATTGTCAATAAAAAAGTGATACAGAAATATAGAAATGATACAGAATTACATGTAATGATGTAAATTTGGATGTATTTTTTTAAAACTTTGTGTCATATTGCACATATAATATACGTCAAAACTGTAAAATGGTTCTAAGATCAAAAATTGCTTAGCGAATTTTTTGAAATTTTGAAATTTTTTATGAAGTCTGGGCTTTGCTGACAAATTTTTAAGCGGTGATAACAGCTCAGTATAATTCTATAATTAGTTTTAGAAAAATGTTTTGTAGACAAAAATTGTACTATTTTTTTGTGCTCCGTATAATCACTCCAGCTAGGCATTTATGTAAAGCTAAACTCGTGTTTAGTGACCCTGTTATTTATAGATGTTTGATAGCAACGCACATAAGCGTAACGTCCTCCCAAAAAAGTGTCGCGCCAATTGCGCGATTTTACTCCCAACCAAACGCGCCATTAGATGTCTTACGTCAAAAAGACTCAAGTTCAGGGAGAAGAAATTTCATGTATAGATGTATATAAAATTATCAAAAATTACAATTTGCGGTTTTAGCACAATAAATTTGTATTTTTGCAAGTTTTATGATTTGTCTGATGTTTAAGACGAAAATCAGAATCTACGATGCATTCGAAGATGGTTTCCAATTTTGTATAAGATGTTGCATGTTTAAAGATAATTATGTCGATGTGTAGTTATGAATAAAAACTGCTGTTTTAATAAAATCCAATAATTACATAATTTCAATGCACCTATAAAATACAAGTCAGCATATGCACAAAAAATGTTTTTATTCTTTTGCACAACAATAATATTGTTTGATTTACCTACATAGTATATTATTCAGTTGTAATATCGCGGGGTTACTTCAAAAACTTGGTAACAATGTATGTTAAAAAAATGTAGTTGCCAAGTTTTTCAATAGCTCCGTGATGTACGTATTTTTATTCTTCGTTCGAGCGTTGAATAATGATTAAAAAAACTTCTATTAGACACATGATTGACTATATAATACGAATTTATACAGCGTTAATATTTAACGTTACATTGTAATTTTTTTCATGCCAGGATTACACTAGTAAATTTTATTTACGAACTTGAAAACTTTTATCTGGGACTACCTGATTCGTTCGTGTGAATATGAATCTTATTCGTGCGTAGACATGACGTGCCGGATTTCCATTGACTGCCGCCCTGGACAAAAAAAATATCGCTCCTAATTTCACCTAACGTGACTTACGCAATCTATTAACCTGAGCTGTTCCACATTCCCTCTGACTTTCAGCTTCTCGTATTTAAAATTTTATATTTGTAAATGTGTAAACGAGAAGTCAGGGAAGTAAACAAAATATGGACGGTGCCAGTGCCCTCGCGCCCCAGAGTGCGATGTGTGCGATGCACGCGGGAGGCACATTCAAGGGGCGGCAAATGGCCTAGTTGTGTTATGTTTTTTGTACTGTATAGAAAAAATATATAACTGATATTATATCAATTTTATTTGCATACTCAAGCCTGCGTGACAACTCTTACGAGTAGTTATTTATTTTTTAATGAAATTCGAATTCGAAATATTTCGCGCGCAGTTTTCGATTCGATAGTTAATTCACATCAGCGCGTAGACAGGGCGTCCCTATCGGGAGACTCCCGCGTATGTTTATATCTTGAATTTTCCTATCGATTCCTGCAAGAGTGCGAGTGAAGTAAAGTATTTTTCAATCAACAAATACTTTTTTACGTAAGACTTGTGCACCTGAATGATATAATTGATAATATATTCTTTCCCTCATGTGAGTGTAATACGGAAAAAATTGCAAGTTAATTCCAGGGGATTCACATTCAGTCGTAATGGTTAGTTGGTAACTTGGTATTTATGTTTTTATTAATTGCACTGGTATTCATTTTTCCTAATTGATAAACTAATGATTATTTTGACTTTATGAATTCTTTTAGCTCAGCGGTGAAACTAAATTTTTCTCTCATTCATAAATACGACAGGAGAAGAACGCCGTGAAAAATCGCACGGAGTAAACTGTTTTTGTAGAGAACAGTTTACTCCGCGGAGTGATTTTTTTAACGTGAAGAGAGAATTTTTGAAGTTCACTCTGTAGGATTTTTAACGTTTTTCAATTTGACATATCGTCTAGTGAGTTTATCCCCAATAAGGGGCGTCAATTATGAATCCGCACGCGGGCGACGTGAGGCCTTACGAGGGCCCTGGACAGTGCAGTTAAAAAGTTGGTACATTGGTTAGACGGCAGCAGGTCAACCAATCAGCTCTTGCAAGAACACAAAGTACGCACTAATTTGAATTTAATCTAGAATTGATATAAGCGAATATTGAAAGGACAGTTAAAGCTGTCATACGAAATTTTTTGTAATTTTACAACATGTAGAACTTCGATTGATTGACGTTGTTTATGATGTATAAAGTTTCATTATAAACTGTTTTGAGTTATCTTGATACAAATAGAAGTTTAAAATGTCTAAAGACACGATTTCTTGTCTAGGTAACATATAATGTACTCGGAAATTATGTAGAAAGCTTCCGTTAGTTTAGAAAAAACTAAACACTTAAAATATGTAAACAATAGCTTGGAAACAAATGACGAACTGAAATTATAAATCGTCACACAATAAATTCTAAACTTTAGCTGTTTCCTGCATTCCTGACCTCTTGTTAGTTTTGGCCGCTGAGCCGGACACAAGGCACTTCCGTTATCCTGTTTCTTATATCCTGATGGTCCATCCTTCTTGTGCCCCAGTGTCATATATGTGTCTGTAAAGTTTTATTATATGTAATTAGAATTATTTTATGGTTTTTAGATAGTGGCTGAATATACAGAAAATGTAAATGACGAAAAGTTTAACTTTAGCTGAGTAAGATTTATTTTCATAAATAATAAACCTTGAAAAACTTGTGTTTTCAAAAATCTAAAGAAATAAATATATGTATTTGTCATTTTCAAGCAAACATCTGTAAATGCGTTAAAAGGATAAAAACATTAAAACAAATAAGATTTGTAGAATTACTGGAAGAATCAATAATATTGTAACACAATTTATTAGAGTTATTTGTTAAAAATAATAGTAAAAAGACAACTAGGTATGTTCCAAGCAGCCAGCAAACGGTAACGATACCGTCACCGTCATGCGGAGGTAGCTAAAACGTGTTGCAAAACCGATACAAACAGTTTCGTTTTAGCTACTGCGCACGCGGGTGACGGTTTCGTTACCGTTTGCTGGCTCCTGGGAACATAGCTTTCGTTGGCAGTGAATGTCTATTCTGTAATTTTGCTTTTGCATAACCCTCTGTACATTTTTTTTAAATCACAAACATTTTGCGACAGGAATATTTAAACGAATTTAACTAATTCTAATGAAACATAACCTACCATTTAACGCTAATTTTATAATGTCAAAAAGTGACTCGTATGGTATTTTTGACTACGTTTGTTATAACTAAATATGTAATATGAGTATATAAATATCGAAGAAAAGCATTTTTAAAGCGTTCTTTGTCTTATAAGAACCTGAAATTTTAATTTCAAATTGAACAAACAGCAAACTAATAAATACGGCCGTTGAACTAGACTTAGAGCGATGCTATGAGATGACATTTTCGTAAAAATCTAGTTCGATAATAATATTAAAAATAAATGTTTTGAATCTGACTTTTAGAGGTATTGACAAATAACTGCAGATTTTAGAGCTTTTGCGACCCTCTGGAGATCTATAAATGCGCCGTTCTTAAAGTCAAATCTTTTGAATATACGATTTAAGAAAAAAATGTAAGTCAACATTTTTTCTAGCTAGAAAGAATTTTTTTTGCCCCTAATGACTGGACCACTAATAATAATTTAAAAAAAGAACAGTTTTTTGTGGAAAGTTTCACTGTACTTGACTGTGTTAGGATTAGTAAGTGCAACTGCAGTTTTATGCAAACATGAATCTTCACCTTGCACTTGAAAAAAAAAGATAAATAAACTTACAGTAAATTTTTATGCAATTCCAGTTTATTTTTAATATTAACTTCAGTGTGTTATGTAAATATTTATTTTTATTGTGATAACGCTGTTAACACACGTTAGATATTTTGCAATAAATCAAGATTAAATGAATTTAATATAAAAATGTATATTTTTATGACTGCAAATGCCATATTTATTTTATTTAAAAATAGGGGACGCTTTTCTTTTAATGAATTGTTTTTTTCCTTTAAATGATAAGTTGCAATTTTTTTGAAAATAATTTCGGAGTTATGGATCCTAAACTTCCACAGTAAGGCTAAAATAGTTCGGCACCATTTTCTGTTGAAACGTTGAATACTCGAAAATTTAATAGGTAAATAGACTTTTATTGTGTTTCCAAGAAAAAGATCATGAATTCTTGTAAGGTATTATGATTTGTAATCTGACTTTTGATGGGAATTTTTTCAATTTCCAGGTTTTTGAAAATTTTATAAGTATTGATCCGAATCTCGAAAATCGTATTTTCATTAGTTCTCGACGTTTTAGGATCCTAGGAAGCTATTTTTGGATGTATGTCCATATGTGTAAACAATTATTCAATTATGTTTCTTGTTTTATTGTTTTTTTTTTTTTTTTTTTTTTTTATATATACAATAATATAGTGTAGTCACTTAATTAAGTGTGCAATATAATTATGGGAAAATTTTTAATTAAATGCACAACCAAAATACAAATATTGCCAAAAGTTGGTGCATGTCCGATAATCATTTTAGGTGCTCTTAGAATTGTTGAAACTCAAACAGCATACAGGGTGGGTCAAAAAATATAAAAATTGTACAAGAGTAAAGTGCCCTTATTTAAAAAAAAATTCAGCGAAATGTTATGAGAAAAAGTTGTTTAGAATTAAAAGTTATGCCCAAATTCCAAAACATGGCCTTCTAAGAAAAAACATTTTTTTTTGAAAAACCAAAATTATAATTTTTTTGAAAAATTTTTTTTATACTTACCTTAAACACACTAATAAAAAATTCAAAATCAAATCAATTTCGCATAACTTTGTTCAAATTCAGGCATATTTGTAAAATTAACTTAGATTTTTAATTTTGTATGGAATCACAAACTTTATGTTTGTTGCAACGATATAAAACACCCTGTATGCTGTTTGAGTTTCAACAATTCTAAGAGCACCTAAAATGATTATCGGACATGCACCAACTTTTGGCAATTTTTGTATTTTGGTTGTGCATTTAATTAAAAATTTTCCCATATGTTGCACTCTTAAGTGACCACACACTGTATAGTGTATATAATATATTTTGTTAAGGTACTGTGCTGCAAATGTATAATAATTTTTGTATTATTGAGAGCAGGCTTGTTATTGAACATTCATTGTCTGTTAGCCTGCCAGGTTTACAAATAAAAATAAAATAAAAAAAATAAAAAAAATTGTTGTCGTACGATATCTTTAGAGCGAATCAACCAATATAGATCGGATTTGCGGCATTCCAAAGGTTCTCTTGAGACTTAGATCTTGTTAGGTTTTGAAGTAAATCGATTAAGTAGTTTCAAAGTTATTCAAGGAATAAAAAACCGTGTATTTATGAGAGTTCAGATCTACCCTCAAGCTGAAACAGACACAAAACAGCTTCCGATCAGATTGAGGGTGGGCCAGAAGTCTCATAAATAAACTGCTGTAAAAATTAAAAATTACATTTTTCTGTCGCTAAACTACTAATCTACAATAGTGTCAATTTATTTTAAGGTATTTAACACATAGTGAGAAGTTTTAGGGTTGGCTTACAGGTCAACCAGATTCCACATTTTTAATTAATAATTAATTAATTACTAGTTGCTGTATATCATTATGACTGAATGGAGTTTCACTCA
This sequence comes from Xanthostigma xanthostigma, assembly GCA_963575645.1. NCBI lineage: Eukaryota > Metazoa > Arthropoda > Insecta > Raphidioptera > Raphidiidae > Xanthostigma > Xanthostigma xanthostigma. The sequence continues at coordinate 30,012,165 of OY754470.1, read as the reverse complement.
TTCAAGTAACTTGACCACACCCCATCCCCTACCATCGGAACATGTAGAATAACATGTAAAAAAATATTTTTGTCGAGCTTCATGTATCTAGTTTCAGTAGTTTCAGAGATACGCGTGCATTATGGCATCTTTTGTGAAAGATTCCATCCCTATTTTCACCATAGCAATATTACAATAGAGTACGTGAGAGAACCAGGAAAGTGTCTGCAATTAAGAGAGAGAACAGTCCCTTATCTCTATGGTAACTAATGATGCAAAACAATGTTGATTAGAGTAAACTAATTTCTGGTTTTCTGCAGCGTTCTTTCTCTTAACTGAGGATACTTCACTTATGGCAAACATACGCACTGGCGTACTTTAGTCACTTATATCTCTATGGTTTTCACTCCTAAGATAGTGAACATCGTAAACGCATGTTTTAGATTTTGACAAAAACATTCATGTCAAATATGGTTTTTCAAGCTTAAATGCCTTCGGAAAAAGATTACTTTTCTGGTCACGCTCACTCTTTTAGGGAATAAATTTCTAAAATCCGTTTTGAATAAGGGGAATAATTATAAGTTTAGTGATTTCGACCGGGCGCGCGCTTAGTTCATCTATATTTATATTTATACTAATATATAAAGCTGAAGAATCTGTTAATAATATATTTTACATATAAAATGGTATGGTGTCTGTATATAATATAGTAACGAATTACAAAATTCACATACTGTGAGAGTTGTTTTTTTAATGAATTATACAGACGTTAGCTCAATTAATTCAAATAAATAAAATCGTAATTTAGTCTGTAGTTGAACAGTTTTAAAAATTCCTAGAGCGAATTTTCAGTTTTCATCAATTTTTTCTGTTTATATTTTTTGTACCTATCTTATATCTATACTGTTATATAAAGCTGAAGAGTTTGTTTGTTTGGTTGAACGCGCTAATCTCAGGAATTACTGATTCGAATTGAAAAAAAATGTTTTTGTTGGATAGTTCATTTATCGAGGAAGGCTATAGGCTATATAATATCACGCTACGACCAATAGGAGTGGAGCATCAATGAAAAATGTATCTCAAAATTTGTCTGTCCGACAAAAACTTTTGAACGGTAACTCCGATCATCATGAAATTTGGACACAACATTCATCTCGGTAAACTAAGATGAACGTGCGTACTCATGTTCCTCTCCCCCATTAGTTCTTTTACATCCGGGTGAAACCGGGCGGGACGGCTAGTCAATTCTTATAAAAACACAAATCAATATGTTCATCGAATTGACAGCCTTTTCCGAAGTCGGTTAAAAATTAACTGTTATAGGTTATTTTGGAACTCACTGCAGTGTACTTACCTACATGGTTACAAAACAGGTACGTAAATGAAAAATATTTTTAAACACATGATGTGTACATTAATTGTATGTATAACTTAATATCTAGGCATTAGCTATTATTACGTATATTTTAGCAAACATCTTCGCAAATACCTTTTTTAAATTTCTTAATACGTACTTACTTGAATTTGTTTTTATTCGAAATCGTATTGTCAATATACAGTAGCGTTTGATTAAAAAAATACAACTAAAAATATTAATTTTTCTTGATTTTATACTTCCCATCTTCAAAACCCTGAAATTCATGTTTTTGCCTTGTATAAGTGCACTCCTGACGACAGGAGAATAATTTTACCGGGCCCCGCGTTGGCGCTAAACCTTTTGAGCTAAATATAATAGTTTTTTTCAAATTCTCAATTCTTTGACATTTGAAATATACCCTAACGCAAATAATTCCTGCTTATAATTAGTTTGAAAAATTTCTCAAAATAAATGTTTTTTTAAAATTGCGCTAGGAGAGGGGTAGCAAAACCATCGAAGTATAAAACCTCAAAACTTCCCAGTTTATGTGTGTCACTTTGCAAATAAATTCTCAGTAAGAATTATTTCTCGCTAAGAAAAGGTTTTTCGTGTCCAAATATCATATAGGTATATTTCACAGCCTACTTTTTAATTTGGGGCTGCAAAATTTTTGCGCAAGGTGTTTTATTTTTATTTTAAGACTCGCTCCCACCCTATAATTAGAAAAATTAAAAAAATGTATAGTCATCCTCCCCCCTAATCTTACAGAAGATAAAAAGGCATCGCCAGAAGATAAAACAATAGTATTATGTTAATTTTCAAGACCAAGTAGATATGACAACAAACCATACATATACATTATACGCCCAAAAAAACGAATTCCAAATTTTTGTCCGATTCGTGCTGGGTCCTTCTTCAATCAAAAATATGGTGCAATACATTTTTATATGCCTTTTGACTTGTTTTATTTTACTTCAATAATTTACTTATTGATACGCCACTGCTGTTATATTTATTAAATTAGATTGTCTCCACTCTAAACAATACATTATTAATTGTGGCAGGTCGCTTCCAGATCATAACATGCTAATGGTAAAATAATTTTGGTTGATGTTAGATTGCCAGTATTACTTACTACTTTGCACTGGAATCATTTGGTGCTTATTGTTATAGGCTCTTTGCTCCTATAATTTCAATAAAATTTTGTTATGTCTTTTAAACAAGGTGTGATAAATGGTAAGAATTTAATGTAATTTCAGAAAAAAAAGTCTAGAAAGGCTTTGTGGTTAAACATCAGACACAATTTTATTTCATTATTTCGCTAACTAGTTTTGAAATAACTTATATTTTTCCGATCAGCAAAAGTTTGAACAATGTACCTACGGTTTTTTAAAAATATTTTTTAAGCCCATTATTATAAAAAATAGACATGTGTCGCGGGACACACGACCGAAGTGAAACTTCTTGTAATAATAATAAACGTCGTGACTTTGTACACGATTTTATTTAGCTTATAATTTTTTCAATATAACAACTTTAAAGTCGTCACAAAAGTTAAATCTGTTACACATTTAAAGCAATGATGCAGCGTTATCATAGAGCGAACATTTTACCCTCAAATTAAAGGAATTGTAAATTATAAGCGCTCAACATCTGAGACCATCAGTTTAAAAAAATCGTCAGGCAGTCGCGTCACATAAAAAATTTTAATTAAATATATTGTCGAATTTTTTGAAAAGTAAACGTAGTTTTGGTCATTTGTTAGCAGAAAATTATTATTTTTAAGTAATCAAACAAAATTTTAAAACATGTGTAAAGTGACATTCTGAAAAAAATTCTACTTGAAGAAAATTGTTAATTGCAGAAAAGAAACAATCGCTTGAATCCAATTTATCTCCAAAGCAACCTACGTCCTTTGAAGATGCTCTTGAAAGAACAGGTAAAAATAATCTAACACTTTTTATTGTGAGTACATGATTATATTTTATTAAGCGGGTAGAAATTTTACTAATCGGCTAGAAATTATATTATTATTAAATGGGAATTCAGCTTGATAATTCAATTTTCCCGAAAAAAATTATTCATAATATGTATAGGTATATAATATAATATAACTCAATCTATAATAAAAAACAATAATATATAAAAGCTTCATCTAAATATGTAATACATTTTCCGTTATATATTTAATATTGTATCGCTATTGTATAACAAAAAATAAATGAAACATATGTCTTGCCATATTTCAGAATATGGACGATTTAACTTGGCATTAGTAATCGTATGTGGAGGCTGTTTATTGACTGTTCAAACGGAATCTTTGTCAGCCGCTTATATTCTTCCAGCTGCACAATGTGATCTTAACTTGAGTTCAGCATACAAGGGTTTGCTCACGTCTGCATGCTTCATAGGTTTGCTTCTTTTCTTTACTGAACTGTTTGAAAAACTTTCTGATGCGAATTTCAGCTTTAAATCTATATTTAAATTTCGTTGAAAACTAATAATCAAGATTTAAAGTTGAAAATCGTATCAGAAACCTAGCATTTATCTGCGAAAAGTTGTGGTGATGAAGATAGCTATGTAGTTTGAAGTTTCTAGAATGCATATTGTTTTTTGTCAGCCCGTGGGATATGTTCCAGAAAAACCTTTAAATCAAAAGTAATACTCTGAAAGTAAGCTTTTTTTTGTAAATTGTCTTTACGTTAAAATATGTTGGTATTCAACATTTTTTGGCTACAGGAAAAGGATGACGTTATAATAAATCCGCGGATCCGCGGTGAAAGATATAGATTACTGTAATTGGTTTAGTTACTTGTAAATTTATTGTTGATATAAACCTGAAGCTTTTTGAACGTTCAGTAACTTTTTAAAGATAAATGATGTATGAATATGAGCAGTTTTTTACATGTTGAACCTCTACAACTCACTCAAATGTCTGAAGTATCATTCACGTTCTACAAGATACCTCAACTTTAGTTGAGATATTTTATTCTCATGGGGTTTTTCTGGCTTACGACGAAGATTAGATGAGTTGGTAAAGAGCAATGTCATATACAAAATCCTTTCAAACGAGGGTTTGACAAATAAAAAACTATATATGATTAGTACCGTACCTCCCCGGTTAAGTTTACAAAATGACAACAACGTTTATTTTCGATTTATGAAAAATACGAAAGGAAACAAAATTCCTTGCTACAAGATCGTAAATTTGATGATAAATGATTCTGTGGAAACAAGCCTCCATTTAACAATTGCAGAATTTAACTTTTAAGGATGCTTAAAATAAATCATTTATAAGATTTTACTTAATAATGTCGAAATAATGAAAAATTGCATAAGAAAATTTACATTAAACAATTTTGCTTAATACTCTGAACATTTTATTTTTTTATGAAATTAAATAGTTGTAATTTTCAGGTTTAATTGTTAGCGCTCATCTATGGGGCTTCGTAGCCGACACAAGGGGCAGAAAAAATGTTATTATAATTTGTTTACTCGTCAGTTTTGCTTGCACATTAGTAGCGTCTTTTGTATCGCAGTTTTGGTTATTTATTACCCTCAGATTTCTCTCCGGATTTTTGTAAGTATCTAAAATAGATTTATTTAATAGTTTTTACAGTGAAGTTCAGTTAAACACATAGAGATATAAGTAACTAGAGTTTGCTAGTTTGTATGCTTGCCATAAGTAAAAGTGTCCTCAGTTGAAAGAGAGAACGCTGCAGAAAACCAGATATTTGTTTACTGAAATCAGCATTGTTTTGTATCATTAGTTACCATGTAGATAAGGATCTTTTCTCTCTCTGAATTGCAGGCACTTTCATGGCTCACTCGCGTATTCTAGTCTAATATCTCTATGGTTAAACATAAGCAAGGAAATTGTTTATTTGGTAGCTATGAAAATCAGTAATGCATTTTTCTGTAATGCCATAGCTACCATATCGACAAAACTCATGCCTATGTTGCGCTCGTGATCAATATAATAAAAAAATTAATAAATATGAATTCTTCTTATAATATGTGTTTTTTTTTGCTTGTTTAGTTTGGCTTGTCCGTCTGCAACGACATATGCTTATTTGGGAGAATTTCACAGCTCTCGATATAGAGGTAGATCAATACTTTGGGCCTCGATTATTATGTCTATGGGATTAATTATGCTTCCAGGTATTATTAAACAAAAGTACATTTTATATCAATTTAATATTTTTAAGTATAAAATGTTAGCAATGAGTCACGAAGATTTATTTTAGACCTACAGATCTTTTTCATTTTTTACATTAATAATTAATTGGTTTTGACTAGTGATGTGCCGGATCGTTAAAAATGTATATCCGCGGATACGGATCTGAATACGGATTTTCATTTCAAGATCCGCGGATACGGATACGGATCTTAACTTTCTTAGAAAACGCGGCGGTAAATATTGCACATCGACCTATCTGTTATGGGAAAAAGTTATTGACCTCTTTAAGAGTTAACTCTCATAACAGATTGTCTCTTTCCAAAGATCGATGTGCAATATCTCATTATAAAGATAGTTGATTTAGTACCTTTGAGTTATGTACTATTAATATGGTACTCACTACGATAAATGTTTGCAATATAAAGGTGCCAAATACGATTTAAAAAAATAAAAAATAATATGAATGGAATTTAACAGGTTTTCATTATTACCTAATCACCTATACAGGCTGAGTTTTAAGTTGATGCTTTTTTTTACAGCGTGTAAAAATCAAATAGACGAGCAAATATTTCAAATAGTTTTTTTATCAAAACTCAAAAATAAGAGAGAAACAGCCTTTCGAAGTTTAAATACATTTTATTAAATTTTCTTTAATTTTGAGGTCGGTCCTGGGGTTATATTATGTCACTATGGAAATAAGTTGTTATTATCATGTATGTTGGTGCTTATTTGAAACTGACATGTGTATTGTGTAATAATAGCATATTTCCATAGTGACATAATATAACCTCAGGACCGACCTCAAAATTAAAGAAAATTTAATAAAATTTATTTAAACTTCGAAAGGCTGTTTCTCTCTTATTTTTGAGTTTTGATAAAAAAACTATTGGAAATATTTGCTCGTCTATTTGATTTTTACACGCTGTAAAAAAAAAGCATCAACTTAAAACTCACCCTGTATATATAAAATTTCTTCTATGAATGAAAATTAATCAGGTAAAAGATCCGTAAAAGATCCGCCAAAAACTAATGGATACGGATACGGATCTTTCTTCTCCCTCGGATATCCGCGGATACGGATACGGATATCCGGCACATCACTGGTTTTGACCTAAATGAGACGATGCTAAAATGTTGATAAATATCTCAATTTCTTTTTAATGTCTTGAAAATTTGTCCTGAGAATAATTTGACTGATTATGTGTTTATTATTAAAACGTCCGTTGAGATTCAATAGCCAAAATTTACGTAGTAATTAAAAAAATAAGTACTAAAATTGAAATATAATTGTTCACTTCTAGGAGTAGCATGGTACATAATACCGCAACAATGGAGTTTGGAATTATATTCTGGTTTTGTATATCGACCTTGGCGTTTATTCATGGTATTGTTTGGTTTACCTAGTTTTATATTCGCACTTATGCTTCTACCATTCCCAGAAAGCCCCAAGTTTTTACTCCTTCAAGGCAGAAAAGAGGATACTCTTGCTGTATTGAAGACTGTTTTTGCTATTAATACAGGAAAAGGAAGCAATCATTTTCCGGTAAGTTATTTTTTAAAATTCATAGCAAGCAGCCTTTACACGCGGTTTTGCTAGCGTTCCTCACGGTCTTAACAGGTCCTCCATGTATTATCGAACACGGCAGCGTCAACAGTAGTAGAGCCTTCGGCTCCACCGTATTAATCGTGCCGAGTAGGGCGCACGAAGATTTTGTTTATATCGGTATAGCCGTACTTCCACCACAACATTACTGTACTTCCACCACAACATTACTGTACTTCCACTTTGTACTCAAATTTGTCCAGTTTGTTTGGGATTTTTATGTTTAATCAAATAAAATATACAGCGATACTGTAGCTTTTTATTAGTGAAAACAATTTTAAAATCGGTTCAGTAGTTTCAGAGATTACCTCCTACAAACAATAAGATCTGTGTAGCTGGCAAAGTCACTGTACTGTATAAGATATTACTTTTAACAATAAATTTTACAATGGTTTCTATAATAATTTGGTGCTAAAAGTAGATGAGTTGAAAGTCGTACCAGAAACCGATGACTATGTTTCTAATTATTCTAGGTCGAAGAGTTAGCAGAAACAATGACTACCTGCAACAGTGACACTCAAAACGGGAACCTGCGTATCCTAAGACAGATGTGGATGCAAACAGTGCCTTTATTTAAACCTCCCTATGTATTCAATACAGTACTGTTAGGTTTTATTCAGTGCGGACTTTTTTCTGCGTAAGTAAAAATGCAGTTATCAACTCGAAATAACATTAATTATTTTGAATAGAACAAATAATCTTTTCTTCATACCTCGATCGAAAGTACATACTTTAGGCATCAATTGTAAGGCGGAAAGTCTATTTACTCCTTGGTGGGATTACACGCACCAATGCGGAAAGTTCGTATGTTCGGGCGATAGTAAAGCAGAAGCAACCAATTAACTGTTTTTTAGATGTCGTTTCCATAGCAACCCTATTACGTTTTCGCTAATAGTCGTGAACAGCTGTCATTCGTGTTTTTACGTATAACTTTAAAGCTGCTTGCTTGGAATTTATCTGTGTTTTTATGTGATAAATAATCAATTAATTAATTAATGTATTTAATAAGCGTGCTTACGACCGAAGTATGAAAAAAAATAGTATACACCACACTGGCCGAAAGTGTGATACCTTGCCTTGCGCTCCATGATGCCTTTGGCTTTGCCTGAGGTATCATGGCGCGCAGGGCACGATATTACACTTTCGGCCCTTTCGGTGTAATATACTATTTGTTAATAATCATTGTCATGAGTCGAACATTGAAATTATTATTAATTAGCTTTTATAAGTGATTTTACTCTTGATAATGTTGATTTGGCTATTGATGTTAATACGTATTCCATGATGTACAATAAGGTTAGATAATGTATTCTATGAGCTGTATTATATCTAAATCTAAATTTTCTTAAGTACTTATCATTTCAAAGCTACACTTTTGCTTACTTGTATTGATTTATAGATCCACAGGTTTATTTATGTGGTTTCCCGAAATTGTAAATCGTATAGCGATCAGTTCAGATACGGGAGCGACAGTATGCCAGTTACTCTCGCCTAACATTAACATCGATGTGAACTCTACATCAGGCATAAGTATTGAAACGGAATGCGTGGACATTGTGGATCCAACCGTATTTCAGGTTAATCTATTCATCGGTGCTGGTTATACGTTGGGGTATTTTTTAATTGGAATACTTATTAACGCACTAGGTGTTCGAATCATCTTAGGTAAGTTGCAATGTCTGTTTTTCATAGCCTTGTTATTGTGCTATTGTTTTATCTTCTAATGTTAATACGTTACTATGATCAAATCAAATCAAATTATTTTAGCTACATGGCTATTTATTTTTTACTCCTTTTTACATTCACTAAAAATGAGCATTTGTATGATCTTAAACCATCAAATTGTGTAATATACTATCGGTTCGTCCCGGTTTCACTCGGGTGCAAAAGAACGGATGTGGGGGTGGGAACATGAGTACTCAAATTCATCTTAGTTTACCGAGATGAATGTTGTGTCTAAATTTCATAATGATCGGAGTTACCGTTCAAAAGTTTTTGTCGGACGGACAAATTTTGAGTGTTTTATATACAGGAAGTCCCACGATATGGCTGCCATAGCCTGGAACTGTGTTGCTGGGGTGATTTCAAGTCAAAAATGTCTATTGAACATATACCCGGCACGATATCCTGAGCTAGAAGCATTTGAAATTTAAGATAAGTAGTAGTAGGAATTTCCTACTAATTTAAAAATCATTTAAAAAGAAATCGCTCTATTGAATTAGTTGCTCAAAATGTCCACCCAATTTCTGTATACATAAGACATAAGTAGTCTAGCTCTTCTTAGAATTGAAGTGGTAGCTCTGCGAAGAGTGTCAAGATCAGCACGAATAAATACTAATGGTGATTCACAGCCACCTGGTCTTTTAAATAATAACAAAAGCAACAGCCGAACGTAATACTTGCATTAGTGGGCTTACTTATTTAAAATTTCAAATGCTTCTAGCTCAGTTTGGGTAGCGTTCCGGATATATGTTCATTAGACATTTTTGACTTGAAATCACCCCAACAACAGTCCCAGGCTATGGCAGTCATGTCGTGGTACACTCTGTATATAGATTAAATATATATTATGGCAATTTGATTATATAGTTTAGGTGCTAAAAGGCTGTGACAGTCAGACGGACGGACAGAATTGTGAGAATAATCGAGTTCCACTTTTGAGTAAGGAGGTTCTCGGTAATTTGATAATTTAATTGGAATCGATCAAAACGTGGTTGTTAATTAAGTCAAATTGAGCACGCTATATCGCTATATATTTTTATGAAACCATTTGACATTAAAAGTAGGTCTGTAATTTAGATTTATTATTTCATTTTTAGTGTTCTGTGGATTGATATCCGGCATGTCTGGTGTAATACTGAGTTTGGCAGTTGACGCTATCATCATTCAAATTTTATTTGTAATCATGTTGGTAATTAGCGGCGTCGCCGTTTGCGTTGTCAGTGTCGCTGTAGTCGATTCGTTTCCTACGTGTTTGAGGTAATTAATAGTGTGTCAATGTGAAATTTGTAGCTGTTCTGCTGTAATGCCAAATTTTTAGGAAATTCTTCAAAAGTCATATTATGCCTTGATATATTGACATTATATTCGAAAGGTATTACAATTTTGGGGACGGGTGTTTCATTTGCATCCAGAGTTGAGTGCTTGTATAAAGATTTAAGCACTTATATTCCTTTTTGGAATATTTATGATACCAGTGTTATAATATAGAAAACTTAGATAGTGTGCTAATTCTAGACATTATAACAATGATGTTTGCTGTCTGGTAGAAACATTGAATCCTTTATAAATAACGGGAAATGAGATGTTTAGGTAATATAATAATTGTGAATTATTTTATACTGAGGTAGTAAAAGAAAAGAGTTTAGGACGTGTGTAAATGGTGGAATTGCGATGTTCATGAAAAAGGATTATTATCTGCTAAGATTGTTCTATAAGCATTTACTTTTTTTTATATAGATTTAATTATTAGTAAGTTATTTTAATTATTGTTGTATTGCCAATCCCCCTGTAATGGTTATACTTACCGAAATACAGTACATTTATTATTATTATTATAAAGATTTAAGCACTTATAATGATTAAAGCACTGTGTTTACGTAAAACAGATGCTGGATTCTTATAGAGTATTTGCATAAAGACTTGCTATTTAGTAAGTACCTCAGCATTATAGAGTGATTAATGAAAACTCAACAAGCGTATTAAGCATTGGGAATGCTTAAAAAGCATTTTAAATGCTTAATTAGCACTTTCAAAGTTTAATAAAACATATTTCGTTTAACTTTTATAATTCTTATTTCGTTTGATGTAAGCAGCGTTGGTCTGGCCTCAGGGAATACCGGGACTTTTCCCGATGGGCCGCCGGTCCTCCGTGAGCCAGTCCGGTCTGGTCCAGATCTTTTTCTTAGTTACCGGGTCACATAGAAGCATGATGAGTTCATTTACTTTATTTAGAACAATCGTTTGACAATTTTCCCGGCAACTTTTTAGGTCCCTGGGTGTAAGAGAACAATTTCTTGTTTATTTAAACCCAAAAAGTTCCATCAATTAGAGTTATTGCTCATATCCAAAATCTATACAGGATGAGTTTTAAGTTGATGCTTTTTTTTACAGCGTGTAAAAATCAAATAGACGAGCAAATATTTCAAATAGTTTTTTATCAAAACTCAAAAATAAGAGAGAAACAGCCTTTCGAAGTTTAAATAAATTTTCTTTAATTTTCTTTAATTTTGAGGTCGGTCCTGGGGTTATATTATGTCACTATGGAAATATGTTATTATTATCAAGTATTCACAGAAATTGTTCGAAGTTGTCCCCGTTTACACATATCATAATACACATGTCAGTTTCAAATAAGCACCAACATACTTGATAATAACAACTTATTTCCATAGTGACATAATATAACCCCAGGACCGACCTCAAAATTAAAGAAAATTTAATAAAATTTATTTAAACTTCGAAAGGCTGTTTCTCTCTTATTTTTGAGTTTTGATAAAAAAACTATTTGAAATATTTGCTCGTCTATTTGATTTTTACACGCTGTAAAAAAAGCATCAACTTAAAACTCACCTGTATAACTTCATAATGGAAGTTAAATTTTAAAAGTGCTTAATGCAAGATGTTTAATTTTTTAAGCACTTTAGTAAGGGCTCGATGTTTTTAAGCATTTTTAAAAATTAAAGTGCTTGATGCTTGAATAAATTAAGCGCTTAGGTGCAAAGCTTTGCACAGATCTGTTTGCATTCCCTGACAACGCCATTGATTTTCTATAATTACGTCATAGCAAAAATTGGATTATTAGAAACATATGAACCCAAAAATTTCCTATAAAAGTTTGGCAAGATTTTAAGGTAAATTAAAATTAATTACTGATTAAAATACTTACAATGCGATTGTTTCTATACATTTTTAGAAGTATGTCAGTATGCATATCTTTAATGGTGGGCAGAACGGGAAGTGTGATCGCTAGCAGTATTGTTGGAATTATGTTGGATCTCAATTGTGACTTGACCTTTATGACATTCTCAGCTATATTATTAGGTAAGACGATATACAGTTATTTTTATTATAAACTCCTGAACACAAAATCGAATACTTGGCTGAAGCCAAGCCATGAATTTTTAACTTTGCGCAATTTTATTTGCAAGAAAAAGTCCTTGAGTTATTTTGAAACTTTAATACCTTCAAATTACTAATTACTAAAATAAATAAGCCAGATCATTTAGCGGCGTCTAAATGTCTGCCAGGCGGTTACAAAACTGTCTATTATATTATATGAGTGCGAGTAAGACGCCACGCGTATACACCGATATAAGCTCTCTCTCTCTCTCTCACACTTCAATCTACCCGCAGCGTAGATCAGTCATTGGTTTTTCTGTGAGTGCAATCAACAAAAAGCTTGACGACTGTTCTTGCATATGTTACGGTTAATACGAGAAACTAGTTTATTCGCGAATTAACCGGCTAATACCCGAATTAACCAATACAGCCGGTTATTACCAAAGAAAGAAATATGATTTAACAATTTTCGCAAATTATTCGGTTAAAACGCGAATTAGACAATATGATCGGTTATATCCGATAGCTCTTGGCTCTTTCGCGAATTAGCCGGATAATATGTTAAGTAAGCAATTAACCTCAAATTAATAGTCGTGCGTATAAGTAGTGAGCTGTAATTTTTATTAAAATAATACAAAATAACAAATGTTCTCCAAATAAAATAAAACAACACTGATAAAAAACAAATAGATTTATCATAAAAATAAGAATACCTACTTTACTACTGAGACAATAAACGTTTTATACGGTTGCTTTTGAATAATTCGCGTTTTAACCTGCTTGCACTTGATAATAGGCGAAAAAGCGAGAAACTAAGACATATTCGGCATTTATCCTTGACGCCGGTTAATTCGCGAATAAACTAGTTTCTCGTATTAGCCGTAACACATATAATATAAAAACTATAATTATATGATCACAGTTAAGATCATGTCAAATCAAATTTTCTGAAGAAGCTTTCTAGACACCGGTATAAATCTACACGTAATAAACAAAATAATTTAGTATTCTCTACTATTTTCTTTTTCAGTTTGTGGCATTTTATCATTATTAATACAAAAGAAAACCTCAACATAGGTACAATAATTATAAACTGTATCAATGGAAAATAAGGCGTCTCTTATATTTGATATTATTAAGAATTTATATAATACTGAGCCAGTAAAAGATGAATTTAAAACTGCAGTCTACGGAGAAAGTGAAATATGTGAATGATTTAATAATTACTCGTATATAGTGAATGCGTGAAAATGTAAGGAAAACTCAATTTCTTAATTGCTTTTCTTGTACGAAAATAGGCTTAATGATTTGGTTTTTGCTGTTAGAAATAGCAGTTTAATGTTAAAAGTACCTAACTACTACTTATTTTAATTTTGTTAGTTATTGTAAAATAATTATTTGATCGTAAGAATTCATACGTATATTATATTAATATTATATATTTGTTTTTATTATATTGATTTTGTACAAAAATAAATGTTTTCTAAATATGTAACCAAATGTTTTTCAATCGATCATTCCAAAATTTAGACCTATTATCGCTAATTTCAAAATATTATTAAGTATGTTAAAATTAAAATCTTTGATTAACGTCTGATTTTTTCAATAATTCAAAAATTATCGACCAAGTTTTTAGATAATATTATGTAATATTTCGAAATTACACTCAAACTCAAATTGAATTCTGTTAGAAATTAATTAATAATTAAATTTTATAATTTTAGCTCAATTCTGAAGAAATTCAAACACGGACCGAAACGTTAATTTATTGAATTTTGTCAATATATTGTCTGAAAAAATTGTCGATAATTTTATTTATTATGTTAATCTAAACAGCTGGTGATAATTATAATATTTGTGTGCTAGTTATTGCAATTATTTTTGCTTTGTTATAAAAAAGGCGACGCTGATTATAATATGCGCGTTGTTTTTCAATAAAGGCCTTCGTGAAGAAAAAAAGAATGAATGGCACTGATAAGTAATATTGCATTATCATGTTATCATGACGAGACTGGAATATATCGAAATGAATATCTGTTTTCTATATATCGTTAATCGATATATTTTTCAATAATTTGCTGGAATCGAAGAGCTCTCAATAACTAAATTGCCAAAATTAAAACTCTCAGTTGCAATCCAAGTATGTAGGCTTTCACGGCCGGTGTTGATCCAAATCTTCTTGGTTTCCGGGCTTGTAGGCTGTGGTCCATTGATGTTTCGTCTACAACCGCGGTAGACATTATCAAAGACGATGTGGCAGCAGGTGAAACGTCCTAGGCGGCTCATAGGTAGAAATACCAATGGACCACGGCCTACAAGCCCAAAATTTCAGTATCCAATTACTCGTAGTCATCGCAAATATCTATTATAATAAATGTATTAAAATTACAATAACGTTATAAATAGTTGAGACAACGGGAAAAAATATTATAATTATCCAGTTATATATTATTCTCAGCTTCCCAGTCAAGACTGTTTCCATATATCCGTGACCCTTGACATAGCAACATCAAATGTTCTTTATTTGAATTTCCGCATAATATAACTAAAGAATCTTCCAAATTATTAATTGCAATTACTTGATCATGCGCGTTTAATAGCTTCATCTTTTTGTTGTCTTCAGTATATTACTAAAATAAATAAAAATAATTGAGACTTTGGACGACCCCCGTGAACCTTACGCATTATTGAACCTAGTGGATAAGTTGGCACTGACTAATTTACAATGCATGTGTTGATGTCAATATAACGTAGCAATAAAGAGATTACAGACATATCATTGTCGTTAACTCTGCTACTTGCTCCCGTCTCCGTAAAACGTATATCTATAAAGTCCCTATATGGCTAATTCCTATCTGACATCGAATATGTAATGAAAGTAATAATTTGATATCGAAATAGATATAGTCTATAAAACACATATTACAGAGCTTGTTATAGCGATAGCAAAGCACTGTAGACTATATTTACACGAACCAGTTCGAGCCCTATTCGACCCTTTTTTTATCTCCGAGGCTAGTTACGTTATAGAACTGATTTTTTTCAGTGAAGTTAAGGTTACCATAAAGAAGCAGTATTCCAAATTTCGTTTTAGGTGGAATAGTTCCAGAATACGAATGTCCAAAAATCACGATTTTTAAGCATTTACTGATTGACTGACTGACTGATTTATAGATCATCATGTAGGCACCGGCAACCTATAACCCACGGGTCACATATAATTCACAAGCATCTAGCCGGTGCTGGGAGCATCGATCCGAATGTATCAACCGGCATCCGAAGACTACTCGCGTCTAGTCGTGTGATATAATAAAGTATGGTATATAACTATGATACTTTGTGTCTAGGTAATATTTAATTTAATTAGACTAGGCAAGAATGTAACTTTACATTAAGTATTGAAAGCCCACCAAAAACATAAATGTGAAAAAAAGGGGCCAAGTTAGATACAAAGTTCATGAAATGAAATCATTTGGCAAGTTTAGAATTTTTGTATGGTATCTGATGTTCTTTCTAATCTTCATATTATGTATTTATTTATTTTACTTGAAGATAGCAAGCGTACAAATTGATAAAATATATTTTCGTGTTTATAGTTAAAATACAATTTTTATGCAAAATTAGATTGATGAATTGCACAATAATTGATCTCATTTTCAGTCGTTATAAAATGTTTAATTAAAATTAGTATCATTCAATAATTGATTACGGATTGTTATAGAAATGGTGACTACATCAGGTAAGTATGGATTAGTAACGTTATTTCGTTATGGAGTAGATCAAATAACAAAACAATAAAACAAAACTCTAAAATATGAGAGGCATTGAAAGATTTGGTGAGGCGAATTAATTTATTAAAGTGAGATAAAGTTGCATGTGACATCACCTAAGCCCCGGTTTCCTAAAATATCGGCACCGTTCTACATTGGCCATAAGACATTGAATATGACCTCAAAAAAACGTGGGTATAGATGACAAATAAATGTATGCCTGCTTTTTTACGTTACGGTGGTGCCGCCTCTACCGAGAAAATCATATCAATTTATTTCTATGGACACGTTTTTTGTGACGCCATTCACTGTTATATTACCGCCGATATATTATATATTATTTTGTTTAATTGTTTCTATAAATTACTGTACATTTTTCTTCACATGTTCTGCTATGACAATAAATGTCTACCTATTATTTAGTTTCTAAATAAAATTATCGAATAATTTGCAGACAATATATTGACAAAACATAAAAATATAATTTTATATTTTGTCAATATATTGTCTGAAAAATTGGTCGATAATTTTATTTATTGAAGAGTAATCAGACGTTAAACAAAGATTTGATTATTTAGTTTATCCAAACATAGTTTGAGTAATTATAATTCGTAAAAGAATTTATATATTTCAAGATACAATGTTGCTTTTAGTATATCGCTTTGTATAAGAGCAATGTTTTTTATTGCAGAGGAAGAAAATGCTGAAGGAGTATCTTTTGAAGATGCATTATCCCAAACAGGTATGATCTAATGTTATCTTACGCAAGTTTACAGCACTAGTGTTATATATGTGTTATTTTACGACGGCTATACAGGCAAGAAAGCAAAGCTGTTTTATAGGGTTGTGTGTAGAAATATTCTTTTCAGGATACGTATTTTTTTCTCCGTACTCTTAAATTTTACTCGGAAATCCAATATTTGTTACTCTGCTCGACTCGAAACGGAAAATACACCATTTTCTCTAACGATTAGATTTTTTTTCAGGCTATGGAAAATTTAACTACTTTCTTTTGTTAACGGTGGGGATCTGCCTAATGGGGGTAATGTCAGATACACAATCAATGGGATTCGTTTTACCAGCTACACAATGCGACTTAAATTTAACTGTCGCACAAAAAGGATTATTAAATGCAATCAGTTTTTTAGGTAAAACGATAAAATATTTTAAACGATTATTTTAACTAAAAATATCAATTTTAAATTATAACCAGCCTTTTATTTCTTGTAGGTGTTGTGTGTGGAGGCCATTTTCTTGGTTTTCTGGCGGATGTCAAAGGGAGACGCAAAATTATTAAATGGTCAATATTCTTTAATTTCACGAGTACAATCATCACAAGTTTCGTATCACAACTTTGGCTTATAACAACTCTTAGATTCGTTAGTGGATTTTTGTATGTCATTCCAATTTTTCACCATGGCACCATTTCTCATATTTTCATTTTTATTTTATGGTGTGTATTTGCAGTATGGCAGCTCCTTCAGCAGTAATTTATGCATATTTTGGAGAGTTCTTAGATAATGAACGCAGGCCGAAGATGCTAGCATGGTCATCTGCATTTTGCTCACTAGGTCTTCTCTTACTTCCAGGTTGAAATTATTTTTATGAAACTCTCTTTTTTCAATTTTTTTTCATCAGATTGTTTGGATGAGATTGGAGGAATTTAAATTATTGTATTCTGGAATATTTAAAATTTATGAATTCATTATATTTTATAATTGATAAGTCAAAATTTGATAGTGTTTTCATGGATAATTCTTCCAATGGTTTGGTCATTTGACGTTCCATTAATTGATGTAGTCTACAAACCTTGGCGATTACTTTTGGTGGTTTGTGGAATGCCTGGACTACTTGCAGCTGTTGGACTTACTTTTTTACCTGAAAGTCCCAAATTTCTATGGGCTAACGGAGACAATGAAAGCGCTTTGGAGGCTCTCAAAACTATGTATCACTGCAATACTGGTTTTTCCAAAGATTCATTTCCGGTAAGTTGTTTTTTAAACAAACACCAGCGATTTTAGAAGTTCCGTGTTCCTGCATAGATTTGAAAAAATGTAATTTTTTTGCTGACTAAATGGAAATGTTGTGAAAAAAGCTGAATTTATTCATCATAAACATAGCTGATCTTAAAAAGAGACACAAAACCTTTATCGAAGTGGTTGAACATTTAAAATCATAAAATAAAGTTGAAGTCACAATCACTTTAAAACATTCTTAAAACCAAATCGTTGTGGAATACAAATTAGACAAGACGTTTATAAGAATAATATTTGAGATTTTTTGTAGGTAAAACAGTTAATTCCGCCTGACACGATGGAAGAACAATATTCTAGGAAGAAATCATTTTTAAATTCTATTTGGAAACAAACAGTTCCTGTATTTAAGAATCCATATGGTTTGAAGACATTGATGCTCTGCGTTTTACAATTTGGACTCTTCCTTACGTCAGTTTTATTGTGTTTAATTCAATATTCCATTTTTTTTGTAACCACATACGTATCTATCTTTACAAATTTATATTTTATAAACAGTGAATTTCAAAAATGTCATTTCTAAATTCTAATTTATTATTTTACTATTAACATTAAAACATTCGCATCACGAATAACGTAAATCGTATCCATTTTAGGGCAAGCGGATTTTATTCATGGTTTCCAGAAATTTTGAAACGAATATCTGACTATCAAAAAGACAACCCAGAAGCATCTTTCGATGTTTGCACGATAATAAATTGGGTTCCGGTGAATCCTAGTTTACCAAATTCGAATTCCACAATCAGTCATAGCAATTTCAGAACAGTTTTGATGGCAAAAAGTGATAATTCATTTACAAAATGCAGTAGTACAGTAAATACAGATGTTTTCAAATCGATGATAGCGATAGCTATTGTATTTGCGATTATTTATTTTCTTATTGGCAGTATTATTACCATAATTGGAAAGAAAAATACACTATGTAAGTGAAATGAAATAATAACTTATTCATTTTAGTTTGCCAACGTTCTTGTAATCTTGTTCTGTAATCTATACTAACATATTAAAGCTGAAGAGCTTGTTTATAATTTATTTTACATACCGGGTGAGGCAAAAGTCCCGGAACGGTTGAATATCTCGCATACTACGCATCATATTAAAAAAAAAAATACGTGTCAAATATTTTTCGCAAAACTATTTTTTGATACCACAAATGACTCCCCACCCCCCACCCAGTTGGTGGGGGGAGGGGCAACTTTAAAATTTTAAATAGGAACCCCTATTTTTTATTGCAGATTCGGATTCTACGGTAAAAATTACATCAATTGTATGTAATTTTTCCCGTAGAAAAGAAGATTTGGTCGGACGATTGTGAATTATGAAGTAGGCTATTTAGCCCGGTCATATTTTACACTAAAAATCGCTAATCTCGCAAACTAACATGTAGTTCTGATTTTTTAATATATTGTTAGGACCACTACCAGTAGCGTATATCCAAGTTTGCAGCTTCGAAAGACCTGTGCTAACTTTGCAGCACTCAAAAAACTGCGAAATTTTCGCACTTTTTTTGGTATTCTCAATATAGGTCTTAAACTATGCATTTTTTTTATAAGATATTTTTTATACGTTTTTAAGTAGACTAAAATTGCTACAATCTGAGACAAGAACAAGCTCTGTAGGTTCAATACTTACCGAGATACAGCTTTCCAAAAATTGACCAGTTTTTTCAACAAAGTGAAATTTTAAGATTTGGTCAATTTTTGACCCCGATATCGGGGAAAATACTCATTTTAAGGGAAATATCATAGGAACATATATTGTAGCAAATGTAATTAGCTTTAATTTAAGCAGAGAACGACGTCTGTAGGCCATATAGTTTACTCACAAATTTTAAAAATCCAAAAAATGAGAAAACTGCATTTTCGCAAATTTAAATTTAATACCTAATAATCGTTATGTAAATCCATTCAGTGATTTTAATGTGGTTGAGTAACCAAATTGAGTAGCATAGTAGCATAAACGAGTAACATAATAAAAAAAAATAACATAATTGATAACATCATAAAAAAATTATGCAGTTTTTGACAAAATACCGTCGTATTTCAGCCATTTTGTAAAAAATATTTACAAATTATATTCATGAACCTTCCTCGTTTATCGCTCTTTCTATTACCGAAAACAATTTCAAAATCCGGTGCGTGGTTTAGTAGAAGAGAGCGGAGAAAAAGACAGAGACTTTGTTTTTAACTGTGCAGTCTTTGACAAAATACCGTCGTATTTCAGCCATTAAAATTTGTGAGTAAACTATATGGCCTACAGACGTCGTTCTCTGCTTAAATTAAAGCTAATTACATTTGCTACAATATATGTTCCTATGATATTTCCCTTAAAATGAGTATTTTCCCCGATATCGGGGTCAAAAATTGACCAAATCTTAAAATTTCACTTTGTTGAAAAAACTGGTCAATTTTTGGAAAGCTGTATCTCGGTAAGTATTGAACCTACAGAGCTGGTTCTTGTCTCAGATTGTAGCAATTTTAGTCTACTTAAAAACGTATAAAAAATATTTTATAAAAAAATGCATAGTTTAAGACCTATATTGAGAATACCAAAAAAAGTGCGAAAATTTCGCAGTTTTTTGAGTGCTGCAAAGTTAGCACAGGTCTTTCGAAGCTGCAAACTTGGATATACGCTACTGGTAGTGGTCCTAACAATATATTAAAAAATCAGAACTACATGTTAGTTTGCAAGTTTAATGTTAGATATGACTGGCCTAATTATAAATACTCTCATGAATTCTCTTAAACATTACTTTGCATCTTTGCAGAACTTGACTTTTTGGGTTAGGTTAGGAACATTCTCTATAAATATAAATAATTTCTCTTCAGCTCGGCTGTAAGCTGGCTAGAATTTCTGAACAGAAATAAATTTTCTGTGTTATGTGTACGTTTATGAATCAATTTATTTGTTTGTTAAGATTAGCATGTAAATTATTAATTGTTCATTGCAGTAGGACTTGTAATACCAAGCGCTCTTAGCGGTTTCGCAGTAGTCTATGCCGGCTCACCAGCTCTAGTTACAATTTTGCTTTGCATCTTCGTTATTTGTGGAGCCGCCATAGGTGTTACCAACACTTTTACCGTCGACTTTTATCCTACTTATTATCGGTAAGAATGTCATTGGTTTTATTTTTTTATACAGATCGAAACTGAATTATCACCAAAATCGATAATGCAGAATTATTACAATAGTTTAAGTTATGATCGACTAAATTCGTTCAAATAAGTTATTTTAAGATACATTGGTAACGAACATAAGATGATTAATTGAAAGCTGCAGTAAATAGCCGAATTAAAATTGTAATTCGCGTCTTTCCTAGAAAGAACGCGAAATTACAATTGCTCGTAGATACTTCGCATTCTTACTAGTAAGCACACGTAAAGACGGATTTCGGCTATTTACGGTAACAGTTATTGATACCGAAAGGATGGGTTGAGACGAACGGGAGTGAGGACTTTTGACAATTGAAAATACGTAGTACAGGAGTAGAAACTCGAACTTATTGAGTGTCGACTTGATGAGAGAATAATGTATTTACTAATCGTGTTTATTCAATGATAATGAATGATTTATTTTATAAAATAATATGTTTTACAATTTGTTATCAGGGCTATGGCGATATCGATATCGTTAACTGCTGGCCGCTTAGGTGCGATGACTGGCAGTAATATAGTTGGAATATTTTTGGAATATAACTGTCAAGCTACATTTTACGTTTTCGGAGGAGAATTATTGGGTAATATGTCGCAGTACTGATATTATTTATTATTAGGTGTCATTCATTTTCATGATCGAAGAAACTGTCCTTTTAGTAACATGTCACCGCTATTTGAAAATAACTGGTTATCGATAACTGTGAAAAGTTAAACCTGTTATTGGCGATTGATTATTATGGATAACCAGTAACGATTGTCAATAAACAAGCATCAGTTAATCAGTTAACAATAATTAATTAGTTGAATTTGACTCTATTCAATAAATAGAGTAACTGTGATCTATTGACGTTAATGATAAGTTTTACAGAGTAGCTATTGTTTGCTACAATTGTTAAGAACACCCATTGTTACAACGCTATCAACATTAGAAAAATTTAATTTTTCAAACAATGTCACCGTCGGGATACGAACCTCGAATCTTTCCACTCTCGCGGCGGACTGAGTTACATTACACCACAGTGACACAACTAACAGACAATCATTCTAATATTTATAGCATTTGTAACTAGTTTTTTTCACATCATGCGAGAGCCAATTTTATTAGTTAACGCAGATATGAACCTTCACAGTAGTGAGAACTGAGAGCTATGGATGAATCAAAGGTGAAATTGTTTCCTTACATTAAATTCACCTTTGATTCATCCATAGCTCTCACTACTGTGAAGGTTCATATCTGCGTTAACTAATACAACAATAGCTACTCTGTAATGTATTATAGTAATTAAACTATACTGTAAAAGAACTCATCAATGTTAATGATAAGTACTTATTTGGAAAAAAATCCGTGGCATAAGGATCGAAAATGAAGCAATACTGAAATTTTTAAACTTGCATTTTTCAAAAATTTCAGTATTGCTTCATTTTCGATCTTTATGCCACGGAATTTTTTCTAAATACCTATCAATAATTAATTAGTGTCAGTTTGGAAGTATGATATTTTTTGTAGAAACATATTACTTAAAATATCATTGAAGAGCAAAAAAGAAAAATATTTAAAGAAGTGGTCATCATATTATTAAATAGCTGGTGAACAGTCTTAAACGTAGTAGGTACCTGTGTATTTTATGCTCGATGATTTACTGAAATGCCGTTTTCTTTTTCAGTTTGTGCAATTATTGCAGCTTTGTTGCCAAGTCCGCAATTGGAACTATTGTTGCCATAGTTTATTGAATAATAATTATTATTGATAATTATTATAATAATATAAAAAAAATATTATTTTATTATTGTATAGGCAATATATTTAATTAATGTAATAAATAAATCCATATCTTATGTATCTACACTGAAATGATTTATGAACGAATTCCAAAATAAATAATCAAAGTACTTTAATAAATAATAATATAGAGGAATTAATAATATAATTAAAATATTAACCTTTTACCTTTTCCTCTCGCTATAAAACTTTTATTACACGCTCACGATCGCATTTTTAATTCGAGGATAGGTCTTATTGCAAAAATGAAACTATTAGCTAATTGTTCTTATTGGGGTGCTATAAAATAAATTACAAAAAAAAAATGGAATAGATGTAAAAAAGCTTTTTAATATATTTATTATCAGGAGAGTGTGAACATTGATAGTCTATTTCCTACTTTTTGAAGTGAAAACTTCTTTAGCGGCGTTGTACACTTTTTTGTAATGGGTAAAAAATGTTAAACTCGCGTCGGGAAAAGTAAGAACTGGGTGAGACTCTCTAAGTGATAGTAATTTCCAGATACTTTTTATACAACGTTAGATATCTAGCGTTGAAATATCGTACATAAAAATGCAATCTATGATACAAACCATTTTATTTTTTATACAACGTTAGACATCTAGCGTTGAAATATCGTACATAAAAATGCAATCTATGATACAAACCATTTTATTTTTTATACAACGTTAGACATCTAGCGTTGAAATATCGTACATAAAAATGCAATCTATGATACAAATCATTTTATTTACAAGTGTTGCCAATAAATAAACAATGCTTCTAAATGCAAAAAATTAAGACGTTAATATTCAAGTTTTCACTTCTGCCGGTACTCCCTGAGTGCAACCCGTCTTTTTTTTTTAATTAGACATTTTTGGTTGAATTTAAATACCGTACTTATAGGTATGTAATTATAGTACTTTATTAATCACTTCATAAATTAGTATTTTGTGTGTTGTATAACGCGGGAGTTATACTTAGCCTTTGGTACGTCTGCCTGTGTATACGATTAGACCGACTTTGAAGAAATATGAGTTTTTTTCCCGTCAGATACGCTTTCCGTTAAAAACGAAATCTGTGGGAAAAATCGGTAATCATGCATACGAAATAACAAGCCAAAGCTTAGTTAAATAGTAAAGAAATATTTCACTAGTCAAACGTCAGCTTAAACTTGCCTTAATTTGATTTGATATATTTTTTAGATATTCCTAGACCATTTAATATTGTTTTTTTATTCAAGTACACATTTTTGCAGAAGAATGTAATATTTCATTGAACCGTAATAAAAATAATCATTCTGATTATCTTTTGTTTGTATTAAATACCGTTGTAATAAATCGTCTACAGAAAAAATTGACTTAGTAATATCTATTTTTAAAATTACTTGCTGGGAAAGCAATTTTATAATTTTGGTAAGATTGTTCGAAAGTTGTTTGTTATGATGTAGAAGTTGTGAATTTTAATAATTAAATTACAAAAATAAATACTCATAAAGAATTAAGATTTATATTGTGTAGGTATATTTTACAAACGACTTGTTTTTCTACGCACGCGTTTAAAGTTATTCATAACGTTTATTGATCACCTATGTACCCAACATGTAATTTAATTGATATAATTTGAACTTAGTTTTATTACATTATTGAATTGAGCAAAGTCTCAGCAATAAAATGCGAAAATAATATTGCAAGCGTCTAAACAAACATAGGCGTAGGCCAATAATTTTCTTTTATGCTTTAAATCAGTGATGGCGAACCTATGATCCGGGGGTCAGACACTGACCCACGCAGGATTTTTAAATGAACCACGTGTTTATTTCTATAAACACATTTTTTATATCATAAAAGAGAGAATAGTCAATAATACTAGTAAAAAAGACAGATAAGTGCGAGTAGAACTCACGCCCTGAGTGTTCCATACCGTTATTTCATAAAAATTAAAATTGTCATGTAATAATTCTATACATAAAATCAGAAATCTATGATTTTTGGATTTTTTTCTTTACTTGTACTATGCAACCTTTTTTTACGCTAAACAATATTTTACGTTAACGGGAAACATTAAGAGTATTGATAAGTTAGTATAAAAAAAAATTAATCAAGCGATTTGCATATCTAAAAATAAAAAATATAAGTAAATAAATCAAGTTATTTGCAATTCTAAAATCAAAAAAGTTAATTGCATCGGCCAGTAGTTGATCACAGAGCGCCCATGTGGCAGACGAGCACTGAACCACCGTCGGTCTTAAAGATTTACTGCAAGGCATACCCCTTTAAAAATGCGATTTTTGATGAAACAGAAATCTTTTGGAACTTTGGCAAAATCATCATGCTTATAGAAAAAACACGCTGAATCCAATGAGCGCAAACAAACGTCTGTATGTCTTTTTGTTTAGAAGTTATTTGCGTTTATAGTTTTCAGAAAATCATACAAAACCTTCGAATGGCCGTAGTTTCCAAACTAAAAGAGATACAGACGTTTGCTTACGCTCATTGAATTCTTGTATTTTTTTCTGTACGCATTCTCAATTTCAAAGGTATATTAAAGAATTAGATTTTTGCAATACCCCTTTAAAAAAAGCGATTTTTGACGAAAACAGAAAACTTTCGGAACTTTGGCAAAATCATCATGCTTATAGAAAAAAACACGCTGAATTCAGCATGGTCGTGAAATGTCGTGTGTCGTCCAAAAAAAAGTTCGAACTTAAAAAACCCATCACTAGTGCAGTAGATCGGTCCAGTCCGGCTAGACAGAGATTGCAGGCGGTCGAGTGACGGTCGTTGCTGGTCTAATGTGGTGCTACTCCGTTAAATAACACGAGTACCTTCATGAACAGGCTTCTTTGCTCCGTGCTGTGCTGGTCGTGCAGGTTCATTTTGACAAATGTGCGTGGTCATTTAGTGAGACTAAACGTACCGTCTTTTTAGATCCGTCTTAATTATTCGACTGTATGTTCGGCGCCACTGTTGAGATCTGTACTTTCCAGAGATCACAATATTATTATAAAACTGTCATTTTATAATTTATAAAATAAATTATGAGACAGGTATATACATAAACCGTTATTTTCGATTTTTTGTTAATACTTATAAAAAGTATTCTTTTTTGTCATTATTATAATAATAGACGTAGTGAATACTCATCTCTTAAATTTGTGACAATATTAAAATAATAACAGAATATAAAAACAAAAAATATTAAATATTATAATCATGATTTTTAATGGATATTTGTAAAAGACGACGAAATAGTATTTGAATATTTTCTAATAATATTAAATAAATTTGGTACATTTTGACGAAATAAATTGGAATGAAAATAATATGTGTAATAAAAGAATATTACTAATATTAAGACTTTAATTTTGTGTTAGAAAATTTTGGCTTAAAAATGGATATTTCAATTGGTAAAAAAGAAGGTAAATTTTAAATAATCATCTAATTATTTTTCATAGTTTTGTCTTTTTGTAATTATATAACCATGTAGTTTGCAACGTCCTACATCTGATGGCTAGTTTACACAGTGCGAGCTAGCGTACGAGTCAGCCTGCCGAGTAGCTGCACTGCAGTAACTCGCATTGTTTGGACGTCACTTACGAGTAACTCGCACGTGCGAGTTAGACAGTAGCTCGCATCCGAGTTACTTCAACATTTTTTGTTTTCACTCGCATGCTTGCCCGCCAGCAACTCGTACATGACAGCAGCTCGGCCGTCGGCCGTCGCTCCCATCGTTTGGACGCGTTCGGCAGTAGCTCGCCAGTGCGAGCGGGACTGTTGTCATAGAGCGTATCACCGTTTTTTTATAACACGTGCACTCGACATCGTGGCAACTCGCAAGACTGGACAGCAGCTACTCGTATCGTGTAGACAGCAAAGGCGAGCCGAGCTACTGGCGTACGAGTAGACAAGCCGAGTCGCTGTGTACTGTCTGGTCAGCAACTCGCACTGTGTAAACTAGCCTTAATAAGCACATTTTAGTAAAAATGTTTCAAACAAATTACATAATCCCTAGTAAGTTATTACACTCGTATTTCGTACAATATCAATCATTTTAATTTATGTGGAAAACTGGGTCGCTTCACAGGATAAAATAAAAATCCAACTTTGTGGAGGGTGGGATGTAATTACTACGGACAAAACTATTCGAGTATTTAAGATTACTCTTCCTTAAGATAATTTGATTAATCTTATAATTATATAAATGCCATTTATAGTAGGTCTTTAAAATATAGCATTTTTAAACAATATTTGTTCTTATAGTTATTAATGCGTGCCTTTCATGAAACGGGAGATTTCATTCGTAATAAAAAATGGCTTAATGAAAATATATATAAATATAATTTCGGTGGTTTCACGGCAAAAGGTGCTGTAGTTAAAAATACTAATTTTTCAGGAGAGCCAAAAGAAATTTTTAAATTACAATAATTGAAAAATTAGTTTAAATAAATAAAATAAGTTAACTGTAGCATTCTTCAAACAAAAAACTATCTTTAGTTAGCAAAAACTTAAACTTAAATATCATTTTAACAGTTTTTGACGTGATAACGTCTTATAAATTGATGAATCACCAATCTTATAAATTGATAAAACACCGGCTGCATGCACGAAAAAGTGTAACGTTCCTAACGTTCCGCCTGACCCTGTGCGTGCTTTTCTCGAAAACGGCCCTAACGATTTGGATGAAATTTACTGAAAAGGGATTTTGGGGGGCAAAAAATCGTTTTAGCTAGGTCTCATCTCTCGAAAAAATCGTTTTCATACAAATTTTATCATTATAAAAATCAATTTTTTGACGTATGAAAATACTTAAATATTGTAAGTAGGTTTTGGAATTTTATATAAACAGTGAAACAATTGTTTTCAAAATATTATGACAGCTAATCTTTGAGACTTAAAATAAATACGAAAGAAAGAAAGTTAAAAAAACAATTATATTATATGGTGAGTAATTTTAATAAATAAAATTAACCTAAATTTGAAGCGAAAGATGCAATATCATAGATTCGAATTATTATAATTATTATATAAATTTAGGTTATGTATTACGGAATACGTTATCACGTAAAACTATCGTCCGTAAACCGACTTTACACACAACCAATTTTTTGTGCTAAAAAACTACTGATAGAACTTTTTGCTATAATTAATGAAGGGTTATTAGAATGACATACCCCGTTTTAAGAAATAAAAAATGTTCAAGTATTCTTATACACTTCGCTAATTTTGACAAAACGTTATAAATTTTGAGGATTGGCATAAAGATGTTAATTCTTTTGGTAAGATTTTATGACAAAAGAAGTTTTTGCAAGTAAGAACCTTTCGCCATAAAACAAATCAACAAAATATATATACCTATAGGTCGCCAAGCCAAAGTCAAATTATATTTAAGCAATGGCAACTAGAGCTATTATTTGCTGTAACATAGAACCATTTGTCATGTCAAAATTGGTCAGAAAATCAAAATTTGAACAAAATGTTCAGATAGCACCTTTTGCCATAAAACTACGGATATATATAACTAAATTAATTATATCTCATGTTTTCGCTGGAATATTGATGAGAACTAATTTCTAGGATTATATTTCTAACTTTAAAAAATTAGCACATTTTTTCTACTTTTTCATCAATATTCTCTTTTAAAAAATGTTTTGACGATAGAGATATTTATTGTCATAATTTTAACAATAAAAATAATGACGGTGTTTGCTATACCTAATGGGAAGGAAAGTACATTCCGTTCTATAAAACTAACACGATTTGTTTTTTTTTATTTTAGAAATAATAGAAAATAATTCTAGCGATGCAAATAAAAAACACGACTTTGAAGATGCAGTGGTTTTAACAGGTAAGTTTATTGACTTAAATGTTGTGTTCTCACTTCTCAATTGAGCTTTGATGTTGATTCAATAAAACAACGAACATTTTAATTCAATAAATGAACAATAATATTAAAATTTCAAAATGCCTTAAATTTAAAGCTTGGCTAGGCCTTTCAGTTAGGTTTTCGATTTTGTATTCAGACATTACAAAAGAAAATTTTCACGGTGCCTTAAATATCTACCCAAAAATGTTTGATAGCTTTGAAACGTGTTTTTTCGTTATTTAATATAGCGATTAAGAATTGTTTATTTATTTCTCTGATAGATACCTCTTTAGAAAATATTTTAATCGCAAGATACTACATATATTTAGAATTTTTTAGGTTTTGGTAAATTTAATATTGGCTTGCTGTTTTTGGTTTCCGGATGTTTAATTGGAGTTGTTACGGAAACAATTTCTATGAGTTTTATTTTACCATCAGCTCAATGTGATCTCAATCTCGATGTAGCAGCCAAAGGGCTGGTTTCAGCTATTTGTTTTATAGGTAAGTATTAATCATTAACCTCACAATACACCTCAACCTGAATCGTCTTATAAACAACGATGGGTAGCTCTCGTTTCTTTAAGATATAAAATGTCTATGTGTGAATAAATACTATTTGATACGTCCTTTACGATCACCATAAAGTATTTTAAACACGAGCGCGACATTAATTGGATGCGAGATTCAGCTGTTTAATAGCTTTAACGACTTTTTTGACATGTCAGTTTAGACCAGTAGCAATGCGTTATAGTCCAAGAGACGACTGCAGAAAATGTGTCGTCATAAGGTGGACGAACGAAAAAATTAGAGATGATAGTTAAGACCATAATTAAGAAAGATCGCTAAGGTTGCCTAGAAAATCCTGCCGAAGCAATGTTTTTTTAATTTGTTTATCAGTTAATAGACTAGTGAAGTTAGCTTTTGACAAGGACAAAATTAATAACAGAAAACGAATGATGAGGAAGGGAAGAAACTGCCGTGTGAAATACAGAAACCAAAAATTCAAATGCGTAAAAGGCCGGAGGGCTGTGGGGGGTGCATTTTAGGGGTCAAACGTGGTTTTTCGTTATTTCCGGCGAAAGTTGACCTCCAATCGAAAAATGTTGTATGGCAATGTTGTAGGTATTAAAAGGATCTACAACTTTTGTAAATATAACTTTTTCACATAACCTTAAAGATTCAAAGAAATATTGAAAAAACCGTGTTTTTCGTTTTAAATTTTTTTCTCGTGCAAATTACAGCATATTTAGTACATAGAAAGGTAAGTCTCCTGAAAATTTCATGAAAAAAAAAATCATTTTTGCAGGAGAAAAAAATTAAAAACGTAAAACACGGTTTTTTCAATATTTGTTTGAATCTTTAAGGTTATGTGGAAAAGTTATATTCATAAAAGTTGTAGATCCTTTTAATACCTACAACATTGCCATACAACATTTTTCGATTGGAGGTCAACTTTCGCCGGAAATAACGAAAAACCGCGTTTGACCCCTAAAATGAACCCCCCACAGCCCTCCGGCCTTTTACGCATTTGAATTTTTGGTTTCTGTATTTCTGACGGCAGTTTCTTTCCTTCCTCATCATTCGTTTTCTGTTATTAATTTTGTCCTTGTCAAAAGCTAACTTCACTGGTCTATTAACTGATAAACAAATTAAAAAAACATTGTTTCGGCAGGATTTTCGCAGGCAACCTTAGCGATCTTTCTTAATTATGGTCTTAACTATCATCTCTAATTTTTTCGTTCGTCCATCTTATGACGATACATTTTCTGCAGCCGTCTCTTGGCCTATTATTTTAACTTATTTATTTAATATATAATCGTTCACCTTTTCATCAATGCGTGGAATCCCGGGCACTCTTTGCGTGTTTTCGATACATTGAACTGTGCCATTTCTTTTATAGCAGCTCCTGGGCATCGAACATTCTTTAAAACTATATTTTAGATGTTTGCCGAGTACAAATTCAGCAGGAAGACACGTAAAGTTTGCCACAGCTGCCTTAAAATTATGTGCATTGAACACGCGGAAAATATCTACCACTGTAGATCATACTGTCAAAAATGCATACATTTTGATAATGTACGCTTTGTCACGATTTATAAATATTTTGTTGTTCGTATTTATTTAGGTAGGTATATAAAAAAATGAAACTTAAATTTCATATAATGTTTATTAAATTTTTTTTTATAAAACTGAGTAGGTACGGGAATAATAAACAAAACTGAGTTTCTTCCTAAAAAAGAGATTCAATTTTATTAGATATTAATTTCAGTATATACAAATTTTTACTAAATTTACCTAAAAAAGAGAAACGACATTAAATGTCAATTATTTACCGTTCTTCTTCTAATTAAAACTTAAAATACTATTCACAAAATTAAATAATAACCTTAAGAGGCGTTCAATTTTTATTCTAATTAGATAACAGTTTTTGCAGTGCAGTTCAAAAACTGTTTTACCAACGCGCCGTAAGTGCGCGGGACCATTTCAAAAGAAGTATAACCCACCTTCTTTACATTCATAACAACAAAAAGTTAATAATGGGTACTCGAATATCAATTATCCATAGACGTAGTATTTGACTTTACAGCGACCCTGCAAAAGAGTAAAATTCTAATTAAGATAAAATTAGTTAAAAACTGCTTTTCTTTTATTAAGATGAGAATCTGAGGTATCAAAGCAAATTAACGCACCTTGTTTGACAAGACAGTTACATTAATAATTTTAGTTTGTGTCACTTGATTTGTTTGTTTTTTCGTACACTGTAGTGATGAACGACTCCTTTTTCGGAGCGGAGCGGAGCGAGTCGCTCTTTTTTTGGTGAATGACTCACTCCGAGCGCCATTACTCTGTGCTGAATAATTCTGTACTGTTGTAGTCGCACATTTACAGAGCGCACACAACACAGGTCACATAGGCACTAGTGAATTTTGCATGTACGGAGTTATCTTTGCTGACTCATTTAATGTTGAATGACACACTGTAAGTGTACTAGTACTAAGCTTACAGTGACTTAAACCATTCACATTGACGTCGTTGACAAAGATATAATATTGTGACAATATAAACATTATTATTGTTAAGCTTTTATTATACTTTATAGTTTATCCGAAATGCGAATAATATATTAAGATCAGAATCATATTAAAATGAGCTCTGAGCTGAGTGTGTGTATTGTGCTGTGCAATGCTATATAACTCCTGAGCATGTATGATGACAGTTCACACCTCTGCAGTCTGCACTCTTGTGTAGTGCGTACTGTCTAGTGTTGCTTCTTTGAACGACTCGCTCTGAGCAACTCTTTTTAGTCAGCGGAGCGCACGGAGCCAGCTCCCAATAAAGAGTCATGTGGACACTGGGCACATCACTAGTACACTGATTCATTAAAAGCTATTAATTTTTTAAACGTAATTGATTACGAAGAATTGATTAATTATTTACAGGTGTTGTGACTGGGTCACCTGTATGGGGGTACGTGGCTGATAAATATGGACGCAAGAAAATTTTAATTACAACTTTGCTTTCTTGCTTTGTTTGTACGTTAGCTTCAAGTTTCTCAAAACCATTGTGGCTCTTTATCTTGCTACGATACTGTAGTGGATTTTTGTAAGTTCTGTTTTTTTCAATTCGTTTCTTTTAGTCGTTTGATAGTCTATTTTTGAAATTTTTCTCGGAAAGATGTTAGCAATAGTATTTTTTTAAATTATACAATTCCCCTATTTATTGACTTCGTGTGAATTAGGATATAGAAACATGCTGGTAATTTTTTAGTGGTGCCGTCCCTTCTCTCTAAAATTCATGTTGTTCCTTCAATAAAGTGTTTAATGGGGATGCAGTTACGCTACTGAAGAATATAAAGCAAATATCCTGAATGAGGATGTAGACAGAATATATATTGTCAAAATCGACATGAATGTTATGAATCAGCCTTTACTTTTGTATAAAATTTGAACTGAAATTTTTGTACAGATTGGATGTACAAAAATAATGATAAAAATAAATAATAAGGAAACAAAAACATTTTAACATGTTTTCCATAATTAATTCAAAATTGAAAAATGTCAGATTTTTTCCAGTTTTAATCTCAGCTTGTTTTCCATTTTACGTGTAATTATTACCCTGTGTTATGTAAAATATCAGCGTTCCTTTATTCAAAATGGTTTAAAACACAATTTCAACTTTTTTGTATTTGAAAAAAGTGTAAAGTCAATGAAAAATTACATTTTTGTAGAATAGCAGCGCCATCGGCTGTCGCTTTCGTTTATATTGGAGAATTTCACGATTCTTACTATCGTTCAAAAGTTGTGGCTTGGGCGTCTTCCTCAGTTTCTGTGGGCACCTTATCTTTGCCAGGTTAGTTAAAAAATCTTGATTTTAGTCATTTTTTTAAAACTAATTTATTTTATTATTTACAGCGCTAGCATGGTTATTCATTCCAATGGGTGTAGAACTTAATCTGGGATACATGGTTTTTAGGTAAGACATAAAAATCAGTGGGTGGTAAATCCCGGCTGGTTATAGGAAAGGTTTTTGATTTTTCATTTCAATTGCAAATTCGGTTAGCAAATTCGTAGTTAAAGATATTGCCGTTGTGATCAAAACTGCCTTTTGAAAAAATCGCGTATCTATAATTTTTTTTCGAGTACAACATAATGAATGCGAAACCTATTTAAAATCTGTATTTTATAAACTTTGTGTTATTTCTATACCTATTTAAATTATTTTTGATAGATCATGGCGGTTACTATTGATTGTCTGTGGTTTGCCGAGTTTAATTACGGGTCTTGGATTAATATTTGCTCCAGAGAGTCCTAAATACCAGTCAGCTGAAGGGAAGGATGAAGCAGCATTAATGACTTTAAGGAGCATGTATAGCATAAATACTGGTCTTTCGAAGGATTCATATCCAGTAAATATACTCATTTTGTATATTTTTTTATATTTAGTTATTTTTTTCCAAATGTATTTTGAAATGTAAACAATCAAGACCCCTGTTTTTTTTGCGACGTGACATCATTCATTCTGTCATTTTGTGACAGAATTGTATACAGACTGTCATCAGAAACTAGACCACTATTGCTGTAATAGCACTAAAAAACTAC
The DNA here is from genome assembly GCA_963575645.1 of Xanthostigma xanthostigma. Taxonomy (NCBI): domain Eukaryota; kingdom Metazoa; phylum Arthropoda; class Insecta; order Raphidioptera; family Raphidiidae; genus Xanthostigma; species Xanthostigma xanthostigma. The sequence continues at coordinate 29,978,304 of OY754470.1, read as the reverse complement.
AGACCACAACGGGTAATAATGACTATTTTGTTATATTTCCGACAGTAAACTGTTTATAATTTGAGATTTTTACCCGATTTTTAAATTGGATACTCGTTCTTTACTCGTTTGGAAGCTGTTTAGTTACGATCGAAAAATTATATTTATTTTGCACGACCTCCTATGAACTACCTGCTTTTCATGCTTGTATAGCGGTAGTAAAACGACCTCTTTCGCACTAGTGCATAAGTAAAACAAAAGAAATGCGAAACATAGTCATACTACCATTTCCATAGTAAATGTATGAAAATCCAGTGCAGCTTACAACTGAAAGGGAATTTGTTCAAAATTGAACTGTCAAAAATTTAGAAAATTACGTGAAAACCAGCAATTTTATAGGGGCTACCTGCCAAAAATACTGTATGTATCTCAGGCGTGATGATATGTGCTTTATATTGCTCTTTTTTAACATAATGTCATATTCTCCATAATATTTTAGCATTACGCACTAGAAACATAACTTACTATTTTGTTTTTTATTTGGAAGTTGACAATAGAGGCGATGACACACAATATAATAAATAGATACCTATATATCTGATGCTTGGAAAGAGTCCTTGTGCATTATTGAGAAGACTGATATAACGACAAAGCAATTTTCTTTAAAGGTCAAAGCGCTAAAAAGCAGTGTAGAGAGGAATTATCAATCTTCAAATTCATCTGTAAAAGAAGCTCTAAAAAAGTTTTGGAATAACGTTTCGCCAATAATTGCCTATCCTAATGGTTTTAAAACTCTCATGTTGTGTGCCCTGCAATTTGGAGCTTTCTTTTCGTAAGTATTTAAGTCAAAATAATAGTAGAAGATTGAAATCATATATTAATACAATCATGAAATAAATAATAATTTGATATACAGAAATGACAAAATTGAAGAAAACAAATGAAGTGTACTTTATACAATTCTCTCTAAGAATCAGCATTTTTTTTTTAGACTACATTATTTTAACCACATTTACGGCCGAGTACGTGAACTAAAAATTTTGCCGAATTGCCGAGTACCGAGTATAATACGCGCCACGGATCTAAAAGGTTCGGAAGTTAGTCGAAAACAGCGTTGCAAAGGCACATTTTAGAGCCGTTGATACTCCCACCACCTCCCAGTTACTTGCACGGAACGTGCGCTCGTCGGTGATTGGCCGTGATCGCTCGTTGCCTTTGTCACTTGTCGCTTTCCTACGAGTACGCTATTGCCAAGTTGTTATTGCTGTTTTAGTTTTGTTGAGTTGCGAGTTTGTAATTTTTCAACAGACTGTACAAGCGCAAGCCCGCATTCGCATCTAACTTCCGAGCCTTTTAGATTCGTGGCGCGTATTATACAGTGCGCTCGGCTAGAGAAGACCGGTGGGGAAAGGGCGAGAAGTCGCTGATGCGTACCATTGTGTCCCTTATTGCAATGAAGCGGTTCCAGGGATCATTACCTTTTACTAATATAAAATGCATGTGCGCTCTTCTGCAATAAGGTCATAGTACATTCCATAGACCAGTCTTTTTTAAAAAAACTTATACAGTAATAAACGAGTACTCGGCGCATCTCTAATGATTAGTGGTGGATTTCATTTATAACGGTTTCGGTTGTAACGACTTTTCGGTTATAGCAACATGACACTTAAGTCCCTTATATTTAAAGTATCTATATTTTTCTTTCTATATAGCGACTTTTGGATATAGCGATGGAATTATGTGGTCCCTTCATCGTCGCTTTAACCGAAATCCACTGTATATATAGACAATAAACACGAAAGCAGGTTTTTATTAAATTATTTTCGTCTATAACGACCCCAAGTTATCATTAACTTATCTGTATGTGCAGATCAAGTGGTTTTTTCATGTGGTTCCCCGACATTTTAAACAACATGGAGAAATTCCAAGATGAACATCCTAACGGAACGTACAGCGTATGCAGGGTAATGAACGAGCGGTACGCTGGCCACGCAGCAGATGAAGGCGGCGGCACCGTTGATGGCGATGAATTGCTTGAATGTGACGATACTGTCGATACGTTTGTATTTGTCGTTTTATTGGGGCTTAGTGCTCTTTTCGTCGTTGGATACGTCGGACTTGGATTCATCATCAATCTTATCGGAAAAAAGATATTGTTAGGTAATTGAATATACATATAGAGCAAGGCGGGCAAATCTTTTGATCGTCGGGCCACATTGCTGATGAAAATTTGACCGTGCGTCAAAAATTTGGAGAGCAAAAAAAAGATCCTTTCATTTCGCAAAAAAAAGGTCTTTTTTCGTCTGTTGTGGCCCTTGCTATTTACTATTTTTCTAAATTTTTTTAATGCGCCAAATTATATTGGAAAACTATTTTCGCTCTTAATAATCATGTATAAAATGCTTCGCGGGCCGGACAAAAGTCTACTGCGAGCCGGATCCGGCCCGCGGGCCGCCATTTGCCCAGGCCTGATATAGAACAAATCTCAACATTTTGAAAAAGATTTTACACTACCTTCTATAAAGTAGCTGCCTTACGTGTATACAGGCACGTAAAGTGATCCATTACGCACTGGTGTGTTAACGTAAAACCAAATTGCTTAAATGTTTCTTTGCAGATAGGTTTTTTGTCATCGAATTACCAGAACATATTAAAGACTTGTGATCGTTTACTCTTTGTTTTTAAATTACCAAAATTTTCAAGTAGCATAAATTCATTGATCTAAATTTCATATAATCTGATATCAATACATTCAACCAGATAATATAAAATTTCGGATATTTCGCGTTCTTTCCAACTTATTCTACCAAATTCGTGAACTAAAGTTAAAATAAAAGTTATTTTATTATTATTATTATTAATAATAATAATAATGATAATGCGTTTAACGTCCGTTTCTCGACTTTATGTCATAACAGACGCCATTTCCACCATTACTATTTTCCATCTTTTACACCACCCGTTAGTTTCTACAATTTTTCAATTTTTAACTTAATTAACGGCAATGGGCGAATGAAGGAATTTTTCGGAAATTAGGATAAAGTAGGCAAATTTTGAGAATAGGAGTTTGACAGGTAATCGGACATGGCCTTGAATAAGGAACCATCTCGATATTTATCAGGAATTATTAGTACAGTCAATCTGGCGAAAAAAAAATCATTTCGTATCAAAACCACACAAAAAGATGAAACTTGGTGAGTCGTTAGAGAATGATGAAAAAAAGGTTACCTGGCAATGGCCACCTGGTACCTGTTCAAATACCTGTTCAAATAGTCAAAAAAAAACTCAAAAATATTTTGAAATGCATTTTTCTCGAAAACTGTGCATTTTACAGAAAAATTTATTGAACAAAAAATGTAGAGGGCATCGTTATCTACAATTAATGTCATTGGTGCTATGTTGTACAACAAAAAATGTGCGCAGTAGGTGGCGCTAAAGTGCCAAAAAAAGTGTTTTTCCACTTTTTTGCCCTGAAATTTTCATTTTTCAGTTACGATTCAAATAGAAAAATTGTTCCTTTTTATTTTATAAACAACTTTTAATTCAACATTTTTTTCATACAACTTACCTCACCTTTTTGTGTGGTTTTGTTGAGGTTTTTGCCAGATTGACTGTACTATATTGAGGGAAACCATGGAAAACCTCAATAAGATGGCCGGTATAGGAATTACTGTTTCTCGGCGAGAGGCAGTAGGAAAAAGTCCTAGTCACATCAGCCCCCGCCGGGATTCGAATCCGGTACCGCCCGAATGCGAGTCTAGTGCTCTCACCGCTACGCCGCCTCGCTCGGATGAAAGTTATATTAAAAGTTTAGCTTATTTTCTTACAACTTTCTGCACTTTTGAGTCCACCACCCAACTGTAAAATCAAAACCATTTACATACATCGTTTGACGAAGAATACTCTTGTGGAATTTTGTTGAACCACTTTAAATTCACTCCGGTATTTTGGACCATTTTGGTCCTAATCGTAAAACAAACGGACAGACAGATAACAAATGTTAAACACACATTACGCTAGATGGTCGAGTTTAAACGAAATTTTATTCCATAATAGCTGGATCATTTCACCTTTCTTTAATTTAACCTTTTGAAGTGAAACTTTTTAGGCGCTCTATAGGGGATAATTGACCTGGATCAGACGAAAAGTGAAACGCTTTTCTTTCTCCGACTTCAACCGGCAGTTGAGAGGAAAGAGTGGGAGAATCGTTTCGCTAGGAGCTAAATTGGCCTGGATCAGACAACATGTGAGACGCTTCCCCTTCTCTGACTCCAACCAGCTGTTGAAAGGAAAGAGTGGGAGAATAGTTTCTACTCTCTCTGTCAAAGCGTCATACGTACTCTACACGCATGCGCAGTGTACTGTGTGTAGTATTTTCTCTAGCTACGGTAACAAATTTCACATAACCAATTCCAAATCCTGAAATAATAAATGCTCGAAATTAAGAAGTGTCACTTTTAACACGCGAGAGTCTCACGCATACTTTTTTTTTGTTCTAGTGATAGTGTTCTTTATAAATGGTGTCTGTGGCATAACAGTAGCGTTTGCCAGTGCATACTGGTTGGTTTTGATGCTATTCGCGGGTTTTCTGACATGTGCAATTTGCGTTGGCATTGTTAACACATTCACAGTAGATTTGTATTCGACACATCACAGGTAAGTGAAATGGTAGCCATTAGTATATTACACCGCACTGGCCGAAAGTTTGATATTCTTGCACTGCGCGCCAGGATACCCTCGGCTCGCCTCGGGCATCATGATATGCAGTGCAAGGTATCAAACTTTCGGCCAGTGCGGTGTATGCCATTTTTTCTTCATACCTCGGTCGTAAGTACGCTTATTAAATACATTAATTAATTACATAAAACACTGATAAATTCCAAGCGAGCAGCTTTGAGGTAATACGTAAAAACACGAATACCAGCTGGTCGCGACTATTAGCTAAAATGTAATAGGGTTGCTATGGAAACGACATCTAAACAACAATTGATAGGTTGTTTTTTCGTTAGGCTAAGGCCACACTGAAGTGGTTCGCTTGGTGCTAGTCTAGGTGCTACACTAGGTGGTAAGATAACAAGGGACCACACTGACGCTGCTTGCTTTGCTACAAATTCATTTGCTACTTCCTTGTATAGCAGTGAACACGTCGTGATGGCTCTTTCAAAATTAACAAGAAAACTACTTCTTGTAGAGAATTCAAATTTAAAATTTAAAGTACAGCATTCTCGATTATGTTGGGTACATGACATCAACATTTCGAGAGCTTCTCAAGGGGAATTTAATATACCTACTATTTAAACAATTGCGTAAATTCAACGAAAAGTTCTTCTCTTATACACGTATGAAGCAAGAAACATTTGACTTGTTATTAAGTAAAATAGAAAAGCAGATACAAAAAATGGATACACATTATATAGATGTTACATATCACCTGAAGAACGACTTGTCATAACATTGATGGATTCCACAGTGGCTCCCTTTTAAAGACTGCCGCAATTAAAAGTGTCTCTATTTTGGAATAAAACACTTAGTGGCACGTTAGAATTAACCAACACGTCGGTTCGCTAAGATACACGCTAGGCGATTATCGTGGCGCTTAGCTTGGCGCCTAGCGCGTGGTGGGACCACTCCAGTGCCTTTGCATTTGCTTGTTCACTAGGATACTAATACAGGCGCCAATCTTACCACTTACCGCCTAGCAAACCACCTACCTGTGTGGCCTTAGCCTTACTGCCGCCAGAACGTATACGTACTTCCCGCATCAGTGCGTGTAATCCCACCAATGCGTAAATGTTAGACCTTACAATTGATGCCGAAAGTGTGTACCTACTTTCGATCGAGGTATGAAGAAAACTTTATTTATAACATCATGTTAAACATATTTTTAAATAATTTTTTAGAGCCATGGCTATGGCACTGTCCTTAATGGCCGGAAGGATTGGAGCTATTGCTGGCACAAACGCAGTCGGGAATTTGATGAAAGAATCTTGTTACCTTACTTTTGGAGTATTTGGCGGAGAGTTAATATGTAAGTAACTACAGTTTACCGAACTATAAGAGAATGAGGGACAAAAAGCAAACAAACCGTAAGTTTGGTCGTTTATTTTGGACTCCACAAATGCGACCCTTTAGGTCCACGCGTCCAACTTCACAGTATGATCTACATTAAATATTAAATATTATGTAATTTACTAATTGGATCTGATTTTTTAAAAATACTTTTACATCTTGTTTTTTAAACGATCGAACCTATTTTGATAAAATTTCTTTCGGATCATATTGACATATTCGATTGGCACACTAACAAAGTCGATATCATTTTTTATTCACGAGATTTCGTGTAAAATTACCTTTTTTTGCAGTGTTATTAAAAGATAAGTGTTAACAAATTTTCACGCTGCCTAAATATCTACCCAAAAATGTTTGATAGCTCTTGAACTAGTATACGTAAAATTCGACATTACTGAATGAAAAAAACATGTTCACAAAAATCTTAAAGCTCTTTACTCAATCAACGATAAGAGTATCTTTCAAACATGAGATTTAAGACAATTGAGTTTCTATAATACGAGATTGACTAGCCAATGGCATTGACTGGCCACAGTGACGTACCTACCTTTTTTATTGAAATACTCTTTTTAAATAAACAGTACAATTTTTTATAATTTTCATCTAGTAATTATTTATAAAATTACCAATGAGAGTAATCCATGTATAATAATTACGTAATGTGGTCGGCGTTATTGAAAATATTTCTTTTTTTCAGTGTGTGCTGTTATTGCGATATTTTTAAAAGATCCTAGGAAAATAAAAACGGAATCAAAAGAAACAAATGATGACATAGAAAAAGTCTAGTGCATTCTGTTATATAACTATTTATTTATGTGTTTATACAATCATTATTTTATTCCATCTTGTAAATACTTGTATATAATATTTATGTACATATATGCTAAAATATAATTAACATTCGTCTAAAATATCTCTTGCGTTGGTACAAACTTTTTCAAAATTTATATTAAACCACTGTTAATTGTAGAGACATGCCGGTTTCTTGTAAAAATTAGTAGGTATACCTAAAGAGCTGGCTCTGTATAGGTGAAATTAAATTTATTTTTACCTAAATAAAATTTAAGAAACATTGTTCTATTTTTTTCAACTTCATCTCAATTTTACATGATTCATTTTTATATTATTCCATAGTATAGACTATAGACCACTTTAAATCTTTTGTAACCACAGGAGACCAAGCTATTCTATATCATAAATGTTAAAATGAACGACTCTATCAAAGACTCTTTCTCACAAATCGAATAGTAGATACAAATTGACACAGACACTTAGTAGCAGTGTTAATTTTTTCTCTTTTGACTCAATATCAGTTGCGGATTTACACGTTTCCCAAGTATAGGCTTTTAAATTTTTGCCACCCTTACATCTACAGTTGTCAGTTCCTAGCTTGTTTTTACACTCTAATAATTTGGTTGAAATTGCACAAGAAATAGTTTTTGGGTATATTACTGAATGAATCAAAGCATAACCATGTGCGACTAATAAGGCGGGGTAATGTATGCTACTTACACAATAATGTACAATTATATATAAGTACGGTAAATGTAATTAAATAACCTTAGTTTGCCGCCCTAGGCTTAAGCCTACTTAGCCTGCTGGTAAATCCGCCACTGCTCAATATAACAGTCTTTGATGACAATATTAAACGCTGATGACCTCAGCTGTTGAGCATCTATAATCAACAATTTCTTTCTCTCTTTTATGGCAATAGAGTTTTTAGAGACATTTTACTGAATAGCTTAACACGGCGAACTCTCTCCTGAGTGGACGTAAACAATTTTCAATTACCCTTGTTGTTAAACAAGTACTAAATTTATAATTTGCATACTTTGGCTAATTTAGAGTTCTCTAAATAATAAATAAAGCTAGTGGGCGAATGAGTACTATTTTTATCCTGCTTTAGATGTAGGATTTGCACGTGCGCTTCTGAGTGGCCAGGAGCATGCGGTTATGGCAAACCGGTGAATCTGTAGACGTCCTGTATAAGGACAAAAAAAGGGTCAAATAGCGAGAAGGTCACTGAATTTTGTGTAGGTGTTCAGGAGCGTCGAACGGTCACCGTGGGACGGAGGTGCAAGGGCATTCTCGTAGGGGAGTCGGGGAGGGTGTTCACGTGTAACTGAAAATATCGGACCAATAGAATTCACTGTAACAAATTTGACAACAAAGACTCAACCATTCCCTGGCGTACGGTATATACGCGTCCTTTTCTGTCTCGTTGCTTTTAGCGTGGACATAACCGACGGCGACGGCGTCCAATGGGGTTGCGACGCCGCGCGTACGTCTCTGTGACGTCATTTAGATACGAAGGATCAATAATCGCTCCGTAGCTACCGAGAAACCGATCGCAGCTAGCTCCCGGTATGTCTGGGTCTACGTGAAAAATAAAATACATACACGTTTATTACAATTATACTAATTTATGTTTTCGAAATACGTACGTACAAGAACGTGTTTTTGTTTTAAGTGATTGTTGTGTACAAACATTCGAACGTCGTATTGATGTGCTGAATTTTAACTGAATTCGACGCGTCTGTGGTGATCAGTTCCGTCGCTAAGTCAAATACACACGTGATACTAATACATATCAGTTTTAACATATCAATTAAAATAAATCGCATATAAACATACTATTAAATAAAATCAAATAATTAACGAGTGACGGTTATATATCGGTCGTTTAGAATTGGACATATTTATGAAGTTTTTTTGCTCTGATGTGCGGTTTAGCATTTAGAACGAGAAACAGTCCTTCTCAGAAAACATCTTTGCGCTGGGGAGACTGCTGTTCGATTGCTTTATTGTTTGCGCAAAATATTAAAAATAATTGTTATTATGAACCTAATTTTTGTTCTAAATCCTCGCCAATTGCAACATTAATGTTCGGCAATAACTGAAACTCACTGATTCTCTCTTGCAATTTTCAATATCGAATAGTGATTAGTTCTCCTATATAAAAATAATAAATGTATATTTTAGTTGAATAAAATATTTTATATGAATTGTTATCGAATGTTATATATTTTATATTAGATAATTTATTGATATAAAGACGAAAGCTGCCTAACGAACATTTTAGAAAACAAGTAGATTTTTACTCGATGAAGATAATAATAAACATATAAATATAATAATATATTGCAACTAGTTAAAGAAGGCACTGATTTATAAAAATTATAAATTTAAAAGTTAATTATTATGAAAAATAAATTCTAGTAATCGAGCATTGTAGTGAAATAATTAATTGTTCAAATAGCCACTCTTGAAGACAAGTAAAAAGGTAAGAGTATTTTTGTATGAAATATTTTTGAGCATTATATTAAATAATATTACTCAAAATAAGCCGATTATAATTTTTTTGATGTTTGATTATTATTCATTAAAGAGCGTTGATATTTTAACGTTTTCATAAAACAGCACTCAAATATAGAAAATTATGCATTATATTAAAAAAAAAATCAATAAATCTATTTAATTTTAAGAACAAATATATTTACTCCTTTTGGAACATTTGCGTTTTCCGTCGGGCAATACCTACCCGTAGTAAAGTTGGATGAATAAAATACAAAAACTTCGTGAGGAAGGTGATTGATTTAAAATTTCATTTTTTAAAGAAAAAAATTAGTATGCAATGAAAAAAAATATCTTTTGTAAATATCACGCAAATATTTATGTAGTAATATTTGTAGACGGCTAAATAAGGTATTTTTTGTGACCAATAAATTATTCGAAATTTACATTTGTTTTCGTAATATGATAAATTTTATACAAAAAATAGTTTTTCGTGAATAAGTAGAAATATTTTTATAATCAAATAAAAATAATAGTCTAAACATTTGTGTATTTTCTGAACGGTCGTCGCAAAGCAACTTTAAACTCTACTATTTGAAAAATGTAGCAGGAATGTTATAGTTCTTATAAAAAATTTAAATGAAAACAATTTTGTTGTTCTATTACATAATGAATAAAAAATCGTTGTCGTGTATCTAACGAAAAACAACTTTTTAGTGTGTATATTTTAACGATTATTTTTACTGTACTATATTGTTCGGACAGTTTTAGAAAAATTCTTTTAAAAATATATTATTAGTGCATTATTCTTAATTTCAGATATTGTAAGAATTCTAACATAAGGAAATTAAGCAGTATTTTTTACTGAAATGAATATGTTTCTAATTTAAGAAATGAACTTAAAAACGTTATAATAATATTTTAGGGAACTTAAAACAAAGATGTGAGCATTTTTTTCGTATAATAAAAAAAATCTTCGAATTTATAAAAGTTAAATTTCTACTTTATCAAACAAGAAAATTAGTCACACAAACGTACGTTGTACATCTATATAGTATCTTTTTTTCCCGAATTATGAACTACAAAAATTTTCGAAAAAAATAATTTTTAACAGCTATAATTTTTCAAGGTAGAGAGACACAGGGAGATAACTAGATAATTTGACTATGGTATTGTTTTAAAGAACGGGATTATTTAAATTATTTAGAATTCTCCGTAAAACGCTGTTAACATCTGGGGATGCAGAATAATTTAATGGGACTGAACTACACGTTTATAATATGAATTATGTTTATTAACAGTACGTCTGAACACATTCTTATTGTTGACTGTCATCACAGTTGGTGTAATGCACCGGTTAAATGCTTGGTGCACTAGAAAACTAAACTGATCAAAAAGGAAATTTTCAATCATGAAAGCGAATTTTCTGTTAAAGAAGCAACAAAACATTTACCTATAATTTTTTTCTTTGTAACAAAGAAAAATAAATAAAAATTAAGTTCCTACCGGCTATTTCTAGTGCCACAATGATCAACATAGCCGGCGTGATCTCTATTATCCTCTTCTACGTCTTGATTTTGGCGGTTGGGATATGGGCCGGCCGCAAAAAGGAGAGCGGGAACGATTCCGAAGAAGAGGTGATGCTTGCAGGGCGAAGCATTGGTCTCTTCGTCGGAATCTTCACCATGACAGGTAAGCTTTTGAAAATTCGTTTTTGCACACATAAAATAGCTGCTTTTCATGTCTGACCACGGCGTTGCGTTTATGAGGGCCTCGCGTGAGACCCCATTGTGTGCTGACTTATGAACTATATTGTTTTCTGTTGTATACCAAATATAGTAGGATCACTGCATTGATCGTACTGAAAGAAAAGGGCCTTGCTGATGAAACTTCGCCAACGTCTAGACTAATTCAACCTACGCCACTGGCGATAAAATGAGCCATTTAACACTAATACTGTAAATTGAAAATAATAAATACTATTTAACTAATTCAATAGTCATTTTCTAAAGCGATCTATCAATTACTATTTAACTCTACAAGAGGAACAGAGAGATCAAAGTAGGCGTAGTTTTCGGTAACCACTCAAATAGCTGTTTAAAATATTTTAAATATACTTATTATGATGTGAATATCAGCTATTTTATAGAAGACAAATGTATAAAATTTAGTATTTATTTAGAACGCAATTATACTTTGTTCAAAGAACTGGTAGATAGTGTAGAATGAGTCAGAATAACAATAAATACAGTACAATGACATTATTTAAATTAAATTAAATATATAACAAAATGTTAGAGCTCGTGCATAATAAATCTAAAATTTCGTGATTCAGAACAACATGCTCCTTAATATTGAACTGTAGCAAACAAGTACAATGAACTATGTCCGTAATTTCATTTTCTGAGGATTTAAAAAAAAAGTCAACATGCATCAACTAGTTTGGGTTTTTTATTTTAATTTTTCCCAATTCAAATCACTGATGGTTCTGTATTAATATTCGTTTGTTTTTTGTTTAGTCAAGCAGCAGGTATTAGGAACGCTGCCTAAGAAATTGTTTTATTTGTCTGTACATAATATGTATGATTTTTCTAATAAATTTTATCTTATCTTATCTGAGGATTTTTCGAGATTTTCGGGTATTTTGTATGATGGGAAATGCGTGTTCAAAAGTCCGCCTATATTTCCTGGTTTGTACCATAATCAATAAAAAAATGGCTGAGGTGATTTGTTAAAAGCGTAATATTTTCATATAGCATTAATAAAATCGTAAACAAATATCGACAAACTAAAAACGAATTGACACGGAATTATGCAATTAACTATTGTAACAATTAAGTTTGAAACAATTCATGTTGTTTCTGTTAAATATTTAAACGTGACTTTACAGTATAATTGCGATGTCTTACTACCCACTTTGAACTATTTATAAAATCCTATAAAATGTAAATTATGGCACTTATCTGAGCTGACTGGTCAAATGATCACACCCAATATTAAATAACTTAATAATTGCACAAAATAGTGTTTTAAAATCATAGTTGTAAAAAAATTCAATTTTTCAGAGAAACATTTTCTATTTCATTTTTCTAAAGATAGCCTGATTCGTATTTTATCTTCTATTTATATAAAAAACATAGGTCGTAATTAGAGTTCATAAAAACTTGCAAATTTTTTAGAAATTAATTGTGTAAATTACGTTCATGATGTTTAATTTTCTATTCTTTCTCAATCCATCCCGTGAGGCTATATTTTACAACTAGCTGAATAGATTCCCTTCAAAACTCTCGAACTGAAAAACTTATTAATAGATATAGTCTTTAATAAATATAAAAAATCCATATAGTTTAATTAAGTTATAACTTGGAATCGATCATAAAAAATTTGGTAAATTTCAAAAAAATAAGCCCAGTCGTTTTTGCGTGATGCGCATGGAGTAGACATATAGAATGTATTTGTATCGTAAAATGATTATATTGTTTTCAGCTACTTGGGTTGGAGGAGGTTACATAAATGGTACAGCAGAGGCTATTTATACTACGGGACTAATTTGGTGCCAAGCACCTTTTGGTTATGCCCTCAGTTTAGTGTTCGGTACGTGTCATTTCATAAAACAAGGTAATTTCTAAATAAAAAACAAAACTAAATGGATTTTGAATTTTTAGGAGGTATATTTTTTGCCAATAAAATGCGTCAACAGGGTTACATTACAATGTTAGATCCGTTACAAGATTCTTTCGGAGAAAGAATGGGTGGATTGCTGTTCCTTCCTGCACTTTGTGGAGAAGTTTTTTGGGCTGCTGGAATTTTGGCTGCTTTAGGTATGAAAATATTTAAACTTTGTTTATAAATGAACAGTGGGGTTATCCTAAATATTAACACACTATATTAAAATATAAATCTTGACTTGTATTTCGCTAAAAAAGCAAACATCATCAAGAACGTAATTATATTTACTACAAACTCTACTTACAGGAGCAACTTTGAGTGTCATCATTGATATGGATCATAGGACTAGTGTTATATTCAGCGCATGTGTTGCTGTTTTCTATACATTGTTTGGAGGACTGTACAGTGTTGCGTACACGGATGTCATCCAACTATTTTGCATATTTATTGGTCTTTGGATGTGCATACCGTTTGCCTGGGCTAACGAACATGTAGCACCGTTGTCTTCAATGGAAGTTGATTGGATAGGTGCAGTTGAACCACAAGATTACTTTTTCTATTTGGATAATGGATTATTGCTCATTTTTGGAGGTATACCTTGGCAGGTAAATATCATGTTGAAAATTCTACAACTATAACGCTGTATTATTACAAAATAAGTTTCTTTATAATTACCAGATTATTCAATATAAAATGTAACTTTATGTTGAATGTTGGAAGATTAAAGGATGAATCCTGGTGGCATAGGATTGATGAACTAAGCAAATACTGAAGGTTTTTTTTATTGCATCTTATTGTCTGACGTTTCGGCAAACTTTATGTCATCTTCGGAGAATCAATGATGTCTGTTTTTTCAGTATTGTTGTTATGTATAACATAAATTAAAATAAAAAATGTCATCAACGGGTAATAAATTACTATTTTTCTTAAAAAAAGACTGATTTTTACTGAACATTGTATAAATGTGTTCAATGTAACTTGTTTAAAATTATACTTCCAACATTTAAACAGGATCATCATCACTCTAAATTATTAGAGTTATTTTTATGCTGAATGTTCTTAACTATTATATTGTCTACTACGAACAACATATTCGCAAGAATTTAATTTGATCGGTTTTCTTTCAGGTATACTTCCAGCGGGTACTTTCTAGTAAAACAGCGGGTCGTGCCCAAGTTTTATCTTACGTAGCAGCGTTTGGGTGCATTTTAATGGCTATCCCACCAGTTTTAATCGGAGCAATTGCAAAAGCTACCGGTAAGTGATTATTATACAAAACTGGAAAATTATAATTAACTGTATATAATATTCGACGTACATTTTTAAAAATTTAAGTTTTTGTTTTTAGCTTGGAACGAGACAGAATACAAAGGTCCATACCCGCTTACTGTGGAGGAAACCAGTATGATTCTTCCAATGGTTCTACAGTATTTAACACCAGATTTCGTTTCATTCTTTGGTTTGGGAGCTGTTTCGGCAGCCGTCATGTCATCTGCAGACTCGAGCGTATTATCAGCTAGTTCAATGTTTGCCAGAAATGTTTATAGATTAATATTCCGTCAGAAAGCTTCAGAAATGGAAATAATATGGGTTATGAGAGTGTCCATTCTCGTTGTTGGTGTATTGGCGACAATTATGGCCTTAACAATACCATCTATTTATGGACTATGGTAAATATTATTTATTGCATACAATTATTGTGTCACTTTCACTAGGTTTTTTATCAAATAACTTTTTTTTTAAACTTCAAATTATTATTAGTCAATTTACTGAATTTAACATTTTCTTTTCCATTTTTAATGAACCATCAAAGAGAAAAAGTATTTTTTCTATTAAGTCTATAAACATATTTTTAGGGTTTTCCTGGAAAAGTAAAAAGATATCGCACTTATAATAATTCTAATCAAATACAACAACGTATTCTAAAGTTTAAATTAGTTTTTGACAAACATTTTACAAGTAGCATCTACAAGATCCGTAACTAATTTTCCAGGTCGATGTGCTCGGATTTAGTGTACGTGATTCTATTCCCCCAATTGCTGATGGTGGTGCATTTCAAACATCATTGTAACACGTACGGTAGTTTGGCCGCGTATATTGTGGCCTTCCTCGTTCGACTGTCAGGAGGGGAACCTCTCCTGGGACTTCCAGCTGCCATCCATTATCCAGGTTGGAACGGCGAGAAGCAATTGTTCCCCTTCAGAACTATGGCCATGCTGATGTCCCTCATCACATTAGTCGGCGTCTCTTGGTGGACAAAGTGAGTTAATTTCGCTACAAATACTTTAATCTACAGGATGATTAATTTATTTTAATGTCGACACAAAATAATGCACCGTTTGATTGTGTCATGTGTAATTCTTTAGTCTGAATTAACAATGGTATCTTTTTTAATTCCGGTGTCAAGAGATACTGTAGTGGCATAAATAACTTTTTAGCAAGTATAGTAAACTGTTAGTGTTAAGATATATGAATGAATTTTATTTTTGTTTTGCAGATGGGTGTTTGAAACGGGACGATTGGCTCCGGGTTACGACTGGTTCAGATGCGTGGTTAATATTCCGGAGGATGTGGTACGCGTCGACGATCCATCAGAAGCTGGTGAACAAATGTCTGTTATGTCTTCGGCTCCGCTGGGAAAAATGTACGGAGCAGCTACCATGGTCGGTAAGGATGAAATGAATGGTAGGATAAATCCAGCTTTGGAACCAGACGACGATATGGATCCTGCTGAATTAGAAAGACTCAAAACGATAGGTCAGAATGCTGTGAGAAGTAAAGGAAGTGGCGGGGGTCAAGGTGGTGGGCTTGTAGGTGGTGTCGGTGCTCCTCATCCGGGAACAGGTGGATATCAAGGACAAACTGCTTTGTAAATAAACTAATAAGTAAATAGAATAGGTATTATTAGCCCGGTGTACACCATCCGATTGATTTTTCACATATCAATATGTTGTCAGGGTTCAAACATATCTCTGTCATTCAAGGAAAATATGTATGCAACTTGTCAAGAATGGCTCTGTGGGTTGCTTGCTTGAAGTAGAAAACAAATAACATTGTATCACTCAGTCGATTTATATTATCGATTTATAGCTTGAAGTCCAATTGGCTTTCTTTACGGGGTTGTTGAAGAAGAAAACCTTGACTTAACGGGAGACTATTGTTTTTATAGTCCATATTGAACGTACTGTAAGATCTAACATACCGAAGTCTCATATTGGTCTCTAGGAGTCGGAATGTAACAATTGAAGGTGCTCTAGAGGTCTACCGCACACGACAGACAGTCGCTGATACATAGGTTTGACCATAAGACTATTCATTATTGATTTTTATAGACCACTGCACACATGGAATAATTTTTAACTGTTGAGTGACAGAAGAAAAAATCAGTTCAACAGACTAGTCGGTGTGCGGTGTTCCATAAGAACCAATGATCAGATTTTCTTATCGACAAAATTATGAATCGGTAAATAGAGTACTACAGTTTGGTGTAATGGTCAGCGTGCTAACCTCTGAATCAATCTGTCGTAGATTCGAATCTCACCTTGATCATGAATGTTTTCTGAGTGTTAGCACGATACTTTCGACAAATTTAATTGATTTAAATGTAATTTGGTTCACATGTCGGAATCTATCACCGCACGAAACCTAGTTAAAAAGGTGTTTTTTAGGGGATGAAACATATTTTTTGACCAAAAATGCCGAAAAAATTGAATTTTCAACTTACTAATGAAGATCAAAAGGTGCTGCTCAAATTTTAATATAATCAGCCTGACAGGTCCGAACTTGATAATTTATTGAAAACACGTTTGCGAATACAGATTTAAATACTGAAGTGGGCATTAAATTTGGTGTAGAAGTTGGAATGAGAATAATATTGTAATTAAGAAAAAAAAAATTAAAGTACCTATTTTAAATTTTTTATTTTGTCCAAAAAAATTACACAATAAAGGCACACTGCCTGTATTAACAAATACACTATATTGTCGGCAGGGTTTGGTACTGCTATCCGAGTTTTTGGATGTAATAAATACGCTAATTATCTAAATTTTCGAGCGTCTATACAACAAATGAAAGTATCTGCGACTCTTGTTGTGAGCGGTATACCTTAAAAAGTGGCCACTGTATACCGGGCGAGTTTTTTACCCTGGCACATCCAAATATCTAGATTTGACCAATTTTTTGGATAGTTTGACATAAAATTGGTCAAATCGACAACATCTGCTGAGTCAATTATCCAATTTTTGGATAAAACTTTTGGTATTTTTAGTCGGAGAGTCCGAATCCGCGATAAAAAATAGGGGTCCATATTTAACATTTCAAAGTTCCCCTCTCCTCTCAAGGGGAGTGGGAAGGGGTTGGGGTAGTTTTTGCACCAAAGTCTTTCCCCCATGGAATGATCTGACTTTAATCCGAGATTTTTTCCCCCAGAGTGCTTACTTCTCGAGATATTTGGATGTGCCAGGTTGAAAAACTCACCCGGTTATAATTGAAGTTCAAAGAAGTTTTTGTAATTGAGAATCCAATTTTTAAGTATCCCCAAGACGGTCAATTGCGATTGTCTTTGTTTTCGTGACTACGGGATTGATATGATGAAAATGATAAAAAGTTTGATTGATGGCAATTGCTCAACACAGTTGAGCGAATGATGCACCTTCAATTAGAGCTACAATTGCCCATCATTTGAAAATACCAATCACGTAGACATTGACAATCGCAAATGATCGTTTCGGGGACCCGTTATGCGCAGCGTCATTTCTGACGAGTTGTAAATCACGGAAACTAGCGATCTCTTAGACATAATAATGTATACATAGTTAGAGAAGTATAATATCCAATGTATAACACATGATCAATTAATCATTGGTACTAATTTGTAATTTATTTTATGTATAAACTTTAGAGAAATCTATAAATCGCACTCAGTAAAGTACCTGTAGATTTCATTAATTATGTTATCAATTATCATCGTCTGATATATGTAGTTATTAATGTTAACTCTTATATAATAATTATATATCTACATTGATGTATTGTTAATTCTGGGTCTTCGAAATTTTGTGGTTTTCACTATTATTGATATATTGTATTATAAGTAACTGTATTTTTTTATATTTTCTTACAAGAATTTATGTTAACTCTGTCGTAGTGCAATTTGGTATTATCCTTTTTTATTTTAATTCATCATTAATGAGGTTTGTTATGTAATTAGTAGATATTGAACATTATTATAAAGAACCAGAGTTGAACTTATTATTCAGATAAGAAAATCAGTGACACCATGAACTATTTAAAAATACGTTTTGATTGGCTAAATCAGAAGCGTTGGTTTGATACTTCACTTTAGAATTTAAAATCTATTTTGAAGTGAAACTTCTTTAGGCGCGGTAGAACTAATTGGCCTGGGTCACACGAAAGTGAAAAGCTTTCTGTTTTCCGACTTCAACCGTCAGTTGAGAGGAAAGAATGGGGAGAATCGGTTTTACTCTCTTTGTCAAAGCGCCATACGCACTCTACACACATGCGCAGAGCGCACTGTGTGTGATGGTGATGCAATTATATTTTACCAAATTATTCTTTTAAATTTATGTAGGTATTTAAAAGAGAATAGCTGTGATTTTTCAAATAATTCTTTACCAAAAATATATTTGTATTAATGCAAAGATATTTTTGCTAGAGAATTATTTAAAAAATCATAGTTCGGTCCTGTGCTTTATTATAAAGTTCAATGTCTAGTGGTTAGAGGTGACATTGATTATGTAAATTGTGACGTCAGGGTAGATAGGTGAGTGTCTTTAAATATTTATTCTCTTGTGTTAGTAGAATCGAGTTGAAATGTAGAGTTGTGTATTTAAAAAGACTAATTCAATTAATTTTAATAGCACACGGTAAGTAATTGCGTAGTTTAATTTTATTTTTATATGTTTTCATAAATGGTGCTCTTCATTTTGATGATAAATAAGTTCGATTCTCAAATTTGATTTTTATCATGCACATGTATGACCTTGGGATATTTAATACCAGGGGGTGAATGGCCTGACGCGCGTCCTATTTGTTACTTAAAAATTAGAAACTAAAAAAAAAGGAAGTCGTGATCTATTGGTACATAGATTATTCCCAAAATTATCACAATATCGATTTTTTGTCTAATTTCAACACTTTTCTACCATTGACGATAGATTTTGGGAATATAGACTCGAAAAAAATTGGTTGTCTGTAAAGTCGGTTTATGGACGATAGTTTTACGTGATAACGTATTCCGCTGGAATATCATATTTAATAATACATAACCTAAATTTTAGTAGCTGTCAAACTATATTTTTACCGACACTCTATCGCTTATACTGCGCTCTCGCTTGCACGCACAGGGTCAGGCGGAACGTGACACTTTTCGGAACGTTACACTTTTTCGTGCATGCAACCGGTGTTTCATCAATTTATAAGACGTTATCACGTCAAAAATAGTAATATCGGTTTGACGCTTAAAGCAAATGCTTTTTGCGTTCTACAGAAGTGTCAACGTTATAGTCCAAGCAGCGACTTCAAAAATAGTTTCGATTTTACAGAGGATGAAACTTTCAGAAAATGTAGTACATATAGTGAGTTCATTCACTTGCCTAGGCAACCCTACGAGAACCTAATTCATTTTGATGTAGTGACTAGTCCCATAGAGTAAAAGCTTTAAATTCTTATGAATTTGTTTGTCGATAAGAGCTTTTTACGAATATATATTATGCTTTCCGACTTAAATAACGATCAAAGTCATACAAAAACATTAAAAAAACGTGTTTTTTAAGATGGAAACCATGTATATTCCTAAGAAGCTTTTACCGGACAACAAATTCAAAAATATTAAAGCTCTAGCTCTGTGGGACTAAGCATCAAAACGAATACCGGAAGTGGTGTTTCCTCGCTGTTGGATCAGGATCTCGCAGGATTGCCTAGACAAGTGATTGAAGTCACTATGGTTGTGTTCCGAAATATAACTCAGCCAGTGCTAGTGACGTCATGAATAGACGCCATACTGTTGATTCGTTTCGAAATATACTGGCCAGCGCGTTGAGGCTAGTCCCCCGTCCACCAAAAGTAATTGTTTATTTTGTCGAGCAGACATTATTGCAAATAACAAATAATAAAATATAAAATTCCAAAAAATCTGATGCACACACGCCCGGTTAAATATTTATGCTACGTCACATCTGTCTCACCAGTACAATATGGTGGCACACCAGTACAATTATGGCGTCGGATTCATGACGTTATTAGCACTGGTCAGTATACTGGGTTATATTTTGGAACATACCCTGTATGTACTATCTTTTCTGAAAGTTTCATTCTTTAAAAAATTGGAATCATTTTTTACGGTTGCCGCTCCCACTAATGAAATATTCGTAGATAATATGCCTGTAAATGTTGTCCTTGAGAGATTATCTGACGTTAGTGAAATGGGAATATCACATGCAAAAAAAGAAATATTATGATTGATGACATGACAAGCAAAATTGTTTCTTGAATCATATGCTATATTTAGATATCAAAAACTTGCAAGTTGAGTTTTCAAAAAAGTTCCCAGAAACTAATTCTACAGTCTCTGAGCTTTTTATTATTTTTTCTGATCTAAATTAACATTTTTTTACAATTTGTAAAATCTTCAACTCTGGTTATATCATCAACATTTTATATTATAAGTAAAAGCAATGAAAGGAAAGTAGATGATGATGATTTAGATCTTTGAATACTAACTACTTGTGACGTCAGTTTTCCATAATTAATGTATATATAAAATGTGCCTCTTGTTCTGTCCTCAGAAAATGTCAGTTAAAAGGAGCTGTGGACAAAGCAAGTTAGTATGCTATCTGCCAAAAGGTAAGACTTTTGTTACTTAATGAATGTTTTGGGTAGCATATTTAACCTACAAATCTCAACAAATCAATAATTAATTTGACTCGTCGTCGTAAATGTTAGTTTATCACTGCGTTTCAATATTTATTCACCCTTCTTGTGTTTATTTATTAAATATATAATATTATGTCTACACTTTTTTTTGGTTCGTTTGATTGTGTATGTTTGCAATATGGGAACGCGTTATATTTTTGTCAGATTTAGAGGGAAGATCAAATCGCAACTTAAAATAACAAAGAAAACTTAAATTACAACATTTATAAAAAAGTGCAAGTGTGGTCAATACTTTAGTATGCATTTATTCTGAGATGTCGCATTCGTATATTTGATGTTTTCTTTTTGGGTAATTTTAACGAGCGTTAAAAACGTTACGCTAAAGCAGCGTGAAGACATTTTCTGTTTGTACATATAATTATTTTTATATTTTATAAGTAAGACGCGTTTGTTACTATTGAATGTGTTTTTACGGACCTAAGGATTTCAACTCTTTTATTTATTTTAGTCCACCTGAAACAAACCATTTCGTTAATCTTACACAATACACGTATTTTGTGTCTCGAATTAGATCTTTTACTATTTTAGAAAAAAACAAATTGTTTTTGTGTAGTTTAGATGTTTAATTCCTGTTTTGATTTAATTTCCAATATATATGATGCATCCAAATAAGTACAGGTGACTAAGGTCTATAATTCAATTGAAATTTTTCAGTGTGATATTATATATGTAAATGTTGAAACTGCAGTACTTATAGTTTAACGTTTATAAATGATTAGATTAACTTTAAAGAAATCAGATATTTACGTAGAATATAAACACTTTTGTAACTTTGCAATTTTTTAGAAAATTGATCCCGTAAGATATTTAAGTTGTAAACAACTTTGCAACAAATGAAAGACAATTTTTAAATAATTTTAATCAATCAGCTGACCTTCAAATATCATTAATGTGTTCAAAATTTAGTTACTGTGAATACTAAAAAAAAATCAAATTTCAGTAGAGAATAATTTTGGGGTTACGACCTCTATTCTTTAATTATCCTGTATATCCAGATTATTATGTTGTTTGCATTGATCAAGTTACATTCCTTAATTGCTTTTTACCTGAGAAACGCCGGTATTTCAATAGAGAGCTGATAGGTATATTAATAATGAAGTTATCGGGAAGGATTCTCTAACTTTTACCTTATATTCTTGATGTGATTGGGTGTTTAAATATCTTACGGATGAGATATTTAGGAATTTGTAATCAATTATCAAATACATATCAAGTAAATATAAAAATACATATCATTGTTGCTCTTATAAATCCATTGTGAAAAATCTAAATATTGGAACACAACATTATTAAATAATAATATGTAAAGTGATCACTAACTCGAATATTTTAGGATGTACTTTTATTAAATATATATATTATATTGTATGTTACATCAGAAACTACAGTCTAAACACAAAATATTAATAATTATCAGTATTAGTGAAGGCGAAACGAGAACATGGTGAAAAATGCAGAAAAATTCGTATTTGATTATTTTTTTTTTTAATTTGAACGCACAACTTAGGTAGGTTTAGTTTAAAGAAACTTGTTTAAAGTTTCACAAGGGCCGGTTTGCTAATATATAGAAGTATGAGATATGTACATGTTGCATTTGAAATATTGTTCCGCAACAATAATTTAATGTGATAGATCATTATTAATTTTTTTTAAATATATTTTATAATATACAGTGTAACCTATTTATAACGAATTTCAAGGGACTGAACATTTTTTTTGTTATAAAGGGTTTTCGTTATTTGGAGGGAAGAATTTTACCTAATTAATTTATTCCAAATACATATAATCTGTTAACTTTGCCTGTGTTTTTTGCTATGCCAATATTTGTTTTGTATTTTATTAAGTATCTTATATGCATGTCTATTGTCTTGGCATGTGGTGGAATCATCTTCATTAAACAATAGGAATTTTTCGATAAGTTTGGCGGCATCAAGTGCTTGTTGAATAGTTGGTGATAGTTCAGAATCGTCCTCTTTGCGTCTGTAAATATTTGCTGACGCCTAAGTATGAACATATTTCTTCGTAATAGAGAAAATGGCTGTTGTGCTGTAATGTATGGGTTAAGTTGAACCAAGCAAATTGTAAACATTTCTACGTTATAGGGAGTTTTTCGTTATAACGAAAGACGTTATAAAAAGGTTACTCTGTATTTTCTTTTATTTATTATAGATAATATATGCGAAATAGTTTAGGATATTATTGTGTGGTAATGCGTTATAAGGAAACATTAATTTAGTGAAACAATCGAGATATTCGTATTAGAAATGTGGAAATTGTATTGAATTTAATTAGAGGTTTGATCAGGTTAAAGAACAGTAATTGCTAGGAATATAGGTACCAGAGGAAGATAAATAATAATTAATTAAAAATAAATTTTACTCTTTAAATAAAAAAAGGAACTTTATCATTAACGTTCGCTTAAATCGATTAATTTCGAACTTTCCTGTGGTGCTATGGTATTACTGAATCATTTAGAATCATACTAACAGATTAGCAAGGGTGATAACATTTTTCGTGTGTCGTGATATAATTAGATAGATAATATCGGTTTTTTTAATTGAACGTTACGGAACAAGGGTAAAATAAATGACTTGTATACGAGGATAGTTCAAAGAATTCAGTTATTAATATTACACGCTACTTAAACCGAAACCGTGTTAGATTTCTTAAAGTGGATTCATAACGTTTACATTGATTCGAAATAGCTTGGAAAGATCAAACTTCTGATTTGTTTGGTCAAAGCTTTTTAATCTATCTAATGGCGGTATCGGGCACTGCCCCGGGGCAGGGCAGGCCGAATGGGTAACTATTGATTAAATAAACAATCAAAAAACTTCTTTAATCAATAGTTACCCATTCGGCCTGCCCTGCCCCGGGGAAGTTCTCGATACCGCCATTAGATAGATTAAAAAGCTTTGACCAAACAAATCAGAAGTTTGATCGCCATAAGGTAAATCCGTTCATCTAATTCTAAAGAAAAATAATAAAGCATTGGTAGAAGAAACGGAATTTTGTTTTGCTTTGTCCGATGAAGTTTCATAGTGAATTATGTTTATTAAATTTCCACTTCATTTAATGCGAGTATTATCGTACTATGAAATTTATCCTCCCTTTTCTAAAGCATTGCTTTTTAATTTAGTGAGAATTTGTTATATCTTTAAAGAGATTTATTGGAATGTTATTTATAGATCAATTGATTTATAATTTTTGCGCATCTTTCAAAGCAAATTAATATTGTTGCGTAAGGTGTTTAAAATAAAGGTATTCTGAATGAACTTAATTTTAACATGAAAGATTTCGAAGACAATGAGATAAAAGGGTATTTTCACGCCATTTATACAGTAAATTAGCGTTAATTCAGACCCACGCGTTTTTAAAATCGTTCATTGCCCTCTCGAATTTCTTTCAAAGAATTATTGGGTAGTTCACTACAATTCATTTGTTCTTTTATTAGAAAATACATATCTGAAACTCTAGGGTTTTTCATTAAGTGCGCCAAATTTCTTCAAATAAAACAACGCGACGACAGATTTCTGAAGGAAGTCACGTTCTAAACGTACGTATATTTTGTCATGTGGTAGAATAGCTGCGGCGAAAGATGAAGCCACCGCGTCATAGTGTCGTGAACGCATTGCGTCCGCCTTCTAGCTTGCTATTGGCTGTTTCGGAGGTCCATTTGCGTCGAGTTGTTATTTTTATTCTACAGCTATATCAAACGCTTTAAATGGATATGCCAAATTTATTCCACACGCCACTGTCTGCGGGCAAGTAGGCGTTTACTACCATATTATTGATGACGTGCCTGGCTTCATCTCTCACTGCGGGCACAAAGAATTATCATTTATTTACGTATTATATTTAATACAATAATTACATATCAAATAAGTACATATCAGAAAAAATTAAACAAACTTTTTAAATAAAATCGTACAATGTACGCCCTGTAAAGTATTTTTAATTATATTGCACACATTTCTTTATGGTGCGTTTCCATAGGAAATAATAGGATACGTATGAAATGAAATGATTGTAGTATAGAATCATCCAATATTATCTGCTGTTGAGTGTGAAATATGAAAGACTGAAAGTAATTAATTTTTTTTTTTTTTTGTAAATGTTGAAATATTACTCAAGCTGTTTTTAAGGAATACATATGAATAAAAACAATTTTTTTAAGTCTGTAGACAGTATATTTTAGTGCAAAATGTATGCATATGCTTTCAAAAAGGTCTCAAAATATTGTTTCGTATCAACGTTGTTTACGGAATCAAATTAAATTTAAAAAAAAACGGTATAAAAATATAAGCTGAAATCTAATGAAAATTAAATCTTAAAAATATCATTTAAATATATTTTCATTACATTTTAGCTTAGAACATTTTTACAAACAACTAAAATTTTAAAAAATTCGAAACGAAATTATAGACAACACAGAACACAAATTAGTAACAAAATTTTGGTTGACACTTTTATATTAACTATTTGACCCCTATTACCGGTTTCTATAAATTAAACTATCTATTGTAGGTACTTTTTACCGATAATAATAGTTTTCAAATGGTAAAATGAGGTTTTTATTTCTGACAAATAACGGTATAAAGACGAAATGAAATTTTAGATTCCCCTCTTTAAGATATAAAGCAGATGCTCTTGTATGACGTGAAAATGCACATTTTTAAACGGTTATTTACAAATGTAAAAGATTATTTAAAATAAAAATTAAAAAAATTAATTTGACTTGTAAAATATATCATTTTATTGTCAGTTTTAATTGTTTTTATCTAAGGAATATTTTCGCATTTTTCTTGTACTTATAATATTCTTAGACAGTGCAACTAATTAGTAAAGAATCATAGTATTGCCATATATTTGAGGAAATTATACTTGTCCTTGTAATTTGACAAAATGTTTAGGGATAAGGACGAATAAATTTTATGTAATAGGTTTTTAAATATATGATAATTAGATCCTGTCCTTTATTATAATTTGCATTGTAATTATGTATAATGTATATGTAATAAAGCATAGTCTTCATAAATGGCGTAGAATATGGGCATAGGACCCATTTGAACCGCTTAAAATGTAAGATAACGCAAAATATACAATTTAATTTTTACTCAGTATACATGACAATATATAATTATTTAAAATATGTAGTTATAATTGAAATTTCCCTACAAGAACTAATGTTATGAAACTCCTATAAATATGCGTAGTAATAAATTGCAGGCAAATCAGAAATATATTTCTCAAAAAATTAGAAGAGTTTATTGTTATAACCGAAATTGTTTCGCTAATTAAACACGCAACAAAAAGGAAGTATACACTTCACAATTAGACCAGTACAGTTAGCCCAAAATAAAGTGAAAAAGGGACAAAATTAATAACAGAAAACGAATTCCCCTTTTATGAATGATTTTAACTGTACATTTTCATAGATAATTGCCAAAATTGAATTTGAATTTTGTCCAAATTTGGCAAATATATATGAAAATGTACAGTTAAAATCATTCATAAAAGGGGAATTCAATGTTACATTAACAAATGTAACACACCATCTGAAAGTAGACATTTTAAAAAAGAAAACCCCATACTACGATTTTTGAAAATCTGGAATTTTTACATTACTTTTTTAGGTTGAAGTTAGGGGTAATTTTTCGGTTTTTTGTTAATATTGCATTGGCAAATTAATTTTTTTATACGAAAAAAATACTGCTTATTAAGGACATAAAAAGGTAAGTCTCCTGAAAATTTCATGAAAAAAAAATCATTTTTGCAGGAGAAAAAAATTAAAAACGAAAAACACGGTTTTTTCGATATTTCTCTGAATCTTTAAGGTTATGTGAAAATATTATATTTATACAAGTTGTAGATCCTTTTAATACCTATAACATTGCCATGCAATATTTTTCGATTGGAGGTCAACTTTCGCCGGAAATAACGAAAAACCACGTTTGACCCCTAAAACGCGCCCCCCACATCCCTCCGGCCTTTTACGCATTTGAATTTTTGATTTCTGTATTTCTGGCGGCAGTTTCTTCCCTTCCTCATCATTCGTTTTCTGTTATTAATTTTGTCCTTGTCAAAAGCTAACTGCACTGGTCTAAATAGCAATTTACAATAGAGAATTATTTTTAGAAAAATACTTTATATTTTTTGAGAAATATAATATTCTATTATTGCGTATAGTATGAATTAAAAACCTAATATTCATTTGTATAAAAATAAATAGTCGTCTTTTTTTAAATACTAGTTTTTGGTGCCTTCAAACATTATTTAAAGGTGTGTATAAATAAAAAGAATCTTTTTTTATTTTGTGGCAACTGAGAAAAAACTTTAGTGTTTGGTTCAATTTCATCTCCTTACATTTCACAGCGTGATTTTTTTCTCTGCGAAATATGTTTATAATTTATAAATACTGCATTTAGACAAGTTTTGTTTCTGAGTGGTTTTACCTAAGATAACATTACCTATATTATTTTAATTATTAATTTTGCGCCTGCTTTTTTTGACAAAAAATATCACTTATATATCAACTTTTTACTACATTAAATCTCAAAGTTGAACTCCTGCTACAGAAATTGTCAAAATTAACAGTTTCTAACTTTCTTTACTTACGAATGTAGTTCTAGTTTCCAATTTACGTAATTTCAAAATGTGACCAAATCAATTTAAGCCACTTTCAATAAATTCTATTAGTCTGAACTCCTAACCAATTTGACAGCTTTAAATTTTCTAATTAGATTAAAGAGAAATCATGTGAAATCAATAGAAAATAAATTGATATGCGATGCATCAGCTATCCTTCTGTTGTTACGATTGTACTTTATCTTAAATCGATGTAAGCTATCAACAGTCATAATAAATTCAATAAACATAACCCATTGTCATGAGTTGACAGATTATATAGAATTATACCTTTTTGAAGAAATCTTTTTGTATAAATTCATGTTTCTAAGTAATGTTTTATCCAATTGGCAGGGAAAAATCATATTTGCAATTTGTTTTTTGAAATATGATACTACGACCATGATTTAACAATTTGTTTAGTTTTTTAAGTTGGTGCATAAAAAATACATGTTTATATTTTCTGACCTGAAAATTGTATTGTGAATTTGATTAATAATTCGTTGAAATGCTTTGTAATTTGTATATAAAATATAGATAAAAAAATGGTATATGCTGCTATTATAGATGATTAACAAATGCTGAGGGTACCCATTTTAATTGTAGAAGGATTGCTTTAATAGAGGTAAAAAGACAAATTAACAGTCAGCAATTGCAATAGACAGCTTTTAAAACATTTGAAAAATGTAATTGTTAAGAATATTAAAACGACAAACACTTATTCAAGATTCATTGAATCTTCTTATATGCAATAGTAATACTAAAAATGGGCGTAATGAATTTTAGAACGGAATTTATATCATTTTCAAATTAAAAAGAAGGTTCATTAGTCTGAATGTATTTTATTAAAGTCTATAAAACGAAAAGATTCTAATATTCTACGTATCCGTCTTTATGCTGTACTTTAAATATTATTTTAGATATATTTACTTTTTAAAATATTTCTGCGTACTGCAAATGGCTTTGACTGTTAAATGTGATCGATTTATAAATGTGAGTTTAATAATACATTAATCAGCGGCTTTTACAGTTAAAATGTAACCTTTTATGATTAAAAAAATGAATATTCTTTAAAAAAAGTAATTAAAAGACAAACTATAGACTGTACTAAAACATATCGTAACGTAATTATAATATTAGAAAACATATATGTACCGGGTGTTCAATGTATACAGAAATACACATAGATTAAAATCATTGTTGTCAAGGATGAAAAATAAAAAATTGGACATAAAAAAACTTTTTTTTATTGATTTCTTTATTACAAAAGTGAGATTAAAGTCTATATATAAATATTACAATAATACTGAAGATCTGTTTTATTACAGAAATAAATAAAAAAGTATGATATTATAATCATAACATTCTTAAATATATCATCTAAAATATACAAGAATGAAAAACTCAAACTATTAGGCACTTTGAAAATAAAAATAAAAATATTTACAGAAATTTATTACAAAACGTCATCAAAATATCACTGCAATTTGCCATAATAAAATCTTGCGAAAAATTTACATTTCTGACTTGGATCATTTATATTATTATCAATCGAAAGTTTTTAATAAACGTAGCCACCATTACTGTCATAACCTTGCATAATGGTGTCTGGTACACCAGATTGTGCAGGTGCTCCATAACTTTCAGAGGGAGCACGTCCTCCGGACGCTCTGCCACCGGAACCTCCGAATCCTCCAGATCCTCCGTTACCACCGCCGAAACCTCCCGATGATGGTGCTCCATAACTACTTGATGGTGCAGATGGTGTTCCATAACTGCTTGATGGTGGCGCTGGTGCGCCATAGCTACCGGATGGTGCTCCACCGCCAAAACTAGAAGATCCTCCAAATGAAGAACCGCCTCCATTTCCGCCGAAAGACGAACTACCTCCAAAACTATGAGATGATCCTCCAGATGATGGCGCTCCATAAGAGCTTGATGGTTTCGAAGGTGCACCGTAGCTGGATGATGGAGAGCCACCTCCGAATCCGCCTGAAGAAGGCGCTCCGTATGAAGATGATGGTTTTGATGGTGCACCGTAACTGGATGATGGAGCACTTCCTCCAAATCCGGACGATCCGCCAAATGATGAGCCTCCAGATGATCCGCCAAATGATGAGCCTCCAGATGATCCACCAAACGATCCGCCAAATGATCCACCTCCAGATGATGGTGCTCCGTAGCTAGATGATGGGCGAGATGGAGCACCGTAACTGGACGATGGACGGGATGGTGCACCATAACTAGATGATGGTCTTGATCCTCCATTACCTCCAAATCCACCTGAAGAACCACCTCCAAATCCTTTCGAAGATCCTCCAAAACCACCTCCAAATCCACCAGACGAAGGAGCTCCGTAACTGGAAGATGGTCTAGATTGTGATGGAGCTCCATAGCTTGAAGATGGTTTAGACGGAGCCCCGTAGCTTGATGATGGCCTTGATCCACCGTTTCCTCCAAATCCACCTAAAGAACCACCTCCAAATCCGCCTGAAGAACTACCGCCAAATCCTTTAGAAGATCCTCCAAATCCACCAGAAGATGGAGCACCATAACTGGAAGACGGTCTGGATGGAGCACCATAACTAGAAGATGGTCTTGATGGAGCAGGAGCACCATAACTGGAAGACGGTCTAGATGGAGCAGGAGCACCATAGCTTGATGATGGTCTTGATGATCCACCAAATCCACCAGAAGAACTACCACCAAAACCACCTGAAGAACTACCACCAAATCCTTTCGAAGAACTGCCTCCAAATGAACCGCCTGATGGGGCACCATAGCTTGATGAGGGAGGAGATGGCGCACCATAATTAGATGACGGCCTTGATGATCCACCGCCATTAGAATATCCACCGCCGTTTCCATTTGATCTGGCGGGAGCACCGTAACTCGATGATGGTTGAGATGCAGGAGCTCCATAATTTTGTGATGGAGCCGCTGGCGCACCGTAGCTTCCTGATGGAGCACCGCCGCCAAAACTAGAACCGCCTGATGATGGTGCACCATAACTTTGTGATGGAGCTGCTGGGGCACCATAACTTCCTGATGGAGAGCCGCCACCAAAACTAGAACCACCTGATGATGGTGCGCCGTAACTTTGTGATGGAGCCGCTGGCGCGCCGTAGCTTCCTGATGGAGCACTGCCACCAAAACTAGAACCACCTGAGGATGGTGCGCCGTAACTTTGTGATGGAGCCGCTGGCGCGCCGTAGCTTCCTGATGGAGCACCGCCACCAAAACTAGAACCACCTGATGATGGTGCGCCGTAACTTTGTGATGGAGCTGCTGGTGCACCATAACTTCCTGACGGAGCACCACCACCAAAACTAGAACCACCTGATGATGGTGCACCGTAACTTTGTGATGGTGCAGAGGAACCACCGCCTCCAAAACTGGAACCTCCTCCAAATCCTCCCCCAAATCCTCCTCCGAAGCTAGAACCACCTCCAAAGCCGCCGCCACCACCACCGTTTGATGGAGCTCCATAATTACTTGATGGCACTCCAGCGGCTGGAGGAAGATAGCTGTTTGCTGGAGCTGAAAAAATTGATAACAATTAGTGAAATATTTCATTGAAAAAATTCAGTTTATAGTACATACGTTCGCGTTTCGTGCGTGCCTGAACAGCAAAAGCCGCCGAAAGAATACAACAGAAGAGGAATGCGGATCTCTGAAAATAATAGTGTATTATTACAATGCATTTCATTCGCAATTTTATTAATAAAAACAATTGTAGAAGCAAAATACCATAAGTATTCTATTTGTATAAATTATTTTTAAGATTCGACAAGTCAGCCATTTCTCACAGCCATAATTTATTTCCGTATTTGCAATTCCTAATCTTAGTTGGACTATAGCGTTTCTCTATTAACATTAATTTAATACATTGTTCGTAACATTTTACTGCCGTACGACATTCAACACGCCTTAAACATTAGTTGTTACTAGTTGTATTATAGCTAGTAATGATATATTATAAATAGGTAAGTGCGAAAGGTTGTAAAAGAGAGTTCATTACACATATTGTTTAATATGTTAATGACCTTACTCATATTGCACGTATTCAGTGTGCTCTGAAGTGGATAGAGATTAATAGGATTGTTTTACAACCTAAACCCTTATCAAGCCATTAGATTAATATTAGTGATGTGTCGGATCGTTAAAAATGCATGTCCGCGGATACGGATCTGAATACGGATATTTGGTTTCAAGATCCGCGAATACGGATACGGATCTTAACTTTCTTAGAGTACGCGGCGGTAAATATTGTACATCGACCTTTGGAAAGAGACTATCTGTTATGGGAAAAAGTTATTGACTTTTTTAAGAGTTAACTCTCATAACAGATTGTCTCTTTCCAAAGATCGATGTGCAATATCTCATTATAAAGATAGTTTTTTATTAGTACCTTTGAGTTATGTACTATTGGTATGGTACTCACTACGATAAATTTTTGCAATATAAAGGTGCCAAATACGATTTTAAGAAATAAAAAATAATCTGAATGGAATTTAACAGTTTTTCATTATTACCTGATCACCTATATATATATAAAATTTCATCTATGAATTGAAAATTAATAAGGTAAAAGATCCGTAAAAGATCCGCCACAAAACTAACGGATACGGATACGGATCTTGTTTCTCCCTCGGAGCTCCGCGGATACGGATACGGATATCCGGCACATCACTAATTAATATGCTTGTCTTATAACCTAACCCCTTATCAAGCCATACTCGTATGACGACTAGCAATTTTCAAAATCTTTTTCATTATTCGCAACAACATTTTTAAGGCAATATTAAATCATTTAAAAAATCAGTAGTTTAGTATTCCGTATTCTGAAATGTCCATAAAAAAATTGAAAAACTAATGAAAGTATAGCTTTATAGATAAAGCAATCAACCGTCTATCTATAGTTTTTTGATTGCGTCACTCGAAGCATACAGAACTGTTTTTAGTTCAGCTTCCTAACAAACTGTTGTAAAAAAAGCTAATCAGTAATCATGTTTCAATACTTTATGGCGAAACTTTATTAGTGTATTTGCCATAAGGCACTTACACTATTGGCGTCGGTCGGATGGCGGGACCTAGGGGTCGGACTAAAATTTCTCGACGTTTCATAGCCTCCTAAACACTTTGGCACCATTTTTGGAAAAGTATGTTTATATATGTATATATATATATATATATATATATATATATATATGTGTGTTAGCACGATAACTCTCGACAGACTTAATCGATTTAAACGAAATTTGGGCCACATGTTGGAATCCATCACCGCACGAAGCCTATTTAAAATGGGCATAATCGGGCCACGTTAAGGGTGGTATTTAGGGGTTGAAAAAATTTTTCGGGCCCAAAAATACCGAAAAAATTTTCGGAATCGTTTCAAATTTGAAATTTAACCCTTTAGTAATTATTAAAATATGCTGCCAAGATTTTAAAAAAATCGGCCCGACAGGACCGGACTTACAAATTTTATAAAAACACAAGTTTACTGATATAGATTTACATATGAAAGGGTGTATATAATTTGGTACAGATGTCGAATTGATATGTAGTATTGAAATTAAGTAAAAAATGTTGTTTTAAGGGGTGTATTAAGGGGTAATTTTTTTTATTTTGTCCAAAAACAAAGTTAAGTTCATACAATAGAGCCACACTGCCTATAAAAGCAAATACACTATATTGTCGGCAGGGTTTGGCACTGCGACCCGGAGTTTTTTGAATGTCATATCGTATGCCATACCAAATTATTGTTATTATTGTATTTAAATATTGAAACATATTAATGGTGCAAATTATAAACGGATATGATGTTATTGTAGTTGCGAATGTCACATTTCCGGTTCTCTAAACGAACTTCTTTAAAAAATTGACATTTTTGTCGTAATCAGTAATTTATAAAAATTACAAATTATTTACATTAAATTATTTTTTGTAGGTAAAGATGTATTTAAATTTTTGTATTCATTCTATTTTTGTAATAGTTAATATAAACGTATTTTTATTGCTTATTAAAATTAAAATATTATATTGCTGACTATATAACAATTTCATTGACAAAAGTTAAGAAATAAACAAAAATGTTTGGATAGTGCCCTCGATACAGTTGCAGACCCATATGTTTTGATATCATGACCCAAGGTTATAATATTCCAACTTTAGAGCACCAGAGACTTCAGAAGTTTTGAAAATAAAAATAATAGTGCATAAAAAGTAGGAGAGAAAAATATTTAAGTGTAAAATTTAGCTTAATTAATTGTGTCTGGACAGCTAAGAGTAAGGAGTAGATTCGTGAATAAAAATTAGTAGGCAAATACTCTTTGTGGTTCTTATTTTCATACCTTTTATTTTGCTTTAATCATTAGAATTATTGCCTGTTAAGATATGTTAAGAAACTCAGTCCGCCGCGATAGTGGAAATATTCAGGGTTCGTATCCCGTATCTTAACAATTGTAGCAAACAATAGCTACATACATATATCTGTGGTATTAATATTTTTTTAAGTGAGTTACTTGGTTTTCATAATGTAAATAAATCAACGTAGGTATTATTCATTCCCTTTTCCACTAATCAACATTTTATCTATCGTTGTTTTTGACTTAAAAAATGAAATATCTACTTAAATTTACATAAACATTGTTCAGATTGACCTTGATAAAAAATAATAGTTCTTGTTTTTTTGGCCAATTTGCGAAATGTCTTCAATTACGTAGCTCTTATGTCCCAATATTTGTGATTTTTCTAAATTTATACGAATTTGCTTTATTTTATAATTGCAGACACCAAATATTTATAAAGGTTAATTGACAAAAAAATAAACAAAAATCTTATGTGCGTTTAGGATGATGAAACATTAGATAATTCTTTGGGTTAACGAGATGATTGCAAAGTTATCTGAGGAAAGATCGTCATTATAAAAAAACCTTTGTATGCATAGTTGCAGTTTGCAGTTCGTACATAATTTAATAGTTATTCACCTATGGTACATTGTACAGCTACGAACACACACACAATGGTATCTCATTGATATTCTTGTTATACATACAGTCATAAATTATATGTACTTATAAGTCTAAAAGCTGACTTCACTGAAACGTTCTCGTAAGTCATAAGGTGTCTTCTAATAAATAGTAATAAATAAAACCTATAGAAATGGAAAGTCTCTTCTAAAATTTAGTCACAATATTTTAAAAAAAACCTTCAAAATTGAGTACAAGTTTTAAATCTCCTGTAGTTGAGTAGAAAACATTTAAAAAAATCGAGTTTAACATTTCTTCTGGCTGTTCGATTTGAAAGATTAGTGCTCGTCTTCTGATAGTTAAAATTCAGCTATGGTTATAGCGTCAGTCCCGTCGCGAAATTATCTATCTGTCTTTTAGAAGGATGGTATAATCAAGTCCTGAAACTATTATGTGAGTCAAGTAACGCGAGGAGAAAAAAAATTATGCTATCAATAAAGCTTTAAGCAAAGTTCGAATGATTATAGTGTTTGATTTGCCTTGTCGAGTAGAGTCCAGTGATGCAAGGAGATAAGTTTTGACTGGGTACTTTTTACAATTAAATATTTGTTAAAAAATAAAAAATAAATAAGAAGGAAAACGAAATAGGTGGAAAATAGCTAACAATGCAAAATTTAAAATTAATTTCTTGTGCAAAACTTCTTAAAACTTTTAAAAATATATTTCGAGACCTAATAGGCTAATATGAATTCAAAACAGACATGTTATTGTATATTAATTTCTTGTTCGTATTTCGAAACAAATCTACAAAGAATGTTAATTATTGGACCTTCTTCAAAACTGACCTAAAAATGTAAAAAATAATTAATATTTAAAATTATTTTTTATATTTTTTAGATCAGTTCTGAAGAAGGTCCAAATCCGGATTGAAACGTTAATGTATTAATTATATATTTTTTTGTTAATATATTGTCTGAAAAATTGGTCGATATTTTTATTTATTGAAGAGTTCTAATCAGACGTTAATCAAAGATTTAAAACAATTTAGTTATAAAACGTATACTTTTGGATCATCTGTGTGCATTTGTGCATGCAGCATACAGTCTGTACTGAAAAGAGACAAAACAAAATAAAATTTGCTTTTAATTAGCCACAATGAAATGTGTCGTAATTTTACTATAATGCACGTTATAAGATTAAACTTTAATGTTCTCACACAATTTCGTTAATATGTGTTTATATTCTGACCGGAAATTGCTATTTTTACCGTTACATAACATCATTTGCATTGCCACTGTTTACCCAGAATAATTTCTTAAGCATTTCGTGTGTATTAAGCCATTACAATAATAATTATTATTAATGAAGCCTTGTTTTCGGGGATTATAAATACATAACAAAACGATCATCGAAATAATAAGAGATCTGGAGGATTATAGAGTAGCCTAGATCAGGGGTGGCGAACAAATTATATTTGAATAATAATAACAATAATAATAAATTTTATTCCCACAAAAATGTTACAAAACAAAACAAATTATAAATCTAAAATTACGGAATTTTCCTACCCAACTTGACTTAAGTCAGTGCTAGGGTGCAAAATCGAAATAATGCTAGATACCGAAATCAATTGACTATCATCAAATAACAAAATTCATGGCGCTCAATATAGTATCAAAATTATTATTTTTCTATGTTTTATTCATTTTTCTTTGGTCTTGTCGGGACGTTATGACTACATTAATTTTTTGCTCTAAATTATTTTGTTGAAAAACCAAAATCTACTCGGGCTAAGCTGAACCGGAAAATAAGTATTGAGAAATTTAGAAATGTGACTACTGATTGCAATCAAAAAAGTCATAAACGTAATTTTAGCGAAGAATGAATTAATTGTGGTTATAAGATAAACAGAGGGAAAGCAAAAGTAGATTTGCTTTCTTTATTCTTTCATAAGAGCTATTATCAGTCTCTGATTGTAATGAAAATAAAAGCTTGTAGCAATGTCTAAGTTATGAACAGTTGCAATTTGTTAATTTGCATTCTGATAGTAACATGTGGTAAAAATATTACATAACAGTTTTTTATCATGTGTTGCAGAAAGCATTGTCAAATCTGATTTGACAATGACCTTAGATTGTGAACGCACATATTTCTCCATAAGAAAAGCCTAATAGAATTTTTAATCGATTCTGAGTTTGTGGTGAGCACTAGGAGAAACTTCAAACTCAAATTTTCCGTATGTCAGTGAGCAATGTTTATTAAAAGGGAAAGTAGTTATAATTTTATAAAGTTTTTTAATTACAAAGAAAACATAGGAAAACTAAGCGATCTGGAAATGCTTGTTGTGTTCCCGTCTGTCGCGCTGATGGCGATTTAAGTAAAATAGACCATTGGCGCCCTAATTTGACGTTCCGCTGTCAGTGTAAACAAATTAACATCAGTTTTTCTTATTACATTTTTTTTGACACATCATGGCCAACTAAAGTTTTTGACTTATCACCTTAGAAACATGTCACGATTTCCATAAAAAGTGAGTTCAATAATTCTCTATTACCCACTAGCGGCGCTAATAGGCTTCGTACGCACATCCTATAAGTCGCTTTTCGTTGGCACTGATAAAATAGAAGAGTCGTTGTGAATTCGATCTCCATGATAATACATATTCATTCATATGATGGCATGATTAAGCCACACTCTAACCTCTTCTAATTTCAGTACTGCTGTGCCATAAATGTGGTGTTACGTCACTTCGTCCTGAGCTGATGTCTGTGAAAAACTGTGTATTTATGCTCTCCACGTATCTTGTGACGTAACTATATAGCATATACATATGCGTTGTGACCTTGCTCCAGTTCTATTCTTGTGCGTAAATCGTGTTACATAATGCGAGAACTATGAACGATGAACTGATGACATTCTTTATTTCAAACAATTGTGGGAAACATCGTTTAATTAACAATTAAATAAATAGGTGTTTGGTTTTGTCAAGTGTGCGATTATTAGTTGAATACATAATAACACATTCTAATGAAGAAATTTGATAGTTGAAATTAATAACATTAGTATAGCACGGTTCTGAAATTTTCGGAAACTATATCTAAACATTTTATTTAATTTAGTTTTGAATTGCCTTACTAATAAATGCTGTCTGTCGTTTTTTAGTGTTCGAATTTATTGGAAACTAAATTCCCAGTATTGTTTTAACATAGTCAGAGCCGGATTTACCCTATTGCCGCCCTGGGGTACCGTGAAAAATGCCGGCCCATTACCTAAATCCTACATAAAGGTTCGGTATACAATAATAAATAAAATGATTTGTTTATAGTCCATTTTTTTTTTATTACAAACGGGATAATTATACAAGAAAACATTCTTTTTCGTATTAAAAATCATAAATTGACAAACAAAATGATTGCTCATCAATTGTGAGATATTTTCAGAGGCAAACGCGTGTGACTGTAAAAAATGTATTTATGAATGTTTTCAACAGGGTCACACTTTTCGAAAAATTTTCTGTAACGCAACAAATTTTTTTTCCCACGTTCCAAATTTTGCCGCCCCTGCAAATTTGCCGCCCTGGGCACTAGCCCCTTCTGTCCCTAGTATAAATCCAGCGCTGAACATAGTGCAAAGTAATTAAGTCCTAAAATGATATGATATATCATTTTAGGATTTAATTACTTTGCACTTTGCACACTTGGATTTACTTTTTGACTTGACGGATTTTGATGCGGTTTTTAAGATGATTTAAAAAAATTGTCGGTAAATAAAATATTGCTCCCGTATGATGTCGGGATGGGTCGCTAGTTTACATAAAATAGATGTAATTTTTTTTTAATATTATATAAAGGAATAAAAAAACTATACATAATGATTTTTAAGTTGATTCTTTTTTTTTAACAGCGTATAGAAATCAAATAGACGAACAAATATTTCAAGTAACTTTTTTATCGAAACTCAAAAATGAATGAGAAACGGGCTTTCAAAGTTTTATTAAATTTTATCAAATTTTGAGTTCGATCCTGGCGTTATGTTATGTCACTATGGAAAGATGTTATGTCATTATCAAGTATTCATAGAAATTGTTCGTTTTGTTGGACACAAAG
Source organism: Xanthostigma xanthostigma (assembly GCA_963575645.1). Taxonomy (NCBI): domain Eukaryota; kingdom Metazoa; phylum Arthropoda; class Insecta; order Raphidioptera; family Raphidiidae; genus Xanthostigma; species Xanthostigma xanthostigma. The sequence continues at coordinate 29,939,633 of OY754470.1, read as the reverse complement.
ATGCGTGCATCGTAGCCATGCTTCTGTACATGTTCGTAGTAGCGATAAGGGCCTTCCGCGAATTATTTGAGATGCATTTCCGCTTCGTGCCATCATTTCTTCGCGTGTGTTAACCGGACTTTTGAATTAATTGATGAAAATTTAAAAAATATTAATTAAACTTTGAACGGCTGCTTCTCTCTTATTTTTGAGTTTTGATAAAAAAGTTACTTAAAATATTTGTTCGTCTATTTGATTTCTACACACTGTGAAAAAAGAAGAATTAACTTAAAAATCATTCTGTATATACTATAACCGCTTTTGCTTTACGGCTAGATTGTATACTTTTACAAATTGTAAAACTTTAGTCAGATAGCTACTATTTTCTCGAACAACAGTTCTCATGCACTTTAGCCTGAGGTATGTATATAAATTATCTTTCCCTGTAAAGTTGAAAGGAGCAGCAAAAAATATCTAATTAAATATTCATTAATTAGCGGTTAAATACTTCATACGTATGCTAATGAGTTTAAACCTACAGCGTCGTTAAAATACACTCACCGATTCGAAATTAAAAAAAATCATATAAAATTTAGCAAATTATTATCAAACCCATTAAAAAGTAAATGAAGTGAAATTTTTTATGATTGTTTTGTACTTTTGTGAATATTTACATTAATTTGCGCTAATTTTTTTAAAAGTAAAGTGCAATATACATTAAACGGAAATTTTAATTGCCGTTATTAACGTAATAAACCAATCATTTGTAAAGAAATATAGGGAAGTGTTACACAAATTACTTTCAAACAAAACATATGATCCTCAACTTCTGAAAAATATACCATTGCTTCTGTTTTATGTAAAAAATATTATTATTTTAAAAAAAAGTGGCTTATGCTTTGTTTCAAGTGAAACTTTTTAGCTCGTAGTAACGCATTTCTATTTCTATTGCTAAAACGTAAGCAAGAAAGTGACTTATGCTTATTCATGAAGTTACTATTAGTAAAATATACTATAAAATTACTTTGCTGTCAAAAAATAATATTTGTTTGTAATACCCTTTTAAGGAAGCCAAATCATAAAGATGATATAAATTACTGAATACATCAACAGCTTCTTAGCTCAAGGACCCAGACTGGAGACAGTCGATACGTTTATTTTTTTGAAGTAGAATTTCTTTAAGAGCATTCGTCCCTGCAAATACCCCCTGCACCCTTCATCTCAAATCTTTTCCCCTCGCCTAATAACGGTTCGCGCTCTCCCGACGCTATTTTTAAAGCTAGAGGGTTCTGGTAAACGCCAAATGAAAGACAAAGAATCAGACTACAGATCCTTCAGGCGAATTTTTTGAAAAACAGTTTCGCCTACCTGTGAAATATTACGTAACTTATTATTTTTTTCAAAAGGTTGTGAGATTTTTCAGGAATTTTTTTTCAAAAAATTCGCCTGAAGGATCTGTAGTCTGATTCTTTGTTTTTCATTTGGCGTTTACCAGAACCGTCTAGCTTTAAAAATAGCGTCGGGAGAGCGCGAACCGTTTTTAGGCGAGGGGAAAAGATTTGAGATGAAGGGTGCAGGGGGTATTTGCAGGGACGATACTCTTAAGCGCGATTTGACAGTAATTTAAATTTTTTTCGGACGGAAGTAATTGGACGGAGGCTATTTAAAGGCATCGATTGACAGATGACGGCATCAAAACGCATCAGTAGAAATCATCTTGAACGGAAGGTGAAACATAGCTACGGACGCAACCCAATAAATTTAATTTACGATTGATTTTATTCAAGATTAAAATAGTGATAAAAAACAGTTTTGTTAAAACAGTTTAAATTTTACTTAGAATTTGTTTCGCGATATAAAAAAATTGATGTAATCCACTTTGCCTTGTAATGTGATTCATGTCAATGTGATATTATGTTTAACTTGGATCGTCATAAGCCATTAACTCAATTACTGGGTCAGGCCATAAACCATTTTTTTTAATGGCGTAACTCTTACAGGTGATTAAATTGTTCTAAATTAGTTGTTATTATTTATTACAGGAAGGAATTATGTGGCTTGCTACGTTAGTAAATTAGATAAATAAAAAAAAATGATAGATTTTTGCGTAATAAAATAAAATGTTTTTGCCAGCATAACGATATGCAAATTAGTGGGAATACTGACTTTTTTGGGTAGTAGATTTTTATCTTAGATACGAAAGTGTAAAAAAGTGTGAGCACAAATTGCAATATTTATGTGTATTTTATTTAATTTATTTAAAAAAATATTAATTTTCGCGGGTCAAGTTTAACACTACATTTTTATTATTTTAAACGTATTTATATTACAAATATTAAGAGCGCTGTGGTTGAAACAAAAATAAAATATAAAGAATAGTTACTTCTTACCACAACAGTTTTATCAGCGGATGTACATTTCGGGAGCTATGCTCTCATCTTAAACTGTTGTGGTAAGAAGTAACTATTCTGTATTTTTCATTTGTATTTATACTAGTTTGCAATAAATTAGTCAATTACTGTTTTTAAGTTTGAAAACTCTATGAAAATTTGGACTACTCAGTGAGTATCTAAGTCAATAAACTATTTAAAATTCAGAAAAAAGAGCATGATACTTTAATTTTGATTTTATGGTTCATTTGTCATCACAACATTTGGTTTTGAAATTTATTTATAAATATCGAAATAAATAATCTAAATTTTACGTTTGTTTGACGTAGTTTGAATTAAACGCTTTATTATTTTTTATATAATTCATCTTTATACTATAAACTCACCATTGTATCTGATCCAAAAACAGGTCCAAATTTAAAACCCAAAATGCGGATTGTTCCTGGAAGTGAAATTCACAAATAATTACGCTATACACTTATTTATTAAAAAAAAACAATTCACAGTTATTTTATTTCATATCACAAATCTTACCACAATTTTGAATCTTCAAAAACAAAACTAATATTTTTAAAATTAAACTTTAGATAGATATGTTTTTCTTTACAACGAAAGTGAAGAATGATGATCATCTTCAAAAGCACATGAGGTTTATATACCCCCCATCTTAAAAAAAACAATTCCTAAGCATTGATACAGTGAAAGTGAATATAATGTGCAATACGACAAATATTGTGCATGTGTAGTAAACCAGTGTGGGAGATAAATAAAGAGGTGCAAACGCACACTCGCAAACTCACACACACATTACGTATGTGCGATGTGTGTGTGTTTGTGCGATATTTATACGCAATAATAGACACCTGATGATTAGACAAACAAGTACTGAAAATAAAAATCGACGTAAAGATATAGTGATATGGGGGAGAAAATTTTCTACTGTTTTTCCGGAAAATTTTCATTGACAAAAAGGCAAATTTTTAGTGCATTTCTTATAGGACTTTCCATACTCTGTTTTATTAATCAATTTCTGTACCATTTAAACAAAAACTATAGGTCAGTGATGGCGAACCTTTTTGAGAAATGGGTCAAATTTTGTTAACTATTTTTTTAGTACTAGCTCGTGGGCCACTAAGTCAGTGGAGTTACTTGTAAAGGGAGAGGGGGGATGGTTAAATACTATCTTTTTTAGCTCGAAACTTTTTTTGGACGACATACGATGTTTACGACCATTCAGCGTATTTTTTTCTATAATAAATTGGAAAAATTGCAAAAATCGAATTCTTTAATATACATTTAAAATTGAGAATGCTCCCAGAAAAAAATACGCTGAATTCAATAAGCGTAAGCAAACTGTATCTCTTTTAGTTTGGAAATTACGGCCCTTCGGAGGTTTTATATGATTTTCTGAAAACTATAAATGCAAATATTTTCTAAACCAGACATACTTACGTTTGTTTATGCTCATTGGATTCAGCGTGTTTTTTGTATAAGCGTGATGATTTTGCCAAAGTTCCGAAAGATTTCGGTTTTCATCAATAATCGCATTTTTTAAAGGGGTACCTATGCCTTGAAAAAATTGCAAAAATCGAATTCTTTAATATGCCTTTGAAATTGAGAATGCTTATACAAAAAATTACGCTGAATTCAAAGAGCGTAAGCAAACGTTTGTATCTCTTTTAGTTTGGAAATTACGGCCATTCGAAGGTTTTATATCGATCTTTATGGATATTATTTTCAGTTGCTAGTTGCACTCTTTATAGAATTTTGTCACAATATGTTGATTTCCTGGTGGAAGTTGAAATTGTTAGCAACTAACTTTTTTAATAAACATTTTATTTTTGTCGAAGTTGACATATTTTTCATACATCGCTCACCGAACTTTGATTTTTATAATGTATTGTTTGGTTATTCATCGTAGGGTTGACTGTAATTTCCTGCAATCTGTTTTCTTATTTCCTTTTGCTTTCGTTTACTGTGAAATATTATACAAAGGTAACCATTATTTCTGTGAAATATTATAACAATCAATTTAAAACACGTATTGTGTTTATAAATTGATTATCCTTTTTTTTTTCTTTCACGTAATGTTTATACAGGATGTTTCTAAAATAGGCTTCGAAATTTCTATAGTGTGTAGTATTCATCAAAATTACGGAATGAATGGAAGAATGAATGGGACGTGTATGGAGCCAAATGGCTTAATTAGAAATTTGCATAGGGTCGTGGCTAATTACACATATTGGCGTAGAAGCCAAAAAACAATATATGAAAAAAAAAGTATTCATCAAAGTAAGTAAAAAAGTCATGTAAACATGTAATCCAAAATGCACCCTAGGGAAAGCATAGTGAATATATGCCTATCTATACTATACAAAGCCTACTGGCTAAACAATAATTATTATTCGTGACACTTATAGGCTATAAACACTTCTTATCTACTGTCACAAATGTACTGTCAAAATTTTTAAAAATTAAAAAATTAAATTTATTGGAGGTACGACTACGTGTAGAAAATACCATACGACTTACGTGTGTAACGATATTAGGGATGTTCCAAACAGCCAGCAAACGGTAATGAAATCGTCACCGTCATGCGCAGATAGCTAGAACGTGTTCCAAAACCGATACAGTCTCGTTTTAGCTACTGCGCATGCGGGTGACGGTTTCGTTACCGTTTGCTGCAGGCTGCTTGGAACATATCTATTATCACTCGTAAGTTACTATTTGAATTCAGTTCGGTAGTTTCTAAGATAAGCATGGACAAACAAACAAATGAACAAACTTTATCCTTTTTATGATGTTGGTTAATGCACTTTGGTGTGAACTGTTATTATAATCAATATAGAAATTAGTGTGGTTTTAAAATATTCACAATTGTTGGGATTTTGTAATTCATTGCGAATTACTAAAAGTACCAAATGGGAATCAGGTTCGAATAACAATAACTTTTGCAGAACTTCCGAGAATATCAACTAGGAATCTAATGATAACGTTTGTATTACGAAGTAGTATGTTGGTTTCTGGATTTTCTTAGTGTTTCTGAAATATTATTTTCATTTATATGAATTTTCGGTAGGCACGTACATAATAACTGTACTTCGAGAGAAGAAATAGTACGTTGGCCATGAATGTCAGTTTCCAACATTAGCATATTATCTGAGATTAGATCATGTTTGCTGTGTACATGATATAAATATTAAAGATTCTGATGTGACAGGAACACGCATCATAATATCATCGATAAAGTGACGTGTGTGGTATATTATGTACTCATAATACATTATTATACAGGATGTTCATTACAATTTAAGAAAAGTGTATCGATACTAATTGGTACACAGCGAGAGGCAGCATAAACTAGCCGACTAGACGACCCGGCGTCGGCTGCCGTTCACCGAACGACTTTGCTTTTTAAGTACGGTGTGGACCTGCTTGCAAGATCGCTTAATTTGATGGCATCTGATTTATTTTTGTGGGATCATTAAAAATATAATAAAGCCAACTATCTTCAGATTTTAGAAGAATATTCACGACGAAAACAATAATGTTATATCCACAGTGTTAAAAGAAAGTTATTCTAACAAGTTATATGAAAAGAAACAATTTCTGCATTGCTGAAAATTGTCACCAATTAATAGATGTAGGTATCGATTTTTCAAGAGTTCAATAAAAAAATAAAATGGGTAAAGTTTTCCATTATTTCAAAAGTTATAAGAACAGTTTGGTTATTTTATTCTGTCACACTGTATATAAAATTGCAACTGCATATAAACTGTAATTTGGATTTCCAGTGATTTTTTTATTAATAATTTGGAGCGAACTAGATTTGTTTGTAAATATCACTCGAAAACGGCTTGACCGATTATGATTATATTTGGTATTCATCTACTGGTTAGACGCTGATGATATCAGCTGTTTAGCGTCTATAATCTACGATCTCCCTCCTTCTCTACTTAAGCTTAAAGTTTAGGCTAGTTTTTAATGTTTGCGAGCGGGTTAAAATTATGTTTTTATTAAAACCAATATTAACACATTTGAAGCCGCTGGAAAATAATACTTCTTTATTTAAAAAATATTAATAAGAACCTTAGTTAGGCTGTTAACTTAAAATTTCAGGGATAATATTTTAACGCTACAGCTTTGAAAGTTGCCTTCAAAATGTTATTGGTATATTAAAAAAGGTTTCTGTCAAAACCGACATTAACGCGAGTTCAGTTATAGTACTGTAAACATAGACCCATATACTTAAGAACTGAGCAATCGACGAGGTTGTGTTAATTTAAAATTATATTCAAAATGGATATTTATTTTGTCGGTAAAATCGACATTCATTCAAGCGGAGTCATTGGTGAAGTACTAATAATAATTAAATCCGATGTCATTAATAAAATATGCGTGCTCGTTTTTTGAAGTCCCACACTTCTATTTAATCCGACCAATATTTTTTCTCATTTCAAATATGCGTTAAATGTAAAAGCGATAGCAACTTGTATCAAAAGCATTGGTTGCTCGCCATAAATGAGGGATTAGGTACATCACTATCCGGTCTTTATACTTTTGATCTAATCTTATGATTGAAGATGGAAGGCCAAGTGATTAAAGGTTCTTTTCAAAAGAATAGAATTTTCATTGACTTCAATACAAATCATTATCAATATCTATAGTACTAACATAAAGTTTAGAAACATACTGATCGTCTATAATAGTTGATGAATTATCAGATTAACCGGTAAATCGGAAACGATTCAACTGTTTTTCTGCGCTTCTATGAATAGGTAAAGGACAAATATTTGTAGGGCAACGGCTAAATAAAGGCCGCTGCATACGAGGCTGGATTTGCCGCTAGATTCCTTGCTAGATTTGACTACTAGTTTTCTAGCGCTGGTTTTCTTAACTGCTTCTATGTGCACGCTCGCTTCACACGAGACGTTTTTTCAAGCTTGTTTTGTGGATAGATCTGGTACGCGCGCATACAAACACCGAGCGAAACGCGTTTGTTGTCTGACTCTGAGCAGAATGACAGCATAATGGTTTGTGGGCGTTTGTTCATGTCGCCCACGTGACAAGATACTGTTTCCTGATTGATTCTTGCTCAGAACAAGCAGAGGACCTAGCAATAAAAATAGCCCTTGTTCTAATTTTAAAATTTCCAGCCTCGTACCCAGCCTGCCGGCCAGCAGAAGTTCAAACAGTGTGTCCAGTCTCGTGTGCAGCGGCCTTAAGTCAAGTATTACTATAACGATATCTTTATCAATTGTTTCTTTTATCGTTTTTACTTTAGGACAAATAGTGTCTTCTTCACTGTGTCGAGCCGAAGATTATTAAAGAAATATTGATATTATTTTTGCCTTGTGTCCCGTTTTCAGGGTTCCGTAACCAAATGGCAAAAACAGAACCCTTATAATTTAGTCATGCCCGCTTGTCTGCCAATAATAATATGTCACAGACTTATAACTCCGTCATCTTCCTGTTTATTCTGATACATTTTTACTGCTAGGTTGTCTTATATGAACCACAAAATAAATGTGTAAAGAAATAATAAATAAATAATAAATGATATTTTAGGGGTAGCTTTTCATACGTAAAACTGAGCGATGAACATTTTTAATTTTGGGCACCCGATTGCAATAGTGATTTTTTTTTAATAAATATTTCGCGAGATAAAAACTCCTAAAGTCGTTAATAATGTATCCTCCCCCCGCTAACTATGCTATAATTTGATTAAAAATTTTGAAAAAATTCAACATAATAGCAGTTTATAAAACTTTCAACGAAAATTGTTTTGAACAAAATATGTTAACAAGTTTTTAGATATCCACTTGTGTAGAAAGAATTGTTTGTGGAACCCTGAGTTGATGCGTGTACTACACAACTTGACGGGTTTTTCTTAAATTAATAACTTCAAACAAGGTGTTTTGAGAAAAAATATTATCTTGTAATGATACAAAAAGCGCGTCGAGATTTTAATTTAATATGCTAGTGACTAGCATGCAGCTAGTGTTTGAGTTTTTTTTTCTAAACGATCATCATAAAATCACTTACAGCTCATTAATTGCAATTAAAACAGCCTTAATTGCCAATATGTTATCGAATACCTTGACCTTATAACAGAGAAGCGTGTCTGTAAAAAATAAAATAAAAAACTCAAAACGTGAAACTCGAAAATATAAATACCTTTTAAATAATGACTGTGACAATGCGAATTACGTCATTTAGATATTATTCATTTTAAAAAGCATGCATATGATATTTTATTATTTTTATTGTTTTGTTTTATGAGGAGAAAATTGAAATGATATAGTTAGAATGCAAAATAGCGTACATAAAAAGATTAAAGATTAACGTAATAAATTAATTTTTTAGAAACTAGTTGGGAAAAATTCTAGACAGAAACCTTTTATATTTTTTAATTTTTTATGTCAACCTATTTGATATAATATAATGATATATAAAGTAACTAACTTTGACAAAAAATAACAATTTTTTGTTAGTTCGATTAGGTATTTCTCTCAGTTAAAATATATATATTATGTGTTATGAATTAACGATGTCTTTAAAATCATTGAAATAGAAAGAGAGGTTTAATTTAGCTTGTAATATAAAAACGTGACTGCTTTTTGTCCATCCAGTTTACTTCTTTAATAATCGTGGGTTATTTATTTTATTCTAATTACTGAAATTGTTTCAGTCAGGATTTATTTTTACCTTGGCATTTGTAGAAGGGAAAAAATTATTTTAGCACGTTTTGAATTTGGATATATTATGTCTATGAGACAAATAAATATTGTATGCTTTTACGTAAAATTAAAAAGGTATAGTTTTAGATTTTAATCTTAATATGATATCTAAAATGAAAATTTTAACGTCATTAATATTTAAAATAAAATAACCAGCTCTTATTATGTATCAAAAAAAATATATACAAAGTGATCATAATTAAAAAAATAAAGAATAGTTACTTCCTACCACAATAGTTTTATTAGCGGATGTACATTTCGGGAGCTATGCTCTCATCTTCAGCAAACACTTGCTGAAGATCAGTAAGTGCCGAGTGAAAAATCAGTGCAAATTAGAAGATTTATGTGCTCATTGGGTCTCATATTATAGTTGCTTTTCTGCAAAGAGGGTGAACTAGATTATTACTGCTCAGTTCATTTTATTCTACCTAGTGTAAAAAAACAACTTTTTAGCATATCGTCGTTGGTTCTGTAATACCTCTTATGTGTAAAAAGTAAAATGTGCAGGAAAGGTCAAAAAGTGGTTATTTCAGCAATGGATGGTAAGAACTAGCAATTTCAGAGGTATATTACTAATTCATACTTATCTTCACTATACGTGTTTAATTAAGACGAAGTATTTTCTTAAAAAATATTTAACGTTAATTTCGGATTTATTGGCACATGGGACGAATTATTTGATACAACTTTTCACATAAGAATTACTTCCCCTTGTTGGTTACTGTAAAATTAATTTGGAGGTATTACTAGTGTATAGAGCTCCGTTTCCTGAATCTTTTCATTTAAAAAACGTAAAATCTGCCAACTATGCACGTAAGAGCTATTACAGAACCAACGACGATATATCACTCTTCTACGCATGCACCAATTTTGAATTTTCCCCAAAAACAATAGAGCTTTTCCTATTTGTATATCAAACATAATCCCAAAATTTGATTAAAATCCGCTCATTCGTTTGACCTGTGTCGTATTCACAAACAGAATAACAGACGCACAAAAATGGGTTTTTTAGATTCGAGGAAGCTCAAAATGAAAAAAATTTGAAAAGAAAATTTTGACCTAAATTAGAACCATTCCTCACATGTGGTGTTGGAATGGTAAGATTTACACAATTATAATTACCATGGATCATTTAACGCCAAAACTAGTAACATTTTTAGTGAAAGAAAGGATTATAAGGCAGATTATTATTATATAAAACTCAAAATTTGTCCGTCTGACAAAAACTTTTGAACGATAACTCTGATCATCATGAAATTTGTACACAGCATTCGTCTCGGTAAACTAAGATGAATGTGCGTACTCATCTACCCGGGTGAAACCGGGACGCACCGGAAGTATATTAATAACAGGAACAGCGCAGGTAGTTTGTTTTTAGGCTATACCTATATTAAAACTGAAATCATCATCTCTACGCATTATATTTGAGTAATTGGGAAAAGACATTCTTTGAAGTAATGCAATTTGTATGTCCAAATTGAAAGTGAAGAAAAATATAAACTAACAGTTAAATCTATACACGAAATGAAAATTAAATGCACACGTAACAATTATTATTCTAGTAATAATCAGGTATTTTATGAATATTACATCACAATTAAATTACCTGGTGTAGCGCAAACAATCAAATGATCACGTTATCATTCATAAGAGCAAAGTAGCATTTCACTTATAGTACTAATAATTAACGACAGTCGGTAACGCAGTAATGTGTCAAGTGGGTCGCGTGTTAAGATAAACAAAAAGAAGATGCCCGCTGCGTACCATAATTAGATGTTTAAAAATCGTTAGGCTTCATTAAAACCTTTCATTTTATATCGCGTACACGACTGCTAGATGCATGCTAATTTAATGACTACATACGTTTATGTATTATCATTATTATTTCTATATTACAGGACGACTTTGAGAAATATTTCGGAAGGTTATTAAATATACTGACACTCATTTTGTTTTTTTTCTGTTATGCACCAAATCACTTTTTCAATTTTTTTTTGCTATGCAAACAACGACTTTGTATCGATATTTGCAGCGAACTTTCCTAAAATGTTAGATGATTAAATACTTTTCTTTCGAAATGCCTTTGCGTCTATGTTGCAAAGACACAGCTATATTTTTCGGGTTTCGTACATTTAACGAAAAAACGAAACCCTTCTAGGAACACTCTCGTATCTGTCTGTCTGTTCGTTTGTCACAGCTTATATCTTCTGAGAATCTATTGGACGAAAAAGTTGGTACACATATAGAGTCAGATTACCCAGTCACGGACGTGTAGTGTAAACAAATAAATACCGATTTTGGGAGTTAACTTTCGGTGGCAACTTAGAAAAACATTTCTAGTGAATCTTGCGACATATCAAATGAAAGGGCTCGTTATGAGAATTACAAATAATATATTATACTAACAGCATTGGACGAATGAAGGAATTTTAGAAATTTAGGATAAGGTAGGCAAATTTTGAGCATAGGAGTTTGACAGATAATCGGCCATGGCCTTGAATAAGAAACAGTCTCGATATTTATCTGGCATCATTGAGGGAAACCATGGAAAACCTCAACAAGATGGCCGGTACAGGAATTATCGGTTCTCGGCGAGAGGCAGCAGGAAAAAGTTCCAGCCACATCTGCCTCCGCCGGGATTCGAACCCAATACCCTCCGAATGCGAGTCTAGTGCTCTCACCACTACGCCACCTCGCTCGGTTTATACTTTTTAATTTTAAAATGCATAGTTTAAAAAATATTGAAGAAAATACACGAACCTAGTAAGCCTAAAATTTTGAAAAAATTAGGGATTATAGGACTTCACTCATACTTTACAGGATAACCTAAACGAAAATCCCAAGTCGTTAAGTTATCAGGGAAAACGGAATGATATGGAACCCTCTCCACGCGAGTTCGGCTCGCACTTGAACGGTTTTTTTTATATTCACCGCTATTGGAAGGGACTGTACACAGTTGATAGCGAGTAAGGTGTGAACAAAATAAAACCGTGGTATTATTTATAGTTGTCGTGGGATTAGATGTCAAGAGAAATGGATCTATTGGTAAAGTTATATCGATTTCTGTGCTTAAAGTTTACGAAAAAAGTTCAAGATTCGTTAAAGTAGAATCAAAACAATAGGCGTATATAAACATATCTCTACACAGTGGGCATGACAAAATCAAATATACAATATTTTAATATTATTTATTAGTTTAAAGAAACTGAAGTATAAAACCTGATTTGCGCATATAAGCTGCGCAAGCGGCCGCCATGTTAATAGACAGCTGCCAATAACACAACTACGCTTAAGATTTTATAAAATTCCTGATAAACATCAATTGTCGAGTGATCCAAATCTTTTTGGTTTCCGGACTTGTATGCCGTGGTATTTTTACCTGATGTTTTGTCTATAACTGCGGTAGACATTAAAAAATACCAATGGACCACGGCATACAAGCCCGGAAACCAAGAAGATTTGGATCAACACCGGCCGTGAAAGCCTACACACTTGGATAATTGTCGAGTGAATTCGCTATTTCTTCGATGTGCTGCGTGATACAATTTTTTTTTTAATTTTTGAACTTAAGCCATTTACATATTTGGTATCAACTGAACGCAACAGTAAATCGAACACTTAGTATTATGAATCCGGTACTTTATAGTAGCTGTAATTATCGTTTCTATGCATGAATGGTTATCAAAATATTTCATGTTTTAGACCACCTTTATGTGTTTTTTTAACATACTTTTGAACTAATTATTATTGAGTAAAACTTTAAAAATCGTATCATTCTTTTGTAAGTACCTAAATACCTACCTAACATATCTCTCTTCTCATGATTTGTTGGGTTTTGCAGAAAATGTTCTTGCGATAATTTCGTTGCATCTTCAAATATTCTCTCGAAACCAAATTCGAAGTCTAGTTCACATGTTCTTTTTTGATAAATTTCAGTGCCCTTTCACCAAAAATTATGAATTATGATCATTGTGTCATTCGATTCGGAATGACATCTTGAAACTTTTTGAAAAAATTGAAGTGGGGGACGAAAAAATTGCAAAAGTTACAAACATTTTAGTAAAAAAAAGAGGGGTTTGGTTTTTTTGCGAATATCTCAAAAACTACTGCAGATATCTGAAATTATAAAAAAGATTCTGAAAGAGCAGGAAATTTCCTACATAAAAGTCCTATCTTGCAGAAATCTACCACCAATATTTCTAATTTTAATTTAGAGGTGAAAATAGGGCTAAAAATGTTGTTTTCTATTTTTTACATTATTTTCGGGTTTATTTAGTTCAAGAAAAAAAATTATAGCTTTATTTTCACCTCTAAATTAAAATTACAAATATTTGTGGTAGAGTTCTGTTTATGTAGGAAATTTTCTGGTCTTTCAGAATCTTTATCGTGATTTCAGATATCTGCAATAGTTTTTGAGATATAAGCAAAAAACCGAGCCCCTCTTTTTTTACTAAAATGAAAATTAAACCGACTTCAAAGAAAGATTGCTAGTAACATATCAAAGCAGATTCAGAAAAGAGTAAACTAAATATCTAGTTAAATGCAGTTGTTGATACAGATCGTATGCATAACAATCCAATATTATGGAAGGTCAGTTACATTTCGCGCAAAAATAAAAAGTAGCACACTGAGCACAACGTGTTTACTTATTTGTGTAAACGATTAAGAGATGATAGATAACGCGTGAAAGGACCGATAATTCAATTATTTACATGGTTTTTATTTATTGTTCGTGTACATGTATCAATATACACATTTATTAGAAAACAATAAAGAACAAAAGTAGTTGACGACCTTAAGATTTTGTTTTAAGCGTTTTTCAAATTCAATAAAAATCTTGTAATTATGGGTATTTTACAAGATATCATTGATAATTGAAAAATTGTCAAAATATACACAGATTTCTCACGAAGGACAGAGGATTAGTTATTCATTAGTAAAAAGAAAAAAAAACATAAAACACGCAACCTTCTGACCTTAAAACTAGAATGTTGAAGGTAATAATCACTAATCAGACAAATTCAGATGCATCAAAAATAAATATAAAAGACATGTTAGGTCCACTGGTCAGTCCACTTAGTGACCGTGAACTTTCTATCTAATTTAAAAAAAAAAACAGAGTCAACGTGAATCTCGTGTAATAAATTATTTCACTGTTATGTTTTGTCTGCATTTATAACAACAGCATCAGTTACATCACATCCTCTTGCATGCATAGTTAATTTTGTGGTCACGAAGTAAAATGGCTTACGTCAGATTTGTTTTAGCATAATATAATGCAGATCCACATCTTTTTAGGGTTTCTTACCTAAAAAGGAACCCTTATAGGATCACTTTGTTGTCCGTCAAGACTCTTGGAAATCAAAGCCATTAGGACACTTCCCGTTGACCTAGAATCATGAAATTTGGCAAGAAGTAATGTCTTATAGCACAAGTAAATGGAAAAATCCTAAAACCGTAAAGTTATAGTTATATCACAAAAAAAGGGTTTTTAAACAGCAACAACATGCTACGCACGTACACAGTAGCAGTTCTAATACAAAACACGCGTCCGCTGCCGTGAGAAGTCTCGCATAAAACACGGTACGACAACTAGGCTATCAGATATAGCCACGCGGTACAATACATCACAGTAGTCCATCTGAATTCATTGTAATTACAATTACAAGCGGGAATACTCTTCGAAGAAACACCCAGTGTTATTCCACTATCACGGCAGTTAAATTATCATCTATTCTAAATAAAAATTTTAACCTCTTTATACATCCCTTAAAATAATATTTTTTTTTTTAATTTCAATATTATTGTCAATCCAGCATTTGCACCTACACCCTTCACTTTTCAATAAGTATAGACATAATAACAAACTACTGTTTACATCAAATGTGTAAATCCGGTCCTGTCGGGCTAATTGTATTAAAATTTTAACAGCATTTAGAAATATAGGGTAAATTTCAATTTTGAAACGGTTCTGAGAATGTTTCTGATATTTTTGGGTCCTGAAACATTTTTCAACCCCTAAAAAGTGACTTCAATGATGTATGTACCTATGTATGTAGTGTTATTCTAAAAAATCAAACTTAACTGACAAACTGTGAATATTAAAATATAAACAATAAAAATACGACATAAACTTCTTTGCCTTGTGGATATTTATTATGCTTGTTAACAGATGAGAGTCAAGTTAAGAACTTTCTCTGTTAGGTTAATGTTAATCTGTCATTATTTTGTTTCAAAGTGATTTTAATGGGTCTATTATATAATTTTGCTGCGTAAATGTATGTTATTGCTCCACCTGCATTCACAGCGCAAACGACAACAGTCAATGATGAGCTCAATAAGTCACAAAAAGTGCGTGACTTGCTGAACTCAAACTCTTTTAAATTATCTCTATGAATGTTTTTAATTGTTATATTAATTTATTAAAAACTATTTAATGGTATTATTCTCTTGAGGTATTAAACTGCGTGACGTTTAAAGGACCTGTATTATTAATTTATTAAGTTGTTGAAAACCCTTTGTGTCTGAAAGAAACCGCTACCTGAGCTATCACTTAACGTCTTATGCCATTAAAATATGAAATAGTTTATAAACAAATTGTAAGAACAATTTACATTTCATTTTGAAGGTGACACATAAAACATTAAACTTGTAGAATTCTGGAATTTCTTGCAGTTTTTTTTTCTGTAATAAATGAAAACTAGTGTGACCTGTGCGAATTATTCGCACTAAATAAGTATAATAATTATCACTTTACAAAATTATTTTTTAAATATGATTGCAGGTATTCAATTCGTTTCTAATTTTGCACACTGCTTATAACGTTCTTCTTTTTGTTGTGTTACAATATGAAGCTCAGATGATAGATCGAAGAAATATTTTACTAAAATTGTCATATAGAGGCGCAAGTAGCAAAAGCGTTGAGCTAAGCCAGATGGCATCATGCAGCATTGCTGTGACGTTGTTCAGTGTTGCTTGCTGTTTCAAAATTAAAACCGTCAGATGGCAGTATGCAGTATTGTGTCTGTTGTATTACAATATGAAGGTCAGATGACAGATCGAAGTGTTGACGTTGTTTCAAAATTAAAGCCGTTAGATGGCAGACGTTGTTCAGCGTTGCTGTATTTTAATTAATTTACAAAAACAAAGGCAATAATAATTTTTTTAGTTGTCGATGTCAGTAGAGCAAGCAATTATCTGTAAAATGATATATCATTTATGTGGAGAAATTGTGAGGTTTTTTCTAAAAAGGGAGGCAAACATCTGTAACCTTAGCGTATTAATATATATGATTGGTACCATTTACAGACTGACTTCAGAAACTGTTTTCTAATTCAAAAATTTAAAATATACTAAAAAGGTTTAGATGAGTGGAAAAACCAATGAAAGAAGACTAACCTATCCTTTTTTTAAAGCGCAATTTATTTTTGTAGTTGTGAATAGCTTTTTTCTGAATAAGGTTAACTGTAAATTTGCTCATAACTGCAATCAATAAAATCAATAAAATTTGAATGTTTGAAATATTAACACTAAACATTAACAAAGAGAAATTAATACCCCGTCATTAATAACTTTCGTCACTGAAAGGCATAAAAAGGTTAATTAAATAAACATTATACTTTTGAGTTAGCCAAGGATGCTTTACTATAATCTTTTGTCTCTTACATAATTTTTACCAAATAAAACCCGAAGCAATAAGCAGTTACTTAATTATAAATCTGCTGACACGTTCTTTATTTGATGTTTCCTGATCACAAAAGATTTCCCACATTGTTGGTGTTTTATTGCAGTCTCTTTTAAACATATGGTTACAGTTGAATAGTACGTTAATTTTCACACTGTGATATTTTAAATGACTTGATACGCAGTCGAATTTTTTTATTGCCCGACAAGATGACGATATGTTGAGCAGGAACCATTATTAGAAATATACTAACGTTTATCTAATATTATAAATAAGCTTCTATTGGATAGTAGAATAACTTGGCTTATTATCCAATCTTGGTTTCCTTGTAATAGTTTTAAAGTGTACCTACTATTAATATTTTTTATAGTGAATTTTGTAAATTGTCTTTTGTACATATGGGCAGATGGAAGACCAAGCATATGCTTAAATCCTGTACCTTGTAAGTAGGAGCAATAAACATATATTTATTATTAGAATTATAATTAATTCGTTGATTCAATAACTTTAAAATTCGCTTTAATATCTGTAGAATTATTATGTGGTTATTTGTATCATATTTATTTATACCAATATTATAAAGAGCTTAAGTTCGCAAGTTTAGATGTAGGAGGTAATCTCCGAAACTACTCTTCCGATTTCAATTTTTTTTCACCAATATTTAGAATGGACCTCGAGAATGGCCATTAGCGCGTTAAAATAAAAGCGCTTTACGTGGAAACACATTTTGCATCAGGGCAGCCCGAACAGAAATAGCTGCCCCGTTCGGCGAACTGAAAATAGTTATATTTATCTGGATTTGCCAAGGAGAACTAGCTGTGCTAATTTCATAACGTCAGTGCCCGCCGTTGAAGAATTTTTGTATGGTAGACGCAGATAGGAGTAATTTCTGTTTTGTAGTCAAGTTTTTGTTATATCTTTTTTTATAACAATTATAAATTGGCAATAGTCCAAGCGGATGATGTAAAAAATTGTTCCGATTTTATAGAAGAAGAAAATTTCCGAAAATGTAGTACAGCATCACTGTGAGAACCTGATCCAATAGCGAGAAACACAACTTCTGGTATTCATTTTGATGTAGTTACTAGCCCCATACAATTAGAGCTTCTAATTTTTTATGAGTTTGTTGGTCGATAAGTTCTCTAGTTTATGGTTGCCGACTTAAATTAAACACATGGCAACTCAGTATTTTTTTCATGTATTAACTGAGTTATCATGTTTAATTTGAAGACGGTAACCATATATTATATTCCTGAATGACTCTTTCTTACCGATCACCAAATTCATAAAAATAAACTACTCTAACTCTATGAGACTAAAATCTAAATGAATACAACTAATATGTACCTCCTTTTCTGGAAGTTTACTCCTCTATAAAATCGGAATCATTTTTTACGCTCGCCGCTTGGACTATAATGTTCTTTCTCATGAGGATATCAGATTGCACTGTTGACCAGTTTAAAGAATTTATAAATTGTTTGTTGTTTCACTGTAACCGATTTTGAAACAATAGACACATGATATGTTCACATCCTTTGGGCAACATCAATTGGCGGTGTACAATTTATTATAGTCACATATTTCACGGTTTTGTAATTATTAAACGAAACCTGTTTACATAAGAGGAAAGGTAAAACATTTATTGAGAAATATTACTAATTTGCAAATCATTATGTCCGTTTTATTGCAATTTATAGATAATTTGTGTTATACACTTTTGACTATTTTTTTCTGTTATATTTTTCATTAGAAACTTCTCTAAAGGCGGAAAAAGGGCCGTGGGAATAATTTCAGAGAAAAGTAATTGCAAATTAATAATACTTTTCAAAATTAAGTTGAATGGTTGTCCGAAGTGAAATCATAAAATCTGTAATTAATATTATAATTAGGTATAATGTTTATATCCAGTATATTATAAATTAAGAACAGGTTCACGGGAATTTGGACAATAAAACACAACGATCAAACCATCATTGTCATCTTTCTTTTTGACAGTGGGAAATACTTTTAATTATCTTATAATGTGATGTTTGAGTAACTATTTGTTGTAATTTCTTAACTTAACTTCAATCTTGTTGGTTAGTTTATTTGTCTTCCATTTGGCAATCATGCCCCCCTAAAAATTTAAAGTTTACAGTGTCTGAAGTTGCTAAAACCTGCCAACGCCACTGTTATATTTTTATAACAAAAACTGTAAAAATCGCAAATAGCATTATTATAGAGTTTATTCACAACAAAACCGGTTCATTAGAGAAAATAATTAGCATATTTATGAGCGATTTGAATAAAACGGAACTTGCTTATGTTATTACGAAGATCTCCTTGAAATTTATTTGAATTAAGGATTTAGAAATAAAAAAGGATGTGTTTAAATTGATTAAATTTTTATTTCCGAGTGTGGATTATGACAAAGTACGTATAAAACATTTTACTTGAAAAAACATTTGTTACAAATTTTGACATACGAAGTCATCGTAAGACTAGTTTTGGTAAAAAATCAAATTAAGGTGTTAATTTTGAGTCCTTGACAATTTGAAATGTTATTATATTAAAGACATACAATCACGCTATTTGTTTGCAAATTTTCAAATTCCTCACTGATAAATTAGAAAGTTAAGAACTGGATGATTTGAATAATAACATGGTGAACTATTATTTTTGTCATCATGAGTTGAGTATTTTAGTTATTAATAATAGTGTTATTTAATAACATATATTTTGCATTTTATGACAAAAATAATTGATTACAGTGTGACAGTTGTAATTCCTAAAATTTTTTATATATCTATTATCGGTATTATATAGATGTAAATGTTGGGATATTTACATGAATGGCGCGAAATACATTAGATATTATAGTGTTGAAATTTTTGAACATGACAATAATTTTATTAAAATACTTAGGTACATGTCAGTTAAATTTTTTCTTTAAAAATGTAATATTGAATTAAAAAAAACTTGAGTGAACTATGTAATAGTGTAATAGACTAACTGAACTTTTAGAAGCTGATTTAGGCATGAATGTGAAATATTTTATAATGTAGTTCAATCAGTGCAAACAACTAAATTGACATTTTGTAAAGGTGTAATTGAAATTTTGTCAAAATCTGTCTTCCCAAAATGAGTTAAAATTCGCGACTGAGATTTTGCACTGCCTCTGTGTTATTGAGTTGAGGGATGACAAAGGCATTCTATCAGGTGTTCCGGTTGGAATTTTGGTCTGCTTTTTTAAATGTAGCTTAGAAAAGGTGTAATTGAAACACTGCTGTCAAAATTTCACATTTGAAAAAATTAATTTCAATTTACATTCCTGTTGCGCATGTTAGAGGCGTCCTGTCACCCCTTAACAACCGAGTTATAGCACTCTCTTTGTGCGATATGACTGTATAGACCAGGAGTGGCGAACTTATGACACGCGTGCCACAGGTGGCACGCGACTAATTATTGCTAGCACGGCATTGAATGAGGTGCAAAATCGAAATAATAAAAAATATGCTAGATGCCGAAAACAATTGACTATCACCAGACAGCAATTCCGAAAAAATTTCATGGCGGTCAATGTATTATCAAAATTATCATTTTAATCTATTTGTGATTGATTTTTTTGACAACTAAATTTCTTTGGCTGCTTGTCGGCACGTCATGGCTACATTAAAAATTTTTGAAAAAAACTGGCACGTAAGTGTAGAAAGTTTTGCCACCTCTGGGCTATAGACACTCGCCAAACAAAACATTTGCTTTGTTTCTCTCAACATTTTTTTAAAATAATTTTTGACAACTTTGAAACGACTGGAGTCGGTGACGCAAAATGTCATTTACATTGTTTGCACTGATTAAACTACGTTATAAATTAATATGTCACAATCATGCCTAAATCAGGGTTCAAAAAGGTCACTACCTCTTGGACTATTATTTTACACTTGCATGATGTTATTTCAACAACTAGCGGTCCATAGAAATTCAAATCTAATCGAATATGCTTAGCAATTAATTTTTCCAATAAATAATTGCCAACTATTACATGAGTAAAAGCAAATTTGGTAATGCGTTTGAATATTTTATTACCTGTTAATTAGAAAATATTGTGAAATAAATGAAGCATACGTTCTTATATATCATACATTACTCGTAATCTTCGCACATATTTTTTATATAGAAAATATAATTTTTAGTAACGAAATATACTATAATTTTTATATTAACCAATGACTAGGGTTCCCCGGGCCTAGTACCAAAAATAATGGTATTATAATGCCGTTCAATTGTTATACATTGGTATTGATTACGGAAGATTTTTTTCGTACAGAGTGTTATTTCACGGTGATGTAAAATAGCTTTTAATTTCACGGGAAGAGAAATTTCAAAATGAAAAAGAGGTATTTCGTTACCCATTGTGTATAATTATCGTTACTCTGAAACATTGTCAAGTTTCTATACCCAGTAGGCATATTAAGACAATAATGAGTCATTAAAATATGTCTTTTATGATCAAAATATACTTCAGGCAATAAGAATTCTATCTACAGGTGAGAAGATTAGAGTTTACGATGCTATTTATGCAAAAAAAAAAATAAAAAATTATTGTGCAAGGGAACATCATTGTCAATTAGCGCATTTTTGCCAATGAAATCATGAAAACGGAGAAAGTTTGAGAAATGCTGTTTTATTTTTATCTAGATACTCGGCCCGACCCAGCTTCGCACGAATTTGTAGATTGCCACCGTTTTTTTTTCGTCGACTTACGTTACAAAATTGGTGCCCAAGAAAAGCCCTTTTATTTTAACTTCCATCCTGAAGGTCCATTTTAAAATGTTGGTGAAAAAATTTTTGAAATCGGATGAGTAGTTTCGAAGATTATCTCCTACATCCAAACTTACAAACTTTACCTGTTTATAATATTAGTTCTATAGATAAACTAGCCGTATTTACTTGGGGATAATAGCCACCTGTTATGAAAATTATATTTGACAGAATTGCGGGGAAAAGCATACCGTGTCAAATAATTGAAATAGTTGGCAAAACCAAAAGTGCACATCCCGCAAGTTTTCCACTGTACATTATATAATAATGAAAAAAATTGAGAAAATAGATTAAAACAAATAAAAAAAAAATAAAAATATACGAGAAACATTAGTAAAATAAGAAATTTTTTTTAGCAATTATGCACGGGTTTTGCTCTCAAAAATCCCGATTTTTTGAGTTTCTTGTCCTAGTTTATTGACTTTCTAGTTTATCGAAGAACGCATTTTATAGACACAATATCCCAAAACACTATTTTTCAAGAATATCCCACCGCTACACTAGCGGTATGTGCAATAGATTAAAAAAAACAATTAAAAAATTAAAATGAAAAAAATAAAATGAAAAAAAAAAAATAATAATAAAAAAAATATATGAGAAATATATTATATATAATATATAAATATTAAGTGGAATTAAGTGGAATAAATGGGAATATAAAAAAAAAAAAAATTCTTATGTCAGCGGGAATCGAACCCGGCACCTTGGGATTACAGGACTTACGCTTTAACCGTTCGGCCACACCGATGCCGTACAACGCCTTTGTTATTATGGTATAGAAGTGTAGCAGTTATTTTACGTATCATACTACATTAATTGAGTATATTTATTATGTTTTTTGTTTTTTTATTTTAATTAGCTGTCAAAAATAATTAAAAAAAAACTGTTTATAAAAATTAAACTACTGAACACATTTTAGTGAATTTAAATAGGGTTCTGGTCTGATAGTAAACAAAGTGAATAAAATATAACCCAAGGGGATCCGACCAAAATTGCGATCTGTAGAGTCGTGACGTACGTACATACGTACGTACGTACGTACGTACGTACGTACATACGTACAGACCAACCGACAACTGCTGTTTGTGATTTTCAATTACAATTTTAATAGTATTTATGAACTCGAATTGATTTAAAAATGGTTCTGTTTTATAGATCAGAATCTCCTCTTTTCAAAAAGTTTCATTTTGAATGGATTTCGTGTGAAATTAACTTAGATATAACTTCTTATCTGAACGAAAGTCAGCTCTGATGCACAAAGCGATAATAAAGCACATACCGCTAGTTTAGCGGTATGTGCAATATAAAGATAATAGACCGATTTTAAATAGATTCGTTTAATTAAAAATACTTTTTATTTCAAAATCAATGAGTTCAAAGTTATTTAATTTACACGCAACGCGGATGTAATATTGATATCTGGCGTGTGCCATTAAAAGTTTTATTATTCTATGCTTTTGATGGATCGAAACAGCTGTCTAACATAATAATAAGTAATTTGCACTGTTCTCAAATTATATAGTCGTCTATATGAAAGTAAATAAATCTCATTTTTTGTACCTTTTGTCACATTAATATGAATACCTATAATAAAGCTTATACCAATCAATATGCATAGTATAATAATTTAGGCATCATAATTATTGTTGAATTTGTGAACAATTATAAAATAAATAATAAATAAAAAATAGTAATTTTCATTGCAATTCAAGTTCAAGAAATAGTTCTAATAGCAAAAATTCAATCAAACTATTATACTTTTTACAATGCATTTTTATATTAAGGTTATGAGAGAGAATGCTTTGATACATAACTTTTTATTAAATATTTATAAGAGAGCAGTTACATACATATTATATAAGGTGTATCTGAAACAGAAAGCCTGGAATTAAAAATCTAGCTTCTTTTAAAATGTTAAAATTGTATAAAATATTCAAAAACAAGACGTGTAAATTGTAGTTGTTTCTGTATATTTTCGTTTACGAAATTAGCAGAGGATATTTGCAAAATACTTTTTATTTTTTACGTTTATACAAAATGAGTGGACACGTTGATTGACTATAGGAAAAGTTACTCTACGAAAACTAGGCATGGAATAAAAAAAAAAACGTGCAAAAACGCTGCGGTCTATTTTTAATTCAGGAAACGTATAGAGGAATATTGTTAAATATATTATAAAAGATAGCAGTTTTGTACTCTTTTTGAAATTAGTTTCGAATTTGTTGTTTATTCTCACGGTTGCTTCTATAATAAATGAATATATAATTATTTAATACAATAAATAAAATTTTCGACTAATTTTTTAGACACTGATGAAACAATATTGTTTAATGTTTTCAATAATTGTCTAAAAAATTACCTGAAAATTTTATTTATTGAATATAATCAGACGTTAACAAAGATTTGGATATAATTATTTAACATTGAACCTTAATGTCCACTTAAATTAGGTTTAAACTAAAAACATTTTTGTTATAATAGGATTTTTCTTGCACCGTATCTGTAAAGACTAACCTTTGATTACAAAAAAAATCTGATATGCAGTTTAGTTTTCTTTGAGTTTTATCTGTAGGCCAGAGAGAGGAACTGTAGATTATAGACGCTCAACAACTACTAAACAACGGAGTTGGGTACTGTACAGTCATCCCAGTTCATTAAATAATCAGTTAGTGGTTTCTTTCAAATCTGCTTAGATAAATAATGAATTGATCTAGCAATTGCTTAATCAAAGGTACATTATAAGAAAAATATTATGCAATACCTACTAAAAAAATTGTAGCATACGCCACAGTTTTGACTGTGAATAGACAGTTTATTTCAGTAGTGTTTCAAAATGTGTAACATTTCGTTATTTTTCAAGTTTCTTCGTATAGTTTTTAAAATCATAAAAAAGTTTGCGTGTGTCGTGACAAACTTTAAATATGTGCTGCAACTCAACACAGGCTTAACAACACTGACGTCTTCCTTGTACCAGGTAGGGCTATTTTTGATCATTACAATTTTTATTAGAGAAAAAAATTATGCCAGTAATTATACCTAAAATATATGTAATTCAGCGTTAAAAAAATGTATAAGTATTTGAGTTTCAAGTTTTATTTTTTAAAACTGAATTTTAAATAAGGCGCTTTAGCTTACGCTAATCGCGCCTAAAAAAGGAAAAACAATCGTGAGCGATGCAATAGGAGCAAGTGACGTCCTTCTACCTATAAAATTGCTACCGATAAAAGTGCTACCAATAAAATTGCTACCGATAAAAGTGTTGCGGCTAAGCTTTGGTGTGTTTCTAGCACTACTAAATTCGTTGCCTGGATTGTCGTCTATATGTATTGAATATATTTCGTTGGCTATCAAGTAAAACGATAAAAATATTCACTGCAATCGTATTCGATACTGTGCAAATGCATTAATTCGAGTGGTTAGGTGCTATGCAAGCGGAAACAATACATTCATATCTATCTATGCATACATTCGATATGTTATTATAACGATTGCATTTTGCTCTAGTTTTCGATTATGAGGCTTGAGTCACCTGCATGCAGTGTTTCATTTAAAATAAAACACGTAAGTAATTATATTCAATACTGTGAAATGCAACCTGAGAGAGACAATTACATGCAGAGTTTCAAAGAGTAAAGTCGTAACTCATGAGTGTAAAAATCATTCGAATCAGTATACAATGAAAGGAAAACTGTAGGAGAAAAACTCGGCCAGGAAACGGCATTTTTTTTTAAATTTTCATTTTGCACTATTCTGCGACGTTTATACTAATTAATTGAATATTTGTTCGCAAAAATAATAAAATTGTTGTTCGATATTGACCTTGTAATGGCGGACGAAATATTTTGTTTTTGGAACTATTAATCTCGGAATATTATTTATTGCGGCCCGGTCTGGCTTCGCTTGAATTTGTAGATTGCCACCGTTTTTTCGTCGACTTACGTTGCAAAATTGGTCTCCATGAAAAGTGTTTTTATTTTAACGCGAGGTCTACCCTGAAGGTCCATTATAAATGTGAAAAATAACTCTAATAATTTAGAGTGATGATGATCCTGTTTAAATATTCGAAGATTAAAGGTTGAAACCTGTCGGCACAGGATCAATGAACTTCGCAAATATACTGAAGATTTTTATTGCATTTTATTGTCTGACGTTGCGGCAAACTTTATGCCATCTTCGGAGAATCTAGAAGATTTATATATAAACATTTTAAATTATTGTTGTTAAACAGTTACTTTTGACACGTTTATACAATTTTAAGTAAAAATCAGTCGTTTTTTTCAAGAAAAAATAGTAATTTTAATACCCGTTGATGACATTTTTTATTTTAATATATTTTTTACGTAACAACAATACCGACAAAACAGACAGCATTGGTAAGTTTATTTATTTTACTTTCAGTTTTTTAACTGTAACTTCAACAACAATAACTTTAACAATAACAATTTTAACAACAATAATTTAAAACTTATATATAAATTTTCTATAAATTCTCTGAAGATGGAATAAAGTTTGCCGAAACGTCAGACAATAAAATGCAATAAAAATTTTCAGTATTTGCAAAGTTCATTGATCCTATGCCACCAGGTTTCATCCTTTAATCTTCATCCATTCTAAATATTGACGAAATTTTTAACTTCCCGCTTTAAAAAAAAAAAAATTTTTTTTCAAAAATCGGGAAGTTATTGGTTTCACCCCGATTTTCGAAAATCGAGTTTTCGCCAGATCTCGACATTTTGAGGTCCCAGAAAGCTATTGAAACTATTTTGGCGATGATGTCCGTAGGGCTAATGTGTGTGTGTGTGTGTGTGTGTGTATGTAGGTAAACCTTTTATACCTTTTGAACGCAGGGTCCGACTGAACGCGGTTTGCGGCATCTGACGTGATCTTGGTGAACTTAGACTTCCTGAAAATTTGAAACGATTCGGCCCAAAAAATTTTGAGAAATCTTAAAAAAACAAGTTCCAGAAATTTTTAAAAATTTGTTTTTGTAAAAAAATTTCTAAACTACTAAACCGATTAATTCCAAAATCTAATCAGCTCGTCTCCTTAACAAACTGCGTTGATTTCCGCAAACCGCATCAAAATCGGTTCATTTGTTCACGAGATACCGTGAACGAAAAAATCATAAAAAAGTGTTTTTTTAAAATGACTCTTAAAATTGTTATCTGATCGATTTTTTTGTAATAAATTACTTTCTTAGGCTAAAAAAACTGCGTCGATCGCCGCAAACCATATCAAAATTGGTTCATTTGTTCATGAGATAACGTGAACGAAAAATTAGGAAAAATGTAATTTTTTAAAATTACTCGTAAAATTCTTATCAAATCGATTTTTTTGTAATAATTTACTTTCTTAGGTTAAAAAACTGCGTCGATTGCAGCAAACCGCATCAAAATCGGCTCATTTGTTTACGAGATATCGTGAACAAAAAATTTGTAAAAAAGTGTTTTTTTTAAATTACTCGTAAAATTCCTATGAGATCGATTTTTCTGTATTAAATTACTTTTTTAGGTAAAAAAATTGCGTCGACTGCCGCAAATCGCATCAAAATCGGTTCATTTGTTCATGAGATATCGTGAACGAAAATTTCGTACCAAAGTGTTTTTTTTTGAGCTCGAAGAGCTAAAAAATAAACTTCTTGCTATATTTTATATATTTTTGAGCGTTTTGAACTCGAAAATAGCGGGAAGTTACAGGGATGGCCTGCAGAGTCAAACTTCTTTTCAAATTTTTTTTTTTGAAATCGGAAGAGTATTTTCGGAGACTACCTTCTACATCCAAAATTACAAACTTAATCTATTTATAATATTAGTCTAGATATGTACACGAAGTTTTGAGTTGAATTTTTTATTAACAGTGTTGTAGATTATAGAGGCACGATAACTGAGGACATAACGGTGTTATACCTAGTTTTGTACCTTGAAATTTTTTATCATTTGGAAATTTAAATTAATTAAAGCTACGGTTCGATGCATATAAGAACAATGCACGATCTTATAAGATTTTGATTTGGTCATGTGTTGACTGCACGCTTAAAGTCTTTACTCTTGTAAGGCGTTCAAATGGTTGGTTCAGTTCAACGATCGTACAGATAGGGGCATTACTTTTTTTCAAGTATTTTTTACTGAGAAAGTTTTGGATTGATCCTTTGCCACAGATTCTAAAAAAATATATAAGGTGGACTCTAATTCATTAAATAGAGCAATAATTTGTGCTTCTTGAAGACTATTGAAGAAAGTTTTGGATAAGAATCCATGGCAATCAATTGATCAATTGACCCTTTTTTCACGGAATCTTACCCAAAACTTCCTCCAATAGTCTTCAAGGATCACAATTACTCTATTTAATGAACTAGAGTTAACCTCATATATTTCTTTTATGTATAACATCTTTACCTCCCCCCACACCCCCCACAATTTAGAATGACTCGATCAAATGTTCAGGAATTGAATTTTCAGCCGTGTAAACAACACATGTAAATAACTTATAACATATTTGTTACGTATTTTATTACACGTTTTTTCAAGAAAATGTTAATATTAATCATAGCATAAATATTATACTTGTTTTGGAGTTTCATAACTGTTTAATAAATCATAAATCTAAGTGATTTGATCGTGAACACGATGATGTCTGTTTAATGAGTTGCTCAAAGGTCATGATGGTCAACTGTTGTATATTATAGCGTCTCCCTTTGGAACTACTGAATAAAGGAAATTTATTTCCATTATTAACCTCCATTATACAAGACTGCACTTTTTATCGTCTTTTTGAACTTTACTTTTTTGTACATAATTTGGAAAAAACGACGTTTTTACTTAAATATGGATAGCTAGCAAAAAACATTTTTTAAAATTTTTGATAAAGCCATTTTGTAGAGAATTAAATTTCCCACAAAAAAGGTATTAAATCCGAGAGTTCATTATTTTCAAAGATATGTTCGTTTAAACATTTTCATAAAAATCGAATTTCATTTATTTATTTTGAAAATAATGAATTCACGGATTTTGTACTAAAGACCTTTTTGGTGGGAAATTTAATTCTCTACAAAATGCTGCTATACAAAAATTTAAAAAAATCTGTCAGCTGTCCATGTTTGAGTAAAAACGTCGTTTTTCCAATGTTAATTAATTGGGAAACAAACGGCTTGCGCCGTTCACAGGTTTGATGTAGGAAGCTGAAATTTTGGGAGAATTTCTTTAAGTCCCACGCAATAACATTAACTAATGGGATCGAATATAAAAAAACACCCTAAATTGTTCATGTCCGGGCTCTCCGCATAAAATTCCCTCATATTCTCTCGGCTTACTGCATCCATAACAAATTGACGTCATTGTCTTTACATGAAGAAACGTATGACTGCAACTCAAGGTAAATGTATTACAAATGATTTTCTCAAACATTAAAATGCGTTACAATAAATTGCAGATGAGATTGTCTGAAATCAGAACGTAAACCTTGATATTTTTTGTTCGTGTGCGACAGACTTAAGTATCATGAAACAGTAATTTGTTTTTGTTGACCTATTTCAAATAAAACTTATTGCAAAAGTACGTAACGTCAAGAAAGTCATTTAAAATGTATCAACAAACCTGAATGGTTGACTAAAAACAATGATTTTGAATGAAGTGATTAATTGATTTCAAGCGATGAAGAGGCTAAATTCAATTTGTCTGCCCACATATGAAACTGTCACTTTTTAAAGATTGCTGTCAGATTCTTTATAGTAGCATTCAAATGTCATTTTTATGGTCAATTGTGCTCTGTTGAAAAAAATCGAAGGTGACTGAGGCAGTAAATTAACAAAAACAATAGTAAGTATCCTTCAAAAAGCATTAATGGATTTATATCTCCAGAATTGTAAAATAAACACTTAAAAGAATGGCATTCACTTAAAATTGTAACGTCAAATTTTGATAAGTAATGTTTTTTGTATACCTATAATATTTGAAACGTTAATGTATTAATTATATATTTTTTGTTAATATATTGTCTGAAAAATTGGTCGATAATTTTATTTATTGAATACCTATATAAAATAAATATAAAATAGCTACAGGACTGCTGTCGGCAATTTCTTGTTTGATGTAAAATTTTTTTAGTCGCAGTAATTTTAAAAGGATGTAGATAAAACGCTATTAACTATTAACAAGCACGGTAGCTGTAAATTTTAGTTTTAAGTATAGCAAGTGATCGTGAGTGAGAGAGTTTTATTTTTACAGCGTGGCACACACACACAAACATCCTTTTTGTTTTTTTTTTTAATTTAAGAGAAATTAGAAATTAAAAAAAAAACAAAACAAATCCGATAAAAAAAAACAAAATAAATAATCCCAATTGAATAAATACAATCAAAATAAATGATTTTTCACTTCATTTAACGATGCCCAAGAAATATCAATTTCATTAGCAGAATTACACATACAAAATAGAGGGGAGTTAGCCATTTGGGACGTATAGAGAAAACCGTACCAAAATTGGTCCACTCATTGAAGAACTATACAAACACGTAACACCTCACCCTTATTGTCGATCAAGGATTGCAAAATATTTGACGATTATCTAAACTAACTAGTGGCCCGGTCCGGCTTTGCACGAATTTGTAGATTGTTACAGTTTTTTCGTCGACTTACGCTGCAAAATTTAAATCCACGTAAAAGCGTTTTTATTTTAACGCCATCATAATATGATGGCGTTAAAATAAAAACGATTTTCAATTTTTTTTTCACCAATATTTAGAATGGACCTTCAGGATTGACATAGGGTCATAGGCTATATAATATATAGCCTATGACCCTAAAATAAAAACGCTTTTCGTTTTTTTTTCACCAATATTTAGAATAAATATACCCTATGTCAATCCTGAAGGTCCATTCTAAATATTAGTGAAAAAAAAATGTAATCGGATGAGTAGTTTCGGAGATTTCCTGCTACATCCAAACTTACAAACTGTACATCTTTATTAGTAGAAGTTTTGTTCCCAAAATATGTATTGAAGGAGATTTATTTGGTTGAGGAACAATTGAAAAATAAGCTTTACCAGAGTATCGCTTGTGGCCAACGTTTCGAAAAATATATTTTCTTCATCAGGGCCTCAATTTACCATCACAACTTGCATTGAGGCCCTGATGATGAAAATATATTTTTCTAAACATTGGCCACAAGCGATACTGTGGTAAAGCTTATTTTTCAATTGTTCCTCAACCAAATAAATCTCCTTCTTTACATCTTTATAATACAGTGTAACCTCTTTATAACGTCCTTCGTTATAACGAAAAACTCCCTATAACGTAGAAATCTTTACAGTTTGGTTGGTTTACCTTAAAACCCATACATTAATACCCTCTTTATAGCGCAACAGCCATTCTCTATTACGAAGAAATATGCTCATATTTAGGCGTCAGCAAATATTTACAGACGTAAAGAGGACGATTCTGAATCATCACTAACTATTCAACAAGTACTCGATGCCGCCAAACTTATCGAAAAATTCCTATTGTTAATGAAGATGATTCCACCACATCTTAAGACATGCATAAGATACTTAATAAAATACTAAACAAATATTGGCATAGCAAAAAACGTCAGGCAAAGTTAACAGATTATATGTGTTTGGAATAAATTAATTAGGTGAAATTTGGTTATTTTTCTTTCTTCCCTCCATGTAACGAAAACTCTTTATAACGAAGAAAATGCTTGGTCCCTTGAGATTCCTTATAAAGAGGTAACCCTTATAAAAAAGTAACCCTTTGAAAAATTTCGAAACATATATTTAGAATAGAAAGTTCTATGCGTATTAGGAATTATTTTAGTATTTTTGTGCAACTTTTAAATAACACTTTGACACTTATGTGGGTCTGCAGTTCTCTCTATGATTGTTGGTACACAACGTGATTGTAATGTTACGTATTGTGTATATCAAATACAGATTATTTTAGTTTGCCTTTTACAAATACTTTCACACATCACATCAATCATTTTGTATCAATTTTATTTTGACTGCAGCTATATTTACATGCAGATTTGTGGAAAATGTAAGCCTGCTGTATAATTCAATATTATTTTAACTGAAAGTTACATAATAAAAAGAAGTTTATTAAAAATAATAATAAAAAAACATTTTTGAAAACAAGCTTCTATTTAAATGCTCTAAGAAGAAGAAAATAAACTTTAAACTAAATCAAACCCAACCATTTATTACATTATACAATTTATAGGTACGATATGAAAGCTTGCCGCGAGATTTTCCTGTGTTTTATTTTATGAAGTATGTACTACATACATTTTTTCTTAGAATTACTTGTTCCAAGATCAAGTAACATATTCAAATTATTCTTGTTTATTTACACAGAAAAATCTCGCGACAAGCTTTTATATCGTATAAATTGTATAATGTGATAACTGGTTGGGTTTGGTGTAATTTTAAGTTTATTTTCTTCTTTTTAGAGCATTTAAATAAAAGCATGTTTCAATATTTAAAAAGATTCTCTGATTTTCTAGATTATGATTGAAATAAATAAAATTGTCGACCAATTTTTTTCAGACAATACCTATACTGACAAAAATAAAATATTATAAATCAATAAAACAATATATAACGTTTCGATTTGGGTTTAGATCTTCTTCAGAAATATCTATTTTTATATTTTTAGATATTTCTGAAGAAGATCTAAACCCAGATCAAAAGTCATATATTGTTTTATTGATTTATAATATTTTATTTTTGTCAATATATTGTCTGAAAAAAATTGGTCGACAATTTTATTTATTTGAAAAGTTCTATTCAGACGTTAATCAAAGATTAGATTATGATTCTCTTTACGCCTTTCAGGAGGGTAGAGTAGCTATTTTTTTTTTGCAGAAACGGTAGGTTTGAAAATTTTCTCGCAAAATAAAAATATAAACAGAGCAAAATTTTAGCAATTATTTTATTTTTTACGCATAAACATCATCACTTTCCCACCCTCGCTGGATTGCTGCTAAAATGTCTCAGCAGTGACGCAAAGTTTTAGCTATGTTCAATCCTCCTTGGTCAGCTTTCAACATTTTCGCATATTATTCGAATTTGAATGATTTTTACGATCGTAAATTAAAATCTATTTAGGGGTAGTACCGATCAGTGTCCTTTCTTTCAGTAGTTCATTATTTTTTTAACTATTTAATTTAACGACTGTAACATTTGAATCTTAGATAGATATTATGCGACTCACTCTCTGTAAAGTTGAATGTTCATCACTTTCATTTTCTTTATTACGTCCATTATTACAGTAAGGTTCTATGAATAGATGTAATCTATTAAGTAATTGATTCTTTTAATTGTCGTACTGTTCTTGCACATTCACAGCAGATAACAGGTGTTTTTAAAAATTGGTATTTTTCAATAATCCATGCAATTTGATATCTATTACAAACAGGAAATAATTCCCTGGTTTTATTGTTAGTAGAAGTTTTGTTCCAAAAATATGTATTGAAGGAGATTTAATTTGGTTGAGGAACAATTGAAAAATAATCTTTACCGAAGTATCGCTTGTGGCCAACGTTTCGAAAAATATATTTTCATCTTCAGGGCCTCAATGCAAGTTGAGATGGTAAATTGTGCAAATTATTGTAATATACATGATCATTTATTATGAATTTCAACAGTTTTTAAATTTAAAAATATCATAAAACGGTTTTTTAATAAAAATGTTCTGTCCAATGTGAAAATAATTATTGTAGGTAGGTACTATGTATATTACAATAATTTGCACAATTTACCATCTCAACTTGCATTGAGGCCCTGATGATGAAAATATATTTTTCGAAACGTTGGCCACAAACGATACTTTGGTAAAGCTTATTTTTCAATAATTGTTCCTCAACCAAATAAATCTCCTTCAATCCCTGTTTTTATCTAAGCAAAGTTCTTTTACCATTTCCATGGAACAGTGGCTAACAACAAGTTTAACTGTATTATTACAGGTGAAAAATCACGAAAAAATACTTTTTCTTCAAATCTCGATCATACTTTCGGCATCAATTGTAAGGCAGAAAGTCTAACATTTACGCATTGGTGAGATTACACGCACTGGTGCAGGAAGTACGTTCATTCGGGCGGCAGCAAAGAAAAAATCATGTCGTTTCCATAGCAACCCCATTACATTTTAGCTAATAGTCACAAACAGTTGTCATTCGTGTTTTTACGTACAATCCCAAAGCTGCTTGCTTGGAATTTATCTGTGTTTTTATGTAATTAATAAGAAATTAATTAACTAATGATTTAATAAGCAAACTTACGACCGAGAAAAATAATATACACCACACTGGCCGAAAGTTTGATACTCTTGCACTACGCACTACCCGAGGGCAGTGCAAGGATATCAAACTTTCGGTCCTTGTGGTGTAATATACTATTTTTTGGAATTTTGATGACATAGGATGGTGAATTGTCATTGATCATAAATTCAAAATACTTTGATTGCTGTGTTGTTTACATTAATCATTTTCAAGTACTTATGAAGACATGTCTAGTTTAAGGTTGATTAGTAATGAGTTAATATCTAATTTGTAGCAATTAGAACTGTTATGTGTTATTAAAGTAAATGTTGTTTGAAGGATCAATGCGATATGAAATCATGAAGATGTTCAGATGATTGACCTTCGTTGTGATTCAATATTATACTTTCATTAAAAGTGCGTTGATGCTGTACTCGTTTTTATGAATGTAAATAATATACATCAATTAAAAACACGACGGCAGTGGCAGGCATGAATTATTACTGAAATAATCTACAGCAAAACACCAATAAAATTACTGTATTCCTATTTGGAAAACATAATGTTTATTTTAGTAGCGGAGGGGGGGGGAATGGCGCTCACTGGGTAATGGCGCTCACCTCTGTAACTCTGTCAAAAAGGAACGTAGCAACACGTCACGTGAAGCGCGAGGGGAGGGGGCCTCTAAAAGACAGCGATGCAAACGGACAGTCAGCTCGCGTCATGCAACCGTGAAGAGCGTTTCTTCGTTTGCGGCCGCACTGATCTAATTTTTAATTAGGTGCTGAACAAGTTAAGCTGCTGGGCTCGCTATACTATGGACTCAGTGTTGCCGATTTGCGTAAACTTGTTTATAAATTTGCTGAGCGCAACAATATCAAAAACAATTTTGGTCAAAGCAGCAAAACAGCCGGATTGGATTGGGTACACTTCTTTATGAGACCCTGAGTGGCATTACCCAAAGTGAGGGGCAATGCCGCTCAAACATGTTTTTTTAATAATGTTTCCCTACTACTAGTAGGTGAAAGATATATGCTTTTGTTGTTCAATTGTTGATTACTCGATAATTAAAAAATTTGTTACTCTTCTTAATTTTGATTTAAAATAAATAATTTAAAAAATACACCATGTTTTCCTTAAGTGAACGCCATTCCCCCGTCCTACCCTACATCATCGATTGTTATTATTTTTTAATTATTCTACAAACGATATTTTATATTTTGAAATAAAACCAATTCATTTATATTTTAGGGTTCCGTACATCCGTTGAAAAAACGGAGCCCTTCTAGGATTACTACCTATTTTTTTCGAATCTACTAGATTGAAAAAATTGAAATATGGTACAAATATAGAGATAGATGACCCAATGACGGAATATAGCGTAAATAAATAAATTTCGATTTTAAGGGTAAATTTTGGGTACGTATCCAATGAAAGTATTCATTACGAGAAATAAAAATGTATTATCCAAGTATGTAGGTTTTCAAAGCCGGTGCTGATCCAAATCTTCGTGGTTTCCGGGCTTGTATGCCGCGGTCCATTAGTATTTCTATCTGAAGTTTCGTCTATAACTGCGGTAGACATTATTAAAAGGATTTTATGGTTGTCTAGAGTCAACGTATGCTCGGCTATTGCAGATTTTTCGATGTGTCCCAGTCTACAGCTTCTCTTGTGTTCTGTTATGCGTGTCTTTAAGACTGCAAAATCTACAATAGCCGAGCATACGTTGACTCTAGACAACCATAAGATCCTTTTTGAAGAAACCAAAGTTATAGACAGAACATCGAGTTACTACCCACGTATATACAGAGAGGCCATAGAAATACACAAACACACAAATAATTTCAACCGCAAAGATGAAGGTTTGAATCTAAGTAAAACCTGGACACCAGCACTGTGCAATACCAACCCACTGTATGGAACGACCAATCACAGAAGAGCATTCTACGACCGAATAGAGAACACGAGCACGCTGACTATAAAATACGGAAGTATCACATTTGTCGAAACAATTACCTGTGAGCAGCCTAGAAGGACACTTCGCCCGCTACCACATCGCCTTTGATAATGTCTAGCGCAGTTGTAGACGAAACGTCAGGTAGAAATACCAATGGCCACGGCATACAAGTCCAGAAACCAAGAAGATTTTAAAATGTATTTTTTTAATAATTTTAATATGCATAGTTTAGTAGACATTAAAGAAAATATAAGAAAACCGAGCATAAAATTTTGTTAAATAGGAATATGGGACTTTACTTATAGTTTACAGGGAAACCTAAACGAAAATCCTGAGTCTTTACATACGGAATACGGACCCCTCTTCAAGCGAGTTCGGCTCGCACATGACTGGTTATTTATTTTCAATTGAGTAGGCAGTCCTTTAATGGCAAAAAAATTAAGTTTGAAATTTCGAAGGAACTAGGCGTTTACTGTTTCCTGAACATAGATCTGGCTGTCCATCCGTATATAAAAACCTGGCTGCTTGGCTGATTCGTTCAATGGAAGAAAATAAAATTTAAAATTTAGTGTGTTTAGCGGATTTCTTAAAGATTTTTTTTTGTTTTATCAATTTTCTTCCAAATAAGGATAGTTTACGAAATTGCGATTTTATTTAAAATTCTGAGGTTTGGAAATTTAGGGAGTATCAAACTTTTAGATTTTTACATATACAAAAAAAATATACCTATGGAAAAATGCTTGTTTACGGTACGCCACTGCAAAAAATAAAGTTATTGAGTTTCATGATGTGTAAAAGAAATGAAGACCTAATTAAATAAGTGAGAAGCAACAAAAAAGTCTGACCTAGGTTGAAGGTGGAAGTACTTTGCTGCGAATCAAAAAAGATCATCTTCTCAGCGGCATTTTTTTGTTCGTTTTTTTCGACGATATTTTTAATTACCTTTGTCGACAAAATATATTTAACGTTCAATGTCAAATATAATTAATTACTTCGTTCTATTTATACTGGAACAATGAGTAAACGAAATATAAAGAAAATTTTATTTAAATATTTTTTTTTACTATGATTTTTCTAAAGAATGAATGATTTGATTTTTTTTATAACCCCGCACTTTGGACTTATCCCCTGTTTCCAAAGCTTAGACAATAAATAAAATGTTATTTGGCACACCCTCGTACAAAATAGGATTAAAAAAGCAACCTGCCAGTTACCATTTAATTCTATAAGATGAACAGAGATAGCACAGCAACACAAAGCAGGTGTAGTTTCCTTAAATAACCCAAATGAATGCAACTGACCGAAACACCAAGGAATCAAGTATATTTATTATGCAGCTATTTTGAAGGAGGTATGAACGTTCTTAATTTATAATTTGTATGACTGTTAAAACACGCAAGGCTCTCGTTTCACCATAATGTCGCACTGCGTCATAAAACAATTCACGCACTAGATACATAACCTACCAGCACATATGCGGTTTTTTTTTACTAAATTAAAACTACTAAACAATTAAATAATTGTTGAACGCGAAGAATACTCGTAAAGATATATAGAATTTATTTCTTATGGACGACTTTATGACTGTTAATTTATTTTATTTATTTATTTATTTATTTAGAACAATAAACACAACGGAACAGGAAGTTCCAAACAGTGTACAAAATAAACAAAATAATAATCCCAATTGAAAGACGACAACCACAGTAAATAATTCATTAATTGTTTTAATGTAGCACAAAAAATATCAATATTTAATTCATTGGCAGAAGTGCACATATTAAGCAGAGGGAAGCTTGCCATTTGGGACGTTTTTGGGAAAGGAAGATAAACGTGGGAGTTTTACGGGTTCTTAAGGATGTTGCATTGAAAGGGATAAGGACTAAGAAGATGCGGATCATCGACGTAGTTGTGAATAATTTTAAATAGGAATGTAATAGCAAAATTTTTACGACGGACAGACAGGAGCTTGGAATTAAATTTAGATAGAAGGATAGTATAGGGAAAGCCTTGCTCAGGGTAATTACCAAATTTTTTTAAATATAGAAATTTTAAAAAACTTTCTCTGGTCATTTTCGATCATATATCAATATACACCGCATAATGCGGAGACCATACAACGTAACAACAGAACAGTATTCCAATATTGATAAAACTAATGACCTAAACAATAATATCATGGCATCAATATTTTTAAAGTCTTTCATATTACGAATCGAAATCCAAGGACGCGATATGCTTTAGAGCACATATGTGTTATGTGCATCAGAAGTTCAGAACTAGTATCTAAACTCAGGAAAATAAAAATTGGGATGAGCTTCTGTTTAAAAAAAAATCGATCAACTGCCAACTCCGTTTGTACATGGAGGGTTTCGTACTAGTAGCTATTATATTTCTGAGACGTTTATTGAATATGGGTCGAACTGGGTCTTCATCAATTTATTACGTACTGTAAACAAATAAAACAGACCTATTCTGAACGCTTAATTACTCAATTAAGATGTATGCAATATTAATAATGTACATGCTATATTATGTCGTAATGTCATCACGAATAAAACACTTTAATTATGTGAACTGTTCTATATGCTAACGAGGAGATTCAACACTAGCATTTGTTTGCTTCTAAATTAAATCAATTTATTGTAGGTAGGTACTTAGTTAAATTTTATTGTAACATTTTAATTGGATAGACAATGCAATTCATCTTATTAAATGACGACACCTACACATTTTCATCAAATTTGTTTTCTTTTATCTATTCATTCCATCTTAATTACTGTGCAATGAAGTTACATTTATTTGTAAATTCTTGCAATATTTTACTGATTGCAACATTTATGTTCGTTGACCGGTTTTTTATCTCTTTGGACTTGAGAATAGCCGGGATCGTTGGAATGTTATTGTCAAAGTGACGCGTACCACAAGTTGTTTATCTCAAGTTCCAGATCAAATATCAATTTTTTAAAATTATCCTCCTCTGCCTTGCAAACATTTTTTGCATACCTATAGCAAACCTTTCTCCAAATGGATAAATGTTTGCTCCCGAAATGTACATCGGCTAATAAAACTGTTGTGTAAGAAGTAACTATTTTTTATTTTTTATTTATGTCTGTCGGGTTTTAAAAAAAATGCAAGACTCGACGATAACTGGAAATAATTGATACAAAATCAAGTATTGTTGAATCGCGTATTCGAGATATTGGTAACAAAAAGTGTTGTATGTGTGTGTTTACTCCTTAGATACGCTGTGTAATGTATTCCATCTCATTCTTTCTCACGTTAAATCCTACAGACATATTATATAATACAGTGTAAACTCTTAATAACGTGCTTCGTTATAACGAAAAACTCCCTATAACGTCGAAATTTTTACGATTTGGTTGGTTTACCTTAAAACCTATACATTAGTACCCTCTTTATAACGCAACAGCCATTCTCTATTACGAAGAAATATGTTCATATTTAGGCGTCAGCAAATGTTTACAGACATAAAGAGGACCATTCTGAACCATCACCATCTATTCAACAAGCACTTGATGACGCCAAACTATAGGTATATGTGTTTTTATATGTGTTTGGAATAAATTAATTTTGTGAAAATTGATTATTTTTCTTTCTTCCCTCCATATAACGAAAATTCTTTATAACGAACAAAATGTTCGGTCCCTTAAAATTCGTTATAAAGAGATTATACAGTACATTGAAGATTATTGTTAATTTGGTTGTTTTTCTTTCTTCACTCCATATAACGGTAACTCTCTATAACGACAAAAAATGCTCGGTCCCTTGAGTTTCGTTATAAAGAGTTTACACTGTATGTTACAATGTTTGTCTCTATACATATATACAACATTAGTCTAGCATAGCACAAGTGTAATGTATTCCATCTCACTCTTTCGCACGATCCTACAGATATATATGTTTGCCTCTTTCGAAGCGGACGAGC
Organism: Xanthostigma xanthostigma; assembly: GCA_963575645.1. NCBI lineage: Eukaryota > Metazoa > Arthropoda > Insecta > Raphidioptera > Raphidiidae > Xanthostigma > Xanthostigma xanthostigma. The sequence continues at coordinate 29,899,879 of OY754470.1, read as the reverse complement.
GTAACGCCACTCTTGAAGCGGTGGAGCGTAACGCCTCACCAATTGATTTTACTACTCATATAATTTCCGTATATAACGTTAAACTCCAAAAATGATAAAAAAATTTAATTAGTCTCCTACCGTTTCGATGTTTTTCATCATATTATGTGTTAAAATCAATATTTTTTAATATTGTTGTTCGGTAGACTTTTGTACGGTCAGAGCTCGGATCATAAATTATTTAAGTAATAGATGCAAGTTTCCGTTTATGTTATAAGAAAAAAATCGCTTTTGAAATTGTTTTATGTTTTGTAATAATTAACACAAAAAACGTAAGTTACGTATATATTTGCACATAGATGCTATTTTTATTAATTAACGCGATATATCAATCTCCTGTGTAATTAAAAATTAATTGAATCTTCAAAAACTTTCTTTAATAAACACAGATTCTATACTTTCTCATATAGTACCTACGTATATACGATTAACTTAAGATCTGCCGATTATTTGGATCAAAAACATGACAACTATTACTGGACCAAAAGCAAAGGTAGTTAATCTATACTATACTAATATTATAAAGAGAGACTGCGAATTTTGGGAGTTTGTATGTATGTGGAGGGTAATCTCCGGAACCACTGCATATATTTGAAAAATTTAGAATTAAGGTTGATCCGTTACAGTCCCAATAAAAAGTAAGTCGAATTCTAAATGGGAACTTTTCCATAATACATTTTTACAAAAGGTTATAAGTCGATGATAGGTACCAATAAATTATTGTCATAAAGGCGTAAATAATAGTATATTGTGCGACTAGTGAGAGAAGGAGAAGATTCCATGAGCGTGAAATTTGCCGCACGAGCGCAGCGAGTGCGGTAAAACACACGCGAGTGGAATATTCTCCTTCGATCAATAGTCGCACATAATACTTTATTCAACTAGCAGGAGTAATATGTAATCGGGGCCCTGATAAAAGAGGGAAAAATAATAAATCACTTCATTGATTGACGTACCACCGTCAGTGTATACACAAGATTGCCATGATTTCGCTGAATTGCGATGCTGTTTTCATATAAGTATACAATACCGCCTACCACGTTCCTATTGGTCCAGAAGCTACTTGCAGTTTTTTTCATTATTTAGCGCTTGGGCTTGCTACTGAGTTTCTATTGGTCCAGAAAATTCATTATTACACTAGTGAAGTAATACATTATTTCTCCCACGCCAGAAAATTCATTATTACACTATAGTGAAGTAATATATTATTTCTCCCACGTTTAGCAGGGCCCCGAAATTACATATTACTCACGCGTGTTGAATAATAGTATATTGTGCGACTAGTGAGAGAAGGAGAAGATTCCATGAGCGTGAAATTTGCCGCACGAGCGCAGCGAGTGCGGTAAAACACACGCGAGTGGAATATTCTCCTTCGATCAATAGTCGCACATAATACTTTATTCAACTAGCAGGAGTAATATGTAATCGGGGCCCTGATAAAAGAGGGAAAAATAATAAATCACTTCATTGATTGACGTACCACCGTCAGTGTATACACAAGATTGCCATGATTTCGCTGAATTGCGATGCTGTTTTCATATATGTAAGTATACAATACCGCCTACCACGTTCCTATTGGTCCAGAAGCTACTTGCAGTTTTTTTCATTATTTAGCGCTTGGGCTTGCTACTGAGTTTCTATTGGTCCAGAAAATTCATTATTACACTAGTGAAGTAATACATTATTTCTCCCACGCCAGAAAATTCATTATTACACTATAGTGAAGTAATATATTATTTCTCCCACGTTTAGCAGGGCCCCGAAATTACATATTACTCACGCGTGTTGAATAAATATTTTTTTTAATATTAATTAGTTATTTCAGTATTTTACTTAATAGACTAACTTTTGAATTTTTTGTACAAAGTTAGGTTAAAAAAAATAAATTTATGTAAATATCTGTATTTAATATTATATTTTTTGCAGTAAATAATTAAAAAAAGAAATTAGAAGTAATAAAAATTTAAATTAAATCATTAAAAAGTTGATAATTCAGTTAAAATTGTTAAAACTGTCAAGAATAAAAATCCATAATCGAAAAGTGCTAAGGTTTAATAATTTTTTTTTATTGATTAAAAGTCTCCCAATTAAATTGGAAAAAATCGAAGAATCTCGTTAGAGATTCTTTTCTGTGCTAAATGCCGACGTATCTCTAACGTATTCTTATACATTGATTTTGCCTAGCTCCCATATAACGCCGTGTATATGAGACGAGTTTCCAAGTTTTATAGTTCTGTGACCACGTGACTTTCATAGGACCGATTTTTCGTATCACCCATATATACTTCTGTGCCACAATAACAGCTTACACTGCGTGTGTGCCCGTGGACTAACGGTTACGACGTTAGACTAGTAATAACACTAATAACAGGGTCTCGGGTTCGATTCCCGCCGGCATCATTGGAAATTTTTTTTTTCTACTCCATTTTATTTCCACTTGATATTTATATAGGTATAATCATATTTTTTATTTTTATTTTTTTTTTAATTTAAAATTTTTTTTTATATTTTTAACTGTTTTTTTTATTTTTAATTTATTTTCTCAATTTTTTTCTCATATACATATTTTTATTTCTTTTTTAATTTTTAATTTTTTTTTCTTGTTTTTTGAAAAATACACTTTCGTCAAATTTTTTATTAAAAAATAACAAAATATATGATTGAAGTTAGATTTAAATAATTTAATTTATTAAAAAACATATTCATCATAAAAAGTGCAACAAAAATTAAAAAGAGGAAAGTTTTCAAAGTGAAACTTCTTTTTTAATGCAAAATAAGTATTTTACAAATGATATGAAAAATTTTTTGTATTTTTAATGGTTGGTCTTGTTCATTGATTTTTTTTCATGCCTTCAAAATTTGCCTTCATGGAATCTGTGGCCTCTTAATTCTAAAAATGCACATATGTTTATTTTTTGGAGAAAAAATAAAAATAATGTCTCACACTTTGGAAAAAGACGTGAAATCTTAAAAAAAAAACTTCGGAGAAGTAAAAACTTCGTTCTGTGCTAAATTCAAAAACTTGAGGCGACTGAATCTCAGAATTATAACTTAAAAAAAAAGATATTCGAGGCAGACAAGAAATTGAAATCAAGCTCGAAATTCTGTGCCTAAGGCGTCGAAAAAAAAAAGAATTTTGAGGCAGACAAGGAATTGAAATCCAACTTCGAAATTCTGTGCTTATAAAAGCTACAAGAGCAACAGCAAAAAAAAAGTGCACAGACGGCGTTTTTTTAGTGGTAACTAAAGGAGTTATGCGAACACCGTCTTTGCATTTTTTGCTGTTGCTCTTGTAGCTTTTATAAGCACAGAATTTCGAAGTTGGATTTCAATTCCTTGTCTGCCTCAAAATTCCTTTTTTTTTTCGACGTCTTAGGCACAGAATTTCGAGCTTGATTTCAATTTCTTGTCTGCCTCGAATATCTTTTTTTTTTAAGTTATAATTCTGAGATTCAGTCGCCTCAAGTTTTTGAATTTAGCACAGAACGAAGTTTTTACTTCTCCGAAGTTTTTTTTTAAGATATTAAAATACGCGTAAGACATCGATGCTTTACATAGTTAGTTTTCGGAACTGTTGACATTATTTGGTTATTTGCAAAAAAATAAAATGAACAATTTGCATGCTAGGTTGACATATTTTCCATAAGACTACATGTAAATTTTTTTTTAATTTTTAACTTTATAAATCTCCTAATGATTTTGGATTTTTTACAGAAAATTTTGTCATAAAAAATCTATTAAAAAAACTTTATTTCAGATTTTTTTCATTATCTTCGTAAAACGGCTCAACGTCCGTAACTTTCAGGATATACCTAGTTGTTAATAATTTTGTAGACAACGTCTACAGTGGCCAAAGGATCCATAAAAACGCAATTAGAGATATTAAATTTGCATTTATTGACTAACGTTTCGAAGGATTTACCTTCATCCTCAGAGTACAACAAATGAATAAATAAAATATATGCAAATTTAATATCTGTAACTGCATTTTTCTGGATCCTTTGGCTACTGTAGACGTTGCCTACAAAATTGTTAACAACTAATTTTTGGATCGCTTGTTTTTTACTTATTTCAGGATATATTATCGCATTAAAATAGAAGCGCTTCTCGCGTGAAGGCTAATTTGGCAACGAAAAAACGGTGGCAGTCTACAAATTCAAGCGGAGCCGCACCGGGCCTCTAATTAAATATAAGGTTGCCGTTTGATTCGAGCTACCACAGAAGGAAAGTTTACTGTAATCAAGGGCATTAAATTACAGAGGTTACCTCGTTCCGTTGGATAGTAGTGGGGAGGCAACGTCATCTGGCAGACTTGTCAATTGATATCGCGCGGTTGATAAAAATATGAACGGTTCTCTAACTGACGTCATTCGTGGAACGAGGTAACCTCTGTAATCAATTGACTTTATACTGTAATGGCGAAACAAAATATAAGTCGAGATGAATACCAATTTTAAATAAATTTGTAGTTGATGGCGTTTCAACACTAATTGTGATCTTAAAAACTTGTTAAAAGACTATTATAATATTATTTTTCAGAGGATTTTAGATCAATAAAGATAATGCTATTAAGCTATATTTTTAATCGCAACGTTTCGTTTTACTTATTAAAACTTCCTCAAGCTTAAAATTAATAGATCTGAAACACATATCATGTCAAAAAGACTATTTTTTAATTTTTAATATTCTTATGAAAACAACATTAGTGTACAATTAAAAAATTTAGGAAATAAATATCATTATTCTTATTTCTTGTAAAAACACATTCAAATCGACTCAAGTTTTGAGTATAATATAATAATATGAACAAAAAGCAATAGTACACGATACGATTAAGTAAAAATACTAACGTTTAAAACATTATTTACTTTATGAAATCGGTATATGAGAACTCATTAATATTTATAACTATTATAATAACAATTTGTTAGATAACTACTATCTTTCTTCTCTTTAAATTATTTTCCTTAGGTGTGCAGAAAATCTTAATGTTATTGATTGAACAAAACCTTTGAATAATTAGCTGAATATGTTTTTGCACTAAAAACATTCAATTTTCTGATATCATGTAGCAAAATAAATATGACACAGTAAAAACAGAAACAGTGTAACGATTTGTTGTAATGCGTATTTTTAGTACATTTTTTATTTATTGTCAGCACTGACACTAATTTGCAGTTAGAAAGAGAGAGAGAGAGAGAGAGAGAGAGAGAGAGAGCAAGATTGTAGATTAGAGACGCTGAGATTTAATTTTTTAAATATTTTTTATATAATTAATTAATGATGCAAAATATTTTTTTATTGTGAATTTGTGAATAAACTCTTTTTAAAATAATCCCATTCAATGGAATGAGATAAGTGTAAATAGGTTGTGAATTGATTTAGGTTACCAGTCTATGTAAATAATAATTCCATTCAGGTTAGTTCTGACTAGACAGACAAAACACAGAACGTAACTGCTACGGTATCGATCGTGTACGTACTACGTAGGTGTATCATTGGCGTCGAAATTTCAAGGTAAATGGGGCTACGACTTTACATTTTTAACAGTCAGTGCATGTAGTAAATTTTTCCTTTTTTAATATTCGATTTTCAAATCAAATGAAATAGTCCAGGTCAAGAGTCGGGATTTTTTGGGGATTTTACTTTTCTTTGCCAGAGCGTCAATCTAGAGACCCCCCCCCCCCGTTTTCGAGGTCACTGAACACGGTAATGGGTCCCACAATTTGTTTTCTTCGAGAACATCTTCAAATTGCCCCCTCTCCCCGATTTTTACCCCTTGGAAAAAATTGTAACAAATTTTGAACCTAACAATTTAGTAGGAAAATTAATTCTCTACAAAAAATCTGTCTTGTTTTTTTCTGCAAATGTGATACTTTAAGAATTACATGCCTTGAAAGGTGATCATTTATGGAAATTTTACGTCTGTAGTTTGTAGATGGTTACCGTTTTTTCGTCGTCTTACGTTGCAAAGTGGGTCTCCTGAAGATCCATTCTAAATATTAGTAAAAAAATTTTTAAAATCGGATGAATACCTAGTTTCGAAGATTATCTTTTACATCCAAACTTACAAACTTTACCTCTTTATAATATAATATATAATACTAGCGGCCCGTCCCGGTTTTACCTAGGTGCAGAACTGTTCTGGAATTATTATATTGTCCTTCCCATCTACACAGCAGAACTATCAAAGCACATTGTATTGATGTATCTCTAAAGATTTGGCCAACGTTAGCCATGTAAGCGTACGAAAACAGTTTTTTTTTTTGAGAAAACACCGTCATAGTTCAGCCATTTTGTACAAAATATATACAGAAACGTTCTTCGTTTATCGCTTTTTCTATTAGTGAAAACCGTATAAGAATCCGTCCGGTAGTTTTTGAATTTATCGCGTTCAGACAGACAGGGACTTTGTTTAAATTGTTTAATATACTATATAGATAATATTACTATATATTAAACAATATACAAACGGTATACAAAATATAAAATAAAATATATTCATTAAACATTAACTCGCATATCAACAATGTATCTGTTGGCGCATACTGTAATTTTATTATTATAAATTACCTACCGGTAATTTTATAACACTGCTTAAAAGTAATTATGTTTAATTGCTTGAACAAGAATATGACGTCGGCGCAGACAGTCATAGCTCTCTTTTGTTTCGCCGCTACTGAGTTGTAGTATAATATGAAACATGCATCGATGCAGCAGGTATGTTGTATTCCTGCTAACTGTGCGTTAGTACCTCACTCCTGCTACTGTAGTTCAACTCTGTCAGTTTATCCTGCACAAGTGTGTGTATGTGTGTGTACAGAGAAACCACTCCTGCGGACCCCGCCTACGCGTGACGTGCGGCACGCCCCGCACGACCCGCCCCCCGCTGCGTTCGATCGGGTATTTTATCAGCCGTCATAATAAAGGTCATGTAAAGGTCAAAACTGTCTCTGGATAACGTCCGTTGCACTTTGTTTTTAGATGCAATGTCATATTTTATAATGCGTCTGAAATATTATTAAGACAAAACTTTTTGAATAGTTATTAATAGTCCCCGATTTTTTTGTGTTTTTGTAGTATTCTGCTGCTCGAGTTCTACAAGCTAAAAGCTTTCTCTGAATGTAGTAAGTCATATTGTCACAGTAAAAATTATTCTGGAACATTCAGCGATTTACAAGAGAAAATAAAGTCAATATTATTGATATCAATATAGAAATATCGATGAAAAAGTCCTTATTTCTTTAAATTTATTAATATAAAAAGCAATAATAAAGAAAAATTGTTTGAGACTTTTTTTAAATTTATATTTAATAGTCTATAAATTAGATTAGAATACCCAGTTAAAGGTATTACATCTAGCTATTAGATTCAGTTAGTGTTTTTTTTATAATATACGAAATAAAAAAATCCTACAAATGAAATAATCAATAATACTAATGCTCGGTTTGGGCACGCTCAGTCTACTTTGAAATTAGATTTATGGTGGAATTCTGGTACGACTTTCGACATTAAATCTACATTTAAAAATGCTGTTTGTTTTCAACTAAATGGAGACCTCCGCATTATGTCGAAAACAAATGACATTATAAAATCAAGTTTTAAAACTGAAAGTCGAATCAAAAATCGTCAAAGATGTGTCTACTTCGAAAGTAGACTTTGCGTTGACTGCCGTAAGTCATAAAATATGTACTCTCGTGTTGAATTCCGTAGAGAACTTGTACGTATGTTTTTTTCAGCGTAAAGAAAGATTTAAGTCTCACATAAATATATTTAAAACGAAAAATTAAAAATATGCAGCAGTCATTTCAAACACGCATATTAAAATATGACTTTTTTTAATTCGCGCCAAAACGCCAAGTCAACGTGATCTGACGTCACTGCATCGAATTTTTGTGTCAGATCACAAGCATGTATATATTATTAGTTTATTGCGTATCATCGGTGGCGCCGCTAGAACATTGCAAATTTCTCCTTTGAAAATAATGTATATTTCTCGTTGAGATGAGACAGCAAAGCTAATAATAAGCAATTGATGACAATAAAACAACAGATACACTATGAATAGCTAATTTTCAAAAAAACATTTGCTAACCACATAGTGAATCAATAACAAAAAGAAACCCTTGTCTCCTCGAAGTGAGCACTAAATTTGTATGCGGTGCCAGACTTTAAAACTGACCATGGCGCCAAGTAATATGGTACTTCGTTGTGTCACTTTCTGTTTTATCAAATAAATTTATTTTGCTTCTAAACCTTAAATTGACATTTGTATACACTTCACACTGAGAAAAATGATAAGCTCTTTTCATGAAGCTCTTAAAGCTATTTATTATGCACATATTTATTCACTTGACGTTCTCAGACTCTGCGTGAGGTAGCTTTAGTGTCTTTGTAAAGCAAGAGCTGTCTTAAGATATGTATATGACTTCCTGCAAATATCATTCAAATAGCTAGGCATTTCAGAATGAATATTTTATAGACTGATACCTTAGATTATACAGAGATAGACCTTACCTATTTGTTTTTAATTTAAGGATGTGTATAAGGTCAAATTGTGTAGTACATCAAATAAAATTTTCAATATCATAAATATATAAAAATTTTCATTTGCGTGTTAATTTTAATGATTTTGTATGATAGATTTTCTAAAAATTTACCTATAATTAAATATTATGAACAAATATTTAACATTTAATTTGACTACTGTGACTTTAGTCAAAAACAATCAAGCAATTAATTAAGATTAAGATTTTGAGAATTGATTTCATCACTTTCAAAATAAAATATTTCCGTGGAATTGCCGGCAACCCCACGTGTTTTTGGGCTTTTAAAATCGCAAATTGTACAAAGAAACTGATAATAAGTTTTTGAATCATAAATTTTCATCATAAATAAAATGATAAATGTTTTAATCTTCTCAAAATTTTTAACACTTCCGGTAGAAATAACATTAAGTGAATGGTGATTTTAAAATTAATTTTTTCATAAAAAAGTCGGTAAGGTATCTATTTTTTGGTTTTAATCGATCCAGGAGGTCTAATTGTATAACATATTTTAAATTTAGACAAAAATCTTTGAATCCAAAAATGTTATACACATCCTTAATGGAGGATGTACCTGTCACAGATATATTATAGACTATGGTTATTTTAATACTAATACTTAGATTGAAATGATGTAGGTAACTACTTAATTAAAAAAATTGGCTCCGCTTTTTGACACCATTAAATGATTGTGTTCTAGGCAATATTTGTTTTCAAGTTGAGACTTCAAATTGAACTGCCTTCGTTTTATCAACTTTTTTTTAAGACAGTAATTTTTAACATATTACCATTCCAACCCACAAGTGGGGAATGGCACAAGTTTAGGTCAAAAATCACTTTTCAAATATTTTACATTATCTTTCTGTTTTGAGGTCCCCTGAACCCAAAAAAACATATTTTTGGAGAAACTCTGTGCGTCTGTTAGTCTGTGAACACGATACAGGGCAAACGGATGAGCGGATTGAAACTAAATTTTAGGAGGATGTTTGGTAAGCAAATATGAAGAGTCCTATTGTTTTTGGGGAAAATCGGCGCATGCGCAGAAGAGATATATGCTATAACGGTGTTTTTTATATAATGATGGTCTACTTTTCATAACGGCTTATTATTATATTTAATATTTCAAAAAAGTTTCGTCGAAACATTTTTTTTCTAAACTTTATATTTTGAAAAAATCAGCTGTTCTTTTGTTTTGTAGATCTGTCAGAAATAAACTAATTAAACATGCTTTTATTAATTTTTACATGACGAATATATTTTATAGGTAACCATGGCAACGAATAGCAAATATCATATTGAATACCAGCCATTACCAGCGTCACCTCACGCGATATCAGAAATTTTATTCTTTTTATTATATTTTATCAAATGTCAATATTTTTGAATCTCTCGTCGTCCAATTGGCTGGAATTTTTATACCTAAAATAAAAGGGGAGATACAAAACTACTACATTTTATAAAATAATAATATTAATTTAGAAAATTTGGATAATGTTAAAGCTGTAATTTGTAAAGTTTGTTTCTTGGAAGATTGTTTTTACTTGGGACTCTTAACTAAAACCGTTAAACATTAAATAATTGTCAATAATCAATTTAATTTGTAAACGCAAATTAAATTGAACAAAGTAGAAAAGTTTAGTTTCATTTATGAACATAATGTTATCTAAAATTATTCACCTTTTATTTTTGTTTATTTTTTTTTAGTTTTCCATCTGCATCTACGCGGAAAATGCACTAAAATTTTATAAGTGTGGTAACTTATAATAAGTAATTTTAACGGGTGAACAGTTTTTCACACCCTAAGCGAGTACCTATATTATGTAGGTTGAGAGATGCTACGCATTAGGGTTGTGTAAATATTTCTGCAATAAAATTTAATAACATTGAAGTTATCACGTTGTCAGTCAGTTCAGGTGAAATGCACGTTTGGCCGTTCATTGCGACGTCACGCGGCATAAGGTGTTATTCAGTATAAAGTAGTGTTGATCCAATAGAATATTAAGATGAAGGAAGGTTTTGGTTGAGGATCATAAAATAAGCTTTACCAGTGTTTCGCTTGTGGCCAACGTTTCGAAAAATTTATTTTCATTTTCAGGGCCTATGAACATGAATATATGTATATATTGTGATACAATATGTTCTAAATTATATAAATATATACATGTTCATAGGCCCTGAAGATGAAAATAAATTTTTCGAAACGTTGGCCACTAGCGAAACACTGGTAAAGCTTATTTTATGATCATCAACCAAAACCTTCCTTCATCTTAATAAGGTGTTATATTAGTGGTTATAGTAAGTAATAATATAGTAAATCATGAATGTATATATTTAAATGTCAAATTCCCTAATTGATATTACAATCATTTTTACATCTATTCAACTGATAATTTTCTGTAGCCTTCATAATTACTTACTATCTTACATTCATTACTTACTATATTATTAGTTACAATAAATATGACACTTGAGCCGCGTTGCGCCACCTGCACTGAGATCAAATTTAAACTTTGAAATAACAAAACTTCGTTGTTTTTAAAGATAAATCGAAATTCGTGATCCAAATTTCTAAGAAAAATAAAAAAAGGATTCGTATTTGACTACTCAGCTTTTGGATTCGAATTATTCGTGATGATTCGATTCCTTTCAGAAGAATTCGTATACAAACACTGAGTATTCAAATTCGAGCCATTTTTTTGTCGTACGATTTCAGATCACGAATACCGAACTCGAATCCTCAAGAAGGATTCGAATTCTAAGTGATTCGGGTCATAATATCTATAGCTCTGCTTTTAAATATAGAGATTGTTGTTGGTAACAATGATTTTTGTCTAGCATAGCACAGCCCTATACGACCACACCGTCATGTGGACAACGTACATTGTGGGGCCAATATTCAGCTCACACGTTCAGAACATGTGGGCGATACTCACTAATCTTGTAATCTGATTGAACTTGCGGTGCTTTGCCTCACTATACTCATACCAACGACGCTCTGATTTTAATCAACCCCTTTACCCCTCGCACAGTTACATATTACTGCACGCTCATAATATATTTATTAGTGATGTGTTCATATGACTCTTTATTTGGAGCTGGCTCTGTGCGCTCCGCTCACTAAAAAGAGTCGCTCAGAGCGAGTCGTTCAAAGGAGCGACACTTGACAGTACGCACTACATAAGAGTGCAGACTGCAGAGGTGTGAACTGTCACCATACATGAGTCATGTAGCGTTGCACAATACTCACATTTAGCTCTGAGCTCATTTTAATATGATTATGATATTATTTGCATTTCGGATAAACTATAAAGTATAATAAAAGCTTAACAATAATAATGTTTATTGTGAAAAAATAACTCTAATAATTTAGAGTGATGATGACCCTGTTACAATGTTGGAAGATTAAAAGGGAAGAATCGATGAAACGAAGCAAATACTGAAGGTTTTTATTGCTTTTTATTGTCTGACGTTTTGACAATCTTTATGCCATCTTCGGAGAATCTAGACGATTCATATGTGGAAAGTTTTAAATTATTGTTGTTACAGTTGTTATTGTTAAAGTTAATTGTTCTTAAAGTTGTTATTGTTAAAATTAAAGTTAAAAATTGAAAGTAAAATAAATAAACTTACCAATGCTGTCTGTTTTTTCAGTATTGTTGTTATGTATAAAATAACATAACAACAATACTGAGAAAACAGACAGCATTGGTAAGTTTATTTATTTTACTTCCAATTTTTAACTTTAATTTTAACAACAATAATTTTAACAATAACAACTTTAAGAACAATTAACTTTAACAATAACAACTGAAACAACAATAATTTAAAACTTTTCTTCTAGATTCTCCGAAGATGACATAAAGATTGCCGAAACGTCAGACAATAAAATGCAATAAAAACCTTCAGTATTTGCTTTGTTTCATCGATCCTATGCCACCAGGATTCTTCCTTTTAAATCTTCCAATAATGTTTATTGTTACAATATTACTACATCTTTAGCAACGACGTCAATGTGAATGGTTTAAGTCACTATAAGTTTAGTACACTGACAGTGTTCAACATTAAATGACTCAGCAAAGACAATTCCGTACGTGCAAAATTCACTAGTGCCTTTGTGACCAGTGCTGTGTGCGCTCTGTAAATGTCCGAAACTTAGCTCAGCACAGAGCAATGGCGCTCGGAGTGAGTCATTCACAAAACAAAAGAGCGACTCGCTCCGCTCCGAGAGAGAAGTCGTTTATTATCAGGAGCGACACATCACTAATATTAATTATATTTTATACCGTCCATTCCCTCAATTTGCACAGTTATGCAGAGTACAACAATTTTGAGAGTCGGAAATTTTAAGGTCGTTTCGGAAGTAAATGCAATTTTCTGTTTAGAAAATAAAAATGACAGACCTCTCTGTTAGTTATGGCTACGCTAGCGGAAGTACTATATTATCGCTTTGCGCTTCAGTGCTGTGGTTCGTTCCTACAAGAAGTTATGTCTACGTTAATTTCGCACGAAATCCATTCAAATTATAGCTTTTTGAAAAGATTATATTTCTGTTTTATAAAACGTGACCATTTATAGATTGATTAGGGTTAATAATTACTTCTAAAATTGTAATTGAAAATCTCGAAAAGCACTTGTCGGTTGGTTTGTACGTACGTATGTACGCATGTCCGAGCTCTACAGATCGTAATTTTGGTCGGATCGGTTTGGTTTATGTTTTGCGTTTTGGATGCATATTGTTAAAAAACAGGTTCATTGATTGCACATTAATAGAAGAATAGAATATGTATTAAAAACATTTAGAAAATACTACAAAAATGTAAAGTCTATTTTTTTGAAAAATGGCGAAGACTTTTTTTTGAAATACGTTTTATATGAGTAGTACCATAACCATAACTAAAAAAAAAACTTGAACGCCGAAAAATTGAAAGAAAATAGTTGAATTTAATTTAAGTCAATCTGTGTTTTTTTGGAAACTGGTACCTACTTATTTAAAAAAAATGTTTGTACTAATTTACGTCTAAATATAGTTTGGTTAAATGAGTTTGACCCTTAGATCACATTACATAATAATGAAATAGATTTATTTCAAAAGGTTATACCACGTAGTCTAAACTAAAGGCCCCCATACACCTCGTTCTTTTTTGGCAGTTTTAACCGCCGGGTAAAACTGTACGGTTAAACACGAACAACGGCCATCCCCATACACCTCGTTCTTTTATGGCAGTTTTAACCGCACGGGTAAAACTGTACGGTTAATTTAAACACGAACAACGGCCATATCCACACAGAGGCGTAGTTTCGTTCAGTTTTTCTGAAGTCGTGGCATCATTAATACGATCTGCTTTGATGGATCCTACGACAACGTTAGCAGTTGCAGCCGCAGTGGCTATAAAATTAAAATTTTCAAAAAGAAAACGTTCAAAATGGACTAAAGAATGGTTACTTAAACGCAGGCAATTTTCACACGTAAATCTTCTAAATGAATTACGACTAGAACCAGGAGATTGCTTTAATTTTCGATACAATTGTATGAATTGAACGAGCTGAAACTTGAACCTGGGGATTGGTTCAATTACCTGAGAATGGACGAACATACTTATTTTGAGTTATTATTAACCGTTAGAATGCTATGCGGCGCAAAAGCGCTGCGATCGTTTGTATCGAAAATTGCGGCGCAGCGCAAAAGCGCTGCGAGTATCAGTTTCAGTGTGTTGAGAGCTATTTTTTTAGATTTTTTATTTTCTAAAAGAAATAAAATACAATAATATTGATATTATTTTATGTTTAATAAACATTAATAAACAATATAATGCAAAAATAATTAATAAAATTGATTGATATTTGTCTAAATTAGAGTGTTTTATTTGACACCATTATTTTTTCCTCTAAATTAATCAATATGTTTATAGCAATTTTCATTTATTTTTGTCAAAATTGCTTAGCACTAAAACGGTTAAAATATAAATCAATACTCAAACTAATTACAATCATTTAATTAATATGACTTATTTGCTGTACGTCGCACCACTGAATAAACACGTCGATTCTATCGGAAAGCGCCACACATTACGATTTAAAACGACAACCAGCAAACACGTCGTGTTTAAAATCAAGATTCGGCAGATAAAAAAACTGCCGTGTTTCATCGACAGTTTTTGCCCATACACTTCGGTTTTTACCGACGTGTTTTATCGTGACGATGAAAACTGCCAAAAAAGAACGAGGTGTATGGGGGCCTTAAGGCCCCCATACACCTCGTTCTTTTTTGGCAGTTTTAACCGCCGGGTAAAACTGTACGGTTAAACACGAACAACGGCCATCCCCATACACCTCGTTCTTTTATGGCAGTTTTAACCGCACGGGTAAAACTGTACGGTTAATTTAAACACGAACAACGGCCATATCCACACAGAGGCGTAGTTTCGTTCAGTTTTTCTGAAGTCGTGGCATCATTAATACGATCTGCTTTGATGGATCCTACGACAACGTTAGCAGTTGCAGCCGCAGTGGCTATAAAATTAAAATTTTCAAAAAGAAAACGTTCAAAATGGACTAAAGAATGGTTACTTAAACGCAGGCAATTTTCACACGTAAATCTTCTAAATGAATTACGACTAGAACCAGGAGATTGCTTTAATTTTCGATACAATTGTATGAATTGAACGAGCTGAAACTTGAACCTGGGGATTGGTTCAATTACCTGAGAATGGACGAACATACTTATTTTGAGTTATTATTAACCGTTAGAATGCTATGCGGCGCAAAAGCGCTGCGATCGTTTGTATCGAAAATTGCGGCGCAGCGCAAAAGCGCTGCGAGTATCAGTTTCAGTGTGTTGAGAGCTATTTTTTTAGATTTTTTATTTTCTAAAAGAAATAAAATACAATAATATTGATATTATTTTATGTTTAATAAACATTAATAAACAATATAATGCAAAAATAATTAATAAAATTGATTGATATTTGTCTAAATTAGAGTGTTTTATTTGACACCATTATTTTTTCCTCTAAATTAATCAATATGTTTATAGCAATTTTCATTTATTTTTGTCAAAATTGCTTAGCACTAAAACGGTTAAAATATAAATCAATACTCAAACTAATTACAATCATTTAATTAATATGACTTATTTGCTGTACGTCGCACCACTGAATAAACACGTCGATTCTATCGGAAAGCGCCACACATTACGATTTAAAACGACAACCAGCAAACACGTCGTGTTTAAAATCAAGATTCGGCAGATAAAAAAACTGCCGTGTTTCATCGACAGTTTTTGCCCATACACTTCGGTTTTTACCGACGTGTTTTATCGTGACGATGAAAACTGCCAAAAAAGAACGAGGTGTATGGGGGCCTTAAAGGCCTTCTAAATTATTATTGACGCAGCCGTATTTCGTAAATTTACTGCCAATAAATAGCCGTGTAAATTCTTTATTTATTGTAGGCAATAAACATATCTTATTTTCTACTAGCCCAAGTGAAGCTTTGTAAATTAGTTGAAATGTCAGAGTCAAGAATATTTTTAAATCACGATGAACAAAACTTTCTATGAAATGATTGTTTCATATTTGCACCTTCTGTTCTTATAATTTCCATTTTGCAATACATAATATAGCATTTTATTCCGTGACTAAAAATAAAAAATCAAATTTTTGCTGGTGTTGTCACGATATTATACCAGAATGTTCTGTGAATATTTAGATTTCTATTAATAATAATAATAATAATAATATGAATTTATTGCATAGCCCAATAGGTTACAATCGTCAGTTACAAAGAATACTACGAAGTTACATTACAATAATACCTATACATAATTTTATAATAATTCATGTATGTTATACGGTTCTTTCGTTATTATGTACTGCTTTAATAAGTTATTAAATTTTTTGCAATTTTTTTCATACTTTATGTTACTTGGCAAATGTTCATAAAGTTTTATTCCAGTGTATACCGGACCTTTCTCAAAGAAAGTTGTTCTATGAGGAATAATAATAGTATTGTTTCTTGTGTCGTAATGCTTTTCTTTCTCAGTTGGTTTGTTAAAATAACCCAGTGCACACATATGTTTTAAAACTTCGTAGGCATAAATGCCATATACAGTCATAATTTTATTTTCTTTAAATTTGCCCCGACATGATTGTAATGCAGACTGAAGATAAGTCGAATAATTTTTTTTTGAATTTTGAAGACTCTATCCATTTCCGCGGACCTACCCCAGTTTATTATTCCGTATTTTAACAAGCTATGTGTAAAAGCATAATATATTACCATTAGGTTATTTAAATTAAAATATGATTTCTGTATTTTTAGAATGTAGTATTGTCTATTTAGTCTTTTGCAGAGTGCCGTTATGTGGTCAGTCCATTTTAATTTACTGTCTACCTGTAGTCCTAAAAATTTTACCTCGTTACGTTTTTTTATGTCTCCTATTAAAAAAGGTCGGTCTGTATTTACATTGTCTTTTATTTTGAATGTTATATAATTTGTTTTGTCCATATTTACTATTAGTTGGTTATTCAGGCACCAATTTGAGAATTGCTCGATCACACACTTAATTTTTTGTTCTGCTTCATAATAGGAAGATGCTGCTATTAACACTGTAATATCATCAGCATACATTATGATTTTATCGGCAGTTATATGATCAATAAGATCGTTGGTAAAGCAAATAAAAAGAAGAGGAGCTAAATTGCTTCCTTGTGGAAGCCCGATTTTTATTTCTTTTATATGAGATTTATAATTTTCGATTTGTACAAACATCTCGCGATTTTCTAAATAATTTTTAATTAAATTATTTGGTAAGCCTCTTATACCCATTCTGTATAGTTTTTTCAGAAGATGCTGATGATTTACAGTGTCAAAAGCAGCACTTAAATCAAAGAAAAGACCTATGACAATTTTAGAGTCATCCAACTTTTGTGTTACAAACTTCGAAAGCTCAAAACAAGCGGATGTTGTTGAAACTTTTTTGCGAAAACCGTGTTGTGCAGAATTTAAAATATTATATTTTTCTAAAAAGTAATTTAGTCGCTTGCATATTATTTTTTCGATAAGTTTTGCAATTACTGATAATAATGAAATTGGCCGGTAGTTTTTAATATCAAGTTTATCATCTTTCTTGTGAAGTGGTTTTATTACAGCTGTTTTAATCCTATCTGGAAATACCCCCGTTTGGAAGATCCTATTTATTATAAAAAGAAAAATGTCTAATAGCACTGGCATAGAACTTTTCAGAACAATTGTTGGAATTTCATCAAAACCTACAGATATTTTATTTTTAAAAGAATTTACTACTTCCATTATTTCCTTATTATTTGAAGGATTTAAAAACATACATGAATTAACATTTTCTTTTGGTAGGGTACACTGATTCTGTACGCTATTAAAGTTCTGTTTTAATTTGTCTTTCACAGAATTTTTGAAATAATTAGCAAAAATATTTACAACGACTTCTAGATTATTAATTACAATATTATTACATTGCAATGCTATGTTATTGTTATTAGTTCTTTTTTTGTCTAAAGATTTGTTTATTTTTTGCCATAGTTGTTTTGTATTCATATTGCATGTTACCTGATTATTGATGTAATTTTTTTGCTTCCGCAACATCTAATTTGAGCTTTGTTTTGTAATGTTTATAGGTTAACTCCCACTCGGCACTGATATGTTTAAATTTGTATATGTCTCTGAGGTGCTGACTTTTCTGTATAATATCTTGCGTGACCCAATTTTTTAAATTCTTATTGCTGTTTTTCCGCACAGTAATGAGAGGAAAACTTATGCTAAAACAGAAGTTAAGATTTTCAAAAAAACAACTGTAAATGTCATTCACGTCATTGCGTGTAAATAAGTATGACCAGTCAATTTTTGATAGTTCATAAATAAATTGTTGTGTGTTACTTTCATTAAACTGTCTTTTTTTATTTAATTTGGGTGACGAGGATGGCAGATTTTCAGAAATATTTAACACAAGCAGCTGCCCCTTATGATCGGAGATACACGTGTCAAGTATTTGTTCGTATTTGTAATCAATATTGTCATTAATAACGAAAAAGTCTAAACAAGTTTCAGTGGTGGCGGTTACTCGGGTAGCGACCGAGTCTATTATTTTGCAGTTATACCCATTTAATAAATCTATTAGTTCACGTTTTTGGACGGAATCAGTTAAGATATTGATATTGAAATCTCCGCACAAAATAACTTTATTTTTTTCAGGTTTAATATGTTCTAAGACATCTGTTAACTTATCTGTGAATAATGTTAAATCTCCAGTTGGAGAGCGGTAGATGACGATGATATATAAATTAGAATTATTATTATCTTTGATTTTTATTCCTGCACATTCAAAATGTTTCTCAATACACAGTTTCTTCAAATTAATATCTTCATAGCTCATGTTGGAGCTTTTTATGTATAAGGCAACTCCACCGTGAATGTAAATGCTTCTACAAAAATAGCTGCATAACTTGTACCCATGAAGAATTATCGAGTCAATAGCATCCTCTCTTTGCCAGTGTTCGCTTAAGCAGAGCACATCTATATTTTCTTTTTTAAGGACCACTTCTAAAAGTTCCACCTTATTTCCGACACATTGTGTATTTTGATGAAGTATTTTTATATCTTTAGTCTTTTCTTTATACTTGCCATTGTCCTGTTCGTCTCCGAAAAAACACAAACCTACTGACCTTTACCCCGTAGGGCCAGAAATCAGGATCATTTAGCATGTTATGTAATGCAAAATCCGCACCGACTTTGAAACAGTTCAAGTCACTTTTGGTTATTAATTTTTCAACAATGAATTCATCGTTCGGACATTTTTTTCTTAGGTAAATTTTTACCGTTTCTTCTGTAACATCAGGATTTACTCTGCCTATGAACATCCATGTTCTCTTGTTATTTGCCGTAAAGTTTGACTCGCTTTTGTTGCTTCCAATAATAGATTTTTTATTTCTTCTTTTATACTCTACTTTTGTAAATTTTTCTTCCGTTTCTGAGACACTTGCGCTAGAAAATACTTCTTCATCATCAGTATCTTCACTGTCCTTCATTTCCGATAAATTACTGCCATCTTCTCTTGTTTTGGAAGTACTTGCATTTGTGGCTGCTTCTGTATCAACATTGGTTTTTATATTTTTATTTACTGCCCTTATTTTATTCGTATTCGCTGTAGGCTTTTTGGATTTAATCACCGCTTCTTTGTAGTTCCTCCCTTCCTGATCACTATTTAATTCCGTTTGCGACGCCACTGAACACTTCGCAATAGGAATAACTGTGGCCTGTTTTAGGCATTCTATTTCTTTGGCTAATTTCACGTTGCTTTGCTTTAAATTGTTTATTTCTTCAATTAAAGGTTTATTGGCTTCACTTACACATATTTTAATACTTTCATTCAGAATATTGATAAAACTGGATGATTGTATGAACTTTTTGAAATTTTCTATCAAATCCGATTCATCGAATTCTATTTTTTTAGATTCACTTCTCGTGCGCTTTCTATCACTGTCCGCCATTTTTATGGAAATCATGAGAAATTATGAGGCTTACTAAGTTTTAGATTCTTGATGTCATGAAAATAATAGGTATATACCGTATTTTTCGGACTATAAGACGCACCTTTTTACATAGAAAAATGGACTCAAATTTTGGGTGCGTCTTATGGTCCAAAGGTAACATTATTTTTTTAATAAATCGTCTCTAAATTTGAGGAAGTCTTATAGTCTGAAAAATATGGCACGCCACTGACGGTAGGTATGACGCAAGTTATCTCAAGACAAACGGGGAAATAATCGATTTACCTATACTCTTTGTCTATGATCGTCAATAGCCAGTATTAGGCGAAAGTAACATTAAAAATATATTTTTCTAGAAATCATCTAAAAAGAGATGCGTCTTATCGCCCGAAAAGTATGGTACTCGTATACCATTTCAATATTCTGCTCAGGTTTTCTACTGAATTTTTTACTGCCTAAAAAGCGAGATGAATAAGAGATGATTGGAACTGATGTGAAAAAGTGCAAGAA
The DNA here is from genome assembly GCA_963575645.1 of Xanthostigma xanthostigma. Taxonomy (NCBI): domain Eukaryota; kingdom Metazoa; phylum Arthropoda; class Insecta; order Raphidioptera; family Raphidiidae; genus Xanthostigma; species Xanthostigma xanthostigma. The sequence continues at coordinate 29,879,265 of OY754470.1, read as the reverse complement.
GAGAAGAATCGGTTGTTTTAGTAAAAACATGATGAAGAAAAACTTCGGTGCAAGAAATCATTACGGCCCAACTAATAAGGAACGGTAGAAACAAAAATAACTATATGATATTGAAATTGGAAGAAGACAGGGCGTGGCTTCATTTTTACAAAAAACAAGACAGTTTATAATTCGATCAATATTTATAATAGGCACTAGCAATCTAGACGACGAGTAGCCCTGAATACTATTTCAATTAATTTCACATAATTTTATTTTTTGTGTCCTGGTCTCGCCTAAATTATATGTTACTCTAATTAGCGATTGCAAACCCCAAAAAAGAAGTTGCGTGATTAATGTGTTATAAAGTACGAGAAAGTAATTACAAAACAACGGGCATACAATGTTTGATTACTGAGTTCGAAGTAGATATTCTCTTGAATCGGTTGACATTGCGTGATCACAAAGCGACGAGTGCAACCCTCCGTGGCCCCGGCGCGAATACAGATCCGTGCCAAGGAGTATTTCCGTCTTGGTACAGTTTTGAAGAAAAACTTCTTTAGGCACGCTTGACCTGGGGAGTAAGCTGGTAAATGCCTGACGAAAGCGTTTACGGAAGTGTGTCATCGGACGAGGCGAACGGTGCGTGATCGTTCGAGGCGAACGGTAGTTGAGAGGGAGATATAAGTTAGTGAAGATAGTAAGAGAGAGAGTTACGTTTCGTATATTGGAAGTATATGCGTTGTGAGTGCGACAAAGACGGAGCATTAATCGAATATCTTTTTTTTTGGCAACTATTTGACGTTTAAAAAAATGAAAACAATTGTTTTGTAACGGGAAATAATGTAGGTTAGTTTATAAATCCTTTTAAATGTATTATAAACTATGCTAATTAATATATATACATATTTTGCCTATTAATTAATCAAAAATTATATTTTAAACATTTCGTTTTTGTAAATATATGCTACAGAGTGAGGTTATATTGTGTCGTTAAATTAGGATGTCTAATCAAAATATGGTGATAGATTATCGAATATTATTGCATCATTATTATATATTATTATATATTATTATATATTATTATATATTATTATATATTATTATATATTATTATTTATTATTATATATTATATATGGCAGGAAGAAGTTTTACTTCAGTCGTGTGGTCTAAAGCACACTCGCTTTTTTTAAATTCTGAAACATTTTTGTCTCACATAACTGTGTTCACCGTGGATATAACCGTGTCTACCGCGGTGGAAATATGTGTGTTCAGCGTAACAAGGGCCCTCTAACCTCAGCACAATAGGTTTGTTCATCATTTTTTTTAAATTTTATTTTATAAAAGAATTGCATCTAAAAATGGAAAAAATCCTTTCTTGTGTTTTTTCTGAATATTATATAAAAAATTATAGTTAAAAAAAAACTAAAAAAAACACGCTTTAAGAGCAAACCGAACGAAAACGTAGAAAATAATTATTGACAAAATAATTCAATTAGATATAATAAAAAAGCGTGGGGTGCTTGATATTAAATGTAACAATTATTTCATTGGTAGCTTTTTATAAAATTAGAGTTATAATGAAAATATAGTAATTGGCACTCCACATTTTTTTACTATAATTGAATTATTTTGTTAATAATTATCTTCTACTTTTTAGTTCGGTTTGCTATTAAAGCGTGTATTTTTTAGGTTTTTTTTTCAACTTTAATTTGTTTTCTTAATTTTTAGTCTAAAAAGTAATTTTTCAAAATTTTCAAAATCAAATATTTTTCAAAATTTTTAAATTCAAATTTATTTTCCTGAAATAATTGTAGTGTCATCGGCCCTTGACTGGCGTGCAAATTTTCAAGTTAATCAGATGATGAAAATTACGCTTAAAGATTCCTTTACTACATACATACAAACACAAATACATACATACAGGTCAAACTTATTAAAAGTGTGTTAAAAATGTTTTGCAATGTGATTTCCAAAGGTCTTTATTTTAAAAATAATGTTGACTTTAAACACAGGCACAGGTCTCCTCCCCCCACTTGCTCACATTTACATACGTTGGACAAATGACGCCAGATTTGAAAACTGAATATTCGCATTTTAGTTCGTATCAGCGAATATCGCCGACGAGATATTCGCATTCGCGAAAGTCTAAAAATAAACATTCGTTACATCACTGGTACGGCCCTGTACAACCTTTGGAACCCTTCTCTTGTATTGTTCAGTACAGGTCAGGCCGCGTTCTGTTATGCACACTCAGCTCTCACCTGAAATAGGTATGGTACTATACATGATGTGGTGGGAGAACGGTGCTATCGATCGTGTACCCTGTACCTACACCTCTTTCCGTGTGCAAGTGTTAGTGAATGCACTAAGGCTGACAACACACTGAACTCAAATTAACGATTCGATCAAGTGCTTTTTGTTTCACAAATAAAGGTTATTTTTGTAAAAAAATAGTCAGAAATTTTTCACATAAAATAAAAATATATTGCACAAATTACATTTAATGAGATATGAAAACACAGAGAATATATCTATTATATTGCTGTTTTTCGGTTAATTGAGGACATCACACGAAGGAAAATGCAAAATTGACCCGTTTATATATAATATTATAATATTTTTTCTAACTTTTCCTTCTGTCAACGTGGCAGTCGGAGTATAGTACGCGCCACGGATATAAAAGTTTCGGAAGTTAGTCACAAACAGCGTCGCAAAGGCACATTTCAGAGCCGTTGATACTCCCACCACCTGCCAGCTATCTTCACGGAACGTGCGCTCGTCGGTGATTGGCCGTGATCTCTCGTTGCCTTTGTCATTTGTCGCTTTCCTGCTTTAAAGTACAGTCGAGCACGCTATTGTCAAGTTGTTATTGCTATTTTAGTTTTGTTGAGTTGCGAGTTTGTAGTTTTTCAACAGAATGTACAAGCGCAAGCAAGCCCGCATTCGCATCTAAATTCCGAGCCTTTTAGATTCGTGGCGCGTACTATACAGAGATTATTTATTAGGTTGCTGCTACGTAGGATCTATATTTCTAACGGCCCGATATCGCCTGACGATGGACGATATCAAGGCAAAAACAAACACCAAGAATGTGGGTGTCCACATTGGAAAGGGAAGCCCGATTTTTTCCCAATGGTGTTTGCTCTGACATCGGATCGAGAGAAATAAAAATTCCAATTTACGTGCTGCCTTAGGCGTCAAAAATCACCAGATTGCTAGACTTCGTTGATTAAAAGTGAGCATAATGTATTCATAATTTCGTTTCATCAGCGTAAACTTTGTTTATGAGATGTTGGTTGACCTGGCCAGCGCCGTCCAAAGCTCATAAAACATTGTTTTCGATTAACAGTTCGCGCAACGAATAAAAATAACTTTTGTGTTTTACTATTGCGTGTAAGGCTTAAAAACACTTTCATCGTATAGCTAGAAACACTTTTTTATAATAGTAGTCAGTGAGATGCCAGATCGTTGAGATGAGATGCCGCATTTAAAATGCAGCTCTGAAAATTATTACCAAAAATAAGTAGGTTATAAAGAGACCTCTGGGCAGGTTCTTTTATAATACAATAATGGCCTTTTTAGACCCTAATGATCCTAGTTGTTACACGTCAATAATTTACTATAAATCTAATCATCAATGAAGGTCAAATCGGTACTAATATATAAAGCTGAAAAGTTTGTTTATAATATATTTTACATATTATAATGTGGTATGGCTGTCCGGTGTCTGTATACAGTGTGTCCCCGGATTGAGTTCACAATAGGTGAGATTTACCAAAAATTTTCGAATTGGAATTTCATATTTTAGGGTTCCGCCCTGCTTGGTCTGAAACTTATTTTTAGTTTACTTTCGATTTTTTTTAAATCAAGTAGGCCTTTACAGTTGAGCAAAACTTCTTTTCGTTTCAGGTAAAGTACATTTTCCGTTCATAGTACGCAAAAGTGTCACTAAGAAAAGTTCTTCACAATGAAAAATTATGGCGTTATGCAAATTCTCTGAATGATCGGCCTACTTTGATAAAATCCACTTTTGTTTGAAAAACAATCGCGAGGAGGAAGCCAAATAGAGTAATTGAAGTTTAATTTATTTTTTTTCATAAAGTGTAAAAATTTGAATGTTAATTTGAAAACTTCTAATCATCCTGTTTTCTCATCTAAGATTTATCATGTAATCGTTAATAACAAATATTTTTCTACTTCTATTATCAAAGTAGGCCGATCATTCTGAAAATTTGCATAACGCCATAATTTTTCATTGTGAACAACTATTCTTAGTGACACTTTTGCGTACTATGAACGGAAAAGGTACTTTACCTGAAACGAAAAGAGGTTTTGCTCAACTGTAAAGGCCTACTTGATTTAAAACCAGTGGGAGTATATGCCCAAGTAATTCAGGAATTACAAGGCGCGAAATTTTACGTCATATACCCCGGTGTTTTGTTTGAAAATCGGTGTATATATAATTATATTTAACGACACTTGGAGAATAATATAGTATAACTTAATTTACTTATTCTAAGAAAAAAATAACAGTTGAAAATAATGAAACACAGAAAGGAAAATATAATTTTAATAATTTCATGGTTCTCTATGTAATATGTTATTGTGTCATGCAAAAATTAAACCTAACTAACATCTTCAGAACAAAAGAACAACAGATTTTTTTTCAAAATATTTCTGAAATTATGAGTTTAGAAAAAAAATTTCATAACTTTCTTGTAAAAACAGATAGAAAAATAAACCGTTATGAAAAGTACCCAATTATTATATAAAAACAACTTTATAACATAATATATGTGCCGACTTTAGCTCAAAGAATTTTTTACAAAACTTTCTTTAAAATAAAATAATAAAACATTATAAAAAGTACACCATTATTATATAAAAAACAACGATGGCATGTATCTCTTTTGCGCATGCGCCGATTTTTCCCAAAAATTATACAAAACTCTTGTAAAAATAGATCGAATAATAAACAGTTATGAAAAGTATACCATTGTTATATACAAACAACTTTATAACTTATACCTCTTCTGCGCATGCGCCGACTTTCCCTCAAAAAACATTTTACAAAACTTTCTTGTAAAGTAGAATAATAAAACATTATAAAAAGTACATCATTATTATATAAAAAAATTGGATGTCTGTAAAGTCGGTTTACGGACGATAGTTTTACGTGATAACGTATTCCGCTCGAATATCATATTTAATAATACATTACTGCGCTCTCGCTTGCGCGCACAGGGTCAGGCGGAACGTTACACTTTTTCGTGCGTGCAGCTGGTGTTTCATCAATTTATAAGACGTTATCACGTCAAAAACTTAGTCCACCATCTTTAGAAGTCCGCCATATTGGATTTAGAGTGACGTCACTTTATTTTTCGAGTTATTCTCAGCAAGCCCTTTCATTTGATACCCATATTGTAGGAAAGCATAATAAAATTAGTCCGCCATCTTTAGAAGTCCGCCATATTGGATTTAGAGTGACGTCACTTTATTTTTCGAGTTATTCTCAGCAAGCCCTTTCATTTGATACCCATATTGTAGGAAAGCATAATAAAATAAGTCCGCCATCTTTAGAAGTCCGCCATATTGGATTTAAAGTGACGTTACTTTATTTTTCGAGTTATTCTCAGCAAGCCCTTTCATTTGATACCCATATTGTAGGGAAGCATAATAAAATTAGTCCGCCATCTTTAGAAGTCCGCCATATTTGATTTAGAGTGACGTCACTTTATTTTTCAAGTTATTTTCAGCACGCCCTTTCATTTGATACCCATATTGTAGGAAAGCATAAAAAACTTAGTCCGCCATCTTTAAAAGTCCGCCATATTGGTTTTAGACTGACGTCACTTTATTTTTCGAGTTAATCTTAGCAAGCCCTTTCATTTGATACCCATATTGTAGGAAAGCATAATAACATTAGTCCGCCATCTTTAGAAGTCCGCCATATTGGATTTAGAGTGACGTAACTTTTTTTTTCGAGTTATTCTCAGCAAGCCCTTTCATTTGATACCCATATTGTTGGAAAGCATAATAAAATTAGTCCGCCATCTTTAGAAGTTCGCCATATTGGATTTAGAGTGACGTCACTTTATGATTCGAGTTATTCTCAGCAAGCCCTTTCATTTGATACCCATATTGTAGGAAAGCATAATAACATTAGTCCGCCATCTTTAGAAGTCCGCCATATTGGATTTAAAGTGACGTTACTTTATTTTTCGAGTTATTCTCAGCAAGCCCTTTCATTTGATACCCATATTGTAGGAAAGCATAATAAAATTAGTCCGCCATCTTTAGAAGTCCGCCATATTGGATTTAGAGTGACGTCACTTTATGTTTCGAGTTATTCTCAGTAAGCCCTTTCATTTGATACCCATATTGTAGGAAAGCATAATAAAATTAGTCCGCCATCTTTAGAAGTCCGCCATATTGGATTTATAGTGACGTAACTTTATTTTTCGAGTTATTCTCAGCAAGCCCTTTCATTTGATACCCATATTGTAGGAAAGCATAATAAAATTAGTGCGCCATCTTTAGAAGTCCGCCGTATTTGATTTAGAGTGACGTCACTTTATTTTTCAAGTTATTTTCAGCAAGCCCTTTCATTTGATACCCATATTGTTGGAAAGCATAATAAAATTAGTCCGCCATCTTTAGAAGTCCGCCATATTGGATTTAGAGTGACGTCACTTTATTTTTCGAGTTATTCTCAGCAAGCCCTTTCATTTGATACCCATATTGTAGGAAAGCATAATAAAATAAGTCCGCCACCTTTAGAAGTCCGCCATATTGGATTTAAAGTGACGTTACTTTATTTTTCGAGTTATTCTCAGCAAGCCCTTTCATTTGATACCCATATTGTAGGAAAGCATAATAAAATTAGTCCGCCATCTTTAGAAGTCCGCCATATTGGATTTAGAGTGACGTCACTTTATGTTTCGAGTTATTCTCAGTAAGCCCTTTCATTTGATACCCATATTGTAGGAAAGCATAATAAAATTAGTCCGCCATCTTTAGAAGTCCGCCATATTGGATTTATAGTGACGTAACTTTATTTTTCGAGTTATTCTCAGCAAGCCCTTTCATTTGATACCCATATTGTAGGAAAGCATAATAACATTAGTCCGCCATCTTTAGAAGTCCGCCATATTGGATTTAGAGTGACGTCACTTTATGATTCGAGTTATTCTCAGCAAGCCCTTTCATTTGATACCCATATTGTAGGAAAGCATAATAACATTAGTCCGCCATCTTTAGAAGTCCGCCATATTGGATTTAGAGTGACGTCACTTCATTTTTCGAGTTATTCTCAGCAAGCCCTTTCATTTGATACCCATATTGTTGGAAAGCATAATAAAATTAGTCCGCCATCTTTAGAAGTCCGCCATATTGGATTTAGAGTGACGTCACTTTATTTTTCGAGTTATTCTCAGCAAGCCCTTTCATTTGATACCCATATTGTAGGAAAGCATAATCAAATTAGTCCGCCATCTTTAGAAGTCCGCCATATTGGATTTAGAGTGACGGCACCGATTTTCCCCAAAAAATTTACAAAAATTTCTAGTAAAAATAGATAGAGTAAAAACCGTCTTAAAAACTATATTATTATTATATAAAACAACATTATAAGAGATATATTCTTTTACGCATGCGCCGATGTTCCCCAAAAACAATAGGCCACTTCATATTTGCATATCAAACATCCTCCCAAAATTTGGTTTCAATCCGCTCATCCTTGGTGTCGGAATGATAAGAAATGTCAAAAGTGACGTTTGCTTCTGTCAAAGTATTAAGTTCTAATAATTAGTTATTCAAATTGTTAACTTAGAAGGCGTTGCATTTCAGAAATATTCGAAACGGCATCCGTTTTTGAACAAATGCTATCTTTTAATTTCATTATTGTCATAAATAAAATTATCGACCAATTTTATTTTAAGACTGAACATACGCAATAATTATATTACCATGTTATACCGTGCAACAGAGAGAGATAACCGAAAGATGTTTGCTATCGGTTATATCAGATTGAATTTATTTCTATATAAATGTGTATAAAAAAACTGATTGGGCGAATTCTGTTGTACGAAATTTATGTAAAATTTTCTCCTCTTTCGTTTAAGACAGGTTTCGAACCGATCTGATTTAAATTGAGCGAGTTATAAGCGAAAAACTTCGTTTTTTCTAAATTGCTCCCCTCTGGAGCAAAAATTCAAAAATCGGGCGACGTTAGGATCTAAGTTACCCGGAGACAAATCGAACAAAAAAAAGTTTTTTAAAATCGGTTAAGTCGTTTGGGCTGTACGCTGGATACAAAAAGCGTGACTCACAGATTCACAGATTCACAGACAAAGCGAGTACATATAGGCGCTTTAGCTTACGCTATTCGCGCCTAAAAATCGAAAGTAAATTAAAAATAAGTTTCAGACCAAGCACGGCGGAATCCCAAAATACGAAATTCCATTTCAAAAATTTTTGGTCAATCTCACCTAATGTGAACTCAATCCGGGGACACACTGTATATGTAAAGAAGATAGGTTGTGCTTCTTTCGAAATGGTCCCTCGCACTTACGGTGGTTGGTAAAACAGTTTTTGAACTGCAAAAAAAAACTGCCAAAACTGTAATCTAATTAGAATAAAATTGAACGCCTCTTAAAGGTTATCATTTAGTTTCGTGAATATTATTTTAAAAGTTTTAATTAGGAGAAGAATGGCGAATAATTGATATTTAATGTCGTTTCTCTTTTTTAGGTAAATTTTGTAAAAACTTGTATATACTAAAATTAATATCAAATATAATTGAAACTCCTTTTTAGGAAGAAAGTCAGTTTTGTTTATTATTCCCGTACCTACTCAGTTTTATAAAAAATAATTGTAATAAACATATAGTAACGGATTACAAAATCCACATATTGTGAGAGCTGTTTTTTTAATGAATTATGCAGACGTTAGCTCAATTAATTCAAATAAATAAAATTGTAACTTATTCGTAATTGAGCAGTTTTAAAGATTCCTAGAGCGAATTTTCAGTTTTCATAATTTTTTTCTGTTTATTTTTTTTGTACCTATCTTACCTATACTAATATAATATAAAGCTGAAAAGTTTGTTATTTGTTGTAAATGACCTAATTTGTCGAACCTCTATAATTTAGAATAAATAACATTCAACACCAAAAAGGCGGACAAGTGTGAGAAGAAGCCACGCCTTGAGAGTAATAAAAAATCAAGTTTGTCAGATAATAATTACACGTAGAACTAGAAGTCAGTTATTTTCGGAATTTTTCCTATATTTGTGCTATGAGATCTTTCTCCGTCCCAAATTTTAAGATTCCAAATGACAGGAAATATCCTGTAAGTTTTAATCACGGTTGAGAGAGAGAAAAAGAATATGTGTTTTTTATATCTTTCTATTGCAATCTATACCTATATTTTATAGTAGATACAAACCTTATCACAAAAAACTAAATAAATAAAAGTGGAATAGATATCACATTTAAAAATTTATGAACATGCATCAAACAAAAAAAATATTCTGTATTCAAAAAGTGTTTGAAATGTGATTGATACTTAACCTCCCTTTGACGTGCACCCCTCTTATCACAACAAAAGTGCTCTTGTTGTTTCACTAAAACAACAGCCTTCACTAAAACCATTGTCTATCGATAACTACCCTTCAGTATTCATCGTTTTTTGTTATTCGATATATCCAGGGTCGGATTAAGAACGCTGAAGACCTGTGACCTTGGCCACCGATGAAAACCGTAAAAACAAGATGGTGAACAAACGGGAGATAATAATTTACAGGTCTAATTTATACAGAAAAATTCTTTCTTCCTTATTTGTAAATAACTCAGTAATTTATACCTACTAATTATATTATTAACGCAAAGAAACTTTACATGATTTATTGAGGAAATATGAATATAATATCTTGTCACGTGGCGACATGGGCAATGTCCATAAACAAACATGACGTCATAGCGTGTGTTTTGTTCAGAGATAATAAAAGTCCACTTCTGTTAACTTTCGAATCTCACATATCTAGCTTCAAAACATGCATCATGTGAAGCCAACACATAAAAATCGTTACGAAATCCAGCGCTATAAATAAAGCAACGATCGTCGTGTCGAGCGGCCTTTAGTTTGTGCCTGGTTTTGTCTTAAGTCCGATGTTTAGTCATATAATAACGATAATCAACATTAATGTTTTGAAATAAGAAAAAATGATATATGAGTTGAGTTGTCATTTTATTTATTTAATATACGACAATTTATTAACGGCAATTTTCGTATAAAACACGCAATTTCCATTTAAGATGAGCCAATTTTTCACAGAAATTTTCAACAGCTCCCAAGACGTATATTTACACACACATTCTAAGCGTTTTATGTTCGTATTCAATATGATTAAATGTGCTTTCGTATATTACGCGCCTACGTAATTTTAAAATATAAAAGTTCTGACAAGTTTCGCGTTGGTGTCAAAAATACTTTCGTTAATTGTATAACGTGATTTAATTTACATTAACGTAAATTTACAAATCTTATTAGCTATTCAAGTTGTTTTATATATTTTAAACATAATTTTTTTTGAATCATATATCATACTAGCCCAGGGGCGGGCAAATCTTTTGATCGTCGGGCCACATTGCTGATGAAACTTTGATCGTGGGCCAAAAATTTAGAGAGCATAAAAGAAGGTCCTTTCATTTCCGCGACAAAAAAGTCTTTTTTCGTCTGTTGTGGCCCTTGCTATTTACTATTTTTCTAAAATGTGCGCCAAATTATATTGGAAAACTATTTTGTGCTCTTAATAATCATTTATAAAATGCTTCGCGGGCCAGAAAAAAGTCTACTGCGGGTCGGATCTGGCCCACGGGCCGCCATTTTCCCAGGCCTGTACTAGCCTTTCGGTTCGTATTATTCCGGGAAGATTTTAGTTGGCAAGGAAATATCAAGAGTAACTTTCTCATATAGAATAGAATAGAATGAATACTTTATTAAAAACCAAACGAGGTAAAAAAGCGTCATACATAAAACTAATACAGTATGTCCCCGGATTGAGTTCACAATAGGTGAGATTGACCAAAAATTTTTGAATTGGAATTTCATATTTTGAGATTCAGCCCTGCTTGATTTAAAGTACCTTTTCCGTTCATAGTACGCAAAAGTGTCACTAAGAAAAGTTGTTCACAATGAAAAATTATGGCGTTATGCAAATTTTCAGAATGATCGGCCTACTTTGATAATAGAAGTAGAAAAATATTTATTGTTAACGATTACATGATAAATCTTAGATGAGAAAACAAGATGATTAGAAGTGTTTAAATTGACATTAAAATTTTTACAGTTTATCAAAAAAAATTAATTAAACTTCAATACTCTATTTGGCTTCCTCCACGCGATTGTTTTTCAAACAAAACAAAACAAGAGTGGAATATATCAAAGTAGGCCGATCATTCTGAAAATTTGCATAACGCCATAATTTTTCATTGTGAACAACTTTTCGTAGTGACACTTTTGCGTACTATGAACGGAAAAGATACTTTACCTGAAACAAAAAGAGGTTTTGTTCAACTGTGAAGGCCTACTTGATTTAAAAAAATCGAAAGTAAACTAAAAATAAGTTTCAGACCAATCAGGGCGGAATCCCAAAATATAAAATTCAAAAATTTTTGGTCAATCTCACCTATTGTGAACTCAATCGAGGGACACACTGTATATATTTAGAAAAAAATAATTGGACAGATCTGTGTTAGAATTGCATCGGAAATCATATGGACAATTATCTATCAGCAATTTTTTTACTCAATTTTTGAAAATTGTAATAGGTACTCTGAATTAAGATAAGATAAGATATATTTTTTTACTAAAAATACAATTATGTACAAGGCAATAATTAAAATTAAAAAAAAGCGTTCCACGTATACCTGCTGTCTAGAAATAAATACTCTGAATTGATTTTATATCTGAAAGTAACATATTATAATATTATATCACTTTACAGTATCTGTTTTTGGTTAACTAATGTTCACCAATTTAGCTCGGAATTTTCGTGCAAAATCCTCGATAGTATTAGATTTTTACTCTCTGCTCATTTCCATTTTTCCTCCCTAGATGCACAGAAAACGTTCATTGTAAAATTAGACTTTATAACTTTTTTAGTAATTTAGAACTGAAGATTAGTGTTAACATGTCTGGACAAATTTTAAGTGAAATTGGTTTTTCCACATATTTTCTAATTTCAAAAGGCCCTGTAGAATAATTTAGTGACAAAATGCTAGTTTTTTTTTAAATTTCATCTATTCTTTACAATTTTATTTTTGTGCATGCCAGTACGTGGATTTCTTTGCACACAAATGCAAAATGGATACCAACAACAACAATTTTTCACTTAAATAGACCTTAACTACTGCATGTACACGTAGACTCATACCATCACTGAATCTGCGAATAGTATTTTGCGAAATATTCTTCCTAAAGTGCCACACGAAGCTCGATTAATGTAACTGGTGTCACTTCTGGGCCTGTGACGTGTTATCCTAGCATGTCTCACACATGCCCTTTGGGATTCACTCCGGAGAATATTAAAATAAAAAAGTTATGAAGCCTAAAACTTAATTAAAATTTTACGATGAACGTTTTATTTTGTATATAGCTTATGCTACTCAGGAAGAAATAGTGCTGGGTTGCAGAAAACCTTAGATTGTACCATACTTATTTCTCCGAAAGAAAAGCATTGTTAAACTGCTCGAAAAATAATTGATCAGTTGAAACAATATTTTTTATAAACTGAGTAATATATTTAAATAGTTTTTTTTGTACAAATTTTTTTTTTTTTTAAACCGCAACCTATGGCTTCAGAGTTTTGTACAATTAAAACTCTGAAATAACATTTTTCTAAGCATTTTGAACAAAATTTAGCTACAAAGCGATATTTTTCTATGTAGATTAATCATATGTTTTGTGTGAGTACAATCTAATGTTTTACATGACGGGGAGTTCCTTTTTAGTATATTATTATTCTTGAATTGTTATTTAATTTTGAGTTATGTTAAAAATTTCAAGTCTCTGTCTCATCAGGAAGTTAATTTAAAATCAATTACAAAGTTCCACCCGGACAGACATAGATACAAGAGACATACAAGAAAGCGAGTTAATAATATCATTCATCCGATTACGACGAAACTTTGGTGAGTTATTGTGCTCAAGCCCGCGATGGTTACTGTTAAAAAAAAAAGACTATAATACGGTGGAGTTGGAGGCTCCCCTACAGTTGTCGCTGCTCTGTTTCGTCTCAGTCGTGTGCGAAGCTGTGGGTAACGGCTAGTTAGCTCTATAGTTTTTTTCTAATCGATATGTCGCGATGTCACTTCTATGTTTAATATTTTTTTTTAAATAAAGATGTAAGTCGCGCAACTCTTCATGAAGTTACTCAAATGTATTGACCTAGTTGTTTGTTGAACCGCGATAATATAAAAGTTATCATTAAAATTACTTACGTCACTGTGCCTATATTTTTTTAATTATCCATTTTATATCACCTAAGAAAGATCAAAAGACCAAATATTTTGAGTTTTTTTTTAAATATTTAATGCGTTTACAAGCTCCCAGCTCCTAGGTTCTATCTGTAAGCTAGTAAAAATATCAATTGTTTTTTTTATTTATTAAAAAAAATGATAATAAATTGAAAATATGAATAACCCAGGCTGTTAATGACCTTACAAAACGGTCATATCAATCATTATATTTTTTTATAGAACTATTAATAACTTTCTTACAAATTAAAACCAGTTCAAGATTCTATCAGTATTGAACTTACAACTTATAACATAAAGTCGTGGGACACTGTGTATAGGTGACCGGTAATTGCTCGTATTCCTCTCGGGAGAAGAAACTAAAACTAATTTGGAATGCTTTAACCTTATCACTTGGGGGTCGGAAATGCGTCATTTTTTTGTGATAATGACATTTCTGTGAAGAATTCTTATTTTTTTTTTTTAACACACAACATAAAATCTATAATTAAATTTCGTGGTTTTTAGCTTTAGGAAGGTTGACCAATTAGTAAGCTATCAGATAATAGAAAAAATTAGGCCAATTTTTTTTATTTTCACTCCCAAAATTCGGATTTTTGTAAAAAGAAAACCGGAGTAGATTTTCTCGACCCCCAAGTAATAGAGGTTAAGTCATTCCAAATTAGTTATATTTTCTTCTCCCGAGAGGAATACGAGCAATGACCGGTCACCCTGTATAATTTCTTTAAGATGTATTTTTATTTATCCCATATTGACTCGGTTGGTTTTATTCAAACTTGTCAAGTTGGTAGAGGTCTTTTGAACTGGTGCCAAAACTCGACGTGGTGAACAATATTAACATGTAGCATACAAATATACCCACCTATATTATACACCGCGCACACCATACATGAGGTTGGGCTAGTTGCGGTGAGGTGAGGTGGAGCGGACGAGGTGCTCTAACAGCGTGCCCGAGGGTTTGGACGCGACGAGGAGAACGCGCTTCATTTGAATTTTCGATCACGCGTTTACCCCCCGGCCGTAGGTGATGCAGCAGTAGATAGGGTGTTGTAAGGGGGGTCCACACAACCGCACGGACAGAGTAGGTGAACTAGATTAGGGTGCTGCTGTGAATCTCAACATGTGAAACGTCTAACGGTACGTTTGGTTGGGAGTAAAACCGTACAATTAGCGCGACACTTTTATGGAACGACGTTTTATGGGTGGACGTTACGCGTTGGATTGAACATGGCTTTAGTTGAAGACAGACATCTAGATAACAGGGCGAAATTTAGTTACTGGTATACCGGGGGAATACAAGAATAGTGACTTAAGTTAAATGGTGCTGCTAGTTACTTAAAGTAGCAGTGCCCATAGGGCTTTAGGAAGTTTTCGTAGAGTGTCCATAGGCTTTGTAGCTTAAAGTTGCATTTGGCAAGCTTAAATTTAAAGTTCACATTTGCCGGGTTTCCCAGGGCGGCTCTATTTTTGTCATATGCTCGTATGTAGTAATACCATTGATTAAATAAATAAAATAATGACCAATTTTTCAGACAAATATATTAACAAAAAATATAAAAATTAACACATTAACGTCTCGGTTCGGACTTGGATCTTCTTCAGAACTGATCTAAAAAATACAAAAATTAATTGAGATAGTATAACAATTTTTGGTATCATGAAACAAATTTCTTTAAAAGAAATATTTCGTAAATGTTACATATAAAATCAAATAAAAATTCTCTCAATGCTCATATTATTAGATATACCTACGGAAAATTTAAGTATATAATTATATAATATTATTTTGAAATAATTTTTGTTTTTAATACATTTTTTCTTTCTCTTTAGGTACCTACGTACAATCATATCCATGATAATTTTTGTATTTTTTAGATCAGTTCTGAAGAAGATCCAAATCCGGACCGAAATATTAATGTATTAATTTTTATATTTTTTGTTAATATATTTGTCTGAAAAATTGGTCGATAATTTTATTTATTGAAGAGTTCTAATCAGACGTTAATCAAAGGTTTAACCATTGATTAAAGTATTAAAATTTAATCAATATCAATAAATAATACCATAGATGTATTATACTCACTCAGGGTGACAAAAATTCCATATACGTCTCGCGCGTAATGATATTCTGATATCGACATGCTGCGCATGCGCTTCAAGCTCTAGCATTTGAGAATCAAGTATTTGGCTGTGTTGACATCACGACTGAACTGAGTGCCTTCTCACGGGCGCTTAGGATTATTCAGAAGCTGGTTTGATACTAGGGACACACGTGGAACCTTGGGAAATTTTCTTCTCGTCCCTAACTTATATATAGGATGGCCGGTAATTGCTCGTATTCCTCTCGAGAGAAGAAACTATGAATAATTTGGAATGGTTTAATCTCTATCACTTGGGGGTCGTAAATGCGTCATTTTCGAGAAAATCTATTTCGATTTTCTTTTTCCAAAAATACGAATTTTGGGAGTTAAAAATTTAAAAAATCCTCACTTTTTGGCCTGAATTTTTCCATGATCTGATAGCTTACTAATTGACCAACCTCCCTAAAGCTAAAAACCACGAAATTTGCTGTTAGATTTTATGTTGTGTGTTAAAAATAAAAATTCTTCACAACAGTGTTAATATCATAAAAAATGACGCATTTGCGACCCTCAAGTGATAAGGTAAAATCAATGAGTCATAGTTTCTTCTGCCGAGAGGAATACGAGCAATTACCGGTCATCCTGTATCTATCTGTTACGGGAATAGTCCGCATTTTAGAGTCGACATTGCACATCGCTGCTCGGTAAAGTTCGTAGAAATTATATTAGTTGTCTATTAATGACGACTGATAAACATGTTGACAACTTCTGACTATACATGCATCACAAGGGAAATGTGAGAAAATCCTCGGTTCTGTTTATGGCAAGAAAATTACAGAGTTCTGAATTACATATGAACGCGACTAGAATTTCTTTTTTGTAATAAGGCTATGACGTCACCATACTAATTAAGATAATAATACAAATCGAATCGCAGACATGATATAAATGTAATTGTCATGTGTATTGTTATGTAAAGATGCCACGTAATTATTAGTACTGCATGCATTCAAAGTAAATATTCGTACTATAGAAATCTTTTCTGTTAGTTAGGAAACTGACGCGCAAAAAAAAACATGTCGTCCCAGATTTCTGCCGCCTGGGACATAAGCTATTTAAGTAATTTAGAGCATTTTTTTCTTATATATGTTAATAAATTCAGTTTTTTAGGAGTGGCTTGGGGAGGGCGCAACTGATCAAAAATTTCTGCCGCTGGTATTTCCCGGTCATTTGGCTCTAACAGAACCTAAAAACGAAGCGACAGAAATTTTTTTAATTTCATCCATTTTTTTACCATCTTTGACATTTTTTATCTCCCTTATCTTAAAATAAGTCCAGATTCCGTCTATATCTATATCTATATCTATACTATTATATAAAGCTGAAGAGTTTGTTTGTTTGTTTGTTTGTTTGAACGTGCTAATCTCAGAAACTATTGGTTCGAATTGAAAAAAAATTTTTTTGTTGGATAGCCCATTTATCGAGGAAGGCTATAAGGCTATATACCAATTGGAGCGGAATATCAATGAAAAATGTTGCAAGATGTACCTCATAATTAGTCCGTTCGACAAATATTATCAGGTGAAATGCTTAGCTATATATTGCAATATTAGCGCACGACGCGGACGCTTACGGGTCGAATAGCTCAATCGGTAGAGTGCAAGATTCCTAATGCCAGGGTCTTGGGTTCAAGCCCCACGTCGGCGAATATATATTTTTATTTTCTACGTTGCTTTCTTCTAAGGCTTACATTTCAATTTTTTAAAATTTTATTACGACTAATTAAAATTAAATATGTAAGTATTATATGTCTTGAAAGAAATTTTATCACTTAAAAAAAGTATATAAATACTGCTTTTATAACGACAAAAACTTTTGAACGTTAACTCCGATCATTATAAAGTTTGGACACAACATTCATCTCGGTAAACTAAGATGAATGTGCGTACTTATGTCCCTTTCTTCCCCATTCGTTCTTTTGCACCCGGGTGAAACCGGGTGGGACCGCTATATCCTATAAAAAATGCTCTAAATTATTTAAATAGCTATGTACCAGGCGGCATAAAGTTGGGCCGACGTGTTTTTTTTGCGCGTCATCTCTCTATGCTAGTTTGAATAACAGTTCTAGAATAACCTCGAACGCTCAAGATGCAGTAAAAATAATCCGCTCTTTATCTTTTCTCTGCTGACCTCAATCATCTGATATTTTGACGGTGCTTAATGATTCCCTTTTATAATTTAATACTTCCGATTATAATTACTGATTCCTTATTTTCTACTATTGGACCAGACTTGAACACACTGTGATTCATCAAAAGGAATATTCAGTGAAAGACATTGCTTTTAAAAAAATCAATGGGAGAAAAAAACACCGCTGTATTAAAAATGCAATTTATTGTAAATATGAAGAAAAAAGGATGCACAGTTAACTATAATGTAAAAATTAGCTCAAGCATGAGGTGAATTTACTTGCTTTATATGTGAAAAAATTGATTGCGTATTATTGTTGAGTAATTGGTAGCTCATCAGCCGCGATAGTGGAAAATTCGGATTAAAGTCCCGACGATGACTTTGTTTTTCTTATATAGCATTGTAACAATACAATGGATGTGTCATAACAAACTTTAGCTGTATCCAACTGTATAAAATAATATTAATGTAAATGATAGTTAAGATTTTTGCAATAAAATATATAAATATTCAAATCTTTGATTAACGTCTGAATAGAACTCTTCAATAAATTGGTCGATAATTTTATTTATTAAAAATATAAATATTGTTTAATTTTTTTGATTTATTTTTTATCACAGACTTCCCATTGTTGTGATACACTGATTCACCAAATGGATGTTACGTGGTCTCTGTCACTCTCATTTATTATTCAATAAGTGTGAGTGAAAACATGTTTACTGAAAGACAAAAAAGATGTATATCCATCACGTCACTCCAATCACATAAAAGAATATTGTTTGTTTTTCTTAAATATAAATCATATAAGGTACACGGTACGTTATTAGCATTAAAATTATTAAATGCTTCTTGTCATTCGATTCTAGTTTAGGTATCAGTGGAATACTATTTCAAACATAAATCGAAAATTGTTTGTAGGTATGCTGAAGTTTCGATCACATTGTTGAAAAGTATTTCGTTTTTTAAAGAACTGAAAGTTTGAATCTTAATGATATTTAAGCTATAAAATTATACTTTTCCCACTATCTCTTGCTGAGAAACGGTAAATCTCAACGGTATATATGGATCGCTAGTGTATTATTGCGGATCCAAATTTGTTTGTAAGAGAAAGAATGCATTGGATAACGTCTCTCTCTCTCTGACTTTGATGGCTCACTTTGTAGAATCTAATGAGCGTGACGAAGACAAAACTATTAAGTCATTTGTTCTCGTTTCTCTCTACCGGAACTTGGTTTGCGCAGATCAGACTAGCAGTCTATGTATCCGTGTCGTTGGCTAATCCTGTCTACCATCTTGTTGAGATTTCCATGACTTTTCAGATGGTTCCTTGTACAAGGTCAAGACCAATTACCTGCCAAACTCCAAATTCACAAATCTGACAAATCTGTATACTTTGTTTTAATTTCCTATAATTCTAGTAAATGGAAGAACAGTCCAAGAAGTAGGTCGCAAGTATGGATCCGAGCTTGAAACTAACGGAGATGCCAAAACGGCTTTACAAGTCTCTCCCTGCCTCTTCCAATGGTTAATACAACTCTAAACCACGTCTGTTGGTTTACATAAACAAGGACAAAGTGTTCAAAAATCTGTTGCAGTTTTATTTAAATGAATAATTACTACAATTTCCCACGTTAATAATGTTTTTCGCATATACTACTGCATTTTTACAAACAGAATTGTGTGCAATATACATTAGATGACTGAAAGAACTGCATAATACATTTTCACTCACAATTGTGACATAAAAGAATAATGCTACCCATTGAATTTTATTATTATAATCAGATGTTTATAAAATTGCTCTTTAATTATCATATTAACATAAAAAACACGCGCGTTCAGTTTTCTTAAACAGTAATGTTCTCACTTCGTTAAAAATAAACACAGTCATAGTATTTATTAATTAATTTATGTAAATAAAATATTAACCTTTTATTGTTTCAGATTTACGCTAGCGGTTTTCTCATCTGCGAAAAAATAATGTAAGTGTTTAACATGTGATTAAAATAAATAATTTAATTTGTAGACCGCGAAATTTAGTTTACTATTAAAAACTTGAAATGTTGGTTTGACTTTAGAATAATGTGCCTTATAAATATGTTCACGAATGAAAGATAGATGATGTCCATTTCTTCAGTCATTAGTAAAGAAAAATAGGATAGTAAAGCAAATTAGTGTATGACAAATACACCAATAATGAGTATTGTAATTTAGTGCTGTTATGATTTTTTTATCACTCGTATGTGTAACAATTGACTAATGTTGAGAAATTATCGGATGTGAGCCAGTTGCCAGGTGACAAGCAATTTTAGGGTATGGGAAAATTATGTTATTGACAATTGGTTCGATAGATAGCTGTAGTTATTAGTAAAAACTCCGGGTCGCAGTGCCAAACCCTGCCGACAATATAGTGTATTTGCTTTTATAGGCAGTGTGGCTCTATTGTATGAACTTAATTTTGTTTTTGGACAAAATAAAAAAGTTACCCCTTAATACACCCCTTAAAATAACATTTTCTTACTTAATTTCAATATTACATATCAATTCAACATCTGTACCAAATTATATACACCCTTCAGTATGCAAATCTGTATCAGTAAATTTGTGTTTCCGGTCCTGTCGGGTCGATTTTTTAATTTAAGCAGCACATTTTACTAATTACTAAAGGGTTAAATTTCAAATTTGAAACGATTCCGAGAATTTTTTTGGTATTTTTGGGCCCGAAATTTTTTTTCAATTCCTAAATACCACCCTTAACATTGCCCATTTTAAATAGGCCTCGTGCGGTAATGGATTCCAACCTGTGGACCAAATATATACATATATAAACATACTTTTCCAAAAATGATGCCAAAGTGTTTAGGAGGCTATAAAACGTCGGGAAATTTTGGTCCGACCCCTAGGTCCCGCCATCCGACCGACGCCAATAATGTAAGTGCATTATGGCAAATACACTAATAATAAAACAAACGATTGTTCTCATTATCCATTTATTAAAAAATACCAAACAAACTTTACGACGTTTCGGCTATTGTTTTGAGTGTGCACCTGAAGAGGGTCATGGTTTAAACCGAAATGGTCGAAACTTCGTAAAATTTGTTTTTTAATAAATGGATAGTGAGACCAATCGTTTGTTTTATTATTACTAATAATTATATTATTATCAACTAATTATAAACTGACCCGTGTACAGTGAGATCCAAAATTATTCGATAGGTGGTCAGATAACACCGCATTGGCCAATGCGGATTGAAAGAAAAACAAATTGAACAAACTCTAGTTAGTATAAACCTGAAAGATTGTGTTTTATTACTGTCCTGGAATAGTCATGTTTATATGTATTTTTATAGTAATAGTATTTTTCTAAACTATTTTTATCTACTGTATAATAACGATTTTATTTATTTGTATTAATTCAACCAACTTCTTTATATAATTCATTAAAAACCAACTCTCGCAGTATGTGTTTTGTAATCCGTTGCTGTATATAAGTATAAAGATTTTTTGTCATATTATGTATAGATGTGCTATATTGCGTGTAAACACGTTCCATATTTTGTTCGTAACGCTAACTCACCAAATAGAGTAGCCTCTTCGCGCGAAATTCACAAAACGTGTCTAAAGAAGTTTTAATATTTAAAAAATAAATAAAATAGTTTGGGTACGTTATTCCAAAAGGTATATATGGACTTTCGTCTTCCCTAATATAAAGTATAACGAATAAAAAAAGACAAACAAGAAGTCAGTGCGGCTAATACAGAATTGTAAACATTATTTTCCACTTTTGGATACGTCTAAATCCGCATGTGACCACTTCAAAGATCAGACACGGTGGCTGTAATATGTCGACTGCAGTATACAATGTTTTGACTTTGAATTGGCATTATTCGAATGCTTCCCCCATCGCGGTAGGTACTCGACGCCGGAGGCATCTCAAATGCGAGGGCGAAGTCTGGATGGTAAGTCCCGCGGGAAATAACGTTGCTCGTTTCACTAACGCGTCGAGATGTGTTACAATGTTACGTTACGTTAAGATCGTATATGTGGAAGAGATGACTCTCAACCGTGCTGTATATGTGTGCATTGTGCCGGCGGTTTTGGTGCAGGGTCAGGGACTTTTTTACACACGTCGCAATGCACTTTACGCCATATAGTACAATCGCGATGCTGTACCTATTCACCGATCGTCATACACAGTGTTTCGAAACTAAAGTGAGATAAGCGAGTGGGTTCTGTTTTATCTTGACTGTCTAGCTTTAGGTTAGAATAGAATAGAATAGTTGACAAAACCAAAAGTGCACAACCCGCAAGTTTTCCACTGTACATATTATAATGAAAAAAATCCAGCCAATTGGGCGACGGGACCATTCCAACTTCAAAAATGTTGACATTTGATTATAATAAAGAAAATGAAATTTTTTATATCGCGCGAGGTGATACGGGTAATGGCTAGTATTCAGTATGATATTTGCTATACGTTGTCATGGTTACCTACACAATATGCTCACGTCATGTAAAAATTAATCAAAGCATACCTAGCTAGTTTATTTCTGACAGATCCATAAAACACAAGAGCGGCTGAATTTTTTTATTTTCAAAATATTTCCGAAACTGTAAAGTTTAGAAAAAAAAATTTTAAACAATTCTTTCTTGAAAGAATAAATAGAATAATAATCCGTCATGAAAAGTATATCATTATTATATAAAAAATACCTTTATAGCATATATCTCTTCTGCGCATGCACCGATTTTTCCTAAAAACAATAGAGCTCTTCATATTTGCATACCAAACATCCTCCCAAAATTTGGCTTTAATCCGCTCATCCGTTTGACCTGTATTGTGTTCACAGACAAACAGATTAACAGACGCACAGATTTTTTTCCAAAAATATGTTTTTTGGATTCGGGGGACCTCAAAACGGAAAGATATTGCAAAATTTTTGAAAAGTGATTTTTAACCTAAACTAGTACCTACCATTCCGCACTTGTGGGTTGGAATGGTAAAAATTGAGAAGATAGATTAAAAAAAAAAAACAATAAAAAAAATTAAAAAAATTAAAAATTAAAAAAAATAAAAATATAATTATAAGAAATATATTATATGTACCTATATAATGTATAAATATCAAGTGGAAATAAAATGGAATAGAAAAAAAAAATTTAGGTAAGGTTTGAGAAGCAAAACTGAATTATTGTTACGTGTCTGGTAACTGCGCAGGGTATTGTGAGTTAGATACTTACCAGTATTTTTTTTTGTCTGTCATGTTGCATGATTTCGGTCAAATATTTGGATCGATCTTATCCAAATTTTCCAGACATTCTTTAAAATTACGTCGAGCATCTTTCGCGACTGAAAGGTTCAAAGTTCCAAAAAAGGAGGGAAAAAATGACCTCAAAAATGCTGTTTAATGCCGTTTGGAGTAATAAACTGGCAAAAACGTCAAATTTTCATTAGTCGTCTTCAACTGTCTTGTTGATCTACAGTAGTAGGTACTAATCCGTCCACTGCCACTGATCCGGCGTTTTCTTCATACGGTATTGGTAATCCGTTCACCACCTGCTATAATCCAGTTTGGTTACGTTTACTGTATATTTCCAGTAATATTATAGTATTACTGGAAATCCCTTGAATTTCAAATTATAAAATGAAAATTATCCAAAAATAAAAATAATTAAAACATATATGTAATTCATTTTGCAAAATGAAAAGTGACCAAGTGACGTCAATTTTCATTTTTAACCGACTTCAACAAAAAGGAGGAGGTTCTATGTTCGACTGTATATATTTTTTTCTTTTTTTTATGTATGTTCACCGATTTCTCCGTCAATTATGGACCGATTTTGAATTTTTTTTTTATTCGAAAGAGTGTACCTTAGAGGTGGTCCCATCGGAACCAAGTCAGGATCTGATGGTGGAATCCGGAGAAATCGAGGGAAACTCTCAAATTCCAAAGGCACGCTTAATGTTTTTTATGTATGTTCACCGATTTTTAGTGTTAGATTAACACTAAAAAGAGAAAAATAAAATATTTTTAACAAAAAAATTGAACCGACTTCATACTAAAAAGTAAAATTAAAATCTTTGATTTAACGTCATCTTGTGTTATATTGATTTGTATTTTTATTATTTTTTTGTCAATATATCGTATGGTCTGAGAAAAATTGGTCGACAATTTTATTTACCTAAAAAGTTAAAAAAAATTGCGTATTGAAATGTTTTGGAGTCGGTGTCACTAGTTCTCGGAATAGATTTCATTTTGGCTGACACCGACTCCAAAACATTTCAATACGCAATTATTTTTTACTTTTTAGTGTGAAGTCGGTTCAATTTTTTTGTTAAAAATATTTTTTGAGAACTATAATAATAATAATAATAATTTATTACTTCCATGAAAATACAGTGATTTATAAACAAATAAAATACACATAAATGAAAGTATATAGGTTCCTTCCAAGGAATACCTGTGCTGAACTCTCAACAGATTTTGAGAACAAATGTCTAAATATTTAAGTTTGACAACGTCTCATTCTTGAGTGTTTTATTGTACAGTTTCTTAACATTATTTATAATATATTCATAAAACTCCCATGGCGCCAACGTGTGATAGTAGACACGTGGAAAGGCCGCTGCCGAATGACGTCAGTATATAGTTGAAAGTCCGTGACGGTACCGGTTAGGGTAGCGTCGACACGTGACGTGCGTCGGCCAGGTGAAGTGGATGATTGTTTATGCATGACCGTCATGAAAATAACGAGCTTCGATCGGGGAAAATTCAAGACTTGTCGTGATAACTCAGTTAATTGTACCTTGCTACAGAATTCAGACCCTTTGAACTTGCACGACCTTACACTAGAAGTGGATGGTAATCGATCGTTTCGAAAGTTTCTAAAAAGACGACTTTTTTAAGTCTAAGTCACTCAAATCTTTGATTAACGTCTGAATACAACTCTTCAAATAAATATAATTATCGACCAAATTTTTTCAGATTACATATTGACTAAAAAATAATAAAATTATAAATCAATATTTCACTAGATGACGTTGCGATCCAGATTAGGATCTTCTTCAGAAATAATCTAAAAAATATAAAACTTAATTAGTATATCTACCTATTAAAAAATTGTTTGTTATTTTCAAAAATCTGAAATTTTTACATTACTTTTTAGGTAGAAGTTAGGGATAATTTTTCGGTTCTTTTGTTAATATTACATTGGCAAATTAATTTTTTTATTCGAAAAAATTACAGCTTATTTAGGACATAGAAAGGTAAGTCTCCTGAAAATTTCAGGAGAAAAAAATTAAAAACGAAAAACACGGTTTATTCGATCTTTCTCTGAATCCTTGAGGTTATGTGAAAAAATTATAATATTAATTTTTATATTTTTTAGATTATTTCTGAAAAAGATCCAAATCCGGATCGAAACGTCATCTAGTGAAATATTGATTTATAATGTTATTATTTTTTTGTCAATATATAGTGTGAAAAAAAATGGTCGATAATTTTATCTAAGTCTCTCAGTTAATGATTAATGCTGGGCGGCGGAAATGATTGTCAAAAAATTTGAATTGACAATGACCTTAGATTTAGATTCTATAATTACATTTTCCATACATCAGGAGCAGTCTAATGTCGTATTCAAACTCACTGTCATTTAGAACATTAGATTGTACTCACACAAAAGTAAATGATTGTTCTACATAGAAAAAATCACTATTCAAGCTAAATGATTAAAATGCCAAGCGTAAACTTGCACGACGTAAGAAACAATCAAAGCATGCTTAACCAGTTTATTTCTGACAGATCTATAAAACAAAAGAACAGCTGATTTTTTTTTATTTTCAAAAAATTCCAAATCTATAGTTTAGAAAAAAAAATTTTTTAACGAAACTTTTTTGAAAAAATAAATAGAATAATAGACCTTTATGAAAATTATGCCATTATTATATAAAAAACAACGCTATAGCATATATCTCTTCTGCGCATGCGCCGATTTCCCCAAGAACAATAGGGCTCTTCATATTGCTTGCATATCAAACAACCTCCCAAAATTTGGTTTCCGTTCATCCGTTTGACCTGTATCGCGTTCATAGACTAACAGATTCACAGAGTTTTTCCAAGAAAATGTTTTTTGGGTTCGGGGGACCTTAAAACGAAAAGATATTGTAAAATTTTGAAAAGTGATTGTTGACCTAAACTAGTGCCATTCTCCATTTGTGGGTTGTAATGCTAAAAACGGAAACCCTAGGATATCGGTTATTCTTAAGCTTACATAACAAATATACGTGTAATGTTTTGTTATCATTGTATTATTTGACTCTGGGTACATGAAGTATCGTTTAAATAAACAAGGATACAACATCCACGCAGTCTTGTTTTATCACATTGTGTTCCCGTAAATCCCATCGTTGTTGTTCATATTGGTGGTGTGAGGTGAGTCTCCTACATACAGCTTTCATGCAAGATTACGACACCAATTTGTAAGTGTCTGACACCCTTCTAACTTTCCCTGGTAGCCTTATCTGATACGCACTATACCTTATATCCTTACATCCCTTTCGTATATATATATAAACAGTCATCTTTTTGTAAATATCCCGGACAAATAGATGAAAAAATGTTTAACTCTATCTCAATCGATTTATTCGCATATTACACAACCCTCTACACTGCTACCGGGTGTGCTCTTTTATCGCTTTGCGCGTTAGAGCGAAGTTTCGTTCAGACAGGATCAGTTATATCTGAGTGGTTTCGCACTAAATCCATTAAAATTGTAGCTTTTTGAAAAGGCTAGGTTACGTTTCATCAAGTTAAATCATTTCTAGGCTGATTTAGGCTCATAATAATAATAATAACCGAAAAATTGCGATCAGCTCTTGTCGGTTGATCTGTACGTACGTCCGAGCTGTACAGCTCGCAAACCGTGACGAACGGCATTAGTTTATTTATTATTTGCTTTGATTACTATCAGAGTAAAACTCCAGTTAAATTAATCAAAATGCGTTTGAAAGTTAAAGTTTTATAAACAAATTTTAATATTTTGTGACAGCTTTGAAAGTTTTTAATTATTATTAATTATTGTCATATCTGATATAGTATTAATATATATTTTTCCCACTATCGTAAATCTTTTCATGTCATTCTGAATAGATTACAAACCTGTATCTCTTTTAATTTCGGCGATTAGTTTAGACGCTATGACGGTTTACATTGCATAAACATTTTAACAGTATTGGCTATCAATTTAAACTGTTAAACCGTCATAGCGTCTAAACTAATCAAAATACAAATTTGTGCTGAGGCATAATTGATTCAGTGTACTTTTTTGTATAAGACACGTCAATATTAAACATATCTGATAAATTTATATATTTTTCCAAATATCGTAAATATTATTATGTTTTCATGTTATGTAAATCTGCAACTTTTTGAGACACTAAACGATAATTTAAGTTTTGAAGATATAGAAGTTTATTTCTAATATTAGAGAAATATTTAAAAACGTTATAACTTCTCAACGACTAATGATACAGCGCGATTTTTTCTATAAGAATAACCTGAGTTGTAAGTCGTATGTAAACAATATATCACAAATTTTTCGATTTTTTTTAAACAGAAAAAGTAAAAAAATTGATAAATTTTTGGAAAAGAAATTCCCTATTTTCGTTTGGTATTATGCACGCTTATAGAAAAAGTCATTCTCAATCGATTCCGACCATCCACAGCCTGTATGTCTTTTAGTTTCGGAGATATACCCAATTTAAACTGTTTTAATTTTTGAGGCACTTTAAACCGTCATAGCGTCTAAACTATTCGAGATACAAATTTGCGCTTAGGCCTAATAATAATAATAATAATAATAATAATAATTTTTATTACTCTATGACATGCGTATAACAGGAGAGTTTGTCAAATGTTACATATTATTATTTTAACAATAATTTAAACAAAATAATTAAATTCATTAAAAATTAGAAATTTTAAAATTTTGAAAGAAGAGAATATTTAAGAGAGTAAACTCAATTATAATTATTCAAACACATGTACTCCTCTGTACTATAAAATGCGTTTGTTTTTAAATAGTTATTTAATAACTGTTTAAACTTTTTCGGATTTTTTGTTTCCTTTATGGTTTTCGGTAATTTGTTGTAAAATTTGATGCAGTTACCATATACACTATTTCCAAACAAAGTGAGTCTATGTTTGGGTACTCTTAAATTAGAACAATGTCTTGTATTGCGTGCATGAACATCGCAATTTCTGAGAAACATATTTTCATGCTCTCTGACAAATAGCACACATGCTTGAATAAAGAGGGAAGGTACTGTAAGAATATCATTATTTTTAAATAAAGGTTTACATGGAGCCAAATAATTTGATGCTGTTATTATTCTTACAATCTTTTTTTGTAACAAAAATATAGAGTTCAGGCCCGCAGACGATCCACCCCAAAATATAATGCCGTAACTACATACGGATTGAAAATAGCCGTAGTACATATGCATTAAGACTGACTGGTTTACTAGCGGTCTACATTTTCTGAACATGTAAACTATTTGACTTAATTTATTGTACTTATTATTAATATGATCGTTCCAGTTTAGATTGCTAGTAATATGAATGCCCAAAAATTTTGTAGAGTCAGAAGGTTCAATACTATTTTTGTCTAACAGTACTTTAATTTGCCAATCGTGAAAGTAACTAGATGAATGAAAGTCTAACCGAACTGTTTTTTCAGTGTTTAAGACCAGACCGTTAAAACTACACCATTCCTTAACCTGGTTTATTCCGTTATTTATTTTAATAGTTGCGTCAGTCGCATTACTATAACTAAATAATTGACTTGTATCGTCTGCATACAGAGTTACTGAGCCGTTGTTAACATTGAGTGGCAAATCGTTTATGTATAATAGAAATAAGAGGGGGCCCAAAATTGACCCTTGTGGAACTCCGCAACGATTAGTCTGATATTTAGATAATACACCCGCTATAGATACAAACTGAACTCGGTCACGTAGGTATGACGCAATGAGATCATTAGCAGTTCCATTAATGCCATAACAATTAAGCTTCAATTAATCGTTTCAGCGTACTTTTTTATATAAGACACGGCAATATTAACCACATCTGAATCTGAATATCGTGAATCTTATCATGTTTTCATGCGTTATACGATTCTGCAACTTTTTTAGACACTTAACGAATATTGGCCGGATTTATATTAACCTAACTTATAGAAAAAGTTATGCTGAATCGATTCCTACAATCCGCAACCGTGTATCTCTTTTAATTTCAAAGATATAGCCAATTCGAACTGTTTTATTTTTACCGCCAATAGCGTCTTAACTAATCGAGATACGAATTTGCGTTTAGGCCGAATCGATTCAGCGTACTTTTTTCTATGATACGTTTATATTAAGACAAAAACATATCATTTTTGGTACACATTTCTAATACGGGCGGAAATTGAATCTTGATCTGATTCTAGTATTCGGTCACTTTGGTGAAAGCGGATTTGGATTTGATATCCGAAGGAAGGTCAACTGTTCCAACTCCAGTCATGAGAAGCCCAACGAGGTCTGGGAACGATGTAACGCCGAGGTTGTTCATTAGTGGAAATAGGTTTTAGACCACTTTACCATCTCACCGTAGATATTATATAACACAAAGTGCTTTTTAGCGTTTAAAGGTCAACAAGCTAAATGCACGAAAGGGTGTCGGTGAAGAGTGTCAGTTGTTTTGTGTCTGCTGTTGATATAATTGACGCAACGCAAGACAGGTTGACATCAGACTAAGTATAAAATTGAGCTTTGTAAGTGTATGTGTGTCATAAAGTACCAACTTCCATTATACAATATAGCGTGTCTATAAAAAATGGAAAGGGGGCATGGGGCAAGTTCGACTCAAATTTCCAACCTCTGAAACATCAAGAATATTAGCGCGAAGAGTTTTTCTCTGGGCTTGTAGCATCAGACTAAGTATAAAACTGTGTCATAAAGTAGCAGCTTCCATTATACAATATAGCGTGTCTATAAAAAATGGAAAAGTGACATGGGGCAAGTTCGACTCAAATTTCCAATCTCTGAAACTTCAGGAATATTAGCGCGAAGAGTTTTTCTCTGGGCTTGTAGCTTGAGACATACTTCGCATAACACAATATATTTGTTTCGTGTAAGTTCTGTTGGAATTAAGATTTTTTTTTTCAATTTGATCTAGTATGGACGCACTTGCTCCTTCTTGAACGGATAAAGCGGCAATGTCTATTATAGGGATGTTAGGTAGCTCCGTAACTGTAACCGAAATTATCGGATATCCGATAAAAAAAATCTATCCGCAACCGTCACCGAATCCGATATAAAAGTTTAGAATAATTTCGGATAGAGGCGAAGTTTAAATGATATGTGTTAATAATGTATATGTTTGGGGCGTTCTCCAACAAATCGGACCATTTAAAAAAAAATATTTTTGATTTCCTTCCCGGTTCGGTAATGAGCCTTTTATAATTACATGATTGGATCGAAGCAGATATTGCACTTTTCATATTCATAACGTGAAGCATGTGAGATGGTGCTTTACTCCTGACATGTCAAAATTATCACTTCCTTTACCAATCAAAAATATCGGAGAAATGTCAGATGTGTCTTTACATAATAATAATGCAAGTGAAAATCACTACTGATTAAAATACAGAGTAATATTATGTTAGTCAGCTGTCTAATCCTTAGTTGGCAATAAATGCAAGTATGTGACGTAACTGCATTTGCCTCGGAAATCAACTTGCCCCATTTTACTAATTTCAGTAGTTAAGAGTCTTCAACTATGAAGTTGAATAATCTTTTGTCAATAATAAATTTGTTTCGGCAATTACTCGAAATTTTCACTTGAAAGATGCTATGTAGAGGGCTGTAATAGAGTTTGTGAAGTTCTGACAAATATCAAAGTGTAAATTTAGAAATTAATATATGATAAAACTTTAAACTAGTCTACAAAAATGTAATCAAACCTACATAAAATTATTCCCAGAGTATAAATTACTATCTGCTTAATTTTTAGTTCTGTCTAAAACATGTGGAAGTAATAGATTGCCTGTAATAAACCTAATTTAGTGGATTTGAAGGTTTTACGTGTGTATTGGAAAAATGATAGAGTCAATATATAATGTTGAAGTGATATTTGATTTTTGTTATTGCGTGACCCTAATTACTATTTACATTTTTAACGTGTGGTGCTGCTAATTTAATATGATAAACTTGATATACATGATTAATTACCCATCCTGAGGTCGTGCTACTGGTGCTAGGCTAGCTATGTAATTGGAATATTTAATATTATTGACAACTATTAGTATTTACCCTATTTTTCCTGGGAATGACAGCTCTGTTATGTTAACATAATTAAATAAAGCCATCCCGCATGATAATCGGATGGATAGTTTTAGAGTTCATCGCCTATGGACAGACAAACACCGGACAAAATTATTGTAGCTTCTGCAGCTACGATTTTATAAAATTCTTTATGGAAGTGTTGTTCTGCGAACGTCGCAAAACGTTATCAAGATTAAGATAATAGATTAAAACCTTGGTTTAAAGATTTTTTATTCTATAAAACACTTAACTTTCAATTGGAAATTTCGTAAAGTAAACAATATTTTTATTGAAATTTTATTAATTATTATTGATAATAGCCCTTTTAACCAAAAACTTACTGTTATTGAGTTATTTGCTGATAATATTGTTTTATATACGCTTGGAAAGTATATTTGACACGAGACCTTCGCACCATCTCGTGTTTGATTTTTTCAAAAGTGGTTCACCTAAAAACTTACAAACACATGAAAACCAGCGTTATTCTTAATCATAAAAAAATATTTACGCATAATGTCAGTAAAAAAACTACATAAATGATATAGATTATTAATTTCTAAATTTTTTATTTAAATCTTATTTTTATTAACAAAATAACAATTATGATATTTTTCATGTATTTACCTAATAATGATTACAGACGTAAAATAAAATTTAATTACCCTTGACAACGTACTGCTGCAGTCCATTTTTCTCCTCTCTAATTCATAAGAAAATCCAGGAAAACGGTGGAATTGTAATTCTGGATGTTTAGTTGATGTATCTTTACAATCAACAACACAGCACTTCCGATTTGATAGCTTTTTCCCCATTTTATTCGACAATTAATCCTTATTAAAATGCACGTATAACATATGACACTAAGGTTTTGACTGAACCAGATTTAAAAAAAAAACACGAGAGGGCACAAAAGTCGCCTGTCAAAAGATACTTTCCTAGCGTATTTTCGTTTCGTGTTTGAAGACTTTCGCAGGAAATATCTAGAATGTTCTTGTAGTCAAACATACTCAGTATACTTTGATCTAAAAGTGTACCAGAATTCATACTTGCCCCAATTTTGATAGATAGATTGTAAATCATAGACGTTCCACAGCTGAGGTCAATTTTGTAACCTATCTACCTTGATAGATATCGTTTGTTATAGTTTTGTCCATAAAATCGCACTAAGTTTCACAATTTTTTATATTACAAATTTTATAACACATAAGAATGTGTTCAGCTGCCTAATATTTAATCATCTGACATTTTTTCAAAAATTAAAAACAAAGACCTCATTTTTAATGGAAATATTTTCATCCGATAATTATTATTTTTTTTTTTATTTTGAAAGATTAAAGTGTCGGTTGTCTGTACAAAGCTTTATCGTTTACTAATTTCGACACTTAATTTGAAGTTTGACAGTACGAGATATTGAGAATGAAAAAATAGTTTCAGAGCTATTAAATTGTTTTAAGAATCAAGCTGAGCTAATAACTACAAATGAACGTTCTGAATTTCGCTATGGACACAACTTTTCAGTATAGGTATTGTAAAGGCCACTGCAGACGAGGCTAGAAACACTGCTTGGCCTTCTGCTGGCTGGTAGGCTGGGTACGAAACTGGAAACGACGTCACTGCGAGCTCGCCTGCTATAGCTCACAAGATAGGTTTTAAAATTAGAACAGAGGCTATGTTTCTCGCTAGGTCCGCCGTTAGGTATGAGCAAGAATCAATCAGGAAGCAGTATCTTGTCAAGTGAGCGACTTGAACAAACGCCCATAAACAAACACTATGCTATAGTGTGTGTTCTGTTCAGAGATAATAAACAATGCACCTTTGTTACTGTTCTATCACTGCACGCGCACCGAGTCTACCTGCAGAGCAAGCTTGTAAAGACGTCTTGTGTGAAGCGAGCACAATATAATAGCAATAAAGATCACCAGCACTAGAAAATTAGTACCTAGTGAAATCTAGCAAGGAACCTAGCGGAAAATCCAACCTCGTATGCAGCGGACTTCAGCTTAATATCTGCTTCTAGAAACCTTTCAAAATTCTTGATAAAATCGATACTGCCAAGTAACAGTTGACCATCTTATATTAATAATTTAACCAGTCTCTCTGTACAACATAGAAGTTTTTAAAATAAAAGTCGGTCCACGTTGAACTGATTTATCATAGAGGAGCTAGAAGATTCTATTAAAACTTGAGTCATGGTACTGGATTGAGAGACACGAAACAAATACTATTACCGAATATCTATGTCGACTTGAATTCTCGTTTCAACAGGATTATTGAATTCTTTTCTTGTAACATAGTTTTACGTGACGAGATTATACATTTTTTACTTACTGGAGATTTCAAAAGCATTTTTCCGTCAAAAATATGATTGCATAGTAAGAGAACGGCTGTAATTTTTCTTCTAATTATTACAAATTAGTTTAAAAGACTTAATTATGAACGGCAAGTAACAATATTTCAACTAATTATCCACTTAATCGTATGCAAATACGTGGACATCAATACACATCAAGCAGAAGTTTGCTGCAAAGAGTGTACAAGAGAGCATTGTGTCATGCGGCCTGATAGGTCCCCAGGGCGATGACGTAAATATGTACAAAAGCCAATGGTGAACGGGCGCTGTGAGCGCAAGCGTCATGGCCTGTAAGCGTCGCGGCGAAGCGACAAGCTCTAGCAGCAGGTTATGGTGACGCGCTTGCTCCCGGTTAGCCACCTTTCCAACGCCCGTGTAGTGCGGGATTTCTATGTTCAAGGGTTCCCGTCAACGGCATTTATTTATTCCGGGAACCCGCATTGTTTAAATGGTTTAAATAATACCTAATTAATTAAAAAAAAAACTATCTACAAATAAATATCGGCCGCGACGGAATATTAACGGCACTCGAACGCGTTTTTTAAATTTGAAAATTTTATCGTGAAACATTTGAACGTATCACCGTGGAGTCCGCAAGGATAGAACAAGCTCCTGGTGGAGCAAATTCGCATCTTTTGGGTGCGTTACCAGAAACCCTGCTGGGAGGACTTTCAGCTGCTCAGTCCTCACCACAGCGCGTGGCTTCAAACATTCGCGGGTTTTTTGCGAATAAATTAGGAAACGCTATACCCGACACAGGTGAGTGTTTCAACAATAAATATTTTATATTTAAAACTCAACAATTATTTTATAATGCACTCAGATTCCCCATTTTCATTATATTATTCAAAAAACATCTTCCGTCGGAAAGATAAAAAATATTTTATGGCCTATTCAACGAGTTTGAGTGGATTGGAAAGATGTTTTAATAAAGTTTTTATTCATTAGCATTTTTGATAAAATTATAATCAAATATAGAAA
Organism: Xanthostigma xanthostigma; assembly: GCA_963575645.1. Lineage (NCBI taxonomy): Eukaryota > Metazoa > Arthropoda > Insecta > Raphidioptera > Raphidiidae > Xanthostigma > Xanthostigma xanthostigma. Next base: position 29,844,779 of record OY754470.1, on the reverse strand, counting down.
TTGTATTTATTATTGTTGTATGAAATCAATATCGGCTTTCAAATAAAACATTACGAAATCTTGGTCGGTATAGATAGATGCCTAATTGAATAAAAAAAAAAAAGGGGTAGAGTAGGGAAAAAAACAGCTTAAGGTGGAGGATCGTTTGATAATTCGTGCGTGGTAATCCTGTAAGCAGTTGGAAAAACTGTTATCGAGCGACCCAGATGTCGGTATGCGGGAGTTATAAATAAACTCCACTCTACCTATAGGTATTTCAAAATGGCGGTCACTTAAAGAAGGGAGTACAAGATGGCTGAAAAGTCAATATCTACTATATACTCATTGTAAAGTATTAGATATGTATAAATGCGTACATAGTACTATTATATAATATACATCTATAACTCTATAACATATATAGAGAAAATATATGTGTTTACTAAGTGATTTTTGATTGAATTCTGAGGTTGGGTTACAGTACCCTATACAGCAGCGGTCGCCAAACTTTTTGACCTCACGGACCAGTTAATTCATAATTTAAATCCCGCGGACCACTAATAGGATTTTTTAAGTGTTAAATATATTTATAAAAAAAAATTGTGATCAAAGAACACATAAAATGCACCTAGTTAATAAAATGAAACTAATAATAGTAACCAAGTTATGAAAGCTTTATTAATAAACCATAATAAAATAAAACAGAAGTTTTTATAACTTGTCACGTATTGTTATGAATTGAATCATGTTTTAATGCATTTTAAAACATAACTTAACATGATGAGTAAGTATATTCCACATTTTTCTGCGGACCAGCGAAATTTTCTCGCGGACCACTAGTGGTCCGCGGACCACCACTTTGGCAACCGCTGCTATACAGGATATACGCAAAGTTTTTATTCGTGACGAAAACCGAAAATCTGATCATAGTAGATTTCTTAAGTAAATTTTTTATATACTTAGGTAAGCGCGCATTTTTTTCTGTATACTGGAACATTTTGTTTTATTAGGTTGCATATATAAACAAGACAAATAAAATTGAAATTAAAAACAGTAAACAGACATAGTTTTAACGCTTCCTTTGTTTCAATTCATCATAATTTATATAAGTAAACGTAAAGCTTGGAACGAACAAAAATTTATTGAATAGCATGACTAAAATATTGTCATTGAATTTTACGAATAATATGATTATAAACATCAGACAAATTGAATTAAAAAAAATATTTTGTACAGAGCTTCTTAGATTCTAAAAATTACGATTTTTTCTGTGATATTATGCGTCTTATCGGTATTAAACTAAGAATGCCCGATTTTCCCATAAGAGCTCATGTTCATTTCTTAGTTTTAGATTTTTTAATCGAGTTAGTAAATCGTTCTGAAATTTTGAGTACTTATTGCAGATATATTAAGAAATAAGTTCACAAAATTTCATTCTTTTCTCAGTGATTTCAGATATCCGTCATACATCCCTAAATAATTTTAGTTATAGAATTTAATTGTTTGAAAACTGAACATTTTGCAGAGGAAATAAAAGGAGATACTATAGATACTAATTATCACTACCGATGGGCTATTACTGTTGGACTGATAACCAGCTTTAAGCTAGACTTAGCGCTTTCCGGATTTTTTTCTATCAATATACACTTTTATTTATTTACGAGCTTTATGGCTTGGATTCGCCGTGGTATTTTAACCAAAAATTTTACTATCTTTTATTCATTAGTCAGTATATACTAATTTAGCTCAAATTTTGCGTGCGAAATTCTTGACTTGCTTTATATTTTGCACTCACGGCTCGTTTCCATTTTGCCTCCGCTTAATAATATATAGCCTGTGTTGCTCAGGAAGAAGAAGACTTTTAAACAGTGAAATATTTTTTCAAATCGATTCAGTAGTTACGAAGTTTACCCGTGAAACTGTCAAACATATACTTTTTAGTATTTTAGAAGTCAATAGATAGATAGATAGATATTTATTCATTATAGTGACAGAGGTGTGTAACAAGTCATTACAGTATACAGCATGTAAACACGTAAGGTGCACATAGGGAAATTAACATTAGGAAAAAATACTTGGATGAGAATGAGCCTTGAAATGTTGTTTTTCAATTTGACAGATAATATTCTTTTGCAAAATGAATGTGTATACTACTAAAGAAAATATCCAAATGATTACAAAATAATCGGACTTTTTTTATTAATGGGACATTAAATTCCCAAAAATATTTAAATGTGGTGCGAGATCAAATATCTCCGCCTATTCGTGTTGAACCTAAAGACATATTGGGTCACTGATTTACCAACGCGCATACGTCATACCAGTCAGACAATTTTTGAATGAAATGTTTCCAAACAGATGGAGTTGTTTTTTTGTTGTATTTTTGTAGAAAAAAATTAAAATAATGATTTATAAGAGCTTTTTATTATTAAAAAAGCCAAGTGAAATAAAAATAAATCAAAATAAAATAGAAATCCTCAAGATTACCACGATAATTCAATAGAAATAACAATTAATGCAGTCATGGCTAACTCTGATCCAAGTATTTTTTCCCAATGCTAATTTCCCTATGTGCACCTTACGTGTTTACATACTGTATAAAAAAATCGGGCGTCGTTAGAATTTAAGTTACCTAGAGACGAGTCGAACAAAAAAAAGTTTTTTTAAATCGGTTAAGGCGTTTGGGCTGTACGCTGGATATAAAAAGCGTGACTCACAGATTCACAGACAAAGCGAGTACATATAGGCGCTTCCAGCTATTGCTTGGGTCGCGCCTAAAAAAGTATAAAAATTATAAAAAATATTCATAATGAGAATAAAACTCTGCATCAATGTGAAAATTAAATACTGCCTTTTTAAAAGCAGAATACATTTTGACGTGATAACGTCTTATAAATTGATGAATCACCAATATTATAAATTGATAAAACACCGGCTGCATGTTCGAAAAAGTGTAACGTAACGTTCCTAACGTTCCTAACGCGTAACGTTCCTAACGCGTAACGTTCCGCCTGACCCTGTGCGTGCTTTTTGCTAATTTCTCGCTCAATTTAAATCAGATCGGTTTGAAACCAGTCTTAAACGAAAGAGGAGAACATTTTACATAGATTTCGTATAACAGAATTTGCCTAAACAGTTTTTTTATACAAATTTATATAGAAAAATATTTTATACAAATTTATATAGAAAAATAGCTGTATAAATGCAATGTTGTGTAATGCATGACGCGACGCGGTCGGTTGTCTTTGTTTGCCGTACATGGAAATTAGAAGCAAACGTATGTCTTGTCTTAACATGAAAACAGCTGCATTTCTAATGTTTAATTCAATTTTTTGACATTAGTATATTGTGAAATGCAAAGCCTGCTAAGTTAAGTATTGGAATAACTAATTATTATTAGAACATAATACTTTGTAAGTTGCAAACGTCACTTTTGACATTTCTTATCATTCCGACACCAAGGATAAGCGGATTGAAACCAAATTTTGGGAGGTTTAGGTTATGTATTACGGAATACGTTATCACGTAAAACTATCGTCCGTAAACCGACTTTACAGACAACCATTTTTTTTTTAAAGATCTTATGGATCTTGGAAGATTGTTAAAGATCCTTGTACACATATTATATCTGCAGCTGCCCTCAAACAAAGCTAATGAATGCTTAGGATATTCATATTGATTAATTATTATTTATGCTGCTGCTCAATTCATAAATTTTCAAAATATCTATGTTCTTATGAAGAAAGCAGAGGCATGTACAAACATAGTAATGTCCAGATGGGAAAATTAATACACGTTATTTTTGACATGTCTAAAAAGAATCTGTTCAATATTAATTTAATGAGACGGAAAAGCGGATCTTATCTCACTTGAGCTGTTATAATAATAATAATAATAATAATAATAATAATAATAATAATAATAATAATTTATTACGTACAGAGGTATAAAATACATGTATAGAGTCATACAATACAAAATTTAAAATTTCTCAAAGTAGTCTAGGACTTTATATAGTTCTAATCTTATCAGCCTATCTGCAATATTTTTTTTAAAAGTTCTGAAGGTTTTTATATTTTTTATATCTTCTGGCAGGTGATTATAAAATTTAACACAATTGTAGTAACAGCTTTTTTCGAATAGAGCAGTGTTATGCTTGATAGCGCGATATTTAACATTGCGTGTACTGTATTGGTGATTAAAACTATGGACGCTAAAAATCGTTTTGTTTGTTCTAATATAACAGAGACATTCCAATACGTATAGAGATGGTAAAGTTAAAATATTGAGCTTATTATTAAATTGTCTCAATGGATATACTTCACTCGATATATTTATACTGAAGAAAATATTTTGTATGTCTCAAGTGGGTCAATTAAAAAGCTGTGTTTTTTAGGGTCCATAAAGACTAGGAATCTTTATAGTTTCGACCAATCCATCCGTCTGTCTTGAATTTATAATATATACCTACCTATTAAGGATGAAATTTGGTATACGGACGTGGTTTGATGACACAAAAAGAAATGATAAGATTATTAGAAAAAAAAAAATGTTTTTGCACCCCGTCCTTATAATGTGTGCGCTGTGATATAAATAATATAGAATAGAATAGAAATGTATTCATTACAGTGACAGAGGTATGTAACAAGTCATAAAAGAAGTATGAAATTATTAACAATATTCAGAAAGAGAATAAAACTCAGCATCAATCAAAAAATTAAATACTGCCTTTTTAAAAGCATAAAACCTTCTTAACTATCTTATAGATCTTAGAAGATTGTTAAAGAATCTTGTGCACATATATCTGCAGCTGCCCTCAAACAAAGCTAATGAATGTTTAGGATATTCATATTGAATATTTCTACTACTGCTCAATTCAGAAATTTTTAAAATATCTATATTCTTACGTAGAAAGCAGAGGCAGACGTGTATGTACAAGCATTATTTTTACGCTGCCTCAAATATCTACCCAAAAATGTTTGATAGCTCTTGGACTATAAGGTTCGTGCGTTCATTTCAACTCTAATCAATAGCACACAAGAGAACAGATTATCTTTTCGTGAGGTCAATTCTATCAATTACCAAAGCTAGTTCTTTATAAATGCATCACCGATGTACCATATAGATGGCAATTGTTAGCAAACAAACGAAAGCTTGTGTAGCTGCCGGCGTCACGGGTCACCGCTGTACAAACAGTTGAACCGAGAATACTAAACAAAACACGCTCGTCTAAATAGAAGCAGTCCTTGTGCAGTAGAGATCGTAGCCGTAGGCTGCTTTATGCACTGTGTACTCTACTTTCGCAGGTGAAACGCGAGGGACGCAGCGTGCATTAAGAGTTGCGCCCTTCAGATGTTTGCTTTTCTGCAGACGCCAGACACTAACAATGCCTACCTGCTGGACGGAAACTGCATCCACGTTTCTGGGTTACGTTGAATATGAGATGCTAGTTCCATTTTTTAAAGTTCATTTCTTATTTAATTAAACGGGGACTTTGAAATTCGTTTTTTTGCACTACCACCTATAAAATAGCTTTTTTAGATCGTGTATAGATAGATAGATATTTATTTTACACTGTGACAAACAAGTGACGTCATACAAGGAATTTACTATTGAAATATTCATCGATAAAATATAGACAATTTTCAGTTAAAAGTTTTCTGATAAAATTGTTAAATTTTTTAAATGGCAAGTTTTTGATATCACTTGGGATCTTGTAATAAAGTTTCAATGATATGTGGGTGACATTTTTTTGTGTGGCAGTTAGACGGCATAAAGGTAGACACATCGAATTTTTATTCCGTGTGTTATGTTGATGGAAGTAAGAATTAAAATGGTTAAGGCGTTATTGTTTTTTTTTTTTGTAAAGTGATTCATTCCTCACTAATGCTGTAACGAAAAAAATAAATGAGCGATATAATCGATTCAACAATAATTTTCATTAGAAATATATGTGAAGCAACAGCAAACTCGACTAGTAATTTTTGTCAACAACTAAGAAGTGATCAAAGTTTCCTCTAAGCTGCGCAGCCGTTTTTGTATTCTGCGTACAATGGGCTTGTTCACATTTTTTTTACTTTCATATTATAAAAGAATTGCATCTAAAAATGGCAAAAATCCTTTCTTGTTTGTGTGTTATTATTAAAATGCTTAAAAATGTAATTTTGAGATTATTTATTAAAAAAAATTGTTATTTCAAAGACAAACACAGGACCCTCCCCCCCACTTGCACACTTTCACATACGCTTTGAACATTTTTACTCACTGCATATACATATAAAAGGGAACGTTGGAAGTGATTAAGAAGTAAAGTTTGTTTCACAAGCGAACAGCTGTCAAAAATGCTAAAAATATACTGAATATTAAGTGAGTATAGAGGGTACATTAAAAAAATATGTATATCTCGTGCATAATGACAGACTCGTGTGACATTGAAGACTCGTTTTTCACATAATACCACACCTCGTCATAATATACAGTATGTAAACGCGTAAGGTGCATTGGTGCATTGGGAAAAAATACTTGGATCAGAATTAGCCATGACTGCATTAATTGTTATTTCTATTGAATTATCGTAGTAATCTTGAGGATTTCTATTTTATTTTGATTTATTTTTATTTTAGTTGGCTTTTTTAATAATACAAAGCTCTTATAAATCATTATTTTAATTTTTTTTTCAAAAATAAAACAAAAACACATCCCCATCTGTTTGGAAGCATTTCATTCAAAAATTGTCTGACTGGTATGACGTATGCGCGTTGGTAAATCAGTGACCCACTGTCTTTAGGTTCAACATGAATAGGCGGAGATATTTAATCTCGTACCATATTTAAGTATTTTTGGGAATTTAATGTCCCATTAATAAAAAAAGTTCGATTATGTTGCAATCATTTGAATATTTTCTTTGGTAGTATACACATTCATTTTGCAAAAGAATATTATCTGTCAAATTGAAAAACAAGATTTCAAGGCTCACTCTGATCCAGTCATTTTTCCCAATGTTAATTTCCCTATGTGCACCTTACGTGTTTACATACTGTATACAATTACGCAACTAGATATACAACTACTATTTTGTCTTGTTTATTTTAATTTGACTTCTGGTAATATTTGTGATGTATTTTTATTATAAAAACCAAGCAATGGTCTCTCTTATATTTAAGGAATTGATTACATTTTTATAAATAAAATATTTTTTTTTGAAGACTTTACATGAAAGAGCACTTCTTAAGTGAAGGTCAGCGCCGGCTTAAGCTATAGGCGAACTAGGCGCCCGCCTAGGACGGCATCTTCAGGGGGGCGGCAAAATTTTAAACTGCCAATGTTTTATTTTAACATTAAAAAAATTTTTTTGATAATTTATTTATATGAGTACGTACTTCATATTTGAATACTTTACATCATCATAAAGTAAAATAAAAATTTAATAGTATTACTGTTTCAACAGTTTTTAACTGTCACGTCAATTTCATATTTCGTACTTCAAGAAAAGGAAAAGTTTCTTGAAACATTTCGTATACTAAGGCATAGCACTGTTATTAGAATTTAGTAGAAAAATTAAATTAAGGTTGGATTGGGCAGCCAATTTTATTTAAAAACCATTTTTTTTTTTATAATTAAAATGGTATCGTCATATAATTATGCAATTTGTGAAAATATAAAATGTATATAAACGTTTCGCTATTAATTAGCATCTTCAGTATATCTGAAATTATAAATAATAAAACATTACAAAATTATTTTTATAATATTACTAGCGGTCCCGCCCGGTTTCACCCGGGTGCAAAAGAACGAATGGGGAAGGAAGAAAAAAAATTTAGGGGTGGACTACCCCTAACACACTCCGGCTGCGCCGTCGTGCCCGGTGCAAAAGAACGAATGGGGAAGGAAGAAAAAAAATTTAGGGGTGGACTACCCCTAACATTTAGGGGGATGAAAAATAGATGTTGGCGAAGTGACACCTGTAGACATCTGGCGGGGATAACTAATTAAATGACGATTGATCAGTTTTCGACCGGAGAGGAAAAATGATTAAATTACTAAAATGGCTATTAAAAAATAAGGGTTGATCGTAGAAGGGTGAAAATTAAGGATTGTATGTATTTTTGTATGTTGTATCATAAAAAAATAGAAATTAAAAATTTTGTCTAAAAAATAAAAAAAAAAAATTAGGGGGGGACTACCCCTAACATTTAGGGGGATGAAAAATAGATGTTGGCCGATTCTCATAGATACCGGATAAGCACAAAAAATTTCATCAAAATCGGTCAAGCCGTTTCGGAGGAGTATGGCAACAAAAACTGTGACACGAGAATTTTATATATTGCTAGTGGCCCTGTACGTGCTTCGCTACGTATAAAGTGAAATAATAAAACAATTTAATTGGAACATCTATCTATCTATTTTATTTATTTTAAAATATACATGGACGTATATGTGTGTATGTCGAGCACTCCGGCTGCGCCGTCGTGCCCGGTGCAAAAGAACGAATGGGGAAGGAAGAAAAAAAATTTAGGGGTGGACTACCCCTAACATTTAGGGGGATGAAAAATAGATGTTGGCCGATTCTCATAGATACCGGATAAGCACAAAAAATTTCATCAAAATCGGTCAAGCCGTTTCGGAGGAGTATGGCAACGAAAACTGTGACACGAGAATTTTATATATATAGAGATTACATATACAAAAACATTTTTTTTTATATTCATTAAAATGGTGTAATGAACAAAGAAGATTCAATACTTACAAAACATAATAGATGAGAAAAGATTTTTTCTTTTGTTCCAATTTGAAACATTTTTAAAAAATAAATAAAGAGCACTGTTTATTATAGGTATTAAAATATTTAAAGAGATATTTAAATTGTTATCTTACTATGAATCAAACATTTTGTAGGATAAAAACTATCAGTTTAATTATGTTACATTAGAAAATTTTATATTTTTTTGTGTAGACAAGTTGAGCAAGGTTGTTGTAGTCTGAAATTGGTTTTTATATGAAAAAATTGTGAAAAATAAAAGACACTATGTACAATAGTAATTTTTATAGGTTTGTTACATTTGATTCAGTAAGATGAAATATGCGGAATTTAGATTTGTTATATCAGTTTTATAATTTATAGAATTTTTGTTTTTTTTAATCTGTATCATTTCATAAATTATTCGTTTTCTATAGTTGGGTTCAATTTGTAATTGATACTTGTTCGAAATTAAATATATGTTGATTATCTACAGCATGGTCGCTTAGAGCAGTGTTTGGTAGATTTGGAGAGTATTTTTTTTTTAATGATTGAGTTTTTATGTTGATTTATTCTGTTTTTTAAATATTGTTTTGTTTGACCTATATATGTAGCATTGCAGTTGATACATTTTATTTCATATATTAAGTTTGATTGTTGTAATTTTTCTGTTTTGTCTTTTAATTTTGTGTAAAATATATTTTGTAGAATGTTAATATTTTTGTATATAGGAATTAGATTGAATTTTTTGAAAAGTGCGTTTAATTGTTTATATAAGACAGGAATGAAGGGTAAAATGATGGTTTTAGTTTCTTGTAGGTTGTTACAAAATGTTTGATTCATAGTAAGATAACAATTTAAATATCTCTTTAAAGATTAAAATATATAATAAACAGTGCTCTTTATTTATTTTTTAAAAATGTTTCAAATTGGAACAAAAGAAAAAATCTTTTCTCATCTATTATGTTTTGTAAGTATTGAATCTTCTTTGTTCATTACACCATTTTAATGAATATAAAAAGAAAATGTTTTTGTATATGTAATAATATTATAAAAATAATTTTGTAATGTTTATATATTTATAATTTCAGATATACTGAAGATACTAATTAATAGCGAAACGTTTATATATATTTTATATTTTCACAAATTGCATAATTATATGACGATACCATTTTAATTATAAAAAAAAAAAATGGTTTTTAAATAAAATTGGCTGCCCAATCCAACCTTAATTTAATTTTTCTACTACAAATAACAGCCGTACTAATATCAAATAATTTAAAAACAAATTAGAATTTAGGTTTTGCTATCAAAACGTAAGTTTCAATCCAAATAATATTATTGTTCTATAGTAGTGTTTTCAGTATACCCTATCCCCTGAAAATACACTTGGAGACGATAATAATACCTTTTGATAGAAAATATAAAATATGTTCATTGAACTGTTAATTATATTATTTAGCAATATTCCTTTTCACCTTGATATGAATTGCTGAAAATTCAATCTTGCCTAGGGCGCATAGTTATCTTAAGCCGGCCCTGGGGAAGGTAGCTTAAATATACAAGCAAATGTTTGTTTTGGTTTTAATAAATGTTAAAAGATTGTTTATTTATCTGTTTCAACCGAACTTGCTAGAACAGTTTTTCACAATAAGAGTAGTTGGTCATATCAATTTGTTGAAAATTATGAAGTTACTTTTGAATTAACATTTACACAGGTCTTACTAGTTAATTTTCATGACTTATTGCTAAAAACGTAAATAATAGGTTAACGGATTCGTGTTTGATTGAAGTTTAATTACTTATAAACTTATATTACTTGCTATACTTCTTTCTTGGCATCATGGGCAGAAAATATTATTTCTCATTCTACTCTAAAATTTAATTTGTGTTTGCGACAGCATAAACGAAACTCTAACAACGTATAAAACTTAAAGGAGAAGTTATATGAAAGATAAATAAAACGTCTGCGTTATGTAATATAAATTTACTCAGCGGGCAACGAGAAACCATCTCGCGTATAGAGGAAAGTAGAAAATACTAGACAGTTTTATACGTATGCCCAGAATAATAAATATGGAAGTGGAATTGTGAAACTATAAAAAAATATTTTTATTTCTCACTATTTGACGTTTTGAATTTACGTTTGGATTTTTATTATTACGATACCAAAAATAAAACATTTATTAATTTACTAGTCGATACCCGCGGTCCCGCACGCCAATAAAATGAAAAATTCGTGTCGCAGTGCGAAACCCTGCCGACAATATAGTGTATTTGCTAATATACGCGGTGGGGCTTTATTATGTGAACCTAACTTTTTTGTTTTTGGACAAAATAAAAAATTTAATTCCTTAATACAGCCCTTAAAATAATATTTTTATAATATAATACCTACAAACTAACGTTTTCACAAAATTTTTAAGTTCGGTCCTGTCGGGCCGATTTTAATAAAATTTTAGCAGCACATTTCTGTCTTTACTAATGAGTTAAATTTAAATTTTGAAACGATTCTGAGAACTTTTTTGGTATTTTTGGGCCCAAAAACTTTTTTCAACCCCTAAATATGTCTTTTACGTTTTCGTACGAAACTTTTCCCAATAAGAAGACGCCAAACTTGTAGTGATTGGATCAAAAATAATTGACAGTGACGTCACACTTATACCTTGCAATATAAGACGCACATTTTTTGTGCATGGGACGGGTATGTAAAGCATAGACGGTATCCTTGACATACCCGTCCCATGCACAAAAACTGTGCCGCTTATTGTGAAATTTATTTTTGAACTGAAAATGTATATTCTCGACTTGTTTGCACAACAATGTTTGGAGTACATTTTTTTATGAAGAATATATCTTCAGGTCGCTTCATATGTGGCTGATTTTGCCGTTGGAATCGATGCTGGGGCTTTTGTTAATTGCCGTGCTCGCTACGAGGATGGAAATGACGTAAGTGGGACTCACGTGCGTGGTTACAAATTGGATTTTAAAATTAGACTATTTTTTCGTTTTTGTTTCTGTGCTGATTTCTAGCAAGAACCAATCAGAAAACAATATCTTGTCATAAACAAATATGGCGTCATAATGTATGTTTTGTTTAGAGACAATAAACGTTCACTTTTGTCACAAAACACGAATCAAATCTAGAAATCCTGCTTCAAAATACGCATCGTGTGAGGCCAACACATAAAAATCATAACGAAATCCATCGCCACAGGAAGCTTGGAACGTAGTAGCGCAATCAAGCAAGCGACAAAGCTAGCCTCGTGTGCAGCGGCCTTTAAAAATTAGTTTGAAATGTTATTATAACTGGGAAAAGATGTCTGTTCGTTTTTCGAAGCATTATGACTTGAAATTTTTGTTTTAGAAGTGATCAAAATCAAATATTCCATGCACAGAGTCTTAGTTATATTGTAATCCAACTGGGATGAGACTAGACTACGTGCTTTCAATATGAGCTTTCGCTTGTGAAAGATTCGGCCATGAGTTTGTGTGTGTGTGTGTGTTACGGACGCGTAATGAATTGATGTTACGGCGGTGGTGGTTGGTGGAACGACAGTAATTGAGTTAGTTCATGTACAGGAAAGCAAGGGAGGAAGCACAGTCTGCAAATACCAGTGGCATGCTTGAAATTTCTCAGACAGGGCATTACGAACAAAAATAAACAATATACAACTCAAATCAGTTATAGAGAACCTCAAGGAATTTAAAAATCGAAGAACGAAATACTGTTATAAAAATGTCTTAACAAGACAGTTACAAAATGACGTTCTTAGTAAACAGTCAATTTATTTTTAGATTTGTTGTAACAAACACAATTAGTGAACGTTGAGAAACCATCATATAAAGACAATTTTCAACTCGGGGATCTCAAAACGAAAATTTTTTAAAAAATTGTGATAAGTGAATTTTGATCTAAATTAGTGCCATTCTCTCACTTGTGACGTTGGGATGGTAAAGGATTCTCCATAAACTACGTGATCCTACTTCAGCCCTTCTGAAACCCCTCCCTCCCTCCATATACATTTCTGTGCCCCCCCCCCAATGAAACGTAGATTTTTGTTACCCTTATTTATTTTCAAACATTGGATTACTTTTATATGAGCTAGCGGTCCCGCCCGGTCTCACCCGGGTGCAAAAGAATGAATGAGGGGGGAGGTGCACGAGTACGCACATTCATCATAGTTTACCGAGATAAATGTTGTGTCCAAATTTCATGATGATCGGAGTACCGTTCAAAAGTTTTTGTCGGGCGGACAAATTTTGAGTTACATTTTGCAACATTTGTATTGATGCTCTGCACCTATTGGTCGTAGCGTGACTGTAGCCTTCCTCGATAATTAATAGACTATCCAACAAAAAAAAATCAATTCGTACCAGTAGTTCCTGAGATTAGCGCGTTCAATCAAACAAACAAGCAAACAAACAAACTCTTCAGCTTTATATATTAGTATAGATAAATAAATATTCAACTTATTCTACAAATTATTTTCATTGTGCCGAATAAAATAAAAGAAGAAAATTACGAAACTTGACTCTTACCCCCTCCCACCCCTTACGTAGCTCAACGTATTTTTCGAACTGCCCCCCCCCTTGATCGAGCTACGTATTTTATGGACGCTCCCTAAGATTCCCAATATTATTTTGGGATTCGTTTACAACAACTCGCCACTGATATTCGAGCGCAAACACACACAAACAGACACGGACACAAGTAAACTAAGTTAATAAAGGTAAGCACTTAATAGTACAAATGCTGAGCAGTAAACTTGTGCCTAGTTGCCATTGTGTGCTTTGGACGGGGAAACATGATGAAGTAACCTAATAAAATTCCCTTCCACGATGTGTACGACATACCTATAGAACTATGTTTATTATTGTTTAATAAACTTTAATGTTATTAACGTCGCCTGCATCTATTATTATGACTTTGATACATAGAAGCATCTCGTTTAGCAACAGCCCACGCAGCATCAGTTATTTTTCGAGACCATAAACTGTCTAAGTTATCTAATATTAGTCGCAATCTGTTTATTTTGTTATATTTTAAGGTCATCATTTTCTAAATTAAGATTATGTGAACGTAGAATTAGTTCATAATCTTAATATACGCAGCAGGCAACTAAAAAATATTTTATGTTTGTAATCTCTGCTGTATATTTGGATATAGTTGCAAGATCTATTTGATGGAGTACTCCAAAAGAGAGCGTATAATGATTGGAAGTTTATCCTTCAGACTTTGCCATTACAAATTATTTATATTTTACTGTTCATCGGTTTTGTTGCTTGAAATATCTGATTTTTATAATAATTTATATCTTAAAATCACATTTGACAATGACCTTCGAACGTGATCATATATTTACAGTTTCCATACATCAAGAGTGCTTGTTAACCTTATGCTGTTTTCGGCATCGAGAACTGCCCCGGGGCAGATCAGGTCGAATGAGTTAGGTATTATTGGTTAAATAAATTTGTTTATTGTTTATTTGACAAATAGTAATCCATTCGGCCTGACCTGCCCCGGGGCAGTTCTCGATGCCAAAAACGGCATTAGATGGTTCGCATACAAAAACAAATGATTGATCTACATAGAAAAAGATCGCTTTTCAAACTAAATTTTGATCAAAATGCGTAGAAAAACGTTATTAAATTATACAAAAAATGATACTAAACTCGTGTATACACACTTTACGAAAAATATCGTTTCAATCGGTCAATTATTTTTCGATCAGGATCGATTTAAGGTTCTACTTTGATTTTCATATGGCCATAATCTAGGGCAGGGGTCAGCATTATTTTGAGACGGAAGAACCAAAAGTTACAATTTACAAAATTTCCCAGTTTTTAAAGAGCCACTAAACATTTATTTTTAGTATTATAGTATTGCACATACCGCTAAACTAGCGGTATGTGCTTTATTATCGCTTTGTGCGTCAGAGCTGACTTTCGTTCATATAAGAAGTTATATTTAAGTTAATTTCACACGAAATCCATTCAAATTGAAGCTTTTTGAAAAGAGGAGATTCTAATCTATAAAATAGAACCATTTTTAAATCAATTTGAGTTCATAAATACTATTAAAATTGTAATTGAAAATCACAAACAGCAGTTGTCGGTTGGTCTGTACGTATGTACGTACGTACGTATGTACGTACGTACGTCACGACTCTACAGATCGCAATTTTGGTCGGATTGCCTTGGGTTATATTTTATTCACTTTGTTTACTATCAGACCAGAACCCTATTTAAATTCACTAAAATGTGTTCAGTAGTTTAATTTTTATAAACAGTTTTATTTTTTATTATTTTTGACAGCTAATATAGTTTAAAAACAATATAATAATCGCTGTGAAAATATAGTGTAATCCATAAAACAAGTGCTACACTTGTATACCGTGATAACACCACTAGACGTATTAGGCAGCCGTGGCGTAATGGTTATGCCGTTGGATTCCCAAGGGCAAGGTCCTGGGTTCGATTCCTAACGGTATCATTGACTTTTTTCTTTTTTTTTTCTTTTTATTTTGTTTTATTTTATTCCACTTGATATTAATTATATATTATATTATGTATAGTTCTTAATTTTTTTTATTTTTGCAAACTTAAAAAAAAATATTTTTTCAATTTTTAATTATTTATTTCTTTAAATTTTTAAATCTTTTTAAATTTATTAAAAATATTTTTTAATTGTTATTTTTTTATCATACAGTGGAAAACTTGCGGGATGTGCACTTTTGGTTTTGCCAACTATTTGCTTCTATAGGTATAATATAGTATATATCCGAGGACGACACGTCGCGACGGTGGCGGTGCGGGTGAGACGCGAGTGAAAATGGTTGAGAGATGGACATGGTACTCAATGATGGATCGATTGAACGATTTTTAAGGGTTTATATAATAAAATAATTATTTTTTGCGTATGGAACTGGAAAGCCGCAACTCTACATCGGAAGAGCTGCATGCGGCTCGCGAGCCGCAGGTTGCCGGCCCCTGATCTAGGGTCATTGTCAAATCAAATTTTTTTGACAATCATTTGTGCAACCCAGCATTAAATTATTCTGCATTGGAAACTAGTTTTATTTTTTTGTGTGTCATTAGCAACTATGAAAATTCAGCAAACAAATTTTTGTTCATTCTGTTGGTATTTCGGTGTCGAACAGGAGATTAACGTCATCGTTGTATCTGTACTGATATATACAGACGAATCAAAACCACATGAATAATGAATGAATAAAATGAATGGATGGATGACGGTCTGAGTTCATCCGGCAGGGTCGCATTGGGGTGCGAGGGGGCGCGTCGACAGGGGGCACATGCATTCAAAGGGAACAGGATACATAAATAAATAACGACATGCAAATTGCATCTCATTTCTGTACTCCCCCCCGAAGGCATGAGCACATATGGAATTGTGCAAAAACCCTCTTTTATTCTATACTGCGTTTCACCTGTAAAATTAAAAAAAAAATTTATGAAATATTCCATGTTCCGGTTTTAGTTAGTTATGATTTATTTTAGTAGGGAGTTTAATCAATAAATACCTAGTCAATACAACATTTTGTCTCGCTGATAGTACTTAATTTTAATGCCAATATACAATAAACAATGCAATACTTGGTGGCAGAACACATTTTCAGAAAATCTGATTTTTTAATTTTTAACCGATTTCACAAAGGAACGCGTATGTTTTTAACTTCCCGCTTTAAAAAAAAAAAAAAAATTTTTTTTTTTCAAAAATCGGGAAGTTATTGGTTTCACCCCGATTTTTGAAAATCGAGTTTTCGCCAGATCTCGACGTTTTGAGGTCCTAGGAAGCTATTGAAACTATTTTGGCGATGATGTCCGTAGGGCTGTATGTATGTGTGTGTGTGTGTGTGTGTGTGTGTGTGTGTGTGTGTGTGTGTATGTATGTATGTAAACCTTTTATATCTTTTGAACGGAGTGTCCGACTGAAACGCGGTTTGCGGCATCTGACGTGATCTTGGTGAACTTAGACTTCCTGAAAATTTGAAACGATTCGGCCCAAAAAATTTTGAGAAATCTTAAAAAAACAACTTTCAAAAATTTTTTAAAATTTGTTTTTGTAAAATATTTTCTAAACTACTAAACCGATTAATTCCAAAATCTAATCAGCTCTTCTCCTTAACAAACTGCGTCGATTTCCGCAAACCGCATCAAAATCGGTTCATTTGTTCACGAGATACCGTGAACGAAAAAATCGTAAAAAAGTGTTTTTTTAAAATGACTCTTAAAATTGTTATCAGATCGATTTTTTTGTAATAAATTACTTTCTTAAGCTAAAAAAACTGCGTCGATCGCCGCAAACCATATCAAAATTGGTTCATTTGTTCATGAGATAACGTGAACGAAAAATTAGGAAAAAAGTATTTTTTTATAATTACTCGTAAAATTCTTATCAAATCGATTTTTTTGTAATAACTTACTTTCTTAGGTTAAAAAAACTGCGTCGATCGCCGCAAACCGCATCAAAATCGGCTCATTTGTTCACGAGATATCGTGAACGAAAAATTTGTAATAAAGTGTTCTTTTTAAATTGCTCGTAAAATTCCTATGAGATCGATTTTTCTGTAATAAATTACTTTTTTAGGTTAAAAAATTGCGTCGACTGCCGCAAATCGCATCAAAATCGGTTCATTTGTTCATGAGATATCGTGAACGAAAATTTCGTAACAAAGTGTTTTTTTTTTTGAGCTCGAAGAGCTAAAAAATAAACTTCTTGCTATATTTTATATATTTTTGAGCGTTTTGAACTCGAAAATAGCGGGAAGTTACAGGGATGGCCTGCAGGGTCAAACTTTTCAAATTTTTTTTATATACATTCAGCCATGATTTTTCGAAATGTTAACCGATTTAAAAAATGTCGTCATCATTGTGTTCAGAATGTTTACCGTACTGTATAATTTCTATAAAAATCGGTTCGGTCGTTTTTATTTGAATTCAAAAAGGAGATTTTTTGTGAATAAATTTTGATGAATATTTTTCTTTTTAATAAAGCACACCTACCTTCCTGGTGGCTTCTTTTTAGTTTAGTATTAAAATATTAAGAAAATTGAGCCTCCTTCAAAAATGGTCACTAAAAAGCGGAAAATAACAATGTTTTGAGGTCGGCACTTTATTATACTTAAGTGCATAAAACGTGACAGTAATTAAAGGAGGTTCAATTTTATTTTTTGGTGACTGCACGTGAATATAAATATACCAGGTGAGTTAAAAGTCCCGGAACGGTTGAATATCTCGCATACTACGCATCATATAAAAAAAAAAAAAATACGTGTCAAATATTTTTCGCAAAACTATTTTTTGAGACCACACATGACTCCCCACCCCCTACCCAGTTGGTGGGGGGAGGGGCAACTTTAAAATTTTAAATAGGAACCCCTATTTTTTATTTCAGATTCGGATTCTACGGGAAAAATTACATCAATTTTACTTCGATCGTTTTTTTCGATTCGCGACCGATGTCGCGGTAATCGCGAAAAACTTAAAAAAATCAATCCAATTTCGCAATAATGGATGACATTCCATTCACAATTTCGAAGTTTCCCCTCCCTCCACACACTGGTTGGGGGGTGGGGGGTCATGTGTGGTATCAAAAAAAGTTTTGCGAAAAATATTTGATACGTATTTTTTTGTTTTTCGATTTTATGCGTAATATGCAAAATATCCTTTTCCGGAAATTATTGATTTTTTAAGTTTTTCGCGATTACCGCGACATCGGTCGCGAATCGAAAAAAAGTAAAATTGATGTAATTTTTCCCGTAGAATCCGAATCTGCAATAAAAAATAGGGGTTCCTATTTAAAATTTTAAAGTTGCCCCTCCCCCCACCAACTGGGTGGGAGGTTGTGAGTCATGTGTGGTATCAAAAAATAGTTTTGCGAAAAATATTTGACACTTATTTTTTTTTTTTTTTGATATGATGCGTAGTATGCGAGATATTCAACCGTTCCGGGACTTTTAACTCACCCGGTATATATGTCGCCGGGATATTGTCAAATCCGTGATTTTGTAATTTCACTAGTGAAATTACAATATCACGATTGACAAAGATTCGTGATATAATTTCACTAAGTGAAATTATAATATCACGGGTTTGACAATATCCCGGCGACATATATATACCTGACGGTTTTAAAGTTTTTTTTTATGTCGTGCAAGAAAAAAATGTTATATAAAACTTCTATCGATTTTAAGGTACGTTATGGAAAGCGAAAATTTGCTTTGTAGATGTCAATAATGAAATTTACTTGCGTATTTTCTATTGTTTTTAAACAAAGCATCACGTTCTGTACTAAAAAGATTGCCAATTGACATCTTGTTGCTCGAAAGAGGCCTTGGATGATCCCTCGCATTAAAACAACAAAACAACGCCAGTCTGTACTTTAACGTGAAAGGAAACTTGATGGGGTAAATTGAAGTGTACAGTTCCGGTTCACATAGCTAGTTGAAACTAAAATAGAGTTGATAGGGTCGTTCCACTCTTTTTTATCGATACACTCCATTAAGAAATAATATAACTGGCGAAAGAAGTTTCACTATTCTATTTCTTGGCGCGCTTTGATTTTTGAAAGTCACAAATTTAAAATCACACAGTTTGAATTGTGTTTTAATGATGTTAAAAAAGACCGGTCAAGTGCGAGTCGGACTCGCGTATCGAGGGTTCCGTACAAACTTTTAGGTATGTATATAGTTCGTTCATTACGGGTATCGAGTCTCGAATATTTCATCTGCTTTGCCGTCGAAAAACTGTTGTCCCCATACATCGAAATATATCGCTGACAGTTTACCAATTGCAAATAAGTTTATAATTGCAAAAACAATTTTTTTTGGTGATGTAACTACAAATTGACGGTTTTTGTATTTTTTCCTTTACTTGTGCTATAAGACATTGCTTCTTGCCAAATTTCACGAGTCAACAGGAAACCCTATAGGTTTTCATTGTCTTGCGAGTGTCAAAATATGCGGCATAAATGGCCGTATCTTTTGATTGCGTTGACTTAGAAGTTTGATTTTTTTCACAGCTCCATAAGGGGTTACAGACCTGAGTATTTGATATTAATTTCAACAAGATACCTCCACGCGTTTCTGAGAAAAAGGGTTTTGACAAACAGACAAACGGACAACGAAGTGATCTTATAAGGATTTCTTTTTTCCTTTTGATATACGAACCTAACCCTAAAAAAAAATTGGTTGTCTGTAAAGTCGGTTTACGGACGATAGTTTTACATGATAACGTATTCCGTAATACATAACCTAAACCTCCCAAAATTTGGTTTCAATCCGCTTATCCTTGGTGTCGGAATGATAAGAAATGTCAAAAGTGACGTTTGCAACTGTCAAAGTATTATGTTCTAATAATAATTAGTTATTCCAATACTTAACTTAGAAGGCGTTGCATTTCACAAAATACTAATGTCAAAAAATTGAATTAAACATTAGAAATGCAGCCGTTTTCATGTTAAGACAAGACATACGTTATTTTCTAATATCCATGTACGGCAAACAAAGACGACCGACCGCGTCGCGCCATGCATTAGACAACATTGCATTTATACAGCTATTTTTCTATATAAATTTGTATAAAAAAACTGTTTAGGCAAATTCTGTTATACGAAATCTATGTAAAATGTTCTCCTCTTTCGTTTAAGACTGGTTTCAAACCGATCTGATTTAAATTGAGCGAGAAATTAGCAAAAAGCACGCACAGGGCCAGGCGGAACGTTACGCGTTACGCGTTACGAACGTTAGGAACGTTAGGATTTAGGAACGTTACACTTTTTCGTGCATGCAGCCGGTGTTTTATCAATTTATAAGATTGGTGATTCATCAATTTATAAGACGTTATCACGTCAAAATGGATTTATTTATACCAGAAATGAAACTTAGCATTAGAGTCAACAAAAATGATTAAAATATTAAAATCTAATAAACATTATTGTTATTTTTTATAAATATAAGTAATAAATACTAAAAAATTATATAAAACTTAGAAATATGGAGACGTTATATTTTTTATCATTGAATATGAATTGTTTGAGACTCTCAAATTTATATAATGTTCATTTAAAAGAGCTTTTATTTCATTCAAATAATGTAAATTTTCAGCATTATTTTGTCTTGTTATTTCATAATAGATTCTTTTTAATATAACACAGATAAATGTAAATAGGAGATATTCAATTTCGAATTGTTTATTATTTTCTTAAAGGGATAAAGTTTGTTATTCTTGGTGTAAATATAACAGGCATTTAGTACACGTTACATAGGTACAAGGCATGTGAATTGCAAGCATGTGTGTATGGATGTATGTATGAATGTGTGTGTGTGTTTGTGTACGATAGAAATGTTAGCAGGACAGCTGTGATGCGGAATAGGACATGAATAATACAGTATCTAGACATCGTAACACAACCCCTGATCTAGACTATTATCAAGCAGGGAAGCGTGTACTAGTGGTCTATTTTCTGTTGAAAAAAATACAAAAGGCAACTTCCAGCAAAATATTGTATATGAAAAAAAAATTGACAGTACCTATCCTTTAACACAACACACCATACGCAAGTGAAAACACGAATAGGTATATTAGGATGGGCCGAAAAAAATATAATATGTTTTTTTCTTAGCGTATTTTGTTTTTTATTAATAAAAAACTGAAGACCGAACCCTTATTATTAGTAACATTTTATAAAGTTATATATTTATTTAAGTTGACTTTTTCCTACTTTACTAAAAATATTATACTTATATCAATATTTCCGTGGCTCAATCAAGTTGTGTATCACATGTATCATATACAGAGTGATTTTTAAGTTAATTCTTTTTTTTAACAGCGTGTAGAAATCAATTAGACGACTAAATATTTTAAGTAACTTTTTTATCAAAACTCAAAAATAAAAGAGAAACAGCCGTTCAAAGTTTAAATAAATTTTATTTAATTAATTCAAAAGCCCGGTTAACGAAACCATACCACGAATCGGAAATGCATCCCAAATAATTCGCGGAAGGCTCTTATCGCTACTACAAATATGTACAGAAGCATATCTACGACGCACGCATCTTTGTATCCAACAAAACGGGGAAAAGTTCGAATAATCTCTGTGAATACTTGATAATGACATAACATATTTCCATAGTGACATAACATAATGCCAAGACCGACCTCAAAATTTGTTAAAATTTAATAAAACTTTAAAATCCTGTTTCTCTTTTATTTTTGACGTGATAACGTCTTATAAATTGATGAATCACCAATCTTATAAATTGATAAAACACCGGCTGCATGCACGAAAAAGTGTAACGTTCCTAACGTTCCGCCTGACCCTGTGCGTGCTTTTCTCGAAAACGGCCCTAACGATTTGGATGAAATTTACTGAAAAGGGATTTTGGGGGGCAAAAAATCGTTTTAGCTAGGTCTCATCTCTCGAAAAAATTGTTTTCATACAAATTTTATCATTATAAAAATCAATTTTTTGACATATGAAAATACTTAAATATTGTAAGTAGGTTTTGGAATTTTATATAAACAGTGAAACAATTGTTTTCAAAATATTTTGACAGTTAATCTTTGAGACTTAAAATAAATACGAAAGAAAGAAAGTTAAAAAAAACAATTATATTATAGGTGGTGAGTAATTTTAATAAATAAAATTAACCTAAATTTGAAGCGAAAGATGCAATATCATATAGATTCGAATTATTATAATTATTATATAAATTTAGGTTATGTATTACGGAATACGTTATCACGTAAAACTATCGTCCGTAAACCGACTTTACAGACAACCAATTTTTTTGAGTTTTGATAAAACAGTTACTTGAAATATTTGTTCGTCTATTTGATTTCTACACGCTGTTAAAAAAGAAGAATTAACTAAAAAATGGTCCTGTATTTCGAAATAACAAGTTAAATTAAAAAGCAAGTTGAAGATCCCCCCATACGCGATTTCTGTGCTAAATTGGTGTAAGCCTGCTAACCTACCTATACATATTTATGATAAATTTTTTGCTCTTGTTTATTTCGTTGGCAAACAAAATCCTCTCCACTTCTTGGTGAACTGTCCGCTATATGATGTGGAACGGATGAAAACTAATTTCTTCAAATCCAAAAATTATATAATAATATATTAATAAATTTGTAATTTTTGCAGTATTGTGATGATAACCACAGCAAACAACTGTAATAATTTTGTAGTGATAATGGCCACAGCAGCCGATTCACTTGTTTTTTTAAATTAAAAAAAAAAATCCTCTCGGGCGAAATTGAGCCGGAAAGATAGTTTTATATAATTAAATAAAAGCTGTGCCCTCGGGACTGTACGCATCGTTTCGAGTTTATAATTAAAAAATAACAAGATGTCGAGCTTTTAAGTTTACTGTGGGTTTTTTAGAGTAAAAAAATGTTTAAATACTAAAGTACGCGTGGTGACTGTAAACGTATTTTTAATTAAAACCCAAAGAATGGAAAGTGTTTTATTTCTTTGTAACTTGGCATGGCGGTCTCAGGATAATATCTCTGTATATATTGTACACATGTTATTTTCGAATCTAACGACACCGGCTGAAAATCTCATAAAAATTTCACACGCGCTCTAAATTATTCACATGTATCGACCCGCTTCATACATAATGTATATATGTTTGTGTCTGTATTGCTTCTGTGCATGTGTTGATACATGCTTCCTGCTTGTATTTGTGACCGCAAGGCAAAAGGGCGTACGTTCGTTTTTAGTGTCTTTTTAATATCTTTTGTTAAAAATGTTTGCTAACTCGATGTTATGTATTATTTCTCTAATTAATACACAGGATGATTTTTAAGTTGATTTTTTTAACAGCGTGTTGAAATCAAATAGACGAACAAATATTTCAAGTAATTTTTTTATCAAAACTCAAAAATGAAAGAAAAACAGGCTTTCAAAGTTTTATTAAGTTTTATCAAATTTTGAGGTCGGTCCTGGCGGTTTGTTTTGTTACTATGGAAATATGTTATGTCATTATCAAGTATTTACAGAAATTGTTCGAAGTTTTCTTCGTTTTGGGATGCATTTCCGATTTTGCTATCATTTCTTTTAAACAGGCTTTTGAATTAAAGAAATAAAATTTCAAAAATTTAAGTAAACTTTGAACGGCTGCTTTTCTTTTATTTTTGAGTTTAGATAAAAAAGTTACTTAAAATATTTGCTCGATTATTTGATTTCTACACGCTGTTAAAAAAGAAAAATCAACTTAAAAATCACTTATATAATTTAATATTGCGATGTAACTTACAAATTAGTGAAATTTAAAATTCAGAGGGTTTTGTCAAACTTCAAATACTCTCAAACATTCTAAGAGCTAAAACAAAAGAGAGGATCTGCTATCATACCTTCACCTCCACCATAATAGCACTCATTTTTACCCGTACTTCCACCATATTGTTGTTGGGTCCAATAGAACAAGTTAAAGTTGGATTTTGGATTTGCCGGCATTGTCGTGATAAGACAGTAGCGAAGGTACTTATGCACGGTATCTGATGCGACTACCAGCTTTAAATCTAGTTTTAAGAATGCCATTTCTTTCTAAATAAGTAGAGATTTTCCATTTAATTAGAAACGAATGACGACGTTATTAAATCTGAGAGTTGCATCAGAAACCGAGCATAAGTACTTACGCTGCTGCTTTATCGCAATGGAGACGACAATTCCAAAATCCAACTTTTATTTTTGTATTGTTTTTTAAAACTCAACAACAATATGGTGGGAGTACGGGTAGAAATGAAGCCGATTATGGTGGAAGTGCAGGTATGATCGTTGTTGCTCCAATTGTCATAGAAAATTAAATATATACTTCATGCATAATTTATGATGAAATTATGTAAAAAACTTTCTGTTACCAATTTAGAAACAGTGCTGTGTCTGTTATTATAAATTTTAAATGAATCCACTTAGATATACCATTTGTAGAACACCTAACGCAAAGTAACTTTTTTCAGAAATTTGATCTAGTTGTTGATAGATCTGCACGCTTTTCAGTGTATTTGTTTCAGGCTAACTCAAAACTACTTAACCGATTTTAATCGGAGTTTTTTTATGGCGACCGAGAAAAGGATAGTCTATATCACCTTTTCAGAAACAGGCATTAGTAAAATTTATAGTGTGTGTATAAATCCATGCTGTAATAGTGTGCAGCTTCTATAAGTATAGGTACACTGTATGTTTTATATTAATCTATACTAATATATAAAGCTAAAGAGTTTGTTTGTTTGTTTAGTTGGTTGAACGCGCTAATCTCAAGAACTACTAGTTCAAAGTGAAAAAAAAAATTGGTTGGATAGCTCATTTATTGAGGAAGGCTATAGGCTATATAACATCACGCTACAACCAATAGGAGCGGAGCATCAATGAAAAATGTTGCAAAATTGATCTCAAAAATAAGCTTCCACTCAGGTGAAATGCCCTAAGTAAATATACCAATATTAGCGTTGTACATTTACAAGCTCGGCTGGCTCAGTTGGTAGCGAATGCGTCTGTTAATATCAAGGTCGTGGGTTCGAGCCCTGCGTTGGGCGAAAATATTTCTATTTTTTTTTTATTTTCCACATTACTTTATTCTAAAGCTTACATTTATTTTAATTTTATTTACGACTAATTAAAATTAAATAAATCTAATTAATAGCTCATTTGAAAACTGTTATAACTTATAGGTACTTATATAAAAATTATTTTCCTACAAAGTTTTCAATTAAATATTTATTATATTTTATTAACTACAGTAATTGATATAAAAGAAATTTATTGCTTAAAAAAACTATAAATACTGCTTTTTATCGACAAAAACTTTTGAACGGTAACTCCGATCTTCAAGAAATTTGGACACAACATTCATCTCGGTAAACTAAGATGAATGTGCGTACTCATGTCTCTCCCTTCCCCATTCGTTCTTTTGAACCCAGGTGAAACCGGGCGGGACCGCTAGTATATTTATATAAAGCGCACGTCATCAGCCGCGTATGTACATTTAAATATTCAACGACAAATAATGAGCGGTTCTTTACTTCTTACGAGGTCATCGCGTGTCTAAGTACCTACAGACTACCAATATGACCCCATGTTTCAACCCCTGGTACAATATGACCGAACACGGATATGCATGTTTTTCCACATTAATGTTGTTATATCGTAAAATAAAAAAAAATCGTCTTCAGTAAACATAAAAGTACAAAACTTTGATTAACGTCTGATAATCTTCAAATAAATAAAATTATCGACTAATTTTTCAGACAATATTTTGAGAAAAATTATTATTCAATAGATTTACATTTAGGTTCAGATTTGGGTCTTCTTCATAATTGAGCTAAAAATATAAAAAAATATAGCATTTAATTATTAATTAGCTTCTAATAGAAATCAATTTGAGTTTTTATAATATAAAATTATTAATGAAAAAAACGTAAATCTATTGAATTATAATTTTATTATTTTGTCAATATATTGTCTGAAAAATTGGTCGATAATTTTATTTAGATCTTTTATTAACGTCTGAATAGAACTCTTCAAGTAAATAAAATTGTCGACCAATTTTTCTCAGACCATACGATATATTGACAAAAAATAATAAAAATACAAATTAATATATCACAAGATGACGTTTCGATCCGGATTTGGACTTCTTCAGAAATATCTAAAAAATATAAAAATTAATAAGTATTAAGTAATTTATTATCTAATAGATTTCACGCAAGATTGAAACTTTGAATGATTAAAAAAATAATGAAAAATATATCGTATGGTCTGAGAAAAATTGGTCGACAATTTTATTTACTTGGATAATTTTATTTATTTATTGAAAGTACTACCAAATTGAAAATTGGTCCGGTAAAAATTAGAGTTGCAACTTGCAATGAATATTAGCTAAAATATTCGGTCTTCTCTTCATTCAGCAACGTTCTTGCTACTTGACCTAATATTGAATATTTGTTTTCGCATACTGAATATTTTTATAATAATTAGATAGCTTTTCAACTCTTTAATAGTAGCATTTTAAAGAAATTAATTCAAATATTTTCTTATTTTTTTCATTAATTGGTATTTCAAACCAAGTGGAAGGCTACTTCATATTAAAGTTGTGTTGATATTATCAGTTGTAAATTATGTCACTGAAAATTATTTCCAAACTCTGCGCTTATTATAATTTATAGAAATGATTTTACTTATATTCAAATGAACACCCACGTAGTTTGGTTGAATATGGAAAAAAATTATTCTTAAATTATAAAGTGCCTAAAATTTTGGTTGTTCTGCAGCTCTGCAGCGGTCATAGAGGAGTCTCCACTGTCGAAAATAACATCAATACTCAACTGATTTGCCTCATGTAGTCTTGTCGCTGGCTGTGTGCTTATTGTGCGTTTAAAATAAGCTTCTATTCATCTTCAGGGCGAATTATTAGCTGAATTAAAATTTTAAAAATATATCTATATATATAAAATTCCCGTGTCACAATTTTGGCCGCGCTAATCTCTGAAACCATTGAACAGATTTTAATGAAGTTTTTTAAATGTGTCTTGCTTGGTGCAACTTAGGCTATAGGATAGTTTTTATTAAATTTTTTGTACAAAATTGCGGTATTTTCTCCAAAAGCCTTTTTTACTAAGATCTGTTTGTTTGCTTCTGAACTAATAGTTCAGAAGCAAACAAGCACCACTGTTTAGTGCCAAATAGCGACATCTGTTAGAATTTGCAATTTGCTCAAAGCTATTAAATCCAGATACCAAGCCATAAACGAAATACATTTTGCAGAATTATATCTATCGCACCCGGGTGAAACGGGACGAATCGCTATAATATTGTACAGAGGTAAAGCTTGGATGTAGGAGGCAATCTCTGAAACTTATCATCCGATTTCAAATTTTTTTCATCCAATATTCAGGATGAATACAGGTTATCGCGTTTAAATAAAAGCGTTTTTCATGGAAAACAAATTTTGCAACGCAAGTCGACGAAAAAACAGCGACAATCTACAAATTCGGGCGAAGCCGAACCGGACCGCTAGTATAATAATAATTCTTTATTACTCCAAAGACAAGAAATTTTATAGCAGAAGTCAATTACAAAAAAAAAACAGTTGTGTGGTTTTAAGAAACCACGACGCAAGTGAAACTTTTATTGGATTGTAGGCGTTGGATTGTAGACACTTATCCATCACGATTAATTATAAACAACAATATTCACATGAATACACGAATAAAAACATGTAAACACTGTACAGCACTTGCCCGCATGACAGACTGACTATGTGTTATACATACTACACGGTCAGCTGATGCTAACCATGGGCGCCGCCATATTGGCCTTGGCTGCTCTACCGAGCGCCTACTCCGAACGCCTTTCACTTTACCCCTACTCCGCGGCCGCCTGTAATGCGACATGCAACAGACGGCCAGAAAAATTCGGTGCGATAGAATAAAAGTTTCACTTTAAAAATTATATATTTGAAAGGTCAATATTGTATAGTATATTGCATTTTTATTGACATACACTCACCATTTTATTCTAATCAAATTTCACTGTATAGTAAAATAAAACAGAAATAGCAAATGGATTAAATAATAGACAGGTTGTCAGTTACAACCGGTGGTCGTATGCAGAAAACTCATTATCAATACAAATAATAGAATCGTTTCCCTAACTTAATCTACCAACCAGGGCTGAGGAAAATTAAGACTA
The DNA here is from genome assembly GCA_963575645.1 of Xanthostigma xanthostigma. Taxonomy (NCBI): domain Eukaryota; kingdom Metazoa; phylum Arthropoda; class Insecta; order Raphidioptera; family Raphidiidae; genus Xanthostigma; species Xanthostigma xanthostigma. The sequence goes on along the minus strand of OY754470.1, from coordinate 29,816,340 downwards.
AATGTCGTTTAGTGTTTCATATTTATACAGGGCGTATCACAGGAAACCATACATATGGAAAAGTATACAGTACAAATTAGTTAAGATCAGAGATTGCTTTGCCCTCTATTCAGAGGTATTTACCATGATTTACACTTTACGTAATGAAATCTATTCGGGATGATGGCACAATCTGGATGAACTTAAAGACAAAATCGCCGAAGTATGTTTCAGTGTGACTCCTGTAATGTTAGACAAAGTAAGACAAAGTTTTTATAACCGATTAAGCTACTGCTTAATCAAAATGGAGGTTTATTTGAACATTTGCTTTAATTTTGATTTTAACTGTTTGTTTGGTGTTTAATTATTAATAAAAAAATATTTTAATAAATAAAAATAAATTCATTTAATACTGAAGAATTTATTTTAACTGATTATTCAATATTCATCACTAGCAATTATTGTTATTAATTAATAATGGTTACCCATTCTCATATGTGGCCAAAGTAATCGTTGATCCTAATTTGCACAATGGAGTTTTCCCTATGTACGGTTTTCAGTGATACACCCTCTATTTAAATTCCTTTATCGAGGCTTAAAAATACATCTAAAAAGTTGTAAAAGCTTTCCAAATTCATTAGAAAAATCGAAATTTTAAAATGGCCTGAATGATATCTCAATAAGTATCGATGATATAAAAAGAGCTTTTTATAAGTTTTAAGAATTTTGTTCAAAACTTTAGGCTTTAATTGTTTATACAACGAATCGTTTTTTACGATTTTGTAAATAAAGCTGCACTATCAAAGTATCATAAAAATTCTCAGTGATCACAAGTTACTCCAAACGGAAATTGTTATTTTTTTCATGAAATGTATAAAGAAATGCCTCTTTAATAATCCCAACCCTGGTGCTTACCTAGTTGCATGCTATTTCCTAAGAGTGATTACATGAGCCGGCGGGGTGTCCTGGGCGCGGTGACACAAAGCTGCCAAAGGCAGATCTTCTATTACTGTCTGGAATAAGCGATTTTTAACATCGTAACCTTTTTATATACCGTATGTAAACCTGTAAGGTGTACATAGGAAATTTAGCATTGGGGCAAAATGAACTGATCAGAATGGGCCGTGACTACAGTAGTATTGATTTATTTGAGGTTGGTATGGTAACGTTTAATAACTTGAAGATTTGCTATTCCTTTCTCTCTCACAAATTATAGACCAAGATCCCAGACCCGCCAGACCTACGTCATTTCAGTACTGCTAAGATTTTATCAGTGAATGTACAATATTTAGTTAAAAACGTATGCCAATTTGCTAGCTTGAAAGCGGAGCCTTTTTAGAGATAACAGGGTCTAAAGTGTACATAAAACACGTGCTTACCTACGTACGTAATGGTATTATGAGTGTAAGTGAGAACATTAGATGATTTTTTGACAGCTTCATGAAATGTAGAATTTTTATAAGCTTACACACACACGCACAGACTATTCCATGAGTTAAAGAGAGAAAAACTCCATAGAAAACCCAAATTTATTCATATTTCATGAAGCTGTCAAAAAAAATCATCTAATGCTTGCATAATTCCATTGCGTACGTAGGTAAGCACGTGTTTTACGTACCTTAAGAACCTGTTGTCTCTAAAAGACCCCCCGTTTTCAAGCTAGCAAATTAGCATACGTTTTTAACTAAATATTGCACATTTACTGATAAAATCTTAGCAGTACTGAAATGACGTACGTCTGGCGTGTCTGGGATCTTGGTCTCTTAGATTTTTTTATCATCCGTTCGTTTTATCCCAATACTCGCAATATAGGCACGTGTTTTGTTGATATGGTAGCTATGGAAATCATTAATGCATTACAGAAAATCGTTCCATATAAAATGCAACATATAATTGGGCACTTCAGGGACGTTCGTGAGGGTGTGAAACGATTTTCTGTAAAACATTAATGCTTTCCATAGCTGCCATATCAACAAAACTCATGTATATATTGTGAAATTCACTATCTATGTACATCTTGCCGGTTTGAATACTGCATACCTACAAATTTTGTAATGTACGTGTTTTAATAAAATCTATATAATAAGAATATTGTATAACTCTAAATACACTTTCTTTAGTTTAACTCTAATTATGTGTTGTCGAGCGTCTATAATTTATCACTGTAATGTAGGTTTGTTTTCATAAAATTACCACTGAATAAAAATCGACCATTATATTCTGTCGTTATTATAAACAAAACTTAACGGGCTACGAAACAAGTGAAGCAACGAACGTGGCAAAGTGAGTTTATCACTTGTATAGCGCGAACGTTATTGACAAACCGGATGTTCCTTTTGTGAACACTAAATCCGGAAAACACGCTTGTAAAGCTTGCTCCCGAGTGGAAAGATTTACAAGATTGCGAGGATAAACCATTGACTCCAATTTGTTGTTTGTGTAGCTACGGCATTTTGCGAATGTGTTCGTCTATTGACCGAGATAATGTATTGATGTAGTGTTAAATTTATCGCTTTCCGTTTTCATACACGTCTTCTGACTGAAAGAAAAATGGTAGCGCACTTCGATTTATTTTCCATGTGAGATTAGTCGTCAGGATAATTGAAAGTACAAGTCATTTTTGTATTCATTAAATAGTTTAGCTTGTCTGGGGTTATTAAACCTCGATGTACTTTTATGTAAGATTATTATTTATCAAGGTAATTACGGAAAATATGAAATAATTTACACTATTTTTGAGAAATCTGTAATTTTCATTACATTCGGTACATATGAGGTTCTAAAACTCCCTTTTTCGGTATGTAGAAAAGAAATCAAAAACAAATAATGTAGGTACCAAATAATTCTCTTATAATTATTTTATATATTATAATATATTTGTTAGGTTTGTGTTTTAATATTTAGCTATTTACATGTGCGCTAAATAAATATTATATTATTACCTTTACATATTATATTATATGATATTATGAGATTGATTTACCATGGAATGTCAATTGCCAACAACATTTTTAATTTGATAGAAAATACAATAATATAATTATTACTAATTGTTTATTTGTATATTTAACAGTAGGTTAATCATGAATTTTTTAAATATTGTTAACATTATTGTTAATAAATTACACTGTTCTAAATTTTAATTTATAAATTCAATAAATGTGTTGAATCATCGATAAATATATTGCCATTAAGATTTTAAAGAAGGCTGCTAAAATAGTATATCTGTAGTTACCTTTAGTATTTTAAAATTCTGCTCTTTTTTAAATTGGGGTTTTGGAAGTAAAATAATGGAAAACATTCTTCAAGTTTTGAGATATAGTATTGTTAAATAATGAATTAAAAAATATTTAACCTAGTTGAGCGAATCTACATTAACATTGTTATATGAAATGTGTAATTTTTCATTTGGGAATCAGTTTTCGGATCAAGAAAATACACCATTATATTGTCAACTGTTGTTCTTTAGAAACATTTTAGTTCATCTGCAGGGTACTCTGAAGTTGAACTTAAATATCCATCAACAATCAACAGTTCATAATATAACAGTCTATTTTCTTCATTTGAAAACCTTTCTAAATTTTTCACAAATATATATCACTAGACATTTCCAATAAAACTTTTTAATGGGATTTTGAGTGGCAATGTTGGCACTGTTTGTATGATTGTTGGCTGTTGACAGGTCCGTCGCAAGTCTGGGTGGGAACGAGTGCAGAGACGAGTGTGCCCGAGTTTCTCCCACCCCGACATCCGACACTGACCCACCTCAATCTCTATCTGATGTTGAAACTGATCAAATGTTCTGTGTCTGTATGTTGAAGGTCGGACTCGGGCACGCGGCACTTGGCACCTTTGAGATGGCACTGTACTCGTTCCCAACAAACGACTCCATCTCCATACACCACACACAAAACAGCACGTAATTCGTTCAGTAAGCCAAATCGAGAGCGGAGCAGGGGGCGCGACCAGGCCAGCAAGCCATCGACCAAGAAGTGTCCACCACAATCTACTTACCGATCTCTGTAACGTGTGTTGATACATTAAGACACCATGACGACGATTCCAATAATAAACATGCAGTTTGGAGAACTGAAGGAAGTGGTCTGGGCGAAACTTCAAGAGCCTAGATCACAGCGAAAACTAATTTTAGTGATTGTGTCGATAGCGTTACTATTAGACAACATGCTGTATATGGTTATAGTGCCCATAATTCCCGACTATTTAAGGTACATTGGAGCCTATACAGACGAGCCGTTGCCGGCAAATTTTACACCCGGTCAGCCAGTCCATAAAACTCATCACGGACAGGATCAGGCAACGGGAGTGTTGTTTGCTTCAAAGGCTATTGTCCAATTAATGATCAATCCATTCTCAGGAGCTTTGATCGATCGCATTGGCTATGATATACCGATGATGATTGGACTTACCATTATGTTCCTATCGACGGCTGTGTTTGCATGCGGTAGAAGTTACGGCCTTCTCTTTTTCGCCAGAAGTTTGCAAGGTGTCGGATCAGCGTTCGCTGATACTTCTGGTCTGGCTATGATAGCAGACAGATTTACGGAAGAAAATGAACGTTCAAAAGCTTTAGGTATTGCGTTAGCTTTTATAAGTTTCGGATGCTTGGTAGCACCGCCGTTTGGTGGAGCATTATATCAATTTGCCGGTAAAGAAGTGCCGTTTCTCATTTTGGCTTTTGTATCATTAATGGACGGATTCATGTTATTGTTAGTTATGAAACCACTTAAGCAGCAACAAATGGAATTCAATAAACCGAAGCCACCCACTATTCCCATTTGGAGATTGTTCATCGATCCTTACATAGCAGTTTGTTCAGGAGCATTGATGATGTCTAACGTGGCGCTTGCGTTTCTGGAGCCGACCATTTCGTTATGGATGGAAGACAATTTAACCACCGATAATTGGAAAATTGGAATGATTTGGTTACCTGCATTCTTTCCGCATGTACTGGGAGTAATAATAACTGTAAAAATGGCGAAGCAATATCCGCAACATCAGTGGTTGATGGCAGCCGGAGGGTTAGCTTTGGAAGGACTGTGCTGTTTCATCATTCCATTTTCATCATCATATAAAATGTTGATGATTCCCATTTGTGGAATATGTTTTGGCATAGCCTTGATAGATACTGCTCTTCTGCCAACATTAGGCTATCTGGTAGATGTAAGATACGTATCGGTGTACGGAAGCATTTATGCTATTGCTGACATATCATATTGTGTTGCTTATGCTGTTGGACCAATTATTGCTGGAGGAGTTGTTGAGGCGATTGGATTTACAGCTCTAAATGTTGGTATTGCGTTTTCGAATTTGTTATATGCTCCTGTTTTATATTATCTGCATAATATTTACGATTTTAAACCGTTTGAAAACGAAGCTAACATCTTAATGTCTGATCCGCCTAACAAAGAATATCAAACTTATTCACTTCAGGATCAAAAACCTGTAAGTGGTGAATTTAAAAATCATTTAGAATACTCCAGATACCAGGAAGATTCAACTGGTGGAATGCAGGAAACTAATGTAGATCAGTATCAAGGTTATCAAACACAAGATCCGTATCAGACACAGTATCAACAACAAGCTGCAGATCAAAATTATAGCTACCAAGCACAAGGTCAAGGATACCAAGCAACCGAGAGTCACGGATATCAGGCAGCAAACCAGGGCTATCAAGCACAAGGTTATCAAGAGACAAGTTACCAACAGCAACAACCACAGCAGGGTTATCAGGATCCCGGTTATCAGCGTCAACAACCAGCAGCTCCACAACAGAGACAATTGCCGCAGCAACCCGCTGATGTTAATCCGTTCCGTAGACCAGAACAACAGCCGCCTGCAGCTGAACCTCAGCAGGGTACTATCAAAAACCCGTTCAGACAAGGCATGGGTTTTTAAGATAATTTCTAAACATTACACATTTCAAGTTTTGTGATCATAAATTCGCTATTAGTATTTAATTAAATTATATAATATTTTTAATAATTTGAAACGTTTTATTCAAAGTGTTGGAGAAATGTATAAATTAATATTTTATAAATAATATTGTAGGAATTGTTATACCCATGTTATTTAAAAAGATCTTCAAGAGAAAAAAATACAAATTAGACTTCGCACTTATTAAAAAAAAGTTAATAATTTATAATTGGTTATGTTTTACTGGTATCGACAAAAATTAATTATTTGTTACCCGTTTTTTTACTTTTTAAAAAGTGATAAATTGTCCCGTGATTTCTAGTGTGTCATATTTAGGTGAAGTGGTAGAGATAAGACTTGCGTGTATGGGTGAGTAAATCTTGAATAAGGATAGTAATATAAGAGTTTTAGTTTAATTTTTTATTGTTTTAGCATATTTTACGTAAATATACAACCAAGGGAAATAAACATATCAGAATCAACATGATTCAACTGTTTATAGAAAATATCATAATTAATAATGATAAGCATATTGTATAGTATACAATTACTTAGCTTAAGCACGTAAATCGAGATAGTAAATGTGGCTAGGTGGTAAATAAGTAGATGTAAAAAGCGACTTAAAATTAAAAAAAATATATTATTCAATAAATTTGTAAATAATAAAAATAATACGGAGGCCATTCGACCTTTTATACTTTTCTCTTTCATCTAACAATACAAACGACAGAAATAAATAATAATATGATTATTTCTTCCTTTGATTCGTCAGTACCTCTCGGTCTATTACTATATTCTTTCTTTATTTAAGCCAAATATTTTTTTTATCGGTAACTCCAAGATGTGAAAAGGTTTTCTATTAAATTATGTAAATTATTATAAAATATCAGTTTTATTGTAAAAAAACATAATTGATCAATATTTTATGTTTCTAAATGAAAGTGGAAAGTGTACAAGGAGTAGTGCCTTTTAAAAAAATGTAGAACATATCTGTGCAATAGAAATAGCAAACATAATTTTTGTACACAGGAAAATTCTTTTATGATTTAATATTTCAAAACACTATTCGATATTCAGGTTGGATTTTATTGGAAAATATATTGATATTTGTCAAATGCATGACTCAATAAATAAAAACAATACTATTAAAAATACATTAATGTAGATAATGTTTTTGTTGCAAAATTTATATTTTATCTCGTTAGTATACATACGTTCGGAAAACCAGAAAAAATTGCTCAGCTATAATGTAGATAACGAATTTCATGTTAACATTTTTAAAGCATGTTCCCCTTTATATCTGATATATAAAATATTATTCCCAATTCATTGTTAAAAGTTGCCCCTTTTAACAAACAAAATTTTTATTATTAAAAAATTGAAAGCTTTATCTCAGTCATATACATATTATATAATGTTTAAAAAAAAATATTCATTTTTTATTTACAGTTTTAATTTAACAGTGAATAGTTATTTGTGTATCTATGCCGGCAGTACACATTCGCCGAGAGATACCGAGACTAAGCGAATGCGAATGTGTACTGGGAACGCTCGCCTGATTTCGTAGCGCACTGTTTCGCCTCGCCAGCGCTCCGCATAAAATCGGTTTTTCAAAGGAACCGAGCGGAGAGTACGAGCACAGTCAGTACACACTCGTCGCCTCGTGAGAATTTAAATGTACTTAAGTTGTCATTTTTGTTGCTTAAAGTGTAAGTTTTAATGATAAAAAATTATGGCGGACTGGACCAATGACACAGTAATTGATTTCTTAGAACATTACAAAAATGAGCCTGTGACCTGGTATTTTTTATGCATCTCCAGCATAAGGGTAAAAAAAAACAATGACGCGTGGCACAGATTGAGTGAAATTTTGCAATTGCCAATTTCAGAATTGAAGATTCTCTTTTGGTCCAGATCCATTTAACTGCGCCGTTTAAATGGACAGTGAAGCCGAGCCATGCCGAGTGTGTACACAGACACATTCGTAGACGCTCGCTTTACCTAATTTCTCGGCGAGCGCGCTCGACGAATGTGTACTGCAGGCATGAAAATGATAGTTTGCTGTACAAAATGTGCATAATATTATTGGTCGAGATATCAACGGAGACCAAAAAATACCCAAAAATTACTTTCCGGCCGAAATACATATACCTATGTACTATTAGGAAAGTGAGATTTCATGAAATTCTTCAGTAAAGGCAATTCCAATATTTTATAATCAATTAACTGAGGTCAGGGTCGTCATGCATACTTAATAATGTCATAAAAATACGACAATGGTGGTTTGCTTTGACAACGTACGGCAAACTTCTTTACCGTACGTTACGGATGGCGTCGTATCCATTATCCATTAATACGTACGGCTTTTTATGAAGTTTGCTGTCCCGGATAATTAACTATAAGCTTTTGATGTCAATTTTTTTAATTAACATCACTGAAGAATTTTATAAAATTCTATTTTCCTAATAGTAATAATATAGTATATGTATCTCGACCGGAAAATTAGTTTGGCGTTCTGTACATCAAAATTTCACTTTTAAGTTTTGATATACAAATGATTATATTTAGCTAAGGATTGACAATTCTAAATGCTTGTTTGTTATAAAAATATCTTGTTCATCGGTGTGTTTATGAAAAAGTGTCAGAAAAAATTTCAATTAGACACTGAACAAGAAAATTCAATTACTGTTTGTCTAACTTTCAAAGGCATTTTTTCCATAATAAAACACTCTAATACGTCCAGATAGCGTTTAAATAAACTGAAATAAAGCCCCTATTATCTAAAACAATTATCCATGTAAATTTTCCAAAAATCCAAATTGAAATCACCAACCTACTTGATACGAAATCAGAGAAATTTTCAAATAGAAAATGTCTTTGATCTCAATGTAAATACACAATTTTTATAATAATTATCGACTGTAATATACATTTTATTAATCAAACATATTATCTTTAAATGTCAGCAATAATTCACGGTTATGTAATATAGAATCTTTTAATTTTAAATGTCGTGAGTAATTTTTGTTTTCAATTACTGTAATTGATTTGAATTATATTTTATTCTTTTTTATATGCACATTGCTATCAAAAATCACTTCTATAGTATTTTACAATAACATAAAATTTCTATTTGAGATATGACGACTTTTTAGTTTTTTTAACTAAAGTTAAACCTAATCATTTTGATGATTTTTTTTAAATAAATAATGCTATAACCTGTAAAGCATTCCGCGGCTGGTAAAAGCCTCTCCCAAACTTTTCCACTTATATTTCTCTATACTGTTCGTTTTGTTCATTACTTCCCCGTTGTCTCAATTATTTGTGGCATTTCCCGGATTTTTTCACTTGTTTCTCGGCTATATTTTATCCTTGACTCTTGTTGAATACCCAAACCCTCTGTGAAATTAAATATACTCCGTAAAAATATGGCATGACCTGATTTCTTTTATAGTAGGTACTCAGATGATGCGATATATTTAGACGGAATGACTTAAAACAACATTTAAACATACTGACTTTTGTAGATATTTTTTCTCTTGTTACTAACATCACTATTAAATTAATTTGTTTAAAAAAAATAAGAATAGTGGTGATTCATTTTTGATGGCACTTTGCATATTTTGTATTAAATTTTATATTAGAACCCGCGAGTATAAGTTAAATAATAAAAATGATTAATTATATTTGTATATAGTATTTATTAAGATACATATCTATGGAACAACCAGCAAAAGATCTATTCCGAAAATAATAAACTTAGCAAAAAATTACTTATAAAAATTGCCTTAAGCTTTTATAAATCTGTATTTACTTTACCACAAATTATAAATACCATTAAATAAATTAAAACTCTAAAATATAAGCTCAATTCGATATTATTTTCAAAGAAACTGCTTATTTAAATGTAAAATTATTTAGAAAAAACTCTTGTAGTTTTATCATTATTAACGTAAATTTAACGGCTAAAGTATTTTACTAATTTAATATGTAGTCACAAGGCAAAGTGACTTATGTCCAATTTTTCGTACCATAGAAAAAAAGACCATTGAGTAATCACACACCAATGGGCTGTATTGAAATTCAATTTGGTCAAATATCGGTAAAAGTGAAAGAAGAAAAATATTACGAAATGATAGACATACACTACCTTGTCCTGTAGCCACAGCAATTAAGTAATTATAAAAAATAACACAATGTTTTAACATCGAAATGTTAATATTAAAGATATTATACTATTCCCTACTTTAAACATGGTGCCTGTAGAACATCATTTCCAAAACATAAATATTGTATTGTTATTACGTATGTTAGACGTAAATTTGTAAAAAAATAATTAGGTACTTATCAATGTCTTTTTTATTTTTCTTAAATTGTAGACAGAGAATTGAAAACCATCTGAAAAGTTTCTTTGTCTGTTTTAAGTGTTGCATCTTTCTCTATAGGTCACATGTTTTGTTTAGCTAATCAACTAAATTGGAGCTATAAGTATTTACTCAATTATTAGCTTTGAGTCGTTACCAATCTAGTGTAGTTAAGTGTAAGAATCGATCAATGGTCTCTTATCTTGATGATAATCATTCCATTAGTAACGTGAAGATGTCAAACCATTGTGCAATTTCTACAATTGCAACGCGAATAAAATCATTATTTGCGCACTAAATATTTTACTTATGAGAAGTCTGATTGGTCGTCATCTTAAAATATGTTCAGATAAACCTGTATCCATTATTCAAAGATCATTTTACAAGTAACTTTTCAATTCAATTTGCCTCCTGTCTTTTTTTATAGACAAGTTGATTAAGGAAACAGAACGTGTGGATGATCCTTCATCATATATAAATAAAACTGATTCTGTAGATGTTAAATGTTTAAAGTCTTGTTTTGTGTCGCCATAGTTGATAATATATCAGATAAGTTAGGTAATTAAGTAATTGATAAAATTACAGCTTGCGTCTTACGATTAGAGATTTTAAAATTCATTTCAATTATGTAAGTTGAATGAAAGAATCTAATATTAGCACATTTTATGGTCAAATGATTTCAAAATAAAATGCCTATTTAGTCTTACAATAAATACAAAAATGCTGGAAGAAGTCATTTGAAGAAACAAGAAATGATGAAATCATACCGTTCCTTTTATCATACTAATATCGGAATCTTATCAATAAATAGTTTTTATTCAACACGCGTGAATAATATATAATTTCAGGGCCCTGCTAAATTCGGGAGAAATAATAAATTACTTCATGTTGACGCGTAGAGTGCGAATAATGAGCCGAAACTGTACGGTAATATATTACAGCATAGTTTCTGGACCAATAGAAACGCGGTAGCGGTTTGTATATATGAGAACAGCATCGCAATTCAGCGAAAGTCAGGGCCATCTTGTGTGCATCGAGGGCGATGGGTACGTCAATCAATGAAGTGATTTATTATTTCTCCCTGTTTTATGAGGGCCCCGATTACATATTACTCGTGCTAGTTGAATAAAGTATTATGTGCGACTATTGATCGAAGGAGAATATTTCACTCATACTCATGGAATCTTCTTGTTCACTCACTAGTCGCACAATATACTATTAACATTTTTCCAAGCGACAATGAAATTAAAAAAAATATAATATTGAAAATCCACAAAAATGTGATCAAGGACAGGTGGCCAAATATAAATGAAAGTATTCGGAAAAAAACTAATAATATTATTTGTTAATAAAAAAATAGATTGGAGTCGATCAACAATTTCATTAAAAACATTTTTGGAAGGTTTGAAATATTATTTCATTTTTTCTGGATATTTGGAATTGCTTAATGGTTATTGTCACTGTTGCAGTTTGTGTAAAAAAATACTGTTTGGGCATTTTATTTGTTTAATTTGGCCATTATTCTCACAAAAAATAAATAAGGTATTTTAAAATTTAAAATACTTTTAGAATATTCCCTCAATAGTTAATTCTGATAAAAATTCTGTATTAGGTGTTGATACTTGTATAGTTAAAAATATATAAATGATAAACATAAATAAAAATATAAATGTTTTGAGAAACTGGCATGTAAATTTGAACTGAACATATTATTGAAGTGTTGAGATAATAAAAATATGTAGTGAACTATTAATTACAGAAATAGATTGTTAATTAAAATATTTTTGTCTGAGTGTATAAACAATGATATTAAAAATTTATGTAAATTATTATTTTATTATTAGGGTGCTGTTATTTATTAAACGCATTGTTATTTATGTGAGTGCATGCGATAATAGGTACATATATTTAAACAATAATTTTATAAATAAAAAAAACTCATTGCTGTTCGAAATTACTTCCACTTCAATTTAAATTGTTGATTTTACTTATTATGATCTCCAATTACTTTGCGCCAAATGTTTCATTCATAGGATTTCGTTTATTCTGAAAATTCGTAGAAAATATTTTCAAAAACACATTTTAAATCTTAAAACAATTATTTTAAAATGACTGTTTTATAAATTGCTAAGCTCTTAAGTGTGAGATACTACAATTTGATATTTCTGCTTTAACTTAAAAATAAAGCTATTCAGTGAGTAAATTAAAATCTTTTCATATAAAAATGTATTTTAATTTGCAAAAAAACATCTACGAAAAAATGTTTTGATGCTTAAAATTCGATCATTAAATTCTTTCGCACTTTTTTTAAATAAAAGTAGAATTTGAATAATATTCATGTAAAATGTGTAGTATTTTCTGACTTTCGCTATTATTGTGTAACTTTGAAGAACTCAAATAAATCAATAACTAGAGATGCTATAGATCACGGCATAGTGACGCAATCGATTTTAAAACTATTCGTATTGGATTTTTTGTTTCAATCTTATCGAGGAGGTTGACATGATTATAAAAAATGTAAGGTGCCAATCGAAGCCATGATTAATTTTTTACGAAAGTAAATGTTTTTAATACATAATTAAAGATACAATATTAGGTCTAAACATCTTTTTAACGTAAAAAGACTATGACAAAACAATGTGTAAGTTAAACATTTTTTATTCACTTTTACGTAAAACGGTTTGAAAAAAAATTAGATCACGACCACGGAACCGATTACACATTTATGATCGTCACCTTCTCGACGAGATAGAAACAAAAAATTGATTCGTAAATTTTTTTTAAATTGACTATGTCACATTGTCTTGGTCTACTTTGTTTTTCTAAAAAACTGTTCGATAATTAATTCTTTTTGTCTTCAATTATCATTAATGTAAGACACACGTAAGAGATCATCTGTCTAAAATAGGATATTATGTACAAAAATATTACAATTTGACTTATAATAACTATAGCATAAATATGCGATAGCCACATCAAATATTAATGTATATCATTACAAATACATATTACACAAATAACACATATCCATGTATGAATGATAGTTTGAAAATAAACTCTAATTGTTATCAAAACATTGACATTTCTTTGTATTTATTAAACACATACAGTTACGACAACTAACCGTAAGTTTTTCTTAGATGGACAAAATTTGTAATCCAAAATGGGAATTATTATTCAGGAACTGGGCAACTGAATCGATTTGGATTAAATTTTTCGTATAGTTCAAGGGAGAACTAGCCACATTATTCTGCTTTATCCGGATGACTGAGCTTAGCAATGGAAAGAAATTTTTTTAGCCGACGTAAAAAATATTTTAAAAAATTTAATCGTCCTGAAATATTAAATCAGAACGCCTCTGAAAAGCATGCCATTAATTACTTTTACAATCACCTTTTCTACCTACACTAAATTCTTACTCGGCGCAAATAAACAAAGAAATTATTGCGTTGATCTCTATTTTCATATATATGTTACGGTCTATACTCGAATTCGGTCAATGACCGAAATAAATGCGCAAACCTAGTTTTAACCAACGAATATTGCCCAAACCCGAAATCTTATATTTAAACGGGTAGGTATTGAGTGTTATAAAATGAGCAAAATTATTTTTGCGCATTTTCAATTGGACAAAACTAGTTCTGTCTATTTCTGAATGGACAATACTAGTATAGCATCGGAATCTTCTTTGCGTTTTTTAATTAACTTTTCCACATCAATCAAAGTGATTTGTTCTTCTGTATTGTTTAGCAGACAGAGGTTTTAATTCAGCTTTCAACTTTGCTTTCTTAACCTCACTTAGTGTAGTAAGGTAATTATGTTTCGTCATCAAATTATGTTTCAAAAGCCTCCAATAGCCGAACTAGTTGAGACTCGAATTCACCTTGCATTTTTACTTAATTATTACACTGAATATACCACCATTATATTAATCATAACATTCAGGAGAACAATTCAATAGGTAAACAAGAACATAACCCTACTTTTATTCGGGTTCGGCCGTTGATTGAATGAAACAAGCAGAACTAGTGTTGTCCGTTCAGAAATAGACAGAACTAGTTTTGTCCAACTGAAAATGCGCAAAACTAGTTTTGCTCATTTTATAACACTCAATACCCGTTTAAATGTAAGATTTCGGGTTTGGGCAATATTCGTTAGTCAAAACTAGTTTGGCGCATTTATTTCTGTCATTGACCGAATTCGGGTATAGACCGTAACATATATATGAAATGAGAATTGTTTTGTTGGGAAAATTTTCATTTACCAGCGATTGTTTACTAGGTAGAAAGTATACGTATAACTGGTTACCCAGTCGAATTTTTTAATTTACAGTTTTAGAATATTAGTGTGGTACAAACGAAATTGCATATATTTCAATTTACTAATGGTAAACACACATTTCAAGCGAGTCTTCAGAGGGTAAGTATTGTTCTGATAACATTATACAAGAATAATATCCCGGTTCGTGTCCGTTTCTAATTAGGGTAATTTCAAGCTCTGAACTTTCCACCCTTATAAAGGGAGATTGAGTGTTTCTTTTACTTTAAATTTGTTATATAAACCAATGATATTCAAATATACATACTGTACAGAGTGATTTGCACTATGAGGAAAAAATGACAATATGTGTTTGGAATTGGATTGTTAACACAAAATGTAAAACAACTTTCTTCGGTAGGCTTTTGTTTTGGAGATATTCTATTTTTGAAATAAATAGTAGGCCAAGAAAATTGCTTGGCAACAAAATACTTTGCTGTAAATTATTTGTATAAAAACAATAAATAACTTTCAAACAATGGTATTTGGAAAATGATAATTTTGTGGTTTCACGTTGTCATGCTGACCCAGCGACGTTTTCTGAGCTAAATTAAGGTTTTCTTCTTTCCGTGCAACCGTCACAGTGATTAAATAAAGGTTTAGTTTGACATATCATTAGTTTTTTGACGAAAATTTAACCCAAATATTTCAATAGTTTGATCGCCGATATCTGCAAAATAAAGGTCAACTGAAAATGTTTTATGTTTACCGTCGAATCCCAAACAAAAATTTCAACCTGTATATATTCAATTTTTATCGCTCAAGTAATTTAATTCGCAATTATCTAACCGTGTGCCCAATTAAAATATACCGCATGTCCCTGGATTGAGTTTAAAAAAGGAAATTTCGATTTTTCGAATAAAGGATAAAAAATTTAGTGGAAACGAAAAATAAGTATATAAGCAAAAAAGAAAGACATATTTTTTCAATTCTGTCAATTATTTGCTTAATTCTCCACTTATTTCATTACATAATTCAATTCTACAGATAAAAGTAAATTTTCACAATATTGTTAAATTCACTACTGCTTCTATTATGTTTGTTTGCTTCTGAACTATTATTTGCACCTAAGTTGCACCAAGCAAGACAAATTTACAAAATTTCATTAAAATTTGTTCAGTGGTTTCGGAGATTCCCGCGGCCAAAATTGTGATACGGGAATTTTATATATATATATATTGTAACCTCAACTGAGGAGAGCCGCGGCTAGCGTAATTCAGGCGGCGCGAGGGGCGTGGGCGAAGCCAGTAAGAGATGAGAATTACCCTGATGGGAAAAGCCAGAAGGGCTGTAAGTATCCAACCACCGACCACTTACACGAATTAAATAATTAATGGTAAAATAAAATAAATTAGATTAAATTAAACCGAGGACGACACAAATAACAACAAACTATTGTTGTCGCGTGACGATGATAAATGGAATAGTGTGGGCCCACCGACCAAAGGTGAAAAGGGCGCCAGGACACAAGGGCCACACTATAGGAGTATCTAGGGAGTCCACTCCTAGACAATCGTGCCACGCTGACAACACGGAACTAATTCCACAATCCAAAACCGTTTCCCAAAACGTAATAAATAACAACAACACCAACAACGATCCACTCACTGGGGAATGGATCGCCACCAATAACAACAACAAGCAAACAAACGCCAACAAATTAGCCCAAACAATAACAAAGCCAAATT
Source organism: Xanthostigma xanthostigma (assembly GCA_963575645.1). NCBI lineage: Eukaryota > Metazoa > Arthropoda > Insecta > Raphidioptera > Raphidiidae > Xanthostigma > Xanthostigma xanthostigma. The sequence continues at coordinate 29,800,058 of OY754470.1, read as the reverse complement.
CAGAACAAAACAAATAATTAATTGCGACTAAACAGCCACTCGTAACAATTATCGAAATTGTAACTCAACAGCACTGAACCAAATTCAGTGCCAACTTAAATCTACAATAATCGACGCGTGCAACAAATTACCAACGAACTCAAATTAAATAAAAGTTGACGCATCAACTTCAATACGGTGAGACGGCGTGTCGCACTAACCTAAGGCCCAAATTAAAACACAACTATGGCTCGCATTAATCGTCAAGCATCAAAACATTAAGTGATTGGCTGGCATCGACGTAAAATCATAGCATTCGGCATGTAATGATCGCAGTAAATAATATGACGTAACTGATACGTGGCGGCGTAATTCACGACAAACTCACAAATTCTGAACAAAACTAAATTCCAGAAATTCCAGGAATGAATCCTGATCCACAACAACTACAACAGACTCTGATCCTAATCGACAGAAAATCAACACTAATATCCAGAGTGCCAACAGGCCTGTTAATTCACGGTTGATCTATTTTCTATAATGGTGACAACAATCAAAGGTGGAAAGGAACCTAAAATTTGGGACCGCTCTGCGCGGAACCAAATTCTCTGTGTTAAAAAAGGATGCACGGAGGAATGCCCTAACTCGCCAACAAAACTAGAAATTTACAACCACTAAAACCTAGCCACAAAACGCCTACGAAGATTCGCCACAAAATAGTAATCAAAATCGCAATATAAAATTCACACAGCATCTGTCTCCACGACACGATGCTTGCGCGTCGACCGCGCTCCAGCCAATGAATCCAGACTAGTTTAAACAAAACCGAGAATCTCGTTGCGACTCCACACATATCTATGCGAGACAGACAGGTGTTGTTCTTTATTAACTTGTGGTCTGCCCCGCCTTTCTCGCTCGCACTCATTATCACGTTTCTTTACTGTTTAATTCCGATATAATATTAAAATATTATTTACTACAAAAAATTACCAATAACCAAAAGGGCTTAAGGTTGTAAAACGTTACAATATATAGATATAGATTGATTTTTGATATGCATCGTGCGTTGTATAGGGAAATTTGTAAGTCTTATAAAGGACCGGAAATCGACTAAAAAGTGGAACTAATGATTTTCCGGTTTAAAAAGACTGATTGAATTCATAGAATGTTATATTCCTCCACGAACAACAGTTAAAAAAAAAGTACTCTAGTCTACATTCTACATCACAAGCTATTAAAATTTGTTATTTTAATTTATGAATGACTCACGTTTATAATAACACCGAATGTTGATCAATTAAACTGGTAGAAATTCATTCACTAACTAATAGCTTGAAATAATTGAGTAATTTGATATTATGTTTATTAGTGTAGCGTACTATTAGAGGGGAAAATGTTGGATTCTTCTTTGTTTTATACGGTGCTACTTGATATCGACAATTTATTAATCTATCTCAACTGAATTTTTCTCAACTGAAGTTTTTAGTTACTTGTATTGAAAATAATGACGGCTTCTATATCTTTTAAAATCTAAACTATTAAGTAGAAATTTAGCCGGGAGGGATCCTAATAAAGATGTTTGCATTTTGTAACAAAACTGTTCTAGTCCGTGGTGGAAATTATTTATTTGCAATAATAAACGTTTAACAAAACAGTTAAACACACAAACGAAAGCGTACTTCTCAAACGTAAAAGTAATAACAACGTTAACAGAAACAAAATAACGAAAACACCAAAGTTTTAACTATATACACACGATTATTTACAAGAAGTTATTTATGTAAAACCAGATTTATATAATTGCACTCAATGGTTTACACAGCTCATTTATCTTCTATCTTAGCAGTTACCTAGGCCTTGTTGTACCGACTGAACAATTTATATCACAGAGTTGTTTGTAATCCACTGTACGTACGCGCTGCAACTAAGTAACTGACTGACTCAAGTGTGGCGTTACGGTCGCACGCTTCAAAAGAGACAAACATATATATCTGTAGGATTTAACGTGCAAAAGTATGAGATAGAATACATTACACAGCGCATCTAAGGAGTAAACTCTAGTCGTGCGTCGGAGCTGACACACACACACTTTTTTTGAAGGAGGTTCAATTTTTAAGTGAAAACTTCTTTAGCGGCGTTGTACACTTTTTTTGTAATGGGTAAAAAATGTTAAACTCGCGTCAGATCGAAAATTCGTAAGACCTGATCGAAAATGCGTAAGACAAAATTCGTAAGACGAAAACTTTTGTACACTTTTTTTGTAATGGGTAAAAAATGTTAAGCTCGCGTCAGATCGAAAATTCGTAAGACCTGATCGAAAATGCGTAAGACAAAATTCGTAAGACGAAAACTTTTGTACACTTTTTTTGTAATGGGTAAAAAATGTTAAACTCGCGTCAGATCTAAAATTCGTAAGACCTGATCGAAAATGTGTAAGACAAAATTCGTAAGACGAAAACTTTTGTACACTTTTTTTGTAATGGGTAAATAATGTTAAACTCGCGTCAGATCTAAAATTCGTAAGACCTGATCGAAAATGCGTAAGACGAAAACTTTTGTACACTTTTTTTGTAATGGGTAAAAAATGTTAAACTCGCGTCAGATCTAAAATTCGTAAGACCTGTTCAAAAATGCGTAAGACAAAATGCGTAAGACGAAAACTTTTGTACACTTTTTTGTAATGGGTAAAAAATGTTAAACTCGCGTCAGATCTAAAATTCGTAAGACCTGTTCAAAAATGCGTAAGACAAAATTCGTAAGACGAAAACTTTTGTACACTTTTTTTGTAATGGGTAAAAAATGTTAAGCTCGCGTCAGATCGAAAATTCGTAAGACCTGATCGAAAATGCGTAAGACAAAATTCGTAAGACGAAAACTTTTGTACACTTTTTTTGTAATGGGTAAAAAATGTTAAACTCGCGTCAGATCTAAAATTCGTAAGACCTGTTCAAAAATGCGTAAGACAAAATGCGTAAGACGAAAACTTTTGTACACTTTTTTTGTAATGGGTAAAAAATGTTAAACTCGCGTCAGATCTAAAATTCGTAAGACCTGATCGAAAATATGTAAGACAAAATTCGTAAGACGAAAACTTTTGTACACTTTTTTTGTAATGGGTAAATAATGTTAAACTCGCGTCAGATCTAAAATTCGTAAGACCTGATCGAAAATGCGTAAGACGAAAATTTTTGTACACTTTTTTTGTAATGGGTAAAAAATGTTAAACTCGCGTCAGATCTAAAATTCGTAAGACCTGTTCAAAAATGCGTAAGACAAAATGCGTAAGACGAAAACTTTTGTACACTTTTTTGTAATGGGTAAAAAATGTTAAACTCGCGTCAGGACACGTGACCTGATCGAAAATTCGTAAGACGTTAATATTCAAGTTTTCACTTCTGCAGGCACTCCCGGAGTGCAACCCATCTTTTTTTTTTAAGTTTTTTTCTCCTTTCAACTTGACATTGAAAGTAAACTGTGATTATTAAACAGCGATACACTGATTGAATATTTTACTTTGAAGAGCCGGTCAAAAGAGAGAAATGCGTGACACTGAGGGTTGATAGAAGAGATAACCTGAGCTATAAGTTATAATATGTGTGTACACGGTGCCATACACGTGTACGATGGGCACGTACGGTAGGTGAGGGAATAAAGCTACAAGGGAGCCAGGGTACATAAATATGTACCGTGCATCAAGCGACGGTACGCCATCAGGAAGGAAGTTATGAAAGAGGAAACAGTTCCCTGCTATACGTCTGTCCGTCTTTCTGTCTGTCTGAATACAGACTCCCTTTATGTGAGTCAATTACGTAATGTACATCTAACAGATACATGTGTATCAGTAATGAATGGTTACCATTCATTTTTTTTTGCCGTAATATAGTTTTACCTAGATACAATTATGGACGGTCGACAACAGAAGTCATAAGTTTCCGTTTGAGTTTTATCTGATGACCTGTTTAAATATTTGTGTAGCTGTTGGCGCGCGCACAGCCAGTACACATTATTTTATACATTGTATAATAACGTATTTAGTAAAGTTTTTTGCCTATCTTGACTCTAATTTTCATTATTGTAAGATTGTAACATCAGTGCTGTGTATAGGTATGTATATAGTTTGAAGTTTTCACTTTCGTCGGCTGTCCTCAATGACTATTTTTTACCATAAATTCGTCATCAACAGCTGTTTTACCGTCTGCCTATAAACAAATGTTGGTGTGCTGCAACCATCGCTGTTGAAACCAGATATTTGTTCACTCAAATCAGCATTGTTTTGTACCATTAGTTAGAGATAAGGAACTATTCTCTCTCTCTCTCTCTCTTGATTGCAGACACTTTCACTGCTCACTCGCGTACTCTAGTCTAATATCTCTATAGTTGCAACGCACAGCTAAATATTAATTATGTTAATGGACCGAGCTCAACGAATAGACGTTCGCGGTACGTTAGTTTGCGTTCTGCATTGGAATGTTCGATTCAAACTCAGTGATGGTCAGTCAAATATGTGTCTGAGAACTTTATTAATTAATTTAAGTACCAAATGTCCAGAAGTGTACACAGGACGATCAGAATGAGATCCAAGTGAATTTTATTACCAATTTTATATTATGTTTATGCATACGGGATGCGGTAAAGGAACTATTTTTGAAATAATAGTGTATTGTACAACTAGTGCGGTAAGTTGTCGATTGCTTACGAGAGCAGAGTGGGACGCACCAATGAAGAGTGAGCACATCAGTTCGAGTGGGCAATCGACAACACCGTACGCGTTGCACAATATTTTTAATTACAAATGCGAAATAAGTACCTACTATATCTTAGTGCACATTTTTTACAGAATTGGGGTTTTTTAATTCATTTTTAAACTTTTGTTTTTTACAATAAATAACAAGTTTTTTTTAAACGGTTTTTTTTACCGTAAAAGAAATTAAAATTTTTGGTATGTAAAATTAATCCGTAGGTACAACTCTTTAATAACTTTAAGTATAGCTACTGTTTATTGCTACATATGTTAAGAAATGATGTGAAATAAACAGTAAGTTAGAAATTGCTATACAGTGTGTCCCCGGATTGAGTTCACAATAGGTGAGATTGACTAAAAATTTTCGAATTGGAATTTCATATTTTGGGATTCTGCCCTGCTTGGTCTGAAACTTATTTTTAGTTTACTTTCGATTTTTTTTAATCAAGTAGGCCTTTACAGTTGAGCAAAACTTCTTTTCTTTTCAGGTAAGGTACCTTTTCCGTTCATAGTACGCAAAAGTGTCACTAAGAAAAGTTGTTCACAATGAAAAATTATGGCGTTATGCAAATTTTCAGACCACGCAGGGTGGAATCCCAAAATATGAAATTCCCATTCGAAAATTTTTGGTCAATCTCACCTATTGTGAACTCAATCCGGGGACACACTGTATATTAGAATTATTGATTGATGTTGCTGTGTCACTGTGGAGTAATGTAACTCAGTTCGCCGCGATAGTGGAAAGATTCGGGGTTCATATCCCGACGGTAACATTGCTTGAGAAATAAATTTTTCTAATATTGCGATGCAACAATGAGTGTTTCCAATGTAGCAATAGTAGCTGCACTTTAAAGTTAAAATCTTCTAGGTAATGATTTCAAACTAAGAAATAATGGAATCTATATGCGTCCATGTTTTATGTTCCGATTCGCAACTATATAGTTTATGGTTGTTAAAAACTTAAAACACAATAAATTGAGATATATTGCAGTTTAAACCCCTATATTTTGTTTCGATATTTCTTTTACCCTAAACAAGTGATGCATTGGATGCATCGTGTACTGTCTTCGAGGCATATGGCACACACAAAATATGGGTCATAAAATCTTCAGATAATTGAGCAGTTCCATTTGGAAAACGACACAAATAATGGGGATGTATACTTAACGCGCCGTTTATTTAAGGTGGTGGTTCTTACGGCATCCCTCACGTACATATGATGATGTTTGGGGAGCTCTTTCACCCTGACATGATGCTATGCTGATATATTCCGTAAGCAAAAAGAATACACTCTTTGACAGATAAAAAGTATCTACGCCATATTTCACAAACATTTTTATTTGTCTTTGAATACTGAATAGTAACATAATAGATACTTTTCAGTATTCAGTCACAAACGAAATATAACGTATGTTGAGGCTTGGACGTGGCTTTGTTTAAACAAAAAAGAAAAATATAACCTAACAAAACTGAAATTTTCACATCTGCGATTTTTGTATGTATGTTGTTGTTTTATTATTATCTGTTCAAATCTGTATTCATATACATTTTCGACATTTCTATTTTAAGATTGTGTTTCAGATTCATAAGTTGTAATACCTCCAACTTCGATTAGAAGTCTTAGAGATATAAGTAACTAGAGTACGCTAGTGCGCATGCTTGCCATAAATGAAAGCGTCCTCAGTTAAGAGAGAGAACACTACAGAAAACCAGAAATTTGTTTACTCAAAACAGCATTGTTTTGTATCATTAGTTACCACAGAGATAAGGAACTGTTCTCTCTCTTAATTGCAGACACTTTCACTGCTCTCTCGCGTACTCGAATGTAATATCTCTATGTTAGAAGTTTAACAGAAAATTGTTGAACAGATATGGTTCCATTTATTTCGTACCTACGTCAACATAAGCGGATTTTGTTTAGTTGGTAGCTATAGAAATTAGTAATGTATTATATCACCATTATCACCATTTGACAGTATCCAAAACAGTTATAATAAAAATTATGTAAAACAGAATTAACATATATAATAAGACACTTTCATTATGGTACTTTCAAGTTGGTCAATATTTTCTAATTTATTACTAAATACTATTGTTTTCATAAAACCCTAATTAAAGAAATCATTGAGAGGCAATTCTGGGGCTATTGTATTTCTCCTTCAGAGCCTAACCCCTGTTGAAAACTCCCTAGCTTGTATCACACGACAGAATTCGGTCCTCATAATTTGCATCCGAACCTCCCTTGGGTGTCCGATCTACGATTTTCTGTAATTCATTAATGATTTCTGCAACTACCATATTTAAATGAAATTCACTATATAGTGTATACCTACATAAATTTTTTCTAAATATTTTTTCAACTGCAGTTGTACTACTTCGGTACCTATCTGTTGTAACAAAGTGTGTAAAGCACCTAGCACACTCGATGATGTGTGTGTACTGTGTATGTGTGTGTAGATATTCTTGCGTCGTCGTTCCAGCAACCTGCTCTAATAGCGTGCGTGGCGTGAAGTAATAAAGGAAGCACATCAGAGAGGGACGCTCTACGCGAAGTTCCCGAGTCCTGAGCCCATTAAGTAGACCGACAAAATTAAAGCTTCATTATGCTTGTTATTTATTGCATGTTTCGACTGTTCCTTAGCAATACTTAAGGTTAATCTTTTTGTTCCTGCGATATCGTTTTGCATTATTTTAAGAACTCAACTACTATTGCGGCTGAGATGGAATTGGGTCTAAATAATATCGAAACGGTTGGAAGCGTAATTTTTGTGAGTTTATTTATATATTTTAAAATGCACATAAATAAACGAGTTCAGTATTCGAGTCGTTCGTGTCGGTGGCAAATTATTTTAAACACATCTGGGTTAGAAGAACATGCTTTGATAAACTTTTGAACATGTTGAATAATATTTTCCTCAGTTAATTGAGTGACACTATTAATCGTATTTTATGAAGTTTTAAAAGGATTAAAAATAAATAACCAACAAATAGTGAGCCAAAACTAAATTTTTAAGAATTTTTCGCTAGTCACGGTTCTGAAAAACGGTTGTTGTGAAATGTAACTATGACAATAGCTAAATATTCCACAAACTATATATTAGATATCGTGTCCATCGATAATAGTTAATAAGAAAAAATTCGCAGGTTTGTGGACAAAAGTTATATTTATAATTGTACAATTATAAATATAACTTTTGTCCACAAACCTGCGAATTTTTTCTTATTCCACAAACTGTCAAAAGCTGAACCCGCAATCAGAACTCAGGAAACGTACATGGGAAAAGGATGCTTGTAGGCCTTTCAAACAGGCTTACAGTGAACTTGAACAAACTCACTAGACCTCAACTCAGGAAAGTGGTTGGACTCTTAACCGGTCATGGACCCCTGAGAAAGCATTTACCTACAATGAGGTTATGTACATCAGGAATCGACACAATGTATTTTGCGAAATGGAGGACGAATCACCCAACCATTTACTGTTCGCATGCGAGGTTCTAGCCTACAGAAGAAATACCATCTTTGGATACGTTGATGAGAGCGGAGTAGTTCCTCAGGATAATCTAGTCACCAATCTTCTGGAGTTCATGAAGAGATCCAAACTATTGGAGGACTACATCCAGGACAAGGGGGAGCACAATAATTATTTTAGGATGAGGTGCATAACGTGCTATTAAGCCATAACTCCTAATTTATTTTTTCATTCCCTCATGGCAATAGCTCCGGTAGTTTTGTGAAGTTACGTGCATGTCCTTTAAACCGTTTCAGATCAAATTCTCAGCTTAATGTTATATTTTATGGAGATTTTTCTTGAGAAACTAGTTAATCCTCTTGGAAATCGTATTTAGATGTTACCTAAAAATTAAGAAAACTCATATTTTTTAATGGATCTCGGTTTTTAGAAGTAGGTATTTTTAAATTTTGAACTTTTCTAAATAACTTTGAAGTTTTATCTCAAATACGAAAAGAAATATGAAAATTTCTTATTTTCTTTAGATCATAGAAGGCCAGTGTATTAACTTAAATTTAATTTGAACGCATGGAAAGATACGTCTTGAAAATTTGTGTTTTTTTTTTAATATATGGTTTATGGGCCTCTACATCCTCTGACATAATCAGCCATGTCAATCGGTGGGAACAATTCCAGTGTAATAACAGAAGAAAATAATATTAAAAAAAAATGTTTGTTTAAGATAAAAAATAATATTAAATAATTATCATATCGGTATCCATAGGTAAGTGATTTGCTTTTATATGATGAAAATTTGTGTACAAAATAAAATATTTAGTTTTGTGGTAGTTGTTCGTGTTACGTAGTTACTTCACATTCGAGATTGGAAGACATGTCTTGTAAACGTAAACCATTTTGCCACGTGGGCATGGATATAGACGCACATAAATCCAATAAAGTATCACAGCAAACGAATGTATCTAAGTGCAAGCAATTTCTTTTGGGTGTGAAAACCTATTCAGCTTCAAGCTTTCGTCCGAAATTGAAAATGTCAATAGCTATTTTTTTCATCTTCCTCTGTAAGATTAATGAAAGCAGTGGAAGGTGAATCGTCGATACGATGGATTTAACACAAAGAAACAAATTTCACCGTCTCTTGTGGAAAGGAAAAAGCGAAATGCAACAGTCTTTTATACTGAGCGCCTCAAACGCTCAATAATAATTCTAACGTGTTTTTAATGAAATTGAAATCTTCGAATAATAACTTCGAATAACAACAAAATGTTGCATTAATCATCATTAATATAGAAACGAGTTTCTTTTTAAATTAGTTGGTTTCTATAAGTTTTACCAGATTTAAGATTAATCAAAAGTCAAGCCATACGTTCTTCTGCTTAAATAAAAAGTACTAAATTATGATAGCCCTACGAATAGGTCATTGGCTAAACTTGTTATTCTTTAACACAAACATGAACATTTTTTGTTTAACTAACAATTCCAATATTCGTTAAAAAGTGGCAACATTAATTTTTAACAGTAGGTACTGTCCATTTTAGTTAGATAAATCATTTCAATTTCTATTTAAATAAAAAAAAATACAAACACATTTTTTATAACAATGAATAATAATATTAACAATGCCATTAAATTCCTTTACCGCATCTTTTTTACTAAATAGTGAATGCATAATAATATTAAACGATTATCATCACAATATTTTAGAAGGCTTGTATATAAGAAAAAATGTAAATGTCACTGTTGGGATTTGAACCCGAAACAACCAATTTCGCGTTAGCTAAGTTTCATTACTCCACAATGCTCACGACGAGTAGACATTTGATATATCTTATTTTTGATCTTCTACCCGTTAGCATTATTTTGGCAGGAAATGTTTTATTTTTCTAATCATCCGTATAAATTTATGGCGATATAGTTTTCTAAAAGAAACAAAGTAGAGCGTGACTCGAAGTACATTTTTCACTTTATAGTTGTAAGCTTAATGCAAGAGCTTCAGGGTTTGATCAACGACGAAACTTGCTCATCCGAGCTTGTTACATGGTCGGGCTTACCGCGATGTAACAAAGCCAATATCAGTGATCCGCGGTAACCCCCAAGACACAGTTACCCCTGATTGCACACGCAAACCCCGAACATGATTCACCAGTGACGGAGTCACAACTCTTGGAAAAAAAATACGTTACGAAGTTGGAACTAACATTATATCCAATAGTTTTAAATTATATTTTTTTCTTCAAAACTGTACGAATAATACATGAAATTGCTACAATCTCTTGTAAATAGATGCAATCCTAGATATATTTTAATTTGAAAATCTTCTAGGCTTAAGGATCAAAAAAAGAAAGCACAACGGCATTGATGTTTTCAATTCTTCGATTCAGAAGAGAATTGTCCAACTTTAGAGCTCCAATCAGAAGACAGAATATAGAAAATAAATGGAATTATTTCACATAACTTAAAATTACGATGAACGAAAACAAAATCGTTTTCTTTAAAATACAAAAAAATATTAAATTTGAGCTCACCAAATGCCGTCCAATAATATATAATTAATGTGATTTAGGTTTGAGAACAATATTGAGATGCATTGATTCTAGATCCAGATTGTAGGCAAGCAATTAAATAAATAATGTCAGATAATTTTATGTAATTGTATTTACTGACCCTGAAACAAGCCTCATTCAATTTTACATGCTATAGTATAGTGTCCCACGGGAGATAAAACAAAAAAAAAACAAATCTGGATGAAAATGTTAAACTTGGTGATTACATTTTCTATTATCTTTTGATATTTAAAAAACAATTTTTTAAAAACAGTTTACAAATAAATTTCAAAGAAATTAAATTAAAGTAATGTCCAGTTTGCAGGGTAATAATTGACCCAAAACTAAGTTTCAAATCTTGACAAAATTACTGATGTAAATATTTATTATTAAATTTAATCACACGCAATCAATCCGTCGAGTTTCAATAGTTAAAAAATTCATTAATTTATTAACGGGACACCACTGACTGTGGGTGCAGCATACAGGCAACATAGACAAGCCCTTCGCCCTTACGGCCAATTGAGTTTACACGCGCCCTCGGAGCCCTGAAACTCTACGTAGACACACGCACACAATCCGTCGATTTCACACACAATATAGGGTGAACCGATTGAGAAATGGAGATTATAGACACCCTGTAAAACCATTTTCTACATTTATAATCGATCCGTCCATCACTTGATTGTAAATTAATCTTATTTTTTAATTTAATAATATTTAATATTTTAATAATATTTTTTCTTCTTTTATACAGTGCCATCGTCAGACGAAGATTTGAACGTTTTGTAATTTTTTTTAAACATTTCAGATTTTTTATTTGACTTCTACTAAAAGCCTTTAGCAATTCTCGTGTTTCGCGATGCCATGTTTCCGTGATTACAAGCCTCCTCCCAGAATCTCACCGGAGTGTTCTTCTAGCGCTCGGATTTTTATTTAAAAAAATAATTAATTAAAAACATGATTTGATGCTAGGCTCAAATAATCTTGACTGTTAGAGAGTTTTAAAAAAATGAAAAAAATGATCTAGTTTATTTATTCAATGGAAAGAGATCCGACATATTTTATTCTTCTATTTATACCGCGAGTAAACAAACTCAAACAGTATAAAGGCTGCTGCGCACGAGACTGGTTTTTCCGCTGGAACTTGCGCTGGCTGGTGCACTGGCTGCGAAGATGGAAATGACGTCACTGCTGGCTCCGTTGCGCGGTTAGAAAGGCTGAATTTCAAAATTAGAACCAGGGCTCTTTTTCGTGCTTGTTTGTCTGCTTATCTTAATCAAGAACCACTCAGGAAATTGTTTCTTGTCACGTGGGCGACATGGACAAACGCTCACAAACATGGCGGCATAGTGTGTGTTCTGTTCAGAGACAATAAATGTTCACTTTTGTTAACATTTGAACTATCACTGCGCGCACACCAAACCCATCGACAAAGCCAGCTTCAATAGACGCATCGTGTGAAGCGAACACATAAAAGCCATCACGAAATAAATAATTCTCACATACATTTTATGTTATGCTATTTATATAATGGTTTACAATCTGAATTTTATGGTACCTATATAAAATTAACATCAGTTTTCATTATTACATTTTTTTTTTGACACATGATGGTCAACTAGAGTTTTTGGCTTATCACCATAGAAACATGTCGCGATTTCCATAAAAAGTGAGTTCAATAATTCTCGATTACCCACTAGCGGCGCTAGTTGGCATCGTGCACACAGCCTATAGATTTGAGTAAAAACAACGGACCATTGAAACCGCGGAACATCAGCAAATTAGTGGTGGCGATATTTGTAAACCTTTGTTAGCGTGCCTCGAACAGTATAATTTAAAGTCTTATATACAATCTTCTAAAGGAACTTTGAGTGAAACAACCGAATCATATTGTGAGTTTCTGAAGGCAGGCACGTTGACTATACATAGGTAGGTGAAATGGTAAAATCCACCTGCAAAATAATCAATTGATTATGGGGATAGTTGCCATGGTAACGGTACACTGTAGGTCAAGTTAAGTGTGCAAGAGCCACTATAGTACTAGGGCGATGTTGGTTTTTGTACGAGAATATAACCAGCGCTCCACAAGAAGTCGTTCACGAAGTTCGAACCCCCGTGTTGGTTAGTTTGAATAGAACATACGGAATATGTCTCAGGGGATAACTTCGTGTTTACCCGTTCTATTTGTACATTTCTTACACATAAAATAAACTGTGGAACTTTGCTTACTCTATAACATTACACTTTACATATTTTGAAAAGATAAACAAAACTAGTACAATTTTGTTTCCAAATGAATACTTACTTTTTTTTGACATCTGATTTTTTGTAATTTTAAAATATTTCTAAAATTATGAAGCTTAGAAAAAAATTCCAGCCAATTGGGCAACGTGACCATTATCCAACTTCAAAAATATTGACCTTTGATATAAAGTAATAAAGAGAATAAAATTTCTGATATCGCGTGAGGTGACTCGGGTAATGGCTAGTATTCAATATGATATTTCCTGTTCGTTGCCATGGCTACCTACATAATATTTTCACGTCATGTAAAAATTAATCAAAGTATGCTTAACTAACAAAACGAAAAGATAGTGTAAAATTTTGAAAAGTGATTTTTGGCCTAAAATAGTACCATTCCCCACTTGTGGGTTGGAATGGTATAAGTTATTAACTAAACATTCTTGGGAAAATAAATAGATTAATAAACCTTTATGAAAAGTATACCATCATAATATAAAAACAACGTTATAGCATATAATACAAAAAAAATAAAACTCTTTCTATTTTTATGTTAAATATCCTACTAAAATTTGGTTCGATCCGCTTGTACGTTTGATTTGTATTGTACTCAAAAACAGACGAAAGTACGATTTTCAAAAGGGCGTCCCGCCGTTTTGTTTTACGTCTGTTAGCAGATTGAATCCAAATTTTGTAAGTTTTTTTCTTAATTTTAGTTTCAGTAATATTTTAGAAATATAAAAGTCAGCTGTTCAAACAGGCGAACAGATTTTTTTCAAAAATATGTTGTAATTACAGTTTTAAAAATTATTTTTTTACCTAAATTAATACCATTCCCCACTTGTGAAGCTGAAATGGTATAAAATACTGAAATACCTTTTTATACAAACCTTTATAAAAAGTCCATTACGAAATTTTGTTCGCATTGCGAGGTAAAAAGTTCAATTTTTGGTAATATCTCGCTTTTTATCGGATGTACACTAATTTTAAACACTATGAGCATTGTTCATCGGAAAAGTCTCCACAAAATGTTGAACTTTTTGTGCATCAATCTGTTTTTATTTGTCGTTTTTATAATATTACTGTTATAAATGAATCTGTTATTTATCTAAGTCTAATATGAACTTTTCAAAAATGGTATGCGCCATGTAAAATTAAATAAGGACATTAATTATATGCGAAAATGGCGTGGTTAAGATAAGGCACATTTTATAATACAAATTAATAATTTCAATGGTCAAGAATGCAAATTCCAAACATGCACGAATTAAATTTGTATAAAATGATAAATTAGCGGAGTGTATGAACCTTTGCTCCCCAGACGCGAAGGTAACTTAATATTAATAAACAACATAAAGCACATTACCAACATATTGTATATGGTATAGTAGGTATGCTACAAAGCTCTTTATCTCAATGTATGCTTAATATAAATTCGTAATACAGTCGAAATCACTTTTATTTAAAATGCGTTTGGCTTGGAGTTGTTTTTTAGGATAGTTTACCCTATCCAGTTAAATGTGACCTATAAATATGTATATTTGCATTTGAAGGTCTGTCAGACTGACAACTTGTTTGTCAGAGCTTTATAGTTTCTAAATTATAAGTGCTACAATAATGAAAATGCATACATTATTTAAATTAATAAAATAAAACTCCCAGCTTTTTGGATAGTTAAAGTGATTTAATGTTGGATATAATAATATAAATATTTAACATTAAATCACTTAAATACTATCCAAAAAGCTTTGTGTCCTTTTTAATTAATAAACATCATGGATATGAGGCAAATAAATTACAATTATTTAAATTGATAGTTTATATTTAGTGTGTTTAGAATTAAAATAATATAAGTAAAATGAGATTAGTATAAATATAGGCGCACGCGAACATTATTATGTTGGTAGTATCTATTTTGTTGGCGACCTTTCTCTGCGAGTAACTAAATTCTGGTAATTTTGTTTTTACAATGTACAAACGCTTCTGCGTCCAACTTCATACTGTTAATTTTGATGTTACAACATGCGCGCCGATTGCAAAAAATAAGTCTAATATGTTTTACTAATGCGCCAAAAGAAGTATAACTTCAAAAATTTAATAATGAAGATATGGACTATGTCATCGAATAGAGAGGAACAATTTTTTTATTTCTTTTTTATTCAGTTTAAAATGGCGATGTTGGGGGCGTAAACTGGCCAATTTTGGAATATTGTTGTGTCCCCTGATCACATTTGGAAACATGAAATTTTATAGCTAATTGATCATAAAATTTAGTACAATGGTTTAGAGGCAAGCGTCTCTCAATCTCGTGAGATATAATAGTTGCCAGTACGGAAGCATCAATGCACAAACTAAATTAGTACCTACCTATTTTAACTCTATTGTTATGCTGTACAAGCTAATCACAAGTCGATTTATTATGTTATTAAAAGTTGAAATGTTGAATGTTTTCAGAACGAATTTTATTGAATTACAAACATTACATAAATACTACCGTACATAACATAATATGCAGTTTCAAAACATAGCGGTTTATGCTACAATTTTTGATTTTCATTTATTATATGCGCTCTAACTAACAAACGCTACCTTTGTTTGCAATCGTCAGTTTTCTGCTCTTGTAACACAAATTAGACTTGAAAATCTCTTTCGCCTATTATAAATTACTAGCAGCCCGGTCCGGTTCGCTCAAATTTGTAAATTGTTACCGTTTTTTCGTCGACTTACGTTGCAAAATTGGTATCCACGAAAAGCGCTTAACATTAAAATGAGTATAGTAAGCTATCCTTAAAAGATAGACATGCCATCGGAGATATTTCAGTAGACCTATAAAAGAGGAACAATTCCACCATGCATTGTTTTACTTTCAAAGGCAGCGTTTTCGATGAAAGCTGACAGTCGGTTTGATTTTTTCCGACATCTTCAACAATCATCCTCATATTTTAACCAATTTACACAAAACTTTAATGAATTTTCTCTTGAATCACTTCGTCCACTGATGAAAATCACAGTTAAGCTATGATAGGCTCTCATCATAAATAGCAACCACCCCGTTTCAAGTTATTATTGTTTAACCAGGAATGTATCTTACGCCATTTTGCTATAATGTTATAGATATTATACCATAACAATGGGTACACATAACACCACCTTTCTAGCAAGTCGCCTCGGAACGGTTATGAATATTAATAGACCTGGGCTTTATGTCTGCCCTCCTCCGCTCTTTCCTCGCCAACTAGTAATAATAAAACGCCAGTCATGCAAAACCAAAGTACATTATTACATACGTGATATGATAATATGTTCCAATTTTACAATCAGCGATGCAGTAGAAAAATCAATCCTCTGTAGGTTTTATTTTTTTAATTGAAATGCTCTCTGAAAGACCTAAAAATGTAAAAAAATACTTATATTTCGGGTAATCATCTAGTATAATCATTATGATGTGTTAATGACCGTCTTCGTATTAACTGAAACTAGATTGTTTACAACAAAGCATTATATTATAGGTATATTTTTAAGAGTATTCGTCCCTGCAAATACCCCCTGCACCCTTTATCTCAAATCTTTTTCCCTCACCTAAAAACGATTCGCGCTCTCCCGACGCTATTTTTAAAGCTAGAGGGTTCTGGTAAACGCCAAATGAAAGACAAAGAATCAGACTACAGATCCTTCAGGCGAATTTTTTGCAAAAAAGTTTCGCCTACGTGTGAAATATTACGTAACTTATTATTATTTTTTTCAAAAGGTTGTAAGTTTTTTCAGGAATTTTTTTTCAAAAAATTCGCCTGAAAGATCTGTAGTCTGATTCTTTGTCTTTCATTTGGCGTTTACCAGAACCCTCTAGCTTTAAAAATAGCGTCGGGAGAGCGCGAACTGTTTTTAGGCGAGGGGAAAAGATTTGAGATGAAGGGTGCAGGGGGTATTTGCAGGGACGAATACTCTTAATGTTAAATTCATTTTCAAAAATGAACAATTAGGAAAAATATCTCTAGAAAATCAGTCTCTTAACATGAACGGAACAAATGTAGTATTATCAATCAAAATCTGAAAAACAATCGAAATTTTCATTACAGTTAGGAATCTAATTATATTTGCAAACGCCCTCCTCCCCTCCGCCAGGCAATGAATATTTCTTGCGTGTTGTTCGAACCAGTTCCATCCGCCATTGTCTCAAGGACGAAAATATGGTGGGTAAAGGGGGTAATTACCCCCCCCCCCCCCAGGATCATAATAATAAAAAAATAAAACTGAAAATAATACGAATACCATGGCTAAAAAATAAAATTTAGAAATACTTTTTGAAAAGAAATTTGTAAAATTAGTTTGGGAATTAATATTGTGCTTGACACCTTCCTTCGTGATTATTCTTGTGTGATTAATAAAACTTAAAAAAATATTAATTTTTTGCTTTACATCCCTCCTCCCCCCAATGGCTCGGTACGGTTTCGTCCGAATTTGTAGATTTCCGCCGTTTTTTGTCTATTTACGTTGCACAATTGGTGAAGAGCGCGTTTATTTTAACGCGATAATATATAGCTCATATCCATCCTGAAGGTCCATTTTAAATTTGAAATCGGATGAGTAGTTTACTCCCTATATTTATTCATTACAAACTTTATGTCTTTATAATATTAATTAATATAGATAGTTTGCTGTTTTTGCATAATAAAAGGACGTGCAATATTCGTCGATTTTCGAATTCGATAATTCAAAAACCGGTATCGTAACGCAATAACATTATTTTACGATTAAAACATTTCCGAGAACGGTTGCATAAGGAACGATCTTGTTCACAATAGATCAGTTTTATTTTAAATTTTTAAATGTGTTGTGCTGTATAGTGGACGAATTTTATAAATTATCAAATTATGTTTTCATTAATAAGATTTTCAAATTTTAATAATAATCCATAGAATTTATACGTGTTTGTGCAAAAAGTGATAGGTGAGGTTAAAGTATTCGTTTGAGAATTGGAACGTCATAAGCAATGCGTAAGTAATAAAGACTGATTAATTCGCATTCATTTTTTTACATATAGTACAGTCAATCTGGCAAAAACCTCAACGAAACCACACAAAAAGGTGAAACTTGGTGAGTCGTTAGAGAATGATGAAAAAAAAGGTTACCTGGCAATTGCCACCTGGTACCTGTTCAAATACCTGTTCAAATAGTCAAAAAAAACTCAAAAATATTTTGAAATGTATTTTTCTCAAAAACTATGCATTTTACAGAAAAAATTATTGAACAAAAAATGTAGAGGGAATCGTTATCTACAATTAATGTCATTAATGCTATGTTGTACAACAAAAAAAAAAATGTGCGCAGTAGGTGGCGCTAAAATGCCAAAAAAAGTGTTTTTCCACTTTTTTGCCCTGAAATTTTCATTTTTCAGTTACGATTCAAATGGAAAAATTGTTCTTTTTATTTTATAAACAACTTTTATTTCAAGTTTTTTTCATACAACTTACCGTTTCAGAGCTGCAGTTTGTTGAAGTGAAAATAAGTTGTATGAAAAGTAAGTTGTATGAAAAAATTGTTAAAATAAAAGTTGTTTATAAAATAAAAAGGAACAATTTTTCTATTTGAATCGTAACTGAAAAATGAAAATTTCAGGGCAAAAAAGTGGAAAAACACTTTTTTTGCCACTTTAGCGCCACCTACTGCGCACATTTTTTGTTGTACAACATAGCACTAATGACATTAATTGTAGATAACGATGCCCTCTACATTTTTTGTTCAATAATTTTTTCTGTAAAATGCATAGTTTTCGAGAAAAATGCATTTCAAAAAAATTTTGAGTTTTTTTTTGACTATTTGAACAGGTACCAGGTGGCCATTGCCAGGTAACCTTTTTTTCATCATTTTCTAACGACTCACCAAGTTTCACCTTTTTGTGTGGTTTTGATACGAAATGATTTTTTTTTCGCCAGATTGACTGTACTAATATCAATTTTTGGAATTTTGATATCCATATTTTTTTGGGGTGTACCTCCGAATACCGATCGTTTCCAATCGAGATGAAAATTTATTAACTTTGGTGGGATATGAAAAACCCCCAATGGGTTTTGGCGCAAATGTCCCATAACATTTTTATGGGGGTTTAAAATTTATACTGTTTTAAATCATTTATTCAAACGAAATTTGACAATTTAAAAAGAAACGTGATATTTGCACGGGTGCAGGCGCGATGACCCAGTTTAAAAATAATAATTTTATAATATATGGGTAGAATACTCAGACAACCTAGGTAACTGGTGACCTTTACACAAAATTATATATGTTACGGCCAATGCCCGGAAGCCGGGCAATGTCGACAATGCCCAAGTCACATCGGGCAATGTCCGAAATCGGATAAGGTTCAAAAGATAGATTTTTTACAAACATGAAACGCTGACATTTGATTGTATCTTTATCATGATAAGTTATCATTAAGCCTTTATGGAATTTTTATCACTGATATCAACTATTGAAGAATATATTTTTCAGCTTTCTAAAGGGTTTTCCAATAAGAGGTGTTATTTTGAATAGCCCGCTATTTCGGTAGATGTCACTTTTGGAGTTGTCATTTTTTTATATTTGACAAGTAGAAACTACGCCATTAATAAAAATGGAACGATACACGCTTCAACAACGCATTGAAATTATTAAAATTCACTATAAAAATGGTGAAAATTTGGCAGAGACGGTTCGTAAAACTCGAACATTTTTGGGTCGTCGTGAAGCACCTTGTCGGACCGCAATACAGAAATTGGTGGAAAAATTCGAGCTGTTGGGACAAGCTAGTGATGTGAAGAATAAAACCCGTGCACGTCGCTCAAGAACAGCCGAGAATATTGCTGCTGTAGCCGAAAGTGTTGAAGAAAATCCAGGTTTGTCCATTCCTCGTCGTTCTTTGGAATTACGCATATCGAGAGATTATTAATGATTTTTTATGGCCGGAATTGGATGGTATTGATCTGGACAACGTTTACTTTCAACAAGACGGCGCTACGTGCCACATAAGCAACGAAACCATTGATCTTTTACGGGAAAAGTTTCCGGACCGTGTTATCTCTCGAAGAGGTGATCACAATAATTGGCCACCGAAATCTTGTGATTTAACACCTTGCGACTTCTTCCTTTGGGGCCACGTGAAAGAGAAGGTCTACGCCAACAGCCCAGCGTCGATTCAAGATCTCAAATATGGAATTCGTGAGGCTATCGAGGACATAGGGCAGCCACTTTGCGATTTGGTTATGGAAAATTTCATGAAAAGGATATGGTCCTGTAGGCGTGGTCGTGATGGTCATTTGGCTGATGTTATTTTCCATTATTAACGGCATACCTTCCTCATTATAATGAAATAAACATCCGATCATTTATCTCAAAAAATGGCATTTTCCTTTGAATATCAAAATAACACCTCTTATTGGAAAACCCTTTATTACAATTAGTGATGATTGAAAACACGTATAATTTATTTATTATTGATATGATATGAGCAATAAACAATATATCTTAATGCATTGAATTTCAGAGCTCACATTTATTCCAGCAATAAAAATAAAAATCAAAACTACTTATAATTTATTTTCACACATTTTATTTATTTTAATAAATGAAAATATGTTTATTGGTCACTTAAGCTGATCTACTTATTGTCTTCTTTTTACTCAAATACAAAAACCTTCCATTTATTGCAAAATTCGACTTTATAAGACGTTGGTAAGTTCTAGCGCTGTCATTCTTTTTAGAATTCTCGTAATAGTCGGTCGATTTTCTTGAGTTTCAATTGTGTTTCATTCAAGTGCTTACAAAATATTTTGTTCAAATTTGAGTTATTCAAGACACTATTTGATAATTTGTAATAGAAAGCTGAAAAATATATTCTTCAATAGTTGATATCAGTGATAAAAATTCCATAAAGCGTTAATGATAACTTAGCATGATAAAGATACAATCAAATGTCAGCGTTTAAAAAAAAATCTATCTTTTGAACCTTGTCCGATTTCGGATATTGCCCGATGTGGCTTGGGCATTGTCGACATTGACCGGCTTTCGGGCATTGACCGTAACATATATATACAAATAACAAAAGCTTTCTTTATTAACTTCTGACATATTTTAAAGTAAGAGTAACTTTGCAACGGGTTTGCAGAACGAAACGGCACTTTAAACTTAATTCAAAGTTTAAATACTTCCGATAGTCGTTATTGTTGCACAAAGAACAATGCCACAACTGTACTTTTGTATGCGTCCCCATATCGCAAACACAATCCCTGTGCAGGTTTAGTTATCACAATGCAGCAAAGAATCCGCACTAAAATATTATTTATTTTCTCACCTCCCGCGATATAACAGCGGGATATTTCTATATTAAGTTGATGTTGACGCGCTGTCATAAAAACCAACCAATAGTGAGTTTGCAAAGGGTAAATGCCCATAACTTAATATTACGGACCGATGTTTATAATTAAAAAAAAAAATGAAAAGGCTGTTTAGTTATTAATTCAGAAAAACAAGATTTATTCATCAGGGATAATTATACTTTTCGTAATACTAACGTATATTGAAATTGCATAATAATTATATAGGTAGGTACTTGTTTTCCGGGATGAAAGTTGGTTTTCTCCTGCCAGTGACATAAAATAAAAGTCTTTTCGAGTGGAAAGAAAGTGAAAATGGTGCCATCCTACGCGATGATTTTAAACTACATCTAAAATATTCTACTAACCTAAAATATTCATTTACGGTGTTTTTGTAAGTATTTAGTGTTGTCTACCGAGCAAGGTGGCGTAGTGGTGAGAGCACTAGAGTTGCATTCGGGAGGTACCGGGTTCGAATCCCGGCGGGGGCAGGTGTGGCTGGGACTTTTTCCTGCCGCCTGTCGCCGAGAAACGGTAATTCTTGTACCGGCCATCTTGTTGAGGTTTTCCATAGCTTCCCTCAATAATTCCAGATAAATATCGAGATAGATCCTTATTCAAGACCAAGGTCGATTACCTGTTAAACTCCTATGCTCAAAGTTTGCCTACCTTATCCTAATGTTCTAAAATACCTTCATTCGCCCATTGCTATTAATTAAGTGGAAGTTTATAAATGTAGAAAATAACGGGGAGTGTTATAGATGGAAAATAGTAATGGTGTGAATGGCATCTGTTATGACATTAAGTCGAGAAACGGACATTAAACGCATTATTATTGTTATTATTATTTTTATTAGTTTTATTATTATTATTATTTAGTGTTGTTCTTTCAATGTACTTATTATGCCTGCAATACACATTCGCCGAGGGATACCGAGACTAAGCGAACCCGAATGTGTACTGAGTAACGCTTGCCTGATCTCGTAGCGCACTGTCTCGCCTCGCCAGCGCTCCGCATAATGTCGGTTTTTCTACCGCGAGCCAAAAGAACCGAGCGGCGAGTACGAGCACAGTCAGTACACACTCGTCGCCTCGTGCGAATTTAAATGTACTAAAGTTGTCATTTTTGTTCGTTAAACACAGTTAAAGTATAGCTTATATATTTTTCAATTTGTAATAGGTATGTGAACAATAAGCTGCAACAGCAACAACACAAACAACGTCTAGATCCATTTAAATGCGCCGAAGCCGAGCCACGCCGAGTGTGCTCTGTGTGTACACAGACACATTCGTAGACGCTCGCTTTACCTAATCTCTCGGCGAGCGCGCTCGGCGAATGTGTACTGCAGGCATTACAAACAACATTAGTATAGGCTAGACTCGAACTTATTTCGAATATTTCGTTTTCAACCGAGTACTTTTAATATTCGATATCAACTGAATATCTCCAAAATTTGTCTAACAGTAGGAGGAAAATCTTTGCCTAACGCTTCTTGACTGAAATACTAGTAGGTATTATCAAAATTTTCTCGACATTATTGTATTTGTGCACAACTGTTGCGTACAAATAAATTAATTCGTTTTTTATTGTATAAATGCACGCGAATACGTAACTTTTCATTACAACTAAAATATTACAGTGCGCCGCGAATGTATATAAAAAGCTGGATGACTTAATAGGCGTGCAATATTTAGGTCACTGTTATAAGTATGTTAAAGTAAAAGAAATCTATTTTCTGCATCGTCAAACACGGGGATATAGCATGCTACAAGCGGTTTCTTGAACTAAACGAGTAGACGTTACGGCGTCTCCCTTATCTAAGAACTTAATCAGCTCAATATCCTAATCGTCAACAAGTCTAGTTGAAGCTTAAGGTCGCCTTGCAGGACCATTCTACTCTTTCTTTTACCATGTTTTTAAATTGTCTCGATTTATGAGCGCTTTACAAGTTCTATTTTGCATCTATATTTAAAAAGATTGAATTCTCGATTTTCTGGTTATCCACAAAAGTAAAAAATCCGATGAAGATTTACTTTCTAAATAAGATATTTTGTGCAATAATTGCTTTTTCAATATCTATACTAATATATACAGCTGAAGAGTTTGTTTGGTTGAACGCGCTAATATAAGGAACTATTGGTTTGAATTGGAATTTCTTTTCTTTGTTGGATAGTCCATTTATCGAGGAAGGCTATAGGCTATATAATATCACGCTACGACCAATAGGAGCTGAGCATCAACTCACAATTTGTCCGTCCGACAAAAACTTTTGAACGGTAACTCATCATGAAATTTGGACACAACATTCATCTCGGTAAACTAAGATGAATGTGCCCCCATTCGTTCTTTTGCAACCGGGTCAAAACGGGCGGGACCGCTAGTTAAATATATAACCAAAAAATTGAGAATTCCATCTATGTAAATATATAGTGCAAAATTAATTATTAATGCATTCTTTAAGCTAGCATACCATACTAATATAAAACGTTCAGTTGTTAATGTTTTATTGAATGTGAAAACTTCGTTTTAAAAAAATATCATATCATCGTTTCCAAGAATAAATATTTTAGACTGTTTCCATTTTACAGTGAAAGGATTCTTGTTTATAATTTAAAAATTGAACTCTAGTTGCATTAATTGAGTTTTTATTATAATACATATACCATAATATGCGATAGTAAAAGGATGTAGAACATAAAGCTAAGATGGCAGCGAGGCAGAGAGACTGCTTAACCTAAAGGTCGTCAGTGCATTATTATTTTTTGTTTTTTTTTTTCACTTCTGTAGTGTATAGTGTAAAATACACAGTCTCTTCTTTTAACATAACGTTGTAGCTATTAAAATAAGCGAAGATAAATATTTTCATCTCATAACCTACTCGGAACGGAAATTAGTTTCTGCAGGCGTTATAAGCCAAAGACTGTAAATTGCAAGAAAAATCGGTATGACAACGTTTTGTGGACGTTGTATTTTACTAGACACGGCGAACGATACTTCAGCTTGTTCAGTTCGTTGCGCATCCCCAGTAGGCGATCTCGCAGACGTAATCCTTCGTATTCATTTCCTCACCAACAACAAACCCGTCAAATATCCGGTGGATGTTGTAGTAGACGTCATGACGTATTACTTCTACGTTCGTTTACAAACCCTACGTATTAATCTTATCCTGGATCTTTGGGGAGTTTTATTTAGACATTAACAGGACGCGACAGAGAGAGATTGTGGATTATAGACGCTCAACAGCTGAGGTTATCAGTGTTCAAGTAATAATAGTAAATCTGAAGGTACCTACAATTCGAACTTTTTAGGATATACAGTTTACTAATTGTAATTTTTTTTCTGGAAGAAAGAGTGCATAATATTTTTTTGTATAAGTTTTCTTTAGAGTTTTGTTGCGGAAGTGACGAGAAGGTCCTGTCGTAATTAATTGAATATTATGCTACAAGGGCCGAAAGTTCGATATTCTTGCACTGCGTGCCATGATGTCTGAGGCGAAGCAGTGCAAGAATACCAAACTTTCGGCCAGTGTGGTGTATACTATTTTTCTTCATACCTCGGTCGTAAGTACTCTTATTAAATATATTAAATAATTAATTATTTATTAATTACTTAAAAACAGACGAATTCCAAGTAAGCAGCTTTGAGGTTATACGTAAAATAACGAATGACAGCTGTTCGCGATTATTAGCTAAAATGTAATATGGTTTCTCTGAAAACGACTTCTAACCAACAGTTATAGGTGATTTTTTCCTTACTTCCCGCATCAGTGCGTGTAATCCCACCAATGCGTAAATGTTAGACTTTCTGCCTTACAATTGATGCCGAAAGTATGTACTTTCGATCGAAGTATGAAGGAAAGTATATTTTTTAATATTCAACTCTTTTTGATCAACCATCAAAATGTTATTTATAATTATATGGAGCTGAGTATTGAGAACTCACTGTTCCGTTAACATATTCCAAATATGTTTTTCAATAAAAAAAATGAATGTTCAGAGTAGTTTAAAAGCTGTAAATTATTGACATATCACTTAAAACTATAATTATTTCTAGACTATGAACGTACGATATTGTAGCAAGTTTTGTTACATTTAACTCTCTCTCTCTCTTTTTTGTAATATTGTCAAAATTAGTTTTCCTTAGCTACGCTGGAAAAATGAACGTTGTTATTATTTTTGGAAAAAATTAATTGATTGATAACTTTCATTGAGAAAACATCCGTTTACAAATTTTCTTTAATTCATCAAAGCGTTTTATTTTTTTAAAGTAAGAACTTTATTAGTGCTTACAGTATCAATACCTACTGATCTCTTATCAACTAAGTTTGTCCTGTAGATCTTATAGATATGTTGAACATTTTTGTTTATTTGATAAAAACAGTTTTGAATTTTTATCCAGCGCGTAATAAATTTTTACTTGTTAAAAATGCCTGTCACATTCACCATCGATAGATTCTCACAAGACTACCGTATATAATGTTCATAAATTGTGAACGAGGTACGCAATCGGTAAATGGCTTACAAAGTCTGATTTACAAGATAAAACTCAATGGAAAGTACTATGTAATATCTCTTTCTTCACGAATACGGAGTAAGCTCTCAGCAAAATGAACTCATAACCACGAAAATGAAAATAGTAGAAATGTCTAAGCCGCAGACGATAAAGAAATCGTTTACATTGTTAATAAATAGATTTAGCATGAAATTAATTAGAAATCATATTTTGATGTGTGTTTAATAGTATTTTGCGTAATTAATGCGGTAAGTTGTCAATTGCCCACTTCGTTTTTGCGCCCATCCTTTCGAGTGGGCAACCGACAACACCGCGAGCGTTCCACATATTATTGATTATTACAAATCCGGGATAAATATTATCTTCCTGGTCGCTTTATTATAAATGCCAAAATTAGGGTTATTTAATTCTGTTAAGAATCATGATATGTAACAATGGAAGGAAGCTGTCACTTGATTATCGAAAAAACAAACTCTCACGATATCTAATTATGAAAAAAAATATTGTAAATTATTGCGTTACTACTTTAAAAATGTGAAATAGTAAAAAATAACGATCGTGTAAGTCAGTCTCTTATCCAGGAAAAAAGGAATACATTCAACAAGCCAGGTTAAAGAAAAAGAAAACTTTTCGCCTTGGGTAAAGGCTGGATTAAGCCATGCGCCGTTATTCCCTTTTGCTATGCTTCTCAAACTGTGCTTTGCAGTTCCCTGGAGAGGCGTCAAAAACTGAAAAAAAATATTAGAGAAAGATCAATTGCATGGAGAGAGCTCCGCAACATTATATTTTCCGTAAGAACTTTGAGACTTAGAATTTTCGTTTCCTGTAAACTATGAGTGAAGCCCCAAAAAATCATTTTTTTTTTACTAAATCTAATAGCTTTGGAGATCAGTGTGGATGTTCGATTGCCGTATATTTTTTTAAATATCTTTTAAACTTTGCGTTACCAAGGTTTATTTTATATTTCCTCAGCATTAAACTGTTTGTTCTTGTGTTTATTATTTTTTTGGATGACATTTTCTTATTTTTTAGATATTGTATATCTTACGGTCTATACCCGAATTCGGTTAATGACCGAAATAAATGCGCAAAACTATTTTTGACCAACGAATATTGCCCAAACCCGAAATCCTAC
The DNA here is from genome assembly GCA_963575645.1 of Xanthostigma xanthostigma. Classification (NCBI taxonomy): domain Eukaryota; kingdom Metazoa; phylum Arthropoda; class Insecta; order Raphidioptera; family Raphidiidae; genus Xanthostigma; species Xanthostigma xanthostigma. Next base: position 29,773,089 of record OY754470.1, on the reverse strand, counting down.
ATTAAAACGAGTATTGAGTGTTATAAAATGTTTATTTCATTCAATCAACGTCCGAACCTGAATAAAAGTAGGGTTATGTTCTTGTTTATATATTGAATTGTTCTCCTGAATATTATAATTAATATAATGGTGGGATATTCAGTGTAATAATTAAGTAAAAATTCAAGGTGAATTCGAGTCTCAACTAGTTCGGCTATTGGAGGCTTTTGAAACATAATTTTATGACGAAACATAATTACCTTACTACACTAAGTGAGGTTAAGAAAGCAAATTTGTTAAAAGCTGAATTAAAACCTCTGTCTGTTAAACAATACAGAAGAATAAATCACTTTGATATAATAAGTATCGTTGATGTGGAAAAGTTAATTAAAAAACGCAAAGAAGATTCCGATGTCATACTAGTACTGTCCGTTCAGAAATGGATAGAACTAGTTTTGTCCAATTGAAAATGCGCAAAACTATTTTTGCTCATTTTATAACAGTCAATACCCGTTTAAATGTAAGATTTCAGGTTTGGTAAATATTCGGTGGTCAAAACTAGTTTTGCGCATTTATTTCGGTCATTGACCGCATTCGGGTATAGACCGTAACATATATAACAATCGCTCAGAAGCATATTTTAATTTATTTTCTTCCTAGTTAATAAAAAAATGGGTAAGAGTACGATAACTTGCTATGCAAAATATCCACTGGAAATTCACAATTATTGTTTTATATAACATAATATAACAGCGTTATTGGTCGTTTTAAGTGCGGAAAATTAATTTCTAAAAATTAATTTAAAAAAATTAAATAATTATGGTATAGTAAGTTGAAAGTATATTATTATAGCGATCGCTATCTTGTCTCATATAGTGATAAGAAAAGAGAAAGTTATATATACCTGTATCTATGATAAAAAAAGATAGAAATATCAATTGGTTGGAATGAAATTCAATTGAATGTTCAGGGCAGAGTCGTATTTGGAAATTTTAATTTATAAAACGAATTTTAAATTTAAAACTCACATTTTCATGAAGATTGAAAACCACCGCTTTTTTTAATAAAGGGGTATGCGAATTGTCTCGCAGTGAAACGGGAAGGGGCAAATGTGGAGTTTTTAAAGAAACAATTCCGGGGTGAACGATAAACGGTTATGCGAATTGTAATTCTGGGGTGAACGATAAAGGGGTATGCGAATTGTCTCGCAGTGAAACGGGAAGGGGCAAATGCGGAGTTTTTAAAAAAACAATTCCGGGGTGAACGATAAACGGGTATGCGAATTGTAATTCTGGGGTGAACGATAAAGGGGTATGCGAATTGTCTCGCAGTGAAACGGGAAGGGGCAAATGTTGAGTTTTTAAAAAAACAATTCCGGGGTGAACGATAAACGGGTATGCGAATCTAAATACGACCCTGCTTCCATAACACAATCGAAAGCTGCATACAAAGTGAAACAGTTATACAATAATTCTACAACAGCTGCTATGACGTGTATTTGTGATTTTTGATTGGTTAGATTAAAAAAATGACAGTTAAAGACGAAAAGTAGTTCCATTTTTTTCACGTATTTTTGAGGAAATTTGTGAATAATCCGCAAAGTTTTTTTTTTTGAACGTCAAAATTTAGCGTTTTCTATGACTTAAAAAAAAAATTTCAAAATTTGGGTGCATAGTGTTATCGTACTGAACCCAAAAAATGTTTTCAAGACTTTTCAGTTTATGCGGCATAATTTTTTAAAACTTCAACAGCCTCCAATCTGAATATCTGACGGAATAATAAAAGTCGAAAAGTGATTTATAATAAAAGTGGTACAATCTGACTTTAATTCCTCTAAACAGAACTAAAGCAGATGCGTGCAAAAATGATCATAATTAAGAAAGAAATCGAAAGAGAAATGTTTCAGAACTTCTGCCCTACTGCAGAGCCCGGTAAAAGCGCATTGACGAAGTACAAAACGTGTGCACCTTTGTATGTGCAGACGACGCCCTTGTTGCGCCCTTTTCTCGAACATTATCGTCCTAGGAACATTCACCGATATGCGTAGCTTTCTCTCTGTCTTTCCTGCATTACTAGAACCAAGATTGATAGAGATAACGACATATGTTCGTGAACGTACTTTTAGTAAATCGTGGTATTCTGACTAAACCTTCGAACAATTTATGCCATTCAGTTTTTCCTATCCAAACAACTTGACAATTTCCAGCGCTTTTCTCTGTGACTTGAATTGACAATTAAATGTTTCCCGAGTGAATTCATTCATGATTATGTGTGTTTTATGACCTGTTTTTTATTCAAACAGCGTACATACATAATATTATAAATCGTTATTGAGTTAAAGGTTTTGTAAAATCGGCACGGTTTTTGCAAATAAAATCAATTTGTTTTGAACTGCAAATATATATTTTTTTTAAAACGATTCGATAGAATAAAGACAACTTATGCCGCATATAAATGGTTGTGTGTTTAATTTATTAGTAGAAAATTACGTTCTCATACATTTTATAGACCATATAGAAGTATTTTTTTGCTTTTCTACACATGAATTGTATGGGGGGAAAATTTAATTTTGAATTTTTGATGAATTTATACGTTTTCGACACCCTAGAACCCAAAAAAGTGTTTTAAAAATCTGTATATTCTAGAACACTGCTTTTGATATCTAGATATTGTAACAGAACTGCTCTAGTCCGTAGTGGAAATCATTTGTTTACAAAAAGAAACGTTTAACAAAACAGATAAATGCACAAACGAAAAAGTACTTCTTTAACAAACAGAAATAATAACGTTAACAGAAACAAAACAGTAAATTCTAACTAATAAAATAATAAGTAAAGTTTAACGAAGAATACAAAGTCTTAATTATGTACACAGAATATTTGCAATACAGGAACACATCAAAGTTTATTAGCACACTTGTCTATCAACTATATACACGAATATTTACAACACTGCCGCTATTTATGTAGAACCAAATTTATATAATTGCGCCAATGATTTATGTCGTAACGCCAGACTTGTATCAACACAACACACGAACAACTAACTGACTGACTCTAGCGATCCGCTCGCATTTTATAGCTTCGATCCCGATTGATCGAATCTTCTAGCCGAACCTTTCTTTACTTGCATTACATTCTCCAGGAAATTTCTACAGAACCCATAGTCGTCCCAACAGGAGGACTCAACAATATTTTTAAATCACACATAGAAGTCTGTATCAATGCTAGTTTAGAAGTTATGGCGTTTTAAAATTTATATAAGTACTTCTATCTCCTAAAATAAAGATGATATAAGGTTGCGGATAGCCGCAATGGATTCAGAGCGGTTTAGTCTATAAATGCAGTAAATATTAATTATATCTGAAAGCTCTTAGTGTGACGAAAGCACTTACATTTTTTCAATTTTCTGAAAAATATAAACGGGTTGCGGATTTGATTGAAATTACTCGACCTTATAAAAAAGAAAGATATCAAGATTTTAATATTAACCTGTTACTATTTTCTTTTTGGTGTTTGATTTTATTGATTTTTCCAAAATTAAGTGAAAATCTGGATGTGAACAATTTCTAACAATGATTTATATTTCCCATTTTCATAAAACCGCATTAAAGTATGTCAGAAAGTACGATTCTTTTTTTTTGTTTTTCCTGCAGTGTTATATAAAGAAAGGAAATAAAGTAAAAAGACTGGAAAATCCCTACGTCATTTAACTGGTGAAAATGTCGAGTTCGGAATTACTGTAGATGGCGATAACATGAAATCTCATGTGCTATAAGAAATGAACGAACACAGTGAACAGTTCTCTGAAAGTGTAGCAAAGCCAGCTGATGACATGATTTTATAATGATTTGTTCGTTGAATTTTAGCGTCTGAAAATTGTACTAATTAATATGTGTAAATTCTGTCAGTCGCATTCGTACTTGACCTTGAAAAACACAATTTAGTAAGTAATATGTTGTCTTTACAATTAAAAGTCATCATTTCCGAGATTAGCGCTTCAGGAATTCGCGAGATGCTTAATAAATTCTAAATATGTTTTGGTACTTTTTTGTAAACTCATTTTATATATTGAAGGAATTGAAAAAAAGACTTTACCAGAGTATCGCTTGTGGCCGCGTTTCAAAAATGATATTTTCATCCTCAGGGCCTATGAACTTGTATAATATCAATATTACGTTGAAAATATAATTTTTGAAATGTCGGCCACAAGCGATACTCTGGTGAAGCTTATTTTTTCAATTGTTCCTCAACCAAATTAAATCTCCTTCAATACATATTTTTGGAACAAAACTACCACTAACAACTTATTTGATATGTTTAATGTTTATATGAATTAAATAAATCACAGAATTTGACAAAAATTTAATATTGAACATAATAAAATAAGTGTGTGTGAATTATAAAGTTTTAAATATATACGCCGATAATATGTCCCCATCCTTGGTATGTTCACAATACCACCGGTTACAAAAGAAAATCCCTCACTTTGCACAGGGTAACATGCAATCATGCCCTCCATTTATCTCAATGATAAGGAAATACAGTTCTGTAGGAATAAATTAATGTTTCGAATTTGTTATCCGACAACCTATTTGTAGGTTTGCTTTAAAAAGCTGCTACTTAGATTTCATTCCTTATTTTAAATGGGTTTTAATGTTTTTATCTTGAATCACGAACAAATCTAAGTTATGCAATTTTTGCATTGTTTAAATAACTTAATTATATTATCGATTGACGTAATAAATCGTTCTAATTTATCAAAATTGACACAGGGTCGTGCGATGAGAATTTCATGGGGGGAACGAATCTTTAAAATAGAACCTTTATTTTATTACCTTAATCAAACATCATCTGTTGAACTTAGATTAGTAGAAGTTTTGTACCAAAATATATATTGAAGGAGATTTATTTGGTTGAGGAACAATAGAAAAATAAGCTTTACCAAAGCATCGCTTGAAAAAAATTTGTTGAAATTCATAATTTTAAATGATCATGTATACCTACTACAATAATATTCACAATTTACCATCTCAACTTGCATTGAAGTATGTTATAATGTTTGGTTTATCTGATTTTTAATGCATTGATTTGTAATTTAGAAATCAAAATAATGTTAATGTATTTGAATAATATACATGTTCATAAGCTCTGAGGATGAAAATATAACTTTTGAAACGTGGGCAACAAGCGATACTTTGGTAAAGGTTATTTTTCTATTGTTCCTCAACCAAATTGAACGTTACAGCAACACACGCAAACCACACTGGACCACTGCATCAGCCCCGAATTCGGGAGGGGGGAGGCAAACTGAAGCACCCGCTCCGGGTAACAGTTTCAGGGGGCGCCAAAATCATAATATAATATGGTTGAAAACCACACCCAATCTGTCCTTTTTCAGATTTACTCAATATTTTTTCTATTCTAGAAAATCTTTATATATTTGTGAGTTTTTTTAAGTAATTTATCTCATTATTTAGTTTCTGCTCCGGTTCGAAAAAATCGTAGATCCGGGGCTGGACTGCATAAAGTGGCCGGGTACAGCTAGTTAGAAATATTTTTCGTGTCCAAAATTTATATAAAAACTTATTTATGATCCTCAACCAAAACCTTCCTTCATCGTAACATTCTATTGGATCAACACTACTTTATGCTGAAGACATCAATTATTTTAGATATCCCACCTGATTAATGGTCATTATGGGTTTCTACAATAAAAACTTATTGTTAGAAGTTGATTTAAGAAGTTTAAAATGCTTAATTTTTTTAAGTGCTTTAGCAAGTGCTCGATGCTTTTAAGTATTTTTGAAAATGAAAGTGCTCTTTACTTGAATTTACGAAAGTGCTCGATGTTCGGTTTGGTTGGATGTCTTGCCCAGATCTAGTTATAGGATAGTCGTCTGTCTGAAAAATAAAGATCACCTGTACTGTATGCAAGCCTATAAAAGTGTCTATCGACGGCGATATTAGTCCTGAGAGGTTTTATGGTCCGTGGCGAGCGAGGGTCGAAATGGTGCGTCTCGACTAATGAACTGGGCAACGAAACTAACACTCGGATAGTTCTGGTGCTATTTCCAGCTGATGAATAGCTCCCTTAAGCCGAGTTTAAACGGATCGATATGAATGTGGTTGGCTGAAATAAATTCGAAAAGCTTGTAAACTAAATGTTAAATTTTGACAATTGATAATTATAAAAATATTCATGAACCATTATCTATACTAATATATAAAGCTGAAGAGTTTGTTTGTTTGGTTGGTTGGGTGGTTGAACACGCTAATCTCAGGAACTAATGGTTCAAATTGAAAACAATTTTTTTTGTTGGATAGCCCATTTATCGAGGAAAGCTATATGCTATATAATATCACGCTTCGACCAATGGGAGCGGAGCATCAATGAAAAATGTTGCAAAATGTATCTCAAAAATAGCTCCTATTCAGGTGAAATGCCTTAACTACATATATCAATAATAATTAATAGGTCGATTTACGACTAATTAAAATTAAATAAATCTAATTAATAGCTTATTTGAAAACTGTTATAACTATAGGTACCTATATAAAAATAATTATCCTACAATGTTTTCAATTAAATATTTATTATATTTTATTAATTACAGTAATTATTGATTTAAAAGTTTATTACTTATAAATACTGTTTTTTATCGACAAAAACTTTTGAACGGTTACTCCGATCATCATGAAATTTGGACACAACATTCATCTCGCTATACTAAGATGAATGTACGTACTCATGTCCCTCCCTTCCCCATTCGTTCTTTTGCATCCGGTTGAAACCGGATGGGACCGATAGGCTGATGTACACAGATAAATTGCATTGAGAAATCAAACCGTAAGGTTATTTATTAAACTGGTCAAGTAATTTTAAATGAATTCTTATTTAATTATTTCAAATATTATTCAATTTATCCATCTAAACCAGCTCTTGGTTAAGAAATTTGTGAAAAAAATTAATTTACTACAAGGTCATTAGGTAATTAATAGATTAAGTTTAAGAGAAAAATTAAGTTTTAGAAATTTGGAATCATTAACTGATTTTACTTAACCAAAATTGCTTGTTTCAATTGATTAAGCGTAGGTATTAAGATTTTTTATAGACGATTGTTGCATTTGAAGCGATTCATCTAAATACTGCTTTAGATAGGTGGGTCTGACTATTTCTTATATATCTACGGTTCGAAGTTCAGAGAATATTTCTTGCCTGCGAACAGTTCAATCGTTCAAAATAAAACATTTTATTACGGGAAAAGCGTTCAGTTATTTATTTACATCTAAAAATGTTATCATTGTGAAATAATTCGATGAAATTGTTCTTTTTCATTAAAATATTAAAAAAATAATGTTTAGAAGACGAAAATGTACAAAAAGTTAAAAACATATAATATACATTCAGTTAAAAAATATTGTTGCGTGCCCCTTGTTGGGACGACTATGGATTCTGTAGGAATCTTCTAGTAACGACAACAATAACAATCCAAAGCAGGTAAAGACCCGACCTTTCTTGCAATAGCAGAGAAACCAATACATGCAAAGGAAGGAATCTCGGAACTTCGAGAACATTCTAGAAGCGTGGGACGAAGCTATAAAATGCAAGCGTAGTGGTTGAGTCAGTTAGTCAGTTATTCGTGTTGTTCATGTGTTGATACAATGCTCTGGCATTACGATATAAATTATTCATATACAGAGTAGCTACTGTTTGCTACAATTGTTAAGAAACACCCATTGTTACAACGCTATCAACATAGAAAAATTAGTTTATTTACTCTGTAAAATATTAATATTAAAAAAATAAACTAATTTTTCTATGTTGATAGCGTTGTAACAATGGGTGTTTCTTAACAATTGTAGCAAACAGTAGCTACTCTGTAAAATATTAATATAATTACTAACTGTAACTAAACTCATCTAAATAAATTATTCAGTTATACTGTGAAAATAAATAAACTTCAGTGAGTGCAGTTATATAAATTTGGTTTTACATAAATAACTTATAGTTAATAGACAAGTGTGCTGATAAACTTTGTGTTGTAATTATTTTGTGTACATAATTTAGTAACTCTTTATTCTCTGTTACTTAGTCTTTTATTTTATCATTTTTGTTAAGTTAAAGAAGTACGCTTTCGTTTGTGTGTTCAACTGTTTTGTTAAACATTTATTATTGTAAATAAATAATTTCCGCCACGGACTACAACAGTTTTGTTGCAATATCGTTTCCATCATTCAGTTATTTTCTGAGTAGTATTAATTTAAAATTCGTCAGTGCTCTTCGTATCAAGAAATATGTGTCCTATATATATATTTCGTGTAGTCATAATCTGTCATTGTCAGTACGTTCTACAATCCAACAAAGGTCCATTCAATAACGACTTGAAGTAAGTAACGATACATTGCAGAATCGTTCGTATCTTCTTATCTTAGTTAGTGCATCTCTTGGGTGTCGTCAGGTGATATGTCTTGTAAATGTGGAACAGCTGAACAAGTTAGGGTCGACAAGACATTAAGCCATCGGTCGCCGAGATCGTTGGATAGTATACGGCGTCGTTACTTATTCAAGGTGGGCATAGATACCAGACACAAACGCGGAATGAGGAGTGAACGAAAAATGCACTGTCAATTTCGGTCGAAATTTATTTTCTGACAATAACCTTGGGTTGGGAGTTATGTATACTGCGGTCACTAACTACTATTAGTCTAAAACGGCCTACACACCTTGATACAAGCTGCGATGCAGGCATCGACTTTTATGTTTCATGATGCAAGTAGCAGTGTGTGTACTGTGTAGTACTGAATCACATATTTGGCATCAGTTGCGGCTTGCAGCGATGCAGAGTCTGGAATCCTATTTTGGTCGGCGAGCCACTACGCCGAGTCGGCGATGCTGATGCAAGTTTCAGCGTGTGCAGAATTGCGTCGATGCCTAGACGATATTAATTTATTTTCGCGCGCCATTTTAGAGGTTATTTTGTTGTTTGTGTGTGTAGGATGGAAAGTGATCGTGTATTTTGGGAAGAGTTCATAAGCATTTGTCATCTGCATACGTGTCTTTGAAATACAAATGTACTTTTAGCTCTTATAATAAATTTGCATTTGAATAACGGTTTCTTTTTATAAACCATCTTTTTGACCATTTCCTTTTATGGAGTATAAAGAGTGCCCCAACTACTTACTGCTAATAAAACTGGTGTTGGCAAAACGTACCTAATTTTATTCGTCAAGCATTAGGTACTTAGAAAATAACTTAAACTACTGTTCTTGTGTTGCATGAACATGGAGTCGATTTGCATCTCAATAGGTTTCGATTTAAGTAGGCGTTTATGCAACTGATGCAAGTTTCATCAAGCATAGAGTCGATGCAGCTTGTATCAAGGTGTGTAGGCCGCTTAAAATCCCGATTTGGCTCGATCTTCATCCATCGAGTTTTCTAATGAAATATAATACAATGCATTAATAAAGAAAAATTAATTTTACCAGGTTTTATGCCAGGAATCAAAATGTCAACCAAACTTTGGTATTTTATATACATATTTTACTTTCGATTGGTAATAAAATTATCTGAAAACTCGATAACTACATTTCAGAAATTAAATTAACAGCTTTAATTTTTTATTAAAAATAACTGTGCCAAGAAATTGAATGGCAACCAAATCAATTTTTCTTTATTAACACATATTATCAAAATTCAAATTTCATTAGACAACTCGATGGGTGAAGGTCGAGCCAAATCGGTATCTTGTACTATATTTTATTAATTTTACGACCGTTAATATTAAATCCAAGGCTATATAAAAAGGCTGCATCACTGCAACGCGCTCAGAAAAGCCGCTATATGCAGTCAGAATGTATTATCTTGAATAACATTTTGATCTCGTTTGATGGATTTGTGTCTGACTTCATAAAAGATTGGCGAATGAAATGTACATAATATAAGACAGCATTTTATAAGGTTTCTTCGAATCAAAGATTTTTACTCGCACTGCTCTGACAGAGATTTATTAATCTACTGCACTTTCATTCATTCTATTTTGCAAATATGTGATGGCGAATTTCATATTTTGTCAGTCGACAAACTGAGTGCGCGAGCTCCTTCTCTGGACAGTAAAATTAAACAAAAAAAAAACGGAATCCCTTTGCTTTAAATGCGGTAAAAAGTCTCCGCAGTAAGACTATCTGGTTTGACAAACCATTTAGCGTAGAGCCTATTTTAAAATATTTAATATGCCCCCCCCCCATGCGAAATGTGCAATGACAGTATACGAGGTTTCGATGTTTTATTTAAAATTTATATTTCCGAGGAAGAAAATTGTCGCTGGGGTGATACTAATCCTTCAAAACGTAATTATGATAAATGGAAAAAATCACGAGTACTGGTTCCATAGTAATATGTGGCATATTGATGCAAGCTGTAGTGATAAGGTTAGCTTTGTTACTTTCTACGTCCAAACGTCTAATTTGAAAGATAAACCGCATGAAATCAATGGTGTCACTTTTCAATGTATAATATTAACATTTACGCTTGATCTACGATCATAATTAAGGTACTGCACAACACATATCATGCTTCCTGTTCGATTTTTCAATGACGTATGTAACTTCTATAACTGTAAACAATAAATATCTGTAAAAATACGTAGCAATGCTATATGAGACGCTTCGCATAGGATAGTTCACGGAAATACTGAGCGCATGGTCGAAATAAAATTTCAATACAAAATTAAAGTATGTTGAATTTCCCATAACTCTTTGCAGTATATGAAATAAAATCTACAACATTTTTCACAGACAAATACACAATTTATTGTAGGAGGGAAAATCGATTTTTTCCCGAAAGGACATCTGTTTTATGAAGCGTACCGTGAAATCCGTAAAATGCGTAACAAGGAAAATAAAAGTAATGGTTTTATTAGTAGCTTCAAAATGAAAAATAATAAGCGTTGTGCTTTTCAGCCTAAATGAAAAGCATTAATAAATTCGCAGCAGGTGAACAAAGCATTAGTAAGTGGAATAGTGGGAAAGAAAGCAAAGAAGATCAGACAGAATTCATCATTATAATGAGTTTGTCAACTTTAAATTCATTGCATAACTTTGAAGCGTAAAGAAGCGGCGAAAGCATTCTGCCAAACAGCTAGCACTTGCCAAGTATTCTCTACTCTAAGCCCCTGGCCTTAATGCAGACGCAACCCGAAACAAGGATGGGTTATTAAATGTACGGTTTTAAAACTTTGTTGTGCAAAACTTTTTATTTTCCTAATATCATAAAACTTTCAAGTCATAACAGTAAAACAGTTACGCACTTGGAATGTAGCTAAGCATTATGGTTCCGAAGTCTTAAAAGAAAAGGAAACTTTTAGGAAATAATTTAAGGTCCGTATATTTAGAAGTGAAAAATAAGGACAGAATAGACTTAAAGGATTCAGAACGAGTGCAACTAAAAAAATATTAACTGCGGAGCGTATAATTATACATGTCTATCAGATGATAAAAATGAACTATAATAAGTTTCGTTATTTAGCAGTGCCGGCACGTGAACATTTTGCATGGATTTATTTTTGATGTTAGTATAGCTGGTATTTGTATGTAGAAATTAATAAAGTTGGATGGGACAGTCAAAATATATAAAATAATAACATTTTCTTTTATTTTTGGACGATAATAAATGTTTTCTTATATCAATGAGTAATCGTCAAATTATAAATAGTACTGTAGATGTTTCGCTATAGTAGCATCATCACTATATCTGTAATAAAATTATTAAAACATGACAATTATATTACTATTTATGATTTGACGATTACTCATTGATATACAAATAAAACATTTAGTAACGTCCAAAAAAAAAGAAAATGTTATTTATATATTTTAAAATCTTTGATTAACGTCTGAATAGATCTCTTTAAATAAATAAAATTGTCGACCAAATTTTCTCAGACCAATATATTGACACAAAATAAAAAATAACAAATCAATACAACATAAGATGACGTTTCGATCCGGCTTTGGATCGTCTTCAGAAAAATCTAAAAATATAAAAATTAATTAGTATTAAATTATTAATTATTATCTAATTACACGAATGATGATGTTTGAAAGAATCAAACAAATTAATGAAAAATTAATAACAAACAAATTTATATATTTTGGCTGCCCCATCCAACTTTAATTAATTTCTACATTTTGATTGGATGTTCCGCAGGCTCAACCGAAAATACCTCCTAACACGGCTTAGGAATAAGAGTAATCAAATTATGAAGCACATCCATGTTTATGATGTTTTGATTATTAACTTTTTTCAAATAGGTACTGTTGACAACAAACTACATTAATGTAAAAAGGTTACACTAGTCATTACTGCCATAACTCGTGTATCATGTATGTGACATACGTACCACCGAGTCATTGCCGTCAAAGGTGTTGACTGAATGAGATAGATTCAGTTAACACTTCTAGCATATGACAGTGATAGATGCTTATTTGTACTAACATGCTGACTGTAAATGCAGCTCAAAATCGATCTAAATAACACGCTATATCTTGTGGATCAGGAGTTGCTCGGTGAACACCAGATGTATCTGATGATGACGTTTCAGTGCCTGAGCGCAAAAAAGTTTGCCACAGAGAACACACACGAGTTTTGTGGTCTGTCGGTGACTGTTAAACTTTAGCGTTGATAGTGTAACCATTACACTATTTCCTGACATTAATTATTATTGGTTAAATATGGAAAATACAATTCATTTTAGTTGTTCTGCAGCTCTGCAGCGCTCATATAGGAACCGCCACTCCTGTTTAGTAATCAAAATTTCAAAATTCAAGAAAATTAGTCGTTATGATTGTAAAGTAAATTTTTGATATATATTTGAAGAATAAAAGATCTTGAAGATTTTGTTCACCCTTGCAGCTAAATGCAAACTTTCCTCTGTAGGTAATGTAGTTTCTTTTATTTTCCCTAGCTCATGTTTCCTTTCTAGAAGAAGCAAATCCCATGAGACCTCTGAAGCTAAAAATCTTTCACGTGTACTCCGTACTATAATGCTAGTTTGTGAACAAAAAAGGAAAGTTTTACTTGATCAAAGGCATCATGGGAATTTTCAGTATAGTTTATAACAAATTGAATACATATGTGACAAAGTAGGTATTCAAAAAATTTATTAACGAACAAATAAAAAATACACGTGAAAAAAAATTCCACAAAATTATATATTTAGTTCAAAAGCTCTATCCAATATTATAAATAAGCTTCTATTTGATAGTAAAAGAACTTGATTTATTATCTAATCTTAGTTTTCTTGTAATGGTTTTTCAAAGTGTACCTATTATTAATATTTTTTATAGTGTATTTTGTAAATTGTCTTTTGTACATATAGGCAGATGGAAGACTAAGCATATGCATTACTAGCAGCTCGGTCCGAATTTTCAAGATTGCCACGTTTTTTTGTTCGACTTACTTTACATTTTAATGCAATAATATATAACCTATGTATGTCCATCCTGAAAATCCATTCTAAATATTGGTTAAAAAAAATTTGAAATCGGATAAGTAGTTTTGGAGATATTCTCCTACATCCAAATTTACAAACATTACCTCTTTATTATTTTAGTGTATGGGCTATGTGCACGGAGGCGGAGTTACAAATTTTTCGATGCGAGTGTTTGTGGTGAGCACTAGGGGAAACTTCAAGCTCAAATTTTACGTATGTCAGTAAGCAATGTTTATGAAAAGTGAAAATAATTATAATTTTATGAAGTTTTTTAATTACAAAAGAAAACATAGGAAAACTAAGCGATCTGGAAATGCTTGTTGTGTTCTGGACTGTTGCGCTGATGGCGATTTAAGTAAAATAAAGACCATTAGCGCCCTAATTTGACGTTCCGCTGTCAGTGTAAACAAATTAACATCAGTTTTCCTTATTACATTTTTTTTGACACATCATTTCCAACTAAAGTTTTTGACTTATCACCTTAGAAACATGTCACGATTTACATAAAAAGTTAGTTCAATAATTCTCTATTACCCACTAGCGGCGCTAATAGGCTTCGTGCACACAGCCTATATATCCGAATTTGTTTCTATTGTCCCGAAACAATTGTTAGTCGCTTTTTTTAAGATTCTTCTTCCTCCCTCTGTTGGGATAAAAGAAGAAAAAAACACATGAAGTAGATACACGGCAGCTGATTACATCAGCTGATTCAGCAAACCTAGTGCGGTCAACACCCAATACGTGTTCGGTCGTTAACGACGTATTTATCTCAGCATGAATCATCGACTAACAGACCTCGATTAGTAAATATCCCAGCCTATATACGTGCGATGTATTGACATTAACAAAAAAAAAAATCTTATTGAAATTTACAGAAATTTCTAAATTTATTTACTGAATTAGCTGAAAGAGAGCATACTTTTATTTTTGTTAACGACCGATGGGATTCCTTGATTGAAAAATCGAACAATTTTTATTAAATAGGTACATATCTTTCTAAAATTCAATATTCAATCAATCAAATCTGCCATGTCTGCTACAGACGTCGGCAATCATGGATTTCCACTGTTCGCGGTTATCCGCAATTCTTGAAATGTCTAATGAGTTTATACTTTATATTTAGTTCTTAAACTTTTCAGAAAAATCTATTTCTACCTCTATTTTTTTCCACTAATTTCCCCAGTTAATATTTAATGTTACTATTCTAAAATTCAACATTACTATTTTATAAAATACTAGCAGCCCGGTCCGACTTCGCCCGAATTTGTAGATTGTCACCATTTTTTCGTCGACTTACGTTGCAAAATTGGTCTCCACGAAAAGTGTCTTTATTTTAATGCGATAAAATATAGTCTGTGTATCTGTCCTGAAAGTCCATTCTAAATATTGGTGAAAAAAATTTTAAAATCGGATGAGTAGTTTCGGAGATTACCTCCTACATCCAAACTTTACCTCTTTACAATATTAGTATAGATTTAGTTCATCTGCGAATCCTCCGAATTTTTCAAATCGAGTTTAAGAAATCATTGATTTCAATGAAATGAGAAGTTACATTCAGGTTTTATTTCTTAAAAAAAAAAAACTATATTACAATTTTAGTGTTATTCGCAAAAAACTGAATACGGTAATGACATGTTTATAATAATTTAGGAAATCGTGCCTTTAAAAAGTTTTTACGTGTAGGCTTAATTAGATTTTATGATGTCTTTTTCTTGTTATTTAAGGATATAGAAGTCGGAATACTTAGAATTGAGTTTTTTTAAGCTCTATTATTACGAAAATGATTTGCATTTGCTAGCAAATTTATTTTAAGTAGTACCATTCTACAAATTTATATTTATACAGGAACAAGAATTCGATTAGCAAATAAAAAAAAATCCAAAAATTTGTGCATGTGTGTTTCGAAATTACATATATGAAGAGACGATTGAACAGCCATTATTTATTCAATAAATAAAATTATCGACCAATTTTCAGACAAATATATTAACAAAAAATAATAATTAATCCCCAAATCCAGGCCGAAACGTCAATATATATATATTTTTTATTTTTTTTTTAAAAAGACGCGCAACTGACTGCTAGGCTATATGCGTCGAAGTAAGTCTATGTATGCACTTAAGTTATTATCATATATTAATATATTGGGAGACGTTGGTATCTTTGTTCACATAAAACGTCAATGTATTAATTATTATTTTTTATTAATATCTAATCAGAAGTTAATCAAAGATTTAGACATTATTTATCATAATATTCAAATTTATTTTTGCAGAAATTAAAATAGCGTTCATGGGAATAAAAATGACAATCACAGTGTGACAGTTATAAATTAAATTAAAACAACAACGGACTATAATTTCATTGATTCAAATAAGTTTCACGAAAATAAAGTGTTTTATATTTCACTTTAATTGTGTACAATATTACTCTGTAATGACTTTTTTCCTTCCAATATAGAAGAATAAATAGACTAGCAGAAGAGAGAATTTGTATTGTTGCAAATAAAATCAGACAGTAGCAGACTGCAAAGCCTCAAAACCCAGTCACCCCAATGTGAGACGTGCTAATTAGAGAAATTGGTTTTGACTCACCCTTCTGTCTATCGATTCTCTTGCATAATGTATATCGTTCTTTCTGTTATATGGATGTGAAACTTGGGTGTGTCAAGACAAATCTATCTGTAAACACAATGTATGCTATTTATAGAAAACTAGCTGCTCCCCGCGGCTCCGCACGCGATTGTGATGAAACACGGTAGCGACAAAAGTAGTGGAGCTTTCTAGCGGTCCCGCCCGGTTTCACCCGAGTGCAAAAGAACGAATGGGGAGGAGGGACATGTGTCAGTCATAATACTTTGTTATTGAAAGCAGAGAGATATGGTATTAGAGGTAATGCTTTGGACTGGTTACAGTCTTTTCTAATTGGTCGCCAGCAGTTTGTATCCATTAATACACTTTATAATAATACTATTTATACTCGCAGGTCGAATTGCTTAGACATTGATTTGGGAGTACCGCAGGGTTCTGTTTTGGGCCCTGTGCTATTCCTATTGTATATTAATGACTTGGAAATGTATATTAATAATGAATTATCGTGCACTTTGTATGCTGATGACACATTGATCATTCTCAGTGATAAAGATTCTTCTTTGCTTACTACTAAATGTAATCTTAATTTAGACAAATTAGTTGAATGGTTTAACAGCAACTCGCTTTATTTATTAAAATATTTTTTATTTATTTAAATCCAAGACACATTACATTAGGTTTCATAATTATCAAAATACTAAGTTGATGGATTTAAACATTCAGTGTAATGGTGAGTCTCTGGAAAGAGTCACATCTACCAAATTTCTTGGTTTATATTTGGATGACCATCTTAATTGGAAAGTACATTGTACTCAACTATCCTCCAAACTTAATTCTATGTGTTATCTTATTAGATACCTAAAAAATGTACTTACAAACATTCAACTAATTAATTTTTACAATGCTCAAGTTGTTTCTAGGTTAAGATATGGCATATGCTTCTGGGGTAACTCAACTTTGTCTAATGACGTCTTTATTTCTCAGAAAAGAATAATCCGTGCCATTGCTGGCATTTCTTCTAAAGTGTCTTGTCGCCATTCTTTCTATAATCTCAAACTTATGACTCTTTGTCAAATTTTCGTTTATGAAATTTCTTTGTTTGTTTTTAAAAACTATAATCAGTTTGTCACGAATGGTGACTATCATTCTTACAATACGCGTTTTAGGCATGACCTGAGTTCTCCCTTTAGCAAACTTGATGTAAGCAAAAATTCTCCTCTCAACATAGGTGTAAAAATTTTTAATAGACTTCCAAGTCAAATTAAGAATTGTAACAAATTAAATATTTTTTCTCGTTTGTTGAAGACGTTCCTTCTGGGGAACACATTTTACAATTTGTCTGAATTTTTTAATTTGTAATTTATATGTACCTATGACGTTTTCTTTATGAGTTTTTCTCATCAAAAGAAATAAAGAAATATTATTATTATTACGCACGTTCATCTTAGTTTACCGAAATGAATGTTGTGGCCAAATTTTATGATTATCGAAGTTACCGTTCAAAAGTTTTTGTCGAATGGACAAATTTTGAGTTATATTTTGCAACATTTTTCTATGATGCTCCTCTCCTATTCGTCGTAGCGTGGTATTATATAGCCTATAGCTTTCCTCGACAAATGGACTATCCAACAAAACAAAATGTTCAATTCGAACCAGTAGTTCCTGAGATTAGAGCGTTCTACCAAACAAAGTCTTCAGCTTTATATATTAGTATAGAATATAGATATAGAGGAACAAATAAAAAATACCTAAGCAAACAAAAAAGTATAATATAACTGCTAGAAAGCGATTTTTTAAAGCGCGCGTTGAGACACAACCATCCGCAATAGCCCGCTCGACAGGCAGCCTTTGTGATATTAAGTCGTTGGAGGGGGAATTGGTGAGTGAAAATTTCGGGTTAAAGTTCCGACAGTGACATTGTTGGAAAGTATTTTTTTTTTCTTATATAGCGAATGCTATAACCGGGCA
Organism: Xanthostigma xanthostigma; assembly: GCA_963575645.1. Taxonomy (NCBI): domain Eukaryota; kingdom Metazoa; phylum Arthropoda; class Insecta; order Raphidioptera; family Raphidiidae; genus Xanthostigma; species Xanthostigma xanthostigma. Next base: position 29,755,059 of record OY754470.1, on the reverse strand, counting down.
AATGCAGTCTTAAGGAGGTTGAGCCGTTTTACGAAGATAATGAAAAAAATCTGAAATAAAGCTTTTTTAATAGATTTTTTTATGACAAAATTTTCTGTCAAAAATCCAAAATCATTAGGAGATTTATAAAGTTAAAAATTTAAAAAAACTTTTACATGTAGTCTTATGGAAAATATCTCAACCTAGCATGCAAACGGTACATTTTAATTTTTTGCAAATAACCAAATAATGTCAGCAGTTCCGAAAACTATCTATGTAAAGCATCGATGTCTTACGCATATTTTAATATTTTTTCCAATTTAATTAGGAGACTTTTAATCAATAAAAAAAATTATTAAACCTTAGCACTTTTCGATTATAGACTTTTATTATTGACAGATTTAACAATTTTAACTGAATTTTCAACTTTTTAATGATTTAATTTTAATTCTTATTACTTCTAATTTCTTTTTTTAATTATTTACTGCAAAAAATATGTAAAATAGAGATATTTACATAAATTTATTTTTTTTTAACCTAACTTCGTACAAAAAATACAAAAGTTAGTCCATTAAGTATAAAGTACTGAAATAATTAATTAATATTAAAAAAAATTATTAATTTATGCCTTTATGACAATAATTTATTGGTATCATCGACTTATAAACTATAAAAGTTCCCATTTAGAATTCGACTTACTTTTGATTGTGACTGTAACGGATCAACCTCCTTAATAAATTATAGTAGTTTAAAAAAACTAAAAAAACCTGCTTTAATAGCAAACCGAACTAAATAGTAGAAAATAATTATTAAAAATATAATTCAATTATAGTAAAAATGCGTCAAGTGCTTGATATGAAATGTTACAATAATTATTTCATTGGTAGCTATAAAATTAGAGTTATAATGAAAATATAGTAATCGGCACCCCACGCTTTTTTACTATAATTGAATTATTTTGTTAATTATCTATTATTTTCTACTTTTTAAAGCGTGTTTTTTTTAATTTTTTTAACTATAATTTATTTTCTTAATTTTTAGTTCCAAATTATATAGGTACGTCAAAAGTAGGTAAATTTTTTCAAAATTTTTAAATTAAAATTTATTTTTATAAAATAATTGTATTGTCATCGGCCCTTGACACGTGTGCAAATTTTCAAGTTAATCAGACTTCTTGAAATCGGTGAGACTTACGCTGGAACATTACATACCTTCAGTCGAGCTAATATAAGCGTGTTAAAAATCATTTTAAATTTTTATTCGTCTCTCATGTACAGTTATTTCGAGGTTCTCATTTAATATGTGTGTTTGTTTCTCATTTTATTTTTGTCATCATTTATACTTATTAATAAAATTAAAAAAAAAAAAACGATGAATAAAATGTAAAAGCAATTATTTGTGTTTACACATTTTTTTTTATTATTGATAGAATTATGAACAAGCGCAGTCCGGCTTTATATCTTTTAGCAACTATGTGACCCTTGCCCGCTAAAAGATTGCCGACCGCTGCTCTATATAGGTAACAAGATCGCCTATCTACTCTATACACTGATGAATGAGATTGCTTATGTATTAAATAAATGGTCTATAGTTACTGGGCCAAAGACGTCATTAACAAAAAAATCCGACGCCATTATTTAAATTAGATGGAGTTCGTTGCGTGACAGCTTCATACATAAATTGACCCCGGTAACAAAATATACATTTTAAATAAAATATTTCGTTCTGCAGATATTGGATTTTGAGGTTTTTTTATGCTTTATCTAAATTGAGCATATTTATGGTGGTGTATTTGTGTATCGGAACTAATAACTGTACATTTCGTTACGTGAAGAACAATAAATCACTGTTGCGCATGTCACTTAACGGCAATTAAACCGTTCCCCTACAGGATTAAATGTGATTATAAAAGCAGACCACCATTGCCGCCACCAGACGGACGTACCACACTGGCATCGAGTATCACCATCAGTGACACCGGGTACCGCCGTCTCTACTGCATTACTTCAGTCACAGAATTGCTCATACAGTTCAGATAAAAAATATGCAGATTCAAATTTAAATAGAATGGCATTGAATGAATATTGCACGCATTGACGGAAAATATAAAATCTTCTGTCGTTCAATGAAACTGATAGTACACTCAGCCCAAATCTGGAGGATTCGAATTCGATATCTCTAAGAAAATAGGTTAGAGAAATTATAAAAAATACAATAAGTCTTCTATATTCAGATTCGAATACGATAACCTCAAAAATGTTGACACCTGACTAGGGTTTCTGATTTCTTGACCTTTTTTATTTCTCAAGGCACGATAGGATTTCTCGAGTATCTCGAGAAATTTAAATTTTTTTTATTAAACACGACGTTATTTTCGAATTTTTCCTTTGTTACAAATTATACTGATAGATGAGAACAATTAAATTAAATGGTAAATTTTTATTTACCATAAATTTCACTTTATTAATTAACAAATCAACAACAAAACAATAAATTAAACAAACTATACTCGGCTGGTCTATATAAAAAGTGAAGAGTAGGGTAGTACTTAACTTTTTTTATAATTATTAGGTCCCTATCAGTTCCCAAATGTAGAACAGTCTTTAATTAAATAAAAAATCAACAAAATTACTAGTATCTTCATATTTAGATAACTATAAAAACCACTTTTTCCTTATAAAATATGCGTGTTTTTTTAGTTACCTAGCGCACGGAATTGATTTCTCGAGTTCTCGAGGAGTTGGGTTTTTTCCCCTCTCGACTGAAGACAAATTTCTCGAGAATTTTCGAGCTGAAACCCTACACCCGACCAATGAGGATTCAGCGACACGTTGATCTCTTGACTATTTAACTATGGCCTAACAAAACTAACTTCACACGTATTGTCAAGACCTCTAGCGACACGGTGTTCCAGTGGCGGACAAGCTAAAAAATAAAACGCCAATTCTGTGCTGAAAATAGCTGCGACAGTTGTGCGTCGAATGTCGACTGCCAATGTTGATGGTGAATGTGGAGAAGACGGGGTAGCAGGCTGTGGATAACAAACAGTGAATGGGGGCTACATAGAGAAGCCCCTAATGTTTGTTAAGTACAAACCATTAAAACAAAACATGATTACCGACTAATAAATTACTATTAAGCAGATTAACAATGTTGCTGCTGTCGTTAATAGGGCTTACGGTATTACACAAGTGTAAAAGATTCTACTTTGTCACATCGCGTCACAAATCACAACTGCTGTCACCTGATGAAGGAAAGATGTAAAGGTTAATTTCAAGGGAACGAGAATCTTTTCAATTTTTGATAATGGTCGCGGATCTCTATCACATAACATTTTTTCTATAAAGGTTGTTTTTTGATAAAGCCACCAACTGTCACTATGAATTAATATTTTCATTTGTCATTATTGTCAATACTAAACTGGGAAATCAATTGATAATTTTTCCGGTTATCAAATTAGGGCTTGCAAAGCAGGGAATTGCAATTTTAGAATCAATCACGCGTAACAATATTTTTTTATGATTTATTTGCATGTATTGAGTGTGTTTTTTTAATTAGTGACTTTTTATAACTATTTACACCATGTTACATTTAAAAACGATTGCTTTAAGCACTTAGGTTCCGTGCTTTGCCTAGGATCAGGCGGTTCTTGGTGTTGCAAAAAGTGCAAAGCTAAGAATTCAAAACCAGAACTGATATGTCACTCATCACTAACAGAAACAAGAAAGTAACTTGTGCCAATCACAATCAGTTTTTTTAAAAGAAACTTATTAGGGGGCGCAACTGCCTCCGCAATTTAAAAGTTAAAATCATAGAGATATAAGTAACTAGAGTACGCTAGTGCGTATGATAGCTATAAGTGAGTGTCCTCAGTTAAGAGATAGAACGCTTCAGAAAACCAGAAATTTGTTTACTCAAATCAGCATTGTTTGGCTCCATTAGTTACCGTAGAGATAATGGACTGTTCTCTCTTTTAATTGCAGACAATTTCACTGCTCTCTCTTGAACTCTATGGTTAAAATTGTAGTTCGATAAAACGAAAATGTATGACGGATTTAACCATGGTAACGCAAATTGTTTTAAGGTCTTATGTCACGCGGCCATTTAATTTAAATGTGTGACCATGTTAACGGTTTTAAAGTTAATTTCAAAAAGTAAATTGTTTAAATATTTGTTAAAAATAAAGATTAGGAGTGCAATAAAGTTGTATAAAAAAATCAAATCGTCTGTTATTATCATTAAAATAAGTTCCACTTCGAGACGAGTTCTTTTTTCAGATTTACCATGAATTTGGTTTCTATTGAAACGACGTTTTCTGACATGAGTTTTGTTGATATGGTAGCTATAGAAGTCATTAATGCATTACAGAAAACCATTCCACATAAAATGCAACAAGGACCGGGTGCCCATGGGAGGTTCGTATTCATTTTATCAGGCGCGGTCGCAGCCTGAAATTTTGGAGGGGGTCACTCACTACACTAATAAAAAATAGGTATCTGGAATAAAATAAACATTATTGAACAAGACACAATTTTTATGTTATACATTACCCATAAAACAAATGGAAGCTAAAAATTTCCTTTTATTATTTAGCAAATTTTTGAGATTTTTCAATTTGACCTTAGATTTTGGGGGGGGTCATGTCCAATGTGACCCCCCCCCCCCTTCGGACCGCGCCTGCATTTTATGTGGAACGATTTTCTGTAATGCATTGATGATTTCAATAGCTACTATTGACTACTACTATTGATTATCATTTCTTCCTCTATGTCCTTCTTCAGGATCTATCTCCTTATCAAATTTTATCGAAATCTAAATTTTAATTAGGTAATGTTTATAAATTTGTTCGTTATTTCTGACGATGTAATTTTCTTGTTTCAGGATGGCGAGATTCTTTGTTATCGCTGCCGAAGAAATGGTTATCTGGAACGACAGTCGGCTATAGCAAAGATGTTTCGTCGAATAGTAATGGCGCGGTAAGTGACGTTTCATTCCTCCAATCCTCTGACACTAACTTGAATGCTAACTGACACGTGTATTGTACAGTAATAAACCTTTTATGTCAATCCAGCTCAATATTTTACGATTGTCTGTGTAACAACATAAAAACGACAATTTCAAACATAAAATATTTCAACTTTGTTAGAACATTAAAATACAAGCTTTGTTAACGTTGGCAGTCTTTTGTAGTTCAATGTAGAAATAAATCAATGAATTGGTATTTTAATGATATCATTACGTGAATAATTTCAAGGTATTATACATAGCAGGAGAGCTATCAAACATTTTTGGGTCGGTATTTGAGGCAGCGTATAAAATTTGTGTAACACTTCTTTTGTAATGTCTGTACACAAAATCGAAGACCTGGCTGAAGAGTAGTGTGACCGAGCCAAACCGTGGATTTTTTACTTTGCGAAATTTTATTTGCACAAAAAGTCCTTGAGACATTTTGAAATTTTAATACTGTAACAAAACTGTTCTAGTCCGTAGTGGAAATTATTTATTAACAATAATAGATGTTTAACAAAATTGTTAAACACACAAACGAAAGCGTACTTCTTTATTTTAACAGAAATAATAACGTTAACAGAAATAAAATAACGACAGTTCCAAATAATAGAATAAAAGACTAAGTAACAGAGAATATAGAGTCACTAAATTATGTACACAAAATATTTACAACACACAAACACAACAAAGTTTATCTAGTACACTAATTCACACTTGTATATTAACTATATTCACACGACTATCTACAAAAAGTTGTTTATGTAAAACCAGATTTATATAATTAATGGTTTACCCACACAAAAGTTTATTTATCTTCACAGTATAACTGAATGATTTATGTCGCAACCTCAGAGCACATGAACAACTCACGAACAACTAACTAACTGACTGACTTGCCAACCACTCCGCTCGCATTTTATAGCTTCGTCCCCCGCCTATCGAATGTTCTGGAAGCATCTCAATTTTTTTACATGCATTGCATTCTCCAGGAAATTCTAAGAAGGTCGGGTTTTTACCTGATTTCCATTGTTGTTGTTGTCGTGGTCAGGAACATTCAATGGAGCCCATAGTCATCCCAACAGGGGCACGCAACAATACATTGCGCGTGCACCAGATCTATTCACAAAACAAGCTTGAAAAGACGTCTCGTGTGAAGCGAACACTGCATAAAGGCAATTAAGAAAACTAGTAGTCAAATCTATAAGCAAGGAATCTCGTGTGCAGCGGCCTTTACACTTCGTAATTAACATATTAATATAAAGACATAGTTTTCAAACAATGAAAAACAATGTTGAGCAGACGCCATACTCAAGCGAAACCGGTTAAAACAAACCCCAGGTCCATTCACCGCACAGTTTATATGAGTGTACACACTCTTTATCTGCGACAATAATACCTGTAAGCTAACTCTGTCATTCTGTTATTGCACGGGAGTTAGATGTACGCACGTTCGTCTATTGTTATGTTATGAAAGACCCGTCGCCCATCACCCCTGCGCTTTCTACCAGCATCCACAATATACATGATGGATCTATAATAACTACTCCAACGTATAGCATATTATACAGACCCCCTGGAATTATAACTTTGTACTAGTACTAACTTTGCAACTAGTACTAACGTTGTGAAAATGAACGAAGTTGTAGACATGGGAAAAGTCGTTACTATGTGATCACAGTGACTGTTATTCCGGTTACAAACAAAATCACAGTGAAAAGTCACCGTGACTTTGTCACGTCGATCACTCAGTTTTCACTTACATCACAACATCATGGTCGGCTACTCGGTTGGAGCGAGCGTCGTGATTGCGGTGACACAGAACAACATACGTTACTTTGGAACGTTGCTCTCTCTTGTCAGATTATAGTGAATATTTTAAACGGCTGATCATGCCGAATGCCGCCCAACCGAGCAAATACTCGGTCGGACGTTACGTCGGCGTTGGTCGGCTACTCGGTTTGAGCGAGTGTCCTAACTGCGGTGGCATAGAACAACATACGTTACTTTGGAACGTGATTCCCTCTTGTCAGATCACTGTAAATATTTTAGATGGCTGATCACGCCGAATGCAAATGCTTGGTCGGACGTTACGTCGTCGTTGGTCGACAAAACATCATGGTCAGCTACTCGGTTGGAGCGACTGTCGTGATTGCGGTGACATGGAACAACATACGTTCGTTTCTTTGGAACGTAGTTACCTCTTGTCAGATCACAGTGATTTTTTCTTCGTGAAGTTATTTATTCCCAACTCTCCGGAGTTGCCAACTATTCCGATATATTATATCGGAAGTCAAGACTGCTATACCGTTTATTGATTTCCGTGCCCGGACGTCCCAAGAAGATTGTCAAAAGTCTCGACCGAGAAATACCGCAATTATCAAAATGTACGTCTTAAATACTGCTTCCTAACTTAACACAAATGTGTAATTATAATATTTGCTCAAATGAACTGACAAAAAATATCGTTTATTCATACTGTCGAGATCTTTTTGCAATGACATCGTAACTATAAAATGCCTTTATCTGAGTTTTAAGAGTGTTCGTCCCTGCAAATACCCCCTGCACCCTTCATCTCAAATCTTTTCCCCTCGCCTAAAAACGGTTCGCGCTCTCCCGACTCTATTTTTAAAGCTAGAGGGTTCTGGTAAACGCCAAATGAAAGACAAAGAATCAGACTACAGATCCTTCAGGCGAATTTTTTGGAAAACAGTTTCGCCTACGTGTGAAATATTACGTAACTTATTATTTTTTTCAAAAAAATTCCTGAAAAAACTTACAACCTTTTGAAAAAAATAATAAGTTACGTAATATTTCACACGTAGGCGAAACTGTTTTTCAAAAAATTCGCCTGAAGGAACTGTAGTCTGATTCTTTGTCTTTCATTTGGCGTTTACCAGAATCCTCTAGCTTTAAAAATAGCGGCGGGAGAGCGCGAACCGTTTTTAGGCGAGGGGAAAAGATTTGAGATGAAGGGTGCAGGGGGTGTTTGCAGGGACGAATACTCTTAAGGTACATTCAATTCCAAAATGACATTCTAAAAAAAATAAGAACAAATTTTTTAATATACCAATTTTTTAAAACGAACTAAAAAGAATAAAATAATTTTTTAATATACCACTTTTTTAAAACGAACTAAAATGTATAAAATATTTTTTTTAACTTGTATAGGATTTGAAACGAAAAACGTGGGGCGCATGCGACAGTTATATAAGAAGTGTAGAGAGTAGCTATAAATGGAAAAAATCTATTTATGAGATAAAACGAATAATGCACCCCACGTTTTTCGTTTCAAACCCTACAAGTTAAAAACATTATTTTATATTTTTTAGTTCGTTTTAAAAACGTGGTAGGTATATTAAAATTTTTTTAATTATTTTTTTTATTTAATAAAAACGTGGCGAAAACAAAAATACATCGCAAAAAATAAAAATATTATATGGCCCATGGGGGGTCGAACCCGCGATGTTCGCGAATTGTTATCACGACGCTCTAACCAACTGAGCTACGACCGCTGATTGCAAGGCGTCGTACAACGGTAAATAAGTAAGGATGAATTACATGTATTTATTAAAAGTTCGTTATTAATTTTATTATTTTCTTCTTTATTTTAGTATTTTGTCATCTAATTCTGAGTTTTGTTAATAACTTCAAGTTTCTATCTCATTAGGAAATCAGATTAAAATCAATTACAAAGTTCTGTCCCACATAGGTACACATGAAAAGCGAGTTAATTATACGTGATAAAAATGGCAGCCAATTGGTAGATGGGACTATTCCAATTTAAAAAATATTGAAATTTGACATATTATTAGAACTATAAAATTGATGCTAACCAGTGCGGTGACGCAGCTAATTTTATACTTTCTGAAATTAAAGTCAAGTATAAAAAGAGTAATATTGTGATTCAACATTGTTGACGTTTAGTACCTAAAGTTTTCTGTAAAAATACAGTTATTTACGGTTCACCGGTAGATGTGTATAATATGTGCATCCCCAGTCTGTTTGCGCAGCGCTACCCCACGAAGGTTTACGGATTGTAATATCATTGTTGTAAGTAGCTTTTATGTGTTCCGCTCCCCGTGGATTAGATATGGTATAATATTATAAAAGAAAATATTATTCATAAAACAATGCTACATCCAAATGAATGTATTCATGTCCCGGGATATTTTTATGTTATTTGTAAAATGTTATAAACACAGACTCGTATATTCTAAAGAACGTATTTGCCATCTGCTTAAATTATAACAGAAAAACCTCGATTTTCAATTAATAGCTAGTTAATGTACTTATGCGAGAAAATATTATAATAAGCGAAATAATTAAAATATTCAATATTGTGTCAATGACGCCAGTTGGTTTGCATCCGTAGCTATGTTTCACTTTTAGTTCATGCGTTTTGAGGCCGTCGTCCATCAGTCCAAGCCTTTAAAAACTGTGTAAATACGTTACTTCCGTTCGAAGAAAGATCTGAGTTATTCTCAAGTCGCGCCTAAAAAGTTTTACTTCAAAAATGAAAATTTAGTAGTAAGTAGACATACAGTCAAACCTGAGAACTGGGTAAGCGAGAAAACTCTCTAAGTGAGACAGTAATAGCCTCTAAAACGTCCATAAGTGAAAACATAAACCTCTATAAAAGAAAGACGTTTTTCACTCATGGACCTCTATAACTGAGACTACTATTTGCCTCTACCTTTATAAGCGGTAGTCGAATATATTAGTAGTTTTTTGAATACTCGACGGTTGTTGATAAAGCAATATTTGATAAAATTTATGAACTAGAAAATTATACACAAAATGTAAAGACATAAATGCAGAAGAAATTAACGGATTTATTTAATTAAATATTAGTTCTTTTTTTCGCATCTATGTCGAATTATACGAGCCCCGTCCCGTTTCAATTGGCCCACTTACTGAAATTTCAATTTCTTTAAGATTTATTCAAAAAAGTGTTAAACTAACTGCCACTTTACATTTTTTTCTTGTAAATATTCATATTAAAAGCTGTTTTCATAACATTAAGTAAAATGTATTCAAATATATTTAATTTTTATCATAAAAACGAAATGGGTGTAAATAATGCGTTTTATGCGTCAACATAACAAATATTAGACTATGTAAGAAGTTAAGTGATATTAGAGGTGGCTATGTAAAAACACGATAAAACAATTGTTATTTATTGATAGTAATTTGTCAAAAGTGTCAAAAAGTAATAGTATAATATTTTTTTAACTTAAAAATGGGTAGAGGCGCAGTTATTGACCAAAAACTTAGAGTAATCATTATTAACTTGTGGAAAACCGGAAAATCAAATTCCGAAATCGGGAAATTGTTAAATTTATCAAAATATAGTGTTAGAAATATTGTGAGACTGTACAAAACAAATGGTTCAATCGCCTCAAAGCCCCGGTACGTGAAGAAAACCAAACTAACAGACGGTGATAAACGGGCATTGAAAAGAATAATTAAGGAAAACAGACGTGCTAACTACGGACAATTGAGCGTACTTTGGAGCAATACTGTGGGAAGACGTATTTCGAGATCTACATGTCATAGGGAAGCAAAGAAGTTAGGATTTGGAACGTACAAGGTATTACTCATATTTTTAATCCGCTGTCTTAAATTTAAATTTGCAAAAAACTAACATACGTAATTTGTTTAGGCTAAGGAAAAGCCATTGTTGACACAGAAACAAAAGAAAAACAGATTGCAATGGGCAAAAGAACACAAAAATTGGAATTTTGAACAGTGGAACAGCATACATTGGAGTGATGAGTCTCGGTTTGAAGTTTGTGTAGGTGACAGTCGGAGCAGAGTTATTCGTCAAAAAAATGAAGCATACCATCCCGACTGTTTAAAAAGGAAAGTGAAATTTCCAGCATCTGTTATGGTATGGGGCTCAATGTCTGCAAGAGGTGTAGGAAAACTGCACTTTATTGATGGCATTGTTAATACAGACAAATATTTAAACATATTAGAAGAGTCTCTGCTGCCAACAATGGAAGAAGTTTTGGTCTCTGGAGAGAATTTTATTTTTCAGCAAGACGGAGCTGCCTGCCATACATCAAAAAAAGCTAAAAAATGGTTCTCAGAGAACACTATTCCACTCTTAGAGTGGGTTTCCAGTAGCCCTGACTTGTCCCCAATTGAAACACTTTGGCATGAAATGAAAAAACGCTTACGTGTTACTCCCGCTAGATCGGTCTCAGATCTAAGACAAAAACTCAAAGAAATATGGGATAACTTTACTCCACAAGACTGCCAGAATTTAGTTAATACTATGCCTCGAAGAATAATGGCCGTTATAACCAATAAAGGTGATGTTACCCAATGGTAACTTTTGAAATACGTTTCGAGTTTTAGTTTGTCTGAATGCATATTTTATTCGGTTTTCTATTTAATTTTTTATCTTAGTAAGAATATATTATCTAGTAGGCTTAGGTTGTGTAAAAAGTCTGTAAAATATTTGGTACAAAATAAAAAATACCTATATTACGCTAGTGTTTCGATTTCTGTTAATTGAGGACTAATAATTGAGTTTTTTGTAAGTGGGCCAACTGAAGTGGGACGGGGCTCGTACATACATGTTTATCACTACATATTTGCTGTATTTTTATAGACCTCTATAAGTGAGAAAGGCCACTCCTGTACCTCTATAAGTTAGAAACTCGGGTTAGTGAAAAACCTCCACAAGCGAAAAAGAGATCGCGGTCTCTTGAACCCTTGCTTGTCCCGGTTCGACTGTATTCCTTATGGAACCTGATCAACTTTATTCTTGTACTAAAATAGTTTAATATCTTTCCATCACCTTTCCACATGTCAGAATGAAATCCGTGAACGAAAAATCAAATAGACGTTTATAGGAATAAAAAATAGATAACATGAAGTACGTACCGTTAAATCGATTCTAATCTAATAATAGAAAACGCGTTTTGACATCGACGTGTGATGGTGGCCTACACTCCGGGCATCGTATAAAGGGAATGCTCGTTCGTTCCCAGTTCGAATCCCGGGTTTATAACACGCATAACAGACCAGTGTGTGACGAACAGGTAAAGCTGGTCTGTTTGCTTTTTGTGTGGATCAATACCAGAGTAGTGTATTACCTGTACGGAAGAGCATTTCATAAACGAACTCTCATTAATTATACAGGTGGTTTAACGGCACTGAAATAAAGAGAAGAAAGTTTATATTGTAACAGAGGCCCCCAGTAGGCGACGACAAAGAATTTCGTGAGACAAAAATCGGTTCATAACAATGACACACAACAATCGGCTTCGTTGTTTACACAATAATAATGTGCGTAGATAAAAAGGATTTGTTGCCAAATTCTAGACAACGATGAATGCAAGAAAAAGAAAGAACTATCCAGCGCATATATATATATCCCCGCGATAGTGGACGAACAGTTCGGTATCATGTGTTTTATCGAGTTAACAATCGACAAATAGTTGTGACATAAATTGACAGTCAGTACCGTGAACAGTACTGAGGTAACTGCTGAGATAAATAGATATATGAACAGTGTCAATAAACAGTGCGCAAAATAAATAGTGCGAAGTGGTTGATAGACCATTTATTTCATTTATATAAATCTAGTTTAACATAAATAATCTTGAGTATATAGTTGTATAGTGTTCTTGTGTACATAAATAGTGACTTTGTATTCTTTATTACATATACTTATAATTTTATTTTATTAGTTAGAATTGTTTATTTGTTTTGTTAACGTTATACTATTGTAAATAAATATTTTCCTCCACGAACAAGAACAGTTTTGTTACAATATCTACATACAGTGGCGTAACCAGAGGGATATACTCAAACTCCTGTCCTAAACACCGCATGATTCGTTTTCCATGTGAAATGATTACAAGAAGACACTATATACGATCTAAAAAAAATAGTTATGCTGCTCTTTCAATAATGGTGTTAATGATGGTCGACCTATAAAGTTTAGAAAAAAAATGTTTAACAAAACTTTCTTGAAAAAATAAATAGAATAATAATCCGTTATGAAAAGTGTACCATTATTATATCAAAAACACGGTTATAGCATTTAACTCTTCTGCGCATGCGCCGATTTTCCCCAAAAACAATAGGGCTCTTCATATTTGCACACCAAACATCCTCCAAAAATTTGGTTTTAATCCACTTATCCGTTTGACCTATATCGTGCTCACAGACTAACAAACGCACAGAGTTTTTTCCAAAAATATGTTTTTTTTTTGGATTCGGGGGAACTCAAAACGAAAAAATTTGAAAAGAAGTTTGATCCTGCAGGCCATCCCTGTAACTTCCCGCTATTTTCGAGTTAAAAACGCTCAAAAATATATAAAATATAGCAAGAAGTTTATTTTTTAGCTCTTCGAGCTCAAAAAAAAACACTTTTCGTTCACGATATCTCATGAACAAATGAGCCGATTTTGATGCGGTTTGCGGAAATCGACGCAGTTTGTTAAGGAGAAGAGCTGATTAGATTTTGGAATTAATCGGTTTAGAAGTTTAGAAAATATTTTACAAAAACAAATTTTAAAAAATTTTTGAAACTTGTTTGTTTAAGATTTCTCAAAATTTTTTGGGCCGAATCGTTTCAAATTTTCAGGAAGTCTAAGTTCACCAAGATCACGTCAGATGCCGCAAACCGCGTTTCAGTCGGACACTTCGTTCAAAAGATATAAAAGGTTTATATACATACATACACACACACACACATACAGCCCTACGGACATCATCGCCAAAATAGTTTCAATAGCTTCCTAGGACCTCAAAACGTCGAGATCTGGCGAAAACTCGAATTTCGAAAATCGGGGTAAAACCAATAATTTCCCGACTTTTGAAAAATTTTTTTTTTTTTTTTAAAGCGGGAAGTTAAAAATATTGCAAAATTTTTGTAAAGTGAATTCTTACCTATAAACTTGTACCATTCCCCAATAGTGGGTTGGAATGGTAAAAGATAGATTGTAGATTATATATGTTAAACATAAAAATTAAAAGCAGTTTTATGAAGCAGTATTTTGAGCAAAGTAAAAATTAAATTTTTAAATTTGTTAGAATTAGCACCCCTTATATTGCAACAATGCAACAATATTTAGAAAGTTAATTGTTATTTAATTTTTTAATGACTTTCAAAAAATTTACCATCTCTTTCTGAATCACTCATAATTTTTACTATACAATTACGTTGAACTGTTTCTTATTTCATCCGCTTCCCCATGCATCTCCCTATCAGGAACTGGAAGGAAATGATTCGTCAAAGTTGGCAATTTATATTTAAAATTGGAGCGACTAAAAATCTACGGCGCGGACCCGAACTGCGCGTTTAACTTTTTTGGTAGCCATTTGACCTTCAAAGTATGTCTGCTAACGTATGCAAGATTTTAATCTCATTTTTAAAAATGATCGTCTGGATGATACGTTTGGGAAACTCTGCTATAGAGCGTATAGTAAACGGATACATCGTTCTGCCATCTACATGTTTAATCTCCCGAGGGACAAACAGGACGTTCGCCGTTACTTCGGCTACAATCAGTCAAGCATTTTATGTTTCTATTTCTGACAACGACAGCTAATGTTTTGAAATGAATAAAATATTTATACATAATAAAAGTTGGACGAACGATCTTTCTCTCCAACTTTATTCTCTCACTTTTATGAACAATGCCGCAGGACTTAACTACGAGTTTTATTTGTCACCTTCTCGGTTCTTTCGTAGATCTTTGATAACCATTTTTGAAGTGAAACTTCCTTAGGCTCGGTAGCTAGAAATGTGGAGAAAGCTTGACGGGTGTAAGGAGAAAGACTTACAATTGCGCTAATAGTAAAAAGGAATTAACTCGCTAAGGCTAGGTTCACACCTTGCGGTTTACCGAAACGTTTTTCATATGCGGTTTTCAGTAGCAAATGCAAACATATACACGTATTCACACTATACGGTAAAACCGAATGCGGTAAAAAAAACAGCTTCGTTTATTTTTGCAGCCGTGTCTTGTCACTGAAAACCGTGAGCCGCGTACGGCACAAAACACGAAACGTTCTCAGTGGCAATAGTATTTCGATTCTACCGTATAAGAAAAACGTATGAATGTGAATACTGAATATGTTTTTACTGTATACGGTAAAATCGTATAAGAATTCCGAATAGGAAAAACCGTATAGTGTGAACCTAGCCTAAGGCAGTAAAAAATTAACGGAAGGCGATGAGTCTACACTCTTTTTTGACATGGTAAGGTAAAATTGTTTCATGAGGTTGAAAATGCTATCGCAATGTAGATACATATACTTCTATAGTGTGTAGTGTAAAATACACAGTTTTGTATAGTTTTTACTCGCGACTTCGCTCGCGTTACTGTCAGTTTTTTGGCTGCTGTGTAACCCCTTTCAGGATGTGATTATATTAGTAGTAGTTCATGTGTCTAGACTCTAGAACGTAAACGCAGTTTTTATGTACGAGCGTGACATTATGTTGAAACGAGTGACTAACACATTTTAATAGACATACGAGTTCGAGATACATACTAAATATTTGGCACGTACCTTCTATGAAATAGCTGATTTTCACTCCATAATAAGTATATATCTGACACTTAAATATTGAAATCTGTGAAAGACCACGCCTGCTTTGCTGTATCTGTTGCTCACATGGCTTAAAATGGCACCAGACAGAGAAATTACTATTGGATTGAACTTCTTTTGCTTTACTTTATAGGCACTAGTGCGAAACGGATCATTTAATCTACCGCTATGTGCACATGAAAAACTTTTTATAGAGAATCGTGCAAAAAAATTATAAAAATGCAATTTGAAACAATTCGTTCTTGAAAAACATAAATATTTAAGTAGGTAGTGTAGACAATAACATCTAAGAGAAAGTGTAATGTTACAATATTGTATCAAAGAAGCAAGTATATATTCAAATCACAATGTCAGCTTTCGACGCCATGCATCGTGCTTTTACTTCTTTTCAAAGGCAAGCGAACTCATTCAGTTCAAGAGTCTAATCTAGACCTGCATGAACCTCCTGGGACGTCGTAAATACGTTACACTGTACCTACATTGTTTGCATACCTAATGTTTCGTCATGAATTTGCATCTAGTGTACATGCCAGATTATGTAATAGCTTCGTTCGCGTTGTTAGTATAGTGAAGTTCAGTGCAAGAATGAATCAAAGAATTGTCATCTTAATACCACGACTACATCGATAATATGAGCTAGTCCTACGCTTTTTCTTTTGAGAGTTGAGAGAGGCTAGAAACGTTGCTAGATTCCTTGCTATATTTGCCTACTAGTTTTCTAGCACTGGTTTTCTAGCACTGGTTTTCTTGATTGCTGTTAAGTGCACACTTCACACGAGACTATTTTTCAAGCTTGTTTTGAGGATAGATCTGGTGCGCGCGCGGTGACAGTTCAAATATAAACACAAAGCAAAACGTGTCTGTTGTCTGACTCTGAGCAGAATGACGCTATGTTGGTTGGTGGGCGTTTTTTTTTCCAGTGCCCATGTGACAAGATACTGCTTCCTGAGTGGTTCTTGCTCATACCTAGCAGCAGATCTAGCAGGAAAAATAGCCCCTGTTCTATTTTTTAAACCTATCTTGTGAGGCAGCAGGCCAGCCGGCGGTGACGTCATTTCTAGCTTCGTACCCAGCCTACCGGCTAGCAGAACTCCTAGCAGCGTTTCTAGCTTCGTGTGCAGAGGCCTTTAGAATCTATATTATAAACAGTGTTGGCATTATTGGGCGACAAAATTATGTGCTCAGGAGCGTGAAATTATCGTTTTTTCAAAAAATTGTTGTAATAAAAATAAAAAATTTTTTTAGTCTTTTAAATATAAGTAATATAATTTTTCACTCAGTGAAATAGTTGGTAATGAATATTTAGGCGCTTATTAATTTATTTAAAATTATATATATAATTGTTTTTTTTCTATAAATTTAAAGGATATAGATGTCGTAAAAGAGGACAGCATAGTAAAAATATTAATTTCGGTGGGAATATTTCAAAAGAAAAAAATTGTCGTACACAACGTGACCTCTATGTTTGATCGTATTAGGTGCTGAATTATGTGTTGTGTACAATAATTATGCTAATACTGATTACAAATATGCTGAAACGTGTTTTTGTTTGCATAAGTATCTAAATATATAAAAAAACGGTGACTGACTGACTGATCTATCAACGCACAGCTCAAGCCACTTGACGAATAGGGCTGAAATTTGGCACAAAGATAATTATTATGAAGAACGAATTTTTGAAAATTCAACCCCAAAATCTATACAGTGGCTTGCACGCTACGTGCAATTACAGACACAGATATTTAAAAAAATAAACAATAGATAGATAGATAGATAGATAGATTTGGTCAGTTTATTTGGTCAGTTGAGACGTCAACGAAATACAAGATAAAATTATAAAGCTATAAGCAACATAAAAATTCATTAATACTATAAAAGACCCGTTCTACTAAAAAATGTTTAATATTTTTCTTAAAAAGTGAAAAGGTACTGTTTTTCAGCCTTTCAGGCAATTTATTATAAATATAGGCTGAATAATTTTCTGAACAATACTTATAAATGTCTTTTGTTGCCAACGGTAGTTTTATTGCTTTTTTACCTCTAGTATTATGACCATGCCCATCCTCTACCAAAGCATATCTTGCCATATTTTTATGAGCGAAAAGCAACAAGCAAAAGAGAAAGATACATGGAGCTGTCATAATCTTTTCTCGCGGAAAGATGTCCCTACATGATTGTCTACTATTTAAATTGAACATGGCACGCACTATAGCCTTTTCCTTGATGAAAACGCCCTCAAAAGAGACACTATGACCCCAGGCCACAATAATTTGGATTTAGGTCCAAAATCACAAAAAGCCTGAAATTGAATTTTTACACGATCGCAAAATTTCCCTCAAATATATTTCGTATAATTATAATATGAGAAAGTCAAAATATTGCACCGTACTTTTCTTCTAGCTATAGTCAATAAAAGTTTTAGTGTGTAGTACTATGTGCTCACACACACACACACATAGTATGAAATCGTTTTATTCGACTTAATTTGCCACGCTTCTTATCAGACACGTGTACTCGTTAGAGTTTACCACCAACTCTCTATCTACCCCAATTCGTCCCTTAATCAATGCCAACCGCAGACCTCTGTGTTTCAGTCTCCGTCTTCACATTGGGGCTTTTTAACTCCAACAAAAATAAGTTTCTCATGCTAGATTTCAAAACGCGTTGTCTAAAAATCTGAATGGATTTTGGCCACACACATTTCTTGATTATAAAAGAAATGGTGTTTACACTACACACAACAGAAGTAAAACTGATATAATTGTAAAAAAATACAAGAAAAAAATAATAATGGCACCAACCAGCGGAATCGAACCTACAACTTTTAACTTACGATACAAGTAGGTCTCCAGCTTTGTTCAATGTTCTACAGTTGGTTTTTTATAGTATACGGTATATACGAACATTGTGACAAGTTCGTTTAATTTTCAATCTTAAGAATGAATTTTACCCTGCCGTGCCAAAAGGAGTTTTACTTCAAAAAAAATTGTAGAATTTTTTATCGATCTTGATTAAAAAAAAAGTTGGTTGTCTGTAAAGTCGGTTTACGGACGATAGTTTTACGTGATAACGTATTCCGCTCGAATATCATATTTAATAATACATAACCTAAATTTTAGTAGCTGTCAAACTTGGGCCGATCGTGCTTCTCTATCGCTTATACTGCGCTCTCGCTTGCACGCACAGGGTTAGGAGGAACGTCACGGCGTTACACTTTTTGGTGCGTGCAGCTGGTGTTTCATCAATTTATAAGACGTTATCACGTCAATAATTGATCGAATGGAACAATATTTTCGTAACTGTGTACCTGTAGGTATAGATTATTTATGTATTTAAATACTTTTTTGTATAATTTCCTTCAGTGCAATCAAATGGTCGAAAAAATGACCAGTCGTGTTTTTTGAGCATGCAGCGATTTCTGGAAGCGATTCTTGGGGAAGTCGGGGGTGAATTTAATAGTTTTCGGAACGAGTTGTACCCTCATTTGGCCATCATTTTGAAAGGAAGTGTGCAAGTAGTTTTTGACGTGATAACGTCTTATAAATTGATGAATCACCAATCTTATAAATTGATAAAACACCGGCTGCATGCACGAAAAAGTGTAACGTTCGTAACGCGTAACGTTCCTAGCGTTCGTAACGCGTAACGTTCCGCCTGACCCTGTGCGTGCTTTTTGCTAATTTCTCGCTCAATTTAAATCAGATCGGTTTGAAACCAGTCTTAAACGAAAGAGGAGAACATTTTACATAGATTTCGCATAACATAATTTGCCTAAACAGTTTTTTTATACAAATTTATATAGAAAAATAGCTGTATAAATGCAACATGAAAACGGCTGCATTTCTAATGTTTAATTCAAAATTTTGACATTAGTATTTTGTGAAATGCAACGCCTTCTAAGTTAAGTATTGGAATAACTAATTATTATTAGAACATAATACTTTGACAGTTGCAAACGTCACTTTTGACATTTCTTATCATTCCGACACCAAGGATAAGCGGATTGAAACCAAATTTTGGGAGGTTTAGGTTATGTATTACGGAATATGTTATCACGTAAAACTATCGTCCGTAAACCGACTTTACAGACAACCAATTTTTTTTGTTTTGCTATACCTGTTGGATCATACCATTCCAATCGCTGGTGCAATTTTGATTCAGTTTTATTTATGTATACAACATAACTATAAGGGTCATAGAATACAAAAAAAAAAACACATAAAATATAAATACATGAGCATTGGAAATACATCATCGAAAGACTATTATATTTGAACCATTCTGTATATACATATAGTTATCAGATAAGTACGTGTGTTTCCTCCAATATTTCACTCCTCTCTGTATCTCTGTTTAGATACTAGTGGATACATGTTAATTATACAATTAGTGATAAAACTGTCGCATTAGTAATTAATGATCCACTATACATATTTATGTTGCAAGTCTAATTTATAGTTTACAATTTATATCACTACATATTATAAAACAAAGTCCCCCGCGAGTCTGTCTGTCTGCCTGAAAGCGATTAGCTTAAAAACTACCGAACGGATTTTCATACGGTTTTCATCAATACACGGAGTGATTCAAGAGAAAGGTTTATGTGTAGGGGAGGGAGGGGGGAATGGCGCTCACTGGGTAATGGCGCTCACCTCTGTAACTCTGTCAAAAAGGAACGTAGCAACACGTCACGTCGCGTGAAGCGCGAGGGGAGGAGGCCTCTAATAGACAGCGATGCAAACGGATAGTCAGCTCGCGTAATGTGACCGTGAAGGGTGTTTTTTCGTTTGCGGCCGTGCTGATCTAATTTTTAATTAGGTGCTACACAAGTTAAGTTGCTGGGCTCGCTATACTATGGACTCAGTATTGCAGATTTGCGTAAATTTGTTTATAAATTTGCTGAGCGCAACAATATCAAAAAACAATTTTGATCAAAGCATCAAAACAGCCGGATTGGATTGGGTACACTTCTTTATGAGACCCTGAGCGGCATTACCCAAGGTCAGGGGCAATGCCACTCAAACATGTTTTTTTAATAATGTTTTCCTACTACAAGTAGGTGAAAGATATATGCTTTTGTGGTTAAATTGTTGATTACTCGATAATTAAAGACTGTGTTACTCTTCTTAATTTTGATTTATAATAAATAATTTAAAAAATACACTATGTTTTCCTTAAGTTAACGCCATTCCCCCGTCCTACCCTATAATTCATTAATGTTTTGTGTAAATTGGTTGAAACATGACGATGATTGTTGAAGATGTCGGAAGAAATCAAGTCAACTGGGAGTTTTCATCGAAAACGCTGCCTAATCCCTTTGAGATATAACAACAATGTATAGTGGAATTGTACCTCCTTTATAGGTCTACACAAAAATCCGCGATGGCATATGTCTATCTTTTAAGGATAGCTTACTATACCCATTTTAATGTTAAACGCTTTTCGTGGATATCAATTTTGCAACGTAAGTCGACGAAACAAAAAGGTGGCAATCTACAAAATCGAGCGAAGCCGGCCTGGGCTACTAGTTATCTATATTTTTGCTGAGCTTCTGATATTACTTTCAGCTTTAAATCTATATTTAAGAATGTCATTTGTTTTTAACTAAACGGAGACTTTCGTTTAGTTGAAAACAAATTACTACGAGATATTCTGATGCAAAACAGTCGCTAAACACCCTGTAAATACAATTTTTATTTATTCACCGTACCTATAATAATATACAATAGATAATACGGCGTGACTCAGGGAATGATGTGTGCGTGTCTGTGTGTACGTATGAAATGAAAACGGGAGGTTTTTCGGACGCACCTGACGTCGACTTGTAACATTCCCACACATTGTGAACTTCACCTTGCTGTTGTCAAGCAGAAGTGAATTCTCAAATTCCCGAGGGAGAAAACTTTTCATAATTAAGACTAGCCTATTATGAGAAACGTTATAGTGACTCATATATAGAAATAACCGACAGTAAACGTGGATGTAAAATTGATAAAAGCACTGGTTCTCGACCTGTGGTCAATTACTTTTATATTTACAGTCAGTGCTGCCAGACTCGGTCAATTAAAAGATGATAGCGCCGCCTAAATAAAGCGGTAGGTTAAATATTTTTAATTAATAATTTTCGTTACGATTGCATCGCAAGACCTAGATAGCCAGTGCCGGATTAAGACTCCTTGATGCCCTAAGCATTTCTTGCCTATGGGCTTCATCTCTAATAGCAGTCTAAAAAATTCTAATATTATCTGTCTGTTATGTTGAGTTTATAATTTTTTTACAAATATTGTGAATGTCAAGCTTAACATTGATAGAAAAAAGTTAAAAAGCATAGAACTTTAGGAAAAAAATTTTACAATCAATACAGTGTCTTTGAAAATTTGACTGTCTATAAAATCGGTTCTTATAGGCATTTTTATACATTTACTTAATAGAAAAAAACTTAAAAGTTAAAAAAATGGACCCTTAAAATTTTTCTTTTATTTCGTTTTAAAAAATAAATTATTATTTATTTTTAACTTCTATACTTCTAAAGACAGTATCATTAGATCAAATTTTTGAGAACATAACAAAAAGAAAAAAAAATCGTTGACACAGTCTAGTGAGGTACTTTTCGATTCTGAGTTGTGATTTTTGGTGCCCCCTGAGATGTGATGCTAAAGCAGTTGCTTACTTTGCTTATAGGTTAATCCGGCACAGTAGATAGCTAATTCATTCACCGCGATAGTGGAAGATTTAAGTTTGAATCCAGACAGTGATATTGTTTGAATAATAATTTTTTTTCATATACCTCGGTCGAAAGTACGTACTTTCGGCATCAATTTTAAAGCAGAAAGTCCATTTATGCATTGGTGGGATTACACGCACTGATGCCGGAACTATACGTACTTTCGACCGGCTATAAAGAAAAATAGTTATCATGTACACCGCTTCATGAAACTGTCATTTGTGTTTTTACGTATAACCTCAAAACTACTTACTTGGAGTTTATCTGTGTTTTTATGTAATAAATAATTAATTGATTAATGTAATTAATAAGCATTGAAATAGGTGGCCACAAGTTAAAGTAGCTATGAACCGATCACTCGATTCAATAAAATAACATAACATAACATATTTACCTATTGATAATGTGTTTATACAAAAGTACATATTATCAGTCAGATTAAAATAGATTAACAATTTAAATATTCCTGTAGAGAATAAAAAACTTTTCCTAACAAGAATTGCTTATAGTTTCATATTTAAATTTATTAATGTTGTCAATATATTTGAGATTTTGAGGTAGCCCATTATATAAATTGATAAAGTTATAATTCGGAGAATTGCAATATTTAACCCTATTGTGCTTCGGAATTACCAGTTTATTGTCATTTCGAGTGGCGTAATTATGCAAATCATTATGTTTCAAGAAAGAAGCAATATTTAATTTCACATAGATGACCGATTTTAAAATTATAATACACGCTAAGGTCAGAATATTGTAATTCGCAAAAATTTGTCTACAACTATCTCTAGGTTTTAATTTAAATTGTTTTATTTGTTATGGATTGTTTTGTTATTTTGAAAAGCGATTTAAATAAATAAACAGTTGAAGTTGTAAGTCATAGAGCAGTGGCATGAATAATGTAATTCAATAGTTAACAATACTTTGAAATAGATAGTAGAGAATCCATTATAGAATACCATGGGCGACTTATTTTACATCAGACTGTGATGTCAACAAACAGTGAGGCTACAGTCTGGTGGTGAAAATGTTCTGTTGACAGATTTACGAAGATAGAAGGTAGACATTTCCAAGGAAGATCTTTGCAAACACCTGGGACTTACACATAGTACGCTACAATAAATTTAGGAGAAGTTTTGTGTTTGTGGGGACCTATCTTAAACTTCAGTGTGGGTGAAAAGCTAGAAGGCACATTTCAGAAGTACTTTATACTACCAGAAAACTTTGCTAGGTGCTACTGAAATATTATTTCGTAAAATTATACAAGATGTAACAGAACTAAATCGGCAAATTCATGTGGTACATAAAGAAATAGATTATGGTCATTACCGTGGGTTAATTTTAAATTCGGTGAAAGATTTAGATTGACATATATCTAAAACAAAACTTCTATGGCTTTAAATGTTTAAAAATTTTTAAAAGTTAGGTGGGGATAACAAGACTGTTTCACTCGAACTTCGAGCGTTGAGAGACTCGAAATATTTATAACTACAATTAAAAAATGTTCATGCACACTTTTGTGTTAAGCGATTATAAAGAAATTAACAAAAAATTGAACAAAAAAAATTATTTATCGATTAATTAGGTATTTAATTAAAAGTATTTTGTCAGTGCATCGGCAAATCATAAGAAAATAAAAATATATTAAAATTATAACGTTCTAAAATTTTGCTTACAAAAGAAATTCAATGACGCGTCGACGAGGACTGTTTCTAAATCTGAACGCTGTGTGACGTCACAAATCTCACAATATGTTATGTAAACGATAGTAATTAAGGTTGCGTAATGTTTGTCCTAACTATTACAAGATAGACTCTAGGTTCAACAAAATATAAATGGATAAAATATTTTTTTAACAGTGTTTTTTTTTTTTGATAAATTATTGAAATTTTTCATTTACACGGTATATTAATCTTATTTGTTTAATTGTTTGCCATTCCGAAATGATGAGACTCTCATTTGTAACCTCCTGGATTTTTTGACGTGATAACGTCTTATAAATTGATGAAACACCGGCTGCATGCACGAAAAAGTGTAACGTTCCGCCTGAGCGTGCAAGCGAGAGCGCGATATAAGCGATAGAGAGGCACGATCGGCAATGGCAATATGGCGCTAATAATAATTAATAAATGTCATTTTATTTTGTTAAAAATAACTGATCGCCGTCATTATGGATAAAATATGATATTATTCACAACGAATGGAAATGTATTGATCAATTGATAGTTTGTACACAAACGCAGCTACATTTTGTATCAAAAACAAATCTTGGGAGATATCTGCATTTCATAACAGCAGATAAATTATACGGTTTGTTAACAAATATATAATATATATACATTCTTTTAAATGTCTTTTATAATTGCTTAAAAATTTGCTTTGGTTGATCAAATTATTAGTCGGTAAAAATATAGTTTGACAGCTACTAAAATTTAGGTTATGTATTATTAAATATGATATTCGAGCGGAATACGTTATCACGTAAAACTATCGTCCGTAAACCGACTTTACAGACAACCAATTTTTTTCTTTATTTTTCTTAGGTTCCAAGTAGTTCCTTAATAATCATTTTCCTACTTGAAAAATCATGTTTAAGTCTACCATATTATATGACAAAAATCACAAAATCTGAACAAATAAAGCTCAATAAATACTCTGCGTTTTTATGTTTTCCTATTATAACCGAAGAAAATCTTTCAGTAGCAATTACGTGGATGACGCGTTATAAAAACGAATAATGTAAGAAAAGAAGGCGATGAAGTAATAGAATAAGCATTTTCAATATTGATATATCGGTGGTCACAAAGAAAGCAGGTTTATGTACGATTATTTTTGTGAAATAAAATTTTATTCATAAAAAACGACATTAGAATCCTAGAGTAGAAAATCATTACATAAATCAAAATAGAAAGCCTCTTTCCAAACCAAAAACTCATAATTAATAATTCTTCATCAGCGATCTTCGTTTTCAATTACCTTGAAAGAGGTTTCTTCACTATCAGCTTCTATTGCCTATTATATGAATAAATGCCCTTTTTAACCTAACTCAAAACTCTAATATTAACAAAGTTAGAAATGATGCACGCTGAACTTTAGTTACCCTGTTTAATATACGAACGGAGCGAGCGTACTTATTGAAAGTTTGTGTCTTGTGATGTCATAATTGAACATTGATCGCTTCAGTTTAAACAGATATACTCGGTCAGTGACGTCACGTGGTCGTTTTATGTACATATTTAAAGCATACGTGTGACGTTACTTCTGTTATCAACTTACGTGATAAAGGACCCCGCACAATACTTATGGGATTTGGTTCTCGGTTAAGTTGATCTAAAATGGTTTCATTTTGTAGTTTAAAGATCACTAAGAATAAAATATTTTTAACAAAAAATTGAACCGACTTCACACTAAAAAGTAAAAAATAATTGCGTATTGAAATGTTTTGGAGTCGGTGTCAGCCAAAATGAAATCTATTCCGAGAACTACACCGACTCCAAAACATTTCATTACGCAAATATTTTTTACTTTTTAGTGTGAAGTCGGTTCAATTTTTTTGTTAAAAATATTTTATTTTTCTCTTTTTAGTGTTAATCTAACACTAAAAATCGGTGAACATACATAAAAAACATTATGCGTTTCTTTGAAATTTGAGAGTTTCCCTCGATTTCTCCGGATTCCACCATCAGATCCTGACTTGGTTTCGATGGGACCACCTCTGAGGTGCACTCTTTCGAATAAAAAAAAAGTTTGAAAATCGGTCCATAATTGACGGAGAAATCGGTGAACATACATAAAAAAAAAAATATACAGACGAACACAGAACCTCCTCCTTTTTGTTGAAGTCGGTTAAAAACTGCTTAAGTTCACAATCTTAAAAAATCCTAAGTTTTAGAAATATGTTTCGAGTGCGCTGAATCAAAATATGACATTATTATTTTATACAGGCTGATACAACATAACATAGTTTTTGACTATTTTTTTTATTTCTAAAAAAAGCACAATAATGTTGAACATGGAACGTGTTTGTAAATTAAATATATCTAAAATCTCGCTAAACATATCCGTAGCCAAAAATCTATTGATTTTTAGGCTATGCGTCTATGGACCTTTAAACTATAAAATAAGACCATTTTCGATCAATTTAACCAAAAACAAATCCCAGAATGTTTGTGCAACTTAAGCCATTTTGCCTTGTGATCGTAGTTAAGAATAACAAAAGTCTCAGAGCAGAGAGCCGACTTGGTGAGAAGAGAAGCCCTCGTCGTTGGCCGTCGAACGAACGAAAGAAAGGCACGACGACAGGATCTATTGCAACAACAATGTGTACATGTCGTATCATTTATCTATCATCATGATTCCATTATGGAGACAGCGTGAACGGAGGGCGGGACACGTGATATATGTGCGAACTGAACACGTGCTTCTATACAGTGCACTCCACACTGCCGCATACAAGGTGCTTCTTCTGCTTGGATGCTTGTCCGCGGGGTTGCGTACAAAATTATGTCATAAATATACAAAGTGGACACAGAATAACAACATAGCTTGACATCATAGCATTGTTTTATGTGCCATCTACTTTATAACAGCGAAATAAAAATTATACGAATAATAATAATTAAAATCGCAGGATTGCTGACAAAAATATTAGATTTATTTAATGTACGACGTTTAGTCTATAAATTTAGACTTTTTCAAGTACGCATATTATTTAGAAATAATCTATGGATTGGTTTGTAAAACGAAAAATGAAAGAATGAATGAAAAACAACTCAGCATTAAAATTTGAGAAAAATGGAGCTTGACTGCTCCTATGAAAATAATTCGCATTTATTAACCAAAACCTTATTTTCTAATGACTGTAAAATAAAAAATACTCAATACCCTCGAGTCATCTCAAATATGAATCCTTCATATTGTAGCAAGCTTTGTTACATTAATTCTCTTTCTCTTTTTTATTAACTTGTACATTATTTTGATTTTTTTAATATAATGCGATATATCTCTATTTGTTTCCTGCGCGTGGGTTTTTGCAGTTGGCTTGGAAAATTTTCATTCCATATCAATTTTTCCCACGCGTAGGGGGGGTGTTAATGTAGCAACCTTTGTTACATTAATTCTCTTTCTCTACCATACACTTTCTGTTATTTTCTACATTTTTAAACTTCCACTTAATTAATAGCAATGGGCGAATGAACAAATTTTAGAACATTAGGATAAGGTAAGCAAATTTTGAGCATAGGAGTTTGACAGGTGATCGGCCATGGCTTTGAATAAGGAACCATCTCTATATTTATCTCTTACCACTACGCCACCCCGTTCAGATAAATGACAATTGATTTAATACAACGGTGTAACATGTTTTTAACAAACCAACGATTTCATCAAGGTAACTTAAAAATATTTGACTAATGTTCACGGGTAAAAGCTATGACGGTATCAAAATTTAAATAGCTTTTAACGGCTGTATCTAAAGGAGATATAGGGCTGCGGATGGTCGGAATCGATTCAGCATGATTTTTTCTATAAGTGTACTTACTATCAACGGAAATAAAGAAAATTAGTTTTTCAAAAGTTTCTCAATTGTTTAAGAAGGGAGCACTCTTCTTACTTTTTTAATTTAAAAAAAATAAAAATCTGTTATAGATATTGTTTACATCATGACTTACAAGTGGGATTATTCTTATGAAATGCACAAAATCGATTCCAATCACTCCTACACCTGTATCTTTCTTCGCTTAGAAGGTATGGAGTTTTTAAGTTTTTTCTAAAAAATATATATAAATGCTTATCTCTGAAACGAAAAGAGACACAGGGCTGCGGATAGTCGAAATCGATTCAGCTCGACTTTTTCTTAAGTAATATAAAATGGGCCAAAAGTCGCTTAGTGTGCTGAAAAGTTGCAGATCTGCAAAACACATGAAAAGATTTACGATAATTGGAAAAATATATAAATATCTGAGATATGCTTAACACTAACTTGTCTGATTGAAAAAAGTAGGTTGAATCGATTAGGCCAATGCTCAAGATCGTATCTCGTAACAACCGCATATTTTTGACGATATGGTGGAAGAGCCGGTTTATATGGTGGAAGAACGGGTAGTTTTATTAAAAACAAACGAAAATTGGTATCATAAACTATTGAAAATGAATGCGACACAGATGTAAAAATGCCGAGCACTTTTTAAAATATGGTGGGGGAAAACGGGTCAACCGTCATAGGATATTTTATAACAGTTGTAGCATAGAATTTTAAAAGATAAGTTAATTTTTTTTGTAATTATGGTTCGTATTTTTTCAAATGATAACCGTATATTCTAAATTTATGTTTTTTGGACCCCAATCACAGTTCACGCTACGTAGTATGTAATCTGAAAAATAACAATAATAGCGTGAAATGAGATTTTCTGATGACAAATTACTCTGTTTATGTACCTACAATACTGTTATGTCATTTGCTTTGTATATTCTATAGCACATACAAAACAATGTACCGGAGTATTATTTTTAAATCCTGTTATATATTTTACTTCATAAACAAGAGAAACCAAACAGATTGTTTCTGTATTTTCCCATAATTTGAAACAACGAAACCAGTAATCCAATGATTAATTTATGTTCCAACAAAACATAACCTACAAAAATGGTTGTTAGTGTATCAGACAATGAGAAAGGTTGACTGTTTAGATATGTCACTGTTGAATAAATTATATAACAGCTATCGCGATCGTAGAAAATTTGGGGTTTAGTCCCGACAGTGACATTGTTTGGATAATAACATTTTTATAATATTGCATTTAGGGATTGCTCCCGGGAATTCCCGGTACTGAATTTCCCGGTAATTCCGGTAGTACAAAAAACTATACTAATTTAAATCTTTTAACTATTTTTTCAACCTGTAAACCTGTAAATCGTCACCGGTGATTTAAAACATAATGGTTTTATTTAAGTAAATAACACCCATGTGACCTTACCTCAATTTCTTTTTAGAATACGTAAATCATTTTTTCTTTCAATTGTCGTTATGTAAAAAAGTGACTGTCTATTACGATCATACGAGTTTCTGTTAAGTTACGACTACGAGTTTAGAGTTTTTGTGAATTTTTCAAAACCAGACTGAATAGGTACAATTTAATAAATTTGAATTTAAGAGTCCTTTTTCATGACAAGAATGATTATTTTTTGTTAAAGTTAAGTTAAGATAATACTTAGTTTGTTGATTATCAAAGATTATTATTGAGACTGCTTGTAATATTTAAAGTTTATTGAATAACGTAAAGTAATTTAGTGATTTGTGTTGTGATTAAACTTCTTCAAAACTATTTCTAACATTTTATTTCACGCACAACAAGCATTTAACACACTTTTTCTCTAGTACCGAAAGCATCGAATTTCCCGGTATTTCTCGGTACTAGATCTCCTCTAGTACCGGGAAATAAAATTCGGTTTCAGTATTGGTTCTGCAATCTCTAATTGCAATTTAATTTCAACAATGTACTAGAGTAAGCTTAGATTTTATGAATTAATTTAATAATTATACAGACACATATAACAAGAATAAATTATGTATTTAAACAGCAACGAAACCAGCAATGCAACGATTAATTTCTGCACCAACAAAACATAACCTAAAAGAAATGAATGTCAGTGTACCAGACAAACACACGCACACAGCGAATAATACAGAGTAACCATTCTTATGTGTGTAGCATTGGGGTAGAAAATCGATAGAAAACGAGCAGTTGTGAGCGGGTCGTACAGGTCGTCCTGGGCCTTCGCGTTTCATACACACCGACACTGCTGACTTATTATTGACAGGAAGAAACGTTTCCCGTCACGTATACAGCCGTAATAATTTGATTACAGCCGTTATATCTACTTCTATATATACTATTGTGAAAGTTTACAAAACGTGTGCACAGTGTACTTGAATGCATTGCGACTATATAGTCGATGCTTTCCAAGTGTAAGAGAATTTTCGACACATTGTATTCACTTTCGGTAAGGACGTAAACATCTAATACTGTGTTCATACCAATGACCTATTTACCTACCTTTCCAAATACTAGACTGTGAACTTAACGCATACGATACATTTAAAAAAAAATAGTTTTTATAAATTACAACTGTGCGTCTTAGCATCAATTTAATAGAGATGACACATTAGAAATGTCGTTCCTGTAGGATAGGCGAGTTGACTTCCTAACCTTTGGTCCGTAGGTTTTAATTTTGTTTTGTTTTTTAGGGTATTTTGCACCGTGTAAGAAAAAATCCAATAAAACATATTCTTCAATTTTTTACATTTTTTAGATCAGTTCTGAAGAAGGTCCAAGTCCGGACCGACACGTTAATGTATTAATTATTATTTTTTGTTAATATATTTGTCTGAAAAATTGGTCGATAATTTTATTTATTGAAGAATTCTAATCAGACGTTAATCAAAGATTTAAAACATATTCTTGATAGATCTTGTAAAAAGCAAACGAGAAATGTTGTTTTCTATTTATTGTAATGCACTTATAAATTTTATAATTCAATTTTAAGAATTGTATTTTACAATTTGTTCTTCAAAAGTCTAAAACGCTGTTCGCCATGTCGGATTCCGGCGTGACGTCACTTCGTCTGTAAACTACCTTCGTTTATGTTGTGCTGTGTGTTATTTTGAAGTTATTTCAAATTATTATCACGTTTATAAACTTCTATTGCGTATTTTATTGGTTTCGCATCTTGAAAAACGGTTTGGCAAAAGCAGAAAGTGCTAATCTGCCAAGGATAAATACGTTTAATAAATAAATAAAGTTTTACTAATTTTTATACTTATACACTGGTAATGTAATAACCACAGCAATCTTAAAAATTTTTAATCGTACAGTGTTACTATAGTTACTGTACACTATCGTTATTATTTACAATCATAGTGACGTCACGAGACGTTTTCGCGCCAACATTCATAATGATAAATTAAAAGGTGTTTTTATGGCACTATTCAGTTATAAAACGTTATTATAAAAATTGTAGTGCTTCTTTATCACTTTAGGATTCATTTAAAATACTTTTCAAAAAAATGTGCAATAGCCCTATAATTGTGATTTAAAAAAGAGACAGATGTATTATGTCGCGTAGTTTTAATGTTATTTTCTGTAAATGTATGTGTGGCAGTATTTTATTTCACTGTTTTTAACTGTCAGAGGTGTATTAATGTTTTTGATATTATTATTAGGGAATACAAATGAAATACAGTTCAACCCCTGTAAAAATGATTTTTACTTTGGGATTTACCTGTCAAAGATATTTATAAAATGATTATTTTTTTCTGCGATCTATACCTATTTGTAAATAATTTTTTTTGTTGTAACTAAAGCTAATTTCTGCCGATAATGAGAATTTAAAGTCATAATATGACAATTATAAATAAATAACTATACTAGAAATTTCATAGTTGGCTAAAAAAAGTAGTATTTTAAATCGCGTAATAAATTGAACAGTTGACAGTCTAGTAAGTGATGATGTCATTGGTAAACACAGTTCTGCGTGTCGTTGCTACCAACTCTGGCTCTATCTGTGTTATAAGTGTAAACGCACACAAACAACTGACGATCAACAGCGACGCAATGTATCACCGCGCATGACGTATTGACATTTTCTTCTGTAGCACATTATCTGTAATGCGCACCGCACTGTTTGACCGACACGCGCCAATTTCAAATGCACAACCTCAGAGAAAATTCCCAATTGCACGAATTTGATTCGATATTTTGTATGGATCCCAATATTCGGTAGTCAGTTTTGATGTCAGATATTTTTTGTGTTGTAGTTGGTTCAATAATTCGGATCAGTTTGGTAATATAGTTTTTTAGATGGTTTAAAATGCGAGACTAAATGTAACTTTAAATTTAGAATGTATTGAAGATACAAAAAACTTGCACCCTTAGGTAAAGCAACCTAAAGTGCTTGTTAAATTATTATTAAATTTATTAAAGCTCGATTCATTTGTTTTACCCCAAAAATGTTAAAACCATATTATTATGTGCGTATTTTCTGCACTTCCACCGTAATGCGGTGAAGGCGCAGGTTTTCAGTGGTAATATTTTTAAGTGAATTAGCTAAGTGTAAGTCTCAAGACTATTAAAGAGGAATGGAAGCAGAATTGTCTTACACAAATTTTCATGTTAAAGAAATAAATTATAGAATATTTTGCTTTGTAAAAGCTTAGGTAATAAATAAGATAAATGCTATGGACATGTTACTCCGCGTTTTTATATATTTTCAGTTTTAATCAAAACCTTACCTTTTCCAGAAAAAGGAAAACCTACAGTAGGTTCTTTTTCACTAAATAGCAACAACACACACACACCAAACACAATACATTTATTGAAATTGAGATTTTTTGGCGAACCATATTGAATAGATTTTTAAGAAAAAACCAACTCCAAAATTCGTTCTTTATAAAATTCATAAAAGTATGTAATTCCTTTAATATGATAAGCCGCTTTCGTAATACATCGTTACATCTTGAAAAAAAGATGTACCTGTGCGCAGTAACATGGCTTTAAAAGTCATTTATTTTAAAAATTGTAAATAAATTTTCAACATGTGAAAAATCATTAATTTTTAATCATTTAACGATACTTGGCAATAATTCACAATGGAAATAAAATGATTTGATAAAAAAATGAGAATTTGTTGTTTTTATAAAAAATAATTCTTAATGTAAATGGATACAGTTCCAAAAAAAAATTTAATTTCTTAATTTGTTAGACATATACATTTGAGGATGTAACGATGTGTTACGAAAGCAGCTTATCATATTAAAGGAATTACATACTGTTATGAATTTTATAAAGAACACATTTTGGAGTTGGTTTCATTTCTTAAAAATCTTTTCAACAATACATTTACCAAATTTCAATAAAATATTGAGTTTTTAGGCGCGAATAGCGTAAGCTAAAGCGCCTATATGTACTCGCTTTGTCTGTGAATCTGTGAATCTGTGAGTCACGCTTTTTGTATCCAGCGTACAGCCCAAACGCCTTAACCGATTTTAAAAAACTTTTTTTTGTTCGATTCGTCTCCGGGTAACTTAAATCCTAACGTCGCCCGATTTTTGAATTTTTGCTCCAGAGGGGAGCAATTTAGAAAAAACGAAGTTTTTCGCTTATAACTCGCTCAATTTAAATCAGATCGGTTCGAAACCTGTCTTAAACGAAAGAGGAGAAAATTTTACATAAAAATTTCGTACAACAGAATTCGCCCAATCAGTTTTTTTATACACATTTATATAGAAATAAATTCAATCTGATATAACCGATAGCAAACATCTTTCGGTTATCTCTCTCTGTTGCACGGTATAACATGGTAATATAATTATTGCGTATGTTCAGTCTTAAAATAAAATTGGTCGATAATTTTATTTATGACAATAATGAAATTAAAAGATAGCATTTGTTCAAAAACGGATGCCGTTTCGAATATTTCTGAAATGCAACGCCTTCTAAGTTAACAATTTGAATAACTAATTATTAGAACTTAATACTTTGACAGATGCAAACGTCACTTTTGACATTTCTTATCATTCCGACACCAAGGATGAGCGGATTAAAACCAAATTTTGGGAGGATGTTTGATATGCAAATATGAAGTGGACTATTGTTTCTGGGGAACATCGGCGCATGCGTAAAAGAATATATCTCTTATAATGTTGTTTTATATAATAATAATATAGTTTTTAAGACGGTTTTTACTCTATCTATTTTTACTAGAAATTTTTGTAATTTTTTTGGGGAAAATCGGTGACGTCACTCTAAATCCAATATGGCGGACTTCTAAAGATGGAGGACTAATTTTATTATGCTTTCCTACAATATGGGTATCAAATGAAAGGGCTTGCTGAGAATAACTCGAAAAATAAAGTGACGTCACTCTAAATCCAATATGGCGGACTTCTAAACATGGCGGACTAATTTTATTATGCTTTCCAACAATATGGGTATCAAATGAAAGGGCTTGCTGAGAATAACTCGAAAAATGAAGTGACGTCACTTTAAATCCAATATGGCGGACTTCTAAATATGGCGGACTAATTTTATTATGCTTTCCTACAATATGGGTATCAAATGAAAGAGCTTGCTGAGAATAACTCGAAAAATAAAGTGACGTCACTCTAAATCCAATATGGCGGACTTCTAAAGATGGCGGACTAATGTTATTATGCTTTCCTACAATATGGGTATCAAATGAAAGGGCTTGCTGAGAATAACTCGAATCATAAAGTGACGTCACTCTAAATCCAATATGGCGAACTTCTAAAGATGGCGGACTAATGTTATTATGCTTTCCTTCAATATGGGTATCAAATGAAAGGGCTTGCTGAGAATAACTCGAATCATAAAGTGACGTCACTCTAAATCCAATATGGCGAACTTCTAAAGATGGCGGACTAATTTTATTATGCTTTCCAACAATATGGGTATCAAATGAAAGGGCTTGCTGAGATTAACTCGAAAAATAAAGTGACGTCAGTCTAAAACCAATATGGCGGACTTTTAAAGATGGCGGACTAAGTTTTTTATGCTTTCCTACAATATGGGTATCAAATGAAAGGGCTTGCTGAAAATAACTTGAAAAATAAAGTGACGTCACTCTAAATCAAATATGGCGGACTTCTAAAGATGGCGGACTAATTTTATTATGCTTTCCTACAATATGGGTATCAAATGAAAGGGCTTGCTGAGAATAACTCGAAAAATAAAGTTACGTCACTTTAAATCCAATATGGCGGACTTCTAAAAATGGCGGACTTATTTTATTATGCTTTCCTACAATATGGATATCAAATGAAAGGGCTTGCTGAGAATAACTCGAAAAATAAAGTGACGTCACTCTAAATCCAATATGGCGGACTTCTAAAGATGGCGGACTAATTTTATTATGCTTTCCAACAATATGGGTATCAAATGAAAGGGCTTGCTGAGAATAACTCGAAAAATGAAGTGACGTCACTCTAAATCCAACATGGTGGACTTCTAAAGATGGCGGACTAATTTTACTATGCTTTTCTACAATATGGGTATCAAATGAAAGAGCTTGCTGAGAATAACTCGAAAAATAAAGTGACGTCACTCTAAATCCAATATGGCGGACTTCTAAAGATGGCGGACTAATGTTATTATGCTTTCCTTCAATATGGGTATCAAATGAAAGGGCTTGCTGAGAATAACTCGAATCATAAAGTGACGTCACTCTAAATCCAATATGGCGAACTTCTAAAGATGGCGGACTAATTTTATTATGCTTTCCAACAATATGGGTATCAAATGAAAGGGCTTGCTGAGAATAACTCGAAAAATAAAGTTACGTCACTCTAAATCCAATATGGCGGACTTCTAAAGATGTCGGACTAATGTTATTATGCTTTCCTACAATATGGGTGTCAAATGAAAGGGCTTGCTAAGATTAACTCGAAAAATAAAGTGACGTCAGTCTGAAACCAATATGGCGGACTTTTAAAGATGGCGGACTAAGTTTTTTATGCTTTCCTACAATATGGGTATCAAATGAAAGGGCTTGCTGAAAATAACTCGAAAAATAAAGTAACGTCACTTTAAAGCCAATATAGCGGACTTCTAAAGATGGCGGACTTATTTTATTATGCTTTCCTACAATATGGGTATCAAATGAAAGGGCTTGCTGAGAATAACTCGAAAAATAAAGTGACGTCACTCTAAATCCAATATGGCGGACTTCTAAAGATGGCGGACTAATTTTATTATGCTTTCCTACAATATGGGTATCAAATGAAAGGGCTTGCTGAGAATAACTCGAAAAATAAAGTGACGTCACTCTAAATCCAATATGACGGACTTCTAAAGAAGGTGGACTAAGTTTTTGACGTGATAACGTCTTATAAATTGATGAAACACCAGCTGCACGCACGAAAAAGTGTAACGTTCCGCCTGACCCTGTGCGCGCAAGCGAGAGCGCAGTAATGTATTATTAAATATGATATTCGAGCGGAATACTTTATCACGTAAAACTATCGTCCGTAAACCGACTTTACAGACATCCAATTTTTTTATATAATAATGGTGTACTTTTTATAATGTTTTATTATTCTACTTTACAAGAAAGTTTTGTAAATGTTTTTTGAGGGAAAGTCGGCGCATGCGCAGAAGAGGTATAAGTTATAAAGTTGTTTGTATATAACAATGGTATACTTTTCATAACTGTTTATTATTCGATCTATTTTTACAAGAGTTTTGTATAATTTTTGGGAAAAATCGGCGCATGCGCAAAAGAGATACATGCCATCGTTGTTTTTTATATAATAATGGTGTACTTTTTATAATGTTTTATTATTTTATTTTAAAGAAAGTTTTGTAAAAAATTCTTTGAGCTAAAGTCGGCACATATAGGTATGTTATAAAGTTGTTTTTATATAATAATTGGGTACTTTTCATAACGGTTTATTTTTCTATCTGTTTTTACAAGAAAGTTATGAAATTTTTTTTCTAAACTCATAATTTCAGAAATATTTTGAAAAAAAATCTGTTGTTCTTTTGTTCTGAAGATGTTAGTTAGGTTTAATTTTTGGATGACACAATAACATATTACATAGAGAACCATGAAATTATTAAAATTATATTTTCCTTTCTGTGTTTCATTATTTTCAACTGTTATTTTTTTCTTAGAATAAGTAAATTAAGTTAT
The DNA here is from genome assembly GCA_963575645.1 of Xanthostigma xanthostigma. NCBI lineage: Eukaryota > Metazoa > Arthropoda > Insecta > Raphidioptera > Raphidiidae > Xanthostigma > Xanthostigma xanthostigma. The sequence continues at coordinate 29,718,065 of OY754470.1, read as the reverse complement.
ACTATATTATTCTCCAAGTGTCGTTAAATATAATTATATATACACCGATTTTCAAACAAAACACCGGGGTATATGACGTAAAATTTCGCGCCTTGTAATTCTTGAATTACTTGGGCATATACTCCCACTGGTTTTACTTATATTTTTAATATATTTTCATTGTCAACATTTCGATATTTGACATTAGTAAATAGGTAGGTACTATTTAGAGATAAAAAAGCTGCATCTATTAGTCAAAGAAAAATCTAGCTTTGTTTAGTAATTATTATACTAGAGATGTGTAGTTTGTAAACGAACTAGTTCTGAAGAGCGCTTTTATGAGTGAACTAGGTCGCAGGTAATCAAAAAATCAGTTCTTTAGTTCTATTATTTACCACTCGATGAAGATGGCGAACGACATAAATTAATATTGTGCATCATGCTTTTTTATTTGTTAAATACCCTTCCAAAAACAAACTAACAAATTTTCTATTTCTTGAATTGACATTTCTGTCCGTTATTACGTAAGTTTCACTACCTTATTCTAATTTTTCTTCGAGCCTGTAGACGAACGAACTACAAGAGCGAACTAGTTCGCGGAAGAACAATGAACTAAATTAAACGTTCTTTTTAGTATTGAAGGAGATTTATTTGGTTGAGGAACAAGCTTGAAATAAGCTTTACCAGAGTATCGTTTGTGGTTCTTTTTAGTGAACTAAAATGCCCAAGTTTACTTGTCTGACGTCTCTAATCCACAGCTGAATCCAATTGTATCATACATACATACCTCGCATAAACGCAGTTGCTGAGCGACAATAATTTACGATAACTAATTCACAACCGCGAATTCTGTAACCGGGAGACCCAGCTCGAGCGTAGCGGTGGACCGATATCTGTCGCATGAACCAATATGGCGTCAGTTACTAGATAACGCATACACGTTCATGGCTTACATGTGTGTAGTGTCTGTGAAGTTAAACAACTTTGGTAACTATGACGAAATCAGGTGTAAAGAACCAAAGTTTTCCCAGGTAGTGATAACAGCGCAATTTTGCGTGCGCCAGAAAACGGTCCGTCTCGAAACACGGCAAGCATAGGAGCTAGGTTTCCTGATTATATAGACTTCATGTTCACAACACTACGATTATTGTGCCACTGAGCTATATATCCAGCCCCGATTCATAGTTGTTTGAAAAAGACGACAATAACTGGATAAATTTTGTGTTGTAACAACTTTGGTAAATATGACGAAAACTGGTGAAAAGAACCGAAGTTTTCCCAGGTAGTGATAACAGCGCCAACTCGCGTGCGCCAGAAAACGGTCCATCTCAAAACACAGCAAGCATAGGAAGCTAGGTTTCCTGATTATAGACTTCATGTTCACAACCTACGATTATTGTGCCAATAAACTATATATACAGTCCCGATTCATATAGCGGTTTGAAAAAGACGACAATAACTGGATAAATTTTGTGTTGTAACAACTTTGGTAAATATAGCGAAAACTGGTGGAAAGAACCTAAGTTTTCTCCGGTAGTGATAACAGCGCCATCTCGCGTGCGCCAAAAAACGGTCCGTTTTTAAACATGGCAAGCATAGGAAGCTAGGTTTCCTGATTATAGACTTCATGTTCACAACATTACGAATATTGTGCCACTAAACTATATATACAGTCCCGATTCATATAGCGGTTTGAAAAAGGCGACAATAACTGGATAAATTTTGTGTTGTACGTATACGTAGTATTGATTTGTCGAGAGCAATTATTCGGTTTTTCTAATTGATATGCATACGTGTATATATAAAAAGGGATATTCAATCAGCAAATAGAAACAGAATTATGTGAGCGAGAGAGAGGGGGAAAGATATAAACGAAATGCAAACTAATGAATATTAGAACATGCCTAGTGCCTACCCTTTGCCGTGTTGTGTGAGAGGGTCTCCTGCAATTCTCTACCTGCTTACGGATTGAGAGGTGCTTGACTGTCTAATGACATTTTCATGACATGCATGATGAACACGGCAGTGGCTGGCAAACTTCTCAACAATTATGGTCATTATTAATTTTATTGACGTGTAAACATATTCCACTGACAACGACCCCTCCCCATATTTCTGCTTTAGTGACTCGGTAAAAAATAATATAAAATTGAAGTTCATGGGTGCAAATTGCATGACAAAAATAACTGATATCACGGTGTCAAAACAAATCGAGAGTGTAGTAAGAATAAGAAATTGCCACGGATCCTACATTTTATATCTTGTTAAATAATTTATTTTAGTCATTAATTGTGACTAACAGCATGTATGTACAATTATTTAAATTATTTATAAGGCAAAATAAATTTACAAAAATAGATAAAACAGTTATTTCTTTTTCTTGTTTTGTGGATCCGCTTCGATTACACGTAAAGACAATCCTGTAGCAAGTCCGATGGCCACAATAACCATATAGCATAACCGGTCACATAAACTTGTTTGATTGTTAGAAAGAGGCCCGAGTCCCAGCATAAATGGCGAATACCGTTAGAAATGTGATAAGCGAAAAGAAAAACTAGAAGCGCTTTCCCAGCAAATAAATATACTCTAGGATCTGAACTGCTTAACTAGAAACACTGCTGGGACTTCTGTATGGTGGCTACGAGGCTGAAACTGACGTCACTGCGGGCTCGCCTGCTACTCACAGATAGATTTTAAAATTAGAACAGGGGCTATTTTTCTTACTTGTATCTGTGCTTGCTCTGAGCAAGAACCAATCAGGAAACAGTATCTTGTCACGTGGGCGACATGAACAAGCCCCCACAAACAAACTGCCATAGTGTGTGTTCTGTTCAGAGACAATAAACGTCCACTTTTGTTACCGTTCTATCACTGTGCGCGCACCGAACCTACCTACACAACAAGCTTGAATAGACGTCTTGTGTGAAACGAGCACATAAAAGCAATCAAGAAAACCAGCGCTATAAAACTAGAAGTTAAATCTTGCAAGGAATCTTGCGGCAAATCCAGCGTCGTGTGCAGCGGTCTTTAGCTTTACCGCCACTAGGGCTGTAGCTTAATTCACCGGCATCCATGGAAAGATTCTGATTTCGCAAAAGTTGCGGCCTTAAAATTTTGGTTCTTGGTATATTAAAACAAAACAATCATATTCAAGTGTGTAGGCTTTCACGGCCGGTGTTGATCCAAATCTTTTTGGTTTCCGGGCTTGTATGCCGTGGTCCATTGGTATTACTACCTGACTTTTCGTCTACAACTGCGGTAGACATTATCAAAGGTGATGTGGCAAAGATGAAGGTTTGAATCTAAGTAAAACCTGGACACCAGCACTGTGCAATACCAACCCACTGAATGGAACGACCAATCACAGAAGAGCATATTACGACCGAGTAGAGAACACGAGCACGCTGACCATAAAAGACGGAAGTACCACATTTGTCGACACACTTACCTGTGAGCAGCCAAGAAGGACACATCGCCCGCTACCACATCGCCTTTGATAATGTCTACTGCAGTTGTAGACGAAACGACAGGTAGAAATACCAATGAACCACGGCATACAAGCCCGGAAACCAAGAAGATTTGGAAAACAATCATAATTGCATTGTTGATTTTGCGTGGGCCCTGGTTGTCAGTTTAAGTTTACGGCGCTGACCGCTATTGGAACGACGTGTCGCCACAGGTCTTGGAATCCAGAGTGAAACTAACATTGCAAGTCCATAGATATATCGTCAAAGGATCGTTTGCCTGATGCTCGAGAAAAACAGTTTCATGTATATTTTTGACAGGACCATTGTTTTGACGTCACTCGAACATGCAATACAGAATTCACCCTCCCTGTGCGGAGCGTACACTAATGTCAACTGTGGGTCCACTAACCAAGTATACACACGCGCGGCTTGTAAAAAGGGGACGACGTTCATTAATAAAATATACAAAGATACCTATAACGATGGTGCATCATCACCTCACCCCTCAATATTCAACCCCTCTGCTATACATGGAGCGATCACAGTTCTTCTTTTACCTGTCTTCGTATTGATGAAACTCATAATTTATTCAAGGAATAGAACTTTTTGTTGATTTCACGCAGAATACAGGAAGGACCAATATCTTAGAAGGATCGCAGTATCAATCATTACTGTCTCGTGTTTTTTTTTATTCACCGAGCACTATTAAACATAGAAGTTACTAATCACGGAACAAATTTATTCGTTAGAATAAAATTTACTTTCAAATCACCAAGAAAAATATCGAATAGAAAAGTTAGTTAAAGAATAAATACACACAGCTCTTTTTTGTTGAATATTTTGACCGACCGATGGCGTTAGTGTAAACGTCAAAAAAAAATTCACAAAATAATAATGTTTTATCCTAACATAATTGCACACAAAACTTCCACTAACTAAGCACTTCACAAAAGGTTAATAAACAACATAAATTCATAAAGCAACTGTAGATATAATACTCCACGTTTATAGGTTAGGTATTACGATCTATGTGACGGCCATTATTATATTATCAGGCCAATAAATATTTATACCCTCGAAATAAGACAGAATAGATTTATACCTGCAGGTTAATTATGCTTGGTGAATAGAACTAACGCTGTTTATTCGGAGGAATAGTTACGTTCGGTGAAGTTGGCTTACGGAGTAAGATGAAACCGTAAGTTCGTTATTTGGCCTCAGGTCTCGTATCAAATTTATAATTGACTTTATTTGCAGTCAAGTCATGTACCTTAAGAAATAAGTAAGTATTGATGAAATAGATTCTAAAAGTATTTTATTTCTAGTTTGTTTTTATCTTTAATTTAAAGTTTATAAGTGATTTTCAAATAAATATATTTTTATTTTAATCTAGATAGGCGCGCTTTATATGTATTTTCTAAAGCTTTGAAATTAAATTTAATAATAGTTTAAAAAACGCCAATACTGTGATAATAAAATTCAATTGCCTTTGCTATGTCTTAACAAGCTTTACAAAGTATTGTACGCCGACATTTTAGCAAAAAAACACGTTTTACCTGGCTGTCTTACACATTAAAACAATAGGTACATTCTGTTTATATCAGGTGCGGGCAAATCTTTTGATCGTCGGGCCACATTGCTGATGAAAATTTGACCGTGGGCCAGCAATTTGAAAAGCAAAAAAAAAACTTTCATTTCTGCAACAAAAAGGTCTTTTTTCGTCTGTTGTGGCCCTTGCTATTATATTGGCAAACTATTTTCGCTCTTAATAATCATTTATAAAATGCTTCGCGGGCCGGATAAAATTCTACTGCGGACCGGATCCGGCCCGCGGGCCGCCATTTGCCCAGGCCTGGTCTATACAGTGTCCTAGAAGTAACGCTGTGGATGTGAAATGAATCGAATCGTTAAAGCAAGACTGAAATTGCCATTCAAGTAGGTGAACACTTCGTTGAGAGGATAAAAATGCGCCAAAAGACAATTAAAATGAGTACAGAAAATGTAATTTTTTTATTTATAAATAGCAAAGGAATTTTCGACCCGAAATTTGACAAAAAATGTACTTTCAAAATCCTCTTCGTCATTCCTGAGATCAGAAATATTAGAAGTATTTAAATATAACAGAAAATCAAAGGCACCTATGAGCTATGTGCAGGAGGCGGAGTTACAAATTTATCGATGCGCTAGCGTTTGTGGTGAGCACTAGGGGAAACTCAAATTTTCCGTATCTCAGTGAGCAATGTTTATTAAAAGTGAAAGTAGTTTTTTTTTTTTATAAAGTTTTTTAATTGCAAAGAAACATAGGAAAACTAAACGATCTGGAAATGCTTGTTGTGTTCCGGGCTGTTGCGCTAATAAAGACCATTGGCGCTCTAATTTGGCGTTCCGCTGTCAGTGTCAGCAAATTAACATCAGTTTTCCTTATTGAATTTTTTTTTATACATCATGGCCAACTAAAGTTTATGACTTATTACTTTAGAAACATGTCGCGATTTCCATAAAAACTGAGTTCAATATTTCTCTATTACCCACAAGCGGCGCTAATAGGCTTCGTGCACACAGCCTATTAGGTGTATTTGATGTCGTTGTCCAGCACAAATAGTGTTAACACTTTTGACACCATCGCCTTTGTTATACAATCCATGAATAATTATATATCTAACGTACACTTTGTTATGTAGACTACACTAATATACCAAAAACACTTATTATTACATACATTTTTTTATTATTTATGAAAAGGCTACATAATTTCAAAATTGAATTTCCAAACAAGTAAAAATAAATACAACTGAAGATGTTAATTAATAAAAAATGTAAATTAGTTGAACTGGAAATTTACATTTAAAATGCTTTAAGGTAGTACGAACACCAAGGCAATTTTAAATAAAAGGTTTGATTTTTTTATATGAAGTTGGACTAAGTCTAAACCAATACTGAAAATTTTAGGGGCGGTTACCCGATTGTTTAAATAAATAAATGACTTCAAAAGTAGGCATATTTAACATTGGCTTTATGGTAAAACGGTTGATGGATGATATGTTTTCAAAAAAAAACTCGTTGTGCCCGAGTAATTAAAAAGATTAAATATCTTTTTAATTAGTCGGGCACAACGGGGTTTTTTTTGGTTTTCAATAGTTTATTAAGGTTTTAACTTTAATTTAAATAGTTTTTTTTTTTTTTAATTTCCACCGACTAGTTTTGGAGAAATCAATGAAAACATATCATCCATCTACCGAAAAATTAAAAAAATCAAGTCTTTTATTTAAAGTTGCCTTGATACTAGTACTATCTTAAAATGACGTTGAATTAGTTATCTCAAAAAAAGAATACAATGCGACGCGATATTACCGTTCTGTTTGCGTGTTAATTACTTAACGCGTGTCTGCTGTGTAGATATTTGACAGTAGACAAACAGACCTCACCCGGCGTTAGAAACAGCGCAACCCCATAATAAAGGCGAGGCCAATTAAGATCTACATGAATCATTCAATTTGTCTGTAGCTCCTGCAGCATACGCGATACAGACAAAGAGCTGGTAACGGATTTTCTCAAGTTTCTGAGAAAGGCACATTTATATTACGCGTACGTGTTCCTCATTTGAGAATTTGAATGTCTGGAAGTGCCTCTCCCTTGCGTTTTAAGGCCGCTGCACACGAGGCTGGAACACTGGACTTTGCTAGCCGGCACGCTGGGTACGAGGCTTGAAATGGCGTCACTGCGGGCTCGCCTGCTATAGCTCACAAGATAGATTTGAAAATTATAACAGGGACTATGTTTCTTAATAGGTCCTCTGCTTGCTCTGAGCAAGAACCAATCAGGAAACAGTATCTTGTCACGTAGGCGACTTGAACAGAGGCCAACAAAGCAACAAGGCGTCATTCTGCTCAGAGTCAGACAGCAGACACGTTTTGCTCACTGTTTATATTTGAACTGTCACTGCGTGCGCACCAGATCTATCCACAAAACAAGCTTAAAAAGACGTCTCGCGTGAAGCGAGCACATAAAAGCTATTAAGAAAATGTGCTCTAGAAAATTAGTAGTCAAATCTAGGAAGGAATCTAGCGGCAAATCCAGCCTCGCGTGCAGCGGTTTATAGGTAGCAGTTAGAAATTTATCAAATAAAGGCCGCTGCATACGAGGCTGGTTTTGTCGCTGGAATCACTAATGAGACTTGTGCTGGCTGGCGTGCTGGCTACGAGGATGGAAATACGTCACTGCGGGCTCGCGTGCGTGGTCACAACATAGACTTAAAAATTATAAGCATAACTATTTTTCGTGCTTGTTTGTCTGCTTATTTTGAGCAAGAATCAATCAGGAAACAGTATCTTGTCACGTGAATGACATGGACAAACGCCCAAAACAAACAGCATTTTTACATAAATAGTTAATTTACGTTTAAAAAAAACTTTTAATTATTCCTATTTTTGTTTCTTTTTAACCATGTCAGTATAGCAACATCCAGGTGAATGAAAGAAAACCTGAATAAGGTAAGTGCCTAAATATGAGCACAGGAATTAGAGAGATTATCGGCTACGACTTTGGAATGATTTGATTTTTATAACAAAGCCATGCAAAACCTTAGTCTAGGAAACCAGTACAGGAATTACAGTTTTTTGACACGAAAGAATAAATCTAAACAAAAGCAAAAAGTGATATTTTTACCTCCTTCATTTATTTCTTTAGCCGAATTAACTCTCAGTATCAAAGTTTTAACACATACCCATTAAACATGATATGAACACAAAATTTTTAATACAAACATTTTTTTAAGAAATAATTTTTTTTGCGTATTACGTACAAACGTAACGAAGTGATTGATTTATTAAATAATCTGAATACTTATAACAATAGAGTAAAATTCACTTTAGAAGTGGAATCAAATAAAAGCTTAAATTTTCTAGATTTGACTCTTTCACGCAATAATTTTGGTTTTATTGAATTTAAAATATTCCGAAAACAGACCCATACAGATCACTGCATACCCTTTTCTTCGAATCATCTAATACAACATAATAGTGCTTTTCATAGACTATTCAATTACCCCTTGAATAAACAAAATTTTTTAATAGAATTGAAAACTATCATCCAGATAGGCACCACTAATGAATTTCCAATTGATTTCATTAAAAAAAATTTACAACAGATTTCTTTTTAAAAATCACTTAAGTTCAAACAGTACACTCATGTTTTCAGAGATTTTTCCACATTCCAAATTTTATTCTTTACCGTTTTTCAACAGTAATTGTTATAGTCTAAAAAATATATTTAAACGTTACAATATTAACATTTCTTTCAAAAATTCTCAGAATTTACAAAAATATTTAGTGAAAATTAAAGATAAGGACGATATTTTAGATAATTGCGGTGTTTATCGGTTACTTTGTGAATGTGGAGCAAGCTACATAGGCCAAACCGGTCGAAATTTCCGTACCAGGTTTAAAGAACACATTACAGATTTAAAAAATATTTACAGCCATAAGTCCAGCTTTGCTTCTCATTTAAATAATGAAAACTATAATTACGATCCTAGTAACTATTTTCAAATTTTAGAATTCAAACATAAATCCACTGAATGAATTGGAAAAATTTCATATATTGCTAGACGTCATCAAAACAGAACCACAAAAAAATCTTAACATAATTTGGATGACTTAGATAATAATAAATTTTATTATAATAGCATTCATTCATATAATAGCATTCATTACAAATTTTAAAAATTCAATTCTTCAAGGACACACAGAGGTTATATTTAAATCTATTTTATCAATCAGTTCGTTATGGGCAGCCAGTCTTTAATTACTTTTTAGTGATAGATTTTTAAGTTATTATGATAATTTTAATTATTTTTATAAAAAGACAATTCTGAAGATATAGATGGTAATAAATTAATATACATACCTAGTACCTACATATTTAAATTGTACTTACCTGAAATCTGCAATTACTGAATATGTTATTTATTTAATATTTATACTTACCGTATTATGTATTTGTTTTTGCGATAATGGTCTTAGTTGCTGATTCGCTTATTTTGTTTTTTAAAATTAAAAAAAAAATTCTTAATATGGACTAATTGTCCGAAAGCGCTCAAATTAAAAATAATTTTTTTTTGGAAAGAATTTCTTCACATTTTCAGCTTAATAAATATCTACTATGCCTGGCAATCACATAAAGTACTTAAATTTAAGTAGTTAATCAACATTAAAATTTGAATATTCAAAATTAGAACCAGGGCTATTTTTGTGTTTGTTTTGAGCAAGATACAGTATCTTGTCACATGGACAAACTCCCACCAATAAACACGGCGCTATAGTATGTGTTCTGTACAGATACAATAAACGTTCACTTTTGTTAACATTCGAACTGTCACTGCGGGTAAACTAGGCCCATATACAAAATCAGCTTAAATGAATGCATCGTGTGAAGCAAAAACATAAAAGCCATCATGAAACCCAGCGCCGCAGCTTGCTTGAGACCTTAAAGCCAAATCTAGCAAAGAATCTAGCGGCAAAACCAGCCTCGAGTGCAGCGGCCTTAATAAGTAACAAGTCTTTATGCGAGTGCTCTAATCATCTGTTTTACAAAATGCTTTAAGCATTATTATAAGCACAAAGTTCTCAGCATTGCCCAGCTCTGCCACCTAGCTTACGTATGCTAGCTTATATTAAATAAATACTTACTGAATATATATGGTTGGTGAGGATTTTGTTTACAAACTGCTATGCAAAATAAACAAAACACTAATTAGTTAAACCATTATGGCAGGCTTTCAACAATATTACAAAATACGCTGTAGGTATGAGCGGTAAAGTATTATAACACGTTTGTTTCATTTATCAAAACAACACACTCGTTCATTGAAATGTCTTTGATGATATAGTTCTGGCATGGATTTAGATTTTTCGTTATACAGAACGAAAATGTTCATCAATGCGAGTAAAGCTCTAAAATCTGAGAAAAAAATGGAACGAATTGTTGAAACGCGATCATTTATTAAAACATGACATATGACGTCATTGAGCTCCGCTGACGACAAAAGTGCTGTGTTGACGTTTGAATTCCTCTTTTAATAATAACTGTAGTTGTCAACGAAATAGACGCAGAGTTTTCTGACATATTAAGAAAATTATAAGTTTACTAAGTCAGTCTTTTTTAAAGGAGAGACATTTTAAAGAAAGTTTTATTTACACTAATCATGATAGCTTTAAACTAAAGATACGATTACTAATTTATTTAGATGCCTATAAATTACGATTATTAAAAACAAAATATATTAACGTCGTTTAGACGAAAAGGCTTATCCAGGGACGGGTGGGTTCATCGGATTTTTGGGAGTTTCCCCAGTTAACCGGAGTTTCTCCAATTGACGGAAGTTTCGCGAAAAAAGTCTACGCTCTTGGTATTCATAATGAAACCGGAATAACTCCCATCCACTCCTAGGCTTATCTTTAAAGTCGAGATTGGTTGTACACGTTTTTAAAGAGTATTGTCGATCTGCTGTCAAATTATAAAAAGTGACGTACGCCTTTTTGTTTCAACGACGATAAAAATGTTTGAACACGTTAATAAAGAATTGATAAATAAATATACTTACACAATGCATATGTGATTCTCTCTACAATGAGCATTGATATAATGATATTTGTGAAACAAATATTGATATAAATAAAAATATAACGAGGAGCTTTAATATGAAAGTTTAGTGAATACATTTTAATTTTAAAAAGGTACATTTGTGTACATTCGTATATTTATTCGAAAATAGGAAAGCGCTTCTATATGTATGTTTAACAATAGTAGATTATACAGAATGTGTCATAAATAGCGAGGTGGTCAATTATTTCGAATACTGAATGTTGAATTAAGAAACAAAAATGCACGTGTCCAGTATTTTTAAACGTCAAACTTGTCTGTTGTCTGAACAGAATGACGTCATGTTGGTTTGTTGGCGTTAGTTCATGTCGCCTACCTGACAAGATATTGTTTCCTGATTGGTTTTTTCTCCGTCATTTACAGCGACTTCTACTCAGAATTAGAAAAAATGTTAAGACAAAAATGTCTTATTTTTCAACGTAGAATACAATTTGTAATAAAAATTGGGGGTACCCATTTCAGGAGGGGGGGGGTCAAGTTTAGTGTCGCTGAATAAATCTTTTAAACATATTGAACACATGTTTTTTGTTTTTAAATTCAACATGCAGTATTCGAAATAATTGATCGCCCCGGTATTTATGACACCCTATATGGGTTGTAATACGACGAGTTGTGACATTATGTTTAAAACGAGGGGGAGCGGCTTTTAACTGTCACACGAGTCGTAATACCAATACGCACGAGTATTCTTTGCAAGTTGGTTTTCAGTTCATTTTAAAAACTTTTAACAGTTCAATTTTGAGCAAACGTCACTTCTAAAAGTAGATTACAAAAAACAACTGATAGACAAACATTGATTAACTACGGAATCCACATAGCGAGATCAGTTTTGTTTTACTTTACTGCACTAGTGCGTTATGGGTCACTTTATGGATATATTTATGTAAAGCAGCTATTTTATAGGGGGTAGTTTAAAAAAATAGACGTCTTTGAACAAATAAAATAAATGAAATAGGATATAAGCAAACGCGTCTAAAATTAAGTCACTGTTGGGTTCAGGAGTAGATATCTAAACTCCCAGTCCGGTTGAGTTAGGTATGGCAGATGTCAACAGCGAATTGAGATTGGTGCACAAGTCCCGATAGACATTTAAAATTTTAACATCCAAGATAGAGACGTAAGTATATCCTGATTTAATTTATGCTCTTTATTATTCAATACAAAGACAATAGTATATAAATAGACTTAGCATTCGCTATAATAATAATAATAATAATAATAATAATAATAATGCGCTTAACGTCCGTTTCTCGATTTTATGTCATAACAGACGCCATTCGCACCATTACTATTTTTTTACCACACTTCCCGTTATTTTCTAAAATTTTTAATCTTCAGCTTAAATAATAGCAATGGGCGAATGAAGAAATTATTAGGAAATTAAGGATATGGTAGGCAAATTTTGAGTATAGGAGTTTGACAGGTAATCGGCCATGTCCTTGAATAAGGAACCATCTCGATATTTATCTGGAATTATTGAGGAAAACCATGAAAAACCTCAGTAAGATGGCCGGTACAAGAATTACCGTTTCTCGGCGAGAGGAAGTATAGGAAAAAGTCCTAGTCACATCTGCCCCCGCCGGGATTCGAACCCGGTACCTCCCGCTACGCCACCCTGTTTGGTTCCTGATTTAATTTATTGACAGAAGCTCTTTATTATTCAATTCAAAGAGAATAGTACCTATATAAGTAGACTTTAGTATTCGCTATATTAGATAAGATCCCATGTCTTTATCCCCGCGACATTATCCCCGCGTCATTATCCCCGCGTCATTATCCTCGAACGACAATATCCACGACGGCATCATTTTTTATCGAAAATAACTCATTATATTCGCTTGATTATAATTATATAATAATATAAATGTAATTACACAAACAAATAATACATTTTATTCAAAACTATAACATTTTCACTTGACTTGAAAAAAATAACCCTATAGTAAAAAATAACCAAATCCTATAGATTACCAACAGAATAATTACCGACCGTATCAGGTTACTAAAACCGGGCTTTTTAATTCCGAAAAACCAGATAAAATCGTAATATAACCCGGAAAATCGAGGATATTGTTGCGAGGATATCGACATCGTGGATAATGTCGTTCGAGGATTAAAATCGGGGATATTGTCGTCGGGGATAATGTTGTTCGGGGATTAAAATCGGGGATATTGTCGTCGGGGATAATGGTTCCGGGATAGTGTCATGTCACCATTAGATTATATAATGTAGTGATGACAACATTAATATGAGAGAGCACCGTTCGTCTTTTTCTAAATACCGATAGCATATGCAGTCTTAATCGATATCGATTCTGGTTTTAGATTATTAAAAGTTTAATTTCGTAATTCATTTTGATTTCAGAACGCGTTGCCGAAAGTACCAGTGCCGCCTTTGGAACAGACGATGGAGCGCTACCTGGTGGCCATGCAACCGATCGTGTCGGCCCCCCAACTGGAGCGCACCAAACAACTCGTTAAAGCATTCAGCGCACCCGGAGCTCACGGCACTCGCCTTCAGCAGTATTTGATGGAGCAACAAAATCTGAAAGATAACTGGGTAATATGATCTTCCTTTAATGAAAACCTTGTAACTGGAGAGAGATTGTAGATTACAGATCAGCATCTATGTGTGTATAAAAGAAACTGTCTACCAGCTACACACAAACCGACTGGTACAAGCTCGGGTTTCTGGAAGCGCTAATTTACAAAAAAAAAACCATTGGAATGCATACCGCATTCCATTTTTTTCCTGGAGGGAACCTTATAGCGAAGATTTTATACTAAAGTAGCAAAAATAATTTTATATTTGCACAAAACGCATCGATTCTTCACTCATCAATTGTTTCATATTGATCTGCATTATTGGAATCGAATATATTTAAATTAAACATGATTAGTTTTTTCCAGTTTATAGTTTATTTTACTGCAATTCTCAGGGCGAAGTCTCGCTGGATTATTGATCTATCAATATGAACAATTTCAAAATATAGAATCCTTCTGTTTACTAATCGATCGTTTTTTTTTTATTTTTTGAAATTTTTTATTATTGTCTTGACTCGTGACGTTGGCAAATGACCAGTAATCGTATTTATATGAACTTTTGCCTGTATGTTAACTTATACTATTTATTTGACACTTTTACAGGCAGGTATAAATTGCCTTGTAGATTTTATGGTCCTATTGGGTCTGGGATAGGATTGAGATTAGATTAGACAGTTTTGAAGGTTAATTACCTACCGATTGTTCCTATTTCAAATAGATTCCAGAGTTTATGGTACTTCGATTGTGTGCCGAGGGGATCTAGATCCTGAAAGTGGCACGCCGCTTGAAAATTTAAAACAATATAGGCTAGCGACAAAATGGGCCACAACAACATTACCGTTGGATCATCGTGTGAATTTTGATATCTTCTCAAAAAATAATACCTAATACTGAAATTCAATATATCGGTAAAGTGTTTCAGTTGAAAACTAAGTTTACTTTTAAAAAAGAAATGATATTATAGTCCGATAATAATAATATTATCTTTTATTGGTTTTATACTTTCTATTGTTTTTATGTTGGGTCTATTTATTTTTTGAAGTAAACTTTTCCATTGAAACACTTCACCCAGATATTAAATTTCATTTTACATTTGAATTTGTATTTACGTTCACCGAGAAAGGTAATTGAATTGTTACAGTAAAGTTCTACGAGCTTTTTAAAGTGTCAAAGTAAATTGAAACTGATCAGGGTCTCCAACTTTGCATTATACGATATGCGTAGGCAATGAATTTTAACGGATTAATTTTGTTTTCATCATCACGTCACAAACACCTACCTATTTAAAGAAAATCCGTCAGAATCGCCTGATTTTTAAGGGAAATTCTATAAGTTGACATTAGTCATGTGTCCACATGACTTTTTATTGGGAGCTGGCTCCGTGCGCTCCGCTCACTAAAAAGAGTCGCTCAGAGGGAGTCGTTCAAAGGACCGACACTAGACAGTACGAAATACACAAGAGTGCAGACTGCAGAGGTGTGAACTGTCATCATGCATGCTCAGGAGTCACTTAGCATTGCACAGCACAACACACACACTCAGCTCTGAGCTCATTTTCATATGATTTTGATCTTATATTTTTCACATTTCGGATAAACTATAAAGTATAATAAAAGCTTAACAATAATAATGTTTATTGTTACAATATTATATCTTTGTCAACGACGTCAATGTGAATGGTCTAAGTCACTGTAAACAGTGTGTAATTGAACATTAAAAATAACTCCGGGTCGCAGTGCCAAACCTTGCCGACAATATAGTGTATTTGCTTTTATAGGCAGTGTGGCTCTCTTATATGAACTTAACTTTGTTTTTGGGCAAAATAAAAAAAATAAAACAACATTTTTTTAGTTCATTTCAAAACTACATATCAATTCAACATCTGTACCAAATGATATACACTATTCAGTATGCAAATCCATATCAGAAACTTGTGTTTCATCTGACCGACGCCAATAGTGTAAGTGCCTTATGGCAAATACACTAATGACTCAGCAAAGATAACTCCGTACGTGCAAAGTTCACTAGTGCCCTGAGCTGTGTGCGCTCTGCAAATGTGCGAATGCAACAGTACAGAATAGCTCAGCACAGAGCAATGGCGCTCGGAGTGAGTCATTCACAAAAAAAAGAGCGACTCGCTCTGCTCCGAGAAAGGAGTCGTTCATTATGAACGACTCGCTCAGGAGCGACACATCACTAGTTTACATTCAAATAAATTAGAGCATAACGAAAAGTGAAACATCTATATACTCTCCACGTGCGTCAGTGAAAGGCACGGGAGAGGGGATTACGAAGTAATCCGCTAGTAAGTTAAGACGGATGTGTTTCAATTTTCGTTATGCTTTCAGTCCTAGCATGTGAGATTATTCAACGCGCGTAGTGACTACCCACCCGTCTTTTAAGAACTAACACTTCTTTTGATTCCAAAAACATATGTGTATATGTCACCGGGATATTGTCAAACCCGTGATATTATAATTTCACTTAGTGAAATTACAATATCACGACTCTTTGTCAATCGTGATATTGTAATAAATTTCACTAGTGAAATTACAATATCACGGATTTGACAATATCCCGGTGACATATTATATAAAACAATGAAAGTAGCCGTTTAGTAACCACTTCTATAGTGATGAAGTAGAACTGGTAAAAAATAACAAGAACACGGGAGCTACCGGTGCGTATATGATAACTCTCGCATACGACATGGTACGACATTTAGGCTATCAGATATAGCCACGAGTTACAATACACTTCAGTAGTCTATCTGAACTCATTGCAATTACATGCTTTGTTGGCAAACTGCTAAGCGGGAAAAATCTTCGAGTCTCGATTCCCGTTATGGACGAACTATTTACATAAGTACACGTTGTGCGGAACCCTTGGTGTTCGAGTCCGACTCACACTTGGCCGGTTTTTTTATTTGTTATAATAGCAGAATGGTATTTTTATTAAAATTCTATTAGATATTCAGTCGATAACCCTTGATTGAGTAAAAACTTGTTTTAGATATACGAGTAGTAGAGGGTAAAGTACACCGTCGGTCGGTGAACATCAAAAGGCATCTAGTTGCTGATAGCAACTCCGAACTGTAAGACGCACAACAAAAACAGGGGACTGGAGCCTATTGCAATCCAAACTGCTTATGCCACTTCACTAAATTAACATTTATGTTATTATGTACACATTTATAGATGCTCTAGAAGTATTTATATTTGCCGACGTATCGTAAGGATTATTACAGGAAAATACCTACGCATCACGGGCCCTCTATCAATATCTCCTAACTGCAATTTCTGTTTGAAACATGAGTCCAGTTAATTGCTGAACATTATGGTAGCTACCAGAATATGTTTACAATAACACTATATCTTTTTTTTAATTAACGGGAATCGGCTTGTCACCGGGAACATCGCAGCCTCTTGGGCTTATTGTGCTATCTCCCAATCTCTTATATCACTCGGTCCAGTATCCTCGTTCCTTGCACTAGTTTGTGCAGTCCGTGAATTGGGTGATTGATATATATTAGATATCGTCTCCATCCAGATAATAATTAATAAGAAAAATCGCAGGATTGTGGACAAAAAGTCAGATTATATGGTTAGCAATTAATGAAGGAGATTTATTTGGTTGAGGAACAATTGAAAATAAGCTTTACCAATGTATCGCTTGTGGCCAACGTTTCGAAAAATATATTTTCATCATCAGGGCCTATGAACATGTATAATATTCGTTACATATATTATTATAATTTCTAACTTACATTATAAACATGTTTATAATGTAAGTTAGAAATTATAATTATAAACATGTTTATAATGTAAGTTAGAAATTATAATTATAAACATGTTTATAATGTAAGTTAGAAATTATAATTATAAACATGTTTATAATGTAAGTTAGAAATTATAATAATATATGTAACGAATATTATACATGTTCATAGGCCCTGATGATGAAAATATATTTTTCGAAACGTTGGCCACAAGCGATACACTGGTAAAGCTTATTTTCAATTGTTCCTCAACCAAATAAATCTCCTTCAGTACATATTTTGGAGCAAAACTTCTACTAACAGTTAGCAATTAATGTTTATTTTCAAAATAATTGCTTGGAATTTTCATATTGTACTTGAAAAAGTCTAAATCTATAGATTTATCCATTTAGACATTAATAAATCTAACTTTTTGTCCACAATCCTGCGATTTTTCTTATTAATTGATTGATATAATCTTCTAGACTCACTCTACATTGTCCATAAATTATTATCTGTCTTCTACGATCCAAAGCTCTGCATTCACACAGAATATGATACGCTGTTTCCGTCTCCTTATTGCACTGTCTGCACTTTAAGTCCCCTTTAAACAGTCCGATTCTTTGGAGGTGTCCTTTCAGGGAACAGTGTCCTGTCAGGAGGCCTACCACGAGACGAAGATTGTTTCTACTAAGTTGTAGTAGTTCTTCACTCAACTTTCGGAATGGCCTTTTAATGAAAACCTTGCCATGTTGCTGCCTGGAAATCTGATTCATTTATGGCTTATGCTGATTTTTTATCCATTCCCTTAAAACGTTATATCTACTAAAATATATTTTGAGTGAAACTTCTTTACGCACGGTACAGCAACTTTGATTCATGCGATTGTAACGAAACGCTGCGCTGGTCGGGAACCCCGTGGTGAAGCTAGTGGGAGAGACTGAGCAGTGAGCTCGCTCTGTAGTCGGTTGTAGAGACGTTGACAGGGTTTTTTTGTGCGAATGATTAATTTAGAACATTTAAATATTTTTAATTTTTCAGGTAGAATGTTTTGTACTGTCGTCTATGAAAATATATTCGCATGCGTTTAAAAAGGTACATACTTCAATAACAATTTACTCTTCAAATTAGGAATGCCTTTTTTATTTCTGTATAAATATCAGTTCAGCGATTTGTTGGGGAGCCACACCGTTTATTTGTTAGATGTGAAAAATATACGTTTTTGAATAAACACAATTCGTCGCGTTATTCGTGACGATGACGAATTATTTTGAACATTTAATGAAACATGCCTTTTTGAAGCGATACATACGTTTTTAAAGCCGGGTATCACATTTATAATAAAAAAAACTCTGTTAGGGTTGTATTAAAGTTGTTAATTAATTATTATTTAATAGTGGTAATCATAGTTTTCTTACAACATTAAGAACATTCAACAAACAGTCTTACCTACCTATATCATCATATGTATTTATACCTATGATATTGATGCTATTAGTACCTAGATAAATTAAAAAAAAAAAAACAAACAAACAAACAAATGTAGCCCTCTTTTTATAAAATACAAAAAACTAATAGTTTTTGTCAATCAAATCAAAAATATTATTGAATCTTTTTTCGCCCTCCATGTAGTATGGTAAACTATGTTGTGTTGATCTTCTGGGGCAAATGGTTTTCGAAATAAAAAACAAGTTTTTTTAAACGACGTTTCGTCGACTGGTGTGTCGACCTCTTCAGGCTTTTAATGGCATTCTATTGTAATTCATTTAGTAATCTGTTGTTACCTGTTTATAAGTTTGTCATGTAATCAATAGAATTTAGTCATTAAAAGCCTGAAGAGGTCGACACACCAGTCGACGAAACGTCGTTTAAAAAAACTTGTTTTTTATTTCGAAAACCATTTGCCCCAGAAGATCAACACAACATAGTTTACCAAATCAAAAATATTATCCATTCTTTTGGATAAAAACGAAAAGATCTTTATTAAAAAATAACAATTGCAGACTTTTGAAAAATATCAAAAAGTCTTTAATTAAAAGTACACAGAGCAAAAGCCGGACACCTGGCAACCCTACTCGGGAAGAAGTAACATTTTGAAACCAGTAAGTACAGTTGTTCCTGAGATTACCCGTGACAAACATGCAAACGCTTCCTTTTTATAATATTAGTAAAGATTTCACTTTGTGGAAGTTGTGTTAATAATGAAGAAAATATCAAGTTTCTCTTTAATGATTACTTCACAATTAATGTAAAGGAATAGTTTGGTAATGAAAACTAGTGGGTGATAACAATTAACACGAGAATTAATATTGTCCGGTAATGAAATGATTGATGATGACTAACAAAATGAAACATTAGACCGTTAGGTGAAACATACCTAGACTAAACCCAGAAACTATACAGTCTCCCTGCTTTCAATTCTATACATAACGTGATCTTGTTAACTATGAAAATTGTTTGATCACCGATTCGGAAAGTAAATGTTGTATTTTCCACTTCCCCTTCTGTATAATTCTCTCACTCTTCACCCTCGACTATCTACGATTTATTCTACCTAGACATTTCACTAACAACAAAATAGGCTATTTGACACTATATACAAAATAAATTATTAATGTGAATACGGCAATTTATCGATTAAAGAATTTATTGTTTCAATGGTAAAATCGCATTTTTTTGACATGTCATAAAACGCTTCTCGATATGTTGGCTTGAAGTGTGACGTAAGACTTGTATAGTAAACACACATTTACCCGTATAAACTATAAACACACGATACACAAACATGAGTAAACACTAAACGAGCCTCGTGTAAATGATACCGAGTGACATTTGTTTGTATACTACAAGAATGACATCAGAGTATGTAAACATGGCGGCTCGTGTTTTTGGGCCAACTTAAAATTTTTTATCCTATAAAACGATTACATTTAAGTGAATTAAAAATGCCTATGAACTAATACTTATACTGCAATATGAACATTTAGAGACAATTTAAAAATAAGGATCAAATAGCCTAAAGTTTCCGCAGTTATTTAATATTCGTAATACATTATATATGTTACCGGCCAAACCCGATTTCAGGACAAACTAGTTTGGCCTAGTAAGAATAGTATGCCAAACTAGTTTGTCCTGAAATCGGGTTTGGCCGGTAACATATATATTTTTTTAATGTTTGTTCTGCCATAATTTTTCGAAGAGATAACCGATTTGAAAAATTTAAACGCAATTTGGTTCAGAATGTGTGTCGTTATTTTTTTGGGTTTCAATTTGTTTTCACCTTCTAAAAAATATATCTCTTAACATGGTTCGATGATTCACTTAAACTCCATGGCATTTAAATACTTTAAACCATACAAATTTTAAAATGGTACAAAAAATAAATATCGCTTAAAATGCTTATTGACAATTAATATTGATATAGATTGTGTTAATATTCAATTAATGTTTTGTGTATAAAATATCCACAACGATTTACTTTCTGTTCGAATGAAAGGTCTAGAAGCTGTCATTTTTCTTTATCCCTTTAGGGAAGGCAGTGTGCAAACATGCGCTTTCGCTTGCGCAGTTACAGTAACCCCCAAGAGATTAAAAATTATAATTGGATCTATGTATTTGACTGTGCATCCACCATGAATGAACGGGAAAATTTAGAATGTCTATGGAAAGATCACGCCAAGCTTACTAGAACAAATTGGTTTATATACTACATTTTTTTTAGAACATTTTGGCTCATTAATCCATAATGAATACGAAAATTCAATGATGAACGAACTCTATATGAAGATTTCCTTGTTCATATATTTTTTATTGTTACACACTCCCACAATCGAGTCGTCATTCTAACAAAGACACACATTTATGTCTAACAACAATCGGCTCGTCATTCTGACAATGATACACAGATTGTTGTGGGGCAAATAAATCGGCTTAATGTTCCAACAATATGCGTATAGATAAAAAGGGCTTTGTTGCCGAATTCCAGAACATTCTGGAAAGCCTACCCAACGCCTATAAATATAACGAGCTCGGTGAGTCAGTCAGTCAGTCAGAGTCGGCATTCATTGATACAGTGATACGCAGACATATCCTACAGCGGTATACAAATAGCTGTGACATAAATTGTTCAGTCGGTACAGTAGTGTAGTGTGGTTTAATAAACCATTGAGTGCAGTTATATAAATCTGGTTTAACATAAATAACTTCTTGTGTGTATATAGTTAATAGATACGTGTGAATAAAATTGTGGTGTTTTCCTGTATTGTAAATATTTTGTGTACATAATTAGTGACTTTATATTATTCGTTACTTATTCTTTTATTATATTAGTCAGAATTTGTTGTTTTGTTTCTGTTACGTTAAAGAAGTACTTTTCGTTTGGGTAAATAAATAATTTCCACCACGAACTAGAACAGTTTTTTTTACAGTATGTAAAACACTGGATAAGTTTTGTACGGGACGACAGCTTGCGTGATTCTCTTAACAAGCCATTTAAAAAAGGTTTATCGCAGATTTTTGATTAAAATCGTCTTTAGTAAATAATCGGATGGTTTTTCTTTGAACAAAACTATTTCTCAAGTCAAAATGTAACACATTTTGAAAATTGAGATATATGTTAAACAAGTTCAAATTCAAATATAAATTATACATTACCTTGAAAACTTCGTGGCTTTGATTTTGAAACTTGAAACGTGTGCGCTTTTTATTCACAGAATCAATTTAAAGAAACTGAACCGCTAACATTTCGAGTTTAAATTTTTAATAACTGTTATGAAAACACGTTAGTGACAATTAGTTACATAGGAGAGTTCAACAAATTAATTATTGTTTGAAGTAGTTACAAGATAGAATCGATCTGGTGACAAGTTTTAATTTTAAAATATATTGTTCATACATATAACAAAAATACAATAAAAATAACAAAGTTCAAATCTTTGATTAACATCTGATTAGAACTCTTCAATAAATAAAATTATCAACCAATACTAAATATTAATTCATTTTTATATTTTTTAGATCAGTTCTGAAGAAGATTCAAATCCGGACCGAAACGTTAATGTATTAAATTTATATTTTTTTGTTAATATATTTGTCTGAAAAATTGGTCGATAATTTTATTTATTGAGTAACAAAGTTCACTAAATTACATATAATTGAATTGAATGTATCTTATTTTGTTATAAAAAAATCCTGAAATAAGGGTTCGAAACGATCCTGAAAACTGACCTACGTCCTTAAAAGATAAGGAATTTCAAAGAATATCATTAGAAAATTATAACTGCCATTTTTTAAAATTGTTCCAATATTCCTAAAAATTTCTCTTAATAATTTTCTAAAAAACATATATCCAGCTTCATATGTTATTAGCAACCATAAAGTTTTTATCCAATCTCTTTCAGTATTTCGGCACGTCTTGACAGGGCCAATATCACCATATAAAAGGCTATGTACCGAATAAAACAGCAATTTATGCAATCTAAACTTCTCAGCAATCTTAATCGTCTGCACGGTGGTTTCAATCGAATCTGTGGTTAATCTTCCGTCAATTTTATAACCTGCTATATTTCTAAATCCTTTCGGATATCGGAATGCAATTCGTATTTTTTCATCTTTATCATTTCCCAGAAAATTGATTCCTTCATTTTGAAAATAGTTTAAAACTATATGTATTGATGTTTTTAAGTGTTCATTTGATGATAAGAGATAATATCTGCACCGGGTTTTCAAATTATCAATACCATAATATTTAGCAGCTCTTAAGTATTCTATTGCATGTATGTCATCAAGAATTCCAACTGGTAGATTGTGAATGGCCCGCAAACAGCCAAGTAACACGTGAAATGGATAAGGTGACACTATAACCTTTATTGACTTGTAGTTCTTATCTGTTATTCCGAAACGTGGAAATTTTTTGAGGCACTTCTTATTGACTGGCCATCGAGCCCCATCACTGGAAATTATTAAACTGGTGTGTTTTTTTCCGAACAAAAATTCATTTTCTTCGGTTTTCATCACTGTTAAATAATTTTCAATAATTGTTGCACAAAAAGCTCAGCAAAGAAAATTATTTTAGCCACACAAATAATACTGTTAAGTAATAAATACACTTGAAAAATTCTACAATATAATGTATTATTCGAAAGATTACACGAAACTTGTGTCAGTTCATCCGCAGAAGCCTAGAGTTATACTAAGTTTTAGGACTACAACATTAATTCTATATAAACGAGTACCTGAGTAAAAGACCTCAACTGCATACTAATTGTAGAAGGGATGATGAAACAAAATCTAATAGGGTCATGGGTTATATTTTTATTTTTTTTTTTATTACTATTTATATTTCAGCATTTTCTAAGAGTATAAACTCTTTACTTTTGTTTATAAATTAGTTATTTTATTCAGATATGAAATTATAATACCTACTTATTTTATCTAGCTGATTTTCAAATATTTTGTCAAAGCTTTTCGTAATGAAAGTTTGCTTAAATAAAACATTCAATTAAGAATACTTCAATAGTTAGGATTATAATTAAATAATGAATTTAATTACAGAAGTAAATATACACTTTACGAAATACCTATCAAAAATAACTTCACATGAAAGCAAATACAAAACGTTTCGTACTTATAAAGTTCACTGCCTGATAATGTATACATATTATCTACCTCTAAAATTGAAGATGATCATTCCGACAAATCTCTAAAGAGAAATTATTAATGCTCTACCTGGTTAAATACTTTTATGACTTATGTGGAAATCCACATACGGCCGTAGGATCCTGTTTTATACTCGAGGAGTCGAGGGTATAGGAAAAATAAATCTTTACTTCATCTATTTAATAAAACTCTATACTAACTATTAGACAACGTATAGCCCAAAGCGGTGGGTCTATAGACATGAAAGTTTGCATAGGAGTTCATTTATAACATAGGTGAGCACTAAAAAAGGATTTTTGGAAATCCATCCCCTAAGGCAGTGATGACGAATATATGACCCGCGGGTCAGACAATAACCCACGCAGGCTTTTTAAATTCATTTAAACTCATTTTTTATACATATCATAAAAGAGAGAACAGTCAATAATACTAAAAAAAAGACGGACACTGCATTACTAAGAGCTGTTATGTACTGTTTTTCTGTAAGCTTTCTAAATTTCAAAAGTATATTAAAGAATTCAATTTTTGCAATTTTTTCATGGCATACCCCTTGAAAAAAATGCGATTTTTGACAAAAATCCAAATTTTTCGGAACTTTGGCAAAATCATCATGCTTATAGAAAATAACACTCTGAATCCAATGACCACAAACAAACGTCTGTATGTCTTTTGGTTTATAAGTTATTTGCGTTTACATTTTTTACAAAATCATATAAAACCTTCGAATGGCCGTAGTTTCCAAACTAAAAGAGATACAGACGTTTGTTTACGCTCATTGATTTGAGCGTACTTTTTTCTGTAAGCATTCTCAATTTCAAAAGTATATTAAAGAATTCGATTTTTGATCCAAGGCATACCTCTTTAAAAAAAATGTGACGTTTGATGAAAACCGAAATCTTTCGCAACTTTGTCAAAATAATTATACTTATAAAGTTTTGAACTTAAAAAAATAGTTTTTAACCATCCTCCCTCTTCCTTTACACGTAACGCCACTGACTTAATGGCCCACGAGCTAGTACTAAAAAAAATAATTAAAAAAATTTGACCCACTTCTTCAAAAGGTTCGCTACCACTGCCCTAAGGGAATTAAACACTTAAATCTATAAATTAAAAGAAAATGTCAAAGGTCGGATTATATTAGATGATACTAAAAATCGCAGACATCCGACAAATAATAGTGTAGTATGGTGGAGCCGAGATCCATTCAAATTGTAGCTTTTTGAAAATGGAATATTGTTCTGTAAAACGGAACAATTTTTAAATTCATTCGTGTTCATAATTACTCCTGAAATTGTAATTGAAAATCGCGAACAGCAGTTATCAGTTAATCTGTACGTACGTACATCCGAGCTCTACAGATCGCAATTTTTGATGAATCGCCTTGGTTTATATTTTATTCACTTTGTTTTCCATCAGACTAGAACCCTGTTCAAATTCACCGAAATGCATCAGTAGTTTAATTTTTATAAACGATTTTATTTTATTATTTTTGAGAGCTAATATTTTTTTTAAACAATATAATAAATTATTATTGTACAGTATTTTGACAACGCTTTCTGCATCCAGCATAAAATGATAAACTGATTGGATTCCTGAGAGACAGCTCTCTTCCCGAAAAGAACGATTAAAAATCATACTGTAGAGGCGTTTACATCCTCATCATCCCTATTAAAGGAAGGAACTGCTGTATGCCACCCGCACAGCAGTCCCAAAGAGAGGGTTGCGTCCAATCAGGGATATCGCGAACACACGCAGGTCCGCCCGGGCAAGCGACAGAGGCCCGGCCTCCTATCTCCTTATGCTCTAGTCGATATTTATGTCTTGTACGCCTGCAAATAAATCACGAATATTGAATGAACTCATGCAAATATAGCCTTTCTCACTCTTATTCGTCAATTTGCATACACGTCGTCTCTCTCACACGCACAACCCTCTTGACTTAAACGTTTTTATAATGAATGATTTATTTTTCATTAGGTCTATCTTATAGGATTTGCCAGATTTCATATTTAAGCGAAAAATTTAATGCAATATTTTTTTCTTTTTTGTTTTCGCGTATATTTAAGAACAGAGTTTATTGGATTTGGAATATAATCATATCGATGGCAATTTTCAACATTTGTAAAAAGAAAACAGTTGGCTACAGTAATATTTTATGAGTGCTCAATGATTTTCTTTTTACAAATGTTGAAAATTATTCTGATCAACTTATAATCACCGAGAAAAAATATTTTTTACATTTGGGTTTTTTTTAATTTGTTTATTTTTTAAGTTTAGTTCTAATAAATTTTATACAACTTTATTACAATTGGAAAAATACATTTTATTTCATACACATCTCAAGAAGGTTGTGACAAAAAAGTAAGGGGTCATCTTGGGGCGTCCGCCAAACTAGTTTTAGAGCGAATTAAATAAGTTATATTGTATTGCCATCAATACCGAAGCTGTTTGCGAAATTTCAGGTCGATTGGTAACGGGAAGTGGGTCAAAACTTACTGACCCATACAACCGTCAGAATTTGGAAATTGAAAAAACTTTTTAACAAAAACATTAAACCGCCGAAAAACTGAAAAGTAAAAAATAATAAATCTTTTTATTTAACTAAGTTCTATCTAAGTAGTTGAACGTATGTGACAGTCTAGTATATCTAAGTAATTTTGAGTCGGCGTCAACAATCCTTCGCCGGAAATCTCTGAGCGTTCACCAAGTTAATGTCAGCGACAGAGCAACCCGAACGGGCACACTGAGGGCACACGTCTTTGCGAGTGGTCGTGTGGAGAGCGCATGTTTGGAATGTTAATGTTTATCGCTGGAGATTTCACGTATCATTGTTAATTTGATTTGGTTATTTCTTTTAGTGATAATTGTTCATTGATGGTTTGACGCCGACTCAAAATTACTTAGATATATACTAGACTGTCACATACGTTCAACTACTTAGATAGAACTTAGTTAAATAAAAAGATTTATTATTTTTTGCTTTTCAGTTTTTCGGCGGTTTAATATTTTTGTTAAAAAGTTTTTATTTTATAATTTTTTGTGGCTATATAATTTATAATTGTAATACACAAAGCATGAAAATCTGTGAGTGAACTATAAATCACCTCTATTTTCCCACCCTTAGGGTAGGAGTTTTTTTTCCAAATTTATATGAGACGAGCCTCGAGGTATACCCTATCCAATAAAAAAATAATTATCAAAATTGGACCACTCTGTAAAAAGTTATGTGTGGTCATACATTACAATCAGTGAGTGAACAATCAATCATCCCCTGTTTTCCTACCCTTAGGGTTGGAATTTTTTTACCAAATTTATGTGGGACCAACTTCGGGGTATACCCTTTCAAACAAAAAAATAATTATCAAAATCGGACTACTCTGTAATAAGTTATGCGTAATCATACATAAATAAAAAAAAAATAAATAAATAAAAAAAAAATATATACGCGTCGAATTGAGAGCCTCCTCCGTTTTTGTTTTTCGTCGGTTAAAAACAGTGCCTCAATTATATCAATAATTGGATCTATAAATAATACATTCATGCAGTTTTTCTATTGACTGTCCTAAAACAAACCAATCAACATAATATTTTTTTATGGGTAGTATTAACGAGTGACTGTAAATTACAATTTTGGGTGACAAATATAATCAATTTGGGTTACTGAATTACTACGTGAGCGACTGACTGCGCGTGACGAGAAATCAACAGAACAGCAACTTACAAACATCCATTTGAGTTACTTAAAATACAAAATGGGAAGCTTCATAATATTTGAGCGACCTAATTAAATAGTTAATTGTTTGAATAGAACTGCGTTTTCTAGAAAATATACATTTAATTGACTGTCAATTAAATATACATTTTTTAGAAAACGCAGTTCTATTCAAACAATTAACTATTTAATTCGCATACCCCGTTATCGTTCACCCCGGAATTGTTTTTTTAAAAACTCCACATTTGCCCCTTCCCGTTTCACTGCGAGACAATTCGCATACCCCTTTATCGTTCACCCCGGAATTACAATTCGCATGCCCGTTTATCGTTCACCCCGGAATTATTTTTTTAAAAACTCCACCTTTGCCCCATCGCGTTTCACTGCGAGACAATTCGCATACCCCTTTATCAAAAAAAGCGGTGGTTTTCAATCTTCATGAAAATGTGAGTTTTAAGTTGTAGTCTCAAAGTGAAAAAAAAATAAAAAGTAAAAACAAATATCAACAAAATATCTGCTTCAAAATTACCGAAGGCATTCTAGTCGCACACTTAGTAATTTAGTCGCTCACTTAGTAATTTAATCACCCAACTATTATTTTAATATCTCAAGTTATTAAAACAGTATCTCATCATCAGTCACCAAGTTTTTTTTTTATTCGACCGTTTTATAATTCCCATTTTTTTATGTATATTATAAAAAAAATCTTCTTGTTTTAGGCGTACGACTATTGGATCAACGACATGTATTACGATGTGCCAATTCCTCTCGTTGTGAACTCCAACCCTGGCATGGTATTTCCACCTAGAAAATTCACAACAGTCCATGATGTGGCTAGATTTGCGGCCCGAATGATTGACGGTATTTTAGATCACAAAGAAATCCTTGATAGGTAAATATAAAACTCAACATTCGTTAAAGTTAAAGAGCACAAATCATCGATAAATGAAAGCCTCTCTATTTTACGAGAATTTGAATGAGTATTCATATAAAATGTATGAGAACCCGTTCCAGAAACCTCTAATTTCTATGAAAAACCTTTTCCAATTTTTGATGGTAACGCTTTCAAAATAAACTAGAAGTATGTAGGTATCACATGAGTCTGGGTCAGATTTTTATATATTACTAGCGGTCCCGCCCGGTTTCACCCGGGTGCAAAAGAACGAATGGGGAAGGAAGAAAATAAATTTAGGGGTGGACTACCCCTAACATTTAGGGGGATGAAAAATAGATGTTGGCCGATTCTCATAGATACCGGATAAGCACAAAAAATTTCATCAAAATCGGTCAAGCCGTTTCGGAGGAGTATGGCAACGAAAACTGTGACACGAGAATTTTATATATTAGATTTAAAATGAATGATTTCAATAATCAGGTCAAAAATGGCATAAGCTTAACAGAAATTTATATAAGTGCAGAAAAAAAAAATTAAAAAAATTGTTGAGGAAGTTAAATTTCTCAGTATTTTTAACGTACTGTAAATTTTAAAATGTTAATTAGACTTCCCGTGATTTGAAATCTCATGTCGTGTTGTAAAGAAATATTGGCAAATATCACGATTTTTGATACATTCTTTAAAAGAAAAAAGTTTCTTAACATTTTTAAGAAACAACCCAATTTTTTAAAGCAAACCACAGTTTATAAACTATTAATAAAATGCCTTTTGCGACCGCAGTTGAAATTGTATTGTGCGCCTAGATCGCTTTTTATAAAAATACAATATACATAGCAATACCTGCGACATACACGAGACTCGTATTTACGCGGCTACTTACACTCCGCATTACGCGAATTCGATTTACGTGATCTTTGTCTGACCCACCTATTAAGTATCTTATCGAGCAATTTGCAATTTGTAAATTGAACGAATTTCTAACACATTTTTACGTACCTACTATTATAGATATACTGGTATGTAATGGGTATTGGGCATGTTTCGAAATATAACCCAGTATATTGGCCAGTGCTAATGGCGTCATGAATCCGACACTATAATTGTACTGGTGAGACAGATGTGACGTAGCATAAATATTTAACTAGACGTATGTGCGTCAGACTTTGTGGAATTTTTTATTTTATTATTTGTTTTTTGCAATAATGGCTTCTCAACAAAGTAAACAATTACTTTTGGCGCACGAGGGAAATAATAATACGTCAACGCGCTGACTAGTATATTTAGGAACGATTCAACAGTATAATAATGTCGATTCATGACGCCATCAACACTGGCCAGTATACTGGGTTATATTTCGGAACACACCCTGTATATTAAGCATTTTGTTGACCCACAGTCTTAATTTCATTATTTAAATAAACTTTACAAAATAAAATATTCAATAGCAATATTAAAATCTGTTTATAGAAGTTGTGTTGCAATTTTACAGAAAAGAACTTCCCGTAGAACGAGCGAAATCACACGGAAAAGATCAGCCTTTTTGCATGGCACAGTACTATAGACTGTTGACGTCCTGTAGGATACCTGGAAAAGTGCGAGATACTCTTTATTCGCGTCTTTCTGATCTACAGGAAACGCCTGGAAATCTCAATGAACATGTAATTGTCGCCTGCAGGAATCAGGTAATTGACTTATCATTTAGCTACCCGTGTCTACGTTATTTACCGAAAATGTGTCATTGTAATAAAAACACAAATTAATACCCTACTTGATACAAATGTGAGAGAAGTATAACTCCTCAAAAAACTATTGAGACGACTTCGCAGCCCTCCGTGTGAGCCGTCGGTCTCATCTGTCCCGGTGCTATTTTATATACCCCATCCGCTCCTGACTGTCTAATGCCCATATTCACCGAACACTATTAAAGATAGAAGCTACTAATCTTGGAACAAATTACTAATCTTTGAACAAATTTATTCGTTAAAATAAAATTTACTTTCAATTCACCAAGCAAATTATCAGATAGAAAAGTTTTAAAAATAAATATATATTTATATTAAAAAATACTGCACTATACTCCTTGCTCTTTTTGTTGAATATTTTGACGTACACCCAACGTCAAAAAAATGTTTTACAAAATAATAATGTTTTATCCTAACCCAACTGCACACAAAACTTCCACTAACTTTAATATTTTACAACTATATACACTTCACAAAAGGTTAATAAACAACACAAATAAATTCACAAGAACAACTGTAGATATAATACTCCATGTTTATAGGTTAAGAATTATGATCTATGTGGCGGCCATTATTATTTTATCAGGCGAATAAATATTTATTATTTATAAACTTGAAGTAAGACAGAAATAGATTTATACCTGCAGTAAACATAATAATGTTTGGTGAATTGAATTATCGCTATTTATTCGGAGGAATAGTTACCTGAAGAACAAATGAGCCGAATAAATAACTACTTACGTTCGGTGAATATGGCCATAACTCTACTTATATATGGGAAAGTAAGTCCGAGTTTTGTCGGACCGTTTGTTATAGCCGTGTTATTATTTTTTTACAGTTTTATTGCGTACCAGTAAAAGCAGACGATCGCGGAAGATTGAATGAAGACGAAATCTGCTCTCAGTTTGTTCACATATTGAACGACGCGCCCTGCTTAGCAAGTCCCCCACCAGTGGGACTACTCACTGGCGAAAATCGACGAAAATGGGCAGAAGTTCGGGAATCTTTATACCAAAGTAAATGGAAGTAGTAATACAGGCGAACCCTAACTTATGAACATAATCTGTTCTTTGAAATGGGTTTGTAAGTTAAATGTTCGTAAGTTAAATTTATGTTTTTTTTAATAAAAATTTCATCATAATAATCCGGTCAAAATAGACAAGAAAATAGTGGTAGGTTTACAATAACTCGCATAGAGCTGAAAATTGGTACATGTCTTAAGTACACTATTACAAATGAAATATCAAAGGTCCCCACCGATTCTACATCCGCTAAAAAAATTATTCAAGGTCAAAGGTTAAAAGTATCGGCTTTTCGCACTTTTCTCGTAAACGGCAAATGTTATCTAAAAATAGGTCAGACAAAAGTTGTAGATCATACAGGAATTGTTCGTATACTTTTCCTTCCTACGAATCACCATTCTCTTGAAATGGTGAGTTTATGCATCTAAAATACTAATATACATATTAATATTTAACGTTATTTTTGATAAATACGTTCAGTACGTACATAGGCATTTTGGTCCCATATCTCAGGAGTAGTGATTCGTAGGAAAAAAATATAGAAACAATTTTTGTAGACAATTGCATGATCTACAATTTTTGTCTGACCTATTTTTAGATAGCATTTACTGTTTACGAGAAAAGTGCAAAAAACTGACAGTTTTAACCTTTGACCTTAAATAAATTTTGAAGCAGATATAGGATCGGTGGGGACTTTGATATTTTATTTGTAATAGTTTCCGGTCCCAATTTTCAGCTCTATGCGAATTTAGTGACGGTAAATACGAATTATTTGTTGACTTTGAGCTCGTAAGTAGAGGTCCGCCTGTACTCATATTCAGCGAAACTTCATATTTTTTTTATTGGGGTTATCTATCACTCTTCTTTTCACTGATTTTTCTTAATTTTGGTTACTGTTATTGACCATTGATAATAAGAATATGTGAAGCCGCCGTCTACTATGTACCAGGCTGTGTGGTGCCGTTAAAAACAGCAACAGATAATCGGTTAGTCCGCTAGACTCGGCACAACACAGCTTCGTTTGTAGTACACGACATGCTTTAACGACCAACTTCCTAATTACGTAATTTTATTTATGTTGTTATATTCGTTTCAGACAACAGAAACCGTCGTAATCTCGATTTAATATCAAAGTCGTTAGTCATAGTGTGTCTTGATGAAGCTTTGCCAGCCAGCTTTAACAGTCGAGCTTTGCGTGCGAGCGGCGATCCGGTAATGAGCAAATGCGGCGCGGGCCACACAATGGGCCTTAGAGACGAAACAAACATGGCCCATCATATGATACACGGCGGAGGTAGTTCGCTCAATTCCGCTAATCGTTGGTTCGATAAGACTATACAGGTTCGTTTAAAAAAATTATTTAAGATTATTTAAGATAAAGAACTATTCTATGCACATTCGTACAAATATGGCATATATAAATTAATGAAACAAAATAAATCACAAGATTAATATCCATCTAGTATATTAATATATACCTAAAGCTGAAGAGTTTGTTTGGTTGAACGCGCTAATCTCATGAACTACTGGTTCGAATTGAAACATTTTTTTTGTTGGATAGTCCTTTTATCGACGAAGGCTATAGGCTATATAATATCACGCTAAAGCCAATAAGAGCGTAGCATCAATGAAAAATGTTGCAAAATATAACTCAAAATTTGTGCGTCCAACAAAAACTTTTGAACGTTAACTCCGATCATCATGAAATTTGGACACAACATTCATTTCGGTTAACACTAAGACGAACGTGCGTATAGTACGCGCCACGAATCTAAAAGGCTCGGAAGTTAGATGCGAATGCAGGCTTGAGCTTGTACAGTTTGTTGAAAAACTACAAACTCGCAACTCAATAAAATTGACAAGTGACAAAGGCAACGAGCGATCACGGCCAATCACCGACGAGCGCACGTTCCGTGCAGGTAGGTAGGTGGTGGGAGTATCAACGGCTCCAAAAATGTGTCTTTACGACGCTGTTTGTGACTAGCTTCCGAATCTTTTAGATACGTGGCGCGTACTATACTCATGTCCCTTCCCCCCATTCGTTCTTTTGCACCCGGGTGAAACCGGGCAGGACCGCTAGTATGATATGAAATTATTGTATTTTGGATGGTGTGAGAGACGGAACGTTTATGGTGGTGGTGACTGGATGGTTACGGAAATTTTGATGATGAATAATCATCATAAAAAAGCTCGTACTGTTAAAATTATATTCGACCCCAACTATCAATTAAAGGTAATATAAAATTTTGTAAAAATGAACTGACCCTTAATTTATTAAACTTAATAGTTTATAGTAATATTATGTGCAACTTTCTTATTGTCCATATTCAGTTTCTAGATATAAAGCAAGGTTAACTTTTTAAACCATTTTTATGCCAATAATTGTGCATTGTGTAAAAACTAAAGTAGTAATTATTATGAAACTATTTCCGAGACTGGTATATTTGGTAAATATTTTTGTCGTTGGGTATATTTACTTATCAAATGGTTGCTGCGATCATTTTTATGACAGTACAGTGTTTTACATGACACTGGCGAGGGAATGTATCATGACAACCCTCATCAGAAAAAGGATAGTAATCGAATAAAAAAGTAATAATCTTGTCAAGTATGCAACAATTAATGATTTGCCGTCTTTCCACAATTATTTCAAGAAAAAACTAACGGCAAACATTTGTACCTATACTTGTACTATCCGTTCTCATGATGTGACAAATGTTTGTCAAGTACACCAGTCGTGGGATTCAAGCTTTACTTGTAGAATAAAAAAAGAATATTTTATAAATTTTTGAATAAAAAATAGACGTTCAAAAATTCTAACAAACATTTAAATTTTAGTTGATTATATCAAACGATGGCGTATGTGGAATTTGTTATGAACACTCACCATCTGAAGGCATAGCTGTAATACAGCTGATGGAGGACTTATTAAAACGATGTGAAGACATGCCACCAGGATCAGCTGCTCCAGCGACCACAAGTTCCTGTTTACCGCCTCCAGAAAGACTCGAATGGCAGCTTGATTCAAGAGCTCATCGGTCTATCCAAGAAGCTGCTCAAACTGTTGACTGGTTAGCAATTTGCAGTTGAAAATACATTTAAGATATTCACTTTGTTAACAATATGGTATTTTTATAGCGTAATAGAGGATTTAGATTTCTGCGTGTACAGATTTGCGGGTTATGGCAAAAACTTTATTAAATCATGCCAAGTTAGTCCTGATGCTTATATTCAACTGGCACTACAACTCGCGTATTTTAGGTAAGTAATTAAATATTATATATTTGGGTTGGTTAGCATCATCATTTCTAAAAATTGTTCAAAATCTAATTGTCATTGCGAGATGATTAATAACTTCTGTTAGTGAAACGAACATGGTATTTCTGAGACTTAGGGTAATAAGTGCATTACTTTTAATACCTAACGTATATTATATTGTAACAAAACTGTTCTAGTTCGTGGTAAAAATTATTTATTTACAATAGTGATAACGTTTAACAAAACAGTTAAACACACAAACAACGAAAGCGTACTTCTTTAACAAACAGTAATAATAACGTTAACAGAAACAAAACTAATAGTTCTAAATATTAAAGTAGAAAACTAAGTAACAGAAGAATATAAAGTCCTAATTAATTACACAAAATATTTACAACACACAAAACACACTAAAGTTTATCTAGTACACTTATTCGCCCTTGTCTATTAACTACATTCACACGATTATTTACAACACAGAAGCTATTTATGTAGAACCAGATTTATATAATTGCACTGAATGGTTTACACAGCTCATTTATCTTCTATCTTAGCAGATACCTCGGTCTTGCTGTACCGACATTGAATGATTTATGACACATAGCTTGCCACTTGCTGTTAACGCGCTGTACTGACTGACTGACTGCCTTGCCAACCACTCCGCTCGCCTGTAGAATGTTCTAGAAGCCTCTCAGCATGCATTTACATGCATTGCCTTCTCCAGGCAATCCTAAGAAGGTCGGGTTTTTACCTGCTTTCTATTGTTGTTGTTGTCGTGGTATGGAACGTTCTATGGAACACATTATCATCCCATCAGGGAGCACGCAACAATATTATTTGAACAAAACAACTAAGCGGAGGGTGAGATTCAATGCCATGACAGTCTGATCCAAAGACTATCGCACTAGCCATTACACTTTTTGTATGTTTGGATGTAATTTTTTTCTACTAGACTGTATGGACATCTAGTAACTACCTACGAGAGTGCAGGAACTAGACGATTCCTACTCGGTCGTGTAGACTGCATTCGTTCGGCCACTCAGGAAGCATTGAACTGGGCAACTGCGATGTGCCAAGGTGAAGGCGGTACTGGCAGCGTCAACGAAGGCGACGCCAGCGATGAGGAATTACTCAGCACCTCAAAAAAAGTTACATTTAGCTTATATACAGTAAGTCACCATATTTTGTATTACAATTTCAACTGTAATTGGGGTTTATACCCTGTTGTTGAATTAAAATAAATAAAAATAAAAAAAAAAAATAAAAAAAAAATAAAAGACACATTGGATACGCTTAAAGATGGTAGAATTTATAATACTTCTTATCAAGCGTATTAAAAATTTTAATTTCTCGTAATTAAATCCGTTTATTTTTTAGGAACAAAAGAAATTAGAATTTTGGGAAGCCGCAATTAAACGACAAACAGAAGTAATGCTTGACGCAATTAATGGTCAAGGTATAGATATACATCTTCTTGGACTGCGAGAGGCAGCACGGGACACCGCTCCAACGGCGGCTCATCCATTGCCAGAAATATTTACTGATGAAACGTATAGAATTGCCAACGCATTTTTACTTTCCACGAGCCAAGTAAGTCAAATTCAAACTTGTTCTAATATTAAAATCAATTGAAATACCACTTAAGAAGCTGTTTATATATGCCTAAACCGTATTGCACGAAGGATATCTCATGACGTTTAGTGCGTTTCTTCGGAGCGCAGACCAGCGGCTGAACTCAAGAAAGTCTGCCACACAAAATATACACGAGCTTTGTGGTCTGCTAGTGGCCGGTAATCTTTAGCATTGACTGTGTAACTATTACACTGTTTGCTAAAATGAAATGTTGGTTAAATATGAAAATTCATTCTAAAATTATGAAGTACCTAAGATCTTGGTTGTTCTGCAGCATCACTGAGCTACACTCTGTTATATGAACAATTGTTGTTGGTGCTTACCTAATAATATGAAATGACTTTATTAAGCTCTTAACTTTACAATTTAATTTATAATGTTCTGATCTGTTTTAAAAACCAATCGACTGTAGCTACAATGTGCTTTTCACAGGTTTCCACTACTACTGATAGCTTTATGGGCTATGGACCGGTTGTACCAGATGGATATGGTGCATCTTATAATATCAAACCGGATACAGTAATATTTTGTTTATCTTCTTTTCATTCGTCTGAACTGACCAGTACGTGGAAGTTTGCACATAGTTTAGAAGAGAGTCTCCTTGCTATGCAAAATTTATTGAGTAATGCTAAATCTGTCAAGAAATAAATAAATAGTTAGAAATTCGGTACTGGTACTAAAGACACTGATTATAGTATTTGAGTCCAATAGACTGTAGGTGATAATAAGCTATTGATTAGGAAACGTATTGATTGTTGTAATAATAAAAGATGATGACTTAGAAGGCACATTATATCAATTATTAGAGTTATATTTAAGCGACTTTAATGAGAAAAATATGAAAATATATATATATTGAGGTACCTAAATTGCTTGAAAGCAGTTAACTAGTATTAAAGAAACGGAAACTGTTATTTTTTCAAATCTACAATTTTGGAATAATTTTTCTAGTTGAAATAAATATAATTGTTTAATAAAATATGTTAATTAGTTTTGTTAAATAATTTCTTAAAAAAATTACGTAGTCAATTAAACATAATATAAAAAAAGCACGATAGCAAATGTTATTACTAATTTTGTTTCAAATCGATTCAAAATATTTTTCTGTATTTACCTATATGATAAATTCTGTTATTTTAGTTTTAAGTAATATTTTAATATAATAATATCTTATACATCCAAATTTTAATGATTTGAGACGCATTGTTGACAATGTTATATTTTATTTGAATCTATTTACAAATGTTTTGTTATTTGAAAATATAGTTTAATGATATGAGCCCACATTTTACAGAGTTATTTATATCCTACATTTTAAAATGTATCTTGTTATTTATTTAAAAACTCCTAAAATTGAAATGCTTTTATAGTTAATATTAATGTTTTTATTGCCGGGAAAAAATATTTTGTAATTAAAAGCGGCATTAATAAATAAAGCCCTCAAATATTTAGATAAAAATATAAGTATGTATGTATATTAAATTACAATTTATATATAACTGTTTATAATTTATTTAATCATTATTGTGTTAACGTTCCTTTATTGCAAAATTTAGTTTTTAAAAATTTAGAGTTAATTAAACATTATTAAACATTAATTTACGATAAGAGTGCATACCTACTTTTTATTTTGAAATATTTAGATAAACAATAACAATACAAACACAATTTTTTTACTATTAGTTTAAAAATATATTGTAGGTAATATTAAAGGCCTTTAAAAATAATATAAAGTCAAGTATAATATCAAAAAAATATGTATGTAGTCGGAATATGCTATCTGTACTTGTAGTATTTAAAGCCCGATTTCAAAATAAAACTACCAAATTATGTAAAAATAACATTAATAATTTCTGGTATTATTAATTAGCAAGCGTTTAATATACCTAAAAATAAAATTTAATTTTTGAAATTTCTCCAAATATTTAACTTATACCAAAATAATAAGATTTGTTAGATACATTTTTGAGTGAAATCTCTTTTTATCATATCCGTTATAAAATAAATGCTTTACACACTCGTACTGTAATGAAAAACAAAAATAAGCTATCCCACCGATTCAACAGTTATTTTCATAAACTACCTATAAACTATCATTCAAGAATATAAAAAAAACAAAAGTAGGCGTAAATAGTAATTTTCATAAACTACCTATAAGAAGTGATCTTTGTTACGCAATAATGATTTTTAAACTATCAAAAATGTTGAAAATATACTGAAAACGAAGCAGCTATTGTATAGAAGGTGTGACAAGAAATATCGTAAATATATTTCCTGCACAACAATATTGTGACTCATGTGATTGTTAAAATTTGCTGTTGTACGTTTCAACGTAATGTCACTACTCGTCAGTAATAAATCCTATTACACAACAGTCTAGATAAAATATACTACCCCCACTGTTTAAGCAGCTATTGTGTTCTAAAAAATTATGTCATTCGGCTTTCAGTTGTTTCAGTTTAGAAATGTGCTGCTCTGTGCTTTGTAACCTGGTTGTTAGCTTTAAAATATTATTTTTTAATTTCGTGACTTCAGTTCAATAATAATAATTATTATTGTTGTGTTATAGTTCAGTTGCAATTACTTGTGTATAAATTAACGTAATTTGTTAAGGATTTTTTGGTTAAATTGTGGTGGAGAATAATAAGGTAAAATATTTATATATCTAAACTTTATTTTTATTATAAATTCACATTCCATATGAAAATAATCTTTGTTGGTATATTTAACTATTTAAAAGAGGTACATATTTAACACCTATAATTATTAATGTTATTTTATCGCGTAATTCTCAATGAACAAGAATGAGAAGCATAATTTAGTTAGGAATCAAGTTTGGGCTACATAAAAGACCGATAATAATCATTCGAAAAAGTGTTCCTAAATGTTAAACGTCACATATCAAATAGACATATCACTTTATTACGTGTTCAAATTAAATTGTATATGTCGCTTTCAACAACATAATATTACATATTATAATATTGTTATATATATTTTAATTATGTATATACTCATTCAAGGGGCCGGTAACATAAATGCTGCTTTTCTTTTAAATTCAAAAAAAAAAAACTTTAAATTCAGCTGCTTTAATACTTAATGTTGGACATAACGGAATGGATCCTGTAATTATGTATATTAAGATGTAATTGCATTGGTCTATTTGTTGAATGCACTGTTTTAATCTTGGACACGTTTGTGTCTTTAGTTTTGATAAATCAAAGCGGGTAGCATTTTGCACTCCGAAATCTTAGTGGGTTATTCAAATAAATAAAATTGTCGACCAATTTTTTTCAGACTATATATTGACAAAAATAATATAAAAATATAAATCAATATAACAAAAGATGAAGAGTTCTATTCAGACGTTAATCAAAGTTCTTAATGGGTTATTCCTTTCTTCGAGAAAAACCGCCACCAGCGAGAATCTACATCTGTTAGTCCTCACTGGAGATTGTTTTTCGGGGAAAAGTTGAAATCTTCGACTTTGGGAAAGTCTAATTAGTCTTAAAAGGCTCGTCTGAAAAATATCTGAACTTAAAAAAACATCTTTTCTAGAATTCTTGCATGTTGAAAATTTTAGACGGTCGTCATATACTTTACAATATAATATAAGCGGCACCGATTTTATGCGTAAGACGGATATGCGTTACATTGTTTCATTGCTGTGTCGCTCCATTAAGCGAACCGTAAGTACTATAATGATGGGTCACTTCTTGAATTTTAGTCACAGACTAAACCTGCTTTATTATACTGTATTGGCAGTGCAAAGTATTGATAAGAAAATTCTAATCTAAAGATAAAGGAAATCGATAAACGAAAATATTTATAAATATCACAGAGAATCCATTGGTAAAAGAAAAGCAGCAGATAACATTCTTGATGAAAATATGGTCAGCTTATATGCTTCGAATAAGTCTAGTCAGTACTTAGTCTTTATCAAAAGATATTTCACTGTAAATTGTATGGAAAGAAAATATTGAGCGGATTGTTTTTGTGCTTATAGTTAATGATTTTATAGTTTATTTCTTTGTACATGCAACATTCGAAAATGTTGCAGTCAGTCATAAAAAATAGACGGAGACAGTTGTTAATAAAAAAATTTGAAAAGAAGTTTGACCCTGCAGGCCATCCCTGTAACTTCCCGCTATTTTCGAGTTCAAAACGCTCAAAAATATATAAAATATAGCAAGAAGTTTATTTTTTAGCTCTTCGAGATCAAAAAAAAAAAAAACACTGTTACGAAATTTTCGTTCACTATATCTCATGAACAAATGAGCCGATTTTGATGCGGTTTGCGTAGATCGACGCAGTTTTTTTAACCTAAGAAAGTAAATTATTACAAAAAAATCGATTTGATAAGAATTTTACGAATAATTATAAAAAATTACTATTTTCCTAATTTTTCGTTCACGTTATCTCATGAACAAATGAACCAATTTTGATCTGGTTTGCGGCGATCGACGCAGTTTTTTTAACCTAAGAAAGTAAATTATTACAAAAAAATCGATTTGATAAGAATTTTACGAGTAATTATGAAAAATTATTTTTCTCCTAATTTTTCGTTCACGTTATCTCATGAACAAATGAACCAATTTTGATCTGGTTTGCGGCGATCGACGCAGTTTTTTTAGCCTAAGAAAGTAATTTATTACAAAAAAATCGATCTGATAACAATTTTAAGAATCATTTTAAAAAAACACTTTTTTACGATTTTTTCGTTCACGGTATCTCGTGAACAAATGAACCGATTTTGATGCGGTTTGCGGAAATCGACGCAGTTTGTTAAGGAGAAGAGCTGATTAGATTTTGGAATTATTCGGTTTAGTAGTTTAGAAAATATTTTACAAAAACAAATTTTAAAAAATTTTTGAAACTTGTTTTTTTAAGATTTCTCAAAATTTTTTGGGCCGAATCGTTTCAAATTTTCAGGAAGTCTAAGTTCACCAAGATCACGTCAGATGCCGCAAACCGCGTTTCAGTCGGACACTCCGTTCAAAAGATATAAAAGGTTTACATACATACATACACACACACACACACACACACATACATACAGCCCTACGGACATCATCGCCAAAATAGTTTTAATAGCTTCCTAGGACCTCAAAACGTCGAGATCTGGCGAAAACTCGATTTTCGAAAATCGGGGTGAAACCAATAACTTCCCGATTTTTGAAAAAAAAAAATTTTTTTTTTTTTTTTAAGCGGGAAGTTAAAAATATAGATTGTTATGTGCTAAAACTATATATCGACAAACTTTGGCAGAGGAAAGCTCATCTAATTTTAAAAAAAAGTATTTACCCTATTCCCGGTTGATTTTGAATCTCTACTCTAAAGTTAAGTGCAGCTAGATGTCCGTCTAGCAAGGTTAAATATTACAGAGGTTATCTGGATAGAATTGGGGAGACGACGTATTCCGGAGGACCTTTCAACTGACTGCTGTTTATAATTAATAAATGTCAAAGAAATTAAAAACAGAATATGGATCTTTTAAGGTGATGGATTTACATAGTCCTAGTTATTTATAAATAACATTTTTGACATTGTCATTATAGAGGTTGATGAAAATAAGAACGGTCTGTCAGTTGAAACCAGGCAGCCTCTGTAATCTACTAACCTTCCGTATAGGCTACGAGAGTGAGATGATGAGTAACTGATTTTTATGTTATTGTATACGAGAAGGAAATAGAATAAAATGATTCTAAAATGCAACTTTGGTTGGCAGCTTTTCACATGTTAGCAGGTGAGCTATTTAAATTTTATTGTTAACGTGCGTAGCCTCCCATCCATGATCCAAGCAATATTGTTTTCAAACAATTTGTGATCAACTTTATAGAATTTGTAACCAAACCCCTCCCAAGATATTATATTCGCTTTCTCAATGCTGGTTAGAAATTAAAATATTTGGGTTACAAACAGTAGGGAAGCCAGCTTTACACACGTTAATTGTTGTCGAATAATTTAGTCTGTTTTAATTAACGTAGGTGTCGCTTTTAAAAAGTTAAAATATATATTGCAAATTCAATCTGATTTGATCATTCATTTATATTTTTCCAAATGTACTTATGGGTTATGTGCAGGGAGGCGGAGTTACAAATTTTTCGATGCCAGCGTTTGTGGTGAGCACTAGGGGAAACTTCAAGCTCAAATTTTACATATCTATGTCAGTGAGCAATGTTTATTAAAAGTGAAAATAATTTTATGAAGTTTTTTAATTACAAAGAAAACGTAGGAAAACTAAGCGATCTGGAAATGCTTGTTGTGTTCCGGGATGTTGCGCTGATGGCGATTTAAGTAAAATAAAGACCATTGGCGCTTTAATTTGGCGTTCCGCTGTCAGTGTAAACAAATTAACATCCGTTTTCCTTATTACATTTTTTTGACACATCATGGCCAACTAAAGTTTTTGACTTATTACCTTAGAAACATGTCGCGATTTCTATAAAAATTGAGTTCAATAATTCTCTATTATCCACTAGCGGCGCTAGTAGGTTTCGTGTACACAGCCTATAAGCTTATTTTTATATCCAAAAAAACATACATAATACAATGCAGTGTGCTGCTCGTATCATGGCGGATTATTATAAAACAATTGACGTGAAGGAAAGCGGTTTTGACTAAACGCTGTATTTAACTGGCTAATTTATAAAACTATTTAGTGTAAACAATAAAAAATATTGTACTATTTAAATTGTACATATTCATATATTTACAATAGAGACTAGAATGCGTGTATTAGCAATATATAGAAAAATGTATTTAATAGATAACTTTATAACCGAAACATCTTGAATTTTATTTAAAATGTAACTGTAATGTTACA
Source organism: Xanthostigma xanthostigma (assembly GCA_963575645.1). NCBI lineage: Eukaryota > Metazoa > Arthropoda > Insecta > Raphidioptera > Raphidiidae > Xanthostigma > Xanthostigma xanthostigma. Next base: position 29,674,915 of record OY754470.1, on the reverse strand, counting down.
TTTAATTCGTAACTTCTTTAAATCTGTTGTTTCATTGGTAACATTTTTTTTCCAGAAAAACTTTTCGAAATAATTAAAAAATATATTTGAAAGCGGAAATTGAATAACGAAAATAAGTTTTTTTTTTAACTATAAAACCGACTTTAACATACATAAGTTATATTCCTGTTCTCTGAAAGAACTTGGAAAAATAACTTAGAGAAAAAAATATTTGATATATTTTGCTGAACACATGAAAGTTATAATCCTGTTCTCTGAAAGAACTTAGAACAATTAATTAGAGAAAAATTTATTTCATATATTTTGCTGAACACATGAAAGAAGGACATAATATATTTTCATACCTGAAGCAAATTCGAAGTTTATAAAATTATCATAATTTGAAGAAATTGATTACAACTTGAAATTGTCATTTCGTTATAAATTATTTATTCCTTTGAACCGTTATACTAAAGGTCGCTACACACAAGGCTGGTATGTTGTTAGGTTCCAAGCGTGCTGTGGCGCTAGATTTCGTAATCGTGTTTAGATGTTGGCTTCACACGATGCGTGCTTTCAAGCTGGACTAGTAGATGAACTTCGTGTGCTCGCAGTTATAGTTCAAATGATAACAAAAGTGGACGTTTATTGTCTCTGAAGAGAACACGTGACAAAATTGAAAATACTGCGTTCCAATTAATTATTGCTAAAAGCCAGCACAGAAACAAGTACGAAAAAGAGCCACGGCTCTAATTTTGAAAAATTCAGCTTGTAACCACGCACGCAAGTCCGCAGGCAGCAGAAGTTACAGCAGTGATTTTTAGCGGCAAAAACCAGCCGCGTATGCAACGAGCCTAAGTATTGTAACAAAGAATATCTCGTGATAGAGATGTTGTGTATGCTTACTAGTGATGTGCCGGATATCCGTATCCGTATCCGCGGATATCCGAGGGAGAAGAAAGATCCGTATCCGTTAGTTTTTGGCGGATCTTTTACGGATCTTTTACCTTATTAATTTTCTATTCATAGATGAAATTTTATATATATAGGTGATTAGGTAATAATGAAAAACTGTTAAATTCCATTCAGATTATTTTTTATTTTTTAAAATCGTATTTGGCCCCTTTATATTGCAAACATTTATCGTAGTGAGTACCATACCAATAGTACATAGCTCAAAGGTACTAAAAAACTATCTTTATAATGAGATATTGCATATCGATCTTTGGAAAGAGACAATCTGTTATGAGAGTTAACTCTTAAAGAGGTCAATAACTTTTTCCTATAACAGATAGTCTCTTTCCAAAGGTCGATGCGCAATATTCACCGTCGCGTACTCTAAGAAAGTTAAGATCCGTATCCGTATCCGCGGATCTTGAAACCAAATATCCGTATCCGCGGATATACATTTTTAACGATCCGGCACATTACTAATGCTTACACCATTTAGGGCTGCACAATATATATATAACTAAATGTGTTTATGAAATTCGACGAGTCTTCGTAAACACCTATATACTTATGTGTTTATTATATAGTAGAGGTTATATTAATTAATATGTAATTTTGGTCTTAATTAAGTCATTATTAAAGATGAGTTCCATTTCTTATAATAGTTCCTGAAGTCACAATAATACTTTTAACACGTTATTTATGTCGAGGTATGATTATTTTAAAAGAGACTGACAAAATAATAATCAAAATCAAAACTATAACATTCTCTAATTGATTAGTTTTTTGTCAGTTCGATTTGAAATAATGACGAGTGCTCAAGCCATTGACTCATACGTAAGACGTCAAACTGATTCTGAACCAATCAGACATTTAGTGTGTATTGAACAAGTAAATAACAAATCTATCAAACTTCGTGCTTTAGCCATAAATAGTATATATGTTACGGTCAATGTTCGGAATCCGGGCAATGTCGACATTGACCGGTCAATGTCGACAATGCCCGAGCCACATCGGACAAGGTTCAAAAAATAGATTTTTTATAAACATGAAACGCTGACATTTGATTGTATCTTTATCATGATAAGTTATCATTAACCCTTTATGAAATTTTTATCACTGATATCAACTATTGAAGAATATATTTTTCAGGTTTCTATTACAATTATCGATGATTGAAATAATTTATTTCCACACATTTTATTTATTTTAATGAATAAAAAAATACAAAAAGGCATTACTAATATAAATAATTATATTTTCTATATGATATCAGCAATAAACAACTCAATGCATTAAATTTCAGAACTCACATTTATTCCAACAATAAAAATAAAAATCAAAACTACGTATAATTTATTTTCACACATTTTATTTATTTTCATGATAAGATACAACCAACTGTCAGCGTTTCATGTTTATAAAAATCTATGTTTTGAACCTTGTCCGATTTCGGACATTGCCCAATGTGGCTCGGGCATTGTCGACATTAACCGGTCAATGTCGATATTGCTCGGGCATTGTCGACATCGCCCGGATTCCGGACATTGACCGTAACATATATATCTCTTGCTTTATCCACAACGAAGTTACACACGGAGGTCAGAAAAGCTGGTAATAAATTTATTTCTACAACCTTTCGTATCGCCAGGTTTGGCCATACAAAGAAAAAATTATCAATCGATAGAATAATAATTAAATATGTATATTTTCGAAATGGAATTTTACAAGGGTGAAAATAAATTTTCATTGCATTCGTAAATTACTTCCAAAATGTTTCATGCAAGTCGGTGAAATAAAAACCCAGATATAAATAAAACAGAAAATGCCGTAACTAGCCCTTTATGCGAGCTTCTATAACTTCGCCCTTGAAAAATGTTCTAATCTTAAAACTTGGTCCTGGTCTGGTCGTTTCTGCGGCTTTCCAGGGTCTGCGCCCTGTGCCTGAGCACTGCTGGCACCGTCCTAGTTACGGCGCTGAAAATAGATTATACTGTCCATTTTCATACCACACATATTTCTGGTCCCAGTTGTCAAAAATTTTAAACTAGTATGTTTAAAACATTTTACAGTCGATCGAGGGCCTATAATCCCCCTCTAAAAAGCTGTTCCGACGCCAATGATGAAGACTTTTGACACATTCAATGTTTGCATAATTTAATACTGTGTATTAAAATGGTTCAAAATCAGTAATATAGTCACCATGGGCGTACCCAGGAAAGGGTAGAGGGGGGAAGCTGATCCCCCTGGATTTTGGAAGACGTCATAAACCGTTTTGCTGAAGATCCTCGAAAATTACTTTTAAAATAGATGTCTACTTTAAACTTAAAAAATGCATATTTAATTTTTGTTTATTTATTTGACTACCTATAAAACAGAATCTCCCGCGGGCTTTTCCCCTACACACTACATATCTACACTTAATGTTTCGTGTAGATGTGTCTTCGTGAAGTATGTAGGGCAAATCAAGCGCGGGGGTCCCGGCTTAAGAAATTTCTGATTTTCCCCCCTCTGGACCAAAAACTAGGTACGCCCATGATAGTCACACAATTCAAACATTTTAAATAAATAGTTACATTTTCACATTTGTTTTTATTAATTTTATTTAATGTTACATTATTATGAAATATTTTTTAAATACAAAATGAATGAGTGGCAACGCTAAACTTTTGTTGTCGATAAATTATTATTGTGAAAAAAAATTTTTTGGTAAATGATGTTTGTAAGTATATTGCTATATTATTACCCTTTATCAATCTTTATATAATCAAATACGCGCTTGCTCGTAAAATGGAGATGAATCACTATACAAATTCTCAGTAGTACAGACCGAAAATGAGTTTTTAGGACATTGTGGCTGATCGAGTAAGAAATTCATAAAATATTTTTGGACTTCAATGTTTTCCAAAACCATGATAAAGTTAACTTTACCAACTTCGGGCAGCTTGTTTGTTAAAAATTGACATCAAAATTAAACACAAATGATACGAATATTTTCCATAAAATGATGCGTTAGCTATATTGGATTGAACTGACATCTGTTCACAACTCTGGATTTGAAATGTTAAATAATAGAAACGGAAAATATTAAAAGAAACGCTATTTTTGTTTTCACTAAATATTTGAATTAAATTTTACCCCGTGTGATAAAGCACATTTTTTTAAACTAAACAAGTTTCTTAGAAAAATTAAATAGTCACTTAAATCCAAGGTTCCTCTCTTTACTGCTCGTTGAAGTCTCCAGCGCGCTCTCATTTTTTTTAAACCGCAGCAGTTTGCGGTAATGCCACAGTACCTATATTGAAATTTAAATAGGTATACCTGCATAATAAATTGTCTTGAGAATGATTTGATGAAAAACTATTAATATAAATAAACTTGTCCAATATAAATTTCGGTTTAGAAAATCTAGTTGGTTCGAGAATTTTTATTCTCTCTATTCTATGAGCGAGCTTTAGTAACTACTGCTATACTCACCGCATAGATGTTTTATGTTCTCTGATTAGATGTGATATTTTCTCGCTTTTCATGTAAAGTACTAATGTCTTTAAGTTTTTGTTAAGTCATCGGTAAAGAATCGTTCTTTATCGTGTGACGCCCGCACAGTAACTCTTGTCCATTCAATTTAGATTATAGAATGAATAATAATTTGTAATATTACATAGAATAATATCGAGAGAAAAAAAAACACTAAAACCGAAATAAAACCGACTTTAATTAAATATGAATATTTAATATTATGATGGAAAGATATTGTTCAAAAATCCTCAAAATATGCTTATTATGAAAGTATACGACATCAGAGCTGTCTTAAGGATAAGAAAAAAAAACACAAAAAGAATGCATACTGCCGTAGTATTACGGCGTAACCGATTTATCTAGTAATCTACTGCACCCAAGGAAAGAGCGTCCTAAAAATCGTACACACTTAAGCATAAACCTGCACGACCTGCACAGCACGGAGAAAAAAAACTTATTCGTGAAGGTACTCATGTTTTTTCACGGAGTAGCGCACAATTGACAATCATCAGCAACATGCCTGCAACGACCGTCAGTCGATTACTGTGCAGGTCGTGCGGGCTTATGATTGACAAGTGTGCGCGGTTTTTTAGGCGTACGACAGGAAAGAGAGTCGACATGTATTAACGAGAATTCTGAGAAATTATAGAGATTATGCACACTCTTTCGACAGACGTACTCTTCTCGGTCACAGTATAAATCACATCCAGCGCTTAGCCGAAATTTCAGCTTCAAATTCTAAGTCGGAATTCCAGTTTGAATCTGAAACAATTAAAAGTCATTGTCGGAAATTCCAACAATGACTTTTAATTGTTTCTCTGAATTAAAAATTGATGCTTGATGCGCTTTTACTAAATTTGGAATCAGAGGTTGATTAACGGAAGTGGGGCGGATGCGGTTCGCCCCAGGCTTCCTCTGCAAGAAGGGCCTTCTTCGCGACAATTTTGCTAATTGTAACAGTTTAGGAAACTCTGAGCTGTAGGATGCGAATCTTATGCCTTTTGATGGCTCTGAAACATCTTTTCCATTTTTTCGTGTACAGAACTATAAATGCTACGCATCGAATAATTCTTTTTGTTCCTGTGATAACTATAATTAAAGCAAAGTTTAATTTGGCAAAATTCACTGGTTAATATTTATATAAACAAAGCACAGTATTTGAAAGTTCACCTAACAGAGCTAACGTAGTGAAGCAAATATACGAAGACAGAATAGTAATGGTTTTTTTGAAACGCTAACGTTTGAAATTTGACAAAATTAACTGATTTTTTTGCGACGTAAGTAGAATATTTTAAACACATTAAAATTTGGCATTGTTAACTTTCAACATTTCATGAACACTGGACCCAATTTTTGAACAAAAACAATTTTCAATTATAAACCGATGCGTTTTTATTGAAATTAAAGTCTTTTCAATATTTTTTAACGCGTGGCTTATGTGATTTTGAAAAAATCAAAATTGATTTCATACATCAGTTCCTTATTATTGCATTGCTTTTGTTTTTTCCGACGATTTAAGAGATATAACTGAATTAGTAAATTATCAAATATCAGTTATAAATTAAAACTGTTTAGTAGATATTATTGTAAACTGATCATTAACTAAGTAGCACGGATTAATTCCTAAGAAAATAATAATTTAACTATCAAAGAAACAGTATTTAACAATAAACAAGAAAATATTAACCAATGAACTATAACTAGTACTTTTTAATTTGTTGATTATTATTAGAGAGCTTGACTGTATTTCTAGAATATATTATAACCTCACTCATTTGTTGATAACTTATTATTTTATTATTTCTTTTAAAGATAAAACAATTATTGAATTCTTTATTTAATTCTCATCAGATGAGTGATGATAAACTCGCAACCAAAAATAAGAACGATAATAGATCCGAATATCATATTATGTCAAATTTATCGGACATCGATTAATAAAGGCTTCGTAATGATAAAGTTGTCTATTTTTCAGTCATGAAAAGAGACAGCCCTGCAACTCGCCAGAAAAATACTTTTAAAACATGTTCCCACTTTATGAATTGCAAAAACATGACCAGATAGAGTCCTAAAAGTACAGGATCTCTATATAAATAGATATTGTAAATTCCAGACGGTCGACAAAACGTATCAGGACAAGCGGCATTTATTCAGGAATGTTTATTTTCCGTCATTTTTCGAATTATAAAAATGAAAAGCGCAGTTCTAGTCCGCGCCGTAAATTTTTGGTGGAAACGTCGAGTATTACTGTTTCCTGTATCGCTTGCACATAATCAGTAGACGTTTGTGTTTTTTCGTTCCTTTTGCGACGTCGCCGTAGCTCTCGCTTTCGCTCGGCAGCGAACTTTTTAGGCTTAGTGCTTTCCCGTCGACGTGAGCTTTCCCCTGACGCGTTTTCCATTATTTCGTGCTTATTTACGAATCATATGAGACGATATGCTTAATTATTTTGTAATTTTCTATTTAATACCAATTTTCAGTAAAAATAATGCGCGCCACGAATCTAATTAATGGCTCGGAAGTTAGATGCGAATGCGGGCTTGCGCTTGTACAGTCTGTTGAAAAACTACAAACTCGCAACTTAACAAAACTAAAATAACAATAACAACTTGACAATAGCGTACTCCACTGTACTTTAAAGCAGGAAAGCGTCAAGTGACAAAGGCAACGAGCGATCACCGACGAGCGCACGTTCCGTGCAGGTAGCTGGAAGGTGGTGGGAGTCTCAACGACTCTAAAATGTGCCTTTGCGACGGTGTTCGTGACTAACTTCCGAACCTTTTAGATCCGTGGCGCGTATTATACATTATTGTCTCACTTTGGATCTTAGTACAGTGTGCACGGCTAAAGAAGACCGGTGGGGAAAGGGCGAGAAGTCGCTGATGCGTACCATTGTGTTCCTTATTGCATAGAAGCGGTTCCAGGATCATTACCTTTTACTAATATAAAAGACATGTGCGCTCTTCTGCAATAAGGTCATAGTCTTCTTTTAAAATTCATACAGTAGTAGTGCTCCGCGAGCTCTTCACGACGACACCCAAATCAATGTTCTAGCTAAACGCGTTTCCACAACTTATATTCATGACTACTACGCGCGTGCGCCTAGACTGGAGCGATGACGTCACAGACAAAACAATCCTGCGCGACGAACTCGTACAGAAATGCTCTACCCGTTGTGGATTTAACCGTTGTTAACGCATTATTAGTCTCGTAGTTAATAGCGATTCAAATCTGACGCTATTTTGTAACACAAGAAAGTTCGACCGGGAGAAAAAAATCAAGATTTCGTGCGTAGACACATAGACCGGCAGCTCGTGACAGATTTTATCAACCAATCGTATCGCGTATGCCCTTCAAGTTGATGATTATAAAGTAGGTTTAACTAAAAAATGGATCTAAGCGAGATCGTGTGGGCGGGACATGTAGCGTGCAATGTCATCTGAAATTGCAAAAAAAAATTGAATTTTTAATCAATCGTATCGCGTATGCCATTCATGCCTTGATGTAATTTATAAAAAAACAAATCCAGAGAAGCATCGGCATACGTTTAGGTCGGGGCCTTGTGGCTGAACTCAGTCCTCGAAGTTGCAAAAAAAAACAATAATTTTAACCAATCGTATTACGTATGCCGTGTCTACTAAATGTTTATATTGATTGTGAAAATAATTTTTGACCAGTCGGCATACGTTTTTACTGGGGCCAAATATTTTTTTTCAATGATGGCGTTTGTAAAAAAAAACCTTGTTTTAAATCAATCGTATCGTGTATGCCTTTGAAGCCATGGTTAATTCCGATTTTTATATGTTATATATTTTAACGGCATACATATTTTCGAGACCTTGTCCAAAGGCATACGTTTTAAAACTGTAAAAAATGTATCCATAATAAACCAATCGTATCGTGTATGCCCTTTTGGATTTAACTTCGTAATTATTATTTCTTATCAAATTTAAAAGGGCATACAAATTGTGCGGGACAATAACGAGAATCAACATTTTTTTAAAAAGGAGATGTGTTTGGAATTTTTTTATGCCACGAAATACTTATCATTAACTTCAATGGATCACAGTTACTCTATTTATTAAATAGAGTCAAATTTATGCCCTTTGCAATTTTTCTGCAAAATTATGCTATTCGGCCAAATTTTATGAAGGCATACGGATTCACGTTAGCCGTTATGCGATTGGGACGATGACATAACTCGCTTAATTTTGATACTAGGAGCTTCTATAAAAAAATAAATATTTTTTCAAACACTTCAAAAAAAGTCTATGAGTTTTCCCCGAAAAATTCATTGTTTTTAGATTTTCGCCCCGACCTAAACGTATGCCGATGCTTCTCTGGATTTGTTTTTTTATAAATTACATCAAGGCATGAATGGCATACGCGATACGATTGATTAAAAATTCAATTTTTTTTTGCAATTTCAGATGACATTGCACGCTACATGTCCCGCCCACACGATCTCGCTTAGATCCATTTTTTAGTTAAACCTACTTTATAATCATCAACTTGAAGGGCATACGCGATACGATTGGTTGATAAAATCTGTCACGAGCTGCCGGTCTAACATTGCAGTGAAAATAAACTGTTAATCATTGTAATTCACACTTTCGCTGTGAAAAAATCCACCGCATCTGGTCATCTTTTTTTTAAATTTTGACACCCGAGTTATCGAAGCTGTACGCCGTCCAGCTATAATAGTACATAAAGTCAGTGTGTGTTGTTCGGATCTGTTTTAATTCTCATTACTTGTTTGTCTAGTGATGATGTAGTAAATATTTGCCAATCTTATATTTTACTCATAATTTTTAGATAGTCACGTGATATAAATATATACAATACAATACATATCATAATATTATTTACGTATCATGATTTTTATCTGTTAAATGTTATAAAAAAAATATAAAAAATAGACTATGTGTTGATTTAATTTGGATATTTTTTTATATACTTACCTAGTAACTTTGTCCAATATGCAACGTCAGTTGCGTAGCGTGGACTAATCTAGACGTGGGCGAAGTCGCATCTGCGAGGCCCATTTCTTTCAGTAGGTATACCTATTCCCAAGATCTGTCATGCAGCGATCCTACCATATTTGTATGTAGGTTATATTTAGTAGGATATTTTAGGGTATCAATCGTACCTACTACTTATTTAGCTTAGATAATATAGATTTATTTTAAAACGAAAATTTAATCGTCGGCCCCCCCTGTAAAAATTTTCTAAATCGAAGTCTCCCAAAACGGGTTGATATTAAGGTTACCCGGTAGATTTTAACACGCTGAATCCAATAAGCACAGGCGCAGCTCTGTATCTTGTCTAGTTTCGGAGATAATCGAGTTTTAAATTTTCAAACTTTCAAATGCTCATAACTTCGAAACCAGAAGAGATACAGTTCTGCGCTTGTGCTCATTCGATTCAGCGGACTTTTTTCTATAAGGTCAAGTAAATTCAGACATATCTGTGACACTTTTATTTTTTTCAAAAAATTGAAAAAATTTAAGTTTTTTGATGTTTTCGCAAATCGGCGACTTTTTGAGGCACTATGAGCCTTCTGATACGGTTAATATTATACATACTTATGAATTGTCAAAAATTTTGAAAATGGAGTGAAAAACAGCTATATTATAAGAGGTACATGCAAAAAATTCCACACACCCCGTGCGTAATGGTATTACGACTTGTGTGACTGTTAAAGGTCGTTGGTACTTGTTTTAAATATAATGTTTTGAGCATAGCCCATTAAAACAGTGGGTGTACAACCTACTATTACTCTTCCTCAGGATTTGGACATATTTTTTATTTTTAAAATAGGTACCATGGATTTCAAGTTTAAATAAAAAGTCTTTTTACTGATTTTTTATATTTACAGTATTTTATTTGCTCTGATATTCACAAAATAATACACAAAAATGTGTTTCATACAATCACTGTCACAAAATTGTAAATTGAAATTACTATCGTTATTATAGTGTATTTTTATCAATTAACAGAACATAAAAAAACAGTTTTTATTTTTTTGTTTTTTGAGGTCCCAAACGCGTGCTTTTTGCATTTGTGCAATGCCCTGCCACTGCTCTGAAACGTACATTTCGTATAATTTGATTACGCCTTTTTATAAAAATTAAACCCGTCCTTTACCCTGAATATTTAATTTTTGCAGTAAAGAATCAGAAATCAGATCCGGATTGGCAATCATTCTATTGAGCTACTTATTTGGCAGTTCCAGTTAGGGTTGCAAGGATATATCGATAATACAGAAACAAAAATATCGATATCCTTACATTCCTGATATGATATTATGGCACAAAAATATCAGAGGGTAAATGTGACTTAAAAGAATTTCGAATTTCGTGGTTATTTTTTTGTGTTGGAAAAAGACTGAAGAGTGGTGCGAGTGTGTGACTGGAGCATATCATTACTTGCTTGTTTCTTTGTTCAATTAATTCACAAAATAGATCGATATTACCGATTATCAGTCTGATGTCGATATAAATATCGATATTAAAATCATTTCACATCCCTAGTCTCAGTCCCCATTTCAACTGTACAAAAAATACTATCTTTATACATTTACCTTTATTTTTCGGTGACCTCTTTCATTTCATCTGGGCCTAAAATTATTAGACCTAACAAAAAAAATACATAGAAATACTTTCAACAAGTTCTGGAACTCTTCAGACAGTGTAATTTTTCACGGCCGGTGCTGTTCCAAATCTTCTTGGTTTCCGGGCTTGTAGGCCATGGTTCATTGGTATTTCTACCAAACGTTTTGTCTATGACAGGTGAGCGAATTGTCCTTCACACAGGTAAGTGAGTTATTTTATGCTCAGCGTGTCAGTGTTTTCTGCATTGTCTTACTTCGCCCTTCTGTGGAACGATCAATAAGAAAAGAATGAACTACCTTATCATCGCCTTCGATAATGTCCACCTCAGTTGTAGACGAAACGTCAGGTAGAAATACTAATGAACCCCAGCCTACAACCCCGAAAACCAAAGAGATTAGAAACTTTCTAGAATTGTCGAAATTGACCGACAAACACAACTATTTAGATAATTGGAAAATGTTGCACTCATACGTCTGTTTAGAATGTTTTTGTGTAGAAATATAGTAAGCGACATAATGGTTGAGAAACAATTAAATTAAAAAAAAATATACAAATAAAAAGTAATAATATAATACATACAATATATTGTTTAATAAAAACCATGTTCTATAAGATTTATATTTCCGATCATTGTTTGCAAATATATGCGTGACATAAAAAACAGTGTATCTTAAAAATAGTTGTCGATTTATGTAAACTTTGGACTTACTTAAACAATTTCCGACCTATACAAAATTTACGGTTAGAGCTTACGGAAATCAGATAGAGACAAAGGAAGCTTTGCTCTACGTTCAGTTCTCGTATGTATCCTGTGCTATTTTTGACATGTTAATGCAGTATTATATTTTAGCAAATGATAGTGTGAATCAAAATCACATAAATTCAACTTACTTAAGGAGTCTCGAAACGTAAATCAAGTAAATCTGTATTACAAAAGCTCTGACTAGTGCAAATTAAATCGAAAATACCAACTTTTTTTACATCGAGGTCACTGTAGTCACTTGTACAGGTTCTGTAGTTCTGAAAAATGTAATATGAATTAATCAATTTTGGATCATTACAACAAAAAGAAACATGAGAATATTAACAGCTCTGAACTTCATATTCGATCAAATTAACCTTGTTTTAAACAATTTTATACTTTTTCGCACAAAAACTGTTTCCTGAACTTTCAATTCAGTTCAAACTTTATTAGTCAAAAACACAATTAAAATTGTACAGACATTGTTACAAGGATGTCATGGTCTACACCAGTGATTCCCAAAGTGGTCTATATCGACCCTCAGGGGTAGATGACAACTTGCAAGGGGTCCATGTCAGGGGGAAAAAAATTGGGGGTCCATGAAATTAAAATGGGGGTCAACAATAGTGAATCTCCTAAAAAAGAAACAAACTGGACATCGTTAACCGAAGAGATTTAAGATTAAATCTAACTAAATTGATGTCAAATGTTGAAAATTTATTATTAAAGCATCAGGTTCATCCCTCACACTAAAAGCATTTATTTTTTGCTTAGTTATTTGATGTAACAGAAATTAAATTTTAATTTGGTTCGTTTTAATTTGAATCTAATTAATAAATGTATAAAACTAAACATTTCACACTACATTTCACTTCCGTTATAAATTTAAATCGTTCAAAGTGAGTAGCACTATACCGGTTGTCAAAAATACATTTTAAATTAATGAATTTGCAAAAGTTGAGCAGGGGGTCTACCCAAAACCGAAAAACATGGCAAGTGGTCTCGAGACAAAAAAGTTTGGGAACCTCCAGTCTACACCATTCAGCAAATAGTGACATGTCATTCAGACTTGCCTTTATTCTCATATTTCGTTCGCCTAGTCCACGAAGTCTGTAACCAGGAGACCCAGCTCGAGCATAGCGGTGGACCGATATCTGTCGCATGAACCAATATGGCGTCAGCTGCTGGGTAACGCATACACGTTCATGGCTTACATGTGTGTATTGTTCGTGAAGTTAAACAACTTTGGTAACTATGGCGAAAATAGATGGAAAGAACCAAAGTTTTCCCAGGTAGTGATAACAGTGCCATCTCGCGTGTGCCAGAAAACGGTTCGTATCGAAAAGCAGCAAGCATAGGAAGCTAGGTCTCCTGGTTACAGACTTCGTGGCCTAGTCATATTAAAATACATACATGATCATTGTCGTAGTTTCGGTATCATTTTTTAGGTGTTTTTCTAAATTATGCGTATTCAGCAAATTGGACTGCGAAAAGCTTTTCCCGCATGTGTGACACATAAACGGCTTTTCTCCTGAATGAGACTTTAAGTGGGTCTTCAAACTGCTCGATCCGGCAAATCTAGCACAAAAATTACCACATAGTAAAATGAACGCATCTTCTATTATTCGTAACGTGGACAGACCCTGGTAGAGTCACAGCGCGGTAAATTTTTGCATTTTGTAATGTACATATTAACAGTATTGTATTTCTAGTTTTCACTGTACAAAAGTATCCAAAACAAATTTTTTTTCTTCATACCTCGATCGAAAGTGCATACTTTCAGCATCAATTGTAAGGCAGAAAGTCTAACATTTACTCCTTGGTGAGATTACATGCACCAATGCGGGAAGTTTGTACGTTTGGGCGGTAGTAAAGCAAAAGCAACCAATCAACTGTTGTTTAGATGTCGTTTCCATAGCAACCCTATTACATTTTACCTAATAGTCGCGAACATCTGTCATTCATGTTTTTACGTATAACCTCAAAGCTTCTTGCTTGGTATTTATCTGTGTTTTTATATAAGTAATTAATTAATTAATGTATTTAATAAACGTGCTTACGACCGAGGTATGAAAAAAAATGGTATACAGCACACTGACCGAAAATGTGATACTTGCCCTTCGCGACATGATGCGCTCGGCTTCGTCTCAGGCATCATGGCGCGCAGGGCAAGACATCACACTTTCGGCCCTTGTGGTGTAATATACAATTTTATCAGTATCTCGCTTATTATGGCTCAGTGCTATTTGATGATTCATATTATAGGGAAATAACAATTATGTATCATTGTCCGCCTCGAAAATTCTACCTTGCAGACATTTATCCATTTGTAGAGAGGCAGTGCGATTAAATCGGCCACAATTTAAACACCATCACAAAATTTGAAAAGACACTCCACTAACCTTTTATTGCACAGAGTGCAAATGTGCGGTTTTTCGCCCGTGTGACTGCGCATGTGTCCGGTGAGATGGCCGCTCGACGTGAAGCCTTTGCCGCAAACGCTGCATATGTGCGGCCGATGGCCCGTGTGGTTTCGCATGTGTATGATGAGCGACTCGTGACGACTGAACGGTTTCGCGCACAACGAGCACGCGTACGGTTTCTCTCCGGTATGTGTCCGTTGATGTATGGCCAGAGTATTGCTGCCGGCAAAACCTTTGTTGCACGTCTGGCAGACGTACGGCCGTTCTCCCGTGTGCGTTCGCATATGAATAGCAACGTAGCCCGACTGAGTGAAACTGGGGACATAAAATCATTTGTATTTTCGAGTTTCGTAAACTCTTAAACCCTATTAAAATCATTAGAGTCAGGATTTGAATCTTAAAGTTCCAATTTTGCGACTGTATAGGCTGTGTGCAAGAAGCCTACTAGCGCCGCTAGTGGATAATAGAGAATTATTGAACTCAATTTTTTCTGGAAATCGCCACATGTTTCTATGGTATTAAGTCAAAAACTTTAGTTGCCATGATATATGTCAAAAAAAATGTAATAAGGAAATTTATACACTATGTAAACGCGTAAGGTGCACATAGGGAAATCAGCATTGGGAAAAAAATACTTGGATCAGAGTTAGCCATGACTGCATTAATTGTTATTTCTATTGAATTATCGTGGTAATCTTGAGGATTTCTATTTTATTTTTATTTTACTTGGCTTTTTTAATAATAAAAAGCTCTTATAAATCATTATTTTATTTTTTTTTGTACAAAAATAAAACAAAAAAACAACTCCATCTGTTTGGAAACATTTCATTGAAAAATTGTCTGACTGGTATGACGTATGCGCGTTGGTAAATCAGTGATCCAATGTATTTAGGTTCAACACGAATAGGCGGAGATATTTGATCTCGCACCATATTTAAGTATTTTTGGGAATTTAATGTCCCATTAATAAAAAAAGTCCGATTATGTTGTAATCATTTGAATATTTTCTTCGGTAGTATACACATTCATTTTGCAAAAGAATATTATCTGTCAAATTGAAAAACAAGATTTCAAGGCTCACTCTGATCCAGTCATTTTTTCCCAATGTTAATTTACCTATGTGCACCTTACGTGTTTACATACTGTATATGCAATAAAATTCAGATTTGTAAACCGTTATATAAATAGCATAACATAAAAGGTACGTAAGAATTATTTATTTATTAATTATGACGTACAATATATAAATAATTAAATAATTTACATTGACAGCGTAACGTCAAATTATGGCGCCAATGATCTTTATTTTACTTAAATCGCCATCAACGCAACAGCCCGGAATACAACAAGCATTTCCAGATCGCCTATTTTTGCCCATGTTTTCTTTGTAATTAAAAAACTTTCTGAAAAATTATAACTATTCTCACTTTTAATAAACAGTGCTCACTGACATATAAATTTTAGTTCTAAGTTTCCTCTAGTGCTCACTACAAACGTTCGCATCGGTAAATTTATAACTCCGCCTCCTTGCACGTAGCGTATGCCTCATATGTTCGCAAGAATACAATTACTAAAGTACACACTTACCCTTTTCCGCAAATATTGCATAAGTAAGGCCTCTCTCCTGTATGCACTCGAACATGTTTCTCCAAATTGCACAGCTGTGTGAAACCTTTCTGACATATGTTACAAACGAAAGGTCTCTCACCAGTGTGAGATCTTAAATGAATTTTCAAACTGCGCGCCTATATCAGAAACGCAAATTAATAGTCAATCGGAACAAGTTAAACTATATCTAGAAAAACAAAAGAACGCTAAAACTTCGGAATGGTATTAAGAAATGCATGCCAATTGGGCGACGGAACCATTCCAAGTCTGAAAATCATGTACAGACTTTTTGCTGAAAACACGTTCGGAGAACTCAAGTAGTATTGTAAAATAAAGGAATTTCGACTTAAATTGAGAGTTAGAACGGTAAAATTTTAAACCTTTTATTATAAAAACTAATCATTAGATTCGCGAATATAATTTACTTGAAATGATGTCAGCGCTTCTAGCGGCGAAAACTGTACTACAATTGTAAAAACATTAGTGAGCTGTATTATCAACAGAGGGTTTGTAACAAAAAAATATAATATATCGTCCTTGGTTCTACAATAGCCCTTATATGCATAGTTGGCAGATTTTACGTTTTTTAAATGAAAAGATTCAGGAAACGGAGCTCTATACACTAGTAACACCTCCAAACTAATTTTACAGTAACCAACAAGGGGATGTAGCTCTTATGTGAAAAGTTGTACCAAATAATTCCTCCCATGTGCCAATAAATCCGAAATTAACGTTAAATATTTTTAAGAAAATACTTCGCCCTAATTAAACATGTATAAGATAAGTATGAATTAGTAATATACCTCTGAAATTGCTTGTTCTTACCATCCATTGCTGAAATAACCACTTTTTGTCCTTTCCTGCAAATTTAACTTTTTGCACATAAGAGGTATTACAGAACCAACGACGATATCTTTTTAAAAAAGCACTAAGCCCGTCAGTATTAAAATTTACGAACCTCAACGTATTGTTTGTTGCAATATTCACAGCTAAGCAGTTTATGTCCTGTGTGATACTTCATGTGTTTTGATAAACTAGATGCCCATTTAAAGGCACGGCCACAGATTGAACACAAGTGCGGCTTTCCTTTAATGTTTCTTAATTCACCGGTATGCTTCTTTTTATGTTTAGATAAGTTTGAACTTTCGGCGAAAGTCATGTTGCATATGTCGCATATGTGAGGTTTATTTTCCATATGGATTTTGAGATGCCTTTTTAGAATACGCTGTTCGGGAAAACCTTTATTACATATTTCGCAAATAAAATCGTTAGTTTTCGGATGACTCATCATATGCACCTGTAAAGGGAAAAAAATATTAGATTCGACGAACAATTCGGGAAACTCCTGGTTGTTGGCGCTTTACCATGCTGTTAAAAAAAGCTATGTTTTTATTTTGTATTAATCAATGTTATAATAAACTAGGTAATTATACACTTTCACGGTCACCTGGTTTTTTAGCTCTAGAAAATCGAAAAATACATGGATTTCAATGATCTCGGTCTCAAAAAGTTCCATTTTACGGCGAATTTATGAAAAAAATTAGTAGAAGTAGCTAAAATAAAAATTTTTTTTCTAAAAACTATTTATTTAATTGACTGTCAATTAAATATACATTTTTTAGAAAACGCAATTCTATTCAAACAATTAACTATCTAATTCGCATACCCCTTTATCGTTCACCCCGGAATTACAATTCGCATACCCCTTTATCGTTCACCCCGGAATTACAATTCGCATACCCGTTTATCGTTCACCCCGGAATTGTTTTTTTAAAAACTCCACATTTGCCCCTTCCCGTTTCACTGCGAAACAATTCGCATACCCCTTTATCGTTCACCCCGGAATTACAATTCGCATACCCGCTTATCGTTCACCCCGGAATTGTTTTTTTAAAAACTCCACATTTGCCCCTTCCCGTTTCACTGCGAGACAATTCGCATACCCCTTTATCGTTCACCCCGGAATTACAATTCGCATACCCGTTTATCGTTCACCCCGGAATTTTAGGCTGTAAAATACCGAAAAATTAACTTTTTTGAACTTTTTTTTTTTCAAATTATTCATTTTTTTATGTAGATTGCGAAAAAAAATATACGAACTTGATTCCACGACGTCAGAAACAGTTATAAAGGATTATATGTAGAAAGTCAATTTTTTTTGCATTTAAAGTCATGAAACTGTGAGAAATATTGATTTATTCAATTTTCGTATTTTTTTCCATAAATCCGCCATAAAAACGAAATTTAAAAAAAAAATTCATCAAAATCGGATGATTTTTCGATTTTCTAGAGCCAAAAAACCAGGTGACCGCGAAAGTGTATAATTACCATAAACTAGATTATCGGTTCAAAAAATTACCCGACAGCAATGTTAAATAGAATGTTGGAAGATTTGTTTCTTGGAACAAGAAATAATTAAATTATTTATCCATAACGAAGAATTACCTTCAAGTCAACTTTAAGCGAAAATGATTCGTTACATTTAGGACATGTGTGTCTTTGAGACCTGACCGTTTCTTCGTGCAGCATATGTTCTGATACTGTATGTTCCAAATCATTTTGTTCAGTCTCCGAATTTTCCGTTTGCTCCATTTCAATTGTATACAAATCAGGTTTCACCTGTAACTTATATATGAATACGTATTTAAACAATTGTTATTTTCGTAACTGTGTAGTCGTAGCGAACGAGTATTGTTCGCAAAGTTTCTTCGAAATTATACGTTACCTCCATATCATTATCGTCAGTGTATGCCACAAACTGCTCTGTTAACTGTACTTCTCCATTAATATTTGAAATTTCAACAACATTTTCCAATTGATCAGAATACAACTGTTCCTGAATTTCATCTTTCGTATCTTGATCTTGCATTTGTTCAAGTGCGTGAGCCAATTGTTCCTAAAATGAGTATTTAATTCGTAATTCTACCAATAATTTTAATTTCCGTAACCCTAACTTTGTTAAATATGAACAGTTCTGTTTTAATAAATAATATTAATAAATATTAAGTATAGAGTAATATGTATTGTGTAGTTTATCGACCTGAAACTCAGGGCTAACATATTGTCGAAGAGTTGATTCCGATTTCTCGACAAGTTGTTTGAATGTATAAGCTCGGCTACATTGCAGCACGCATTGTACACACATAAGATTTGGGAGTCCATCCCCTTGGTCCACCTAAAAAAGAAGAATGAATCAATATAAATTAACATTTCATAATCATCTTGTAAATTCAATTATTTTTTTGTACAATTTAAATCTCTGCTAAATAGTGATACAAAATGACAGACAATTTAATTCATTTACATAAACAAGGTGTTTAGACTAACATTTGTATGTGAAATTTTCTTACATTAAAAAAATTTTCTTTTAAAACGGGTTAGAAATCAATTTACCAAGCACTCATACATTATCTTCTAGCTCTTTTCATAAATGACATTTCCAACACAATAGAAAAAGAGAGTATATATAATATTAAGAGCTAGTCAAGGTTGTGACCATACCTGTATAGAAGCAAAAGAAGCCAACATTTCGTCAAGACAAGCTCCAAAAAGGGGTCTCATATCTCCTTTTTCTGATAAACATGCCCTACATATTCTATCTAGCTGTAAAGGTGCATTTAAATACGTAGTCATATCCATATTTTTTCAGCACAAACTGAGAATACACAAACGTTAAAATTAATTTATTAACGTACGTCTCACCATCCAACACACACTTTCCTAAAATAAAGACGTATGGCGACACTATATGCGCGTATCGTTACTGCGCAGTACTGGAACTGCCATGTGACTAGCGCCATTTTTAAAATCTTTATAAACAATATTATTTTAAAAATTAAAAAGTGCTAAAAATATTTGTATGAAATTTTTGTCGTCTAATATATTAGTTAGGTACGCGGTGACAAAAGTGCCTTGCAACTCCCAAACGGATGATAAGCACGTTTTTGTATAGTTCGAGTGTCGTTCTCGAAATCCGTGTTGTCGAGTGGGGGTCTGGCGTCCGGCGTTGAGCGGCTATAGTATTTTTTCCGAATTTTGCCCAGCGGTTCCAAAAATCATTTCCCAAACGGATGAAAATTACTGGAGGGCATCTACGCAAACCCCCAATTACCGGAAAAATATTTTCATCCGATTTGATATTTGCAAAGAGCTCTTCCAGAAGCTCTAAAAAAATGGAAAAAAGGGGGGGAAAAAATTTCCTCATTTGAACTTGAAATTTGGCAGGGAGATATAGTTCGTGTCTGAGAATATGTAAAAAAATTTTTTTTGCTCTATGTATTGCGATCGCTTTGTAACAATTTTCCAAAATTTAAATGGGCCAAATTTGATAAAGTAATTCCCAAATGGATGAAAATTTGCCCACAAGTTCTTTGACACCTACAGAACATCGAAAAATTATTTTCATCCAAATTTGTTGCGGTCAAGTCCAGATCATCCATAATAATGCTCCGATATATTCATTATCACGGGAAACTGCAGGATCTGAATGTTCAATCTTTAATGTGGAAAGGCCGATTACAATCAAATTGTGTATTATTGTCCTAAACATTGATGAGACTATTTTCCTCTGATTTGACGATTATGAAGGGAACACTCCGACTTTTGGACCGTGTGAACGCTCCAAGCGCATACTTCATCCACAAATTAGCTAGTATCTCTTTACTAGCGTTTGACTCGCTTTGCTCGTGAATTAAATTTGGTTATTATATAGGCCGATTGATACCAAAGTATATATGTATAGCCACATATTATCAGAAAATTTACGGAGAACTCCGGGATCAAAATCACGCGCGCTGGCGGGGTTTTTTGTTATTTGGCATAGTTTAGCCAGGCGCATTTTGGATGAAAACTTTTTTTTCTAATAACATAAATAATAACCATTCATATCAGTCCGGTTGCATGCATGCGGCTGATGATTTTTTTCATTTCGGAGTCTGGGTCCATTTAATTGTACTGCAGGCTACGGCAAGGATCAAATCGGATGAAAATATTTTTCCGGTAATTGGGGGTTTGCGTAGATGCCCTCCAGTAATTTTCATCCGTTTGGGAAATGATTTTTGGAACCGCTGGGCAAAATTCGGAAAAAATACTATAGCCGCTCAACGCCGGACGCCAGACCCCTACTCAACAACACGGATTTCGAGAACGACACTCGAACTGTACAAAAACGTGCTTATCATCCGTTTGGGAGTTGCAAGGCACTTTTGTCACCGCGTACCTAACTATATAGTTTAACAATTTAATAAACTCAAAACTAAAAATAATCCCAAATGAAGTGACGATTGTTCTGATAATGATAAATAAACAATTTTGTTTTGGCGGTTTTTTAACGAATATAGTAATTTTGACCAATGTGCGTGAACTGAATTCATTCTTTCAGTGGGATTTTAGTTTTTAAACGCTTTATATTAGTTTGGGTTGTAACTATGTATGTATGTACTAACGGAATCTTTGAGCATAATTTTCACCAATTTCCCGAAGTCTGATTAATTTGAAACTTTGCATACGTATCAAGGACCGATGACAATGCAATAATTTGATAACAGTTTCCCATTATCCTTATTAGGACCCCCAGGATTAATTAGTTTGGGTTGTAACTATGTATGTATGTCCGTAACGGAATCTTTGAGCATAATTTTCACCAATTTCCCGAAGTCTGATTAATTTGAAACTTTGCATACGTATCAAGGACCGATGACAATGCAATAATTTGATAACAGTTTCCCATTATCCTTATTAGGACCCCCAGGATTAATAATTAAACGCTTTATATTAGTTTTTAATCCTGGGGGTCCTAATAAGGATAATGGGAAACTGTTATCAAATTATTGCATTGTCATCGGTCCTTGATACGTATGCAAAGTTTCAAATTAATCAGACTTCGGGAAATTGGTGAAAATTATGCTCAAAGATTCCGTTACGGACATACATACATAGTTATAATAACTATGTATGTATGTCCGTAACGGAATCTTTGAGCATAATTTTCACCAATTTCCCGAAGTCTGATTAATTTGAAACTTTGCATACGTATCAAGGACCGATGACAATGCAATAATTTGATAACAGTTTCCCATTATCCTTATTAGGACCCCCAGGACATTAATTCTGACCGATAAAAAATGTTGCAAAAAAATTTTAGTAAACATGAGTTTATTTAATAAATTACAAAACTTTAAAAAATAACAAATTTGAATAATTTTGAAAAAAAAAAAATTAAAGCATTCCAATTAAAATACGAATATAATTCTATATTAAACGCTTTATATTAGTTTGGGTTGTAACTAACTATGTATGTATGTAACTAACTATGTATGTATGTCCGTAACGGAATCTTTGAGCATAATTTTCACCAATTTCCCGAAGTCTGATTAATTTGAAACTTTGCATACGTATCAAGGACCGATGACAATGCAATAATTTGATAACAGTTTCCCATTATCCTTATTAGGACCCCCAGGATTAATAAATTCTTTTATAGATCCTCAAACTAAAAAGTGAAAAATAAAATATAGTTTAAAAAAAACTAAAAAACACGCTTTATATCGTACTAAAAAGTAAAAAATAATTGTTTTAAAATAAGCTTAAAAAGCGTTGGGCGCTCGATGTACGAAAATGTGGAACAAAGCGCCCCACGCTTTTTAAGCTTATTTTAAAACAATTATTTTTTACTTTTTAGTACGATATAAAGCGTGTTTTTTAGTTTTTTTTAAACTATATTTTTTTTATAAAAGTGTCTTGTCATTATTTTTCATTCATACTAAACTTTTGTGTGTATGAAAAATATATACGTCCAAAATTATTATAATAGGTACTGTGACGTCACCCAGCGTTTAGGTCATTTCGACTTTTAGAACTTTACTAATAAAACAATAAATTGTCGACGTTTTAGAATAATAATTTATTTCATTGCATACATTAAAATTATAATTAATATTTAATGTTTAAAATTTATAATCCTAATATCTAATAATAGGTAATCATTATTCAGTATAGGTATTTTTAATACTATATCTATTAAACTTTAGAGTATTAATTCAATTTCGCATGAAATACTATTTGTTTTTATAGACGTAACACAAAGCTTCAGAAAAGAAACAGCTGATACTGATTGTACTATAGTTATTTTTTTCCAGTACAGATTAATTAAGTTGCTTTGCGTCTATTTCATTATAAAAAAAATTGGAGCTAATGTTAATTTTATGGTTAATTCTCAACTCGTATTATATTCAATAATAATTATTATTCTCGTTGATTAACCTGTCAATCCGTATTATTTCTCTGCAGAGAACTAACCGTGATTTTGATTTAAAAATTGACCATTGTTAAACTTCGCATGCTCCATACGCTGTAACACCAATTGTTCCTCGAACATCCGTTACTTGATTTTTATCTGCCTTGCCCATCTGAAAATCAATACTAATTAATAATCATTAACCATGACGTATGGAGTGCACTGGCCAAGTTCTCGCAAAACATTGTGCACTAGATTTACACGAACCATTTCGAGTCCTTTTTGACTCCTCTCTATTTCTAAGGCTAGTTACGTTACATAACTGAATTTTTTCAAGGGGGGTAGTAAGGTTACCACAAAAAAGCAGTTTTCCAATTTTCATACGTCTAGGCGGAATCGTTTCCAAGGTACAATAAGTATTAAAAAATCACGATTTTGGACATTCACTGACTGACTGACCGATAGGTCATCAATAATTCACATACATCTAGCCGGGGCTGAGAGCATCGACCCGAATTCATCAACAGGTCGTCCGAAGATTACCCGCGTCTAGTCTTTATGATATAATGAACTGTGGCCAAGTGAAAACTTGACACCTTCTTAGATCTCAATTCTTTTTTTTTTGGCAAAGCCGGCAAATCCACCTGGTCTTTGTATCGAACTTGGTCCTTTTTTCACATTTATGCTTTTGGTGAGATGCTATATTATAAAAAACTATCTAGCTGCCTGACCTGACTTCTCCCGGAGTGTAAAAATTGAGACAAATTACCCTAATTTAAATCGGGAAATTTTAACCGCATTCATCCAGATATTCCAAGTGCAATATATTATAAATTTCATGACTCCATGACTCACTGTTGGGTAGTTTTTATGTGACTGACAGATACGATTTTTTTTAAGCGGAATATTTACATTACACTTTGATGTGATGATTTTTAAAAAAATTAATTATATCCTAAAATATGTTCTGTTAACTTGCCTCCTTTTCATCTCTTCGACTTTGTCCGAAATACAATATTTTTTCATTTGTATACATATGATAATCAGCCATTCCAAGTAAAGACTGTTTTTCCGATATACTTTCAGTAGCAAAATCATCTGTAGATCCCCAAGAGCCACTAATTCCGCTGTCAGACGATTTAGAATCATCCTGAATACGACAATAATCTCTAACCATGAAAAAAATGGCGGTGATCAAAGCCTAAAATTGTTCAAACACATTTTAAATTTTATAGACATTGCGGTACCTACCGATTAATTTATAGTTACAAAAATTACTCTTTATATTAATTATATTTATACGAGTTTTTAGAAAATAGCTTGGAAAATTATTTCTCGCTAGCGTCAGTGTTGTTTAAGGTCATTCATTAATTTAATAATATTTAAAATCACTAAATTCTTATTTAATTTCAACACTTTAATATGACATGAAATAAAAGCGGTACAATCGGTATTTGAAAATAAGAAAAACTAAATATTGCCTACCACGTAATGAACATGGATAAAATGATGATATAATTTTGGAGATAGACAAGAGCCTTGCTTTTTTGGGACATCAAACAACAAAAAAGCAAGTCTCTTCCCCCCACATCTCCGAATGTATTACGTTTAATTTTTTACCAGGTTCTTATCTAAGCAATGGTAAAATTATTATCATTTAAATTCCTCAGTTGATTACTAAGAATAATAAAAATACGAATCGGTCTACCGAGCTTACACAATCGTGAATCGTGACATTTTAGTTAAAATGGCTCTACGAAGAAAACTTTCTCCACTCCTGTGCTCGTTTGAAAATGAAAAACACAAAACAAATATTTAAATTTTGTTTTAAATATCGTACCAAGGTAAAAGTGAGTCCTGCCATTACTGTAGCAGTTAAGGGAAAGCCATAGTGTTGATGTAAGACACCTCCTAACGCTGGTCCCAACACCTCCCCAAGAGCATACATGCAAGACCATGCACCTGCAACAACACTGTATGTTGCTAACGAATCGCTGCAACCCCCCTCTCTGCAATAAAATGACAGGATTGAAAATGAAGTTCTTCTCTTGATGAGGTTTATAAGTTTATAAAACTTCTCACGTTATAATGAATGTCAACGCTTCTAATTTAAATTCAAAAAACAGAACTGAATTATTTATAATAAAAGAATGTTGATAATTACTTACAATGCGCTGGTCAGAACCGTTTGAAATGTAGGTAATAAAGCTAGAGCTACTGAAATACCCAATATTGATAAAGCGACTAAATCCAACCAAAGCGATCTGAAAAAATTGGAAAACCCTATTATTATTCCTGAAAAATATTTGTTGAAGCTGATTCACATGTAATTTTCTTACCCTGGAAGGAAAGGGAGAAGCGGTGAAGGTCCTAGCAGCAAAAGTCCTATAGTAGAAAACAAAAGCCCCCACACCATCATTGACCAATGATGATGTACTTTGTCAGCTAACCAACCCCATCCTGGACTAGATATACCGTAAAGTCCCGAAAATAATAAAAATATTAATCCTATTTGTTCTGGAGTTAAGGAGAACTGCAAAAAAATATATAATATAAACCCTGAATATATTACGTTGAATCAAAAAAGTAATTGCTGATAACATACTTGTCTTAAATGTGGTTCCAGAGTAGGATCAAGAAATCCCCAGGTATTGGAAACAATTACTATGACTAACCCTGTTATCACAACAGACGGTACTTTAATTAAATCTAAAATTGATCCTGATCTACTTGTAACTCCGGAGTCTGTAAAAGATAAAACACAATAGGTATGCGTATTTGATTTTACATGTAGAATTCGATAAAATAATATCGTTAACATTGTATATAGCAATTATTATAATGCATATACTACCTACCTTCACTTGATTGTAAAAGACAAAGGTTTATTGGTACACTTAGAACCATTGTAATACCAAGAACAAAAAATGGAACCGAAAATCCTCCAATCTAGCTAGAGAAAAACAATAAAATTAGTGATTATCCCAAAGAACTTTTCCGCTACAAAATAAAAGAATAACACGTCACCAAACCGTCTATTATATCCCATTTTTTAAATAAAAAATAAAATATCAAGTTCCTTTATTTATTGCACATACAATAAGCACATACAATTATTGTATGTGCAATAAATAAAGGAACTTGATATTTTATTTTAGACCCCTTTTTAATTTGAAGTTTAAAATTTTTTTGCCGTGATTGATCTATATAGAGGTCAGCAGTACTTCGTGGTTATAATTCTTTTTAATGATATTGTATCATAATATTTGTTAATAATAACAATAAGATTATTGATTTTAATATTATAAACAAAAATGTCAATTTGTATATATCAATAATGTGACGTGTATTTTTTTTAATTTGTTGACAGTGGAAAAGTTCATTAAAGTGAAATTAACACTACGAATAGGTACTTTACACTCTGCAATAAAGTACATACCGAATATAGAAAACCACCAATAGCGGGCCCTGTACTCATTCCCAGACCGACAAAAGTTTCAAGAATACCCTGAAAAATAAATCTAAAATTATAAATTTTAGTGTGCCGGTTGCAAATAAACATGCAGAAAACTATCCATTTCTATTATCTATTTAAATATTTCTTAATTATTTAGATCATTTATTTTGGAGCTCGAACTTACCAGGACACCTCCAATTGAATTTGGAAAGGTATTTACGACGAAAACATAACTAGCTGTTGAATACGCACTAGCTCCAACTGCCTCCAAACCTCGCATTAGAAAACATAATGTTGTAAAAATTGTGTAATCATCAATATATTCCAAAATCCTAAAAAATAAAAAAAGTGTAGTTCCTCATTTCAATAAGATTATAAACTCTTTAAAGAATTTTTGAAAGCTGTTTTTTTTTGTACTTAGGCGGTAACTCTATTTCTGATTTAATATTTTAAAAGCAGCTTTCTTTCTCAACATAAACATCATACCCAAAACACAAATTACATATTCCTGATACAAACATCCCCGTCATAAAAAGCCGTTTCGCTCCAACTAACGGTAACTGAAAAAGAAATTAGTGTTTTAAATATCAATACTTATATTTAGAACTATTTTGAAAATTTGATTGCATTTTATTTCGGACTTACAATTTTCCCAAAAATAGGAGAAGATATGAACATAACAAGCGCATAAAAACTAAAAACGAAACCCGATGTAATGTCATTCATTCCTTTTTCGGCAGCCTCGCGTGGAAAGAATGGCGCCATTATAGACATCGAACAAAAACTCATAAAATCTACAAGAGCTAACGACGTCAAAGTCAACTTTTGTTTTCTTGTCAAGTTTCGTAAAGCCGATGTTCTTGTAACAGGATTCGTTCTTAGTAACCGTTCTTTTGTTATTGTTACATCAATGGCTGAATATCTTTCTGAGTTAAGGTTCATTAATGACTGACTGCGATTATATTGCCTTTTCCTAGTAACTTCTGCAGATTCTCCTGAATAAGACACCGTTAATATCGAATATTTTGATAACGTGTCATTGTGCGATTTAAACGACACTCCTGTGTCATTTGGTTCCGATTTATTTTCTTGGATATTTGGTTGATGATTTTCTTGAGTTTCGACAATTTCTGGTTTCATTTTGAATTTTATTTATTTGTGATTGCTGGTCACTGCAAAGATAAAAATTAATTTTTAAAATAACTACATTTTAAAGGACTTATGGAGGACACGCATTCGTTCAGTTTTCGCTAAAGGAATCAAAATTTGGTTGAGGCTGACGTGAATATGGATCACAATCACATTATTTAATAGTATGTCAACCACAACAAATGAGGTAGATTGTTTTTTCGGTTGTATAAAATAATCCAGAAAAATTGTTTTAAAATAATACAGGTTTGTAATGTATGGTTCGCGGAAGTGATTTTTTTGTGTTCGATGATAGCTCTTAAGTATTTTACTAAACTGGCGCAGTCTAAGAGTTTATGCTAAAACTGTCATCAACAGCTAGAACTACATGAGAATGTTCCCGAAAAAAAATTGTAGGGAATTCAATAATAAAAAAACATTCTTACCGTTTTTTATTGTCATTAGCGGTCGCGAAATACTTTAGCATTGAACTTTTCGCAAATATGACGATTTTAGCATAAACTTTTGAAAAGTGCAATTTTACTGGACTTATGTATACAATCTATGCCTGAAATATTGTGTGTAGCACCTTATCAGCAATGTGAAGGATAAAACATTTCTTTGAAACTTATTAACAATTGTGGAAATTTAAGAAATTATTTAATTTTAATCTATAACTTCGATTTTTATGTACATTTCATTAAATTGTTTTTATTTTTCACTGTTTGTGCTTTGATAAAACAATTCAAACAATCACAGTAAAACTATAATTTAAAATATCTAACGTATTTGCACATTGTCTACTGAACCATTATAATATTTTTGACTGATAACATTAGTTTGATAAGTAGTCAGATATTATTTATCACTATTAAACGAAATCAACGGGACCGGCTCAAGATAGAGACATCTTGGGCATTGATGCTCTAATAATATATAACCTAAAGGAAGACTTGTATATAAGATGAAGGAAGGTTTTGGTCGAGGATCATAAAATAAGCTTTACCAATGTTTCGCTAGTGGCCAAAGTTTTGAAAAATATCTTCAGGGCCTCAAATTTTTCGAAACGTTGGCCACTAGAGAAACATTGGTAAAGATTATTTTATGATCCTCAACCAAAACCTTCCTTCATCTTAACATTCTATTGGATCAACACTACTTTATACTGAAGAAGACTTGTATATTGGAAGATAGTTAAATAATTATCGTAGATTATGGATGCTCGGCAACTAAAGGTCGCTGCTCACGAGGCTGGTTTTGCCGCTAGAATCACCGCTGGGATTTGTGCTGGCTTCCATGCTGGCGTGATTGCAGATTCCGTTGCATGGTTACAAGCTGGATTTTAAAAGTTCTGTTCCAACCTTTCTGAGAATCGAACCGTCACAGTATGCGCAGTAGCTAAAACGTGATCCAAAACCGATGCAAACAGTTTCGTTTTAGCTACTGCGCATTTCATTTCAGCTGCTTCGTGTGACTGTGACGGTTCTGTTACGGTTCTCAGAGATGTTGAAACAGAGCTAAAATTAGAACCGGGGCTATTTTTCGTGCTTGTTTATATGCTGGTTTTACCAAAAATCAATCAGAAAAATGTATCTTGTCACATGGGCGACAAGCATGGCGTCATAGTGTGTGTTCTGCTCAGAGACAAAAAAAAACGTTCACTTTTGTTAACTTTGAACTTCCCAGAATTTTCCAAATAATTGTCAGAATATTCAGAATGTTTTGCTACGTTTGAACATTCAAGTATTTAATCTCTTGTTTCAGTTGAACGTCTTTCCCATAAAGCTTCGATTCACGGATGCATGCCAGGTGCGTAAAGCGAAGCTTGACCGAGGTGAACCTTTTCAGCCGGACCTGGTGACATTACCTACTACTTACAATAATGTGTATTTAAGCAAGTAAACACAAGGTTAGAAAATAATTTTCAGAATTGTTTGTAATAAATGGAAAAAATGTGATTAATATAATGTATTGGCAATACTGATATTTTCAAGTAAATAAAATTGTCGACCAATTTTTCTCAGACCATACGATATATTGACAAAAATGATAAAAATACAAATCAATATAACAATTTTATTTACTTGAAGAGTTCTATTCAGACGTTAATTAAAGATTTGTAATACTGATATTTGACTGACTTGTTGGAAATACAAATTATATTATAATAACGATAACTTTTTTTATGGCAAAAAATATACTAGTACTGATCATTTTATCCGCACGAATCGATTAATAGAAATTACAATGTAAATTAGTAATTTTATTGAAGATTGTTTTTGTTTTCAAGTTTAATATGTATTTTTTAACTCCCGGTACACTGGGAAGCTATTTTTATGGGAAATCAAATTTTTTAAAATAATATTATTATGTAGTGGGAGCGATCTGTCGAAAAAAAACCCTGTTTTTGAAGTCGGAAAAAACATTTTTTTTTCCTATATTGTAGTTTAGAGTCTCCTCTATACATTAAAAATATTTTTGGTCCAGCAGGTGGTGGGGGAGGGGGGGGGAAACGACCATGGAAAATATGGGAAAATGAGTTTTTAGTCCGTAACCCTTTTCCTCGCTCCGCTACAGGGCAAAGACTTTGCGGGTCTCCTCCGCCCTTCCTAATCATCAGATTACATTCCATGGCGTCTTAAATTAAAGATAATAAAAAAACGCGTTTAATGGCATTATTTTTTTCCCCCCACCCCCTTCCTTCCCAGAAAAAAACACGTTTTTTCGAAAAAAAAAAATTGGTTTTTTCGCCATAATTTGTTTATTTATGGCGAAAAATAAAAAAAAAATATTGAAAATTAAAGTTCCAATGTTCCTTTATAAAGTCACGTTGGTTGTGCGAGATCGGCCGATAAATAAAGAAAGTCGGTCAATTTGAAATTTTTTTTTATTTCCCCTCCCCCTTCCCATCTAATCGAGTTAGGGACTTGAAATTTGCAGACAATCATTTGGACCCGACCATCTGCCGAGGAAAAAAATTTCAAGTCCCTAAGTCGATTTCTTCCTTCAAAAAAAATCAACACGGCTCTCGGACGCTCTCGCCGCGACAAAAAAGTACAGCCTCCGTTTTGCTGATTCAAATCGTGATATCTCGGGAACCGCTGGACCGATTTTAAAAAACAAAAAACCAGTTTATGCGTATTTTTGAGCCCTTCATTTTTACCCATTGGTTTTTTCCCGTCCAACTTCAACTAAGAAAGTTATTGTCTAAAAACTCATTTTCCCATATTTTCCATGGTCATTTCCCCCCCTCCCCCTCCACCTGCTGGACCAAAAATATTTTTAATGTATAGAGGAGACTCTAAACTACAATATAGGAAAAAAATGTTTTTTCCGACTTCAAACCTTGAGTTGGATCGATCCCACTATATGTTTCAAAGTCATGCTACACTATTTTTGAAAAGAAGTATTCGTGTGTGTGCAGTATGTATGTATGTACGTACGTACGCACGTGTTAATACTTAGTACGAAATCTTGAGAAAAATCGCTCCAGCCTTCTTTTTTTTTGTTTACAGCAAAAAGGTGTGTTTTTTTTGACGAAATCTCGCGAATAAAAAATGTTATTGACTTTGTTAGGATACCGATCGAAATTTATTACTATTAACGTCAGTCATAGATATATATCATTACATATATCTATCATATCATATCTATATATAATAATTAATTAATAATTACATATCTGTGACGTCAATATGATCCGTAAGAAATATTATCAAATTCAGTAATAAAGATCTGTTAAAACGACATCACAAAATATCCATGAGCATAAAGATGGGATTCGAATCCACGACCATTACACCAAGCTGTCCTTTAAATCGACATTCATAAGTCGATATTTGATTATTAGATACAGTGATACTAATAATTAAAGACTTACTTTCCTATCGTCTTATTTTTGAGTCAACAATCTGTTTTTATGATATTCTAACTCCTCCCAGAAAACCACAAAAAATCAGCTATTGCGATAAAAAAAAGCATTTTTGGTGACATTACGACAGAACACTATGCCAAGATCGGTAGCTTCTTATTAATAACTTATCAATTATCTTGAGCTCATACTAAAAATTATTACTTACGAAATCTCATAAACCAGATAATAATGATTTTTTATGTGAAACCACAGACTAACACCTATAGATAGATTAACGTAGACTTTCGGAAAAAGTAGATATTATTGCTGTGAAAATGATATCTTTAATGGTAATTAACAACTTCAACTTACAGTTGACGCACAATATTAATTCAGATTAAGTTACGACGTTTTACACACGTAGTAATGATAGTTCATTCACACGAAGATACAACTATTTTAGTCTCATTTACGAATAAACTTCTCAATGAACTTAGTGAAGATATCCATAATTAGTCGTTCTTCCGAGCTGAAATTCTGTTACGGCAAGTATAATTTGAGGTCTAAGTTGATCTTAGATGGTTTGTAAGTTTCGTGAAAATTGTTTGAATCGTTTTTCTAGATCCTCAATCATGCAGACAGAATTTCAATTTCATTTTAAATTTCATGTAGGGGACCTCATTTGCTACGTAAATGAATCTAATTTTTGAAGTGAAATTCTTTACGCACGATAGAGTGAGTTGCCCGAAGATACAAAAAAACAATAATATATTATTATACGATATAATATACTGCGTGTGTGTTTACGGTCAACGCAGCTAAAGGCTTCACGTCTCTAAAGTGTAGTGCAAAATACGCGGTTCATTTTTTATGCAATTAACCAATTTTCTGATTTTTACTTTTGATCGTAAAATATTCTCGCTTGTCCTTATTTTAACATAATGTCACTTACTCGTCAGTAATATACCTTTTTCCACTCTAGATATTTATACAATCTACTATTTCCGATACAGTCTTCTTCTTAATTTAGTGTTTTGATGATAACTTTAAATCTTGTACACACCATTTTCACTAAATTAAAATTTTATTTTCAAACACCAACAGATTTCTTATCTATTTATTCATAGGAAAAATACTCAACAGTGTTGATGCTCCAATAGTAAAATAAACAATAAAAAAATACAAAGTACACATTCACAACTATTAAAAATAGATAGTTGACAGTGCTGCCACGAATTATAAATTATCATTTTAGGATAAACCGGAAATCCGTCTCAGCTATGACTCGTATTAGAAATACTTCACATCTTTGCATTGATTTAAAATAGTTTAAAACACAATAATTTTTAGGCGTAGTAAGAAAGGACCTCGAACAAACCTTATGAGATTTGGTTCTCGGTTAAATTGATCGAAAATGGTTTTATTTTATAGTTTAAAGGTTACTAAGAAAAAGTGTCCATGGATGCATAGTTGTAAAAATCAATAGATTTTTAGCTACAGATATGTTTAGCAAGATTTTAGATATAAGGATATTCATTGAATTCACAATCTTAAAAAATCCTAAGCTCTAGAAATGTTTTCGTGTGCGCTTAATCCGAATATGACGTTATTATTTTATACAAGCCACCTTCCAACATTACCTAGTTTTCGACTATTTTTCTATTTCTAAAAAGAAAGCACTAACGTTGAACATGGAACATGTTTGTGAATTCAATGGATACCTATCCCTATATCTAAAATCTCGCTAAACATATCTGTAGCTAAAAATCTATTGGTTTTTAGGCTATGCGCCCATGGACACTTTTTCTTAGTGACCTTTAAACTATAAAATGAAACCATTTTCGGTCAATTTAACTGAGAACCATATCCTATAAGGTTTGTGTGGGGTGTAACAGCGCGGTAAATTCTGAACAAAAATCCAGCAGTAATTAATGAAATACGGCCAAAAATAAATTTTGGAATATTTATATTTTATATAAAGCATTTTTGCTCACGACGTTACATGTAATTAATTTAAAAAGGATGAAGAGCGTCTATTATCTACTTATCTATCGTACGAAGGGGCAGGGCGTGCCTGAAAACCTAAGTAAATTATGTAAACCACGTGTTTATGGAAACGATCTTAATGTAACGTTTGACGTCACACGCAGTTTGACATATTTATTTAATTATTTCGTATTTTAAAAGGCTGGTCAATTTTTAGTTTGCAAGGACGATTCTTACGGTTGGTTACAGAAAGCATTGTCAAATAATCTGATTTGACGATGACCTTAGACTGTGACCACACATATTTCTCCATAAGAAAAACGTTGCAGAATTTTCAATCGATTCTGTTCGGAAAATTACCAAATGAAACGATATTTTTTGTAAACTCTGCATACGTGTTTTAAACATAGTTTTTTTTTGCACAATTTGCATTTCTTAACTACATTTTTCTACGCATATTGATCAAAATTTAGTTCGAGAAACGATATTTATGTATGTAGATCAATCATATATTTTTGTGTGACACAATCTAATACTCTACAATCTACATAACAGGGAGTATCACAATGACATTAGATTATTCCTGCATGTGTAAAAACTGCAATTTTAAGATCACAATTTAAAGTCATTGTTAAATCAAATTTTTTAACAATGTTTTCTGCAACGTATTAGTTGACAAACTCGGTTCTTAGTAAGCTAGGCACAACTGCACATCGAATTAAGAGTAAAAATGATTGACATTAAAAAAATGAGACAACAATTTCAGATAAGAAGTCTGGATTCGAACTTAAAAAATATTTTTTATCTCATGTCAAGATAGAGATGATTCAAACATACAAAATTTTAATTTCAATTTTTTCATCGAAAAGTTATTTTAGAAAAAGATTACTTGTAAATTCTGGAAACGTATTAACGGCAAGGTAAAATAACATCAAAATAATTATGAAAATTAATACTCACAAGTTTAAGTTATCCTGAAAAAATTGAAATGTAATCCAAAAACTCATAACTTCAAAACAACTCGAACACAAATTGTAATCAATGTTGAAAAAAAAAAAACAGATTAAATCGGTAAATATTTTAAAACAAAATTATTCATGTAACAACTGACTGTCTAGCGGTCAACAGTAGACTGGCGCTGATAGAGTTTTGTCAATATTCATAGATGTATATTAAAATGTGAATTGTTTTGAATACTGTTATCAGAGAATTGAATTAATATTCTAATCAACCACATGACGACAGCGCAATTGATAATTGATTTTCTTTACTTTACCCCTTGTTAGCTGACAAGATTTGTGGTTCCTGACCGCAAGACCTGGCCTTTGATTCGTCAAATAATGTTATGGATCATCAGACTATTTTGAAAATAATTTATGCTAATAACTGTTAAACAATTGCCTACAATGCTAATATATTTTTTTCATTAACACATCGCCAATTTTCAATATTATTGGTTTCAATTGAAAATAAAGTTTGTATTTTTGTTTGTAGCCAGTAATCTCAAGAACTGTTGGACCGATTTGATTGTTTTCACTGTTTAAAAGCCTACTTCTTTCTGAGAAACATGCTATATACAGATGATTTTTAAGTTGATTCTTTTTTTTAACAGAGTGTAGAAATCAAATAGACAAACAAATATTTCATGTAATCTTTTTCTCAAAACTCAAAAATGAAAGAGAAACGGGCTTTTAAAGTTTTATTAAATTTTAACAAATTTTGAGGTCAGTCCTGGCGTTATGTTATGTCACTATGGAAATATGTTATGTCATTATCAAGTAAATAGTACGAGGTTGTCCCCGTTTTGTTGGGCACAAAGATGCGTGCGTCGTAACCATTTTGAAAAATATGGCTTATTTATTGAAGCGTTTATTTATTATTAGAGAACTAGAAAAACTTAAAAACGCCACTTCTAAACGACGAATGATATAGATGGAGTGGTCGGAATCGATTCAGCGCGGTTTTTTCTATAAGAATAACCTCAGTTGTAAGTCGTATGTAAACAATATCTCACAGATTTCTGTTTTATTTTTTTTTAATGGAAAAAGAAGGGACCTTTATCAGAGATGCCTTTATAACGTTAACTATACTTCATACAAACTAAAACGATAGTTTATTTGAAACCAGAATGAAGATGATTTAGGCGTTATTTTGCTCAGAATTTCATGCAAAGATCCTATTAACCTTTTAGACGTGAAAAGTTGTTGATATCAGACTCAACAGCTTGAAATTAAAATTTATTTTTGAATTCCAGGATAAAAATAACAACGGTTAATTTTTTGTATTATTTTATTGTATTTCATCAGTTGTCAAATTCAAAAATCATAAATATTTTTAAACTTATTTTTGTACATTTTTCAATTTGAAGTAGTATACCAGTTTCTTTTTTTTTTTAAACCGATACAATAAAAGGAAAAAATATTCAGTCTATTTCACAATATTTTATTTACGAGACGGTTGATTGAAAAAATAGTATAATTTATATTTTTGATCCACTACTGCACGGAAACATTTATTTTTTAAAGTAAAAATTTCCTTCACGTTAGTCCAAAATGCCAAACAATACTTTTTTTAGTGTATTTGGTCTAATATGGAACAAACACTACTGACGTCGATCAGATGGTGGGGCCTAGGGATCAATGATCAAACCAAAATTTCTCGACGTTTCACAACCTCCTAGAATTATAATAAATTAAGTAGTGATGTGTGCGATTTTCGAAAGATTTCACTGATTTTATCGAAATTCGGTACACACCATATAAAGCTTACTTAAAATTGACACAATCAGGCCATTTTATGGTGGTTTTTAAAAATTTTTTGGGCCCAAAAATACCGAAATCATTCTCACAATGATTTTAAAATTGAAATTTAAAATGCGCTGCTAAAATTTTAACAAAATAAATCGACCGATTTATAAATTTGAGGAAAACACTTGTTAGCAGGTAATCACTTACTGAATGTTGTAGATGCTAAATTGATAAAGCGGAGGGCAAATATTGAAATTATGAAAAATATCATTTTAAGGGGTGTATTAAGTGGTTGAATTTTTTATTTTATCCAAAAACAAAGTTCACATAATAAAGCCACAATGCACAGTATTAGCAAATACACTATTTTGTCGGTATGGTTTGGCACTGCGACTCGAGTTTATTTTAATTGTCTATTCTAAACAACAAAACAGAAATAAATTCGTTTTAAATGCAGTCAGTAAAATAAATGTTAAAGTTTTAAGTATTTACATTATCCTAGGCTTAATTTTTAAAATGTTCACAACACTAAAAATATTTTAACATATTGTACGATCAATTGGAATATTTCACGTTTTGTTTAAGAAGAGGTAACAATATACAGTAATACCCCGATACACGCGAACTTGGGAGTTATGGGGTCGACTTAAATTTCTCTCTCGCTTCGCCCGCATTTCAAAAAACGTCGCACAAGCCTGCAACCTGTACGATTTCGCACACTAAACCAGCACATATTAGTGCATGTTTCGCAATGTGTGGTAGACATTTTACAGTTTTCAAGTAGTTTTATCAATGCAAATTAATTAATGAAAACGACATACTAGATCAGTCCAGTACAGCTAGACAGAAATTGCAGGCGTCCGACTGACTGGCTGCAGGTGCTGGTCTAGTGTGTGCTACTCCATTAAATAAAATGGGTATCTTTGCGAACAGCCGTTTTTGCTTCGTGCTTTGCTGGTCGTGCAGGTTCAGATGTGCGCGGCCTTTAACATGTGTAGATATATTTCATACGAATTGACATAAGACCGAGAAACAGATAAACGAAAAATTGTTTTGAATGCAATTCCTTAAAAAAGTAGTGTTTTTATATACCGCCAGTACCGAACAGTGTCATAGCTAAGGTGATTGGCGTTCAGGACAAGACTATGTCATGTCGCCGAAATTACTAAAATTCTCTACTTAATAGGTAATCGCATAACTGATTGAGCGTTCCCGCGTTTGTGCCTCTATTGCTATAGGCTGTGTGCATGATGCCTACTAGCGCCGCTAGTGGGTAATAGATAATTATTTAACTCACTTTTTATGGCAATCGCGACATGTTTAAATGGTAACACGTCAAAAAATTTAGTTGGCCATGATGTATAAAAAAAAATGTAATAAGGAAAACTGCTGTTAATTTTATATACAATAAAATTCTGATTGCAAGCCATTATATAAATAGCATAACATAAAAGGTACGTGAGAATTATTTATTTATCAATTATGACGTACAATATATAAAAAAATTAATTTGTTTACACTGACAGCGTAATGTCAAATTATGGCGCCAATGATCTATAGTTTACTAAAATCGCCATCAGCGCAACAGACCGGAACACAACAAGCATTTCCAGATCGCCTAATTTTTCCCATGTCTTCTTTGTAATTAAAAAACTTCTTAATAAACATTGCTCACTGACATACGGAAAATTTGAGTTTGAAGTTTTCCTTAGTGCTCACCACAAACGCTCGCATCGATAAATTTGTAACTCCGCCTCCTTGCACATAGCCCATAGGCCCTAGATATACGATGTCGGTCCCAATTAACTGAAGTTTTCACGGATTATTTTGTATAAAAAATGTGTACTTTGAGTTCTTTGTCGACCCTATCTATCGCGTAACTTCGGGGTGCTACTGTATTAAAAATTGAAAAAGATCATTTAATTCTCTCCCACCTCAAATAAAGTACAGAGTACTGCATAACATTACATTAATGTTAATTCTTAGAATTAACAAAATATGCTAATTGAAACGACGGATTTAGAAACAATTTTCTTAATACTACTCCTTTCTTAAATTTAATTGGAGAATTTTGAATTTAGAATTATAATTTATTTTTTATATTAAATACTTAAATATTTTATTAAAAAAATAAGAGTTATTATTAACAATCTTAACAGCTCTTTAAATGCTCATTTCTTTATTTCTATTTTGATTTTAAAATTTTCCTATTTTGGCCAATTTTTATAATTTATTTATACAAATATAAATATTAATTATTGTATACAACATTTAAAAAAGATCAATTTAAATGAGCATTTTTATAATTCGATGATATTTAAACCACAACAATAATAAAATATATTTATATTGACACTAATGAGCATTTTTTTTTAAAGACACATACAATTTAAACAATATATTATTTTTTAAATATAGCTTGAATGATTCTTCAGATACTGAAGTAAATGTTCAATATAAAATATTTTACATTACATAAATGCTTTTGTTGAAATAGTAAAAAAAATATAATAAAAAATAACAAATGGTAAAAAAATTATTTTATGCAAGTGTCTCGATAACTTAAGACTGAAAATGTATTTGGCTTAATAAATTATCACGTCCAATTTGAGTTTTATCTGAAAAGATATAACACTTTTAATATGAAAAGCAATACAGCAAAATTCTATCTAAACAAAAGATTCCCTTGTTATTTATATTTTAAACAGAAACGTTGGAGGTGTATATTTTTAAATTTTCGAGTAAGATAATGTAGGTGAAACTGCTAAACCGCTGATCGTCGCTTCAACATCAAAGGTTGCTGCACACAAGGCTGGCTTGCACTAGTTCCTTGCTTGATTTCGCTGTTCAAGCAAGTTGTGGTGCTGGGTTTCATGATGACTTTTATATGTTCGCTTCACATGATGCGTGTATTGAAGCTGGTTTTGTAGGTGCGCGCGCAGTGACAACTTGAATGTTAACAAATGTGAACGTTTGTCTCTGAACATAACACATTATGGCGCCATGTTTGTTCTGTGGGCGTTTGCCTATGTCGTCCATGCGACAAGATACTACTTTCTGATTGGTTCTTGGTCAAGCACAAAAAATAGCCCCGGTTCTAATTTTGAAATCCATTTTGTGACCACATACTCAAGCCCGCAATGATTCCATCGGCAAAACCAGCCCTGTGTGTAGCGGTTTTAAGTTCACTCTGGAATTTCGTGCAATAGGTCATATGCATGAGACTCCAAATTGGTTTAAATTTTTGTTTCGAAATTTATTTTAGTACCTGATTATATCGTAATGATTATTTTATTAATCTAATCACTGAAAAAAATACAAATTATAAGAAAGAAATGTAGAAAATAGGCGCTATTTTCGAATTTTCAAAACGCAGCGTGACGTTACAGTATATGAAAACAACAGTTTCCATGACGACTGTGTCGTCTCACAGTAAGATTTATGTCAGTATTTAGAGAAAACAACAAATAAACTTCATTTAGAACATTGACAACTTGACATCAAGGTTGACATGCATCATATATCATGACGTCACATAAGCCCGCCAACATGGCCATTTGTTTAAACTGTCAATTTTTGAGTGTGAAATTTAATATTTTTTTTCTTATGGTAATATTACATTTTTAAATGATTATAAATTTTTTCCCGTATTATGGTTGACTAAGTAATCTATTAAAAATATAAAAAAAATACATGCATATGACCTATTGCTTGAAATAGCAACATTTCTCCAGGCGTGAACTACGAACTCATTGACGAATAGCCATAGATTTGTGTTCGTTTAAATTAGCTAATCGAAGGGTAATATTGTTTGCGCTGTGCAATATTTTGTTTCCAGCACTTGCGCGGTATTGAAGAAGTGGCGTTTATATTTGAATCTGACGAATTACACGCAATAATACAATCGAGTTTAAAAATCTAACAAAGGAATTTGGACGATTCAATCTTCTCACAGTAAACTGTCCCATTTTATTTTTTGGGTCAAAATATGTAAGCGTTATAAAATTATTACCTTAAGTATCTAGACATCTTCTTGGAATTGACTGATCAAAGTTCATTCTGGCTGCTAAATGGAGATAATTATCATCCCCAATTGGAGCTTGCCTAAAAATAAAAGATAAATATATGACGCCGATTCAAAAAAATTCTTTTAAAAAAACTTTAGAGTTTGTACTTACTTGCTGCCATATTTAGTCTCTCTTGCCAGTGCTCGAAGGTAAGTTCGATGTTCTTTCTCTAGAGCACATGTCACATCTCTGAGTTGCGATAATGTCTTCAAACACGAATGAACATCTTCTACAACCCATTCTGCCGGCATAAAACACACGTCGATATCATAATTTTTAACCAATGTCGACGTATCAGATGATTTCATATCTCTCCTGACCGATATGCATCCCTCAGTAGATGTTGCTGTATCTAGAAAAAATCATACGAGCTTTCGTTAATGAGTTTGGTAAAGGACTGAGGTGATGAATTGATTTTATAACCTCAATTTTACAACAAGTAAGATCTATTTTCTAAAATTATTATTGACCAATTTTTTCAGACTGTATATTGACAAAAAATTGTAAAATTATGGGGATCCGCGATATGGACTACTCTATCTGGCGGCGAAACTTACTAACTAACACGTGAGAAACAAGTAGATGAATCGTACTGTCAATGAATACTGTTAATCGTGATTTTCTTTATAATAATAATAAAAAAAAAAAACGTTTATAAATTAATAAATGACTGCGAAGTTTTCACCTCGTGCAAACACAAATAAAAAGTTGGTAAAATGTTGTAATAGTACCACGTCATTTTGAAAGCTTAAAATCAATATACCAATGATTAATTCTCTTTGGTTACATATTATTCTGTGAAAAATCAAAATCAAGTAATTTAAGATATTTAAATGGTTCCCAACTGCAGATCATAACTTCTTAACTAATAGTTCCCTGAAGGGAATTATTAATTATTTCTGTATTTCGTATTGTCAGCTAAGCATTAAAAAATTAGACAAAAATACCGTGTTATTTACATTAGTTTATTGAAATAACTATTGAGTACTAGTTAATTAACGTATATTCAATAACTGTTCAGATAGTAACAATTAGGTACACAACTTAAAAAGACGATGCTTATTTTAGTTACCTTTGCTTTCAGCTGCAGCCGTACATTCACACATTTGTGCCAGAAGAACATCTAAACGTTGCATGTGACTCACAACTAAAGAATGGATTCGTTCCAGTTCTCGTTCTTCGTCAATGGTGCAAGTTCGCGGTAAACCACTCCAGTCGAAATCGCTACTGCACTTTGAAACTTGCGTACAACCGGCCGAATGTTCGCCTGAAGTTTTGCAGCTGAAAAATAAAAAAATAAATGTTTCAGACTTAATTATCCTTCGGAAGATCGGAAGACTATTATTTGTAGGTGTTTCGTTTTCTCAATTTCTAAATGTTACCATGTTTCAAATTCTAAGGGCGTTTTTCCATCGGCCAATTTTGATTTAACGATATCGGGGCATATAAATGTAAGTCAGTGGAATGCTTTTTCACTTGTCGATAAGAGCCTGATTTATCGTCGGCTTTATATTGGCGATTGAAAAAGCATTCCGTAGATTTCTGTACATTTGAAGTGCTCCGATGTGGTATATTTCAAAATTAAGTGAGGTTAATTTTCGTGTAACTCACCATAGCCAATGTTGATTGATGTAAGCCCCAGGATGGTAACTTTCTAATCGGCCTGCATTACCGCACAACTTAGTAAGTAAATCAACCCATTCTTTTTGTTCAACGCAGTTGCCTGCTTGAACATATAAAGCTCGTTCCCGCTGGACAACTTGGAACATATTCTTCTTTTTAAACGATTCTTCTGTTAAACGTTCAACTGCCAGTATATCCGATAATGGTATGGTGCATAAGGGATCCTTCCCTGGAGGAAAAAAAAGTAACTTTATTGAATAAAAACTAGCAAAAAATATAATTTAAATAGTTTATACTGACGCACCATAAAAATATGGAAAAAAATGTGAATGACGCGGTATTCACGAGATTGATGTGTAAACGTATGAGCTCATATCAGTTTGGTTTCACACTTTCAAATGTTACTCAAAAACAATTGACTGATACAAGTACCGATGTTGTTTACCCAAGCGGAGGCACGTTACTGAGACTTAAAACTTGACGTCTGATGTGCGAAGTCTCATACAAACCCTACCGTGCACTGAGAGCTAAGATGTTTACACATCAAAAATACGGATTTAAAAAAAATTGGTTGTCTGTAAAGTCGGTTTACGGACGATAGTTTTACGTGATAACGTATTCCGTAATACATAACCTAAACCTCCCAAAATTTGGTTTCAATCCGCTTATCCTTGGTCTCGGAATGATAAGAAATGTCAAAAGTGACGTTTGCAACTGTCAAAGTATTATGTTCTAATAATAATTAGTTATTCCAATACTTAACTTAGAAGGCGTTGCATTTCACAAAATACTAATGTCAAAAAATTGAATTAAACATTAGAAATGCAGCCGTTTTCATGTTAAGACAAGACATACGTTATATTCTAATTTCCATGTACGGCAAACAAAGACGACCGACCGCGTCGCGCCATGCATTAGACAACATTGCATTTATACAGCTATTTTTCTATATAAATTTGTATAAAAAAACTGTTTAGGCAAATTCTGTTATACGAAATCTATGTAAAATGTTCTCCTCTTTCGTTTAAGACTGGTTTCAAACCGATCTGATTTAAATTGAGCGAGAAATTAGCAAAAAGCACGCACAGGGTCAGGCGGAACGTTACGCGTTACGACCGTTACACTTTTTCGTGCATGCAGCCGGTGTTTTATCAATTTATAAGATTGGTGATTCATCAATTTATAAGACGTTATCACGTCAAAAAAGTAACTAAAAAATGGAAATAAAAAGCACCTTTATTCTTTGAATAAGTGAGATCATGTGTCGTCAGTCTAAAGTATCGTTGTTTAAAATTTTTTCTTCCAAAACGGTTACGTCCTTGTGCCCTTTTGATCATAACTCTGTAATGGAAAATTATGCATCA
Organism: Xanthostigma xanthostigma; assembly: GCA_963575645.1. Lineage (NCBI taxonomy): Eukaryota > Metazoa > Arthropoda > Insecta > Raphidioptera > Raphidiidae > Xanthostigma > Xanthostigma xanthostigma. Next base: position 29,631,620 of record OY754470.1, on the reverse strand, counting down.
TTTTCATTTTAAAACATTATAACGAGAAAATATTACAACATACCTAATCCTGCTTCATTGCAGCAAAAAAAAACAAAGAGAATATTAAATTAAAAAATATGATTACACACGTAAAAATAAACCGTCTATTTTTGCATGAGACATCATGTAGGAATGGAATGTAGGTAATATAGAAGATATAGTGATAAAACTTTTGTTAATTTACGGGTTAGGTTGTTGTTACACTTGATGTGGACACGTGCGATATTTAATCATACAATGTCGTGCGACTGATAATCGTACGATCACATGGTTATACTATTTGTTGTGTGCTTTGTTTGTTTGTTCGCGGCCAAAATAGACGACGAAGACGATTTGTATTTTTTTGAAAAATTATTGAAGAAAATCGTTTAAATTAATCAAGTCATAATAACTTACGTATCGATAATGTTCATAGAGTATTAAAGGTTTAAAATGTATGTGAATAATGATTATGTGATTTTGAATTGCTAGGGAGAACAATAAATTAGTAAATTTGTGCGTAATTTTAAAATTTAGTTACCCTTCTTTAAGCAAAACAGGTGTATCGATAGGCCCTCCTCTTTCTCCAGGGTTCCTAGAACTGGCTGATATAATTTCCAGGAACTGTCGTATAGCTTGTATGTGAGCTGGAGTCGCTACAGCTTTATGTACACGTTCCATATATTCTTCTTTACAAGACGGATGAACTAGTACAGAACTATTTGCAGCTTCGTCCATGCATGTGTTTCGAGCACTTACCAAGTTACCTAACGATTGGATAGTTTTCGATATCAAAGTGAGTGTGCGATTTGTTTGAGAATCCTGCAAAAGAAATTTATCATGCAATAATTTATCCGCATTGACATGTTTCATTTTTTTAATAATTTTGCAGACCAGGTCATTAGATGTACAGGTCACCTCGTTAATGAATGAGGTCAGCTGGAAGACCGTTCATATAACAAGCCAGGTAATTCTCAAGGGTAATAACTTTTACTTACAATTTGTTCAGTAGTGAGATCAAATAGTCTTGGACCTAAAATGGCAGGAGCGAAAAATCGCAAGAAGATGAATCCAGATATAACAGAGTATCGCACTTCCTTATTTTGAGGGAAGTAAATCATTGCACACTCTTTTAAATTGTGGAATATTTGGCACATAAGTGATGGGCAGTAGACTGCACTTTGTGTTATTGCCTCAAAAACTTTATTCACATATTCAATTAGATTCGACAGATTGATTTCGATTGTCGCTGGATCTTTAACTCTTGTTGGATCTATTTCACAGGGTTTTTTCTCGTTAAAAATTAAATCCATAGCCGGACGCAATGTTTTGTGTAAATAATGTAGGCCTGATAATCGCATTGTTTCATCCATCATTTTTGAAACCAACGTGTTGCCACGAAAAATTGTAGTTGGATCACTAAAAAAATAAATCAATAAGAATGCAATATGACAAAAACTAATTACAATACATAACTATGAAAACAAAATATTTACGTTAATTTGGATATTTCGTAAGTAGCCAATAGCCTAATAATAGGAATGATTTGACCATGATGCATAAACACTCGTACGACTGGTTGAGCAGCCTCCATTTTGCTAGAAACTATTTCACCGAGTACATATACTGCACTAGATGTAATAGGCTAAAACAAAATAATTAAACAATTTAATCTCCGTTGAAAAGTTGAAACGTAAGTGTTATAGAAAGTTGTAAAATTAAAAAAAAAAAAACAATAAATAAAAAAATTACTTACTTGCATTTGTATACTTTGAAGTAATAAATTTCTAAGTCTGTCGTAAGATTTTGTAGGAAAAATATAATCTGCTATATAATGAACTTGTAACCTTAGCGAGCCAAGAGAATTATCTGTCGACAATCTACTCCCCGGTGGTGTTGAACACGAAGCCTTTCTCATAGCGCCTCGTTCTTTACTTTTTCGAGGTTGTAAATAGTACCTAAAACGTAATTGGAAATGTTGACCGTAATGATTCTATTATCATAAAGCACTTGGTGGTTATGCTCAATTTTCGATAATATAAAATTATCCAATGCAACAAAATGTAGTTAATTATAGTCAATAAGCAACTTCAAATCAAATCGAGATAAAATGTAACACAAAATGGAACTAGACATTTTTTTATCAACAACTCTTGCAGCCGCATCATTTGTGCTTGACAAAATTGAAATAAAAATATTTTCTACATATTCTACACATTTTTTTGTTCACTAATAATTATAAATGCATTTAAAGCAAATATAATATGATTTACAATAAAAACAAAATACTATGTTTAGAGTGTGTTTTGTTTTTCGACATACCATGCATTCGCAGATCTAATTTGCTGAGTGTTGCTTCGAAGTGGTATGCGAACTTCACCTAAAAACAGATCGTCTCCTCCCATTCCTGTATCGTGCCATAAAGCTACATTGACCTCATAGGCATCGGCCTCTCCCACAGGACTCACCACATAACCGGCCCCGCTAACACTGTCACTGGCCCGGTTATCACTTTTATAGTCAGAACTTTCGAACACAAACACTTCGTCGAAACGGGGACATGTCGTCTTTTTCTTGACCTTTGTCCTTTTGGTTTGTTTCCTACCATTTGAATATGTAACTGTGACAGCCGCATAAGAATCACAACACCTATTTTTTAAAGTTAAGTCAAAGCACTCTATTACTTTTATACTCAAAAAGTTAGTGGTGAGAGACATGTTTTTATTTAACACTGGCTCATATTTTAGTTCAATGTTTGCTTTGCCCTGAACCTCACTATCGGCATCGACTGGACGTATCGGAAACCAATGATCTTTATTATGGTACGAATTCAGATCTTCTCGCTTGATGGCTACCTTCCCCAAAACTTTGTCTTGTTTAAGATGTCTATCACGATCGTATACATATATGGACAAGTATCGAAACGGTCGTGGTACCTCAAATTGGAACTCTTCTCCGAAGAAGGGACTGAGCAGAAATTTATTGTCAATTTTATGTCAAAATTAAAATTTATACGAACATAAGAAAATAAATATACCAAAGAGTTTTTTCCATCGTCGTTGTGCGGAAAATCTCTTCTTGGTCGAGGGCCACCGCACAATAGACATCGCGTTGTGATGCAGAGCCATGAGTGCGACACTGTAAATTTTTTGCCTCACCTGACAAAAAACACAATAAATGTATAAATATCTATTTTTTAAATAAATAAATCACATAAAAAGAGTATTTTGTTCACTTTGTTTTGAAATTACACAATATACAAATAGAAACTGTTATTTTGTACAGTGGGTGTCTTATTGTGTCAAGGTAGTTAGGTTATTGGAAGTTAATGTACAATATTATACAAACCAATTTTAATTTTCAAACGTTCTTCAGTTCTGACTTTTTTCTCTAATTCTTCCATGACTCCATAACTGAGTCAGATGGAATATAAGTAAAGGTTAGCCACTTCCGGAGTGTTGCAATGGCTTATAATAAATTATGTTTGCTTTGTCGAATGCCCGAGGTATCGCTGTTCATTAAACTACACAAACCACACTTTATAATACACGATTCTCTGTACACTACACATATAACGAACTCGATAAAAACACGTTATGTCGTTCCATTCACAAAAGCAACATTGTACTCTTTGCTTACATTAACAGATATGATTGATCAAATAACACGATATGTTTATTTAAGAAATTTACTTATTTTTTTATCAATTTCAACCGTTGCTCATATCATTCACGTTAAATATACAAATAGGATGTATTTCCTACATGTGTTAGTTGTAACACACGGACGGTTCTCTATTAATGAATGAAAATAAAATCTTATCTCCCGTCCTTTGCTTTGTGCAGTCCCTCGCAGTCTCACTCGAATGGCAGACAATACAAACGCGCATACGCCCAATGCAATGCATATGTTTAGTAATATGGGTAATGTAAATGGTAATATGAATCTAAATGCAGGAAATTATCCGGATGTGGGATTTTCTTCAAGGGCTTCAATTCCTCGGAAACACCAGCTCGAACTCTTGATCATGTAATTATTATGTTTGCGTAAAGTTAATTGGCATTTTGTATATTGATTCTATGTCTGTTACTAGATAACACTGATAGGAAAATTACATTCATAAATCGTTGTTCCATTAACTAGCTATTATTATCGTTGTCAGTTTTTTTGTAATCACAAACTTTAAGCCGGTAACGGACTGAGAGCGATAATATAATATATATAATAGCTCTGTAATGAGATATAATATAATATTATATGTTGAGTGCTGCGGATTAATTTTTTATATTTTGTAAGTTTAAACTTTATTTCCTAGTGTATGTGCATATTTTTTTTTCAAAATGCCTCTTAATAGCATGCTATTGCTGGATACCATCGATAGCTCATCGGAGGATGAATCAAATGCCGCATGTGATGATATTTTAATGATTGCTACTGTCCAAAATGAAAAACCAAGATTTTGGATATCTGAGCATATAAAATTTAGAAAAGAACGGGGTGAATTTACGCTTTTTAATGATTTGAGTGACGAAAAATTCACAAATTATTTTCGAATTGAGAAAAAACATTTTTTGAACTTCATGATTTAATTAAAGATGATATAAAGAAGAAAAATACAAATTTTCGGGACAGCATTAATTCTTTAGAGCGACTAGCATGTATCACAAGATAAACTCAATAATAAAAAGCTGCCAAAAAGCATATGTAGTCTATAGACAACAAAGTGACCGACGGCAGCAGGACATCTGCGGGCGACAAGACGCATGAGGAAGGTGAGATATAATGCAAAATATCGCTCGGAAAGCATATTTGTACTTTCATGAAATATACCGCTTGGATATAGATATATATTATAGCGTCAATGCGCGGCGTTTTGTACTTTTTAATCACAAGCGATATTTTTGTAATATGTAAGATATAATATATATTATATTATCGCTCTCAGTCCGTTACCGGCTTTATCGTATACAAATTAGATTAGAAAGTTTTTTTTTTATTTGATGTTAGTGCCAGAAAACATTTTATAGGTGTACCTGCTTATCTAGAAAAAAAAATAATGCAACGAAACAACGGTCATTATAAATATAATTAAAAAATCATTTATAGAGTATGGAAAGCTGTATAGAAATAAAGCAGATTTAAAAATCACGCGTAACAGGAAGTCGAGTTGCATTGTTTTAAAATATGTCATGTATTTTTCAGCTAATACAAGCACTTACCTATTTCTTGGAATATTAGTTTCTATGAATATTAATAATACAATTTTATTAATTTATTTGCAAATCACATCTTATTTGAGTTTTTTGTTGAAATAACAAAATACACCTACAATCAGGTGAAAAAAAAACCAGTTGAAGTTTCGGTTTTTTGGGCTATTCGCAAAAATAACTTTTTTTAAGGGTACGCGTAGTATATTATGACTTTTTTTAAACGGAAAACAATGTTGGGCTTTGACCTTTGGGCATACTCATTAAATCTAGAATGCCCTTTTCTGTGAGTATACCGAATTGAAAAGTATCAGACATGTATTTACAGACTTGGAAAAACATTTGGAATTTGGAACCAGTCTATCTTCGAAACGGTAAGCGATACAGCGTCACAGATGGGCTTGTTAAATTCATTGTGTCATTTTCTAGAAGCTGTTCGAATTTGAAAATAAGAAAAAATAATTTTGTATAAAAGTAACTATAAAATTTTTGTGTCTTTGGAAATTGAACTTATCTTTTCATAAAGCTAAGTTCCAAATTTTTGTTATCCAGCCTCCAGAACCATTTAAGAGGTATCGTATTACTAGATATTGCGTATTATAAAGTGTTGTAATGAAAATAATGTTTGTCAAATTAAAAATGTTAGGTGTAGGAGACACTTCAATTGGTATAGATACAAAATAAAGGTGTTTCAAAACAACATGTAATAGAACATTGAAAAAATAAAAGATTTTTATTATTTTATAGCTGCTTTCACGGAGAGAAATTATCACGCTGCTTTCATAAAACGCATTCCTTGGACTCGTATTGGAGATACACCCATTCCAAGCTTTTTCTGGAAAGGTCATCCGCTACTCTTACCCTTTGCTCCTTAAGAACAGACCCTGCTTATTACTGTATTTCCCATAATTATATGGCACATGCACTTATTGGCGACGACCAAACGGCGGTACCTAAGAGTTTCTATAGTCCGGTGCATTTAGGAATTGACCCAAAAATTTCAGATACATTTTTTCTTTTGCTGCTCATTCGAAAGGGTCTTCGATGGAGACCTTAACCCAGAATTTGCGCATTCCTCAAATTTCCCCGTCCGCCGCCATCTTGGATTCTGTTTTTTTATTTTCAATTGCTCATATCTCGCGTTCTAATAATCCCACAGTAATCGCTCTAGGGTCTTGGACTCGTCAGGATTTACTCTTTAATTGAATGTATCAAGTAAAACTCTCCAATGTACTGGAAAAAAGTTATTAGCGTCCAAAGTTACAAGTTTTTTGCTAAAAGTTCTTGCGCCCGGTTTTTTCGCGCGTAGCTCTTTCCAATGCATCTGAGACCCCCGCCGACAGTTTACTATTTAAACTAGACTCAATATCCAGTATTTAAAAAAAAAAAATCATTCCGATCGGTTGACTCCTCGCCCGCAAATCCACGCTCGAAGCTGCGCTGTTCATTATCGTGCTATTTTGAAGCCTCTAAAATTCGCACCTCCCGCTGCATTTCTCGCTTTTGTAATTAATATAACGCAAATTAATTTTGATCAACAACATATTCGTTAAATCTATGCTAAAACACGCGTTTTACATTAATTTTTTATTTAAATCAATTCAGATTAATAGTGGCGTGTGGAGTCGAACAAACATGTAAATATTTAGAGCCGGAACGAAATTACCTACCCCTCCCCGTTTTCGAGGATGTGGCGTACGGTAAAAATATTAAAATTTCTTTTTAGGGTTGCGCAACCTCCCAAAAAGGCCAAAAACTACCCTCGAGCGGTGTTAAACGCGCCTTACGTTATTCTCTTTCTGATAAAAAAAATATCCCTGTTTTTGAAGATGCTGAGTACGATGGTGGTGTTGAAAATTGCCACCGACTCTCACCAACCCCTCCACCGGCGAAATCTCAAAATCCCCTGAAATGGAGAGATAACCCAATTTTGCTGGTGATATGAAAAAATTCACCCGTTTCGAGGTTGCTGAGAGTCGGCGGCAATTTTCAATATCACCACCGTGCTCAGCATCCTCAAAAACAGGGAAAAAACATTTTTTGCGGAAAGGGAATAACGTAATGCGCGTGTCACCCCGTTCGGGGGTGGTTTTTGGCCGTTTTGGGGGGTTACGCAAAGAGAAATTTTAATAATTCCACCGTATGCCGCATCCTCGAAAACGGGGGGTAGGTAATTTCGTTCCGGCTCCAAATATTTACATGTTCGTCCGACTCATACACGTCACTATTGATCGGAGTTATAAATTTAAATAAAAAATTAATGTAAAACGCGTGTTTTAGCATAGATTTAACAAATATGTTGTTGATCTTAATTAATTTGCGTTATAAAAGTTATAAAAGCGAGAAATGCAGCGCAAGGTGCGAGTGCGAGTGCGGAAAAACCGAGCGCAAGAACTTTTAGCAAAAAACTTGTAACTTTGGACGCTAATAGCTTTTTTCCAGTAGATTGGAGAGTTTTACTTGATTATAGACATTCAATTAACGAGTAAATCCTGACGAGTCCAAGACCCTAGAGCGATTACTGTGAGATTATTAGAACGCGAGATATGAGCAATTGAAAATATAAAACAGAATCCAAGATGGCGGCGGACGGGGCAATTTGAGGAATGCGCAAATTTTTGGGACACACCTAGGTATATTAAATATTTCTAAATGTACTGGACTAAATTACGCAATCTTAAAAAATTCGTCAGTCAATAATATAAACATAAAAGTATCAGGCGCCCAGCTAAATAGTAATTTTATACATAAACTAGCTATTACCCGCGGCTTCGTCCGCGCGGAATTTATGTTTGTAAGCTGGTACATTCCAGTGTATACTATTTATAGCTGTCAATCTCAAAATTGAAGCACATTTTTTTTATTCTCTATAATAATAATTTAAAGTGGCTCTGTCAAGGCCTGGGGTCCCATTATCCTCATATGCCCAGGGCCTCCAATAGGTTAAAGACGGCTCTGTCAGGATGGCCCGCGACCAGAATCTATTCTGAAAAAAACTACCTCAAATATGACACCTGACATAATGAGTTTATCAAAAACAAGAGACTTCAGGTATCTGGATCCTCAAGCCCAAGATAATTTACCCTTTTTACTTTTATATGAAAGTTAATGTAAACTAAATAATTAAAGATTTCAATTTAGTATGTGTTTTAGTTTTTAATTTAGAGTCTAGCCCGCTAACACACCCTAAATCTTATAAATGGTCCTTTATAGATAAATCAGTTTGACACCCCGATATAGGTGACTTCTATATGCAAAATTGCATACTTCTAGTATCGGTTTTGGCTGTGCGTTGTACATCAGCCTAGTGTTAGAGTTTTAACTTTTAACTATATAAGTAGATTTACGCCCTATAGAGGATGAATTTTCAAAAATCCTTTCAGTGCTCACTTACGCCTTAAAGGGGACTTCTATACAAAATTGCATGCTTCTAGACCCACCGGTTTAGACTGGGCGTTGTATACGGTCAGTCAATGTTAAAGTTTTAACTAAGTAAATTAACCCCCTTAGGGGATGAATTTTCAAAAATCCTTCTTGAGTACACATCCGCGTTATAAGAAACTCATGTGCAAAATTTCATTGCTCTATAGACCTACCGGTTTAGGCTGTGTGTTGTCTGTCAGCCTTTAGAGGGTTTTAATTAAGAAAAAGTGAAGAAAAGATTCGATTTTATTCCAATATTTTCAAAAAACGTATAAATATCAGAAATTTGCTATCCGGCACCCAGAAACAGTTAAGAGGTATTTATAGCGAGCAGAACAAGACGTCAGACTGTTATCTAACTAATTATATTTTTAAAATTTTAACCCCTTCCACAGTCAGGGCCGGACTAACCCACTTTGGCGCTCCTAATTTCAATCTACTATGATTAAATAGTAAAAATTATTCTATTAATAAATAGTACATTAATTTTCTATGTAATATTAGTAAAAGTATCAGTATTGATAACTACAATTCGTTGATCAGTTAACTATCAAAATTTAATATTTTTCTCAGTTATCCTTTTTGAAACCTGAAAAATAGACGAGAAACAGTAATTCAATTTTTTTTTGAGTGTATAAAAAGAATTCTAAATTATCGGGAAAATTAGTTTTTATTAAAAAGAAACATAACAACACAGTTTCTTTAGATTTTAGAATAACCATATAAAAAGCAACACATTTTTGTTTATTTGTTTATTATACTACACAGTTGTCCAACAGAAAAGTAAACTATCATGTTTACAAATCTGTTCAAAATAGACAGATTGACCGGGTCCTTCTAAAAACCGAACCCTAGACATTTGTCTCATTTGCACTATACAATAAACCGGCCCTGCCCACAGTATTGTAATATTATTACATAATAGTTCTAAAATTTGTCTTTGACAAGATATAAACAAGCAGATAGAAAAATAATTAGTTTGGTACCAAAACAGTTCTATTTTTTGTATTTTTGTAGCCATTAAAAATTTAAATTTAAGATATAAACATCAAAATATATCACTTCAGTGTTAAATATAATAGACCGGCAGCTCGTGACAGATTTTATCAACCAATCGTATCGCGTATGCCCTTCAAGTTGATGATTATAAAGTAGGTTTAACTAAAAAATGGATCTAAGCGAGATCGCGTGGGCGGGACATGTAGCGTGCAATGTCATCTGAAATTGCAAAAAAAAATTGAATTTTTAATCAATCGTATCGCGTATGCCATTCATGCCTTGATGTAATTTATAAAAAAACAAATCCAGAGAAGCATCGGCATACGTTTAGGTCGGGGCCTTGTGGCTGAACTCAGTCCTCGAAGTTGCAAAAAAAACAATAATTTTAACCAATCGTATTACGTATGCCGTGTCTACTAAATGTTTATATTGATTGTGAAAATCATTTTTGACCAGTCGGCATACGTTTCAACTGGGGCCAAATATTTTTTTTTCAATGATGGCGTTTGTAAAAAAAACCTTGTTTTAAATCAATCGTATCGTGTATGCCTTTGAACCCATGGTTAATTCCGATTTTTATATGTTATATATTTTAACGGCATACATATTTTCGAGACCTTGTCCAAAGGCATACGTTTTAAAACTATAAAAAATGTATCCATAATAAACCAATCGTATCGTGTATGCCCTTTTGGATTTAACTTCGTAATTATTATTTCTTATCAAATTTAAAAGGGCATACAAATTGTGCGGGACAATAACGAGAATCAACATTTTTTTAAAAAGTAGATGTGTTTGGAATATTTTTTTCAACCGAATCAAGTATGCCACGAAATACTTATCATTAACTTCAATGGATCACAGTGACTCTATTTATTAAATAGAGTCAAATCTATGCCCTTTGCAATTTTTCTGCAAAATTATGCTATTCGGCCAAATTTTATGAAGGCATACGGATTCACGTTAGCCGTTATGCTTGTATTTCTTTGTTTTACAATGAAAACAGTGTTTTGAAACAATTTTCAATAATGATACGATTGATTTAAGACAAGGTTTTTTTTTTACAAACGCCATCATAACTCGCTTAATTTTGATACTAGGAGCTTCCATAAAAAAATAAATATTTTTTCAAACACTTCAAAAAAATTTCTATGAGTTTTCCCCGAAAAATTCATTGTTTTTAGGTTTTCGTACCCGAAGGGTGCTCAACGGGACCCTATTACTAAGCCTCCGCTGTCAGTCCGTCGGTCTGTCAGCGGGTTGTAGCTCAAAAACCGTAATAGGTAGAGAGTTGAAATTTTCACAGAGTGTGTATTTCTATTGCCGCTAGAACAACAAATAATTAAAAACCCTCCAAAACTCCCAAACGAGAAGCAAACTAAGTTTTTTGCTTATAATTCGCTCAATCAGTTCGTTTTAAACGAAAGAGGAGAAAATTTTACATAGATTTTGTATAATAGAATTCGTCGAAACACTTTTTTTATACAGCTTTATATAGAAAACAAGCTCTATAAATTCAATTTTGTCTAATACATAGCATACACGAATCGTCTGTCTTCGTTTGTTGCATACTGTACCATGGGAATTTAAAAACAGCGTATGTTCTGTCTTAAAATAAAAATACTGCATTTGTTCAAAAACGAATGTCATTTCAGTCTTTTGACATTAGTATTTTGTGAAATGCAACGCCTTCTGAGTTAACGATTTGAATAACTAATTAATTATTAGAACATACTTTGACAGATGAAAATGTCAGTTTTGACATTTTTTACCGTTCCAACATCATGGATGAGCGGAATGAAACCAAATTTTGGGAGGATGTTTGATATACAAATATGAAGAGGCCTATTGTTTTTGAGAGACGTCGGTGCAAGCGCATAAGAAATATATATTATAATGTTGTTTTTATAAGATAATAGTATAGGTTTTCATTGACAACTTTAAAATAGAGGGTAAGTAGAACCTACAGCCAAATTTTGGTGCTAATCGGTGCTGTTTGGTAGAATTTCCAGGTTTGGCAGTTTTTTCTGTGCATTGACTGGGCTATTACGCGTTTTAGCCCCACGGAAATTGTATGCCCTTTTGAATTTGATGAAAAAAGTATGATTACTAGTAAAATCCAGAAGGGCATACGCGATACGATTGAAAAAAATTCATATCAAAATTTGCAACTTCTCTGGTTCCTCCAACCACCGGACCCCAAAATTATTGTATGCCAGCTTGTATTTCTTTATTTTACAATGAAAACAGTGTTTTGCAACAATTTTCAATAACGATACGATTGATTTAAAACAAGGTTTTTTTTTACAAACGCCATCATTGAAAAAAAATATTTGGCCCCAGTTGAAACGTATGCCGACTGGTCAAAAATGATTTTCACAATCAATATAAACATTTAGTAGACACGGCATACGTAATACGATTGGTTAAAATTATTGTTTTTTTTTGCAACTTCGAGGACTGAGTTCAGCCACAAGGCCCCGACCTAAACGTATGCCGATGCTTCTCTGGATTTGTTTTTTTATAAATTACATCAAGGCATGAATGGCATACGCGATACGATTGATTAAAAATTCAATTTTTTTTTGCAATTTCAGATGACATTGCACGTAACATGTCCCGCCCACACGATCTCGCTTAGATCCATTTTTTAGTTAAACCTACTTTATAACCATCAACTTGAAGGGCATACGCGATACGATTGGTTGATAAAATCTGTCACGAGCTGCCGGTCTATAAGTATAATATAAATAAAATTGTCGACCAATTTTTTCAGACAATATATTTTTTCATAATTTTGCGATAATTAACTTCTGCGTTCTATTATAAAATAAGTAGATTTTACTAATTATTTGCTGTTGGGCTGTTGGCTATTGGGCTGTTGGGTTGTTGGCTGTTGGCTGTTAGGTTGTTGGTTGTTAACCAACAACCCAACAGTCATCTAGCGGTTGTTGTATGGCAGACTTGTTTTCGTATTAAATTTTAATATCTAAAATACGAAGAAAATTATATTTTAACACTTTGGTGGTAATTATCCCCAGGTTGGAAACCACTGGTCAAGATACTGCCTACAATATTTCTCATTTATAAACATTGTCTTGACTCCGCCTTTAATTAACAGTCTAATATCATTATGTAATTATTTTCCAATCAGTAGTCAGTAGCGTGTCCAAAACTATACTTCTTGACCAAGTAAAAGTAAAATAAAAAATTTCAAATTTTACATTTTATAACACATTTCTTTAACAATTACTTTGATTAAAAATGATGCTGAACAATATTCAAACTGAAAATTAAGTATCGGATACGCAAGTTCCGCATTATTTAACCCTTTTCTTCTTACTGACCAGCCACTATACTATTTAATTTGTTTTTAGTGGTCCGTGCAAACGAAATACTTATGAACTCAATTCGGTGTCCGTTCGTCCGTCCCTCTGTTATAGACGACTTTCTCGCAAACTTTTTGACTTAAAAATTTGGTATTTGTCACAGAGATAGGGTGTGTTGGTCCAAGTACAGACACGAAGTTTAAAAAGTTGGATTTTGATTCTGGGGGTAAATTGATATAAGTACCTAATAAAAAAAATGTTTTCAAGAGCAACGTGTAAGGTGTCAAATGAAAACTTATTGAAACACGAATTTATCAATATAGGTATATAGTCATTTTTGAAGTGAAACTTCCTTAGGCGCGGTAGAGCTAATTGGCCTGGATCAGAATAAAAGTGAAATGCTTCCCCTTCTCCAACTTTAACCGCTAGTTGAAAGGAAAGAGTGGGAGAATCGTTTCTTTTCTCTCTGTTAAAACGTCGTACACTTGGTTTCTCTAGTCTAACAAATTCTACAGAACCATTTCATAACCCTGAAATATTAAAAACGTCAACATTTGAAGAAGTTTCACTTCTAGCTTAACACATTAAAAAAATATACAACTGCCGAGTTTAATTACTCCCGTGCGTACGCCTATGTACGCCTACTAATGTAATATATTTTATAGTCGTCTCGGTTTGATTCGCAAAGACCTCTTAACTGCTCCTGGGTGCCGGATAGCAAATTTCTGAAACATTGACATGCCTTAAATTACTAGAATTAAAATTTTGTCGAAACTATGAGAGTAATCGAATTTTATCAAGAGTACCTTTTTTGTAGTAAATGAGTCTCGTGATCCAGATTTCATACTCAAACTGATTTTTTTCCATTGGCGTAGAAGTTTTAGATGTTTATTTATCGAAAAAATCAAGTTCTACGCCCATGGAATGATATTCATCATTATTATGATATGGGTTTTATTGCCCAATAAAGCTATGCCAACGTACCAAATTTGAGTAAAATCTCATGAGCCGTTTCAAAGTTATAAAGCAAAAACGATTTGAAAATTGTACACTTTAATGCGTCTGGCAGGATGATAGAACCCTCGAAACTGTCTGGCTACTAATGAAACATTATTTAATAGTTCTCCAAACAATATATATAAAATTCAGCTTTTATAAAATAACGTAAATATAATTATACAAATTATAATAGTTTAAGGGTGTCTGGCAGGGGGTTGGAACCATACTAAGTGTCTGGCAATGAGCGACGCGAGTTTTAATATTGTTACGAATGAAATATTAAAAAATTGAGTTTTATACAATGACGAATTTGAGATGGAATTTTGTACACCTTTAATACCTGTTACCTGCCAAAGCCACCACTAGTCAGGTTTCATGGGTGGGAATCATTCTTACCTGTATTGGAGACATCCATAGAAAAACTTTCAGCTTTTATAAAAAGACGAAGGTCTGGCTGCCGCGGGCTCTTGTTCTATAAGTTTAAAAGTTCTGACTGCAAATAGTATACATTCAAATATACTAAGCGTACAAATTCCACGCGGACGAAGTCGCGGGTAACAGCCAGTTTATGCATAAAATTATTATTGAGCTGCGAGCCTGATACTTTTGTGTTTATATTATTGACTGACGAAGATTGCGTAATATCGAATGCAGTACTAAATCAAGAGGTCATGTCTGTAATTTTACATTTTTGAAATATTTAGACTTGAAAAGCTATTCCTCTTTTGTTTCTTTATCATGCTTTTTATGCATGCATAATATCAGCTATTTAATTAAATAGATTTAGCACTGAAGTGATATATTTTGATGTTTTTATCTCAACTTAAATACAAAAAAATAACTGTTTTGGTACCAAATTAATTATTATTATACCTGCTTGTTTATCTTTATACTTTGTCAAAGTCGAATTTTAAACAATAAATTATGCAATAAGCAATAATATAATACTGTCGGCAGGGCCGGATTATTATATAGACAAATGAGACAAATGTTTAGGGCCCGGTTCTTAGAAGGACCCGGTCAATCTGTCTATTTTGAACAGATTTGTAAACAAGTTTAGTTTTTTGTTGGGCAACTGTGTATAATAAACAAATAAATAAAAATGTGCTGCTTTTTATATAATTATTCTAAAATCAAAAGAAAATGTGTTCTCATGTTTCACTTTATTAAAAACAATTTTTTCCGATAATTTAGAATTCTTTTTATACACTCAAAAAAAAGAAATATTTAAATTTATTTTCATTCAACTATTTTTCAGATTTCAAAAAGACCAAAGTAGACTAGTCCGGTCCTGACTGTGGAATGGGTTAAAATTTTAAAAATATAATTTATTAGATAACAGTCTGACGTCTTGCTTTATTCGCTACAAATATCTCCTAACTGCTTCTGGGAGCTGGATAGCAAAAACTGATATTTACGATTTAGTAGAAATTTGCAATAAAATGCTACGTTTTTCACTTTTTCTTTCTCTAAAAGGCTGACAGACAACGCACTGTCTAAACCGATGGGTCTAAATGCATGGAATTTTGCACAGGGGTTCCTTAATTAACGTAACTGTGCACTCGAAACTTATTTTTGAAAATTCATTCCCTAAGGGGCTTAATCTACTTGGTTAAAACTCTAACCGTACAACGCACAGTCTATAAACCAGGGGTGGGCAAATCTTTTGATCATCGGGCCACATTGCGGATGAAAATTTGACCATGGGCCAAACATTTTCTTTGTCTTATAGTTTTTTTGAAACAACAATTTCAAGTTTTTAAACACTATTTACTATTTTTCTAAAATTCTTTTTATGCGCTAATTTATATATTGGCAAACAGTAATACTTTTGCTTTTAATAATAATCATTTATAAAATTGTTCGCGGGCCGCTATTTGCCAAGGCCTGGTCTAGACTCTAGGGCAATGAAATTTTACACATGAGCTCCTTATTTATATAACGTGGATGTGTATCTACTAAAGAAGGATTTTTGAAAATTCATCCCCTGGTTAATCTACTTAGTTAAAACTAACATTGACTGACCGTACAGCGCACAGCCTAAACCGGCGGGTCTACAAGCATGAAATTTTGCACAGAAGTCCTCTATATGGCGTATATGAGCACTAAGAAAGAATTTTTGAAAGTTCATCCTCAAAGGTGCTTAAATCTACTGAAAAAAGTTAAAAATCTAACACTAGGCTGACGTATTAATAAAACTTAAAAAAAATATTGATATTTGATAGTCGAGCGTCTGTAATCTACAAATTATCCTAATAAATTTTTTTTTAATTTATAAATAATAGAATATAAAATATGTATTTCAAAGACAATAATATAATATACCCTCTTACTCAGCTGTTGGGCGTTTATAACCTACAATCGATTCATCTATAACCACTGGATATAGATGATGGATTATAGCCGCTCGATAACTGAGGTCATTCCAGACAAGCACTTCGAACGGATCTATATCTTCGAAACAAGTGATGCGAAGCAACGGAGGGACTTGGTGACTACAACATTTTCTATAAGCCTATACCAAGTTTGAATCGAGATGTTGTCAAAATTGTCCAAGAAATATCACAAAAAATCTAAGACCTAGGCAAAAAATATCGTTTTTAGTTGATACTCGACATTTTCTAAAAACTCACTATTTAGGTCCACACGGCTTATACTGACATGGCGCTCCAAATAAAAAAATGAGTTCAAATTTGAATCGGAAAATGTTGATTTTCACCGAACTTCAAAAACTTTTTTTAGTTTCCGAATGGGATGGACAGCTTTACACTAATAGAAAATTACATTCTAAATCAAAGAAAAAATTCAAGTTTGCGATCTATGACCTATTAAAGTTGTTTTAAAATGCAATTAATTTTTTAATCATCTCTATAATTGCAGGGCTGCCAGATGACGGATTTTTTTTCTCGTACCAGTGTTGCTAAATATCTCGTACTTTTAACAGTTAATCTCGTACAAGTATAAATTTAAAGTAGGTATATCGAATAAAAATACTATTTAACTTTGAGTAGTCATATTCTTTGCGCTTTTAGCTGTCAATTCAAATGAAACAATTAGAACTGATAGTGATTAACATTAGTGTAATAAGGACAACAACAAATAAATACATTTAACGGGGATTCCCTACTCAAGTTGTCTAGTTTCATATTATAGTGATGCTCCCAGTGGATCGTTTTGTGGTGTGTGAAGTAGGTAAATATGCAAATTCTTACACTTTTTGGCTGATACCTAGCGAAGGCAGTCATCATTGTTAAAATTTCGTACAAAATTGTACGAGAATTTTGTTATTCTTGTATCTCGTGCAAAAACTGTAAATCTCGTAATGGTACGAGATTTCTCGTACGTCTGGTAACCCTGTCTCGACTGAAACGGCAGTTTATGTGACATGTAAGTTGGTCCACGATATTGCGTTTCGTTAAAATTTTGAACTGAAAAATATGCGTAGAGTGGATTTACTTTTTATACAGACTTATAAATGTATTCAATCAAGGGACTGTTTCTTTGCTTGGCGTCTATTTGTAAGTATAAGAATTGTGTTGAAATTTGTAGTCTTATACCTCTGATGCACACATTTTCTGGTGAAAACATTGCGTGCGACAAAAGGCAGGCGTAATTTTTATGGTAATTACATATTATACGAATTTGTTGTTATTGTTTGCCGATCTCACGGTGTTATTATAGTACAAAATATGTAGTTCAGGTATTATATTTTGATAAAATATGTATTTTTGATGGAAGTTTAGAAACCTGCGTCATGGGTGGGTGCGTTTTATAAAAGTGCTAAAAACAATGACTCTTAGGGCAGCGCCGAACACGTTTGAAAACACAGCAAGACATAATAAATTATTTTCTACGCCATAGCTTATAGGTTTATTATCTCAGTATATTCTGATTGTTTTCGAATTAAACAAATTATATTTTTTACATTTATGACAAATAATATTGAAAAACGAAAAGAACATTTTTTAAGTCACGAATAATTTCTAACAAGTTAATTAAAATTTATAAAAAACATATCATCTGGTTACAAAACGCGCCATGAATGTTTGTGGCGTCATAATGTTTCAAACCTATGTGTGTAGCTATGAATGTGTATTTACACATTGCTATCAAAAATAGTATATTACACCACAAGGGCCGAAAGTGCGCCATGATGCTAGAGGCGAAACCGATGGCATCATGGCGCGAAGGGCGAGGTATCACACTTTCGGTCAGTGTAGTGTATACTATTTTCCTTTATACCTCGGTCGTAAGCACGCTTATTAAATACATTAATTAATTACTTATTAATTACATACAAACACAGAAAATTCCAAGCAAGAAGCTTTGAGGTTATACGCAAAAACACGAATGACAGGTGCTCGCGACTATTCGCTAAAATGTTATAGGGTTGCTATGGAAACAACATCTAAATAACAATTGATTGGTTATTTTTGCTTTACTACCGCATGAACGTACGAACTTCCTGGTGCATGTAATCCCACCAAGGAGTAAATGTTAGACTTTCTGCCTTACAATTGATGCCGAAAGAACGCACTTTCGATCGAGGTATGAAGAAATAATACATTTTTAATTTGGTTACCATGGATGCACACATAAAACATTGAGAAGTCACACGTGTTCGGATTCTTTGAGTGCGCTGTCTGAATTACTTTTTAATTACATATAACTTTTCATTTTGTACCTAATATCTATAGTAAAATTAAAAGTGGGACGCGATCTTTCCATTTTTGTAAAAAGCAATCGTTGAAAACACAATAATCGGTAATAACTTACATTGAACTAATAAAAAAAAGGTTTACTTTGTCAGCTGTTTGTAAGTTTGTTTCAACTTTGATGTACGGTTTATAACTTACTTAGACCGAATTACCTACTTTCAAAATGCTTGTCCGTTCGCCTGTTCGTCCATTTTGTTGTTGATTCAAAGAGCACTTGATGACTGCACCGATTTTGATCGAACTTTCACTATAGTTAAATGTAATACATCAGGGAATAGGTTATAGGCAAGGAGCAAAGCACTGCAGCTACAAAAACTTACATATCGTCGGTCTAATTTTAAAACCTCGTAAGTCAAAATTTTATGAAATTTATGATTTTAGGCTGTAGTGCTTTAGGATTTTAGTACCTACACTTCTGTAAAACCTCGTAAAAAATAACCAAAATTGACTTACGGGGTTTTAAAATTAGACCGACGATATTAACCTTTAGGAAACGTCGACTTGTACTATATCCGGTCTGAGAGATGAAAATGTCAGATTTGGTACATTAAAGATACTACAAGAAGTTTTTAGGGTTTCTTTTTTGTATAATAAACGATAAGGCAATCTTAAATGATGAACAAACTCTATCTATGAATGCTGCACAACAGAGCCGGACTAACGCATGGGCCTAGATGGGCCTGGGTCAGAGGCCTCGAGCTTCTAGGGAGGCCTCGTACTTTTCTAAGTACAAACAAATTAACCTACATAACTCGTGGTGTTTAAAGCAGGCAATCGCGTTTCATGTATAGAAAATGATCTACTTCAAACGATCGATTTTGAAGAGATCGTAGATGAATTCGTTTCAAAAAAGATGAGACGAAAATGTGTGTAACTATTTGTCAATAAATTAATTATAAAACAACAAATAAAATCTTTGTCATTTTAAATTTTTTATTCAAAAAAATTATCCTAAAAAAAATTCCTTGCAAGGGGCCTCACACGCTCAAGTGCCTCTATAGTCATTAGTCCGGCTCTGATGCACAATACAAAACACCCGGTCCGCGAGACCGACACGTTTTGTAAAGTTGACACATATTATACCTTATACTAATCAATCACGAAGTACTACCACATTCAGTAGGTAAATAGATAGACTTTAAAAGGAGGCGTATCTTGAACAATGTAAGTACACGGTCTCTAAAGGTCTCTCAGACCGATGTGTCAGATTAAGGGTTAACACGAGCGAAGCTGAAGATACAAATTAAAATATAAAGAAAACCGTACTCTAAACAAGATAACGCGTTTATTTATATATTTCGAAAACGATCGAATATATTTTAATTAAATTTGACAAACTATCAATTATTAGTATCTAGACTTAAACACATATTTTACTTGGTTCGGGTTGAGATAGAGTCTTCGTCCAAAGGCGACAGCGTGAAAATAAAATCTGCAGGTAAATTCGAGTGAACTGGTGGTAAAAGCTTAATGCAAAGCATACGAGACAAAAAATAAGTATCGAATTAAAAAAAAAATGATTTGGAAGTAAGAAATTTGACTCGTCTTAACAATATTTTTTAACTGAAGATTATTCTATAATAAAACAATGACAATTATTATAATGAAATTAATTTATAGTATTTTTAAAAAATAATATTCTACAGCTAAAGAAACAAAACAAAGATATTAACTGTGTAACCAAACAGTTAGGTAAGTATTTAGTTTAGCAATGAAAAATAAAGTAACTCATATAAATATGCGTATTTAATTCAGTTACAATAATCATTATTTTACTGTGATATGTATATTTTGCAACATTTCGTTAAAGAATTTTACAATTTTTAAATTACAAGAATATTATAAACAAATTACAAAATTATACTAAAGAAACAATAAAATTACTTCCACACAGCTGCTGGTGAAAGCAGTGCGTTGGTTTGATTCCCACAGTGTGTATTGTTGGTTGAAAATCATGTCAACAGAAGTAACAAAAGTCCCATTTTGTTGTTGTGTTTTCTTTAAATGGCTGTTGTTTGGGTTGCGGAAACACAGGCGAAAACGATCACAATTGTCTCAATACATTTTTTTGACGTGATAACGTCTTATAAATTGATGAATCACGTCAATATAAAAAGATGAAACACCGGCTGCATGCACGAAAAAGTGTAACGTTCCGCCTGACCCTGTGCGTGATTATTAAATATGATATTCGAGCGGAATACGTTATCACGTAAAACTATCGTCCGTAAACCGACTTTACAGACAACCAATTTTTTTTGCACTACCACGCAATGGCGGTCCCTCTATGAGCGCCGCCAAAGGCGTAACAATAGGGTGGCAGAACGGGAAAAATGTCCCGGGCCCCTGGCCCAAAAGGCCGTTAGGACAGGAGGAACCATGGAACAGCAAAACACTTAGGTACGTCATCATTTTAGAATGAATTATATTTTCCATATTTAACCAATATTTAAATAATAAAACATATCTATAGGTATATAAAACTCAAAACAGCACATTTTAGACTTAAGATACTTCTGCATTCACTTAGCGTAATGTTAGGAAATAATGTAATAGATACACGATCAACGCTGTAGGTTAACAGCCGTTCGCAGGCCACAAAACTCGTGTGTGTTCTCTGCGGTAGACTTACGTTTAAGCGGCCTATACACTGGCAATATTATTGCGCAATAATATTGCACAAAAAATTGAAACATCACTAGACTGTAAATATTATTGTGCAATAATATTGCACAAAAAATTGAAAATTTCTGTGCGGCTCATAGACTGACAAAAATATTGCGCAATATTTTATATTGTACAATATTATTGACAGTCTGTGAATGATATTGAAATATTGTACAATATATTGAGAATATAAAAAAACAGCCCCTAGACTGTCAATAATATTGCGCAATATTTTATATTGTGCAATATTATTGACAGTCTATGAATGATATTGGAAGCATTGTACAATATATTGAACATATCAAAATCGGTTTGATATTTATTGTGGAATATAAAAAAAGTACAGTCTGTGGTTGATATTGCCAGTGGACTGTGGAGATATAGCACTTATGAATTTTAGATCTTGAAAAGTATTTCCCGTAGCCAAATAACGCAGGGTAAGTGACAAACGCTGGATTGGAGGAATAGCGACTCGCAGACGGGTGTTCTTTTTCTCAATAGCGGGGGTTACCATTTTTAAAAGTTCATAAAATGTTGAAGCGTCCATTCGCAGAAAGTTGCAAAAATCCTTTGGTTCGCTTATTTTCAGGTCCCTTAGCAAATTTTCGTGAGTGTACCTATCTCGCATAAAGCCAGTGCGATGGCAACACAACTTGTTTCAACATCACTTAGCATGTTCACTGATCAGGACTTTTCAGAGATAAATATTGTGCAATTTAATTCTGCTGTATAGGACAAATTCCAATTTTTGCGCAATATTATTGCGCAATAATATTGACAATCTAGGTTAAAACACTTAAAACTCAGTGTTTGTACAATATTATTGTGCAATAATATTATAATAATTTTTATTGTGCAATATTAACCACAGACTGTAACTTTTTTTAGATTGCACAATAAATATAAAACCGATTTTGATATACTCAATATATTGCACAATGTTTCAATATCATTCACAGACTGTCAATAATATTGTGCAATCTAAAATATTGCGCAATAATATTGCTAGTGTATAGGCCGCTTTATGCTCTGTTCTGTGTTCCGAAGCAGCACATGAAACGTCAACATCAGATATCTTCGGTGTGCACCGTGCAACTCCTGACCCACAAGCTACAACGTGCTATTTAGTAATGTTTTGAGCTGCTTTTACCGCCAGCACATTAATATAAATCTATCAATCTGTCATATGACAGAATTGATCATTGAATCTATCTCAATCGGTCAACACCTTTGATGGCGTGGTGGTACGTATGTCGTACATATTATGTTACGGTTAATACGAGAAACTAGTTTATTCGCGAATTAACCGGCTAATACCCGAATTAACCAATACAGCCGGTTATTACCAAAGAAAGAAATATGATTTAACAATTTTCGCAAATTATTCGGTTAAAACGCGAATTAGACAATATGATCGGTTATATCCGATAGCTCTTGGCTCTTTCGCGAATTAGCCGGATAATATGTTAAGTAAGCAATTAACCTCAAATTCATAGACGTGCGTATAAGTAGTGAGCTGTAATTTTTATTAAAATAATACAAAATAACAAATCTTCTCCAAATAAAATAAAACAACACTGATAAAAAACAAATAGTGTTACCAGCCATGTTGACAGATGATAAAATACTGAGACAATAAACGTTTTATACGGTTGGTTTTGAATAATTCGCGTTTTAACCTACTTGCACTTGATAATAGGCGAAAAAGCGAGAAACTAAGACATATTCGGCATTTATCCTTGACGCCGGTTAATTCGCGAATAAACTAGTTTCTCGTATTAACCGTAACACATACATTAATGGGCGTGTTTGGCCGAAGTAAGTCTTACTAGTAAGTCACTCCACTATACTTACAAAATTTTCGGCCGGGACACAAATTAAGTGCTAACGCAGTAAGCATGGCTTAATATAAGACGCCTTTTTGCTTATTGTTGATGTAAACAAAACATACAGGAACACACCTGTCATTGTTCAGATACACAAGCACTCAATATAAATTAATTATTAATTGATAAATTTAGTACTGACAATCATTATATTCAGTCTATGAGGTTATGTACGGGATATAACGTAAACCGGTGTTTTGTTTTATGTTAAGCTAATAAGTCTGTCCTGGCCGAAAAGCGCTAAAGTCAGCTTGTAAGATTTTAATTTTTTTATGCTAACTGGTTTATTAAGTTTAGTAAGTACTTACTTCGGCCAAACCGCCCATTATGTCTGTTGAATTGCCAACACGATTCGTGTCAATATTGAAAAAAAGAAAAAATAAACGTTATTAATAATTCTATAAAATTTTGTTGGCCTTTCTTTAAAGTATTCTGTATAAAAACAACAACTTGACGGATTTTGTCACAGCACATTAATTAATTTAAATTTTCGAGAAAGGAAAAAAACATAGAGATATTACAATACAGTACGCGTGAGTACAGTGCGTGTCTGAAATTAAGAGAGTGGCCGATTTCTTATCTCTATGGTAACTATTGGTGCAAAACGATGCTGATTTGAGTAAAATTTCTGGTTTTCTGCAGCGTTCTCTCTCTTAACTGAGCACACTTTCACTTATGGCAAGCATACGCACTAGCGTACTCTAGTTACTTATATCTCTATGATCAAAAAGCGACGCATAAAATAACATATGAATTAAAAAATAAAGAACGCTTTTCTCACTGCATTAATAATAATAATTTATCCCCTATATTATTAAACGAGCTAATTTTGTATCTATGTATGTACCTACCTATGTTCCTAAATATTTTCTCGAAAACGGCCCTAACGATTTGGATGAAATTTATTGAAAAGGGATTTTGGGGGGCAAAAAATCGTTTTAGCTAGGTCTCATCTCTCGAAAAAATCGTTTTCTCACAAATTTTATCATTATAAAAATCAATTTTTTAACGTATGAAAATTACCTAAATATTGTAAGTACTAAGTAGGTTTTGGAATTTTATACAAACAATTGTTTTCAAAATATTATGACAGTTAATCTTTAAAGCTTACCACAGCATATCAGTATTTTATTTAACTTTCCGAGCAAAGCTCGGTCACCCAGGTACTGTAGGTACATATAATATATCGTATAAAAATAAATGAAATTGCAACTATTTTCAAATAGAACCCCCAGTTAGCGACACACAGTGAGCTGCAAATGGCCCATAATTTTCTACTTTCTACGCGTTTTTATATGACCCATTTATCAAATGATTTTCATATTCTATCAGAAACGAAGTTTGTTACACAATTGAACTGTCAAAAATGTTGAAAATATATTGACATCTAAAATATTTGATGATCTCTCATGACTATAACCTTGAGTAAAAACACCAGTTCCGTTGCAAACTTACCTCCCTCTCAATATTATCGTACACCTAACAAATTTAAACCAGGATGTCGTCGATCGGATATTCGATAATTAATAATTAACACTGTTGTTATTTCTTTTTTCAAATCAGTTTCTGTATTTGTACAATTTGTAAATATATTTTTATAAAACTGGATAAAAATTAGAAAATAATAACTTGTAGTTGGTTAATTACTTACTAGAGTTTGTTCAAGATAATGAATAATGGTTGAATTTATTATTCCTATTAATGTCACACTTGTAAAAAAAACAAACAAAACTGAATTGTAAAATATAGTTGATAATGCCTTTGAACTAAAAATATGAAGAGATATTCTATAGCAAATAGAAATTAAAAGTAGTTAATAGTTATCTTGAACATAAAAATTATTAGGGTTGTTGCTCTATCCATGTTAATAAATGTTAATTATTTTAGATTATCGGGTACTTCGACAAGTTGAAAGAAGTTGAAAAATATCAACGAAACGTTGCAACACTTGAAAACTTAACATTTATTTATCCAACCTGTCCAAGTACCCGATAATCTACAATTAACGTAAAAAATATTCTTTGACTAGATATGAGTATTATAATATATTACGTCGATATATTTTTTGACTGCGGCAAAATTTTAAACTCATTAGTCCAAAGTTTCAAAATGTGAAATAAATTTCATAATCCAACTTAAATCAGCGTTTCCCATACTCCGAAAGTATATACAGTATGGCTGGCAAACAGTGATATGTTGTTTATACTATTTATTTACGCGAAATCTACATGGCTGCATCGTTGCACTATTTCGTCTGATGCATCCAACTCACACCATCATGTGTAAAGAAGTTTCACTTCAAAAAAAGTAACTAAATAAATTACTATTGTTTCATATTAATGAAGGTTTGCAGCAATGTTGTTAATCTCTTAGGGTCTCTTAGGTGATATAGTTTAGGAAACGTCGACTTGGAGAATGATCTGCGCATACCAGATTTAAGTAATGTGCTGAAAATGGCCACTACTACGAGATCGAGATGGAATACGGTGGCTTCCAATTTCTAAACTAAGCCTCGTGTGCAGAGCGACCTTTAGTTGAGTGTCAAATGGAAAGCGCTTTACTTCAATATATTCATAAGAAATCACTCCGTAAATTCCAAATTATGAAGGGTGTTCTTGGTCTCCCTATTTTATTTTTAATAGTACAGATCAAAAGACGACGATTAGTGCTAAAACATCTTAGTAAAAGCTGTAAGACAATTTTGATAAATTTCTCCACAAATTAAAGTCATACCAACTTATTCAATGTGTTGAATCTAGATATACGTAAATTTTCATCTCTTATCGTACAACTTTAACTAAGGTCTTCTTTTGATCTGTACTGTCAGCCATAAAAACAAATTAGGTAGACCGAGAAAACCTTCGGTTTATTATACACTCTCATGTTCTTATAGAGAAAAATTATAGAGTAGACAATGATCACTCTCTGATAAATTGCAGAAGATGTGCAGTGAATAGCCACCGCAACCTACCTCCTTTTTCTGTTAAGCGACATTTTTCTGGTCTGTTGCGCAGTTCATTCTCTAAGACCTAAGTCAGTGTATATAGTGAGGAGAACACATTGCCGTGGAATATGCAGATCAAAAACGAGCTGATGTTAAAGATAACGAAAAACGAAAAATTCGAAAAAAGCTTAGCCATTTTCTTATTGTCATCTTCACTTCTGCAATGTAAATATTAATGATGAGGTCAATGTGTTCTCCCCGGCAAAATGTAAAGCAAACTGCATTGTAAGCTTTATTGCTTGTTCAAAAACAAGATGTTTTGGCAAGATAATAATTATTCTGATAATAACCGATCAAACGGAAAATCGAAGAATGCTTTGTTGAAAATTTCCGTGAAAGCTGTACTGACTAGATCGTTAATGAGTGGTCTGATCACTGTAAATCCTGGCTTCCATGTAGCGTTAATTATTCTGTCTAAGATACTTTCTGCAAAAAAAATTGTATAATTAGTCTCAATAAAAAAAACTAATCTGATATTGTCATTTAATTTACACGATGTAATATATCATTGAAGATCTTGGCGAAAGAAGGAAACAACCCAAAGAATAATAAGTTATATATTAAACTCCATATCCTATGTCAGCGATAGGCAATTGATTTTGTAGGTGGGTCGCATATCAAATTTGTTCGGCGCAATTTTTACCCTTTAATACACCAAGATATTCAATTCTACTCCAAACGAAATATAAAATGTTGTAAATTGTCAACAGTTTTAGGAACAAACTTAAGGCTTTCCATTAAGGTACGGTTAAAAGTAATGCTGTTTTTGAGGTAAGGTCGTAATTACCTGCTATTGCTTTATAACAATACAGTTCTAGCTTATTACCTTTATCGTTGAAATATTTATGTAAGTAATTGTTTAGTTCAATAAAGGGCGGCATGTCAGATATTTAACAAAGATTTCAATTTGAAACATAATTTTAAACATTAATACTAATTAATATTTTAAAAAGTATGTTTCTTAAATAAATAAATCCAGTCTTCTTAAGACATGCATTTTTTAGATTATAAGAAGAAAATGATAGTTAACTTTAATTTAAATGCAGAAGTCGAATTCAGATTTCTTGTTACCTAGTTTCATTGTCAGTCCGTCCTTTAAGTAGTCTCAAACAGTCTCACTTTTGTCAAAGTTCTTCATTCCTGAACTGATTTCAGTATAACATTTCGACAATATTATATTGATCTGTATACATTATGTTCGAAGCATGTCCTTCCTGTGTCAAATTAATAAAAAATAATAAAAAATATCGGGATTCAAACAAACAACCACATGGGCTTTGAGCAAAAATATCTTGTTCATTGAATAATAGTTTGGTTAGCACATTTTTTTGCGTCATAAAAGGACGTCTATTGGATTAAAATTTTATCAAACTTGTAAAGTTTATTATTTTTTCAAAATTTAAATTAGGTATAAAAAAATACATATTTTCCATAACGAACCCTTTCATTTGATACGTCACATGATGCATTTGAAAAATACCTATTTTCCTTTACTTATTTGTCCCAGAAAATTACCCCCAAAATTGGAATTCGTTTATTTACGCTATACATTCATGATTGGGTCATCTAAGTCAATGTACCAAATTTTTCGTTCATTAAATTCGGGTAAAATAAGTTGTGATAGAGCGATCTTATAAGAGTCCCGTTTTTTCCATCGGATGTACAGAACCCTAAAGAGAGTGGATATAGGATATATCGTTTGAAATATAGTTATCAGGTTACATACCTAATATCTTTCTGCCTCTGAGTAAATTACTGATGTGCAAATCTAAATTTTTGATAGTTTGCACATTAACATTGACTTTGAGTGGTGTTTTGTTGTCAACCGTTCCATCGCGCAAGGTCCGTGGCTTGCGCGAGATGGTTGTTGTCTGAATAAGATCATATAACGTCAGATTCCAATGTCCTTTATTTGATATTTTCTGACCCATTATTGTACCAACCATTTCATAGTCACCTTCTAAATATTTATCTGGGAAAAATTGCGTATACTGGATTAAATTGTTGACCCAATCGCTCCTGAAACATGAAGAAAAAATTGGTTGTCTGTAAAGTCGGTTTACGGACGATAGTTTTACGTGATAACGTATTCCGTAATACATAACCTAAACCTCCCAAAATTTGGTTTCAATCCGCTTATCCTTGGTGTCGGAATGATAAGAAATGTCAAAAGTGACGTTTGCAACTTACAAAGTATTATGTTCTAATAATAATTAGTTATTCCAATACTTAACTTAGAAGGCGTTACATTTCACAATATACTAATGTCAAAAAATTTAATTAAACATTAGAAATGCAGCCGTTTTCATGTTAAGACAAGACATACGTTTGCTTCTAATTTCCATGTACGGCAAACAAAGACAACCGACCGCGTCACGCCATGCATTAGACAACATTGCATTTATACAGCTATTTGTCTATATAAATTTGTATAAAATATTTTTCTATATAAATTTGTATAAAAAAACTGTTTAGGCAAATTCTGTTATACGAAATCTATGTAAAATGTTCTCCTCTTTCGTTTAAGACTGGTTTCAAACCGATCTGATTTAAATTGAGCGAGAAATTAGCAAAAAGCACGCACAGGGTCAGGCGGAACGTTACGCGTTATGCGTTATGCGTTACGCGTTACGAACGTTACGTTACACTTTTTCGTACATGCAGCCGGTGTTTTATCAATTTATAATATTGGTGATTCATCAATTTATAAGACGTTATCACGTCAAAAAAGAATAAAAATATATTGAAAGACTGAAGAATTTTGTCTTAGAATAAAGCTGGTTTTTGATTCCAGCCTTTTAAACTACTTTGAAACACGTTGATGATGAATGATGATTCACCTGAATTGAGTGACGTGCGATATGGTCCATCCAGATTCTCTGACATTTTTTAATTTTAGTTTATAATTCAAATTGGGAATTCCGATTTTTTGTACCACTTCAGAAGCCATGAAAGGATCAAATGGAGGCAAGCCCCACTCAGGAACACCTACAAACAGCATTTCATAATTAGTACAACAAATATTTTTTCAATATATCTTGATATCATAACATTTTTATGACTACATTTATAAATATTAATTCTTAGTATCAATCATATGATTAAAGTCCTTTGTCATAATATGGGGTTAATTCCAATTTTTACTTAGTTCCTTAAGGAAATTAATGTAAGTACTTATACGATCAAAAAATGTATCTGAGGCAAGGTCAGAATCTGATTGCATCATCGTTTAACACGTATGGAAAAGTGTGGTATTCCGCATGGCGGCTTGCGCGTGTGAATTTGTCTGCATTCTTACGGAATCTCCTTTCGTTCTCAATAATTTTTACAAAATTTTACCGGTTTTATTTTGGTATTCGAATCAGTGGTTTTGATCATATAGTACAGTACGAGCCACGGATATAAAAGGTTCGGAAGTTCGTCACAGACAGCGTCGCAAAGGCACATTTTAGAGCCGTTGATACTCCCACCACCTCCCAGCTAGCTGCACGGAACGTGCGCTCGTCGGTGATTGGCCGTGATAACTCGTTGCCTTTGTCACTTGTCGCTTTCCTGCTTTAAAGTACAGTCGAGAACGCTATTGTCAAGTTGATATTGCTATGTTGAGTTGCCAGTTTGTAGTTTTTCAACAGACTGTACAAGCGCAAGCCTGCATTCGCATCTAACTTCCAAGCCTTTTAGATTCGTGGCGCGTACTATACCCAATTTTCTGTATATATCTATACTACTTAATATTATGAATAGGTAAAGCTTATAGGTTTGGATACAGGCTGTAATCTCCGAAACTACTCATCCGATTTCAATTTTTTTTACCAATATTTAGAATGAATTTTCAGGATGGGGATAGGCTATATATTATCGCGATAAAATAAAAGCGCTTTTCGTGGAGACCAATTATGCAAGGTAAGTCGACAAAAAACGATGGCGATTTACAAATTCGGGCGAACCCGGACTGGGCCGCTAGTTTTATAGAACAATATCATCTATAGTCTATAACAGTGATTCCCAAAGTGGTCTATATCGACCCCCAGGGATCGACGCCAACATGCAAGGGGTCCATATCAGCGAAAAAAAAATCGGGGGTCCATGAAATGAACCGATAGTAGATCTCCTAACAAAAAAAAAGAAATAAACTGGATATCGCTAATCAAGGAGATTTGAGATTAACCTAACTAAATTGATGTCAAATGTTGAAAATGTTAAAAAATTTATTATT
This sequence comes from Xanthostigma xanthostigma, assembly GCA_963575645.1. Taxonomy (NCBI): domain Eukaryota; kingdom Metazoa; phylum Arthropoda; class Insecta; order Raphidioptera; family Raphidiidae; genus Xanthostigma; species Xanthostigma xanthostigma. The sequence goes on along the minus strand of OY754470.1, from coordinate 29,601,172 downwards.
AAAGCATCAGGTTCATTCTTCACACTAAAAGCATTTATTTTTTTCTTAGTTATTTTATGTAACAGAAAGTAAATTTTTATTTGGTTCGTTTTAATTTGAATTTAATTAATAAATGTATAAAACTTAACATGTGTGTTTTTAAGTTTTTCACACTACACTTCAATACCGTTATAAATTTAAATCTTTCAAAGTCAGTAGCACTATACCGGCTGTCAAAAATACATTTGAAGTTGCAAAAAATCAATATCAGGTAAACAGGGGGTCTTCTCAAAACCGAAAAACATGGCAAGTGGTCTACGAGACAAAAAGGTTTGGGGACCTCTGGTCTATAACAACGATGGCTCGAAACACAGAAATCATGCATGGTTCTTCGGACCGATTTTTTTTTAAATCACACAGTTGATTTTAAAATGGGTTTTAAATATTGTTTGAAATATAAATAGTCGTTAATTATTCGGTGAAAAAGAAATGTTATTCCGTCGTGAGATAATAAACAAAATAAAAAATATGCACCCATAATTATTTATTAGCAGAAAAGGAAATATTTACGGAAATTCGTTCCATACGATGCTCGTATCTAGGAACTTATTTCATAATTAAATAAATGAAAGTTATCTACGTACCTACTTGTTAATGTTATTTTTTTTATTTAATTTGCTTTTTTAACGAGTTTATTTGCACCCGGCGTCGCCAGAAGTATGCTAATTATGCAATATTTCAATTTAATTCTTGCGGCTTTCTTTTGGGTATTTTGTATGACTCTTTAGCATGAACACTAATTGTTTCAAGAATTTTTGTTTATCTGTCTGTTTGCACAAGCATGAGTCGAGAACATTAATTATTATGTTTCTTGTATAAAAGTGTTCTTAGTTTTTATTATTAAAATTTGAAAACATTTTCATAAAAAAAGAAATCAATTTTTTCATAAAAACTTATTTTGGTTTAGCATTAAATGTAATTTCTAGAAATATTAAAATTTAAAATATAATATAAGGTTACCGCTCTAATCGAGTATCGATGTCTTTTTTTATTTTAACCGACGAAAAACAAAAACGGAGGAGGTTCTCAAGTCGACGCGTATATATATATATTTTTTTTTTTTATGTATGACCACGCATAACTTTTTACAGAGTAGTCCGATTTTGATAATTATTTTTTTGTTTGAAAGGGTATACCCCGAAGTTAGTCCCATATAAATTTTGTAAAAAAATTCCAACCCTAAGGGTAGGAAAACAGGGGATGATTGATTGTTCACTCACTGATTGTAATGTATGACCACACATAACTTTTTACAGAGTAGTCCGATTTTGATAATTATTTTTTTGTTTGAAAGGGTATACCCCGAAGTTGGTCCCATATAAATTTGGTAAAAAAAATCCAACCCTAAGGGTAGGAAAACAGGGGATGATTGATTGTTTACTCACTGATTGTAATGTATGACCACACATAACCTTTTACAGAGTAGTCCGATTTTGATAATTATTTTTTTATTGGATAGGGTTGGTCTCATATAAATTTGGAAAAAAAATTCCTACCCTAAGGGTGGGGAAATAAAGGTGATTTATTGTTCACTCACAGATTTTCATGCTGAGTTGTGTATTACAATTATAAATTATATAGCCACAAAAAAATATAAAATAAAAACTTTTTAACAAAAAAATTAAACCGCCGAAAAACTGAAAAGCCAAAAATAATAAATCTTTTTATTTAACTAAGTTCTATTTAAGTCGTTGAACGTATGTGACAGTCTAGTATATCTAAGTAATTTTGAGTCGGCGTCAAACAATCAATGAATAAAGATCACTAAAAGAAATAACCAAATCAAATTAACAGTGATACGTGAAATCTCCAGCGATAAACATTAACATTCTAAACATGCGCTCTTCACACGACCACTCGCAAAGACGTGTGCCCTCAGTGTGTGCCCGTTTGGGTTGCTCTGTCGCTGACATTAACTTCGTGAACTCTCAGAGATTTCCGGCGAAGGATTGTTGACGCCGACTCAAAATTACTTAGATATACTAGACTGTCACATACGTTCAACGACTTAAATAGAACTTAGTTAAATAAAAAGATTTATTATTTTTGGCTTTTCAGTTTTTCGGCGGTTTAATTTTTTTGTTAAAAAGTTTTTTGTAATTAAATTTCATTGCACTTTTACCGAAACTGAAATAAAATATGTACATTAGGCAAGAAGTGTCAAGTGAACTAAATTATTGTTTGTTTTATTTGCAAGTTACTATACATATTTTTCACTGAACGTGTCCAATTAATTATTTTCTTATAAAATGTGAAACACATAGTGCCCAAAAATAGTTACCTACTCATTATTTTTATTATTATAGAAAGTCAAAATTATAATATGCTTAGGTTACTGTCTTGCTCGAGAATTGATGTCTTTTTTGTTTTTCATACATAAACATCGTAGTTTCTCTATGCGCATTCTGATACGATTGTTGCTTTTGCATAGTCTATTATTTTGCTTATTTGCTGTTGTTTCTTCTCGTATAGCTTTTTAATAATTCTAAATGACAGTCTGAATTCTAATTTTAGCAGATATTGGTTTAAATGAGTCTTAAAGGAACACCAAATTTCGTTTGTAGTGTATAAACCCAGTTATTAAATGAAAACGGTTTGCTTGTAAATTAACAGATAGTCTATATTAATTATGAAGTAATTTCTTTGTATATAGAATTCATGAATAAAGCGGAAAAGGTCTCAACTAATGCAATTATAATATATTTTAATGACAAAACGTACGAAAATGAAAGTAAACAATAATTCATTAAAATTACATTGATGCAATATTTAAAACAAATCGCAACTTTATTTTGGAGAACATTTAAAATGATTAAAAAATATACGTAACGTTTTTCACTTTAAAATGGCTATCGCAATATTATAAAATATATAATTATAATTTTTAATTAGTGCGTAATATAAGTCAATAATATTAATTGTATTGTCTGCTTTTGAACTTTGTATTAAAGCATTAAAAATAGATTATGCAATAAGTAAAAACAAATATTATTTGCTATTCTGAGTATAAAATATCGTTATTTGTTTAATACGGTAGTCGGTAATCGTTTAATGGTATTAAAAAAGATGATATCATATAAATGATATAACATTGCGAGTTTCTAACCAAAATGAACAATCTATAGGTACTCGATTCTTTAAAAAAATTAAACTGTTTCTGACCGATTGTGTTTTCGAAGTGAAATTTCTTTAGCGACGTATGTTTGAAACTTCATGTAACGTTAAAGGGGAAATTATTCAATGGCGAGAAAATTGAAAAGAAACCTTAGTATCACAAAATGGTTAGCCCATCAACGAAACAAGTTTATAACTCTAAAGAAGTTTACTTCCACCCTCAACTTATATGAACGAGGCTCACAGATTTTTTTCAAATGATTTTTAAATAACTGTAATTCATTTTTAGTAAAGTTATTTACCTATTAATAGTTTAATGTTAATACCAATTTTTTATAAATGTTTATACATTGTGTAATCTATATGATCTGACTCTGATGACACAATTTAAAAGTAGAAATCAATAAAATCAGGTCATAGCTTTGTCGTTAATTGATTGGTAATTTCTTATTACCTATTGGCTACTACACATAATTTAATACAAATATTACTACGTATTTTATATTTTTTCTTTTAAATATTTTCTCGAGAATTAATGCTCATAGTTGTATTATGATGCAACGTACTTTCACGGAAGAGTAATGTGATTTGATTCACGTACATTGTTATTATTTAAATTTCATAGCCAGAGGAAGCAAATTTGTATAAACACCAGGTTAGCTGCTATACGTTAAAGTCGACGAATCTGCTAAGCAAAAGTTAATCTTCAATTCTAACGTCATTGTTTATTAAAGTTATTATTATGGAAATAAGACTGCCATTTATTAATACGACCACAAAGTGCTTCTGAAATGTATTAATTATATCTCATGTTTCGCTCTCGGGATCACTGTGTAGACCATCCCTGTACGAAAGATGTCACCACAAATTCGGATAGTGTAAGAAATAATTGACAACCTAGCGCCCCACCTCACATTGGTCATAACACTTCTTGTGCGCTCATTCATCAAAAATGAATTTAGTTTTCATGATTCATAGTCCTGTTTTGATATTTATCAAACAACGCGTTTTAGACTGAGTATAAATATCTTATACATAGTGATATCGAGAGCAGAACATGAAGTATTGATTGTTTCGCTTGAAGAGATCTCTCCCAACTGTAGTTCTTGTTCTAGTAAATGGTAAAGGAACGGACAATCAGGAAGTCTCATCCGTGATCTCCTCAATTCACAATGTGACGTAAAGCACAAGGTTGCCAGTTATTTCTTACATTATTATTTGAATTTGTGGCGACATTTATTGTACAAGGACGGCATTATACAGTGATCTCTTCGAGCAAAACAATCAATATAATTGTGCGCGATCATTTAATTTCATCTGAAATGTATTTTTAGTTCTTACCTGTTTTAAAAAATGGCCGAATATTATTTAGCGCGTCTCTGATGCAGCTGTCGAATTCATTCGAATTTTTTTGACACAGCGTGAAATAATCGGCTGAAAATAAAAAAAATATGTTTGAAACAGAATGTGATCATAAATATTTTTAATTTATGTTTGATGGTTGCCTTTTCAGCTACATTTGTAATACAGTAGACTCTTATAATTTGGTTCACCAGTAGATCAGATTTGCTTCTGGTAACCGCATTTTATTACATTATAAAACAGTCGAACTTATGTATTTTCAATACTATCTAATTTCAACTGATTTTACTCACGTATTTTCAAGTTTTTAGTCTTCACTTCTCCCGAAAATTGTCTCCTCCTACGCTACTCAGCCTATGGGAAAATACGTTTGACGAGGGGTAACCACAAAGTTTTTTTCTGATTGATCTATGACACTGCTACGAAGTGAAGATGAAGGAGAAGTTGAAAATACATTAGTCTCGAAAGGTTGAAAATACATGAGGTTTACCGTACGTTATTTTACAATAAAAACATAGTACAACACACAAGTTCAAGGTGTTTCCAAATCTGACGGTCTGATATGTACCAAATTAGTAAGAGACCACTACGTATATTATTATTTACAAAAATTTTATAAATTGGAGAAATTTCATTGCAATCGAATAGAAGAGTACCTCCTGAATCTAGTACAGTAATCGGCAATGAATTTTGTTGGTGAACTGTATGACCACATCAAAAATTTTCAAGGGCTACAAACAATTTGTTAGATCCTATTTATGCCTTTTTACTCTAATAAGCAATGAAAAAGTCAATGTTTTTGAATTATTTCTTTCTCTCATTTTGACTGGATTGGTATCTGTGCCAGAAGGGGGATAAAGGGAAATATCTTAGCCGCGGCACCGTGGGGCGCTGATTGTGGATCACTGCTTTAGTGGTCAGGTACATTATGAGAAAAGAATCTTGTGGCGTTTTAGAAACATGAAATCGCGAGTTAATTTTTAACTAAAGATAATGACACCCCCGTATAGTACAATAGAGAAAACGGTGTTTGGATGAAGAAATTCTTCATAGCATATGATCAGAAAACTAGCAATACTATGGTAGAAATTACATTAATTATGCTGACGTTTCGACAATTATTTTTGGTCATCTTTGGAGCTCAAATGCGGTTTCATTTTTTTATAAGAGTGACGTTCAATATAATATATTAAGAAAAAAATTAGTAATGCAATTAACATTACATCTATTTTTATAATTATGTATTATTTTCTATTTAAACAATTAACAAAAATACTATCCTAAACCGCATTTGAGCTCCGAAAATGACAAAAATAATTGTCGAAACGTCAGCATAATAAATGCAGTTTCTATCATAGTACCTATTGCTATTTTTCTGATCCTATGTTATAAAGAATTTCTTCATCCAAACATCATAATCAACCAAGGATCATAATATTCATCTCTTCGTTGAGATAAGTTTTCTTTATAAAGAGAAATGTTGTTTTTTTTGGATTATTTATTATTTTTTTTAACACATTTAGTCGAAAATTTTATTTATGAAGAATATAATCAGACGTTAATTGGATTGATAATTAATTGTTTTAATATATTATTGTCTGAAAATTAAGTCAAAACTTTTATTTATTGACGAATATAATCAGACGTTAATCAAAGATTTGAAATCCCACAGCCTTCAAAGCTAATTCTCTATTTTGAATACTTAATTTATTTTAATGAAGAGGTATTTACATAGTACGTCATGCATACCTACACGTGGAAGGGGGGGGGGTGGTCAAAAAAAATGTGACAGTCAGGAGGGAAGTTATTGATAATACCTTATTTAATCCAGATCTCTGTAATTATTTAATTTTTATATTTAAATGAGTGACGCACTCTATAGATTAGAGGATAGTGGGTCATTATTTCGGACCAACTGTGACAAATGAGAAGGAAAATTATTCAGTAGGTAAACACGAAACACCAACAATCGCGAGACTCAGGTAGTACGAGAATGTCACCTGAGTGGATTTAATTTCATCGCGTAATTTTAGCTCTATTAAACACATAGTAAGAAGTTCCACGAAGATAAGTGAAGTTCTGATTTAAAAAAAGCACAATTAATGTACAGTACCGTCAGCCTCCTAATTTGGTTCTGCCATTATAAAGAAATAAACATTAATAAATGATTTATAACAATTACTCGCGCCAAAATTTTTCAGTTTTAATAACTTTTGCTCAATCTACGCCTAATTCTTAACATGTTTAGATTTTTCAGAGCAATCTTTTTGGTGATAACGTTTTTCATGATAGTTGTTTAAAAAAAAGAAATATTGTTGAAATCGTGCTTCATTCATTCGACACCCTACACCAGACATGTCAAACTCATATGATATTGAGGGCCACATAATCTATTTTGTACTAAGTAGGGGGTCGCATGTTTTTAATGTTAAAAATATTAATAAAATACGATTGGTAGAATGATTATACTATTAGAATCAATGTTTTTTAACGTCTCAGCGGGCCGTATGTATTGGCGGGCTGCGTGTTTGACATCACTGCCCTACACGATGCCCTTAAATTTTTGTTTCTTTTCTCAATTTGTCCTGAATCATGTCTGTCCCTATTACCAAAATTTACGTCAAATTGCGTGCGACAGACGGCCGGCTGGACTCCGAAGTGATTACCTATATATAAGTAGGTATTTCATTGTGTACGGAACACTAAAAGTTTGTATAAATCATATACTTTTATTCTATACTGAGCATAGGAATAAAATCGCAATCGAACTATTAGGGTGCAAACATACACTTCTTTTTTATACCGTAAGCACTGGCGTATCCAGGAGGGCAAAACAAGCACGGGTGACCCGGCTTAAGAAATTTCTAATTTGCCCCCTTCTGGGCCAAAACTGGGTATGCCCATGTTAACGTCATAGAAAAAGACATAGTTTTTGAAACAGAGATACTTTATTTAGATTGAATGCAAGTACATCAACCAATCCTAACATCGGAGAAATCAGGGAATTACATCGAAGAAAGAGACACAGATATATTTTCGATGCGCTTTGTTGCGTTCACTCACCGCACATTGAGTAGATAGGCAATGATTCATATAGTTAATTTAATAGATATATGGTATAAATAGACACGTCTTGCAAAAAAGTGTAGTAAGCTGTTTCGTTTGATCTTTTAGGGCTTTTTCAACATATCGTTATTTTAAGGAAGTCATGCAGATAATGATGTTTTTTAAAATGTATGCAACAAGTTTGTTAGTAAAGGTCATTCGCTTTTAAACAACAATTTACTTGACTTTGCCACTGTTATTTTACTACAGAAATATTACTTAAATGAAAGCGGCTTCGGTTACCCTGACCGATATAATTTTATGTTATTTACATATTTCAGAATAAGTATTATGCAAAGCTAATAAAGACATATGCATTGTAAGAAGAACGCGAATGGGACTTTGATAGTTATACCTTGAAATTTTATAATTAATTGGGGTTGCTCATTCATTTTTTGAGCAAATATTTAAATACAATATTATATAAAATTACAACCTTGATGATAAAAATCTGCAGGTAAACGGATTACGAACTTAATCTCCGATGTGTGCACCAGTTGAATGTATTATTTTTATCATACAATTTTGTTCAATTGACATCTTTAAATGTTTGTAAGCTCGATTTTTTTCTATTTCTTCAACAAATTAGGATCTATGCAGTATTTCATAAATATGAAGTATTCATTTCTTGGTAAGTAAAAGTTCACCTGTACATCTGACTAACATTATATAATTGATGTTTTACTGGAAGGCAGACATGTCTATAGTGAATTATTCAAAAGAAGATTCTAAAGTGTGTTTTAGATATCACCAAAGAAATCCGCTATCTATATTGTTTGACTTTGATTTGATGTGAAAAGCAAAAGAAGAATTTGAAGGAGCGATTTTAAATTGTAGCTTGTGTTGAAAGACCGTAAATATTCCCATTATTTAAGCTAGAATAAAATTGGAGTTTATATTATACAAAAATTCTTAGAATTTTGCACTCTCAAGTATCATAAATTTCTAGTAAATTGCAACTAAGTTCTACAGGATACTTCCGAAACAAACTAGCCACGAATTAGGTGCGGTTAGTGAATTATTATTATTATTTACGTCGCGACAATTGGCAGTTGTATGGAAAAAGTCTTACAATAAATTAAAAGCTAAATCAGCTAAATTATAGTGTTTACTTATATAATTTGAAATGATAGCTTTGAGAAAAATTTTACTGTCACAGAGAATTTTTCCAATAAAAAAAAACAGTTGCAACGTTACCAAATTTTTGTTGAGCGTTGGTCAACACAACTAAGAACACACAACACACAAACACACACGCGCACGAATTAAACAACGAAACCATTGTTGAGTAGTTATTTGTCAGTTAAAAATCAAAATTTCATTCAACAATCGATAATTTCAATTCAATTGTTACACACGGAACGTTGATATTCCATACATGTCACAATACATATTCGACTATAAATTCGATAGATTTATAAAAAAAAATATCAGCTGACATAAATTCTTTTACATCCCCACTTGGTGATAAAGTAGGTACAACAATAATGAGTTGAAATTGCAACACCGCGTCTATTATATCTTGACATAAAACACAATCTGAAGACCGTCTAAGTTAATATTTAAATTGCAATTGGTTTGGAATCATGGCACATGTCTGTACGATTATTGCAGTGGAATACGTAAATATGGATGTAGATTGTAGTAGGAGATTATAGTGGACTGGATTATGGACATAAGAGAGTGCCAGGTTCTGTTATTATATAATCACTTTCACCTTCTCTGATATGAATGTTGTGTTACGTACCAGCATATATATTATTAGTATCTATAAGTTATGTTACGGAGATATCTTAAGTTAAGTTGCCTGCTATACTATAATCGTATGTACCTAGATGCAGATATTTACCGGATTGCGCTGGTTCTGGAGATGGTATATAACGATGGAATGTTTTGGGCAGATATCTAAACGACCTTTTACCTTCAGAGCTGCACTCATTTCGGTAGGTGGGTTGTAACGGAAACGACGTCACTATAGTTTCTATGGCAGGGGCGGGCAAATCTTTTGATCGTCGGACCACATTGCTGATGAAAATTTGACCGTGGGCCAAAAAAAAAGGTCCTTTCATTTCCGCAACAAAAAGGTCTTTTTTCGTCTGTTGTAGCCCTTGCTATTTACTGTTTTTCAAATTTTTTTTTATGGGCCAAATTATATTGGCAAACTTATAAAATGCTTCGCGGGCCGGACAAAACTCTACTTCGGGCCTGTTCTATGAGTATGAATGTGCGTACTCATGTTCCCATCCCCACATCCGTTCTTTTGCACGCGGGTGAAACCGGGACTTATAATATAAAACATGAAAAATTGTAAAGTGAAAACTTAGCACCCTATGCGATTTCAATTCTTTTTTGTATCAAACTTTGCCCCCTTTCCCACACTTTTGTTTTCTGTGGGATCTTGTTTACTTTACATTTTGATGTCGGGCAGCTTCCATAGTTTTCAGTTATTTTTTTATTTACATAACAATAGTGCAAAAAAACACATTTTTAAAGGTATTTTTAATTTTTTATGGTATATCAGGCCTACAAGGCAGTAGATTTTGTTCAAGGTTAATAGTTTAGTATATATTTCCCAAATTTTTATTAGGTATATTTAGTTTTAATTTTTATATAATATATTAGTCCACAATTTACTTATTTTGAATAACATTCTCCAAATACTCTCATGATTCAGTGGTAATTATTTTTTTCAACTATCGAATTTGTGTCGCTTATCCATTCACAAGGTTGACATCATCATTAGCTATTTTCAATATTGTTGTAGAATTTTTGAAAAAAAAAAAATAGAAAAATACATAATATATTTTCTTATCAAATGAAGATCAGACTTATTTAATTCTTTTTGTAATGGTACCTATTATAATATTGTTAAAAACAAATATAGCTGTTTTAGTTATAATATCTTTGAAACAGTTTTAATTTTTAGAGTGTATTTATGTTAAAGCCAATGTTGATTCGGAAACACTAGAATTTGTGAAAAAACTAAAAATTTGTTAAAAAAAATCCATTTACAATATGAATAAAAAAATTATACAAGCTTTCATGTTTTGACTGCAACAAAACCAAAGTCAAGTATATACAGTTAATATAGATAATACGGCTGGTTCCTCGCAAAATAGAAGATAAATTTACAAGTGAAGAGGTTTATTTCCGATTTTTAAAATATTATTGTTATTGACCTATGACTTTTTGGAAATCTCTTGGTCATCTAAGTTTTGCTTTCTTCGTGAATTAAAGTTCAGAGATGGGAGATAATCATTTGGTAATCTCCATACAGTAACAAACGGAAAACATTCTTTAAATCAGAGGCTCTCAAAGTTAATCAAATTACACTTAACTTTATAGGCCGAAGATCCATCAGCAAATTTATCGTCATCTCAATAAACAGAACGTTGGTTAGTTGGGTTATAATCATAACGCAGTTCTACAACTCGATTCTCGATATGTTGAAATCCCCCCTAAATCAAGAAAAAGTAATTCTCTTCCGCTGAAATCCCAAAGGCTCTATTACTCGAATGGTTTGAACTGTACAACTCGAACTAAATATGATTACACCTTACAGCCTCTGTAAAGCCAGCTGCACACGAGGCTGGTTTTGCCGCTAGATTCCCTGCTACATTTGTCTGCAAGGTTTCAAGCGTGCTGTGTCGCTGAGTTTCGAGATGGCATTAATGTGTTCGTTTCACATGATGCGTGTATTCACAAATTTCTTATATACGCATGCAGCTCGCTATCTATACATCTATTATAGATATATCATTAAAATTGAAGTGTCTGTAATGTCAAAATAACAGCTTTTTACTAAATGCATATAAAAGTATATACATACGATACTTAAAACAAAAAAAAAACAATTTTTAAAGTTTTCGTCCGTCTATCTCTCTGTTTGTTCCGGCTAATCTCTGAAAAGACTGGACCGATTATGATGAAACTTTCACTGGCAGATAGCTGATTTTATAAGGAGCAACTTAGGCTATACAAAACAAAAAAAAACAAAACAAAACAAAATAAATAGGGAAGTCCCCGGCTGTCCTTTTTGCTGGCCATCATGTTTGTCTAATACCCGCCGAAAATGGCCCGAGGCTAATCCATGTCCCTAATCCTAATATCCGTGTATTCCATCCCTCATGTGTCCCTGTTATATTTGTTGCTTCATATTACGTCACTTATGTTCTCTATCATTCAAACTTCAGCGCAATTCAGCTTAAAATAAAAACTAGCCAGCTTGCCAATTACTTGTCAGAATAAAGGCCATTTTGTTAATAAAAGAAGGAGTTCTTATCGTAAACTCTGCAGTGAACTGAACAAACATTAATTCCACGCGGACGAAGTCGTGGGTTACAGCTAGTTTGTAATAAAACCGATTAAAAAAATATTAATTTCGCGCCTAGAATTTTCGAGATCACTGCTTTATTGCTTTATGACAGTTCTGTTCAAGATGTTAACTTTCACACACAAACACAGTCATAGAGATTATCGTGAGTATACTGGGTGTTACAAAATCCGCGCACGCGGGATGGGGAATGATGTTATGTGAAAATAAGGCAGATCAAAAATGCACCTTAGCGATTTTTCAAGTAAGCGCGGCTGGTATTTTTCGAGCTACTGCCGTTTTGAAAATCTGAAAATATCAATCGGTTCAAATTAATTTATGATAAATGCCGGAAAATAAAAATAGTTCAAAATCAGTTATTGTAGAAAGCTTGAATTTTTTATATTGTAATATTTCTATGTCAATCCAAATTTTCCCTCAGTTAAATAATCAAATTTATAATTTATAATGACCAATTGGAGCGACACTTTTATGGGACAACGTTTTATGTGAGGACGTTACGTTTGTGTGCGTTGGATTAAATGTGGCTTTAGTTGAAGGCGAGATCTAGATAACAGGGTGAAATTTAGTTATTAGTTTAGCTATATTTTGTTAGATGACAGCGCGTGACTCATGCTTTGTGTATATGCGTTGGATTATAACTTGGCTTTTGTTAAAGGCGACAACTAGATGACTGTGCATCATTTAGTTACAGCATGAAATTTAGTTTCAGGGCGATATTTAGATACTCGAAATTCGTTAGATGACGGCGAAATTTGTTTACTATAGAATTTAGCTTAAATTTTTGCTTCAAATCTGCCAAGCATCTCACAACGGCTCACCTTTTTTATATTTTCGTTAGAATATGCGATACTTTCAATAATCAATGATTAGTGATTTTTGACGTCAGAAATAAAATAATATGTAAAGTTTTTATCACATTTTCCGCGTTAATCAATAATAAGAAAATATTGTTATCTTGTTTTATCTTATTATTTAACTTCATTAGAAAATCGACGCAAACAATAGATCATCAGAACGAATTAATGTCTCCAATAAAAATTTGTTACTCAACAATCGGTGACTGTTGTACATTAATCATATAGTAGACTCTGTTTTATCTGGCATGACAATGGGACGGGAACATTGAATAAATCAATGGCTGATTCTATTCAAAAAAATAAAGATCATGCTCATAATATTTCAAAAGTTATACTAAAGTCGATTTTGTACGCATATTTGTGTTACTGATGCATTATTTTAACTATTTTTAATTTTCGCAGGTATTTGTATACATGCTACACTTAATACCATAGCATATTCCTCACGCTCTGAAAAAATCGAGCATTCCTTGAAATAATCGAAAACAATTCTTTTACTTATAAGTATTTGCTGCACTAGCGAGTATATGTTATAACAGTTATTGTTATTAAGTACAAGCGACCAGGTCCGACTTCGCCCGAATCTGTAGATTGCCACCGTTTTTTCGTCAACTTACGTTTCAAAATTAGTCGCCACGAAAAGCGATTTTATTTTACCGCGATAATATTATATAGCCTATGTACATTCAGAAGGCCCATTCTTAATATTGGTGAAAATTTTTTTGAAATCGGATGAGTAGTGTCGGAAATTACCTCCTACATCCAAACTTACAAACTTTACCTCTTTATAGTATTAGTATAGATCAGGGGTAGGCAAATCTTTTGATCGTCGGGCCACATTGCGGATGAATATTTGACCGCGGGCCAAACAATTTCCTTGTCTAATTTTAAGTATAGCTTTTTTGAAACAACAATATTATTTCAAGTTTTTAAACACTGTTTACTATTTTTCTAAAATTCTTTTTATGCGCCAATTTATATTGGCAAACAGTATTATTTTTGCTTTTAATAATAATCATTTATAAAATGCTTAGCGGGCCGGAGAAAATTCTACTGCGGGCCGGATCTGGCCCGCGGGCCCCCATTTACCCAGGCCTGGTATAGATTATAGTCTTACGACCCTCCTAAATATTTTCTCTACGATCGCGAAAACAGCATGAAAATTAAGTGTCCCGAATTCATCGCGGTCGAATTGATAGACAGACGCTGCCTAAAATTTTCAAATTGAATAATTGAGATATTAATCAAAATAAATAAGTTAATGGCAGTAAGACGCATCAACGTGAACAAACTCAAGAGCTATACGCTAAACATTTAGAATTTGAGTAAATATGTAATTGCTTACATAACTTTGACGCTGATGGCCTCAGTTGCTGAGCGTTTATAACCTACAATCTCTTCATTACATAAGTTTATTGGTATTATTTTCAATAGATATTGTAATTTTTTCACACATAAACTGTAATTTGATATGCATTTTTTATGAGTTCTTTCTTAAATATTTCATTGTTGGTTATAGAAAACTATATTTGGTTTAAATCTTTGATTAACGTCTGAATAGAACTCTTCAAATAAATAAAATATTATATTGACAAAAATTATATAAAAATATAAATCATGCTTTGTTATTTTGATTTATATTTTTATATAATTTTTTCAATATATGGTTTGAAAAAAATTGATCGACAATTTTATTTATGTGAAGTATATTTGGTTTAGCATAATTTTAGTTAAGAATTCACTTTAAGGGGGATCTTTACGTGAGTTTTTTCTCGTATTAATGCAACACGTAACAATATAATTCAGTGACTACAATAAAAACTAATTATGCTTCAAGTCTGTAATAAAATTTGATGCATAATTTTAGAGTATTATGCATCATTGTATTTCAAAATTAATACAAATTATATGCAAATTTTTTGTCTTGATGTTATAACTAACGGATTTTAAGTAAGATGAGGATATAACGCTATTTTGAAGTAATTTTTAGCTAAAGAACTTGTACTTTATTTTTATATTATATATTATATTATTATTTTATAACAAGCGCGAGAAGATGCTTTTTTTTAAAACGAAATTCACAAACATCACACCCCTTTCAGAAAGAAGCCATCTTGTTACACTTGTCACGCACGATAATTTTTATGACGGAAACTCGGCTGTTACTTTTCACGCAAGTCCGTTTACATGTTAAGCGTGATAAGTGTGACAAGATGGCTTCTTGTTAACCCTCAATTGATCTGTTAGGTCCCAGGGACTCCGCCCGATTTTCAAAGTGTTGAAAAAACTTTAATATTACACTTAGAAGTTTGTGCATCACAGTACCTTCCTGAAATAGTGTGCGACGCTCGGGGGAGAGAGGATGTGCGTCTACGCTTGTATATCGGTGAGATATAACGTTCATGGAGTCCACGGGACTCCACCAGAGCATTTATGTAACTTTTTTGCTAATTTTATAAATGTCATTTTTTGGGTTTAATGACACATTTTCTTTGTTTTAAACTACAAAATGGCTTCCAATAAACAAGTAGTAAATTTAAATCAACCAGATGCTGAATATATCATAATGGGCTGGCTAATTACGAAGATATGAATCCCGATGATGAATCTCAACAGTCACAAAATGTGCCTCGACCTTTTATACCCGAAGAATTACTTTCCGACTCCGAAGATGAGTGCCAAGAAACCAAAGTAAATACTGTCACATTATGTCCTAAGCGCCTAAAAAGAAAGATGTTTGGGGTGTACGAAGAAGATTTGCGCCCGTTTTGTTGCGACAGTCAAATATTAAGTGCTGCACATTTTTCATTTTAATATGAGACACTATCCTTTTTTTATTTTGCTCTTAATTTCACTATATTGTTGGCATTGTTCATAAGTGAAAAGATAAATATATTAATTTTGAATTTTTATAGTAGCTAGAAGATGGTACAACTTTTTGTTAATTTTATATGGAGGGTAATTTGTTTTTCTATTGTTATAAAGCTTAAATGTTAACTAATACCAGTCTGATATAAAAGTCTGCTACTGTAATGTTCCTTAATCATATATGTAGTTTTTTGATACTGGATATCGTTTTATTAAAATAATATTAACGATTTGTTGAGAAGGAGTCCCCTGGACTCCACCAGATAAATTAAAGTATATCTAGGCACCAGATTAACTAAGGGTTAAAATGCGTGCCTTATTTTCGGCCCCGAGCGTCTAATTAAATAAATATTTCGATTTACAGTATTAATTTAAAGAAGAAGTAAGGCATTATAGCTCTGTTCCAAGCTCTGTCTGAGAAGGGTAACAGAACCGCCACCGTCTTGCGCAGTATAGATAAAGTGAAACTGTTCGTATCGGTTTTGTGAGCTACTGTGCAAGACCGTGACGGTTCTGTTACCGTTGTCAAACAGCTTGCAACAGAGCTTATGATAATTTATACTGTCTATAATTTTGTAACTAGCGGTTAAATGAATATACTATTCAAGCACAATTTTCAGTAGTTTATTGGCAATGTAGTTATTCTTTTCAAACCGATGGACGTTGAGAAATTCCATTGTTTTGTTACAGACAACAGTTGAACAGTGAGGTATATTTTGTTGCATACACTTTATAACTTGTGAAGCAATGTTTAAGCTAAAGGTTGTAATAATGTTTATAGATATTATAATGCAATTAAATGCATAAGTCATAAACGCCGTGGCTAACGGTTTTATAATAATATTAAGATAATCTGGCAGCTGGGATGCATTTTTAAATTGGGAAACACTGGAAACTATATTTTAAATTAAAGCCAGCATGAAAAATAAAAGACGACTTGTAGATTTTCAGAATAACTAATACGTACTCCTGAATTAAACTGATCGGGGTGGCGTAGTAGATGAGAGTACTAGACTCGCATTTGGGAGGTACCGGGTTCGAATCCCGGCGGGGGCAAATGTGGCTGGGATTTTTTCCTGCTGCCCCTCGTCGAAAAACGGTAATTCCTGAACCGGCCATCTTGTTGAGGTTTTACATGGTTTCCCTCAATAATTCCACATAAATAACGAGGTGGTTCCTTATTCAAGGCCATGGCCGATCACCTGTCAAACTCCTGTGTTCAAAATTTGCCTACCTTAGCCTTGTGGCCTGAACTTCTTTCAATCGCTCATTGCTATTAATTAAGTAGAAGATTAAAAATGTAGAAAATAACGGGAAGTGTGATAGGTAGATGGAAAATAGTAATGGTGCGAATAGCGTCTGATATGACATAAAGTCTAGAGACGGACGTTAAACGCGTTATTATTATTATTACTCCTGATTTTTTTTTTAATATACATATAAGTGCTCAGCATTAAAGGCTATATGCACTATGAAAAAAAAAATATTCAATATGGGGTAATATGTGGTATAGGTAAGTATGATTATATACATAATACACATGTACACTTACACTTGCGACTCTCATTCATACTTCACGCATACATTCCTACATATCCATACATGTATATATAAAATATATAATATATTAAGTTGATTTTAATTAGTTTCAAATTTTATTTTCCAAGTTTGTAATTTCCAGGAAGTTTAGAACTCTGGCAGCGCTTGCGTCTTCATCCTGCGGTATTTCTTCTATAGTATTTGGTAAGTTTGCTATTTTTCTTTCGTTCTGATAATTCAAACATTCTGTTAATATATATTTTATGATTTATCGTTAACTGTCGGTCGCATGTTTGACACTTTTGAGGTTTTTCGCCTTTTAACAGATATGAATGGGTAAGTGGTGTATGGCCAATCCTTATTCGGGTAAGTATTACTTCCTTTTTCCGTTGAGTTTGTGTTGATATGTTCCATTTTTTGGTGTCTGGTTTAATTTCCCTCAGCTTGTTGTTCGTAATGTCACTAATATTATTCCAGGTGTTGTTCCAGTCTTCTATTATTTTTGTTAGGTGTGAATTTATCATGTCTATTAGCGGGATCTCATTAGTTATGGCGGTATCCTCGTACTCCTGAATTAAATTATCAATTTACTTTAATAACAAGAAATTTTTAAATATTAACAGTTGATAGTGTTAAGTTTTTTTTTATAAAAAGTGCTGCAATCATTTTAACTATACTGCGTGCAAATTGCTTGCTTTTCATTTTATGTAGTAGTACAGTAGTACCTTGGTTATCTGTATGCGACATAACGGCCGGCTGATTATCCGTGTCAAAACCAATCGGACACTGCACCAGTGAATAGTCCAAGATGTCAAAAATTGTAAAAGTTTTCTTATGGCTAATATATTGGATTAGCTAGTATTTAGGGCAGTGATGGCGAACCTTTTTGAGAAGTGGGTCAAATTTTGTTAATTATTTTTTTAGTCCAAGGTCGTGGGCTACCAAGTCTCTGGCGATACTTGTAAAGGAAGAGGAGAGATGGTTAAATACTATTTTTTTTTAATTCGAAACTTTTTTTGGACGACCCACGACGTTTTATATCCATTCAGTGAGTTTTTTCTATAAGCATGATGATTTTGCCAAAATTCCGAAAGATTTCGGTTTTCGTCAAAAAATATCATTTTTTAAAGGGGTATGCCTTGAAAAAATTGTAAAAATCAAATTCTTTAATATATTTTTGAAATTGAGAATACTTACGGAAAAAATACGCTGAATTCAATGAGCGTAAGCAAACGTCTGTATCTCTTTTAGTTTGGAAACTACGGCCATTCGGAGGTTTTATATGATTTTCTGAAAACTATAAAAGCAAATAACTTCTAAATCCAAAGACATACAGATTACAGACGTTTGTTTGTGTTCTTTGGATTCAGACTGTTTTTTTCTATAAGCATGATGATTTTGCCAAAGTTCCGAAATATTTTGGTTTTCGTCGAAAATCGCAGTTATTTATTATTATTTTTATATTATATGAAATTTACGCCACAAATAATACAGTTATAGAAATTGTTGCCAAAAAAGCGTGTCTTTAGCCATTTTTGTCGTTTTTTTTAACCTTACTTTTTGACGTGATAACGTCTTATAAATTGATGAATCACCAATATTATAAATTGATAAAACACCGGCTGCATGTACGAAAAAGTGTAACGCGTAACGCATAACGCATAACGCATAACGCGTAACGTTCCGCCTGACCCTGTGCGTGCTTTTTGCTAATTTCTCGCTCAATTTAAATCAGATCGGTTTGAAACCAGTCTTAAACGAAAGAGGAGAACATTTTACATAGATTTCGTATAACAGAATTTGCCTAAACAGTTTTTTTATACAAATTTATATAGAAAAATATTTTATACAAATTTATATAGACAAATAGCTGTATAAATGCAATGTTGTCTAATGCATGGCGTGACGCGGTCGGTTGTCTTTGTTTGCCGTACATGGAAATTAGAAGCAAACGTATGTCTTGTCTTAACATGAAAACGGCTGCATTTCTAATGTTTAATTCAATTTTTTGACATTAGTATATTGTGAAATGCAACGCCTTCTAAGTTAAGTATTGGAATAACTAATTATTATTAGAACATAATACTTTGTAAGTTGCAAACGTCACTTTTGACATTTCTTATCATTCCGACACCAAGGATAAGCGGATTGAAACCAAATTTTGGGAGGTTTAGGTTATGTATTACGGAATACGTTATCACGTAAAACTATCGTCTGTAAACCGACTTTACAGACAACCAATTTTTTACGAAGCGTTTCATGAGCCATATTAACTTTGACTCATTAATGATTCTAGTCATTATAAGCTTGAATAAGTACTTTTTTATTTTATTTCATGGGACGCTTCGTAAAAAAAAATCATTCAAAGAAAAAAAATATAAAATATTGTCTGAAGACACAAGTAATTCAAGAATTACAAGGCGCGAAATTCTATAAAATATACCCCGGCGTTATGTTTGAAAATTGTTGTATATTTTTAACGACACTTTGAGCTTAATAATATAATTTAATTAACTTAATCTACGAAAAAAATTACAGTTGAAAATATTGAAACACAGAAAGGAAAAAATCATTTTAATAATTTATTAATAATTAGTCACAACCAACTTTTTTATAATTATTACCCTAAATTATTAAAATAATTATATTTCCATTTTGGTACATTTCAATAAAAACTTTCTTTTTATTATTTTATTTTTCTTGTAATAACATATATCTCTGATGCGCATGCGCCGATTTTTCCTGAAATAAAATACAAAAATTTCTTGTAAAACAGATAGAATAATCAACCGTTATGAAATGTAAAGCATTATTATATAAGAAACAACGTCATAGTCCATAACTCTTTTGCGCATGCGCCGATTTTCCCCAAAAAATTTACAAAACTTTCATGTAAAAATAGATAAAATAATAAGTCTTTTTAAAAACTATATTATTATTATATAAAACAACATTATAAAAGATATACTTTTTTACGCATGCGCCGATGTTCCCAAAAAACAATAGGCCACTTCATATTTGCATATCAAACATCCTCCCAAAATTTGGTTTCAATCTGCTCATCCGTGGTGTCGGAATGGAAAGAAATGTCAAAAATGACGTTTGCATCTGTCAAAGTATTATGTTCTAATAATTAGTTATTCAAATTGTTAACTCAGAAGGCGTTGCATTTCACAAATATTTGAAATGCCACCCGTTTTTGAACAAATGCAATCGTTTTATTTTAAGACAGAACAAACGTAATCTTTATATTACCATATTAAACCGTGCAACAGAGAGAGATAACCGAAAGATGCTTGCCATCGATTATATCAAATTGAATTTATTTCTAAATAAATTTGTATAAAAAACCTGTTTTGGCAAATTCTGTTGTACGAAATTTATGTAAAATTTTCTCCTCTTTCGTTTAAGACAGGTTTAGAACCGATCTGATTTAAATTGAGTGAGTTATAAGCAAAAAACTTCGTTTTTTCTTTATTGCTCCTCTCTGGGGTCAAAATTCAAAAATCGGGCGACGTTAGGATTTAAGTTACCCGGAGACGAATCGAACAAAAAAAAGTTTTTTAAAATCGGTTAAGGCGTTTGGGCTGTACGCTGGATACAAAAATCGTGACTCACAGATTCACAGACAAAGCGAGTACATATAAGGCGCTTTAGCTTACGCTAATCGCGCCTAAAAATCGACAAAAATGTACAAAAATGGCTAAACACTCGCTTTTTTGCAACAATTTCTATAACTTACTTTATTATTTATGGCGTAAATTTCATATAATAAAAAAATATACTCATCTTTAAGTATACAAATATATTCAATAATAGTCGGAAACCGAAACTTTTTTTCGAGTGTATGATGGTAGGAAAATGGCCTTTATCAACTAACCTCCTTTATTGCATAATATATTCAACTAGCAACAGCCCATTTTTACGTTTGCTGGCGGATCGTACGTACATCTGCAGCGAGCCGCAGCCTTTGCATTCCGTAATTCTAGACAAATTGTAGGAAAGAATCTTTACATGTCTAATTTCCGTCTTTTGCCTTCTGCTTTATTATTGAATTTCCAGCAGTCACGTTACACTTGGCTCCCTAAACCTCGATCATCGCAATATATTACAAATCAGTGTGTGAAGCAATAATTAAATACTGCTAATTAAATATAGATTAGTATTGAAAAACAAGGGAAAATTATTTTTAACCAGTGGGAGTATATGCCCAAGTAATTCAAGAATTACAAGGCGCGAAATTTTACGTCATATACCCCGTTTGTTTGAAAATCGGTGTATATATTTAACGACACTTGGAGCTTTATACAGTATAACCTAATTTACTTATTCTAAGAAAAAAATAGCAGTTGAAAATAATGAAACACAGAAAGGAAAATATAATTTTAATAATTTCATGGTTCTCTATGTAATGTTATTGTGTCATGCAAAAATTAAACAAAGAGCTACCTAACTAACATCTTCAGAACAAAAGAACAACAGATTTTTTTTCAAAATATTTCTGAAAATTTGAGTTAGAAAAAAAATTCATAACTTTCTTGTAAAAACAGATAGAAAAATAAACCGTAATAAAAAGTACCCAATTATTATATAAAAACAACTTTATAGCATATATGTGCCGACTTTAGCTCAAAGAATTTTTTACAAAACTTTCTTTAAAATAGAATAATAAAACATTATAAAAAGTACACCATTATTATGTAAAAAACAACGATGGCATGTATCTCTTTTGCGCATGCGCCGATTTTTCCCAAAAATTATACAAAACTCTTGTAAAAATATCGAATAATAAACTGTTATGAAAAGTATACCATTGTTATATACAAACAACTTTATAACTTATACCTCTTCTGCGCATGCGCCGACTTTCCCTCAAAAAACATTTTACAAAACTTTCTTGTAAAGTAGAATAATAAAACATTATAAAAAGTACACCATTATTATATAAAAAACAACTATGGCTAGTATATCTTTTGCGCATGCGCCGCTTTTTCCCAAAAATTATACAAAACTCTTGTAAAAATAAATCGAATAATAAACTGTTATGAAAAGTATACCGTTGTTATATACAAACAACTTTATAACTTATACCTCTTCTGCGCATGCGCCGACTTTCCCTCAAAAAACAATTTACAAAACTTTCTTGTAAAGTAGAATAATAAAACATTATAAAAAGTACACCATTATTATATAAAAAAAAATTGGTTGTCTGTAAAGTCGGTTTACGGACGATAGTTTTACGTGATAATGTATTCCGCTCGAATATCATATTTAATAATACATTACTGCGCTCTCGCTTGCACGCACAGGGTCAGGCGGAACGTTACACTTTTTCGTGCGTGCAGCTGGTGTTTCATCAATTTATAAGACGTTATCACGTCAAAAACTTAGTCCGCCATCTTTAGAAGTCCGCCATATTGGATTTAGAGTGACGTTACTTTATTTTTCGAGTTATTTTCAGCAAGCCCTTTCATTTGATACCCATATTGTAGGAAAGCATAATAAAATTAATCCGCCATCTTTATAAGTCCGCCATATTGAATTTAGAGTGACGTCACTTTATTTTTCGAGTTATTCTCAGCAAGCCCTTTCATTTGATAGCCATATTGTAGGAAAGCATAATAAAATTAGACCGCCATCTTTAGAAGTCCGCCATATTGGATTTTGAGTGACGTCACTTTATTTTTCGAGTTATTCTCAGCAAGCCCTTTCATTTGATACCCATATTGTAGGAAAGCATAATAAAATTTGTCCGTCATCTTTAGAAGTCCGCCATATTGGATTTAGAGTGACGTCACTTTATTTTTCGAGTTATTCTCAGCAAGCCCTTTCATTTGATACCCATATTATAGGAAAGCATAATAAATTTAGTCCGCCATCTTTAGAAGTCCGCCATATTGGATTTAGAGTGACGTCACTTTATTTTTCGAGTTATTCTCAGCAAGCCCTTTAATTTGATACCCATATTGTAGGAAAGCATAAAAAACTTAGTCCGCCATCTTTAGAAGTCCGCCATATTGGAATTAAAGTGACGTCACTTTATTTTTTAAGTTATTCTCAGCAAGCCTTTTCATTTGATACCCATATTGTAGGAAAGCATAATAAACTTAGTCCGCCATCTTCAGAAGTCCGCCATATTGGATTTAGAGTGACGTCACTTTATTTTTCGAGTTATTCTCAGCAAGCCCTTTTATTTGACACCCATATTGTAGGAAAGCATATTAAAATTAGTCCGCCATCTTTAGAAGTCCGCCATATTGGATTTAGAGTGACGTCACTTTATTTTTCGAGTTATTCTCAGCAAGCCCTTTCATTTGATACCCATATTATAGGAAAGCATAATAAATTTAGTCCGCCATCTTTAGAAGTCCGCCATATTGGATTTAGAGTGACGTCACTTTATTTTTCGAGTTATTCTCAGCAAGCCCTTTAATTTGATACCCATATTGTAGGAAAGCATAAAAAACTTAGTCCGCCATCTTTAGAAGTCCGCCATATTGGAATTAAAGTGACGTCACTTTATTTTTTAAATTATTCTCAGCAAGCCCTTTCATTTGATACCCATATTGTAGGAAAGCATAATAAACTTAGTCCGCCATCTTCAGAAGTCCGCCATATTGGATTTAGAGTGACGTCACTTTATTTTTCGAGTTATTCTCAGCAAGCCCTTTCATTTGACACCCATATTGTAGGAAAGCATATTAAAATTAGTCCGCCATCTTTAGAAGTCCGCCATATTGGATTTAGAGTGACGTCACTTTATTTTTCGAGTTATTCTCAGCAAGCCCTTTCATTTGATACCCATATTGTAGGAAAGCATAATAAAATTAGTCCGCCATCTTTAGAAGTCCGCCATACTGGATTTATAGTGACGTCACTTTATTTTTCGAGTTATTCTCAGCAAGCCCTTTCATTTGATACCCATATTGTAGGAAAGCATAATAAAATTAATCCGCCATCTTTATAAGTCCGCCATATTGGATTTAGAGTGACGTCAGTTGATTTTTCGAGTTATTCTCAGCAAGCCCTTTCATTTGATACCCATATTGTAGAAAAACATAATAAAATTAGTCCGCCTTCTTTAGAAGTCCGCCATATTGGATTTAGAGTGACGTCACTTTATTTGTCGAGTTATTCTCAGCAAGCCCTTTCATTTGATACCCATATTGTAGGAAAACATAATAAAATTAGTCCGCCATCTTTAGAAGTCCGCCATATTGGATTTAGAGTGACGTCACACAGCTAACCATGCATTGTCATTCAAACTAAACGTGTATA
This sequence comes from Xanthostigma xanthostigma, assembly GCA_963575645.1. NCBI lineage: Eukaryota > Metazoa > Arthropoda > Insecta > Raphidioptera > Raphidiidae > Xanthostigma > Xanthostigma xanthostigma. The sequence continues at coordinate 29,576,674 of OY754470.1, read as the reverse complement.
CAAATTTTCATCTCAATCGGTTGATGATATCTGCTTCAAAATTACCGAAGGCATTCTAGTCGCTTACTTAGTAACGTTAGGAACGTTACACTTTTTCGTGCATGCAGCCGGTGTTTCATCTTTTTATTTTGACGTGATTCATCAATTTATAAGACGTTATCATGTCAAAAACAACTATGGCATGTATCTCTTTTGCGCATGCGCCGATTTTCCCCAAAAATTTACAAAAATTTCTAGTAAAAATAGATAGAGTAAAAACCGTTTTAAAAACTATATTATTATTATATAAAACAACATTATAAGAGATATATTCTTTTACGCATGCGCCGATGTTCTCCAAAAATAATAGGCCACTTCATATTTGCATATCAAACATCATCCCAAAATTTGGTTTAAATCCGCTCATCCTTGGTGTCGGAATGATAAGAAATGTCAAAAGTGACGTTTGCATCTGTCAAAGTATTAAGTTCTAATAATTAGTTATTCAGATTGTTAACTTAGAAGGCGTTGCATTTCACAAATATTTCAAATGGCATCCGTTTTTGAACAAATGCTATCTCCTTTGTTTTATTATTGTCATAAATAAAATTATCGACCAATTTTATTTTAAGACAGAACATACGCAATAATTATATTACCATGTTATACCGTGCAACAGAGAGAGATAACCGAAAGATGTTTGCTATCGGTTATATCAGATTGAATTTATTTCTATATAAATGTGTATAAAAAACTGATTGGGCAAATTCTGTTGTACGAAATTTATGTAAAATTTTCTCCTCTTTCGTTTAAGACAGGTTTCGAACCGATCTGATTTAAATTGAGCGAGTTATAAGCGAAAAACTTCGTTTTTTCTAAATTGCTCCCCTCTGGAGCAAAAATTCAAAAATCGGGCGACGTTAGGATCTAAGTTACCCGGAGACGAATCGAACAAAAAAAAGTTTTTTAAAATCGGTTAAGTCGTTTGGGCTGTACGCTGGATACAAAATTCGGGATCACAGATTCACAGATTCACAGACAAAGCGAGTACATATAGGCGCTTTAGCTTACGCTATTCGCGCCTAAAAATGTAAAAATAAAATATCTATATTAAGAAATGATAATATTATTAATTAGTATAATTACCTTCTTCGCAATTCGAAACTAACAAGTACCTATATTTAAATTTTCTGACAATAACAAATAATAGATACCAGATAGATAGTTTAAAATATCATGATACAGAAACGTAGTTTGATGAAAACACATTAATAGCCGGAGAGCTGATGACACAATTTAGGGTATGTATTTTAGGCAGGTTGAAAACATGAAAAAACAGTAATTTGTCAATGGCTGAATCTGGAATGGTGAGTCTGCCTGAGCGTTTGCGGTTATTTCGCGCCTGCGCAGCATATGTCATCTGCAAAAAAATATCCCCAAAAAACATGTTTTAGGCAACTTGAAACTTTTATAATCTTTGAGTTCAGCATTTATATAATCCAGAAATGAAAATGCCAGAACATTTTGTCGGTTATAAAGTAGGGGCAGAACCCCCCGAAGATATTTTATTATACGCAATGAGCACGATACAGGTCAGACGGATGAACGGATTGAAACCAAATTTTGGGAGGATGTTTGGTATGCAGATATGAAAAGCTCTATTGTTTTTGGGGAAAATCGGCGCATGCGCAAAAGAGATATATGCTATAACGTTGTTTTTTATATAATAATGATACACTTTTCATAACAGTTTATTATTCTATTTATTTTTTCAAGAAAGTTTTGTGCAAAAAAAAATTAACTTAATAATGTCGGTAGAATCACATCTCAGAATTTTAAGCAGTTTTGTTGACGAATTTTTGAAAAGTGTTTGCATTTTTGTAGTCTGTCTTCACTGAAAACAATCACTTTTTTCTTTTTTACAAATCACACAACTTAAACGTTTTTGATCCATTGTGATTTTTATAAAATAATTATTATCACTACAGAACGGGTAATGACAATAAATTGTTAAATATTATGATATTTGTTATTCGTTATCATGGTTATCTACTTTTTGTATATGTAAAAATTAATCAAAACAAAAGAGCAGTTGGTTCTTGTCTTATTTTCAAAATATTTCCAAAATTATTAAGTTTAGAAATTTTTTTTTCACAAAACTTTCTTGAAAAAATAAATAGAATAATAAACTGTTATGAAAAGTGTATCATTATTATATAAAAAACAACGTTATAGCATATATCTCTTTTGCGCATGCGCCGATTTTCCCCAAAAACAATAGAGCTTTTCATATCTGCATACCAAACATCCTCCCAAAATTTGGTTTCAATCCGTTCATCCGTTTGACCTGTATCGTGCTCATTGCTTTTATTAATAAAATATCTTCGGGGGGTTCTGCCCCTACTTTATAACCGACAAAATGTTTTGGCATTTTTATTTCTGGATTGTATAAATGCTGAACTCAAAGATTATAAAAGTTTCAAGTTGCCTAAAACATTTTTTTTGGGGATATTTTTTTGCAGATGTCTATGCTGCGCAGGCGCGAAATAACCGCAAACGCTCAGGCAGACTCACCATTCCAGATTCAGCCATTGATAAATTACTGTTTTTTCATTATTTCAACTTGCCTAAAATACATACCCTAAATCGTGTCATCAGCTCTTGGGCTAAAGCTGTAACCACCTGCAGGCAGCTTCGAATTTGATCATTCTTATGCACATGCCTCGGCTTTATAATAATATAATGTCCTTAATATGACGGTGAATGACGTCACAAAAATCGTGTGCATCACTACTATTATTAAGCCACGTGACACCTGTCGCAATGTATTTGTAAATAATAAACTGTTGACAGTTCCTTCTATTTACATCTATAAGTCTGGCATCTTCGTTTGGAACAACTATAATTTATTTTCGGAACATTATCACCAGTACCTCACAAGACACAAACAATCTAGTGTCTAATACGCCAAAATTAACTTTATATCAAAAAAGCCCAATGTACTGTTGTAGTAAAATATTCAACACCATTCCAGATGATATTAAAAACGCACCTAACGTTCATCACTTTAAAAAGAGACTGGAGCTTTTTTGAGTAATATAGCTGCTTTTATTCTTTAAGTGATTTTTTTAATATGTACATTTTATATTACTTAAATGTTTTTTGTAAACGATGACTTCTCCTATACATTGTAGTATTGTTCTTGGAGTAATAAAATTATTATTATTATTATTATTATTATTACTAGTGATGTGCCGGATCGTTAAAAATGTATATCCGCGGATACGGATCTGAATACGGATATTTGGTTTCAAGTTCCGCGGATACGGATATGGATATTAACTTTCTTAGAGTACGCGGCGGTAAATATTGCACATCGACCTTTGGAAAGAGGCTATCGGTTATGGGAAAAAGCTATTGACCTCTTTAAAAGTTAACTCTCATAACAGATTGTCTCTTTCCAAAGATCGATGTGCAATATCTCATTAAAAAGATAGTTTTTTATTACCTTTGAGTTATGGACTATTGGTATGGTACTCACTACGATAAATATTTGCAATATAACGGTGCCAAATACGATTTTAAAAAATAAAACATAATCTGAATGGAATTTAACAGTTTTTCATTATTACCTGATCACCTATACTTATATATAATATTTCATCTATGAATTGAAAATTAATTAATTAAATCCGTAAAAGATCCGCCAAAAACTAACGGATACGGATACGGATCTTTCTTCTCCCTCGGATATCCGCGGATACGGATATCCGGCACATCACTAATCACTATATATTATAAAGCAAAGTTCCCCTGCTGCGTCTGCCTGAACGCGATAAACTCAAAAACTACCGAACGGATTTTCATAGGGTTTTCACCAATGGACGGAGTAATTCAAGAGCGAGGTATATGTGTATAATTACTGTTTTGTTTAAATTGGTTAAAATATGACGATTATTGTAGAAGATGTCGGAAAAAATCAAGCCGACTTGAAGCTTTCATCGAAAATGCTGCCTAATCCATTTGAGATATAACACAACAATGTACTAAAAACCACCCCCGAGAGGGGTTAAAAGCGATTTTCTAGGTTTCCCTGCAGAAAGAAGTACTTTACCCCCGTTTTCGAGGTTGCTGAGCACGGTGGTGGTCTTGGATATGGCGTCCGACCCCTACCAACCCCTCCACCGGCCGATATTATTATCACCTGGGAACACATTTGTCCCCGTTTCCGAAGATATTGAGAATGGGAAAAATAATCGTACTTCTTTTCTTGGTTGTAATGGTCTTTCATTTCGGTCCAGCTGCAAAAAGTATCATCAATTACCGCCAGTAGATCTATTGAATGATTGATACATACATTTATTTTTATATACAAATAATTCAGAACATTTATTACGATACATGAAAGGACGGTTAAACAAATCGCTACAGTCTCTTCTCTTAAATTACAATAATTAAAAATTCACCCCTTTAGGGGTTGAGTATTGGACAGTGGAGGGGTTGATAGGGGTCGGACGCGATATTCAGCTCCACCATACCGTGCTCAGCATCCTCGAAAACGGAAGGAGAACATGCATTTGCTGCTGATAATGGGAACAAAATTCACCCCTTTCGGGGGTGAGTATTGGCCGGTGGAGGGGTTGGTAGGGATCGGACGCGATATCCAACACCACCACCGTGCTCAGCAACCTCGAAAACGGGAGTAAAGTACTTCTTTCCGCAGGGAAACCTAGAAAATCGTGTTTAACCTCTCTCGGAGGTGGTTTTTGGCCAGTTTGAGAGGTTGGGCCACCCCAATGAGAAATTCTGATGCCGCCATCGTGTTCAGCATCCTCGAAAACGGGGGGGGGGGAGGTAGTTTCATTCCGGCTCAAATTATTTACCATTTTCGTGTTTTTTCTGACTTATAGACGCCACTATAGGTCAATAGAAAAGTCCGCGATGGCATATGCCTATCTTTTAAGAATAACTTACTATACCCATTTTAATATTAAGCACTTTTCTTAGATATCAATTTTGTAAGATAAGTCGACGATAAAACAGTGGAAAACTACAAATTCGAGCGAAGCCGGACCGGGCCACTAGTACAATATATGTGATTTATTCGGTATCGGGCAGCGCCACCACCTTAGCGTATAAAAGCGGCGCATCCATTTGTTTCCAGGCACACGTTTTTTGTTTAAAACATTTATTTTTAACGAGTTGTGAAACAATAAGTTAAAGTATTTCATTTAAAGAAAACGTGGTTGCCTGTCAAATTTTGTAAACGCCGCTTTCTATGAAAATTGGTTATTACTAAAAAAGTACATTATACTATTACGTTCAATTTTCATAAGTAGTGTATTTTCCATATTTTGCATAGCAGCCGAGATATTTAACAACATACAAATTACAATCTATATGGACACAGAGACTTCAACGTAAGGTAAAGCGACTAAGCAAAAGTAATAAAGTCAGCAAAAGATAGTCTATTTTCCATATTTTGACATTATTGAATATAAACGTTTTCGTTCAATAAACTTAGTTTTATCGAATCGTGAAACAATAAATTAATATATGTCATTTCAAAAACACACTGGGTTGCTAAATTTTGTAAACGTTGCTTTATGTGAAAAATTGATTATTACGAAAAATTCATTATATATTTAACTTTAATTTCTGTAAGCAGTAAATTTTTTATATTTTTCATTACAACCGAAATAGGTATGTAACAAAATACAAATTACCATTGACATATGGACAGAGAGACTTCAACGCTAGTAAAGCGAGTTATAGAAAAATAATGTTATTGGTTGTAGCTCGTCTATTTTCAATATTTTGAATTTATCAACAGGACTTATTTGTAAAAAAATAAACTTTATTAGGATGTTAACCCTTTCCCGGTTGGTTCTTGAATCTCTCCTCTGGAGTTAGGCGGAGCATTACGAGACGAAAGTGATAAAATAATCAAAATAACGAATGTCATTGATAGAATTGTACTTAGTTTTATTTATGTATATGACTGTTAAAACTAGCTGGGTGCTCGTTTTACCATAATATCACAGTGTCATAAAATGACAATTCTTTTGTAGATACATAGCCTACTATTTTAATTTAATAGGTTGCAAAAACTAAAAGTGGCAATAAACTAGTTCAACTGACAGGTATGCAAAATAAAATAGTTTTGTATCAATATATATGGAGCGTGTCAATGTCAAGAAAAATATTTGACATACTAATTGATAATAAAGAATACAAAGGACATAACTTAAATTCTTCTTTCATGATCTATAATAATGTCTGCTTATATTTTCACTTCAAATGTTTATTATCTAATAAATTAAGTCATATCGCTATAAACAAAATTATAATTTCTTTCTGTAAATAATACTTTTTTATGTTAAAACACTTTTGTATAGTTTGATTTTATCCATTGATTTTTTATGACTTGTTTAGGTATGCCTCTTTATTATTAAAAATGAAAACTATTATTATTAATTATTATTTAATTTTTTTGTTTATTTATTTCTGTATAATGTCGCAACAAAACAACACTGAATGACGTCTGGGTATACTAGTAGGTATGAGAAATGTTGATTCATGTTTGTAGTCAACCGCAAAATAGATAAAGCTGTAGCCACACTGAATAAAAACAGCAAATTAAATATTTATTTATTCGAAAGGGCAGAGAATATCTAAAGCAAATTATTCGAAAACTAGAGCACTCTTCTTTACTGCCCTTGACCTAGAAGCAGGGCTGTAGCTAGACGTCTAGAGACAATTTTTTTATTGTTTTCATAAACGTAGACGACAACGATGGCATTAACGGCTTCAAGTTCCTAAGACATTCAGTCGATTACAATGAAACTTTGGTGTGATGTTTTGCGCGCATCCTCAAAGGTTTCAGGCCAAAAAAATTCATAATGTATGAACATTGCCTCTTAAAGTAGTCCTGCAATACGAAGGAGTCAAGGGCTCCACTACTATTGACGCTGCCAAGCATGGCGTAGCCCCGTAAGGGCAGATTGTAATATGGTGGAGCCAAAGGCTCTAGTACTGGTGGCGCCGCCGAGTGAGGGCAGCCCCGTAAGACATGATTGTACTGTTGTCGCTGCCATGTTTCATCTCAATCGCGTGTGAACCCGAGGGTAACGGTTAGTAAAAAAATAAATTTGTCAACTACCTACAATATAGTCGTTTAAAGCTGTGACAATTCATGTCCGATCGAAACTAGTTTTTTTAACCGAAACTGAATTGTGATTTTTGTTTTAGTTTCGGCCGAAATTGTGGACAGTTAGCACGGGCGCGAGGGGAAGCCGATAGTGACACTGACACCCTTAGGCACGACGGCGAGGAGTTTTGGATGTATTTTTCGGGCACAGGCGAGATTATTGTTGGAATCGCTTCGTTTTAGGGTGTAGTTCAACCCCCTAAGTTTGATTACAAATTGTTTGTGTGCTTCATGATTTTATAATTGACAATAAGTGACGAAAATAATGCTTTTTTCTCTATTTCCTTTAATATCTCCGTTCCTCTTGACTTTTAGTATAGCATATGCATTGAGAAAGTTGTTCCTTATGAAACTTCCTAAAAAATGAGCACTGACAGAGGTCGCAAGTGCAATTGTTAACTTGCAAATAGCCCCGAAAGTTAAAAAAACACGTTTTTTTCACTATTTTTTTACTAAAAAATGACCGCACATAGATGGCTGAAAATTTTCAAAAATGATGTCTATATTGACCCAAACATGCATGAATAATTTTAGCGTCATCGGTCAATTACTTCTCGAGTAATTAACGATCACTTTTTGTTTGTTTCCTTAATGGAAAATTGCGCCATTTTTTCCACAAACGGGTTTCGCTGGTCGGGCCAAATCCATTCAACTTTAGTATCCCGTTGGAATTTTTGGAAAAAATTAATTCTAACCGATTTTATAACGATTTCTTTAGCGATACCAATTTTAGACAAACGTATAAAACCATATAACTTTTTTAATATTCAATCGTTATAAAATCGGTTAGAATTAATTTTTTCCAAAAATTCCAAATAGTTAGCACGGGCGCGGAGAGAAGCCGACAGCTCACGAGCCTAGTTGGTTTCGGTCCTATAGTTTTGGCAGATTTTCTGTCGACACCGTAACCAAAACCGAAAGTTCGGTCAGACACTAGTGGCAAGTGATCAGAAAGCGGTGCTGTTACCCTACAATTCTGCTATACAAACCGCATGAGCAACTACGTTTTATGTATTCACACTTATTCACATAGCTATTATTTATAATATAGACAGTGAAAGTGGGATCGAACGTTAACATTCGTATCACATTATTTTAAGAATCACACAATCAATATTTCGAGCCAATTCAAGCTCTGCTCTTAACAAGACCATTACACGGAGAGAAAACTTTGCTTCAAAAGTAAATAAAAATTTTTAGAATTAAATAAAGAGTTTCTTATATATTATATCGGGGAATTGTAGTAAAAAATCTAGAAAACGTTACTTCGATAAATTTTAAAAATGTACCTCAAATTTTTGATAGTTGTCAGTGTTGTAGGAGTTACTACTAGTCTAAAACCGGGAGAAATTCGTAAGTATATTGTAAATATTATTTTTTTATTGGGTGTAGAACTGATAATTGCCGTATTTTTGAATAGGAAAAATTAATAACAATTGTTTAGTTGAAGAGTTGAATTGTTTTATTGAAGAGTTCTAATCAGACGTTAATCAAAGATTTGATATACAATTTTCCTTAAAATTGTAAATGTTAATAAAATCATTCATAACATTTAAACTATAGAAAAGGATGTTAAGATCAGCTATTATCTCTTTGAAGAAAATATGAATATTATATTATAAAAACTCATAAAATGTTTTAAGAAAGTATTAGTTTGATGCAAAATGTATAATCTTTATGTAATATTTTCAAACACATAAATTATAATGATCGATGGAGAAATTATTGACACAGCGAAATTTTGAACTTGCAATTTAATTTATTTCATTTATTATTTGCATAAATATATATACAGATTACAGAAAAAATATATGTATATCTTGTGGTTATAATGGAACTACTTTTAGATAAAAAAATAAATAAAGCAAAGAGTTTGTCTGCATGTACTGTTATTTATTTGGAGAAAATTAGTGGTGCAGACTATAACGTTAGAGAGATTGGTAATGAATTTTTATAAAGAATATTACCTATACGGTTGCTTTCACATCTTTGTCACTGAATATTATGAAGTAAATATTAAGTTCACTGCCCCGGAACAATATCTAACTACTCAATAGAGTAGGATACTCGTAAAAAGAAAACTATGTCTAATTAAATTTATAAATCTAGTAATAAAAAAGTTACCGATTAAAAAAGTATTACCGTTAATATTTTGGCTGAATTTGAACTATTATTCTGTATCCAGTGGATGCCTTTTTAAATTCATATTATATTTTGATTCCAAATTTGTAATTTTGACAAATTCTCATATCATGATAGAAGTATCATGATAGGTTAAATAAAATGAAACATTTTTAATAATTTTTCCGCTATGTGAATTTGGCAGCACCCAATCCCAAAAGTAAAAATTAAATTGTCTCTTTCGTTTGTTTATCGTTTGTTTACGACTGTTTAGCTATTTTCGTCATTTGTTTACACTTAGTTCAAGAGTTATTTTCTTTAAGGCAAAAAAATCAATTTTTTTAAAGTTTTATTAATATCGCACAAGAATACTTACAGTGTCAAGCAAAATATTAATTCCCAAACTAATTTTACAAATTCCTTTTCAAAAAGTATTTCTAAATTTTATTTTTTAGGCAAGTATTCGTATTATTGTCAGTTTTATTTTTTTATTATTAATAATCCTGGGGGGTAGTTTTTTTCCGCTGCATGCACAATTGTGAATTATAAGAAAGAAAATTATAGGCTTGGTACATATTAAATGTTACAGATTATTATTATAGATTTTGTTTATTCAATCTGTTGGCTTTCATAATGCAAGCACAAAATATAAATGACAGTATAAAGTAATTCTGGTGTGGAGAATGCGGTAGCTGATAAAAAATTACCGGCTTTCGAGAAACCGGTTCGGTTACGTTACGTATCTTCGTAATTATTGTTTAAAGAATTCAAAATAAATTCATTAACGATCTACGTAGGTACAGGTCTTCGAGCGCTGTTTGTGTTTCAAATTTCAACCGAGCATATACAAAATATAAGCTTTACAAACTTCTATATCCCCCTTTTCTTTCCCAATGAAAGATAATGTTATAAAGAACTTCCATTCGTAGAAATACTTTATTAAATTATTTAAAAAAAAGATTGTTTAGATTCGAGCATTTCATCAGATAATTATCGAAAAAAACTCAACATGTTTCATGTATTCGGAAGCTAAAAGAACTGTAGCATCTGTTGCCAGGTGTCCGGCCTTTTACGGTTGGGTCCGACTTTTTTAGGATTTTGGTCTGTGTACTTTTAATATTAGGTATAGACTTTTTGATATTTTTCATGCGTTTGAAATTGTTATTTTTTAATAAAGATCTTTTTGTTTTTATCCAAAATGATGGATATATTTTTGATTTTGTTAACGAAAACTTTTAGCTTTTTGTATTTTATTAAAAGAGAGCTGTATTTGTTTGTTTGGTGTTGTTTTTTTTTTTTTTTTTAATTTATCAGTAATAGTCTACAGAAGACAACATTTTTCACTTCATCAGTATAAATACAAATGATGATAGGTAGGAAGAACTGTTTGTTGAATGTTGTTAATTTTGTAACAAAGCTATGATTCACCATTAAATAATACCTAATTAATAAACAACTTTAATACGAACCTAACAGAGTTTTTTTTTTTTGTAAATGTGATGTCCGGCTTTAAAAACGTATGTACGGCATCAAAAGGGTATATATGGCTTTTAAAAAAGACATGTCCGGCTTTTAGGGCAAAATGTTCGGCCTAATACAGCGCTGAGTCCGGATTTTGTATTTTAGAGCCTGGCACCCCTTATATCAATGGCGTTCGGAGCCGCGGATAGCGACTAGTACTATATATAACATACGAAACTGGGGAAGAATTGGTTTTTAAACAGTGAAACAATTTTTTTAATTGGTTCAGTAGTTTATGAGATTCGCGTGGATGTATACTAATAAATAATGTATATACAGTAGAACTCCGATTATCCGAATTAATTGGGACCGGGGTCGATTCGAATAATCGAAAATTCGGATAATCGGACAAGTAGTGTTTTGCCTCTAGCTTTCAACCATAACAGTTGAAATATATCTGAACTCCAGCAAGTTCCAACTTCGACGTGTGCTGATAACATTGTAGCGTCTACACGGCAATTGTCACTCGCATTATTGTATTCTTGCGTCCCCAAAAAACTTGTTTTTATTGAAAAATTACTTGGTTTTAATTTTTTATATTACGCTTAGGACCGATTCGGATAATTGGCGATTCGGTTAATCGGCGTTCGGATAATCGGCATTCTACTGTACTATCATGAATTTACACCGTTATAAGTTTCATTTAAATTCTTTAAATTGATTATTGATTCATGATTGATGATCAGTCAAATTAAACAGAATAATAACATTAATAAACGGTAGTGAAGCTTGCAATTTGTATGAAACAAATTAGAACAATGCTACAATAAAATGCTCATCCATAATAATATGAGGTTACATGTTTTTTATGTTAATGATATACGCCGCAGCTGTATAATATGAATAATAAAGAATTAACTTTACTTATCTCGAGATAGAAGATAAGTCGACATTGTTATTGTTTGTTGCGATATTTTACACCGAAAGGAAATAAATTGAGCAGCGTCTCTGCACAATAACAATTAATAAATTCCTCACGCAGATGTCCCACATTTTCAACAACTGCATTATACTTAATGAAGAAAAAAACTATATAGCTACTACATTTAGTTATGACAACGCTGGGCTGATCAAAGTATTGCAAAAAATTTGGTTTGACAATGACTTTAGACTGCGTGATTATATAAATTATAGATGTTTATTCATGCAGGAGCAATCTAATGCCGTTGTGAAACTCCATGTCATATATAAAATATTTTTTTAAAACAATGGATGCCGGTTTGTCAACAGGAACACTGCAGCCTCTAGGGCTTATTTGTGCTAGATCTCCAAATCTCTATCAGCCAATCCAGTATCCTCGTACCTTGTACTAGAATTCACAGTTCGTGGACTCCCATATTATATAGAACACTAGCGGTCCTGCCCGGTCTCACACGGGTCCAAAAGAACGAATGAGGAACGGAGGGACATGAGTACGCACATTCATCTTAGTTTACCGAGATGAATGTTGTGCCCAAATTTCATGATTTTGAATTATATTTTGCAACATTTTTCATTGATGCTCCGCTCCTATTGGTCGTAGCGTGATATTATATCGCCTATAGCTTTCCTCGATAAATGAGCCATCCAACATTTTTTTTTTCAATTTGAACCAGTAGTTCCTGAGATTAGCGCGTTCAACCAAACAAACAAACTCGTCAGCTTTATATATTAGTATAGATATAGAAAAATAGATTAAATTATACTCAAACAAAAAAAAACCGATTGATTTACATAGATTAAAGATCGCTTTTCAAGTTAAATTTGGATCAATATACCTATGCAAGGAAAATTATGGTCTGAAGTGAAAATTTTACAAAAAACTATGTTGAAGAATGCATATACGATTTAAAAAAAAAACATCGTTTCAATCGATCATTTTTTTTACAAGCAGAATCGATTTAAAAATTCTACAATGTTCTTAATTTTTAGGTTATTGTCATACCTATCAAATTTTCTGACAATGCTCTCTGCAACCCAGCATAAGTTGATAAATATGGGTGTTTAATGTTGATTTTCACCACAAAGATGTAGTTTTTATTTTTAATTGATTAAACACAACAAAAATTTTCTTTACATTTACTTTGAAAAAAAAAAACTACAAAAATCTAGCAAATTTTTGACCACTAGCATTTGGAGTATTAGCACTCAATATTATTTAATCGATTGTGCTTTCATTCATAAGTAATATTATATTAATTATCTATTATTGTAATTCACAATTAGGTGATTGACCCTGATTAAGAAACATTAGTTTAATTCAGCACGGCAATAAAATTATTACATCTTCGATGCGTGTCGCGTAAGAACAATCACGTATTTTCAGTTATGCAATAATCTGACATGTGCAGTTCTTTGAAAAATATTAATTTGCCATTGGATTGTGGAAGAAGATGCAAATCTGTCAAAACGAGAGCCGTGAGAAATGGTGAAGGATAGATGTTATTGTCAGTATAGGAAATACACATTTCGCCTGACTTATAAAGAAAAAAGTAAAACAAAATTCCAGCCAATTTGGCGACGGGATCTTTTCAGTTTAAAAAATATTGACATTTGCCATATTACTAGCGGTCCCGCCCGGTTTCACCCGGGTGCAAAAGAACGAACAGGGGGAGGAGGGTTATGAGTACGTACATTCATCTTAGTTTACTGAGATGAATGTTGTGTCCAAATTTCATGATGATCGGAGTTACCGTTCAAAAATTTTCGTCTGACAAATTGTGAATTATTATTCATTGATGCTCCGCTACTATTAGTCGTAGCGTGATATTATATAGCCTATAGCCTTCCTCAATAAATGGACTATCCAACAAACAAAAAAAACAATTTTTCAATTTGAACCAGTAGTTTCTGAGAACATCCAACCAAACAAACAAACAAACTCTTCAGCTTTATATATTAGTATAGATAATAAAGAAAATAACACGTCTGTTAATTGACTTTAAAATTTAAGTAATGAGTAGAGTCGTATATCGGTTGGTTGAACGATGATAGAATTATTATTATTATTGAATTACTGAAATGACGTGTTTTTCAGTATAGGTAAGAATTATTTGGGATTTAAGAAAACATATTTAAGAAGCACTACAAATAATTGTAGTGGCTTGACCCTGTCAAGTACAATTCGCAATTGAAATATACAATACAACGACCTTCGACTTTTATATTATAAACAAAAGAAACGATTATAGGGACCTTGAGTTAATTTTAAACTAAATATTTGATTGTAAAATTGAATCATAAATTATAAAAAAAAATAGAACTTTAACAGTTTATGGATCCTTAATTAATATTTAACGCGTTTTAAAGGCATTATTATATTAATAATGCAGGTATTGCATGCGGCATCATTATTATTTAATTGCAAATTAAAAAATTGATCTTTATATTAATTACTCTGGCAAATTCGTATAGATTATTTTGTAAGCTCTCTGATACATTAGCTATATTTAATATGTAAAATAATAAAAAAGTAATACGATAATTCTGACGTATAATATGATAGCAATTGCTTTCTTTTAAGGGGCCGGTGAACTGGGACAAATTATTACTCAGATATTTTAATCTATAGAGGTGCGTTAAACTCGAGTATCTTTCCATGCGTTTTGTTGATATGGTAGCTCCGGAAATTATTAATGCATTATAGAAAATCGTTCCACACATAAAGTTCAACATAGACCGGGCGCCCAAGAGAGGGCCATACGGACCTCTCTTGTTGCATTTTATTGAGCACATTCTGGTGTCTGATACAGGTTTTAAAAGTTACAGAGTTCGATGTTATTAATGTTGCCAAGAAAAATTAGTGTCCAGTATTTTTTTTAAGTCCTCGCACTTCAGGTTTGAGAAAGTTTCTGTTGCCAGAAACTTTGAAACATTATATATAGAAGATCTATTCGATTTCTAATGTTGGTTCCCATTAAGACAAGTTAGTTAGTTCTTAATTAATACTATGTATCTTATTTCTTCAACGGTAGGTTGGGCCTGCAGGAAAAACACAATAGCCTCAGAGTTGATTTTCGTTGATTATTTGTCTTATTGCTGTTTTATGAAAACAATTGTATTCAGTGACGAAATGGAAAATACAAATAAACTTCAACTCTCTATAATATTAGCCGACATAGCACTTAGTAGTGATTTCAATACATGGTCAGAATGGTAAGGGTTTTTGTAGCGTACTGTTCTTAGAATGTATTGAAATCACTTCAATGTCTGCTAATTATAAAGAGCAAAAGTTTGTCGGGAATAATCTCAGATATAGAATCGATTTCAAAATTATTTTCGCTGTGATATTACTTTGCTTTAGAATATATAAGCTGTAATAACTGGCAGACCCGGCTTCGCTGAAGTAAAAATCAGGAGTAGTTTCAGAAACTAATTAGCCAATTAAAGTTTTTTTTCATTGTTCAATGGATGATACTTTTGTTCATAGCTTACAATAACTGGCCGCCCGGCTTAGATCGGGGAAATTCTTCACCATTTTTTCATTGTTTTTCTTTTATTTATAACATATTATGCAATATACATACCCCTGACAAATGAGCATTTTAAATATTATTTCAAAATATTTTATAATAGTTATATTGGAAGATGGTTTTTATGATAACATTTTCCGGAGAAAATAAGCGTTCCTAAAATAATATTGGATTTGGGTTCAACGATCGATGATGTAGTTAAAGAAATGTAATATTCCATATAGCATATACCATATCGACTACCTAATAGTATAGGTAGGTATATGTTACTACCACTTTCTACACACAAATGATGCTGTCTTATGACAAAGTACATTGTATCTACGTATTAAGTATACAGACTGTTTCAAAATTATAAGCATCGTTTATTACCATCGACAAACAATCAAAATAGCCCTTTCCCGGTTGAACTTAAACCCTTACTCCGGAATTAGGTGAGTGTGAATTTTAAGTACGTGAGTCCTGTGCGTACTTATACAAATGTTGTAAGCAGTATATTATACCTACCTACCTAATAATGAATTTTATATAATAGGTATAGCAAATTCAATCCGGTTTACACCCGGGCAAATCCGGGTCTCCCAGTTATAGCCTATGTCTAAAAGGAAACTAGTAATCATAATCTATTGAACGGTGAAAAAAATTGAGATCTGTTCATTATAGTTTCTGAGATTAAGATATTAAGTATATTTCCGATTTTTACCGCAGGCGAAGTCAGGCTGGCCAGTAAATATAGCCTCAGTGACACCCCTGTTGAAAATGTATTTAAACTAAATAAATAAAGATTTTAATTTATTAGAGTCTGGCTAACACACTCTAAATCTAATAGATGGTCATTTAAAAAAATCAGTGTCAGACTGACTTTTTTAAAGGACCATTTATTAGATTTAGAGTGTGTTAGCCAGACTCTAAATTAAAAATGAAAACACATACTAAATTTAAATCTTTATTTATTTACCTTAAATCAATTTTAACAGAAAATGCAATAGTGCCTTTTACCAATTTCGATTTTGTAAGTTAATATTCCATTACAAAACCGATCTTGTTTTGTAATTATTAAAGTGAATATTGCAGGTTAAATTACACGCCCTGTATTTTATTCTAGTTTAAAACTTTCTGTTCCACCTTGTGCATCCGCCGGTTTGGAATCGTAAAGAATTAAGTGACGCAGGCGAACTTATATACGCTGAGAAAGTTGATTGTACTCTCTTCTTTCTTTTTTCTGGGTTCTTGGTACCACAGCACGTTTGTGGTTTTAAATAAATATTATTCTCGGAAGTGATCGAGTAAAGTAATTTAAAACCTTTACTTTCGAAGGGTTCGAAGAGGGAATTGTGTTCATTCACGCGAAAAATCTCAATAACTTTAAGTTCACGTACCGGAAGGGAAATTTCGGTATATGGCGATAAAAATTCTATATCAGGTCAGAATCTGAGTTCAAACCGTAAATAAAAGTGTTTTTCCGCATTGCGCTTCTGCATGTATGTGTCTCTGTCTGCCTCCTTGTCTATCTGTCAGTTGTGACTGATATGTAATGTCTATGGGATTTTATTTCGTTCAAGTGTGTTTGAGTAACTTTTTTTGCAAAATGTTTGTCTCAGTTTATCGCGTCCGGACAGACGCGGCGAAGGGACTTTGTTTAATATATTTAATATAGAACAATAATATTCATATTCGCAGTATTGATTATGAGCGTCGGATTAAAAGAAAGCTGTTGGAGAATCATTTGTACGATAATCGAGAATTTTATCAATTGTATATTAAACATTTTATACATTAATTGTATTTTACTGACATAAGCTCACACGTTTATAGTAATGTTTTTAGCTGTTAATAAATATCTATCTATCTATAGTCGAGGTGGCGTTTGTCAGCCGGGCCTCAGCCTATACGCGGGTTCATCAAGGGCCTAGCTTGCGGGGCTTGCCGCAAGCCAGGCGGTAGGTATACGATAGGGGGCCCGCGCAGACTAGGTCCCAGCTCTTGCAACCTAAATGTAAACTAGATCAGACAGTTCGTTTATACAATTAGAGAGAACTGAAATAGAAAAATTCAAAAATGGTTGAACTTGAGCAGGCCATCTCTGTTCCCTGAAACTAGTTTAGAAAATTTTTGTACGGCGTTTACTTTTAATCGAATCAACTTATTTAGACGTGTATCATTAAAGCATAATACTTTTGACATTGTTTCAGAAATCGGAGATATTAAAAAAATGAAATTTAATTTTTCAAGATGATCTTAAAAACTCGATCGATTCGGTACAAATTTTCAGATAATGTGAAAGAGGTGCATTATATCGATTCACGACGCGATCGCGACGGAGGTAAAAAAGCGCAACTCGAAGTTAAAAATTAATTATGATTAAATCCTTATTAGGTTGGCTTTTTTTACTAAAAACAGCATTATTGAAAATCGTCAACAACATTTATTTTCCGATAATATCCCATCTGTCATAATCCAGTCTTGGGCCCCAGGGTTGTGGGGAGTCACCCGGGCCCTTCCGGCCCAGTTCGACCCTGATTGTGCCTTCAGCGGTTTGAACCTCTGACGAAGGCCCCGCTTGCCAGACTTCAGTTGCGATGCTGCGATATAACGACTTCGAATATGTAAGTCGAAACCGGTAGCAAATTAACATTTTCTCAAATAAAACACTTCACCTTGTTGACGCTGCGTTATAAGTTTTTGATACCTTATTGTCAATAGTATACTGTTTAGTATGCAAACAATTGAACATCAATTCTCCGAAGTACACTAGATATTTTAGTTTTCTATATTAATTATTATAATGTTAATTATATGCGACCTAGAGTAGCCGTCATAGTTAATACTTAACTGTTAATCAATTGCGTCATACCATACTATAAGACTAAAATTTATATTCGAATACTGTACGCCATTTTCATGTTAATAAAAAAGTGATGTGTAAACACGTGCATTCCAAATAAACAATAGATTCATTTGACTTGAATAATGAGTGATAATGCAATACTATATTGTATACCTACATACATGTTTGTAAACCTGTAAAATATGACGTTGGAACTTATCAATTAAGAGCGGCCTGCCCGGTTCCACCAGGGTGCAAAAGAACGAATGGGGGGCGACATGACTACGCACATTCATCCCAGTTTACCGAGATGAATGTTGTGTCCAAATTTCATGATGATCGGAGTTACCGTTCAAAAGTTTTTGTCGGACGGACCAATTTTGAGTTACATTTTTCATTGATGCTCCGCTCCTATTGGTCGTAGCGTGATATTGTATAGCCTATAGCCTACTCCGATAAATGGGCTGTCCAACAAAAAATAATTTTTCAATTCGAACCAGTAGTTTCTGAGATTAGTACGTTCAACCAACCAAACAAACAAACAAACAAACGCCCAGAGTGTAGGCTTTCACGGGCGAGTGTCCTAGGCTGCTCACACTTACCTGTGAGCAACCTAGAAGAACACTTCGCCCGCTACCACATCGCCTTTGATAATATCTACCGCAGTTGTAGACGAAACATCAGGTAGAAATACCCATGGACCACGGCATACAAGCCCGGAAACCAAGAAGATTTGAAACAAACAATCTCTTGAATTTTATATATTAGTATAGGTATTATGGAAGTAAAAGAAATATATAACCTATAACTACACTATTTTATGTTAAAATAAATCATTAATTTTTCAATTCAAACATTGCAATCATCAGTTAAAGTGTAATTTTATTCAGGTACATTTTGTTAATATATAAGAACTTATAGCCCTTGATCATAAAATATGTCTTTTGTTGCAGCGCCATATGTGAAACAATGTCACGAAAACGATCCGAAAATAGCTGAATGTTTTATTCAATCTTTACATCATTTAAGACCGTACCTTGCAAGAGGAATTCCTGACATTGAATTACCATCGGTGGAGCCTTTTAAAATGGATGAACTTTCACTGTCTCTCACAACTGGGCCAAACGGTTACAAAGTGACCCTAAGAGATATTGATATTTATGGTGCCAGTAATTTTACCATTTCAAAACTGCGGTAGGTATTTTTTAGAATGATTTTGTTGTAAAAAATAAACTCTTTTGACCAATGGAACTAATGAGCTAGACTATTGATTGAATTTTCACTTTTTTTTAAATGAAATTTCTTTAGGCGCGGTAGTGGGGTAAATTGGCCAGGATCAGACGAAAAGTGAAACGATTCCCCATCTTCGACTTCAACCGGCAGTTGTGGGAGAATCGTTTCTACTTTCTCTGTCATGCGCAGGCGTACTGTGTGTATACGTAGCATTATCTCTAGTCACGATAACAAATCACACACATAACTACTTTTCAGTCGTCAATAAATGCTGGAACCTAAGAAGTTTTACTTCTTACGCGCACAAGACTATAGTGATGAGCAAAATCGGTCTTGGTCTTGCAGTCTTGATCTTTGTCTTGCTTTATTGCAAGACCAACACCAAGACTATACTTACCAAATTGTATAATGATAGTATTAAGAAAAACTATTAAAACGATGCAAGTATCAGGTTAAATGTCAAGACTAAGACTGAATAAGCAAGATCAAGACCAAAACCAAGACTAGAAGTATTTGAGGAAGAACAAGACCAAATTATAAAGATCAAGACCGATACCCAGACTGTCTCAGTCTTGGTCTTGCTTTGCTCATCACTACAAGAATTGAGGTTTTGTTCCAGATTTTTTTGAAAACTGAAAATGATAACTTATGCATTACGCTACAAACTAATGCAAATAATAAAAAAACTGGTTTATTTTTCGAGGAAAACGATACCAATGATTATATCCAAATGATTGTAATTGCAGATTAATTGAAAATGGAAAACCGTTCGAGGCAAGGATTCGCATACCTCTCCTCAAGATCAACGCCAAGTATTCCAGCAGTGGTGTGCTAATCATTCTTCCTGCAAGTGGAAATGGAACTTTCCATGCCTCGTTTGGTGAGTTGAGTGCACTGTTTGTAGTAATTGTTAATTTATAAATGTATTTATTTTTTTTGTAATATAAGCTGTCAGGTGGAGATTATTAACTTTCGAATGCGCGATTATTCAAGTTTATGCATATATACCGGGTGTTTGGGTGAAATCGAGCAGAACACCACATCTTTCTTTTGAATGGTGAAATTCTATTTTAAGTAGAACTATTACATAAGAACAGTTAAAGAGTATTTATAAGAATGTTGTTTTTTAAATGGCGTTTTCATAGTTCATCTATTGCAAATAGATAGACATTGTTGATTGCTCGATCAAATTCGTATAATACGAAGTTCTCGGTTTATAGATTCTAATTTGAGAACATAAAATGATTAATCTATACCTATATATAAAATTCTCGTGTCACAACTTTGGCAGCGCTAATCTCCGAAATCACTGAACCGATTTTAATGAAATTTTTTACACGTGCTTTGATGGGTGCAAGTTACGCTATAGGATAGTTTTTATTAAACATTTTGTGCAAAATTACGGTATTTTCTCAAAAAAAAAATTGGTTGTCTGTAAAGTCGGTTTACGGACGGTAGTTTTACGTGATAACGTATTCCGTAATACATAACCTAAATTTATATAATATTTATAATAATTCGAATCTATGATATTGCATCTTTCGCTTCAAATTTAGGTAAATTTTATTAAGTAGAATAATAAAACACTATAAAAAGTATACTATTATTATATAAAAAACAACTATGGCATGTATCTCTTTTGCGCATGCGCCGATTTTCCCCAAAAAATTTACAAAAATTTCTAGTAAAAATAGATAGAGTAAAAACCGTTTTAAAAACTATATTATTATTATATAAAACATCATTATAAGAGATATATTCTTTTACGCATGCGCCGATGTTCCCCAAAAACAATAGGCCACTTCATATTTGCATATCAAACATCCTCCCAGAATTTGGTTTCAATACGCTTATCCTTGGTGTCGGAATGATAAGAAATGTCAAAAGTGACGTTTGCAACTGTCAAAGTATTATGTTCTAATAATAATTAGTTATTCCAATACTTAACTTAGAAGGCGTTGCATTTCACAAAATACTAATGTCAAAAAATTGAATTAAACATTAGAAATGCAGCCGTTTTCATGTTAAGACAAGACATACGTTTTCTTCTAATTTCCATGTACGGCAAACAAAGAAGACCGACCGCGTCGCGTCATGAATTAGACAACATTGCATTTATACAGCTATTTTTCTATATGTATAAAAAAACTGTTTAGGCAAATTCTGTTATACGAAATCTATGTAAAATGTTCTCCTCTTTCGTTTAAGACTGGTTTCAAACCGATCTGATTTTTGAATTGAGCGAGAAATTAGCAAAAAGCACGCACAGGGTCAGGCGGAACGTTACGCGTTAGGAATGTTAGGAACGTTACGCGTTACAAACGTTACACTTTTTCGAACATGCAGCCGGTGTTTTATCAATTTATAAGATTGGTGATTCATCAATTTATAAGACGTTATCACGTCAAAACCTGTTTCTGTAACATGTAACCACATCTGATGGAAGTTATTCAAAGGTATTAGTTCAGAAACAAACAAAAAAACAGTTTTAGTACTAACTAGCGACATCGGTTAGAATACGCTACAAGCTATTAGTTCAGAAGCCAATCTGGTAGACTTTGCTCAAAGCCGGACCGCAAACGAAATACATTTTGCAAAATTATATCTTTCGCACCCAGGTGAAACCGGGACGGACCGCTAGTAGGATATTGAATCTTTATAACGAAGTATTTCTATTTGCTTTTATATTTTTTTTTATAAATTTAATATAAACATTTCCATACAGAGAAAGACTAGTTTAATAAACATCCGATATGATACGTATCTACCTATTAATTATATAAAAAGAACTAAAATATAAAACACGTAACACTGGAATCGTAACACGACCGAAAATTGTGGCAAGTCTAGTAACACAATTTGATTTTAGTGTGTAGTTAAAAAAGTATGTGAAATTAATGCGCTGATATAGAAAGTGAATTGTTAGTACACATTACAATTTAATGTTCAAGTTAATTTTCACGTTTCAAACAAAATAATTGCCTACAATAATCTCTATATTGATTATTAACAGAGTATATTCTTGATTACCGACCAGAAATGGCGCCAAACCATTGGTGGGACAGGCGACGATATTGAATAGTACGGAAAGAAGTCCAATAAAATAGAAATTTTTTTGTTTAGTTTATGGTCTCAATATTGTTTAGTTTTTAGCATTGAAAGAAATATTTTCGTTTGGAAACTTCCTAATTAATGACCAAAAATTCCAGCCAATTGGGTGACGGGACCATTCCATCTTCAAAAATGTTGACATTTGATTATAATTAAGAAAATAAAACTTCAGATATCGCGTGAGGTGACACGGGTAATGGCTAATATTCAATATGATATTTGCTATTCGTTGCCATGGTTACCTACATAATATGTTCCACGTCATGTTAAAATTAATCAAAGCATTTCAATAAATAAAATTATCGATAATTTTATTTATTGAAGAGTTCTAGTCAGACGTTAATCAAAGATTTGATTAATCAAAGCATGCCTAGCTAGTTTATTTCTGACAGATCCATAAAAAAAGAGCGACTGATTTTTTTTATTTTCTAAATATTTCCGAAACTATAAAGTTTAGAAAAAAATTTTGTAAGAAAAATTTCTTGAAAAAGTAAATGGAATAATAAGCCGTTATGAAAAGTATATACTATTATTATATAAAAAAACATCGTAATAGCATATATCTCTTATGCGCAGGCACCGATTTTTTCCAAAAACAATAAGGCTCTTCATATTTGCATACCAAACATCCTCCCAAAATTTGGTTTCAATCTGCTCATCAGTTTGACCTGAATCGTGTTCACAGATTAACAGACAAACAGACTAACAGACGCACAGAGTTCAAAATATGTTTTTTGGATTCGAGGGACCTCAAAACGGAAAGATATTGTAAAATTGTTGAAAAGTAATTTTTGACCTAAACTAGTACCATTCCCCACTTGTGGGTTGGAATGGTAAAATTGTAATTTATTTTTTATTTTGATTCGCAGAGGATGTCTTAGCTGTAGTTCGTGGAACAGTCGTAAACACGCCAAAAGGTGGTTACAATTGGTTACATGTGGACACATTGAATGTTGATCTTGCCATTAAAACTGTGCGAATGGCCGTAAGAAAAGTCTTCAACAATAACCGTATTTTGTGTAAGTTTACTTTTTGTTTTTATAAATTTGTAAACAGATATTTTGGTATTCCTATAATATTCGAAAAAATACCTATTCTGCGTATATAATTTAAAAAAGAAATCATTGAAACCCAGACGGAAGGAGAGCCCCAGAAAGGTCTCAGGAAGATCGAAAAAAATTGATTTATATTAAAAAAAGTTGCCCGTCTTTCAACGACCTGATTGACATCAAGAAATGATTGTCTTTAATTTAAAGTTTATTTTTCCTTAATTTTATAAACATAATAGTTAAATCTTTTTTGATATAGGTGTTCAGACTAGACAAATTGTAACCATTTATAACATATTTTCTTTCTGAATTTTTAGTGGAAGCAACTAATCTGTTCTTGAGGGAGAATGGTCAAGAAGTGTTACAAATTATGAAACCTCAACTAAGAGTCAAATTATCAATGCTTTTCCAAAACATTGCAAACCAATTATTGCTTCATGTACCAGTTCAAACATTTTATGTCATGGAACCGGGAACGACAGCGCCAACGGAATAATTTAATTCCTCGTCGACGCATTTTTTACATAATTATTGAATGAGTATTTATTATTATGTTACAGGTTTTGCTTGAACAAAAAATAATAGTCTCGACATTTTAGACGAAATTTATTCAAAACTGAGAAGTAAATATTGTAACTCTGTTAACCACATCTCATTCAACATTCCAATCAATTTACGGAATTACAATATTTATTGCAGGGTTAAAACCTAAAATGTCCGGGTGATAATAACTAGCATAGGCACCGACTACATAGATGCATATTATAGTGTTATGCTATATGCAATGTAGATAAATTTGTATTTTTTTATTTACAGAAAAGTTTGAACATATTATGCCATGTTAGATTTTTTTGTAAGAAACTGCAAAACTATTGCTAATTTACACCGTTTAGTTTCGCTCTAAACGTCTTAAAACACATTTATCACAATTCTTTCAAGTTAAAGACGCCATTTTAATAATAATCCAAGGCTATTGAATTTTTTTAAAGCTAATTTTGGCATGGAATGACGTATTTTATAATGTAGTTTAATCAGCGCAAATAACAAAAATGATATTTTGCGTCACCAAGTCTACTCGTTTTTAGGGGTAATCAACCCCTAAATATGCACTAGTAGGGTTGAACGTCAGCTCATTTTGGCAAGACTGAGATTTCCACAGTAAGTATTTCAAATACAACTTTTCCAAACTGTATTTAAAAAGGCAGAACAAAATTCCGGTCGGAACACCCCGGCAGACTGCCTTGAAGGGGTGAGATAAGAGATGTCCAAAGCAATCTGCCGGAGTGTTCCAATCGGAATTTTGTTCTGCCTTTTTATATAGGTACAGTTTAGAAAAGTTGTATTTGAAATACTGTGAAAATCTCAGCCTTGCCAAAATGAATTGATGTTTTCAACTCGACCAGTTTATATTTAGAAGTTGATTATAATAGCTAAATAAAAAGTATGTTACTTCCATCAGCTCCCAAAAAGTTCAGTAGCCCTCGGTCTATAAGTTTTGTCCTTACTTGATAGAATTTTTATAATTTTGTGAAAGAACGAGCTGTATGAAAATTTATGGTTGTCAAACAGCACCTCTGCTGCTACCAGAAATTTTTTTTTCTTCATACCTAGATTGAAAGTGTCTACTTTCGGCACTAATTGTACTAAGTCTAACATTTACTCCTTGGCGGGATTACACGCCCAAATGCGGAAAGTTTGTACTTCGGGCGGTCTTAAAGCAAAAACAACCAATCAACTTTTGTTTAGATGTCGTTTCCATGGCAAACCCTTTTACATTTTAGCTAATAATCGCGAATAGCCGTCATTTGTGTATTTACGTATAAATTCAAAGCTTGCTTGGAATTTATCTGTGTTTTTATGTAATTAATACGTAATTAATTAATTAATGCATTTAATAAGCGTGCTTACGACCGAGGTATGAAGAAAAATAGTATACACCACACTGGCCGAAGGTGTGATAACCTTGCCCTGCGCTTCATAATGCCCTCGGCTTCGCCTCAGGCACCATGGCACGCAGGACAAGATATATACTATTAATATAGGTGTACCTATATGTTTAATTTAGTAAGTAATTGTGAATGTTTCAATTAAATATTGTTATTAAATGTTGTTACAAACAACTGGTATAGTGATCATTAGAAAAATTAAATGTTAGTAGCAAGTAGTTTTGATGGTTTGTACAGTTTTTGTGGATAAAATAGTTTTTAAAAATTGTTACAACGCACAAAATGGACACTAAAATGCACTAGTTAAGAAATCAATTTAAATATTTATGTAAAAGTTAAGCAATTATAATTAAATTATTAAAATTTTGAAGTTACAGTGTTTTATTGTTCCGCAGCGACTCCAAATGTTTTATATAATGATTAAATCGAAAATGACTTTAGCTATTGAATATCGACTATCTCTGAGTCTCGGAATCGAAAATGTCCTGTAAGGAAAAAAATGTTAATATTTTTCCTAAATAATAATTACTTTCAAGTTTTGAATAGCGATCGGTCTCAGAGTCATTTGGTGAAAATTTAATAACGAATACGAATATTTCAATTTATTAGTGCCTTTATTCCGTATTATATTACAGAATTTAACGCGTTATTTCCTATAAAAATATAATTTCTAAAGAAGATACTCGACTGTAGGTAACGAGCAATACAATTTTTGTATTATATATAATTTGACCGAATGATGCAAAACACATTTTAAATGGTACAAGTTTAGTTCAAAATTACGGATATTGACGATCCTGCTAGGTACAACATTTCCTTGCAGCATATTACAAAATATAATTAAATATTATTTCGGATTTCGTTTGTTTTATTTCATTTCGTGGAACCATATTTATTGAGTATTACTATGTTCAAGAATAAAACTTTTAGAAACATGAGCCCCCATTAGGTTATCAAAATTACTGACATTGACGATCCTGCTAGGTACAACATTTCCTTGCAGGATATTACAAAATATAATTAAATATTATTTCGGATTTCGTTTGTTTTATTTCATTTCGTGGAACCATATTTATTGAGTATTACTATGTTCAAGAATAAAACTTTTAGAAACATGAGCCCCCATTATGTCTTCAAAATTACTGACATTGACGATCCTGCTAGGTACAACATTTCCTTGCAGGATATTGTAACGTTCTGTTCTTTTGGGGCACTCGACCGTGTGTTTTGAGTGACCCGAACGACGTACACTTCCTTGACAAATTTGCCGGCACTTTAAAAATTCTATGTTTAATGATTATTTCAATGGTGGCCAACAAAATTGTAAGGGTCAAATCTTTTATTATTTACTTTTCTTTCATCAAAACAACATATTTCAAAACAACAAATAAATAATTAGTTTTATTCAAATTAAATAAACGATAATTTATACAAACAAAATATTTATATTAAAATTTTAAATTAATTTCATTTAATTATTCTTTATTTCAATTACAAAATTAATATCTTTGATTTCACATAAAAAAAATGTTTTAAGCTGCTTTTATTTACAAAAAAATAATTATTTTACATTTCTTTATTTAAACACATCAAATCAAATGTTTCCTTTGCTTTCTCATAATCAACATAATATAATAATTATCTCTTTATTTTTTATATAATTACAATTATTCAAGCCTAGTCTCAATTTAAATTTACAGTTAATAATTTCATTGGAAATAATTTTCAATACTTCTTATTTTTTCTTAATTCATAACATTTTAATACTTTAAATTCTTTTGTAAGTAAAATTTTAATATTCTTGTCATGTGTTTTTTTCAATTTTCAAATACTTAATTTCGCGTTTTTCAATATTAATTAATTCTTTAATTATTCAAACCAATACACTTTTATAATTTCATCATTTTTTATAATTTCATAATTTCATAAATTTTCATAATTCCATAAATTTTCATAATTTCATACATTTCATATCAATTACCATACTGCCGTTTATCGGTCTTTTAATTTTACCATAGTGCCGTCAATATCGGTCACCTTATTTTTATCATAATAATTTTTTAATCAATTATATCTTAATAACGCTCTACTCAATATCATCAACATCTAATTTTCATATTTTCAAGAATATTAAAATCTTCGCTTATTTCTCAAATTCTTTACATATTAATATTTTGTGAATCATAGTTAATTTCTTTTTGTACATTTCAACTTATATTTTTACAATGATTGTTAGAAAAATTAGATTTTTTATAACTCTGTTTCTAGGCTATATAATTTTATTATAACACAAAAAAAAATGACATTCTTTATTTCAATTATTAAACTTTAAAAAGATTTAACTGTAGGGAAAATAACCACGCTACAGAAATCTGGCGAGGATAGTTATCTTAGCATTCTTTTATAAAGTATCCTCTTTTAAACATCGAATTTGCACGATGCAAAACCCAGTCGTACATACTCGATGGAATTCTTTAAATATCATTTCACACATCAAAATTTACACAATGCAAACCCAGTTGTATATCTTTTGACGGAATTATTTAATATGATCTTTGGATAAAAAATTAACTATCATACAAAAATAACTTATTTCATTTCCATTTTCGTTAAGCAGAGTTTTCTATTAGTAATCAATATATTTTAAGTTAAAATAAATATATTACCTCATGATGATGCGATTTCGAACTATTGGTGATTTATTACAAAAATACAAATTTATTTAACTTATCATTTTATAGCAAAATGCTTAGAAATCTTTTTACTGTCTGTTTTTATTGAAGATTAAAACTAGAATGAATTTATAATATTTTACAAAATGAATATTTAGTCAAAATGAGATATCCTTCAAATGATATTAACCAATCAAATTACGTATAATTGACCTGTTCGTAACTTGCTTTCGCTCGGTCATTTATTAAAACATTTCGGATATACAGAATAATACTTAATATCATAATTTTGATTTTATGTTTGAATTTTTACAAGGTGGTACAAATGACAATAAATAATATTGTTTTACAACGTTAAATAATAAATCGATACCTGTAACCTTGTAGCGTTACAATATTACAAAATATAATTAAATATTATTTCGGATCTCGTTTGTTTTATTTCTTTTCGTGGGACCATATTTGATGAGTATTACTATATTACAACATTTTATATATTTCTTATTAATCAATACAAATTGATTAATAATAATTTTTTTCTGTGTATACGTAAATTTTAAACATTAATATAAAAAATGTAAGACGCTTAGGTTCCATCGTGTGTCCACGAATCGACGCACCTCTTTTTTTCTAAATTTTGGTCGACTGGCATTTTTTTTAAACCCTAACGCTCAGAATGACAATGAATCAAGTTAAATGAACTTGAGTCAATATACGAATCATAAATAATTTATGTCGTAAAAAATCGGACATATTTATAAAACTATCAAGTAAGTAATGTGAGTTTAATTTGAAAAAGATTTTTTATCAATTCTGTAAGTCTAATAGGCCCCACTCACGATCACACTTCATGCAACAGTTCAGTGTTCAAACTTATAGTTCAGTGAAGCATGATAGTGTGTGGGACAAATAAACACTGAAACCAACACTGAAGTCAAGCATGAACTCATCAAATGCATCTTGATTTTTGAACGACTTCAGTGTTCAGTGTTCAAGTAAACTGCTGTGTGTGTGGGTGTTTTTCAGTTCAGTTTTTGGAGTTCTGTGTTTTGTACAACCAGAAGCCAAAAATCTCAATGTTGCTGCCTTTCTTGTGCAGAAATAGATTTTCACATATTTGCGTCCTGGTTCTTAATAAATAGGGTAACTAATTCCAGTAAATAATTGTAAGTTAATTCATTCATTCGTAAATAATTATTGCAATCAAGCGGCTCAAGATGTAATTCATTAATCAAATAAACATGACTTCTTGAATCACGCATTTCTAACCAATTTTTCACCCATATTCTTCTTTTTTTTCTTATTTCTCTGTTTTAAATACAATCCCATAGCTCTGAACAGCCAATCCTCACCATTTAAATTACTCATTTAGTTCTTATTAATGAACTATACTCTATAGTATAATATTATAGTGTGTATATAATATAATATATCTTATGTATCTATACTCGTCGAGTGTATGCCAACAACTGAACCAAACTGAACACAAAAAATTTAAAAAACTGAGCAGTTTGCATGAACTGTGTGTGGTGCCAGTCAGTCTTTCGATTAATCGGTCCAACTTCACTGAACACTGAACTGTGGCATGAAGTTTGATCGTGAGTGGGGCCTATTTATAGGCCCCACTCACGATCACACTTCATGCAACAGTTCAGTGTTCAAACTTATAGTTCAGTGAAGCATGATAGTGTGTGGGACAAATAAACACTGAAACCAACACTGAAGTCAAGCATGAACTCATCAAATGCATCTTGATTTTTGAACGACTTCAGTGTTCAGTGTTCAAGTAAACTGTTGTGTGTGTGGGTGTTTTTCAGTTCAGTTTTTGGAGTTCTGTGTTTTGTACAACCAGAAGCCAAAAATCTCAATGTTGCTGCCTTTCTTGTGCAGAAATAGATTTTCACATATTTGTGTCCTGGTTCTTAATAAATAGGGTAACTAATTCCAGTAAATAATTGTAAGTTAATTCATTCATTCGTAAATAATTATTGCAATCAAGCGGCTCAAGATGTAATTCATTAATCAAATAAACATGACTTCTTGAATCACGCATTTCTAATCAATTTTTCACCCATATTCTTCTTTTTTTTTCTTATTTCTCTGTTTTAAATACAATCCCATAGCTCTGAACAGCCAATCCTCACCATTTAAATTACTCATTTAGTTCTTATTAATGAACTATACTCTATAGTATAATATTATAGTGTGTATATAATATAATATATCTTATGTATCTATACTCGACGAGTGTATGCCAACAACTGAACCAAACTGAACACAAAAAATTTAAAAAACTGAGCAGTTTGCATGAACTGTGTGTGGTGCCAGTCAGTCTTTCGATTAATCTGTCCAACTTCACTGAACACTGAACTGTGGCATGAAGTTTGATCGTGAGTGGGGCCTATTAAAGCTCAACTCGATTGCTTTTGCTCAAAGATTACTTGGGAGGTTTTCGTAGTTGTATATGTGTACCTAAAGTTTATTAGTTTTATATAAACTAATTTGGAAGCAAAATCGATTGGAAGGAAAAAATGTGGTAAAACTAAAAATCCAGGGCGCTACTTAAAATAACAAAGTTAAGAGCGCTGAGGGTAATTGGAGGGGGGGCGAAACAATTCGACACCTGTATCTCAAGTTGTGTTCCCATATCCATTATCAGTTGCCCCATAATTTAAAACTTTGAAATGCGTGTAAAGTTTTCACGTGACCATCCAGTATATTACACACACAGCGCCTTTGAATAACATTGAATTTAAGTTATTTTAAACCATAGACTATCCCATATGTCCATTTTATTTACATTCGATTCAAGTTAAACAAACTATAGACTAACTCTGAAATTTACTCAAAACCTTGGCAGAGGTTTTAAAGTTGTTATATTGAGAGAAAAAATCCAGCCAAATAGGCGACGGGACCATTCCTACTTCAAAAATGGTGACATTTGATTATTATAAAGAAAATAAAATTTCTGATATCGCGTGAGGTGACGCGGGTAATGGCTAGTATTCAATATGACATTTGCTATTCGTTGCCATAGCTACCTACATAATATGTTCACGCCATGTAAAAATTAATCAAAGCATGCCCAACTAGTTTATTTCTGACAGATCCATAAAACAAAAGAGCGGCTTATTTTTTTTATTTTCGAAATATTTCCGGAACTATAACATTTAGAAAAAAAAATTTTCAACGAAACGTTCTTGAAAAAATAAACAAAATAATAAGCCGTTATGAAATGTATACCATTATTATATAAAAAACACCGATTTTCCCCAAATACAATAGGGCTCTTCACATTTGCATACCAAACATCCTCCCAAATTTTGGTTTCCATTCGCTCATCCGTTTGACCTGTATCGTGTTCACAGACTAACAGACAAACAGACTAACAGACGCACAGAGTTGTTCCAAAAATATGTTTTTTGGATTCAGGGGACCTCAAAACGGAAAGATATTGTAACATTTTTGAAAAGTGATTTTTGACCTAAACTAGTACCATTCCCCACTTGTGGGTTGAAATGGTAAAAAATAACGTTCTCAAGGTTTTCATGGACTGAGCCTACTATCTGACATAATTTGTTTTCAATGAATATAAAACGTAAAAATTTAACACATAATGTCAATATGTTGGTGTAAATTAAATTCCCTGTGTACTAGAGGTAAAATTTGTTCCCGCTTTTGTGTCACAAAAAAGATCTTTCAGTATTTTATAACGTAATACTCCCCAACTGACATAGGCTGTATATTATTACACTAGCGGTCCCGCCCAGTTTCACCCGTGTGCAAAAGAACGAATTGGGAGAGGGACATAAGTACGCACATTCATCTTAGTTTACCGAGATGAATGTTGTGTCCAAATTAACATGATGATCGGAGTTACCGTTCAAAAGTTTTTGTCGGGCAGACAAATTTTGAGTTACATTTTGCAACATTTCTTATTGATGCTCCGTGGTATTATACAGGGTGAGTCAGACCACCCGTATCAGTCGTTTTTTTCGAAAACGGTTAGTCGTAGAAAGTTGTCTCAAAAATCTGTATTATAAAAGCCCTAATGAAGAATCGAATGGTGATATTTTTTCCCCCCGGAAAGGTCGGCTTCCCTGTTAGTTTGCTCCGAAATGTTCAGAACTCCGGAATGTTAAATGGCACGATAGGTCGAAAGTGGTATTGTTGAAAAGATCTTTAAAAAATAAGCAAGTTTTGTAGGACATTTTTTTTTGTTACTGCCACCCCTGTTAAGTAATATTCGTTCGAAATTATTAAATTAACATGTAAGAATAACAAACTTAATTTTAAAAGTTGGCATTTAAAATCTAGTTACCTAATTAAACAATGTCACAAATGTTCAAACTGTCTTCAATTTACTTCTAAACACTGCAGAGCTCTTCTAGATATGTTATGAGTACCTGGAAGTATTTAAATAAAAACTTATTGTGACATTGTTTAATTAGGTAACTAGATTTTAAATGCCGACTTTTTTGTTATTCTGACATGTTAATTTAATAATTTCAAACGAATATTACTTAACAGGGGTGGCAGTAACAAAAAAAAAATGTCCTACAAAACTTGCTTATTTTTTAAAGATCTTTTCAACAATACCACTTTCGACCTATCGTGCCATTTAACATTCCGGAGTTCTGAACATTCCGGAGCAAACTAACAGGGAAGCCGACCTTTCCGGGGGGAAAATTTATCACCATTCGATTCTTCATTAGGGCTTTTATAATACAGATTTTTGAGACAACTCTCTACGACTAACCGTTTTCGAAAAAAACGACTGATACGGGTGGTCTGACTCACCCTGTATAGCCTATAGCCTTCCTCGATAAATGGGCTA
Organism: Xanthostigma xanthostigma; assembly: GCA_963575645.1. Lineage (NCBI taxonomy): Eukaryota > Metazoa > Arthropoda > Insecta > Raphidioptera > Raphidiidae > Xanthostigma > Xanthostigma xanthostigma. Next base: position 29,543,717 of record OY754470.1, on the reverse strand, counting down.
TCCAACAAAAAAACATTTTTTTCAATTCGAACAAGTAGTTCCTGAGATTAGCGCGTTCAACCAAACAAACAAACAAACTCTTCAGCTTTATATATTAGTATAGATTACAACAAAATTGATTTAAACAGTGAGCTAAAATGTAAAGTCGCCTCAGATGCTAGTCTGATTTTGGCTAAAATTGAATAGACATTTTTCATTTTTAGAACTCACAAAGAATAAAATTACATTTATTTGCTTTAGAATCGCGATATTAAATTTAAATTAAACGAAAAAATACAGAAATGAGCTTTTACCAAACTAAATATAATTTCTAATATATGATGGTATATTAGAAATTTTATAAAATATTTATATATTATGTACTGTCTCCAATGAACGATTTTTTAGACAAAGACAAATTAAATTTCATTTCTCTCATTTTAATAATAATTACGAAATACAAATTAAACAACAGCAGAAGACAGAAATACCTAACGGTGCACTCGAAGAGACTATGCTATCTCTTTCTACCTTTCACCAATCAAATAAATCCAGAAGTAGGTTTTACGGATCTGAACGATATTGAACGACTCTCTTAAAAAATAAATCGTTCTCTTAACTGATTCAATTTCTTGGTATTATATATTATTATTTTATGAGGCCACAAAAGTCATTCATACAAATAAATTTTAGTAAAGGGTTCCAAAATAATTATATCACAAGAGGAAATTCTATGTAGAAGAAAAAGCAGGCCGTGAGAGAAAAACTCTATAATAATTGAAGAAATAGTAACAAGTCACCAGTTTTGATTACTTTCAGATTATATTTTTAGAATAATTAACGCTTTTGAATATGATAATTTAAATATTATATTAAGGCTGTTAGTTTTTTCTTTTTTAAATAAAGATCCTTAAGAGATTTGAATATTGTATTTTTATTAATCTCATCCGTGTTGTCCAAGATAGAGCTAAATGGAAGGAAGTGGTATCCAACGTCCTCTAGAGTCTAGGGGATATGGAACTAATCATCATCATCATTTTTCAATAGAATTAAATATAACGTGAGAGTTATAAGGAAGAAAAGGATACAGGATCCATTTTTTAATGATATTCTCAGTAATTTTCATTTTTAAAATTTCAGCTGATTATTGATGATTTCATAGTTATAAGTCAAAACGGGTAACAAAATATGGTTTTAAATTAAACATTTCACACTGTAAAAGCTAGATATTTTCTTTAGATATTAAATTCCTTAATGTTAAGTGCACAAATGATTTAGGATTTCATAACAAATCTAATGAACTAAAAAAAATCAGCCTTAATAAACATACTATCTGAGTAAGTAGGTATAATTTGAGACATGCCATCAATTTTATTAATTTCAATACCAACATTTCTGCAACAAAAAATAATAATCGTTTTAAAATTTTATGCGCGCTAAATCATCATCACCAACAATAACGAGATGTTAAATTACAAAACAGTAAAAAAAAAATTTCACCGTAACTAGTTTAGTTCAATATAACAATAGAATCATCTGAGTCATAAAGTTTGTGTACTGATAGGTACCATGAGGCGGGTACATATTAAATAAAACTCGATGAAGTCAAAGTCAGGGCCGCGGAGTCTTTAAGAACAGTTCTAGAGCTAGGTCAGTCATCATCAGGTTGTTGAACGTAGACTTCGAGTGGCACGAGAGTGGACTTACATAGAATAACAACATGCAGTGGGCACAGCGGTTACTTCGTCCTGCTGTTCTTCTTGCAACTGTAATCCTGCAATGCGTCAACGCGCAGCAACGTAAGTACCGACTGTTTTGATTAACCCGAAAGTGCACGAAATATTTTGAAAATTACACTCCGAATTAAATAGAGTTTGAATTTTTATAAACATCTGTTAGTTCGTTGATGTAACTATTTTTCGCTCAAACTTTTTCTATCGTGTATTTTAAGGAAACTTGTTGACACTTTCAAGTGTCGAGTCTTTATAAACTCCAATATAATATCGTGGCATTTTCGTGTCTTAATGTTTTTAATAATATCAAGGTCGTAGGGAGGTTGACCAAGTAAATAAGACAATTAAAACAAATTTAGTTGGTTTTGTTTCTAGTGCGGAATGACATAATATCATCACGCACGAGATACGTGTAGTATTTTTGGCACGTAACCTCTTTAAAATAGCTGATTTTCACATAATAGTCAAAATTTTGGACAGTTCAATTTTGATCACGTTCACTTTTAATTTGTAGGCTGCATTTTCATACTTTTACTATGAAAATGATAGTATGGCAACGTTTATTTTACTTTACGAATTAGTGCGAATTGTTTAACTATATACATATCACTGCATAGAAAGTAGCGGGATGTAAAAAAAAATTCACATCTACGACGAATTCCAAAATTGACTCACAATTAAAATCATTCCGAACAAGAGCTTGAAACAGTTCAAAGATTGGAAGAAACTTTGCTAAGCAGTTTTTAATCTTCTCCTTTTGCCAAACCTTTCCACGATCTTGAAATTACCACAAACTTATTTGAAATATCGAAGCTTATTATTAATAACGAACGCTGATAATAATAACTGGATCCCGATTAATCTGCCCACCCCCCGGAAATTAAATTACGGAATTTATATAAGTAAATTAACCTTGACCAGCTCTTTTTGACAGAAGCCTTACATCTCAATCGTAAAAACGTAATTCTTTAAGGTGGAAGATCAACGTAGGTTGAACCTTGCCATTTGTACGTTTTTTAATGTGCAATAAAGCATTATTATTATTATTATTATTATTATTATTATTATTATTATATAGACAAACTATATACGTATTACACAAAAGACCCTGAAAGTTGAAACCACGATAGAAAATGAAATTACAGACAGAGGTCCCGTTGTTATTTTACATATTAGTATTGATAAAATGTAATACAGAATGTTAAAATGGAAGCTGAATACTTTAGCTGTCGAGCGTCTATAATTTACAGTCTACATAATAATTATGTCATTTGAAATTGATTTATAAATATTACGACCAATGTATTATTATCTGCCAAAAAAGACAAATTTTGTTAAATTCTTGATGAAGCTAAACACAATAGTTGTGTCTAATGTGATTGATGAGTCAGTGATTTGAAGTCTTAGTTTTTAAACGACTTCAAAATCGAGGAATTTTTATGTTCGACGAGCATTTTTTTATGTATCTTCATTGTTCAGTCATAACTTTTCGACGGGTTAACCGGTTTGAAAAATTTTGACACCATTTTGTTCAGAATGTTTCCGGTTCTCTGCGATCAAAATCTTCAATCTTCCAATTTTGTTTTTAACGCATCTTTTCTGATAGTCGTCTATTTTTCTTCCCGCCTCATTCAATAGTAACGTCGTCATTTTTTTTTGTGGAACCTTCCATTTTTTGGAGATTTGAGTAGATTACCAAATTATCATTTTAGCAATATGCTATTATTTGACATTTGCATTGACAGTTCCCGAGATATGATTACCGCACAAATAAACACAAGGCTGCAAGTGTTTTCATATTGTTTTATTGCCGATTATGATATTTTAAAATTCAATTTTAAAATGCGTTTGTTGTATAAAACCACTAAAAAGTACTACGATAATCACGCATATCATATTTTAACTAACTAGGCAAATGATAATATGTTGTCAGTGCGTGTTAACAATGCTATATATCGAACGTAATTTCTATTTAATCGATTTGTTATTCAAAAGAAAGTGTATCTACTGATAATTACATACTAAAGTGTGATGTTTTTGTATTATAAAGTGTGAAATGTACATATTTTAATGCGTGAAATAATAACATAATTGGTTTCCGTGAATCATTTACTCCAACTTTCTTCAAGTCAAAAAATCACTCAAGCTAAGATCATTGGGTTAATAATCATGTTCTACTCAACACTAAAAACCACATATTATTAAATTATGATTGTGAAGTTAAAAATACATTAAAGAGATTTATTTTCTCCAAAAATATTTCACAGATAGTTTATTTTACAAATTAAAAGGAAGAGATCTGTTGATATATTTTTCATAAAAACTATGTTAGTTTCAATTATATTCGGTATCAGTATAGGTACTTTAATATGTAGAATTTCGGTGTAGGTGCAGTGTTCGTAATTTTTCTCCTCCTAAACGGCTTGACCGATTTTCATGAAATTTTTTTTGATACTTATGAGGTCACCTGGATGGTTCTTAGCTATAGTTGGACTCAGTAGGTGACGCTATTGTCGAGATTTAGAATTTTTTTTATTTTTTCGACCAAATTTTTTTGTTATTTTTTTGGATTTCTTACATAAAAAACATGTAATCCCAAATTTTCAGCCTCCCAGCTATTTTAAATTCAGGCAAAGCCGAACCGGGCCGCTAGTACTTTATTATATTGGATAGTAACATCGAATTTTACGGCATTTATAACACTTAAACAAAAATAAATTGCAATAAATCGACCTCATTTTCAAAGAATCGATAATATATTAACAGGTAGTCATAAGTAATGTAATGTATGTAATGTTGAATGTAAAGATAGTACACTGTGTTCAAAAATTGCAACGTTTACGTAAGTGCTGATAATTATTTTTCGTATAGAGATTTTACAGTAGGTCTGTTCCAAGCTGTCTGAAAACGGTAACAGAACCGTCACAGTCTGGCAACTGCGCAAGACAATAGCTCAAAAATCGATATAAACAGTTTCATTTTAGCTACTGCACAAGACGATAACGGTTCTGTTACCGTTTTCTGACTGCTTGGAACAGGCTTGTTATGATTTGATTTGCTCTCAAAGTTTTGTTTCACATGATAATATCGTTTTCATATCTTTACAGAAAATGAATGAAACACACTATAATGTTATTAAAATCAGATTGAGATAGAACGACGCGACGTCTTTGTAGTGTTTACAACGAAATCATAATATTTAATTAAATTTTTATAAAAAGCAGACCGTAACTAACAAAAAATGCTGTGAAGTTAATATAAAATATAGGAATATTAATTTTCCTGTGTCCTCCCTGGTCTTCAACATGTAAATCCTCTTGTCCATTTATCTTGTATCCCAGTGTTATGTGTAACGGGAATCCAAATATTTATTATTGCCAGATGAAATGAACTTGAGCAAAATACTAAATAAAATTTTAATAAAAAAGTGGATAATGCATAACATGAATTATTCTGGGACATGATGTACTTTAGCCCATGCGATCTGCTGCATTACCAATCCGTTATCTAGATGTAGGTTTGTGTGTTACAATCTTAACATCTTGTTTGTGTCAACCGATTTGAGATGAAAATCAATGCAACTCAAGGGTTTCATTTTAATGATCAACATTATTTCCCATAAAAATTTCCGCAATACATGCATTTTTCTTTTTTTTAATAAATATCTGTGTGCATTCTCCTTTGATTTCTATAGTTTAGCGCAAGATGTCCATTTGTTTGTATTAAAAATAGATATTTTTATCTCGATATACTTCACATTTATTTACCAAACTACCAAACATCTCTACGGACAGTAGGTACATGTTTTTGCCGAAGGAGGTTTTGTGAGTCAAAAAAGAACATGTACCTACTAATAAAGAAAAAATATTTCTAATATTTCAGGCGTGTGCAAAGGGTGAGTTTGTCTTTGATTACTGTGAAGTTCAGACGAATTCGAATTTTTTTAAGGCACAAGAAGTTCGACAATTTGTAGCTTGTTTCGAATTTCGATATTTGGTTTTAATTCCGAACATTGCCGAGAATCCAATTTTTAGAAAAGTGTGAAGAAGCAAAATTTGGTATTGTATTTGATACAGAATTCAAGAGCTAACTATTCGTATTCGGTACTTGTTGAAACAGAATAATTGTTTTATTATTGTTTTAAATTTTATTCGAAACAACTTTATTTTTTATTTTTACTAAAAAAAATGTTTAAAATATACATCATGTCGCGACCCACAATTAAGGAAACGCTGCTCAGATATTCGAGCCAAACACGCCGAACTGTGCCCCTGAAACAGGCCCCTGATGTTGCTAGTCTAATGGCGTTTTCGGCATTGTAACCTGCCCCGGGGTAGGGCAACGGAATGGGTAACTCTATTGGTTAAATAAAAAATAAACAAATTTCTCTAACAAATAGTTATCCATTTGGCCTGCCCTGCCCCGGGCCAGTTTTCGATTCCGAAAACGCCATATAAACCTAGCCAGACTCTAGAATGCTTAAAATGTCTAAAAACGTTCCTGGTTTTGTATAGAGGATTACTGTATTTAAATAAAATAAATAATTAGTATTCAAAGAACGAAGCACATTAAAAATGCATTTCTGGTTATTGGTCATTGTGAGTTGAATGTACTGTCGACAGCTCAAAACTAATAGGCCAAGAGCTCGTGAAGGTTAATGCTTTGAGATTGCCTACTATTTAGGGTATAAATATACTACCAGTTGGCATGTTCGCGGTCTGGACCTCTGACGTCGGGACGCTTTAAGTTAGCAGTCTATAGCAGTTTAGAATTTCTACTGCTGATAAAGCCGGTTTTGTCAAAATGAGGTTCGACTGTTTTATTAATAAATTATTTTCAATAAAATTAATCATGTTCCTACAAATTTACGTTCTTTTAAACCACTAATTTTTTAACACCTTTTAAAGCTTTTAGCTGACTGTAGAATATATTTATTTACATTTTTGATAGTAATAAATTTTGACTACGGGCTCTTGGGCTATAAGTTTTGCTATGAGCACTTAATAATTTTTATGTTTTATTACATATTTATTATTTATAATGTAATTCTATCTGCATAATATGAATTAACAGAATATTTTCACGTTTTTTGAAGAGAAATTTATCATATATAGACGATTTCATCATACTTTCGCTAAACTTCGTCACAGGTATGCTCTTAAAGCTCTGTGACTTTTAAACCTTTTAAAATAATATAGTACGTACTTGATTCAAGCTATTGCTACCATTAAAAATTTCTGAATAAAATTATAACAGAAATAATTTATTTTTTTCCGTTTTTTTTTAGTTCGTATATTATAATTTAGCTAGCGTTTACCAAATTGGTTTAGAGATTAGGGATCCCACTCTTTCTTTACTTTAGCCCCAATAAAATAGCTCTTTAGATGCATGTATAAAGACATGTAAAGTTACTCGTTATCTACGGATGAAGGCGGTAAAGAAAAACAAAACTGGTCGCACTATACGAATTCCATAATAAATCTCTGTTATTCTGTTAGTTTTTCTAGTAATCTAATATTAGATGTTATAGTCTAAGATCCGACGCAATTGGTGGACCCCTCATTCTTTTCCAGACGATTTTTTTATCCTAATGTATAAATAAACACATACAAGTTTTATAGCAAAACTACGTTTATTTTATTTTTTTACCTCATAATTAAAAAGTTATATAGAATTTAAAAATACTTTTTATCGTAAAGTAATATTATATGAAAAGTTTTTTCAAATCGGTTCAGTTGTCTTCGAGATTAACACGAGTAGCGATACTCACGCGCGGTTCACTCGTCCTTGATTAGTACTGACATAACGGGAGTTACTGCTTCTTGATGACCAAACATTTTATATTTCAAATTAGAGTTTAGGCTAATGATTTATAATAGGTGAAATTGTTCTAGTACATTATAATCAAATCATTAGCCGGAAATAGTCTTTAAATGAAACCTGAGTTTTTCTTTATAAATATAATAATGAAATTTTGTTTAGTAACACACTGTTAAAAAATATAGATTAACGCAAGCATTAAAATAATAATTTTATTTTCGTTTTCTTTGGAGATAATCTAACGCTATACTTAATTTCTATGTCAGAAAATAGCCTGGTAATTAACAAATCGAATGAAAGTTATTTTTTTCTTGTTATGTTTACATCTGACGATACTTATTCTAATGTGTATATTTACTTACACATTATATTATTTTGACGTTGAAATTATTTTTTGTACGTCAATGTCAAGTGCATTTTGAAGATTGGGTTAAGAAAAGACATACACTTTCACTTTAAAGATGATTCTAGCTATAAGCAAGTTATTTTTAATATGCATAACGTCTACATTTTTATGAAGTGCCGGATAATATAAGAATATTGTAATTAAATCAAGTAAAAATGTATGCACATTTGGGAAATGATTCTGTCACACCAAAAACGAACATTTAATTTTACAAATTGAACATTTCCGTAAATTAATAATTTTAAAATGATAAATAGATAAACATTTACATTTATTACCAAACGAACAAGTAGGTACATAACGTCACATCATCTATATTTTATACAATTACGAACAGACACTCCAATTTTATTTATCTGTAATAGATAAGCGTATATGTTACGGTCAATGTCCGGACTGCGGGCAATGTCGACTATGCCCGGGCAATGTCGACATTGACCGGTCAACATCGGGCAATACCCGAAATCGGAGAAGGTTCAAAAAATAGATTTTTTATGAACATGAAACGCTGACATTTGTTTGTTTCTTTGTCATGATAAGTTATCATTAACGCTTTATGGAATTTTTATCACTGATATGAACTATTGAAGAATATATTTTTCAGCTTTCAAATAGTGTCTTGAACAAATCAAATTTGAACAAAATATTTTGTAAGCACTTGAATGAAACACAATTGAAAGTTGAAACTCACTGAAAATCGACCGACTATTACGAGAATTCTAAAAAGAATGACAGCGCTAGAACTTACCACCGTCTTATAAAGCCGAATTTTGTAATAAATGGAAAGTTTTTGTATTTGAGTAATAAGAAGATTATGAGTAGATCAACTTAAGAGAGCAATAATTATATTTCCATTTATTAAAATAAATAAAATGTGTGAAAATAAATTATCCGTAATTTTGATTTTTATTTTTATTGCTGGAATAAATGTGAGTTCTGAAATTTAATGCATTGAGATATATTGTTTATTGCTCATATTATCATATAAATAATAAATAAATTATACGTGTTCTCAATCATCAGTTATTGTAATGGAGAGCTGAAAAATATATTCTTCAATAGTTGATATCAGTGATAAAAACTCCATAAAGCGGTCAATATTGCCCGGGCATTGTCGACATTGCCCGTATTGCGGACATTGACCGTAACATATAGATATATACTCGTAGATTTCCTGTGTTGAGAAGTATTGGACCTGAAAAATCTGATGTTTGAAAAACAATCTACGTGGCGGCAACCAGTTTAACATATTTGTTGTTTGATTACAGCATATTACGTAGAGAAATGTTACAAAGACGATCCCAATGTCAACGAATGTCTGAAGAGCAGCGCTAATGTGTTGGCTGAACATTTTCGACGTGGCATTCCTGAACTAGGAGTAACCGAAGTTGAGCCTATCGTTATTGATGAGATCGGAATAGCCCTTGGATCCGGCCCTGACGGATACAGGGCCAGCTTCAACAATATTCAAGCTTTTGGTGTTAGCAATATAACAGTTACCAATGTCAGGTAATTTGATACGGATTTCTAGTTTATTTATTTAATCAAACACAATCGTTACATAGATATATAGATAGATATTTATTTGGTCAGTTGAGACATACATCTATTTGACACGTCAACGAAATACAGAATAAAATTATAAAGCAATCAGCAACACAAAAACTCATTAATACTATAAAAGGCCCGTTCTACTAAAAAATGTTTAATATTTTTCTTAAAAAGTGAAAAGGTATTGTTTTTCAGCCTTTCAGGTAATTTATTGTAAATATAGGCTGAATAATTTTCTGGACAATACTTATAAATGTCTTTTGTTGCCAACGGTAGTTTTATTGCTTTTTTACTTCAAGTTATATGACCATGCCCATCCTCCACCAAGGCATATCTTGCCATATTTTAATGAGCGAAAAGCAACAGCAAAAGAGAAAGATAGTACTTGATTGAACTAATAACGCTGTAAGTTACACACCGAGACATTATCAGCCTAATGGTAACCAAAACATATTTGATTATTAGAAAAAAAAACTACTTAACCGATTTAAGAAAAAAATGGAAACTTCCGGAATTCATCCTGAATACAAATAAAAAACATTTATATGGCGTACTACGCCGCTTAGTACAAGTAGGCGGAGACCGAAAATAACGTTTAAACTATAACACTGAAACGAGTTTTAAGTACATATCTTTACCGAGCATTGAAATCTCTTCAATTTTTTAATAGTACCTACTCTTTTAAAAAAACACGTTTTTATAGCAATGTGCACTAAAAAGTAAAAAAATAATGTTCAAATATAATGACTAGTAGAATTTTTTCAATAATCCATTCTCATTTTAAGCTTAATCAAAAAGTTAAAGTTTATCGAATTGGGGGACAACTTATCGCTGTTGAATAAAATCATTATATTTAAAGATTATTTTTTACTTTTTAGTGCACATTGCTATAAAAGCGTTTATTTAGTGTTTTTAAACTATACTTTCATTTAATTTTGAATCCATCTATAGATTTTGCCTCATCATTAACGGGTATAGGCTGTGTGTACGAACTTTACTAGCGCCGCTAGTGGGTAGGTAATAAAGAATTATTGAACTCACTTTTTGTGGAAATCGCGACATGTTTCTATGGCGATAAATCAAAAACTTTAGTTGGCCATGATGTGTAAAAAAAATTTTATACCTAAGGAAAACTGATGTTAATTTGTTTACACTAACAGCGGAACGTCAAATTAGGACGCCAATGGTCTTTATTTTACTTAAATCGCCATCAGCGCAACTGTCCGGAAACAACAAGCATTTCCAGAACGATTAGTTTTTCTATGTTTTCTTTGTAATTAAAAAACTTAATAAAATCATTTAATTATTTTCACTTTTAATAAACATTGCTCACTGACGTACGGAAAATTTGAGCTAGTGCTCACTACAAACGCTCGCATCGAAAAATTTGTAACTCCGTCTTCCTGCACATGGCCCATAGGTACAGATAGTTTATACTATAATAATGTAACATTCATATACTTTTCAGGACTGACTTGGATAGCTTACAATTTCAGTACACGCTCATGATTCCTCGAATTACAGCGCGCGCTAAATACAGGTCGAGTGGAGTTCTGATTCTTGTCAAAGCTTCTGGAGGCGGTGATTACTGGGGAGAATACGGTTGGTTTATTTTCTTATGTCGCATTATTATTATTGTATAATTAAAATTAAAATTTATAATTTGTAGCACAAATTTTGCCTTTGTGTTTTGAGATCTTGTAGAAACACTTTTAGTTGTCTTTACACAAAATTTTCCACCCCTATTCAAGATATTCGTTGATGATGACCAGTTGAAAATAGTAAAATATTATTTTAAACCATTTGAAGAAGGATTTTTGTCATTTACGAATTCTTAACAGTTTTTTCTGGTGGGGTCAAATCTAACGGACCCACAATGAACTCTTCAAGCAATAAAAAGCACAAATCCATATTTATATGAAGACTATTTATTTTTTCTTTCGATTTATTACGCGCGTTTCTTTGTCACCTATACAGGGTGAGTTTTAAGTTGATGCTTTTGTTTTTACAGCGTGTAAAAATCAAATAGACGAGCAAATATTTCAAATAGTTTTTTTATCAAAACTCAAAAATAAGAGAGAAACAGCCTTTCGAAGTTTAAATAAATTTTATTAAATTTTCTTTAATTTTGAGGTCGGTCCTGGGGTTATATTATGTCACTATGGAAATAAGTTGTTATTATCTCTCAAAAACAGAACAATACACATGTCAGTTTCAAATAAGCACCAACATACTTGATAATAACAACTTATTTCCATAGTGACATAATATAACCCCAGGACCGACCCTCAAAATTAAAGAAAATTTAATAAAATTTATTTAAACTTCGAAAGGCTGTTTCTCTCTTATTTTTGAGTTTTGATAAAAAAACTGTTTGAAATATTTGCTCGTCTATTTGATTTTTACACGCTGTAAAAACAAAAGCATCAACTTAAAACTCATTTTGTATTCGCAAATGGTGGCAGTAAAGGGTCTATATTTGCAATTTGTCACGTGTTTGTGTATAATTTCTGGTAAATGGAAAAATTAAAAATCGAATTCAATGCGCCATTTGAGATAAATATTGAGTAGTTTATATCAATTTATCTTTAAAATTGGCTAAGAATTGTTAAATTAACGAGACGATTACACACAGTGGACTGACCCTGCACTTTCACCACATTGCGAATATCTAAAATGCGAATAATTTAATAGTGTTTATTTCATTTTTCAGAGGGCGTAAAAGTAAAAATATATATCAAAGCCAAAGCTCACAAAATTCAAGGACAGACATATTTGAGCTTAGAAGCACTAAAGATGGATTTCAGTGTGCGTGATATAAAAATGGGAGTTGAAAATGTCCACGACGGAAATACTGTTTTACGTAAGTTGCTTTGTTATTATCAATCTCTATTTACTTTCTTAAAAAATAACAATTAAATAATTATATATAATGATATATTATTCCATATTCAAAATAATGTCTGTTTGTTTTCTGTTTATCTTTGCGTTTTGACATACGCATGTCCGGAAATTTATTTTTAAATTTGAGGTATAAAAACCTTTTAACCTTGTGTCTATATACCAACGGTTTCAATTTATTATTTAATGATGTAATTATTATGGCTATTGCTTTTGCTTTTAATTAAGCAAATATCTACCTAATGTAATAGCGAACATGATATAGTAAATAAGTAGTAACCACCTAAATCACTTCGTTTTGCTACTTTTTATATTAAAAGCTTGTTTTGTAAAGTCATAGGCATGATCAGATTTTTTTTTTCAAATATTTTGTTTGTTTCCTTAAAATGTTCGACTTGGCTATATTTTATTCTCTTTTGAATCTATTGATAGCTAGTGCAATTCAATTTTTTTAAACGGGTGTAAGACAGAAATATCTTCCAAATGAAAAGCAACACGACACTCCATTGCTATCTAAAAAACTTGACTTGGACCATTTTAAGATTGGATTGACGCTTCAATCGCGCACTGTTCAATATTTCTATTTCTTGAAATAGTGCGATTTAGATGCTTTACGCTTTATGCATGTTTTCTAATTATTATTTCTACTAGTGATCGCCAAGTGGTCGAAATTCGGATTTCTCCTTAATCGATTTTGCCTGTGTTAATTCGTATACATCGTGATGAAACACATATTGTGAACTTCCCCTTATTAAAGCGAAGAGAATGATGTATGTTTCATCGTAATGTGCGATTAACACAATTAAATCGGTACGACACCTTTTTTCCTTCCCGTATTTATATAATATGAGTAGTATAAATCTTTGATTAACGTCTGAATAGAACTCTTCAAATAAATAAAATTGGTCGACAATTTTATTTATTTTAATATGAGTAGTGTTCGACTGAAACTTCGGCTTCGGCCATCTTCGGCGAGACCTTCGGCTTCGGCCAAACTGGACTGAAGTTTTGCCCGAAGTCGAAGGTTTCTAACAAGCGCCGAAATTGAATGAACTGTTACAAATGAGCGAGAGTGCGATAGACGTGACAACTGCTAGAGATGATTAAAATAACCTTTTTATGCAGTCAATTTACCTTCAATTTAAGAGTATTCGTCTCTGCAAATCCCCCTGCACCCTTCATCTCAAATCTTTTCCCCTCGCCTAAAAACGGTTCGCGCTCTCCCGACGCTATTTTTAAAGCTAGAGGGTTCTGGTAAACGCCAAATGAAAGACAAACAATCAAACTACAGATCCTTCAGGCGAATTTTTTGAAAAACAGTTTCGCCTACGTGTGAAATATTACGTAACTTATTATTTTTTTCAAAAGGTTGTAAGTTTTTTCAGGAATGTTTTTTCAAAAAATTCGCCTGAAGGATCTGTAGTCTGATTCTTTGTCTTTCATTTGGCGTTTACCAGAACCCTCTAGCTTTAAAAATAGTGTCGGGAGAGCGCGAACCGTTTTTAGGCGAGGGGAAAAGATTTGAGATGAAGGGTGCAGGGGGATTTGCAGAGACGAATACTCTTAAAAGTTTTAAAATCATTTATATTATCTATTAATTGTATGTAGCAGTTGTAGCCAACTTAAACTGAATTTATTAGGGTCTTTAAGTCTCCAGCTTCAGCTTCGGCCTTCGACACTAATGATGAGTATAATTTTTACTTGCAGAGGCGGCACTGAATCTTTTTATTAATACAAATGCTCAGGACTTATTGAAAGAAATGAAACCCGATCTCAAGAAGAAACTCATGGTAATCCTGACAAACTTTATCGAAAATCTATTTGCGAATATTCCTTTCAATTATTGGATCGCTTAAAATAAACGTAATTTCTTGTTAAAAAATCATAATGTTTCTGCTGTTCTGTGTTATAAATGTAACACTATATTGTTAAATTTTGTCTTTATTTGAATATCGTATGTTATGTTAAATAATGATGTGTTTCTATAGAAATTTTATCTACACGTCAAAGTAATTATACGGTAGAAAGAGACAAGAAAATTAACACCTCTGTTAATTTTAACATTTTATAATACGTTAGCTTCAATTCGTGTAAGTTCTGCAATGTTGTCAAAATCAAATGCAGATTATGTGATATTATTCTAAAGCACTATTTCAACTATAACCTCGAATTTAAAGTTTAATTTTACATTATTAAATAATTAGAAAACAATCAAGTCACATGACTGATAGAAATATTTATATAACTGAAAGACATCGTCAACTATTTTTTTGATCTTTTTTGTTACTTGATCAATTAATATTATGTAAATTGCAATAGTAAACTCGTTTTTATAAACTAAACGTCTTAGAGAAATTAATTTTGATATGAAAATATATTATAAATGTTTTAATACTTTATACTGCTTACTTCAAAGGCTTATTGCGGTGTTTACTGCAGTAGGAAACGTGTAAAAATTATATTTATTAACACCTGTATAAAAAGAAAATATCAAATCATAATACGAAAAAGCTCACAAATATCTTGAAGCCGTAAAAATCAATATTTATTATACACATACCTACGCTATAGAAAATACAATTTTGTTAGCACAATTCTCTTTAATCTATTAACAGTACAAATTCTACTATTTTATTTATTTATAATATAATACATTGTATTTACTATGCTGTGAAAAAGTGATTCTCTATAGTTCTTGATAATTCATTTAAATAATATAATAAACTAGAGAAAATTTTTCAACTTTTTGAGACAGCTATTTCTCAAAGATTATTCTTCAAGGTTATATATTATTTTACTGAATATTTTTTTAATTACGCTCCATAAATTATACAAATTATATATAATCAAACATTATTTATTTAATATTACAATTTATAAGTATCAAAGCCTGTATTTTTAGTTGAATAATGTTTTATTTCCGCTGATATAGTATAATAAGCGATATATGTTTTAAATAAAATCACCAACAACTATAGTTCCCAATTCTTCATTATTATGTTTCATTGTGTGAAATAATAAAAAAAATATTTTTCATAAGATCATTACTATTTTAAACCTGAACGCCATCGTAGGTATAATAATTATAAGGGTATAGTATAAAATTTAAAAAATCAATATTTAACAGATTTAGTATTTTTACGATATTTTACTATTTTAATCTTCGCCCAACCAGTGAGGCTGAAAAAAACCGGCCAAGTGCGAGTCAGACTCGCGCACCAAGGGTTCTGTACAAATTTGTAGGTACCTATGTAAATAGTTCGTCCATTACGGGAATCGAGTCTCAGAGATTTTTCCCGCTTAGCCGTTGGTAAACTGTTGTCCCCATACATCGACAAACCTCGCGGTTAGTTTGCCAACTAAACATAACGTAATTGCAATGAGTTCAGATCAACTACTGAACTGTATTGTACCTCGTGGCTGTCAGACGACAGTCTAGTTGTCGTACCGTGTTGTATGCGAGAGTTGTTCTTTTAGGTAACTATTCCTTAGAATAAATAGCGACAATTCAATTCACCAAATATGATTATGTTTGCTGCAGGTATAAATCTATTCTGTCTTACTTCGGGGGTATACATATTTATTCGCCTGATAAAATAATAATTGCCGGCACATAGATCATAATACCTAACCTATAAACGTATAGAGTATTAAATCTTGGGTTTGCTGTTGTGAATTTATTTTTGTGTTGTTTGTTAACCTTTTGTTAAGTGTAGGTATAGTTGTAAAACATTAAAGTTAGTGGAAGTTTTGTGTGCAATTGGGTTAGGATAAAACATTACTATTTTGTGAAACTTTTTTTACGTTTAACGCCATCGGTCGAATTTTTGGATGAACCTTAAATTATTCAACAAAAAGAGCAAGGAGTATAGTGCAGTGTATATAAATTATTTAACTTTTCTATCTGTTATTTTGCTTGGTGAACTGAAAGTGAATTTTATTCTAACGAATAAAATTGTTCCAAGATTAGTAACTTCTATTTTTAATAGTGTTCGATGAATATGGGCATAAGAATGATAATAATAATATTATATAGGAACTAAGAGGAATCATAATAAAATTATGTAGATAGCCGTAACATTTATACCTAATGCAGATTTAAAATGCTCTTTCCGCTAAAACCTATCCATTATCTACATTTTTATCGAGGTGCAGACTGATTATTGAACACGCATGCTCATAATACATATTATAATAAAATGACAATACCTATACTCTATAAGGTTCCTTATAATAATGATGAAAACATTCTGTCTGCAATTTCACATGATTAACAACGTGCTCTGAATTTTTATGACAAAGACGTGGTTCGGCTCATTGCCATATTGTAATTGGGCGCAAATAAGTGTCGTACATCAAGTCAATTCTAAAGGTTTAATTTCATTTTATGCCAAGTGTTATCATAAAATCTCATTTAACGATGGATTTTAGACGTAAAGTTACCAATATAATGCCATCTGCAATTCCCCAACTCGGTGAAGAACTATCGGGGATTTTCGATTTTGAATAAATAAACATCACATTTTTATTTTTATAATACACTAGCGGTCCCACCCGGTTTCACCCGGGTGCGAAAGAACGAATGGGGACGGAAGGGACATGAGTACGCACATTCATCTTAGTTTACCGAGATTAATGTTGTGTCCAAACTTTATAATGATTGGAGTTACCGTTCAAAAGCTTTTGTCGTTAAAAAGCAGTATTTATACTTTTTTAAAGTAATAAATTTCTTTTAATATAATAAATATTTAATTGAAAACACTGTAGGAAAATTATTTTTATATAGGTTCCTATAGTTGTAACAGTTTTCAAATGAGCTATTAATTAGATTTATTTAATTTTAATTAGACGTAATAAAATTTAAAAAAATTGAAATGTAATCCTTGGAAGCAAGCAATGTAGAAAATAAAAAAAATAAAAATATATTCGTCGACGTGGGGCTTGAACCCGAGACCCTGGCATTAAGAGTCTTACGCTCTATACCGACTGGGCTATCCGGGCTTATACGTGAGGCGCTAATAATAATAACCTGATAATATTTGTCGGACGGACTAATGTTGAGATACATCTTGCAGCATTTTTCATTGATGTTCCGCTCCAATTGGTCGTAGCGTGATATTATATAGCCTATAGCCTTCCTCGATAAATGGACTATCCAACAAAAAAACAAATTTCAATTCAAACCAGTAGTTTCTGAGATTAGCGCGTTCAACCAACCTACCAAACAAACAAACACTCTTCAGCTTTATATATTAGTGTAGATGGATACGGTGACAAACAATAAAAAGTTATTTTTTGTTGTCATTATTATAGATTTCGTTCAAATTAATAAAACGTGGCAATAAGCTTTATGTTAAGCATTGACGAATATCTTCTTCTAATTGAACCAAACTGATTTCTCTGCTGAAATGATGTTGTCATCTCAAACATTAAATTAACAGTATGAAATGACGAGAAAGAAGTGCTGTTTATATTAATTTGATTTGAAATGATTGCGTTATGCAGACATCAAACCAATTAGATACACGAACTACAGATTAAAGAAATGTGGTTGTTGCTAAAATTTAACGAACTGCAAATGACAACAAAAATATGTCAACAACAATAACGACGAGAACAAAACTGACGCATCGCAACGTATACAAATATGATAATGTCAAACTACTTGACATTATTTATAATAACCTGTAACGTTGCATGCTTACAAAATATCTAGTTACCTTCAAACAAAATAACCATGTCTGTCATTAATATTGGTATTATCATCCATATTATGTTGTTATACTTTACTTAAGGTTCTACTGTACCCTAAAACCTAATTTTAGAGCTCCCAAATGGAATATATTGCACCAATAGCTATGATTGTGTAAACACTATTTAATATATTTTCTAAGAAGAAGAATAACATTGCATATATGGTTTCGTTGTCAACAATCGAGTAAAAAATATTTAATGTGCTAATCTCTTTTTTATTTTCAATTTAAAACTTGGCTTTTTACACTGCTCCGAATGTTTAATTTTGGTTTATAAAAACAATTCAATCTTTAAACAATTATACCGAGAAAAAATGTTTCATTTTTGGTAGGACAGTACGAAACTAATCTAAAGAAAAGTCAACTTATTTCATACAAAAATTATTAAGTTATTACTTTGCAAATGAACTTAAAAGTTACCGAAAAAAATGATAATATTCTACGGGAATCATTAAGCCCTTAAATATTGGCAATAGAACCCAACATGCATACCAAATTTTAGTTTTCTAAATCTGTTTGGTGGTTCCATTCCGTCTTGAAAATTTGAAACCTGAAGTGTTATCCAGATCGAAGTCACGAGGGTTCATAAATACGTTGAATCGCTTCGACAAAAAGGTAGGTTACAGTGCTGGCAACTTGGCGGGGTCACTACCGTGCATGCATTCAAATTGAATCGTGTTTTATGTCACTACTATAGAATACACCTTAACTTATTTAATATTCGTGGCCGAGAATTAGCATGATCCAATCTCAAGTGGTTTAGGACACGTCCATGAAATACGTTAGAAGGCCTGAACCTTACGACGCTTATTGACAAAATGTGTTACCAGGAAATATGACAATTTTCTGCAAAAAATCCTCGCATAGATGTGTTCGAAATAACGCTTATTGAATACTAAATAGACCTTTAGTTTATATGTTTCTCTTAGAATTGGTATTTTTATAAAATAACAAGCGGCCCGGCCCGGTTTCACCCGGGTGCGATAGATATATTTTGTGTTATCGGAAAATTCTGAAAAATGTATTTCATTTCTGAAACGATTTCAGTGCCGAAATGTCTGAACTAATAGCTTTGAGCTGATGTCGCTCGGTGGCAATGTTCATTATCACATGTCGCTAGTTGCTGCTTGGTGCGCTGCAGTGACACGCAACATGGAAAGAATAGTTTTTTTTTTTTTTTTGACAAAACACCATAATTTTGTACAAAATATTTACAAAAATCTTCCTCGCTTAATGCTCTTTCTATTAGTGAAAACCGTATGAAAATCAGTCCGGTAGTTTTTGAGTTTATCGCGTTCAGACAGACAGACTCGTCAAGGGGCTTTGTTTTATACATGTAGATGTAATATTACGTATCTATAAGAACAGAAACTATTGTACGTACAATTCGAATTTAGTGGATAATGATGTACTTAACAACATGGGTATTAAAAGCAAGGCATTACTTTGGCTATAATCAATATTATTTGATAGGAGGGGGCAAATTATAAATTTCCTAAGCCGGGTCCCCCGTGCTTGTTTTGCCTTCTTGGATACGCCAGTGCTTACGGCGTAAAAAAAGACAGAAGTGTATGTTTGCACCCTAATAGTTCGATTGCGATTTTATTCCTATGCTCAGTATAGAATAAAAGTATATGATTAAAACAAATAATTAATAATCCAATTGACAATTCGATTGTTTATATATTATCGCGTTGAAATAAAATCACCTTTCGTGGAGACCAATTTTGCAGCTTAAGTTGATGAAAAAAAACAGTGCCAATCTACAAATTCGGGCCGCCAATGAACAATAAAGTGAAAAGTTGGAACCTTCTTAGATGTCACTTGTTTTTTTCGGCAAAGCAGGCAAAAACCCACTTGTTTTTTGCATCGAACTTTTTTTACATTTATGTTTTGATGGGATAATAAAACAATTAGTAGGTAAAGAATATAGACTATAGTGGGTTCCATGAGAGAATTAACTGTACTCCTCATAAAAATCACTCCAGGGAGAGCCACTAGCGAATTGTCGAAAGACAACCCCGTTGTGTTTTAAATCTATATGGATATTTCTTAGAAAATATTTCGTCAATGTTAAAACACAATGTTGGACGTAAAGATAAATATTTTATGGGAACAGCTTTGAAACTAAGGAAGACATGCGAACTAACTTTATGAAAAATGACACGTATACCATTATATAAAAATTCTAATCATGAATGTTGTAAAGAAATCTTGGAAATTGATAAAACCATGAATCATCTACGAACGTCATTATAGCTATTTACATGAGATACACACGTCATGTCAGTCAAAAAATTGTAAACAAAATGTTTTTTAAAAGAAAGATTACTTTAAATTAATTTTCTTGAACAGGTAAATTGAATTACTGTGGCAAATTAGATGACAATAATTATGAGACAGTTTATTCATATCCTGTGGGTAATATTAAAAAAAAAAATTATATTAACGAATTTTGTTTCAACATTGAACATTCAAAGTCAGTTTTACTTTTAAAAGTTTAGCTGCATACTTTTCTCTTAAATTTTCAGTTATACTTACATTTTAAATCGAAATATTGTATGATTCAACCCCCAGAACTTAAATATTATTTTTCACGTCTCAAGATTTATTAAAAAGAGGAAATTAACAAAAAACAATATTGTTTATGCCTTGACACTCGGAGAAAGTGTAAGTTATAATGCAATACTCAAATGTTCCACAGTAAATTTCAATTTACATATAAAACTGTGTTATAGTTTACAGGACACATTACAGAAGTGAAAGAGAGGTACTTCCATGGATCTCTGTGATATTTTTACTGTTATCAGTGTTTTGTGCATTATAATGAACATTTTTCTTGCAGGATTCAAATAAATATAATAATTTCGAAAATATTAATTTATTATGTGGCTACTTTCATTATCTACTATGTATTTCCATTTTTTTTTATTTGATAGCTATATAAAAACAATAAAATGTACAAATATTTATTAACATTTATCTAAACAATGTATCTTCCCTTCCGAACCGGAAGTGAAGACACATTAGATAGGTAATATGTTTATAGATAATAATAATACACTACTTTTCAATTAAAGCTACTTGAATACTCACCTTGAAGACTTTAAATTTCAACTAAAATATGAGTCAAAGAGTATATAACTAGAAAAGTTATGAATTGACAAAAGAATGAATGAAAAATACATAATGTGCTTTGTGGAAACGCTATGATCAGACACAAAATCTGTGGTCTCATGCCGAAACGATTTATGGTCACAGTCGTTAATAAAATAACATAATAGTGAATGATATCCATTCATAAACGTCCATTTTAATTCGTATGTTCTGGGAAGGAAGGAACTTCTCGGGAGGGCCTTACAGTTTTCGCAAGTTTATTTAAGATTTTAAATGTACATTTTAGGTAGTTGTTTTACAATGGGGAAATAGCTCTAAGCATAGTTATTTTTGAGATTGACGTAGGATCACTGTTAATACATTTGACTTCAATAGAGCTAAGCACATTCTAACCAAAAATATGAAACAAAAAATGGCATCCGATTTGTTAATATTGATTGTGTAGGAAGATACATTAAGGAGGTTAGTGTGGGACTGATGATAGATAGTTTGGGGTAAATTATTTGTATGAAAAATAAAATATTCTACGGCTATATTTAAGTCAATTGTAAATAAGAATGAGGTATACACCACCTAGATCGTTTTGCTTTATAGTCGAAGATATTATGCATGTTATAATATTATGACAATATTAGAAAGCATATATACCTACCTATGAATTATCCCCATGAAGACAGAATGTCAGTTGACAATGACATTGAATAGTCCTCCACACTGACAACTGTTGCTCAGTTATATAAAATTAGGGTAGCTCGACAGAAAAAAATACTACATGCATGTACGGGAATATATTTATATTACAAATCAAATATGTCAAAAAGGTCTTAATTAGTGATGTGCCGGATCCGTATCCGTATCCGTTAGTTTTATGGCGGATCTTTTACGGATCTTTTACCTTATTAATTTTCAATTCATAGATGAAATTTTATATAGGTATATAGGTGATTAGGTAATAATGAAAAAGTGTTTAATTCCATTCAGATTATTTTTTATTTCTTAAAATCGTATTTGGCACCTTTATATTGCAAAAATATATCGTAGTGAGTACCATACCAATAGTACATAACTCAAAGGTACTAATAAAGAACTATCTTTATAATGAGATATTGCACATCGATCTTTGGAAAGAGACAATCTGTTATGAGAGTTTACTCTTAAAGAAGTCAATAACTTTTTCCCATAACAGATAGTCTCTTTCCAAAAGTCGATGTGCACCTTTATATTGCAAAAATTTATCGTAGTGAGTACCATACCAATAGTACATAACTCAAAGGTACTAATAAAAAACAATCTTTATAATGAGATATTGCACATCGATCTTTGGAAAGAGACAATCTGTTATGCGAGTTAACTCTTAAAGAAGTCAATAACTTTTTCCCATAACAGATAGTCTCTTCCCAAAGGTCATTGTGCAATATTTACCGCCGCGTACTCTAAGAAAGTTAAGATCCGTATCCGTATCCGCGGATCTTGAAACCAAATATCCGTATTCAGATCCGTATCCGCGGATATAATTCTTAACGATCCGGCACATCACTAATATAGATAATTAGGTAATAATGAAAACCTGTTAAATTCCATCCAGATTATGTTTTATTTTTTAATTCGTATTGGGCACCTTTACATTGCAAACATTTATTGTAATGAGTACCATACTAATAGTACATAACTCAAAGGTACTAAATAAACTATCTTTATAATGAGACATTGCACATCGATCTTTGGAAAGAAACAATCTGTTATGAGAGTTAACTCTTAAAGAGGTCAATAACTTTTTCCCATAACAGAATATAGTCTCTTTCCAAAGGTCGATGTGCAATATTTACCACCGCGTACTCTAAGAAAGTTAAGATCCGTATCCGCGGATCTTGAAACCAAAAATCCGTATTCAGATCCGTATCCGCGGATATACATTTTAAACGATCCGGCACATCACTAGTCTTAATTTAAGGTCTACTATTAACTATCTCGTGATATTACACGTGTCATCAAAGTTGCAGGTCTCTAAGTAAATCGTTAATTCTTAGTGTTCTAACAGAACCCTATTATTGGGACAACGTTGTCCGGCTTCGAACTAAACGAAATGAGATATCGACCTGTAGTTGACACACACAATATGTAAATCCTCGGGCCAAAGATGAAAATCGAATTTAAAGTTACAAAAAAAACTTTTTTTAAGATGTGCCATACATGTAAGCAGGGGGGGGGGAATAAATTCTATCTATGGGTTATCGTTAGAAAGATATTTGTTAGCAGAGCACAAATATATCTTCTAAAATATTATTACTTAAATTAACACTTTGGGGGGGGGGATTCAATTAACAAGTGTCTAGCCATACAATCAATTTCGACGTGTCGTTAGTCATCTTGTTATCATTAATATTATAAAAGTTGTTAATCAAGCACGTTGACGAGCGGTTAAAAGGATTACCGGTTCGATCCCGGACAAACCCAGTATTGTTTTCGCCTTTCATTTACAACGTTTTACGATTTTACATTGTGCGGAACACTCAGTGCGCGAGTTCGACGCGCAAATGACCAGTTATATCAAATTTAGTGTGGTCGTAAATATAGAATCTATAATTTATTGACTTATGTTTAAATTAAAATTAAATTAAAATTAAAGGCCATAAAATTTATTTATCTCATGGGAAACGCGAACAATAGAACTAAGCGATTAAATGTGTTTTCATAAAATGCCACTGAATGTTTTAGACCTAAAACAGATGATCACATAACATGCCTATAAATAAAATTATAAAATGTGAACACAATAAAATTGTGCGTAAGTACCCAATGTTCCCCTAATCCGTGGGTAATATTACGACTCATTCTTCTTGAGGAAACTGCAAATCGAGTTGACAAAAATATTTCCACTATACAGAATGAGTTAAAATAAGTAGTTTATGTATTTAAACCAGTATTATAGAAGTATAATTTGTGTTGAATCTTTAAAAATTTAAATATGAGGAAAATAATACTTCATAATTTAGGTACTGAAATTTTTAACTAAATAGTTTTCATATTACGTAAGTAATTGGAGAAAATCCTATTTTTTTCAGTATAAAAATTCTGGACAATTAGGCCACAGGACCATTCCACTTTCAAAAAAATTGGACATACCATATTAAAATAAAATTTCCGATAACGCGTGCGGTGTAGCGGGTAACGACTAGTAATAAATATTATAATATTTGATATTAGTTTGCATGGTTACATGTAAAAACTTACCCAACCATGCTTGTCAGCTACCTAACTAATTTCTTTTTGTCAGCTATTCAGAATAAAATACAGCTGATTTTTTTTAATTTTCAAAATATTTCTGAAACTATGAACCTTAGAAAAAAATTGTCAGAAAACTTTGTCGTAAAAACAAATTGAATAAAAAATTTTTATGAAAAGTATACCATTATTATATAAATGACAACGTTATAGCATGTATCTCTTCTGTGCATGCGTAGATTTTTCCCAAAAACAATAGGGCTCTGTACATTTGCATATCAAACATTCTCCCAAAATTTGGTTTCTATGCGCTCATCCGTTTGACCTGTATCGTGCTCACAAACAGACGTACACACTTTTTCTAAAAATATGTTTTTTGAACTCGGAGGGCCTGAAAAGCAATATAAGTTAATGTGGGTTTCCATTTTAAGCAAGAAATTTATGCAAACCTACAAGTCAATGAATTTCATTGAGAGAAAGAAAATTCATATTATTAAAAATATATTTCATTGCAAGAATCTATGAAAACATTACAGGCTAAAAATATTGATATACAATCAGATGTCTTTTCCAAATCTTCTTGGTTTCCGGGTTTGTGTCGTGGTCCATTGGTATATTAGCCTCGAAGGACACTTCGCCCGCTACCACATCGCCTTTGATAATGTCTACCGCAGTTGTAGACGAAACGTCAGGTAGAAATACCAATGGACCACGACATGGTCTCTTTTGTTCATTTCTAAACCATTAACCAATACAAAATTCAACGTGACTTTAAAATTTAAGTCATGAGTAGATTCGGTTGGTTGAACGATGATAAAATTCAACTATTGGAGTTGGAATAGTAAAATTCGTTGGATGTAAATCCGATACAAAATTATAGAACAGTCGGTATACAGGCAATACATATCTAATATTCCGAAACAGTATCTGCGAAACGCGGCGTCTGCTTCACCCCCACCAAACGTGCAAATACAAAACAATTGTCTAAGGCCGGCATAATATATAAAAAAACAAATACGGACATCTTGTTACTCTATTACTTAATCTTGAAACTGAAAGTACACACGTGATTTTGAAATAGCAACGTTCAGTATTGGGACCAGGGTTACCAGTGCATTCTCCTTTACTTATACCGGCCAACAGAATTAAAACGTAAGTATAATAAAAATACAGTGCGTCCCACATACGACTTTCAGCGGCGGATTATTACTTAACTAATTCAATAATTTATTCTTAGTCATAAATCAGATTCCTTTTAAGCATAATAGCTGAAAGATTTTTTCTTGCAAAATATATATTTTCAAACAAAAAAAAAAACGAGACTATTGGTGGCTATTTAAGTATGAATTTACAGTGTTGTCATTTTTTATCACTTTCTAACTTTAACATCACATAATGCTCGGTTGCAGAAAGCATTGTCAGAGAATATGATTTGAAAATGGTCTTAGATTGTGAACGTACATCTTTTTCCATATAAAAAGCATTTAGAGTTTTAAATTCATTCTGCTCAAAAAATAATTGATTGATTGAAATGATATTTTTCTTAAATTGGGTATACATGTATTAAGCATCGTTTTTTGTACAGTTTTCACTTCGAAACAACTTTTTTCTACGCATTTTGATTAAAATTTAGATTGAAAAGCGATCTTTTTCTGTACAATCATTTGCTTTTGTGTGTACATAATTTAGCTAACGTTCCAGATAACAGGGACTTTGAATACATTAGACTGCGTCTGATGTATGGAAACTGTAATTATATGATCACAATATATCGTCATTTAAAAATCATTTTTTTTGACAATCCTGTCTGCAACCCAGCATTTAACAGTGCTGTTAATTATAACATTAACCGTGCAAAATAGCGCCATATGGGACTTTGCCTTGCATTTCTTACAAGACTAAGACCATAAGCAAAGCATCGACCATAATTGCCAGACTCATCCTTTTTAGATGTTAAATGGAGCAAATAGTAATTAAAAGCATGTAATTTTTGATTATTTACTATTAGATACGTCCAAATGAGTCATAATTTTTATTATAAAGTGCAAGAGTCTTGTAGCCAAGATCAAGATTATTGTGGTTTTGGCGTTGTTTTACATATCACCAGAATATGCGATAAATTTATAAATAGGTGATTTTTATTATGTACTCATTTTTTGCATCAGCACAATCTTTAAAATTTGAATAGAATGCAGAAATAAAGGTGCTACAAATATGTGGGAAGCTTTATGATTAAAAGGGTGTTATTTGTGGCTTCACAATGCGAGCAAATATTTTAATAAAATGAGCAAACAAATATTAAAAATTTATGAATTAGGCCAAGGTTTTATCTTCATTTTATTTTAACAATACCATGTAATAAATTGAACAGGGAGTCATTGACACTGTTAAAATAATAAAATAAATTTGGATGTAAAAAAATTGATTGTATTCTTTAATTCATAATACTTTAAGAAGAATACATCAAGAATAAATTTATAGTTTTATTGACCAGTAAAAAAATGTTACCTTGTAGGCCTGTGTAACTGATTAAAATCATAAACATTGAATAATTCGACATACAACTCATTGCAATTTCCCATGGAAAATCGCAAAGCGGACGCATTGTATATAAATAATAATATATATACATATCCATACACCACACCAACAGCTTGCATGAGCAGCTAATCATAGATTTGCAAATCTTACTCCACCATAACAGATAGATAATGGTATATGGTCGTTGCCTTAGATAAACTGTTAAACTGTTACTGGTCGTGAATCAGTCAACAGTTTCAATTAATTAGTTTATCAATAAACGATAGGATTTAAAATCACATAATTTTTTCAGTGTTTCGATTCAAGTTATGAGGTGGAAAATGACGTGCCAAAATTATTTTCATGTTGTGATTTTCTCGATACTATTTAATGTCATTTCATCATTTGGAAAAGAAATTCGTAAGTAATTAATTTTTTAACTAAAAAAATTTTAATCAATTCTTAATTGCTATTTGAAATAAAATGTGTTTTTTCCGTAAGATACTCGAGGGTTCGTCATTTAAAGTTTAATTTTTAAAAATTCAAATTTGTTTAATTTTCATGACAATAGCAAAGTTTTGTTTTTTTAAAATGACTGTTATTTTCAACAATTGCTCTTCTGTATTGCCATCTTCAGTACATGATAATAATAATTGCTGACCATTATTTTGAGTGACTTCTGTTTTTTAAACATTCTGTATACTATAACAAAGACAAGTTTTATTATATTTATATAGAACATCTGTAGCTTTTATTGTTATTAAAATGCAAAACTGGTGTCCTTCCGGTTAAACTCTTATTAAATAGTGTGTAGATTATTTATTTACTTTTTACATTTTTTTAAAAATCGTCTAATTATATTAAGACAACTACGTTCATAGTACCACTGTAGAAACATTAAATACGTGAGATATAAGAGCATATATTTTTTTACATTTTCGAAAAAGAAGAAATCTTTATTTACAATAATAATTATTTACAACTATGGACAATCTAATATAGGGGTTTCAGCAAAATTGCTCTAGCCCACCTGAAAGAATTAATGATTAATTATTTGTTTTTATCAATTTCGAGTCAAATAGATTGGCAAAAAAAATTTAAAAAGTAGCCAACTACATTTTCGAAATTTTCATTTTTCCCCTTATAAATTCATACACACTGTTCATAGTTACATAAGAAAATATTCGACAAAAAAGGTCATCAATTGAATACACAGTAATTATTATTTACACAATAATTTAATTTTATGTGGAGTATTATGAAAATTAATTATTACCGTGTATTTAATTAATAAATTGATAAAGTTTTACTCGAATATTTTTTTATGTAACGTAATGAAAATTTTATACGAATTGATAGAGAAAAAAATAGAAATTTCGAAAATGAAAAAAAAATGTTGCCATTTGAAAAAAGTGCATGTACATTATTGTTTAAATTTGAAGTACAAAAAAATATGCCTTAGCAGTTTCCGATAGTAATACTCGAGTTGAACAAAAAAAAAAAATGTATCTCGCAGAATACACGAATTATTCGCTGTTACGGTGAGCGCCTGTATAAATATTGTTAAACTCTATAAACTTTTCTTTGTCATTAAGTGCGATCAAAAAATTTCTGGTGCTTTTTACAATCAGAAAAACGAATTGTTGATTTGTTTGCAGTAGATTAATTAAGTTTGACACAAATTCATTTATTATTTGCGACATACACATGTTGAAATGTTCTGTATATATATATATTTATATTCGGTTCCACTCTTACAATTTCACACGTAACTTTTGTCCATCCTAAAAAAGATAGCATCAATTATTAGATTTAATGAGTTTAATGTCATTAAGCCTGTAAACATTGCAATTATATTAAAAATAACATAGTATGTACCTATATAATGAATTAATACACCCATTATATTTTTATTCTTTGAATATAACCCTTTACAACCGTTGAGACATTTTTTTTAATTATTTATAGGAACTAAAGAACCTAAATAAATCCGAATAAAAAAATAAATCGACAGTAGAGAGTTTAATGATACATAAGAAAGGGAGCCGGATCTTATAAAAGTATTGCGATATTTTTTTCGGAGTAATTATATCTGATATCTCTGTTCATTAACACAGTAGCGTACTATAATTTTTGCGCGAAAAATATAAATTAGTGATTAATATTTTGATATTATTTTTCAGCTGACTTTATACACGTTTGCAATGTGAACAATCCAAAAATAGAAGAATGTTTTATAAATTCAACATATTTCATCAAACCAAAATTAGTAGAAGGTAAGCACTAATAGACTTATATACCCCAAATATTATTTAGTTTAAAATTTTATTTAGTTGGTAGAATTGGTTTGTGTTGTTTTTTTTCAACTATTCCAGCTGCATTGTTTTAAATTTGTTTACGTGAAACGTCTAATGGCGCGTTTGGTTGGGAGTTAAGCTGTGCAGTTATTGCGACACTTTTATGGGAGGAAGTTACATTTATGTGAGATGGATTCAACATGACTTTATTTGAAGGCGACATTTAGATAACAGGCCGAAATTTAGTTGCTAGTTTAATAATTTACTAATATTTCGTTAGATGATAGCACGTAACTCTTGCTTTGTGTAGGAGTTGGATTATAACTTGGCTTTTGTTAAAAGCAACAATTAGATGACAGGGCAAAATTTGGTTACAGGGCGATATTTAGTTATTAGAATTTTGTTAGTGTACAGGGCAAAATTTAGTAGATGACACGACAATTTAGTTAGTGGACGATATTTAGTTACTAGAATTTCGTAACTAGAATTAAGTAAATTTTATTTCAATTCTCACCAGTGGCGTAACTATACCACCTGAGGCCTGTGGCAAATTCATCGGATGGGGCCCTCCCTCAATATAAAGCTTTACATTGTATAGTATCATCTTTATAAATCACGAAGTAAAGTAGATATTCGTATAATTCGTGTATGTTAATATCCTAACTTAAATTGATTAAATAAAAAAATAATATTTTTTACCAAACTTTGTAATAAATGTTAGGTTTCTCCTGTCCTAACGGTCTCTCGGGCCGGGGGTCCCCTCAAGTCAGGAGCCCGTGGCATTTTGCCCGTTCCGCCACCCTATTGTTATGCCACTGATTCTCATCATTATTTTATATTTAAAATAAAACAATATAGTTTGTCAATTCACTGTTTGACGTTCATGAAAGAAAAAACGCATTGCAGTGTAATCGCGTAATTACTATTGTGTCTACGTAGTGCGTGCTCAACGTCAACAAGGACATCAAATATTACAGTACGTGCTATTTTTAGGGCGAAATAGTTTATCCGTTGACTGGTTGGAAAACATGTTGTACAACGACATATATGTGCGTTTCAGTGTTAAAAAAATATTTAATTGAGAACTACGTGTTCACTAATTATTGTTTTTGCTGTTGGAAATACTCATTAGTGGTAATGTAATGAGTGTTCAAAAAGTCAAGTGAAACGCATGTCTGTATTTTCTTCATAAAATCTTTCACAAAACCATGACAACACATCATTGAAATAAAAAATAGAGAATAGTTACTTCTTACCACAACAAGTTTATTAGTGGATGTACATTTCGAGAGCTATGCTCTCATCTTCAGCAATACACTAAACTTTAGTGTATTGCTGAAGATGAGAGCATAGCTCTCGAAATGTACATCCACTAATAAACTTGTTGTGGTAAGAAGTAACTATTCTCTATTTTTTATTAGATTCAAACCACAGTGCTCCTAATATTTTTGTTACATCATTGAAATATGAAGAATACCATTTTTTCAAGTGAAATATCCACGACGTCTTTAATCAAGAGACCTAGCATCTTAGCTTGCTGTGTTTCGAGATAGACCGTTTCTGGCTAACGCGAGATTGCGTTGTTAACACTACCTGGGAAAAACTTCCGTTCTTTGCACCTGTTTTCGCCATAGTTACCAAAGTTGTTTAACTTCACTGACACTACATATATGTAAGCCATGAACGTGGTGTATTACCCAGTAGCTGACGCCATATTGATTCATGCGACAGATATCGGTCCACCGCTACGCTCAACTGGCTCTCTTGGTTATGACTTCGTGGAAACATCTCTAATGACGCGTTTGGTTGGGAGGAAAACCTTGCAATGGGCGCGACACTTTTATGGACGGGCGTTACGTTTGCGTGCGTTGGATTAAACATGGATTTAGTTGAAGGCGACATCTAGACAACAGGGCAAAATTTAATTCAAGAGAGTACCTATATTTATATTTTACAACCGAAAGGCGCTCACGAGATCTTTCAAAGTAAAACTATTTTGTCTGTACGTGGACGAGTTGGGTAGTGTTCCAATACTCGTAATTCACTATTCGGATATATAATTCGTATAGACCAGGGAGCTTACATATTCATAAAACGGCACTGGGTGAAAAGTATCCAAATTTTGTATCTAAACACGATAAATTGCATTCGTACATACCCTTCACACTCGTATAGTACGCGCCACGGATCTAAAAGGTTCGGAAGCTAGTCACAAACAGCGTCGCAAAGGCACATTTTAGAGCCGTTGATACTCTCACCACCTCCCAGCTACCGGCACTGAACGTGCGCTCGTCGGTGATTGGCCGTGATCGCTCGTTGCCTTTGTCGCTTGTCACTTTCCTGCTTTAAAGTACAGTCGAGTACGCTATTGTCAAGTTGTTATTGCTATGTTAGTGTTGTTGAGTTGCGAGTTTGTAGTTTTTCAACAGACTGTACAAGCGCAAGCCTGCATTCGCATCTGACTTCCGAGCCTTTTAGATTCGTGTCGCGTGCTATACCCAATGAATAAAACTCACCTATAAACAGTTCTTCAAAGGGTAATGTATAGCAATAATGTATGATTTGACTATAACTAAACTTTTTTGTTAAAAAATTATAATAATTGATAAATTAAAACGTTTGACGTATTTATATTTGCGGAAAATCACGTAACGATTATTTAATTCAAATAGGTAATCGGTTTAACTACAATAATTGTCGTTTTACTACAAAAATCACATACATATATAAAACACGACAAGAACTATGATTCACAACTATTTAAATTAACTTGTAGACCATGCAATAACACTAATTAGCTTCAGTCAAGGGATTTACAAGACCTTGGCAACAATAATATACATTAAACACAATTAGAAAAGTTTATTTTTTGATTAGATAAATATTGTATTGGTACCTATGAATAGAAAACTTAACCAAGCAAATAACATGTTCCGTTTTTAAATAATTTTGTGTTTAATACATAGGTAATTATGTACGTTACCGGTATAATATGAAATACAGTGATTGTATAAAATAACTAGTAGTTTTTAAAGACTGCGCACACTTGTCAAGCATAAACCTGAAATGCCTGCACAGTACGGAGTACGGAGTAACATACATTAGACCAGCACCTGCAACTAACAATCTGCAAACAGCAACGACTGTCAGTCTAGCCGTGCTGGACCGATATAGTATGCTAGTGATGTGTCGTTTTCATGATTTAAATTTTAATTTTTTTTTAAAGGTATATCCAATATATAGAGCATATATGCACATATACAAGAGAATATCGCTTGGGGATGGCACTACCTCTTGATATCTGGCCAGTATCATTAAATTTCAAAGCTGGGTCTAAATGACAAACACAAAATATCCATGAGCAGAGGTAGAATTAGAACCCACGACAGTGCAATTCAAAGACCAGCACGCTGACCATTACACCACGCTGTCCTCTTTCATTAATTAATCTGCATTGATGAAACTACTTGAAAGCTGCAAAATATTTATTATTACGAAACCTGCACTAAAATTTGCTGGTTTTTGTCATGATTTATGCTGGTCTAGTGTGCCATATCGTGCAGGTTGCAGGTTTGTGCTCTGCTGGTCGTACATCAGGTTTATGTCATAAAAAATCCTCACCAAAGATGGGCACTGTAGCTCAACTCTAAGCGGTTGCTATTTTAATTTTAGTTTCTCATTTAATTAACATGGGATTTTTTTAATTGAAATTACCTGCAATTAACTAAATTTTTTACAAAAAACCATTAAATATTCTTGAAGCTGATTCCTTAAGCTTTCAAAAACTCTATAATAACGTATGATTTTCATAATTAGAAGACCAGTTACAGCCATCTGAAAATTACTGAATTTCTGACTACAAAGGAATTGTATATAATATTTTTTTTAGTACATGATTTTTTGAGAGTTTATGAAAGCTTAAGGGGTCTGTTTTAAGAATAATATGTAATCGTTATTAGTAAAAAAAATAATTTAATTACAGCTAATTTCAATTAAAAAAAATAAAAATTTCTCTTGTTAATTAAATGGGAAACTAAAATTTAAGTGGCGACCTCTTTTTACATTAAATAAAAACATTTGAGAGGATAAGAGCAAAAAGAATTTTTTTTTAATCACCCTAATGCGCAGTCTTTTAATCCTTATCAATAGACATTCTATAATGACTTATTGTATAGATTGGCAAAACAGATTCAGTACTGAAATTTGACCTAGCTGATGGTAACAAATTATGGTAGCAGTGGTAATTGGAAAATATTTAGTACAAAAGTTCATTGATTTTTTTTGTCAGAGTAAATAAAAATGAAGACATATTTATTGCAATACGTAGAATTATAACGTGGTTCTAGTTAAGAAATCCTTGCACAATATCAAAAAAATTTTCCTTAATGCTTTTTTCATTTTGTGCTATTGAAACTTTTTACCCGAAGTTGTAATTTATTAAACAACGCTATCATTTACTTTATACCTACACATTATTATGGTCTTTGGAAATAAACAAACATGTTTCCGGTAATAAACATTGTTTACGGCATATTCCTGAAATCGCTGAAATGTTGACACTGTAAT
Organism: Xanthostigma xanthostigma; assembly: GCA_963575645.1. NCBI lineage: Eukaryota > Metazoa > Arthropoda > Insecta > Raphidioptera > Raphidiidae > Xanthostigma > Xanthostigma xanthostigma. The sequence continues at coordinate 29,509,852 of OY754470.1, read as the reverse complement.
CAGTATATTTTTATTATGTACTTTATGTTTTCAATACCTTGACATTCTTTTATTTTTTATATTGACTGCGATTTTCAAATACATAAAAAGTATATTTATTTTATGTATATTTTTAAAAGTCAATATTCTCGATAGCTTATATACAGGATGTATCACAGGTTATTCTTATAGAAAAAATCGCGCTGAATCGATTCCGATCACTTCCATCCCTGCACCTTTCTTCGTTTAGAGTTATGGCTTTTTAATTTTTTGGTTTATATATCAAACGGGCCAATCGGCGCTTAGTATGGATTCATCAAGCCTAGTAGCTTGACGTTTTTGACTTGACAAGCTTTTTAAAAAATCACTGATTGACTTGATTTGATTTCAAGCTACTTGATATTTTTGTACGCATATACCTAGGTGTATATGTGCGCATTTATGAATACAATATATGCGGGCGTTTAACTTAAAAAGGTTATTTATACAGATTTTTCAGATTAAAATCGGGGCGGGTAGCGTAATGACACATAGTCTATAACCTAAGTCCAGTGATGGTGAACCTTTTTGAGAAGTGGGTCAAATTTTGTTAATTATTTTTTAGTACTAGCTCGTGGGACACTAAGTCAGTGGCGTTACCTGTAAAGGGAGACGGGGTCATTAAATATATATATTTTTTAGTTCGAAACTTTTTTTGGACGACACACGACGTTTTACGACCATTCTGGAATCAGCGTGTTTTTTCTATAGCATGATGTTTTTGCCAAAGTTACGAAAGATTTCGGTTTACGTCAAAAAACGCATTTAATTAAAGGGGTAAGCCTTAAAAAATTTCAAAAATCGAATTCTTTAATATACTTTTGAAATTGAGAATGCTTACTGAAAAAATTACGCTGAATTCAATGAGCGTAAGTAAATGTCTGTCTCTTTTAGTTTGGAAACTACGGCCATTCGGAGGACTATAGAGCCACAGTGTACCTATATTTTGAAGTTTGTGGTCAAGAGTGTTTGAAAAAAGTTAATAATTTGTACATCATAAACATGAATGTGATTCGTAATTCAATTATACCCCCTCCCCGTGTTAGACTAGCCATTACCCGCGTCACCTCACGCGATATCAGAAATTTTATTTTCTTTATTATAATCAAAAGTCAACATTTTTGAAGTTGAATGGTCCCGTCACCCAATTGGCTGGAACTTTTTTCATTGTATTCATTTTATTCTTCGATACGTTATATTTTGTTTTATAACATAGGCTATAATAACTAGACGGCCCAGTTTCGCCCGGGTAAAATTCAAGAATATATTCTCAGAAACTATTAAACCGATTTCAATTTATTTTTCACTATTTCAGAGCTGATAGTTTGCTTTAACACGAAAGACGTTTTATCGATCGACCGGTTAACATTTGGTATGAATATGTTAAAACCGGTTATAATTTTTTTTCATAGAAAGTAAACGACCAAAAAAAAGTCCCTGCACTAGTTTTTATAGATGGTTTCTGCCTTTACAATAGGCACAAGTAGTGTTGCCAGGCGTCCGGATAAAGTCGGACATAGTTAGGCTTTTTGATTGCGTGTCCGGTCAAAATAAACGGTGTCCGACTTGTCCGGCTTTTGTTAGGCTTTTTACATTTCGCAAACGAGCAAGCGTCGAGCGTGGCCGAGCGCAGGCGAATATGAAAAATGATTTTTATTAACTTAAAGAAAAGAAGTTTTGTTTTGTTTAGATTGTTTTTTATTTTGTTTTGGGAAGTAATAGCAGGTACATAAGACTTATTTGTGCAATTGCCTTTCTTTAGAATTTAAGAAGAATTTAAAATTTTGATAGATGTTTATCTAGAATTTAATTTTGACTGATGACTTTGGCTGATTAGTATTTAGTAATAAAGTACTGATTTGGCATGCGATGTTATTTATATTTCATTAGAATTTAACAAGATTCATGGTAATAATCAAAGAAGCTTGATTTTAAATACAATTTTATGTCAAAATCCTCAATAATGTAGGCTGTCCGGGCTTTTTTCCCAAATGTCCGGCCAAACTGGCTGGTCTGTCCGACTATTTGGCAAACCTACGCACAAAAACCTATAAACAGTTCAACAAGAATGCATTAATATAAGCTATTATGCACTGGAAATTAAGTTATCTATAAAAATCATTTAAATTATGCATTTATTTCACGGCCATCCTACATTCTTCCGTTATGTTACTTACATCCTGTTCATTAGAATTTTATTGTAATTAAGAAAATTTATATTCATAAAACATTTACATAATATAAGCATACGAAGGTGTTATAAATAAGCTTTGTTAATTTTCTAATTAATTAACAATCTTGTTTTTCGCGCATAACATACCTTAGTATTTGTTTTTATTAAATGTTATAATAAATATCAACAAGCTTATATAAAGCAGTTCATTGACGTTTAAATTTTTTTTAATTAATAATATTTCACTGAAAATCGAATTAGTACTTTGATTTAAATTGACGGCTAAAGTAGTATGATTTCAGCTATTCGTAATATGTCAAAATGCTAAATATTTAGATAATCGAATATTTTGATTTTTCTGTAGCGCGTTTTCAAAATTAATGTCTATATTTTTTATAGCCGAGTAGTGTGATGCATTTTTTTGACGTGATAACGTCTTATAAATTGATGAATCACCAATCTTATAAATTGATGAAACACCGGCTGCATGCACCTAACGTTCCTAACGTTCCGCCTGACCCTGTGCGTGCTTTTCTCGAAAACGGCCCTAACGATTTGGATGAAATTTACTGAAAAGGGATTTTGGGGGGCAAAAAATCGTTTTAGCTAGGTCTCATCTCTCGAAAAAATCGTTTTCTTACAAATTTTATCATTATAAAAATCAATTTTTTGACGTATGAAAATACTTAAATATTGTAAGTAGGTTTTGGAATTTTATATAAACAATGAAACAATTGTTTTCAAAATATTATGACAGTTAATCTTTGAGACTTAAAATAAATACGAAAGAAAGAAAGTTAAAAAAAACAATTATATTATAGGTGGTGAGTAATTTTAATAAATAAAATTAACCTAAGTTTGAAGCGAAAGATGCAATATCATAGATTCGAATTATTATAATTATTATATAAATTTAGGTTATATATTACGAAATACGTTATCACGTAAAACTATCGTCCGTAAACCGACTTTACAGACAACCAATTTTTTTTATCATCAATCAAGTTATCAATCAATTTTAAATTAGAAGGTATTTAATAAATTAGACCCGAGTAATATTTTTTAAAAAGTCCAAAAACAAACTTTTTGCATTTTTTTAGTAAAAAAAACTGCTGGACCGATTTTAATATTTCTTTCGAATTATTATGACGTTAATAAGCTTTGATTGCCTCCATAACTAAGTCAATATCATTTTTTATTCGCGGCATTTCGTATAAAATCCACCTTGCTTGCAAATGTTTTATTTAAACAAAAAACGGTTGGACCTATTTTGAAATAAAAATTGATCATCTTGATCGATTGACATTATAATGAAGTCGATTTATTCGCGAGATCTCGTGTACAATCCACTGTTTTCCAGTAATTTTGTTTACCTATATAAAAAAACAACTGTGCCAGTTTTGATAAAATTTCCTTCAAATTAAAATAACGTTAGCAACGAAGTCGATATAATATTTTATTTCCGAGATATTGTTAAAAATGAACGGCTGAACCGATTTTCAAAAATTTCTATCAAATCATAGTTACATTAAAATGCGTTGTCAGGGGTCATAACGTATGTGATATTATTTTTTTATTTTCGAGATTTCGTTCGAGAAACACACATAAACATTAAACACACACAGACATTTTTTCAAAAATAGAGTAAAAATATTGTGATGACCTTGAAACATAAAAATTTTCATTTCGATTTTCGAATCCTAATTTCCCAATGTACTGGAAAAAATATTTCGTCGGTAATAATAAACGTACAAATACCTATGTTTAGGAATTCCCGAGTACAACATTCCGAGCTTGGAGCCTCTGGTTATAGACGAATTGGTTGCATCCGAGAGCAATGGAGGGGGACTGAGAATCACCGCCAACAATGTCAAGGCTTATGGAGCCAGTGACTTTTATATTCAAAATCTTAAGTAAGTGTACTTGCAAAGTTAATTATATACAAATTAGTTTAACGTAATCACTATTTACCTATACATAATTATAAATGTGTAAAGTAAGTCAATTACTTCACAGCGATTCAAACATAGATTAATCATATACAGAGTGTTTCAAGAGCAATGGTAAATATTTCGTTATGTTATAGCATAAACATATATGATCATTTAGTATTGTTATTCTAAGTACAAAAATTCAAATAAACATGTGCCCAATAGGGAATTTATGACACTATAAAAAATAAATGATTAAATTATGTGACTACAACAATTATTCATCTAATAAAAATCAGAAAGATTGGTTTTTATTAACAGAAACACGAGGTTGATTTGTCATTTCAATTTCTGACATGTTAAAACGCGCTACTGGCCATGAAGGCTTGAAGTGTGACGTCAATCTTGTAGTAAACCCTCATATACCTATATGAACACACGAAACAGACACGTGAATAAACACTAACAGAGACTTGCGTATACGAGGATTATTTATTGTATAGTATAAGAATGACGTCACAGCATAGGTAAACGTGGCGTGTGTTCACGCCAACTTATATGTTTAAATTTCTGAGTGATGTTTTATTCTATAAAACGATTGCATTTAAAGAAATAAAAAAATCTGTAGTTGCTGCCACCCTATTGTTACGCCACTGTTTACCTCAGGGTCTTAGACACACACAGGACGATAAATTTGGTGTATTATATTAGATATTTAAGGTTCACGCAGTACTCCGAAGCTGTTGGGGAAGAGGGCGATTTAGCGGGAGCCCCTTCGATTTATTTCCGCTCAGAACGAAATACGTTAAGGAGTGATAAAGAACAATTAATCCCACTTCTGATAATTGATACAGAACAATTAATCCCACTTCAGATAATTGTTAAAGAATAATTATAGCCCACTTCTGAATAATTGATATATGTATATTTATCCCTAATTTATTTCTCTTGTCAGGATGGAAATAAATTGAAATAACCAATCTCGACTTTGTACAACTTTATTTACAATATTTACAGTTTCATTTAACTCTCAGCTTACATTTCCAACTCCAATCTTCGACTTCAACCTCAACCATCAACTTACTTCAACTAACTCTATCCAACTATCTCAAACATCACTTACTTACTTACTTACTATCCATATCTTAAAAAAATCATCTTGACTCATTCAATCCTTTCTCGCACACACCCACGATAACCAATCACATTCAAAAACCCTTCAACTGTCATTCTCTCTCAACCAATCATACCAAAACACATTGCAATTGTCACTCATTCATATATAATCCTTAGAACCTTTTTTTTTAATTGGTTTAGCGTGACAAATTTAAAGCAGTTAATCACTTTTAAAGGTTAAACTGTCAATCTCAAGTTCTTGAATTTTGTCAACATGTGGCCGATTCTATTTTGTCCATCTTTCTAAATTCTACAAAATAACTACAGTCATAAAGCAAGAAAGTAATACATTTTTTTTAAAATTATAACAGGAGTAATAGTATTATGGCGTAGAAGTGGAAGAGTTAGAACTGTTGATTTAACGAGTGACGACTTAAAGAGAGACTACTGTATATAAAACTAAACCGTTTAGACAGGTGTATTGCAGAGTCTGTAGCATTTTGCATACCAGCTGAGTGTAGCAACAGTTTTAGAGACAGGTTCGCTATGACGTAGTATGTTGTGTAAGATCACGTAGTTAGGTTAGGACCGCCTAGACTTGCCTTAGTAGCACATTAATAAAAATAAACGCGAAATTTAATCACAAGAGATAAAAAATGTTTATTTCAAGATCGGAAAGTTTCTTCATCAGATGAAGAACTATTTCTTTATACGCATTCTATTTTTACACTTCAGCAGGGTGATAACTATCGATAATTATCAACTGTTTTCGATTATCGATAGTTTTTTTAATGTTACGGATATGTTTAGAGGTTTTTAAATTTTGGATATTTAATTAATAATTAAAAACATCATACAACTACACTTTTTTAAAAATGAAACACTCCGTGTATTTTCACTAACACTTATGTACCTACTACAGATATGTGATTTTAAGGATGTTATATTTGATATATTTCTAATTAAATTAAATTATATGTTTAATTAAATAAATAATTAATAAAAGATCTACAATTATGGACGTACGATAACTGAGGTCATAAACGTGTGTTGAATAAATGGAAGTGTACACTATAGATAGATACCTTACAGAATTTATTACAAATAGAATCTTACCAGAACGAAGTTACTCATTCCGAACCACCGCCGGATTGTCCGAAATGTCGGATTGCTGAAAAGATACAAGAAAATAACATTAACACACCAAATAAATAATAAATGCTGAACAAAGTACAGACTCTGGAGTATCATAAACCTCAGATTATAGTGAAAAAAAGAAGGATTACTGGTAGTGACAGACTTACTGGCAGTGGTGTTAGTGAGATTCTATTGCGCATGACGATGCTCGTTTAAGCTTCTCAGAACGTACACAGCTCTTCTTTAATATTTTAACACAATTTATAAGAAACTGCTTTATGCTCAGTTTCTGGTACCAATATAAATATCATAAACTGAATTTTTAATGCAAGAATACCGGCAAATATCTTTGCTATATTGAAGGAGATTTATTTGGTTGAAGAACATTGAAAAATAAGCTTTACTAAAGTATCGCTTGTGGCCACAAGTAAAGCTTATTTTCTCTATGTTCCTCAACCAAATAAATATCCTTTAATACATATTTTGGAACAAAACTTCTACTAATCTTTGCTATAGTTTAAAATATGGATCACATTTCCACAGAAACAATTAGTTAATTTGTAGAGTTGTAAAAGTGTATTCATTCATTATTCAAAACACAACGATGTTAATAAAAAGTATTGCCGAGAAGAAAATGTTATTGAATACAACCTCGAAGAAGTGTTGCGAGAATACGAATCGAAATTTTATTGTGGCATATGCAATAAACGATGAAGATCTTTTATGAACGCTTATCCTAACATATACATGACATCAAGTTATGGTCAAGAAATATTCAATAATAATTAGATAATTGCTTTTGATAAGTACAAATTTAGAAATGGCATTAAACTGTTCTTTGTCTGTGTAATTGGAAATGCGACAATAAAATTATGCTTGTTGATACATGCTTTGTTTATAAATTGAACACTATTAGAATAAAGATAAAACAAATTCATTCTTCAAGGTCGTTTGGCACTCGTATTTTTTCTTGTATCTAGTAGGATACAGGAATTTTTCACTGTTACCACTGTCGGTGAACACACTGTATATAATAATCGAATTTAACATATCTTATTAAAACGTTTCGGTCGGGCGTTATTGAATTTAAGCTAATTAATAAATAACGATTTAGGTTTCATTTGAATCATAATTAATTTATTGTAATATACCAACATATAAAAACAAACTCTCATTTTTTTTAAACAATACAAAATACAATTTTTAGCGTTACCTTTCTTTTATGAAGAGTAACTGATTCATTTGGTTGCAGTACAAAAAAACATAATCACAAAACCAAACTATTCAGCCAACATTCCCACAGTTTTCAAAAACTACTATTGACTAAAAAAGTATGTTCGTACTTGTGCAGCGGAGATTGTGACCTCGACAAGGTCGCTGTAAAATAAGGTTCTATAACATCAGGGATGTTACATCATAAAATAATTTCTCTGTGACAAGGGGTTCAAATTAAAGACTTATGTCTATAAATTTGCATCGAAATTAAAAATTTAAACAAAACGTTTTTTTTTCTTTACTTGTTGGAATGTGACGGTCGTTGCTTGTTGATGGATCACCAGGATTCCAACCTTGCAGAGATTAGATTTTCAAAAATTAATTACGGAAACCGTTAACTGGGTAGTAAGAAATATCGAAATTATAAAAACTTCCTTTTCCAATTTTTTTTTAACCAAAGCTTTGTGCAAAGCAATTTTTGCACGAGGTCTACTAATGGTGTTCTATTTATTAATAGGTTGCAGTACTTTTTAAAATAGTTTTAAATAAACATTTTGTTTTTAATTGGTACATATTGTGATGTTAAAATGTCTGTTGTTTGTGTAAATTATTATCTCCAAATAATGAGAATCTATATTTAAAACGCTGGTATTTTGTCTATTTTTATGCGCGAATAAACATTTACGTGGTCTGTGAATCATGTCACGATTTTTTTTGTATTCAGCGTACAATCCAAACGGCTTAACCGATTTAAAAAAAAGTTCCATTCGTCGCCCGATTTTTAATTATGGATCTTAGAGGGGAGCAAATAAAATAACGCATTTTTACGATTAAAACTCACTAAATTTCAATAAGATCGGTTCGAAGCCTGACTTAAACGAAAGAGGAGAATTTTTACATAATATATTGCGTTTAAGAGAATTCACACAAACAGTTTTTTATACAGATAACATAATATTATATAGAAAACAAGCTGTATAAATTCTATTTTACCTTACAAATCACGAACTTGTTTCGGTTGTCCTTGTCTGTTGCACAGTATGATATGGAAATTAGAAGATTGCGTATGCCGTGCCTTAAAATAACAACGGATGCTATTTCTAATATAGCTTTTCCAATTTTTGACATTAATATGCTGGAAAAATATTTTTAACAAAAAAATTGAACCGACTTCAAAAAATATGCACTAAAAAGTAAAAAAATAATAATTATTGTTATTTTTGGAATCGGTGTCCCATCGGAATTCGAAAGTAGCAATTTAAATCTTACATGTCTCGAGTTCTCGGAATAGATTTCATTTTGGCTGACACCGACTCCAAAAATAACAATAATTATTATTTTTTACTTTTTAGTGCATATTTTTTGAAGTCGGTGCAATTTTTTTGTTAAAAATATTTTATTTTTCTCATTTTAGTGTTAGATAAAGTATTGCAATGGGAAGGCCAAGTATGCGTGCCTTTGAAATTTGAGAGTTTCCCCCGATTTCCCCGGATTCCACCATCAGATCCTGACTTGGTTCCGATGGGACCACCTCGGAAGTGCACTCTTTCGAATAAAAAAAAATTTTGAAAATCGGTCCATAATTGACGGAGAAATCAATAAAAAAATGTAAAAAAAATATATATACAGTCGAACATAGAACCTCCTCCTTTTTTGAAGTCGGTTAAAAATGCAACGCCTTCTAAGTTAAAGCTTGTTGAACATTACTTAATTTATTATTTCTACTGAACTGATTGTTATGTTTTATTATAATGGTAGTAGAGTAACAATTATTATATTTTGGACATGACTATTATTCTAAAATTTTGTTTGTTCAGCGTGGGTAAAATTTGTTATAATAGTAAAATAACCGTTTCATTTTTTTTATAATTTGACGTGCTAGTAGGTTGTAGGTACCAAAGTTTCTGTTAAAAAATGGGAATAAACCGGAAATTGTTGCAAAAATATAATTGATTATTTATTTTTCAGACTGGATTTAAACACTCAGAGATATGATTTTGACGTGGATCTTCCCCACCTTTATATTGAGGCATCATACGCCATCGATGGAAGAATTCTATTGATTCCTATAAGAGGACAGGGTCCGATGACTGGAAATTTCAGTAAGTACATATTGTTCACAAAATAATTATGCAATAGGTTCGTCGAACCGGGTACAGTAATTGATCTATAAGGTAAGGTGGGGTAAGTGCACTGCCGGGGCAAGTTCAGTTCCTGCCATTACGTATCACATAGATACCCCCGTATATGGCACTACGCCTTGTGAATTAGACATCTAACTTATATATTTTTTCATGATTTATTGACTTTTGATATTTAGTTGCATTATTATTGTGGAATGTCATGTGCGAAATAAAATCGTTTTTTTTTTTGTTATCAAGAGCTATTTTCATTATTACGAATAAATACCTCAGCAGATAAAAGTTATTTAATAGTCTCTTTGTCTTACAAATTAATGATTTTATATTTATTGTACAGCAAAGAATATACCTACTAATTCATGTTGCATTATATTAATAAATCAAAATAAAAAAATTAAAATCAAGAATCTAACAAAACATCGAAGCAAATATATAATGAAAAAATTCCGTGGCATAAGGATCGAAAATGAAGCAATACTGAAATTTTTTAAACTGCATTTAATACTGATGTTTAAAAACTCTGAAGATGAATGATGATACAAAACGTATCAGTATTAAATGCAAGTTTAAAAATTTCAGTATTGCAAATATATAATGTATAATCTTCAGCAACTATTATTGGCGTTTTAGCGATTGGAAATAACACTTTTTATTTTAGAGTGTAATTTTGAATTTCTTGTTTCTTTTAAAATTATTATCAGCTTGCTACTTCACGAAATATTGGGCGTGTTTGGCCGAAGGAAGTACTTACTAAACTTAGTAAGCCAGTTAGCATAAAAAAATTAAAATCTTACAAGCTGACTATAGCGCTTTTCGGCCAGGACAGACTTATTGGCTTAACATAACACAAAACACCGTTTGTCTGTTTTGTTTACATCAACAATAAGCAAAATGGCGTCTTATATAAAGCCATGCTTACTGCGTTAGCACTTATTTTGTATCCCGGCCGAAAATTTTGTAAGTATAGTGAGTGACTTTTTAGATTTAGTAAGAACTTACTTCGGCCAAACACGCCGATTGATTTACTTACGTTAATATATAAATTTAAAATTTTTACAGCGGATTGCATCGGACGTGTTTTAATGCAAGGTGAATTCTACGAAAAGGAGGGAGAAACTTACATTAGATATAAATCTCTAACAATTAAAATTAAAATAGGAAATGGACGCATTCATCTGGATAATTTATTCGGAGGCGAAAAAACCCTTGGTAAGATTTTTCTTCGCTACATGCCAACAAAAAATTATTTATTTTTGTTTGACATGAAGTTTGATTAAACATTCAAATAAAAATGAATCGTTCCTACACTCCTCTGTCTACATTAGGACAGCTTTTATCCAAACTCAGTAATTTTTGACAATTCATGATTTTGATCAAATTTTTAGCATATTTTTTCACGTTCTTTTTAATTTCAAATGTTAGTTATTCTTCTCTCAAATTCTTAAGAAATTCCTTTCCTTTGTTATATTAAAAAAAACTTATCCAAATATGATTTGCTTACAGGAGAAGTAGTTAATGGTGCCATAAATAGCAATTTTGATGCATTTGCTCACGAATTGTTACCTGTGATTGAGAAGGCTCTGGGAAGAGTATTTCTAAATGCAGCCAATAGTATTGTCGAACCATTTACGTACGAACAACTATTTCCAACAGATTAATCGTTCACTGTTTGTGAATCTTTCAGTTATATTGTTGTTAAAGCTAAAGTCCTCATTAATGTAACTTTTTAATATTGACTATGCCGTTTCTCTGAGTAGTTGCGCTTCAGAGAAGTATCGAGTGATTTAAAAATTATTCGCGATAATGAAAATAAATAAAGTTCGCTCCTAAAATGTGTTAAACGCAATGATAGAGTACAAAAATATCATCCGGAATTATTAAACATTATATTGTTTGCATTTCATTATCTTGAATAGTCTTTTATAAACCATCTGTTTTCGGATTCTAATCTAAAAACTGGTTACCTAAATTAAATAACATAAACTCTAATAAGAAATGCTTATGAAGAAAACTTTTTTTTGACTTTCAAGTTAAGTTAAAAGACATTAATAATGATGCCATAGTCAATATTTAAATGTTAGTTAATTAATATAGGCGAATTTTAATCAGACTCAATTTTAAAAATTCGTAAAGATGTTTATAAGGTGGAGTTTTAGTCAAATCGGTAAATAAAAATAATTTTGTAAACTTTCTGTATTAACACAAAATAAAAATAGACTCTAAAATAATTTGGTTTATCTCAAAACCATTTTTTTTATTGTAGCCTGATATTTTTGTAGCAATAATTAAAAGAACTTATGCTTATTCTTTTAAGTACAAAATATTAGTAAACGAATTGTATAATTATTTAAAACGCTAAAATAAAATAAGGACGATAATTTAGGTTTATTGTCAAGTTAAGCGTATTTTGAAACAATAACAGAACAATTTTTTTTTCATTTTAGTATCAAATGACGCATTGACAAACAATTTTGCAATGTATAATAAGTAAAAATTATATCTAAAAATCGATTGAAGTCACTGTCAAACATATGTAATATGACGATTTTTATAGTGATTTTTCTGTAGATTTTTAATAATTATATTTATACTTAGGTAAAGATTGTTTAGTTGCTTATGTTATTATTTCAACTTTCATTAAAATAAAATGGTACTTTTGACTTCAGCCCCACCGTACTAGGAAATTTTTAAAATGTTGTTATTGTATTTTTTATGAAAACTTAGATACTTGTATTAGTTTGATCACACAAATAAATCACAAGCAAAGAGCTACTTACGAATTTTCAATTATAATTCGAATTTATACTATTACAACTATTTGATGATACGAGTTTTAACATATTTGTGAAAAAAATGAGTTTACTTCCGGACATTCAAGTTATATCTTTATAAAGATGATGGAACACATATTCTATAGACAGAATTTCCAAAATTGTATTGTGCTTAGTCATTGGCATAGTATTTATCCCGTATGTGTAATAAAAAATATATTTGACTTTGTCGAAAAACATCGACTACCATAATAATTCAAATAACAAATATGAGAATATGAAGAATCTGCAATTTTGTTTCATTAAATATGAAAAGATTCACTATTCCTGACCTAGGCTATAGGGGTTGGCAAATAGTAGGTCGCAAGCCGCATGCTGCTCTTGTGGTACGCGTATTTAAGTTTTTCTTCCTAAATAGTGATGACCAAAATCGCTCTTGGTGTTACAGACCACCAAGACCAAGTACAAGACTATACTTACACTAGCAAGACCAAGATCAATACTGAATACGCAAGACCAAAACCGATCAGGGCCGGATTAAGAAGCAAAGGGGCCCGTAGGCGGGACACTGGGGGGAGGGGGGGTATCGCCTATGTAAGGGGACGAAAATCAATTGAAATAAGAATAGCATTTGAAAATGAACTTTTGAAATAATATGAAAAATTATTAATTTATTTATACTATGCCAACAAATAAATATATACCTAAATACAATGATAACGTTTGAACAAAAAATTAACAATTTTCTAGCTTTCACGTTTGTATGATATGAATTTTTTTTTTAATCCAAAAAATATTCATTTTTTTTTTTTTTTTATTCATTTTCATTTTTTTCTCAATTTTTTCACTTTGGAGGGGCCTTAAGATTTGGGGAGCCTATAGGCGCCGCCTATAACGCCTACACAGTAAATCCGGCTCTGAAACCGATACCAAACTATATCAGTCCTGGTTCTGCCAATATTAATTGTATTGTATTATTGTATTGTATTTATAATCTATACCTATAAAAACTTTGATGATGAATAGTATTTAGAAAAAAATATTAAGAGAGGTAAGTAAATGAACAAGACCAAGACTAGAAGTATTTGAGCAAAAACAAGACCAAAATCGAATAAGCAAGGCCAAGATCGATATCAAGACTATCTCAGACTTGGTCTTGGTGTTGCTTTGCTCATCGCTATTCTTAAATATTGAATGTTTATTTGAGATGCAGTCGTATTTGATTTGCGGCTTTCGAAAAAACAATTACTACTCACAATCTTCTCACACACACGTTTGCCAAGCCCTAGCATAGGTAATTAAAATGTATACATGCATAGATATGAAATTTTGCAAATATTGTACAATGAACATTATGTTTCAGTTTATCAAAAGAATTTTACTTTTCAATAAAAATGTGATTTAGTTCATTGTGTTGAATATTATAGTTTTGTAATTAATTCACTTTCGCCTCCTTGGCGTTAAACCCTGTATCAGTATTATAAAATTAGAGAATGAAATAAGTAACAAATAATTAATTAATAACATTATATTTAAATGTGTTTATAATGTAGTTTCAACGAAAAAATCATACATAATACATGTGTTGTTTCGGTACAGCTAATAAAATATGTAAACTTTTTATTTATTTCTTTTAATTTTATTTATGATGCTTTTAATTAAGAAGAACATTTTGATAATACCTGATTGTTCGGAGTTATTATCACAAACTCAGGTTTCCGTCTGAGTTCTAGCCACTAGAACTAGTTACTCATAACACTGAGAGTCTTGTTGCACGATAAAAGAGGTAATTTATATATTTTTACTGGTACTAATTTAGGTTAAAATTAGCTTTTTTTCAATTTGAAAACATATTTTTGGAAAAAGTCTGCCTGTCTGTTTGTTTGTGAGCACGATGCAGGTCAAACGGCTGAGCGAATCGGAACCAAATAATGGTGATATGTTTGATATGTGTACCTGGTGATTTTTTTAACCTGTTATCCAAATATCTCGAGAAGTAAGCATTTTGGGGAAAAATATCTATGATCAAAGTCAAATCATTTCATTAGGGAAAGACTTTAGTGCAAAAATTACCCCACCCCCTTGAAGGGAGGGGAAAACTTTAAAATGTTAAATGGAGACCCCTATTTTTTATCGTGGATTCGGACTCACCACTAAAAATACAAAAGTTTTATCCCAAACAAGACATTATAAAATTGACTCAGCAGATGTCGATTTGACCAATTTTTTGGTTATTTTGACAAAAAATTGGTCAAATCGACGCACCAAACCCATCTGCAAAGTCAGCTTCAATACATGCATCGTGTGAAGCGAATACATAAAAGCCATGACGAAACCCAGCGCCACAGCATGCTTGAAACCTAGCAGCCAAATCTAACAAGGAATCCAGCGGCAAAACCACCCTCGTGTGCATTATAAATTATAATTTTTAGAAAGAACAGGATATAAAACTAATACTGGGCAAGACGATATTAGTAGCATAAAATACGTGAAAAAAAATATATAAAAATAAAGTAACGTGTATTTTTTATACATTATGATTACAAAACAAATACATCAAAATTATGTATATATACAACCTACGTATAATTGACTGAAACTTTCACAAGTTATAAAAAATAACTGAAATAAAAGAACTCGAAAAATACGAAATTTTAAATATTTTTTCAAAGCGAAGAACATAAAAATCCGCAAAATATTATATTTCAATGTATTACGGTACTAAAAGTATGAAAATTATCACGAATACTTTTTAATACCTGAAAAGTAATTTAAATGTATTTTAGTCTTTTTGTGATACATAGTTCAGTAACTATAGTCACTTTTTAAAACTAATAACCTTTAATAATGTCGAGAATATCACATTGTTTAAATTTATTTACGTTTCTGGGAATACTTTATCTAAATCGAAATTTTTCGTGATTTTATTTGCAATATCTAATAAAACTGACGCTGTTGTTTTTTCGATGTTTGGTTTCAAAACTTTAAAGAATTCATCCTTATTTTCGTTTAAGGCTTGATTTGTTGCTTCACCTAAAACAATAAAATTAAGTTACCACAAAGAAAGTAGGTACCTACTCCTTTTACTAGTTTTCTGAAAAAATCGATTTTATTTCACTTTGTAGAATAAACACGAAAACGTCAAGTAAAAAACTTTGAAAAGTACACAACAAAACTTAGAAACCAATTTTTTCCATAAAGTGAAATATTTTACTCTTTTGGCTTTACATATGGAGAAATCATCAGGTAATTTGAAAATCAGAAAAGCTGATTAGAATGTCACTAAAGACGTTAATAATTCTGTATCAGATAATAATGCTCTCAAAAAAAAGTTCATTTTTCTTCAAAAATAAAATTTATTTTGTAACACGTTTGAAATTCAAATCGTCAAAGGAGCTCATTGTTTTGAAAATTTATTTTTAGATAAAAAATGTGCAATCGCTGGTAAATGAATACCGCTCAAACAGAAAGACGTAGGTTTATAAGAGCTGTAATATTATTTTAAAACAGGCTTACATTTTTTACACTTTTAACAATAGTCCTCTCAGATTTTATTTGAAAAATTTCAATATTTTGATGATAACATCAAATATTTCACTGGAAAGAAATGGTACTGTGCACTCTTTCCTACTCTGTCTTATTTTCAATTTTTTCTTACCGATTATTGAATCGCCGCTGAATAATCTTTCCAAATGTATCTCAAAATTTTTCATTTTGATGTCAAGATCCATTCTTGGGAAGACCATGTGTTTGATACCCTTTTTGGTTGTGATTATTTCTCCTTTTAGAACGCAGTCGGAAGTAACATCAGTTGCGTTGAAAGTCAAAGGACCTTTGCCTTTGATTGGGACGACCAAAACACGAAAATCGACATCATATTCAGCTTCAAAGTCCATCTTGGGCAGGGCGATTGTAACATAGAACGTTAAACTTGGAATATCGGCTCTGCGGGTGTAAAGACAAAGATAGATTTGTTATTATTACACAATATTTACAAGACACACGATTGGTAACATCAAATGACAATAGTTTTGCGGTAACAAGTGACTTTTTCAGGTACATATTTCGTTTTTTTATGTATTTCCAACTATTACTATACCTATAAATACTAATAACAATGCGTGATTATTATCTTCCATGTTTGTTTCTCAAATTGAGTAAATTAACTATATCGGGAAATAAAATATCATGAAACCAGTTTGTTTTGTTGAAGATTTGAAGCAAGTTTACCTTCAAATCCAGTTTTTCGTTGTATTAATCAATTATACAAAACTGATACAAATAAGTACTGCGACGGTATAATTTTTTACATATTACGTTTACACCCAAAAGTCAGAGTCGGCTTAAGATTAATTATCCTCACAAATATATTTTAAATAATCTAAAAAAACACTTTTTTACAGTATATTCGGTTGGGCAATAACTCGCAGATATAAAATTTGTTGGAATCCAAATGGTAAATAAGAATTTTCAAATATCGCTTAGGTACTGTTTTAGGGTCCGCCAACTGGAATTTCAAAAACACTGCGACAAGGTTCTGTTTAGCAGCGCTAAGGTACACGTGGGGATTTTGGGGTCCATTTTCGATTTTTTAGTTTAGAATTTTTCATAACATTCTCTGGTGCCCAGGAAATTCCTTACCGAATTTTAGTCTTCTAGCTTACAGGCACGGATTTTATAATATACCTACTAGCGGTCCGTTCCGGTTTTACCGGGGTGCAAAACTGTTCCGGAAATATTTTAATGACCATTCCATCAACACAACAGAACTATCAAAGTACATTGTTTTAAGGGATCTCTAAAGATTTGGCCAGCGTTAACCTTGTAAGCGTACGGAAATAGTTTTTTTTTCGACAAAACACCGTCATAGTCCAGCCATTTTATAAAAAATATTTACAAATTATATACAGAAACCATCCTCGTTTATCGCTCTTTCTATTAGTGAAAATCGTATGAAAATCCGTTCGGTGGTTTTTGAGTTTATCGCGTTCAGACAGACAGACGTGGCGGGGGCACTTTGTTTTATATACCTTATTTAACCTTATCACTTGGGGGTCGGAAATGCGTCATTTCTTTCATGATAATGACATTTCTGTAAATAATTTTTTTATTTAGTGTAAGTTCACACAACATAAAATCTAACAGTAAATTTCATGGTTTTTAGGTTTAGGAAGGTTGGCCAATTAGTAAGCTATCAGATCATGAAAAAATTCAGGCCAAAAAGTGAGAATATTTTTTACTCCCAAAATTCGGATTTGTGTAAAAAAGAACCGAAGTAGATTTTCTCGAAAATGACGCATTTCCGACTTCCGCATGATGGAGGTTAATCATTCCAATTTAGTTCTCTCGAGAGGAATACAAGTAATTACCGGTCAGCTGTATAATAGATGTAGACATAATATTAATTTTATTTACAATTTTTTGCGGTTCTAATACTAACAACTTTAATAATTTAGTTTCTTTTTATTTGCTGCAAACTGTTTATATTTCACAATCAAAAAACTACTATAAAATTATATATTCTATTTTAAATTTTTCTCCCTTTCCTGATATTTAATTTCATACAATGTAAATTATAAAAAAAAATCTGTAACTTTACTTCCGAGTGTAAAATACCATGGTCATTGTTTGCAAAGTGCAAGGCTAAACATAATTTGTTATAATATAATGACAAAAAAAATTACCTTGTTTTTCAAGAATTCTTACACAAATAAAAATATATATTTTTTTGTAAAATCTGACGCAATATATAAACATAGGTAAATATTCCAAAGCACAATGAATTTTATATATTCGTGTTAATAGGGATTTGACATTTTACGTCTACTGGCAGAAAATTAAATTCTAACAAAATGTGATTTTGCAGTGAGGACACGCCTTCACTATAGAAAATGTGTTGCTTAAATTTCACAAAAAATAAAATCTAAAAAAAATATAAACTGTTTTACGAATATAATATAAGAGGTTCCTAAATTATTAATTTTTCAAACTATGCTCTTTAAAATTAAAATTTTTTCACGTACATTGCTATTAGTGTGAACAGACTTTATTTTAATTTTTATAAACGCTAATACCCTCAGTTGTTGAACGTCTGTAATTGAACATTTTGAAATGCTACGGAAATCTTAAGAAAAAAATATATATGTATAATGGCGGAATTATTTATACTTACTTTAATTTAAGTATTTTGAAGTTGCTAGCACCATGAACTTTGACATTGCGGCCAACGGCACGAAATTGTGATGAGTCACCCCCTGCATTCACTGTTATTTCAGGAATAATCAGCGGTTCAAGTCCGGGTACGTCAAGATCTGGAATGCCTTTTGCTAATTTCGGTTTTAAGAGCTCTACACTTTCGGTGATGCATTTTTCCACTTGAGGATCATTTCTTTTACAGATGTGTATGTAATCGGCTGAAAAAACATTAATTATGTAATTGTTACATAGGGAATTTTTAAAATGATTTGTCTTTAAGAATACTGCGCATTTTAAATATTTATATGTTTGACGGTTTACAGGGAGATTAATATGTTATTATAGTTCTGAGTCGCACAAGGCCTTGTCAAAACGTTTGATTTGACAATGAATAACTACAGTTTTTATACGAAATAGTGCTACTTGCGGTCATGTCATTTGCGGTCAGAAAAATTATCGTCCCACTTTCGGTCAATCGATATTAAAGAAAATAATGTAATGTGTGAGAATTTGATAATTTCTAAAACACAATCGCATGAAGAGCTTATCGCAATCGTTTTTAAGGAACTCCTCCATACCCCCATCGCTTTTCACTGCGCAACAAAACCACCATCGCATCAACAGAACCCCGTATTCGTAATCTATTTATAAACTGACTTTCTTAACCACAATTGAGATCACCCCTGATAATATTTGCATTTTATCATATGACCGAAAATGGGAAGAAAATTGTTTCGATCGCAGGAGCACTTTAGTGTCGTTATATAACTTCTTGATAAGTATAGCATTAAATTTTATTCACACAAATTTGATCAATATGCTACGAAAATGTTGTTTTGAAGTAAACATGCATATAGTTTAAAAAAATATCGTTTCAATCGATCAATTATTTTTTGAGCAGAATCGATTTAAACTTTTACAATATCTTTCTTATGAAGAAATATATGCGCGATTGCAAACTAAGGTCATTGTCAAATAACATTCTCTGACAATGCTTTCTGCAACCCACCATACGAGAACAGTTGTTTTGACAGTTGCTTTTATTGCAATAATTTGAAGCGAAACATAGGTATAAAATCATAGATTATGCCTGTACAATTATTTACGTTCCGTTGGCTAAGTGAAAAATGGATGTAGCAAGACCATAGAGATATAAGTAACTAGAGTACGCTAGTTCGTATGCTTGCCATAAGTGAAAGTGTCGTCAGTTGAGAGAGAGAACGCTGCAGAAAGTTCAGAAAACCAGATATTTGTTTACTCGAATCAGCATTGTTTTGAATCATTAGTTACCATAGAGATATAAGGAACTGTTCTCTGTCTGAATTGCAGACACTTTCACGGCTCACTCGCGTACTCTTCTCTAATATCTCTATGAGCAAGACCTGCTATATTCTGTTTCTGATTATTGGAATAAAAAAAGATTTATTACAAAATTTTTAGAAATTAAAAAATTTGGCTTGGCAGATTATAATGACAATATTAATTTACAGGAATATTTATAACATTTTCAGATCCATCGATCTAGAGGTGAATAAATCATGCAAAAACTGAGAGGGTGTTTTTTCGAACCTCGATTACTTTTAATTTATTATTAAAAAATAAAAAAAAATATTTTTTTCTTGTATAAAAATAAACGTTAAGTATATATAAACATTTTGCATTATTTTCCCATGATTTTAATTCATTATAAAAAAATTATTAATTGTTTTCTTGTATAGAAATGACCAATAAATAATGTATAATGAATATTTAGTCTTATTTTTAACAATACATCAAAAAATTTCTGAAAAAGTTAATTTCTATCCTCTACAAAATATTCTTTGGATTGGTATCTTTCTTTTAATAGTTTTAAGTTCTGGTGACATCAGCCTGTTCTCGATATGTCAGTGTCACAAATTAAATATGTTATAAGAATATTTAAACTTCGAATTATCACATTTATGAAGAAATTATTATTTATTGTTGTGAGTACTGACTGTTAAAAATATGTTAATTAAAATCTAAGGTGATGTATAATGCAAGAGTGATTAACGCACCATATTTTCAATGTTACACACGAGGTTATACTTCCTCAATTTAATTAAAGCTCTTATAAAAATGAAAAAGTTGCACAGAAATAAAAATTGCATCTAAAAAAGCATTTCAACACCGAAAAAATTACAATAATAAAAAGTGGCATTGATACACAATTCAAAATGAAAGTCAGGATAAATAAAATTTGAAGACATTTATATTGAAATAAATTCCGAAATATTATTTTTTTGAACTGATTTAATATACCTAGATATAAGTAATAATACAGTAGTACCTCAATAACTCAAACCTCGACAACGTGACCCTACGAGCCCTGAAACATCCTGTACTTAAAATCCGCAACGTTTACAAGTTAAACGGTTATTATTGAGCATTTGGCCTTAAGTTGTTATTAAAATTAAGTATCTACTTAGCTCAACAACAGAAAGATAGCTATAGTTTGCTACAAAGTGTTAATAAACACCTATTGTTACAATGCCTATAAAAATGTATTTTCAAACACTGTCACCGTCGGGATTTAAACCGGAATCTTTCCACTATCACGGCGGAATGAGTTCCAATTACTAGTGACATATCCAAACAGTTACTCTTAATTATATGTCACTGTTGAGTAATTGATAACTCATTCACCGCGATAGTGAAAAGATTCGGGTTTGTGTTTGAGACGGTGATAGTGTTTGAAAATATTTTTTCCAAATTTAGCATTGTAACAATATGTGTTTCTTAATAACTGTAGCAAACTGTAACTGTTTAGTGTTATTAGTTTAGTGTAACGAACTGTATACCGTAATGAACGATTTTTACTATCTATGTATAACATTTCCATTTAAACTAGTCTCTGTAGCTAAAATTCTCAAAGGGCATTAACGAAATCTCACTAAATAAAAATATATAGGCTTTTAAAATCTCCGTAGCTTATAAACCATCTTTATAGGTTAAAAGCTCTATAAAACTTTTTAACGCTTCCCTTGAACTTTACCTTACTATCGAGGTTCTAATGTTTTCCAAATATTTTGTTCGTTTGCAGTCATTTCTGACAAACATTGCATTATTTTTTTTCAAATACTTCTAATTGATTTTTCTTTATTTTGCAGTGAAGTGCTGATAGAATGTTTTCAGATTCACTTTTTATAACTGTAAATAAACTTAAAAAAAACTTTTGATTTCATTTAATTTGGATATCTAATAAAAATAAATTTCTGATATTGCATTGCAAACTAAAGGTCACGATCATGTTATGATTCATGTATAAGCATAAGAAATTATTACATTGTCAATTGCGTGAAGATAAAAAAT
This sequence comes from Xanthostigma xanthostigma, assembly GCA_963575645.1. Lineage (NCBI taxonomy): Eukaryota > Metazoa > Arthropoda > Insecta > Raphidioptera > Raphidiidae > Xanthostigma > Xanthostigma xanthostigma. Next base: position 29,487,825 of record OY754470.1, on the reverse strand, counting down.
TCCAGCTAATTGGACGACGGGACCATTCCAACTTCAAAAATGTTGACATTTGATTAAAATAAAGAAAATACAATATCTTATATCGCGTGAGGTGACGCGGGTAATGGCTAGTATTCAATATGATATTTGCTAATCGTTTCCATGGTTACCTACATAATATGTTCCACGTCATGTAAATATTAATCAAAACATGCCGAGCTTGTTTTTGTTCTGAGAGATCCATAAAACAAAAGAGCGGCTTATTTTTTTTATTTTCAAAATATTTCCGAAACTATAAAGTTTAGAAAAAAATTATTTTTACGAAACTTTCTTGAAAAAATAATTAACATAATAAGCCGTTATGAAAAGTATACCATTATTATATAAAAAACACCGTTATAGCAAATATCTCTTTTGCGCATGCGCCGATTTTCCCCAAAAACAATAGGGCTCTTCATATTTGCATACCAAACATCCTCCCAAAATTTAGTTTAGATCCGCTCATTCGTTTGACCTGTATTGTGTTCACAGACAAACAGACTAACAGACGCACAGAGATTTTCCAAAAATATATTTTTTGGATTCAGGGAACCTCAAAACGGAAAGATATTGTAAAATTTTTGAAAAGTATTTTTGACCTAAACTAGTACCATTCCCCACTTGTGGGTTGGAATGGTAAAAAATGTTTTAAAACAATAAATGTCAATAACTGTGAAAATAAAAGATGTAAATATTATTGAAATAAATATACTTACGGATTTCTTTTGGCGCGGCACTAACACAGCCCAATGCAAATGCAAATAAACAAAAAGCCACAAAAACACTCATTTTTTTAAATAAAATCCTATTCGAAAAGCGCTAATCCCCGCACAACACTACTTTTTCAGAATCTATACTCCGAACACCTTCATACACGCTTGTTGAGTGCTATTTGCAAATTTCGTTTTATATTAACAATTCTTTTATACTATCACCAAATAAAAATAACACAAAAAAACTATTCGATACGTCATCACTTTAAGACAAAAAGAATGAAATCTCTAAAAATTTAGAGAAGGGAGAGATTTAATTTGAAAAATATGTATTGTTTGAAGTGGGGATAAATGGAATACTTGACAATAAATCAGTAGCGTAGAGGGTGGGGTCATTCCGGTAGTGCGAAATAAAAAAAAAAAACTAGTGGATTTAAAGACGATAAAGCAATTCGTGACCATGACGAAAGGAATTCGTTGGATCAATGCATTGGCAAGGTTATGTATAATGGTTATATCTTCTGTTAATCTATGAAATTATGTAATATTAATTGAGTTATAGCGTGATTAAATTTTAAGCTAACTATAAAAATAATCTAGCTATAATACCTACGCGAGAATTTGAAAAATATTTGAATTTCTAAGTATCAAAATTTATTAGCAGACTTGTAACGTTCTTCTAGTTTACTGGTTTTGAATAGCTAATATTACATTTTATAAATTCTGCTCTCAAATTGTAGATTTTTACATACAGTAATGTTTTATAAAAAGTTTCGCAGTATATAGGTACGCTAAGAAATACATTTGTTACTTTTATCCCCAATTTTTACCCGGGTGAAGACGGGCCGGCCAAATATTTAAGCCTATGTCCTAAAACAAAGTATCGCCTATCAAAAAAATTGAAATCGATTCAGTAGTTTCTAAGATTATCGCCGACAAACAAATAAACATTTATAATATTAGCTGACAGTGCAGTGATTTCAATACATGTATAGAACAGTAACCCCTATTTTGCTATATATGAATGTACTACATCTTTGCCGTGTTATCAGTATTATGTGGAGTCTAAGAAAAAGTTTGGGATGAATTTACACAAAATAATTAAAACTTTTATTAAAAATCGAATGCAAAACGAAATGCCATTGATGCGATGTCTTGCTATTGTCAACAGCTTAGTGAATGAAACAGGAAAATGCAAAACAAAAACCAAAAAAAAACTTCTTTACTCGAACGTTTTATTGATTTTCATGAATATTTTATGAACAAAAATCAATAATAGCAATAAATTAGTCTATAATTACTGTAATAATAAAGTAGTTACTTAACAATGAATATTACCTACTAAACAAAAAAACTGATAATTTTTCTTATTCTTGACTCTGTTTCATTAATTCCCATTAATTTACGTATGACCAAGTGTGCAGGGCCGGCAGAACAGGCTCAGCCCGAGTGGGTAGTTTGATTTTTAAAAAAGCCACCCCCCCCGCTTCCGCACCAACAAAAAATGAAAATACGAGTGACGAGTCGTATGTCATGTGTGCCGCACACACGTATGATACGACCACCGGCGGAGTGCAAAGAAAACACCGGAATTGTGTCTATCGATTCAGCGAGCGATTTTCAAAAATCTGGTTCTTCGTGCTAAATACTTGAAGTAAAGACAAGACCAACTTTACATTAGAATTAGGGATTAGTCTCGTTTTTGCTTTCAGGCGATATACACAGGTATAAATATCAGAATTGCTTAAAATTTCCGAGTGGGTAATTACCCACTCGGGATTTTTCCGAGTGGGGAGTTCTCTCTATACCCTCTTAGGGTGATGCCGACCCTGTGTGACGCTGTTTCGTTTTACGCCGGAATTCAATGGAACGTATCCCTCACGTTAAGCGGCGTTTTACTGTATATTGATAGACTGCAGGTTATAGAAGCACCTGTTACAATATATTTTTTGACAAATGTGTTTATTTGTGTGTGCGAAATTATCTCAGGAATGACTGAACCAATTTAAAATTTGTTTTCAAAAATGTAAAGCAGTTCGGATTATCTCAAACCGAAACTTTTGTCATTTTAATTCGTATTGTGCGAGGAAAGATTTTAGACTAGTTGAATTATCCGGACGACCCGGAATCTTAGCTACACATATAATTAAAATTGAAGTGTCTGTCCAATATCGAAATAACTGTCACTTTTTGAGCTCACACTATAACTGAGAAATGTTTGCGACGGCTTCTAATTGAATGTAGTTATAAGAAAAAAGTGAGTAAAATGAGGGGAAAATATTTCCTTCTTTTCTTATTGCTTTTTTTTTTACATAATATAATACAAAGAATCAATTGTGTTCATTTATTTATGCATATTAAGTCTGATTAACATCAGTTCTACAACGTAGCAACAACAAAAAAAAAACAATTTAACATAACTTTAGCTTAGAGGATTACAATGATTATGTTCTTTCTCATTAATCTTTAAATTAATATTTAATTTAGAATCAATAAAAACGAATTGTCACTCGTATAAGCTAGAACTAGACCATACTCTTAATTACGATTATAATTTGTAATTAAAATTTATAAAGTCGATTTAAAAAAGGATGTTTAAAATATATATAAGTAAAGATATTGTCATCATATCAAACGAAATACACAGAATTTCCGGTTTAATGGAATGCTACAAGCTTTTAACAGAATATGAATCGATACAAATATTGTTAAATTCGTACTAGGTCATATCAAATAGATTTAAATTTAGATTTAATTTTTAGTGTATTTTCCATAGTACCTACATGCAGCACTATTGGCGTCGGTCGAACTCTTTTAAGGGGTTGAAACATTTTTTTCAACTCAAAAATACAAACAAAAAATCTTAGAATCGTTACAAAATTGAAATTTAAATCAAAAAATTTTTAATAAAATCGGCACAATAGAACCCAACTTACAAACTTTGTGAAAACGCTAGTTTGCGACAATGGGTATTTTTACTGAATATTAAGGGGTTGAAAAATGTTTTTCAACACAGAAATACAAACAAAAATCTTAGAATTGTTACAAAATTGAAATTTAAAACAAAAAAAATTTAATAAAATCGACGCGATAGAACCCAACTTACCAACTTTGTGAAAACGCTAGTTTGCAACAATGGGTATTTTTACTGAATATTAAGGGGTTGAAAAATGTTTTTCAACTCAAAAATACAAACAAAAATCTTAGAATATTTGAAAAATTGAAATTTAAATAAAAAAACTTGTAATAAAATCGGCGCGATAGAACCCAAATTACAAATTTTGTGAAATCGCTAGTTTGCGACAATGGGTATTATTACTGAATATTAAGGGGTTGAAAAATGTTTTTCAACTCAAAAATACAAACAAAAATCTTAGAATTGTTACAAAATTGAAATTTAAATAAAAAAAAAATTTAATAAAATCGGCGCGATAGAACCCAACTTACAAACTTTGTGAAAACGCTAGTTTGCGACAATGGGTATTTTTACTGAATATTAAGGGGTTAAAAAATGTTTTTCAACTCAAAAATACAAACAAAAATCTTAGAATCGTTGAAAAATTGAAATTTAAATAAAAAAATTTGTAATAAAATCGGTGCGATAGAACCCAAATTACAAATTTTGTGAAATCGCTAGTTTGCGACAATGGGTATTTTTACTGAATATTAAGGGGTTGAAAAATGTTTTTTAACTCAAAAATACAAACAAAAATCTTAGAATCGTTACAAAATTGAAATTTAAATAAAAAAATTTTTAATAAAATCGGTGCGATAGAACCCAACTTACAAACTTTGTGAAAACGCTAGTTTGAGACAAAGGGTACCTATTTTTACTGAATATTATGGGGTAGAAAAATGTTTTTCAATTCAAAAATACAAACAAAAATCTTAGAATCGTTACAAAATTGAAATTTAAATAAAAAATTTTTTAATAAAATTGACGCGATAGAACCCAACTTACAAATTTTGTGAAAACACTGGTTTGCGACAGTGGGTATTTTTACTTAATATTAAGAGGTTGAAAAATGTTTTTCAACTCAAAAATACAAACAAAAATCTTAGAATCGTTACAAAATTAAAGTTTAAATCAAATAAATTTTAATAAAATCGGCGCGATAGAACTCAACTTACAAATTTTGTGAAAACTCTAGTTTGGGAATATGGGTATTTTTACTGAATATGAAGTGTGTATTTAATTTGACGCAGATGTCGGATTGATAATGATATTAAATTAAGAGAAATTTTAAGTAATGTATTAAGGGGTTATACAAACGATCATAATTTGTTTATTTCATAATTTTTAGGCTTTTTTATGTACGAGACACAAGTAAAAACGTCTTATTAAATACTGTTTTTTTCCATTCGTTTATTTGCTAAACAGTATGCATATTTAAAAGTTCACAAAACCTTAAATTAATTATGTGTCTTTTATCAAATTTATATGAATACCTGGTTTTGCTGTTTATTGTTGAAAACAACCTAGTAGGTATAAAATAATATATCTAAACGCATTAATAAAACAACTCACTGGCCTTAACTTTAGACTGTTTTAATGTTAATTTGTATAACCGATCATCAAAGAAAAAAGTTGATAAACAGCGTTTTCGTTACATGATATACAGGTGATTTGAATGGTTGGGCAATGTGTGACTTAAAAATCAATTCATCTAGTTTAAAAAAAAATTTTTTTTGGGTTTTCAATTAAGACGTGTTTAAGCATTATCTTTTTAGGCGCGAATAGCGTAAGCTAAAGCGGCTATATGTACTCGTTTAAGAATGTAAACGTTTCATGAAAATTGAGTGTTTGGGAATTAATTCAATTCCCAATTTTTGTTATCACTGAACTAAAGACCAGACGATGCTTGCTGGAAAATCGATTTCTTTTCTGAAGTGTTGTCTAGAGTGATAAAGAATTATTTATAGCTTCATAAGAACATGATTTGGATCAAGTTTTTAACATAATGTTACATTTTCCATACTATTCTACAGCCGCGTACCTACGTCCTCAAAGATAACAAATTTTATTAAAGATTTCTTTTCCACTAGAATCGTCTGTATTTTTAAAGCCGAATAATATAGAAAATGCGTATTACATAAATAATTCCACAAGGATATTTTGTCAAATGAAACAATAATGGAATTTGTATAATCGCCACATATTCGGGATAAATTATTCCGTCCTATAGTACCTAATACCTTGAAAAATAAATCATCTTAAATTTATTTCCGAAGTGTGAGTCACATGAAATAATATTGCTAAAATGTTTTCTCTTCTATTTTAATCGATTATAGGTATACACTTAGATAAAATTTACGTGAAAATGTTGGTCTCAAGTAGACTTTCGTATCATCTTTGTGCCAGAGTTCGTCTTGCCAAAACTTCTTTGCAATCAATTTTTGGCAGAGTAAAATTCAAAATAAGTGCGCATGTCTATTTGTCTGCCTCACACAGACTTTGTATGTTTAAGAAATCCGACGGTCGGCTCTGGGATTATCACTTCTCCTTTGTCGAAACATAATAAGGGGAAGGCTTTTAAACAGCGAAAGATTTTTTTCAAATCAATTGAATAGTAATTCCTGAGTTAATTACACACATCTATATATAAGTGAAATAGGTATCACTCACTGACATAGGTACTGACTCATCACGAGATCTCTAAGACTATACACCAAATTGAGTTGAAATTTTGCATAGTTACTCCTTTCTCGACGTAGACACCCACTAAGAACGGATTTTATCCAAATCCTATCCAAAATGGATTCTTCACCTATCATCACGTATATATAACTATAGATGTGAGTTGTTACGTAAGTTATAATATTTCCAGAGAGAGAGAGAGAGAAAAAGGGAAAAAGAGAGGAAGGGAGAGAAACATAATTTTTTCTTAATAAAAAGACAGCATTTTTTAATAATTACTGACATCCAAATTTCGTCTTTATATTTTAATAATATCCTTACACGGTACCTACTTGAGAAACAGTTGCTGGGGCTACTCGCATTAATTTTTTACTTTTTTTGTTGAATCAGTATATTTATAGTTGTATGTTTACAGACGCAAGTTTTAATTTTTTCAAATTACATAAATTACATTTGTATTAAAAAATCTGATATGCAATTAATTTTACCGTTTTACGGTTGAGATTTTAACGGTCATTTGTATTTGATTTCTCTCAGCTGGAACAAAGGACGGTCGGGTTTCCGGAATTTAATTATAAAAGTAGCCCATTTGTCCTTGGAGAGCGCGTTACCCATATATACATTTAAATTTTACATCCATACAACAGTAATAATTCAAAAAAAAATATAAGTAGTTATGTTCTGTAAAGTTTTAATAAAAACCAGCCATATATAAAAATACAAGACGTCTAACATTAGTATTAACCTTAGATTAAAATTAAACTACTTCCTGTTCAGTCGGAAGCAATAAAAATATATTGATTTTCAGAAACATTAGAGTTTATTTTATTAACGAATTTAGATCTCTTCTTTACACAACAAACGATTAATTAATTATTATCTAAACGAAATGTTATTTGAATTACAATGTACAAAAAACGATATAAACAATAACAAATACATCTAGTGAACATTGTAATCCAGCCAAAAACCGGCAAAGCTTTTCCAAAGCAAGTCATTCTACAACTTGTAAGGTTTTTTCCACTTGTTTTGAATACCAACGAAGGTAAAACAAAAATTATAACTAAAAAATTTAATTTATTCCATTTTTAGTGCCGACTAATGGAAAATTGTGTGAATTTATTATTTAATATAAAATTAATTAAAGTAATAAAGAATTAAACAACGGAAAAATAAATGATTAGGTATAAGGACTTTTTATGTCCTTAGAAATAATTAATGTTTTGTTGTTTTTGCAATGTTTTCTTTTTTTAAACTCATATTGCATAGCTGTTTTTGATCAATAACAAAAAATTGCGGTTTGGGAATTTTGTAATCATTTCTTTGAACTACAAGAGTAAATCGACAAAAAATATGATTAAAATTTTTGCTGGCTCAAAAACAATAATAATAAAATGAAAAAAATAAAAAATAGTCTTCTAAAGGAATAATTTCTGTTCAATTCTGAACACAGCGTGCATCAAAAGTGTTACTTATCATTTATTATTTTTTAATATAGAAATTTTTAATTTTTATTTTATTAAACAACAATATAATTTAGTCATTTATTTGCGAAGGAAATTAGAAAAATTCAACCTTTGTTGGATTGTTCATGTTGCAACATAAACATAAGATATACAAACTATATAAATATTTGTGATATTGGCAGAAACTGGCAGATAAACAGACAAAAAAATCTAGAATTACGGTCTAGATTACCTCCTTCTATAAAAGATCCACGAGTAAACTATATTGCAGACAGAGAGTCTATCCAATGTGGAAGAAAAAAAGATAACATTATGATTTTGTATATATAGATACAATGTTGTATTTTATAAATTTTTTATTAGGAGATATAGAGACAAAAAAAAACAATATAAAAACGATAATATTTCAATTTTATTTTAAAGGTGATTTGTGAGCAACGATAAAAGCCGAAGGCTATTGCTTACACACCTAAATATGGAAATCACGTCCTTCGTAAAAGCTCTATTAAAAAAAGAAACCTAACACAATTCCCATATAATTATTAGTAAAATTATATTAATAATACGGCTGCATGCCATAATAATGGTTTACTTAACATTTTTCTCTATTAATAGTTAAAATGGTGTCAATTGATTGACTTGAGTTTAATTAATTAGTTCACCAAATTCAAAAATCCATTTTGTCATTTAATTAATTACTAAATATCTCAAAATTCGAATTTCTAAATGTAAATAAAAAATTGGATATCCGCAACATCAGGAACTTTAATATTGAGTTGGATCGTAATATAAATACCAAAATTAGTACGTCATATTGACGTTGCCATCTTGAATTTATAAATTTTGATAAAAATATTGAATAAAAAATTTGAAATCCGCAACACCAGAAATTCTTAATTAACCACTTTTTATTTGATCGTACGCCAATTAATTAATTAATTAATTTTTGTGAATTTGTTGGTCGGTAAGCTTTTTTGGGAATATAGGTATATAGTCTGAAATAATAATCAAACATAATGGCAACTAAGACATTTTTTTTACATTATTACATGCAAGAAATAACCTGTTGCGCATAAAACTCAAATTCATCAATAAAAACAAAATTAATATTTTTTTCCTGAAGTTCTAGTTTTTAGTAGCATTCGGTTGCAAAATGCAAATTTTAACCTTGAATTCAGCACCTGAAAATACATAATACGAACTTAATCAATTCGGATCATTAGGTATATAATATATAGAAAAAATTAAAATTTTGGTTACCATCTTAGATTTTAGGAATGACTTAAAATCTTTCTTAATTTCATATATTATATGTTTCATTTGAATTTAAACTTGAACTAAAAATTTATTTTTAATTTACGTGTCGTTTTCTGGTACAGGTCAGGTGGTAAACAAAACATTGAAAATGTGGAGAACCATAATTTCAAAGTTTATACATTAGCTCTGTTTCAAGCTCTCTGCGAACGATAACAGAACCGTCACAGTCATGTGCAGTAGCTAAAATGTGTTCCAAAACCGCTTCTTTTTAGTTACTGCGCATGACAGTACAGTTCGCTGAAAGGTTGGAACAGAGCTATTGTTTACTGGAGGTAATACTAAAGATAGAACTAATATGCTTAATATATGCTAAATTATTATACGTATCTCTATTTGAGAATAATTTTACAATTACATTAAATCTGTAGCCAGAAGACAAAGTGGCTTAATTCGAATTTTTAGTAGATTTTTTAATACACTGATAGATAAATAATAATTAAAATTCTTTTCCCTTCAAAATCTTGCGTACGCTATCGACGACCCCTTGTTAGAATAATTTACGGCAGTATGTATAATGTATATGTTACGGTCAATGTGCGGAATCCGGGCAATGTCGACATTGACCGGTCAATAAATAAAATGTGTGGAAATAAATTAAACGTGGTTTTAATCATCAATAATTGTAATAGAAAGCTCAAAAATATATTCTTCAATAGTTGATATCAGTGATAAAGATTCCACAAAGGGTTAATGATAACTTATCATGATAAAGATACAATCAAATGTCAGCGTTTCATGTTTATAAAAAAACTATTTTTTTAACCTTGTCCGATTTCGGTGATTGCCCGATGTGGCTCGGGCAATGTCGACATTTCCCGGATTCTGGACATTGACCGTAACATATATATTATAGCACGGCAGTGGAAGGATTTCTGGTAACGTAGGTCCATTCCCACCTGTGAATAAATAAAAGAAAAAAGACGGACAGATTTCTCAAAACGGTGGATTGTTTGGGCTGTACCGGTGTTATTTTGGGCCCATAGTGATCAGAGAGGGTACAGCTCCACTTCTTCTACTGTTCTGAGAAACTTGTGCAGAAATGTAACAAAGAAAAGAATATGCAGTTGGTCGATAACAATTATATTTCATAATCACTTCAAAAACGTGTCGGTGATAAGGTACAAAGAAATCTGATTTACAAGTACATTCTTAATATTAACAATATCATTTGATCATGATTGACAATTAGGAACTGGGGGTAGAACCCTGACGAGGTGATCACTTAATTATCTAGGGAAGTACATTTAATAAGGTTGTTTAAATTAAAAAAAAAATAATAAAACGTGAAAGAGGAAAAGAAAACTAGGCGTGAGCGTCATACCCTTTTCTGAAGAGTACTTACTTACACTTGAACAATACTTATTCTAGGAATACTTTACATAATTCGTGAGTGACTACGGGTATTTAGGCGCTTCATGGTAGTACAATGAAGTCTAAATTCGGTTTGGAGAAGAAGCTTGAAGATGATTCTGTGGTTTATTCCATGAGCGTCCTTTTCATGCGACCACACCGAATCCCGGAAAAAAACTTAATGTTTGTTATTTTTCCGTAACTAATAAATATTGATTTTAATTATTTCAAACCTAACAACTATTGTTTGTCACTTTTTCACTTTTGAAAATCACAGATACCGCGTATTTAGAGTCAGACGACTGGATCACACGATAGACACACTTATGTTTATAAGTCCAAGCCACGCGATCCAAATCGTACCGCGCATGCAAATACCCGCGAATTTAGTGATTTAAGATTTCCTTATTTATTTATTTTATTATAATAATTTTTATGCTAATATTAAAAAAAATGTCGCGGTGCTATGGCACCACGTGACAGGCTCCCCCTCTTTAGTGATTAGGAGGTACTCCGCTATACTACTAACTGTACATACAACAAGAAATTCACAACAATGAATTTATCTTTGTTGTAACTAAGTCAACAATCACTTGACAATCTACCATATCCCATACTATGGCAGTTGAAGTGTGCTCTTCATAAATAAGCTCTAATTAAATTTAACTAATCTAAATTGATCTAACGAGATGAAACAACCACCGATAATACGGAAATTATGGGGTCGTAACCTGACTGGCTGAAAGGAGACAGCGTAGACGTTAGACGAAATTGGGCCTTAGGAAAGCGCCGGAATGTAAACAAGGACAAGCTTATAATCTAAAACAAAGGACGAGAATAACGAAATAACACAGGGAGAATTCTTTATTTAGGAAAATAAAGCATAACTCAGGTACGAAAAATAACTTAAACTTTTATTGTTAGTAATATCCTAACCTAACAACACTTGACGTTTGACAGATGTCAGCTGTCTGACATTGAACTTGAAATTAAACTAGAGGGCAATGACCTCGGGTGAATTTTTCAATTGTTAACAGACGGAATTTTCTTCAGATGTTCAATATGAGATTTAAACATCTTTTTGGAGGATGGATCTTGAAGGATGCAGCTAACAGGACTCGTAAATTCTAAAATTACACGGGGATTACTGTAACGAGGACAAAGTTTGAGGTGAAAATTCGGTTTCATTTTGTTATAATGTAACCTTTGTACAACAAAATCGCCGACTTGAAACTTCGACTGCAACGAACGGTTTTTATTGAAATATTTCGCTTGTAGATCATGTGATTTTGACAGAGCTAGGCGAACTTGATTTTCGGAAGGCAAAGCGTCTTGTTCCCACACAGATGACAAATTCCATTGTAAATCGAGTGGAAATTTGATTTCTCTTGACAAAAATATCTTACAAGGTAAATTTTTAATACTTTCATGATATGAAGAATTATTGGCGAAGGTTATGTGATTTAATAACAAGTCCCAACTGAGATGATCGTCAAACTTTTGTTGAAGTAAAATTGACAGAGCGGCTCTAACGTTTCGTATTACTCTTTCTACAGCATTGGACGAAGGATGATAAGGCGAACTGTGAATGACACGTGAACCCCAGGAAGTACAGAATTCATTAAACTTGTTTGACGTAAACGAAGTCGCGTTATCGGAAACTATTTTAGTTGGTGGACCATACGTGGTAAAGACTTGATGCAGACATTTTATTATCGACGTGGAACTGGAATCAGGAATCGCGTAAGTTATTAACCACTTGCTGTAACTATCCAGAATTAGAAGAACATATTTATTCCCGGAATGTGATTTGACAAGCGGTCCCATGAGATCAATGTAAATTTTATCCCACACAGATTGTGGAGGATTAGACGACATAACTACTTTATCAGGATGTTGATCTGATTTATGCGTTGCACAGAGCATACAATCTTTAATAAATTGACGAACCTCAACAAACATGCGCGGCCACCAAAATCTTCGTGATATTGAACGATACGTCTTCGTGACTCCGGGATGACTGGCGATTTGTGAATTATGAAACTGTTCCAATATTTCTTTCTTGGAGGCGGACGGAACAACAATACGTCGACGACGGTTGCGGCCTACGAGTCGAACCAGGAAATTCTTGTGAATAGCGAAATTTTTCTGAGGTAAACCTTGATTAATTTGACTTTTAAGGCGGTTTAACTCAGGATCTTGATCTTGCAGGATATTAAGTTCGGTAAACGGATTTTTAATTTCCGTAATGGGATTGAGAAAATTTGATTGTATTGCATTTTTCTCAGAAGTTTCGGATTCAGCTACCAAACGGGATAAACAATCGGCAGTACAATTTACTTTACCGCGAATATGTTCGACTTTGAAACTGAAACGACTGATGCGAAGTAACCACCTACCTACACGACCTAAGTTGCGGGGGTGCTGAATTAACCATTTGAGACAGGAACTATCTGTCTGAAGAATAAAAGTTTGATGCGAGAGGTAAGATTTCATTTTTTCCATAGCCCAAATACATGCTAAAGCTTCTTGTTCGTACGTACTGTATTTCTTCTCGGCGGATGTCAAACGTCGGCTTGCGTACTGGATCGGGTGTAGACCATCTTCAAAGGATTGTAAAAGAACACAACCAACATGATTTTGACTGGCGTCGGTTTGCAGAATGAATTCGCGTTGAAAATCGGGAAAACGTAGAACTGGTGAACTTGACAGAGCTTCACGAAGTTTGCGAAAAGACTGAATATGCGTTTCCGTTAAATTATATTTGACATTTTTCTTCCGTAGATCATTGAGTGGCGACATTATCTGAGCGTATTCGGGGATAAACTTAGCGTAATAACCAACCATTCCAATAAACGTTTGAAGCTGTTTCAAATTCTTCGGAATTGGCAAATTCTTTATCGCTTCTACTTTGTCGGGATCCATGGAAAGACCGTTGCTTGAGACACGATGACCCAGGAAGTTGAGTTCGCTTTGGGCGAATTTTATTTTATCCGGATTCACGGTAAGATTAGCTTCTTTTAGACGTCTTAACGTTTCTCGAACGTGTACCATATGAGATTCCATATCGGGACTGTATATTAATAAGTCGTCGAAAAATACAATCACAAACTTGTATCTTAAATCGGCAAAAATGTCAAACATCAGACGGTTTAGAGCACTAGGTGAAATAGATAGCCCGAACGGAGCCTTATGAAATTTCCACTGGCCTTCAGGTGTGACGAACGAAGTTAGACTCTTTGATTTGTCAGATAATTCAACTTGGTAAAAAGCGCTGTTTAAATCCAACGTGGTGAAAACTTTGGCGTTTTTTAAGCACTGGAAAATGTGCTCAATCGACGGAACAGGAAAACTATCCATGACAACCTTTTTGTTTAACTGGCGATAATCAATACAAAGTCTATAACCTCCACTTGATTTCTTGACAAGAAAAGCCGGTGAAGCGTAAGGAGATTTACTAGGTGAAATAACGCCTTTATTCAAAAGATCACTAATATGTTCCCTCATTATTTTAGCTTGAGGTGGGGAAAGTGGATACGGGGCCTTTCGGACTGGAATATCGTCAGACAAATGAATTGAATATTTGTAATTTTTAGCTTGACCTAGTTCTTCGGTAAGAACTTCTGGAAATTCTGCAAGCAAACTACTAAAGTTGGCCGCATTTGAATCTATACTGGTAACGTGATCCAGGGAGAAGGTTTTGGACGAAGCGGGTAACGGTACAAAGGGAATGACGTGAGAGGAATCGAATTTGAAAGAAAGATTATTCTCGGTACAATTAACGTTCGCACCCATTTTGCATAAAGAATCATAACCTATTATGACGGGATACGACAGAGCGTCGAGAACTAGGAAATCAATCTTCCAGGTAAATTTACTAATAGTAATGACTACTGTTAACGTGAAATTAGATCTCGCGATAGAACTGTTGGCTACTTGGGCATAAGAAATCGAATTTGTGATCGTACCTATTTTTAACGATGACAAATAATTAGCAAGTTCGGAATTGATGTAGTTCTTGGTAGAACCGGTATCAAGCAGTGCCGAAGCTCGAATATGTTGAAAGTAGAGATAAACTAGAGGGATCGTAGAGCTACTTGATTGACTTGGGGAATTATAGGAATAATTCGGGACGGGAGAAGTCAATCGAATAGACGTATTTACAGGAGAGGACAAGTTAGCTGGAGGGGGGTGGTTCGAAAGGGGTGACTTATTAACTAATGTGGTTAACCGGGGAAAGACATTAATTTGTTCTACATCTTTCGGTTTACTAAAAATTTTGACAACGCTATCTCACCCTTGAGAGGGCAGGATAGCCTTAGGTTCAGAAGGAGAAGGACGTGGGGGACGAACCGGACACTGGGCTATAAAGTGACCTGGTTGTTTACAATATCGGCAACAAGGGGAAAAATTAGGAGCGACAAGTCCGATCGAATTGGGGTGAGTGTACGTTTTACGTTGACGTTCAACTACTCTCAAATGTTTTATAAGCTGGTGAAGCTCAGCTAAACAAGTTGGGGTATCTCTGAATTGTAGATAATTAAATGTGAATTCGTTTTGGTTAAGCCAAATGCGCGCAATTATCTCCGATTCAGACAGGCTAGGACCCAATAATTCGACGTATTTCAAGACGTCTTCAGCATATTCGGGGAAATTCTCAGAGAGGTTCTGACGCCTACTGATATAGCGTTCTATTAGCATAGCCCGATCTATAGAAGTGGTGAAATGGTCTAGAATAAGATTTTTGAGCTGTGTCCATTCGAGTTCAGAATAGACATTAAGTCTCCACCACTGTCGGAGGGGTCCGTCAGTCTTAGTGCCTAAACTCTTTAACAAAATATGAAATGGAACTAAAGCGAATTGACTCACGTTCTCGATTTCTAACAGGAATTGTATCAAAATGTCAAGATCTGTACCTGTAGCGGTAGGTACGTTACGCAACAAGTCCCGGATATCGCCCATATTTGCATGCGAAGCGGTATGATTTGGAACGGAAATAAGAATTGGCTCGGACTTACTCGGTGAGTGCACTGGAGGATCGTCCATCGCCGGCGGAGAGTCTGGAAGTTCAGCGGTGGTCGGAGGCGGACCTGGAGATTTGCTTTGGCCGGGTGTCGGCGGAGACTTTGGGCTGCGGCAGGACTTATGGCGCGGCATGGTCGACTGGAAGACGTGGAATCGGACAGGAACAGGACTCAGGAATTAACTACGCTCCTTGCTACCAATTATAGCACGGCAGTGGAAGGATTTCTGGTAACGTAGGTCCATTCCCACCTGTGAATAAATAAAAGAAAAAAGACGGACAGATTTCTCAAAACGGTGGATTGTTTGGGCTGTACCGGTGTTATTTTGGGCCCATAGTGATCAGAGAGGGTACAGCTCCACTTCTTCTACTGTTCTGAGAAACTTGTGCAGAAATGTAACAAAGAAAAGAATATGCAGTTGGTCGATAACAATTATATTTCATAATCACTTCAAAAACGTGTCGGTGATAAGGTACAAAGAAATCTGATTTACAAGTACATTCTTAATATTAACAATATCATTTGATCATGATTGACAATTAGGAACTGGGGGTAGAACCCTGACGAGGTGATCACTTAATTATCTAGGGAAGTACATTTAATAAGGTTGTTTAAATTAAAAAAAAAATAATAAAACGTGAAAGAGGAAAAGAAAACTAGGCGTGAGCGTCATACCCTTTTCTGAAGAGTACTTACTTACACTTGAACAATACTTATTCTAGGAATACTTTACATAATTCGTGAGTGACTACGGGTATTTAGGCGCTTCATGGTAGTACAATGAAGTCTAAATTCGGTTTGGAGAAGAAGCTTGAAGATGATTCTGTGGTTTATTCCATGAGCGTCCTTTTCATGCGACCACACCGAATCCCGGAAAACAACTTAATGTTTGTTATTTTTCCGTAACTAATAAATATTGATTTTAATTATTTCAAACCTAACAACTATTGTTTGTCACTTTTTCACTTTTGAAAATCACAGATACCGCGTATTTAGAGTCAGACGACTGGATCACACGATAGACACACTTATGTTTATAAGTCCAAGCCACGCGATCCAAATCGTACCGCGCATGCAAATACCCGCGAATTTAGTGATTTAAGATTTCCTTATTTATTTATTTTATTATAATAATTTTTATGCTAATATTAAAAAAAATGTCGCGGTGCTATGGCACCACGTGACAATATGTACGTATGTATGTACGATGTGGGATTCTTTATACCCTCGAAGCATCCCAACGGCTGGATAGATTTTAATCAATGAGCTGTCTATCGATTCGTCCAAACCGTGCGATGGTTATAGGCGATGTTTTATTTTTATAAAACCAAAATGGTCGTAAAATACAAAAACGAAAAAAATAATATTACGTACCATATTGCATAGATCTTTAAAAATTAAGACGATGTTTCCTCGATTATTTTACAGCCATAAGCTACGTTTAAGAATTACACAACCTGAAAGTTGTGTACGTGTGATCTCTAGTTTTCAATAGCTACTCGAATGCATACAAATGATTTACTAAAAGAAATAAAAATTAATTATTTTAAAAACTATGAAACTTGATTACAAAAAAATGAAATTAATAACTAAAAAGAGGAAAACAAGTCGGAGAATCTCAACATGCAGTGGGTGGGAATTCATTGAAAAATAAAAAAAAAGAGTCTAATAGGTCTTCACCTGTTGCATGTTGAGATTTTCCGACATGTAGGTATTCCTCATTTTTAATAAATAAAATAGTCGACCAATTTTTTTCAGACCATATATTGACAAAAATTAAGTATATAAAAATATAAATCAAAATAACAAAGGATGACGTTACGATCCGGATTTGGATCTTCTTCAGAAAAATCCTTTGTTATTTTGATTTATATTTTTATATAATTTTTGTCAATATATAGTCTGAAAAAAATTGGTCGACTATTTTATTTATTTGAAGAGTTCTATTCAGACGTTAATTTGAATTCCTCATTTTAGTTATTAATTTTATTTTTTGCAGTTGGATTTCTTGTTTTTTTAAATAATTCATTTGTATTTATTCAATTTTATCTCCAATGAAAAAAAAAACAGTACAACTCACTGAAAGAAATAATTGTAATTTATCTTATTTGATAAATTGCCATAAGCCACTATGTCTTTTGATTATAAATATGTGTAAATTATTATATGTGTATAACATGACCATTATATAACAACTTGTCTGCGATTTACATCTTAACATATAAATCTGAAAACATCCAAGGTGAACGAGCCAATGGAAAAGTATTGCCACAAAATATAAGTTCTGAAAATTGCAAAATAGAATATCCGTTTTAATAATGCAATGGATAATAAATAAATTAAAAAAAAAAATAATGTGTACCTAAAAAAAAATATAACAAAAAGCAGCGTTAATAAAATGCATCCACTCTATCACATCATAAATAAATGCTTGACCTTCATCAACAGTCTCAAATGCCAATTTATCACTATTCAACAGTTAATAAAAAAACTTGGATCGCGGTACCAAATTCTGCCGACAAAACAGTGTGTTCTGTGTGGCAGATTTTCTTATATTCAGGCGCTGTTCTGCGCTCAGAAGCAGCACATCAAACGTCATCATTAGATACCCCCGATGTACAACCGTGGAACTCCTGACTCACAAGTTATAGCGTGTTATTTAGATCGACTATGAGCTGTATTTAACGTCAGCACATCAGTGAAAATAAGCGTCTATCACTATAGCTCATAGATATATATATTTAATAGATTGCGGATACACTAGCGCCTCCTGTACCTTTTAGAAGCCATCTTGTACGTGGAAAACGCCGTAAAAAGCGCGAGAGATTCAAAAATCTTAATTATTTTATAATATGACTTTATTGAGAAAAACGACAAAACTCACAGTAAACAGTGATATTTCGCTCCAAAACCTACAAAATTTTGTAGTTTTTGAAACGTTTCAATATAAAAATAGGTGTTGGAGCGAAATATCACTGTTTACTGCGAGTTGTATTGTTTTTCCATTAACATCATATTATAGAATATTTAATCTTTTTGAATCCTGCGCGCTTTTTACGGCGTTTTCTACGTACAAAATGGCTTCCGTATGGCTTGTAATTGGAACCATTCCGCACAATGCTCAAGGATAGGCATCCGCTATCTATTAATATACAGGTGAGTTTTAAGTTGATGCTTTTTTTTTACAGCGTGTAAAAATCAAATAGACGAGCAAATATTTCAAAGAGTTTTTTTATCAAAACTCAAAAATAACAGAGAAACAGCCTTTCGAAGTTTTAATAAATTTTATTAAATTTTCTTTAATTTTGAGGTCGGTCCTGGGGTTATATTATGTCACTATGGAAATATGTTATTATTATCAAGTATTCACAAAAATAATTTAGAGCAGGGCATAGTGGCGCATTCGTTTGCAAAATTCGTTTGGTTCGTAAATTTTTTTTTAAATGTCCAGGAGGCTCTCCTGATTATAACAGTGTAACATGACACTCAATATCTGTTGCCGTTATTGTTTAAACAACGAAAAATTGAAAATTATGCAAAATAAGTTTTTTTGCAATAAATAATTTTTTTATAGAATCGAAAAAGTCCTTACACTCATTATCGTATCTTCAACCGGTGAATTTTTATGAATTTTTAAAAATTAAAAATCGTTAAATCGTGATTTTCTTGAATTAAATAGTACACCTGAAAAAAAAAATACCGTGATTTCTATTTTTTTATTAAATATTTAAACTTTAATAAAAAAAATGGCGTAATCACATTTCAAATATTTTATTAATTATTATGTTTATTATTCATAATAACAATTTATGCTCTTTACGCGCATGCACTTTAAGGATAGTAGTAGAAAGTAAATAGTGAATAAAAATCACAAATTACAAAAATGCTAAGAAAAATTATTAGATTGTAATAGTAAATTGTAAAAAAAATATTTTAGTCGATTTTGCGCTAAAAACCAGCAATAATTTGTCGAAGCGTACCATCTGCCTCTCTCTTACTAATGTCATACATAGGACTGGGAGTGAGATGACAATACTACTATCCTTAAAGTGCATGCGCGTAAAGAGCATATTGTTATTATGAATAATAAACATAATAATTAATAAAATATTTGAAATCTGATTACGCCATTTTTTTTATTAAAGTTTAAATATTTAATAAAAAAATAGAAATCACGGTATTTTTTTTTCAGGTATACTATTTAATTCAAGAAAATCACGATTTACAACGATTTTTAATTTTTAAAAATTCATAAAAATTCACCGGTTGAAGATACGATAATGAGTGTAAGGACTTTTTCGATTCAAAATAGTCTGAAACATATATAAAAAAATTATTTATTGCAAAAAAACTTATTTTGCAATATTTTCAATTTTTCGTTGTTTAAACAATAACGGCAACAGATATTGAGTGTCATGTTACACTGTTATAATCAGGAGAGCCTCCTGGACATTTAAAAAAAAAAATACGAACCAAACGAAATTTGCAAACGAATGCGCCACTATGCCCTGCACTAATTGAGGCACACACAATTCTCTCAAAAACAGAACAATACACATACTTGATAATAACAACTTATTTCCATAGTGACATAATATAACCCCAGGACCGACCTCAAAATTAAAGAAAATTTAATAAAATTTATTTAAACTTCGAAAGGCTGTTTCTCTCTTATTTTTGAGTTTTGATAAAAAAACTATTTGAAATATTTGCTCGTCTATTTGATTTTTACACGCTGTAAAAAAAAGCATCAACTTAAAACTCATCCTGTATATATCTATGCTATAACTACTTAGTAGTACTCACTGAACTTATCACGTTTAGTCAACACCTTTGACGACTTTGACTCGGTTTATAGCCTTATACACGACATACGGCTTATGGCAGTAGTGACTCGTGCAGTGATGGCGAACCTTTTTAAGTGGGTCAAATTTTGTTAATTATTTTTTAGTACTAGCTCATGGGACACTTAGTCAGTGGCGTTACTTGTAAAGGGAGAGGGGGTGGTTAATTATATATTTTTTTTAGCTCGAAACTTTTTTTGGACGACACACGACGTTTTACGACCATGCTGGAATCAGCGTGTTTTTTTCTATAGCATGATGATTTTGCCAAAGTTACGAAAGATTTTTCGGTTTTCGTCAAATGTCGCATTTTTTAAAGGGGTTTGCCTTGAAAAAACTGCAAAAATCGAATTCTTTGAATGAATGAATGAATGAATAAATTAGGGGTTTTGGCTTAATTGCTCGTTATGCACGTCATCCTAGAAGAATTTTTGTGCTCCCCCTTGGCATGAACTCCAGAAGGTTGGTGACTAGATTGTCCTGAGGAATTATTCCGCTCTCATCAATGTATCCAAAGATGGTTGTTCTCCTGTAGGCTAAAGCCTCGCATTCGAACAGTAGAATTCTTTAATATACCTTTGAAATTGAGAATGCTTACTGAAAAAATTACGTTGAATTCAATGAGCGTAAGTAAACGTCTGTATCTCTTTTAGTTTGGAAACTACGGCCATTTGGAGGACTAGTGCCACAGCGTATATTTTGTAGTTTGTTGTCAAGAGTGTTTGAAAAAAGTTAATAATTTGAACATCATAAACATGAACGTGATTCGTAATTCAATTACCCCCTCCCCGTGTTAAGATGCACCTTCGGTTGACCCTGCTGAACACCCATTTAAAATATTCACGCACCGCCAGTGATTGAAAGTATTCCTAGTGTTTTAAAACTTCCATCCGGCTAGTTTGGAAAAATTGAATATTTATCCTTACAAAAAATGTCATCGCAATAAACGGAACTACTATAACTCAAATTCATTAAGCCTTTTGACAGAAAATTACGTGGTTATACAAATTCTAACGTTAATTGCGGATAACCTCGTCATTTCAGTTTTATGATTTAAAGTCAAATATTACATTTTTTATTTAACATGTTTCCTTGTGGAATAATAGTAGTGATTTCTTATTGTCGATCGTACCCATCATTAAATAAAATTATCGATCAATTTTTCAGGCAATATATTAACAAAAATTATAGGTATAATTATAATTTAATTAATTGACGTTTCGATCCGGATTTGAATTGAGCTAAAAAATATAAAAATATATTAATAATTATTTTGTAAAAGAATTTATGTCAATATTTTTCAACAACGAAAAATAATGAAAAAAATTTATATTTCGTTTTTGAAAATAATTGACATACAATCTTTTACAAAATAATTACTAATTAATTTTATATTTTTTTACTCGAAATTTGATTGCTGGTTTATTGCAACTGAAGGTACTGATGATTATGCCATTTTTATGGAATTTTCCATGTAGAATCTTTGAAATTAGAAATATGGTCCTGCGGGTACAATTAATACAACATGTAATGCAAGAGCCGGCAATATTATTATTTATTAACATTTCTACAGACACAAAAGTTCTGTGCACTTTTTTTGGTACAAGGATAACATGGTTGACTAGTACATTACTACTGTATTGCAATATACCTGTATGTAGATGGTGCACAATATACGTGGGTCGATCAAAATAACTACGGCACGTTCTCACGCGAAAACTTTTCACGTCATTAATCGTTTAGAAATAAATGGCTGGATGATCGATAAAGGAATACAGTCTGACAATGGTGTAGAATCATTATGCCGCCTCCGGCACAGATACGGAAGTAGCATCTTATATTTTCGATGGATTCAGGAGATGGATCTCACTTTGAACCACTGTGGTCATTAGTATCCACTGTAGACACAACTGTATCCATCGCGGACATAGCTGTGCCCACCGTGGACATAACTGTATCCACCATAAATATAACTGTGTTCATCGTGGACATAAGTGTGAACACAATTTGTAGCAAAGTTATATGTAGCTCTGTAAATTATAAAATGTGACATTAAAAAAAAACCGAGTGTGCTTTGGACAACACGACTGAAGTAAAGCTTCTTTAGCTCCATCTATATGTATGTATGTATATGTTTATAGATATACATGTATATACTGTAAGAAAGGCGTAGTGCACCTACTGTACAGCGTACACAAGCTGTGGTATTCCTTTCTGTTCACGAGAGTAGCTGTGCCTTCCCACGTGACATGCGTCTGACCAATGACACGAGGGGACGCGTGGAACCAGTCAACACGGGAAAGACATGGACACACGCGGTTGTTAGTAGCCATCAGACGATGAATAGACAAAGGTGATGACGCTTGTAATAAAAGCTGTGAAGAAGTGTGAAAGAATTTAATAAAATATATTATAAATTGAATGATAATTTATTAATAATTGTTGTGTCTTATCTAGTCGCTAACAATACATATACAGATGTATATAAAATTGTTCAAGAACGAAATGAAATTACGAAATAATCAAGAAATCACCGCTAGCAAACTCGCAAACGAACTACTGACTGAGATATATATATATTTCATGCATTGGCTATGAGAGGAAGAGAAAATGCAAGAAGAAAATGTGCGCGCGCACCACTCTGTCTTGCTCCTAAAGTGTGATACAGGCAATAGGCCTGCAATGTGTCTTAGATATATGAAACGTAACTGCCTCGCACGATCACACTTTTCGTAACGCTCCCGATCACACTTTTCGTAACGCTCTCGCCACGCTTTCACCAGCTTACTCCCCAAATCAAACATGCGTAAGTCGAGCGTGCGTAAAGAAGTTTTACTTCAAAAAATTCCTTTTTCAAACAACAAATTACAGAAATAATTAAGTGATAACTTTTATACTATCCGCCGTTTATTAAACACTTATTCGTATAAGCATGTAGTATTATAAATATGACAAATTCAACGCCCGTAAAAGATGTTGAACGTTTACAACTGATTTTAATTATTTTAATCTGGCGAAAACGTATTATCAGAAAGTACGGTTTTATTAGCTGTATATGGTCATTTTAAGGTCATGTATCTGTTTTTGTAAAAATGTATATTTTTTTCCGTTTCGTGAACAGGCGAACACTTAGGCTGCTTCAAGACTGCTTCAAGCTATTAATGGAATGTTATTGGAGATTATGGTATCTCAATACAAAATATTCCACTGACTTCTTGAAACACTAGGTTTCGACGTATACGGCGGGCGTTTGCCGTATTTTCTATCCTTGGGTGGATTTTATTATTTTTCATAAAAAAATAATAGATTGTTTATTATACAAAAAAGAGCTGTTCGTACTATGACGTTCACTAGTAGTAAAATAACGACATGTCGTCCTATTTTAAAAAAAATATGCTTACTAACTTTACCATGCGTATACATTCTTAAAATGCATTAAATTAGTGAGAAATAATAACAATATATTTAATACAAATTATTAATAGTGACTTACGACATACAAACATTACAACAAGAGGTACGAACAACTTATGTATACCGGCCCACAAATCATCTTTATTGGAAAAAAGCACTTATTATAAATGTGTATAAAAACTTTTAATAAGATACCTCCACACGTTAGAGCTATAAAAAATTACAACAAATTCTGTAAGACTGTAATAAAGTAAAGCTCTTTATTTCATTTGATGAGAAAAACTCATATAGAAAACTGTCAAACAAATTTTAATCAATAATGCTTTTTATTCCGTTGAAGAATTTTTAAATTTTTCTAATGCTTTTTAATGTTTTAATGTTTTTTATGATTATATTATTAATGTTGATATTATTATCGTCTAATAATTTTATCTATTATTGTATTTTAATATGCTATTTTATTATATGTATAGTGACAAATCCTCCTGCTATATGCATGTATAAAAAGGATAATAAATTTGTTATTACTATTATTAATTTCTTCGGATAACACTGTCGTTATTATCTGTTATTTTATCATGTTCCACCAAAGGCCAAAGTGAAAATTATTTCTTTATATAGAACTAGCGGTCCCGCCCGGTTTCATCCGAGCGCAAAAGAACGAATGAGGGAGGGGAGGTACATGAGTACGCATATTCATCTTAATTTACCGAGATGAATGTTGTGTTCAAATTTCATGATGATCGGTGTTACCGTTCAAAAGTTTTTTCTGGACGGACAAATTTTGAGTTACATTTTGCAACATTTTTCATTGATGCTCCGCTCCTATTAGACGTAGCGTGATAATATATAGCCTATAGCCTTCCTCAATAAATGGGACATTGAACAAAAAAAAACTTTTTTCAATTCGAACCAGTAGTTCCTGAGATTAGCGCGTTCAACCAAACAAACAAACTCTTCAACTTTATATATTAGTTATAGATTGTTATAGATAATAAAATATAACCAGTGGGAGTATATGCCCAAGTAATTCAAGAATTACAAGGCGCGAAATTTTACGTCATATACCCCGGTGTTTTGTTTGAAAATCGGTGCATATATTTAACGACACTTGGAGCTTAATATAATATAACTATGATTTACTTAGTCTAAGAAAAAAATAACAGTTGAAAATAATGAAACACAGAAAGGAAAATATAATTTTAATAATTTCATGGTTCTCTATGTAATATGTTATTGTGTCATGCAAAAATTAAACAAAGAACTACCTAACTAACATCTGCAGAACAAAAGAACAACAGATTTTTTTTCAAAATATTTCTGAAATTATGAGTTTAGAAAAAAAATTCATAACTTTCTTGTAAAAACAGAAAGAAGAATAAACCGTTAGGAAAAGTACCCAATTATTATATAAAAACAACTTTATAGCATATATGCGCCGACTTTAGCTCAAAGAATTTTTTACAAAACTTTCTTTAAAATAGAGCAATAAAACATAAAAAGTACACCATTATTATATAAAAAAACAACTATGGCATGTACCTCTTTTGCGCATGCGCCGATTTTTCCCAAAAATTATACAAAACTCTTGTAAAAATAGATCGAATAATAAATTGTTATGAAAAGTATACAATTTGTTATATACAAACAACTTTATAACTTATACCTCTTCTGCGCATGCGTCGACTTTCCCTCAAAAACATTTTACAAAACTTTCTTGTAAAGTAGAATAATAAAACACTATAAAAAGTACACTATTATTATATAAAAAACAACTATGGCATGTATCTCTTTTGCGCATGCGCCAATTTTTCCCAAAAATTATACAAAACTCTTGTAAAAATAGATCGAATAATAAACTGTTATGAAAAGTATACCATTCTTATATACAAACAGCTTTATAACTTATACTTCTTCTGCGCATGCGCCGACTTTCCCTCAAAAAAAACATTTTACAAATCTTTCTTGTAAAGTAGAATAATAAAACATTATAAAAAGTACACCATTATTATATAAAAAACAACTATGGCATGTATCTCTTTTGCGCATGCGCCGACTTTCCTCAAAAAAATTACAAAAATTTCTAGTAAAAATAGATAGAATAAAAACCGTTTTAAAAACTATATTATTATTATATAAAACAACATTATAAGAGATATATTCTTTTACGCATGCGCCGATGTTCCCCAAAAACAATAGGCCACTTCATATTTGCATATCAAACATCTTCCCAAAATTTGGTTTCAATCCGCTCATCCGTGGTGTCGGAATGATAAGAAATGTCAAAAGTGACGTTTGCATCTGTCAAAGTATTAAGTTCTAATAATTAGTTATTCAAATTGTTAACTCAGAAGGCGTTGCATTTCACAAATATTTCAAATGGCATCCGTTTTTGAACAAATGCTATCTTTTTGTTTTCTTATTGTAATAAATAAAATTATCGACCAATTTTATTTTAAGACAGAACATACGCAATAATTAAATTACCATGTTATACCGTGCAACAGAGAGAGATAACCGAAAGATGTTTGCTATCGGTTGTATCAGATTGAATTTATTTCTATATAAATGTGTATAAAAAAACTGATTGGGCAAATTCTGTTGTACGAAATTTATGTAAAATTTTCTCCTCTTTCGTTTAAGACAGGTTTCGAACCGATCTGATTTAAATTGAGCGAGTTATAAGCGAAAAACTTCGTTTTTTCTAAATTGCTCCCCTCTGGGACAAAAATTCAAAAATCGGGCGACGTTAGGATCTAAGTTACCCGGAGACAAATCGAACAAAAAAACGTTTTTTAAAATCGGTTAAGCCGTTTGGGCTGTACGCTGGATACAAAATTCGGGATCACAGATTCACAGACAAAGCGAGTACATATAGGCGCTTTAGCTTACGCTATTCGCGCCTAAAAATACACAAAAGATAGTTTTTAGGGTTCCGTACCCGAAGGTCAAACGGGACCCTATTACTAAGCCTCCGCTGTCCGTCTGTCTGTCTGTCCGTCTGTCTGTCTGTCCGTCTGTCTGTCAGCGGGCTGTATCTCAAGAACCGTAATAGGTAGAGAGTTGAAATTTTCACAGAGTATGTATTTCTATTGCCGCTAGAACAACAAATAATTAAAAAACCCCCAAAACTCCCCAAAGAGGAGCAAATTCAGTTTTTTGCTTATAAGTCGCTCAATTTAAATCAGATCGTTTCGAGACCTGTCTTAAACGAAAGAGCAGAAAATTTTACATAGATTTTGTATAACAGAATTCGTCGAAACACTTTTTTTATACAGCTTTATATAGAAATAAAATGTATAAATTCAATTTTGTCTAATCCATAGCATACACGGGGATCGTCTGTCTTCGTTTGTTGCATACTGTACTATGGGAATTTAAAAATTGCGTATGTTTTGTCTTAAAAAAAGATTGCATTTGTTCAAAAACGAATGTCATTTCAAATCTTTTGACATTAGTATGCAACGCCTTCTGAGTTAACGATTTGAATAACTAATTTTAATTATTAGAACATATTGCTTTGACAGATGCAAACGTCATTTTTGACATTTTTTACCATTCCAACACCATGGATGAGCGGAATGAAACCAAATTTTGGGAGGATATTTGATATGCAAATATGAAGAGGCCTATTGTTTTTGAGAGACGTCGGCGCAAGCGCAAAAGAAATATATATTATAATGTTGTTTTTATAAGATAATAGTATACTTTTCATAACGGCTTATTATTTTGTTTTACAGGAGTTTTGTAAAATAAATTTTTGAAAAAAATCGGCGCATGCGTAGAAGAAATATATACTATAAGGCTGGTTTTTATATAATAACGGCATACTTTTCATAACGGTTTATTATTCTATCTATGTTTACAAAAGTTTTGTAAATTTTTTGGGAAAAATTGGCGCATGCGCAAAAGAAATATATGCAATAAAGTTGTTTTATATAATAATAGTATATATTTCATAATGGTTTAAAAGAAAGTTTTGTAAAAAGTTTTAGGGGGAAAGGCGGCGCATGCGCAAAGAGATATGTGCTATAACATTGTTTTTATATAATAATGGTATATTTTTCATAATGGTTTAATATTCTAAAGTTTTGTATTTTTTTTTTGGGGAAATCGGCGTATGCGCAACAGAGATATTTGCCATAACGTTGTTATTTGATATAATGGTATATTTATCAAAACTTTATATTATTTTATTCTACAAGAAAGTTTTGTAAAAAAAGTGTTTATAATATAAAAACGCCGGGGTGTATTATGTAAAATTTCACGCCTTGAAATTCTTGAACTACTTGCATACTCCCACTGGTTACATATTGTTATAGCGCCTCTCTTGTTTCTTTTACAAAAGTATTTAAAAAGTACATAGTGTACACTGTACGGAACCCTTCGTGTGCGAGTCCGACTCACACTTGACCGGTTTTATTTTATTTGTTCAAAGCTGCAAAACTAAAATTAGAAGTAAACAAAACGAAGCGAATTTCCAATTTTATCGAATAGAGGGTTTTTTCACTGTTGCATAAACAAGGAAATTCGCTCCATTTTATTTAAATTACTCCCGTAGTATGAGATTAATTTTAAAAGTGGTGAAAATTATACCAATTTGTAGGATCTAAATCTATATATATATAAAATTCTCGTGTCGCAATTTTGGCCGCGCTAATCTCCGAAACTACTGAACCGATTTTAATGAAATTTTGTACATGCTTAATTTATGCTATAGGATAGTTTTTATTAAATATTTTGTACAAAATTACGGTGCCTTCTCAAAAAAACTGTTACGACATCTAATAGAATTTATTCAAAGCTATTAGTTCAGAAGCAAACAAAAAACTGTTTTAGTACCAAGTATCGAAATCTGTTAAAATTCACTCAAAGCTATTAGTTCAGATGCAAATTTGGTAGAATTTGCTCAAATCTGTTAGTTTAGACGTCTGGCCGTGAACTAAATATATTTTGCAACCGGGTGAACCAGGACGGACCGCTATTTTATAAAAATATGTGAAATATTAAGGAATGTTTGCATTTTTTATCTATAGGATGCTATAGGTACCACTTAAAAAACATTCTGGTATAGTTTATTCGCTAGTAATTAATATATACTTATAAACTCATACATTGTTTTTATAATGATTGTTACCTTACATAGTTGATTCTAATTATGTTAAATGACGCACAAATACATTTTTAAAAAGACGTGGAAATCCCAGAAACAATTATTTTAGATATAAAATTATATATTTTTAAATTTATGAAGATACGCATTTCTTAGAAATCTAAAAATCGTCATTACTATTTTTTGTTTATTTATCAAACAGATGCAAATAATATAGTTTATTACCATTAAGTTTTAACATACCGGGTGAGGCAAGAGTCCCGGAACGGTTAAATATCTCGCATACTACGCATCATATAAAAAAAAAAAAAATACGTGTCAAATATTTTTCGCAAAACTATTTTTTGATACCACACATGACTCCCCACCCCCCACCCAGTTGGTGGGGGGAGGGGCAACTTTAAAATTTTAAATAGGAACCCCTATTTTTTATTGCAGATTCGGATTCTACGGGAAAAATTACATACAATTGATGTAATTTTTCCCGTGGGTTTTAGGGGTTGAAAAATATTTTTGGGCCCGAAAATACCAAAAAATTTCTCCGAATCGTTTCAAAATTAAAATTTAACCCTTTAGTAATGATTAAAATGTGCTACCAAAATTTTATTAAAATCGGCCCGACAGGACCAGACTTAAAAATTTTATGAAAACGTTAGTTTGTAGATATGGATTTATTTAGTGAAGGGTGAATTTAATTTGTTGTATTGACAGTAAAATTAAAATAAAAAAAAAATGACATACAATTGATGTAATTTTTCCCGTAGAATCCGAATCTGCAATAAAAAATAGGGGTTCCTATTTAAAATTTTAAAGTTGCCCCTCCCCCCACCAACTGGGTGGGGGGTGGGGAGTCATGTGTGGTATCAAAAAATAGTTTTGCGAAAAATATTTGACACGTTTTTTTTTTTTTTTATATGATGCGTAGTATGCGAGATATTCAACCGTTCCGGGACTTTTGCCTTACCTGGTACATAAACAACACGGTAATTAATGTAGCTTTTTCATCTTGATACGTTGTATTACTTTTTTAAACAATAAATTATTATAATATACAAAAGATTGTAAATAATATACGCATAAAAACTGCAAAGCACTTATAATTTTTAAACGGATTTTTTTTGTTTTCCGTATAAATATTGTGGTATGTCTATAATTTTATAATTAATTGCCTATTAAATTTAATTAAAGTTCCTGGCCGTTTGTGGATTTTTTCGAAAGGTAATCGAGTCAAGATGGAGGAAGGTCCAGTGGTCAATAATTTCTAGTTCTATAACACGCGTAATTACGTGTGTAGCTAATATAAATGATTAGACAAATGTGTAAGACACCATAGGTGAATGGCCTAGCGTTGTTTATATTTTATACTGTGAAGTGTCATTAGAAAAACTATCGGCAATATAGGACCGCATTAATAGTTAGACACTAGAGAGCAGGGATGTTAAAGATGTGGATTTTACTTGACATTTTCAGATACGAATGCGGATTTTTCGACATCCATACGCCTACAGATGTGGATATAGAAATACTAATAAGAATAAATATCATTTTTAAAATCAATGTGGACTTTTGAATGGATTTTTGGCACAAATGTCTCATAACATTTTTAGGGGAGTTTAAAGATTCTATTGACGAGTTTTTGACTGAAAAAGTCAAAATAAGCTGAATTGTACTGAATTGTAATTGACGAAGTTTTATCCACATTGCGGTTTTTTTAACTTTCCGCTATAAAAATAAAAAACATTTTTTTTTCAAAATATTGTTTTCACCCCAATTTTCGAAAATCGAAATTTCGCCAGATCTCGACGTTTTGAGGTCCTAGGAAGCTATTGAAACTATTTTGGCGATGATGTCCGTAGGGCTGTACAGTGTGTGTGTGTGTGTGTATGTAAACCTTTTATACCTTTCGAACGGATTGTCCGACTGAAACGCGGTTTGCGGCATCTGACGTGATCTTGGTGAACTTAGACTTCCTGAAAATTTGGAATGATTCGGCCCAATAAATTTGGAGAAATTTAAAAAAAAAAACAAGATTCAAAAATTTGTTTTTGTGGAATATTTTCTAAACTACTAAACCGATTAATTCCAAAATCTAATCAGCTCTTCTCCTTAACCAACTGCGTCGATTTCCGCAGACCGCATCAAAATCGGTTCATTTGTTCACGAGATACCGTGAACGAAAAAATCGTAAAAAAGTTTTTTTTTTCAAATTATTCGGAAAATTGTTATCACATCGATTTTTTTGTAATAAATTACTTTCTGAGGCTAAAAAAACTGCATCGATCGCCGCAAACCGCATCAAAATCGGCTCATTTGTTCGTGAGATATCGTTAACAAAAATTTCGTAACAAAGTGTTTTTTTTGAGCTCGAAGAGCTAAAAAATAAATTTCTTGCTATATTTTATATATTTTTGAGCGTTTTGAACTCGAAAATAGCGAGAAGTTACAGGGATGGCCTGCAGGGTCAAACTCCTTTTCAAATTTTTTAACTAATAAATTATTATTATTATTATTATTTTGATCCATTTATCTGTAGGGATTTTGTTTAAAAGAGAGGGGAGATCCCGTTTGCAAACGAACAATCAAAACAACATTATCGTCTAGTAATAATTAGGAATTAATAATAAACTTTAAAAACATAGGTATATATTATATAACTCTAGAGAGCTCATCAATATTTTGTAAAAAAAATTTGAAAAGTAGTTTGACCCTGCAGGCCATCCCTGTAACTTCCCGCTATTTTCGAGTTCAAAACGCTCAAAAA
Organism: Xanthostigma xanthostigma; assembly: GCA_963575645.1. Classification (NCBI taxonomy): domain Eukaryota; kingdom Metazoa; phylum Arthropoda; class Insecta; order Raphidioptera; family Raphidiidae; genus Xanthostigma; species Xanthostigma xanthostigma. The sequence goes on along the minus strand of OY754470.1, from coordinate 29,456,167 downwards.
TATATCAAATATAGCAAGAAGTTTATTTTTTAGCTCTTCGAGCTCAAAAAAAAAACACTTTGTTTACGAAATTTTCGTTCACGATATCTCATAAACAAATGAACCGATTTTGATGCGATTTGCGGCAGTCGACGCAATTTTTTAACCTTAAAAAGTAATTTAATACAGAAAAATCGATCTCATAGGAATTTTACGAGCAATTAAAAAAAAAACACTTTTTAGAAATTTTTCGTTCACGATATCTCGTGAACAAATGAGCCGATTTTGATGCGGTTTGCTGCAATCGACGCAGTTTTTTTAACCTAAGAAAGTAAATTATTACAAAAAAATCGATTTGATAAGAATTTTACGAGTAATTTTAAAAAATTACTTTTTTCCTAATTTTTCGTTCACGTTATCTCATGAACAAATGAACCAATTTTGATATGGTTTGCGGCGATCGAAGCAGTTTTTTTAGCTTAAGAAAGTAATTTATTACAAAAAAATCAATCTGATAACAATTTTAAGAGTCATTTTAAAAAAACACTTTTTTACAATTTTTTCGTTCACGGTTTCTCGTGAACAAATGAACCGATTTTGATGCGGTTTGCGGAAATCGACGCAGTTTGTTAAGGAGAAGAGCTGATTAGTTTTTGGAATTAATCGGTTTAGTAGTTTAGAAAATTTTTTACAAAAACAAATTTTTAAAAATTTTTGAAACTTGTTTTTTTAAGATTTCTCAAAATTTTTTGGGCCGAATCGTTTCAAATTTTCAGGAAGTCTAAGTTCACCAAGATCACGTCAGATGCCGCAAACCGCGTTTCAGTCGGACACTCCGTTCAAAAGATATAAAAGGTTTACATACATACATACACACACACACACACACACCCCCACACACACACACACATACATACAGCCCTACGGACATCATCGCCAAAATAGTTTCAATAGCTTCCTAGGACCTCAAAACGTCGAGATCTGGCGAAAACTCGATTTTCGAAAATCGGGGTGAAACCAATAACTTCCCGATTTTTGAAAAAAAAATTTTTTTTTTTTTTTTTAAAGCGGGAAGTTAAAAATACATTAACGTTAACTTTCTAGTCCGCAAATTAAGCAATTTGTTAATTTTTAATAGTTTTTTTATTAGTGCCGGAACTTTGATATTAATTTCTTAAATTGAAATGTTTAAAAATTTTGTCCAAAAGTGCGGAATTGCTATATCTCAGAATTCCGGTATCGGTATCAAAATCATGCGGGGAACAATAGGGACCCGGAGTAATCGAAGTAAGGAATGATATTCACCACGAGTAATCCTACTTTCGGATCTTCAGTAACGACTACCGGATAACGAATACTTGATATATTGATATCACACAAAGATGGTTTAGTCCTATCAAGATAATTATACCTTTATTTTCGTCTTGGTAAACAGTTTCATTTTATAAGTTTCGTTTTCGACGGCGGATTAGATATCTTCAGGGCCACGTCTTATTAATGTCATAGTGTTGCCTTGAGGCAAGCTGGCAATTATACTCGTCGATAATCAGTGTTGCGTAATACTTAATAAAACGAGAAACCTAGCGTCTCTGGTTTTATTATTATTAATATAGGTCGTTTATAAACAGTGTCTTAAAATAACTTAATCAAGTAAAACTTTAATTATTTTCCTGTAAAACTTACTCTGTATGGTCAACGTAAGAATTTACAGTGCTGTTAATTTTTTGTCACTTTCTAACAAATTTAACATCACATATATTAAAGTGAGACAGAAATTTAACAGCGCTGTGCGCATCTAACACAGGTTACAAAATCGCGCCATAACTCTCCATTCAATGTACGAATACAACCGTAAAACTATTTGAGAACAGAGTCGGATTTACAGATTTTTCATGTCATTTGAAAAGATAGGTAAGTATTATTATAATTAACGTTAACACATTAATCATAATCACGAAAAAAATGAAATAATCTTCTAATTAAAAAGTGTGGTTTTAAGAAACCACGACGCAAGTGAAACTTTTATTGAATTGTAGACACTTATCCATCACGATTAATTATAAACAACAATATTCACATGAATACACGAATAAAAACATGTAAACACTGTACAGCACTTGCCCGCATGACAGACTGACTATGTGTTATACATACTACACGGTCAGCTGATGCTAACCATGGGCGCCGCCATATTGGCCTTGGCTGCTCTACCGAGCGCCTACTCCGAACGCCTTTCACGTTACTCCTACTCCGCGGCCGCCTGTAATGCGACATGCAACAGACAGCCAGAAAAATTCGGGGCGATAGAATAAAAGTTTCGCTTTAAAATGGTATACCTAAACAATAAACTAATCACCATAAATGATTATAGAAGCAAACATAAAAATCAAAAGTTGAGGCCGCTGTACATAGGGCTGGAAACACTGCTTGGACTTCTGCTGGTCGGTAGGCTGAGTACGAGATTGGAAATGGCGTCACTGCGGGCTCGCCTGCTAGTTTATCAGATAAATTTTAAAATTAAAACGGGTGATATTTTTCTTGCTAGGTCCTCTGCTTGCTCTGAGAAAGAATCAATCAGGAAACAGTATCTTGTCACGTGGGCAACATAAACAAACGCCCACAAACCAACACGGCGTCATTCTGCTCAGGTTCAGACAACAGACACGTTTTGCTCTGTGTTTATACTTGAACTGTCACTGCGCGCGCATCAGATCCATCCACAATACAAGCTTGAAAAGACGTCTCGCGTGAAACGAGCACATAAAACAGAAAGCTAGTAAGGAATCTAGCGGCATATCTAGTCTCGTGTGGAGCGGCCTTTGTGTGTATGTATGCAAGATGCTCCGCAGGACATCTGATAACGCTGTTCAGAACCTACGAAACCTTTCACGTGTTTAAAGACAATATAAACGTTTGATATTCTTTTTTGTTCGTTTTATAATATAAGAAGGACAATTAATGCCAATTTGCGTCACGCATTTATAAATGGACAATGCATCCCGCTAAGTAATCTATATATTATTTCAACTCTAGCGAAAGAACACATTCATATAAATTTCAAAAAGTGTCGCCAACAGTTTCTCAAACAAATGACAGCTTTTTCATTGAAACTTATTATTTTTCATTGTTTGTAAATAGCTCTTTTGAAGTAAGGCCGGCACGTGTCAGTATTTCGTACTTTTGTTCTCAGTACCTACATTTATTAAATTATAATTATTTCTAATAATCCACTCAAAATTGCAAGAAAACTTATTGATCATAAATTTTTAACTGAATCGAAAAGAAAATCAAAAAGGGATTAAATATTTTTCTTCTCTTCGCTTTAAAATATTTTTGTCTATTTTCAATTATTTCTCGATTATAGTCATAGTAATTCTTCGCCTATTTCTAATAGATAGTAAGTCTATAATTTGTGACAGTTTGAATAATAAAAGAACACATTTTGACTTTTCATCACTTTCAAGTAGAATTACTTTCTTAGTTTTGCATTAATTTCCAAAATGTTTGTTACTTTTAATTGCATTGTTCCAATTCAGATCAAAAATCACAATTATCTGAAAAAAAGAGAAAAATATAAAAATATACTCATCACAATAGAAATTACTTATATCTCAGTTTTAACCAGAGGTAAAGTTTGTAAGTTCGGATGTAGAAGGTAATCTCCGAAACTACTCATCCGATTTCAAAATTTTTTTCACCAATATTTAGAAATTAGAATGAACCTTCAGGATGAACACAGGCTATATATTATGATCACGTTATAATAAAAACACTTTTCGTAGAGACCAATTTTGCAACAATAGTATCTATTTATTGCAAAATGAAAATTCTGAACAATTTTTTCAGACTTTGTTTCATTAATATTCGATTAAAACTAGGGAATGTTTCACGATTTAATACTTGCTTCAGAATATTAAGCAAAATCGTGAAGCGTTTCACATTTTTAATTAAATCTATATGTAAATACGGGAGGGAAAAAGAGTATGGTATCGATTTGAGTGTGTTAATTAGCACAGATTGTGATAAAACATATATCGTTCTCTTTGTTTTAATGAGGGGAAGTACACAATATATGTTTCATCACGATGTGCACAAATTACCACAGGCAAAATCGATTCAGGAGAAATCCACATACGAAGTGTACGAATTAATATAGGTAAAATCGATTCAGAAGAAATCCATATAGTGACAAAAGAACTTCAATAATGTTCAAACTTAAAAATTTTATTAGCAATCTGCAGGGAAAGCCCCGTCAAAATCGGTCCAGCCGAAACAAACAGACAGACAAAAACTTTAAAAATTGTTTTTTGCTATAAGTACCGTATATACTTTCATATGCAGTTAGTAAAAAGCTGTTATTTTGACATTACTAACAGACACTTCAATTTTATTTATCAGTAATCAGTATAGATTTTTACTGACCATTTTTGCTGAACATACCGTGTACTTATGTATAAAATAGTTGTACATGCGTTGTATATGCGTTTTACTATTACTTAAGGAAATTTCACTTTCAATGTAGAAATTAACTGACGATCTACAATGGTGGGTATAATATGACATAATGCAAAAAAATACGTTTACTGGTATCAGTAGATCATTTGATTTTGAACTGGAGTTAACAGTTAACAGGTCACGAATTATTCTTTAATAACAAGACACACACATTCCGATCACAATATATTAATATCGCTTTATGATATTAATCTATCATTCATTGAACGGAACGGCTCAAGAACTAAAGTTTCGTTGTCACAACTCAAAAGGACGTCAATGTTTATTATAATTATTAACACTTGTTTGATTAAATTAAATTCTATTTGTTCAGAAATGATGTAGTTTAAAAAAAAATATATATAAAAAAATAACAAGTTTTCTTTACCAAAATTGTAAACCTTGAGCTCATTTGTTTATTATATTAATAAGTGTTGGGAGAAAATATAAAACAGAAATTTATTTTAACTGGTTGAAGTGACACATTTATCAAAATGTTTTCAAAAAAAGTGAGTTACGGTGTTATATTTTGGACATATATATTTTTTGTGGAATATGTAGCTGCTGAACTACGTAAGTTAATTTTAATTTTATTTCTTACTTATATGAAACATACTTTAAGCATACGTAAAACGTTGAAAAATTTAATAATTTATAATAAAAATAGTTACAATATTGAAATTATTTCAGTGAAATTAATTAAGCTTTAAATGTTATTTTTACTGACAAAATAATGTCACGGAAAAAATATTTCTAAAATGACTTCATAACCATTTTTAAATGTCCATTAAATAACCTTTTAATTGGATTATATTTTTAATACAACTGAAGTCATTAAACATTTTTAAGAAAGTATTAAAAATTAAATGAGCTGCCTCAGTAATTAGTTCATGTTTACGTTACATATATTATATTTTATAATTTATAACTTGCTCATGAAGGAAATATACGAAAGGAAAAGGAAGTAAATTTAATACATAATTTTGTATTTTTACGATGCACAAACACTTAATCAAACAATCATTAACAATGAAAGATGATTTAGAAACACCGATTCAATGTCAAATGATTCATATCCTATTTCGTTAAAATTTACTACATCTAATTTTCCGTGTCGATTTATTTGTAAAATGACATTTTTAATATTATTTTATTTTTTACTGAACTTCTCAGCATTTATATTTACTACCATTAACTTCATATTTATGTACAGGACAAATCTAGAGAAATTAAAATTTAGGTGAAATATAAGTTTGGATATGATTTCTTAGTCATGATATGACCTTGAGCTTGTTCGACTTTTACTTACCTTGCTCGCGTTTTAAGTGTTACCAAAAATATAAATGTTAAAGAAAGGGCCAAGCTCAGTATAAAAATGAACTGAGATCTAAGAAAGTGTCGAGTTTTTATAAATAAATGATTCGTGCGTGAAAACTTGGCACCCTTGTAGATCTGAATTCGTTTTTGTACCGAACTTGGCTCCTTTTTTTAAATATTAAAGTTATCATATCTAGTTTCATAGTTACGTATATGGCTTCAATTTCGATTATTCTAGACACAAAATTGCCCGTTTTCTTGTTGTTTCTTTTATGTACACCTGCCTAATAACCTACATCAATCGAAAGTGATATAGGTTTCTGACGTTAACTGAGTCGGTGAGTCAGTCAATCAGTAAGTGTTAAAAGTAACGCTATTCCGACGACAATATTTCAGGAACTACTTTAGCTTTTTGACGTGATAACGTCTTATAAATTGATGAATCACCAATCTTATAAATTGATAAAACACCGGCTGCATGCACGAAAAAGTGTAACGTTCCTAACGTTCGTAACGTTCCTAACGTTCCGCCTGACCCTGTGCGTGCTTTTCTCGAAAACGGCCCTAACGATTTAGATGAAATTTACTGAAAAGGGATTTTGGGGGGCAAAAAATCGTTTTAGCTAGGTCTCATCTCTCGAAAAAATCGTTTTCATACAAATTTTATCATTATAAAAATCAATTTTTTGACGTATGAAAATACTTAAATATTGTAAGTAGGTTTTGGAATTTTATATAAACAGTGAAACAATTGTTTTCAAAATATTATGACAGCTAATCTTTGAGACTTAAAATAAATACGAAAGAAAGAAAGTTAAAAAAAACAATTATATTATACGTGGTGAGTAATTTAAATAAATAAAATTAACCTAAATTTGAAGCGAAAGATACAATATCATAGATTCGGATTATTATAATTATTATATAAATTTAGGTTATGTATTACGGAATACGTTATCACGTAAAACTATCGTCCGTAAACCGACTTTACAGACAACCAATTTTTTATTAAATACAATTTCGGTTTCGCGATAAATGGGTGGTCTTACAAGCTAAACAAAGTGTATGCAGGTCAGATAAATTTTGACTTATAGGGGGGTCGAAAGTATGACACCCGTATACCTACTGCGCACACTCCACCAAAATTAAACGATATCTTACATAAGAAATTGAAAAGTTTGGATGAAAAGAGTGATACCATTCCCATATTACAAACGTGCGAGGTTTCATCATGATATTGTTTCTACAGTAATTGATATGCCAAACTGTGCGCGGTGCTCGTGATGCTTGTTGCTAATTTTAGACCAGAGCTGGACTTATTATAAACTCTATAGTATTTGAACTCCAAAACACGGAAATATGGTTGGTCTGGGACCTAAAAAATGGCCGGGAAATTTGTCAAACGCCTCTACGAGACCGTGTATTTAAGAAGAAATAAATTCGGACCGGCAGCCCACCCGGAAAAATTTCCAGAGGCACGGAAAGTCTTATTATATTTAGAAGATTTTATTCAAGAAATGCTGTTAAAAAAACGAAAATATTACTAGACATTTTTCTTTTGATTTACGCCATTGATCTAATAGGACTGATCTAACGAGATTTAAAATTTTTAAAATATAAGAAATCCATAGCTTGTCGAAATTGAAGAAACCAGCCGTAAAGTCTCCTTATTAAGTCTTATATGTTATATGTAGGACAATACACACATTGTGAAAGGAACGAAGTGATTACTACAAATTAATATTAACAAAAAATACAAAATATCATTCGTTGACACCGTTCTATTATGGCAACACACATATATAAGTTTACAGTTTGATTCATAAGTTGGTTACTGATTTTATAGCGAATTAAAAAAAAATAGCCCTTCTTCTCGAAGTCGGTAAAAAAATCAATTTAATCATTGTGATGCTATTCTTTATGTAAAAATATTACAATATTGTTTATTTTTTGTCACTTCCTAAGAAATAAAAGAGAAAAACAGCGCTGTTAATTTTAACATTGAACATACAGAATAGCGCCAATAAAAATAGCAGCTTATGTTATCTTGTACGTGAATGATGTTATTATATACAAGTATAGTGACATTATGTTGAAATGAACGTCAGCGAGTTTTAATAGTCAAACGAGTCATAATATCATTATCTTTATATTTTTTACACGTACATCCTATAAAACAGCTGGGTTTCACTTCATTTTAAAATAGTTTGACAATTCACTTTTAAAGTTCACTTCTAATTGTAGACGTCATGCCTATAATTAACTGCAGTAACACGACTACGTTTCTTTTATTTTGCGCAACTATACTGCATCAGTGTTAAGGAGGTTGATGCGTTACAGTCCCAATCAAAAGTAAGTCGAACTCTAAATGGGAACTTTTCCAAAATAAATTTTTACAAAAGAGTATAAGTCGATGATACCAATAAATTATAGTCATAAAGGCGTAAATAATTAATTTTTTTTAATATTATTAATTATTCCAGTATTTTACTTAATGGACTAACTTTAAATAAATAAATTTATGTAAATATCTGTATTTTACATATTTTTTGCAGTAAATAATTAAAAAAAGAAATTATAAATAATAAAAATTAAAATTAAATCATTAACAAGTTGAAAATTCAGTTAAAATTGTTAAAATTGTCAAGAATAAAAGTCCATAATCGAAAAGTGCTAAGGTTTAATAATTTTTTTTATTGATTAAAAGTCTCCTAATTAAATTGGAAAAAATATTAAAATATGCGTAAGACATCGATGCCTTACATAGTTAATTTTCGGAACTGCTGACATTATTTGGCTATTTGCAAAAAAATAAAATGTACCGTTTGCAAGCTGGGTTGACATATTTTCCATAAGACTACATGTAAAAGTTTTTTTTAATTTTTGACTTTATAAATCTCCTAATGATTTTTGATTTATTACAGAAAATTTTGTCATAAAAAAATACTTTATTTCAGATTTTTTCATTATCTTTGTAAAACGGTTCAACCTCTTTAAATGTGTCACCATTATAATAACACTAGCGGCCCGGTTCGGCTTCCCACGAATTTATAGATTGTCGCCGTTTTCTCGTCGACTTGCGTTGCAAAATTGGTCTCCACGAAAAGCGCCTTTAAATAAAGGCGCTTTTCGTGGAGACCAATTTTATATTATCACGTTTAAATAAACGTGATAATATAAACCTATATAGCCTGTGTCCATCCTGTAGGACCATTCTAAATATTGGCGAAAAAAATGTTGAAATCGGATGAGTAGATTGCCTCTTACATCCAACCTTACAAACTTTATCTCTTTATAATATTATAGCGGTCTGTCCCGGTTTCACCCGGGTGCGATACATATATAATTCTGCAAAATGTATTTCGTTTGCGGCCTGGCGTCTGAATTAACAACTTCGAGTTTTAATAGAGGTCGCTATTTGGTACTAAAACAGTTTTGTTCGTTGCTTCTGAACTAATATTAGTTTAGAAGCATACAAAAAAACTGACTTCTGATAGATTTTACTTAAAGCTATTTAGCTTTGTGTAAATTCTATCAGATGTCTTTACGTGTTACTAAAACAGGTCGTTTGAGAAAATACCGTAGTTTTATACAAAATATTTAATAAATACTATCCTATAGCGTAAGTTGCTCCAAGAAAGACAAATTTACAAAATTTCATTTAAATCTGTGGAGTGGTTTCGGAGATTATCGCGATTAAATTGTGACACGGGAATTTTTTATATTATTATATTAGTAGTGCAAAAATATTAATTTAACCTGATTTATCCTCTTTGAAGACGGCTCCATTCTTTTAAAATTTTTAAATTTTTTTATACGGTAAGGCGCGTCTTGGTCCCCCGACAAAATATCATCTTGACTAAATATGTTACAGGCAAAATATCATCCGACATAAAAACAATTACGGGGTCGTGTCGATGCGATGGCGTTCTTCTTGCGTAGTGAAAAGGGGAGGGGCGTTTGGGGGCAGTTATTTAAAAAACAATTACGGAGTCGTGTATACAAAGTGAGATAATACAGTAATTCTACATTAGTTTTGCTGACAGGATATTTTGTTGGGTGATGAAAACGCGCGGAATCTTTTATACAGAAAGCTAGTTGAATTTGTTAACATTATAAATGAACTGAATGTGTCAAAACCATTTTGAAGTTAATAATCTAAATTCTAAGTTGTCGAACGTCTACAATCAGTCAATCAAATTATTCGACCAGATGGGAATTAAATAAGTGCCCTAAGTATGAAGATAACATTTATTTTTACACAGTTAAACAAATTAAGTAAAGTTTAATTATTATCATATTATGTCTACCTACTTGCGACAACCGCAGCGCATTTTTACAATCGCTGGAAGAAGAAAATTTACCATTAATGTGATTCTTTTCAATATCGAACAGCCACTAAAATTTCATTCTGCAGGAATAACAATTTTTGGAAAGATAATAAATTTCTGGCGCAGTTTATATCATAGAACTGTAATAGAAGGTTGCAGCCTTTGCGAGCATTGATATCTCCAAACTCAATAATTACAACATAACTAAATCTAATAAATTATTTATATGCTAAATAGCAGTTTAATAATATTAATGAACTTGGTTATTTCCATCTTCAGAATAATCTTTTAACCATTTAATTCTGTCTAATAAATATCACCGGTTAAGATTAAATGAATGACGAGTTTACGACTGTTTTTTATGAAAAATTAAAATTAAAAAATAGACCCAGTTTAGTTAGATATCCGAAGTGAAATTTGGATACTTTTTTTAAACAGGGCTTCAAATCTTATAAGAGGAATTTAATTGAAATCTATTATATTTTCACTTACGTTTTTGATTATTGTTTTTAAAGTTTGGATAATTTCTAAAAGAAGACTTCTGCAAGTTTTCTTTTAGAATTCAATAATTCAACTGCAATGTTAGTGTTTGAGCAATTTTTATAAATGCATAGTAATAACTTTTTTTGTAAAAAAACTTGTTATTACTAAACAAATAACAATATTTCTATTATGTAAATTATAAATTGTGTTTTTGAAAATTAAAACAGTCGTAAATATTATATAAGAACATGTTTTCCCGGATATTGATGATATGTATAACGAGCAAAAAACTTTATAATAGTTTGTTTTATATAGGTAATTACACTGAAAACAAAGTACAGGTCGCTTAATAAATTATTCTACAGGTACTCACTATTGCACTTATAGGTATACATATAAGCGGTACAGTTTTTATGCGTGAGACTAGTGTGTCGTCGATTCATTAAGCGAACAGTAGGTACTATAATGATGAGTCACACTCTACTATTTCAGAACCTTAGTAGGTCTAACTCAAAATATTTCATTCTCATGAATTTGATTGATGTACGCACTAAGATTGAAATAAGGGTCTGAAAGACCGCGCACACTTTACCAGCACTATGCCAGCACTGACCAGCAACTTTTAGTGCACGCTTTGTGTGCGTCAGACATTTTGCAGTAAGTTAGTGTGTAGTTCAGCGGAAGAATTTTTTATTTTGACGATGTTGTGTGAAGAAGAGGAATAAAAAGAAGGGTTTTGGGTTTATTCTATTAACGAATACTAGAGTGACCTGTGCGAATTATTCGCACTAAATAAGTATAATATTTATCACTTTACAAAATGATTTTGTAAAATATATGATTGCAGGTATTCAATTCGTTTCTAATTTTGCACACTGCTTATAACGTTCTTCTTTTTGTTGTATTACAATATGAAGCTCAAATGACAGATCGAAGAAATATTTTACTAAAATTGTCATATAGAGGTGCAAGTAGCAAAAGCGTTGAGCTAAGCCGTCAGATGGCATCACAGCATTGCTGTGACGTTGTTCAGCGCTGCTCGTTATTTCAAAAATAAAGCCATCAGATGGCAGTATGCAGCATTGTGTCTTAATGTATATATTATGTAAATAAATCATTCAACTCAATTTAATGAATCAAAATTTATTGCAGGTATTCAATTCGTTTCTAATATTGCACACAGCTTATAACGTTTTTCTTTTTGTTGTATTACAATATGAAGGTCAGATGACAGATCGAAGTGTTGACGTTGTTTCAAATTTAAAGCCGTCAGATGGCAGACGTTGTTCAGCGCTGCTGTATTGTGTCTTAATGTATATCTATATATATAAGTTTAATAATTAATTAATTTACAAAAACAAAAGCAATAATAAATTTTTTAATAGTCGATGTCAGTGGAGCAAGCAATTATCTGTAAAATGGTACCTATATAATTTATGTGGAGAAATTGTGTGGTTTTTTTCTAAAAAGGGAGGCAAACATCTTAACGTTAGCGTATTAATATATATGATTAATTCATGAAAACAACACATAGAGCACGCCTAGACAAAAATAACAGGTGAAAACTGACGATTACTGGTTGCTGGTGCTGGTCTAATGTGCGCTCCGTATAACATGTACACCTTCACGAACAGGCGTTTCTGGTCTGTGCTATGCTGGTCGTGCCGGTATAGTGTGTGAGATCTCTTATTAGAATAATACGGGCAAGTGTCTAAGTGTCAAAGTCAAGGCTTATTTTTTACGAACCTGTTTTAAGACTCAATGACGACAAAGCATACTTCGTCTTCTAGAGAATAATATTCAATAAAAAAAGTATATGTCGTGGCACACACGATAATATAAAATAAATACTATAAAAATCGATTAGGGGAAATTTCATTGAATTTTGTAAACCAAAAATTTGATTATTTTTGTTTTAATAAAATTAAAAATCCAGAAATAAATTGTATTTTGTTCTGTCTTGATTTTTAAATAAAGTAATCAGTCTGCCAAAAAAAGTTTGACTAATATTTGAAAAAAAAAGTGTCGACACGGCATTACAGTCTTAAATAGTTATAAATCTGTATAAAAAATCTGTCTAGACACATTCTAATATACGAAATCCATATACAAAGTTCTCTTCTGCCTGTTTCGAAGCGATTGGATTTTATATGAGTAAATTATATGCATTAAAAAAACCATTTTCGTTTCATACATTTTTGTTTCATTTAAAAGTATAAAAAATTTCATTAAAAAAAAACAGAAGTCTTGATGTCATAATTACTTAATTAATACCTACCTCATTTCTTCGATATTACAAATAAACATTAGCATTTTTAATTGTGCAAATAAATTTTGCAACACTGTTAAATCTAATGACCTAAATAGATGAATAATTTACACAATAAAAGGATCAAAAACTGTATGTTGTGTTGTGAGGTGTTAGAACTATCTTGAGAACGCCGGTAAAATTTCCGTAGCGGCAGGGTTTACACACTAGATATAATGATCTAATTAATTAATTTTTATATAATTTTATAATGAAATAAAAAAAAGAAAAAAACAATAAAACGAGATTTGATCAAGACGAGTTCTGATCGAAAATTTTATTCTACTTGTTTGTTTCTTCAGCGCAGCTATAAATTATTAAAAATTTAAAACAAAACAATATTGTGGTAGACAATGCACAATATTAATGTTGTTTCAAAAAGACCCATCAATATTAAACTCTCTAATAAAAATAAAGAATACTCACTTCTTCCACAACAGTTGAGGTAAGAAGTAACTATTCTTTATTTTTGTTCCAACTACAGTGCTCTTAATAAACTCTCTGTCAGTGACAAAATTAAAATTTGAGATCACGTTTGTGAAACTCTGAAAACCAATTTTTTATGAATTTACATGTACAACTTTTGTAAACAAATAGAATGTAAAACATTTATTCGACATACAAATTCATGGTCACTGTAACGACAACTCATTCTTCATTTGAAGATTGTTATCAAATATGCTAATGTGTCCCACCATTTCACTATCTTTTTTGTTCTGACTTTATTGTAACGTTTCTTTGTTTTATTTTTCAGCGTCGTATATCAAAGTATGTAAAAAAACTGAACCTGACGTAGACTCATGTATAAAGAATTCAGTGGAAATATTACGTCCAATGTTACTCAAGGGTATTCCGGAATTGGATGTTCCACCAGTAGAGCCGCTAAAAATATCTGAAATCTCGCTGAAACGGGGTCCAGAAGCAGCCAATATTGCAGCCACAATCAGTGACCTACAAGTTTGGGGACCTGGCAGCTTTAAAATTCTTCATCTTAAGTATGGATTTCACTTAAATGTTGGGTTGCTTAGTAATCTATATAAATGAAAATTAAATGCTGTTCGTTGGTAAACGCAGAACGACTGGATCGATTTGGCTACTTTTTTTAAATGTTCGTGACAGTCCGAATAAGATTTTTAGGGAACGAAAAATTGGAAAAGTTGCCCGGAATACGGTCACAACGAGTGGAGCGCAGTCTCATGAGGCAAGATTGTCCCCTACTGTTGGCGCTGCCGTGTTTCGTAACGGCTGTAATTATTAAATATAAGACAAAGCTCTGCAAATACGACTAATATTCTATATGAAAGTCCCATGCAGCATAAAGGCCCCCATACACCTCGTTCTTTTTTGGCAGTTTTAACCGCCGGGTAAAACTGTACGGTTAAACACGAACAACGGCCATCCCCATACACCTCGTTCTTTTATGGCAGTTTTAACCGCACGGGTAAAACTGTACGGTTAATTTAAACACGAACAACGGCCATATCCACACAGAGGCGTAGTTTCGTTCAGTTTTTCTGAAGTCGTGGCATCATTAATACGATCTGCTTTCATGGAAAATACAATAATATTGATATTATTTTATGTTTAATAAACATTAATAAACAATATAATGCAAAAATAATTAATAAAATTGATTGATATTTGTCTAAATTAGAGTGTTTTATTTGACACCATTATTTTTTCCTCTAAATTAATCAATATGTTTATAGCAATTTTCATTTATTTTTGTCAAAATTGCTTAGCACTAAAACGGTTAAAATATAAATCAATACTCAAACTAATTACAATCATTTAATTAATATGACTTATTTGCTGTACGTCGCACCACTGAATAAACACGTCGATTCTTATCGGAAAGCGCCACACATTACGATTTAAAACGACAACCAGCAAACACGTCGTGTTTAAAATCAAGATTCGGCAGATAAAAAAACTGCCGTGTTTCATCGACAGTTTTTGCCCATACACTTCGGTTTTGACCGACGTGTTTTATCGTGACGATGAAAACTGCCAAAAAAGAACGAGGTGTATGGGGGCCTTAATATGTCTATCTTTAATAGACTATCTACAAATTCTGGGGCTAAATTAATTTCATTATTATCTAGTTTTACATTTTCCGCATTTTTCAAATAACTTGTTAGATTGTAAATTATAGACGGCAAACTGAGGTCGTGAGCGTCTATTTTTCAAATTACTTCCGAACTATTGAATGAAATGTGCAAATTAAGACCGGAAATCCTGTTCTAGGAATCTGAAGAAAATTAGGGATTTTTCAGAAAATTGATTTAATTATCTACTTTACAATTAAATTATATTTTTTTTCATACCTCGCTCGAAATTACATACTGTCGGCATCAATTGTACATAAGGCAAAAAGTCTAACATTTACGTATTGGTGGGATTACACGCACTGATGCGGAAAGTACGTACGTTAGGGCGGCAGTAAAGATAAATAACCTGTCAACTGTTGTTTAGATGTCGTTTTCATAGAACCCTATTACATTTCAGCTAATAGTCGCGAACATCTGTCATTCGTGTTTTCCCGTATAACCTAAAAGCTGCTTGCTTAGAATTTATCTGTGTTTTTATGTAACTAATAAGTAATTAATTAATTAATATATTTAACAAGCATACTTACGACCGAGTTATGAAGAAAATTATATACACTACACTGGCCGAAAGTTTGATATTCTTGCACTGCGCGCTATGATATCCGAGGCGAAGCCGAGGGCATCATGACGCGCATTGCAAGAATATCAAACTTTCGGCCCTTGGGGTGTAATATATTATTTCAGCTTTGTTGAATATAACAGTAACAATTTGCAATTACTGACTCTTTTTGTTCTGTTCAAAATATAAACGAACAAGTAAATAAGTAAACTGTTGAACGCATAAAATGCGTAACGAGAATTTCTTCCGTCGTGTGTTCACAAACCGACACCTTGCTTTTTTTGTGATAAATTTATTCAAAATAGAATTTCACATACAATTTTTTTTTTTTGAGAAGTAATTTGAAACACGGTAGTTATAGTGCAGGGCATAGTGGCGCATTCGTTTGCAAAATTCGTTTGGTTCGCAAATTTTTTTTTTAAATGTCCAGGAGGCTCTCCTGATTATAACAGTGTAACATGACACTCAATATCTGTTGCCGTTATTGTTTAAGTCTTAAACGGGTTTTTTGTGTGGAGGTGCTCCATATAACAATATACCATAAAATACAATGGAATAAAATAAGCTATTGTACATATTTTTAACCGATTTGAAAATTTTCGACGTCATTTCAATCGTTTAAAAAAAAAGTTTAGCTCGACTGGCTTGCATACGACTGTTACAGTTCTGACGCAGATACTCAGAATAAGTGAACAAAAAATATTCTTCTAACTGGCTCATGAAGCAAACCAGTAGCTTCAAGGGCGCAGACAACTTTAACTTTTGGTACCATAACGGATTAACCTTCACTCCAGATTAACAAATACTGACATATTTATCCCATTTAGACGTGATGTTTTATGTCTACTATTTTTTCTATAAAATTTTGTATGGCGCATTCACAAACGTTAGCAAATACTGAGATTAAAAAAGGGGTTATATATAAAATATATTTTACATATCAAAATTTGAGGAGTCGTGGCACGCCTGTCAAAATTTAACCGAAATTCTAGTAACTAAATTTCGCTCTGTCAACTAAATCTTGCCCTACCATCTAGCTGTCGCTTTTAACAAAGGCCGTAATATAATCCAACGAATAACAACGCTAGCGTCACGTCTTGTCATCTAACGAAATACTAATAACTAAACCATTAACTAAATTTTGCCCTGTTATCTAGTTGTGGCCTTCAACTAAAGCACTATTTAATCCAACGCAAACACCCAAGTTCAAAAAAATAAATAACAATATATTGTTATTTATTTAAATATATAGACGAAGCGTCGCTCGTACAATAAATAAATCTGATATATTTTTGTCCACATACCTGCGGTTTTTTTCTTAATATTGTTATCACGATGGACACGATATCTAATATAAATTATTGTAAATTTATAAAAAAAAAGTATATTGAATTATACGCCAACAATAGATTCTGTTTTAAAATATCATCATAATTGAGTGATTGTTAATAGAGCTGTAACAAACCGTATGTATTCGTTACTGAGTAACGGGTACATCGTCTGACTCGAAATAATGAATCGTTACTTACAAATTCATTTCGTTACTCGCATCTGTCGTTCCATGTCAGTTCGACTCGTTTGATGCGGTTATACGTTATACGAACGAAGTCATACCGTATCACGTATGCGACGCGCCTCAATGCGATGGTACATGCTTGATGCTTTTAGTACCTACACGATTGTATGTCGTATGAAAAGTAACGAGTAACGTAACGATACGAAAGTAACATGTACTGGTTCTTTAAGTAACGAATACATACGGGTACACAATTTCTCGTTACTTTTACAGCTCTAATTGTTAATAACACTGAATATCTATATGTTTCAGATCCAACTTAGCCAAAAATGAGTTCTTTTTCAAAATATTGGTTCCAAAATTATATTTTGAAGGAAAATATGAAATGAACATGCGCATTCTATTACTAACCCTTGACGGCAAAGGTGACATTACTGGAAACTTTAGTAAGTACAAAAACATGAAAATAAAATTTACTTCTTCTTTTTATATTTTAAGGTTTGGCCGTAAAACACTAGTAAATTTTTTTTTCTATCATTTTTGCTGTCGGTGTCTTGAACATGGCTCAATACTACTTTATAAAATTCATACAGATTGTGGAGAACTATCAATTATTTACAATTTTATTTGCAAATTTTGTTTTGTATACTTGAATCTCACAGTGAATAAATATTTACTTAAGGAGAGAACTGCCAAGTATACAAAAAAAATTCTGCAATGCAGACAATATTGATAATTTCGCACAATCTGTGTAATTTCATGATGTTGAATCATATTCATGATATTGATAGAAAAAAACGGAATTGTCTGCAGTCAATTTGATGTTTTCTATCATATGGGCGTTTTGACATTTACCGACACGACACCGGCACGACATCAGCACAGCACCGATACCGGCACGACAAATTAGGTAGCTTATTCGCATTAGACGACACGACACAAGTTGCTGTCTTGACGTCCGAACAAAAAGCGTCATAACATATTTGTTATATTTGAGGTGCAAAAAACGAAAAACACAAAGACATGGATGAATCCAATTTTAAAAATGAGATATTTAGAGGGTACCTATTTTGTTTTTTTCATTAGTTTTATCCCAAATACAGGGCTAAGATTCCACTAGTTCAATCAATGTTACTATATCGTATTTATGGGCCATTTTTGTTAGTTTCAACAAAAAAAATTTAACACCACTCTCAAAAATCAAATAAGAATTTTAAATAATCGTCAACGACACGAGTGGATTGACTGCTGCCCGCCGACATGTCGTTGTCGGCACCGACACGATGCCGACATTTCGGCAAGTGGGAAACCACTCCGTTTATTTACATGAGATTACACGTCCGCCGGCATCGTTGTCGTTGCCGTGCCGGTGTCGTGTCGGTAAGTGTGAAAACGCCCTATTATTGCCTGTTATTTCAATATCAAAATTTTAGTAGTACTGTGCAGTAGATTTTTGTACGGTCAGCATTTAGACTATTATCTAATATTTCTCGGTGCATAATTTTGTTCGAAATCTATTTGACTTACAAAAATAAAAAAAAAATTGACACACATTTTTAATTTAGCCAATTACAAAGCCGACGTATTAATGAAAGGAAACAAAGTCAAACGTGGTGAAACGGATCATCTTGTATTCGACAAAATGAAGATGAAAATCGATATTGGAGAAGCAAGAATTCATCTAACAAACTTGTTTAACGGTGATCCACTATTGGGTTCGGCAGCCAATCAAATTATCAATGAAAACTCTAAGGCGTTCGTTGATGAAATCGCTCCAAATCTAGAGAATGCTGTTTCTGATTTGTTCACCGATATAGCGAATAGAATTACAATAAAATTTAGATTTGATGAATTATTTCCTTAGTTTTACTGTCGCGAACATCGATATATAGTATTGGACTGTCAATCTAAGCTGTACGAACTAAACGAGGTAGAAAAGGACCTAGTAATTTCGAGGAACCGTAAAAAAATTGTATGAAAAATACAGAATATAGAATAATTATAACATTTGTCCAAAATAAAAATGTAATGCTTTAAAATATAACGCCAGGAAAGCTATTTCTCAAACTTGTAACTTATGTGGGATAAATATTATTCTCCCCTTCTTTCTATCGCAACACGAGATAACCAATATGGCTACTTCTTTATACGTAAATGAACAAACACACGAAAATAAACTAGATATAAATGACACACCAATCAAGATGGCGATAAAATAACGATAATATTTTTGGATAAGCCAGAATGGCAAATCATTGTAATACCAGCGTTGTACTATAAAATTTTTGAGATAAACTCAATATTAAACTCTTACTTGATTTTAATATCATAAGTTTACCTAGATAATAATCGAGGAACAAGTCAGGGTATTCATATCTGTGACACTCTGTATATAAACTAATGCTTTAAACCAAGGGATGTCAGGTTGATTTTTCTAAAGGGCCATTTATAAGATTTAGGGTGTGTTAGCGGGCTAGACTCTTAATAAACTAAAACACATACTTAATTAAAATCTTCATTTATTTAGTTTAAATCAATTTTCATGTTAAGGTAATAAAAAGGGTAAATTATATTGAGCTTGAGGATCCAGACACCTTGTTTTTGATAAGTTCATTGATGTCAGGTGTCTAAAACATAGAGATATTAGACTAGAGTACGCGAGTGAGCCGTGAAAGTGTCTGCAATTCAGAGAGAGAAAAGTTCCTTATCTCTATGGTAACTAATGATACAAAACAATGCTGATTTGAGTAAACAAATTTCTAATTTTCTGGACCCGCTGCAGCGTTCTCTCTCTCAATTGAGGACATCTTCACTTATAGCAAGCTTACGAACTAGCGGACTCTAGTTACTTACATCTCTATGGTCTAAAATCCTCGCTGGATACATTCCGGTCGTGCGCCGTATTGAGATGGCTTAAGGGCCGAATGCGGCCTGCGAGTCGTATCTTTGACATCATTGCTTTAGACCAGGGGTGGGCAAATCTTTTGATCGGCGGGCCACATAGGTGATGAAAATTTGACCGCGGGCCGGATGGCTGACGAAAATTTCTTCGCGGGCCAAAAATTTGCAGAAAAAAAGATCATCACATTCTATTTCCGCAATAGGAGAGCAAAAAAAAAGGTCCTCACATTCTATTTCCGCTACTATTTTTCTAAAATTTTCTAAAATGCTTCGCGGGCCGGATTAAAGTGCGCTGCGGGCCGGATTCGGCCCGCGGGCCGCCATTTGCCCAGGCCTGCTTTAGACCATTAATCCAGTATTATAAATGTCACTAATTAGGGCTTTTTTATCATTTGATTTGGCGTAAATAGAAAACAGTCAATCAGAAAGATCAGAGAGAGAGAGAGAGAGTCGCATTGCTCGAACTCGATTATAATATATCCTAAAAATTTGAATGCATAGTGGTCCATTACTATAATATTATGTCAATAGTAGCCAGAATGTTATAGAAACATTAAAAAAAATATCGATCAAGATTTTTTATAATTACATGATTAAATTCTGTTCGAAAATCAGTTCTATTTTGTAAGGTTCTATAAACAATACTTACAAAACAATTGATAATTAATTTCAAGTCGAAATTATCATTACTTTTCGTTATACTGCCTTATTTTTATTTTTTTATATAAATTTCTTTAAACAAAGTATTCTTATCAATATTTTTGTATTTTTCTATTGTAGATAGCTGAAAATAGTGTAAATAATAAAAAAAAATTAAACGTAATGGTCCTTTTTTAAACCTTCAGCACCCATGAGAAACAACATACATAAACATCGTTCCGTATATAGGTTTTAATAAAAATAATTTTGCTCAATTAAACATTATTATTTTTTTATTGCCTTTATACAGGGTTGCCAGATAAGTATGTTAAACTACCGAACATCGTAATAAGAGTGTAACATTATAAATTTAAATTTATTTAATTTCAAAATATATCATAAATAAATTTTTCTTCATACCTCGATCGAAAGTACGTACTTTCGTCCCTTATAGCAGGGACGAAAGTTTGACACTTACTCCCTGTTATTTATTATATTAAATGACAGCGGTAACCCTAGTTATGAGTATAAATACGTATGAGAAATTTTTTCCTCCCGCCGTTCTCACTGGGAGTAAATGTCAATCTTTCGTCCCTGCTGACGAAAGTACGTACTTTCGAGCGGATATGCAGAAAAATCGTATACACCACACGGGCCTTAAAAGTTGAAATCTCGGCCCTCGCGTCATGATGCCGAATGTCAGGGCCGAAAATCATCTTTAGGCCCTTGTGATGTAGTATACTATTATTCAACACGCGTGAGTAATATATAATTTCGGGGCCCTGCTAAATTCGAAAAATAATAAATTACATCATGTTGACGCGTAGAGTGCGAATAATGAGCCGAAACTGCACGGTAATATATTACTGCATAGTTTCTGGACCAATAGGAACGCGGCAAAAGTTTGGCGCGTTCCTATTTATTTATTATTTCTCCCTCTTTTATCAGGGCCCCGATTACATATTACTCGTGCTAGTTGAATAAAGTATTATGTGCGACTATTGATCAAAGGAGAATATTCCACTCACGTGTTACTGCACTCGCTATAATCTACAATCTATTTATTTGATTTTTGTGCCTGTACATCGGTTTTAAAATGCTCCATTCCGCTCTAAGGTGTAAAATAAAACAAAAGAAATGCGATTTTACTAATCCAACAATAATTTCCCTATCACTTGCCATTTAAATCCATATGAGCAAATAGCTTAGAAAATATTAAAGTGCTTAGCTCTCGTCTTTTAGTGCTTTAATCTGGCACTAATAAAGATTATTTTTTTATTATATTGTTATCATTATAATATGTAGCCTTATACAATTATTAAGATTCGTGAAAAATATGCTTATTTGCAAAAAGATTTTTTTTTAAACTTGATAAGACAAATTCATAGACACCACATATGCTATTTATCTTAATTTTTTTTGCAATGTACATATTTTTCTTAAGGTAGTACGAGCACCAAGGCAATTTTAAATAAAAGGTTTGATTTTTTTTACCTATATGAAGTTGGACTAAGTCTAAACCAATTCTGAAAATTTTAGGGGGGGTAGCCCGATTATTTAAATAAATAAATGACTTCAAAAGTAGACATATTTAACATTGGCTTTATGATAAAACGGTAGATAGATGATATATTTTCATTGATTTCTCCAAAACTACCTAGTCGGTGGAAATTAAAAAAAAACTATTTATTTATTTAAAGTTAAAACCTTAATAAATTATTGAAAACAAAAAAAAAAAACCCGCTGTGCCTAACTATTTAAAAAGATATTTAACCTTTTTAACTAAATATCTTTTTAATTAGTCGGGCACAACGGGCTTTTTTTGTTTTCAATAATTTATTAAGGTTTCAACTTCAATTTAAATAGTTTTTTTGACGTGATAACGTCTTATAAATTGATGAATCACCAATCTTATAAATTGATAAAACACCGGCTGCATGTACGAAAAAGTGTAACGTTCCTAACGCGTAACGTTCCTAACGCGTAACGTTCCGCCTGACCCTGTGCGTGCTTTTTGGTAATTTCTCGCTCAATTTAAATCAGATCGGTTTGAAACCAGTCTTAAACGAAAGAGGAGAACATTTTACATAGATTTCGTATAACAGAATTTGCCTAAACAGTTTTTTTATACAAATTTATATAGAAAAATAGCTGTATAAATGCAATGTTGTCTAATGCATGACGCGACGCGGTCGGTCGTCTTTGTTTGCCGTACATGGAAATTAGAAAATAACGTATGTCTTGTCTTAACATGAAAACGGCTGCATTTCTAATGTTTATTTATTTTTTTTTTAATTAAAAGTGTAAGGGTGTTTCGACATTTGTCACTAACACCAACAAGTAGGTACATAGTATACAAAAATAATAACAATAGTTTATAGTAATACTGAATACATATCATAATGTTTAATTCAATTTTTTGACATTAGTATTTTGTGAAATGCAACGCCTTCTAAGTTAACTATTGGAATAACTAATTATTATTAGAACATAATACTTTGACAGTTGCAAACGTCACTTTTGACATTTCTTATCATTCCGACACCAAGGATGAGCGGATTGAAACCAAATTTTGGGAGGATGTTTGATATGCAAATATGAAGTGGCCTATTGTTTTTGGGGAACATCGGCGCATGCGTAAAAGAATATATCTCTTATAATGTTGTTTTATATAATAATAATATAGTTTTTAAAACGGTTTTTACTCTATCTATTTTTACTAGAAATTTTTGTAAATTTTTTTGGGAAAATCGGCGCATGCGCAAAAGAGATACATGCCATAGTTGTTTTTTATATAATAATAGTATACTTTTTATAGTGTTTTATTATTCTACTTAATAAAATTTACCTAAATTTGAAGCGAAAGATGCAATATCATAGATTCGAATTATTATAATTATTATATAAATTTAGGTTATGTATTACGGAATACGTTATCACGTAAAACTATCGTCCGCAAACCGACTTTACAGACAACCAATTTTTTTTTTTTTATTTCCACCGACTAGTTTTAGAGAAATCAATGAAAACATATTATCCATCTACCGAAATATAAAAAAAATCAAGCCTTTTATTTAAAGTTGCCTTGGTGCTCGTACTACCTTAAGTATAAAATTTAAAAAAATAAACATTATAGTTTAGGACAGATTAGTGGGAGCAATACAATACCATCTTTTGGCTACACGGAACTCTAAAAATGAAAAAGCATAGGAAACTTGCTATGACAACATGAGTGTGTTAGTCTTTGATTAGTAATTAGCCACACTGTTGCACGAATATAATTAAAATTCATTATGACCACGTAATGAGACTTTAATAATGAAATGACCACGGAAAATACATAATCCAGAGTTTATATATATGCCAATGAAACTGAATATATGAAATAGATTGAAGTTTGTTTTGCTTGTGTTCTCATGAAAATTAACAACCATGGAATATACTCTTATTTTGGCCATTTTTGCATCGATTTGCACAATACAAGGAGCAAAATTTCGTAAGTGAACAAACATTTACCTAAAAATGTCCCTAAAATCATCTATCGGCTTTTTGAATAAGAAAACTAGACAATTCTTTGGTATTTCCTGTAAAATTATAACGATTATTAAATAATTCGATTTTATCTCGAGGGAAAATTCTGTAATGCTAAATCGTACATTATGTTTTTGAATTTTTTTTCTATTTTCAGTTACATTTTTTTTAACCTTATTTTGAATATCGTTGCTTCAAGGCTTTGTATAATGAAACTAAAAAAATCATAAAAATGTATTTTTTCCAATTTTTTATTTTACAAATACATAAAAAAACATAATCTACTAGGCATACTGGATAGTCCGATAGCATCGATAGATGGATTATTATTTGTAATGTGTTTTTAATTACGTATGTAAAACAACAAAACTCCAGTCAATTGGGCGATGGACCATACCAACTTGATGAATAACAGATCAACTATTTTATAGTGGGTAGGACAAAAAATATATTTCGAATTCTTTTTTATTCGAAAATCAAGAAGATTTGAAACGACACTCCGTGTAAAAGCCGACACACTTGGAAAAAATATATTATCTCTTATTTTTCTAACCTTCTTTTGCGAGCTTTAGTTGTTATTTTCACAAAATCGATAAGACTTAAGAATGACCGATTTTGTAGAGATGTCAATGTTTGTATGGCTCGTCTACCACAATTCCCACTTCTCAGGTTCTAATCTCAAAAGTATAAATTGAATGCGCAATTTATTAGAATAATAAAATGAAAATCTAAACCCAAATAATTCTAGCCGGTGCCATATATAGAACTAGCGACTTACCCGCGACTTCTCGTGTGCGTGGTATAGATGATATAATATTGTATCCAGTTAAATTCTTTTATATAAAATTCACCCCCCACTCCGTTCAGGCAATATTTTCAAAAAACCGTAGAACATGTATTTCTTTATTTTCTAAAAAAAAACAGTATTTTACCAAGTCTCGCTTTTTAAGTTTGAACAATTTCAGAGACACAGCGTATCCTTTATGAACCCTCCTTTTCACTCCTTTAATGGAGGGTTATTTTAGGGACAAAATGTAGCCTAGATCACTCTTAGTGATTCAGTCGTTTCAAAAATTAGCCCGGATAGACAGACACTTCAATTTTATTTATACGTATCAATATGCAAATAACGCGTATTTTTCGCATTTTGTAACGAAAAAAATAATATTTAATAATCAAGATTAAGAAAATTACTGTTTGTTTTTTGCTCTTTTCACTTTCAGCGAGTGATATTAAGTTATGCAAGCGAAGTGATCCAGATTTAGATAAATGTCTAATCACAGCTTTTGAAGCGTTTCGTCCTTATTTGGCCAAAGGCTACTCCGACCTTCATTTGCCACCTTTGGAGCCTTTCATTATATCTGAACTCAACATTAACCATCAAACTGAACCATTAACCCTTAATGCTAAATTTACAAATGTCAAGGCTTACGGCGGAACCAACTTCAAAATCGAAAATTTAAAGTAAGTAATATTTAAATGCTGGGACGATTGATAAACTTATAGGATATTTGCATGCAGTTTTTATATTGATATAAGAAGCTCAAACTAAAAATTTTACTGTGTAACGCCTTTTAGCAATGGCTTCACAGCACTGCTAGTCATGAGCCGGGTACTGGGAGCATCAATGCCGAAGTTTCCCGATTATCATATAAATTACTTACGTTTAGCTTCCGCGTACTTTTTTAGGGAACTCTCTACTGCACTCCACATTTTATTTCGTAATAAACGCCACCGCAACACCACCTTACAGCCGCAAGTAACTCTCCCACTCCGAGAAAGTCTATTCCTGCGAATATTTGATTATAAAAAAATAAATAAAGAAAGACAATGTTAAAATAAAATTTAAAAAATGTATATCTTGTAGAATATGGAATAGATGTAAAACAACAAATAGCATTAGTGACCTTTTGCGTACAAGGCAGACGCTCTATCCATTCTAGAGCACGCGTTTGACTTAAAACTATTTTTATGGTAAACTATAATATTAAATAATAATTTAAATAATTATGAATAACGGGAATGCGGACACATAGGTATAATTCTTTTCTTTTTATTGCTAACGTTTCATCAGAGTTTCTGACTTTTTCAAAGATCAAAAAACAATTTTGAATATTAGAAAATAAAGCTTAACATAAAGAATATACCTATTTATTTTCCACTTTAGAAAAATCTCTTAAATTTTTTTATTATGTCAAAATTAAATAAAAAATTCTAAGCAATACTTTGTTATTTACTATGAATTTTATAAATTTTCAGTAATTTGATAACCTAGAAGACTATTATTTTTAAGGTGGCAAATTTTTTTAAACCGTTTAATTTTGTATGATTTTTTCTTTATAAAGATTTAATAATTAATTATTATAGACGTTACTAAGTCTTTGAGTATCGGTCCGAAAGTTAACTGTATCATGTAGGAAAATTTGGATCCTTTCACTTATGTTTCTTTTAAAGTAATTTGGTTCAGTGTCTAGAATTGAAGTCTCTTCAAAATTAAAATTATGATTTTTTCAAAATGGTGTGTTGCTACTGCTGTCTTTTCTTTTTTTAAAAAAATGGATATTTTACAATCTGACGAGTGTTGTATTAGCCTTTTTTTGACCAATATAAGTTTTCCCACATGAACATGGTACATTATATATAACATTAGAATGCTTATTTTTATCTGTTTTGTCTTTTAATTTTGTATAGATTGACTTTAATGTTAAAATATTATAAAAAGACAATTTAGAATTCGTGTTGTAAAAAAATGGAAAATAATAATTAAATAATAATATTAATCTAAAAACTACGGGATTGATGCTACAATATTGACTAGTGACGCTTTTGTCAATACAAAGTCTATACTATAGTGCGAAAAATATTGTCAGTGTTACTAACAAGCTTAGTGGGGCGTCAAAGCAATGAAATAATGTAAAGCACACTCATCCCATTCGTACAAAACGGTGCCGCTTAAGCGGGTGATTCAGAAATAGACGCGGAAAAACATTCCACAAATCAAATAAACTTAAATAATCACTTCCTAAAGTATAGAAAAATTAACAGGTTAATTTTCTAGAAAAAAATTGAAATGTTTTATTAGAAAAAATTGTAGCTAATACTGACGATTTAAATGACCCCGCATAAATCTTTTGAGATTTGGTTCTCGGTTAAATTGATCGAAAATGGTTTTATTTTATAGCTTAAAGGCCACTAAGAAAAAGTGTTCATGTAGCTAAAAATCAATTGGTTTTTAAGCTATGCGCTTGGACACTTTTTCTTAGTGACCTATAAACAATAAAATAAAACCATTTTTTGTCTCTGAATTTTAAAGTGTAACATTTTCAGGTATTGTTTATTGATATCGGATGACTTCAAAACTTAGGCTTTCATTTGACACCCTACACGATGCTCTCGAAAAAATGTTTTCCCATTTCACACCCTAAAGATAACTCCCACAATCAAAATGTAATTTTTTACACTTCACGTCTGTGATTAAGACACTACATTTCTGTGCTAAATTTCAATTTTCTACGTCAAATAGTTTCAGAGAAAATCGCCTGTGACAGACGGACGGATGGACGGACACCGAAGTGATTCTATAAGTGTTTTAATTGCACGGAATACTAAAAAACTGTCCTGAATTCAAATTTTTCTATTCTGCGCTGAATACGCCACCCAAAACAACTAAAATACAAATTGTAAACGTCAGTTATTTAATGCAAAATTCACTATTGTAAATACTCTTTTATTCTGGATCTTTCAGCCAATTTGAAGACATCGTCTTCAACGATATTTTTCTTAGCTAATAAGAGGATATAGTTAGAGAGCCGACGCGCAAAAAAATCCATGTCGTCTCAACCTTTTGCCGCTTGGTACATAAGTTATGTAAGTAGTTTAGAGCATTTTTTTATATCATATATATAGGCGGAATCTGGACTTATTTTAAGATAGGGGGGATAAATTATCTCAAAGGTGGTAAAAAAAGGGTTAAAACTTAAAACAATTTCTGCCACTTTGCTTATGGGCTCTGTTACAGCCAAATGACAGGGACATACCAGCGGCAGAAATATTTTACCAAATGAACCCTGTACAAGCCACTCGCAAGAAAGTGGAATTATGATCTGCATTAATTCACTTTCTTAGGAGTAGCTTAGGCAGGGTGCAATTGGTAATACACTCTGCCGCTGGTATTTTCCGGTCAATTAGCTCTAACAGAACCTAAACACGGAGCGTCAGAAATTTTTTTAATTTTAACCCTTTTTTTACTACCTTTGCAATTTTTTATCCCCCTATCTTAAAATGAGTTCAGATTCCGCCTATACGTCATATAAGAAAAATGCTCTAAATTACTTAAATAGCTTATGTAACAAGCGGCAGAAGGTTGGGACAACATGGTTTGTTTGCGCATCAGCTCCCTAACTAATAGTTCTGTCTGTTTCATATCCAACATTCTCACAAATTATATAGACATCCGCAATGTACTGATTTAATCAGTAATCATTAAATTAATCGTGTTCGAAAACATTGTCTTTACGTAACAGAAAAACACAAAAAAAACCCACTCAAGATAGATAAAGACATTATATTTTTAATTAGATAACTTCAGACTTTTAGGCGTTCTTCTCTACGGGTTATTTAGACAAATATAATTAAACTTCTATAATGACATAATTACGTCGTTTTTTAAATAGATTCAATTTATGTCCGCCTTATTGTCATTACATTTAAGTATGTTTAAATATGTCCTTCATTAATCAGTCAGTCAAGTGTCAACATCAGAATGCATCGAGCAAACACATTTTTTTTATGAAACAAAAAAAAATGTGCATCGATATTTTGCCACAAGCACAACTAGATAATTATACAATAATTATAGACAATTGCTAAGATGAACACATATTGATGTTTTGGTTAATGGTTATATTTAAAAAAATTGTTACTATAGTTGACACTAAATATAACTTTTGCAGAGTGGATGTTCCGGCATTAACTATGGATCTAAAGTTGTCACTTCCTGAGTTATATGTAACTAATGATTACGAATTTAAGGGCAGTCTATTCGCAATAACCTTAAATGGAACAGGGAAATCAGTTGGAAACTACAGTAAGTAATTTGAAGAAAAAAAATAACAAATTTGTTTCGCTATAATATATTTGAAGAAAGAAAAATAAAACAGAAGATTTTTCTGGACTTGTTGGTCGTGGTTCATTGATTTTACTATCTGACGTTTCGTCTACTACTGCAGCGGTAGACATTATCAAAGGCGATGTGACCACGGGAGAAATGTCCTCCTTGGCGGCTCACGGATAATTGTGTCGATGACTGGTGTTCTCTCTTCTCTTATACGCAGTTTTCTACCTGCGAACTGCCAAGGAGGATACTTGGTGCGCTGCCACACCAATGGACCACGGTCTACAACCCCGGAAACAAGGAAGATTTGGAACAACACCCTTGAATAAGAAGAATATTTGTTTTCATAATTAGATCGACCATCGAAAAATTTGTCCCTTTTCTGGATCTCCTATTTTTCTCTCAGTAACCCTTCTGTAAGACTTAATCATAGTAGAATCATAATAACAATATAAGATCTCAGTAAAAAACCTTACAAATTTTAACATACTTAGGCACTGTTAAAAAAAAATTTTTGAATTTGTGAAAAAATCTTTACAGCTTAAATAGGTACAAAGAAAAATGTTAATCTTTACAACTGCGAATTTCCCAACGGTAAATTTCAGATAAGACGGGTTTTTTTCTGTAGCCAAAAAATGTATATGGGGCGTTCTATGTACACACTGTTTACAAACAATAATTTGTTTTCAAGGCATTAGATTTACTCATTTTGAAAAAAATCAGTCTCCTCAATTCTGGATTTATTAACAGCGAATTTTTCAAAAACGAACCTCCGTGGTTAGCGAAGGATTATTATAATGAAACTACACTATGAAAATTTATAAAACTACTAAAATACAGCATTTTCGTAGGTTTACAAACAATAACTTATTTTCAAGGTATTAGATTTACTCATTCTGAAAAAAATCAGTCTCGTCAATTATATTTATTAACAACGACTTTTTCAAAAACGAACCACCGCGGTTAGCGGAGGCTTACTATAATGGAACTACACAATAAAAATTAATAAAACTACTAAAATAAAGCAATTTCGTAGGCGACGTTGTAACTGATCTACACGTTACATTCAAAACAGAACAAAAGAAAGGAGTAGATCATCTCAAAGTTGACGATATATCGGCAAAAATAAAAATCGGTGGTATGAAAATCAATTTGGTAGATGCTGCTAATCCTAATGCCGGTATGTATAATTGTTCAGTTTTTTAGATTTGTTTAAATTTCGATCAAAAAAAGGTATTATCTACACATATATTTTATTATGTGTCGTGTACTAATTCATCCTCTAAACTATTTGACTTTTTGAACGAAACAATAATAACCTCGAACGGCTCGAAGTTACGCAATAAATGTGATCCATAAAGATCGCGTAAATCCAATTCGCGTGACTGAAAACACCCACGTAACTTCGAGTCTGAATAAATCGTTGTAGCGTAAGTCGAGATATTATTATTATTATATCAAAACTCAATATTTCACTTCCTCGCAGTACGCTTTATATTAATTGTAATTTGAACTACATTTATCAGTATTATAGTCGACATAAAAAAAACAAAAATATATTATTATTATAAGACTAGTGGTCCATCCCGGTTTATCCGGGTGCGATAAATATAATTCTGCAAAATGTATTTCGTTTGCGTCCGGCGTCTGAACTAATATAGGCAAAATGGCGAGGAGTTTTGGGTGTATTTTTCGGGCACAGGCGAGATTATTGTTGGAATCGCTTCGTTTTAGGGTGTAGTTCAACCCCCTAAGTTTGCTTACAAATTGTTGGTGTGCTTCATTTTATAATTGACAATTAGTGACGAAAATAGTGCTTTTTTCTCTATTTCCTTTAATATCTCCGTTCCTCTTGACTTTTAGTATAGCATATGCATTGAGAAAGTTGTTCCTTATGAAATTTCCTAAAAAATGAGCACTGACAGAGGTCGCTAAGTGCAATTGTTAACTTGCAAAATAGCCCTGAAAGTTAAAAAAACACGTTTTTTTCACTATTTTTTTACTAAAAAATGACCGCACATAGATGGCTGAAAATTTTCAAAAATGATGTCTATGTTGACCCAAACATGCGTGAATAATTTTAGCGTCATCGGTCAATTACTTCTCGCGTAATTAACTATCACCTTTTTTGTTGTTTCCTTAATTGCAAATTGCGCCATTTTTTTCACAAACGGGCTTCGCTGGTCGGACCAAGCCAGAAAAATCACAAATCCATTCAACTTTAGTATCCCGTTGGAACCCTAAAACGAAGCGATTCCAACAATAATCTCGCCTGTGCCCGAATAATGCACTTTTTAATGTTTTTACCGCCTCGTCGTCTAGTCTAATAGCTTTGAGCAAATTCTGCCAGATTTTCTTCTGAACTAATAGCTTTGAGTAAATTCTATCAGATGTCGTTACACGTTACAAAAGTTTTTTTTTGAGAAAACACCGTAAACAGCGTAAATTAAGCATTTACAAAATTTCATTAAAATCGGTTCAGTAGTTTCGGAGACTAGCGCGGCCAAAATAGTGACACAAGAATTTTATATACAGGCTGTCCCACGAAATGACTGCCATAGCCTGGGACTGTGTTGTTGGAGTGATTTCAAGTAAAAAATGTCTAATGAACATATACCCGAAACGCTATCCTAACTGAGCTAGCAGCATTTGAAATTTTAGATAGGTAGTATTAAAAAGAAATCGCTTTATTGAATTAGTTGCTCAAAATGTCCACCCAGTTGCTGTATACATAGTCTAGCTTTTCTTAGAATTGAAGTGGTAGCTCTGCGAAGAGTCTCAGGATCAGCACGAATAAATACTAATGGTGATTCACAGCCACCTGGTCTTTTTAAAATACCTGCATTAGTGGGATTAGGTACATATTTAAAATTTCAAATGCTTTTAGCTCAGTTAGGATAGCGTTCGGGGTATATTATGTTAACTTCATATTTTTTACTTGAAATCACTCCAGCAAATACAGTGCCAGGCTATGGCAGTCATGTCGTGGGACACCCTGTATATAGATGTAGAATTCAGTTAGACATGTCGCTAATCATGAAAGTTTGTTTCGTTTTTTAGTATGAATTATTTTTTTATTAAATATAAATCCGTAATTATGTGAATTTTATGTTTTAGATTCTCCTATTAGCCTCTTGGAAAATACAGAAGGCATTTATGAAATGTTGCAACCTATCTTAGATGACACAGCAAATAGTTTAATTTCAACATTTTTCGATCAAGTTCTTAGTAAAATATCTATTGACGAATTATTACCAAATTAAATTGCAAAATGTTTATGATTGATTTGACACTATCTGCTTATAAAATTTGTACAAAAATTTATATAATAATATTTTCATATGTTCATAAATTTATTTAGAGAATGTAATTTACCGGATAAAATTAGTTCTACAGGTGAATATTCTGGTATAAAAAATTGAGCTATATTCTTATTTTTCAAATGATTGTAGACGTATCAACCAATATATTAGATATCGTGTTCATCGAGATAATAATTAATAAATCTAACTTTTTGTCCACAATCCTGCGATTAAATAATATTTTCATTCGAAAACCAAATAAAACTTGTGTTCGGGTTCTCTTTGTTTTTATAATTTATACATTAAGAATGACGAAATATTGATTGTAACGTCAATAGAAATATGAAAAATAGCAGATTGTATTTATATCAGGATATTCCCAACAACTAAATAATCCTTTATATAATTATTTTAGTTACTGTAAATTGGCATGAAGTTTTAAAATACATTAAAGTTTATTTTATATAGAAAAATGTCTCAGTGTAAAATTGGTTTTATACTTTTAAATTATATGAAAAAAAAAACAATTCCCAAGGAATTCAAGACTACCATAATTTATACGTTATAATATCACCTATTTGAAATATGTGTGAAAAACTGGAAATGTGAAATATTAGCGATTGCTTTTGAATCACACATAAAGAACATACATCTTCGGTTAGTTCCGTGACGCACTAATATCACGATTTGCATCAACATATAAGTGTGAACTTGTGAAGCAAAGAGCGTTAAAAAGATTACTGATCATGGAAGTCCAAGGCCGTAGCCAGGAATTCACTTCGGGGGGAGTCGAGCTCTGGATCAGAGGCAATATTAAAATAAGCACACATATGTATAAATATAAATACAAAATATAAATATATATAAATACAAAAATTAAGATACAGCCGACTTAGATTTCGAGGAAAGAGTTTAATGATCCAATTAATTTATTACGAATTCAATTATATTGTATTTCGATTTTACTCGTTCCGAAGAACGTGGAATCCAATTATCGTATCACAGATAAAAAAAGAGTCGAAAATATTTCAGTAAGTATATGTATGAAACGGTGGGTTGCTGAGGCATTTCGGGGGGGGAGGGGGCTTTAACCCCCTAAACACCCCCCTACCTCCGACCTTGTGGAAGTCGCCGTGTCGGACTGTAACAATGGAAAATATCAGTGTCAAGAATTACCACTTACCTATCACGATAGATGGGAGAATTTATTGTGATATCCATTAATAATGTGTTGAAATTCAAAACAAAAAAAAAAACGGAATCTTACGTATATGTCTCAATGCTTAGTCACACAAAAATTCCCAAATATCTTGTACTTTGTATTTTTCATATTATAATATTACATAAAAAAGACAATGAAAAGACAATTTTAATAAAAAAAAACCTTGAAATAATCCCGTGCTGAATTGCTGGTTTAATTTTTAATTGCAACTGCCATCTTTAATTTAGTTGCATAAAAAATTAAATAAAATTGTCGACCAATTTTTCTCAGACCAATATATTGTCAAAAAATAAAAAATAACAAATCAATATAACACAAGATGACGTTTCGATCCGGATTTGGATCTTCTTCAGAAATATCTAAAAAATATAAAAATTAATTAGTATTAAGCTCTTTGTTATCTAATAAATTGTACGAAAGATAATAAATAGCTTAATACTAATTAATTTTTATATTTTTTAGATATTTCTGAAGAAGATCCAAATCCGGATCGCAACGTCATCTTGTGTTATATTGATTTGTTATTTTTTATTTTTTGTCAATATATTGGTCTGAGAAAAATTGGTCGACTATTTTATTTATTTGAAGAGTTCTATTCAGACGTTAATCAAAGATTTGCATAAAAAATTCCTACGATTATAAGTTCATCACTGTTGCGAGACTAGAAAATGTTATATATTTTTGCCTTTTTGAAAATTGCAATCTTACGAATGAGTTCTATTTTTTCATTTTCTTTAATTGATTTTTTTTAATCACTTACGCATATTACAATTGGCATTCAACAGAACTATTGTATGAAATTCTAATAACAAATTGAGAGAAAAAAACTTCTGCTTAACTGAAATCCTATATAAAGTACAGAAAAATGGCACAACTTAATAGAAGGGTGTTTTCACGACAAGATGCAGTCCTTTGCGTTGATTGTTCTTACTTTGGTTTATTCCGTTTTGGGAGGCAGATTACGTAAGTAAATAATTTCCTATTTACACAAAGAATTTTAAGCTAAGCCTATTTAGTGAGATTTCAATACGTCTTCATGTTTGCAGTAACTCATTTAACAAAAAAACAACAGTACAAAAATTTAAATCTCGACGTCGACAATTAATGAAGCTAGTTCACCAATATAAATTTAATGTATTGATACTCGGCAATACACAAAAAAATTCCAGCCAATTGGGCGACGGGACCATTCCAACTTCAAAAATGTTGACATTTGATTATAATAAAGAAAATAAAATTTCTGATATCGCGTGAGGTGACGCGGGTAATGGCTAATATTCAATATGGTATTAACTATTCGTTGCCATGGTTACCTACATAGTATGTTCCACGTCATGTAAAAATTAATCAAAGCATGCCTAACTAGTTTATTTCTGACAGATCCATAAAACAAACGAGCGGATGATTTTTTTTTATTTTTAAAATATTTCCGAAACTATAAAGTTTAGAAAAAAATTTTTTTAACAAAACTTTCTTGAAAAAATAAATAGAATAATAAGCCGTTATGAAAAGTATACCATTATTATATAAAAAATACCGTTTTAGCATATATCTCTTCTGCGCATGCGCCGATTTTCCCCAAAAACAATAGAGCTCTTCATATTTGCATACCAATTAACATCCTTCCAAAATTTGGTTTCAATCCGCTCATCCGTTTGACTTATATCGTGTTCACAGACAAACAGACTAACAGACGCACAGAGATTTTCCAAACGGAAAGATATTGCAAATTTTTTTTGAAAAGTGATTTTTGACTTAAACTAATAGTACCATTCCCCAATTGTGTGTTGGAATGGTAAAAATAAGTTTATAGTGTTATAAAATCATTGAGAAATAAAATTTTATTTGTCGTGTATTTTTATGATTCAATCGTTTCCATTTTTTCAGCAAATGACATTCCGATCTGTAAACGAAATGATCCAAACATAGAGAATTGTTTGCTTACATCAATTGAAAAGATCCGTCCGTACTTATCAGAAGGCATTCCTGAAATTCATCTTCCACCATTCGAACCGCTTTGTATACCAGAACTAAAAATTAACCGCCACACTGACAGTTTAAAAATTGATGCAAAATTTACAGATGTCAAAGCTTATGGCGGCACCAAATTTCATATTGAATTTTTGAAGTAAGTAAATTGACATTTTCGATTTAAATTTATTTCCCGAAGATGAGTTTTGTTCACTTATCAGAAAAATAAGTTTGCGTATAAATTGTGAATAGCATGCTGTGAATAGTTTTAGTTTCCCGTCTCCAATCCATTAAATATTTAGTTCGATTTATGATTGCAAATTTACCGTATTCACATTTCAAAAGATCGGGCATACATATTAAGCATGAACCAGCACGACCAGCACAGGACAAATCTGCAGCCTGTACGTTGCCGCACACTAGACCAGCACCAGCCAGCAACTTTTAGTGGGTTCACGTACTACCACACTAGATCGGTCCAGGACGCCTAGACAAAAATTGCAAGCGACCGACTGATGGTCGTTGCTGGCTACTGGTCGCTAGTTTAAAGTGCGCTACTCCGTTAAATGTTATAAATAACAGTGCTGGTCGTTCTTGATAAATGTAAGTGGTCTTTTTAAGAAAATTAATTATCAACAAAATTACGTATGCGGCTGGTAAAATCACTACTATTTTTTGTTATTCTGGGTAAGATGAAAGAAATATAAATTAAATAAATAAATACATTACTTGTTAGGTGTATGAAACCGTCGGCTTGCTTTTAATTTAAATAATAAAAACATTTCAGAGTGGACGTGCAAAAACTGTGGGGCGAGGTGAAAATTTCCTTCCCGGAGATTCACATCACTGCTGATTATGATGTTAAAGGCTCAGCATTATCAGCACCTCTCGATGGAAAAGGTTACGCAAAAGGAAACTATAGTAAGTGATGTTTTTCAGTAGGCATTAAAATCGGTCATTTTAATTCAATTTGTCACTCAGCTATTTGCATAATAATTACAATACGGTAGAACCGTGTTTATCCGTCAGAAGTCGGCA
The DNA here is from genome assembly GCA_963575645.1 of Xanthostigma xanthostigma. Lineage (NCBI taxonomy): Eukaryota > Metazoa > Arthropoda > Insecta > Raphidioptera > Raphidiidae > Xanthostigma > Xanthostigma xanthostigma. The sequence continues at coordinate 29,419,352 of OY754470.1, read as the reverse complement.
TCCTGAGGTGCCGGACAAGGAATGTTATGTAACGAATAGTGAAAATGGATAATTATCGAATACCGATTATTCGGTCGAATTAGGCTAGTTGAACTTGCATTATATGTATGATAAACATTGCAAAATATAGAATCTAAATCGACTAAATAGTTTTGAAATTAACGCAGAGCAAACAGAAACTTGCCCTTTGGTGAATCTCGTACTGATACATTACGATAAAAATTATTGTAGGTAATTTATTACAGACAAAGCTCTGATTTTATTTATTTGTATTGATTGACTAAATCCTTAGTTCCCAAAGTGGTCCAGGTGGACCCCCAGGGGTCCACGGGAGACTCGACGGGGGTCTATGTTGGCGTGACAAAAAAATGGGGGTTCACAATTCGTAGGCGGAAGTCCACCAAAATTTATCTGCTTTCGATAGTAAAGAACTAAAATTTTGACTTGACTTTACCTATCAATGTAGGCAGATAATATTTTAAGAAGCTCAGCGACTGTTACTTGTAAAAACGTGCATATTCCATATTCAGTTACCACTCCGAATGGGGAGTTTTCTAAATGAAATAAGTGAGAATTGATTGGTTCCTTGTGCTGTGAGAAGATGTCAAAATAATAAAGTTAGATGGAATCGCTTTTTTGATTGGATAACTTTACTTTTTTGATATCCACTCACAGCACAGTCAATTAATTAATTAACCAATTAATTCTTACTTATTTCATTTAGAAAACTCCCCATTGGTGGCTGAAACTCAGCCGCAACGCAAATTTCCATAGTTAGATCTAATCTTCACATTTTTGGGAATATGGTAGAATTGTAGCTGTAGGGGGTCCACCGGAACCAGCTAAATTTTGAAAGTGGTCTATGAGAAAAAAGTCTCGGAACCTCTGGACTAAATCAATCATTAGTTTAAAATATTTGTTCTTGTCCTTAGCTAATATTAACGCACTAGTTCAAATGACATTAAAAATTACGAAAATTAACGGAGTGGACCATCTTAAAGTTGAAAAAGTGTCAACAAAACTAAAAGTTGGAGGAATTAATCTTAAGCTAGAAGATCCAGTACACCCAGATATCGGTAAGGCCTTTAAGCAATGTTCCATGTTAATTATTGATATAAATACTTTATTAAATAAAATTATCGAACAATTTTTCAGACAAATATATTAACAAAAAATAATAATAAATACATTAACGTTTCGGTCCGTATTTGGATCTTCTTCAGATCTGATCTAAAAAATATAAAAATTAATTAATGTATTAATTATTATTTTTTGTTAATATATTTGTCTGAAAAATTGGTCGATAGTTTTATTTATTGAAGAGTTATAATCAGACGTTAATCAAAGATTTGAATAAATACTTTATGTCTGAATTTTATTTAAGCTGCTCAAGTTAGTTCATTCATCAATGAAAATGCAGATAATGCAATTGTCATTTTGGGACCGGTTTTGGACGACACAGCAAATGGATTAATTTCAACATTCTTCAATCAAATTCTCGAAAGAGTATCTTTTGAGGAAATATTTCCAAAATGAGTAATCCTATAAGAATAATCGCAAGCCAAACAATATTAAAAGATATACTTTTATTGTATTATACTTTTGTGCATTAAATTAACTCAAACTGTAAGCAATTTTAAATTAAAAAAATTTCACTGTATATTATGGTTAGAGCTTGTGTAATTTTATTTGTTTTTATTAAATTTTCAGTCCATTTCGTGAAATGATTTTTTCGTCAGTAAATCATTGAAATATACGCGATCTGTTAAAGAAAACGATATTTTTTACTAAAAAAAAACAATCGAATTAAAAAATTCCTCCTTTTTTTCAGCATTTCGTTATGTAGTTGGCAAGACTATCCACTTCATAAAGTAATAGAATTAATGAGATATTTAGTCAGATGTTTTTTTTTCTATCCGTAAATTTAACGATTATGAAATATAAAACCCGCAAGAAAACTAATTTTCTACATTAGTTTAAGATGTTGATAAGAACCGAGTCAATCAGATCTTGGACTCGCAAACTATTTTCAATTTTACTTGCTTTTTTCTATACTATCGCGGGTTATAAAAAGTAGGCAATGATAGTTAACCAGTTACATTATTATTTATTATAATAAATTATAAAAGTCAATATTATCGTGTAGGTAAAATAATTCGAAATGATTTCATGAAGTTGAAAAAAAAGAAATTTAATTTCACGAAAGTGATAAAACATTCAATATTAAATAAGACTACATAATCAGAACTAATTTTGTAGTGTATAATCATTTCACGAAAAGTACAATTTCAGTAGAAGTTAACGTCTACCGACAGCTGACGATCGTTTTTATAAAAATGAGGTCTGTTGTTTTTTTCATAATTTATATTCAACAAAGTAATCCTGTGCCGAATTTCTGCTTTTAAAAGTCACTAGTTTGTTTTTTTACATGTTTCTCAAAGTATTTACAAAAATATTGCAATTTTTGGCCACGAGTCCGTGCTCATTTCATGTTGACAGATATGTTTTTGTATATAGGCTGATACACTTTCAGGATAATGCAATAATACAATCATGAAAATCAAATTAAATCAATTCAGTAGTTTATTAGTTTATCCCGATCATACAAACAGACGCGAAAGGAAGACTTGACTTTATAATAATTAATAGGTATAAAATATACAGGTAGAGATTGTAAACATATTATTAATCTTTCAAGCAAATCCACTGAGTACCTAGTAAGTTCAAGATTATCAAGAATTATATTATTTCCTCACACGTTAACTTCATTGCCAACTTATATTTCAAGATAACATAATTTATTATTAATTTATAATAACAATATATTGTTTCGAAATCTTTTATAAATTTCATTCATTTTCGTAAGCAACATACAGAATTACTTTAATTACCAGAATAGGAACAAATTTTCTAAATTCTCAGGGAGTCGCAGAACAGTTCAACGTTCATTTGATTACTAAACTTAAAACAAGAAATATATAAAAAACAAAATACGAACCGATTTAAGTAAAATTTATGTGGAATCATCCTGAAGGTTTGCTCTATTAAATAGAAAAAGAATCGGTTCACAACTGGAAGAGATATCACGAAACATACACAACAAACTACTGAACCGATTTAAGTAAAATTTATATGGAACTCCTTTGAAGGTATGTTCTATTGAACAGAATAAGAATCATTCAAATCGGTTCACAGCTGGAGGAGATATCGCGGATCATACAAACAAAAAAACGTTTCTTCCTTTTTTGAAATCGGTTAAAAATAAGTGGACAGATCCATAGTTTGTTGTCTGTTAGAAAATAAATGATTATGATAAAACCGGAACTATTGCGATAATAATTTATCAATTGATTAATTAGTCATTAGCTTTTATCTTGACTACTGAACAGACATCTGTAAGATTTATTGGAGTACGAAGTAAATGCAAATTCAGAAAAAATAACTAGAATGTGCACTTTTATAGCAAAATAGAAAACTGTGGTTTGTACCCAACTCTCCTTAACCTGCTTACTATCAACATTGGCCGACATTCAGGAATTAATTCAAGTCTATAAAAAATAATTATTTTATAAGTAGTTCTTTATTTACTCGCAGCTACTTAGACTTCGGCAGTATTGTGATTTTCATAACATGACAAACATGTGTCGTAATATTTTATTGTGTATTCTTGTGTTCTTTTACATTTCAACATTATGTTTGACCAAAGATTTACGTAAGTCCAATGAATCAATATTACGTTAACTTAACAATCCCGGTTACCGGTATTTAGAAATATTCGATTTTCCTTATAAAATTAATGCATGACTGATTTCGAATTATAGACGCATCACAAATGACTTTATAATAGGCATCTATAAAACATATTCGTTAGTTTGTTTAGGACAAAACATGCCGGACATATAAATTTTGCATTACAAATTCTCTGTAACCCCAATTCTTACTTGCTTTACATTAAAATAATTTTAACCGTTAGAAATTCGGTTGTTTTAATTCATTTTGAGGTACAGAACCCTAAAAAATGAATATAAGTTATTTGAAATGTCAAAGGATTTCCTATAGATCTAACTGAAATGCATGATCTAGTCACCTAGTAGATGAACTTAGCTAAAAATGGTCAAGTGTTACTGAAAAAAAGACAAATTGATTTCTGGTATGACTTTGAAAGTAGACGTAAGATTTAAGAGTACTTTTAGAACTGAATTTTTATGGTAATTCAGTGCTAAAGACTGATGCAAGAATGCTTTAATCAGGAGATCCAGCTCGAGTGTAGCGGTGGACCGATATCTGTCGCATGAACCAATATAGCGTCAGCTACTCACTAACGCACACACGTTCATGGCTTACATGTATGTATAGTGTTTGTGAAGTTAAATAACTTTGGTAACTATGGCGAAAATAGGTGGAAAGAACTGAAGTTTTCCCAGGAGGTTATAACAGCGCCATGTCGCGTGCGCCAGAAAACGGTCCGTCTCGAAACACGGCAAGCACAGAAAGCTAGGTCTCCTGTTTACAGCCTTCTTGGTTAGATGTTAACAGTACGTTTAATTATTTAGCGGCATCATTTCCAAGATGCAAATTAACCGATCCGAATTTAAGTGAGTGTTTATTGAACGCCACTGTAACTGTACGACCGTTATTGGCCGGTGGTATTGCGGAATTGGGAATTCCGCCTATTGAACCTTTGAATATACCCATGGTGAAACTCGAACAGGGTACTCAAGCTGTCAATTATAAAGCAACGCTTACCAATGTCAACATACGAGGACTTGGAAAATACAGATTTAAGGAGATTGATTTTGCGTAAGATATTAACTTATAAGTAGTATATTATACTTCTTTCATCGAAGTTTTTGTGACAAAAAATATAGATCTAAACATTTTTTGGAAAAGAATAGTACATATCTATTAAATGAATAATATTAACTAAAAATTAGGCAAATTTTTATCATCCCAGATAATAAAACCAATACCTATATAAAAATCCTTAGCCTTGTAGGCCAAAAATTCAGAACATCATTATATATTCAAAGCAATGGCACGTCAATCCGGTGTCGGAGAGGCAACCGGATGGCGAGTGGTAATCTGTACCTTTGAGGGGTACAGAGCCCCCTGGTAGCGGCCAAAGTGACCCCAAATGGACAGGGGCGGCGATATGGAGGTGGGGCAAAATCGAAAAATTTTTGAAAAGGCAACCGGATGAAAATGCGATTGCATTGAAGGAAATACCCTAATTATATAATAAAATTTTTTTGCCAGTCGAAACACGCGGGCCGTTTTTGCACTAGCGAATAAAAAAAAAAAAAAAAACTGAAAAGGCAACCGCTTCAAAATTAGTGAGCATACTTATTGACACCACCAAACGGGAAAAAATTGCCATCCGATCCTGATGGGCAGTTTCGGAGAAACAACCCCTCAAAGTCGCCGAAAAACCCTTTTTTTGATTTTTTCAACAATAAGTAAAAAAAACACTAAAAATTGTACAAATCGGATGGCATTCGAAATTTATACTGTCCTAAGTACAAATAATAGTGTGTATGAATGCCATCCGATTTCGATTAAATTTACCCCTATTTATCCACCCCCCAAAACTCATGAAAATAACAATTTTATGCAGCGTATGGCATTATTGTATTGTTATTGAGTTTTGGGGGGTGGCTAAATAGGGGTAAATTTATATTTATTTGTATTTTATTTCCTTTGATAATTCTATTTTTAAAAATTGTTGACGAAGTGATGAACTTTAATAATTTATTACCGATATAAAAAGATTTTTGTCAACAATTTTTCTCCAGAATTTTCTAATCAAAATATTATAAATTTTATAGTTCCATTGGCCCTAAACATTACAATATTCGTGGAAATGTTGACATCGGTGAAGTAAAACTGGTTTGCGATTACATAATAATGGGACGGGCTCTTCTGTTACCTATAAGAGGAAATGGCGTGTTTACAGCCAACTTCTGTAAGTATTCATCACCAATAGACTATTATGTAGAATTGTAATGGGATCTCTGTCTGTGATTTCTATTTGCGCCGTTTTGGTAACTTTTTTCTAAGCAGAATATTCTGATCAAGTTAATATCTTAAATAAAATTGATCTTACATTTTACAGCTAATGCCAAAGGTGAAATTGATATGAGTGGAATGGTTGTCAGACGCAAGGGTGAGGAATATTATCAAAATCACGAAACAATGATCAAAATACAAATAGGAAAAGCAAAGGCGAATTTCGACAACTTATTCGATGGAGATAAAACACTGAGTGCGTAATTAATTTTATACTTTTTTTTCAATGTGTGTTGACTCATGTCATTGACTAGTAGCCGTATTAATTTTTCTTTAAATAATACTGATATCTAATATTTATTACGTACCAACAATAATTAAATAAGATCTTTAATGATAAATAATATATTAGCAATGAATCTACTCATCGATAATAGGTTATTTTTTTTCAGGTAAAGTAACAAATGAATTCCTGAACATGCACGCCAAAGATATTGTAGATGAAGTAAAACCAGCTGTAGAAAGTGTCATAGGAATGATTGTAGACGACATTGCAAATAAAATTTTTGACAGTGTTCCTTTTAAAAAATTATTTCCAGTCGATTAAGTTTGCTTAATCGAAAAGTTGCATAATTTTGCTTTTGACAAGACTGGATTTTTAATTTTTAATGTTATTAAACATGAATATTGAATGAAATAAGCAGCATGTTATCCCACCAACCCATTGGAATTACATTCTTGATAATTATGTGTTGGTGTTTTGGAAAACGTACTGTTTAGTTTTAATTTATTGTTTGAAAGAATATAATATGTAATAATTATTTATTGTAATTTATTATTTAAAATATATTATAACAATATAATCAATAACAACAATGTTATAACTAAATAACAATCGTAAAAAAATATCATACATTTGGGGACTTATATATACAGTTGAATTAATCTAAATTGTTTTTTACATTATTTACAAGAAAACTGAAAAAAAACAAACTACCTAAGAGATCATTGACAGAAAAGAGACAATTTTAAAAGTAACTGAATGATAAAATGATGAACATTTTATAATGCATTATGTTATTTTATATTAATCTCCCGCCCTAGCACTGATAAGGCTGGAAATCCTATATTTGACGAATGATTTCTTTTAAGAAAACTATTTTGGTGGTAAGAGTTCATCAACGGGGAAAAGTCTGAAAACTCTACTAACAATTTCGTAAACCAATTTTGCGACTGTTTTCTCGATGAGCGGAGTTACTTCTTTTAAAATTTCCATAGAGTTTTCATTAATCATTTTGTTTGTTTGATCACTTAGTTGTTTATTACCGTTGAACAAATTGTCAAAATGTAAACTTCCACCACCAATATCAAGAGATACTTTTTCTTTTTCATTCAAAATCAAATACTTCTGCCCATCTTTGGTTTCATATTTTCCACCTATCAACAATTTGGCTCTTGTGTTTGCTATAAAAATAAAATTTACAATGTAGATTATATAAAAAGAATGTAACGTTCATATTGATTCAAAATAACTTACTGAAATTTCCACTTGAACGGCCTGAACCAGTTACAGGTAAAACGAGTATTTTTCCAGTGATTTCGTATTCGCTTAAAAGATTAAGTTTAGGGAAAAATAAATCAACTTCCATGATAAGTTTGTCCAAGTCAATTTTGAAATCGTTTATTACAACGTCGCTGGATCCAGAAACCTTGACGTTCATAAAGGAAGCTTTAAAGCTCACAGCATTACCGTTACCATGTTCCAAGACGACAATTGGTAGTTCCAACGGGTCAAACGGTGGCAAACTGAACTCTGGTATTCCTTTGGTAAAGTAAGGTCGAAGCCTCTCTACTTCGTTTATTATGCATCGGTTTATGTTCGGATCATTTTGTTTACAAGGTGTAATATACGAAGCTAAATAAAACAAAATTTAAACTGTTATTTTCACTATTAATTTATCAACAATAATGGAGAATTAACTATCAACGAAATATTGTATACAGGGTGTCCCATTAAGAATGGGACATAGAACAACCGCAGATTCTCCAATTCAAAATAAAACGATTAAGCGAAATATGCTTAGATAAAATGTTACTCGCTCTACCAGTGGCGTACGGCAGGGGTAGGTAATGCTTGTACCCCTTCTAAATGTTACGCCGCTGTCCAAAATTTTAATTTTGACTATAATTTTAATTTTTTTGATATTTTCTAAGTCAATAATGTACACTTGTTAGTTTGTTGTAAAGTCATTGGTTTTCGAGATATTCGCAGTTAAAGATCGATAGACATGTACTTTTTATTTGTATTATTATTAATAATATTCATTTTTACAATTTTGCTTAAAAAAAATGCGAATATCTCGAAAACCAATGACTTTACAACAAACTAACAAGTGTACATTACTGACTTAAAAAATATCAAAAAAATTAAAATTATAGTCAAAATTAAAATTTAGACAGCGGCGTAACATTTAGAAGGGGTACAAGCATTACTTACTCCTGCCGTACGCCACTGGTAGAGCGTACTGAACTAATTTTTTTATTGTTAGGTGCATTTTATGATATTTAACAAGTGTGCCGATTTGAGTAAAATTATACGGTGTATTAAAAAAATTATGGACATTTATAATTTTTCAGTTTTCAACTTCAACACCGCGTATTTCGGAAACGAGTAACATTTTATCTAAGCATATTTCGCTTAATCGTTTTATTTTGAATTGGAGAATCTGCGGTTGTTCTATGTCCCATTCTTAATGGGACACCCTGTATAGGTCAGTAAAATGACGAATTCAGTTTCAACTAATTCGAGAATTAGAAGAGCTTTTCCATGGGTACAATATTGATTTTTGACAAGATACAAGCAAAAAACTGATAAAATCGCTTCAATGCTTTGCAACAGACCGACAAATGGACAGGTATAAAAATCGCTTTTTTAGGTTCAGAGGTTTTGAAAACTCAAAATTGAATCTTTTAAGCGATCATAAGGCGTATAAAAGAAAATTTAGAGTTACAATAAACTTTTTAATACAAATCGGTACCTAATAAAATTGTTCCCATTGTGTGTTGGTATTAACAGTATTTATTTTTATTAATAATTAAAAAAATAATACTTACGTAGATGTTTTCCATTGATTTTAGCAAGCACAGCAACTATTACGATGAAAACAGCACTAATATCAACGCACAGACGCATTTTGCTTATTTTTCAGAAAACTAATCTTTATCAGATCGAATACTGAATACTACAGATAAATGTCATCTGTTTATATACGATAAAAAATTGAAAGAAAATACTAGTTCTATGTTTCAAAATTACAATAGGCTATTACGGACGTACATATATTTCAAAACAGTAATTTCTACATTTTATCTAGTAATAAGTGCAAAAGTGCGTTATACATCTTGCGGTTTACCTTCGTGTTTCCTGAATTTGCAATAATTAATCAGTACTACACGTTATTATATTGTTATGTAATTACATTTATAAAAGAAATATTCGTAATAGATGAGGACAATATGGAGCAGTAGATTTAATGTTCCTAAGTTTCAAGTTTTATTTTTAGATCTAGCTGAAAGCTATATTTATTTTAATGTTACTAATAAGCACACGCAGGTTAAGATGTCCTTACTAGATTTTGTAAAGTCTGATTCATAAAGAATATAATTTGAGTTTTTAAAAACCAACAGTGAAATGACTATGTTTATATAAAGTACTAGCGGTCCCGCCCGGTTTCACCCGGGTGCAAAAGAACGAATGGGGAATGAAGGGACGTGAGTACGCACATTCATCTTAGTTTACCGAGATGAATGTTGTGTCCAAACTTCATAATGATCGGCGTTACCATTCAAAAGTTTTTGTCGTTAAGAAGCAGTATTTATACTTTTTTAAGTAATAAAAAATATACCTATTTATATGAAAACACTGTAGGAAAATTATTTTTATATAGGTGCTTATAGTTGTAACAGTTTTCAAATGAGCTATTAATGAGATTTATTTAATTTTAATTAGTCGTAATAAAATTTTAAAAAATTGAAATGTAAGCTTTAGAAGAAAGTAATGTAGAAAATATATAAAAAAAATATATATATATTCGCCGACGAGGGGCTTGAACCCTAGACCCTGACATTAAGAGTCTTACACTCTACCGACTGAGCTATCCTGGCTTGTTTTCTTGAAGCGCTAATATTGTAATATTTAGTTAAGGCATTTCACCTGATAATATTTGTCGGACGGACTAATTTTGAGATACATCATGCAACATTTTTCATTTATGTTCCGAACCAATTGGTCGTAGCGTAATATTATATAGCCTATAGCCTTCCTCGATAAATGGTCTATCCAACAAAAAAAACATTTTCAATTCGAACCAGTAGTTTCTGAGATTAGCGCGTTCAAACAAACAAACAAACAAACAAACAACCAAACAAACAAACTCTTCAGCTTTATATATTAGTATAGATTTATCTATACTCTATAGAATATATAAAACAAAGTCCCTCCGCCGCGTCAGTCTGTCTAAACGCAAACGGATTTTTCATACGGTTCTCACTAATAGAAAGAGCGATAAATGAGAAATATTTCTGTATAGATCTAATTTGTAAATATTTTGTACAAAATGACTGAATAAAAAAAAATGTTTTCGTACACTCACATAGCTAATGCTGGCCAAATCTTTAGAGATACATCAAAACAATGTAGGTACTTTAATAGTTCTGCTGTGTTGATGGGAAGGTCAATATAATATTTCCAGAACAGTTTTGGAATCGGGACGGGCCGCTAGTATATTTATAAATAGTTATAAAAATGATTGTGTTGTCATGGGTTCTTAATTCGTGTGCAAAATTTCAAATTATTTAGACGTCTGGAAGAGGGTGAAAATTAAATTGAAAGATTCGATTAATTCATACACAGATACATTATACATACATACAAGTGAAGTTAATAAAAGAAAATTAATTTAGATATCTGTTAGCACTTGAAATAAACAAATTCGTGTTAAGAGCTTGACAGCTTGTTATAACATTTTATTTCTATTGCAATAATATTTTAAAAAAAAAGTATAATATGAAATACATTTCATTAAACATTTTAATAAAGATGATCAATTATTTTTGTTTTTTGGTTTTTCTAGACATAATTCAAATCCTTGATTAACGTCTAATAATATTTCGATATTATATAAAAAAATTGGTTGTCTGTAAAGCCGGTTTACGGACGATAGTTTTACGTGATAACGTATTCCGCTCGAATATCATATTTAATAATACATTAACGCTCTCGCTTGCACGCACAGGGTCAGGCGGAACCTTACGGAACGTTACACTTTTTCGTGCGTGCAGCTGGTGTTTCATCAATTTATAAGACGTTATCACGTCAAAAAATAGTCCGCCATCTTTAGAAGTCCGCCATATTGGATTTAGAGTGACGTCACTATATTTTTCGAGTTATTCTCAGCAAGCCCTTTCATTTGATACCCATATTGTAGGAAAGCATAATAAAATTAGTCCGCCATCTTTAGAAGACCGCCATATTGGATTTAGAGTGACGTCACTTTATTTTTCGAGTTATTCTCAGCAAGCCCTTTCATTTGATACCCATATTGTAAGAAAGCAGAATAAAATTAGTCCGCCATCTTTAGAAGTCCGCCATATTGGATTTAGAGTGACGTCACTTTATTTTTCGAGTTATTCTCAGCCAGCCCTTTCATTTGATACCCATAATGTAGGAAAGCATAATAAAATTAGTCCGCCATATTGGATTTAGAGTGACGTCACTATATTTTTCGAGTTATTCTCAGCAAGCCCTTTCATTTGATACCCATATTGTAGGAAAGCATAATAAAATTAGTCCGCCATCTTTAGAAGTCCGCCATATTGGATTTAGAGTGACGTCACTTTATTTTTAGAGTTATTCTCAGCAAGCCCTTTCATTTGATACCCATATTGTAGGAAAGCATAATAAAATTAGTCCACCATCTTTAGAAGTCCGCCATATTGGATTTAGAGTGACGTCACTATATTTTTCGAGTTATTCTCAGCAAGCCCTTTCATTTGATACCCATATTGTAGGAAAACATAATAAAATTAGTCCGCCATCTTTAGAAGTCCGCCATATTGGATTTAGAGTGACGTCACTTTATTTTTCGAGTTATTCTCAGCAAGCCCTGTCATTTGATACACATATTGTATGAAAGCATAATAAAATTAGTCCGCCATCTTTAGAAGTCCGCCATATTTGATTTAGAGTGACGTCACACAGCTAACCATGCATTGTCATTCAAACTAAACCTGTATACAAATTTTCATCTCGATCGGTTGATGATATCTGCCGCTCGAATATCATATTTAAGTCAGGCGGAAAGTGACACATTTCGGAACGTGACACATTTCGGAACGTGACAGATTTTGGAACGGGACAGATTTCGGAACGTGACACTTTTTCGTACATGCAGCCGGTGTTTCATCAATTTATAAGATTGGTGTTTCATCAATTTATAAGACGTTATCACGTCAAAAACTTAAAGCGAATCTTATTATAAACTAATTAATTATTAATTAATTTTTGTATTTTTTTTTTTTTTTTTGGCTCAATTCTGAAGAAGATCCAAATCCGGACCCAAATGTTAATGTATTGTAAACACATTTGTCTGAAAAATTCGTCGATAATTTTATTTATTACATGTATATTATTATAATCCAGAGATCTCTTTAATGCTGGATCTTCATACTAATGGTTTTCTAAATGTAGTTTTGAAATAATAAGCGCATCTTTCAGATGCTGTAAACACCGCAAAAAAAATATTTTCAAAGCATTTATCCTTATCAACAGTTTATCAAGAAGTCTGAAATACTGGAGCTCACAAACTGCTGATTCTTAACGGTGACTTTTTTCAAAAAAGTTTGTCCTGCGAGTGGCAAAGGATACTGAAAACATCTATCCATGGGACAAATGCATTTTTTTTTTATTTTGTACAGAAATCATATTTTCTCCAACGATACAACTACAATCATCGAAGACGAAATATTGTTTTTAGAAATGCATTTTTCATAAAGTTTGTTTTCGTGTTATAGCAATAATTATTAGTTGAGAAATTTAAACAAAAACATAAAAATTACACACATTTAGTGTAAATAAAAAATACATAATATTATTTTTTATAATAAAAATGCGAAGTTTGCAAATGTAAAATATCCGTATGCATCAGCAAAAATGACAAATAACAACGCTAACCAAAACTGGAGTTCTTTCATTAGTGACTGGACATTTGATGTCAGAGTTCTGTCCGTCGCAGTACCACAATGTCGGGCAAGCTATGCTACTTGCTAGTCTTACTGGTTGCCGTTCACTTGCAATTTGTTGCTTCCCGATCGGCTCATCACGAATTACGTGAGTATTAAATCATTTAAGTTACTATTTTTTATTTATATGTCTTCGCAAAATCTAAATTCATTATTGATTAAACATTTTAATCATTATTAAAACATCTGTAAAACAGAATGTGGATTGAATCGAAACAGCACTGTACGGAATAATAGGACTTTAAAAACCGACAATCCGTGGGTTTTGTCGGATTTTACAGTGTCTATTAGACCCAAACCTTGGGTTTCAGGCCGTACTGAGTCATTCAGTGTAATATTCAAACTGAAAGAAGTCAGGATGCGAGTTTGTCTATAGCAGGTGATCACCCAAACATAAAAATATCAATTTTAAAAAAGTTAGACAATAATCCAGATGAATGAAATGGACATTTGATCGTTCGATTTTTTGTAAAGGCGAAGTCATATCCTGGTCTCTTTTAGTGACTGTAACCCACGATAATTACATATTAAATTAATCGGAGACAGTATCAAATATGTATACTTTTTAATTTTGTAGGAAAGTTCCCAAAGTATTATTTTTGTCATTTTGCTAGGAACAGTTCCAAGAAATTGTTTCTGACTTCTGTCGTAAGATTACCTTGCTAATAAATATCGAAGAAACCATCTTTGCTGGGTACAATACATTACATTTCCCAAAAAATTGCTTTGTTCGAAGATTCGTAAAGGTTTTAGAAACTTTATCCCAAGAAAATTTTTAATAGTAATTTTTCCAGGGAGCCTTTTTCCTCGAGACTATATTTCTTAAAGTTTTGAAAGATTACTTGTTCTAAGGAGTATTTTCATTACAGTGAATCAAAAATAAATGAATTGGTTTTAATTTGTTCATAGCTTCATTTCTTAAGGTATGTCATCGTAGTGATCCAAAATTGAACGAATGCATAAAGGAAAGTATAGAAATAATCAAGGGTTATCTACCCGATGGCATCCCGGAGCTTAACATTCCAAGTTGTGAACCACTCAACATACCCGAAATCGTACTTGATCAAGGCAGTGGTGCTGTGGCAGTTAGGTCTACCTATTCCGATATCAATGTCTACGGACCCTCGCAATTCACAATCAAAGCTGTTAAGTAAGTACTTATATGGATCTATTATAATCTCTAAAATTGAGTTAAATTCCAACACCGTTATTGATACAGAATATGACCAATTGACCTATTTAAGTTAGATCGATTTTGTTACGAATTACAGAGTGTCACAGAATTTATCAAAATGTTGTGGCATTGGTTTTGAGCAATCATTCAGAAAGAACCCGATTTGATTTTCTGAATTACAAAAAGCAAAACAGTACTAATGATCTTAAGTCGGTGTTTATTGTTCTTATTAAAAAAGCAAAAAACTATTTTTTCGACATAAAGAAATATTATAATCTGATAAACGTTATTTCTGAGTTTATGAAAATTGAAAAAATCTACTGTATTTTTTCTGTTTTAGAATCGATTTGGAGAAAAACAGAGTACGGATAAAACTATTCATTCCATTCTTAAATATGACTAGCAAATATACCATGGACGGTCGAATCCTTTTATTACCAATTTCAGGATCAGGGATTAGCAAAGGAAATTATAGTATGTATTACGCTTATTTCCATAGGTTCTCCCTTTTGGTTTGTAGGCAGTATATCTAGTGTAGCATTATCACATCTTTCATATTTGACACGATACATGACCTTACGAACAAAAACATTTTGTTTTATTTCATTATAATCCAGAATAAAATTATAAAGGTGTCATTTTGATCAGAATTTAGTATATGACTCAAGTATGCTATTTGAAGACTTTTAATAGGTAGGTACTTTATTTGAATCTCAATAGCAAATGTCTATTGCAAAAAATATAATGACATTATTTTGATAGTTTATTTTGAAAAACTTAAAAATATGAACTTATGTAGAGTTTTACAAACACTGTTAAAATTTTTAACGACGCTTTGCGAAATCCAGTACATATAAGCGAATTTTAATTTTGAAATTATTTTATAGGCAATATTGACGCAACAGCTACCATGCAAGGAGAAATAATTACCAAAGACGGTGAAGAATATTTTAACGTGAAAGATTTTGTTGTTGATTTCAACATAGGTCATGCCTGTATCGAATTAAAAAATTTATTTAACGGTGACCCAGAATTAGGTAAGTTTATAACGTTCATAACTATTCAATATGTATGTAAATTAAGTGTCCAAGAACTTTAAAATAACCGAACAAAAACATGCCAGAAATCCTTAATTAAACTTAAATTTTGCCAAAGGAGATGATTTTCTGTTTTAATAATTTAAGTGCTTCTATTGCACATGTATATTCAATGGACACGCATCTAAACAATACGTGTTTAGGTCATTACTTTCACATGGCGACACGACGTGATGCGACATTTTTTATACACTCCGAAGCGCTGTATTTTGTCGCGTCACGTTGATGCGGAATCGTGTCGGTTATGTGAGAATTGCTCTAGTTGGAAACGCGAAAATGTTTGGTAGCAGCCTCAAATCTTCTCGTGTCGTGATGAGAAAATTGACCTTAGTACCTTATCGAAAAAGAAAACCGCCTCTATCTGGAATAAATTTGGATACGAAGTGATCCTCGCCAAAATATGACGTTAACGAAGCACTTTTCAGGGCAGCACGACTTGTATGGAAAACTTTAAAATCGTAAAAAAATGAAGAATTCGTTGAGCCGCGATAATTTGTTAAAGTCTAACTAGAATGGATTTTTCCAATTTTAGAGTTTTTCTCAAACTTTAAATGGACGTATATATTTTCGTTCTGCATAATAAAAAAAATCCATGCAAGCACGCTATGGAGTTAATCACAAATGAATCAATACATAACAAATGCTAATTGTTGATACAATAAATTTATAACTTTTATACATATATACCTATGTACAAAGAAGCGTAACTCGTACTTCCGCACGAAATTAAGTTTGTTAATAAAAACAGTTCTATGTTATAGTTATATCTGGTTATATGATAGCAGTTATACAGACCGATTCTCTATTATACGAATAACGAAGAATCATCGAGATAATAAATTTCATTTCTTTCGATAAAAACAATTAACAAATGAACATTTTTTTAAAACATGCTTTTACTAGTTGTTAATAAAAATAAACTAAAAAGTTAAAAATAATTTTATATCGATTAGAAATAAGTCATTTTATACGTACTTATCTCAGTCTCAAGTTTTCAAATAAAAGCTTGAACCCAATAAGCACGAACGAACAAATAAAAATTTTAAAATTACGCGATGCGGTTTGTTCTTAAAAGACATTATTTTTAACATATTCATTTAAAATTATTATATTTTTACAGGCGATGCGATGAACTTATTCTTAAACGATAATTGGAAAAATGTTGCCAATGAAATCAAACCCGTTCTTGAAGATACAATCGCCAGCTTATTCAAAAAATTCTCAAATAAAATTTATCACAAATATCCAATCAAGAAATTACTCCCACCATAAATATATACTGTAAATAATATTTTATTTTTATATTTTAATTTTTATAATAATTGTAAGTTTATGTACTATGTATATTTTGTGATTGTTTGAAATATAAGAAAAAAGTTGAATCGTATATAAAAACTATTAAATACGACGAGAGGTTATGATTACCGACTTTCAGATCAACTATATAGATACATTATGCAGAACACTTGATACATCGTCTTGCGGAATTTTTAGGTAAACATTGCGTAACATATATATGTTAACAGTGTAAAAACAAAATAACATGGACACATTACTACACGAGGTGGACAAGCATGCGCATACGATCTGATTGACTGAAGAAAGGTGCAGATAGTCATTTCTCTTTTAGCTTTTACACATTGTTACTCAGTCATAATGTTATGGCGCCTTAATATGTAATCTTACAGACGAGAAAGTAAAGAAATGTTCACATGCATTTCTTCTTTACCTATGATAAGTTATGAGCGGCTTCTTGCACTTCTAACAAGAAGAACACGACTCCATTTGCAAGATCTACATCTGCAAAACTTGACCAAGAAGACCAAATTGCAAGAATGTTGCAGATAAATAGTCATCTGAGATCTATAAAAAATGTTGTACCCCTGTTTAAGTAAATTGTGCCCACGGAGAAGTGTGAGATTTGGTATAGTTACAGTTCATATGGAGGAGTGTAGAAAGATAAAATGTATGTATAATAACTAGCAGCCCGGCCCGGTTTCACCCGGGTGCAATAGATATAATTCTGCAAAATGTATTTGGTTTGCAGGTCGGCATCTGAAAAAAACTAATAGCTTTGAGTAAATTCTACCGGATTTGCTTCGGAACTAATAGCTTTGAGCAAATTCTACCGCATTTGCTTCTAAACTAAAAGCTTTGAGCAAATTTTATCAGATGTCGCTACTTGGTACTAAAACAGTTTTTTTTTTTCAGTATAAAGTAGTGTTGATCCTATAGAATGTTACGATGAAAAAAGGTTTTGGTTGAGGATCATAAAATATAAGCTTTACCAATGTTACGGTAGTGGCCAACGTTTCGAAAAATTTATTTTCATCTTCAGGGCCTCAAGCTGGTCAAATGGCGGTAAATTGTTCTACCAGCTTGAGGCCCTGAAGATGAAAATAACTTTTTCGAAACGTTGGCCACTACCGTAACATTAGTAAAGCTTATTAATTATAATCCTCAATTAAAACCTTAATCGTAGTTTTTTTTTTCTTTGCTTCTGAACTAATAGCTTTGAGCAAATTCTATCGTGACACGATATAGATAAGTGCTTTAGAAAATTGTGAGATATATATCTGCGAGTAAAAAACCCCGTGTACAAGCGGAGCTGGCACCCGACTATTTTTTTTTACTTTTACAGTTCTGGGATAAGCCGTAAGTATGCCAAGCAGAGTTACTGTAAACCGTTCTTAATAAAGAGACAAAAATATTCGTACATATATAACGGAAGGTAGCAATAAGAAAAAAAAGACATAATATACTTTCACTACAATAATATGAAAAGCAAGTGTGAGGTAAGATATGATCATAGCGGGCGAAATGTGCAATCGCTTCGTATTTATCAAATGACCATTGAACAAAACAGTCAGTAAGGTTATTAACGCAGTTACCTTAATCAGGTGTTGTCTGAAGAATCAAGTTGAATTTTTTAAAATTTAAAATCAATATTAATTTAAATATGGAAATTAGACAATGTGTTTCGGTGATATTTCTTTTGTTTGTATGTGTTTTTAAATTCAACACGGCCGTTACAACTTCTGAATTACTGGAGAGAATTAACAACACAGCGCCTGCGTTAAATGAAAGACGTAAGCATAGAATTATTATTATTATTATTATAAATAATAAAAATACAGTCACTACATAATAATGAATTCATTCAATAAAGAAGCAGACAGGTGAAATTTCTTAAGTTGAACTTCCACAGCTCAATTTTTTGCCACGAATTTCGATATTTGTGTTCATTTTATTTTATGTATGCCCATAACTCGAATTTTTCGTATATAATATGTGCTTTAGATTCGACTTGAGCATGGTCCACCTGCAATTCCGATATGAAGTTCTTAAAAATAAAAAACTCGGGTCACAGTGCGAAACCCTACCGACAATATAGTGTATTTGCTAATACAGGCAGTGTGGTTTTATTATGTGAACTTAACTCTTTTTTTTTTTGGACAAAATAAAAATTTAACCCCTTAATACGTCTCTTAATTTTTTTTTTTTTAATTTCAATATTACTATCAATTTACCAAATTAAATTCACCCTTCACTAAATAAATTCATATCTACAAACTAACGTTTTCATAAAATTTTTAACTCCGATCCTGTCGGGCCGATTTTAATAAAATTTTGGCAGCACTTTTTTATCTTTACAAGTGGGTTAAATTTCAATTTTGAAACATTTCGGAGAATTCTGTATTTTTGGGCCCAAACATATTTTTCAACCCCTAAAATCCACTCTTAAAGTGGCCCGATCGGGCACATTTTAAATAGGCTTCGTGCGGTGATGGATTTCCATGTGTGGTCAAAATTTCGTTAGAATCAATTAACTCCTTCGAAAGTTATATAATATAAACAGAAACAAAAACAGAAAAACAAAAATGGTGCCAAACTTCTTAGGAGGCTATGAAACGTCGAGAAATTTTAGTCCGATCCCTAGGTTCCGCCATCCGACCGACGCCAATAGTATAAGTGCCTTATGGCAAATACACTAAAAACAAAAAATTGCATAGGTGCTGCAAATTTAGTTTTCGGAAAGAAAAATACTCATTAATGAAACGAACATGGTGATAGAGATATGCGTCTTGCAACCTTAGAGGTTATGGTAAGAAATGTTTGTGGATTGGTCGAAGAATCCACAATAAAAACGTAATTACTTCAGTAAATTTTGCATTTAAAAAGTGGTGTTTTTTGAAAGATATTTACACCCTCAGATTTGAAATGCCATTTTACACAAACTTCTTCAGGCAATCGACGAACATATCTCAAATACTCTCAGGATCGCCCTCTCCATTTGCAAAGTCAATAATTTTTGTCATTTAAAAAGAGTCAACCTATCAAGTCTAGATTTTCGAAGAAAACCCTACTGTAGATGGTGAATCACTTAACAAAAAAAGTATATATCGAAGTAAATGACTGTCGCCGTTTTACGTTACGGTGATGCCGCTGCTGCTGAAAAAACCACATCCATTTACTTCTGTGCAAACTTTTTTTTGTTACGTAATTCACCGTCATATTATGACCGCTCTCTTTGGAAATCAAGGCTTAAGGAAGTCTTGGCTTAACACGGTTAATTTATTCCCTAGTGCCAAAACATAATTTGATATCACATTAGATTTTATATATATTGCGACATAATAATGGATTGAATTTTTCTTTGCTCTCATTAACAATATCCGTTATGATAAATTGCATGTATTAATTAAATGGGCGTATAACAAACTAACGCCCATTAATAAACAATAAAGGTGATCATAATTTATAAAAGTATTTTTTTACTTATTTTTTTCGAATTTGCACCCCGTACAGCATATATGAAAAAACTGACATTCAATAATACTTTATTATGCATTTAGTTATCAGTTATCACATTTGAATTATGGTTTAATCAATTAATATTATTGCTTGCATCACAGAGCTGTAGATCCGCCTTAACAACATTTAAATATTATGCATGCAAGAATTTGTGCATATTGCTCTAAGACAAATCTTGTAGTACATATATGGAAATTATATAATACAAACAACTTTCCCTGTGAATACCTATTCAAAATGTTTGATTAGTTGATGCATAATCGTAATTTTGTGCAATAATGCGTCAAATACAGTTCAAGGGTAAACAACAACAATTGTAAAATTTCACTCAAAACTTTATTGTATTCTCCCATAGACATATTAAATATCTCTGTATTCTCCCAATCATATCTTTTAGAATATTAGATGATTTAAAAAAACTTCAATATTTTTGTAAAGTATTCAGATGTTAATATGCACATCGATTTTTAATTTGATATCTAAACGGATCCTCTACGTTAAAAGCAAGGTCCAGATAGTATAATATGTAATAAAATTGTCTTCGTTTTCACTTTTTTGGGTACCTACCATAGCGTTACCATCGTTCCATAAGCTATGCTTTGTTTAGAGTCACTTTTTGTAGTTTATTTGGTCGTCACAACACTAAAAATTCAAATTAATGTGCCAGTATTTATCAATAAATAAAATTATGGACCAATTTTTCAGACAAATATATTAACAAAAAATAATAATTAATACATTGACCTTCTTCAGAACTGATCTAAAAAATATAAAAATAATTAATAATTAATTTTTAATTCGTATTTGAAAAAATTCGCTTCAAGTTTTTAAATTATTATCAAAAATTTTATAAAAATAATAACAAATTTTTTAATACCTAGTCATGAATATGATTGTAAGTAGGTGCCTAAAAAGAAGAAGAACCAAATCCGGACCGAAACGTCAATGTATTAATTATTATTTTTCGTTAATAATTTGTCTGAAAAATTGGTCGATAATTTTATTTATTGAAGAATTCTAATCAGACGTTAATCAAAGATTTGCCATTATTTAGTTATAAATATATTTATTGTGGCATAAAAGTTATTACCTAAATAATGACCATAGAATTTTCACATTTTCAGCACCATGGCTTGGAGTATGCAGAAAGGGTGATCCGAAATTGGATGAATGCCTGCAAAATCTGTTCCTTAAAATGTTTCCTCAACTTGCACTTGGTAAGATATATATTTATTACCGTACCGGATAATAACAGCTATCTTAATTCCGAAACTCCTTGCGTCAGTGTAACCAATATTTTGATGCCTTAATGATAGAGTTTTCCAACAATTATTTTCTATAGGTGTCATTAATCCGTTTATAAGAAAATATGCAATTTCTCCCGTTTTTGAGACATATACATTATTCATACCTTTTCGAAACCTTACGTGCAATGGTTTCTATTGCTCCTTCTCGATACCCATGATTTATACTGTTTAAGATTCTCGTCATTTCGCACTAAATCACTTCTTATTCATAGTATCAGCAAATTTTTTGGGACCATTTACAAGAGTAGCAGAGCGTATTTTCTACTATGATTCTCCTGAAATTACGTAATATTATGTTATCTATAATACGTTAACCTAATCGTGATGAGCTCAATAATATTATTTTGCAATTTATTTCAAATTGCGTTTTACAATTTACAAATGATTCAACGATGATTCAATATATTATTGTACTGTACAATTATATTGTGTAAGTGATGATTATATTCTATTTGTAGGAATTCCAGAAATCAATGTGGAACCGTTTGAACCTTTGAAATTATCAGAAGTGACTGTAAGCAAAGGACATGGAGCTGTTACACTCAGTGGCGGGTTGTTTAACCTATTTGTTCGAGGTCCGTCCAAAGCTGTACCAACATATTCACAGTTAGTTTTTAACACGCTTGTATTAAATCTTCCTAGTAATCTGTCATATTTTTTCAAACGAATCTGATTATTACTTTGTAAAATATTGAGGAAAAAATATCATCTATAGCCTTGCATCTTTGTTAAGAGTATATTCTATCTGCAAATCATCACAAATCCTTTCTCCTTGCCTAAAAACTTAAACTGCTCTCCCGAAGCTATTTTTTAAGCTAAAGGGTCGTATGAACGTCAAGAATCATACTACAGATTCTGCAAGTGCGTTTTAAAAAAAAAAAACTTTGGCTACTTGTGAAAGACTACATAATTTGTAATTTTTTCCCAAAACTTTGTGAGTTTTTCCATAATTTGTAGTGTGATTATTGGACCTTCATTTGGCGTTTAGGTATCCAAAAGCTTTATCTTTGAAAATACTGTTGGGAGAGCTGTAACCGTTTTTGGATAGGATTTGAGATGAAGAGTGCGGTGGGTATTTGAAGGCATCTAATGTTATTAAGAAGCATTTTACGGCACACATTGATTGTTCTATTTGTACATATAAACAGAGTTAGCTGCAAATATAATTTTCTTCATACCACGATCGAAAGTGCGTACTTTCGACACTAATTGTAAGGCACCACTCCTTGGTGGGATTACACGTTACAATACAGGAAGTTCGTACGTTCGTGCGGTAGTAAAGCAAAAACAACCAATCAACTGTTGTTTAGATGTTGTTTCCATAGCAACCCTATTACATTTTAGCTAATAGTCGCGAACAGATGTCATTCTTGTTTTTGCTTGGAATTTATCTGTCTTTTTATGTAAATAATTAATTAATGTATTAAGCGTTCTTACGACCGACGTATGACGAAAAATAATATACACGACACTGGCCGAAAGTGCGATATCCTTGTCCTTCGCGCCATGATGCCCTCGGCTTCGTCTCAGGCATCATGACGCACAGCGCAAGTATCACACTTTCGGCCCTTGTGGTGTAATATACTATTCTCAAACAGTCCGCCGCGAAAGATTCGGGGTTCGTATCCCGACGGTGACATTTCTTGAAAAATATTTTTTTCTAATGTAGCGATGTAACGATGGGTGTTTCTAAACAACGTAGCAATAAACAGTAGCTACACTTCAAAGTTAAATGATTATTATTAACTAAAATCTTTTACTTTCGACAGTAGAGATTTAATTTAATTATTAGTTGAGAAGCTTTTTAGTGTTCCGTCCGTCCGTTCATCCGTCACAGGCGATTATCTTTTAAACTGTTTGACGTAAAACTTTGAGAGGCACACAGTGGTTCAATTAAAACTTATTGAAGCACGAATTCAACAATCATATCATCATATCATATTAATTAATATTTAATATTTAATATATTTAACATACACTCTTGAAGGTATTAGAAGTAACATAGGATACTTTTTATTAAAAAAAAAATAAAAATTTTTTACGAAAAATCATATCATATCATATTAATATTATAAATGCGAATGTTTGTTACGCTTTCACGCAAAAACTACTTAACCGATCATCATGAAACTTTGCACATATACTCTTGAAGGTATTAGAAGTAACATAGGATACTTTTTATTAAAAAAAAATAAAAAATTTTTACGAAAAATAAGAAATTTCATATTTTCATATTTTTAATATTATAAATGCGAATGTAAGTTTGTTTGTTACGCTTTCACGCAAAAACTACTTAACCGATCATCATGAAACTTTGCACATACACTCTTGAAGGTATTAGAAGTAACATAGGATACTTTTTATTAAAAAAAAATAAAAATTTTTTACGAAAAATAAGAAAATTGTTTGTCAAAATATGTGCAATACCTCAACCCCTGATATGCATGTCAAAAGTCGATTTCCATCTCAATCGCGGGCGTAGCCGCGAGTAGCGGCTAGTATATATATATATGATGCATTCTTTTAATTTTTTAAACATTTTTTTCCTTTTCAGCATGGATTTTGAAAAAATGAAGTTTGATTTTGGAATAGATATGCCGCAATTGGATATAAATTCAAACTATAATTTGAAAGGAAAAATTCTTGTGTTGCCTTTAGTCGGTCACGGCGTATGCAAACTAATTCTAAAAGAAGTCAAAACGGCCATTAGTACTAACATGATATTAGAAAACATCGACGGACGAGAAGTACTTCTTATCAAAGATATGAAAGTAAATTTCAAAGTGGGCCACATGAATGTCGAATTGAACAACTTGTTTAATGGAAACAAAGTTTTAGGTAGATATTTTATTTTTATTACTCTCTATTTTTTAATCTATTTTCCACTAAGTTTTTCTTATTCATAGTATACAATTGGCTAAAAATTCATGGACATTTTATAACGTCCTACATAAACGCGTGAATTTGAAGAGTCACAAAATCAATGTTTATTTTAGACACTAAAAATAAGTTAAAAACTAAAACCCGACTAGCTGCTGAAGAGTATGAAACAAGAAAATATTCTCATCTCAGGAGATAGCCGTGGTCATATGCCACAACAAAACATTACATTTTAACAGTAAGCGATAAGCTCCAGGCCAAAGTGCAGCACGCTATACATCTAGAGGGGCCTCATATATATGAGATGGAATACGAGCACGGTTATCCTGAGATTAGAATATTTTCTTGTTTCATACTTTTCAGTAGTCGGGTTTTAGTTTTTGAACTTATTTTTTATTTGTTTTCAATTTGCTCCCCTTTGGGACTTAAATTCAAAAATAAATGTAGCTTATGTTAATAACGAATCGATTGGCACCTTTTTTATCAAAATCGGATGAATAGTTTAGGCGCTACAGTGGAACATCCGTAATTACAAGCATACATAACCTGCTAAACTCATAACACTTCCTTTTGGCTTCGCCGCAGTCGGGTAAAAAGGATTCATTCAAGAATTTAGGTATGAATGTTTTACTATGTTATGATATTTTTTTAGGAAAAACTGTGAACAATTTCCTGAATCAAAATGGATTAGAAGTAATTAGTGAATTAAGTGACAACATTGGAGATAGTTTGGCAATAGTGTTCACGGATATTATGAACAACATTTTCAGCAAAATTCCCACTGATTTGTGGTTACTTGATAAATAACTAGTTAGTGTTATATTTAAATTGTTACAAATAGTGTGATTATTTGACGTTTTGTTATGTGCAATTATTTATGTTTTTTATAAAATATATAAAACCTGAAAAATATTATCCTTTGATATGTCTCGGCACGAAGCGATCTCCTTCAAATTGAATTAGATTTAAAATATAATGGTATATGTTGTTTATCAGACTATCAACAGTTACGGTTATTTGAGCCTAGTACTATTAAATACTAATGCACTGAAAATATAAGGGGGCGTTAACAAATTACGTGATGTAAATTCGGCGATTTTTTGGTGCCCCTCCCTATTTCGGTGAAATGTCGTGAAATTTTGCTCGACCCTCGTTAGATTTTTCAAAATGCGTATTTTTAATGTAAATACGTTAATCTGTGCTTGATTGCGGTGGATTTATTAAAAAAAAAACATAATTTGCTTAATTCTTTTTATTTAACAATTTTACTTATAACTCAGTTTTCTCGCATTTTTACACTGTTTTTTGTGGAAAAAAAATTACGTGATATTTGCCGAAACCCCCCCTCTCTCCCACGTCTGATTGGGTGAGGTTCGGCTCGACCCCCTCTCCCCTTAAAGGCCTCACATAATTTGTGAACGCCCCCTAACTGACACCTTTATCAATTCACAGATTGTAATTTGGGAACTTAGGGGTTGTTAATAGAAAAAGTATAAAAACAACGTCTTCGGCAAGCCCTTGCATGAACCTCGTTCATTCGCGATGATGCCAAATTATTTTTAAAACTTTTAAAACCTGAACTACAAAGGCCACAGCAATTATCTCCTATAATTGTTTGTTCTACCTAAAAGATGAAAATAACAATAAGGCTGCAAAATTTTATACTCTGCTTTTTAAGAACTGCACTTTCAATACCTACCTACATTTCTAGTGACATGATTTTTTCAAATTAATAATTCAATGATTGTTCTAACTTGCAATATTGAAGATTAAAATTTTTCAACACCAGAAACAAAACAAGTCTCGTACCTACCCAATTTGGTCATTAATTAAAACGAGAAAAACTTTAAGATTTGCTACTAATTAAAAAGTTCCTATTAAAAATCCTTTCACCATGTTTTAAAACTATTAGAGTTGTCCCGACGCTATTGTTAAAGGTAATGGGTTCGGATAAACGCCAAACAACCAAAATCACTCTGTAGATCCTATAGGCGAGAAATTGTAAAAACGGAATTCCTGGAAAAAGATCTTAAAAATATATAAATCTTTGAAATAACTTATCAGAAACCTAAATCTCGAACTAAATACTAAAAATACTCTTCTTAAATGATAAAGAAACAATTTTCGACGTTTTATTGAACAAAATACCCCAACGAGTAAACGAATAGGGGTTGTTTTTTTTTAAATTATAATTTTTACATATTTAGAATGGATGAAAGGATTAGCACCTAGCTCTTCACTAAAATTAAGAAAATGCGTATTCAATCGCTTTTCAAAATTTAATCCTTAAGAAATAACGCTGAATTCTTTTTCTTTTTTTAGTTTTATTTAACCCCTGAGAGGGTGAATAGGTTTTTAGATACAATCAACGTCACCCAGGACAACTCACTAAAGTTGGAAACTTAAAATTTGGACAGTGGGTAATTTTTGAAACCCAGTCACTCCCTAAGACGGGATTTTGTGAAAAGCAATAAAGTTCTTTGACAGTGTAATGTAAGCGAAGTGTTGAATTACTGCACATTAAGCAATAAAGTGTCTTTTTCAAAACGGGTGAAAATATTTATTTATTTCAATAATTTATTTAATTTATAGACATAAAAAAACCATATTAAAGCAGTTTAATGTCCATTCAAAAAGTCTTTGGTATTGTATCATACAAAATAGTAGCAATGCTATTTTTCTAGAGATTTTGTTTTGTTTTTTAAATATTTATTATTGGTACTATGCTTCCAAAACTTGTATCCGTAATGGTTCCAAATTGTTTAGAATAATGCGAAATGTCGCCCAAGTTAGAAACACTATAAATTTACTGAAGTCAAAAAGTACGCTTTGAAAAAGTAAATTTTTTTTATTGGTTTAGTGATTCTCGAAGTTTAAGGTAGCATATTATTATGTTAATATTATATTAATAGGCAAGCAGTTTTTTGTAGGGCTATCTCCTCCTAAACTAATGGACCGATTACGACGATCGATGTGTCATTTGAAAGGGCTCGACGTACAGATGTGCAATACGGTGTCATAATTGCAGTAATGGATTTTCAGGGTTGAAATTCGATTTTCAAAAAATAAATTTTAACGTTACAAAATACATTATATAATTATGCGCAGGTTTTTGATGTGTCAGTCCAGCACAGCCCACTATGCCACGGTAGCATAGTGGGCTGTGCTGGACTGACAAATCAAATTTTTTTTGTCAAACTAACCAAAAAATTGATCAAACCGACAACATCTGCTAAGTCAATTTTACAATTTCTTGTAGTGTTTCGGATAAAACTTTTGTATATTTAGTCGGGAAGTCCGAATCCGCGATAAAAAATAGGGGTTCTCATTTTACATTTCAAAGTTCCCTCCTCCCCTCAAGGGGATAGGCAGGGGGTGAAGTAATTTTTGATATATTTCCCCAGAGTGCTTACTTCTCGAGATATTTGGATGTATCGGATTAAAAAACTCTTATGCCTAAAAGGAAAAACAAACAAGAAAGTTTAGTTGAAAAAAATAATTTGCTCGATTTCAGAGCAACTGGACGGCTAGTTAATTAAAGAAACTTCTGGCCAATCAGACAAAAAAAACTATAATATGCATGTGCATTTATTTACAATAAACAATAGCTAATAATGTTAATGTTATAATGTCATTAAATGAGAGAAGTAAATAATCTCAATTTGTTGAACATTTTTTTTTATATAAATGTCCCCACTACATGAAATATTCATGATATATAAACAAACTCTTCAGGACTTTCACTGGTTCCCTAAGAGTTTACCGAAAGACCACCATCACGTACTTACGCGTACCTACAATAATATATTATTTAAATATATGTCAAATGTGACAATAGGTCTCTGTGCTGCTAAATAATTGAATACCTATACATCTATTGCCGTTGTCCATACATAAACAATCACTTTCTGTCACCGACAATCCTTCCAATTCAAGTATTGCCCTGCCTGTTCGACGTATTTATTCATAAAAACTATTCGTCAATAATAAAAAACCAGAATTCTTTAAAATGACATGCTAGAATAAAGTATTTGCTGTTAAATTATAAGTATTGTGAATTTTCTGTGATAAGAATAATAAATATTTTAAGTAATTATGTTTGTGCAAATTCGTATTATTTTGTGTATATTGACAGCGGTGGTAGCATTTGAAACACGTAAGTAACATTTTATTTAAAATGTGGTAAAGATTAGCAGCTGTAATTGGGCATTAAATTATTAATTGTTTATTAACATTCTGTTCATTTTGCGCTGAATTAATAAACAATTAACAATAATATTAAATATTCAATTCCTTGCTAATCTTTAATAACTGATAAACTATATTTCGAAAGTTTATTTGGATGGGGTGTTTTTTTTAAGTCCTTAATGTTATCTCTGCAAAATTATATTCTTAAATTGCTGTTATTTTTGTGATAACAAATCGATACTTTTATCAATTCTCAAAATATAATCTGAGAACTGTGGGTTTTTAATAGGGTCTAGGAACTCGACTTAACCGTAACTGATCTTTTCTAAAAAAAATACAACCGTTAAACAGAGATAAAAAAGAAACATGACAACAAATGAAAATTCCTGTCAAAATGCGGAAATTTAAAATATTAACGAACACATTAATTTAGTTGTATTTAGGTATTCATTGAAGCTTTTGCATTCACTGAAATAAATAGTTCAAGTTCTGTTAATGCACTTTAACAGAACTAAATTCTTTAATAATTCTGAAGAACTTAAAATTATCTTCGTATTTTTTTGTTTTGTTAGTTTAAGTACATTCGTAAATAGTTGTTGATAATTTTATAATTTCTTTTTGGATAGACATTTATGGCCCAGGTTGTCTATAATTCATAATTTTGTAGTTTTTTATTTGGTTGTAAAACGTTTTAAAACTCCGACTATATAGATTTTTTCTTATAATTAATCAATTAACATATAAAAAAAGTAACTAAGAATCACTATCTTTCTTTTAAAGCCACCAACAGTTAAAATCACTTGGGTCTAGCATCAATTCAAATTTTCAGTTTGTTATTTCTAATACACTGAAAATTCAATCGAAATTTTTACCGCTTATCGGATTCGACACTGAGAATCAGGGGCTTGTAATATAAAGGAACCATGGAAACCCCATACAAACAACGGCAGTGCTATACGCTCGGCAATCCTCAAGAATTACTCTAGTAGATCAGTGAAGTTAGCTTTTGACAAGGACAAAATTAATAACAGAAAACGAATGATGAGAAAGGGAAGAAACTGCCGTCAGAAATACAGAAACCAAAAATTCAAATGCGTAAAAGGCCGGAGGGCTGTGGGGGGCGCGTTTTAGGGGTCAAACGCGGTTTTCCGTTATTTCCGGAGAAAGTTGACCTCCAATCGAAAAGTGTTGTATGGCAATGTTGTAGGTAATTAAAAGGATCTACAACGTTCATGAATATAATTTTTTCACATAACCTTAAAGATTCCGAGAAATATCGAAAAAACTGTTTTTTGTTTTTAATTTTTTTCTCCCGCAAAAATGTTTTTTTTTCATGAAATTTTCAGGACACTTACCTTTCTATGTCCTGAATAAGCTGTAATTTTTTTGAATAAAAAAATTAATTTGCCAATGTAATATTAAAAAAAACCGAAAAATTTCCCCTAACTTCAACCTAGAAAAATAATGTAAAAATTTCAGATTTTCAAAAATCATAGTATGGGGTTTTCTTCGTTAAAATGTCTACTTTCAGATGGTGTATTACATTTGTTAATGTAACATTGAATTCCCCTTTTATGAATGATTTTGACTGTACATTTTCATATATAATTGGCAAATTTGAACAATATTCGTTTTCTGTTATTAATTTTGTCCCTTTTTCACTTGATTTTGGGCTACATGTACTGGTCTATAGGTATATCCATAAAATCAGTATATCAGTTCTTATTTCATAAAAATTGGTTGTCTGCAAAGTCGGTTTACGGACGATAGTTTTACGTGATAACGTATTCCGTAATACATAACCTAAACCTCCCAAAATTTGGTTTTAATCCGCTTATCCTTGGTGTCGGAATGATAAGAAATGTCAAAAGTGACGTTTGCAACTGTCAAAGTATTATGTTCTAATAATAATTAGTTATTCCAATACTTAACTTAGAAGGCGTTGCATTTCACAAAATACTAATGTCAAAAAATTGAATTAAACATTAGAAATGCAGCCGTTTTCATGTTAAGACAAGACATACGTTATTTTCTAATTTCCATGTACGGCAAACAAAGACAACCGACCGCGTCGCGCCATGCATTAGACAACATTGCATTTATACAGCTATTTTTCTATATAAATTTGTATAGAAAAACTGTTTAGGCAAATTCTGTTATACGAAATCTATGTAAAATGTTCTCCTCTTTCGTTTAAGACTGATTTCAAACCGATCTGATTTAAATTGAGCGAGAAATTAGCAAAAAGCACGCACAGGGTCAGGCGGAACGTTACACGTTAGGAACGTTACGTTAGGAACGTTACGACCGTTAGGAACGTTACGACCGTTAGGAACGTTACGACCGTTAGGAACGTTACACTTTTTCGTACATGCAGGCGGTGTTTTATCAATTTATAAGATTGGTGATTCATCAATTTATAAGACGTTATCACGTCAAAAAATCTAGATGACTCGCTTCACTTAAAATACTCAAAATATAACGCGGAACAACGCAATAATCTCTTAAGCAATATTAAACGTAATATTTAACGTACGTTAATTGTTTTTATTATCATTGATTGTAAGGTCAAGTAAATAGGCTCAAATTTCAATGGATCTACTGAAGTTAACATAAAAAGAAAAAGTGTGAACTCAAGTTCAATTAATTCAACAGAAAATTGTGACATTGATATGTTAATAAAGTTGATTACCAAGGTTCACAAAACAAAAGAGTAGACACAATATAATTCAGAATACGTAACACTTGAGTAAACACATATTTTTTTGCATTTTTTTGAAAAAGAAGTACAAACAAAACAATTTAATTAGAACAATAATCGACTACCGGGTCATTTTATTAGCCACTAGCGGCCCGGTCCGGCTTCGCCCGAATTTATTGTACCACCATTTTTTCGCCGACTTACGTTGCAAAATTGGTCTCCACGAAAAGCGCTTTTATTTTAACGGGATAATTACACTTAAGCAATGGTATTTTTGCTTTATATTTCCCTCAATTAAAGTCAGACTGATTCGTAAACAGAAGAAGGAGAATTTTTTCATATATTTCGTGTATAAAGATATGTCAAAACAGTTTTTTTTATACAAGTTTGTAGCCAATTAAAACTGTATTAACTCGATTCTACTTAATAAACTGAGAACGTTTTTCGGTTGCACAGTACGAAATGGAAATTTGAAGAAAGCATAAACAAACTAACCAAAAGTTAACCTTATAAGTTTTCAAATAAAATCTAAATCACCTATATATCGTATATGGAAAGAATTTTCAAATTAATTTTCAATAAATATAATGTAACTATATAAGAATCAGTACTTTCTTGATAATGAGAGGAATTTATTTCACAATACTTCTGTCGTAAACATTATAATATTATTGTCATAATCATAATGACTCACGTTATGTCATCAAGTTCTTCAGACGTGTAATGCAAATGACTGTACCTTGTGAATTTAAGCATGAATGGAACACTCTCTGCTATTAAGTCAAGGATGTGCAATTAAAAAAAGAAAAAACATTGGAAACTTATTTTATATTACATTAAGTTTTAATTTGGTTAATTCGACAATTTATAGTTATGACAGCTTTTTTCGCGACTTCGTTTGAGTGAACGTAAATTTTGTTAACCGACTTTCTCGCAATTTTGACGGAAACCCCATCTCATTATTGCCCGTTAACATTAGTATCGTACGCCTTACGAGTTTGGATACCACTTGAGAGTATTCCAAATTCTATCGAGTCGTTTTCAAGAGACATCAGGACACACATTCCTTTCTTTAAATCGGATGAGTAGTTTCGGAGATTACCTCCTATATACTAACTTACAGACTTTGCCTCTTTATATTAGTAAATATATTATTATTATTATTTCATCCTTAGGTACTATTGCACTTAGGTACTCGTATTGGATTTAACAATGTTATGTAACAGTTATTATATCACATAATAATATGCATGAACGGTACCTACTATATGAGGATGGTGCCGGTGGACCACTTTGATCTATCGTATAGACCAGTGGTACTTCAAGCTCGGTTTCGACTGCACAAAAAATCAGTATTATGCGACAATGAAATTGACATTCACATTACCGTTACGCGTCTGGTTATAATAACCATTTCATGCTTTTTTCACTGTAGAAGACATTTTCATCTTCACTTCAAAAAACTGCACTATTAAGGTTTTTAATTTTAATGCATTAATGAAAAATTGTTGTGTCATTCGAAAAATGTATGACAATATGCAATTCGTGTTTCCAGTCGACTAAAGTACAATTTCCATTGGAGTACTTTTGAGCAGCGCGACACTGCGCGTCATGATGCGACAAAATGCGGTCAGTATACATATTATTGAATGAGCCCTGTTCTTACCCAGCAGCAAACAGGCCAGGAATGGTATAGCAGAAACAGTAAGAAAAATAATCATCACAGAGCATTGAAATTTTGCTACTTTACAAAGCGGCGCTGAACGCTGCAGAGCAACGTAAAAACTTTGTTGCGTACTGCCCGTGTTGCGCAGCTTCGCGCTGCTCAATACTGATTTAAGGGAAAGCAATGAACAGGACGCGCACTGAATCGACACGGTTCAGTTCAAAATAGAGAGAAACTATCAACATTTTTGAAATATATAAGAAGAAACGGACACGCATATGCTGTGCCGGTTCGGTTTTGACTGTTCCGTGTCGATTCAGTGTTCAGTTCTTCGCTGAAGTCAAGTGATATCAAATAAAACTCTACGACTGCAGACAACGTATTCATAATTTGGGTATCACTTTATTTAAATATACGTCAACTAAGAATAATTACAATAATACAACAGGTAAAGGTCGACAGTAATTTAAGTATGTCATTTCCTTATAAACGTAGTAAGTACATGTAGAGGAACATATTTGATCATAGATCACTCTGACCACAAGGCGAAGTGATTTAAATCGCACTATTAATTCTTTTACCATTCCAAGTGGGGAATGGTACTAGTTTAGGTCAAAAATCACTTTTCAAAAATTTTACAATATCTTTCCGTTTTGAGGTCCCCCGAATCCAAAAAACATATTTTTGAAAAAACTCTGTGCGTCTGTTAGTCTGCTTGTCTGTTAGTCTGTTTGTCTTTTAGTCTGTTAGTCTGTTTGCTAGTCTGTTTGTCTGTTAGTCTGTTTGTCTGTGAACACAATACAGGTCAAACGAATGAACGGATTTAAACCAAATTTTGGGAGGATGTTTGGTACGCAAATATGAAAAGCCCTATTGTTTTTAGGGAAAATCGGCGCATGCGCAGAAGAGAAATATGCTATAACGGTGTTTTTTATATAATAATGGTATACTTTTCATAACGGTTTATTATTCTATTTATTTTTTCAAAAAAGTTTCGTTAAAAATTTTTTTTCTAAACTTTATAGTTTCGGAAATATTTTGAAAATAAAAAAAAATGTTTTATGGATCTGTCAGAAATAAACTAGTTCAGCGCATGCTTTGATTAATTTTTACATGACGTGGAACATATTATGTAGGTAACAATGGCAAATAATAGAAAATATCATATTGAATACTAGCCATTACTCGCGTCACCTCACACGATATCAGAAATTTTATTTTCTTTATTATAATCCAATGTCAACGTTTTTGAACTTGGAATGATTTTGTCGCCCAATTGGCTGGAATTTTCTTTTTTGTATTTTACAGTTAATAGCTCTATTTTGTGCATTGCTGCGTAAAAACGTTTTATATTTTTGTAAGTCTATAGGCATTTTTCGTCAAGAAATTAATTTATTATATACCTATATCTACTAATAATATTATGAAGAGGTAAAGTTTGTGAGTTTGGATGTAGAAGGTAATCTCCGAAACTACTCTTCCGATTTCAAATTTTTTTTCATCAATATTTAGAATGAACTTTCAGGATGTACATAGGCGATATATTATCGCGTTAAAATAAAAGAGCTTACGTGGAGGTCAATTTTGCAACGGAAGTCGACGAAAAAACGGTGGCAATTTATAAATTCGGGCGAAGCCGAACCGAACCGCTATCAGTAGGTAATAAATTCAAACTGATCCTTTCGTCAGTTCTCAGAATATAACCTGGGAACTTTGTTTATTTATATATTTGTATTGTTTGTAATTTTATACAATTCCAGATGGAACACCAAACTTTGAATTGAATCTGATTCTATACCGGACCTTAGACTACTACATAAGCTACTTTGTCTTGTGTGGTCACTGGGCACACATTGTTGTCTAAATGTTAGACAGATATTAATGAGTACGTCATGTTCACACATCATTTAGTGAAAAGTGATGGATCACAATAAGTGAAAGTGACGCAATACGTGTTATATATTGTGCTAAGGCGTCAGTCAATAATGTTAGAATGATTTCCACTTGTAAATTTTGACCTAAAATATATACCATAAAATTTGTTTAGAATAATATTACCTCGTGACCTAGTGTACAGGTACTTCATATAAACAAAGAAAATAACTACTGTTATATTCCAAATCACGGAAAAGACACTCGGTTTTTCTGTTAAATATTCAGAAGGAATTATTGGACTCGAAGCATGTTCTGTTTTCTGATGAAACCAAGGTAAGCTTGAATGAGATTGGTGAAGATTTGGAGAAAAATTTGCTGTAGTAATATATCTACAACTTTTTGCGAGTGTTGAATCAAATACCTTTCTAGGACAATCTTAGCCATATCACTCGTTCTCGACGATCAGCTGATCTCAGGATTCCCTGTCTTTATCAGAATACAAACATACTTCCAGTTCAATTTTTCCTCAATATTAAACACTAGCGACCCAGTCCGGCTTCGTTCAAATTTGTGGATTTCCACCGTTTTTTCGTCGACTTACGTTGAAAAATTAGTCTCTACGCAAAACGCTTTTATTTTAATGCTAGAATATATATTAGCTTATGTTAATCTTGACAGTCCATTCCAAATACCTATTGGTCAAAAATTTTTTGAAATCAATTGCGTAGTTTCAGAGATTACCTTCTACATCCGAACTTACAAACTTTACCTCTTTATAATATTAGTATAGATTTGACAAAGTTATTGAACGGTGCGTTAATTTTGCCCAGATATGTTTTTTTTTTTTTTTTTATAAATATTATAAATCGTTACTGAATTATAATTAATACTTATACATAAAATAGTAACGGACTACGGGTATTTCGGATATTATCAGTTAGTAGGATTACCCAAGTACGCTATAAGTTGATATAGAAATAAAATAAATATATTAGCCAATTGTTAACGTAAAATTATACTGAATCATAAGAAAGCTATGTATTTTAGCATCAAAGAGGCAAACTAAAAATGTCTATTATTTTATGAAAACCAGAAGTCGTTCATTACAAATTATGATATATCAAAGAAATGGCATTATGTTATAAATTAGTATTATTAATGTTTTTATCATGCACTGCCTATTATAAAACTGTGTTTAGATTGCAATGATACGTTATAAAAACAGTAATGATGTAAGAAAATAATAAAATAATGACATTTTACTACTTTCTCCACCATTGGTATAACTATAAGATTTTGCGCTTAAAAATATTTCCGTCAATCTGAAAAACTAGAGCCCTTATTTAATACTAGCTTTAACCCAAGACTTCGTCCGCGTGAAATTAGTATGTATAATTGATTAAAAAATGTATAAATTCAAGCAAGACTTTAATTAAAGACGACCCTATAAACAATACAAATATTGAGAGCAATGTGGTTAAAACAAAAGTAAACAAAATAAAGAATAGTTACGTTTCGGGAGCTATTTTAGTGTTTGCTGAAGATGAGAGCATAGCTCCCGAAATGTACATCCGCTAATAAAACTGTTGAGGTAAGAAGTAACTATTCTTTATTTTTTTATTCCTATAAACAATGTTTTTTGTTGTACCATCGTTTGCAAAAACATAACAATTTTGTAGACGCACGTAAGCAAGCCACATACAGCTGGCCGTACGAAAAACGTGGTTTTGCTAAATAAATGCCAGCCACCTTAAGTGTCTGCCTCTGGGCTTTGTTTATAGTTATTCCGAAAGCAGTTTTTAATGGAAATTATAATCCAAATCTTTGATTAACGTCTGAATAGAACTCTTCAAGTAAATAAAATTGTCGACCAATTTTTCTCAGACCGAACGATATATTGACAAAAAATGATAAAATTACAAATCTTGTGTTATATTGATTTGTAATTTTATCATTTTTTGTCAATATATCGTTCGGTCTGAGAAAAATTGGTCGACAATTTTATTTACTTGAAGGAAATTATAATCTTTTAAAATGAAAAGGCAAATTCGTTGGTATAAATTATTGGTATTCGTGTTATTATAACATTATTATGTAGTAGTTTTGTTCTTCATTGTATTACAAGTAGAAGAAATTATTTGTAACTAACGATTAAAATTTAGGTTCTGACGTTGCGACTCATGCTACAACGAATTTCTTTTACTAACTGTTGAAAGTTGAAGATACAACAGTAATTTTTCATTTTGTTTTTTTTTATAGCGGAGTATATACGACCATGCTACAAATCCGATCCAAACTTGAATCAATGCATTCTAAAATCGTTCAATCACCTCCGACCATATCTAGTAAACGGTATCGCAGAATTAGGGGTGCCCAGCATTGAACCATTAGTGGTTCCTCGGCTGGTTATGGAGAATTCAGTGGGTGCCGTTCGTGTTAGAGCACAGTTCACGAACATTAGTGTTACTGGACCGAGTAATTACGAACTGACCGATATTAAGTAAGATTTTATTAATTGTTTATCAACATATATGAATGGAATTTGTAGACATTTTCTCTTCAGTAATGTTATGAATTAAATAAAAGTTATACTCATACCGCCGCGGCGGTACCTGCATCTTTTGCTTTAATTTTAGTACCTGCTGCATTTAATCTATGTTCACATGTCCCGTTTTGATGAATTCCAGTCCTCCTTCATCGAAAATTATGATCATGGTATCTTTCGATTCGGAATGACAACTAGAAACTTTTTGAAAAAATTGAAGTAGGGTACCAAAAAAATGCAAATTTTATAAACATTTTAGTAAAAGAAAACAGAGGGATTGGTTTTTTTGCGAATATCTAAATTTCTAAAAAACTGTTGCATACATCTGAAATCACAAAAAAAGATTCTGAAAGACCAGGGTATTTCCTATAAAAAGTCGCAACTCCCGGAACTCTACCACCAATATTTCTCATTTTAATTTAGAGGAGAAAATAGGGCTAAACATTTTTTTTCTTTTCTTTTATATAATTTTTAATATTTTCGTGTCTCTTAGCTTGTCGTATAAAAAAAGCTAAAAAAATGTCGTAGCCCTATTTTCACCTCTAAATTACAATTAGAAATATTGGAGGTAGAGTTCCGGGAGATGGGACTTTTTTATAGGAAATTATCTGTTCTTTTAGAATGTTTTTTGTAATTTCAGATATCTGCAATAACAGTTGAGATATTCGCAAAAAAACAAACCCCTGCTTTTTCTTTTATTAAAATGTTTATAATTGCAATTTTTTCGTTCCCCACTTCAATTTTTTCAAAAGTTTTCGAATCGTGACACCGTGATCATAATTTTCGGTGAAGGAGGATTGGTATTCATCAAAAAGGGACATGTGAACTAGACTATTATTATTATAGTACACTTGTACTATATTTATTTTTGATAATCACAAATAAAAAAATAAGGCAAATATGCATCTTTTAGAATATTAGTAAAAAATGATAAGAAGTAATTTTCAAGAGTAGACAGTCTTTTTACAAAGTAAAAAAAAAAACGTTGGAGTTGGTATTATAATATGGATATCTTATTTACATTAATTCTTTTTTATTTATTTTTACAGAGCTGACCTAGAAAACTGGAAAATTGAAATCGGTTTAAAACTTCCACATCTCGAAATGGCGGGCTATTATGAAGTGGCAGGGCAAGTTTTATTGTTTCCAATTCGATCGAAAGGAGATTTTTGGGCTGCGTTTGGTTTGTATTTTGATAACACTAGATAGCAGAATATTGGCTATAAACACAGAATCGAGCTTATTTATCTTGAAATTATTGTCTATAACGATTCAATCGAATTTTAATTATACGTCTATTTAAAGCTAATTCTACATACAATTTATTTAAATTAATATTCCAAATTTACGTTTGCATTTCTTGTTTTTATGATTTAAATTTCGTTATCTAGTTGTCATTAAAAATAAAAACATGTCATATGAAAAAAATTTAAATAATTCTGTACACAGATCTGTAAAACAATATACTATTGTTTTTTTGTTAATATTTTTGAAAACAATATACTACACACTGATTTTTTTTAAAGTAAAAGTATTACAATCAATCATTCATCGTAAAGAAAAAAGGAACAATAATTATATAATATTATATGTTTTATATTAACATATTAATATTATCTTATAGCAACATAAATGACACCATTCACATGGCAATCAATTGCGCAGAATTATTTACTAATAAAACATGCACAGAATTAATGTTATTTCTTTAGACAAAAAAATAGTAATTATTCAACATATTTACAATACATGCAAAAAACAATAGAAAGTGTTTTTAAAAAAAGGTCACTTTAAATTTTTTTTTTCAAAGAAGAGGGGCAGTTTATATATTTTTCAATTAATACCTATGTAATAAGATTTAATTAAAACTTCCATCTTTATTTGCAGAGAATTCAAACGCCACGGTCCATATTTGGGGGAAAATGGTGAAAAATAAAGACGGTATTAGATTTATGAAAATTGACAAACTAATCGTTGTAGATTTTGAAGTTGGAAAATCAAGATTTAAAGTTAAAGATTCGTTAAATTATCAAGGAATTATTGGTAAATAACATATTTTAATATTTTGGAGTTAA
Source organism: Xanthostigma xanthostigma (assembly GCA_963575645.1). Taxonomy (NCBI): domain Eukaryota; kingdom Metazoa; phylum Arthropoda; class Insecta; order Raphidioptera; family Raphidiidae; genus Xanthostigma; species Xanthostigma xanthostigma. Next base: position 29,379,724 of record OY754470.1, on the reverse strand, counting down.
TATATATTTTTTATATTACATACTGAAATCATTTGTAGGTAGATTGATATATTTATTTAAAAAGATTTCAGATTAAAAGAATTTTGAAAATATTATCATTAAACTTGTTCAGCTAGTTTCAAATATGAAGTTAAATATATGCAAAGCATAAGAAACTTATAGTTAAGCTTACACAGAGATATTTTACTTAAAAATATTTTTATAACGGTTTAGAGTTTAGACTTTAATATAAATTTATCATCATACGATTATCAAAACCATGAAATTGACAGGACCATTAGGTATGTTAATCGTAATCACACTGTTAAGTATATCTGTGATAAAATATAATATCATATTGTCTTTACCCGAGGCTTCACTCGCTGTAAGTTTTCTAAATTTCAAAAGTATATTAAAGAATTCAATTTTTGCAATGTTTTCAAGGCATAATAATAATAATAATAATAATAATGCGTTTATTTAAATAAAACCTCAGGGAGGTGATTAAAACGTCAACATAGTTACATTAAATCTTACATAGTTACATTTAATCTTACATAGTTACATTAAAATAGTTATAACCAGTGGGAGTATATGCCCAAGTAATTCAAGAATTACAAGGCGCGAAATTTTACAGCATATACCCTGGTGTTTTGTTTGAAAATCGGTGTATATATTTAACGACACTTGGAGCTTAATAATATAACTTAAATTACTTAATCTAAGAAAAAAATAACAGTTGAAAATAATGAAACACAGAAAGGAAAAAAATAATTTTAATAATTTCATGGTTCTCTTTGTAATATGTTATTATGTCATGCAAAAATTAAACAAAGAACTACCTAACTAACATCTTCAGAACAAAAGAACAACAGATTTTTTTTTCAAAATATTTCTGAAATTATGAGTTTAGAAAAAAAAATTCATAACTTTCTTGTAAAAACAGATAGAAAAATAAACCGTTATGAAAACTACCCAATTATTATATAAACACAACTTTAAAGCATATATGCAGTGAAACGCGATGGGGCAGAGGTGGAGTTTTTAAAAAAATAATTCCGGGGTGAACGATAAACGGGTATGCGAATTGTAATTCCGGGGTGAACGATAAAGGGGAATGCGAATTGTCTCGCAGTGAAACGGGAAGGGGCAAATGTGGAGTTTTTAAAAAAACAATTCCGGGGTAAAAAACTAAGTCCACCATCTTTAGAAGTCCGCCATATTAAATTTAGAATGACGTCACTGTATTTTTCGAGTTGTTCTCAGCAAGCCCTTTCATTTGATACCCATATTGTAGGAAAGCATAAAAACTTAGACCGCCATATTGAATTTAGAGTAACGTCACTTTTATTTCGAGTTGTTTTCAGTTAGCCCTTTTATTTGATACCCATATTGTAGGAAGGCATAAAAAACTTAGTCCGCCATCTTTAGAAGTCCGCCATATTGGATTTAGAGTGACGTCACTTTATTTTTCGAGTTATTCTCAGCAAGCTCTTTCATTTGATACCCATATTGTGGGAAAGCATAATAAACTTAAACCGCCATCTTTAGAAGTCCGCCATATTGGATTTAGACTGACGTCACTTTATTTTTCGAGTTATTCTCAGCAAGCCCTTTCATTTATACCCATATTGTAGGAAAGCATAATAAAATTAGCCCGCCATCTTTAGAAGTCCGCCATGTTGGATTTAGAGTGACGTCACTTTATTTTTCGAGTTATTCTCAGCAAGCTCTTTCATTTGATACCCATATTGTAGGAAAGCTTAATAAAATTAGTCCGCCATCTTTAGAAGTCCGCCATATTTGATTTAGAGTGACGTCACTTTATTTTTTGAGTTAGTTTCAGTAAGCCCTTTCATTTGATACCCATATTGTAGGAAAGCATAAAAAACTTAGTCCGCCATCTTTAGAAGTCCGCCATATTTGATTTAGAGTGACGTCACTTTTTTTTGAGTTAGTTTCAGTAAGCCCTTTCATTTGATACCCATATTGTAGGAAAGCATAAAAAACTTAGTCCGCCATCTTAGAAGTCCACCATATTGGATTTAGAGTGACGTCACTTTATTTTTCGAGTTATTCTCAACAAGCTCTTTCATTTGATACCCATATTGTAGGAAAGCATAATAAACTTAATCCGCCATCTTTAGAAGTCCGCCATATTGGATTTAGACTGACGTCACTTTATTTTTCGAGTTATTCTCAGCAAGCTCTTTCATTTGATACCCATATTGTAGGAAAGCCTAATAAAATTAGTCCGTCATCTTTAGAAGTCCGCCATATTTGATTTAGAGTGACGTCACTTTATTTTTTGAGTTAGTTTCAGTAAGCCCTTTCATTTGATACCCATATTGTAGGAAAGCATAAAAAACTTAGTCCGCCATCTTTAGAAGTCCGCCATATTTGATTTAGAGTGACGTCACTTTTTTTTGAGTTAGTTTCACTGAGCCTTTTCATTTGATACCCATATTGTAGGAAAGCATAAAAAACTTAGTCCGCCATCTTTGGAAGTCCGCCATACTGGATTTAGATTGACGTCACTTTATTTTTCGAGTTATTCTCAGCAAGCCCTTTCATTTGATACCCATATTGTAGGAAAGCATAATAAAATTAGTCCGCCATATTTAGAAGTCCGCCATATTGGATTTAGAGTGACGTCACACAGCTAACCATGCATTGTCATCCAAACTATATGTGTATACAAATCTTCATTTCAATCGGTTGAAGATATCTGCTTCAAAATTACCGAAGGCATTCTAGTCAGTCACTTAGTAATTCAGTCGCTCACTTATTAATTTAGTCACACAACTATTATATATTTTAATATCTCAAATTATTAAAACAGTATCTCATCATCAGTCACCAAGTTTTTTTTTTATTCGATCGAGTATACCATTCTTATATACAAACAACTTTATAACTTATATCTCTTCTGCGCATGCGCCGACTTTCCCTCAAAAAAAACATTTTACAAAACTTTCTTGTAAAATAGAATAAAAAACTATTATTAAAAGTACACCTCTATTATTAAAAAAAAAAACAACGACGGCATATATCTCTTGCGCATGCGCCGATTTTCCCCAAAAAATTTACAAAAATTTCTATTAAAAATAGATAGAAGAATAAACCGTTTTAAAAACTATATTATTATTATATAAAACAACATTATAAGAGATATATTCTTTTACGCATGCGCCGATGTTCCCCAAAAACAATAGGCCACTTCATATTTGCATATCAAACATCATCCCAAAATTTGGTTTCAATCCGATCATCCGTGGTGTCAGAATGGTAAAAAATGTCAAAAGTGACGTTTGCATCTGTCAAAGTATTACCTATGTTCTAATAATTAGTTATTCAAATTTTTAACTCAGAAGGCGTTGCTTTTCACAAATATTCGAAACGGCATCCGTTTTTGAACAAATGCTATCTTTTAATTTCATTATTGTAATAAATAATATTATCGACCAATTTTATTTGAAGACAGAACATACGCAATTTTTAAATTGCCATGTTAAACCGTGCAACAGAGAGAGATAACCGAAAGATGTTTGCCATCGGTTATATCAAATTGAATTTATTTCTATATAAATGTGTATAAAAAAACTGTTTGGGCATTTTCTGTTGTACGAAACTTATGTAAAATTTTCTCCTCTTTCGTTTAAGACAGGTTTCGAGCCGATCCGATTTAAAATGAGCGAGCTATAAGCAAAAAACTTCGTTTTTCCTAAATTTCTCCCCTCTGGGGCCAAAATTCAAAAATCGGGCGACGTTAGGATCTAAGTTACCCGGAGACGAATCGATCAAAAAAAAGTTTTTTAAAATCGGTCAAGGCGTTTGGGCTGTACGCGTGACACAAAAAAGTGGGACGTACAGATTCACAGATTCACAGATTCACAGACGTACAGACAAAGCGAGTACATATAGGCGCTTTAGCTTACGCTATTCGCGCCTAAAAATAGTTCGTCTGTATTATAAAACACCTTTAAAAAAATGCGACTTTTGACGAAAACCGAAATCTTTCAGAACTTTGGCAAAATCATTATGCTTATAGAAAAAAAACCACGCTGAATACAGTGTGGTCGTAAAAAGTCGTGTTCATCCAAAAAAAGTTTTGAACTAAAGAAAATAGTATTTAACCATCCCCTCTCTCCCTTCACAAGTAACGCCTACGACTTAGTGTCCCACGAACCAGTACTAAAAAAAAAAAATAAACAAAATTTGACTCACTTCTCAAAAAGGTTCGCCATCACTGCCCTACACTATAAGTTTAGATATCAGTTGAGGCAATTTCAGCAAAATCGGTTCAGTCATTCTTAAACAAACTGGGGTCCAGTACGATAACACTATGCACCCAAATTTTGAAAAATTTTTTTTAAGTCATAGAAAACGCTAAATTTTGACGTTCAAAAAAAAAACTTTGCGGATTATTCACAAATTTCCTCAAAAATACGTGAAAAAAATGGAACTACTTTTCGTCTTTCACTGTCATTTTTTGAATCTAACCAATCAAAAATCACAAATACACGTCATAGCAACTGGTGTAGAATTATTGTATAACTATCTCACTTTGAATACAGCTTTCGATTATGTTATGGAAGCAGGGTCGTATTTAGGTTCGCATACCCGTTTATCGTTCACCCCGGAATTGTTTGTTTAAAAACTCAACATTTGCCCCTTCCCGTTTCACTGCGAGACAATTCGCATACCCCTTTATCGTTCACCCCAGAATTACAATTCGCATACCCGTTTATCGTTCACCCCGGAATTGTTTTTTTAAAAACTCCACATTTGCCCCTTCCCGTTTCACTGCGAGACAATTCGCATACCCCTTTATCGTTCACCCCAGAATTACAATTCGCATACCCGTTTATCGTTCACCCCGGAATTGTTTTTTTAAAAACTCCACATTTGCCCCTTCCCGTTTCACTGCGAGACAATTCGCATACCCCTTTATCAAAAAAAGCGGTGGTTTTCAATCTTCATGAAAATGTGAGTTTTAAATTTAAAATTCGTTTTATAAATTAAAATTTCCAAATACGACTCTGTCCTGAACGTTCAATTGTATTTCATTCCAACCAATTGATATTTCTATCTTTGTTTATCATAGGTACAGGTATATATAACTTTCTCTTTTCTTATCACTATATAAGACAAGATAGCGATCGCTATAGTAAATAATATACTTACTATACCATATTTAATTTTTTAAATTAATTTATAAAAATTAATTTTCCGCACTTAAAACGACCAATAACGCTGTTATATGTTATATAAAACAATAATTGTGAATTTCCAGTGGATATTTTGCATAGCAAGTTATCGTACTCTTACCAACAAACTGATATATTCAGACTCGCTTGTCAAGAGGTAGACAAAAATGCTGGAAAACGGTCTTTTGTTTAAGTCTCATACGAAATAATAAAAAAATTCAGAAAACCCAGCAAGAACACGAAATTAAGTCGCGTTATATACAGTCGAACCTGATTAAACAAGAGTTCAAGGGACCGCGATCTCTTTTTTGCTTATGGAGGTTTTTCTCTGATCCGAGTTTCTAGCTTATAGAGGTACAGGAGTGGCCTTTCTCAGTTATAGAGGTCTATAAAAACTATATAAAAACAATGTTAGTTAGTTCAGCTAATTATGACTCATTCCTTCAAAATTAATACGTTCGACTATCGCTTATAGAGGTACAGGCAAGTATTTGTCCATGAGTGAAAAACGTTTTTCTCTTATAGAGGTTTCTGTTTCTCACTTAAAGAGGTTTTAGAGGGTTACAAAGACGGTACCTGGCAATTTCTCTCACTCTCGCTTACCCAGTTTCTCACTCACTCAGGTTTGATTGTATTAATATTGTCGATAAATATTGCATAGTTCACTTATTCAACGTGTGTTTAATGTAATGTGCATTCATTGCACGTTGGATGGAATCATAAATCGGCGTAGAAACATTTAAAATTTAAATTCAAAGCCAAAATTATACTTAATAGTATATTGTGCGACTAATGATAGAAGAAGAAGACTCCATGAGCGTGAAATTTGCCGCACGAGCGTAGCGAGTGCGGTAACACGCGAGTGGAATATTCTCCTTCGACCAATGGTCGCACATAATACTTTATTCAACTAGCACGAGTAATATGTAATCGGAGACCTGATAAAAGAGGGAAAAATAATAAATCACTTCATTGATTGACGTACCCACCGCCCTCGATGCACACAAGATGGCCCTGACTTTCGCTGAATTTCGATGCTGTTTTCATATATACAAATCGCTACCGCGTTCCTATTGGTCCAGAAACTATGCATTAATACATTATCCTACAGTTTCGGCTCATTATTATCACTCTACTCGTCAACATGAAGTAATTTATTATTTCTCCCGAATTTAGCAGGGCCCCGAAATTATATATTACTCTCGCCTGTTGAATAAAATATTTTTTTTAATACTTTTAACGACTTTTGTTTTGACAATTTTAAATTACTTCATGACTTGAAATTTATTCTGCGGTAGTGGAGAAATTATTTTTATTGAAATTTGTGTTGCAGGTATCGCATTAAATCAATTCCTTAACCAAAATTCAAAAGAAATTATCGAAGAAATGAAACCTGCCGCATCTTTAAGTATTGCAAGACATTTCAAGAATTTACTCAATGCTGCCTTCCTCAAAGTTCCACTCGAAGTGTGGTTACCAGATGCATGATTTTAGAATTATTATAAAACAATTGACTAACAACTTAAAAACATAACATTGATATCGTTAATTAGTAGTAAATAAAAATATTTTAACGTTTGGTAATAAAATAAAATTTGTAAACAATTTTTGTGTCCATTTAATTTTTAACCTTCTTGACTATTCATAATTTAGAGAAAACAATAGCTTGGGGATATATGAATCAGTACGCAAAAATTGCAAGCAGCGTGCCAATGTTATTAACCCCTTTAGAGACATAATTGAATTTAAATTAACATAAAGCAGAAGTAGCAAAGGGATTGCCAACGGAAATATAATAAATAAATATCCAAAAATATTAGGAGCACTGTGGTTTGAACCTAATAGAAAATAGAGAAATAAATACACTAAACTGAGTTTAGTGTATTGCTGAAGATGAGAGCATAGCTCTCGAAATGTACATCCACTAATAAACTTGTTGTGGTAAGAAGTAACTATTCTCTATTTTCTATTAAATAAATATCCTTTAAGTTTTAGAGATTGTCTCTTTTTGCAACGTTTCTGTCCGACCCTGCTATAATAATCTGCCAAGAATATGTGTGAATGAAAATGATAGATCTAGTGGCCTATGATGCAACATTTAACCATAGATAAATGTTATAACAGACAATGTCTAGAGCCACCATTGCCATCCGCCTATCGGCTTATCGTTTTTTACTCATTAAATTTTAATTTTAGTAATTGGCAATATTATACAAATATAAAATGATAATTACACATATATTTAGGTTACAAAAAGAAACACAATAAATTGTCTTTAAATGTCGTTTCAGAATAAAAATATTAGGGGCCATCGTGAGACGCCTGGCAGATGTGAAACATAAATTTAAGCTTGCCAAATGCAATTTTAAGTTACAAAGTGTAAGGACGCTCTACGGACACTTCCTAAAGCTCTATGGACACTACAACTCTAAGTTACTAGCAGCGCCACTTAAGTGATTATTTTAGTAACTAAAGGCCACTGCACACGAGGCTAGAAACGCTGCTAGATTCCTTGCTAGATTTGCCTACTAGTTTTCTAGCGCTGGTTTTCTTGATTGCTGTTAAGTGCTCGCTTCACACGAGATTATTTTTCAAGCGTGTTTTGTGGATAAAACTGGTGCGCGCGCAGTGACAGTTCGAATATAAACACAGAGCAAAACGTGTCTGTTGTCTGTCAGAATGACGCCATGTGGGTGTTCAAGTGCCCACGTGAAGATACTGCTTTTCTGATTGGTTCTTGCTTACACCTAGCAACAAATCTTGCAGGGAATTTAGCTCCTGTTCTAATTTTAAAACCTATCTTCTGAGCTAGCAAGGCAGCCCGCAGTGACGTCATTTCCAGCTTCGTACCCAACCTACCGGCTGGCAGAACTCCTAGCAGCATTTCTAGCAGCGTTTCTAGCATCGTGTGCAGCGGCCTTATTAATATATCTCAAATGTCCCCGTCAACAAAAACCGTGATCCAACACAGCAAGCGTTACGCGCTGTCATCTAACGGTATACTACTAGCTGAAAAACGTAATGTCTCCTCAACGTCGTCCCATGAAAGTGTCGCCCCAATTGCACGGTTTTACTCCCAACCAAACGCGCCATTAAAATGATCACTTCTTGTACGTGAATAGCAATTCAGAGCTACAAAATATAATAAAATATAGCGTGTTGATAAACTTCAAAAAAAAAATATCAAAAGTGTTGTAGATTTGCTGAGAGTTTAATGCAATATGACATAGTTCAAAAGTTCGTGGTCAAAAATGCAAGATTATTGATGCACCAAGCACATTAACGACAAGATTAACAGATCTTATGCAACCATTTATCAACTGTTAACCGTATTGACAAAATGATTTTAAACAAATGTATCATAAGGCCCACACTTATTTATGCTACTACAGCCTGAAACTACATGTAAATAAAATCTCAGAAAACTCCAAATTGTTCAAAACAAAGCTCTGCGTATCGTAAGAAATTATCCTAGGTATACGAAAGTATCGGAAATCATAAAATACATTTCAAAACACTGATTTTTAGATTTTTTTGATAAGTTGTTACGAAACCATTTTTTTATAGATCTTAAAGTTCAGTGATTTTTCCAAGAAATTATTATTAAATTTATTTTTTTAATAACGTACATTGGAATATACGTCACGTAGTAATCTACGATTAAAGTTTAATTTGAATGCGTCAACATAATCCCATCAAAAATATTTCATGAAAAAAATGTAGCCAAGTCACCCGTCGACATTCCACTAAAAAGATACATGTGAAAAAAAGATCCATGCTCTGTACAAAAAAGAATTGAGATCTTAAAGGGTACAAAATTTTCACATCATAAATATATTGTAGCAAGCATTGTTACATTAACTCTCTCTCTCTCTCTTTTGTAATTTTGTCAAAATTAGTTTTCCTTAGCTACTCAGGAAAAATGAATGTTGTTATAAATTTTGGAAAAAATCAATTTAATTAATAGATCTTGAGAAAACAATTCATCAACAATTTTTTATAATTCAAGTCTAAGCCGAAGCGTTTTATTTATTTTAAAGTAAAATATGAAGTACGTGTATAAAAACATAATATAAAACATGAAAACTTGTCAAGTGAAAACTAGGCACTCTTTTAGATCTCAATTCTTTTTTGTAGAGTGCATGACTACCTTTTTCAAATTTAAGCTTTTATTAGGATACTTGACTACATTTTTACGTGAAATAAAGGTGTCCCAACATTTAGTTTAAAAAAAAAAACACAGTTATAAAAGCTTAAATTTGAAAAAGGGTCATGCCTTTTTCAAATTTAACTTTTATTAGGATACTTGGCTACATTTTTTACGTGAAATAAAGGTGTCCCAACATTTAGTTTAAAAAAAACACATTTATTTTTTGAATTAGGCAAACATTTTCATTTCAACATAAAGAAAAATAGTTCTGATTAAAAGTGAAATACAACATCAGGCAAATGGCCACCACGAAACCTCTGGTAGAGGGTTATTCTTTTGATGAAATTTTGAATAAAGTTTTCGCATAAATGTAGTTATATTTCACCAATAACGCGCCGTATTTCCTCTTTGGGATGTTCAACTGATTCAAGCTTATTTGCATACACCTTTTCTTTCACATAGACCCAAAGAAAAAATCCATCGGCGCTAGATCGCACGATCTTGGTGGCCAATGTTGATCGCTAAATCGAGAAATGACACGGCCTGGAAACTTGGTCTGCAGTAACACCATTGTTTTACGTGCTGTGTAGCAGGTCTTGTTGAAAAAACATGTCCCATGCATCAATTACATTCAATTCGGGCCACAAAAACTCCGTTAACGTTTCTCGATACCGCACACAATCAAGTTCGCGCATTTCCAGCCGCATTTTCAAAGAATTTCATATTCCCTTACTGTGGCTATATTTCCGAGTCACTGACAAGGATGACGACGAACAATGGTCTTCTGATCCATCAGCGTAAATTTGGTGTCAAATTTTGTAATTAAACACCTCACTGTCGGTTCAATTGGTTCATAATTGCGACCGAAAACTCGACGTAAATGGCGAACTGTTTTCGCAAAACTTTCAGCATTTTTGTAATGTTTTTACAATAATTAAACATTGTTCGTTTGAATACTTCTCCACATTCTTAAATCGCGCGGTCTGTACGTGACAACTGTCAAAAAAATCACCGTACAACTCGTATTAATAAAATGGCGGCAAATTTAAATCCGGCGCTCTTGTTGGGACACCTTTTATTATTGATGGAAGTTCTATTGTTTTGGTAGGATAATATTATAACAACATAACTACAAGTTTTACTTCGGCCATGTGTGCCACAACATATATCTTTTTATACCCATAGAAATCTACACCTCCTCTTAGAAGTGATGCAGGAGGAAAATATATTTTCTTTAATTCTCGTCACGTGTATTTGAAACCCAGCCTGCATACCAAATTTCAGTTTTCTAGGGCTACGGATTTATAGAAATCTGTACCTTCTCACTTTGAGAGGTAAAGGGATTATAATAAAAAAATTATTCATTATTTGTACGGAAAACCCAGACTGAATACCAAATTTTAGATTACTAGGACAACGGATCTCTAAAAAAATCTGTACCTCCCCACTTTGGAGGGTTAATAGGGAAAAATAACAGATTTTTTATTTTCCCTTTACTTGTACGTGAGACCCGGTTTGCATTCCAAATTTCAGCTTTCTAGAACTACGGGAAGTACCCTTTCAATGATCATGAATGGGTGAGGAAAGAAATCAAGAAGCTTTTAGAATTAATAAAATTTAAAGTTGCACGGCTGTAAGAATGAAATTTGATAGGTTATATAATCTTAGTGACTCCATCCTATGCTGAAAATTTCAAATCTAAAGTATTATCCAGACAAAAGTTACGAGGGTTCAATAATACGCCGAATCTCTTTGAGAAAAGTTATATTAGGCAGTGCTCGACTTGGCGGGTGCACTGTCGTGCACTCAGATGTTTTTAAAAATTATATTTTATTGTTATATTTATTTGTTTCACTATCAATTATCAGATATAGGTGTCTTTAGACGACAAAATAACATTATATTTATGGAACTTCCACACGACAACATATAAAGCGATAAATGTGCAAAAATAGAAATTGATAATTAAAAATAGAAAATCTAGAATGAAGCAGATTGGCAAGACTTTTGCCAGTTTAGGGGACATATAACATAATTATTGTTAGTTTGAAAATGTTCAAACTTCTTTAATAGTCAGAGTGCCCGTCGGTAAAAATTTTATTGACACATACTCTCCCCAAACTTTGTATATTTCATTAGGCCTAGTCTGACATCTATTTCCTCTATGACTTTTTTTGATTTTGGGGTGTTTTCCCTCCAAATTTTCCTAAAGATGTCGTTTGACGACATGTAAAAATTTATAGATACTGTGTGTTTTTTTAATTGGATAGCTTAAAAACTTCAACCAAAACGCTAAAATAATGTTCTCTGACAAATAACATGAACCATTTAATATGTCTGACACCTCGAATATGTCGAACATATTCGAGGTGTCAGACATTTTAAATGGGAGAGTATGCATCAGTAAAATTTTTGGCAACGGGACTCTGACTATAAGCTTTTATACAGGAAATTTTAAAAAAGCACATACACCGAACACAAGTTATGTGTATACGAAAGGCAAATGACTGTATTTTGCATTCTTTTACAAGCCATCTTACAACAAAACCCGGTACCTAAATCTAATTTTTGTGATTTTTAAGTCATACAGTAGAACCTCTGTAAGTCGAACTTCAAGGGACGCACCAAAAAATCCGAGTTATAGAGTTTTCGACTTATAAAGGATTTTGCAAGGAAATATTCGAATTGTTGAGGTTAAAATTCATATTAACTAATTTTGAGTTGCTATGTTCGAGATACAGAGGTCCAATTTATTTTTCGAGTTATGAAGGGAAAATATGTATCAAAATGGGCCTAGACTCACTGATTATTTCGACTTACAGACGGTTGAGATTTCGAGTAATTGAAGTTTTAGGGCTTGGAGGGAAGGGAACAAACATTTTTTCGAGTTTGGAAAGTTTTTGACTTTAAGAGGTTGTACTGTATATCAATTGTTGCTAATTTTGGTACGCTCTATCGATCTGTGTATATTCAAAATAAAGCTAAATCCGATAAAACCCATTGTAAGTGCAACTGAAAAGATAGTAGGTACTAAGTTTTTACTGAAAAAATAAAAATGAAATTTTCGAGCATAAGATAGTTCTGCTTTAAATGGATCAATTTTATTATTATCAAGTTTGAAGACGATCAAAAAATAAATGCATAAGTTTTATTGTTTTTCGTGTCAAGTCATTACACACCAATGCCAAGCTATTCAACTATAGCCTTTCTGGAATAAACAATATCAATATGTCTGACCCATGTTGATAATCAGTAAACAGACAATGTTTTGATACAAAGGGCATTCACAATCTCAGATATAGGTAGAAGACACATATAATATCATGTAAATGAAAAACTTTGGGAAATTTGTAGTAATAAATTCAATTTTTTGTTTTGTAATTTATCAAGGCGATGACTGATAGATTTATTTAAAAATGTATTTTTGCTAATTTTTTTTCATTAGTAGAACATTATTGATATTACCCAAGATTAATATTTTTTTTTGCATTTTCGATTCTTTTCACAAAATCGTTTAGGTACTTATACTCAACTTAAAATTAAAAAAAGTAAAGATAATTTTCATTTCTGAAAATTAGGTTCCTTTTGTTATATTATTTAAAGAAAGGCAAAACAAATTATGAAATCTATATAATGATTAACCCAATAATCACGAATAAATAAAAATATTATCACATGTAATATCCAATTCCAAATAATAACAATAAATTGTTGAAACAATTGACGTACTATTCAGTTTATGTTACGAATAATTTGGAAAAAATAAGTTCTTTATTTATTAAATTCTAGGGTTTGCTGGGTGCTATACCAATTTATATTTGCAATTGAGAGCTAGTAAATTTGTTAAGGTTTACGCGAATAATCAGACTAAAGGAGTTCCAACAAAACTTGTTTGCGTAAAACTTTTCCAAGTATTTATTATTTCCATTCAAAGTTTCTTCGTATATTTTATAATGTTCCTCAAATATTTTGGATAATGACTAAGACGGGAAAATATGTTTTTCGATTTTTTGTTTGTTTATTGTAAGACATAAGGCTCAATTTTGAAAAAAACATGGTACAATTATTAATAATACCCAAACAGTGACGAACTAACGGGGAGAGACTGCTGTTCGTATCGGACCTCCTAGGCAAGAGGGACCTTGTATATTGCCATGTCATTTTGATCTCAAAGAATTATAATTTCATGTTTTAGTTATTACTGTACACATTTCAACTGTTCAAATTTTAAACAAACTTTACCGCAATTTATTTAAGAGTTTACGAAAAGAAAAGTCACTCCGTGTCTCAGTTAGTATTAGTTAGTCACTTATTTACCGCGAACAAAAGTTAGTGTAGGGTACTTATACATAAATACTGGCATTTCCAAGAAGACCATCCAGAAATATGAATATACTCAGCCTCTAATCTGAAGTTAATTTGAAATATAAGTTAGTTGTAATTACGGAAGTATCCAGCACCAAAAGATTTGCATTGCATAAATCGCACACCATAAGGGATTAGCCATTATACAATAAGGTTTAGTTATTTTTAGGTAAACGTACATGATTTTAATGTAGTACAGTGTGCAATAAGGTGAGTACCAGTTCAATGGAGTAAACAAGTGTATCCAAAAATAACTCGACTGGTTGGTCAAAAATCACAATTTATATAAAAAATATCATAATAATTGGCTCCGACAGTCCGAGCTTCCATGTTGTTTACTCTCGCGTTCTCTAGAAATATCTTGCAGAGATGACCCCTACAATTTGAACTGTCGCTATCAGTTGTCAATAAACCAATCATATTTCTGTATTCAAATTCCCACTCTTTTCCAGCCAATAAAATTTTAGAAAACATACTATTTTCAACTAGTTATCAATGTGAGGACAATACATTTTTAAATAATTAAACCACGTCTAGTGTAATAACTAATATTCGACAGTTAAGCGCTGAGCAATAGCTTGTTGTAAATTTTAATCAAAAGTCGTAATTTTAATTTGTGTTTTATTTTTATATATATAGTATAAGTATTTCAGTTCTATAATATCAGAGTGAAAAAAATGGATGTGATCTGTAATTGTCTCCATAATGAAAGAGTGGAGATTTTATTATGATAAAGACCTAATTTATGAAAATATTTCAAATTTTTACTTAATATCGCGCGAGAGACATTGTTTAATTTAATATTTTAATTTATTTTTATTATTTATTAATTGTGATATTAATTCTAGTTATAGTTAACCATACGATTTTAAAAATTAACAATAAGTATTAAAAATAATTTAAGTACAATTTTTTTATAAATATATCAGCTTCAAGATGACTAAATTTTCAAGAAGACAGTGGCTAACATTAGTAGTTATAAGCATCGCTGATTTTTGCAACGCAATATGCGTGTCTTTACAAGCACCATTTTATCCTGAAGAAGTAAGTAACTTACAATTTAATACTATATCTGATATCACGTTATATTATTATCCTCAAAATAATCACATTCATTGAATTGTAAAATATTCAAGGAATTAAATGAATATAATTATATACCATCACCACACTCGAAAAAATCCCCCGTAGAAATGTATTCATAAAAAATATTTTGCTAACAATAAATGGTATATTGAATCTTTTAAGGATCTTTGAAAAACTAAACACATGGAATAAACCGAAATATTATTTGAATCAGTTCATTTATAATTTTGTCGAAAAACGATTTTTTTTATTAAAAACACTATAATAAGCTAATATAGGTAGTTGCTGTCCCTCTTTTGGTTAAAAAGTACTGAGTAAAGAAGTTTTTATTTTCAATACCAATATAATATTATATTTGAACACACAGCTTTTAAACCGAAAAAAGAGATATAGAAGTCTCCTGGTGCTTATTGGAACCAACGTACCTTTTCTCAATTTCAGAAAAATTAAAAAAATAATATTTTAGCAAAATTAATAATTTTCTAAAGTTATCATTTTTACCAAGTTTACAAAATATACGCTGATTTCAATAAGTTTTATCTTGTGTTGATTAGAAGTCATACATTTTAAAGTTTGTTAAAAATAATAATAATAATCATTCCAACCAAAATATTGTATCAATGAAAATACGATATTTAAATCAATCTATTGGTATTTATTCCATTTGGACACCAGGGTTGTATCTATTTCAATTTTTAAGATACCTCTTGACGACAAAATGTGACGTAAATATTTATCAAATTATTTGTCCAGTGATTGCCCTTGCTTTGCGATAAATTTCGTAAACTTATGAAAAGTCAGTCAATGATCCATAAAAATATTAATTACAATGTTTATGCAGCCAGAAGTTGTAATTAACAATTATTTTTAATTAACATTTGTTGCCAACAATTTTTTTTTAATCTGGGTGTAATAAAACATGTTTACATTTGACTCTATCTCGGTGGCAATTAGATCGAGATAAACCTACTTGTACCTAACATACATTTAAAATCTGTTATTGACAAAATAAAATTTACAAAGTTGATGTAATTAATTCAACAACAATAAATCCCGCACTTATTTATTAATTCAACGTCAGAAAACTTGAATAATGATGCTATGAGGGGTCATTAATTATATGGGTAAATAACACAAGGGCGAATAGTGAGCAAAATTTGTTGCACCGAAGTTCAAATAACAATCACAAAAAAATCAAGGTTTTATTTTATAGATTGACGCATGAAAATAATTTTTAAAAATTCTACAAAAAATTAATACTTCTTCAACTTAGATTTTCCGACATTCTCGAAATACGAAAGCAAAATGAAAACTTTCTATATTTTTTTTTTAATATTTGTGCTGATACACACTCTCGTACTCAAAAAGAAATCTTTATAAAGTGTAGGTATTTTTTTTACAATTTTGTCACAGATTTTAAAATTTCCAAATACGAAATGTTTTTTGTGATAAAAAATAAGTTCAAAAAGTAAAACCCGACTACTGAAAAGTATGAAACGAAAATATTCTCATCTGAGCATAGCTGTGGTCATATGCCACCAACTTACCTTAATGAAACATTACATTTTAACAGTAGTAAGCGTAGGGCAAAGTGCATCACGATCTAGAGGGGCCTTATATTATATATAGATGGGCATACAACCACGGTTATCCTCAGAAGAGAATATTTTCTTGTTTCATACTTTTCAGTAGTCGTGTTTTAGTTTTTGAATTTATTTTTTATTTAAATTATTTTTTTTTTGAACTCATTTTTTATTTGTTTTCAATTTGCTCATCCCTGGGACCAAAATTCAAAAATAAATGTAGCCTATATTACCCGGGCCATAATAACAAATTGACACCTTATTATCACACCTTATTATCAAAATCGGATGAATAGTTTAGGCGCTACGGTGGAACATCTGCAAATACAAACATACATACATAGACTGCTAAACTTTTGGCTTCGCCGCAGTCGGGTAAAAATTATTTTTCTTGAACTATTAACACGAATGAAAAATTCACTGGAGATACATAGTACATAACACACAATTTTATACTGTTTATTCTAGTTTTTGATGACAAATATTTTGACACATAATATGTGACAAGCTGTTAAAAACAACCAGCGAGTTTTAACAGTCACAGGAGTTCTAATATCAATAGTTGACTTTCACTTAATTTTCAAAATTGTTGACAGTTCAAGTCTGAGCAACTTCTAATTGTAGATTTCATTGTTTTTGAATGCGGTTCGATTTACTATGGGAATGGTAGCCCGACTAAGTTTTTTTTACTTTACGCAACATTTCACAATTGCTGTACACGCATGAAAATCAGCTATTTTATAGGGGATGAGAAAAAATAAAATTAAACCGCTCGATTACGGCATATTGTGTTAAAATCGAAAGCAAAAACATAGGTTATCAAGTTCAATTGTACATAGGTAATCAAAAATTCAAATGGTTTTATTCGCTTGTTTATAAAAAATTGTCATTTATTAATTATTTTGATTATTATCATTTTATGTAAAGAATTAGCTAGTTCAAAGATCGGAGTAGACCGAAAAATTCGACCTCTAGTGGAATGTTGACTGATTAGCAATTAAACAATCTGGCAGCAAATTGATAATGAATATTTTTTGCAAGTTTAAATGTCTGTTAGTATTACGTAACTGCACTACATACTCGTATATTCGTGGAGAAACATTACATTTATTTTATGGGTAGTATTTAAACGAGTGACTGTAAATTACAATTTTGGGTGACAAAAAAAAATCAAATAGGGTTACTGTATTACTAAGTGAGCGACTGACTGCCCGTGACGAGAAAATAATAGTTGGGTGACTAAATTACTAAGTGAGCGACTAAATTACTAAGTTGTTAATAGTTAATTGTTTGAATAGAACTGCGTTTTCTAAAAAATATATATTTAAATGACTGTCAATTAAATATACATTTTTTAGAAAACGCAGTTCTATTCAAACAATTAACTATTTAATTCGCATACCCCGTTATCGTTCACCCCGGAATTGTTTTTTTAAAAACTCCACATTTGCCCCTTTCCGTTTTACTGCGAGACAATCGCATACCCCTTTATTGTTCACCCCCGAATTACAATTCGCATACCCGTTTATCGTTCACCCCGGAATTATTTTTTTAAAAACTCCATCTTTGCCCCATCGCGTTACACTGCGAGACAATTCGCATACCCCTTTATCAAAAAAAGCGGTGGTTTTCAATCTTCATGAAAATGTGATTTTTAAGTTGTAGTCTCAAAGTGAAAAAAAAAAGTAAAAACAAAAGAAGATATCTGCTTCAAAATTACCGAAGGCATTCTAGTCGCTCACTTAGTAATTTAGTCGCTATACTATTATTTTAATATCTCAAGTTATTAAAACAGTATCTCATCATCAGTCACCAAATTTTTTATATATTCGACCGTTTTAAAATTCCTCTTATTTTATTTATTTTTTATGAATATGGCTAGGATCTTGAAACGTTGATATAATTTTAATATGCAATTGTCTATAAATAATATTTATTTTCTTTAGCTGCTCTATTTTAAAATGAATTATTTTCTTTAAAGGCGGAGAAAAAAGGCGCTACGGCTTCGGAATATGGTCTTGTTTTTGGTATATTTGAATTAGTCGTCTTCATTGTTAGTCCAATCTATGGCCAACACCTTAATAGAATCGGTCCAAAATTTCTCTTCAATTCGGGAATATTTACTACAGGAATATGCGCTATATTGTTTGGGTAAGTTAGTAAATAAGATGAGTTTTCGTGTAAATGGTACTTGTAAGTTAAATTAATAAGATAAGAATACGTGACCATAATCTCGTAAAGCCATTTTAATACTGTGCGATCGGCGAAAGAAGACCGGTGGGGAAAGGGCAAGAAGTCGCTGATGTGTTCCCAAATTATCGGAATTCATAGGCGGCGCATAGCAAGGCATGCAAACAATGTATAGCTTTAAATTTTAAGGCATTATTTTGAGCCTCTAACTCGCACATTTTAATTACATTCGCTATGACCTCCCTAGCGCCACTTCTAACTGTTTTTCCCTTTTTACTTTCCATTTTGATGATATTCAGACAACACCTTTAACTTAGTCCGTGGACGCACGCCTTTGTACTGTCTGGTGTATGATTTTTTTGTACTGTTAGCAAGTGTCGCTGTATAGTCGTACGGCTATAGCAATAGTACAATTATCGCGATAACACAATTGTTATTCGTTTGATCGACTGGACTCCCTTATTGCATAGAAGCGGTTCGAGGATCAGTACCTTTTACTAATATAAAATACATGTGCGCTCTTCTGCAATAAGGTCATAGGACTACATTCCATAGACCGGTCTTCTTTTAAAAATCCAACAGTACCTGGTTATTGGTTTAACATTCAGAAAATATTTCTTCCGAAAACTCAACACCACCGATTTATTGAAAAGCTTCATTTACAAAAGCCAAACCAAAGAATAATATAATAAGTATAATTATAATCTTTATTAGTACAGATTAGTGCACTAAAAGGCGAGGTTCAGCCACAGGCTGTTTTTCAACTTTTTTTTTCAAGTTTAATTCTAGTTAATGTAATATATTTTCGATAAAACGGTAAAACAATTTCGTGAAAATATTTTAGGTTACTGGACAAGATAGAAGGGCATTATCCGTTCATTATTCTCAGTTTCATAATAAGAATAGTTGAAGCAATGGGCAACGCAGCTTTCTTAACTGCAAGTTTTGCCATTATTGCGAAGGAGTTCCCAAATAACGTGGCAACAACTTTCGTAAGTATTACAAACAAAAAATACAGTGTAAACTCTATATACCTAGAGTGAACTTTTATTTAACGAAAAACTCCTTAAAACCTTGAAATTGCTAGGGTTTGTTTGGCTTACATTGTTACCTATATATTAAAACATTCTATATAGCGTAACAATCACTCTCAATAGCGAAACAATACGTAGTTACTTAGACTGCAACAATGGGATTCTTAGCAATGTGTTCATTTGTTTGTTGTAAAAAGATACAATTAAAATACTGGCACAGTACAAAACGACAAACAAAGATAACAGATTATAATTTTGATATTTACATTTTTTCACTTAATTTTGTCAAAATTAAAACCTTTTATTCGAAAAATTATATTGTTCTCTTTTACTCTCCGTTTAACGAAAACTCTTTATAACTTAATAGAATACCCGGTCGCTTCAATTTCGCTATAATTATAGAGTTTACGTAATTATTTTCGAAGCCAAATTACTAATTCAGTGTTTTAATAATGCAGGCATCATTGGAGACATTCTTTGGCCTGGGATTAATCGTGGGTCCAACTGTTGGAGGGGCACTTTACCAGGTAGGAGGGTACACAACTCCCTTTGCCGTTATGGGTACCGCGCTATTTATGGCAGCCATTATGACTGGATTTGTACTTCCTGATCATGGTCAACAGGACCAAGATTTAGATAAAGGCCGTAAGTATTTCAAACATAATGTTTCATTATTCGTTTCCATAGTACCTATAATATTAGTTACATAATATATAACTCTGGAATTTTATTTTAAAGTGACAAAATGGCATTGATTTAACAAAAAAGTTTTTATTTTTAACAATTGAATTTTATTAGTAATAAGTTGCTGATGAAGTCATAATTAAATGACGAAACGTCCAATTTAATAAAATCAAATTCAAGTTTATCAACCTTTCCTACTTCCTACGATTTATCTAACTTTCAAACATAATATTATTAAAATTACCAAGTTCATCCCTGAATTTCTATCAATCCATCATGTTTTGTAAGTAATAAGTTACCTTAAGAATTTAATGATGTCCCTGGTTCGTTTACCTACTCTGCAAGCAATATTCAGCGTACAGTTCAAATTATTTTAACACTTCACTTAACACATAGGTACCAAAAATAAGTTAAATGAAAAAATATCAACACACAGTATTTAATACTAAATAATATAGCTTAGAAAAATGAAAGTCACTCTTGGGAAATGTGCCCCAAAACCAACTTCAACAAAATAGCTATCAGTTTAACAAAATATCACTGGCATTGTGAACTGATCATTTAACGCGACAAAGGCTTCAAATTCAGTCTCGACTTATTTCATTTCATTAATGACCTTTATAAGTCAGCACATTTTTCATAATACTATATTATGTAATGTATAGTTATAGAGCATAATATATTTTAATAGTACCTACATGCCACGCAATATCATTTAAAGTGTTTTGATCAAAGTATTATTAACTCACAATATTTTTAAACTTTACTTTCAAAACTCCGTAAATTAATGTAAAAATAATTCATAAACATAGCTATTCGCCACCCGAAAAGTAACAAGACAGTACCTGAAATTACATTTATTGAATAAAAATATTGCAGCAACGACCGATTACATAATAACAAAATTAGAAGTCAATATACCTCCAGTACTCAAACGACTTTTAATAATTTGATTACTTACTCACAATGTATGTGATTAAAAGTTTTGTTTAAAATATTATAATCACATTTTAAATTTATATAAAACACCTTTTAAATTACTTACATTTATCAGTGGCATCGTGAGAAAAAATCTAAAATTGAACTATTATATATCTACAATGAAATAGACATTTCAGGACATTTTTTTAAAATATTTTATGAAATGCTCACTTACGTTAAGTTAATAACGTCAATCTAATATTAAATTAAATTATTTTGTAGCAATTTTCCCATTTTATAATAATATTACCTACTAAATGCGCACCATGATTTTATTTTAGTCTGATCAAAGCGTCAGATTGGTAACCCATAGGTAGGTATTTAGCTTTTAGTACATCATCAATGTCACAATAAAACCGTAACCGTATTCATTTATACTCAATATTTACTCCATGAATATTTTTATATTTTAGCGTCGATTTTGAAAGCGCTGCGCATTCCTGGAGTGAGCCTGGCAGCTCTGAGTATCATCGTTACCAGTATGTCTATTGGTTTCCTACAGGCCACACTCGAACCCCACCTGAGGAAATTCAAGTTATCGCCCGTTGTATTGGGATTGATGTTTGTAATCAATGGAGGCACATACGCTATCACAGCGCCCGGATGGGGATGGTTATGTGACAAAAGCATGCCTCCCAAGATTGCCACTGTCATTGGTTGTCTTCTTATATCAGCAGGATTTATGCTGGTGGGTCCAGCGCCGTTTATACCGTTGCCGACGTAAGCAAACATTTAATAAAGTTAATACAACTAGCATTCTTGAATCTATTATAGATAAAATGTAATTAAAATATGTAGTTTAGTTCGTAAATTCTATATGCAGCTATTCATACACACAATATAATATAAGCGGCACAGTTTTAATTGCTTCGTTGCTCCATATTAAGCGTATCTAACTATAAAGATGGCTACTCTACTATTTAAGTATAGATTAAATATCTCCCTCCGTTTGTGAACAGATGGTTCCGTGCTTAGTACCTATATAAAACTATCCAACAGATCGACATTTGAAGTAAATAATTATACTTGTTTTTCAAAAACTCTTTTTTGAAAATAACTTCCACTGACGAATTAATACATTATGCAGCCAGTGACATTAGACGAAGCTTATAGAATTTTGAGCTGCTATCTCAGAGATATGAGACTTAATATGTCTCGTTACCATTAAGACTACATAGCTAATAAATTTGAACCAGGGGACACCAAAATTAGTCATTTTGTGGCTACCTTAGTTGCTATTTTTAGGAGAAAAAATTGGCTTCTTAATCTGCTCATAGAGACTTATTTAGATACATCTCAGATTGCTAACTTTTTGAAAATGTTTTGTGTTTGAAAAAAAATGTCTTCTGTGAAATCTATTATTCATCATTAAAAAATAAATTTTTTAACCTCGCATCATTTTTAATAATTAAATGGTACTTGTGATTGTGCGTATCACTGTAAGTCAGCTAAATAATAAGCAATATCAACACAAAAAATTATTTACAGAATCTTATTGGTTACTATAACTGGATTGGTATTACATGGCCTTGGGATGGCAGCGCAATTGGTTGCTTCTTTTACGGATGCCCTAAGAACAAGCGTGTAAGTATTCCAACTGTTTTGATTTTTTTGTACAACTCTGAAGCCACTGAGTTTTCCAGAATTAATGATGAAATTTATTACTTTTAGTTGTTATTACTTGACAAAGTGATTGTGGTACTATGCACAACTATTCGATTTGTCAAAGAATAACATCTAAAATTAATACATTTCATCATTTCTGTAGTACCTACTCCATGGCACGAGTAAAATTCCAACTTTCTATCATAAAATTTCCACGATGGTGGAATTTATAAATACTTTATACAGAAAAAACATAACACATGTTGAGCAAAAAAGGAATTATATAATCTCCATTCAGAATGTCTGAATAGAACGCCATTTGAAATATTTGAAGCATATTTTTTTAGTCATCATTTTTTAAAAATATTTTTTAATAGGAATTATGAAATTTTATTCTACCAATTTTCTCGGTGGTATTCAAGTTATACGAAGTTCGTAATTTTATTAATAATATGAACAAAATTTATTTATTGCAGCGACCACGGATTTCCCAATAATTTGGAAACATTCGGTTTAATTTCTGGTTTGTGGACTAGTACCTTTGCGCTGGGTGCGTTTATTGGACCATCAATTTCAGGAATTCTTTACGATAATATTGGATTTAGAAACGCATCCATGTTCATATTTGGACTGCATTTATTTGTGGCAAGTATATCATTTTAATATTATTAATTTGAAAACTAACTGATACATATACACATTTTCAATTGCCCATGACATCATACCCCTTTTTGTAGTAGCGTAATTATTAAATATTAATTATTAATAGGTTGCTTGTCCAGTAGATTTTTATACAGTGCAGGATTTTTCAAATCTATTCAGTAATTCTCGAGTTTTGAAGTAACATAACTTCATTAATTTAAAATCAAAGTTTACGGAAAATAAATTTTATATCCTGTATGTGTTCACAACAAAAATCTTTTGTGACAACCATTAATCATTCACGTGTTTTAGAAGACTGGTGTAGTATTTAAGAACAGATAATGGTATCATTTTTGTTATTATTTATTATGACTAACAAAATATCTCTATTATTGCATCATATTTCAAAACTAAATGCGTGACAGTAGGATTCCTTAACATTGAGAATTTATGGTCTTCAGATATGTAAATCCAAAAAGGCTTCATTTTTTAAAAAACGTTGGAATTTAAAATTCAGAAAAATCATTTTTAGCGCCGTGTAGTAGCAGGGTCCTGGCTTGTGTACTGTCTGGATACTAGTTTAAAATTGGTGATCCTAGGGTGGCACCTAGCGTAAATTCAACTATAAGCATCATGCATTCTTCTATTACAAATTCTCAATTCTCACGTTGTAATTTGACAAGTTTATTACAAAAATACCAATTAAATATTTCCTACGATTAACTAAATTTCAATTGGAGTTGATTATGAATACGAAGAAATCAAAATTAAAATTTCTTTTTTTGCAGGCTTTTATCACAACAATCTTCTTGCTGATGAACAAGAAACGCCGACACTATACACAACTGCCTCCTCCTGACGTCGAAGAAACTAAACCATCTGCGTGCGATGTCAACGGAAGTTATCTATCTCAAGATAGTAATATGATGCAATCTACCAGGAGGTTAGTAAATGCCAAATTTCTTCATAATTTTAAAAGTTTTAACAACAGAATTCATGGTCACACATACTTTGCTACTAGACGAAGTAGGGTTGGGTAACTCAGTTCTGAACCGGCTCAAAGATCAAATCTTGACAGAAGATCCCTGCGAGCCGACTCACTTCTTTTTAACTCAGTTAAACATTTAACACAGAGACGCATTCTCTATACACATGAACAGTAGCGTAACAATATGGTGGCAGAACGAGCAAAATTACGTGGACCCCAGGGCTGAGGGAGCCCTCGGTCCGAGAGACTGTTAGGACAGGAGGAACCTAACATTTATTACAAAATTTGGTAAAAAATATTAATATTGCATTTAATCAATTTAATAAAATTATCGACCGATTTTTCAGACAATTATAGTATTAACAAAAATATATAAATTCAATACACTAACGTTTTGGTTCGGATTTGGATCTTCTTCAGAACTGAATTCTAATCAGACGGTAATCAAATATTCGATTAATCAATTTAAGTTAGGTATTAACTCAAGAACATACGCGAATTATACAAATATCTACTTTACTTCGTGATTTATAAAGATGAAACTACAACGTGAAGCTTTTTAAGGGAGGGCCCCATTCGATGAATTTGCCACTTCACATAAGTCTTCTGTAGCGTCTCTCTCTCTCTCTCTCTCTCTCTCTCTCTGTCTCTCTCTGGGAGTGTGTAGTCTAAGATGCAATAATAAATTCCTTCTCTACGGATCTAGTACAGTACTGTGCCAGAGATAAGAGTAGGTACACGACTGTGCAATATGTTCTAGGTTTGGCACACGTGATTGTAATCTTGTACAATCACAATGTACATTTTGAAATAAAGTTAGATTCATAATTTTAATTTAAGAATGTTATTTTTTATTTTACGGCACAATAATAATTGTTTCAATTATTTTTATACCATTTCATAAATTCAATTTATTAAATTATTATTAGCGCCCAACATAGCTATAATGAATGTTTCAAAATTATTTAAATTTTTGTATACACATTTTAATAATTCCGCACAGTTTGCTATCTTTTCTTATGAATTTGAAATAAAATTTAGTAGCACACAAAAAAATTAATTATTTTCAAATTTGAATTCAAATGAAAAATTTTAACAAAACTACGCACCATATTCATCAGGTAATATTAATGGATAACAGTTGTAGTAACGTATTCAGAACTCAGATATTTTTGAGCCGGTTCAGAGAGGCAGATCCCCCTCGAGATTTAAATGCAAAAAAAAAACAAATCACTAAAAAGATCCGTTAGCCCATCTCGAAGACGAAGTGACAAATATTGTGTTATCTTTTACAGCAGTGTAAAAACAGTGAACGGAATCTCAATTGAGCAGAGCAGACCTGCAGCTATGAACAGTTTAATAGCTTGTAATAGTTACAAGAGCAGGGCGTGGCCTCGTCGAGAAAGCATCGAGAGTATCGGAGCTGCTACAGTGACTTTGGCAAACGGAGCCAGTCATAGTTACGGAACACTCGAAACTCGAAGACATAAATCTTACGCTGATGATGTGGCGTAATCACCTGTCCAATATTTATTTTTTTACTGAATTATTGTTTTGGCCAAAAATCCGCACTCTTAAAAAAAACCAGTTATGTACGCTAGTGTTTATAAACCGAATTATTTATAAAATGAACACGAGATCAAAAATGTCATTTCAATGATGACTAGTTTCAATGAAAATAAGGTATGAAATTTACATTTGGTTTTTCGTGAAAATAAAAACCTTCTGAGTTCTTAATTTAGTATGCAAATACTACAAGTAGTAAATTCATTAAAACTCTAAGATGGGGTAACACGTCAAACCCACTTTGGTGCTACCATTTTAGATCTTCTGAAAGATGTCTGTTAAAATTTCAGTGTTTTTAAACGCTCAGATATTATGTGACGTTTAATAGCTCAATAAAAAATGCTCCCACTTTAACGGTCATCATGACCAAAGCTCAAGAATTGTTGAAAAGTCCCTGAAAGCCAGAATTTTGGTTGTCAACCAAATCGAATCCAATTCGTAAATTTGATCGTGACTGCCAAAATGTGAAGAGATACATTTTTATAGAGCTTGACCATCTAAAATGACTGAAAATTTGACAGATATCAATGGTTCAATGGTAACGCCAGAATGGTTTTGGAGTGCAACGCTATTTTCATTTAAAGGCTCAACCCTTTTCAGGCCACCTTCGTCTACCTTTGAACTTTGAACAATTTAAGCGCTCAAATCAGTTTTTTTTTATAACTTACTGATTTTTTAATGTTTGCAGTTGCTATATCAACAAAAAACGTTTGGTCTAAAATTAAATGTCATATAGGTACGTTGAAAGAAAGCGTCAGAGTTTACTGGTTTTTTTTATAGTCAAGTACATTTTAGTTTTTCATTCAAATATGGATAAAAATGTATGATAACACGAGAAAAATACTACGTTTTTAATTAATGAACGCAATTATCGATAATGTTTTTATTGTTTGTTAATATTATGTTTTGATACATTTTGTATATAATAAGAGTTGTAAAATATATTATATGTTTTCAGTTTTTGTTTATATTAATTCGCAATGACATTATGAAGAGCCCTATTAGTTATGAGGAAAATCGGCGCAGACGCTAAAGAAATATATATGTTATAGCGTTGTCTTTTTTTATATAAAAATAGTAGAGTTTTCATAACTGTTTATTTTTCTATTTATCTTTGCAACAACGTTTTGTAAAAAAACATTTTTTTCTAAGCTTGATATTTTGGAAATAATTTTGAACACAACAAAACAGCTGTTCTTTTGTTCTGTACACAACAACAAATTAGGTAGCTGACAAGCATGATTTGGCTTTGGCTGGATTTTTTTACTTTTAACGAAATAATAATTTGCCCTATTTTTTATCTTTTTCAAAAATTGAAATTGTGGTTCATTAGCATCTGTGACGTTTTTATAAGTTTTTAGTTTCTAAAACATATTTTTTTAATAAATATAACTATGGACGACTATCATAAAAAAGAATGAAAAAACAGACCTAGATTACAAAAAATCAATTTACTAGTATACATAGAATATCTTTGTTTCTAATTTACAAACAATGAAGGCGTTTGTAGAAGAAAAAGTCAGGTGTGATACAAAAATCCACACAAAACATGAATCCGTCCATGTGAAGTTTATTTTCGATTTTACGTTCTAGAAAATATATCAATAAATCTACTCATCAGAATAAATTGTATTTGTGTTGCACAGATTGTGTACATATCATGTAAATAACTTAGTCAATAGTGATTTCAAATCATTTACTTACACCAACATCCCTTGCAGTCGAAGGCGTCAATTATAAAGAGGAATCCTCGACAGATACCGTTTTAAAATTATATAGTTCGTTTCGTATTAATCTTACATAGCTCTTTAAAAATCCTAAAAGTTAATTACACTTTTTCTGATTAGACACCTCATATGTCAAAATCCATCAAGCCGTTGTAGGCTACAAAGCATGCCAAAGAACTGAACAAACATACATACAATGCACCCGAAAAATTATTCTCCTTTTGGGGCGTCGGATAAAAGTATACGACAACGGCAGTTAACTGTTTCGGGCATATATTATGAAAACTCTATAATGATTACAATCTAAGGACATCGTCAATTAAAATTTTCTGACAATGAGTTCTGCAAACAAGCATCAATGTTTACTCCGTGATTATAAAAAATAAAGCCTGCTAAATTAAAATTTGAATCATAAATATATTTCTAAAAATCCGATAAACATTCGTAAATGCAGTTGTCACTTTATAATATTGAAATAGAAATTAGAATACCAATATTATAACATTATGCTAGACAACAAAATATTTTTATGTAACAGTGGAGATATTGTGACGAACTAAGGTGCCTTAGTTACGATAAAAAGGGCATTAAACTTATATTCGATAAAAATTATCGCTTTATTAATGTCAAAATATGATTTCATTAATTATGTTTATAAGATCATAAAGGTCACAAGTTCAGGGTCGATTTTCATTGAAAACACTTTAATTTTTAATTAAAAATGGAAGCATGCCTTATTTCTTAACTTAATGTTCAAATTTGTTATGAGTAGTCTGCGTTCAGAATAAGCGTCCTTTTTGAACCGGGTGAATAATTTGTTATTCAAAATAATGATGTCAACCGCAACATTTACTTTAGGGTGGCTGTTTGAAAAGCTTATATTATACCTATTATATGAAATAGTACATATTCATTTCCAGCGAATTCAATAAATTGGGAGAAAGATTTTGAAAATAAATATTGATGATCTCAACTATCGAGCGCCTGTAATTTCCAAGTCTTCTTCTCTCTCTAACATTAGAAAAATAAAGACTAATAGTACTAACAGACGGTCGAACTTGGTTCGAAGCGGACAGCGGATCTGGTCCGCTCCGTACCAAATCTGTTCGTATGTACAGTAGTCTGCGTGTCCGCCCGGTTCGATGAAAACAGATTCGGTCGTCTGTTGCAAGATCCGCCGTACCATGTCCGTTGTCGGACCGGACCAAGTTCGACCGTGTGTCAGCACTATAATGCTGGGTTGCACAAAGAATTGTCAAAAAAATTAATTTGACAATGGCCTTAGATTGTGGTTATATCATTACAGTGTCCATACATCAGGAGCAATCTAATGTCGTATTCAAACTCACTGTCATAGGCCCTGAGGGTGAAGACATAATTTTCGAAACGTTGGCCTCAAGCGATACTTTGGTAAAGCTTATTTCTATTGTTCTTCAACCAAATAAATCTCCTTCAATACATATTTTGGAAACAAAAGTTCTATTAATCACTGTCATCTATTCCAGAACATTAGATTAGATTTATTTGGGGTGATAACTGATAAGACACTTGATATCTCACAAACACTGCGACCTAAAAAATCTTTTGTGCATCCCCTAATAGTATTATTCCCAGTCTGGTAGAATGCTTTTTATGAACCTTATTACCATAATGGGGACTGCTTTCCATATGTCCTCAGGCTTTGGAAAAGGCCTTTTAAGATATAGCAGCCTTTTGGAGAGCACTGCTATACATTCACATAGGATGTGTTCAGCAGTTTCTTTTGCTTCTTTAAAGAAGCGACAGTTATCATCTTGGGCTTTACCCATTTTTGAGAACTTGCAGAACATTAGATTGTACTCACACAAAAATAAATGATTGTTCTACATAGAAAAAGATCGTTTTTCAAATTAAATTTTAAAAAATGCGTAGAAAAACGTTGTTTCGATGTAGAAACGGTACAAGAAACGATGCTCAATACATGTATACGCACAGTTTAGGAAAAATATCGTCTCAATCGATCAATTAGCTACTTTTCGAGCAGAATCCATTTAAAACTCGACTATGCTTTTCATACGGAGACATATTATGTATGTTCACAATCTAAGGCCATTGTCAAATTAGATTTTTTGACAATATTTTCTGCAACTCAGGATAAGAAGTCATAAGTATCGTCTTGTCTCATCGAGAAGGTCTTATGCACACCCCCAGTTCAATCAGTAAATTAGTGTTTTACCTCCTCTTGAACAAGACCTTCTGCACACCCACCAACTTAACCACCCACCTGTAAGCATACACTAAGAAGCTACCCGAGCTACAAGAGGCACGACGACTTTTAATATATACACAGTATTTAATTAAGCGTGGAACATGACTAATCCATGATTCATATCAATATTAATTTTCGCTACTTTATGACCTACATTGCGGTTCGGGTTTCATAGGTGAGCAGCTATAATTTGTACTTCTATAGTTTTCTGTTTTTTTCCTACAGAGCTTATTTAATATAGCTAAATAAATCGTTCATAATATGTTCCACGTCATGAAAAAATTAATCAAAACATGCCGAACTAGTTTATTTCTGACAGATCCACAAAACAAAAGAGCGGCTGAATTTTTTTTATTTTCAAAATATTTCCGAAACTATAAAATTTAGAAAAACATTTTTTTAACAAAAGTTTCTTGAAAAAATAAATAGAATAATAATCCGTTATGAAAAGTATATCATTATTATATAAAAAAACACCGTTATAGCATATTATATCTTTTCTGCGCATGCGCCGATTTTCCCCAAAAACAATAGGGCTCTTCATATTTACATACCTAACATCCTCCCAAAATTTGGTTTCAATCCGCTCATCCGTTTGACCTCTATCGTGTTCACAGACAAACAGACTAACAGACGCACAGAGTTTTTTCAAAAATATGTTTTTTGGATTAGGGGGACCTCAAAACGGAAAGATATTGTAAAATTTTTGAAAAGTGATTTTTGACCTAAACTAGTACCATTCCCCACTTGTGGGTTGGAATGGTAAAATGTACTTCAAATTTTTTTACGTACAGTACCTACGTACAAATGACAACAGATTTTTAAGATCTGAAAAAACTAAAATATGTTTCTAAACACTATCAAGTAGATGAGCGCTTTTCCGATATTAAAAAGTATAATTTTCAGGTGCATGATTTTTAATATATAGTTTAGGTAGCATTTACACAGAAATATATAATTTCTTGTTGTTTCTTACATAGTCTGTCCACTTTTTTTTGCAGTATTAGAAATAGAAAATGTTTTTAATATAAATTTCATGAAGATTTTCTAACAAATTGTCATCCATATAAAACAGGTTTAATGTTCTAGAAAGTTAATTTAATTGCTAAGCATCCCACAGCTGTTTATATCTGTTTAACGGGAATGGGGTGCACTTAGGTGGGGTGAAGATCGACGCTGGATGTACGCCATTCTCTTAAGCCACAGGTGACAATGTTAATAGCTGAAACCACCGCCTTTATATTATATAATAATGTACATACAGGTTGTTTGAAAACATTACTATTTATTTGGACGCATGTGTAACGTTTCTCTATTATTCCTATAGATTTACTTATATTCAGAGCCGGCAGAACAGGCTCAGCCCGAGTGGGTAGTTTGATTTTGAAAAAAGCCCCTCCCCCCTCTTCCGCACCAACAAAAAATGAAAAATAGGAAACAAGTAAATAAACATAGGAATTGGTAAAATAAATTCATTTTTATAGCTTAGACATTGTTTTGTTAATCACAGTCGCAACTTAATCTGTACAAAATCTATTTCTTCGTGCTAAATACTTGAAATAAAAACAAGACCAACTTTACATTAGAACATGGGATTAGTCTCGTTTTTGCTTTCAGGCGATATACACAGGTATAAATATCAGAACTGCTTAAAATTTTCGAGTGGATAATTACCCTTTCGGGATTTTTCCGAGTGGGGAGTCCTCTCTAAACCCTCTTAGGGTGATGCCGGCCCTGCTTATATTGCAGTAGATATTTCATCTGATCACAAAATAACGCTCGAATTGGTATTGAATATCTATTTAAGTCTTCTTGGTTTCCGGGCTTGTATGCCGTGGTCCATTGGTATTACATGCCTGACGTTTCGTCTACAACTGCGGTAGACATTATCAAAGGCGATGTGGTAGCGGGCGAAGTGTCCTTTTAGGCTGCTCACAGGTAAATGTGTCGACAAGTGTGGTACTTCCGCCTTTTATAGTCAGCGTGCTCGTGTTCTCTACTCGGTCGTAGTATGCTGTTCTGTGATTAGTCGTTCCACATCGCCTTTGTAGACGAAACGTCAGGAAACCAAGAAGATTTGGATCAACACCGGCCGTGAAAGCTTACACACTTGGATAATATCTATTTAGTTTTAAAACGATCACTTGGTTAATAACTGATAGAGTGATTTATAATGAACGAAACAATTTTTGAAAAGTTCACAACCCTACATTTTTTATGTGAAACATCTAATGGCGTGTTCGGTTGGCGCGATACTTTTATGGAAGGATGTTACGTTGCGATGGCGCGACACTTTTATGAGGAGACGTTACGTTTTTCAGCTAATAGTATACAGTTCGATGACAGCGCGTAACGCTGGCTGTGTTGAATTGTAACATCACTTTTGGTGACGGGTATTTATTATTAGTTACTAGAATAGTCACTTAGGTGGTGATACAGTATAAATTAAAGTTGCAGTGTCTATAGGACTTTAGGAAGTATCCATAGAGTGTCCAAAGGGCTTTGTAACTTAAAGTTGATTTTGGCAAACTTAATTTTGTTTCACATTTGCCAGGTGTCTCATGTGCGACGATTTCTAATTTTTTTTAACAAAAATTTGAAATTTCACAAAATACGCATTAACACCTAGTAAAAACATAGGTAACCTAAAAAGCTTTTCTCTGTAAGTTATCTGAAAAATTCCCTAAAAGTGAGAAGATAAGAACTCCTAATATTAAGAAGTATTTTCTGTTTCCATCAGTCAAATCATATAATACATACTACTATTAAATAAAATACGATTGTTGGGTGTATTTCTCCAAATTGTCTCTTGGTATGATTTGCAGTGGTAGCTACCCAGTCATTAAAATATAAATTTTTTTTCAGGTAGGCATCGAATTTGAAAAAAAAAACGTTAAAACAAATTGCTGTCATGGAATACTACGGAAACCATTCGTGGTAAATAAAATTCACGGTATACCTATATACAGTATGTAAACACGTAAGGTACACATACAGAAATTAACATTGGGAAAAAATGACTGGATCAGAGTAAACCTTTAAATCTTGTTTTTCAATTTGACAGATAATATTCTTTTGCAAAATGAATGTGTATACTACCGAAGAAAAAATTCAAATTATTACAACATAATCGGACTTTTTTTAGTAATGGAACATTAAATTACCAAAAATACTTAAATATGGTGCAAGATCAAATATCTCCGCCTATTCGTGTTGAACCTAAAGACATATTGGGTCACTGATTTGCCAACGCGCATACGTCATACCAGTCAGACAATTTTTGAATGAAATGTTTCCAAACAGATGGAGTTGTATTTTTGTTTTATTTTTGAAAAAAAATTAAAATAATGATTTATAAGAGCTTTTTTTATTATAATACCTAAATCAAAATAAAATAGAAATCCTCAAGGTTACCACGATAATTCAATAGAAATAACAATTAATGCAGTCATGGCTAACTCTGATCCAAGTATTTTTTCCCAATGCTAATTTCCCTATGAGCACCTTACGCGTTTACATACTATATGTCGTCATGTAGGTATATTAAAGTGTTGTTTGCAAGTGGTCCACATGGGAATATAACTAACCCTGACGTTAAACGACCCAACAACAAACTTCATTATCTCATTCACCTGCCCTGCCATCCTGAGATGCATACGATATAAACAGTATGATCATTTTAAATTTAATCTCTACTAGAGTGATCACCTTTGATCTTGCCGCATCCAACCTTGAGCCATGAGTGTGACGAAAAAAGAGACAGGAGACAAGGGATCAAAATATAAACAGTAATTTATTATGAACTCAAAAATAAAATACAAAATGAACTCAACGCAGTATAAAACGTTTATATGACTAAAAGTCAAAATAGATCTTATTTATGGCAAAAACATAAAGCTCATTTTTTTATTACGTATCAAAGCTTATCATGTACTGTATTTTTGAATTTATTTTAATAAAGAAATTTTTCTGCTTTGCGTAAGTTTTTTTTACGTGATTAAAATTATCAATTTAAAATTTTTGAGAGGTTACTGCATCAATTTCAAATTCAACATTTTTATATTTCAATTTTAAGTGCGATAATCTACTTTTTCGTCAAAAATGTTTAGGCCATCTCCAGTAGAATTACAAACATCACTATCTTCATTCTGTTCTGCATAACAATTCATCTATTTTTTTCGCCTGCATTCTGATTTAATGGGACGCTTCACGTTGCATTGCTTGTATCTATGGTTTGACTTTCCATATCATGTACCTACACATTTTTCTCGTCTTCATCTTTCTCCTTTCTTTAATTAGTTTTATTTAATGGATGTGACTCAATTTTAACCTCTTCTTGTTCCGTTCCTCTACGAAGTAACGCGTTTTTATGGCTAATTTCATGTTCAATATGTAACAGTTTGAAGGAACTAAATTAGTTTAAAAAGTTGGCGTAAATTTCATTTAGTTTTGTACGTTGCTAAATAATACCTATAGTTTAGTTTAGTTTAGTTTATTAATTCTCCAGAGACAATACAAACATTGTATGGATTTGTCAAATACAAAAAATCAAATATAAAAATACATCAAATTTCTAACGTAAGAATTTAAAAGTTACAATAAAAAATTATTTTGAATATTCCTGTATATTGTAAAAACATCCATCTATTAAAAACTTTTTTAAGTGTTTTTTAAAAATTTCTAAATTGTCAATACTTTTTAAGGAAAGCGGAAGATTATTGAAAAACCTAGAACCTGCGCACACAGGAGTTCTGCTATATGTTGTCGAATTAAATTTATAGTTCCTTAATTCTGCACACTGTCGAGTTCCGTAGTCATGTATGGTAGAATTAGCAGCATAAAGTTGGTTTTTGTATTTAAAAACGTTTAGTAATAGTTTATATAAATATATGGATGTAAGTGTCATAATATTATATTTTTTGAAAATTTCACGACACGATTCACGGAATTTAACATTAAAAATCAAGCGCAATATTCTTTTCTGTAAAATAAATATGCGATTTACGTTAACAGACTGACCCCACAATGATACATTATAGCTAAGGTGACAGTATACTAGTGCGTAGTACATGGACACTAACTGTTCTACATTTAAAAAAGATTTAACATTTTTGATGGCAAAATAAGCACTGTTCAGTTTATTACAAATTTTGTCTATGTGTAGATGCCATGTTAATTTGTCGTCCATTACACATCCTAGAAAATTGCATGAATTTGATAGATGAATACTAACAGAATCTATTTTCAGATTTAGCTTAGGCGTAAGTCTACGTTTGTGGAAGTAAATACAATTTGTTTTGGTGACATTTAATACTAATCTGTTTTTTACACACCAAGTGTGAAAATCGCTAAGAATTGAATTCACTTTAATCTCCAGGTCTGCGATGGTAGATGCACTGACCGCTATTGAAGTATCATCTGCGAATAGAGATAACTGTCCTTCTGATATATTTGTGGGAAGGTCGTTAATAAAAATTAGAAATAATAATGGACTTAGAACAGAACCCTGAGGCACACCTAACTCGCAAGCATAGTCGATCGATCGACAATTATTAACAGATATCACAATTTTTCTGTTGGAAATGAATGACATTATCCAGTTGTTTATAACGCCGCGAATACCCAAACAATTCAGTTTTTCTTGCAAAAATGTGTGATTGACACAGTCGAAAGCTCGAGTGAGATCAAAAAAGATGCCCATTACATGTTTGTTTGAGTCCAAGTTGCTGTTCAGGAATTCAACAAAATTAAAAGCTGCTGATTCACAAGAAAAATTTGCTCGAAAACCATGTTGAAGAGGTGTGATGAGATTATATTTATTTAAAAAAGTAAGTATGAATTTATAAATGACTTTTTCGAATATTTTTGAAAAGGTTGAAAGCAATGATATGGGACGGTAGTTAGCTAAATTGTCTCGATCACCTTTCTTATGTAGTGGTTTCACTAAGCAAGTTTTGAGCAAAGATGGAAAAATTCCATTTTTTATTGATAGATTTAGTAAATATGTTAGAGGGGTTAAAATAGATTCTACTGTAGCTTTTAAGATTTTTATTGGCACTTCATCAATACCATACGAGTTTTTGTTCGATAAATTTTTCAGAGCCTCTAATATGTCACTTTCCTGAGCTTCTGGGATGTAAAGAGAGTTACAGATATTATCCGACGTTGTACAGTCCGTAAATAATGAGTTAGCAAATGAAGATTCAATTGTTTCAGTGCCAATATTAGAAAAGTATTTTCCAAAAATGTTTGATATTTGAGCAGAATCATTTACTTTAACACCTTCATGTGTTAACGTAATGAAATTATTGGACTTTGAATTACTTTTAGGCTTAATTGTTGAGTTTATCACAGTCCATAATTCTTTAGTACTGTTTATGGATTCACTAATTTTAGTTTGATAAAATATTTTTTTAGCCTCACTGATATTATGTTTGTGAATTTTTTTAAGTGACTTGTAATAGTTAATTAAATTTATGTCTTTTGTGTTTTTAACCAACCAATAAATGTTTTTTAACTGACATGATTCATTGATAATTGAACTATTTATCCAGTTTTTATGATTGCTTTCTTTTATCTTGTGATTGCATAATTTCTTAGGAAAGCATATGTTCATATGCCATTCAAATTTACTCCAGAATAATGAGAATGCATGCTCTATATCGTCACACTCTAATACATCAGCCCAATTTTCAGTAGATAAAAGTGTTTTAAAACACTCAATATTAGTTTGATTAAACGATCTTTTAGGCTCCTTATTCCCACTTTCCTCTTCGGTAGCTGTTACCTCATTTTTATCAGTCCAGATGCAAACCTGAGCACTGTGATCTGATAAATCTGGATCATCAATATAGAACTCACAGTCAGCTGTATGAACGTTGGACACCATATAATCAATAGCACTGTTAATTCGTGTGGGTTCGTTTAGTGAACTCTGCAAATTAAAGTTAGAAAATAAATCAAACAATTGCACTTTATCATTGGTATCTTTAAGCATGTTTATATTGAAATCACCGCAGAGAAAAATTGACTTGTGATATTTGGTTACGTCATCAAGCACATAGTTTAATCTTTTAATAAAATTTTTGGTGTTAGATTTGTTATAATTGCTGCGATATACACATATCAAACACATGTCTTTAGCTGATATGACTGCACACTCAAAATCGAACTCAATGTTGTATTTTTTTAAGTGCTGTAGTTCTTTACAAACTAATCCTAATTTAACATAAACTGCCACACCACCATGAATATGTTTTGTTCTGTAATAATATGCAGCTAGATAATATCCATTTAGATGCATGCGATTTACCGAGGATTCCTGCATCCATGTTTCAGACAGGCAAAGAAAAGATGGGTTTTCATTTTGTAGGTAGATATCTAATAAATCAAGTTTGTTAGATAGACACTGGATATTAAGGTGTATAATTTTGATTTTCTTCTGATTCTGTACATCTTGATTTATAATTTTGTACTGTTGAGATTTGTTATTTTTCAAAAGTTGCCGCGGCTTGTCTGCGAAAAATATACCTCTTAATTATAGCGCCTTGAGGCCAGTTTTTACTGTCATAGAGCTCATCTAGCAAATCTTTATCTGCTCCAATTCTAAAACTTTTAAAGTTACCTTTGCTTGCTAAATCCTCTACAGTAAATTTATTGTTTTGATATTTGTTTTCCAGGTATCTGGTTATATTATCCGTGGATGTTTTTGAAGTGCACCTTCCTAAAAATTACCAGATTTTTGATTCTGCACATTGCAAATTCTCATTTGTTGGGCCGCTTCCTCTGATAATTCTTGGTTTCCGTTTTTTTCGTCTAACAGTTGTGAAGTCACCTTCAGAGCTCGTTTCAGTCTCCTCATCGTTTGGTGAGCGCTCCGTTATTAATTTCATTTCTGAAGAGCTACTAGGTTTTGGAATAATTTCCGCAGATAACTTGACGTTGTTGGATCGTTGGTTGCCTACATTTATTTTTTCGTTATCATGTCCGTTATCATTTTTGACCTTGTTTTGTTTAGAAATTAGGTTAGGTTCTTGATTCAATACTTGTGAATATTGTAATTTTTTTTCTATATTTTCCACTTTTGTTACTTCAAGTTGCTGTTTCAATGTTTGAATTACTATATCTTTTTCTTTGTTGACCTTTAAAACTTCGTCTAACCGGCTGGTTAGATCTTTGATTTCATCATTCATCTTACTCTGATTATGGAGAATAAGATTAATTTTTTCTTCCATTGTTAGCTCATTTATGCTTTCTTTACTGATATCACTGATTTTGTTAAAGTTACTCACATTTTCAGTTCTCTTTGTTCCATTTGTTTCATCTGCTAATGTTTTTAAAGAGGTTATGTTATTGTCACACTTTTCACAGTACCATTTTTTTATTTCACCACTCGTATTCATATCTGAAAATACTTCAGTTGTGATTCCAATACAGTAAATATGATATGCATTTCCACATTTACTTGCACAACTAATAATGTCCTCATATTTATTAAATTTATTATTGCACTTAACGCACAACGTGCCTCTCGTGAGAGGCGCCATTGCATGTTATCTAAAAAGTTTTTCTTCCGAGTTTTACGCCCACTATATTTAAAAAATGTTCATTCCTTTTAAATACAGTTAAATACATTTAAAACAGAGCATTTTCTTCACCAAGAATTTTAAATATAGAACGGAATTAAAAAAAAAAAACAAACATTCAAACTAAACAATATTGCAGAAGAATAAAACTTAATTACTCCAAACTATTATGATAATCCATGTGTATGTCGATAAATAATTTCTTTATTAATTAGTAATACCACAAAAATATTGGTGTTAGATTAAAGGTATGTTCCAAGCACTCAACAAACGGACACGAAACCGTCACCGTCATACGCAAGTAGTTAAAACGTGTTCCAAAACCAATACAAACGGTTTGGTTTTAGCTTACTGCGCATGCGAGTAACGGTTTCCTGTACGTTTTCTGCCTGCTTAGAACATACCTTAAGGACGTAGTCTGGTGTTCGGGTTTCGGAAAATCGAATTTATTTTTTTATATTTTTAGTAAGTAGGTACCTAGAAAATACTGTAAAAATTTTAAACCGATTTTCAAAGACAAAATCACGATTTTCTCGTTGTTTTTTCTTTAAACCCGCCATTTTGTTATTTATCAATAAAAATGTTTATTTCTAGTACCTACGGGATAGAGCCACAAGCCTACGAAACAATAACTAATTTAATTTTTATAATTCAGATGACTCCAAGTGACGTTATCACCCGAGCTACCCACCTACCTCCATTTAAAATTGTTTACTTTAGGTTAAAAAAACAATTATAAAATGGCGTAAAATTAAGCTAAAAAATTTTTTTTTCTTATTTTACAATGTCAGTAAAACATGTAACAAAATTGAAAGGATTGTACCTACATTATTTTGTTATTAAAAAAAAATTCCGAAAAAAGGGTTGAAAACGAGCTTGAACATAGGACTAAGTCCTTAAATCCCATAATAATACATTTTGAAGTAAAACTTCTTTAGGCACCTTCTGTGAATTTGTGTTACGAAAAGCTATTTATTTTTGCGCAGTCCACTAAGTTCGTTGATCCAATATAGCGCATCTATACATAATATAACAAAACATTCTTTATATAATATTATGTGTTTCAAAGTCTACATACTACTAGAAATCTGTTGCTGATTCCTGCTCTATTATTCCCGCTTGGAAAAGATAATTTTACGTTAAATATCGCTTTTTTTTAATAAGAGCCAAAGAAAATCGTATATTAGAGGTAATTATGTGTGCTTTACACAGGTTTTACTGTAAAATTACGCACACTCTGGTTTAAAAATTATTGCGTTGATATTTTTATCAGTTTATAGTTTAGTCAATGAGTGCTCATAAGGGGCATCTAGATGGAAAAGTCGAAAGCAGAACATTTGACTTAGGAACTTTGTTTGGACTAGTTAGGAGATAAACATACTAAAAGTCCTTGCCCCTCTGAGGTACGCCCGAAGGGGGGGAGCACAAAGAAGGTCCCGTTTTTTGGTTTTTTGCTTTTATCTCGAAAACGGTACGTCGTACGAAATTTTGTTGTAATACATAATGAAAGCTGATAAAATTCTCTACAACTTTAGCTTTCACACTTTTTATCTATCTCCAATCTTTGCCTAGCTATGAGCTCCGAAAAATGGTCGAAAAATGATCGATTTTCAAAAATGTGTTAAATTCTCTGTAGCACATTGTAACAACACGAATTTGTCAAAATCATTTCGTATCGCTCATCCAAACTATTAAAAACACCCACACACTATTAAAAAATAACATAAGCTTTAACCTATTGAAGGCCCTGGGCACATTAGGATTATGGGGCCCCTATGACCTTAACAGAGCACTATTTTGTTAGAATAGACAAAGAAAATAGATAAATGTGATATAAAATGCATATATTTAAAAGGATCACGTTCCCAATTTTAACATGAAGGACACAAAAAAAATAAGTATATGAAAAATAGTTCACTGATGATTTTTGTTTAAAACAGTTTAGGTACTTAGTATACCATTAAACTAGGGGGTCCCTATCGATCGTGGGGCCCTGGGCACGTGTCAGAGTGCCCAGTGGGAAAGAGGGCCCTGTGTGGAGGTACTCCCAGCTTATGTTATTTTTTAATAGTGTGTGGGTGTTTTTAATAGTGTGGATGAGCGATACGAAATGATATTGACAAATTCGTATTGTTACAATGTACTACAGAGAATTTAACACATTTTTGAAAATCGACCATTTTTCGGAGCTCATAGCTAAGCAAAGATTGGAGATAGATAAAAAGTGTGAAAACTAAAGTTGTAGAGAATTTTATCAGCTTTCATTATGTATTCCAACAAAATTTCGTACGACGTACCGTTTTCGAGATGAAAGCAAAATACCAAAAAACAGGACCTTCTTTGTGCTCCCCCCCTTCGGGCGTACCTCGGAGGGGTAAGGACTTTTAGTATGTTTATCTCCTAACTAGTCCAAACAAAGTTCCTAAGTCAAATGTTCTGCTTTCGACTTTTCCATCTAGAATTATTCGTTGCCTAAGCTATTATCCCCTAATGTACATATACTTAGATGTTTTTTCAACTTTGTGAAAAACTCAATTCTTTTTGTTACTGTTCCTCGTATCATTTGTATTAATATATTCTTTTGAAGTCGTGTCAAACAATTTCCATATATCAAAAATCAAAAATCACCTAAAGGCATAATCAATATCATGTATAAAATTATACAATGCAGAATCTACCAATGAGTTCTTATTTTATTGTTTGAAAATTCAGATGAACCAGAAAGAATCTATACTATAGAGTCGCCAGACAAAATTAAAGAAGAAATTATAGAATTACTAATAGTACTAATAGATCTTAACTTCTTCTCATCGACTGCACTCCATTCTAGGCCTGCAAAACACCCAAAATCAGTCCTCTCTTGAGGTCGTCATCGATAATTATTTGCGGCGTCTTTGGACGCACTGTCTGCAAATTCGTTTCCCACGATTCAGAACCAGGAATCCATAAAAATCGAACAGTGTTTATACCTCTCTGCAGCGTATAAAATTCGTCCTAAACTAAGCAAATACGAGGATGGCTGGGATACGGACACTGCATAACCTGAAGAGAACTCGAAGAATCACTACAAATAACATACTTATTTGGACAGTGAAGGCGTCATAAGGATTCTTAAATTGCAAATAACTCCGCAGTAAAAATACTGCACTCGTGCCAGTTTATAACCAACTCAGTTTTATATAGGCATTGTGAGTCTTTAGCTTATAGTTGGATTCAGTTTTACAATAACGTGTCAATCTACATTCATGCCTTTTTGAGTAAATAGTGTTTAAAAACTTGAAATTATTGTTTCAAAAAAAATTTTTTTAATTGTTTTAGAGTATTTATCTAATACCTATACCTATACAGTATGGTTTTTTAAAAACCGAACACCTGATTTATACCCTTAGGTTGCATTCAAAGGAATTTTACCCTCTGTAATAATCTTCATAGTTTCAGGGGGAAATCGATTGCCGTTGAAATTATTGTTTCAAAAAAAATTTTTTTACTTGTTTTAGAGTATTTATCTAATACCTATACCTATACAGTATGGTTTTTTAAAAACCGAACACCTGATTTATACCCTTAGGTTGCATTCAAAGGAATTTTACCCTCTGTAATAATCTTCATAGTTTCAGGGGGAAATCGATTGCCGTTGAAATTATTGTTTCAAAAAAAATTTTTTTACTTGTTTTAGAGTATTTATCTAATACCTATACCTATACAGTATGGTTTT
Source organism: Xanthostigma xanthostigma (assembly GCA_963575645.1). Taxonomy (NCBI): domain Eukaryota; kingdom Metazoa; phylum Arthropoda; class Insecta; order Raphidioptera; family Raphidiidae; genus Xanthostigma; species Xanthostigma xanthostigma. Next base: position 29,337,386 of record OY754470.1, on the reverse strand, counting down.
TTAAAAACCGAACACCTGATTTATACCCTTAGGTTGCATTCAAAGGAATTTTACCCTCTGTAATAATCTTCATAGTTTCAGGGGGAAATCGATTGCCGGATTTTTTTATGACCTAGTGCATTCCGGTGCAGTGCAATGCACTTACACTCATTTTTTTTAAATGGGGACACGTTTTTTTTTTGCAGTTTCTGATTTTTTATGAAAAAATAAACACTTTTTGTCCCGAATATTTAAATAAAAAACGCGAGTCTGACCGGATAACCGCTCAAAATTATGCCACGCACGAAATCGCGTTTCGACGCGTCGAATCCAAGTTTCCGGCTATTTACCTTGCCTGTGTTGTGGGAAAACAATCAAAACAATATGGAAGAAGAAATAAGGTTATGATGGAATAAGGATATGATTTGTTTATTATTGATGATTATTTCTCCTTCTTCCTTGATATTTTCATCTTGTTTTGATTGTCAAATACCCGGAAACTTGGATTCGACGCGTCGAAACGCGATTTCGTGCGTGGCATAATTTTGAGCGGTTATCCGGTCAGACTTGCGTTTTTTATTTAAATATCCGGGACAAAAAGTGTTTATTTTTTCATAAAAAATCAGAAAATGCAAAAAAACGGGGTCCCTATTTAAAAAAAAATTAGTGCAAGTGCATTGCACTGCACCGGAATGCACTAGGTCATAAAAAAATCCGGCAATCGATGTCCCCCCTGAAACTATGAAGATTATAACAGGGGGTAAAATTCCTTTGAATACAACCTAAAGGAATAAATCAGGTGTTCGGTTTTTAAAAAACCATACTGTATAAACTCATTTGTTTTTATCGAGTCGATTCGAAATCATTATTTTGTTTTTGCGAAAACGTTATCTTAACCTGAGCGTAAAATACGGGTGAAAACTACCATAGGTAGGTATATTTTAAGTTTCAGTAACTATTAATAGTACATCAAGTTTCATCTACTCTGTTAAAGCCATAGGCTTACGCCAGTGTAAAAATTCATAAAAATTACATCATACTGGTCCCTTTTATTTCCCGTTATACTGTGCCGCCTGAAAGTTCCTGATTTTTTTGGATTATCGATTAAGACCTAATTGCACAATCTTTGGCATAGCCGTTTCCAAATACATACTGCCGAACCGAAAGAAAGGCGAAAGTTCTGGAAATATAGAAAGACAGACAGGAAGCATAATACAATTTTTCTTCATATTTCGGTTGAAATTACGTACTTCCGGCATCAATTTTAAGGCAGAAAGTCTAACATTTATGCATTGGTGAGATTACACGCACTGATGCCGGAAGTAGGTACTTTCGACCGGCTATAAAGAAAAATAGTTATCATTTACACCGCTCCATGAGACTGCCACTACTGCTTCCAGCCTGCAATAATCGCGAACAGCTGTCATTCGTATTTTTCGTATAACCTCAAAGCTGCTTGCTTGGAATTTATCTGTGTTTTTATGTCATTAATCAATTAATTACTGTAATATTAATAAGCGTACTTTCGACCGAGGTATGAAAAAAAATAGTATACACCACACGAACAGAAAGTTTGAGAGCCTTCCTTGAACTGCGCGTCATGATGTTCTCGGCTCGCTTCGGGCATCATGACGCGCAGTGCAAGAATCTCAAATTTTCTGCCCTTGTGGTGTAATATACTATTATGTATTAATGATATAATTTAATAAAAATTGAGATCTGCACACAATTACGAGGAAAAAAGGTTTTTGTCAACACCGGCATTCACGTGAGCTAAGTAGCAGATAAATGACAATTGGTTAAAAAATTAAAGCGTTTTCATGTATTACCTAAACCTATAACTCCGCTAAATTCAAAGGTACTAATTTCGTTAACCACTATGGTTTTGATAAACAAGATATCCGCCTTTTATAATATGTGTTAGCAGCAAGGCCCTCGCGCCCCAGAGTGCGATGTGTGCGATGCACGCGGGCGGCACATTCAAGGGGCGGCAAATGGCCTAGTTGTGTTATGTTTTTTGTACTGTATAGAAAAAATATATAACTGATATTATATCATTTTTATTTGCATACTCAAGCCTGCGTGAAAACTCTTACGAGTCGTTATTTATTTTTTAATGAAATTCGAATTCGAAATATTTCGCGCGTAGTTTTCGATTCGACAGTTAATTCACATCAGCGCGTAGAGGGGGCGCCCCTATCGGAAGACTCCCGCGTATGTTTATATTTTGAATTTTCCTGTCGATTCCTGCAAGAGTGCGAGTGAAGTGAAGTATTTTTCAATCAACAAATACTTTTTTACGTATGACTTGTGCACCTGAATGATATAATTAATAATATATTTTTTCCCTCATGTAAGTGTAGTACGGAAAAAATTGCAAGTTAATTCTAGGGGATTCACATTCAGTTGTAATGGTTAGTTGGTATTTATGTTTTTATTAATTGCACTGGTATTCATTTTTCCTAATTGATAAACTAATGATTATTTTGACTTAATGAAATATCTCAGCTCAGCGGTGAAACTAAATTTTTGTCTCATTCATAAGTACGACAGGAGAGAAACGCCGTGAAAAATCGCACGGAGTAAACTGTTTTTGCAGAGAACAGTTTACTCCGCCGAAAGATTTTTTTATCGTGAAGAGAGAATTTTTTAAGTTCACTCTGTACGGAGTGAATTGCACTTACAGTAGGTATTAGTTATTTAGGATTTTTAACGTTTTTCAATTTGACATATCGTCTAGTGAGTTTATCCCCAATAAGGGGCGTCAATTATGATTCCGCACGCGGGCGGCGTGAGGCCTTACGAGGGCTCTGGGTAGCAGTATCGTCGCAAGCAATTTTCACAAAATAAATAGCTGTCTTTTACATCATGTTGTGGAGGTTACTCTCTGTTCGAAATATTTCCATTTGTGTACTAAAAAATAAATATCTACCTCCACGTACGCGAGTCGCGAATAGAACGATCTAAAAATTCAGTCTTAAAATAACAAATTAATTAATGACAATATATAAAGTCATTAAGAAACATAGCTTCAAAAATGTGTGTAAGAAGTGTAACTTCATATGTATTGCTAAAAGTTACACCCTAATATTTAGTTCACTTATAAGACCGTTGTAGTTCACACTACGCTTTACAGAAGTAAAACCCACTAACGTAAAATCTACATACGTTCGACCAACTGTGATTTTAGTTGTTATGGAACGCTAGTTTCTAAGTGGAAAAATCTATACAGCGATTTTAATCAGAGATACGAAACGTAAATTTGTAAGCAGGCATACAGTTCGACCGATGAAGATCGTCCGGGATACAGTATTGTAACAAAAATGTTCCAGTCCGTGGTGGAAATTACTTATTTGCAATAATAAATGTTAAAACAGTTAAACACACAAACGAAAGCGTACTTCTTTAACTTAGCAGAAACAAAACTAATAAATTCTGACTAATAAACTAAAAGAATATAGAGTCACTATAATTATGTACACAAAATCTTTACAATACATGAACACACCAAAGTTTATTAGCACACTTGTCTATTAACTATATTCACACGACTATTTACAAGACAGAAGCTATTTATGTAGAACCAGATTTATATAATTGTCTCAATGGTTTACACAGCTCATTTATCTTCTATCTTGCTGTACCGACACTGAACAATTTATATCACACAGTTGCTTGTCTGACTACTGTACATACGCGCTGCAACTAACCAACTAACTGACTGACTAACCACTCCGTTCGCATTTTATAGCTTCGTCCCCACCTATCGAATGTTCTGGAAGCAGCGAGATCCTTTCTTCACATGAATTGGTTTCTCCAGGCAATTCTAAAAAGATCGGGTTTTGATGACTTACTGTTTTCCATTTTTGTTATTGCTAGAACATTCTACAGGGGGCACGCAATAGTAGGCTCGTTCCAAGCAGCCAGCAAACGGTTCAGAAACCGTCACCCGCATGCGCCGTAGTTCTAAAATCGACACTAACAGCTTCGTTTTACCTAGTGCGCATGCGGGTGGCGGTTTCGGAACCGTTTGCTGGCTGCTTGGAACGAAAAGTATGTTTACACTGTACACTTGACTATAACATGGAAGTGACGCAAATAAATTGACTTTTCTAAATTAATATATATATGATTTGTTTTTCGTCGCCACGGTTACAACTTTAACGTTAAAAATGTAACGCAATTTTTTATGGCCTGAACTCGCGTATACTAAATTATATTTTATAAAGGTTAAGAACCCGTGCAGTAATTTGTTATCTCTGGTCTGTTGAGTCAAACTCAGTCAAGTATCATCTGAAAGTTAGTTAGAGAATAAGTAAGCATTTAATGTTTTTGTTATTCAAATTTATGCCCGTTCGCTCTTTAACTGAAAGAGTCTATGCTCTGAAGTTTTCGTTTTGATAAACATATTCTATAAATACATACCTAAATATACAACCGACAGGGATTTCAAAAGTGATAGGTAGAGAAAATAAAAACCACACTCCAAATGTAATTATTTGAAAGATAAGTTTTAAATTGAAATAATAGACTGGCGCAATGGGCATTGACGGTTAATTATTAGAGTGTTTTTATGGATGTACTAATAAAACGACCGAGTTTTATTATACTTATATAGTGCCGTTTTACACCGAAAAGTATTTTTGGAAAATAACTACCACGTTTTTCTAAACATTATTGAAGTGTTTAAAAATTCTCTGTGACACGTAGCAACATTTCTTGGTTTATCGCTTTGATTTCTTGACTAATATTGGCTTTTAAAGCTCGTCGCGTTTGAGACCTATTTCAGAAAACCCTAGCCCTTAAATATCCGAAGAAGAAAAAATCAGGGCTGGTCAAATCTGGTGACCCTGGTTATCAATTAAAATCACCATGTCGGGATACAAGAAACGTGAAATATTTTAAGCCATTGGTATAATAATATATAGGTATTTTCTAATAATAATTAATTGCCATTTTTGCAAATAAAAAAAATATTTATTTAGTACTACGATGATAAAAATGATCACAGTAAGGTCACCTGTCCATAGCGAAATGAAAAGCAAAAATTTCCATTTGCTTAAATACGGTTTGCCATCTCTTGGTGTAAAAATGAAACGCCAATATGCATTTGTATTCCTGTAAATATGGCTTTTTAGTAGACCTCCTGTCTCACGATCTACCGATCACCTTGATATTAAATAATAATAACAAAATGTAATCTGCACTGGCAAAGCTAGGCCGGGCCGCAAATATAATAATAATACAAAGGGGTGAATTATGTTTACCCAGCTCCAGGATAGACTGATAACATATATTATTAGTTACCACCTACAAATGTTGTTTTGATTGACTCGAGAAATTGTACGACTAGATAACGATGTGGAAACAGATTAGCAGCTTATATTTTATATACGATGATTCATAACTTATGGTTTACGGATTTTTATGGCCTCATGAGAAACGAAAACACTTGAACAATATAATAATTTTAAACAATACAAAAAGAATAAAAATTACAACAAATATTAAAAATCAAAAAACGAGTATATTTACAGGGCTCCGTGAAACCAGCCGCAACTTTGTTAGCCGCATGGACCAAAATGGGTGGGCTGGTTTGTGCTTCGTTTGTGCCCTTTCCTGCTTTAAAAATTTTCGTTCCTGCTTTTAGCGTTTCCGAGAAAATCGAAAATTTTATAACTGCGGCCAGGATCACGCCAGCCGCAACTTTTTTGATTTTGTAATTTTTTTACTTGCGGCTGGTTTGTGCTTCGTTTGTGCCCTTTCCTGCTCCAAAAAAATTCGTTCCTGCTTTTCGCGTTTCCGAGAAAATCGAAGAAATTTTAGCTGCGGCCAGGTTCACGCTAGCCGCAACTTTTTGGAATTTGTACATTTTTTACTTGCGGCTGGTTTGTGCTTCGTTTGTGCCTTTTCCTGCTTAAAAAAATTTCGTTCCTGCTTTTCCCGTTCTCGAGAAAATCGAAAAAGAAAATTCGGTAAGCGTGAAGTTAGCCGCAACTTTGTTAGCCGCACGGACCAAAATAGGTGGGATGGATTGAGCTTCGTTTGTGCCTTTTCCTGCTTAAAAAATTTTCGTTCCTGCTTTACGAGTTTCCGAGAAAAATACGAAAAAAGAAAATGCAATTCTACACTGACCGGCACAAAAAACGCAACACCTAAAATGATGACCAGTTTAGAATTGCAATAACTTTTAAACGTATCGCTCGATTTGAATGAGTTTTTTTTTATTTGAAAGGTCTATGCTTTGTCAATATTTCTGTAAGTGATCTGCTCATTTTGGCGCTCTTCCATTTCGGCTGTAAAGAATAACGCTAATGCTCGTTTTCCCCATACACATTGAAATCTGTGTTTATGCATATTCTCTACTTGCAGCTCGAAAAACTGTTTAGAACTGCTAAAGTATTATGATGCGGCTGATTAGTGCCTACTATGGAAAGTTTCCTGCCTTCATAATATGTTCGGAATATTTAACCCTTTCTAGAGAAAATCGACATATTCTAATATATCTGTGTTTTTACGTATTCTGGACGTGCGGCTCGAAAAACTGTTTAGAACTGCTGAAGTATTATGACGCGGCTGATTAGTGCTAACTATGAAAAGATTCCTGCCTTCATAATATGTCCGGAAAATTTAACCCTTTCTAGAGAAAATCGACATATTCTAATATATCTGTGTTTTTACGTATTCTGGACGTGCGGCTCGAGAAACTGTTTGGAACTGCAGAAGTATTATAACGCGGCTGATTAGTGCCCACTATGGAAAGATTCCTGCCTTCATAATATGTTCGGAAAATTTAACCCTTTCTAGAGAAAACCAACATATTCTAATATATCTATGTTTTTACGTATTCTGGACGTGCGGCTCGAGAAACTGTTTGGAACTGCTGAAGTATTATGACGCGGCTGATTAGTGCCTACTATGGAAAGATTCCTGCCTTCATAATATGTTCGGAAAATTTAACCCTTTCTAGAGAAAATCGACATATTCTAATATATCTGTGTTTTTACTTATTCTGGACGTGCGGCTCGAGAAACTGTTTGGAACTGCTGAAGTATTATGACGCGGCTGATTAGTGCCTACTATGGAAAGATTCCTGCCTCCATAATATGTTCGGAATATTTAACCCTTTCTAGAGAAAATCGACATATTCTAATATATCTGTGTTTTTACTTATTCTGGACGTGCGGCTCGACAAACTGTTTGGAACTGCTGAAGTATTATGACGTGGCTGATTAGTGCCTACTATGAAAAGATTCCTGCCTTCATAATATGTTCGGAAAATTTAACCCTTTCTAGAGAAAACCGACATATTCTAATATATCTGTGTTTTTACGTATTCTGGACGTGCGGCTCGAGAAACTGTTTGGAACTGCTGAAGTATTATGACGTGGCTGATTATTACCTACTATGGAAAGATTCCTGCCTTCATAATATGTTCGGAAAATTTAACCCTTTCTAGAGAAAATAGACATAATCTAATATATCTGTGTTTTTACTTATTCTGGACGTGCGGCTCGACAAACTGTTTGGAACTGCTGAAGTATTATGACGTGGCTGATTAGTGCCTACTATGAAAAGATTCCTGCCTTCATAATATGTTCGGAAAATTTAACCCTTTCTAGAGAAAACCGACATATTCTAATATATCTGTGTTTTTACGTATTCTGGACGTGCGGCTCGAGAAACTGTTTGGAACTGCTGAAGTATTATGACGTGGCTGATTATTACCTACTATGGAAAGATTCCTGCCTTCATAATATGTTCGGAAAATTTAACCCTTTCTAGAGAAAATAGACATATTCTAATATATCTGTGTTTTTACTTATTCTGGACGTGCGGCTCGAGAAACTGTTTGGAACTGCTGAAGTATTATAACGCGGCTGATTAGTGCCTACTATGGAAAGATTCCTGCCTCCATAATATGTTCAGAATATTTAAACCTTTCTAGAGAAAATCGACATATTCTAATATATCTGTGTTTTTACTTATTCTGGACGTGCGGCTCGAGAAACTGTTTGGAACTGCTGAAGTATTATAACGCGGCTGATTAGTGCCTACTATGGAAAGATTCCTACCTCCATAATATGTTCAGAATATTTAAACCTTTCTAGAGAAAATAGACATATTCTAATATATCTGTGTTTTTACTTATTCTGGACGTGCGGCTCGAGAAACTGTTTGGAACTGCTGATGTATTATGACGCGGCTGATTAGTGCCTACTATGGAAAGATTCCTGCCTCTATAATATGTTCGGAATATTTAACCCTTTCTAGAGAAAATAGACATATTCTAATATATCTGTGTTTTTACTTATTCTGGACGTGCGGCTCGAGAAACTGTTTGGAACTGCTGATGTATTATGACGCGGCTGATTAGTGCCTACTATGGAAAGATTCCTGCCTCTATAATATGTTCGGAATATTTAACCCTTTCTAGAGAAAATCGACATATTCTAATATATCTGTGTTTTTACTTATTCTGGACGTGCGGCTCGAGAAACTGTTTGGAACTGCTGATGTATTATGACGCGGCTGATTAGTGCCTACTATGGAAAGATTCCTACCTCCATAATATGTTCAGAATATTTAAACCTTTCTAGAGAAAATCGACATATTCTAATATATCTGTGTTTTTACTTATTCTGGACGTGCGGCTCGAGAAACTGTTTGGAACTGCTGATGTATTATGACGCGGCTGATTAGTGCCTACTATGGAAAGATTCCTGCCTCTATAATATGTTCGGAATATTTAACCCTTTCTAGAGAAAATAGACATATTCTAATATATCTGTGTTTTTACTTATTCTGGACGTGCGGCTCGAGAAACTGTTTGGAACTGCTGATGTATTATGACGCGGCTGATTAGTGCCTACTATGGAAAGATTCCTGCCTCTATAATATGTTCGGAATATTTAACCCTTTCTAGAGAAAATCGACATATTCTAATATATCTGTGTTTTTACTTATTCTGGACGTGCGGCTCGAGAAACTGTTTGGAACTGCTGATGTATTATGACGCGGCTGATTAGTGCCTACTATGGAAAGATTCCTGCCTCTATAATATGTTCGGAATATTTAACCCTTTCTAGAGAAAATAGACATATTCTAATATATCTGTGTTTTTACTTATTCTGGACGTGCGGCTCGAGAAACTGTTTGGAACTGCTGATGTATTATGACGCGGCTGATTAGTGCCTACTATGGAAAGATTCCTGCCTCTATAATATGTTCGGAATATTTAACCCTTTCTAGAGAAAATAGACATATTCTAATATATCTGTGTTTTTACTTATTCTGGACGTGCGGCTCGAGAAACTGTTTGGAACTGCTGATGTATTATGACGCGGCTGATTAGTGCCTACTATGGAAAGATTCCTGCCTCTATAATATGTTCGGAATATTTAACCCTTTCTAGAGAAAATCGACATATTCTAATATATCTGTGTTTTTACTTATTCTGGACGTGCGGCTCGAGAAACTGTTTGGAACTGCTGAAGTATTATAACGCGGCTGATTAGTGCCTACTATGGAAAGATTCCTACCTCCATAATATGTTCAGAATATTTAAACCTTTCTAGAGAAAATCGACATATTCTAATATATCTGTGTTTTTACTTATTCTGGACGTGCGGCTCGAGAAACTGTTTGGAACTGCTGATGTATTATGACGCGGCTGATTAGTGCCTACTATGGAAAGATTCCTGCCTCTATAATATGTTCGGAATATTTAACCCTTTCTAGAGAAAATAGACATATTCTAATATATCTGTGTTTTTACTTATTCTGGACGTGCGGCTCGAGAAACTGTTTGGAACTGCTGATGTATTATGACGCGGCTGATTAGTGCCTACTATGGAAAGATTCCTGCCTCTATAATATGTTCGGAATATTTAACCCTTTCTAGAGAAAATCGACATATTCTAATATATCTGTGTTTTTACTTATTCTGGACGTGCGGCTCGAGAAACTGTTTGGAACTGCTGATGTATTATGACGCGGCTGATTAGTGCCTACTATGGAAAGATTCCTGCCTCTATAATATGTTCGGAATATTTAACCCTTTCTAGAGAAAATAGACATATTCTAATATATCTGTGTTTTTACTTATTCTGGACGTGCGGCTCGAGAAACTGTTTGGAACTGCTGATGTATTATGACGCGGCTGATTAGTGCCTACTATGGAAAGATTCCTGCCTCTATAATATGTTCGGAATATTTAACCCTTTCTAGAGAAAATAGACATATTCTAATATATCTGTGTTTTTACTTATTCTGGACGTGCGGCTCGAGAAACTGTTTGGAACTGCTGATGTATTATGACGCGGCTGATTAGTGCCTACTATGGAAAGATTCCTGCCTCTATAATATGTTCGGAATATTTAACCCTTTCTAGAGAAAATCGACATATTCTAATATATCTGTGTTTTTACTTATTCTGGACGTGCGGCTCGAGAAACTGTTTGGAACTGCTGATGTATTATGACGTGGCTGATTAGTGCCTACTATGAAAAGATTCCTGCCTTCATAATATGTTCGGAAAATTTAACCCTTTCTAGAGAAAACCGACATATTCTAATATATCTGTGTTTTTACGTATTCTGGACGTGCGGCTCGAGAAACTGTTTGGAACTGCTGAAGTATTATGACGTGGCTGATTATTACCTACTATGGAAAGATTCCTGCCTTCATAATATGTTCGGAAAATTTAACCCTTTCTAGAGAAAATAGACATATTCTAATATATCTGTGTTTTTACTTATTCTGGACGTGCGGCTCGAGAAACTGTTTGGAACTGCTGAAGTATTATAACGCGGCTGATTAGTGCCTACTATGGAAAGATTCCTGCCTTCATAATATGTTCGGAAAATTTAACCCTTTCTAGAGAAAACCGACATATTCTAATATATCTGTGTTTTTACGTATTCTGGACGTGCGGCTCGAGAAACTGTTTGGAACTGCTGAAGTATTATGACGTGGCTGATTATTACCTACTATGGAAAGATTCCTGCCTTCATAATATGTTCGGAAAATTTAACCCTTTCTAGAGAAAATAGACATATTCTAATATATCTGTGTTTTTACTTATTCTGGACGTGCGGCTCGAGAAACTGTTTGGAACTGCTGATGTATTATGACGTGGCTGATTAGTGCCTACTATGAAAAGATTCCTGCCTTCATAATATGTTCGGAAAATTTAACCCTTTCTAGAGAAAATCGACATATTCTAATATATCTGTGTTTTTACTTATTCTGGACGTGCGGCTCGAGAAACTGTTTGGAACTGCTGATGTATTATGACGCGGCTGATTAGTGCCTACTATGGAAAGATTCCTGCCTCTATAATATGTTCGGAATATTTAACCCTTTCTAGAGAAAATCGACATATTCTAATATATCTGTGTTTTTACTTATTCTGGACGTGCGGCTCGACAAACTGTTTGGAACTGCTGAAGTATTATGACGTGGCTGATTAGTGCCTACTATGAAAAGATTCCTGCCTTCATAATATGTTCGGAAAATTTAACCCTTTCTAGAGAAAACCGACATATTCTAATATATCTGTGTTTTTACGTATTCTGGACGTGCGGCTCGAGAAACTGTTTGGAACTGCTGAAGTATTATGACGTGGCTGATTATTACCTACTATGGAAAGATTCCTGCCTTCATAATATGTTCGGAAAATTTAACCCTTTCTAGAGAAAATAGACATAATCTAATATATCTGTGTTTTTACTTATTCTGGACGTGCGGCTCGACAAACTGTTTGGAACTGCTGAAGTATTATGACGTGGCTGATTAGTGCCTACTATGAAAAGATTCCTGCCTTCATAATATGTTCGGAAAATTTAACCCTTTCTAGAGAAAACCGACATATTCTAATATATCTGTGTTTTTACGTATTCTGGACGTGCGGCTCGAGAAACTGTTTGGAACTGCTGAAGTATTATGACGTGGCTGATTATTACCTACTATGGAAAGATTCCTGCCTTCATAATATGTTCGGAAAATTTAACCCTTTCTAGAGAAAATAGACATATTCTAATATATCTGTGTTTTTACTTATTCTGGACGTGCGGCTCGAGAAACTGTTTGGAACTGCTGAAGTATTATAACGCGGCTGATTAGTGCCTACTATGGAAAGATTCCTGCCTCCATAATATGTTCAGAATATTTAAACCTTTCTAGAGAAAATCGACATATTCTAATATATCTGTGTTTTTACTTATTCTGGACGTGCGGCTCGAGAAACTGTTTGGAACTGCTGATGTATTATGACGCGGCTGATTAGTGCCTACTATGGAAAGATTCCTGCCTCTATAATATGTTCGGAATATTTAACCCTTTCTAGAGAAAATCGACATATTCTAATATATCTGTGTTTTTACGTATTCTGGACGTGCGGCTCGACAAACTGTTTGGAACTGCTGAAGTATTATGACGTGGCTGATTAGTGCCTACTATGGAAAGATTCCTGCCTTCATAATATGTTCGGAAAATTTAACCCTTTCTGGAGAAAATCGACATATTCTAATATATCTATGTTTTTACATATTCTGGACGTGCGGCTCGAAAAACTCTTTGGAACTGCTGAAGTATTATGATGCGGATGATTAGTAATTACTATGGAAAGATTCCTGCCTCCATAATATGGTCGGAATATTTAACCCTTTCTAAAGAAAATCGACATATTCTAATATATCTGTGTTTTTACTTATTCTGGACGTGCGGCTCGAGAAACTGTTTGGAACTGCTGATGTATTATGACGCGGCTGATTAGTGCCTACTATGGAAAGATTCCTGCCTCCATAATATGTTCGGAATATTTAACCCTTTCTAGAGAAAATCGACATATTCTAATATATCTGTGTTTTTACTTATTCTGGACGTGCGGCTCGAGAAACTGTTTGGAACTGCTGATGTATTATGACGCGGCTGATTAGTGCCTACTATGGAAAGATTCCTGCCTCCATAATATGTTCGGAATATTTAACCCTTTATAGAGAAAATCGACATATTCTAATATATCTATGTTTTTACGTGTTCTGGTCGTGCGGCTCGAGAAACTGTTTGGAACTGCTGAAGTATTATGACGCGGCTGATTAGTGCCTACTATGGAAAGATTCCTGCCTCCATAATATGTTTGGAAAATTTAACCCTTTCTGGAGAAAATCGACATATTCTAATATATCTGTGTTTTTACTTATTCTGGACGTGCGGCTCGAGAAACTGTGTGGAACTGCTGATGTATTATGACGCGGCTGATTAGTGCCTACTATGGAAAGATTCCTGCCTCCATAATATGTTCGGAATATTTAACCCTTTCTAGAGAAAATCGACATATTCTAATATATCTGTGTTTTTACTTATTCTGGACGTGCGGCTCGAGAAACTGTTTGGAACTGCTGATGTATTATGACGCGGCTGATTAGTGCCTACTATGGAAAGATTCCTGCCTTCATAATATGTTCGGAAAATTTAACCCTTTCTAGAGAAAACCGACATAATCTAATATATCTATGTTTTTACGTATTCTGGACGTGCGGCTCGACAAACTGTTTGGAACTGCTGAAGTATTATGACGCGGCTGATTAGTGCCTACTATGGAAAGATTCCTGCCTTCATAATATGTTCGGAAAATTTAACCCTTTCTAGAGAAAATCGACATATTCTAATATATCTGTGTTTTTACTTATTCTGGACGTGCGGCTCGAGAAACTGTTTGGAACTGCTGAAGTATTATGACGCGGCTGATTAGTGCCTACTATGGAAAGATTCCTGCCTCCATAATATTATGTTCGGAATATTTAACCCTTTCTAGAGAAAATCGACATATTCTAATATATCTGTGTTTTTACTTATTCTGGACGTGCGGCTCGACAAACTGTTTGGAAATGCTAAAGTATTATGACGTGGCTGATTAGTGCCAACTATGAAAAGATTCCTGCCTTCATAATATGTTCGGAAAATTTAACCCTTTCTAGAGAAAACCGACATATTCTAATATATCTGTGTTTTTACGTATTCGGGACGTGCGGCTCGAGAAACTGTTTGGAACTGCTGAAGTATTATGACGTGGCTGATTATTACCTACTATGGAAAGATTCCTGCCTTCATAATATGTTCGGAAAATTTAACCCTTTCTAGAGAAAATAGACATATTCTATTATATCTGTGTTTTTACTTATTCTGGACGTGCGGCTCGACAAACTGTTTGGAACTGCTGAAGTATTATGACGTGGCTGATTAGTGCCTACTATGAAAAGATTCCTGCCTTCATAATATGTTCGGAAAATTTAACCCTTTCTAGAGAAAACCGACATATTCTAATATATCTGTGTTTTTACGTATTCTGGACGTGCGGCTCGAGAAACTGTTTGGAACTGCTGAAGTATTATGACGTGGCTGATTATTACCTACTATGGAAAGATTCCTGCCTTCATAATATGTTCGGAAAATTTAACCCTTTCTAGAGAAAATAGACATATTCTAATATATCTGTGTTTTTACGTATTCTGGACGTGCGGCTCGACAAACTGTTTGGAACTGCTGAAGTATTATGACGCGGATGATTAGTGCCTACTGTGGAAAGATTCCTGCCTTCATAATATGTTCGGAAAACTTAACCCTCTCTGGAGAAAATCGACATATTCTAATATATCTGTGTTTTTACGTATTCTGGATGTGCGGCTCGACAAACTGTTTGGAACTGCTGAAGTATTATGACGTGGCTGATTAGTGCCTACAATGGAAAGATTCCTGCCTTCATAATATGTTCGGAAAATTTAACCCTTTCTAGAGAAAACCGACATATTCTAATATATCTATGTTTTTACGTATTCTGGACGTGCGGCTCGAGAAACTGTTTGGAACTGCTGAAGTATTATAACGTGGCTGATTAGTGCCTACTATGGAAAGATTCCTGCCTTCATAATATGTTCGGAAAATTTAACCCTTTCTAGAGAAAACCGACATATTCTAATATATCTATGTTTTTACGTATTCTGGACGTGCGGCTCGAGAAACTGTTTGTAACTGCTGAAGTATTATGACGTGGCTGATTAGTGCCTACTATGGAAAGATTCCTGCCTCCATAATATGTTCGGAATATTTAACCCTTTCTAGAGAAAATCGACATATTATTCTAATATATTTGTGTTTTTACGTATTCTGGACGTGCGGCTCGAAATACTGTTTGGAACTGCTGATGTATTATGACGCGGCTAATTAGTGCCTACTATGGAAAGATTCCTGCCTCCATAATATGTTCGGAATATTGAACCCTTTCTGGAGAAAATCGACATATTCTAATATATCTGTGTTTTCACGTATTCTTGACGTGCGGCTCGAAAAACTGTTTGGAACTGCTGAAGTATTATGACGCGGCTGATTAGTGCCTACTGTGGAAAGATTCCTGCCTTCATAATATGTTCGGAAAATTTAACCCTTTCTAGAGAAAATAGACATATTTTAATATATCTGTGTTTTTACTTATTCTGGACGTGCGGCTCGAGAAACTGTTTGGAACTGCTGAAGTATTATGACGCGGCTGATTAGTGCCTACTGTGGAAAGATTCCTGCCTTCATAATATGTTCGGAAAATTTAACCCTTCTTAGGGAAAATAGACATATTCTAATATATCTGTGTTTTTACTTATTCTGGACGTGCGGCTCGAGAAACTGTTTGGAACTGCTGAAGTATTATGACGCGGCTGATTAGTGCCTACTATGAAAAGATTCCTGCCTTCATAATATGTTCGGAAAATTTAACCCTTTCTAGAGAAATTCGACATATTCTCACAAATCTGTGTTTTTATATATTCTCGGATTGCGGCTCTAAAAACTGTTTTGAACTGCTGAAGTATTATTATGCGGCTGATTAATGCCTACTATGGAAAGATTCCTGCCTTTATAATAATATGTTCGGAAAATTTTATCCTTCCCAGAGAAAATCGACATATTCTCAAAAATCACTTTTCACTGATAAATAATAATAATTTGTTTACAGAAAGTAATGAAATCCCATCAAAAACATAAGCGTAAAAATTCAATGCAAAAGAGTTCTAAAAAGGTGCTAAGTTTTCAATTGGCAAGTTTTCACACAAATAAACATGAAGTTTTGGTATAAATCATAATAAACGAAC
The DNA here is from genome assembly GCA_963575645.1 of Xanthostigma xanthostigma. Lineage (NCBI taxonomy): Eukaryota > Metazoa > Arthropoda > Insecta > Raphidioptera > Raphidiidae > Xanthostigma > Xanthostigma xanthostigma. The sequence continues at coordinate 29,321,265 of OY754470.1, read as the reverse complement.
ACTTGCTTGGTGAAAATTTGACACCTTTTTAGATCTCAATAAATTCCTTATTTATTGATTATTAAACTTGGCTCCCGTTTTCACATTTATGTTTTTGATGGAATTAATTTTACAAAAATGATCGACTTATACTAAAAAGATTATCTTTGCGAGCGTACTGACACATTTAACTTTTAAAGTCATTTGAATAATTAAGATACGAAATTAAGTGAAAAAGCAAAAACAATCATTTAAGGGGGTACTCGCTCGAATTTTCGGAAAAAATCATACATTTTTGAACGAGTGTCAAAGAAAGAGGAAGGCAGATAGAGAATTGATTTTTTTAAAATTTTATTTACATAATATCCTTCTACCATATGCCCATTTTTTTTGACGCGCGCGCTCCACGCGCTTGCGCACAGCTGTCTGTATCTCAGGAAACAATGAAAAAACGGCGGGCCCGATCAGCGCTTTCCAGAACATCCTAGAACAACAAAAAAAATGTATTCTTAAAGTAGAAGAGTCCAACTTCGCGTTGACGGATGGAAATTCTGATAAAAAAAAAATTCGCGATTCAGTAACCGTTTTTTCCTCAAATTTTCTAGCGTTTCCGAGGTTTTTTTCGTAGATGCGCCATTTCTCTAAAATCGATTTTTTTTTAATTTCCATCCGTCAATGCGAAGTTTGACTCTTCTACTTTAAGAATAATTTTTTTTTTGTTCTAGGATGTTCTCGAAAGCGCTGATCGAACCCGCCTTTTTTTAAAGGTTTCCTGATATACAGACAGCTGTGCGCATGCGCGTGGGGCGTGCGCGTCAAAAAAAATGAACATATGGTAGAAGGATATGTAAAATGAAGATTATGTAAAATAAAAAAAATCAATTTTCTATCTGCCTCCCTCTTTCTTTGAGACCCGTTCAAAAATGTATGATTTTTTCCGAAAATTCGAGCGAGTACCCCCTTAAATTAAAAATTTTAATTTTTAATTAACCCAAGAAAACAACAAGATAGGGGTAGATATTTCGAATTAATATTCTGAAAGTTGTATGGTCAAAAAATATCTGTATTTCTTAATGACTTAGTTATAAAAATTAATTTACCTCTAAATTTATAGTTTTTTTTTTTTTTTTTGGCAATTATTTGTAAGAAAATACATAGGTACTTATGGCTCCGTGCTATTACGAAACATTCCATATACCTATTTAAAGAATGCACTAGGTCTACTACATTTCTGCAAAAAATTAAGGGAGCAAAAAAATTTTTCGAATTTTTAGTGATTTTTCAGAAAGCTTAATCTCAGTTAAAATTAGTCGCATTGAGATTTTAAAAAAAGCATTTTAAAGCGCTGAATGTCTAGTTTTCAGATTTCTTAGCTTAAAATTTTTAGGAGCGACAGTCATCGCGAAATTGTAAGAAAGAACACAAAAAAATTTTTTTTTTATTTTTTGCCTTTTTTTCTCGGTCCACGGGCTTGGAAAAATTTTTTTCACAAAAATCATGATGTGGACTTGATAGCCTGTTCATTCAGCTTTAATTTCTTTTTTTAAATTTTTCTCTACATTAATTTGACCCGGAGATATTCGACTACGAATACAAAAGCATCCTTTTGATTTTAACCATCGATATCTCAGCAACTAATGATCAGACAGAAAATTGACGGGCAGTTTCAAAATCTCGAATAAATTTCCTACAAGGCTATGTAGTGTTCTTGGAAGAAAAAAATTTTCTTTCATCCTCGATATTAACTTGAAAAAAGTGAAAAAAAGTGACTTTTTGACTTGTTTTGCTAAGTTGACCGCATATTTGCTAATATTGGTGGCAAGTCTAATGCTTGTACGAATTTTTACACCTCATTGTACCCCCAAGAGCTCCGTAAATCGACAGATCGAACTATCGATCGGTTTTTCCGGACCGCTTAATCAAAATTTCAGAAAAATTTAAAGGAGCAAAATTTACAATTCTGAACACCCTGTAATGTTCGTAAAAATGAATTTGATTTTTTTTCAATTCTTTCACAATTGGGCATCTTTTGCTTATTGAATTTGCTCCTTTAAATTTTTCTGAAATTTTGATTAAGCGGTCCGGAAAAACCGTTCGATAGATCGATCTACCGATTTACGGAGCTCTTGGGGGTACATCGAGGTGTAAAAATTCGTACAAGCATTAGACTTTCCACCGATATTAGCAAAGATAAGGTCGACTTAGCAAAACAAGTCAAAAAGTCACTTTTTTTCACTTTTTTCAAGTTGATATCGAGGATGAAAGAAAATTTTCTTCTTCCAAGAACACTACATAACCTTGTAGGAACATTATTCGAGATTTTGAAACTGCCCGTCAATTTTCTGTCTGATCATTAGTTGCTGAGATATCGATGGTTACAGTCAAAAAAAGGCTTTTGTAGTCGAATATCTCCGGGTCAAAAATTAACGTAGAGAAAAATTTAAAAAAAGAATATAAAGCTGATGAACAGGCCATATCATACTTTTTGAGTAAAAAATTTTTCCAAGCCCGTGGACCGAGAAAAAAAACGAAAAATGATAAAAAAATTTGTTTCGTGTACTTTCTTAGAATTTTGCGATGACTGTCGCTCCTAAAAATTTTAAGCCAAAAATTCTAAAAACTAGACATTCAGCGCTTTAAAATGCTTTTTTTAAAACCTCGATACGACAAATTTTAACTGAGATACAGCATTCTGTAAAATCACTAAAAATTCAAAAAATTTTTTTGCTCTCCTATTTTTTTGCAGAAATTTATAATAATGCAGTAGTTTAAACAGTTTCTCGAGCCCACAAGTCGAGAATATGTAAAAACACAGATTTGTTAGGATATGTCGATTTTCACTAAAAAGGGTTAAATTTTCCGAACATATTAGAAAGGCAGAAATCTTTCCATATAAGGCACTAATCAGCCGCATCATAATACTTCAGCAGTTCTAAACAGTTTTTCGAGCCGCAAGTAGAGAATACGCAAAAACACAGATTTGTGAGAATATGTCGATTTTCTCTGGGTAGGATTAAATTTTCCGAACATATTATGAAGGCAGGAATCTTTCCATAGAAGGCACTAATCAGCCGCGTCATAATACATCAGCAGTTCCAAACAGTTTCTCGAGCCGCACGTCCAGAATAAGTAAAAACACAGTTATATTAGAATATGTCGATTTTCTCTAGAAAGGGTTAAATTTTCCGAACATATTATGAAGGCAGGAATCTTTCCATAGTAGGCACTAATCAGCCACGTTACAATACTTCTGCAGTTCCAAACAGTTTCTCGAGCCGCACGTCCAGAATACGTAAAAACATAGATATATTAGAATATGTCGGTTTTCTCTAGAAAGGGTTAAATTTTCCGAACATATTATGGAAGCAGGAATCTTTCCATAGTAGGCACTAATCAGCCGCGTCATAATACATCAGCAGTTCCAAACAGTTTCTCGAGCCGCACGTCCAGAATAAGTAAAAACACAGATATATTAGAATATGTCGATTTTCTCTAGAAAGGGTTAAATATTCCGAACATATTATGGAGGCAGGAATCTTTCCATAGTAGGCACTAATCAGCCGCGTCATAATACTTCAGCAGTTCCAAACAGTTTCTCGAGCCGCACGACCAGAATACGTAAAAACATAGATATATTAGAATATGTCGATTTTCTCTATAAAGGGTTAAATATTCCGAACATATTATGGAGGCAGGAATCTTTCCATAGTAGGCACTAATCAGCCGCGTCATAATACATCAGCAGTTCCAAACAGTTTCTCGAGCCGCACGTCCAGAATAAGTAAAAACACAGATATATTAGAATATGTCGATTTTCTCCAGAAAGGGTTAAATTTTCCGAACATATTATGGAGGCAGGAATCTTTCCATAGTAGGCACTAATCAGCCGCGTCATAATACTTCAGCAGTTCCAAACAGTTTCTCGAGCCGCACGACCAGAATACGTAAAAACATAGATATATTAGAATATGTCGATTTTCTCTATAAAGGGTTAAATATTCCGAACATATTATGGAGGCAGGAATCTTTCCATAGTAGGCACTAATCAGCCGCGTCATAATACATCAGCAGTTCCAAACAGTTTCTCGAGCCGCACGTCCAGAATAAGTAAAAACACAGATATATTAGAATATGTCTATTTTCTCTAGAAAGGGTTAAATTTTCCGAACATATTATGAAGGCAGGAATCTTTCCATAGTAGGTAATAATCAGCCACGTCATAATACTTCAGCAGTTCCAAACAGTTTCTCGAGCCGCACGTCCAGAATACGTAAAAACACAGATATATTAGAATATGTCTATTTTCTCTAGAAAGGGTTAAATTTTCCGAACATATTATGAAGGCAGGAATCTTTCCATAGTAGGTAATAATCAGCCACGTCATAATACTTCAGCAGTTCCAAACAGTTTCTCGAGCCGCACGTCCAGAATACGTAAAAACACAGATATATTAGAATATGTCGGTTTTCTCTAGAAAGGGTTAAATTTTCCGAACATATTATGAAGGCAGGAATCTTTTCATAGTAGGCACTAATCAGCCACGTCATAATACTTCAGCAGTTCCAAACAGTTTGTCGAGCCGCACGTCCAGAATAAGTAAAAACACAGATATATTAGAATATGTCTATTTTCTCTAGAAAGGGTTAAATTTTCCGAACATATTATGAAGGCAGGAATCTTTCCATAGTAGGTAATAATCAGCCACGTCATAATACTTCAGCAGTTCCAAACAGTTTCTCGAGCCGCACGTCCAGAATACGTAAAAACACAGATATATTAGAATATGTCGGTTTTCTCTAGAAAGGGTTAAATATTCCGAACATATTATGGAGGCAGGAATCTTTCCATAGTAGGCACTAATCAGCCGCGTCATAATACTTCAGCAGTTCCAAACAGTTTCTCGAGCCGCACGACCAGAACACGTAAAAACATAGATATATTAGAATATGTCGATTTTCTCTATAAAGGGTTAAATATTCCGAACATATTATGGAGGCAGGAATCTTTCCATAGTAGGCACTAATCAGCCGCGTCATAATACATCAGCAGTTCCAAACAGTTTCTCGAGCCGCACGTCCAGAATAAGTAAAAACACAGATATATAAGAATATGTCGATTTTCTCTAGAAAGGGTTAAATATTCCGAACATATTATGGAGGCAGGAATCTTTCCATAGTAGGCACTAATCAGCCGCGTCATAATACATCAGCAGTTCCACACAGTTTCTCGAGCCGCACGTCCAGAATAAGTAAAAACACAGATATATTAGAATATGTCGATTTTCTCTAGAAAGGGTTAAATATTCCGAACATATTATGGAGGCAGGAATCTTTCCATAGTAGGCACTAATCAGCCACGTCATAATACTTCAGCAGTTCCAAACAGTTTGTCGAGCCGCACATCCAGAATACGTAAAAACACAGATATATTAGAATATGTCGATTTTCTCCAGAAAGGGTTAAATTTTCCAAACATATTATGGAGGCAGGAATCTTTCCATAGTAGGCACTAATCAGCCGCGTCATAATACTTCAGCAGTTCCAAACAGTTTCTCGAGCCGCACGACCAGAACACGTAAAAACATAGATATATTAGAATATGTCGATTTTCTCTATAAAGGGTTAAATATTCCGAACATATTATGGAGGCAGGAATCTTTCCATAGTAGGCACTAATCAGCCGCGTCATAATACATCAGCAGTTCCAAACAGTTTCTCGAGCCGCACGTCCAGAATAAGTAAAAACACAGATATATTAGAATATGTCGATTTTCTCTAGAAAGGGTTAAATATTCCGAGAATATTATGGAGGCAGGAATCTTTCCATAGTAGGCACTAATCAGCCGCGTCATAATACATCAGCAGTTCCAAACAGTTTCTCGAGCCGCACGTCCAGAATAAGTAAAAACACAGATATATTAGAATATGTCGGTTTTCTCTAGAAAGGGTTAAATTTTCCGAACATATTATGAAGGCAGGAATCTTTTCATAGTAGGCACTAATCAGCCACGTCATAATACTTCAGCATTTCCAAACAGTTTGTCGAGCCGCACGTCCAGAATAAGTAAAAACACAGATATATAAGAATATGTCGATTTTCTCTAGAAAGGGTTAAATTTTCCGAACATATTATGAAGGCAGGAATCTTTCCATAGTAGGCACTAATCAGCCGCGTCATAATACTTCAGCAGTTCCAAACAGTTTGTCGAGCCGCACGTCCAGAATACGTAAAAACATAGATATATTAGAATATGTCGGTTTTCTCTATAAAGGGTTAAATTTTCCGAACATATTATGAAGGCAGGAATCTTTCCATAGTAGGCACTAATCAGCCACGTTATAATACTTCAGCAGTTCCAAACAGTTTCTCGAGCCGCACGTCCAGAATACGTAAAAACATAGATATATTAGAATATGTCGGTTTTCTCTAGAAAGGGTTAAATTTTCCGAACATATTATGAAGGCAGGAATCTTTCCATTGTAGGCACTAATCAGCCACGTCATAATACTTCAGCAGTTCCAAACAGTTTGTCGAGCCGCACATCCAGAATACGTAAAAACACAGATATATTAGAATATGTCGATTTTCTCCAGAGAGGGTTAAGTTTTCCGAACATATTATGAAGGCAGGAATCTTTCCACAGTAGGCACTAATCATCCGCGTCATAATACTTCAGCAGTTCCAAACAGTTTGTCGAGCCGCACGTCCAGAATACGTAAAAACACAGATACATTACAATATGTCGATTTTCTCCAGAGAGGGTTAAGTTTTCCGAACATATTATGAAGGCAGGAATCTTTCCACAGTAGGCACTAATCAGCCGCGTCATAATACTTCAGCAGTTCCAAACAGTTTTTCGAGCCGCACGTCAAGAATACGTAAAAACACAGATATATTAGAATATGTCGATTTTCTCCAGAGAGGGTTAAGTTTTCCGAACATATTATGAAGGCAGGAATCTTTCCACAGTAGGCACTAATCATCCGCGTCATAATACTTCAGCAGTTCCAAACAGTTTGTCGAGCCGCACGTCCAGAATACGTAAAAACACAGATACATTACAATATGTCGATTTTCTCCAGAGAGGGTTAAGTTTTCCGAACATATTATGAAGGCAGGAATCTTTCCACAGTAGGCACTAATCAGCCGCGTCATAATACATCAGCAGTTCCACACAGTTTCTCGAGCCGCACGTCCAGAATAAGTAAAAACACAGATATATTAGAATATGTCGATTTTCTCTAGAAAGGGTTAAATATTCCGAACATATTATGGAGGCAGGAATCTTTCCATAGTAGGCACTAATCAGCCACGTCATAATACTTCAGCAGTTCCAAACAGTTTGTCGAGCCGCACATCCAGAATACGTAAAAACACAGATATATTAGAATATGTCGATTTTCTCCAGAAAGGGTTAAATTTTCCAAACATATTATGGAGGCAGGAATCTTTCCATAGTAGGCACTAATCAGCCGCGTCATAATACTTCAGCAGTTCTAAACAGTTTCTCGAGCCGCACGACCAGAACACGTAAAAACATAGATATATTAGAATATGTCGATTTTCTCTATAAAGGGTTAAATATTCCGAACATATTATGGAGGCAGGAATCTTTCCATAGTAGGCACTAATCAGCCGCGTCATAATACTTCAGCAGTTCCAAACAGTTTCTCGAGCCGCACGACCAGAACACGTAAAAACATAGATATATTAGAATATGTCGATTTTCTCTAGAAAGGGTTAAATATTCCGAGAATATTATGGAGGCAGGAATCTTTCCATAGTAGGCACTAATCAGCCGCGTCATAATACATCAGCAGTTCCAAACAGTTTCTCGAGCCGCACGTCCAGAATAAGTAAAAACACAGATATAAGAGAATATGTCGATTTTCTCTAGAAAGGGTTAAATATTCCGAGAATATTATGGAGGCAGGAATCTTTCCATAGTAGGCACTAATCAGCCGCGTCATAATACATCAGCAGTTCCAAACAGTTTCTCGAGCCGCACGTCCAGAATAAGTAAAAACACAGATATATTAGAATATGTCGGTTTTCTCTAGAAAGGGTTAAATTTTCCGAACATATTATGAAGGCAGGAATCTTTCCATTGTAGGCACTAATCAGCCACGTCATAATACTTCAGCAGTTCCAAACAGTTTGTCGAGCCGCACATCCAGAATACGTAAAAACACAGATATATTAGAATATGTCGATTTTCTCTATAAAGGGTTAAATTTTCCGAACATATTATGGAGGCAGGAATCTTTCCATAGTAGGCACTAATCAGCCACGTCATAATACTTCAGCAGTTCCAAACAGTTTGTCGAGCCGCACATCCAGAATACGTAAAAACACAGATATATTAGAATATGTCGATTTTCTCTATAAAGGGTTAAATATTCCGAACATATTATGGAGGCAGGAATCTTTCCATAGTAGGCACTAATCAGCCGCGTCATAATACATCAGCAGTTCCAAACAGTTTCTCGAGCCGCACGTCCAGAATAAGTAAAAACACAGATATATTAGAATATGTCGATTTTCTCTAGAAAGGGTTAAATATTCCGAACATATTATGGAGGCAGGAATCTTTCCATAGTAGGCACTAATCAGCCGCGTCATAATACATCAGCAGTTCCACACAGTTTCTCGAGCCGCACGTCCAGAATAAGTAAAAACACAGATATATTAGAATATGTCGATTTTCTCTATAAAGGGTTAAATATTCCGAACATATTATGGAGGCAGGAATCTTTCCATAGTAGGCACTAATCAGCCACGTTATAATACTTCAGCAGTTCCAAACAGTTTCTCGAGCCGCACGTCCAGAATACGTAAAAACATAGATATATTAGAATATGTCGGTTTTCTCTAGAAAGGGTTAAATTTTCCGAACATATTATGAAGGCAGGAATCTTTCCATTGTAGGCACTAATCAGCCACGTAATAATACTTCAGCAGTTCCAAACAGTTTGTCGAGCCGCACATCCAGAATACGTAAAAACACAGATATATTAGAATATGTCGATTTTCTCCAGAGAGGGTTAAGTTTTCCGAACATATTATGAAGGCAGGAATCTTTCCACAGTAGGCACTAATCATCCGCGTCATAATACTTCAGCAGTTCCAAACAGTTTGTCGAGCCGCACGTCCAGAATACGTAAAAACACAGATACATTACAATATGTCGATTTTCTCCAGAGAGGGTTAAGTTTTCCGAACATATTATGAAGGCAGGAATCTTTCCACAGTAGGCACTAATCAGCCGCGTCATAATACTTCAGCAGTTCCAAACAGTTTTTCGAGCCGCACGTCAAGAATACGTGAAAACACAGATATATTAGTATATGTCGATTTTCTCCAGAAAGGGTTCAATATTCCGAACATATTATGGAGGCAGGAATCTTTCCACAGTAGGCACTAATCAGCCGCGTCATAATACATCAGCAGTTCCACACAGTTTCTCGAGCCGCACGTCCAGAATAAGTAAAAACACAGATATATTAGAATATGTCGATTTTCTCTAGAAAGGGTTAAATATTCCGAACATATTATGGAGGCAGGAATCTTTCCATAGTAGGCACTAATCAGCCACGTCATAATACTTCAGCAGTTCCAAACAGTTTGTCGAGCCGCACATCCAGAATACGTAAAAACACAGATATATTAGAATATGTCGATTTTCTCCAGAAAGGGTTAAATTTTCCAAACATATTATGGAGGCAGGAATCTTTCCATAGTAGGCACTAATCAGCCGCGTCATAATACTTCAGCAGTTCTAAACAGTTTCTCGAGCCGCACGACCAGAACACGTAAAAACATAGATATATTAGAATATGTCGATTTTCTCTATAAAGGGTTAAATATTCCGAACATATTATGGAGGCAGGAATCTTTCCATAGTAGGCACTAATCAGCCGCGTCATAATACTTCAGCAGTTCCAAACAGTTTCTCGAGCCGCACGTCCAGAATAAGTAAAAACACAGATATAAGAGAATATGTCGATTTTCTCTAGAAAGGGTTAAATATTCCGAACATATTATAGAGGCAGGAATCTTTCCATAGTAGGCACTAATTAGCCGCGTCATAATACATCAGCAGTTCCAAACAGTTTCTCGAGCCGCACGTCCAGAATAAGTAAAAACACAGATATATTAGAATATGTCGATTTTCTCTAGAAAGGGTTAAATATTCCGAGAATATTATGGAGGCAGGAATCTTTCCATAGTAGGCACTAATCAGCCGCGTCATAATACATCAGCAGTTCCAAACAGTTTCTCGAGCCGCACGTCCAGAATAAGTAAAAACACAGATATAAGAGAATATGTCGATTTTCTCTAGAAAGGGTTAAATATTCCGAACATATTATAGAGGCAGGAATCTTTCCATAGTAGGCACTAATTAGCCGCGTCATAATACATCAGCAGTTCCAAACAGTTTCTCGAGCCGCACGTCCAGAATAAGTAAAAACACAGATATATTAGAATATGTCGATTTTCTCTAGAAAGGTTTAAATATTCTGAACATATTATGGAGGCAGGAATCTTTCCATAGTAGGCACTAATCAGCCGCGTTATAATACTTCAGCAGTTCCAAACAGTTTCTCGAGCCGCACGTCCAGAATACGTAAAAACATAGATATATTAGAATATGTCGGTTTTCTCTAGAAAGGGTTAAATTTTCCGAACATATTATGAAGGCAGGAATCTTTTCATAGTAGGCACTAATCAGCCACGTCATAATACTTCAGCATTTCCAAACAGTTTGTCGAGCCGCACGTCCAGAATAAGTAAAAACACAGATATATAAGAATATGTCGATTTTCTCTAGAAAGGGTTAAATATTCCGAACATAATATTATGGAGGCAGGAATCTTTCCATAGTAGGCACTAATCAGCCGCGTCATAATACATCAGCAGTTCCAAACAGTTTCTCGAGCCGCACGTCCAGAATAAGTAAAAACACAGATATAAGAGAATATGTCGATTTTCTCTAGAAAGGGTTAAATATTCCGAACATATTATAGAGGCAGGAATCTTTCCATAGTAGGCACTAATTAGCCGCGTCATAATACATCAGCAGTTCCAAACAGTTTCTCGAGCCGCACGTCCAGAATAAGTAAAAACACAGATATATTAGAATATGTCGATTTTCTCTAGAAAGGTTTAAATATTCTGAACATATTATGGAGGCAGGAATCTTTCCATAGTAGGCACTAATCAGCCGCGTTATAATACTTCAGCAGTTCCAAACAGTTTCTCGAGCCGCACGTCCAGAATACGTAAAAACACAGATATATTAGAATATGTCGGTTTTCTCTAGAAAGGGTTAAATTTTCCGAACATATTATGAAGGCAGGAATCTTTTCATAGTAGGCACTAATCAGCCACGTCATAATACTTCAGCATTTCCAAACAGTTTGTCGAGCCGCACGTCCAGAATAAGTAAAAACACAGATATATAAGAATATGTCGATTTTCTCTAGAAAGGGTTAAATATTCCGAACATAATATTATGGAGGCAGGAATCTTTCCATAGTAGGCACTAATCAGCCGCGTCATAATACATCAGCAGTTCCAAACAGTTTCTCGAGCCGCACGTCCAGAATAAGTAAAAACACAGATATAAGAGAATATGTCGATTTTCTCTAGAAAGGGTTAAATATTCCGAACATATTATAGAGGCAGGAATCTTTCCATAGTAGGCACTAATTAGCCGCGTCATAATACATCAGCAGTTCCAAACAGTTTCTCGAGCCGCACGTCCAGAATAAGTAAAAACACAGATATATTAGAATATGTCGATTTTCTCTAGAAAGGTTTAAATATTCTGAACATATTATGGAGGCAGGAATCTTTCCATAGTAGGCACTAATCAGCCGCGTTATAATACTTCAGCAGTTCCAAACAGTTTCTCGAGCCGCACGTCCAGAATACGTAAAAACATAGATATATTAGAATATGTCGGTTTTCTCTAGAAAGGGTTAAATTTTCCGAACATATTATGAAGGCAGGAATCTTTCCATTGTAGGCACTAATCAGCCACGTCATAATACTTCAGCAGTTCCAAACAGTTTGTCGAGCCGCACATCCAGAATACGTAAAAACACAGATATATTAGAATATGTCGATTTTCTCCAGAGAGGGTTAAGTTTTCCGAACATATTATGAAGGCAGGAATCTTTCCACAGTAGGCACTAATCATCCGCGTCATAATACTTCAGCAGTTCCAAACAGTTTGTCGAGCCGCACGTCCAGAATACGTAAAAACACAGATACATTACAATATGTCGATTTTCTCCAGAAAGGGTTCAATATTCCGAACATATTATGGAGGCAGGAATCTTTCCACAGTAGGCACTAATCAGCCGCGTCATAATACATCAGCAGTTCCACACAGTTTCTCGAGCCGCACGTCCAGAATAAGTAAAAACACAGATATATTAGAATATGTCGATTTTCTCTAGAAAGGGTTAAATATTCCGAACATATTATGGAGGCAGGAATCTTTCCATAGTAGGCACTAATCAGCCACGTCATAATACTTCAGCAGTTCCAAACAGTTTGTCGAGCCGCACATCCAGAATACGTAAAAACACAGATATATTAGAATATGTCGATTTTCTCCAGAAAGGGTTAAATTTTCCAAACATATTATGGAGGCAGGAATCTTTCCATAGTAGGCACTAATCAGCCGCGTCATAATACTTCAGCAGTTCTAAACAGTTTCTCGAGCCGCACGACCAGAACACGTAAAAACATAGATATATTAGAATATGTCGATTTTCTCTATAAAGGGTTAAATATTCCGAACATATTATGGAGGCAGGAATCTTTCCATAGTAGGCACTAATCAGCCGCGTCATAATACTTCAGCAGTTCCAAACAGTTTCTCGAGCCGCACGTCCAGAATAAGTAAAAACACAGATATAAGAGAATATGTCGATTTTCTCTAGAAAGGGTTAAATATTCCGAACATATTATAGAGGCAGGAATCTTTCCATAGTAGGCACTAATTAGCCGCGTCATAATACATCAGCAGTTCCAAACAGTTTCTCGAGCCGCACGTCCAGAATAAGTAAAAACACAGATATATTAGAATATGTCGATTTTCTCTAGAAAGGGTTAAATATTCCGAGAATATTATGGAGGCAGGAATCTTTCCATAGTAGGCACTAATCAGCCGCGTCATAATACATCAGCAGTTCCAAACAGTTTCTCGAGCCGCACGTCCAGAATAAGTAAAAACACAGATATAAGAGAATATGTCGATTTTCTCTAGAAAGGGTTAAATATTCCGAACATATTATAGAGGCAGGAATCTTTCCATAGTAGGCACTAATCAGCCGCGTTATAATACTTCAGCAGTTCCAAACAGTTTCTCGAGCCGCACGTCCAGAATAAGTAAAAACACAGATATATTAGAATATGTCGATTTTCTCTAGAAAGGTTTAAATATTCTGAACATATTATGGAGGCAGGAATCTTTCCATAGTAGGCACTAATCAGCCGCGTTATAATACTTCAGCAGTTCCAAACAGTTTCTCGAGCCGCACGTCCAGAATAAGTAAAAACACAGATATATTAGAATATGTCTATTTTCTCTAGAAAGGGTTAAATTTTCCGAACATATTATGAAGGCAGGAATCTTTCCATAGTAGGTAATAATCAGCCACGTCATAATACTTCAGCAGTTCCAAACAGTTTCTCGAGCCGCACGTCCAGAATACGTAAAAACACAGATATATTAGAATATGTCGGTTTTCTCTAGAAAGGGTTAAATTTTCCGAACATATTATGAAGGCAGGAATCTTTTCATAGTAGGCACTAATCAGCCACGTCATAATACTTCAGCAGTTCCAAACAGTTTGTCGAGCCGCACGTCCAGAATAAGTAAAAACACAGATATATTAGAATATGTCTATTTTCTCTAGAAAGGGTTAAATTTTCCGAACATATTATGAAGGCAGGAATCTTTCCATAGTAGGTAATAATCAGCCACGTCATAATACTTCAGCAGTTCCAAACAGTTTCTCGAGCCGCACGTCCAGAATACGTAAAAACACAGATATATTAGAATATGTCGGTTTTCTCTAGATAGGGTTAAATTTTCCGAACATATTATGAAGGCAGGAATCTTTTCATAGTAGGCACTAATCAGCCACGTCATAATACTTCAGCAGTTCCAAACAGTTTGTCGAGCCGCACGTCCAGAATAAGTAAAAACACAGATATATTAGAATATGTCGAATTTCTCTAGAAAGGGTTAAATTTTCCGAACATATTATGAAGGCGGGAATCTTTCCATAGTAGGCACTAATCAGCCGCGTCATAATACTTCAGCAGTTCCAAACAGTTTCTCGAGCCGCACGTCCAGAATACGTAAAAACATAGATATATTAGAATATGTTGGTTTTCTCTAGAAAGGGTTAAATTTTCCGAACATATTATGAAGGCAGGAATCTTTCCATAGTGGGCACTAATCAGCCGCGTTATAATACTTCTGCAGTTCCAAACAGTTTCTCGAGCCGCACGTCCAGAATACGTAAAAACACAGATATATTAGAATATGTCGATTTTCTCTAGAAAGGGTTAAATTTTCCGGACATATTATGAAGGCAGGAATCTTTTCATAGTAGGCACTAATCAGCCGCGTCATAATACTTCAGCAGTTCCAAAGAGTTTCTCGAGCCGCACGTCCAGAATAAGTAAAAACACAGATATATTAGAATATGTCGATTTTCTCTAGAAAGGGTTAAATTTTCCGAACATATTATGAAGGCAGGAATCTTTCCATAGTAGGCACTAATCAGCCGCGTCATAATACTTCAGCAGTTCTAAACAGTTTTTCGAGCCGCACGTCCAGAATACGTAAAAACACAGATATATTAGAATATGTCGATTTTCTCTAGAAAGGGTTAAATATTCCGAACATATTATGAAGGCAGGAAACTTTCCATAGTAGGCACTAATCAGCCGCATCATAATACTTTAGCAGTTCTAAACAGTTTTTCGAGCTGCAAGTAGAGAATATGCATAAACACAGATTTCAATGTGTATGGGGAAAACGAGCATTAGCGTTATTCTTTACAGCCGAAATGGAAGAGCGCCAAAATGAGCAGATCACTTACAGAAATATTGACAAAGCATAGACCTTTCAAATAAAAAAAAACTCATTCAAATCGAGCGATACGTTTAAAAGTTATTGCAATTCTAAACTGGTCATCATTTTAGGTGTTGCGTTTTTTGTGCCGGTCAGTGTAGAATTGCATTTTCTTTTTTCGTATTTTTCTCGGAAACTCGTAAAGCAGGAACGAAAATTTTTTAAGCAGGAAAAGGCACAAACGAAGCTCAATCCATCCCACCTATTTTGGTCCGTGCGGCTAACAAAGTTGCGGCTAACTTCACGCTTACCGAATTTTCTTTTTCGATTTTCTCGAGAACGGGAAAAGCAGGAACGAAATTTTTTTAAGCAGGAAAAGGCACAAACGAAGCACAAACCAGCCGCAAGTAAAAAATGTACAAATTCCAAAAAGTTGCGGCTAGCGTGAACCTGGCCGCAGCTAAAATTTCTTCGATTTTCTCGGAAACGCGAAAAGCAGGAACGAATTTTTTTGGAGCAGGAAAGGGCACAAACGAAGCACAAACCAGCCGCAAGTAAAAAAATTACAAAATCAAAAAAGTTGCGGCTGGCGTGATCCTGGCCGCAGTTATAAAATTTTCGATTTTCTCGGAAACGCTAAAAGCAGGAACGAAAATTTTTAAAGCAGGAAAGGGCACAAACGAAGCACAAACCAGCCCACCCATTTTGGTCCATGCGGCTAACAAAGTTGCGGCTGGTTTCACGGAGCTTATTTACAGGGGCCATGACGTCCAAGGCGAGTCGAGGGCATCATGACGCGCAGTCCAAGATATCAAACTTTCGGCCAGTGTAGTGTATACTATTTTTTTTATACCTCGCTTGTAATTACCGTAAAATGGGGTGACTTTGACCAGTTTTTAGGTTTGAACTAAAATTTCTATGTGAAGATTACAAAAATTCAGGGATAATGTTTTTTGACAATATGGGTATTAGGTAGTACTAACGTTAAGGGAAAATAGTATCTTTAGTTTGTTTACCATTATGAAGAAAAAAAATAAAATGGCGTAATAGTCAACTTCACCCCAAATGGGGTTAAGTTGACCACAGCGTTAATTTTCATTCTAATTGTTTATTTTAGCTAGTTGGGATTAATTTGTTCACAGGAATATGAAAAGAGAACATTTTATGAAACATTTATTAAAAAAAAAAACGAACATTAAAGTCTGAACAACCTAAATAATGCAAAAAATGGAAATTAAACAGTTTACTTTAAATCAGATTAAAATTAAGCAGTTTACGTCAATAAAAATGTATAAAGATATCACTAAAACTACTTTCAAATATAAAAAACATTTTAGCGGAAATTAAACGCCGAAAGGTCCAAATGAAACGAAAATTCCCCCTTGCGACCGGTTTTGGGTTCGCACAATTGTTTTTTTTTTATATTTTTTAGAAGCCTGAGTTGCATTTATCTTTCCTTCTAAAACCTCTTCTAAGCATTTTTCTAATGTTTCTTCACTATAATCTTTAAAAAATCGAGCACCCAATTTACGCTTATATATTCTCGGCATCGTCAAATTCAACTTTTAAATAATTAAGAACTCAATTTTACAACCACTCACATTCATTCATCAGAACAAACCGCGTTGTTAGAAAAGTACAGACACAAGACTGCAAGTTTTTGAAAGTCTCTGCAAGCTAGTCAACTTCACCCAGGCGGTCAAGTTAACCCCAAAATCGTAAAAATATTGTCAAAGTTGAATATTTAGAATACTGCGATCCAGTTATTAAAGTTATGTAAAATATGGTAATAAAGTTTTGACACAAAAGAATCACGTTATTAAAATAACGAAACATATTAGTCGTAAAGTTTCTAGTTTTGCAAATATTAATGATAGTTTGAGCACTACAAATTTTCATTAACTTTCGCATATGACTTTGGCTTCGTATGTATCATGTACAGATAAAAAATAAAACATTTTGTTTACATGAAAACTTTTGACAATATATTAGCTTACTATTTAAGCAATAAAACTTCCGAATAATTATATCAATACGGAAAGTATTTAGCAATGAAACATTTTTTTAGTTTTTGGTCAAATTCACCCCAGTGGTCAAAGTCACCCCATTTTACGGTACGCGCTTATTAAATACATTAATTAATGAATTTCTTATTAATTACATAAAAACACAGATAAATTCCAAGATAACAGCTTTGAGGTTATACGTAAAAATTGGTTGTCTGTAAAGTCGGTTTACGGACGATAGTTTTACGTGATAACGTATTCCGTAATACATAACCTAAACCTCCCAAAATTTGGTTTCAATCCGCTTATCCTTGGTGTCGGAATGATAAGAAATGTCAAAAGTGACGTTTGCAACTGTCAAAGTATTATGTTCTAATAATAATTAGTTATTCCAATACTTAACTTAGAAGGCGTTGCATTTCACAAAATACTAATGTCAAAAAATTGAATTAAACATTAGAAATGCAGCCGTTTTCATGTTAAGACAAGACATACGTTATCTTCTAATTTCCATGTACGGCAAACAAAGACGACCGACCGCGTCGCGCCATGCATTAGACAACATTGCATTTATACAGCTATTTTTCTATATAAATTTGTATAAAAAAACTGTTTAGGCAAATTCTGTTATACGAAATCTATGTAAAATGTTCTCCTCTTTCGTTTAAGACTGATTTTAAACCGATCTGATTTAAATTGAGCGAGAAATTAGCAAAAAGCACGCACAGGGTCAGGCGGAACGTTAAGCGTTACGCGTTACGAACGTTAGGATTTAGGAACGTTACACTTTTTCGTGCATGCAGCCGGTGTTTTATCAATTTATAAGATTGGTGATTCATCAATTTATAAGACGTTATCACGTCAAAACACTAATAACAACTGTTCGCGACTATTAGCTAGAATGTAATAGGGTTGCTATGGAAACGACATCTAAACGACAGTTGAGAGGTGATTTTTCCTTTACGCCGCCCGAACGTACGTACTTCCCGCATCAGTGCGTATGGATTATACGCACCAATGCGTAAATGTTAGACTTTTTCAAATCTTAGATTAATGTCTGAATAGAACTCTTCAAATAAATAAAATTATTGACCAATTTTTTCAGACTGTATATTGACAAAAAATTATAATACAATAATTAAATAGATGACGTTTCGGTTGGGATTTGGATTTTCTTCAGAAATAATCTAAAAAATATATAAATGAATTAATATCTACTTATTTTTTAATAGAATTAAGATTTATTTATTCTTGAAATATAATAATATTTCCAAAATAATTCAATCTTAATTCGATTAGAAAACAATTATCTAAGTAGATATTAATTCATTTTTATATTTTTTAGATTATTTCTGAAGAAGGGCCAAATCCGGTCCGAAACTTCATCTATTGAATTATAATTTTATATTTGATCAATTTAAGTTTCGTTCAGAACCTTATCCATGGACAGATATTTGAAAAGTTGTTAAACTGATGTAAAATTCATTAAAATTACCGAATAAGAATTTTAAGTGAATCGATTTCGCTAAATATAGTAGAATATGTCGTGACGCTGCATCAGTTAATTAATTAATATGTATGTAACGTGACGTGGGCAATAGAAAACAAACTAATGTAGAAACATGAGTTTACGCACTTATATTTTCTACAGATTGAAAATTACCCCCTTATATCTAGGCCCTTGAGCTTAGATATATTATTCGTGCCCAAATTTTTAGCTTAAATGTTCTTGAGAAAGTATAGGTATACATTGAGGAAAATTAAAGGTATTTTTAATTTTTTCAGGTATTTTTCATTTTATACCTAAAATAGATTATTATTTTGGCAGTAAATGTTCTGAAAATGTCTTGTAGAATAGTCATGATCACAATAGAGCAATATTAAAAGCCTAAATAATGTCGAAAGTAAAGACTTAGTCGTTGCAAATTAATAATAGCTGTGGCAATTTTTCCTCATGAAGTTTATTCGGTTTGTTACAACGAAAAAAAATTAGAGGCCGTCGTGGCCAAATGCAACTTTACAAAGCCTATGGACACTCTACGAACTGTTCCTAAATCCCTATGGGCATTCTACAGACACTTCCTAAAGCCCTATCGACACTGCAACTTTAAGTTACTAGCAGCGCCACATAAGTGACTGTTCTAGTTACAAATAAATAAACCACAGTCAGATGTCACCGTCAACAAAAACCATGTTACAATCCCACACAGCAAGCGATACGCGCTGTCATGTAAAGATATATAGGGCAGGGGTTGGCAACCTGTGGCTCGCGAGCCGCATGCGGTTCTTTTGTTGTAAAGTTGCGGCTCTCCAGTTCCATACGCAAAAAATAATTATTTTATTATATAAACCCTTAAAAATCGTCCAATGGATCCATGATTAAGTACTATGTCTGTCTCAGCCATTTCCACTCGCGTCTCACCCGCACCGCTCCCGTCGCGATGTCTCGTCCTCGGATATTATATATTATACCTATATAAGCAAATACTATAGTTCTGAAACGAAAATATATAATGTCTCTTTAAAAATTGGGGAATATTGTAAATTGTAACTTTTGGCTCTTACGTCCCAAAAGATTGCCGACCCCTGGTATAGGATACTAGCAACTGAAAAACGTAACACCCATCCATAAAACGTCGTTCCATTCAAATATCATCCCAATTGCACGGTTTTACTCCCAACCAAATATGCCATTAGATGTTTCACATCAAAACTGCTTAAAAAGTAATCAGTCAGGTGTTGTTTCTATACTATTTTAGTTGATATTTTATTCATGTATTGAACATATCTTCACAGGTATTTCTGAATAAATAATGTCTATGTACGTATTTATATTTTATAATAAACTTCTCAAAAATGCCGCAAAATTGTCCACAATCTAAAATACAATTTTAAAGACCGATGCCTCATTCATCAACTTTTGAAAGTTTATCTGCTTTGACTTTGATCTTCCAATATATCATACAAATTTATTGCAACACTCTTAGTGTATTATAAATTGGCTCGATTTTGCCGATTATGTCACATGGCAGGTACCCCTAATTGGTTCCAAAAGTAAAATTATTAATTTATTTCCTACATGCAAATTAGAAAATAATGACGAAATACCTCATGTATTTACATGAGGTATCTCGTCATTATTTTCTAATTTACTAAATATTCATTTGATGATTGATAACCTTTGTCAATAAGTTTTTTACTGACGTCAAATCGGATTACCATTTTTGGTGATTTCGTTATCATTTACCCAGAGTAGAATATTATTGACGTGACATATACCTGTCATAAAACATGACAATGTTAATTATTCCACATTACATAATTTATGATCTATTTATATACCGAATGAAATTAAAAAGCCTTGAAAAATGCATGAAATGTCTCGGTTATTTACCCGATACACTACCAGTCATATTAATTAATTATTGTAACCTTCCTTCAATTTTTATATATTATGATAATATAGAATAGAATAGAATAGAATAGAAATTTATTGCCTTGTACACAAGTAAAACTTGTATAGATATGTCATAAATACAAAAATATACAATACACCTTAAAAACTATTTAAAAACTGTTAAAACTTTAAATCATTGGTTAAAAAATCGTTTATATTATATAGTGCTGTCGTCATAAGAAGTTTTTTAACTCTATTATAAAACTGAGTCTCATTTAGTTTTGTCATTTCAATAGGAAATTTGTTATATACGAGTAGCTGTATCCACATATAAGATGACATTTTTTGGGTTCTAGTAAAATTAACTTTTTCATGTTTTATCATGTGAGCGTTTCTAGTCTCATAACTATGCACCTGAGATGCACACTTTAGTTTTATTTTATTACTATGAACCCACATTACAGCATTCTGTACATATATACTCGGAAGGGTTAAAATTTTTAGGTCTATAAAAATTTGTTTCGCGGATTGTCTATTGCTAGCACCAATTATGTTACGCACAATTTTTTTTTGCCACTTAAATACTTCAACTGCTGCTGCACTGGATCCCCAGATTAAGATTCCATAATTAATATGGCAATGAACTAAACCAAAGTATGCAGCTCTCACCACGTCCCTGGAAACATAATTTCTCAGGCTGAAAATAATGAAACATGATTTCGCCAACTTTTTACACATGTGAGCCACGTGATCACGCCAATTTAGTTTGTAATCTACCCTAAAACCTAGAATATTAATGACCTCACTTTCTTTATTTAGAACACCTCTTTTAGTAAAGTTTACTATTTGTGTTTTATTTTTATTTAAACATAGTAAATATCCAAATTATGAATCACATCCATGTTTATGATTTTCACTTATGAACGATTTTCAAATTACAATATACACTGTATAACACTAAACACCATTGTCATAAGCCATGTGTCGTGTAACATGTCTATGTCGATCTAAATCAGTGATGTCAAAGATACGGCCTGCGGGCCGTATCCGGCCTGATCTAAATCAGGGGTGTCAGAGTGATTTTTCTAAAGGGCCATTTATAAGATTTAGGGTGTGTTAGTAGACCAGACTCTAAATTAAAAACTAAAACACATACTAGATTAAAATCTTTATTTATTTACTTTAAATTAATTTTCATATAAGGGTAATGAAAACAATAAATTAACTTGAGAAATTTTAAAGACATGTAGTGGCATCGAATGCCGTCTAAAATTCTCACTGGATAGAATCTGATCGCGGCCCGTCTAGAGATGGATTGAGGGCCAGAGTCAGTATCTTTGACATCACTGATCTAAATAACATGCTATAACTCATTGGTCAGGAGTTGCTCGGTGTGCACCGGGGGTACCTGATGATGACGTTTCGTGTACTGTTTCGGAACAAAACAGCGCCTGAACTCGAAAAAGTCTACCACATAGAATATACATACAAGTTTTGTGGTCTGCCAATGGCTGTTAAACTTTAGCGCTGGGTGTGTAGCTATTACACTATTTCCTAACATTAAATATTCGTTAAAAATTGAATGAATGAACGAATAAACTAGAGGTTATGGCTTAATAGTCCGTTATGCACTTCATCCTAGAAGAATTGTTGTGCTCCCCCTTGACCTAGATCTAGTTTGGATCTTCTCATGAACTTCAGAAGATTGGTGACTAGATTGTCCTGAGGAATTATTCCACTCTCATCAATGTATCCAAAGATGGTTGTTCTTCTGTATGATAGGGCCTCGCATTCGAACAGTAGATGGTTTGCTGTTTCGTCTTCCATTTAGCAATATCTACCACTGTGTCGAGTCCTGACGTATTCTCATCGTGTGTAGATGCTTTCTCAGAAGTGCATGATCGGTTAAGAGCCCAATCACTTTCCTGAGTTTAGGTCTACAGAGTTTGATCAAGTCTTCTGTAAGCCTGTTTGAAGAGCCCACAATAATTATTTTCCCATGTAAATTTCCTGGATTCGAGCTCCAGTCAGTGGTTTGCTGATCGCGGGTCCAGCTTTTGACAGTATGTTGAATATTTATAAATATGGAAAATATAATTCATTCTAAAATTTATTATGAAGTAATATTTAATGTTCATCTAATTATTGCACAACGTTTCGTTAAGTATCTTAACTTTTTCAAGTACTGGAAAGTAAACATGTTTACTTTCCAGTGCTTGAAAAAGTTAAGATACTTAACGAAACGTTGTACAATAACTAGATGATTATCAGTAAACCCGCAAAAATCATCTGTATTACTAGTCGGGAATAAACCACAACGCGAAAAATTCAAATCTTACAATATCTCAAATAATTTCGATGGTGTGCAGCTTGAGTTTTCCAAAGTAGTAAAAAGTTTAGGTGTTTATTTAGACGAGGACCTCCTCTTTACAGAACATGTCAGCAAAAAACTGCAAGCCACATACTTACGCCTGAAAAGTATATACGCAATATCGATCCGATCTCAGTGCAAATATCAAACTGAAAATGGCTAATGCATTAGTATTATCGGTGACTTCCTATTGTGACACGGTGTATGTACCTCCCCTCCGTACAAACGATGAAAACCGTCTCAGAATTTTACAAAATTCATGTGTTCGGTACGCCTGCAGGATTCGTAAATATGATCACATCTCTGAATACAGACGCAGGTCTAACATCAGTATAAAATTAATGATTACACACTTTCTGTTGCTAGTACACAAAGTAATGTTGACGAAAACTCCTGAATATTTGTATAACAAATTAGTTACTAGAGAAAGGGGTGATCATAATTTCAGGTACTGCGATCGTCTGTGTGTACCTCGTTTTAAAACTAGCAGATTTACGAAGACATTCACTTATAGGGCGGCTCACTGGTACAACATGTTACCAAATGAAATTAAATGTTTGAGTATACAAAATTTCAAAGTAAGACTCAAAACGTGGGTGCAGGATGGCTGGTAATTATATTGCTTTTTGTATAGTTCACTTTATTGTTTTATTATTATGTGGACAAGGAAAGATGCCACTATTAAATATTATGTATTTTTAGTAAACGTTTCATATTATGTTCATTTTATGTTTATTCACAAATTTTTGTATTTTTGAAAGGGATAGAGTTGAAAAACAGCAGTTTTGTTGCTGAACTCATTTATCCCATCGATTTCTGTGATCAATAAATTTATTTATTATTATTATTAAATAATAAAAGTTTCTTTGTCCAAATTCCCGTTACCAATTTGAATTGTGTGTATGTACCTACATTATGGACATTAATCACCATTCTATTATGAAGTATCTAAGATTTTGGTGGTTCTGCAGCTTTGCAGCGCTCATAGAGGAGCCGGCACTGAAATCTAAATATAGCATAAAAAGTAACAATAGCGTTTAAAAGTGGATATGAATAGGGTAAAGAGTTTTAAGAACTTTAGCATGTAGGATAATATTATATTTTGCGCCCAATTAGGAGTACATAATACTGTTGCATTACCTAGCCTGCAGCTTTCCGCAGGTATTCTATTGTCAGCTTGTATAATGTCGCCCACTGAGGGCTGCATAAATCATCTCCAAACATGCCTATGATAATGTTTATATACGAACGTAATTAACTTTAGTTACTTTTCATGTAAATAGCTGTATTACTTCTATACTACGTACCTATGTAGGTAGACGGGAATCACTAAATCCTATATTCATTGAGAAGAGATATTGTAGCAGATAATATTTTACACGCATGTGTCTGTATGTGTGAAAGAGGGGAGTGTGCGGGGTAAGTTCAAAATCAACGCCCGCGTCACGCTGTTGTCCTAATTATATAGTTCACAGATAGCTCCATCGAAGGGTGTTTGTGCAGGAAGTGGCAAAGTAATGAATGTAAACACGGGTGTCCGGTTATCATACTGAAATCAAGTCATAAACGATAGTTCAAACGTTCCAAGTTCAATAAATTAAAACTGAAAATTGTAGTTCAATGATAATTCTTTATTAAAATTTAATAATATTTAATATCAAAATTTTAAATGTATTTTATTAATACATTTATTTTTAACGTTCTTTTCATTGACAAAAAATCTATATAAAATATAAAATCGTTTGTCCTGACTGACTGACTGATTCATCAACGTCCAGGTCAAACCGCCTGCCTGAGCTATAAACTTGAAAGTTGGACAGTAGTTTTCTTTTATGACGTAAGCACCTACTAAGAAGGGATTTTTTTAAATTCGCATCCTAGGGGGGTATAAAGGTTTCTGATAAAATGGCCATATTTCAAAAATCAGTGAGACACATTGAATTCAACATACGCACTCTTCATTAAAAATAAACAAACCCTTGTTTCAGCGTTTTTTTTTAATTCAACCCCTAATGGTGTGAAAAGAGGGTGTAAAGGTTTATGATAAAATGGCCATATTTCAAAAATCGTTAAAATGGGAGACATTGGATTAAACAAACCCCTGTTTCAGCGTTTTTTTAAATACAACCCCTAAATAAAAATAAAAAATAAAATAAATAAATAATAGGGTCAAAAGGGGGTGTAAATATTATATTAGCCAACAAAATTTGGAGGGCGCGAAATCGGAATCTTGCATTAGCGCTGGGACGCAACCGAAATGCATTTTGCCGAATTATATATTTATATCGCACCCGGGTGAAAGTCCGAGACGGCTGCTGGTATAACATATTTTAATTAACCATTACGTGCAAGAATGGAACGACCACAACAATCTTTGGAATTAGGTTTCCGAATTGAAATCTTGTTTTATCTGACAAGTATACCTGACAAGAAATGATTGTATCGATTTTCCGTTCTAGCTTATATTTACAAATTAAAGTTTCAAGCAAATTTTGTGAATATTCTGCCTTTATCTTCAACTGTTCTCGTCGACAACTCAATGATAGTTACTACATAACTGACCCTTTATCACAATACTTCCATTATTGTCACATGATGGGTACATATTAAAAACCATTTATATTCGTTACGTTACGTCTATCCAAAACTTTTAGATTGACATTTTAAGAATATTTCATATTTGTTTAATATTTTATAAATATTCTGTACCGATATTTCAATCATCCAAGCTTTTATTAATTGATGCAAAGTCAAATATATTCACATATTATAAATAAAATTCAAATAGAAATAAAAGAAATCAGTTGTAATTGATATCGTCCTTATTCTTAAAATTGTATTGACTAAGTATGAATTCGAGAAAACGAGTAACCTCCTTATGTGGGGCATATATTTATTTCCACAATCAAATAGCCAGTTTTGACCAATTTAAGGTGTATTTTTAAATTATGGTCTGGCTGTTTGTTTTGAACGTATCCTTGGTGTGTACTTGGGCGTCTGGATAACCGCGACGCCGTTCCGTTATGGCTATATAAGGTGCGTTATTTGAAACCGCCAATGACTTTAGCTACAGGTGTCTGAAATACCACTACAACATCCGTTTACTGCAACTACATTTTACACCTGTTGAATTCACTCTTAATAAGCTACCTATTCCAACTATTTTAACTGATTGTGCGTATCCCGGAAATATAGTTTGTTTTTATATTAAAAAAATCGGGTCGTAAGTGGTTTATTATTCGCTTTAATGTGGTTGTTTTAAATTATTCGTCATTTAAATAAATATTACAATCATGAAGAATTTAAAAATAAAACTTAATCATTTAAAAAACATGTCAGTAATAATATCACAGAAAGACATTACAAAAGTTGCGACTGCCTTTATGTTAATAGTTTTAATGGACAGTGTTTCTGGTAAGTTAATTAAAATTTATTTTGTTTACTTTTAAACGACTGAACTTTTTACATGTATTTTTTTTTTCTTAAGAAGAAATCATAAAATTGCCGTATTATGTTATTTCGTCTTCAAAATTTAATTGTTCTTTCCGTTTCTCAATTATTAACATCATTGAGATTCTAGCATTCGTTTTTTTTTTTCAATGTATTAGGCTCAGGCCTCAGTAATTCGGTGGTGTATATGTTACGATCTATACCCGAATTCGGTCAATGCCCGAAATAAATGCGAAAATCTAGTTTTGGCCAACAAATATTTCCCAAACCCGAAATCTTACATTTGTCCATTTCTGAACGGACGGTACTAGTTCTGCTTGTTTTCTGAAACATAATTTGATGACGAAACATAATTACCTTAATACACTAAGTGAGGTTAAGAAAACAAATTTATTGAAAGCTGAATTAAAACCTCTGTCTGCTAAACAACACAGAAAAATAAATCGCTTTGATATAATAAGTATCATTGATGTGGAAAAGTTAATTAAAAAACGCAAAGAAGATTCCGATGTTATACTAGTACTTATTACACGTTTAAAAATGGACAGAACTAGTTTTGTTCAATTGAAAATGCGCAAAACTAGTTTTGCTCATTTTATAACAGTCAATACCTGTTTAAGGTAGTACGAGCACCAAGGCAATTTTAAATAAAAGGCTTGATTTTTTTATATGAAGTTGGACTAAGTCTAAATCAATTCTGAAAATTTTAGGGGGTTTGCCCGACTATTTAAATAAATAAATGACTTTAAAAGTAGGCATATTTAACATTGGCTTTATGGTAAAACGGTAGATGGATGATATGTTTTCATTGATTTCTCCAAAACTAGTCGGTGGAAATTAAAAAAAAAACTATTTAAATTAAAGCTAAGACCTTAATAAATTATTGCAAACAAAAAAAACCCGTTGTGCCCGACTAATTAAAAAGATACACAACGGGGTTTTTTTTGTTTTTTTTTTGTTTTCAATAATTTATTTAGGTTTTAACTTTAATTTAAATAGTTTTTTTTTATTTCCACCGACTAGTTTTGGAGAAATCAATGAAAACATATCATCCATCTACCGAAATATAAACAAAAAAATCAAGCCTTTTGTTTAAAGTTGCCTTGGCGCTCGTACTACCTTAAATGTAAGATTTCGGGTTTGGTAAATATTCGTTGATCAAAACTATTTTTGCGCATTTATTTCGGCCATTGACCGAATTCGGGTATAGACCGTAACATATATTATTATCAATTGACATCATTTTGAATTGTTAATGTTGTGGTTTCACATGTTAAAATAATTTAACCAAAGCATGCTTGTCAGCTAATTCATTTCTTATGAACAAACAATGATAAAAAAGGGGAGTGCACCTCATTCCCTGGGGAGTAATGAAGAGAGACTCCAATTTTATTAAAATTGTAATAACATCAAGAATACACTTGTGTACAAAATTTCACATCACTGGAATAATTCTTAGAGAGAAAAAATCCAAATATAAACGAACAGAGCAAATTAAATGAAAACTTGTAATGGTCAATTGTAATGAATATATTTCTTTCAAAGCGTCGTTATAACGAATGCGAATGATTGCACACAGGACAATCAAAATGTCAGTTACAAGGATCGTTTGTGACAATTTTCCATAATTAACAATGTGTTTATCGACTTCTAATAATGCGCTCTGCTCATTTTGATGGGATGCTTGTACTAATGTGCTGACAGTAAATGCAACTCAATACCGATCTAAATTGTTGGTGAGGAATTGCACGATGGTATCTGATGATGACGTTTTATGTGCTACTTAGGAACGCAAGATAGTCACAAGACTTTTGTGGTCTGCTAAGGGCTGTTAAATTTTATCGTATATTGTCGAACTATAACACTGTTTCTTAACATTAAATATTGGTTAAATATGACAAATATAATTCATTCCAAAACTATGAAGTATTTTGGTTGTTCTGCAGCTTTCATAAAAGAACCGCGACTATGCACCTAAAGAAACATCGTATGTGAAAAACTGAGCAACAATAAAACTTCTTAACAATTTTGAAAATTTCAGACAATTTAGTTCAGTCGATAAAAAAATACATTTAACTAGCGTGACCTGTGCGAATTATTCGCACTAAATAAGTATAATAATTATCACTTTACAAAATTATTTTTTAAATATGATTGCAGGTATTCAATTCGTTTCTAATTTTGCACACTGCTTATAACGCTCTTCTATTTGTTGTAAAAGAAATATTTTACTAAAATTGTCATATAGAGGCGCAAGTAGCAAAAGCGTTGTTCAGCGTTGCCCGTCAGATGGCAGTAAGCAGTATTTACAATATGAAGGTTAGATGACAGATCGAAATGTTAACGTTACGCCGTCAGATGGCAGACGTTGTTCAGAGTTTAATTAATTTAATTAATTTACAAAAACAATAGCAATAATAAATTTTTTAGTTGTCGATGTCAGTAGAGCAAGCAATTATCTGTAAAATGATAATATATAATTTATGTGGAGAAATTGTGTGTTTTTTTTTCTAAAAAGGGAGGCAAACATCTTAAACCTTAGCGTATTAATATATATGATAATTATTTTTAGCCTTGATTGGTAATCATTTTTTAATTACTTTTATGATATCACTAATAACCAAAATAATTTAAATAATTAAATAATTAAAATATAGGTATACCAAATACAAATGATGAACTAACTTTGTCAGATTAGAAGATATAGGATATATATTATCTTTGGCGATTCTTTCGTTGCATTTCGTTAGTTAATAACAATTTGACCTTTGCTATTAAAATTGCTTAATGTGATCATTAAGTGGAGCCTATAGAACATTAAAATATCAAATTACAAATTATACTCCGGACGATGTTAAATAGATACCTTAACTTACAAACCTTAATTGTTCAGTAGCGTAGGTACTGAATTGTAGATAATTTCGAGTTAATCGCAATTGATGAGCTGCCCCAGAAAAATATAATTATATAAAACAATAAAATATAATAGCCCAAGAGCCCGTAACACTAAAATCCTATGGATCTCCGAATAAGCCAGTTCACGGATATTTGGGAAATTTAAACCCTGCTTGACAAAAAAATACAATGGTTGGCAGGCTGGAGTGGACCGGACCGTGAAAAAAGGGTCACTTCCGGTCACCCAAAAAGACGGTTATCTTATGCATCTCCGAATAGAATGTTGTTTACTTTATTTTGAAGTTTACGTGGTGGGTTCCGGTGGGCCGAAACCCCCGCCAATCGCGTCTAAAGTTGATTCGCAAAATAGGTTTTCTTACCTCATAACCGAATAGGTTGAAATGATATTTAAATGAAAGGTTTTAACATTTAAAATTGTTTCGTGCTGGGTTGGCGGGGGCCCTTCATTGAAAAAAAGCAATTGAATTTTTTAATGAAAATTTTTTTAAGATAAATGGAAAAAATCACATACAAGTTTTATTGCAAAACTACTTTTAATTTATTTTTTAGGCTCATAATAAAACAGTTATAAGGAATTTAAAAATATTTTTAGGTAATTTCCGATGACGTCGTAATGTTTTTATAGCTTTGTATTCATGGTTAGTTTGATAGTACGTATAATATACGTGTACACAAAATAAACTTAGTTAAAACTTATTTTTAAAATCCATATAGCTTTTTAATTATGAGGTAAAAAAATAAAATAAACGTAGTTTTCCTATAAAACTTGTATGCAATTGGCG
This sequence comes from Xanthostigma xanthostigma, assembly GCA_963575645.1. Lineage (NCBI taxonomy): Eukaryota > Metazoa > Arthropoda > Insecta > Raphidioptera > Raphidiidae > Xanthostigma > Xanthostigma xanthostigma. The sequence continues at coordinate 29,291,261 of OY754470.1, read as the reverse complement.
AGGGTTTCGGCCCACGGAACCCGCCAACCTACCGAGTTTACGCACGTTAAGAACATAAACTTCAAAATAAAGTAAACAACATTCTATACGTTTTTTTTGGGTACACGGAAGTGATCCCTTTTTCACAGTCCGGCCCTGACAACCATTGTATTTTTCTTTTAAGCAGGGTTTAAATTTTCCAAATATCGATGAACGGCCAGTTCATCGATATTTGGAAATTCGGAGATCTATAGGGTTTTAGTGTTACGGGCTCTCGTGCTATAAATATTTGGAAATATATAACAATCTTAAAATACAATAATATTGGGATTACATTTTTTATTCTGACCAAAAACAAACTAATAAAGCCACATTCTCTGTAATAGCAATTACACTTAATATTGTCGGCAGGGTTCGTCGACCCGAGTTTTTTTAATCTTAGAAAAAAATTGAAATTGCCAAATAAAATTTATAGACGGAGTACTCGTCTGAGAAGTAAATACGACCACACTGTTTCCAAAATGTATGTACAATTCCTATATATTTTATTTAAATCTGACAGCCGCTAATATGATATATTCTCTCTGGTGGTTGCCGTGTTGCTAAACTTTGTCCACAAGTTATAAACTATCTATAGACGCTGTTAAATTAGCTGCTAGCAGTGTCCTGTGGGAGATATTTGATATCATAAAACCTTATTATTAAACACTGAAGTGCTTCGCCCTACAAAATATTAGGTGCAAAGTTCGTTCATCATAATAGTTTTGCAGTATCAGGCAACCAAATAAGATAACAAAAATTAAAGGACTGGACACTCAAATCTCAGAATCCATATTATCGGTTAATTATTACTATTAAACTTAAATTAGTTTTTGTTATTTTCTTATTTCGCATGAATGACCAAGTTGTCAAAAACGCACTTTTAATAAAAAAAAAATAAAGTTATTTATTTTCTTGACTTTAATAAATAATTTAACAGTATGAATTGGGTTTTATAACGCCCTTTTGTATTTTTTTTTACTTGAAAACGTCTTATTCGCTCGTTAAGTACAGTGATAGCCGATCAAACTTTTCTCGTGTTACAAAATACCGTCAGATTTGAATCGCTAATAACTACGAAACAATGTGTTAATGACGGTTGAGCCCACAACGGGTAGAGAATGTATGTACGAGTTTGTCGCGCAGGATTTGTTTTATCTGTGACGTCATCGCACGAGGGTAGGCGCATGCGTGTGATAGCTTTGTGTAAAGTTTTCAACTAATGTAGCGTGGAAACGCATTTAGCCAGGATATTGATTCGGGTGCTGTTGTGAAGAGCTCGCGGAGTACTACTAGGACTTTAAGTGAAACAATAAAAATAGTCGCTGGAATTTAAGTGAAATTAAATTTAAAATTACAAAATTATTAAAAATGACGTCTTGTATGCTGCCGTAAAAAGGCAAAAGGCAGTAAGTGACCAACTTATGAATTTGAGTAAATCAAGATTTACTTAAAATGTATTAACCGTCCAGAATTTTAGATTATGGAAACCAAAACATGGGGGAAACATTTTTTAAAGACAATAAAATTATTGCTGCAGCACTTACTGATGTCGTTGGTTTCAGTATTCATTTTTCAACAAATGTCACTTACTGCCCTTTGCCTTTTTAGGGCAGTATGATGTGTAAATATGCTAGGAATTTTAGAAAACGCAAGTCAGCGGAAAGTTCGCATCGAAAGGAATGCGATAAGTCTAAAAAGACCAGTGCCGAGCGAATGGCTATGACCTCGTCGAAAAGGAAACGAAAAAAACCCAAATGTCTGTATATCATGTGCAGGTGTCATTCGATTGGAAGGCGATACCAATTATTTGTAGTGATTTTATTTCGATGTTTTCACGAAAAATCTACGACGCGGACCCGAATTGCGCATTTAATTTTTTTTCTATAGTAACTTAATTTGTTTTTATGCATATAAGTAGGTACTGAATCTGTCAAATAATATAAGCTAGGAAAGTATCTTTGAAACGCGACCTTTGCACCATCTCGTGTTTGATTCTTTCAAAAGTGGTTCACTCAAAACTTACAAACACATGGAAACCCCTATTCTTAATAATAAAAAAATATTTACGCAAAATGTCAGTAAAAAAACTACATAAATGATATACATTTTTAATTTTTGTTAATTAAATAACAATTATGATATTTTTCATGTATTTAATAATGATTACAGACGTAAAATAAAATTTACTTACCCTTGACGACGTACTGCTGCAGTCCATTTTTTCCTCTCAAATTCATAAGAAAATCCAGGATAACGGTGGAATTGTAATATTGTGGATGTTTATAGTTGGTGTATCTTTACAATCAACAGCACAGCACTTCCGATTTGATAGCTTTTTCCCCATTTTATTCGACAATTAATCCTTATTAAAATGCACGTATAACATAATATGATACTAAGGTTTTGACTGAACCAGATTTTAAAAATTAAAAATTTTATTAAAAGTGTTCCGTGAACAACAGAGCTCGATCAGCTTGAAACGTTACGGAAATTTTAATGTAACTGAATGCTATCTACACTTACCTGCCTACTTACCAACGACTCCCAAAAATTTCATTTTCGTCATCGCTTTGACGTTTATTAATTTTATTCTATTTGTTAACCCAGTATTGCAATAAAATAACATGGAGTTTTGTTATACTGATATCCTGTTCTGAATCATTACGCCGCCCCCAACTGCTCCCGGCATACACGACTTTGTTATTTCAAGTAGCACCTTACATAAAATATATATTAAGAGCACTGTAGCTGGAACAAAACTAAAAATAAAGAATAGTTACTTTTACCTCAACAGTTTTATTAGTGGATGTACATTTCGGAAGCTATATGCTCTCATCAAGCGATACACTAAACTTCGCTGAAGATGAGAGCTTAGCTTCCGAAATGTACATGTATTAATAAAACTGTTGTGGTAAAAGTAACTATTCTTTATTTTTATTTTAGCACTTTATATATTTTTAACAGATTCATGAGGGGCCTCATTTTGATCAAATTTCCTGTATTAAATCACCAGGCTGAAGAAGATGGTTTCTGAAAGATTGGTCCACAAAATTGTATTGTTTTTAATTCGGTTTAACTCTAACTACCCGAGTTGTCTGAGTCTTTTATTTATTTATTGAGAATTCAAATAATATATGCACTTGTCATTAGACGAGAGTATACCTATATAAATAAACGAGATAGAAAGGCCATATTGTTAACGACATCCCCACGACACAGTAATTTTCAAGCCCAAACTATTTTTATGCTGAGAGATTTCTTACTGTGGCTGTGATATAATATAATTAACGGAAATTGTTGCAACTAGTTATGAGCCGGTAATAAGGGCTACAAAATGTAGATATTTGCTAAAATCATATAATAATACATACAAAATATATGGTATATTCGATAAGTAGATTACCAGTTGTTGAAAGCTTAATATTGACAAATGACAATTTATTTCAAAGATAGTTTTTTATTTGGCTAACCCCTTGAGGGAATAGCGTGATTATGACCGGTGTTGGCAGTTCTATTATTAAAATTTTACAAATTTTCTGTTTTCCAAAATTCATTATACATATTACTTTACTTAGTATTGAGTACAATATTAAATATAAATCAGTTGATTTTAGATAATGGGACACTTGAGCCCTTTTAATAGTGTCAATAATAATATTATTATGTGCAATTATTCATCAATCATTTAGTTTAATCTAAATCCACCCATGACAGTTATTATTAGATAATTGAAGGTAATGTAAATATTTAGTAAAAATAGGGAGTTATTCATATATATTATAAACTTGTAAACAGCAGAGAAATCTATAATTTATTTAGTTGTAGATTTTTTAACTTAGGTGTTAATTACCCAAAAGATCTCCAAAGAGTTCAAAGAATTAATTTCATATTGAAACTATATAAATGAATATTTTGTCAGAAATAGCTATATCACATTTTAATTTATTATTACAATTACGGGAAAAACAACATCATTTATTTGTATATAAATATTAGAATAATTGCCTGTTAAGATATGTCACTGTGGAGTAAGAAAACTCAGTCCGCCGCGATAATGGAAAGATTCAGGGTTCGTATCTCGACGGTGACAGTGTTTGAAAAAGAACTTTTTCAAATACAGCGATATAATAATGGATGTTTCACAACTGTAGCAAACAATAGTTGTATCTGTGTTATTAATATTGTATCTAATATTTAGACAAAAGAAAATAGATTTTGGTTTGGCCAATACGTTTTTGGCATTAATAAAAACAATTTTGTTTCAAAGATTTGAATTTTGTTTCTTGTTCACAGGATCCTGTCTCAGTTATGGACATTCGTGTTGGGGAGGTAATGTATAAACAATTAAAACATATATTATATTTCTTCCATTCTCACTGACTAATAGAAGTTATGAAAAAATACAGAACCCGACTACGCCTTACAAAAAGATACAAAAGAAGCTTATAGAAAAATTAACTGAGTAAATAAAATTAAAGTTAATGTTTAGTTCCTGGTTAGTTAAAGCTGGGTTTGGTGTACGAATTTTTCATTTATATATTTATTTATTTTGAGAAACTATCTTCCCACACAACTTGGCAAGTCAGTGCTAGTGGGAACCCAAAAATTAAATATAAATTTAAAACTTAAAGTCGATCAGACGCCAAATCTACACGAAACCAAACATAAGTGTGCAAATAGTGAGATCACACTAATGGTGCTATTTGGTGTGGTCAATGCAGGAATTTACAGTGCTGTTATTTTTTGCCAATTTCTAACAAATTTAACCTTTAAGTTAAAGTGAGACAGCGCTGTTAGTTTAACAATGACCATACAAAAGAGCGTTGTATAATAAACATCTTTTACCCGTCTGTTTTTCATACTGGAAACTTGTATGTGCTTTTTTTTAAGCAATAGGGGAGTTTTCATTTTTTATGCTTTTTTTTATTTTAGCACTCAACCACATTACTTCTCCCCCCAGGTAGCCTGATAATATTATGTTTCTCATAGTGACTGTACTGACTGTCACGCTCGACAATTCAAGGAATCTTTCATTCAAATCAGTTCAGTAGCTATGTGAGCTATCATGAAACACATGCACCTATACATACAAGCAAAGTGCTAACCATGTAACCCTCTTTTTGCTTCGATAAATTCGAATGAAATGCACACTAATCAAAGCTGATAATCCTCGACTACCAGTACGATATTCGTTCGGGTTTATCATTTGATTAGTTTTTATATCGCGTATCGCGAGTAGAAAATTCTAAATAAAATCCATTTTTCCCACTCATAGCTTTCCGTTAATAAAATATTCTAAACTCTAAACCTTCGTTCAATAAAGTTCCTATATAATTTAATTAATACCGGCTTATTAGTGAGATAAAATCGAAATAATAAATAAAACAATATTTCATAGTAAATAGTACTTGACCCAAAAATAATGATAAATTTTATTATTGCTTGAATTATATTAATTATTAAATATTACTGATCAATTTGTTTAGATTCTTTACTGCAAATTTTAATTCATTGATTAGTGAACGACATAATAATATCAAACGATTATCTAAAGAAAAATTATGACGTTAATCGTGTGATATTATTGTCATTCACTAATCAGTGAATTAAAAGTTGCGGTTAAGAATCTAAACATATTGTTAACTAGCCGCTACCCGCGGCTACGCCCGCGATTGAGATGGAAATCGACTTTTGACATGCATATCAGGGGTTGAGGTATTGCACATATTTTGACAAACAATTTTCTTATTTTTCGTAAAAAATTTTTATTTTTTTTTAATAAAAAGTATCCTATGTTACTTCTAATACCTTCAAGAGTGTATGTGCAAAGTTTCATGATGATCGGTTAAGTAGTTTTTGCGTGAAAGCGTAACAAACAAACTTACATTCGCATTTATAATATTAAAATATGAAAATATGAAATTTCTTATTTTTCGTAAAAAATTTTTATTTTTTTTTAATAAAAAGTATCCTATGTTACTTCTAATACCTTCAAGAGTGTATGTGCAAAGTTTCATGATGATCGCTTAAGTAGTTTTTGCGTGAAAGCGTAACAAACATTCGCATTTATAATATTAATATGATATGATATGATTTTTCGTAAAAAATTTTTATTTTTTTTTTAATAAAAAGTATCCTATGTTACTTCTAATACCTTCAAGAGTGTATGTGCAAAGTTTCATGATGATCGGTTAAGTAGTTTTTGCGTGAAAGCGTAACAAACAAACTTACATTCGCATTTATAATATTAATATGATATGATATGATTAATTAATATAATTCATTTTTGAACAGTGCTTACCTACTTTAAGTTACCTACTACAAACTTTCAGAAAATGTGAAAAAAATAAACTTACCCCTGACAGACAATTTTTTTAAAATATTTAATTCACAGTCAGTTAATTTCATAAGCTCAGTCACAAATTAAATCAGACATCTTTCACAACGGAAATATATAGTATTAACACACGATCGAACTTGGTACGGGCCGACAACGGACATGGTACGGCGGATCAAGTTCGCTGGTTGCAACAGACGACCGAATCTGTCAGTCTCCTTGTGTACACAGGTACTAACTAAACATCATATATATGCCTCCGATTAAGCGCGCGAAAATTGCGATTTTTCTAGCGGCAACGTTAATGCCACCACAAACAACAAGGAAGAAAAGAAAGGAGTGGGCAAAATTCTATTTGAAAGATCGCGATTTTAGTCATATGAAGTTAATAAAATCGCTTGATAGTGAAGATCATATTTTGAATAACACTCCCGAAGAATTTCTAGAGCGTTGTTACGCGCTTCTCTGTTACAATATAACTTATCTGTCAAAATTTCTGTCATGTTGCACAACGTTTTGAATTACAATGAGGTCGTTATACGGTTATGTATCAAGTTCGTCGGAATTGTATACACACGCACGGATATTAGTACGAACCGGACCAAGTACGATGTGCATCCCATCGAACCGCGCGGACACGCAGACTACTGTCCAGACGAGCAGATTTGGTACGGAGCGGACCATATCCGCTGTCCGCTCCGTACCAAGTTCGATCGTGTGTTAATACTTATATAATTCACGCACTAATAAATAAAACACGTTATACAACAATTATAGTGAATCTCTGGTGGTTAACATCAAACTAAACTGACTTGAACGTGTTTAAAAAAGCATACCGCGCTAATTTTATTTGATGGAATAATACTTTTTGTAAGTTACACAACCGAAGTCGCCGTAAAGGTCGCTTTAGAATGTAAACGATAAACAAGGTTATTTAAAAAGTTGTCAACTTGTCGTATACCTATCAATATAGGTAGATCGTATATAGGTTGATAGTTGCAACCATAGACATACAATAAAAGATATTAAATATCTCTGGTTGCAATACATATTGGACAAACGGTTGGAGTAAAATAAAAAATAATGCGATTAGACTTCGTCAAACATAGTTGAAATATTATCCACTTGGTTGACAACGAAGTTTATGGTGTATACAGTTTACAAGAATATCCCTAATTTTTTTTAATTTTTTTAAATAAAAACTATATAATAATAGTATATTATGCGACTAGTGAGAGAAGGAGAAGATTCCATGAGCGTAAAATTTTCCGCACGAGCGTAGCGAGTGCGGTAACACGTGAGGGGAATATTCTCCTTCGATCAATAGTCGCACATAATACTTTATTCAACTAGCACGATTAATATGTAATCGGGGCTCTGATTAGAGAGGGAGAAATAATAAATCATTTCATTGATTGACGTACCCATCGCCCTCGATGCACAAAAGATGGCCCTGACTTTCGCTGAATTGCGATGCTGTTTTCATATATACAAATCGCTACCGCGTTCCTATTGGTCCAGAAATTATGCAGTAATATATTACCGTACAGTTTCGGCTCATTATTAGCACTCTACGCGTCAACATGAAGTAATTTATTATTTCCCCCGAATTAAGCAGGCCCCCGAAATTATATATTACTCACGCGTGTTGAATAAACTATATTTATTGGAAGTATTTTTTTATTCTTAAAACTTTAATGCTGGGTTGCACAAAATATTAATTAATAATGACCTTAGATTGTGACCACACTTATTTCTCTATAAAAGAGTATTGTAGAATTTCAAATCGATTTCGTCTGGAAAATAATCGATTGATTAAATCGATATTTCTTTTTTTTTGAGTTTTTTAAAACTCTAATTTTAATTATAACCCTAAAAACTCAAATGACCGTGTTTACACAAAGTTTATATATTTATAAATATTTATATAAATTATTGTATTGCCATGAGTCCTTAATACGTGTGCAAAAATTCATATTATTGAGACGTCTGGAAGCGAGTGAAAATTAAATTTAAAGATTCCTTTACGTACATACACACATACAAGTCTAGTTAATATAAGAGTATTAAAAAACGATCTTTTTCTATGTAGATCAACTATCCGTTTTCGTGTGAGTACAATCTAATGTTATACATGACAGGGAGTTTCACGACATTTGGTTGCTCCAGCACGTATAAAAACTGTAATTATATGATCACAATCTAAGACCATTGTCAAATCCAATTTTTTGACAATGCATCTCAGCATCCTTAGAAACGGAGATTTGAGTAATAGAGAATCCGGGAGGGAGGAAGGAAAAAAATATCACAGTTGCGTTATAAGATATAATTTATTTGAGTAAACATTTTTCACCCTCTTGTAATCAGTTCTGCCGGCGCACATGTACAGTACATCTGAATTCATTTTAACGCGTCATCGTTCATGACAATAGATTAAGGCCGCTGCACACGAGGCTAGATTTGCCGCTAGTTTTGACTAGGTACTGGTTTTCTTAATTGCTTTTATGTGCTCGTTTCACACGAGACGTCTTTTCAAGCTTGTTTTGTGGATACATCTCGTGCGCAGTGTCTGTTGTCTGACGCCATGTTGGTTTTTTAGGCGTTTGTTCATGTCGCCCACTTGACAAGATACTGTTTCCTGATTGGTTCTTGCTCAGAGTAAGCAGAGGATCCAGCAAGAAAAATAGCTCCTATTCTAAATTTAAAAACTATCTTGTGAGCTAGCAGGCGACCCCGTAGTGACGTCATTTCCAGCCTCGTACCCAGCCTATCGGCTAGCAGATGTCGAAGCAGTATTTCTAGCAGTGTTTCCAGCCTCGTGTGCAGCGGCCTTTACTTTTATAAATGATAAAACAATTGCGATTTTGTCACATATATAATGACATATACAATATATAATAATAATATAATAAATTTAAATCAATATTAGTACAATATAAAATAGCAGCTTTGTAATTCCGTTTCGTTCAGACTTTTTCCGGCTTTTAACGTATTTTGTATGATACTCTTCTGAACGAGAACACTTTATGATTTTTTTTACTTGCCGTCGAAAGTTATTGAGCCAATTTAGACTAAAATTTTTCTATGAAAATTGTACAAAAGAGGACCTCAGACTAGTCGCAATGGAGTGCTAGTTTGAACTGCGCGAGCAAAATGAAAAAAGAGACAGCGATAATTGCGGTAGCCGTTGCGTCTTTCTTTACAACAAAACGGGCCAGAAAGAGACATACATATACCGTATTTATCGCCTTCTCTTTAATGTCGGTTTGTACTTTGTATGCGCAGTAGTACGTTAGCACTCCATATCTACACCTCTATGGTCGCATTATACTGCTTTATTCAGGCGACACAAAGGTACTAAAAAGTGTAAAATAAAAACAATTTTCCGAAAAGGAATACTGAATATTAAGTGAAGAGGTTAATAAAAATCAAGCGAAAATTTACAATCTTTTGTGAGACATTCGCATTCCTTTTTTGAAGTTGATATTTCTTTAAAACTATTTTCTAAAATAATTGTGATCACATCATAACACTACTAATAGATTTTTTTTTAAGAAAAAACAAAAATATTTCGCTTTGTGCTTAGAAATTACCCTTTTTTATACCTCGACTTTTTTCGTTCCATATTTGCGAATAGAAAGCACATCAAGTTCATAAAATGCTATTTTTTTAAAGCTCACGGTAAACGCAGTGACAGCAGTAGCAAGGATGGGTCTAATAAATGGTTCCTTTCGAAATTGGTACCAGTGCCATCTGCAATCAGCGAAGACGGCATTCCACGTCTTTGGCATGCTATTATATCAAAATCAGCTGACGAACAGCTCAAGAATTTCGATTGGAAGAACAGAAATATGAACGCCGATATCGATCAAGTATTGAAACGGTAAAGTAGCATATTTTATCATATTTTCATAAATCATCGGACATCTTATAAAAAATGAAATCTACAAAGCAGAAATTTGAAACATTATATTTATGCATATTCTACAATTTGTGTTCTAATGAGTGTTCTTACTTAACTACAATGATTACACAATTTACAAGCACTGTTTGTAATCACTAATGATATTTGGGTATTCATTTTGGTTAGCAGAATTAAAAACAAACAAAAGTGATTACCTAGAGTGATTATTTTGCTAAGCACTTGGTAATCATTAGTAGAATACGTCTGATTATTTTATTGGAAAAAATATTTTAAAAACTTTTTTATTGTAAATTATTATAGTTGTAAAGAAAGAAAAATAATATAATTGAATGCACTTAGAAAAATTACCCTGAAATTAAGTTTGTTCAAAACCCATTCAGTTATTTCGTTCCACAAAATCTTCCATATTTACTTAATGGTCTCCAAGTGGTAAAAATTTGACAGTAATTTATTAAATAAAAAGTTTGAACGTAATTGGCTTTCTTTTATCACTATATGGATTTCTCCAGAATCAAGTTTACCTACGTTAATTCGTACACATCGTGATGAAACATATATTGTGCACTTCCCCTCATTAAAACAAAGAGAATGACGTATGTTTCATCACAATGTGTGCGAGTTAACACACTCAAATCGGTACCACAACTTTCTTTCTTCCCGTTTGATTTATATATGATATAATGAAAACTGTTTTAACATCTCATTCATTTTTATGCGTACTGTTTTTATTAGTGACACATACTTGAATGCATTTCTTTTTAATTATCACATGCCATTTTAATTAATATTTTTATTACATGTTTGTTTCGGTTTATTTTGAATACATTATAAATGATTTTTGATCCAGAATGATTTTTTTTATGAAAACTTGCAATGAAAACTAAAATAAAAGATACTCAATTCAAAAAAATCCTGTATCCTTGAATTCAATTTACACTATCAGTTAGGCAAATCTGAAGACGTTTACAAATTTTTGGTTGTAAAACGCATTAATTAGATCACCTTTAATATAATATGCATTGACATATTGATGGATAAATGCATCTACAAAACAGTATACTGAATTTAATGATCATAAAATCAGCAAACAAACTATAGAATTTTTTACAAACTTTTCTAAACTAATAGCTGAATTAAAAAAAAATTCAGACAAAAGATTTTCATTTTCATATTAAAAAAACAATTCGATGATAAAAAATGGGGGTTCCCATTAAAAAAACAAAAGTCACCCCCTCCCCCTGCTAATGGGTCAGATGGTGGGGGTGGTTATTGTGTCCAAACGATTTCCCCCTCGAAACCCAACAACTTTCGTGCGAACTTTTTTTTTATTCAATGCATTGTTTTTTAAAGAAAAACGTCTAAAGTTTACACAAAACACCCGGTATAGATATTTGGTTTCTTTCAGACCGCAAAATGAAGATGGCTATAACTTGCCATCACTGTTTGCAAATGATGATACACTACAAGAAGATTCGAATCCGGATCCTGAAGAGCTGGTAGTCATGGCTGGAGAGTCGGAGGAATCACAGAAACATCTTCCTCATCTGAAGCTCTATAAACTCATGGTATAAGATATAATTAATTGAATGTATCATAATCCATTTTCTTTTTAATTTTATATTTGTTTCAGAATCGTTCGAATGAAGAATAAGTTATTTTGAATGTATGTATATATATATATTGTAAGCTATGACTCGCAAATACTTGAGAAAGCATGAAAAATGTATTACTTTTGTCTGTTATTAATTAATAATAATAGTAATTGTTTCAAAAATATGTAATTATAATATATGGCTGGAAATTATAATTACATACAAATATTTGTATTTATATAATTCTTTACATTACTGCTTGACCTAAATTATTTTGAAATACGATTTTTCATTTTGTCGTTCGAACAAGTCAAAGTTCAAAAAATAATTACTTTTTTATGGCACTTTTTTATTCGAAGCGTACTGTTCTATAGGTTTTGTGAGCTACGATGTGTTTTATTTTATACTATTTAAAAGTACATCATTTTTAGGATAAGCGATAGTTCAAAATACGCAGTGTGAAACAGAAATAATTTTTAACAAAACATTACTGACAAAGGAGAAAAACAAGTGGCATTTTTTTTAATTAAAGTTTCAATTTCCTAGTTTCTTTATTTTCATTAGTAGTCAGATTTATATTTTATATTGTCAAGTGAAAATTTGAAACTGTGCCGATTTTATTATTAATGTATAGGCTATTTCCTAAAAAAAATCAATTCAATTTCAATACATGAAAAACTGATCGAAATCTTTCTAGAAACACTTTAAAAACGCCCTTATTTTAATTTTGTTCAACATCAACTTTAATATCAAGCAACTTTTTTTAACATGTTGACTTTAGTCCAATAATCGTTTAAAAAAATAATAAAATCTTTATCGATATTTAAATAATAATTCTTATAATTTTCATTTTTTTTTTATTGGATAATTAACGAAATTATGGCTTGAGGAATATTTTAGGAAACATCCTGTAGATCATAAACGGCGTAAACTATAAAATTCTATCAAATTAAATTTAGGCACCAGTAAAAAAATATTTCCGTCATTTCTTCACAATTTCAAACTGTTAGTCCAAATATAGTATCCATCAAAATGTGTGATAATAACTGATTTATACCTACGCCATTTAAATTTCTATAGCAGCGTGTTATTAATTATTTTCCCTGTCCATTCTATATAAAATAAATAAATAAATTTACATTAACTTTAATAAAACAGATATTAAAGTTAAATTTGTTTTCAATTTTATTTTGATAAAATGCGTTGAATCGGAGCATAAAATACAAGCAAATAACTTTATAATACACTATTATATTATTCGAAATATCAATTTAATATTCTTCCATGTTTTATCGATGTACGTGTTGGAGAGGGTGGATAGAAGATATTTTGTGGGAGTTTGTCTCCATATAAAGACACCTAACCGGATATTAATGTTCGGAATGAAAAACTGTGATACGATGCGATGTGAAGAAGTTGACAAGTCGCGTATGTCGTGGTTTGTCACGGCGCCATGACTTCAAGTGTGTGGAAGAATAATTTACAGAACGTTCTCTTCTTGACGACGATTCCGTCTATACGTCTGCAACTGAAAAAAAAAATATACATTCACACACTGTAGATAGAATTACAAGTAAGTTGCTTTAGCTACTTAAAAACGGTTGTTTTGATTTATAATTCCCTTTCTTCTCAGGATAAAATCCAAAATTTCAATCCAATAAAAAGACTGTTAATCATAAATCACTGTAAGGCAGCTTCGGTCTTGAAATCAAAATAATTATTAAATGGCGTTTACGATGACTTGAATATTTATTTAACGATTTTGATTCAAAATAAATCAAAATCAGCCCAGTCTTAACAAAATGACTGCAAAGAAGTGAATTTTAGGATTTCTTGAAAAAGATTTATCGCCGCAAATTTGATCGGGTGACAAAAATAAATTTATTTTTAATGTAAATAATTTACGTGAATTTGAAAACTCTGAAGATGATACAAAACGTATCGAAAGGTCAGTATTAAATGCAAGTTTACAAAAATTTTCAGTATTGCTTCATTTTCGATCCTTACGCCACGGAATTCTTTCCAAATACTCTATCAGTAAATAATTTAATCATACTTTACTAGTAGTGAAAAAAAAATTATATCATAAAATTTTTATTTTTTCACTACTATTAAAATATTTTAACAAATTAATGAAAAAATTATTTACTAGTAATATATATTTTTCAACATCGATGCTAACATCAAGTTTTACCTGAAGAAGTTAGAAATAACCAACGAAACGTTGTATAATTTGAAAATTTAGCATTAAAACATTTATCTAAGTTTCCGAGTAAATTATTTATATTAAACTTAACATGGATGAGATACAACACATTTATTTTTAATATTCATTATTCGTCAAACTGGGAAGTTGGTCCTGTGAACCTTAGGGCCGCTTGTTAAATACATTTTTATAAACCATCAATTTGAACTCTGTATTATTCCGACTCAAAAGTGGCGCGACGTCACTGCTGAGTAGGTACGTAGTCACGCTAGTGATGGCGCCACAAATCCCATGATTCATTGCATGATTGGAAATATACATATCTATATAATATCATGCTGCGTAATCAGAGAATATAGTTTTTGTAGCTAGAAATTAGGACTTTAAAAATGTTCTTACTGACCCATTGCCTAATAACTGGAGACAGACTACTGAAGGGTATCTGAACAATAGGTTTGAATGACGGGGAACGGAACGCCTCCATGGGAATTGGTTCTTCTAATTCAAGGTCGGAAGGATCCAACTGATCCGATGCCGGTACATTACGACGCCCCTCACTGAATGGAAGTAGGGTATCTTCTGGAGATATGTCGCCGGTGTTGGTATCGGATCGTTTTCTCCCGTGGCCACCGAAGCAGGCGTGACCGAACGCCGAACAGCCTCCTGGAAGAATCATAGGACAACTATGACACGCCAATCATAGGTAAATAATCATGAAAATATGAAACGTCTTGATGAGTTTGTAAAGCCAGCTGCTCGACCTAGCTTTGCAAATTGGCTTTATTTCCATGAATAAATAAAGGCTTTTAAATTGAAATCGACTGCGCTTGCGTGAAGTCGATCGAGCAGCTTGGTGATACTTATACATATATGTTCCAAGCTCTCTGTGAACGGTAACAGAACCATCACAGTCATGCGCAGTATAGCTAAAACAAAACTGTTCGTAGAGGTCTTGGAAAACGTTTTAATTACTGCGCATGACTGACGGTTCTGTTACTGTTCGCAGAGCTTGGAACAGAGCTTATATGATAATTCGGGACGTGTACAATGTAATTTCAAAATTTCATAGAAATCCGTTGAGTACGAAATAAATACAAAAAGATCAACAAAAAAAAAAAACAGACAACGCTCCATTTTAAGAGCATTGCAAGTCTACAAATATACTGTGCACAGCTCTCCAGAAGTAAAGGATTCGGTTCTACACGCGAACTTTTTGAACAGAAGTTTTCGTAAAATATTTTTTTTAAGTTTCATATTTTAGTCTTAAGGATTATTGGTTCTTCATTTGGCATTTATCCAAACCCTTTAACTTTTAAAATAATTCCGAGAGAGCTATAACCGTTTTTAAGCGATGGGAAAGGATTTGCATGGGGTATTTGAAGGTACGCCTATTTCATATAATATTAGTAGTTAAAGTCGTAATTCCTTCCTAATACACAAAATATTGAGGGATTTGGTGGAAAATATGCGTGAAAATCTTTTACATGAAATATTTGTTGGTTCCTGAGTAAATATTTTCATAAAAATGTTGCCTTGTAAGTATTGTTACCTATATTGTTGCACAATTGACTGTTAAATTAAAAAATGTTGAACTGATAAATATTAAAAAAAAATCCAACAAATTATAATTAAAAAAATGTCTACATATATTTATAATAAACTACTGCAGTTTCTTTTAGATTCTTTTTTATGTAATTTTTTTTTATGCAGAGCTAGGTGGAAGATCAACGCAATTTAAACCGTGTATTTTGTACATTTTTATGTGCAATAAAAGTTTTATTATTATTTTAGGAAAATTTTTTTTACAAAAAAATCTTGCAAAAAAAGTGTTCTATAAAAAAATTACAAATTAAGCAATTCTTCACAAGCATATACGTTCACAAAAATATTCAGATTTAACTTTAGTATATTTTTTTTATTAACAAGTTTTTTTTTATTAGAAAATGAGCTTAATAATTCTAATATTTGCAATAACACGCACGAAATAGCGTGATGTTTGACATTCAATTGTTTTGCTGTTGGGTACTCTGCAACACCCACTCAAAGAAGGCCAACAACTGTGGATTCTTAGACCGCACGATCTATAAATGAGCAAACATCTCAAATCCCTGAAGAATACAGAATCACAGTTGTCCTATTGTCTTTGTTTACATTTCATTAAACCTGTATATTTCACAGCTGGTTGCAAATACAATATGAATATTTATAACTAAATAAAATTCTATTCATTCTGAGAATTATCACAAATAACAGAAGACATTTTAATTTATGTATTAAAAATTATTAAACAACGTATTTCCGAAAGCGTAAAAATGTTTTTAAATGTAATTATTTTCATGGAAGCAAAAATATTTTTAAAAATACAATTCTTTAAAATAATAAAGTTTCTTTGTTTACAAATTGCATATACTGCAAATGAAAATGAAAAAGTGTGTCTCAAAATCAAAAAAATTAAAGATATTATAAATTATAGACGCCCAAATACAAAACTGTAAAAAATAACGAAATTTAAATATTTTTTTTGTTCACCTCAATACTAGGGTGATTTAGGAAAAACCCAAAGCCACTAAAGTTAAAAAAACACGTTTTTTTCACTATTTTTTTACTAAAAAAATGACCGCACATAGATGGCTGAAAATTTTCAAAAATGATGTCTATGTTGACCCAAATATGCATGAATAATTTTAGCAACATCGGTCAATTACTTCTCGAGTAATTAACTATCACCTTTTTTTTTTGTTTCCTTAATAATGCAAATTGCGCCATTTTTTTCCAAACGGGTTTCGCTGGTCGGACCTAGCCAGAAAAATGACAAATCCATTCAACTTTAGTATCCCGTTGGAATTTTTGGAAAAAATTAATTCTAACCGATTTTATAACGATTTCTTTAGCGATACCAGTTTTAGACAAACGTTTAAAACCATATAACTTTTCCAATATTCAATCGTTATAAAATCGGTTAGAATTAATTTTTTTCAAAAATTCCAACGGGATACTAAAGTTGAATGGATTTGTGATTTTTCTGGTTAGGTCCGACCAGCGAAACCCGTTTGTGAAAAAAATGGCGCAATTTCAATTAAGGAAACAAAAAAAAAAGGTGATAGTTAATTACTCGAGAAGTAATTGACCGATGTTGCTAAAATTGTTCATGCATGTTTAGGTCAAGATAGACACCATTTTTGAAAATTTTCAGCCATCTATGTGCGGTCATTTTTTAGTAAAAAAATAGTGAAAAAACGTGTTTTTTAACTTTCGGGCCTATTTGCAAGTTAACAATTGCACTTAGCGACCTCTGTCAGTGCTCATTTTTTAGGAAATTTCATAAGGAACAACTTTCTCAATGCATATGCTATACTAAAAGTCAAGAGGAACGAAGATATTAAAGGAAATAGAGAAAAAAGCACTACTTTCGTCACTAATTGTCAATTATAAAATCAAGCACACCAACAATTTGTAAGCAAACTACACCCTAAAACGAAACGATTCCAACAATAATCTCGCCTGTGCCCGTATAAATGCACTTTTTAATGTTTTTACCTCCTCGCCGTCTAGGCTAATAATATTTTGCCGTCACCACGGTATCCCTTTTTGTGAGTCGGGGGAAAAAAATAAAATTAAAAATTTATTTCAAATTTTTAAATACCGTTTTTAAAAAAAACTTCGGCTCGCACCTTCCTAATTAGAGTAAAGCTTGTTAGGCTAAGTTGATTTCACGAAGCATCCTAAAAGACTATCAATAACTATTAAGTATTTTTAAAATATAAAATTTCATTGTTAATCAGATATGTAAAACAACTTTAAAAGCAATGAAACGTAACTCAGTCATAGTTCAACGACTCGCCTTTTAATTTCCAGCTCTTGGTTCGTACTATACAACATAATTTACAGTGAAATATTAGAATTTTACCTCCATCAGCACTTCGCACACCCAGTGAAAGACAGATTTCCACATGAAAACGTTAAACTATTATCCAATTATACATTCAAGTCAGTGGAAAGTCAATTATCTCGAACAACGAACTCGTGCCATAAGTAATGTGTTAATTGGATTATTAATTGGGTGATTAATGTCGGAACAGCAAACAAATTACAGAATTTACTTTGTTCATAAATTGCCGGACAGTCCACGCTAACTGTTTTATGAATACAACTAACTTTTGCTTCCGTGTATTTCATTATAAACAATAAGATGTACGATCAGCGCGAGGAGCGCGCCGGCCAAGTTTTTGCAAAGCATTGCGCTATATTTTACGCAAATCATTTCGAACTCTCTATCTTCGAGGCCAGTTATGTTACAGAACTGATTTTTTTTTTCAGAGGATTTAAAGTTGCCATATAGAATTAGTATTCCCAATTATAATAATAAAAATAATAATATAAAATCTATTCCGGCATGTCAGCGTAATGCTGAGTCACTAGTATAAAAAAAGCCGTATACTCCGTGCGTACGACCCAAACTCACTGTAATCGCTCATTTCATGGTTTGAAACGCGGGTATAGTTGGACCTTGCTCCGCAAGTATCCCTTGTATGACGGTGACGAACCTGAAGTTTTGGGTGCTTGTGGATGCAGAATTCTTTACGGAATGTTTCCTTCTCATAACAATAATAATAATGCGTTTAACGTCCGTTTCTCGACTTTATATGTCACAATAGACGCTATTCGCACCATTACTATTTTGCATCTATCACACTTCCCGTTATTTTCTATATTTTTTCAACTTCAATTAATTAATAGCAACGGGCGATTGAAGGGATTTTAGGGCATTAGGATAAGGTACGCAAATTAGTAACCATCTCGATATTTATCTAGAATTATTGAGGGAAACCATGGGAAACCTCAACAAGATGGCCGGTACAGGAATTACCGTTTCTCGGCGAGAGGCAGCAGGAAAAAGTTCCAGCCACATCTGCCCTTGGCGGGATTCTAAACCAGTACCTCCCGATTGTGAGTCTAGTGCTCTCACCGGTACGCCACCCCGGTCGGCCAGTATTCCCAATTCATACATAGGTGGAATAGTTTCTTAGATACGATTAACTGACTGGTAGATCACCATAAAATAGGTTATTTTGACCTCCAGCTGCCACCGAAATGTTCAAGCCTGAAATCCTATGGTTGAAGGCTTTAGTCCGGAGCTAGGATTGAAGGTTAGGGGTTGGAGCTAGAAGGCCGAAACTAGGGGTTGAGGGTTAGGAGGCTGAAGATTAGGGACTAGACGGCTCTCAGTCGTTTTCTAGACAGGTCACGTGTGACGTCAGTGGTAGAAGTAAAAACAAGAAGTTTTAGGCTTTTGCTTGGAGTTGGAGGTTGCAGACCGGCCAAAAAAACCCAGTTTATGATTCACAAGGGTCTGGGAGGAATGCATAAACCGGCCTTCCGAATACTACTCGCGTCTAGTAATACATATTGTGGTCAATATCCTGCCTTACTAACAAAATTTCCTATTTAATTCAATTTTGTATTATTTATAATTTTTCTGGGACTGACAGGTTTTGACAGCATTTTAATTGAATTTTACATTTTATATCGACATTATTCCCTCTAAATATAAATTATAAATATGAAAATAGGTAAGCATAAATAAAATATAAATACATTCCCAATTCTCAACACTGTAGGTGTTAGATTTTGTCGGTCAGAGGAAGTTAAATTAAAGTCTCTGAAGTTACTATACGATGCGTTGTATAATTTCCGCTCTCATTTTAACATTCATCATAGGTGAGTAATATTACTGAAAATAAAATAAATGAAGGCACACTCCGAATATTAACGACATAAACACTGTATACGAGTTATAAGTTAAAGCCTACATTATTAATCTAAGGTAAAAACAGAGTGGGCTCTAGGCCAGCAAGCAATAATTTACTATACTAGCTGCCCGTATTCACTCCGCATTTGCTCCGTTAATTTTTACAGCGCATGAACGTAAACAATGAATAATTTTTGTACAGCGTATGAACGAAAACAATGCATTTTTCATTTTATTTTATTTATTATATTTGTGACACATTTTATAAATAAATTTTATCTTTCTGCACTCCTTCACATGAATTTAACTATGCCAAATCTCATGAAATCTCATAGCGGAAGGCAATATAATGGTAAAAATACAGGTATTTTTTATATTTACTGATTCATTCATCAGAACCTATAGGGTACGTCCAGTTGACCAAAAATCTTGAAAATTGGCACGAAGGAAACACGCATAATACATTTTCTAATATTATGTGGAATTATTACGTAAAAAAAATATTTTTATTTTATCAAATTCTTTTAATAGTACGGAACTCTAAGGGGGCAGTTTCTATTCACACTTGTCCGTCTCTTTACACTTTTTTATGTTATAGTCGAGTATTATACCCTTTTAATATTTTTTTTACTTTACGCCATTTATTTTATTAAGCTTGTTAATACATATTTTCTATATAGTTTTGTCAAAACATTTAGTTTGATGCCCATCACTGATATTACAAAAAAAAATAGCTAACACTGATTAAAGAATATAGTTGATATTTTGTATAATATATACATTGTATATCCAAATCAGACTTAACTACGTTTGTAGGAAAGTCAGTAGCTCAGTGAGTCGCAAATGGAATGATCAATTGTATGTGTTTATAGATGTTTGTAATTACACAATACCTACGTGTAGGTATGTTTATTTGTGTAGTTTCGTAATTTAAAGCTATTCTAAAATTAATCAAAATGCACCACATGAGGTTAGTTTCTTACTCTATTCATGTAAAATGGTACCTGTTTCTTATGTGTAACCCGTGTATTATTCAATAGTAGATTTAAATGACTTTAGAATGGCCCAAAGATCATATTTCTATCTCACTCGATCATTATTACGTAAGACGAGTGACAAAGAACATTGTAATATGTTTATGACGTTTAAAAATAATTTGGCTATGATATTTAATGATGTTTCGATTTTCGGCGTGGTCAATCGTGAAGTCGATAAGAAGTTAATTTGTAAATGTTACGACGAGCGTAAAAACAAATGGCACCTTTTAAGTTAAATCCTTGAATTTAAAAAAGAAAATTTATACCTATGTAAGCCAGTAGACAGACTTGAAATAGGAAAATTTCAGACAGCTCAAATAGTGAGCCATACAAATCATTCTACAAAAATGGGTTTCTGGTTTAAATGTGAATTGATCTTTTATTGTAGTGTAATTTATATGTAAATTTGATGATTTGTGTTCAATTTTTTCTTTGGCCACACAAATAAAATCTACTATTATTGTTATATTAAAGAATTCGATTTTTGCAATTTTTCAAGGCATACCCCTTTAAAAAAATGCAATATTTGACGAAAACCGAAATATTTCGAAACTTTGGCAAAATCATCATGCTTATAATAGAAAAAAACACTCCAGCGTGGTCGTAAAACCTCGTGTGTCGTCCAAAAAAAGTTTCGAACTAAAATAAATAGTATTTAACCAACCCCCTCTCCTTTTCCAAGTAACGCCACTGACTTAGTGACCCACGAGCTTGTACTAAAAAAACAATTAAAAAATTTGACCTACTTCTTAAAAAGGTTCGCCACCACTAGCCTATGTTATAGAAATATATGTACATATACAGATATACATATACCGTATTTGTTTGTTTGGTTTTTTGTTATGTTTGCCATAATACCTATGTATTTGGTATTTGTTTCCGATTTCCAATTTTTCATTTTTTTTCTACTGAAAATGTAATTTTTTTAAGCGGACATCTCTCATAAGCGGAGAAAATAGTTGGAACCGATGATTTAACTAGGATCTGATTTGTATAGATAGACTATAACCTGTTTACGTAGCTATCCCGTCACTTCCACCGTAAATGTTCCGTTTCTCCCACCATGCGAAATACAATCTTAAAAAAACACCAAAAACATTCAATATGTTGTACTAATAAACATGATTTAATTTAATTATCACATTTTTTTAAGTTTAAGTGAATATATAAAACGTGAAAAAAATAAAAACAATTACAAAAAACTATTAAAGACATATTTAACAGAACTGGAACCGTATAATATTAATGCTCTTTTATAAACAATTTTGTTTGTATAATGACGTATTGTATCATCTTTCTTCTTTTTGGGCTACACAATAAATATATCATTATTATTATTGCTTTTTATAACACGTTACATAAGTACAAACACAAACACATTGTATGTTTTATAGCTATATAACTATGTTGTGTTTCTAGTTAACTAATTACATATCGTTGAGTGGTCCGTAGAGCGCGGCTTTCTCAACTGCTCGTAGAGCGATGTGATTCCATTAGGTTTCAATTTACCCGCCATAAACGTTAAATATGTCAAATACAATTTTTGATTATCAAGCAAAGAGCACTGGTAATATTTTACCTTCGTAATGTTACATAGAGGCTGAATGTAATATAGAAACTTAACCAAGCAACTATTAAACAATAAAACAATTTCTACCCTTTATATAGCCCTGTTTTTGTGAAAAATATAATGTGTAAATAATATCGATATATTGAATTTAAATGTTTTGCTTAAATAATTTTATATCAATAAAAATATATTAGTAGATATTATATTTTCATATGCATTTAGTAAAAAGCTGTTATTTTAACATTACAAACACACTTCAATTTTATTAATATTCTGTGTGGGCTATGTGCAGGGAGGCGGAGTTACAAATTTTCCGATGCGAGCGTTTGTGGTGAGCACTAGGGGAAACTTCAACCTCAAATTTTCCGTATGTCAGTGAGCAATATTTATTAAAAGTGAAAATAGTTATAATTTTATGAAGTTTTTTAATTACAAAGAAAACATATAGGAAAACTAAGCGATCTGGAAATGCTTGTTGTGTTCCGGGCTGTTGCGCTGATAGCAATTTAAGTAAAATAAGGACCATTGGCGCCCTAATTTGACGTTCCGCTGTCAGTGTAAACAAATTAACATCAGTTTTCCTTATTACATTTATTTTTGACACATCATGGCCATTGGCCAACTAATGTTTTTGACTTATCACCTTAGAAACATGTCGCGATTTCCATAAATAGTGAGTTCAATAATTCTCTATTACCCACTAGCGGCGCTAATAGGCTTCGTGCACACAGACTATAGATGTAATTAGTAAGCAGCGATAATATATTTTGTAAAAATGAAATAAAATAAGAAACGGGAAACCTTTCATTCTAACCCTGTTTGGTTAAATGTTCACCCGCAACAAATTAGCTATTGTAATCTCAATTATATAAGTTTTACATACCTAATGTACATTATATTTTACGAAAAGATTTTTCATTTATATAAAATGACGGATAAGAAATGGAAAGCCTTTGAAAGCTCAGCATGCGTTCTGCACAACATATGAATGAAGCAGATACATGAATAAAATGTCTATAATTTACATCGATAACTGGATGATGAATGGTTCAAGATCTTAACACGAATAGTTTATATGATATGAAATACGAAAATATCGAAAATTATTCATTGTTATTTCATAACAATTGTTATAATGCCTAATCTATAAGCACAAATAAATGTGGCGAGATATACAAGACATTTAAGATATGTTTATTTTATGTTTGTTGCCGTTTAACTCGGAAACTAATAGATAATTTCCTTAACACAAATTTGTTAAAAAGGGAAAATTTGCGATAATTTTTTGCACTAAGCTTCATTGCATAACGTCAGGAACTCGCTTAGTGTCGACAAATCTTTTCCGGGGTTATCCTTTTCGTTAATTTTAAGAATATAAAAATCGTTGATTAACATCAGATTACTCTTCAATAAATAAAATTATCTACCCATTTTTCAGGCAATAGATATATTAACATATTATATAATTATAATTCAGTCGGTATAGAGCATGAGACTCTTATTATCAGGATCGTGGGTTTGTGCCCCACGTTGGGCGCCAACTAATTGAATCATAATTAAATATTTTATTAGTATATTGTCTGAAAAATTGGTTTATTTAATATAAATAGATTCTGCATATGACTAAAATTTCTTATAGTGTAGAAATTACGAGCAAAATAAAAAAAATTTGCATGGCGGCTCAAGACATCAGTTTGTTATCAGTGGGTTAATAAGCAAGTAAGATGGTCAGTCTTTTTATTCGTACACACTATATATATATATAAATTGAAGTGTCCATTTGTTATTTAAAAATTGTTCAACTCTAGGTTATTTGCGACATATAGGTTCAATTTTAGCAGTTTTAAACTATAGAGTATATAGATAGATTGATACCTAAACCGACATTTATGCGAGTGAATTTGCATTCAAAATTGGCGTGCACGTGAGTGAAGCCGCGGACAAAAGTTAGTAAATACAATATATTTGTATTGTCTGTACTTAATTGTACTAAGAACAATTCTTGGACTGAATTTGAATCTGCAATGAAATCTATTAAATTTAGGTATTTTAAATAAATTTAAAAACATACTTTCTTTTCGCTGGCTTCAAAAAAATAAATAAATGACAATGAAACAATATTTTTATTTACGTAATAAACATAAAAATTCGCATAAATACATCCTACATAGTGCATACTGCATACTATAAAAATATGCGTAAAATGTGGTAACGACAAAAAGCTGTCTATAGATATATTTCGCTAAAAATACCTCGTAGATAAAATAAAATCATCAATAGCTCTCATTCGTACCTACACGTTTGGCACTACGGAAAATTTATTAAAACTTTGTACCAATTTTATATACGGAGAGCAGTGATATATTTTATTTGGAAAATATTTTTAATTAAGTATTTTAATCAAGGACAAAATTTCTGAAATTTGCTTAAAGAAGTTTCAAAATGTTTTAGAATTTAAAAACGCGTTTTGATTTATTTCTGATAAACTGTCTATAAATTGCTGTTTTAGATTAGTTTTAGTTCCGTGGAATATTTTTACCATTCCAAACCACAAGTGCGGAATGGCATTAGTTTAGGTCAAAAATCACTTTTCAAAAATTTTACAATATCTTTCCGTTTTGAGGTCCCCCAAATTCAAAAAACATATTTTTGAAAAATCTCTGTGCGTCTGTTAGTCTGTTTGTCTGTGAACACAATACACGTCAAACGGATGAGCGGATTGAAACCAAATTTCGGGAGGATGTTTGGTATGCAAATATGAACAGCTCTATTGTTTTTGGGGATAATCGGTGCATGCGCAGAAGAGATATATGCTATAACGGTGTTTTTTATATAATAATGGTATACTTTTCATAACGGATTATTATTCTATTTATTTTTTCAAGAAAATTTCGTTAAAAACGTTTTTTTCTAAACTTTATAGTTACGGAAATATTTTGAAAATAATAAAAAATCAGCCGCTCTTGATTTATGGATCTGTCAAAAATAAATTAGTTAGGCATGCTTTGATTAATTTTTACATGACGTAGAACATATTATGTAGGTAACCATGGCATCGAATAGTTAATACCCTATTGAATACTAGCCATTACCCGCGTCACCTCACGCGATATCAGAAATGTTATTATCTTTATTATAATCAAATGTCAACATTTTTGAAGCTGGAATGGTCCCGTCGCACAATTGGTTGGAATTTTTATTTTACATTATGCTACTCCACAATTGTTAATTATTTGTAATATAGATAATTTGAATTACCTACTCGCAAGTTTATTAGCTGACAGACAGCGCCGGATTTAATTTTTTGGTGCCCTAGGTTTTCATAGTGAACGGTGGCCCTAGTTTTTGACTTTTTATTGTTTTAATTCACAGCACAGGATCGCAGTTTTCATTAATATTGCCTTCTTTTGATATGTTTGTTTCACTTTTAAAGTTCCACTATTTTTCATAGTTGGTTCAGAATAAACGCCATCTACATTTGCATGAAGTGATCATTAATGTCCTGTGCAAACAGAATTTTTAAACAGAAGTCTGAGACTAAAATGATTCTAACTAGGAAAAAAGTAATCTCTTGTGGTGCCTCCTCTGTGGTGATACCCAAGACCGGTGCCTAGCGTGCTTTATTTAAGTCCATCAGTGCTGACAGGTTATAGATATTTCATAAAAATAAAAGTAACTAATATTTCAAATTAGACCGAGCGGGGTGGCGTAGCGGTGAGAGCACTAGACTCGCATTCGGGTTAGAATCCCGGCTGGGGCAGATGTGGCTGGGACCTTTTCATGCTGCCTCTCGCCGAAAAACGGTATTTCCTGTACCGGCCATCTTGATGAGGTTTTCCATGGTCTCAACAATTATTCCAAATAAATATCAAGATGGTTCCTCATTCAAGGCCATGGTCGATTACTTGTCAAACTCCTATGCTCAAAATTTGCTTACCTTATCCTAATTTCTTAAATATTCCTTCATTCGCCCATTGCTATTAATTAAGTTGAAGTTTAAAAATTGTTGAAAATAACGGGAAGTGTGGTATAAAAAAACAGTAATGGTGCGAATGGCGTCTGTTATGACATAAAGTCGAGAAACGGACGTTAAACGCATTATTATTATTACGATGAAGGAAGGTTTTTGGTTGAGGATCATAAGTAAATAAGCTTTACCGATGTTTCGCTAGTGTCCAACGTTTCGAAAAATTTATTTTCATCTTCAGGGCCTATGAACATGTATATATGTTTATATTTAGATCATAATATTATATCTAACAGTTACAATAAGTTTTTTTTTATTAGAGCTACTATATAATAGTGAAAAAATCTATTACATACCTCAAGCTGGTCGAAAGGTGGTAAATTGTTAAAACAACATACATGATCATATTATTATGGGTTAAAAATTATTAGTATGAACATCTTATTATAAAAAAACTTTAAAAAAAATATTAAATTTTTATAAAAATGTCACGCAGTAAAAAATTTATTGAAATATTTGTCAGACAATATATAACCAAAAAGCACTTTCTGTGGACTGATATTTGATACTGATCAATTTGTGATTAAAACATTGTCTCTAGATGGTCGGTGCTGATTGCTTGTTATGTATTGTCAAATTTTGTTAATTATATTATTATTATTATTATTATTATTATTAAAATAATAATAATTATTATTATTATTATTATTATTATTATTATTATTATTATTATTATTTTAATAATAATAATAATAATAATAATAATATAATTAACAAAATTTGACAATACATAACAAGCAATCAGCACCGACCATCTAGAGACAATGTTTTAATCACAAATTGATCAGTATCAAATATCAGTCCACAGAAAGTGCTTTTTGGTTATATATTGTCAGACAAATATTTCAATAAATTTTTTACTGCGTGACATTTTTATAAAAATTTAATATTTTTTTTAATGTTTTTTTATAATAAGATGTTCATACTAATAATTTTTAACCCATAATATGATCATGTATGTTGTTTTAACAATTTACCACCTTTCGACCAGCTTGAGGTATGTAATAGATTTTTTCACTATTATTATTATTATTATTATTATTATTATTATTATTATTATTATTATTATTATTATTATTATTATTATTATTATTATTATTATTATTATTATTATTATTATTATTATTATTATTATTATTATTATTATTATTTCAAATAAGTTCTGTGAACATAAAACTGTCATTCAGTTATTTTCATATGAACATTTTTCATAACTAAAATTGGTTGTCTGTAAAGTCGGTTTACGGACGATAGTTTTACGTGATAACGTATTCCGTAATACATAACCTAAACCTCCCAAAATTTGGTTTCAATCCGCTTATCCTTGGTGTCGGAATGATAAGAAATGTCAAAAGTGACGTTTGCAACTTACAAAGTATTATGTTCTAATAATAATTAGTTATTCCAATACTTTACTTAGAAGGCTTTGCATTTCACAATATACTAATGTCAAAAAATTGAATTAAACATTAGAAATGCAGCCGTTTTCATGTTAAGACAAGACATACGTTTGCTTCTAATTTCCATGTACGGCAAACAAAGACAACCGACCGCGTCGCGCCATGCATTACACAACATTGCATTTATACAGCTATTTTTCTATATAAATTTGTATAAAATATTTTTCTATATAAATTTGTATAAAAAAACTGTTTAGGCAAATTCTGTTATACGAAATCTATGTAAAATGTTCTCCTCTTTCGGTAAAGACTGGTTTCAAACCGATCTGATTTAAATTGAGCGAGAAATTAGCAAAAAGCACGCACAGGGTCAGGCGGAACGTTACGCGTTATGCGTTATGCGTTACGCGTTATGCGTTATGCGTTATGCGTTACGCGTTACACTTTTTCGTACATGCAGCCGGTGTTTTATCAATTTATAATATTGGTGATTCATCAATTTATAAGACGTTATCACGTCAAAAACCCCTGATTCTTTTTCTTGTTGCCATTTCATCTCGATGCTGTTTATGATGGTGGGAGTAACGTGATTACTTTATACTTCTATTTAATTTTTACTTTGTTCGAATAAAAACTATTAGCGCTTAATTCTCGTTAAATTAATTTGTTGATGTAGGTAACTGTTTTATGTAATCAAAGGCAAGCTGAAAATCAAACTATTGAATACATCGATTGGCTACTGAGTTCGTTTTTACAGTAAATTGCTTTTTTTTCAATTCACTGTTGCTCCAACATGTATCCAAGAATTGTACCAATTGCTTACAAAATACATAAATGCAATGGCCGCCGTTCTCTGAGACATGTTATGCGGAATCAATGAAAAGATAAAATTGTATAAAAAAACACGTCAGTCATCATTTTATCCTCTCTTTAATACGTGACGTGTTCGGTTTATACTGTCTGAATTCAGATCTAAATTGCTCACGTGACAGTCCGAAATTTGTCAAGGCGTTCTTTTATTCCCATATGTATGTATGATAAGAAATTTGAGCAACCTGTGAATAACAACAATAATGTTTACATATACAGTGTAAACTACATTTAAAGTCACTCGATATAACGACAAACTCCTTAAAACGTCGAAATTACTTAACTCTAGTTGGTTTACCTTGTTGCTCATACAATGATACACTCTAAATAACGACACACCCACTCCAAATAACGACGACAACGCGTCAACATTAAGCAATAAACAGTACGTGTTTGTTATTTTGTTGCTTTGTTGTCGGCATCATGCGTACGGAAGATTTTAAGAAATTCGTTCTCTTGTATGTTGGGATTATCTTTCGTATTCTTAGTTGCACACAAACTTGCAAAATGTGAACATGGCGAGTTAAAGAGAATCTTTGTATATTGACGGAAAAAATAGATTATTTCTTCTCTCCGTTTAACGACAACTCTCAATAACGCCACGAAGTGCACAGTCCCTTGAGTGTCGCTATATAGAGTTTACACTGTATCTCTTTAAAACCGATGTTACCATCAGTAGCTAAGGTATAAATAACGTAACTTTGTAAAATTGATTTTACGTAAGTATTAAAAAAAAAACATTTTTCAGTATCTGAAGATGCTGCAATTGGCGGCGAAATGTTATACAACAGCACAATAAGGGGTTATTAACTCGTACCTGTTCTTTTTCCCATGAACAATTTTAAATAAATATTTACTATTTTTACAATACCAAAAAAGATACTCAGATCAATTAAAAATTGTACTTTTTTTAAAACCATTTAAATATTTTGTCCACATTTTTTTTAAAAGTCTATAAATTTCAGAATACCTACCGTTTTAGCTATAAAAGAACGCAAAATGTTTAAATACGATCCAAGCGTGCACGGTGTATGGATAAATTACAAAATCAAACATTTTTAAGTCAATAACGCTTTTTCTATTACAAGAATTTAGTAAATTTGCTCTCGAAAAATAATTTTTTATTCAATTCACTACATGTATATGTTTACAGAGAACTTTTTATTGTCTTTAAAATTGACACAATTTCGGAATAATTTATATATCGAAAAATATAATAGCGATTTCCATAAGTAAAAACTGTTTGTACGATAAAAAGCCATAAATACGGTATTAAAGAAACATTAAAATTATAATTTAAAAAATTCCAACGATTTGTTTCCACAACATTCAGGCTTTATCGGTTCAACTATAAGCCAAATGATTGAAAAAAAAAACATATAAAGTTCGAAATCTGTATCGATTAGTACGAGTTTGTTGAAATTGTTGCGTGGTTTGCTTATAAGCCATTAATGTAGCCATCGATGTAGCTACTAATTGGTAAAATGTTCGCAGTAGAGATAGCTAAATTAGATTTAACAGGGGTGGTTAAAGAGGGGATGCAATGCTCATCCACAACGTCTTCGCTTACTACTACTTACTTACTTACTATAAAGTTCAATGAAGTTTCTTATAATGCTAACATGTTCAGATAAAAGATTTTAAATCTGTTTTTATTGATTACTAGCGGCCCGGCCTGGTTTCACCCGGGTGCGATAGATATAATTCTACAAAATGTATTTCGTTTGTGGCCCGGCGTCCGAACTAAAAGCTTTGAGCAAATTATACCTTTGCTTTTGAACTGATAGCTTTGAGCGAATTCTATCAGATGTAACTATTTCTCCGAATAAATGGCGATAATTCAATTCACCAACCATAATTATGTTTACTGCAAGTATAAATCTATTCTGTCTTACTTACAGGGTACAAAATTCGCCTGATAAAATTATAATGGCCGCCACTTAGATCATAATACCTAATCTTTATAAACGTGGAGTATTATATCTACAGTTGCTCTTGTGAATTTATTTATGTGTAATTTATTAACCTTTTGGGAAGGGTATATTTGTAAAACATTAAAGTCTTGTGTGCAATTGGTTTAGGATAACAACATCGGTCGGATTTTTGAGTGAACGTCAAAATATTCATCAAAAAGAGCAAGGCATATAGTGCAGAGTATATCCTTTAACTGACTTTTCTACCTGATATTTTGCTTGGTACCTGAAAGTAAATTTTATTTTAACGAATAAATTAGTTCGGAGATTAGTAACTTTTATCTTTACTAGTGTTCGGTAAATATGGGCAGTAGACAATCTAAATCTTATGATATTATAAATGAACAAATTCGTCGAATAAGTCACCTAGACAAGAAGTTTTTAGATAGACACAACGACGTTTCACCATTTTTTAAAGGATCTAAAAACATAAAACAAGGACATTGTCTTTTTTCTTTTCGTTTTAATATTAGATTAGTTTAGTAAGCGTTTTGTTATACAACTATGACTATTTTATCCGTATTATTTAAAAAAATGGGCAACGAAATTCGATCACTTCGTTGTGAAGCAGCGACAGCAATTACCAATTGTCACGTTTATGCAATGTGATTACGTATTGATTTGATGTATTGTTACCTAACTTTAATCCTTTTTCTCTCTACCTTTGTATGGATTTCAAATTGCTAGATTTAATATTTTATCCAGCCGCATGTTGCGTTTTATATAAGTGGTCGACGTGGACGAAAAAATTGGGATCAGCAAAAAATGATAGACGTGGAAGAGAATAATAAAATAAACAGTAGGTAAAAATACTAGTACATCCGTGTAAAAATGTTTTTAATTAGCGTAACCGAATTTCATAAACCTGCTTTCTGAAACAATACAGTGCGTTATAGATGCTCGACAAGTGAGATTTATGTACTTGGTAAGTAATAATTTGAACTGTAATTTTCGAAAAATATGCGTTTCTTGGGAAATTGTTTGTCACCTTTTATTTATTTTTAATTTTTGACTTTTTTGATACGTTAGCGCAAATCGCATAGATAATGCCATTGGCGTAACAATAGGGTAGCAGGACGGGCAAAATGCAACGAGCCCGAGAAGTCTGGGAGCGCAGGAGGATCCTAACATTTATTATTACAATATTTAGTAAAATTTTTTAGTTTTGTATTCAATTAATTTAAATCATCCACTAAAATACAAATTAAACAAAAAAAAATGTGTAACATTGGTTATAACACGGTTCTGGCATATCGATGTAAACATCGTGAAAGTGAGGATTTAAAATGAAATGCATATATGAAGGTATACCTTTGTGGTTTTTAATAGATGAACCATAATTGGCAATTTGATATTTACCTAAAAAGTGTGCTACATGATATAAAGCACGTAACATTTACAAAAAAAAAATTATACCAGCAAGATTTAATAATTTTTATGATGTCGTTTTTCCCAGGACAATACTTGCTATTAAATTAATTATCTTATTTGTCGCAAATCAATACCTATAAGTTCAATCAACAAACTTTATCAAATTTAAATAAAATAGATATTTCTTGATTTAAAAAAAAATATATGTATCAGTGAAAACATTAGCTTTTCATTTATTTGTTAAATAAATAGATATTGTAAATTATAGACGCTAAATAAAAAAAGGTTATAAACGCCGCAGTGCTTGTTAAATAATTATTGTGTTTGTTAATACAGTGTACTCTATATAGCGAAATTGAGGGGGCCGGATATTTTATTGCGTTATAAAGAGTTTTCGTTAAACAGAGAGCAAAAGAAAATATAATTTTACGAATAAGCGAATTTAATTTTGACTAAATTAAGTGAAAAAAATTTACTTACTTTGTCGTTGTTTACTATACTTACTATATAGTATTTTAATTATATCTTTCATTGTGTTTTATTCATATCTTGGGATATAGTGGAATCATATTCGTTAAATAAAAAGAATTACAACAAACAGATTGCTGGGGTGAAAATAATGACGTATTGCTTCGCTGTTGAGGGTGGTTGTTACGCTATACGCTATAAGTATAGAGTGTTTCATTATGGGCAACAATGTTAACCAAACAAACCTTAGCAGTTTCTACGTTTTAAGAAGTTTTTAGTTAAATAGAAGTTCGCTACGTAGAATCGACACTGTATGTATTTAATCAAAGAAGCTAGTAATAGAAATAATTGTTTTGTATGACAAATTATTATTTAAAACTACCGGTCCCGTCCGGTTTCACCCGGGTGCAAAATAACTAATGGGGAAGGGAGGGACATGAGTACGCACATTCATCTTAGTTTACCGAGATGAATGTTGTGTCCAAATTTCATAATGATCGAAGTTACCATTCAAAAGTTTTTGTCGATAAAAAGCAGTATTTATACTTTTTTAAGTAATTTTATTTTAAATCAATAATTACTGTAATTAATAAAATATAATAAATATTTAATTGAAAACACTGTAGGATAATTATTTTTATATAGGTATACCTATTAATTAGTCGTAAATAAAATTAAAATAAATTTAAATGTAAGCCTTAGAAGAAATCAATGTAGAAAATAAAGAAAATTAAAAATATATTTGCCTAACGTGGGGCTCGCACCCACGACCCTGTTATTAACAGTCGCATGCTCTACCGACTGACCTAGACGGGCTTGTGAATGTACGACCTAATATTGATATAATATGTAGTTAGGGCATTTAACCTAAATAGAAGCTATTTTTGAGATACATTTTGCAACAGTTTTCATTGATGCTCCGCTCCATTGGTCGTAGCGTGATATTATATAGCCTACAGCCTTCCTCGATAAATAGGCTATCCAACAAATTTTTTTTTTCAATTTGAACCAGTAGTTCCTGAGATTAGCGCGTTCAACCAAACAAACAAACTCTTCAGCTTTATATATTAGTATACATGTACATCTGCCTTAATCTACCCGAAGACAGGAAATGAATATATTGACAAGATTCATTTGTAAAACATAATACCTGCTTTTGCGGTAAAAAGAAAACTATAATTATTTCTCTTTCAATGAAACGCTTAAAATATTATCTTATAAACTGCTCAATTCCGTTTTAACTGCCTTTATTTCCCAGAGAAACAGTAAAAAAAATCTCCTTTGCTTATCGAATTGATTTCGTCATCCTGTTACAGAAATAAACATGAATGTTTCGCATTTTAAAATTTCCAATAATTGCTGTAATTCATTTTGTGTATTTGTTATGTAATGGCATTTTAAAAAAAGCAAAATAAATAAATCCTGCTGTGGTTTATTCCATTACGTGAAACTAATAAATAACGAACACACTTTGACAATGTACAATATTTCATTTCGAAAAATGTTTTGTTACCGATTTTATCTTAAAAGTAAAATGGCTATCGGTCAACTGAACTTGTAAAGAAATAGAAGCTGGAGTTAATATTGTTAACGACATAAAAAAGTTGAATATGACTTTTATAGCTCTCGTTTTGATAATGAAGTATTTGTAGTAGTTTACTAAATTTGTTCACCAACGTTTTTATATATTTCAAATTGGAAAATTTTACCTTGTGAGAGTTTTTTTAATATTTTCTTCGCATTCAAGAATGGAAATTATTATATCAAATTATTAAGAATAACAACTTGAAAATGTAAACTAATTTATCGTTGTACCAAAAAGTGATATTCGGATTCAAGAGCACTATAAACATTAATTTGACAATTTTCCTTTCAAAAATATTCATCTATTCGAAAGTACTTATAACTTTTATTGGGACAAATCTAATAAAAAACATTTCATGTCATTTTGAAAAAAAAAATATTTCGCAAAGATTTATTAGATATCGTGTCCATCGAGATAATAATTAATAAGAGAAATCTCAGTATTGTGAACAAAAATTATATTTATTAATGTACGACGTTTCATCTGTAGATTTGGACTTTTCCAAGTACAATAAAAATTGTTTTCAAAATTTTTTTAATGTACTTAAAAAAGTCTAAAGTCTAAAAAACGTCGTACATTAATAAATATAATTTTTGTTCACAATCCTGCGATTTTTCTTTTTAATTTCGCTAACAGATTAACAGGCAGGTTAAACTTACAATGTTTTGGAAATAATTGAGATGAAAAAAATGATTAATTATTATTATGCACTATATAATTATTAATTAGTTGTAAAATAGTAGTTTATGTATCTATATTGTAATGCGTTCTTTTAGTAAGAGCTGTGTTAAAACGAACGATTAGCGAATTTTAATAGTCACACGCGTCATAAAAGCATTACAATCGAGAGTGACACCACATTTTTTGCATGTACCTCCTACAACATAATAGTTTAGTACCTATATTTGTAAAATTTTTGACAGTTTAATTCGACCGTAAAATCATATTATGTGGACTGTTTACGATATCAGTATCTACTTTGTTTTTTTTTATTTTGCACATATGAATTTAAATGCAACTGACAGAGATATTACTATTGGATTGTTAAAATCGACTTACTTTTGTTTTACTTTACCCATTAATGCGAAAAAGGGTCCCTATTCAGGCATGAAAAGCAGCTACTTTATGAATCGTGCAAAAAAAAAATTATCAGAATCGTTTATTTTTAGCAAAATTTTATATCGAACAAACCTAAAATAAATAGCTTAATGTCTGTGTAAAAACTATAATACATTAAATTGGCGATCAATTCAAACAACTGAAAGTATAATATTTATTTAAAAGTTCGACTAGTCAAAATAAAAAATAAAACATTATTTGTTTAATCAGCGATATTCTTGTGCAACTTAAAAATTATATAGGTAACTTTCTTGTGTTTTAAAATTAATGAAAACTGATAATAGGGTAATTTCACAGATTTCCGACCACTAGTGATAACAAAAATAAAAAACTTTCTCATTTTGATTTGCTTGTTTTCTTCTTTTACGTAGATAGGTTTAAGTTTTTTTGCTTTTATTTTTATTTAGCATGCAGTGCAGTATGAATTTGAGTGAATTTGTCCGGGGAAAAGGTATTTTATTAAACACTACAATAAAATAAGTGAACATGACAAGCAGGTATATCGGGTGATATTATTACCGGTCAATATTCGAAACTGACTATTTTAAACGATATACGTCTACAAGGTAGAGAAAGATATCCGGCACACCTGAGACACCTAAATATTAATACAATATCCTACAAGGGATATGTCCCTCTCGCAATTTACTAAAATGGATTCCACTAATTAACTACCAAATAGCCTATAATTCCGCATTGTCATCATCCTTGATTACTGTTAAGAGCTATTAACTTTAAAAAGCTCTGAATAATAATTAAGAAATTATTACCAAGTCACAAAATATAAGTAATTAAAACCAGAAAATACTAAATTCATTTTTCACCAACATTTTATTATATTGACCAATTGTCGAGTAAAAACATTCTTAAGTGTCATTTTTCTTTTGAAGTTTGTATAATATTACAATAATCAAATTACATTTATGGTTCTAAAACCTGGAAGACGATGAAAGCTATAATTACTAAATTGTAAATAGCCACTAAAAATGTCTTAAAACAATTCTTAAGGTTGAGTGATATGAACATATTTGGAATAGAGAACTTTGGAAGCGTGCAAATCTCTAAGAACTTTGGATGATTAAAGCGTTGGGAGTGGAAATGAATACGGCATACATCACGAAAGATAGCCTTGGAATGGACCCCACAGTGATATCGTAAACGAGGAAACATTTTGGAAAGAAACTGCTCACGAAGAAATTATGGAACAAGGAATTACCTATTTACTAGAGCTGTGGTATATATATTCAATGCAATATGTATCATAATCATATAACATGCCTCATGCGGATGTGTGAATTGGAACCAGGAACGGTTCATCTAGCAACTGACTCATCACGTTTAAATTTAAAACCGGTCATGCCCCCCGACACTGTTTGAGTTAAAATTTATTGTACTTAACAGTTGGGCGTACGTTTAACGTTATTAACTTTTTATGGATTTTGAATAATATTTACTGTTAACGGTTAAGATATTTTTTAACGAGGTAAGTAATTTTTTATTTTGATAACATAAGTGATAAGTGTTATTATGTATTTTTGCTTTTATTTAACATTAAAATTTACAGTGCATAATTCTTAAATTGAAAATTTGGATAGACTATTATTCCAACTGGATGTTTAATAAATCGCTTTAATAAAGCGCTTTCAACAAATATTGTATTATTAGTTAAAACTTCTTAATTTAAGATGTTTTAACTAATAACTATTAACTAATAATACAATAATATATATTATATATTAGTTTTGAAAGTCAAATTAGTTGATTTTATTGCGGTGTTATTGTGATATTCGGGATTATTCTTACGTACGAGTATATATTCACTATTCAGTGCAGTGAATAAGTACGAATGAAGTCATGACTCATATCGTATCGAGAATGCGACGCTCCTCGATGCGAAGCTATACTTATTGCTTGATGCTGTTAAGTACACGATTGTATGTCGTATGAAAAGTAACGAGTAACGTAACGATACGAAATTAACGGGTGCTGGTTCTTTAAGTAACGAATACATACGGGTACACAATTTCTCGTTACTTTTACAGCTCTACTATTTGCAATTCAAAAATATGGCAAAGGATTAAGGTTTAAAATTTTTGTAGCGGTTCTATGCTCCATATCAAAGAGGAATTTTATTACTATTATTGATCAAAGGACGTATCAAGGTGTGACATTTGGATTTTAATATAAAAAACCACCCGCTGTCATAGAGAAACAATTAATTAAGTGCTCTAATGAAAAATCTTAATTATAAATAAAAATCACAAGACAACTTTTACGTTCTATTCGTAGTTTTTGTATACAATAAGGCCTAGTTTATATGAGAGGCGTTCAACGCGCGTTATCATATAAACAGTTCTATACAATTGTATAGAAATTGTAAACGCGCGTTGGGCCAACGCGCGTTGAATACCTCTCATATAAACTAGGCCTTAATGTACCGATTCATCTCGATATTTTTAACATTTTGCAACGAAGCAATATAATTTTTTGGTATTAATTTACATAAGACGCCCCGTTTGCAGTCTCCAAATTAAGGTTAAACGATTCCACAAGACAACTCTAGAAGAACCGGCTATGTTGAAAAATTGTTAAAAACACTTCTGCAGCTAAATGCAATCAAAAATTTTAATTTCAAAGTGAAAACTCTTCAGCAAGGGTGGTGAGTTCGAATGACCTCGACATGGATTTCAAACATGAAACGCTGTCCGTGGCAGGTGGCTGTCATTCACGGGAACTTTTATAAATTATCATAAGCGTTTGAAATGTACGTAAGAAGTCACTAGCAAGTACTTATAATTAAAATCAAACAAAATGAAAAATGTTAATTTATTAATTTATTATTTATATTCGCATGATTGACGAAGACGAAAGAAGTTTCACTTAAAGTATGCGCTTGAGTGTGTGAGGCACACGCCATTTTTTTAAGTAGCGCTACATGGATCATGTACCTGTTTGGAGGCCATGGGAAAACAGATATAAAGCAAAAACTTTTTTGACTGTTCAGAATAGTTTATTACTATTCTGAAGAATACTTTATTACTTCAGCAAGCGTTTGCATTAGTTTTTAATGCTCTTCCCGTAAGTAAGTTGTAATAAAACCGAGTTTATTTTACCGTAATAATTATCTTAAATCAAAATAAAAGCTTTTCTTTCAAAAAACCTATTTGCAATAATATGTTTGAAAACAGCTGCAATTGTTTACTGAGGCTATAAGTTTTATTTCTTAGTCAAAAAGTTATTTAAGGACGTAGTCCTATGTTTAGGCTCGTTTTCAAGCGTTATTTCAGATTTTTTTTTAATATCAAAATAATGTACAATGTTTCCAATTTTGTTACATGTTTTTACTGACATCGTAAACTAAGAAAAAAATTTTTTTTTGCTTAATTTTACGACATTTTATAATTGTTTTTTTAACCTAAAGTAGACAACTTTAAATGGAGGTAGGTGGGTAGCGCGGGTGATAACGTCACTTGGAGTCAACTGAATTATAAAAATTAAATTGATTATTGTTTTGTAGGCTTGTGGCTCTATCCCGTACTAGAAATAAACATTTTTATTGATTAATAACAAAATGGCGGGTTTTAAAAAAAAAACAACGCGAAAATCGTGATTTTTTCATTGAAAATCAGTTTAAAAAAATAGAAATAATTTTTATAATTAAGTAATTCTCGTACCGGACGGAGCTATTGTTGTGTAGAATACCCTGTGCACAATTGAAAGCAATCGGTTGTATACAATTGTTTCAATCACCCGCGCCGCTTAGAAAAACGTAGTTTTGAGAAAAACGCGTTTAAAGTTTTAATTTCAGATTTCTTACAAAAAAATAAAACTAAATATTTACACTATCAGCTATTCCTGGTGTATATTAAACCTTCCATTTCTTCAAAGGCATCGTTTTCTGTTAATTTTTTTGCTCTACTCTGCGAGAGTATAAGGGTAACGTGATAACAATTGAGAGGTAAGAGTTTACCGTAAGACCGTTGCTGCTCTCGAGTATATGCTATAGCTTTGTAAATATTTAATATTTCGGTCTAAAATTTTTACAGTATTTTCTCAAACTTACTAAAAATGTAAAAAAAATAAATTCGTTTTTTTCAAAACCCGAACACCAGACTACGTCCTTAAGTAAACACTGAACTGCAGAAACTTTACAAAATTTTAATTTACAAATGTTTTTCTATGGATCCAAATTACGTGCATGTTACCTATAATGTATAGCTCTGTAACTGCATTCTTGAATGGCTGATACAAAATATTTTTTTTTTTTTAAACTAGAAAAAAGTTAAAAATTATTGTGCTACAAATCTATTCATAAAATCAGTATATAGTCGCATAAAGAAAGAACTATTTCTGAAAACAGTATAATAAGATGTGAACTAATTGTTGTCAGCAAAATTTATAAAACTTAGAAAGTGAAACAACTGAATACTAAGGTACATAAATACACATTTACGTAATTTGTTAACAAATGAAAAAATGTGTTCCTCAATGTTAAAAAAAAACGTAACAATTAAATGATTTTCATCTAAAACATCTTTTTAAATGATTAATTTGTTTTTATTTCGATTATTTATTTTTTTAGAATCAATATAATGGAACTGTTATTCCAAAATTCGTTCTAGATCCTGCATAATTAACAATGAGAGATTATGGTGACAAGAGCATTATGAAGAAATCTCGAAATATAAATTATTCATATATAAGTTGAAATTGGTAGCAATATATGCTTTTTATTTTTAAGTATTCACCAATTATGTACAGACCCGTTAATCCACACTAGATGGGACTGGACCCTGATCGGATTATCGAAAGTCCGAATTAAACGGAATTTGCAATTAAAATGCACATAAAACAAGTTTTAATTAAATAAATTTCTTTAATCATTCGACATGTCTTTAATTAGCTATAACAACAATATTTTTTTTAGTCTGTAAATTAATAAATCCCATCTTTTTTTAAATTCTGTTCGGAATAACCGAACTAGTAGGGTTCAGCTTAGCGGGACTCTTCTGTATTTTGAGTTTTCAAAGTTTACTTAAAACTTTGTATTTATAATCTTCCACATTCGGAAATGGAAACGATACCGAGTTAATCAAGATTTAGTTCACAATATCTGAATTAAACCAATTCTTATTACTACATTACATTATACAAGCATTATTTTCTTTGAAACAAAAGCACCAAAAATGAAGAAACCGATACCGCTCTCTTCTCACTGCACTTTTGTGCACTGAATATATCTCCATCCTTTATTCTCATAACGCCATAGACAATGATGAAAATCCAGTGCAAAAAAGTGGCATAAGTGAAATATTACATGTAGAAAGTTGAAAACCAAAAGCAAACCAAAACAATCTTATGACTGCTTATAAATTACTCAGTTTTTAAACATTTAAAAAAAATTAGTTACACGGCATTTAAGCTCGCCGATTAAATTCAACTGAAGGTTCAGTAACAAATGAATAAATGTGAAAACAATTGTGAAAACATGATGCCGATTTACAATTAATTATAGCAAATAGGTCACTGATAAAAAGTACTTTTTGTAGTAATTTAAAGAATAATCGAATTTGACTTACGTTTCGCTTCGGTGAAGTCGGCCATCATCAGCACGATGCATACAGCGGCAACGACAACGAAAAGCAGTGACATGGCTTCCTTTCGTTCCTGGTTCTTCATTATTTTTATTTTACAGGTGTTATGGAGAAAGACGAGTTTCCGTACCGCGGCAACCACAACAGATAGGCAATGGGAAAGGTTGATAGTGACGTGATAATTTATGATATGTTGCTTCAGCCGTGTCGCGAACAGGAATGGTTCCAGCGCGTTCAGCGCTCAAGCTTTTCAATTCAAAAGCACAGAAGACTGCCGCCCGTTTATATGCAGTCTGAATATGGCTTCGGAGAAATAACGTGCGCGGACAGGGTGTGAACGCACTTTACGTGGGAAATTCTTCGTGTATATTTTACTCGTGCTCATCGTTATAAAGTACAGTAGAACCTCTGTAAGTCGAACTTCAAGGGAGACGACAAAAATAGAGTTATAGAGTTTTTCACTTATGAAATATTTCATCCATAAATTACGTCACATGTTAG
Organism: Xanthostigma xanthostigma; assembly: GCA_963575645.1. Lineage (NCBI taxonomy): Eukaryota > Metazoa > Arthropoda > Insecta > Raphidioptera > Raphidiidae > Xanthostigma > Xanthostigma xanthostigma. Next base: position 29,249,916 of record OY754470.1, on the reverse strand, counting down.
AGGGTAGGGCGGTCATCTCAGATTTTGACAAAATGTGATAGAGGGTCCGGGGGACTTTAAATGTTGTGATGTCACAACGTAAATCTTTGAAAAATGTATCAAAAAAAATTTCTACGATTTATTAAAGTATAAGTAGGATTGAAGTGTTATTTTACTCGGCAGGGGAGGGTTCAATGAAAATGTGACTAAATGTTACGTAGGGGGAGGGAGGGGTCTAGAAATCTAAAAAATCGTGTGACGCAATTTATGGATGACCCTTTAGGCGGATTTTGTATGGAAATATTCAACTTGTGGAGGCTAAGATTCATTATAACTAATTTCAAAGTTCTCACAAACCAAGGCGGCCGCGGTGGCGATAACATAAAACATGTTTTAATGGATGGGAACTGCGTTCGCGGTCATTTTGGCGGGCATTTTTGAAGCGTTCAGTCTTGCGACTACTATGCGGTGGCAGCCAAACGCTTCGTGTCGTATTTTAGCTGTTAGTTGTATACACGTTATTGAAATGTCGATTAATACGGAAACAATTATTGAACACGTTAAAATGTATAACATTTTATATGATTTGTCATATCCAGATTATATTGAGACACTAATAAAACAAAATAAAAAAACTTACTCGTCTTTTTCGTTGTCTTCTAAAATGACTGCTAAATGTAAAAATTCTTCTAGTTGACAAGTCATCATATTTATTAAACTCATTTAACTTATTGATATACATATACGTTATATTATTTGTTTTGCGTATTTCTATGTGCGCGATCAGACAATAAATTCGCTTTAGTGTCGCAACCACGATCGCCATCGCGGCCGCCTTGGTCTGTGAGAGCCTTTAATGATCGAGTTGTAAAGGTTGTTTAATCAAACATTATGTTCGAGATACAGAGGTTCACATTATGTTTCGAGTTCTGGAGGGAAAATATGTATCGATATGGCCTGTAGGAACTCACTGATTATTTCGACCTATAGAGGGTTGAGATTTCGAGTAGGTAATGAAAGTTTTAGGCCTTAAAGGGAAGAGAACAAAACATTTTTTCGAGTTTTGGAGGTTTTTGACTTATCGAGGTTCAACTTAAAAAGGTTCTACTGTATATGTTTATTATTATGGAGGGGGTTTATTTTATTTTTTTTTTTCAATTATACTTTCAGAGCTTTACAGAACGTGGATTTTACATGTCAACTCCACAAGACAGAATGGTACTAATTATAGGTATAAATTCAATTTTACATTATTTTTTCGTTTTGAGGTGCCCCGAATCCAAAAAACACATATTTGGAAAAAGTATGTTCGTCTGTCTGTGAGCACGACACAGGTTAAACGGCTGAGAGAATCGAAACCAAATTTTGGTAAGATGTTTGACATTCTATGAAGAATCATGCGCAGAAAAGATGTGAGCTATAAAGTTTTTTTCTGTTATAATGGTTTATTATACCATTTACTTTTCCATGAAAGTTTACTAATTTTTTTTCTAAGCTTTATACATTTGGAAATATTTTGAAACTAAAAAGTCAACTGTTTTCTTGTTCTGAAGAGTTATCAAAAAGAAACTTGTTAGCTGACAAGCATGCTTTGGTTAATTTTAATATGTGATACCATAATATTACGAGTATGTAATCATGCAGACGAATATCAAATATCATAACGTTTACTACAAACTAATACCCGTGTTAGCTAAGCCAGATCAAAATAGCTTTCATATTATGGTTAGATGTGATATATTTTGAAAATTATGGCAATAAGTCATCAGATTTATTTTAAAAATGAACAGTAAGTACGTTTTTTAAATGTTTCGTTTGATTGTATAAAGAGATTTTTAGAACTTTCTTTATATACCCCAAGTGTTTTTATTTCTATGTTACATCCTGTATAATTATGTATAAGGTATAGTATATACCCACGCCTACAGGAAAATGGCAGATAAAGACAGAAATGGCGTTACATGCAACCTGTTGAATGTGTTGCTACGTGCTATAGGAGATGACGTTAAAAAAATAATTTTCAAAATACAAATGGGGCATTATAGTGGCGTCGTCAATGAGGATTAGGGCTTTTAAACTAATTAAACCCACTGCGAGCTTCAAAGCTTTCGAGTAAAAAAATTAATGGTCTATTGGACAGCGATGTTATAAGTTATATTACTGTTACTTAGTGAATAAAATCTATCATTCTTTCTGATTGATCTATTACTACCACGAAGTGAGGATTAAGTTGAAGTAGAAAATACATTCATTCTAAAATCAAAGTCAAGCTATCATATTATTGTATTTAAATTCTAAAAGACTATTAAATGTCGCTTCATTTAAATATGATTATTTTTCGAGATATTCAAATTACAACGTATACGATCGGAACTGACCTTATTAAAAATTTCAAACGCTAGACGTGATCAGGACAGCAGATCGGATGTGGCCCTGATTCATCATAATCATAATCTATATGTGTAGAGTACGCGCGGCGAAAGGTGAAGCCACCGCGTCATAATAACGTGAATGCATTGCGCCCGCCTTCTAGGTTCTAGCTTGCTATTGGCTGTTTCGGAGATCCATGTGCTTCGAGTGTTTATTATTATTCTACCGCTATAAATGGATATGTCGAATTTATTCCACACGGCACTGTCTGCGGGCAATCAGGCGTTCACTAGCATATTATTGATGACGTTCCTGGCTTCATCTTTCACCGCGGGCACTCTAACACTTCTTTTGTAATGTCTGAACACAAAAATTATTTATTTGTTATAGATTCTGAAGAAAACATGAATTTCTGCCGAAATGTTGACTATTAAATGATGTTCTAGTGAATAAAAATTGTTTTTATATTTAGCCTTGTATCCCGTATAATTTTATCAAAATCGAAGACCTGGCTGAAGGATAGTGGGGCCTAGCCAAGCCGTGAATTTTTATTTGCAAAAAAATTAGTTGTCTGTAAAGTCGGTTTACGGACGATAGTTTTACGTGATAACGTATTCCGTAATACATAACCTAAATTCTACATATAATAATTATAATAATTCGAATCTATGATATTGCATCTTTCGCTTCAAATTTAGGTTAATTTTATGTATTAAAATACTCACCACCTATAATAATAATTGTTTTTTTTTTACTTTCTTTCTTTCGTATTTATTTTAAGTCTCAAAGATTAATTGTCATAATATTTTGAAAACAATTGTTTCACTGTTTATATAAAATTCCAAAACCTACTTACAATATTTAAGTATTTTCATACGTCAAAAAATTGATTTTTATAATGATAAAATTTCTATGAAAACGATTTTTTCGAGAGATGAGACCTAGCTTAAACGATTTTTTGCCCCCCAAAATCCCTTTTCAGTAAATTTCATCCAAATCGTTAGGGCCGTTTTCGAGAAAAGCACGCACAGGGTCAGGCGGAACGTTAGGAACGTTACACTTTTTCGTGCATGCAGCCGGTGTTTCATCAATTTATAAGATTGGTGATTCATCAATTTATAAGACGTTATCACGTCAAAAAACTTTGAAGCATTTTGTAATTTTAATTCCTTCAAATTAAAAATTTAATAAAATAAAAAATAAATAAGCCAGATTATTTAGTTGGGTCTAAATGTCTGCGAGTGTGTGCGAGAGAGAGAGCGTTTATCGGTGTATACCGCACAGCAGCACACTTCAACTGAGCCCCTATACGCTCTCTCTTTTGCAATTAAAATTTCGCAAAATTAAAAATTCACAGCTTGGCGAAGCCAGGTGTTTGATTTTGTGTTTAGAAATGACAAAAAAAGTGTTATACTAATTTTCCCGCTGCCTCAAATAACTATCCAAAAATGTTTGATAGCTCAGTACAGCATAAAACCTGACCAGAGAATATTCCTATAAAAAATCATGGAAATCAAATAAGTGTTTGTCGAATTTTTAGCGTATAAACGGATAGACGCAGACATCGCGACGTTGCGTAAATATATAAAATTGGTCAAACACAATTCAGAGATCGAGAACCGGTACCTTCACCCTGTAGTTGTTCATTTTCGCTCAAAAGTTTCGACGGTTGTTTGAAATGTTACCATAATGGCAGCTTTTTTTTAAGCGGAAGCCTCTTCTGACAGTGGATGCGCAACGACAAGAATTTCCACTTCCGAAGCGCATATTTATTGAATGTAGAAAACTTTTCGTCATTGCGATGAGAGTTTACTTTTGTATTTTGCATTTATTTGTTTATTATCAATTTCGCAACATTCGATATGTTAAAAAACAGCTTATTCAGATATCGTATCATGCTTTTATAAACTATCATTGTTATTTGAAACTGTAATAACGAGTGTAATTTGTTTTGTATCCTATCAAAAACACAAATGTGATTTTGTATATAATAATGGTATTATCTCTTTCTGAATATTGTTAATAATTTTATACTTATCTTTGATGACTTGTTACATACCTCTGTCACTGTAATGAATAAATTTCTATTCTATACTTTTTATTACTCGTGCGGGAAAAGTGATATCTTTACGCATGCTGTTGCGGTTGAAAAGTGGCTATTTTCATTTTCGTGCGCAAACTTAATTTGTCGCACTGAAATTATTGTTTGCCGCACGCAAATTCAGAGTTACCATAGTTACCAATACAGAATGTGACAGCAAAAAAAGTGTATTTTTAAATTGAACATTTGTTCTGGGAATTTTAATTTATTCGTAATAAAAAATAGTATGTGCAACTCGTGCGGCATTGTCGATTACCCCCTTGCTGCACTAGTTGCACAGTATACTATTTCATAACGCCTTATTATTCTATTTATTTTTTCAAGAAAGTTTTGCTAAAAAAATTTTTTTCTAAACTTTTCAGAAATATTTTGAAAATAAAAAAAAGGTTATTATTTTTTCAATATTTCGATATTATATAAAAAATTGGTTGTCTGTAAAGTCGGTTTACGGACGATAGTTTTACGTGATAACGTCATAAAGAAACATTGAAATGCGTACAAGCCGACGCTTGGGCCGACCGTGCCTCTCTATCGCTTATACCGCGCTCTCGCTTGCACGCTCAGGCTCAGGCGGAACGTGACACTTTTTCGTGCGTGCAGCCGGTGTTTCATCAATTTATAAGACGTTATCACGTCAATAACTTACAGCGAATTTTAGTATAAACTAATTATAAATAAATTTTTGTATTTTTAGCGCATTTCTAAAGATGTTCCAAGTCCGTACCGAAACGTTAATGAGTTGAATAATTATTATATATTTTTGTTAATATAGTTGTCTGAAAAATTGGTCGATAATTTTATTTATTGAAGAGTTCTAACCAGACGTTAATAAAAGATTTGTTAAAAAAATCAGTTGGTCTTTTGCTTTGTCGATCTGTCAGAAATAAACTAATTAAGCATGCTTTGATAAATTTTTACATGACGTGGAACATAATATTATGTAGGTAACCATGGCAACGAAGAGCAAATATCATATTGAACACTAGCCATTACCCGCGTCACCCCACGCGATGTCAGAAATTTTGTTTTCTTTATTATACTAAAATCTATAATGTCAATATTTTTGAAGTTGGAATTGTCCCGTCGCCCCATTTGGCTGGAATGTTTTTTTCTATAGAAGTTACGGGAATGTGATTGTCGAAAATATGTACACTGAAGAAGTGAAAGGTGGTAAACAAACCACTTGAAGTAGTAAATTAATAAATGCGGACCCTTTACTATAATTATTATCAATAATAATGGATTCAATCTCACTCTACAAAGATAGGCAGTTATTGACACTTAAAAACAAACATATTATCTACAGTAGAATTATAATTTTTCGGCTTTTTTCACGAAACTCACACATTATACAACAAATTATGATATTGATGATGGTATTATGGATTCTTTTTTATTTCAAGCACACGCTTAGTCGAAAGGGATATATGCGCAAATGGGAAATCAGCTGCACATAACCTCAAATAATTTTGCTAGTTTTTTTTTTTTTGTTCCGACACCAATAGCTTCAGGGTTTGACCCATGTGCCAATTTCTTAATACTTTAAAAAAATTTAAACATGTATAACAAGGACACAATGATGGATGGATTGATGGAACTAGAAGTAGGATCAAGGATAGCAATAGTCTCATAAATGCAGGACCGACACAAACGAGAGATTTTGCTAGTTGAATAAGGAGAGTCGATATAGCTGACCATTGACGTACACTAGTGCTGTGCTCCGCAACCGGTGTGCCGTGGCACACTGGTGTGCCGTGAGCCGGATACAGGTGTGCCGCGGTCAAATTCAATGTATTTGACATTTTACAATTTACAATTACATTTTGCAAAATTTGGAGAATTAATTTTTAATTTCTTAGTTATCGCTCAAAAAATTCGGGTATCATTAAAATGTAACTGAAATAAATTAGCACTATTTTTTTCATTGCTTGAAAATTTTTATTTGTTGGTTCATTGTTACTAATTTTTTCAATTGTTATTTTAATATGAACAAAAAACACAGTGTGTAGAACGCACGTTTGCCGTCGTGTCGCCTCGGTCGATCTGAGTCGGTCGTCGCCTCAGTCGTGTATTTGTGTATCAATTATATTTTAGCTTTTGGTGTGCCGCGGAAATCTAGCAAGAATTTTGGTGTGTCGTAGGTGAGAAAAGGTTGCGGAGCACTGCACTAGTGGATATGCCTTCTCAATATATATTTTTCACTGTTTTTTGGTGGGAGGATAGAGTCTATGCGTTTGACCCAATATTTTGTTTCTACTAGTCGGAAAGAGATAGAGAATAATCACACATTCCTACCGTCCGCAATTTTTCATGTTCTTATTTTGCATCAAATGAACACTTTTCAAATAACTGTTAGGTGCAGTGGGGTAAGATCGTAATCGATATATTATATTTATTTAAACATAAATGAGAATATAATAGCTAATAGTTAGAAACCTGTATTAATATGAGACGATCTATATTCTATAGAGATGTCTCTCATTCATGCGGAGAATAACCGTATTATATATTCATTCTACAGTACAAGTTCTGTAAATGTTTAATGAATTATTCCGAGTTTACCGCAGAACACAGTAAGATACATTTCAATTGGTTTTAAATAGCCGTTTACGAACTTGCGGGGCAAGTTCGTAGTGGGTACAGTTTGGTACAATTTTCTATTTAAATGAAAAATTCCAAGGAAAATTGGTGTTTTCTTCAATACAAATTATAGAGTATTAACTCTACTTTGAATTGATACCAATATATTATGTTAAATATTTAAAATAGGACATAAAAATAAATGTGTTAAAAGTAGAACTTTACAAAAACCGGTCTGATCTTACCCCACTTCGCCATTAATAATAATTAAACGAAATCTTCAATTATCGAAATTTTAATACCCAGTCGAGATATAGTGTTTATGTTGTTGCACTGAAAAACATATTGAGTATAATTAAATAATAATAATTTGGAGAAATGAAAAAAATGTATTATTCGATTTATATACTTAAATGTCTACAATAAAAAAAATACAATTATTGTTGATAAATGAAACAGGGAAATAGCAAAAAAATCAGTAACTTAAAAAGACATTTCGTTACGCTACTGTTTGCAAAACGTGAATAATAACAGATAATATGTTCCACTTATTCCTCTACCACGAACGTTTATGTACTGCACTGCGAACAAAACATAACCAGGTGCATTTTTTCCCAAATAAAGGAGATACAAACATAGTCTCGATCTCCATTAATTATTTTTACAATTTTCACACATCACTTAGTATTTTATTAATTAAAGATGACATTTTGAATTTCAAATTGTCAATGCTTCGATGCTTTGAACAATATTAAAATCTAGAAAAATGTATACAGATTACATTTTTCTAATAACTATCTGAATAGTATAATCTCATTTGTTGGTTTAAAAGTTATTTGCGTTTATAATTTTCAAAAAATCATATAAAACCTTCGAATGGCCGTAGTTTCCAAACTAAAAGAGATACAGAATTTTCCTTACGCTCATTGAACTCAGCCTATTTTTTTCTGCAAGCATTCTCAATTTCAAAAGTACCTATATTAAAAAAATCGATTTTTGCAATTTTTTCAAGGCATACTCTTTAAAAAATACGATTTTTGACGAAAACTGAAATCTTTCGGAACTTTGACAAAATCATCATGCTTATAGAAAAAAACACGTTGAATCCAATGAGCACAAACAAACGTCTGTATGTCTTTTGGTTTATAAGTTATTTGCGTTTATAGTTTTCTGAAATTCATATAAAAACTTCGAATGGTCGTAGTTTCCAAACTAAAAGAGAAACAGACGTTTGCTTACACTCATTGAATTCAGCGTAATTTTTCTCTATGCATCCCCAATTTCAAAAATATATTAAAGAATTCGATTTTTGCAATTTTTTCAAGGCAAACTCCTTAAAAAAATGCGATTTTTGACGAAAACCGATCTCTTTCTGAACTTTGACAAAATCATCATGCTTATAGAAAAAAACACGCTGAATCCAGCATGGTCGTAAGCGTCGTGTGTCCTCCAAAAAAAGTTTCGAACTAAATAAAATAGTATTTAACCATCCTCTCTCTCCCTTTGCAAGTAACGCCACTGACTTAGTGGCCCACGAGCTAGTACCAAATTAATTATTAACAAAATTTGACCCACTTCTCAAAAAGGTTCACCATCACTGTAACCTACACGATGTGTTTTTATAATTTTAAAATTGCTGTCCTGCAAAATTTGCTGATAGAAAGCAAATACATATAGTTTAGGTCTGAGGTACTAATACTTAAATGCGCCTACAGACATAAAAAATTGGTTGTCTGTAAAGTCGGTTTACGGACGATAGTTTTACGTGATAACGTATTCCGTAATACATAACCTAAATTTATATAATAATTATAATAATTCGAATCTATGATATTGCATCTTTCGCTTCAAATTTAGGTAAATTTTATTAAGTAGAATAATAAAACACTATAAAAAGTACACTATTATTATATAAAAAACAACTATGGCATGTATCTCTTTTGCGCATGCGCCGATTTTCTCCAAAAAATTTACAAAAATTTCTAGTAAAATTAGATAGAGTAAAAACCGTTATTATAAACTATATTATTATTATATAAAACAACATTATAAAAGATACATTCTTTTACGCATGCGCCGATGTTCCCCAAAAACAATAGGCCACTTCATATTTGCATATCAAACATCCTCCCAAAATTTGGTTTCAATCCACTTATCCTTGGTGTCGGAATGATAAGAAATGTCAAAAGTGACGTTTGCAGCTGTCAAAGTATTATGTTCTAATAATAATTAGTTATTCCAATAGTTAACTTAGAAGGCGTTGCATTTCACAAAATACTAATGTCAAAAAATTGAATTAAACATTAGAAATGCAGCCGTTTTCATGTTAAGACAAGACATACGTTATTTTCTAATTTCCTTGTACGGCAAACAAAGACGACCGACCGCGTCGCGCGAGCGCCATGCATTAGACAACATTGCATTTATACAGCTATTTTTCTATATAAATTTGTATAAAAAAACTGTTTAGGCAAATTCTGTTATACGAAATCTATGTAAAATGTTCTCCTCTTTCGTTTAAGACTGGTTTCAAACCGATCTGATTTAAATTGAGCGAGAAATTAGCAAAAAGCACGCACAGGGTCAGGCGGAACGTTACGCGTTACGAACGTTAGGAACGTTAGGAACGTTACGTTACACTTTTTCGTGCATGCAGTCAGTGTTTTATCAATTTATAAGATTGGTGATTCATCAATTTATAAGACGTTATCACGTCAAAAATAAAAAAATATATAAAGATTACCAAAAATTTAATATAGCCACAAAATTATCAATAAGTTTCATTTAGAATTAAATGGGTAGTAGCCATGCATCCCGTTTTCTATCCCTTTAATCACATCTTCATCTTCCACAACCTTAGGTGTAAAGCCTTCTAATGTTTATAAACAACTTTCCGTTCACAATGATTTATATAATTACATAAGTGCTTAACTTCCTTAACATTATTACATAATAAAGTGTTTACATAGAGATTTAGAAGCTAAGTGTTCAGACTGCATTAGTTAGAAAATCTCACTTTCGGATAGTTAACTTTAATAGCATTAATATCAGTACGTCGCATTTAAACAATGGCGTAATTGAAGTTGAAATTCTATATACAAAGAATCATCACATACAGTCGGCATACACACAGGGTAAAGGCGTCGTAAAGGCATCGCTTTTCAATTGTGATCGACAACTTTTATTGTGATAATAGATTTTTTAAATTTTAATATCAAATAAAATCTATATAAGTTCAAACTCTTAAATATCCGAAAGTGCTTCACCGATTGCTTTGAAATTTTGACACAACGTTACATTCGAATGCGCGCATGTTTTTATCTACTTATTATATAAAGACCGCACCTGCCTTTTTTGAGTAACAGCGACATCTGTTAAAGCAACACACGCTATACAATGCTTTACGGCAATGGGAGCGCTATCTGTTGAATACAAATATTTTACAGCAAGAGGAGCGCCATCTGTTGAACGTAACAGCGACACACGCAGGCAGACTGAGCCACAGCAACGCTACTAAACGCATTTCAGTGAATTTAAACAGGGTTCTACCGTGATAGTAAACAAAGCGAATAAAAAATAAACCAAGGCGATTCGTAAAAAATTACGACCTGTACAGCTGGGACGTTTATTGAAAATTTTGGGACTTATTATAAGCTCGAAGCCTCGAATCAATCTAAAAATGGTTTCATTTTTTAGAACAGAACCACCCCATTTTAAGGAGGAAACTACAATTTGACAGGGTTTTGTGCGAAATTAATTTTAATAAAAAAAATAATGACACGCAATAGAGCATACTCTCGCTTGCGGTGTATACAATATATTGAAATCTGAAATATGGAAAGAGATTACTTGTCACTTATTAAACAATTTAGGGGCATGAAAGTAGAAATTATAAAAAAGCAGTGTTGTGGGAATTATGAATTAAAGAATCTTTCAATTTTGATGGCGGTAAAGATAGAAAATATCACATACTTACTATTTTTTTAATTCACCTCGCCCTTTTACGTCACAGCCTGTCACAAAAGTAAGCCTCTATCACCCCCCTAAAAATTCTGATTTTCCAATATAAGACGATTCACTGGTTAGATACATACATAATAATATTATTCAATAAACAAAATTATCGACCAATTTTTCAGACAAATATTTTAACAAAAATTTTAAAAATAATAATTATGACATTAACGTTTCAGTCCGGATTGGATCTTCTTCAGAACTGATCTAAAAAATATAAAAAATGATTAATAATTAGTTTCTAATTGGTATTTAAAAAAAAATTAGCTTTAAGTTTTGAATTATCAAAATTGGTAAATAATAACAAACAATTTTTAATAAGTAGTCATTAGAAACTAATTATTAATCAATTTTTATATTTTTTAGATCAGTTCTGAAGAAGATCCAAATCCGGAACGAAATTATTATTTTTTGTTAATATATTTGTCTGAAAAATTGGTCGATAATTTTATTTATTGAAGAATTCTAATCAGATGTTAATCAAAGATTTGAATAATAATATTATTCTGAATTAATTAAAAAATAAATAGTGACGTCACATCAGAAAGCTCCCCCAGACCGCCCGTAATATGTAAAAAATAATTAATCTATATAGCGTCATGATTTTTTTTTTTTTGAGGACCATATTTTCTAATTATTCTGGTAAAATGCAGCATTAAAAGTTCACATTTTGTATTTTTATGACGTAAAGTAAAAGCATATATAGGTTATAATTTCGTCAAAAAATAATCATAAATAAATTATTATTAAAAAAATGTCCACGTTATGTCTATGCGAAGGTGCGTAATGAGTATACTGAGTACATTATTACTGTAATGTGAATTCTTACTCCGCTCAACCTTTTTGTTATGAATAGGTATATTAAACATTGTAAAAGCTCTACAGAGAGCAAATAATACAACGTGTCCACATATGAGCACTTTATAATTTTTACCATTCCAACCCACAAGTGGGGAATAGTACTAGTTTAGGTTTTCAAAATTTTACAATATCTTTCCGTTTTGAGGTCCCGCGAATCCAAAAAACATATTTTTGGAAAATCTCTGTGCGTCTGTTTGTCTGTGAACCAGATACAGGTCAAACGGATGAGCGGATTGAAACCAAATTTTGGGAGGTATGCAAATATGAAGAGCCCTATTGTTTTTGGGGAAAATTGACGCATGCGCAGAAGAGATAATTGCTAAAACGGTATTTTTTAAATAATAATGGTATACTTTTCATAACGGCTTATTATTCTATTTATTTTTTCATGAAAGTTTTGTTTAAAAAATTTTTTTCTTAACTTTATAGTTTCGGAAATATTTTGAAAATAAAAAAAAAATCATCCGCTCTTTTGTTCTATGGATCTGTCAGAAATAAACTAGTTAGGCATGCTTTGATTAATTTTTACATGACGTGGAACATATACTATGTAGGTAACCATCGCAACGAATAGTTAATATATTGAATACTAGCCATTACCCGCGTCACCTCACGCGATATCAGAAATTTTATTTTCTTTATTATAATCAAATGTCAACATTTTTGAAGTTGGAATGGTCCCGTCGCCCAATTGGCTGGATTTTTTTAAAATGTTTTGGGAATTTTTTTTTTTTCAAATAAAAGCACTGCATTCAATACGATCAAAAAAAACTTTTTCTAATAGTGTCTGAAATATTTACTAAAACGTGAATAAAATATGTCGATGTTATCCAAAATATTTCACTAATTATTATTTTAAAACCAGCTCTGAATTCTGAATTATTTGCACACTTCGTTATTAATTTACTTTATACAGCGGGGGTTCAGCCAATAAACCCTTTCATTTACTTTCCAAGTATTTCATACATAAAAAAATGGTTTTGGTGTTTTTTTTTTCGTTTACAAAGAAATACATTTAATGCAAGTATTCTAAATATAGATATGTAGAATCACAAAAAGAATATTTTATAAAAAATATGTAAATATTTATAAAAAATCATTACATTTTCACAAAGCTTAAAAAGGTTTCGTCATAAGTAAATAATGAAAGAAAGATTGATTATTGTTTGTCTCCTCTATAGACACACATATATACAAGGACCTTAACGATGAAAAAATACTGTAAATGTGTTACAGTAGGTCCCCGTCGTGTACAAAGGTATAAACCGCATGTACATAGGCAAGGCTAGACGCTAATGATCTATCTCACCGTTTCCCAAAGTGTGGGTCGAGGCCCGGCACCGAATCATAGAAAAATTTTACCGGGTCGCGAAAAAAAATTGTAGAAACACAAAAAAAAATTTACATATGTTTTTTTTTCAGTTAGATACTAGGAATAGTGGCAAAGTCTTTCATATAACTTTTCATCCGTGCCATATACATACCTATATATATCTTTCTTAAATAATAATTTATTTTGTAATGTTTGTGTATGAAATAAGCAATAACTCCATTTCTTTTAAAAAATAAAATTTGTTTTGTAAATAAATGTTTTTTTTTCATAACGTGAAAAATTATCAAATCTGATACCAGGCCGATGGTCAAAAAAGGTTAGGAAACGCTGATCTATCATATATGCAAATGCACGCGGGGTCAAGGTTGCGCAGTGGTCTAACTGATTTTAGGCCTGCCACGGATGTATGTCTCTTTCCTGATCGGTATATATGTTACGGTCTATACCCGAATTCGGTCAATGAAAGAAATAAATGCACAAAACTAGTTTTGACCAACGAACATTTCCCCAGCCCGAAATCTTCATTTAAACGGTTATCAGTACTATAAAGTGAGTAAAACTAGTTTTTGTTTGGATTGCAAAGGGCTACACTTTCACCAAGTATCGCTTAAAGATTTTGTTTTTCAAAGGGATACAAGCGTTTCAAAAAACAGCGATTTTTAACGGTTTTTTTATAACTGCCACTGTATTTTCGAATTTTTTAACATCGGACCAAGCTAGATCGATCCGTAATAATTAATTCTATAACTTTTGTATTAAACTTTTCTCAATTCAAAGAATATTTTTTTTTAAAAACGCAAAAAACAGTTTTTGGCCAACTTTGGCCCCAATTTTTGGTAAGACCCATCACTGTCAGTTGTTTTAAAAATACAGCATTAAATTCTACGGAAAATTTACATATTTTGGTTTACTGTATAACGGTAAACAGCTGAAAAATTTAGAATGACTGGCCTGTTCTGCTTGTTTCATTCAATCAACGTTGCTTTTCGATTTTATTAGACATTAAAAAACACTAAAAATTTAAAATAATTTTTAACTTCCCGCTATAAAAAAAAAAATTTTTTTTTTTTCAAAAATCGGGAAGTTATTGGTTTCACCCCGATTTTCGAAAATCGAGTTTTCGCCAGATCTCGACGTTTTGAGGTCCTAAGAAGCTATTGAAACTATTTTGGCGATGATGTCCGTAGGGCTGTATGTATGTGTGTGTGTGTGTGGGGGTGTGTGTGTGTGTGTGTATGTATGTATGTAAACCTTTTATATCTTTTGAACGGAGTGTCCGACTGAAACGCGGTTTGCGGCATCTGACGTGATCTTGGTGAACTTAGACTTTCTGAAAATTTGAAACGATTCGGCCCAAAAAATTTTGAGAAATCTTAAAAAAACAAGTTTCAAAAATTTTTTAAAATTTGTTTTTGTAAAAAATTTTCTAAACTACTAAACCGATTAATTCCAAAAACTAATCAGCTCTTCTCCTTAACAAACTGCGTCGATTTCCGCAAACCGCATCAAAATCGGTTCATTTGTTCACGAGAAACCGTGAACGAAAAAATCGTAAAAAAGTGTTTTTTTAAAATGACTCTTAAAATTGTTATCAGATTGATTTTTTTGTAATAAATTACTTTCTTAAGCTAAAAAAACTGCGTCGATCGCCGCAAACCATATCAAAATTGGTTCATTTGTTCATGAGATATCGTGAACGAAAAATTTTTAAAAAGTGTTTTTTTTTTAAATTGCTCGTAAAATTCCTATGAGATCGATTTTTCTGTATTAAATTACTTTTTAACGTTAAAAAATTGCGTCGACTGCCGAAAATCGCATCAAAATCGGTTAATTTGTTCATGAAATATCGTGAACGAAAATTTCGTAACAAAGTGTTTTTTTTGAGCTCGAAGATCTAAAAAATAAACTTCTTGCTATATTTGATATATTTTTGAGCGTTTTGAACTCGAAAATAGCGGGAAGTTACAGGGATGGCCTGCAGGGTCAAACTACTTTTCAATTTTTTTTAAATTGATATCCTTTAAAAAGGGATCACTAAAATAGCAGTTTAGAGGTCGCCACTAATTTAATATACTTAAGTACATAAAACATGATAGTAATAAAATTGATGCCGACCTCAAAAAGTTTGTAATTTTACACTTTTTAGTGACCCTTTTTTGAAGGAGGTTCGATTAAAAAAAAAGTTTTTTATTTTAAATTTTTTAGTAGTTTTTTTCTCTAATAAAACCGAAAAGCAACGTTAATTGAATGAAACAAGCAGAACTAGTACCGTCCGTACTCAATACCCGTTTAAATGTAAGGTTTCGAGTTTGGGAAATATTCGTTGGTCAAAACTAGTTTTAAGCATTTATTTCGGTCAGTGACCGAATTCGAGTATAGACCGTAACATATACACTATACAGGTCTAAAATATACATTAGTGAAGACTCAGGAAGCGTGCTTATTGAAATAAGATAAAGATATTTATAGGATTCCTAAAATATAGCGAGATCAAAAAGTAAGAGGTCACATTACAAACTAGTTTTTAGTTGATTAGCGATTTAGAAAAATATTTCCTAGAGAATTGTATTCAACTCTCCATGCAATACATTTCATCATCGCATTCACGGAAATTTAGAGGCCCCGGCGCCTGACGGTGCCCGCTCTAATGAAATTGTTGAAATCCCAACAATCCACATTTGCATAAAAAATTAATATTCATTTTTAGAGTAGGTATTCAATAGGAATAAACAAAACACAATTCATAAGGTAAAACTTTCAGAATACAATTTTCCATAATTTTTCTACATACGGTTTTTTCAGTATTCATTATGAAAATCACTACTTCGTGAAAAAATAATAAGCAAAGCATCTTCCTCCATTCAAATTTATGTAATTGAAATTTCTGCATCCAACGTAGCTGAACGAATTGAAAACGAATCGCTTAGAGCAGAGTTTCTCAAACATTTTCCATAAAGTAAAATTTCATTTTTCTTTTTCTTTTTTAAGTTCGTAAACAAAAATTTAGTGTTGTTAGTATTCAAAATTTATTTCAGACAACTAATAATAGTATCTTTTTTAAGAAAACTATTTTAATAAATTCTAGAATATTATAAGAAAATTGAACTTTTTTTTATTATAAATTTTGTTGGCCTTTGTTATGAAAAACATTTAGCCATGACAATTTTTTATTCATTATTTAACAATTCATTCCTTAAGATTAATTAATTAGACAGGGACACACTAGAGGGATCAGTGGCGGATGTGCCCTAAGGCTTGATATATCAGAGTAGTGTAAATAAGTTGTTGTTTACACTGGAAAGTATAACTCACCTAATATTATGCATTAAACCAAAAGATTGTGATTTGTCTTGATTTTAGGCAAGCAAATTGTCCACAGATTTTAGAGGCCTACCAAACAGCAATTTTTAAAGATATGTTTCAATGGAATTTTTGAATAAAGAAATATTTCTGTTCTATTTCAAGTTATATTGAAATAAGGCGGCCACGAGCACAAAGAGGTTAAGCACCCCTGATCTATAAAATATCAGATATGACCGCAAACTGGTCAGGTCCGTATCAAGGAAAAATTTGATAAAACTATTCTATGAAGTGTTTAAACAAAAGCAACTTTATAAAAAATTTATAATTTATAAAGATATATTGCGTGGCCCCTAAGTCAAACTCATGTTTACACTTTTCATACTGATATTCGAATAGGTAAAATGGCTGACTTGTTTATTGTCAAAAGCAACACATTAATTACGTAACGATTTACTGATATCTATACTACCTAGGTACATCAATTTAGCTAAAAATGGCGGGTGAGATCCTCGATTTGCTTTACACTTTATCTTCATTTTGCCATAACCAATACGCTATGTCCTCGGGAAGAACTAAATTAACAAACACTCAAAGAAATTTTAAAATTGCCTCAGTACTTCCTAAGATGCCACAAACAAACCACCGTACAAATTTTTCTTCTATTTGATAGTGTAAAAATGTTTATTGTTTGAATATTTTTTCAAATAATTTATTGCAAATTAAGCAACTATTTGTTGCTCAATTCTAAACAAAGCGTTTAAAAACGATTTAAACAATTTTAAATAAAACACAAATTTCAACAATACTATTTATAAAACAAATGCAATTTTTACTAAGCTAATTGAGGAGCAGACGTGCAAAACCCGGTAAATCATTTTTTTTTTTTTGAGTTATAAGTACCTACATATATCAATTCTAGAGTTAATTTCAGTACACTCTATCGATCAGTGCATTTAGAATAAGTGGAGACTTTCGTTATATCAAGGATTCTGTAAACAGTTTTTCGCGATTTATTCTAAATTAATAAAGTTGGACTTATCTGGTTTATTATTCTAAACATAGTAATAAACGTAATCTTTATATATATAAAAAACTCGTGTCACGTTGTTCATCCGCGCTTATCTTCGAAACCACTGAACCGATTTTAATGAAATTTTGTAAATGTATCTTGCTTGGTCCCACTTACGCTATAGGCTAGTTTTTATTACATATTTTGTACAAAATTCGTTTTTTCTCAAAAAACTGTTTTAGGAACATGCAACGACATCTGATAAAATTTGTTTAAAGCTATTAGTTCAAAAGCAAACAAAAAAAATGGTTTTAGTACCAAGTAGCCACATCTGATAGAATTCGCTGAAAGCTATTAGTTCAGAAGCAAATAGAGAACAAGAATAAGATATATAATACATTAATATATTTTCGCTACTAAAAGTTATCTGGTAGAATTTGCTTAAAACTATTAGTTCAGACGCCGGGCTGCAAACGAAATACATTTTGCAAAATTATGTCTATCACACCCGGGTGAAACCAGAACGGGCCGCTAGTTTGTATAAAGATTTCGAATGATTTATGTTATAATAATATTCCTTTGTTTCTTACATTGTAATTCTCATAATTTACATTTAAGGTAAATTGGGAGCCGCAATCCCAAGTCAAATAAATGACTTTTTTTCCTCAAATAATTAATTAATTAATAGAAGTTCACATAAAAATTTATTTGATTTAATTTAATGCGAATTGTTATTAAATTATTATAGTAATGTAATTAATAAAATATTAATTGATTAGTACTCAGCTGTCACTAGTCACTGTCACTACGGTCGCGCGCATTTGTAAACATAACCTTAAGTTGTCAACTTGATGTTATATTGTCAAATCTTTGAGCTTATTTTTTGAAAAATTGATGTTTATGAATAAAATGAAGCGGGCAAGATTATCTGGAAGATTTGTAAAAAAATCTAAATTACAAAAGGTGCAGAGGCCATTTTTCCCCTAGCAAATATGGAGGAGAGAGTGTCTCCGATAAACAACAGAGATAGAGGCCACATGTCAGTATTAAAAAATTAATAAAATCAAAAGTACGTGGTAAATTATTCTGAAATTTTTGCAGTGTGTATTTCAGACATCGTTCTATCCATTAAAAAGTTTTTTTATCGGGTCAAGTTTGTCAATTTTTTACAAACCCTAAATTTCCGGAGTTATTGAACAAGGACACTCATAACGGCTCGTGTATTTTTGCATAACTTTAATTAATTATATCTCTTAAACGGTGTGGTAAAAAATCTGATTCTTCTTCTGTAGGTGTCTTTAATTATAATCGTTTGAATAAATAATAAAAAATGTAGGGTCAAGTTTAAGTCATTTGGCTACCAAACTACCTTAATCCAGACCTGCACAAAGTATAGTATAAAGTTATAACTACCATCAGTACCGGCATATTTACGGACGACACAGAAGGAAAAATATTAGATAGGTACAATTCAACAATCTGTTGAAATAGGGATAGCCAATCAATCAATATCCGGCGCATATAGGTTATGTATATGAAATGTGCAGGGGGATTTTCTTTCATTCCTTTAAGTTCCAGGTTATGTTCTTTACAAATGTATATCATAATAAAGTTGATCATTCCATATACACTCACATGTATTCATTGCAAAAATAAAAAAATATATATATATAGAGTGAATTTCATTTAAAATGCAATATAGACACGGGTTTTGTTGTTATGATAGCAACGGAAATCATTACAGAAAATTGTTCCACATAAAATGAAACAGACCGGGCGTTCATGGGAGGTTCCTATGCATTTTATATGGAAAGATTTTCCATAACGATTTATTGATTTCCATAGCTACAATAGCAACAAAACTCAATTGAATATTGCATTTTAAATTAACTTCACTGTATACAGTGTGTCCCCAGATAGGTGAAACGATTCTTGCAAAAAGTAATAAATTCTCGATTTAAATTTTGTTTTTCTTTTTTTTGGGACAGTCCTGCTTGGTTAAATTTTGAGAAACCATGTACCTATTGGAAATTTTCAAAAAACACATTTTTCTCTTGAGTAAATTTCCTTTTATGTTGCAAATATGACAAAATATTGACAAAAGTTGTTTAGAATTAACATCTAGGGACCTATACCAAATTTCAAAATTCTCGGCCAACTATGATTTCTCATTTATTTTTGCAAGATAGTAGCTTTTTGGTAATAGATATGACACAAATTTGGGATATGCAACCAGATTTTCTATATAAATTTACATTTTTGACTCTATCAGTTTCCGTTTAAATTCATATGAGCCACGGACCTAGACGGTGTCATCAGTGGCGTAGCTAGGCGTGAGAGAGTGGGATCTCGCCCAAGGACTCGCGCTTATGGGGGTCTCGCAGGAGACTCCCTTGCGTGATGATCTGAGGCAAAATGCCATGAACTATGTTATACTTACGCTAAATAAGTAGTACGATCAGTACCTTAAAAGACCCTATACTAAATATTACCTAGGTATATACCAATATGGTAGGATCACTGCATTGATCTTAGGAATAGGTGCCTATAATGAAAGAAAAGTGCCTCACTGATGAGACTTTGCCCACGTCTAAATTAGTGCACGCTACGTCATTGGGTGTCATCGTAAACAGTTCACATATAATTCCAATATAGAATTATCAAAAATATTACAAATATACTTATTATAATAAAATTATACCTGTATTTTATAAAAGGTGCGTGCAAAAAATGTAGTATGTACCTCGTTGTAATGCTTTTACGACTCGTGTAACTGTTAAAATTCGCTAATCGCTCGTTTAAACATATCACACCGGTACATAAAACAATGCATTATAATCTAGATACATAAACTACTATATATAAATAGTCATTTCATAATCGGCATTTTCTGTGCATAACGTTAATTGTAAAGAGGTCCCTTTTCAAATTTGAATATATATGTATTATGTTATGCTGGAAGTCAGTAAGCATGTAGAAACAACTGGTTATGAAATACGAATATATACGTCGTTGGTCGTAAATGCACAACAAACTTTACGGTCCATACGTGATTGATAGTCCAGTTCACTGGATTAACTCCTTATAATCATATTATTCTGTAAATAATAGGTTTTCATACATTCTATGCAACTGAACTGGTTTATCAATCAACCGATCAATCCAAAGGCAAAGTCATAAGAAATTATTTGCATTCCTGCATCAAAATAGCTGAATCTGTAATTATAACTTGTTTGATTACCGGTGCCAAGTTTTTAGATAACAACATTCGGTAATACATACTAATGACGTAACGAATATTCGTATTCGCGAATAATCGTGTATTTGTTAGCATTCGCATTCGCAAAATTCATACGAATATTATTACCAGAAAAATCATACTTTTTTAATGTAAAAATAATATTAAAGAAGAGAAAAAAATCATTTCTTAGCATTTTTAAAGAGAACAGTTTTTTTCTTACTCCCACACTTCAATCTACCCGTAGGGCATAAGGTCTTACTCACGTATAATAAACAGTTTTCTACAGGCCCGGATTTAGGAATGTGGCGCCACTAGGCAGTTTAAAAATTTGGCCGGCCCCCACTCCTGTCCTTCAGTGTAGAAATAAGTTAGATACAATAGAATTTCAATCAATACAATGCACATTCCTGTGAGCAAATATTTTATTTAATCATAGGTAACTACAATTTTGTAGTACCTATGACTAATTGTAATTCAATAATTACCATTATGTGTATGATTGATTTTTGTGAAACGTTTACTGTCTACTAAAAGTTTTTACGTCTTTATTTTTGGATAGCAAACATCCTCACAAAAATGTAACGCTCCCAAAATCTTCCGCCCTAGACAGCTGCCTACGTTGTCTGTTCAGTAAATCCAGGCCTGGTTTAGTAACCGCTTGGCTGACGCAACTACTGATCTGGTTTATTTATTTATTGACGTGATAACGTCTTATAAATTGATGAAACACCGGCTGCACGCACGAAAAAGTGTCACGTTCCGCCTGAGCCTGAGCGTGCAAGCGAGAGCGCGGTATAAGCGATAGAGAGGCACGATCGGCCCAAGCGTCGGCTTGTACGCATTTCTCTCTCTTCTCGCGTGACGTCAGAGAGTTCATCAATGTTTCTTTATGACGTTATCACGTAAAACTATCGTCCGTAAACCGACTTTACAGACAACCAATTTTTTTTTAGGTATTAAAATTTCAAAATGGCCCAAAGACTTTTTGACGTGATAACGTCTTATAAATTGATGAATCACCAATCTTATAAATTGATAAAACACCGGCTGCATGCACGAAAAAGTGTAACGTTCCTAACGTTCCGCCTGACCCTGTGCGTGCTTTTCTCGAAAACGGCCCTAACGATTTGGATGAAATTTACTGAAAAGGGATTTTGGGGAGCAAAAAATCGTTTTAGCTAGGTCTCATCTCTCGAAAAAATCGTTTTCATACAAATTTTATCATTATAAAAATCAATTTTTTGACGTATGAAAATACTTAAATATTGTAAGTAGGTTTTGGAATTTTATATAAACAATGAAACAATTGTTTCCAAATATTATGACAGTTAATCTTTGAGACTTAAAATAAATACGAAAGAAAGAAAGTTAAAAAAAACAATTATATTATAGGTGGTAAGTAATTTTAATAAATAAAATTAACCTAAATTTGAAGCAAAAGATGCAATATCATAGATTCGAATTATTATAATTATTATATAAATTTAGGTTATGTATTACGGAATACGTTATCACGTAAAACTATCGTCCGTAAACCGACTTTACAGACAACCATTTTTTTTGCAAATAAAATTTCACAAAGTTAAAAATTCACGGCTTTGCTAAACCTCACTGCTCTTCAGCCAGGTCTTCGATTTTGTGTTCAGCCATCACAAAAGAAGTGTTACACAAATTTTCACGCTGCCTCAAATACCTACCCAAAAATGTTTGATAGCTTTTGGACTATAACTGTACGGCGCATAAATACGTACATCTCATGAATTTATACTGGAGAACTAACGCTATACCACTAACACAATGAAAACAAAATCTTAAAAATCTAATTTCAATTACAAAATATGTATTTTAGACGAAATGTGATTGAAAGACTGCTCGAGTCTTTTACGTATCGTGTATCGATATTGTATGATGGTAAATTATTATCAAAATTGTAATAGGCACGGTAGGGGGGTAACTTGGCCTAAATCAGACGAAAGTGAAGCGCTTTCCTTTATCCGACTTCAACCGGCAGTTCAGAGAAAATAGTCTCTCTCTGTCAAAGCGTCATGCACACTTTACCCGCATGCGCAGTGCGCACGGTAACAAATTCCACACAACCATTTCCTGAAATAATAAAATCATCAACAAATGCTAGAATCTAAGAAGTTTCATATATAACGCGCGAGAGTCTCACACGCATACTTTATTATTTTTAAAGTGAAACTTTTATTCTATCGCCCCGAATTTTTCTGGCCGTCTGTTGCATGTCGCATTACAGGCGGCCGCGGAGTAGGGGTAAAGTGAAAGGCGTTCGGAGTAGGCGCTCGGTAGAGCAGCCAAGGCCAATATGACGGCGCCCATGGTTAGCATCAGCTGACCGTGTAGTATGTAAAACACATAGTCAGTCTGTCATGCGGGCAAGTGCTGTACAGTGTTTACATGTTTTTATTCGTGTATTCATGTGAATATTGTTGTTTATAATTATTAATCGTGATGGATAAGTGTCTACAATCCAACGCCTACAATCCAATAAAAGTTTCACTTGCGTCGTGGTTTCTTAAAACCACACAACTGTTTTTTTTATTAAACTTCATTTTCAGCAATTAAAAAAAAATGTGAGATAGTCACATATTTACATTACGGTGATTTAAATCAAGCTATTTTTTCAACCACACGGTATAGGGTTAGACTTTATGAACTGACGTCGTCAACCAGTATAAGTCTGGTGAATTACTTTCGTATTTTGATGCTGTACCTATATATTATAATTTGTAACAATAGTAAAATGTAAAGGTACCCTAAACACATATTTACGCGTGTCTATATAGTTATGCGACCCGTGACCGGAACGACCGAACAACAACCAACTAAATAACAACCATAGTTATTGTTTTTGTTTATGAGTATCCACTGGCGTCATACACGACAGCTAAGAAACTTATATATATAAATGAGACAACACGGGTGTGTCCTTTGTCCAAACAAAAGTTAAGAGGACTGTTTGGTACCAACTAGAGATGCGTCGAAATTCGGTAACCGCATTTCGGCAGGATTTACCGAGCTTTGGATTCGGCTGAATGTACGAGTATTTATGATGAAAAATGAGCCAGCGAATTTCGGTGACTGTAATTATTAAGATTGTATTGATGTCAAAGTTACCTTTAGTAGAATTTATTTTTGTTTATAAATTTGTTAATAAATTTATTTATAATTATTAAAATTATCGACCAATTTTACTTATTGAAGAGTTCTAATCAGACGTTAATCAAAGATTTGATTATTATTATTAACTTAGATCTAAGATGTGGATTCTATATTGAAAATTCTAAAAACACATTCTGAATCAATAATCATATAAATAAGCGAAACATCATTCACTGACTGACTGATTGACTCATCACCAGATCTCCAAAACTATACGCCCGATTGACTTGAAATTTGACATAATTATTCCTTTCTACGAACGTATTTTGTTGAAATCCTATCCTAAACGGATTTTTCACCCACCATCACATATACTATGGATGTGAGTTCTTAGGTGAGTGGATGTGGATGGGAAAGTCAATATAATATTTCCAAAGAAAGAGAGAGACTAATATTCCATTGATGTATAAAATAACCTAGTTTTAATAACAACGATGTTTCGTGTTTCGGAGTGGCTAATGAATATTGAAATAGTAAAAGGTTGACAGTTACCTGTTAATTACCCGTTAATAATATGTATATTGTATATTCTTATGGCGGATTTCTGTTGAAATGTTATTCGAATATTAGGCAATTCGTTACTCAATTTCACTGATACATCAGTCTGATACCTTGGCAATTGTAGAAACTCATTGGAAGATTTATCCTCCTGCAATAGGGTCGTTCCTCGTATCAAAATTTGATAATTTTGAACAGTGTATAGGTATTATTATTCCTCATCCCCAAAAAAGTAATGTATACCTACTATTTTTTTTGTTCTTATATCCTTCTTGCAAAGGAGAATTAAAGAAATATATATTTTTAAACAGTGAGCATAAACCGCCATTTAGTGACGTAAAATATTAGTTAAAAAAGATATGTATATAACATTTAAATAGTACAGACTTATCTTTTTTTGATAAAGAAGTCTGACTAATCTTCTGCATCATCATAAATATCGAAATAACAGATTGTTTAATAATCTGTCATTTCATTAGCGACATATTCTACAAAGCAATAGGCAAGGGGGGGTTTTGGGAGTTCCACCCCCCCCCCCATCGAAATGCTTTAGCCAATCCACCGTTTTATACATATTACATACTTCTAAAATATTTTCGACTCTATTTTTCGGATCTGTGGATTCCACGTTTTTAGGCATCCATCTGAAATGTAACAATGAAGGATGAAGGACATAAATGCTCCATCTCTCTCACTCATCTTTCATTGTTACATTTCATATCATATGCCGCTTTGGCGTTGATCGCAAGTCAGTACAAAGCTAAATAAGTTTTTTAGTAACTAAGTAACAATTACATTTACAAATAATACGGATTCATGAAAGTGTTTGGTAAACTTGTCGTATTAAACAAGTTTTGAAGGGGAGTTATCGTTGTGGCAAGGAAAGTGGTCAAAAATAGTTGCTGCGGAATGGCCCACTACATCACTAGACGCGCTGGACAGCTGTAACGCATTAATGTTTTCCATGATTCACTTTTTCTATAAGGTCAAGTAAATTCAGGCATATCCGTGACACTTTTATATTTTCCAAAAAATTGAAAAAATTGCAGTTTTTAGATGTTTTCGCAAATCGGCGGCTTTTTGAGGCACTAAGAGCCTTCCGACGCGGTTAATATTATGTGTACTTATGGAAAAAATCACGCTGAATCCAATGAAACCACCCGCAACTCTGTATCTCCTTTGGTTTAGAAGTTAGACGCGTTTTATAAACTACAATAGCTACAGACTTCTAGATACGCTCATTTGATTCAGCATGATTTTTTGCATAGGACCAAGTCATTTTCAACCATATATTATATAAATTTCCGGTCGATACTGCACTTTATTTAAAATGAAAAAATAATCGTCGCCCCCCCCCCCTGTAAAAATTTTCAAAATCCAAGTCTCCCAGAAAAAAAATTGAAGATTTTCGATGTTTTCGCAAATCGGCGGGTTTTTGATAATTAATTGACGATCGAAATAGTGTCGTTATCCTGAATATTAAAACTTAGACAAGGTACCTATATTAGGTGTACTTATGTGGCGAGTGTTCAGTCTATATTCGACGCGTCGTCATATTGCGATTCTATAAAATCACAAAAGAGTGAAACGCATCCTTTCCGAAATAATTGCCACGAGCATTAATTCAATAGAAGCATTTTAATTAATACATATATTATGATATATATGTTATGGTTGTTACTTGTTATCTGAGAATAAAAATCCTTTGTCCATAATACCTATATAGATATGGCGCGCTAATCTCCGGATCCACTAAACCGATTGTAATGAAATTTTGTAAATGTGTCTTGCATGGTGCAACTTACGCTATAGGATAGTTTTTATTAAATATTTTGTACAAAACTACGGTGTTTTCTCGAAAAAACTGTTTAGTTACATATAACGACATCTGATAGAATTTACTCAGAAGCAAACAAAAAAATTGTATTAATACCAAGTAGCGACATCTTTTAGAATGCGCTCAAAGCTATTAGTTCAGAAGCAAATCTGGTAGAATTTGCTCCAAGCTCGGGCTGCAAATGAAATACATTTTGCAGAATTATATCGCACCAGGGTGAAACGGGACGGACCGCTAGTATGTACCTATATAATAATAGCCATGTCTCATAATATGTTCTTAGAAAATGTGCATATTTTTGATTATTAGAAGTGAGATAGAAATTCAACATCGCTGTTCATTTTAACATTGACTATACCTAATATAATAGCACCATAAGTTTTAGGTAATGTTTTAATATTCCTTGGAATAAATATTGTAAAGCAATCATCTATCTATACAGCTGAAGAGTATGTTTGCTTGTTTGTTTGTTTGGTTGAACGTGCTAATCACAGGAACTACAGGTTCGAATTGAAAAAAAAAATTGTTGGTTATCCCATTAATCGAGGAAGGCTATAGGCTATATAATATCACGCTACGACCAACAGAAGCGGAGCATCAATGAAAAATGTTGCAAAATGTAACTCAAAATTTGTCCGTTCAACAAAAACTTTTCAACGGTAACTCCGATCATCATGTTTGGACACAAAATTCATCTCGGTAAACTAAGATGAATCTGCGTACTCATGTACCTCCCTCCACCCCCATTCGTTCTTTTGCACCCGAGCGGGACCGCTAGTTTAAATATTATATTCCTTTTTTAGAGATGCGTCAAATTAGGAAATCAGGGGCGTTGAACTGTAATTTATTATACGCAGTAAAAGTGTAATCAGTTTTCAATATATAAAGTGCAATTCATCATAGGATCTAACATACAACAATTGATCCTGTCTCATCACTAGCTGTAGCTACTTATATATTTATGATCACAAGACAAAATGGATTATGTTCAATTTTGATCGTTTTTAAATTTTCAGGACGTCTGTGAAGTTAGTATCTGAAGTGTCAGCATCTCACAAATAAACTGCATATAAACTGGCATCCCGCATAGTTCTACAGTTCTTGACAAGTCTTTTAACAATAATTCTATTGTAAAATACTATAGTCTATAGTTTGGTGTTAGTGACGCTCAGCCGAAACACCCCCATTTTTTTTCTTTGTTCCTAAAAAAAACGATAGTTCCAGCGTCCAAATCTTCTTGGTTTCCGGACTTGTATGCCGTGGTTCATTGGAATTTCTACCTGACGTTTCGTCTACAATTGCGGTAGACATTATCAAAGGCGATGTAGTAGCGGGCGAAGTGTCCTTCTAGGCTGCTCACAGGTAATAATGTCTAACGCAGTTGTATACGAAACGTCAGGTAGAAATACCAATGGACCACGGCATACAAGCCCGGAAACCAAGAAGATTTGGATCAACACCGGCCGTGAAAGTCTACACATTTGGATAATAGTTCCAGCGATTTTACTATCGAAACCGCATTTTGAAAAAATGAGATGCTAACTTCGCAAATCGGATTTTATGAAAATGGCGAATGAATTTAGTCGAATTTATCTTTCATGCGTTAAAAGTTGTTGTCCTAAAATACATGGCAAGCAGTTTTCAGTCTTTCTCTCTTCCGTTGTGGTATACGCCCTTACGTTAGATTTTTATTTTTGTTAGTCTTGCTTAGCACAAATTTTTCATAAGCTATTTTACTTTGTGGTCACAGTTCATGTAAATTGTAAAGCTATGAAAATATATAAATATATAAATATGTATGTATGTGCAATTTTGAATGGGAAAAGTGTCAATTTCTAGCGTGTTTCCGGTCGCAAGCGTAATGTTACGCATATTGTGCAATATAAACTAACCTAATTCTATAAAATGTTACTTCCCGTTATATTTAAATATACTCTTTGATGTGAAACATCTAATGAGAGGAAAATAATGCATTTGGGGGGGAGGCGTTACGTTTGTGTGCGTTGGATAAAACATGGCTTTAGTTGAGGCGACGTCTAGATAATGTAGCGAAATTTAGTTACGTACCTATTGGTTTAGTTACTAGTATATCGTTAGATGACAGCACGTCACGCTTATGTTGTGTATGCGTTGGATTATAATTTGGCTTTTGTTAAAGGTGACAGCGCAAAACTTAGTTATAGGGCAATATTTAGTTACTAGAATTTCGTTAGTTGACAGGGCGAAATTTACTTACTAGAATTTCGTTAGCTGACGGGGAAATTTGGTTTATGTTTCACATCTGCCAGACGTTCCACGCGTACAAAATATGAGCAAAATCGAACTATTGGTTTTGGTTTTACATGCGACCACTGACAAATCAATGATAGACGTAAATAAAAAAAAACTCACCCTGGAGTGCAGGGGACTTGAAAACGTGAATATTCGCCAAAAACTAAAATTTGAATTTTGCACGATCACAAGACTTCCCCCTTTATAGTCAGGCCCCTCTTTCCTACTGGGCACGTGCCCAAGGACCCGCGATCCTTATAGGAACTCCCTAGTTCCTGCCAAATCATCAAACGAAAACCGATTTTTATTACCGAAAAACATATTTGTTTCAAAAAAAAACAAACGATAATCCGAAAATCAGGCTTGCCGATTTCAGCATGTTTAGGTAAATTTAAATATATAAAAATACAATTTAAGTACAATGCTTCAACCAGTTTGTCACTGATGTTCATATAATGTGATATGCTCAAAAACATAGATTTTGAAGATATGATTATTGATTTTGCCCATCTCCAATCTAGAAGGGTTCAATCAACATAGATTTTTAAAGCATTAACCTGTGAATGCTGAAAGAGTTACTTTTGTGGATTATATTATCTATTCATTTAATCTGATTGTAAAGAAATAAAATTAAATCTAGAACCTTTCTTTGTCAATTCTAACAAAACAGTCAAAGTCATGCCCAGAGCCTCAATTGGTTAAAGACGGCCCTGTCTATAGTTCGCATATTTATGAAGATTGCAACACACGTATGTATCATGTCATTAAGTGTTTTATTGATGAGTTCATATATTGCCGATTTCAAAAGCGGCAAATGTCGACTTGTCTAAAGCAATAGACTTGTCTAAGGTTATATATTTAATATCTATATATATTTTTAGCGCACGTAATCAATCTATGGATGCACAGGTGTCGTACCAAAAGAACAGGACCGTCCTTAAAAAAATCCGGCCAAATGGGTGCCGTACACACATCAACTTAGGGTTCTGTAGAGTATTCTATTATTATTAGAAGATTGCAGCGACTGAAAACTAAAAATTATATAAAATAACTTGATGTGGAAAATTCTTGGGAACAATAGACTTCCAATGCAGTGCATTTATTTAATACATTTTATTTGCCAACGTTTCGACTTGGATCCAGTCTTTTTCAAGGCGCTATAACATTAACAAATTTGTTAAAGAAAAAGACTGGATCCAAGTCGAAACGTTGGCAAATAAAATGTATTAAATAAATGCACCGCGTTGGAAGTCTATTCCCAAGAATTTTCCACATTTAAAACTTTATAGACAGATTACTCAAACATAAAATAACTGGTTTTCGTTTAATTTGTAAAATTTTTGATAGTCCACTTTTGAGCAAAAGTAATTTCTAACAGTAGGTGTTGAAAAAAAAAAACAACCGACAGACAGACAGTGATTTACTATGGAATTGGTACAGCGCGACCAGTTTTGTTTTACTTTGGCGCACTAGTACATAATGGGTCGCTTTACACGCCCATATACATGCATGCAAGTGCCCGATGCTCATCAATTTTTTTATATCGTTTTTTACACATTACTTACAATGGGTTGTTTAGAAACATTATTATGACAAACGTTTCAACAGATTATTAAATAGTAACGTAATTAATATAGGAACACATAATATGTGGGTACGTATTCACTATTGTTCATTATTATAAATAAACTAAATATAAATCAGCTGTCTCTACCTGCACATGAGTAGTACAGTTTTGTTTTTTTTTTCTTTTTTTTTAATTCACTGACTGCGTAGAGAGGAGACAATACAATCATATCATTGTTTAGATTTCAACAACCGACAATCAACAGTTCTGTCCGTTACATTTGCAATTTAACAACAAATTAAACAACACGTCTAGTAACTTAACCATCACATCTACATGTTGTGATCGGATGCGATAATTTTGTGTTAAATTGAAACAAAAATATTATGTGATAACAATGTTGTCAATTTAGCGGTAGCTCCGCTAGATTTAGAATTTTTAAATTTTATCTAGTGGTGAAAAAGTGGAATTGTGGCGGAAAAGTCAGCGCTTTTTCTTATTATTAATTTTACATAATTTTTAGTGGGTATTATTATACAGTGTGTTTAAAAACTAGGACGATTCCATAAATGCAAAATTTTCAAACCAATTATATCGAGAATATATGTCTTATTCTGTTAATGAAGAACTGTGCCTTAAAATGAAAAGTTTAACTGGATTTGATTTTTTATGATACCTGCAGGAAGAAAGTGTGAATCGACACGGCTTATGAGACGATAAAACTTTTATAAAAGATTGCTCGGTAAGTTTCAGAATTATATAATACCTTTATAAACATAAAAATAAATCTGCTCAAATAAAATTGACATTATTTATCTAACAGTACAATTTTAATACTACACGTGTGTATGTAGTAATACATTAGTCAGAGTTATTTTATAGTTTAGTTAGTGGCTGAATACACAAAAGTGTAAAAGCTAAAAGTTTATAATAAAAAAAAAATACTACACGTCATTTTATTATACGTAAATTAAAATAAATTTAAAAATCATAATTTATCTAGAAAAAACTGTCCTAAAAATGTGATTTTCATAATTTTTATCTAATTAATTTAGGCATTATGTAGATAGGCAATTACGAAGTGTCCCATATTTATTTTAATCTTAATCATAGTCTTAAAAATCACAAAATTAATAGTAAATTTTTTTTGTAATATTTCTAAAAATAAAGTTATGCTACTTCAAAGTTTAAGTTTGACACGGCTCCGCGTTATGACGTGTCATATTTATAGTAACTAAGAATATAGCAAGTCATGAACGCAACAGACTACTGACATTTGAGTAGAAGTAAAAATCAATGTAACGTCAAATTTGAAACTTGACATATCTGATTATATCTTAAATTCATGATAAATATAATTTTACATCTTAGTTACTATACCTAATATGACACATCGTACCGCAGGGCATTATAATTGGCCCACCAAGTGTTGATCAGTCTCGTACAAAAAAATGAGGCTCTTTGTTAAATTTACATTATCATTATTAGTATCAACTGGAAACTTTTTCAGTTTTATACTGTACCTACCTTCAGTTTGGTCGAATGTGAGAAAAAAAACAGAACCCAAAACTTGCTTTCGGCTGGACTCTTTATACTGACAAACACTAACCATTAATATATATTTGTGATAGGACCATCAACTTTTCTATTTTTTGTATGTTTTGCAACGGGATGTTATTTGAATGTTGTAGGAAGATTATATCGAATTATTGAACATACCCTACATTAGGTAAGTGACGAATGTAAAAAGGCTTTGTTTTCTGGATGTTATGCTGCAAGATGCAACTTGAAAGAGCAGGCGACAACAATACGTACCGCACAAAGAGACGAAGTTGTCTTCACTACCATCGCTGCTGCTGGGATGTCTTTGTACTGCAGCTTTTTATTGTATTCCTGCCGTTAGTTCTAGTTCCATTCAGCCATGCATTTACAGGTATTAAAACTGTCCTATTATTATGTTCGTGAAAGATGGCTCTCGCTAAGTTTTCGTAAAAAATATTATCTAAATGTTTAACCAAAAAAAATACAGGCGAATCTCTACTTACAAATTTAAAAACAAATTGAAATTTTGAATATGGCTCAGCGAAGCTTGCTGCATTTGTATAACTTCATTTTTAAAATTTTAAAAACAAATGAGCCCAAAGTTAAATTAGCGATAGGTTATAATCCATAAAAAAATAGACACGTCACATTTGCTATTCCCCGTTTTCACTGAAATTCATTAAAAAAACCTTTTTCTTATTTAGCCCCGAAGCATTTGAATATATTATTAATAATATAAACACAAACATTTTAAAATATAGTTCAAAAACTCTATCTGATATTATAATTAAGCTTCTATTGGATAGTAGAAGATTTATTATCCAATCTTGGTTTCCTTGGAATAGTTTTAAAGTGTATTATTAATTTTTTTTTAGTGTATTTTGTAAAACGTCTTTTGTACATTAGCGAACGTTACCCGTACCTACTAGCCTCTTACTCCAAGAGCTATCAAATATTTTTGGGTAGGTATTCGAGGCAGCGTGAAAATTTGTGTAACACTTCTTTTGTAATGTCTGAACACAAAATCGAAGACTTGACTGCAGGGTAGTGAGGCCTAGCCAAGCCGTGAACTTCTAACTTCGTGAAAATTAATTTAAAAAAAAGTTCTCGAGGCATTTTGAAATTTTACTGCCTACCTTCGAATTTAGTATTTAATAAAATAAAAAATAAATAAGCCAGATCATTTGCCGGGTCTAAAATGTCTGCCAGGCGGTTAACCCTTAGCGTTTGTTCCGCTTGTACTACCAATTTCATTTTGTCAGCGAAGTTTAGATTTTATCAAATGAAAGCAAGAAGACTATATATAATCTTAAAATGCTATTGGGTCTTCAAATAAAAAGATTTGCACTCACGTATATTATTATTTATTTTACTTAAAAAAATATAAACACTGTGAATTTACGAATTGAACATGTTCATATGAAATGGGCACGTACATACCCATTACCCTTGTAGAATAATTATTATTATTAATATTATACTTGCTCGTAGAATAACAGCTCTGTAAAGTTCTTAAGCATACAGAAATATTATTTACAGAAACTTGAGCGATTATTTCTAGCTCTTTTATTGTTAGTAAATAAAAAATATCACGTAAAATGCATGTCAATAAAAATTGTACCTTTACCAATATCCAAGAGAAATTATTGTTTTTATAAAAAAATATACAAGCTTTCACGTGAACTGATATGCTGGTTCTAAATGTGGGTACAGGGTACAAATCAGTGGCGTAGATACGGAGGGGGAGGGTCTACGCCGCATTTTCTGTCAAGAATTTAAAAAAAAAATATAATGACATACGAAGTTAAGAAATACTGTTTTAGTCAAAATTATAATAATATACTTTAATATATTATAATAAATACTTTCTAAAGGTACTGAATTTAATGTATTGTTAACTCAAGCTTTCCCGATTTTATAATTCACTATATTTTAGTTTTTAACCACAAATAAAAAAAAAAAAACTAATAAAAAGTTTAAGATTTTTTTTTACAAAACTTAACGCCGTAGTTATCCGATATTAAATTTTAATTTTGTTGATTTTTAAAATACTTATACATATTATGTTTTTGTCAGCAAATTATTATTCTTACACTTATTAATTATGATGAAGTGTTTCATCTAGTATACAATGAAAACACACTAGTGAATGTAATCAAATTTGCGCCGTGGGCTGCTTGTAAACTCGTGTTAGGTCGACCACGTGTGAAGCTTTTATAATTGCATAAGCTATATGTTGCGCACCTGAATATTTAATCAAGATTGAAGTCATTTATGCAACCTTTGGAAGTGACACTATAGACAACGCATCATATTTGGTTTCGGTAAAAAATTGACAAAAGGAAGAACATAACAATTAAATGGCAGATGAACAATTTTATTAAGAAATTGTAGGAACTGTGTTTAATATTAGCTATATCATTGCAGTATTACACTTTTTAGTTTGAAGACTGATGATGCGTAATTTCTATACGGCACAGATAACTCATATTGTTTTTCTTTTGCAACATTGTTTTGTCATGCCTGACTT
Source organism: Xanthostigma xanthostigma (assembly GCA_963575645.1). NCBI lineage: Eukaryota > Metazoa > Arthropoda > Insecta > Raphidioptera > Raphidiidae > Xanthostigma > Xanthostigma xanthostigma. The sequence continues at coordinate 29,215,697 of OY754470.1, read as the reverse complement.
TATTATTAGATGGATAAATTACCTAATACCTAGATCGAAATTATTCCTTAGTAAACCGTTTATCAAACGCGACTCGTACAGAAAATATACCCAAGAAATGCCACGGATTCACAGAACCAAAAAATAAAATTTCGGCAAAACCCTGAGTAAATTTTCCATATATAAAGGCTGATTTTTTAAGAGTGTCCGAACTTCTATCCGAGAAGGCTGTGAAATGAACTGTCACTTTTCGCGCTTGTAGTGTCAGAATTATTCAGTATAGTCTGGCAAATCATTATGGAAAGAATAACACCAGAGCAATGCTTGCAAATTGTCTAAATTTATTATCAAAACCAGTGTTCTGTGCGCCAAACTTATAGAGCACTTCGTAAATTCTATGGTGCCCATAATCGCCCAACCGAACGATGTATTCGCCGATTTATAGACAAATTTTGAACGCAATTTACATTACTCGATATTAAAACAAAAACCAGGCAAAAATCTGTGCGTTCCCAAGAAAATATCGCCGGTGTAGCTGCTAGTGTTGATGAAGACCCAAATTTGTCAATTCGTAGACGTTTGCAGGAAGTTGGGCTTTGTTATTCGACTACGTGGACAATTTTGACTAAAGATCTTGGTCTGGTGCCTTACAAGATCCAGCTTATCCAAGAACTTAAGCCGCAAGATCATCGTTTGCGTCGTACGTTCGCTGAATGGTCTCTTAGTTAATTGCAACTTGATCCAGAATTTAACCGCAAAATTTTGTTCAGCGAAGAAGTTCATTTTTGGTTAAACGGTTACGTAAATAAACAGAATTGCCGCATTTGGAGTGAAAATAATCCCAAAATGATTCAACCATTGCTGTTGCATTAGAACACAACATAACGCGGACAATTGCAGACATAAGTCCCCAATTGCTTGAAAAAGTGGTCAGAAATTGGATTGATAGAATGCGCTTTGTTAGAAGAAGCCGCGGCGGACATTTGACCGAAATTATTTTCAAACATTAATGCCATTAAATGTTATTTCACATAAAATAAATAGTTTAGAGATATCTAATAGGTTGTTGTTTAATTTAAATTTAAAATTCAGACACTCTTAAAAAATCATTCTTTATAAGACCCATAAAGAAGTACAACTACATACCTCAACAGCTTCTCTTCTTAGAATATGTTTCTTTTTTTAATCTCATAGTTTTGCCTCATTTTTGAGGGACCATTCCATACATGTTTGAGCTATAGAACCGATTTTGCGGTTGCGCCACGATTTAGTGGTTTGGGTTCTGACAGACAGACATTTCTTAAAAATTTAAAAACCACTTGTTTGATTCAGGAGACTTTAAATTGCGTAAATTCAGCAGAAACTCGAAAACGCATTTTTTAATCATCACAAGAAAGACTAACTTATCTTAGAAAAATAACACACTGTAATTTAAAAAGATGTCAGCAGCCTAAGAGAAAATATCTGATTGTATTTAAATTTATATATAGGTAGTCATTAGAAGTCACTTTTCAATCGTTGTACAAAAACTAAACATTTTGCAGCACGTGTTTAGTATTATTTAGTCAGCTTTTACTACAACAAATTAATTATACTAATTAAAATGAAAATTAACACACTGTACCTATGGTTAATTACAAAACAATGTACGTACAAAGTGATATTATTATATTATGTACCTTCCTATTATACACTTGTCACAGAACAACTCCTTAAAAAACATTTTACTAACAAAACTATTAAATTTTCACCAGTTACCGCAGTTTTGAATATTTGCTACCATGTTATTTTATGACGTGGTGTAACATATTATAGTAAAACGAGCGCCTAGCGAGTTTCAAGTCACACGAGTCATAAAATATCACGGACGAGATATATTATTATTATATGTAGTACTTTTTACCCGTACCTACCATAAAATAGCTGTTTTTCACTTCATCATACGTATATATTTATATATTTGACAGCTGACAGAGAGAAATTACTATTAGACTGGCAAAACCGTATTTTTGTTTTACTTACGCACTACCGCTATATAGGCATCTATAGGAATCTGTTTTATAGGGAGTGCGAAAAAAATATTATTATACATCATTACCTTGTATATATTTATTTCAAATATATAATCGAACATTTTTCTAAAATATTTAGGAAAATGTTGTTTTCTTTTCAAAACACGTCAAGGAAGCAAAATATAGTGTTCCATATAAAAGAATTTTATTATCATCGCATTAATTGTTTCTTTATAGTAATGTTGGTTTCAACAATAAAAAAATCTTTCAACATCTGTCTTTATATTAATCAAAAAATAAGCATACATATCCCACAGTGCTTGTGAATACGTTGCATAAGCAATAAAATATAAATAATATTAAAATTAACGTGCATATAAATACTCTACAAGTTACATTATTATATAAGTCAATGAAGACAATGTCATTTGCATAAATACAGTTGAAAGTGAGAGTTGAACAATAACAATTGAATGAAGCGAAGCACAAAGTGTAATAGTTTGAAAATTGTTAAGTACTTTTGAATATAATATAGGTTTAAACCTCGAGTTAGTAAACGCTTGACATTAAAAAAGTACTTTAAAACAGTGGTAATCAATCTACTACACAGTGCGTTCACCGAAAGTGTTCAACTCGAGACTTACTATCGGAAACTGATGAGGCATATTTTTTTGTACTTCAAACTCAACCGGAAGTGCATATACATTTTTTTTAAATGGAAACATATAGGTATTTTTTTGCATTTTCGAAATCTCCATTTTTTTTCTCCAAAAAAGCAAATAAAATTTTCATAAGGTTATATGAGAAAATATTTAAGAAATATGTTATCAATTTATTAATTAAATACACAGTAATAATTATTTTTTATAGCACGGAACACGTGTAAATTAACATTTTTCTAGAATATTTTCTTATGTAACCTTATGAAAATTTTATTTGAATGTAGAAAGAAAAAAATGGAGATTAAGAAAATGTAAAAAAAATACAGGTATGTTGCCATTTGAAAAAAAAAATCATGCACACTTCCGGTTTAGTTTGAAGTACAAAAAAAATATACCTACCTCTGATAGCAAATCTCAAGTTGAACAAAAAACTATTTGAACTTTTTTTGTATTTAGTAGGATACATGAATTATTCACCGTTACTACTTTCAACCTAAGGGTACGCAAAATATTTTGACTGCATATTTTTTGAGCAAAAAATCACGTTTAAAGAAAAAAAAATGCACACGTTCATGAACTATATTTATGGTAGCCATCCGTCCGGGTTTCCGTCTTTGTCTTCTTTTTAAGACGTCCGGGGAGTTTCCAGACTGGGTTTTGCTTACAGTTCGGATTTTAAAATCTTCCGCTCTATTTGCACGGAAAAATTTTTCCGACTGTCGATTCTCTATTATTTATCAGATCTCGGTTGAAAATAATATTTTCTGCGTTAAGTATAAATTTAAAACGCTGAAAATAAGTGGATTAAAGTGGTAAGAATTAAAATGTATAAGTAGTTTTGCCTTTATTATTCAGAATCGATGTGCGAAGTCGATCGTACATTTTTGGTAACTATGTCCGGGTTTTGAGCTCAAAAATCCGGCTAATTTTGAGCTTCTTGTCCTAATTTATTGACATTACAAATTGCAACCTTAACTCTAGGTTTGAACCAACGCCAAAGGCGTCCGAACTAAACACATAAAAATTGGTCTTTAACATACTAGGGCGTTCAAAGTTTGTATATTGTTGTTTCAGTTAATAATTCTACAACTCAAGTTTCGGATGAAAATGAGATTGATTCGAATCAAATCGACAATAATTTGAGCACAGAATTCACAACGAACACGTCGTCACTGCAATTGAAACATGCACAGAATATCACGGAAGACAATTACATTAAAATAGATGTGCACAACAATAAAAGTTCACCAGAGTTTGATGAGGCTGTTGAGTCTTTAATGAAAAAAATTTTCAAAAGTCAATCAATGATCTCATTGGCACTGATTTCCGATAAACATTTGACTCAACACCTCTTCTCAACTGTTTATCTTGGTTACTCAAATAACCCATTTGGATCATCTAAACGATACGATCCAAAAATAATGTGAGTATTTACATTTGATTTTGATGTGTAAACAAAAATCGATTCGCAAATGGTTTTAAAAGTGAAAACAGTAAAAATGTCGTGACATGCATAATATCAAATTGAATAATTCTTTCATAAAATAGGAATTACAATAAAAAGACAAGCTACAATTACCTGTTTAACAATGTACAAAACACAAAGGTCATTGTTAAAATTATTCGTATTATTAGGAGTCAAGCAACCGAACGAAACAAACGTGACGCTTTATCGTTTAAATGTTAAAGGTTGATTCACATTACACCTACCGGTTATTTAGATAATTAATTTTATAAATATGCTTGACATGTCAAATATAACAAATTATTGTAAAGAAACACAGTTCAAACATAATAACCTTTAATAAATAAAATTATCGAGCAATTTTTTCAGACAATACCTATATTATTATTGAGGAGTAATATCAAAGATTTGAATAATAACATTTTAAATAATATTTTAACTGTCAGTATGTTTGAGTTTGATGGCAGGTTATTTGTTAGGAACATATTTAATATACTTTTAAAAGCTTACCTACCATTTTTCTATTTTGATTACGTTGTCTTTTCTAGTTTCGTAGGAAGGTGAGTAACTTACCTGTTGAAGAAAAAAAAGATTATAATAATTATAATATTCATTTAATCTAATTGGCTTATAAAAATACACAGAAAACGTCAGTATATAAAAAATACAGTGTTAACCTCTTTATAACGTCCTTCGTTATAACGAAAAACTCCCTATAACGTAGACATTTTTACAATTTGGTTGGTTTACCTTAAAACTCATACATTGATACCCTCTTTATAGCGCAACAGCCATTCTCTATTACGAAGAAATAATATGTTCATATTTAGACGTCAGAAAATATTTACAGGCGTAAAGAGGACGATTCTGAAGCATCACCCAACATGCACTTGATGCCGCCAAACTTATTGAAAAACTATTGTTTAATGAAGATGATTCCACCACATCCCAAAAATATGCATAAGATACTTAATAACATACAAAACTTTATTGGCATAGCAAAAAACGTGAGGCAAAGTTAACAGACTATATGTGTTTGGAATAAATTAATTAGGTGAAATTTGGTTACTTTTTTCCCTCCATATAACGAAAACTCTTTATAACGAAAAAAAATGATCGGTCCCTTGAGATTCGTTATAAAGAGGTTACACTGTATATTAATTAAAAATTCATTTACAGATAGTGATTTCAATGTATAAAAAAATATTTTATTTAAACAACAATTGGAAATGGGAACGCGGAGTAACTATGAATAATATTGTTCTTATTTTTTTTTTTTTGTACCTACATAAAATTGCATATCTCTAGGTACATATAAAATTCCGGTGTGTGAATTGTGTGTGCTCGTTGTTCTCCTCCTCCTAAACGGCTTGACCGACTTTTTATGATTTTTTTTATACTTATGGACTTGCCTGGATGGCTCTTAGCCATAGATGAACCCGGTATAAAAGTTTTTATTTCAAGAAAGGTCTGTAGCAAAACATTTGCCTACTGGGTCCGTTAGTTTTATCTTATCATTTTAGTTGTCTTATCTTGCATTTGACTTTTGGAAACGTCGAAATTACCAAAAACTAAGATGACCTTAAAATTTCTTAACAAAAAACCGACATGCATTTTTATACTTGATTAATGTGTTTGATGATAAAATGGATTTTTAGATTTCATAATGAAGATACAATTTTATTAGTGAAAAGAGTTTTGGATTTATTTTTCTAAAAGTAGGTATATATTTTACACCTTATACCTAATAATTGAATTGATTAAATTTAGTAAACAGATGCTTTAAATATGAATCTTCCTTTATTCGTGACATTTATTTACGCTAACATAAAAGCAATTATGTACTTTATCCCGTCAGTAATGCATTCCACAGACAAAAACGTCCCTGTAGAAGAAAACAGTTTTACAATTTTCCTTTCTATGCATCATTCAAACATATACAACACCCACAGGGAATGCTCTAAAATTGTTTTTATCATAATGTAGATTAGTGATGTAACGAATGTCAATTTATAGACATTCGCGCGAAAAATCAATCTGCACTCCTTATAGTACGCGCCACGAATCTAAAAGGCTCGGAAGTTAGATGTGAATGCAGGCTTGCGCTTGTACAGTCTGTTTAAACACTACAAACTCGCGACTGAACAAAACTAACATAGCAATAACAACTTGACAATAGCGTACTCGACTGTACTTTAAAGCAGGAAAGCGACAAGTGACTAAGGCAACGAGCGATCACCGACGAGCGCACGTTCCGTGCAGGTAGTTGGGAGGTGGTGGGAGTATCAACGGCTCTAAAATGTACCTTTGCAACGCTGTTTGTGACTAACTTCAGAACCTTTTAGATCCGTGGCGTGTACTATACCCCACACCATCTTTCTGATAGTACCAGTTTTGTCTTCATGTTTATAATAATATTAATAATACCCTACTGATAATAACTTTGTAACGTTTTCCTGTGGAGTTTTTGGGTACTTTGCATGATACCCAGATGGAAAAACGTGTTTCAAGAATGTTTGTCTGTCTACTCGTACAAATTACCACTCAAAAATATCCAGGCTAATTTCTATGCAACGTAGTTATAAGCTATTAAAAACTTCAAGTATAAACTGCATCGTATTTTTTTCATAGCTATTTTAAACAAAATCAACATTTACGAGACTGAAGTCACGGTTAAAGTTTAGTTGTAAGTAAAATTACGAACCTAAAAAATTATTCAAAAATACACTTTTAGGAAAAATGTATCCGTACCAATTCCAACCAAGCCGAAAACAACACCATCAAGTGACATCGATTTGAATACAATACCCGATGCGCCAGATTTGAAACTTGCAATGGAAATTGAGAGTCCGTTGGCGAACAAATCGGAGACCAGAGACAAACGCGGCGTGATCAATTTGTACAACATGGTAAGCTGTGCGACCGGCTGCAATCCTTTGATTTACAAAGGTTACGGATGTTACTGTGGATTTCTTGGTTCAGGATTTCCCGTCGATGGCATAGACAGGTAACATGCGATTTTGTACATTATAAAACTAACGAGTGCGGAATTTTCTTGAAAAAGTGACTAAATATTCCTGAAGTACAACCAAATCCCACCAAAAATATTCTGTAAAAAACTAGCCAAGTCTCGATGGAGCTGCTTGTTTATCTCTAAAAAGTAATGAAATCTACACAAAGTCGTGCCAAGTCTAAGGTTCCTTACTGCGATTTCTTTATTATTATAGTAAATGTTGTGTGACTTGGCCGTTGAAAGGTACACAAGGGTACAAAACCAGGTGCTCCATGACACCATTGCACCAATCTGTCGCCAGAACCGATAGAAGAACTGGCCAAGTCACACAACATTTACTATAATAATAAAGAAATCGCAGTAAGGAACCTTAGACTTGGCACGACTTTGTCTAGATTTCATTACTTTTTAGAGATAAACAAGCAGCTCCATCGATATTTGGCTAGTTTTTTACAGAATGTTTTTGGTGGGATTTCACTTCTTTTTGTAGAAACGTGGGCATATTGATTTATTTTATTAGATTTTCTTATTTGACACAGTTTTTTTCTTTTTAGGAGTAGTTTTTTTTATTATTACAAATCTTTCTTTTCTTTATATGTGTGTAAACCTTGAAAGTGTGCAATTCAGACAGAGAATAGTTCCTTATCTCTATGGTAACTAATGATACAAAACAATGCTGAATTGACTAAACAAATATCTGGTTTTCTGGAATTTCTGCCGCACTCTCTCTCTCAACTGAGGACATTTTCATAATCTTCGTTTATCCTAGTTTTTATAGTTTTCCCTTTATGTGGCCATTAAACCCTAACTCTGTACCAAATTTCAGATCTCTGAGTTTATGGGAAGTACTAGTTCTATTTTAATGATCATGAGTGAGTGAGTGTATGAATGAGTGTCATAAATGCGAAACTTTGCTTTCGCTTAACTTCGGAACTAAATGACCTACAGACTTGAAATTTTGGATTTTAAGAATGTGATTATAGCTAACTGGATGACGAAAATTTCTGCGTTCTGGTCTTATCCAGACGTTCTCAAATAGGGGCCTGAAAATGCGGCGAAATGGTTCCAATAAAGGATGGTACGGCAGTGTTTGCTTCGCGCTCGACTTGGCGGGGGCACTGCCGTGCCCCCAGATTAGCACATTTCAATGCTCAGTACACAAAATGTGCCCGGTTTGAACGTCATAAGCGTTAATATTGAAAATTATTATGTTACAGATGCTGCGAAATACATGACTGGTGTTATGATAGAGCTAACTGCCCTATGTTTCTAGAGTATTTTGTGCCATATTTATGGAAATGCTACCATGGACGACCTATTTGTGGTAATATTGTATAGTAAATTTCAACTTCGCATGCATATTTGTTATTTGTTAGTCAGTTTGGGTCGATTTTGAACCGCTTTCACTTGATCCATTACTTTGAAATTTTGCAAACTCATGTAGTATCGATGACAGAACAATAATCTGATAACAATGACCTGCCGCTCAGTTCACTACGCAACTTTTTAACAGCCTACGTGGTAGACTGAGGTTGTTTCTTGTTGATTTACACCCATTTCTCAAATAGCCCTAGCCTGTTTCGGGCTACGATGTAAATTCAATAAGAAACCACCTTGGTGTTTTTGAAAGAGTTCGGCAGCCAATGAAGAGAGAAGGTTGGATTTATCATCCAAGCTTGTAGTAGTCATTTTCGACAGTTCTTGTAGAGGAAAAACTTTTATCGCCCTTGTACAATGTGCGCAATGCCACACTCTCTATCTTCGAAACAAAGCGGTTTTCCGAAAATCATCAAAGAACAAAATATTCTTAAAATAATGCAGGGAATAACCTCTTGTTGAAATGAAACGGGAGTAAACTCGTTTCCCTATGTAACAAATTTTGTCATGAAATTGTACTATTATATCTTCAGCAATAATTCTACTATTATAGTAACCCTATAATATAAACAATGATTCTTTGTAAGCATTGGTAGCTCAGGGGTAGGATGCTGGTATAGGTACCACGCGGTCGGCCCGGGTTCGATTACCGTCAGGTGCGCGCAACAATTTGTTTTATTATTTTTTTTTAATTATTATTTTTTTTTAAGTATACCTATTATAGTGAGTTTTAAGTTGATACTTTTTTTACAGCGTGTAAAAATCAAATAGACGAGCAAATATTTCAAATAGTTTTTTTATAAAAACTCAAAAATAAGAGAGAAACAGCCTTTCGAAGTTTAAATAAATTTTATTAAATTTTCTTGAATTTTGAGGTCGGTCCTGGGGTTATATTATGTCACTATGGAAAAATGTTATTATTATCAAGTATTCACAGAAATTGTTCGAAGTTGTCCCCGTTTTGTTGGACACAAAGATGCGTGCGCCGTAGCCATGCTTCTGTACATGCTTGATAATAACAACTTATTTCCATAGTGACATAATATAACCCCAGGACCGACCTCAAAATTAAAGAAAATTCAATAAAATTTATTTAAACTTCGAAAGGCTGTTTCTCTCTTATTTTTGAGTTTTAATAAAAAAACTATTTGAAATATTTGCTCGTCTATTTGATTTTTACACGCTGTAAAAAAAGCATAAACTTAAAACTCATCCTGTATATAAAATTTTCGACTAATTCATCAGAAAAATACTTGAGCTAGAAAAACAATATTTGCAGTAATTTACTGCAAATATTTGCAGTAATTTACTGCAAATATTGTTTTTCTAGCTCAAATATTTTTCTGATAAATTAGTCGAATATTTTTTGTTTTTTTAATTCTCGCAGGTTTAATGCCAGTAAACCTGCGAAAATTAAAAAACTGGTTGTCTGTAAAGTCGGTTTACGGACGATAGTTTTACGTGATAACGTATTCCGCTCGAAAATCATATTTAATAATACATTACTACGCTCTCGCTTGCACACACAGAGTCAGGCGGAACGTTACGGAAGGTTACACTTTTTCGTGCGTGCAGCTGGTGTTTCATCAATTTATGAGACGTTATCACGTCAAAAACTTAGTCCGCCATCTTCAGAAGTCCGCCATATTGGATTTAGAGTGACGTCACACAGCTAACCATGCATTGTCATTCAAACTAAACGTGTATAAAAATTTTCATCTCAATCGGTTGATGATATCTGCTTCAAAATTACCGAAGGCATTTCCGCCATCTTTAGAAGTCCGCCATATTGGATTTAGAGTGACGTCACACAGCTAACCATGCATTGTCATTCAAACTAAACGTGTATACAAATTTTCATCTCAATCGGTTGATGATATCTGCTTCAAAATTACCGAAGGCATTCTAGTCGCTCACTTAGTAACGTTAGGAACGTTACACTTTTTCGTGCATGCAGCCGGTGTTTCATTTTTTTATTTTGACGTGATTCATCAATTTATAAGACGTTATCACGTCAAAAACAAAAAATATTTGCAATAAACCTACGAAAATTTTGTTGTCTGATTGTGTTCTCTTATTTATTATTTGCAGTTTCACGTTCAGGTCAACTTGTACAGACGAAATATCTGAACGTGAAACTATCTCGTAACACAAATGCAATCGTATGATTTGCAACCAGAAGTTTCACTTCTGTAATACGTTCTCGTAATACATTTCTAATTTTTTTTGTGTATGTATTGTATGGCATTTTGTACGACAGTCTATATAAATGTTTCTATTTTGTTTTGTAGTAAGCGACGACTATGATAAATGGCACAGCGGTACAGTCTGTTCGCGCCGCTTATGCGAATGTGATCGAGCATTATCGGAATGTTTACGAAGATATGAGTGTCCAAGAAGACGATCCGTTTGTACGACGTCGCCATGGAGATTAATTCAAAATACGTTTATGATATTTTGACAATGGATAGACAGCATCTTTGTTCATACTTTAAAAATACTAATTATTAGTACTAAACAATCACTATTAGATATTTATTTTTTTATTATTTAATACAAAATGAGTTAATAAAATGTACAATAAATTATTATCAGTTGGACATTTATTTTTTATTACTCATGCGGGAAAAGTGGTATGTTTACGCACGCTGTTACGGTTGAAAAGTAGCTATTTTCATTTGCGTGCGGAAACTTTATTTGTCGCACTGAAATTATTGTTTGCCGCACGCAAATTCAGAGTTACCATAGTTACCAATACAATAACAATTTTAACTGAATTTTCAACTTTTTAATGATTTAATTGCACATACCGCTAAACTAGCGGTATGTGCTTTATTATCGCTTTGTGCGTCAGAGCTGACTTTCGTTCATATAAGAAGTTATATCTAAGTTAATTTCACACGAAATCCATTCAAATTGAAGCTTTTTGAAAAGAGGAGATTCTAATCTATAAAATAGAACCATTTTTAAATCAATTCGAGTTCATAAATACTATTAAAATTGTAATTGAAAATCACAAACAGCAGTTGTCGGTTGGTCTGTACGTATGTACGTACGTACGTACGTACGTATGTACGTACGTCACGACTCTACAGATCGCAATTTTGGTCGGATTGCCTTGGGTTATATTTTATTCACTTTGTTTACTATCAGACCAGAACCCTATTTAAATTCACTAAAATGTGTTCAGTAGTTTAATTTTTATAAACAGTTTTATTTTTTATTATTTTTGACAGCTTATAGTTTAAAAACAATATAATAATTGCGGTGTAAATATAGTGTAATCCATAAAACAAGTGCTACACTTCTATACCGTGATAACACCACTACGCGTATTAGGCCACCGTGGCGTAATGGTTATGCCGTTGGATCCTCAAGGGCAAGGTCCTGGGTTCGATTCCTTACGAAATCATTGAATTTTTTCTTTTTTTTTCCTTTTTATTTTGTTTTATTTTATTCCACTTGATATTAATTATATATTATATTATGTATACATAGTTCTTAATTTTTTTTATTTTTGCAAACTTAAAAAAAATATTTTTTCAATTTTTAATTATTTATTTCTTTAAATTTTTAAATCTTTTTAAATTTATTAAAAATATTTTTTAATTGTTATTTTTTTATCATACAGTGGAAAACTTGCGGGATGTGCACTTTTGGTTTTGCCAACTATTTTAATTTTTATTACTTCTAATTTTTTTTTTAATTCGTAATAAAATTTTAATTTCAATTTAATTTAATTCGTAATAAAAAATAGTATGTGCAACTCGTGCGGCATTGTCGCACTAGTTGCACAATATACTATTACGATTTTCAGAGTACAAAACTGAACATCAAAATTTGATCTACGAAAAATCCTACTTTTTTGTTACATATTCTAAACAAATAATTTCACACCCATATAAAAATCAAGGGGCCAGCAGAATCTTAGTATCAATTAATTGGCAATATTTTAAATTGTATGTATACATTGTGTCAAATGGTTTTTCTTACATTAAGCTGTGACATTATGTTAAAACGAGCCAGGCGCGGTCCGAAGGGGGGGGTCACAGGGGACATGACCCCCCCCAAAATCTAAAGTCAAATTGAAAAATCTCAAAAATTTGCCAAATAATAAAAGAAATTTTTTAGCTACAATACAAAAAGACGACTTTTTTTATTAGTGTAGTGAGTGACCCCCCCCAAAATTTCAGGCTGCGACCGCGCCTGAAACGAGCACCAGCTACACCCTATAAAACAGCAACGTTTAACTCCATTTTCATAAATTTTGACAGTTCACATTTGTATAAAAGTACAACTGACAGACAAACAATAATTTACTTTGGAATTGATCAGTTTTGTTTTACTGTAGCGTCCTAGTTCGTAATATGTCACGTTACGTGTCGGTATCCATGCATGTTATATAAGCCATAGGGATTAGGGGATCAGTAGACCAAGAGAGAGACCAGCGAGATTATGAACCTTGTAGAGACATCTATGAAATCGTTGTAGAAACTGAAAAATAACTTTTAACCATATACTTTTATTCTATACTGAGCATAGGAATAAAATCGCAATCGAATCATTAGGGTGCAAACATATACTTCTATCTTTTTTTTACGCCGTAAGCATTGGCGTATCCAGGAGGGCAAAACAAGCACGGGGGACCCGGCTTACGAAATTTCTAATTTGCTCCCTCCTGGGCCAAAAGCTGGGTACGCCCATGTTAACGTCATAGAAAAAGACAAAGTTTTTAAACAGAGACACTTTATTCAGATTGAATGCAAGTACATCAACCAATCCTATCATCGAAGAAATCAGGGAATTACATCGAAGAAAGAGACGCAGATATATTTTCGATACGCTTTGTTCCCTTCGCTCACCACACATTGAGTAAATAGACAATGATATATATAGTAGATTATTAAATATATTATGCTTTTAACTTAAATCGATGAATGAATGTTGGTTACAGTCGTCGGATGTCGGTATATTTAGAACTGTCGGATATGCTTCAAAGTCTCTGGTATTGCATAATAGTATAACGAAATCTGAAAACGTTGAAAGTGGTTAATTTTTTTAGTAGCTCAAAGTAGGTATATTTGTGTACGTGAACGCGACGCCACTGCTATTTGTTGTATTTGCTTTTTCGGAATACATATGGCTCGATTTTGTTATAAATAAAGGCTGCGTTCAGATATAGCAGCCAAATTACATCAAACTGCAACTGCACGTAAACAAAGTACAGTTAACTTCAAGACATCATCGGTGACAACAGAGACAATATTGTAAAACTATTTCAATTCCTGGAAAATACTGAACTATTTAACAAAATCTAAACATCTATTAAACAGTGCTTTTTTGAAACCTCGTTATATACAGTAACCTATTTTATATCTGGAGCTAATAGCCTTGCTCCCGAAGCCCTCATCTCAAAAAAAAAAAAAACTAGTTACAGGTCAGAAACATTTTGAGTCGCATATTTTATTAAGTACACCAAAAACTGTTAGTTATTGCTCCATAATCCTACTTTTTATTGTATTTACACATCAAGGACTCCACCCCTGGATCCCGCTCCTTCACCTGTCAAACAAAATCCCTATGAATAAATGACTAAAAATGGTGACATCTTTAAGCCCCAATAAAAATGTTTTGGAGATTGGCGCCAAAAATCTCTTGGACCCAATGTCTACAGTTTCATTCCAAACGGATGTGTCTCTTAACCGTAACTGTATTCAAATTAAACAATCATATTTGCGCCCTTTTGGATTTGAGCACCTGGCGCGGGCCCCCATTTCCGGGCCCTAGTACGGCGCTGCTTAGTAGTGGCTTAGGTAATCCTTGACTCTATTTGGTGATAGTATATCTATTATTATCTACGTAATTGGCAAATGGCAATAGTATTTGCAGATAGCGCTGTGTATCGCTATGGCAGTGGACATGGTGGACATTTTTATGTGAGGCATAACTATGGAGGCCGGAGAGTCCTCCATAGGCTTAGGCATAACAACTATTTACTGGACACACCATGTTTATGGTGGCAGCCATATTGTACAGCAAAATCGTGTTAAATACTATTATGGTTACACTGAGGAAATTTTATAAATCAGTAAACACATTAAAACTTGGAAATAACGAAAATATTTTTACATGTGCGTTTTTCTGAACGCAGCCAAAATTAGCTTGTCTAAATAATTCAAATCGTAACACTTCCGATACAAGCTCTCAAGTGTCAACTAAACAGCTACATAACTTCAAAATATTAGATTACATAAATAAAAGCTTTGTTTTTTGGCTTTATAATTAAAAATCATATCAGAAACATGACTGTTTTAACAGCGATTAATTTTAGTACAATCTTGATATGGACAAACTAATATTTTTGTGTATGGTATGTATTTTTTTTTCGTTTTGAATTTGTTACCAAACATCTACATCCTCATACCTAATTGATATTTCAATAATTAATGGAACATTTTTTCAAACACTGACACTTTGGATAAATTGTAAATTTCATTCATCTTTTACAAATTCTGAAATATTGACAACCGATCTTATCTTAAATTATTTTAGTTAATGGCGCCAAAATTAACACTGTCGTTTTCGTCAACATTTTTACGCCCCCATTATGATTTATCCGTAGAAACGCTGAATTACTATTGGCTACCCTCCGAACAAAATTGACGCAGTTGGGGTAACTACGGGTGATCTGTGTAGTCACTTCAAACAAATTAATTGGATAAGTTTGAAAATAACGCAAAAATTTATGATAAATTCGAGTTTATTTTGTGTAAGTAAAGATAATTCAAAATTTCATCATATTTTTAAGAAATATGAGCAGTGATAGGTAAAAAATCAGACCAAAAAAAAATAATATAGCAAACGGAAAAGGTGAAATGGTAGTACTAGGCAAATAACCCTGGTAATATTTGTGGTCTTAAGAAATGCAACTGAGAGAAAATTGTTTGCAGAATGTTCAGTTTTTTTTTAAAACGTGATAAAATTTAATATAGATAATATGTCGGACAAGCAAAGTGCACCACTTAATCCCTCTTCAGTACCTCCGCGTTTACGTAGGAAGGCTCGGGGCTTCACACGAGCTAAAGGTAGGCAAGCATGCTGTGTTAAGTGCTATTAACTGGAATGGAATGGGTTTAACAGACCTCAATCAGCACCTTTATAGCCATTTCTCCTTAACGGGTTTCAAAGACTTTTTTATTCAACTATTGGGTTCCGTTAAATGGGCGGAGCTTTGAAAACATGGTGACGATGGGGTATAATTTCCCTAGTTTCTATAGTATAAAGTGCAATTGTGATTTTTTTAAATGCAATAGAAATTTGATAATTAGTTAGTATCAGCACAATGTGTGATGGGGCTGATACAAATCATCGAAAAAGGAATTTTCCTGAAGGGGAACATGTATTTAATGCCGGTCATATCGTAAAATTAGGAAAAAATCATGTGAAGCAGAACCTTCAAATAAGGTGAATTTTAATGCTTTCTGTTTACAAACTTCCGATTTAAAGTGCAAGGCCGTTTGTCCACCGCCGCCGTCACCGGGACGTCATCGAGAACGAGATTACTTCGGGCCGAGAGTTTAGATGACGTGACGGCGATCGTGTGTCCACCGCGAGCTCAGTTCTAGAGCTTTGTATATTGTATATTTTCAAAGTTGGGCTCCAAAAAACGCAAACTTCGCGCCACGCATTTTTTCTCAAAATTTTATCTTTGGACACATCCTTTGTTTTATCCCACAAACAGTCTTTACTCTCTACAAGTTCAATTAATGTATAATATCGTATTTGAATTTGTTAGCCATTTTTTTACAAATTTTATGATAGACGAAACAAAAACCGGGCGAACGGCGCGGTGCGACGGTAGTGTGTGGACAAGAACAAACGTGTTTTGTATTGCCGGCACATCGGCCCGTCATAAAACCGTGCCGAGTTCTAGCGGTCACGCCGAACTACTCGAAACATCGGCGGCCGGGATGACGGCGCTCGGTTGACGGGCGTGCGGTGGACACATGGCCATAGTAAATGTATGTTTCGCTAAATCGGCGCCGTCATCTCGTTCTCGGTGACGGCGGCGGTGGACAAACGGCCTAATCCACGTGAAATAAAAGTAGTAAATAGAGATATTATATCAATTCAGTATTGATGAAAATTGCAAACATTAATGAGCCGTTACATTATAAGTAAGTTCCTAGCCTAAAAATAGTCATCTGCCAAAATGTATTTTCAGTTTGAACTTTGAAGTTAACTTTATTTTTTTCTATCATAATTCTTAATGTTATTTAATAAGAATAACTATTCAACTCATAAATTAAGATTTCAATAACTTACTTGGTAAAATATTTAATCATCTGCATTAAAATAACGTGGTACTATTACAGCCTATTATTATACAGACCAACTTTTTATTTGTTTTTGCACGACGTGAAAACTTTGTCGGTTTAAGTCATTAAATAATTTATTCAACGCTTTTTGTTATTATAATAAAAAAATCACGATTTATAGTAGCGATTCACAGTACGATTCAAAATGATGTTTACCTGATTATAGTTGTAAGTTTCGCCGCCAGATAGAGTAGTCCATATAAAGGATCCCAATTAACTTCAGCCGATTTCATATTTTATATAAGAAATCAAAGCTTTTTAAGGCATGCATACTTCTTTAATATTAAAATTACTTTATCTTGTATAAAAAAAATACTCAGATTTACAGTGCTGTATATTTCTGATTAATATATACTCCTGTAAACGATAATTGTAACCACTATTTTAGGAAAGTGGATAATGTTAGAAAATCAGGAAAAAAAATGGTTTTATCGGAAATAAGTTAAATTTTATTTTGGGTGGAGTGAAGTTTTTTTTACTATAAATGATACTGACACAGAAAAGACAAGATTAAAATTAAATGGTTTAGGTAAAGTGGTAATAGAAAGAAAAAAAATAATTCTTCAGATCTGGTGAGTTCTGCTGAGCCCACCCATCGAGTTTATACTTAATTTGGTAAAGGTGCTCATTTTATATATACGCTTTTTAAGTAAGAACTATTTAGATTTTAATTCTAATTTAATTGCTTAATAGATATAAACTTGAAAGTAAGCTACTGAGCACAGGTTTGTTTGTAGCACTCGGAGATTACAGCATGCTAGTCTTTAAATACTGACAATCGCAGTGTATTGTTTGTTGCATTAAACCTTTTATTATACTCACAATAAGACAAATTTTATCGACGTACGTCGTTCATTTTCGGGGTAATCAAAACTGCAATTTATCACCGTTCCGATTATATTCACGCTTGGTCTTCAGATTGCATAGGTAGTTTTGGGACTAGTTCAAACTAAACTACCTATGCTAGGTTGCAGAAAGTATTGTCAGAACATTTGATTTGACAGCAATCTTAGATGATGTAGAAATTTTAAATCGATCCTGCGCGAAAAATAATTAATTGATCGATTGAATCGACACTTTTTTTAAATTGTGTATACATATTACATTAGTGATGTGCCGGATATCCGTATCTGTATCCGCGGATATCCAGGGGAGAAGAAAGATCTTTTTTACCTTATTAATTTTCAATTCATAGATGAAATTTTATATATATAGGTGATTAGGTAATAATGAAAACCTGTTAAATTCCATTCAGATTATTTTTTTTTTTTTTAATCGTATTTGACACCTTTATATTGCATTTATCGTAGTGAGTACCATACTAATAGTACATAACTCAAAGGTACTAAAAAGCTATCTTTATAATGAGATATTGCACATCGATCTTTGGAAAGAGACAATCTGTTATGAAAGTTAATTCTTAAAAAGGTCAATAACTTTTTCCCATAACAGATAGTCTCTTTCCAAAGGTCGATGTGCAATATTTACCGCCGCGTACTCTAAGAAAGTAAAGATCCGTATCCGCGGATCTTGAAACCAAAAATCCGTATTCAGATCAGTATCCACGGATATACATTTTTAACGATCCGGCACATCACTAGTATACATAGTTTCTTTCACATAGTTTCTTTTTTTTGTACATTTTCCACATCGAAACATCTTTTTTCTAGAGACACAGCTTGAAAAGCGATCTATTTCTATGTAGATCAATCATTTGTTTTTGTGTCAGTAAATTTAATGTTCAACATGACATTAGATTCCTCTTGAATGTAAAGAAACTCTAATCATATGATCACAATCTAAGGTCAGTGTCAAATCAAAATTTTTGACAATGTTTTCTGCAGCCGAGTATTAGTGTAAAATATAAAAGTAAAAAAAATCATATTAGGTTATTAAGGGAGCAGAAATAGTTCGCTCGTTATTATTAAAGAGGTGATAGAGTCTAGTTTTGCATACTCCGCAAACGAATCGGTTTTTGTGTCGTTTTGCATATGAAGCTTTATTTTTATAGTACTGAAAATGTTGGCTGCAATGGAACGCTCTCACAATGAATCCCAGTCAGCCAACAATGAAAGTAAACCGGAAGAAAGTACTGAAACGACAAACGGCCAAGAAAGTGATTTCCTTCATTCTGGAAGAACGGGAAGAAGGAATGCGTTGCCAGACATATTAAGTGAACATGCACATGTCACTAGTTCGGATCTGCCTAAACGACTCGAAGCTCTCTCTACTAGAGGTATCCATGTACAATTGTTTTGCGGTTTAGATGAGATATTGCCTTAAAACTGGTCATTCCTATAATATATTCAAGTCTGTGACCGTGGTCAAACATTCAGAAAAGTCGTGGAATTTGCAAAAACTTATAGATACATCATGATAAGAAAAAAAATTGGTTGTCTGTAAAGTCGGTTTACGGACGATAGTTTTACGTGATAACGTATTCCGTAATACATAACCTAAATTCTACATATAATAATTATAATAATTCGAATCTATGATATTGCATCTTTCGCTTCAAATTTAGGTTAATTTTATTTATTAAATTACTCACCACCTATAAAAATAATTTTTTTTATTAACTTTCTTTCTTTCGTATTTATTTAAGTCTCAAAGATTAACTGTCATACTATTTATAAAACAATTGTTTCACTGTTTATATAAAATTCCAAAACCTACTTACAATATTTAAGTATTTTCATACGTCAAAAAATTGATTTTTATAATGATAAAATTTGTAAGAAAACGATTTTTTCGAGAGATGAGACCTAGCTAAAACAATTTTTTGCCCCCCAAAATCCCTTTTCAGTAAATTTCATCCAAATCGTTAGGGCCGTTTTCGAGAAAAGCACGCACAGGGTCAGGCGGAACGTTAGGAACGTTACACTTTTTCGTGCATGCAGCCGGTGTTTTATCAATTTATAAGATTGGTGATTCATCAATTTATAAGACGTTATCACGTCAAAAAATATGTGTGAGCCTCTCGCGCGTTAGAAGTGAAACTTCTTAGGTTCTAGCATTTGTTGACGATTTTATTATTTCAGGATTAGGGAATGTTGATGTGAAATTTGTTATCTGGCTAGAGAAAATACTACGCATACACACATGCGTGTATAGCAGTTATTTCATGGGAGATTGTGAAATTATTATTTTTTTTTAGATATGGACAGCCAAAACGAGGCATCTACATCTCAACAGTCAAATGACAGAAATACAACAGAAAATCAAAGATAAAAGTATTTTCATCAAATTGATGACTGATTGTGATTTAGATCTGATTTAAGAGAAGTTGTGATTTAGAAATAATTGATTTTATATTAATTTATTACAAATGTCAAAATAAGTTTTTTTATTTTTTAGCATTTATGTAGATGTACTATGTACATTTTAGCTATTTTTTTGTAAATCTTTAAGGATTCGTAAAATACAAAAATATAATTTCCTTTAGTCAGTAGTTTTAAATTTTAACCGTTTCTTTCATAACAAAAAAATCTTCGAAAAAAATATTGTACTAAAGATCCATTATTATAATTATCATTTTAAGCTACCTGGCACCTGCATGAGTTTTAGAGCATTTTGTCACTTTTGTTGAAAGATGTGCCATCGACATAGAGTACTGAGCCGCTGTTTTAGGTTACAGGAATCAAATGGTTCAGAAAGAAAAAGCGATAAAGTTGTTTCATATTCCGTCTTCGTTCTACAACACGTAGATCTCCTGATGGTAAAGAGCCAATAAGAAAACGTCAGAAAGAGACATACATATAGTTCCATTTATTACTCTCTCTCTCTCTTTGCACAATTTGGCTACCCAGTGGAAAATCACCATTCCAGCTCTCTATGTCGATGGTTCAACCCTTATTTACAGCGTTTAACCTACCCTTATTTTTCTACTGTGACGCCTCTTTCAATCTATTCCTCCAAGGATATATAAGAACCTAAACCAGCGCTTGCCAAATATTCTATAAATACAAGAAATTCGAGAAATAAAAATGACTATGCTGCAACGACTTATTGGGATTTTAGAACGTTTAATAAGTAGGATTTGAAAAAAGATATCATTTAAATAATTATATTTTAAACAAGCCGTGGCCCCAAGTAACTTCTGTCCTAGACGAGTGTTTATAATTTACAATATCCCCCATTCTAACAAGGATTTTGAATAATAAAAAAAAATAATATAAAATGTAAAAATATTTTTTTGAATATTGATAATATTAGGTACTGCACAAGCTCTAATTAATACAGTCAAATGACGTTAAAATCACGTATTCTGTTGTAACAAGTCCCTACTCAACTTGCAATTATTGTGAACTGCCCCTCCATATAATATTATAATATAGTAGTTATTTCAGTATCAGTTATAGGTTTTCTGATTATATGTGCAATTTTTGCAAAAATAAAAAATTATATTCTCCAGCAATCATGTGGCCAGTAGTATAGCGATGGATGAAATATTTCTGGATAACCATTATTTCTTGGAAATTATTACCCCATAAAACAAACGATCTCTAAGCCTAATAGCCGTATTTTTCATCTTTTGTATTCTCTAAAGTCTAAGCAATGCAGGTACTTCCTTCCCTACTCATTTATTCACAAACTTTCAAGAATAGAACTGATTGAAAAGTGCTGGTATAAACCATTGCTTGAAAGTTGAAAGTATAAATGCTCCTCAAAAATGAAAATTGACTATGGAGCCGGGTTACCGGGTAAAATAATAATCATGGAGAATATTTACCAGTAGTGTCATTTTGTGGTACCTATATCTAAAATTTGCAAGTATGTAAAAAATAAATTATTTATCATAAATTGATACTCTAAATGAATGGATTACGGGGAATCAATTATTATACAAATATTCAAAATTTTGTTGTAGAATGTGTCGAATTTTGGTATTTTTTATCATTGAACAGAATATAGTTATAAATTAGAAATTCTTAAAGAAAGTTATTCCCAATTATAACTTCGAACACAAATATTTGAAAAATTAGTAATATGTATTTGAACTATAATATTATATAACAAAATATCTGCAATTTACTACAATATAATAACGACGGTCCTTATGTTTATATTTAAAATGTCTGCATAGTCAAAAGAACAGACATCACTGCATTTGTGTAGGTACTAGGTACCTATTATCATAATATTCACAATTCACAATACTTATACATGATTTACAAAGTCGATAGTGTAAAGATCCCGAGAAGTTAAAAGGGACACCGAAATTCGAAGTGTAAAATTTGTTTATATTGAATACCTGTAATAAATTGCCAAATTAATTATTATTGGTCGTGTTTGTGATTATCCAATTCATAATTCAATTTGCCGAGGAACGCTAAAAGAGTTAGAGTACCCCTGCTGTGAACTTACTTAATTTAATACGATTTAATAATCTGATGTATAGAAATAAATGATTTTTTAATGTATGCTGGTGTAGGTATACATTTTTGATTATAAAAAATATCATCCTTAAACGAGCGAAACTTTTATTCGTCATGTTCGGCTTCTGATTCTACTTTCAGCCTTAACTCTAAATTTTAAAACTGAAAGTCGCATCAGTAACTCAGCATTAAAATTTAGTTTTTGTACTTTCAGAATATCATTTTAAAAAATGATGGAACCTAATAATGAAGAACGGGCTACAGCCATTTGCGAAATATGTAACTCACAAATAGAAGTATTTAATAATAACATAGAATTTTCAAGGGATCTTCATAATCAAACAACGGAGCATCAACTCTATGCAAATCTGTATGTTTTTCTTTGCATTTCTTTATATACCTGTCTACAAATCGAGAAATATATTTGCGACCATTAGACGATTAGATTATTCTGTAACACTATAGGCATAATATATTCGTAAAGTTTAGTTATTTCGAAACTGTAAACAACAAATAGAGATTAAAAATCATAATTTCTATTATCTAAGAAACTATAATTTCGATTTGCACACAAATTGTGCGCGTGCATTGTCTATCACATGATATACCGCGTTTTATTTCAATCAACATATTGACTTTACAGTTTACATGTTAACCATTTGAATAACATTAAATTCAAATTATATCAAATAGTAGGCTAACGCATATTTCCATTTGATTTATATTGGATTCATCAATAAATTGACGATATTGGATTCAAATTAATCTACTTAAATCTTTGATTAACGTCTGATTAGAATTCTTCAATAAATAAAATTATCGACCAATTTTTCAAACCAATATATTAACAAAAAATAATAATTAATACATTGACGTTTCGGTCCGGATTTGGAACTTCTTCAGAAAATTGTACTCTAAAAAATATTTCTGAAGAAGTTCCAAATCCGGACCTAAACGTCAATGTATTATTAAAACTATTAATAAGAATCGCAGGATTGTGGACAAAAAGTTCTTTATTCAATGTACGACGTTTCGTCTATAAATTTAGACTTTTTCAAGTACAATTAATGTGAAAATTTAAAAACATTAATTGTACTTGAAAAAGTCTAAATTTATAGACGAAACGTCGTACATTGAATAAAGAACTTTTTGTCCACAATCCTGCGATTCTTATTAATAATTGTATTATTCAAAGCAATGGCACGTCAATCCGGTGTCGGAGAGGCAACCGGATGGCGAGTGGTAATCTGGGCCTATGAGTGGTGCAGAACCCCCTGGTAGCGGCCAAAGTGACCCCAAATGGACGGGGGCGGCGATATGGGGGTGGGGCAAAATCGAAAAATGTTTGAAAAGGCAACCGGATAAAAATGCGGTTGCATTGAAGGAAATACCCTAATTATATAATAATTTTTTTTTGCCATCCGAACCACGCGGGCCGTTTTTGCACTAGCGAATAAAAAAAAAAAAAAAAAAAAAAACTGAAAAGGCAACCGCTTCAAAATTAGTGGAAATTAGTTGGAAAAAAATTGCCATCCGATCCTGATGGGCAGTTTCGCAGAAACAAGCCCTCAAAGTCGCCGAAAAACCCTTTTTTTCGATTTTTTCAACAATAAGTAAAAAAAACACACTAAAAATTGTTCAAATCGGATGGCATTCGAAATTTATACTGTCCTAAGTACAAATCATAGTGTGTATCAATGCCATACGATTTCGATTAAATTTACCCCTATTTAGCCATCCCCCAAAACTCATGAAAACAACAATTTTATGCAGCGTATGGCATTATTTTTATAGTTATTGAGTTTTGGGGGTTGGCTAAATAGGGGTAAATTTAATCGAAATCGGATGGCATTGATACACACTATGATTTGTACTTAGGACAGTATAAATTTCGAATGCCATCCGATTTGAACAATTTTTAGTGTGTTTTTTTACTTATTGTTGAAAAAATCGAAAAAAAGGGTTTTTCGGCGACTTTGAGGGCTTGTTTCTCCGAAACTGCCCATCAGAATCGTATGGCAATTTTTTTCCAACGTTTGGTGGTGTCAATAAGTATGCTCACTAATTTTGAAGCGGTTGCCTTTTCAGTTTTTTTTTATTTTTTTTTATTCGCTAGTGCAAAAACGGCCCGCGTGGTTCGGATGGCAAAAAAAATTTATTATATAATTAGGGTATTTCCTTCAATGCAACCGCATTTTTATCCGGTTGC
Source organism: Xanthostigma xanthostigma (assembly GCA_963575645.1). NCBI lineage: Eukaryota > Metazoa > Arthropoda > Insecta > Raphidioptera > Raphidiidae > Xanthostigma > Xanthostigma xanthostigma. The sequence goes on along the minus strand of OY754470.1, from coordinate 29,191,224 downwards.
CTTTTCAAACATTTTTCGATTTTGCCCCACCCCCATATCGCCGCCCCCGTCCATTTGGGGTCACTTTGGCCGCTACCAGGGGGTTCTGCACCACTCATAGGCCCAGATTACCACTCGCCATCCGGTTGCCTCTCCGACACCGGATTGACGTGCCATTGCTTTGAATATATCGATGGACACGATTTCTAATATGTATTATTAAAACCATGGTAACGGTTTTAAAGTTGTTATGTTGACAAAAACTACTTTTTTTACAACTGTCAAAAATGATGTTCTCACGGTTTTAATAAATATTTAGTTAAAAACGTATGCCAATTTGGTAATTTGACGCCGGGGTTTTTTGAGAGACAACAGGTTCTGAATATACATTAAACGCGTGCTTACCTACATACGCAATATTATTATGCATGCATATGAGTTCGCGTGAGAGCATTAGATGCTTTTTTTTTTGTTTGACAGCTTTATGAAATGTAGGTTGAATGTTGATTATCTGTTTCCATGGAGTTTTTCTTTCTTAAACTCAAACACTACTCTGTGTGTGTGTGTAAACAAATAAAAAACCTAATTTACATGAAGCTGTCAAAAAAAATCATGTAATGCTCTCACTCGCAATCATAATATATGCATGCATAATACCATTGCGTACGTAGGTAAGCACGTGTTTTATGTACCTTTAGAACCTGTTCTCTAAAAGGCCCCCGCTTTCAAGCTAGCTAATTGGCATATAGGCCAAGCTGTAGAGCATTTTTGCATGACATAAAGACTAGTAGCAAACCGATTGTGCGATGATATAAAAGATAATAAGCAGATGAATAGGTATATGTTTTTCACTCGAGTTTCCGGTCCATTAGTTAGTTATCAACAGTTTATTGCAAAAAAACGCGATTTTTGTCTTTTTTGGCTTGTAACTTTGAAAGTAATGGAGCAATCGGAATGCCCCAATGAAATGGTTTGTAGAGAATTGAAATATCTACAGAATGAGAGGTCGAATGTCTTAATCGGATAATTAGGTCCTGAAAAATTTAGGAAAAACCAGAAAATTAGGCGTTTTTCCTAAAATTTATAGCTCCGTCATTTTTTGAGCTGGAGCGCTAAAATTTTGAGAGAAAGTAGGGATTATAATGTTCTTTATATGTGCCAAAGGTGGGTGCTGTCGGATTATTAGTTTTCGCGAAATCGCGATTGAAAGTTTGCAGTGCGCTTTTTTCCGGCAGGCCTGTATGCGTTACCGTAAGTCCGATAATAATTTCAAAAAAGTTTTGAAAAGTTGACATCGTGCACTACAAAACGTAGATTTCAGTTTTTCGATCAGATGCCTGGAAGCATGCTAAAAACACTCGTAAAGTTCGTGAAAAACGGCCGAGCGCGCCCTCTCAGTCGAGTGGTGGGGGAATATAAATAACGTGCGCGCCGCGCGCGCTATTACTATATATACGCTTCTCCGCCGCTGCTCCTTCCACCACCAGTCGACTGCAAGCACGCAGTCGGCCGTTTTTCGCGAACTTTACGAGTGTTTTTAGCATGCTTCCAAGCATCTGATCGAAAAACTGAAATCTACGTTTTGTAGTACACGATGTCAACTTTTCAAAACTTTTTTTGAAATTATTATCGGACTTACGGTAACGCATACTGGCCTGCCGAAAAAAAGCGCACTGCAAACTTTCAATCGCGATTTCGCGAAAACTAATAATCCGACAGCACCCACCTTTGGCAGTTTGGCACATATAAAGAACATTATAATCCCTACTTTCTCTCAAAGTTTTAGCGCTCCAGCTCAAAAAATGACGGAGCTATAAATTTTCGAAAAAACGCCTAATTTTCTGGTTTTTCCTAAATTTTTCAGGACCTAATTATCCGATTAAGACATTCGACCTCTCATTCTGTAGATATTTCAATTCTCTACAAACCATTTCATTGGGGCATTCCGATTGCTCCATTAGTTTCAAAGTTACAATCAAAAAAAGACAAAAATCGCGTTTTTTTTGCAATAAACTGTTGATAACTAACTAATGGACCGGAAACTCGAGTGAAAAACATATACCTATTCATCTGCTTATTATCTTTTATATCATCGCACAATCGGTTTGCTACTAGTCTTTATGTCATGCAAAAATGCTCTACAGCTTGGCCTACTACTACTAATTCATTTTCTTTATAGAACTGCAGAAAACAATGGAGTATCAAATCAGTCTGATACGGAATGCCGAATAATTTTAAAAGAAACGAATGAGAACGGTGCTGACAACGTGATCATCGCCTTGGATAAATTTACTCTTTTGTGTCTCGTTTGTAAAATACGAATGTCTTCGTCATGTGTACAAATTCACTTGAGAAAAAAACGCCATCGAAATAAACTCGCCAATGCAAAGCCGGATTGGGTAACTCGTATAAAAGATGCATCAAACATCGAACTGGCCGAACTAGTAAATATAGTAGAGTATATTGAAAAGTCCAAGGAAATGTGTTCCATTTTCTTCGTAAGTAAACGTCAAATACACTGTAATGTTTGCAATGTTCAAATGACAAGCGAGACTGTTTTATTTCATGTCACAGATGTGAAACACATCTGTGATAGAAAAAAGTATTTTGCACTTCTTATGGGAAACGGTGAAAACGAAAGTGAAAAAATAAAGAGAACTGTTTTGATGAGTTTGGTTACAAATAAATTAGAATTGAAATTATCTGAAAACAGTGTCTTTTCATGCATCGATGACGATTTTGTTATGTGTCATATTTGTCATGCAATTTTTCCATTTTTTAATACCGTCAATCATATAAAAGATGCATATCATCAAGCCATCATTCACGATTACGAACATTTTCCGGATCGGTTTACTTATAAGATCAAACTAGGCGTAGATTGCAAAGCATCCGATTTACTGCAAATAGTTTATCACATAGAAAACACAGGTTATCTTTCTTTGAAGCAAGTCGATGAAGATTATTTTAATTGCATCGTTTGTAGAAAAAACGTTTATGTCGATTCCGTATTTGTTCATATTTCCAATAAAAAACATAAAAAAATACGCAATAATTTACTTAAAAAAATACAAAAATCGATTACACATAATGAAGATTCCAAAAAGAAGAGTATTTTGAACAAACAGTTTATTGAATTTATGGAACAGACAAAATCTATCAAAAGACAAAAATTAAGCACTATTTCACCTGTTCTTGTTCTTGTGAATGGAAATCTTGTCAGATGTGTTTTGTGTAATGTTGTAGTACCACTGCTTTATGCAATGGTTCATATTAAAGGAAGCTACCATCAAATTTGTCTAAACGATAATAACCGATTGCCTACGATTTTAACTGATCAGGTTACTTTTGAAGCGGACGTAGCTTTAGACGATATATTACAAATTATTTATGAATATGAAAATATTTTTGCATGTAGCATAGTACATTCCGATAACAATTTAACTTGCACTCTTTGTAAGAAAAATATCAAAACTAATGCAGTTTTTTCTCATATTATGGCAAAAAGTCATAAAAAACGAATTTTATTAGAAAAACAACGACTCGAAACAATTTTCAAATCGTCTTTAGATGAACCTTCTTTAAGTAATATTTTTCCTTTTGAGTCCTTAATAGAGAGCGTTGAAAATAATACGAAGGAATTTTCAAATTTTTCAATATATTGTAAATGCTGTAATGAACAAGTGGAATTTATAAATTTCAAAAAGCACTTACAAAAAAATGGGCATAGATATTTCACAAAAGATTACAATGAAAAACGGTTGCAAAAGAGAACGAAAATTATAAAAAAAATATCACCGGATAATATTATCGAAGGTGTCCATCGTTACGAAAAAACAACAGTACCAACACTAAAACACATCGACAAAAATATTTTGTTTTGTACTATTTGTGATGTCAGTGTTGCAGCTGAATGTGCTTTCGTACATATTCTTACAAGCGATAAACATCAAGAAACAAAAACTGTAGAAAAACACGTTAAAACTAAGTTAACTACCGAGCGACAAATTGATTGCGTTAGCTTACAAAATTTAATTTATGTTACTTTATATAGTATAGGTTGTAAAATTTGCAAGAAACATATACCGGTGGGACTCAATTACCCCGAAATGCACGTTTTAGGCAAAAGACACCAAAGAAAATTAAAGCGATTGTTAAGGAAGGTTCACGAAGTAAATAATGAAAATGTTGTTAGTCAGTCTGTTTGCTTAGGTCATAAAGTAGAGAAAATTCCACCTCGATTTAGATCGCAAATTAAAAACTCTACTTATCAACCTATTCCTTTACCCAATCATTTAACTCAGGTCAATTCAACATGTGCCAGTAATCCTAATGCAAACTATTTCAAAATGAATGCAGCACCAGATAATCATTTAATACAAAATTGTACTCAGGAGCCGTTAAGTAATAGTTCCAACATTAATTACTTTAATCATCAGACCTATTTCTCTCCAGCCAATGTTACATTACAAGGATCAACTCAAAGTAGTTATAATTACGGAAATAGCAACAATTCCATGCTGAATAGCGCTAAATTGCCAATATATAATCCATACAATGTACAACAAAATCCGTATTACCAACAGAGAAACAATTTTTCGAGTGCTATGCAACAGGGAAATGCGTCTAGTTCATATTTAAATATAGCTTTAGGAATTATGAATATAGGTGGCCAGCCAACAAATAATTTTAATCTTCGTAGTGAAAAAGACTCATATTATAAAAATCAACTCGAGTTTCAAAGTATGTCTTATGATCCGAGCTTTTCTTTTAACGGCCACAGTAATATCCCACCCAACACTCATATACCAACCAGCCGTACTCTTTTAGACAATTTTTTAATTGGAAATTCGATCAATGCGCTTCCAATTTCTCAGGATATAGATAGTCAATCGGTATGCAGTACTAATAGTAACCTAAAACTAGTTGATGATGAAGTTTTTAGCGTAACTGACTCAACAAATATGAATTCCTCATTGGAACAAAGACGTTTTAAATTTTTAGCAAATTGTAAAAATGTTCCTGGTCAGATTGGTACAAAACAAAGCACTAAATGTGGTGATATATCATTGAGAAAAAATGCAGTTAGTGAAATTTCAAAAGATGGAAATGGTATAGAAGCTGATTCAGAAACCCAAAAAATAATAGATAATACTTCTGTAAATAGCAAAATTTCAAGAGATAGCTATCGCCAAAATTCGATTAAAAAATTAAGAAATTATTATCGAGATGTTGACAGTAGTAAATTGGAAATACTTGATTTATTGTATGATAGTTTAGTGACAGTCGAAATGGCTGATCAAGAAAGCAAGAAGAGTTTAAATTCACTTAAAAAAACTGACTCAGAAAGTACAAACACATCAAGTTTAGCTCAAACAACTAACGTACAAAGTATAAATGCAGCAGAATCGGTTATAGACTCTGATCGAAAAAGTACAAAAACAACAGATTTTCTTCAAACGACTGAGGTACAGCATACAAGGGAAACAGACGCGGTTAAAGCAAATGATCAAGTAAGTAGAAAAACAATTGGTTTAGTTAAAATAACTGACCAAGAGAGTACAAAGACAACAGATTTAGCTCAAAATATTGACTTACAATTAATGGCAAAGAACAAAGAGGTGGTTGATGCGATTGATCAAGAAACCACAAAAACTATAAACGTAGTTACAAAAACTGGCGTAGAAAGTACAAAGACAACGGACTTAGATCACAAGACTGACTTAGAAAGCGCAAGGGAAGTAGATCCTGATAATGCTACTGATCAAGAAAATACAAAAACAGTTGACTTAGTTAACATTACTGACCAAGAAAGTATTAAAATAACAGATTTTGTTCAAAAGACTGACTTACAAAATATAAAAACAATGAACTCCAGCAATACGAGTGATCAAGAAACTAGAAATATAGCTAAATTAGTTGATCTAGATATTAATAGTCAACAACGTACAGATACAACAGACATCAGTGTTATTGATAAGGTAGATAGAATCAATCTTACAAAAACAACACAATTGGCACGTGACCAACAAGATTCAACAACAAATGACCAACAAAGTATAAAAATCTCAGAACTGATTAATGTAACTGAACGTCAAGGTGTAAAGGCAACTGATTTACTTCAACCAACTGATCACGAAAGCGCATTAGATAGTGTGAATGCTGAACAAAATACAAAAACAAAAGCCATGACTGATATAAGTGACCAACAAAACACAAAATACTCTCTTGACGAAACATTGGATGAAAATAATACATCGAGAGACTATATGCCAAATGAATCTTTAAAAGCAGGCTTATCAAAAACTGTACTTGATTCAAACAAGATATTATCTGATTCAAGTCTAAATAGTTTAAGAGATTCGGCAGTAAATTCAAATGATAGAAATAATAACTCAGATGGTAGTGTTGCTACTACTTCTCATAAAATGCAAAACTCGCATAGTATTTCAACTGATGTACTAATTTCGAAAGTTTCCCAGAGTTCAGTATGCCTTGAAGTACCTAAAAGTTCAAATACTGTTGATATAATTAATAGCTTGGAAAGTGATGAAAGTGATACAAGCAACGTAAATAAAAATTTAACCAATACAAAAGAAGAAGCTTTAGAAAACGTAAACGTTGATCAAAAGAAACGAAGAAAATATAGGAGAAAAAAGAAAGTTCAACCAGAGCCTCTTGAATCTGATGAATCTGATGCATTTGAAACCCCACAAAGGATCCTTGATATGCTGAAAGCACATCCTGAATGGCTATAATATAAAAATTTAGAGTTAAGAATATTTGATTTATAATATGTATCTGTATGTAATCTGGAATAATAACTGCCAATTGTAATTAATCGTTGGTTGTCGCAATCAAAAATTTATTATATTTGTCCTGTGTTATAAAAGCCATAAATGTGTTCGATAAAATTTAGAAAATAACGCAAATATTCTGATAATAATGAGGGCAATTACAAATACATACCATTCAGAAATGTTGCCAATGTTTCAATATTAGTCCAAGAGGCGGACGTAAAGTATGATTCCGATTTTATAGAGGTGAAACTTTCAAAAAAGACAGTTCACATAGCCTACGTAACCCTGCGAGAACCTGATCCGACAGCGAGGAAACACCACTTCCGGTATTCATTTTTGCTTAGTTTCTTGTCCCATAGTTTAATTTTTATGAATTTGTTAGTCGGTAAGAAATTTTTAGGAATGTAGGAATGTCAGTGGCGGATAGGTCTACTGGGATTTTGGGAGTTTTCCCGGTAGGCCGGGGCCTGCCGAGGGCGGTAGGCCGATCGCCTATATTTAGTTTATATATTTTTTGTTTACTAAAATAATTTGATTTTTATTTTTTCATAGATAGAATTTAAGGTAAACTTAATAACGCTTTTTTTGTCTTTGTTGTAATAGTTCAAATAATCGTAAGCTATAATTTTTGTTACGGCGAATAGGGGATGTCAAACGCTCACTTTGAACAGAGCGGCAAAAATTAGTACCGGTCCTGTGTATACAAAAAATAGTATTCATGACGCGGCCGGAATAGTTGAGCTTATCCGTCACGTAGTCTTTTTCATGCAAGTGTAAAAAATTGAGTTCCCATTATGCTATCACTTAAATTTAGACTTATACCTATAGTATTTTTAAAGTGGGGATATTATTATTGTAAAAATTCCAAAAATAAAAAGAATCGAAATATGTTATTATTAAGTTATAGTTATAGACATAGTAATATCATAGATAAACGTATTATAGGAAGATAAATATCCTAGTTAACCAAAATAAGACCACTTATGATGCTCGCCGCTAGGTGGCCACCTATTGACGAGCATCATAAGCTAAATTTTTATCTGCGAGTGTAGAATATGTAGAGTTTCCGTAGTGAATTGTGCTGATAATGGTTCGGCCGTCTGGTGACTAGCATCATAACTACATATTATGTTTTCCGTAGTGAATTGTGCAGGTAATTTGGTCCTCTAGTGACAAGCATCATAATTACATTTGTTCTTCAAAGATCCTCTTACGTCATTCGACTGTATTGTACAATATCCCGCGGTGACATTATTATTGGGCTTTTAAATATTTTTCTTTTGACATAAGTAAATGAATAACTTTAATTAAAATTTTATTTTTAAACAAAGTTCTGATGTTGAGTCAAAAAAATCCGAACAAAAATATAAATTCAAGAAATAAGATTATGTATTTCATTTTAAATTATTTTTATTATCTTAATTAATTAGATGCTTATACCGACACTGTACTTCTCCCATAATAAAATAATTGACATGATCTTCGATGCTACAAAATAATATGTCATTCACAATTGTAGAGTAGAAGACATAACCAAAGTGGACGAAAAATGCACCCTGTATTACATGTTATAAATTTGTTAAAATCCGTAGGTGAAAAAATATATGATTAATTATTTAACGGCCTGACAGTTGAATTTTTCTTAGATTTTTCAGAGATGATATTTGTTTTTGGTATCTATAGTCAAGAAATATAATAAAGAGAATGTTCGATTATTTTTTTTTAAATTCGTATTCATGGTTTTAAAATATAAACAGCCTTATGTATGATTTGAAAAAATTCTGTCGGTACGTTTATAAATTGTGTCAAAAAATTATTTCTTATTTCATTTCCGAGAATTTTTCAATAATGGCTTGTGTTAGTAATTCGTGCAGTTACGTTAACTGTAAAAATTGTAGACGAAATTCAACGGTGTTAAGTTTTTACAGATTACCTTTAATATGTCAGTATTCTTAAAGTTGAAAAGATCTTTGACGAATAATGAATTGTCTTAAATTATTAAAATGAATTCGTATCCATGATTTTGATTAAACTGTGAAACAGACCAAAAAAACGTTACCACGACTATTCAAAATCAAATTTGAAAATTCAAAAATTTTGAATTATATTTGGTTCTTTACATTTATTTAGAAATTTAAGTGCCGTTGTTTACGTGGCGTTTCTATGGTTTGAAACAAACTGGGAACTGTCGTCACGGAAAACTGTAAATTATCACATCCGTCAAAAAAAAAAACACAAATTGATGGTTTTTAACAATTTATAAACCATTGAGCGAGTAATTAGGATCAGTATAGAGGTAGCTTTAAGAAAATCTGAACTTTTAGTTTAACCATAATGTAGGTGGAAGCACAAAACAACATTCAGTTTGTGGGCCAGGGGTATGAAACGTAAGAGGTTTACTATATAAAATTTGTCGTTACCTGGTTAATAGTCTTTATAATACGTTAGCCAATGGTAATATTAGAAATAGAATTTATTTTCGTTTGTACCGAATAAGTTTTTTTTTTAAACAATCGCCAAAATGGCATCAGGGATGAATCTCATGTACCAAAATTATTATTAGGAATGATCAACAACTTTTTTGTCATAAGCTCTCGCCACCATTAGGATCCCAGAAAAACTCAGGACTCCGACATAAAGACTAATATTTAGTATATATGTTACGGTTAATACAGGAAAGTAGTTTATTCGCGAATTAACCGGCTAATACCCGAATTAACCAACGTCAAGGATTGGTTATTTCGGGTAATTAGCCGATTAATTCGCGAATTAACTACCTTCTTGTTTTAACCGTAACATATAGATAGGAATTATATCTTAATATTATATAAGATACGAAATGTGTCTATAATTTTTTATACACCGCCAATAAACAGGATTTTCTGACGATTATATAATATTATAATTCGTTGTGATTCATAGTATTATTTACCATATTTAGTAGAAAATGTTCTTATTTTATTTATATTTTTATTGGATCGTGGAATTTCGGTTACAAAAACACGAACCGGATCAACAAATACTTAGAATGTTTAAAATTTAAATGACCAAAATCATATGGGGCATATGAACGTCTTGCATATAATTAAATATTCCGGTAAAAATTGATTGATTCAATTGTTTTCCAACTGAAAAAAAAATCTTAAACTGTTTTCATAACCAAAATTCCGTTGTCTATAATTAATACTACAATTCAAAACAGTTTTTGAATAATGATTAATATTTACAATGATTAATTAATTATCTGTAATTGACAATCTTGTTTTTTTGCATGTAAAACAAGGTAATTAAGTCTGATCAACACTTTTTTGTGTTGAATTAATGTATCGTATATTGCATAACTGGAATTGATATTTGTGTTTTTCTTGTATACGAATAAATTCAATGTTAAATTAATAAAACATCTTTTTTAAGTTTTCCCTAAAAAAATATTTTTAGCTATCAACCTATGCAAAAAGAATGATGTTACATATTCGTATATTCGGACATTGTAATTTTTCAATACATGGGCTGATTTTGAAGCGGTTTCTTTTGTCACCAATAAGTAACAGCTATGGAGTTATAATAGGATATAATTAATACATTAACGTTATTAATACGTTAATGTATTAATTATTATTTTTTGTTAACATATTTGTCTGAAAAATTGGTCGATAATTTTATTTATTGAAATATTAGTTTAAAAAATGATAAAATAAAGTTAAGGCTACAAAGTGTTCTTTAAATATAAGAAAATAACCCGAGATGTACTAGTTGGTTATTTGATTCATACCCCATTTACGTTAGACAATATGTCTCAAGGAAGAATGTACGAGGTCACTAGTAAGTATACAAATCAAATTATTTTTCACTGTTTAAAAGAGTAATATATCGATTTTTTTAAATAATAATTATAAAATTTAAACGTTAATTTAGAGAAAATTGTAATCCTTCGAGAAATACAAGTTAAAGTTAAAGAAGATACTTCGTGGTATCATTGGCGGGCCCCAGTTTTTGTTGAAAATACACTGAAAAAACGTCTTATTTTATTCTTATTTTTTGGATTCAAACAGCCCACCTTAACTACGCCCATGTGTGAACATAAGTACGATAAGTGTTTATTTCTTTAAGAATTTAAATAAGTTGAATTAGTTTCTTTTCAATAGGTTATATCTATATGCCATCAAATCTAACTTCAACCTGTTTTTGTTTGTTTTTATATTAATTTATCATTTTATCTGTAATATTATTATCGATGATAGATTGATAACGATATTTTATTTTATTATCTAATATAGGGATTTACCTTTCCGAGTAGAATCTATACATAGGTATATAAATAAAATTGAAGTGTCTCTCTGTTGGTAATATTGCAATACAAACTCGCTTTTTGAGCTCACACAGTTATTTGCATGCTACGAACGTTTATTAAATTTCAAAATGAAAATGCGTAAAAAGATTTTTTTTTCGAAATAGAACTAGTGCAAAAACGTATGTTAAACACGTGTATACACACAGCTTAAAAAAATATAGTTTCAATCGATCAATTATTTTTCGAGCAGGATCAGTTAAAATTCTGTTCTTTTTCTTCTATCTTATGGAGAAATATGATTGGTCACAATCTAAAGTCATTGTCAAATCAGATTTTCTAACAATGCTTTCTGCAACACAAAATGAGGGGTGTCTCTAGATTGGTCTAAAAAAATGCAACAAGAAATGTTATACGAACATTCAGTCATGGGATATCCATATCTGCTTCCAAAGTCGTTATCAAAGTGTCTAAGTAATTTCTAAACTAAGAAAGTAATCTTTTATTGGTATCTTCTTTCAATGGAAATTTATAATGAACATTGTAGTAAAAATATACGTGACAATTTTCCCCCATATCGCAAATTTCTTTCAAAATAGTAATAAAAATATTCCACTTGATCATTTTGTAAATTTATTTTTTGTAAGATAACCTTTCTGATCTCGTAACTTTTTATTTTTCAGTTCGGGAAAAAGTTATTGTAAAGAGATCAGATAGCAAATCCGTTGACGTGGCAACAGACTGAATAATAACGCTAAATACAATATCCCAACTCTCGTGTTGCGTCAAGCCCAAGGTAGCAAATTGTCGTAGTAAACAGGACGCAAATTGGAAATCTAATGACAACACATTTATCATAACAGATCATTTACGTACATTTTTGAGATTAATTGTATTTCTTAGTCAAGAAAACAGCGTCAATTTCTGATTTAATTTTAGCTCAATTTATGACTTCAAACTAAAAGAATTTCTACAGAAGTGCAAGTGTTGATGCACTTGTGTAGAATTTAGCGAGCCATTTTATATCAACACGCGTTGGACATAGAAATAATTTTTTTGTGTAAAACTTTACAACTTTTTCAAAAATTCAGAATTCTTATAGAAAATAGCACTTCAATTCAATAAGCACGCAAAAAAAACAAACTTTTTCACTTTTCCCTTTTTTGGATAAATGGTACCTTGAATTCCACAACACTTGCAGTGCGCAAGCTTAAAGTTTTTTTATAAACTTTTTTGGAAATTATTTTACATTTTTTATATTATATTTGTAGAAAATGACACGCTAACTCCAGCCATAGTTTTTGATACTTTCTTCACTTAATCTTTGCTATTGTTAATTTTTTTTATATAAAGCGATATACCCAATTGTAATAACTAATAATAATAAGTATAGAAAATATCACTTGTGTGGGCGGCTCCACCATATAAGAGGCTATAAATAAATTACGTCACACGCTAGGGGATAGGGGGGTTATCTCAGATTTGTAACACACATGTGGCGGGGAGCTCAGAGGAATTTTAAATGTTGTGATGTCACTAAGTCAAATCTTTAAAAAACATATTTTTCGACTATAGATCGATTGTCAGATACTTTTTCTGTTATACTAACGTTACCTGCAAAAATGATTTAAGTTAAGAAATATTAAATTAAGGATAAAAGTGTGACGTCACTTGGCAGGGGAGAGTTCAATGAACCTGAATGTGACATAGGGGGAGGGGGGGGGGGTCTATAAATCTTAAACATCGTATGACGTAATTTATGGATGACCATCAACATTAAAGCTGGATCTAAACGAAATCACGAAATATAAGTAGAGGTGGGATTCGAATCCATGACCTCTATTCTTTATCTTTGCTATTGAATCATGGAAAACAGAACTATTCGATGAAAATTTAATAGAAGAGGGGCCCTTATCTAATTCAACTTTATTTGGGTCAAAAAAAAATTGGTTGTCTGTAAAGTCGGTTTACGGACGATAGTTTTACGTGATAACGTATTCCGCTCGAATATCATATTTAATAATACATAACCTAAATTTTAGTAGCTGTCAAACTATATTTTTACCGACTCTCTATCGCTTATACTGCGCTCTCGCTTGCACGCACAGGGTCAGGCCGAACGTGACACTTTTCGGAACATTACACTTTTTCGTGCATGCAGCCGGTGTTTCATCAATTTATAAGACGTTATCAAAAGAAATATATAACACGAATTTGACACTGTACTTTTTTTTATTCGATGGTTGCTACTAAATGTCTAATTGTTCGTATAATTTGAACTTTTTTTTCACTTGGCAATTGGTAGAAAACGATTAATAACAAATAATAAAAACACTTTGTAAATTCTGCAAATATTTTCTCTCTCGACGATCGTTTAGGACAATCAATCCATCTTCAGGAGTACAGACCATATATATACTGAATTTTCTAAATATTATGCAATTGTCTATAAAGAGTAACCGAAAATTACCTGTGTTAATCTTAATCATAGACTTAATTGCAGACTAATTGTAAGAGGGGTGATAAATTAAAATCTACCTGTTCATTTGTTATTCGTATTAACATATTATGAACTACCTTTTACTTATATTCTAAACAGTTTCGTAGCTAGTGCCATTGACGTCTAGGGCAACATTCTGATTTTGTACTCTGAAAAATAATAACATTAATACTACTTTACTGATTACTACGAATGGCATCACTGATTACGCCCTTCTCGGTTTACGCCCCTGATGCGAACTCCTGTTGCTACGCCGATTCTAAATAGCAAAGTTTTCCTGAACTTGATCTCAGTTACTGATTTAAAATAACAGATTAATCATTTCGCAATGTTTTTATGTTCTACTTCAGAACTATTTTTCTCATGACTGTCACGTCACTGATTAGTGATTTTGACGTTGTATTTTTTTGTTTTGCAAAAGTAATGAACCAAATAATATCATACTTAACACTGTTGATATTATTCGCGGGAGGCAGTCAATAAGTCATTATTAATCGCAAAATAATATTCTCAGAGTAAAATTATCATTCGCAGTTATCAGCGAAAAGAAAAAAACAACAGTGTCTTACTCATTTTTTTAATAATATCTATAAAACTAATTCTTCCATGATTTTTTATATTCGACCTAGAGATGAACGCCTTCGATCCTTGGTGCAAGTCATATACTTTTATTTTATAGGTACTGAGCATAGGAATAAAATCGCAATCGAACTATTAGGGTGCAAACATACCTACTTCTGTCTTTTTTACGCCGTAAGCACTGTCGTATCCAGGAAGGCAAAACAAGTAGGGGGGACCCGGCTTAAGAAATTTCAAATTTGCCCCCTCCTGGGCCAAAATCTGGGTACACCCATGTTAATGTCATAGAAAAAGACAAAGTTTTTGAAACAGAGATACTTTATTCAGATTAAATGCAAGTACATCAACCAATCCTATAACATCGGAGAAATCAGGGAATTACATCGAGGAAAGAGACGCAGATATATTTTCGATATGCTTTGTTGCGTTCAGCACATTGAGTAGATAGGCAATGATTCATATAGGTAGTTATAATTTAATAGATATATGGTGCTAGTCAGAGATATATTTTAATATCTCTGGTGATAGTCGACTGGCAGATTGAGTTCATCAATGCAAGCCGACTTAGTAGCAGGCAATGAAAACCGACCAAATACATACATTAATTAGATGTCGTAGTTCGGAAAAAAGAGACAGCGGAGCAATGATGTTATAGTTATTAATTTCTGGCATTTTATGTAATATTAATCGGCCTATTATACGTACAATAAAATAATGTATAAATGACAAAAAGCGACGAGTGTTTGGTATCAACCAACAACTCGACAGTCGACTTGAGTAAAGTGCAAGTCGAATAAATCTACTAAGGTTGCAAGTCAACTATTTCGCCGAAGTCACCAATCTCTAGTGTGTTTTGACTTCATAGACGGAGTTAGGAAATAAACAAGTGACTTTTCCAAATATTAATGAAAACTGCATATTTTTTAGATTTTCTCAATTTGAAAAAAAGTAATGCACACATACTTTACAGGATAGCTCCTCCTACTATCTGAATCTATCAGTTTCTGAGTTCGAATCTCAAACTAGAAATTAAAATCAATTCAGAGAGTGAGAAGATCAATTCCAAAATTAATACCTACATTTAGAAAAAAATTCAAATCAAATCAGAAAATTAATGGATGAGCTGCTTTCGTATATATTTAATATTTATATAGGGGAGAGGGGGGTAGCTTTGAACAGAGGCAGCTTTGAACATTGCAAAAATAAAAGAAATAATCTATGTAATGCCGGTAATAAAAGTATTTTTAATGAGGCAACACTAAGAGGTTCAACTGACAAACGTTAGGTTGCCAATATATCACAAAAAACCTAAGTTATAAACGTTCGTTATTTTGGATGTGCTCCGCCGATATTTTGTTTTCTAACACGTAAGCAAATTTCAATTTATTCAAGTAATATTTTTTTATTTATTTACAGTGTAATGACTAGATTATACCTTTAGTCATCTAATAAACATAGTGATTTGATCGTTTTAAAAACTTTTAATACAAAATTATTGCAATTAGTATTGTGACTACTAACGGGGTAGCTTTGAACAAAACAAGAGGGGCAGTTCTGAACATGTTCAAACCTGCCCCCATAACTAAAATCGGCATAGGGATTTGCCCTAGATATCTCTATTGTCTAGACTAATGGTCTTTATTCATCTAGGTATTATTTCGAGGGTATAAGTAGGTATAGATTTGCCTGATAAAATAATTAATTATTGCTGTAACATACCTACATAATAATAGGTAATCTGTAAACTCATGCGAATTTATATTTATTAACAAAATAAAATAAGACACTTTGGTATTATGGTATTATAAAATTATACGGGATACAAGGCTAAATATAAAAACAATTTTTATTCACTAGAACATCATTTATTAGTCAACGTTTCGGCAGATATTCTTTACTTCTTCAGGACCTATAACAAATAAATAAAACCCTACACATCTAAAACATAAACTTAAAATTTTTTAATAAATTTGTATACCAAATAATTACTTATTCGGCTTACCTTAAAAATCTCTAGTAAAAAGAAAGGATATATTTTTATAATTTTTAAAATAGGTCTTTTAAAGTTTTTATTATTTTTATTATTTATGAATAAATTTTAAAAAAAGTTTTAAATGTTTGACAATAATGATTTTAAATTATTTTAAGTTTTTAATTTTATGACTTTTTACTAGAGATTTTTAAGGTAAGCCGAATAAGTAATTATTTGATATAGGTTCAATTTTTTTTTTTTAATTTTAAGTTTATGGTTTCGATGTGTAGGGTTTTATATATTTGGTATAGGTCCTGAAGAAGCCAAGAATTTCTGCCGAAACGTTGATTAATAAATGATGTTCTAGTGAATAAAAATTGAATTTATTTATGCGTTGTTTATTAGCCTTTTGTGAAGTGTATAGTTATAATTTATAAGTTTGACTTTTCCACTTATAAATTAGGTTAATAAGTAATTTATAAGCGTACGAATATATTTAGTCAAATATCTCACTTATTACATGCCAAATAAATATATTATTTTAAAAAAGACATCCAATTTCTTTCATTTATACTTAGCGTTCAAAACTGCCCCAGGCCTGTTCAAACCTGCCCCCACATGGGGCAGTTTTGAACATTTTCCCTCATTAAAAAAAATGAATTTTAACATATTCTCTGATTGATTATTTCGAATAATTATGATTTGAAATTATAGGGCAATAACTATAGTATCCCATGCAATTAAAAAAAACTTTAGGAATCACTTCTAATTTTATTTATAAAAAGTTGAATAAAAAGTGTTCAAATCTGCCCCCCTCTCCCCTATGTTACGCTCAAAGATCGAAAACGCTCAGTGAGCGGAAAAATAGCTCACAACGCGTTTTGGTCACAGTAAAACATCCACATGGCGAAATTCGTGTTATGGCTCTAATGAAAACGCGCACGACGCGTTGTGGCAATCACAGAAAGACCAAATAGCGAAATTCGTGTCGTGGCTGACATGCTATTCGATCTCAACGCGTTGAGGCAATGAAGAAAAGCCACGACGCGTATGGAATATTATTTGATTACGACGCACACTACTTTCCTGTATTTTTTCATCATTGCCCATGTTTCTTGATTCTTCTATAACGTCAGTAATAACTTTCACGTTTAAATTCTGTAATTTGTTTAACTGTTCGTCATTTTCTATATTCTTCTCGTTGTTTCATTTTGGTCTTAGAATAGTAAATTTAGTCAAGTGATCTTGATAATTCATAATAAATTTATAATCTTTATCTGGTTCAGACAGCATATCAATTAAATCAACTTGACATCTAGAATTCATGCAGTCGGATAGAACAGGTTTCACTACTAAATGTGATATGGTTAAAACAATGAATGCTCAGAACGCGTCATGGCTTTTCTTCATGGCCACAACGCGTTGAGATCGAATAGCATGTCAGCCACGACACGAATTTCGCTATTTGGTATTTCTGTGATTGCCACAACGCGTCGTGCCATGTGGATGTTTCACTGTGACCACAACGCGTTGTGAGCTATTTTTCCGCTAACTGAGCGTTCTCGATCTTTGAGCGTAAAGGTGGCACTTCACATGGCTATTCGTGTTCGCTATTGGTTGTTTGTTGTATTTGGCAAACTATTTGACGTTCAAGACAAACATGCAAATAGAGGCAAATACGACCATCTACACATGGCCGTCAAATAGCAAACACACAAACATTTGGCAGCAGAACGCAAAGCTCAAAATTCCAGGAATTTTAACACTGTTTCATTGTCCCAATTCATTTTCAATAGTAATTGTTCCAGTTCTCGCTCACAGCACAGAAACAAAAATACTGCACGTTCGTACAAATTCACGGCGCGTGCGCTTCTGAATATGGCCATTGTGTGGATGGTTTATTTGCCGTATTTGCCTATTTGACTCCTTTGATGTGCCTCGAAAAACCGACAACCGCACGGTGACGCGTATTTGGTATTGGCCTTATTTGTCAAATAGGCAAATAAGGCCAACACTTTGTCAAATAGACCCTCCACACTTGGTAATTGTTTGCCAAATATGCCAAATACACAAATACAAATAGCCATGTGAAGTGCCGGCATAACATATACATCACCAGATCTTCTATTATATCATCAGATCTTCTACAATTGTGATAAATACATATTTATTACAATTGTAGAAGATCAAACGATATGTATAAATATATACGAAAGTGGATCATGCATTAAATTTCTGATTTGATTTGAAATCCTTTCTAAGTGTTTTTAATTTTGGAATTGGTCTTCTCATTCTCTGTATTGATATGTGCTTCCAAAGTACCCAGTGGAGAATAAAAATTAATATATATTTTATATTAAACTTTATAATTTTGTACAGCATTTTCCTCATATACGAGAACAAAATTTGATATGAGTAACAAAAGAAGGTAGTTAAAAACTTTCAATAATTATTTTTACATGGAATGACGAGTGGCCACTGCAATATAAACGTTTCTGACAGAGTTGTTTTTTTTAAACAATCCTATTGTGTATTGATATACTCTGTCTAAATGACATTGGGTTGAAGATAAATTATTTAATTACAAATTAGAATTAAATAAGATGGTAAAATACTACGAAGGCCCGAATAAGACCGGCGAACAAAGAATTACCTGCTACCAAAACGGTTGATAGTACGAGACTTTTAAATATGGTTTTATGAGCGATGAGTGAACTTCAGTTGTCAGCTAGGCTCAAATCTTGCAATTCAATGTTGACCTACATCCAAATATACGTACGACTTGAAATTATTGAAATTTTTTAATGTAGAACAGTAACCTACCGTGGTTCGTGACTATACTCATTTTACATAATAATAATAATATATCTAATCGAGATAATAATAATTAATAGGAAAAATCACAGGATAGTGGACAAATTAGATTTATTAAATCTAACATTACTAAATCTAATTTGTCCACTATCCTGCGATTTTTCTTATTAATAATAATAATAATAACAATAATAATAATTTATTGCTCATATAGCTCTATATACAGATATGAACAGTCAAAAACATAGCTTGAAGAGAATAATAAACTTTTCTTTTTTAAATTTCAATTCTGTCGTTTAAACCGCCATTATGGCGGAGTTTTCACTTGGTTTAAAATAATACCTGCACTTGAAATTTTAAGTGGCAATTAAACAGTATAACAAGTATTCTAAATAATACGATTGGGGGCTTGTAAATGCTATCAACTTTATATTCAAATGATTATATTTATGAGCCGAGAATGAGTTACCTAACTGATATTCGCTATCATCTTTGAGTTTGATATAAGTAATATAGATATTACAGGTATGTTTACAAATTGTAGGTACTGTTCAAAACACAAAACTATTGATGTTTACTTATTTTGCACAATGCAAATATTATTTTACTATGATTATTTCCATAACCGGTTATCGTGCGATTTTAATTTCGAGTGAAAATGATATTTTATTATGTTTATTTTATTTTAGCCGAAAGCCTACATGCCTTAGCTTTTAATGACTACATAACAACCTAGATAAAATTATTAGATAACGGAGAGGTACAATACATACAGGGTATCTAAATGAACATTTTCAAAAAGTTTCACATGGAAATATGGACATAATATAGATAAATTTTAATACGACAGAGTATAATATGTACTCATACTCGATTACATCAGCTCAACTATAGTGAAATTGCTATAAACCGACACATGTTGTTCAATTACAAACGAAATTCGAAAATTGACCAAGAAAATGTCCACAGAATGTTAAAAATCATTAGCTGAATAAAAAAATAAAAATGAAAATATTCAAATATTGTAGCATTTAGTTATTTTTAAACTCGGGACTAGGACAATTTCAATTCTACACAACCGGAACCGGTTCTAGCATCGCAATAAGTTTTCTATTCTTAAAATCCAGCTTGTAACCACGCAACGGAGCCTGCAGTGACGTCATTTTCATCGTCGCAGTCAGCGCAAGCCCCAGTAGTGATTCCAGCGTCATGTGCAGCGGCGGTGATTAAGAGCCACTGTACACGAGGCTGGTTTTGCCGCTAGAAACACTGCTGGTTGTCGTCCGGATTATGAAGATGGAATTGACGTCACTGCGGGCTAGCCTGCAAGCTCACAAGATGGATTTCAAAATTACAACCGGTACTATTTTTCTTGCTTGGTCGTCTGCTTGTTCTGAGCAAGAACCGAAACAGTCTCTTGTCATGTGGGCGACATGAACAAACACCCACGCACAAACACTGCGCCAAAGTGTGTTCTGTTCACGAACAATAAACGTCCACTTTTATTATTATTCAAACTAGCATTGCGTGAGCACCAAATAAATCTACAATGCATGCATCGTATAAAACGAACACATAAAAGCGACCACGAAAACCAACGCTTGAAAACTAGCAGTCAATCTAGCGGCAAAACCAGTCTCGTGTACAGCGGCCTTAGCACGAGGCTGACTACTAATTTTCTAGCGCTGTGCTCGCTTCACACGAGACGTCTTTTCAAGCTTGTTTTGTGGATAGCTCTGGTGCGCGCGCAGTGACAGTTCAAATATAAACACAGAACAAAACGTGTTTGTTGTCTGACTCTAAGCAGAATGACGCCATGTTGGTTTGTGGGCGTGTTTTCATGACGCCCACATGACAAGATACTGTTTCCTGATTGATTCTTGCTCAGAACAAGCAGAGGACCTAGTAAGGAAATAGCCCCTGTTCTAATTCGAAAACCTATTTTGTGAGCTAGCAGGCGAGCCCGCAGTGACGTCATTTCCAGCCTCGTACCCAGCCTGCCGACCAGCAGAAATCCAAGCAGTGTTTCTAGCCTCGCGTGCAGCGGCCTTAAGGTTCATTTTCATCGTGGATTCTGTCCAGTAAACTGAATTACCACTACACAAACAATATACGATATATATAAAGTGAGGTTGTTTTCTTGTTTGGTAGTTATAAATTGTTGGAATTTATCGGTACAGGTCAACAAACACGTGTGTTTTTGTCTTTAGTACTTGTTTGTCGAAACCGACTAATATTCAAGTCATCACTCGGTCGTCAATCGTCATTTATTTACTCTGTTATATTAATATTCAGCGGTTATAATTGTTGTGTGGCCAGTGCTCGTCAGACAGACAACTTTGAACATCGGTCAGTTCAATTAGTAATAGTTAACGCAAAAAATTTTTTAATTATTGTGCAAATTTTTTCTTCGATAAAGTGATCAAAATGTCGACGCGAGCATTAAATTTTGGAGCAGGACCAGCAAAACTTCCAACAGAGGTAAGACATTTAACAAATTTTATATGCATAACTGTAGTAAGAAAAAAAGTTACAAGTCATATTAACGACCAATATTATTATTCACATCTATCAAACGAAACAAAACTAGTCGTTGCACTATCCAGCAAATGAAAATTTTGTTCGTTATAAATGAATATTATTATTTGATCAATCAACAAAAACTGAACCCAATGTACCTAAACTAAATGGAATACCTATATTATCTACTTATTTTTTTCAGTTTTGTCAATATTAGCACAAATTATATTTCTTGCAAATAAGTCTTATTTAAAACAGATATATTTTTTGCGTGTATGCATGCTTTTTTATTTCATAGCATCTATATTCTTCTTCACAAAAACTTGAAGGTTTATTAGTGAAAAGCAATCTTAAAGTCGCAATTTAAATTAAATAAAAATTTCGATTCAAGAGTTCATCGAACTTTCACATTAATACAGATAATTATAGGGCATCTCGAATATCGCGTTCATCTGCATTGTTGCCTTCCTTCAAACACCCATGGTTTTAAATAATTATGACATACACGATGTTTATTCCATAATTTTGCAGGTCCTAGAGGATGTACAGAAAGAATTACTTAATTTTGCGGGAACCAATATGAGTATAATGGAAGTTAGCCACCGGTCAGCCACATATCTCAAGGTTAATAATGATGCACAAAAAGCAGCCAGAGAATTATTGTAAGTACAGTTTTTTGTCTGTATAAGTAACACGACTCACTACTAAAACAAATATACTTTACTGTCTCGAATCGCGCCCGCTATATTGCACTTATAAACAAGGCCGCCAACAGTCAAACTTATTTGAGCCCACCAATTTGGAATTCAATCGATATCCGTTCTCGGATTAAACTTTGTGAAATTGGGGTTTGTAATAGAGGAGCCCCGAGAACGTCATATAAACAAGAACATTACTACACGATGAACTATTAACTTTTTTACATTTTATTTTAAAAATGAGCATAATAAATCATGAAAATCATACCATTCGAAAAAAAAATAGGATGTCTCGCTTCTGTTCATGCTGCAGTTTTTTTACCCAAAATTTACCCAATGGAACTCTTCATAGTATTTACTTCCTGTCAAAATTTCGATTCGTTTAGAGCCGTTTGGTAGGAGTCGTGTTAAAAGGCGCAAAGAATTTTTGAGAAAAAGCGCATTTGTGCACTCACGGAAAATTGTTAAAAACGAATTTTGAGTTAAGCTAATACCATGTCCTTACTCGAGGAAATGTGATGATAAAATGCACATTTTCTTTGGGTGGTAATTTAAAACATAAAAAACATGTTCCCACCGATTTAAAACACGAGCAGCCCACCGGAAGTGATTTCAGAGCAGTGTGGATAGAACCCATTAATAATTATCTGACGCAATACGAAGTTGGCATAATTATTTTAAAAGTGGAAAAGTTAAGCATATTTTTTATCTTTTTTGTTCAGTTCAATATAATGATGAAATATGTTCCGATTGGGAATAGGAAAGTACTTTTGAATTGACGATAACCTTTTATTTGATCTCTGCCAATAAATCTAGTTTATTCTAGTTTTCATAATTCTGTAACAATAATAATTGATATCACAATTGATGAACTGTTGACCCACTGATCTTATTTAATTAATAATTGATCATTGAACGCAGTTTGGATTCGGTTTCCGAGAAGAAACCTACGACGATGTATCACTTAAAAGTATATTTTACTGGTTTGGCTGTTGAACTCTAAATTAATGCTTCAGATATAATTAGAAAATAAGAGTTAAATAGCTGATATTTAAAACCTTGTTCGTTTTTCACCATTCGTAAAAATGTGCCGTACTGTTTTATGGCAGAGCAATCACTTATCATTGATAATGAAATTATGCATTTAATCCAAATTGTATAGCAATTACACAATCAGTGATCAAAGGTTTATATTTATAGTACTAACAGACGGTCGAACTTGGTTCGAAGCGGACAGCGGATCTGGTCCGCTCCGTACCAAATCTGTTCGTCTGTACAGTAGTCTGCGTGTCCGCCCGGTTCGATGGGAACAGATTCGGTCGTCTGTTGCAAGATCCGCCGTACCATGTCCGTTGTCGGACCGGACCAAGTTCGACCGTGTGTTAGCACTATTAGTGTTTTTAACGATGGATGCAACTGTAAATTTAATTCACCAGTGGCGGGTACCATTTTTTTATAAAACTTTTTCATTTATATAATACAAAGAAATGTAGGTACATAGTTCATTCTTTAGTATTTTCCTGAAAAAAAAAATATTCTACCAGTTTTCTGAACAGCGTCATAATTAGGGTTTGGCAACCGGGGCTCGTCCCAGGGGCACAAACTCGGACGGGTGCAATCAGAAATATACTTACGATTATGATTACCTATATTTTATTTGAATATATCAACCAACAAACGTTTGGAAGCGCGAAATCAGTCGATGAATCCAACTACGGCACTGTTTATGAATCTTCCTTAATTTATGTTTATTTTTTTCAGAAATATACCCGACAATTATAAAATATTGTTTTTACAAGGAGGTGGTTCTGGCTTATTTGCAGCCGTAGCAATGAATTTATTAGGGATTACAGGAAGTGCAGACTATTTAGTAACAGGTAAAGATTAATTATTTTTTTAATGATTTTCTTCGACTGTATATCTAATACATAAAACAGAAAATACGCATGTCTGTCCGTCACACAAGAAATCTCCAACGATAAAGTCTGACGCCCTGAAATTTTCTCATACTTGGCAAATCCGAATGAGTGAGATCATTTTCGGTTCAATCTCTGGCCCGCTTTGCCCGGGAAAAACGGGGAAGATATTATGATATAATTAACTAGTCCGCAGTATACCCATCGCATAATTTAAAGCTATAATCTATATTCTATATTATACTACATCAAACAAAGCCGGATCTTTTTTCTTGTATTTAATCAATTATTTGTTTGTTTTTAAAGGGACATGGTCAGCAAAAGCAGCTAAAGAAGCAGAGAAATATGGAAAAGCAAATTTAATATTCCCTAAAGTAGAATGTGGAAAATATGTAGATATTCCGGATCAATCGACTTGGAAATTAAATTCTAACGCTTCGTATCTTTATTACTGTGCAAATGAAACAGTCGATGGTAGGTATTTTTAGTTTTAACTGTTTATTATATCCCCAAAACTTAATCAGTGTTGTATGGTGAATTGAGTTAATCCACACTTTTTTTCAAAATGGAGTTAGATGCATCAAAACTTCATAGGACATAGGGATGTCAAATAATTTAAAAAAATAGACTGCTTTATTATGCACTGACCCAAACTATTAGGGTTCGTAGTTTGTAACGAATCAGCAATAACTTGAAATAATCATTTCATGGGTTGGTGCATTTTACCAATCATATACGTTCTTATAAAATGGAAAATTCACAGGATTTGTTTATTTTCAGGTGTTGAATTTCAATTTATCCCAGAAACAATAAATAATATTCCGCTGGTATCAGATATGTCATCCAATATTATGACAAGAAAACTGGATATTTCCAAGGTAAATGAATTTCTGTATCTACATTTTATCATATTAATACGTTTTTATTAACTCGTTTTCTTGTCTGTCTGTCCATTCAATACAATTTTTTCTATTTGTCAATTCAGTACAAATTTTGCATTTGGTTTTAAACCAATTTCCCGATGAGTTGAAACTTTAAACATAGCTGATAGATGACAATGCAATATTAACTCGTTTTCTTCTCTGTCTGTTTCGGACTTTATACTTAATTAAAAAGAGTTCACGTATAGAAAGCACAAACAATTTTTTTTGGAAAGGATCTATTAACTCGCTTGCAGATATTTTTTTTTATTCTTTTTTATTAAGTTTCACTTCTATTGAGTGTAATCACGACATGTCTGATCCTTTTTTCCAGTTCGGCGTTATATTTGGTGGTGCTCAGAAGAATATAGGGCCAGCCGGTGCAACCATTGTAATTGTAAGAGAAGATTTATTGGGCAAAGCGATGGATATTTGTCCAACGATATGGAACTTTACTCTGCAAGCCAAAGATAATTCTGTTTATAATACTCCGTCAACATTCGCGGTTTACGTGACTGGGAAGGTATTCGATTGGATTAAGAAGAATGGCGGCGTGGGAGAGATGGAGAATCAAGCCATAGAGAAAAGCTCTGTGCTTTATAACGCCATTGAACAATCTAACGGATTCTATTTTTGCCCAATTAAACCACACGCAAGGAGTCGTATGAACGTGCCATTCAGAGTTGGTGGAACCAGCGGCAATGACGAATTGGAAAAACGTTTCCTTAAGGAAGCCGAAGCACTCGGGATGTTCCAACTGAAAGGCCACAGGCAAGTTGAAAATATTCTTACAATTCTTTATTTAATCTTAATTCATAAACGTCAACAAACATGATACTGATGATGACCAAAGAACAGTTTAAGATGAAATATAGAAAACTTTTAATTTAATTAATAAGTTATGTGTTCTATTTTACAGAACTGTTGGCGGAATTAGAGCATCGCTGTATAATGCAGTAACAGTCGATGAAACGAATACTTTAGTGTCTTTCATGAAAAAGTTTTATGAAGCGAATAAAAGTAGCTGTTAAAATTCGTAAATATCTAATAGGTGAAGCATATTTGAAAATCATGTGAAATTGCCAGTATTTCTTTATGGCAAGAAACCATTTGGTGTACATATTAAAGACGACTGATCTAAATGATGATAATTGGTGAAACGTGAAGAAATTGGTTCTTAATTATCAAAATAATTAAATCGTCACCAGAATTGAAAATATAAGTTAATAGGTAATCTAGAAAGTTCTGATAAAAATGGAAGTATTTTAATTATAAGTTATTAGAAATTACGTTATAAGAATTAATTAAATATTGTAAATATTAATACTAGTCGATTTGTTTAAAAATCGCGTAAAAAATCGCTAGAAAAAATGTTTGTAACGGGACAAAACACCAGTGTTTTGTTCAAAATTTCTTTATAATATACATGAAAATATTTTGTAATTTATAAAAGTATTTATTTAATAGTAATAAAGATATTTTAAATAAAAGTAGTGTACATTTTACATTATTAATTGAATCATGACACTTTATTTTAATAAATCTGTATAATAGCTAACACAAATTCTTGTATTTATCTTGAATTTAATTAAAATATGTCCTATTATTGAGATTCACTCAATTTTTCGAGTTTCCAGACACTTCTAGCGATTCCAACTTTCAAAACGTTTACAGTTTTTGATAATAATTGACATTTTATTCGTTCGTATTTAAAAGCCCTCGCTTTTTAAACAAAATGTCTAGCGCATCTTCTAAAGCTTTATTTGTGCCGCGCAATTCGTCAACGACTTGTTTACTCCAAACAAAATATTCAAAAACTCGCTGTTTAGTCCAACCGGACGGAACACCGATTTCTAAATCTCTAAGGTTATATAATTTATCAGCTAATTTCACTAGTTTTGCCTGATGGCTTGAATCACGAGCATGCACGATTTGGAGACGTTTTCTTTCTTGTTTTGGCAAACTTTTATCATCTGTGACTTCTTTAACAATTGCAAGAATTTTTGAACCGAACGTATTCTGAATTTCTTCAAATGTTGTATCAGTATCTTCTACAGTGTCATGCAAAATAGCCGCTTGTAGTACGTCACTATCAGTTATATTAGCTTCTTCTGTTAAAATGTAAGCTACACCTAAAAAACATAACAGAAAATAGCTTTATTCAAAAACTAGTTTAAAAAGTAGCGGCGAATTAAAAAAAAAAAAAAAACTTGTTCGGTTTCATTTTTAGAGTTCTGTATCTAAAATTGTGAAACCCTAATTATTCCCACTATTCTATTTGTCCGTCACAGCCTTCTAGTTCTTTTATTTCTAGTGTCACAATAATTAAATTGATATTATCGAGAATATTCGAAGCAAATGCAGTATTTTTTATTGGACTTGCATTGATGTGGTTCCCGCTCATCGAAAAAGAGTAAATAAAATAAAATCTAAAAATAAGCCGTGCGGAGTGTCTATGAATAGGCACAGACTATATGAAAAAAGTTTTTATATTTTTTTCCCCGAAATGGCGACGCAAGTATCCGAAAGTTTAATTATAATTTTGGTAAAATATTGTCCCCGACACCTGAACCTACTTGACTTAGAAACGTGATACATGATACGTGTCTAGGTTTCCCGATCAAATTAACGACAAAGAAGTTTTAAAAATCTGGTCCAGTGGTTTTGGAAGCGTCTCAGAAATTCATGGGATACAAGTGCTGCAAGTAACGGAAACCTCTGTGCCAATGGAGATTTTTATAAAAACAAATTCTGTACTTTGTCACATTTAATTTCGTGTAGTAAACAGCAAAAATAACTTTGCTTGTCTAAAGACACGTGTTGCGTCACAAAAGTTAGATTGCAATTTATTACTTTTGACATATTGACCGGAGTTAATTTCGAGAATAGAAATAACACAATGAGTGTTTATTTTAATTTAAAATTATGAAATGGAATTAGCATTTAAACTAAAAAAGAAAAACAAACTATTACGCGGTGAAAAGTATTATTAATTTGATTTTTACCTATTGGATGGTTAATGTAGGGTGTTTTTTCAGCATCCCGTCTTCTTTGATCTTTATGTTTAACAGCAGCAAAATTTACACATTTTATAATTGCTTTCATTAAATCCTCTTCTTTAGCAGACATTTTTTAATATCTGAATTAGGTATAACGAAATTAAAAAATGCCATTCAACATAAAATTTAAAAAGCCGCAATTAAAAAGAAAAAAATTGGTTTGTCTGTAAAGTCGGTTTACGGACGATAGTTTTACGTGATAACGTATTCCGCTCGAATATCATATTTAGGGTATGTTCCGATATGCACTGCGAGCAATGCACAGTGCAATCACTGTAGAAAAATTCGTTCCGTTATGGACTGCCAGTATACTGCCGCAGTACCCTAGGAAAATATATGACTTCATAAATCGCCGGCATATTCTACTGTGAGCACTGGCGTTTTCGAGGTAAGGTACTCGCAGTACTTTGATCACGTGATCTGTCAAAACCACTCTAGTGACTAACGTCTTAGAAACAATCTACAGTTTAATCACAAAAATTTTAAAGTTCTGTAACTAGTTTGAATTAATAACTAAAACAATGGAAGAATTACAAGAAATAACCTTATTAGACATTAAAACATGGGTATTCTTTTTAATGAAAAACTATTTACTTTTATTATATTATAAATTCAATTTACAATTAATATTAATTAAGATATTTTTAATTTGACAGTACTCCAACAATAGTTTTTTTTTAATGAACTAGAAAACTTTATTACACTCATTTGAACGCTGCGTCAAAATTTCAAAAATTGCGGCTGACAGTATACGGGATTGCGTTCCGGTTTAAATAGTAACCAGTATAACTGTCTATAAAGGAACGTGTTCACAGTATACTAAATTGACGTCACACTGTACAGTGGTCGCAGTGCATATCGGAACATAGCCTTAATAATACATAACCTAAATTTTAGTAGCTGTCAAACTATATGTTTACCGACTCTCTATCGCTTATACTGCGCTCTCGCTTGCACGCACAGGGTCAGGTGGAACGTGACACTTTTCGGAACGTTACACTTTTTCGTGCATGCAGCCGGTGTTTCATCAATTTATAAGACATTATCACGTCAAAAATTATTTCGATCATATTGAAAGATTTTTGGAAATGTAAATGGTATTTATCAGAGATATTCTCTGGTATTTATTGCAATACAGGTACCTACTATATTTGAAATATAAAGATTTATAATATAAAATAGGGGTAGTATTTAAAAAAAAAAAATATAATATGTTAGATTGTGTAGAAACTATAGTCTTATTTTTAAGAACCAGATTGCAGTAAAATTATAATCACAGGTATATTTCCAATGTTTATTTCATGCTAATTTTGATTCTATTTAAATAATTTTCGCTGTTTCAACAATATATTAGTAATAATAAAATATTTTTTAGTTTATTCAACCAACATTATACACCAATATCATTTTTATAAAAATTGTATTTTATACCTATAATATTTAACAGTTTTTGGATTACCCTAACGCACGCAGATTCAAATAAGTTTCTATTAGTTCACCCGATGGCGCTCGTCGCTAACATATTATTAAACTCAAATAATGATAATGGTTTAAAATTGACGTTTTGTATTTTTGCATAAATAAATCTTGAAAAACTACCGGTGTTATGACTGAATTTGCTTAGAAAAACATGAAATAATTATTAAGTTGTTTCCACATGACGTCTAACTAACTATTGCAAAAAATAATTTAAAATTTTACACTACAAGCAATCTATTAAATATAAATAGTTTGTATATTGTGTCACAGTACCGTAAATCCTAAAATCTCCACTTTATTATAAAATAATTTATAAAGATTGTATTGTAAGTAAACGTCACTGTCAACTTAACCTAACTTGTGTTGTATTCAATTATTCAATAGTCAATACAAAAAGCGAGTGAGATGTATTTGCCGTATACATATAAAACAGAAATGCAAACTGTAATCCATCGATTTAAACGAACTAAAGTGAAAAAGCAAATTATGTTTTCCCGCCAATTTGTGGTTGATCGTCTACAAATTAATTTTACCTCACAAGAAAAACATCTTCCAAAAATACTTAATAATATAAAATAAAAAATAAGATGGATGTAGCAGATGCACAAATAGGGCAGTTACGTGTAAAAGACGATGTTGGAATCAGAGTTCAAAAACTATTTCAAGATTTTTTAGAAGAGTAAGTACATGCAGATATTTTAACCAAAGTTATACTTTTTGTTCTTCTATTCTATACTTTTTTATAAGACGTTACTACATTTTAAATAATTATTTATTTATTTATACATACATTATTTTACTCTTAGATTCAAAGAAGACGGTGAAATAAAATATGTAAACCCAGCTAAGGAACTGGACAATCCCGAACGAAGTACTTTAGAAGTTAGTTTTGAAGATGTAGAAAAATACAATCCAAATCTTGCTATGACTATAAGTGAAGAATATTACAGAGTTTATTCATTTCTGTGTCAAGCTGTTCGCAACTTTGTTAAAGATCGTGGCGAAGAGAAAAAAGAGAAAGACTGCTACGTTAGTTTTATTGACGTACCCATAAAAAGTAAAGTACGCGAGTTAACCAGCGTTAAGATTGGTACACTTGTTCGTATTTCTGGACAAATTGTCAGAACTCATCCGGTGCATCCAGAACTGATCTTGGGTACGTTTGTCTGTTTGGAGTGTCAAACAGTCATCAAAAATGTCGAACAACAATTTAAGGTAAATTTTGCGTTACAGAATAACTTACGGGTTTAATTAAGTGGCTAATATATTAATTGAGTGTCTATTTTGCAGTTTACGATTCCGACTATATGTCGAAATCCAGTATGCAGTAATAGACGTCGTTTTATGCTCGACGTTGACCAGTCACTATTCGTCGACTTTCAAAAAGTTCGAATCCAAGAAACTCAAGCGGAACTTCCACGAGGATGCATCCCACGATCTGTCGAAGTAATTTTACGCGGCGAAACTGTTGAAACATGCCAAGCGGGAGATCGATACGATTTTACGGGAACGTTAATTGTCGTTCCGGATGTTAGTGTCTTGTCTATGCCGGGTGCAAAGGCCGAAATCGGTTCGCGCCACCAGCGCGGGGAAAATGCTGCCGAAGGTGTCCGAGGACTCAAGTCCCTAGGCGTGAGAGATTTACATTACCGAATGGCATTCCTGGCTTGCAGTGTGCAAGCTACTAACTCGAGGTTTGGTGGTATGGATTTACCCGTCGAAGAAATCACTGTCGAAATGATGAAGAAACAAATGACTGAAGCGGAATGGAATAAAGTATACGAAATGAGCCGCGACAGAAATTTATATCAGAATCTCACGAATAGCCTTTTCCCCAGTATACATGGAAATGATGAAATCAAACGAGGTATTACACTGATGCTTCTTGGAGGCGTTTCGAAAACAACTATTGAAGGTAAAACACCATTTTTACATTATTATAACTTAATTTCCGTTTCCATTAATTATTTTATCGTCATAGGAACTGCATTAAGAGGAGATATTAACATTTGTATCGTCGGAGACCCTAGTACAGCTAAATCGCAATTCTTAAAGCAAGTATCGGAGTTAATACCGAAAGCGGTTTACACATCTGGAAAAGCTTCATCAGCCGCAGGTTTAACAGCAGCGGTCGTTAGAGATGAAGAGTCAAACGATTTCGTCATCGAAGCCGGAGCTCTTATGTTAGCCGATAATGGCGTCTGTTGCATCGATGAGTTCGATAAGATGGACGCGCGCGATCAAGTCGCTATTCATGAAGCGATGGAACAACAGACTATCTCAATCGCCAAAGCCGGTGTACGAGCAACCCTTAATGCACGGACTTCTATTTTAGCTGCTGCTAATCCAGTCGGAGGACGATATGATAAAAACAAATCCTTGCAGCAAAACATTGCACTGTCAGCACCGATTATGTCGAGATTCGACTTGTTCTTTATTTTAGTCGACGAATTAAATGAAATCATCGATTATGCAATAGCAAGAAAAATTGTCGACTTGCATAGCAACATCGAAGAATTGGTTGAATGTATTTACACACGAGAAGATGTCATTCGCTATATTACTTTTGCTAGGCAGTTCAAACCAATTATAAACGAGGTTTGTATAAATACAGTTGAACTTTGCTGTCTTTTCATTTCTTAAGGTTATGTCATAACAGTTGAGCATCTATAATGTTACAATTCCTATTTTTCAGGATGCGGCAGATTTACTGGTAGACCAATACAGTCAGTTGCGTCAACGAGATGGTGCCAGCACAACAAAATCAACATGGCGCATAACAGTGCGTCAGTTGGAGAGTATGATACGTTTAGCTGAAGGAATGGCAAAAATGGAATGTGCTGACTATGTTCAACCGCAGCATGTCAAAGAAGCGTATCGGTTATTGAATAAGTCAATTATTCGCGTCGAGCAACCAGATGTCGATTTAGAAGACGAAGAGTTTGTGCACGAAGTCGACGAAAATGATACTGAAAATGCGGACGCGCAAGAAACCGATGAAACTGCACCGGCTAAAAAGAAATTGACGTTGTCATTTGAAGAATATAAAACGTTGAGTAACATGCTTGTCGTTTATATGAGAAATGAAGAAGCTAAAATGGAAGACAAAGGTATTTATATTGCGTTCAACAAGAAAGTATATTTTTAGTGTTTCTATAATTTATAAATTGTATTTTAGAAGAAGGAAAAGGCGGCATTAGAAGAAGCGATGTGATAAAATGGTATTTGGAACTTGTTGAAGATCAATGCGAATCGGTAGATGAATTATTGGAAAAGAAAACAATTATTGAGAAAGTACTAGACCGGCTAACTCATCATGTAAGTAAAATTTAAACAGTTAAAAGACATTTACCTACAACAAATCTAATTTGTGCAGTTTATAAAAATGCTAAAAACGATCTCACTTGAATAAGTATTTTGGCGATTTTCCCGGTTTTTCATATATATATTTCTCATTAATTCGAACATTCACATCTAAATTTTCATATAAAAATTGGTTGTCTGTAAAGTCGGTTTACGGACGATAGTTTTACGTGATAACGTATTCCGTAATACATAACCTAAACCTCCCAAAATTTGGTTTCAATCCGCTTATCCTTGGTGTCGGAATGATAAGAAATGTCAAAAGTGACGTTTGCAACTTACAAAGTATTATGTTCTAATAATAATTAGTTATTCCAATACTTAACTTAGAAGGCTTTGCATTTCACAATATACTAATGTCAAAAAATTGAATTAAACATTAGAAATGCAGCCGTTTTCATGTTAAGACAAGACATACGTTTGCTTCTAATTTCCATGTACGGCAAACAAAGACAGCCGACCGCGTCGCGCCATGCATTACACAACATTGCATTTATACAGCTATTTTTCTATATAAATTTGTATAAAATATTTTTCTATATAAATTTGTATAAAAAAACTGTTTAGGCAAATTCTGTTATACGAAATCTATGTAAAATGTTCTCCTCTTTCGTTTAAGACTGGTTTCAAACCGATCTGATTTAAATTGAGCGAGAAATTAGCAAAAAGCACGCACAGGGTCAGGCGGAACGTTACGCGTTATGCGTTACGCGTTACACTTTTTCGTACATGCAGCCGGTGTTTTATCAATTTATAATATTGGTGATTCATCAATTTATAAGACGTTATCACGTCAAAAAAAATTAAAAGTTATGTTTTTTTTTCAGGATAATGTAATTATTGCTTTAAAAAGTACAGGATTCAAAGGGGCCACCAGTGAAACAGAAGAAGACGAAAAAGATCCATTATTGGTTGTGCACCCTAATTATATAATTGATCAATAGTTTTATTTGTCCTGTTTTCCTTTTTGTATAATTTTTTAACAAAATAATAAAAATATTTTTTTTTAAATCACCAAATTAATTTTATAATTTTTTTAAATTTTTTTCACATTTATTTTTCTATAAGAAATTATTTCGGAAATTGTTAAATTTTTATTATAACTAGGCTTTATCCCCGACAATCATCCCATTATTGTCGATTCTTTATGTAGGTACTGCTTATTCTCTCCTATAGAATAAACACAATTTATTGCGAAAGTTCGATCAAAATCGGTTCAATAGTTTTGATTTGCTGAGAAAAAACAAACATTCTTAAAACTGCTATTTCTCTCAGATTTCAATATTCTAAAAAACTACACCTAAGTCAAAATCCCGTTAAAACTTATAGTTATAGACAGTGACATAGTTATGACCTCCTTTGGGGGGGAGGATACATTTTCTCAAATTTGGTTCGACAGCAGTCATATAAACGTTAAAAAGCGTGTACGTAATAAATTATGACAGATAGTGTACTTCTAGATTGATGGAGGGTGATTTAGCCCCATGAGCCCACGGTTTTTTTTTTATTTGCAATGGTAAAAATAATGTGTTCGTTGAGTCAATTCATTAGCAAGCCAGACAGACTTTCTATTAACCACTAATTTTCTGCACACGATTGAATAAAAAAATTAACTCTTAAAAAATTGGTGTCAGTCAAGGATCCGCGACACTGACAAACCATTTCGAGCTACTTTCGATCTTTGTACCTAAAAAACTATTTGAGCTGTACGTTTGTAAATTGTAATCTATCTCCCCCTTCCTCCAATTATCCAAAACTCCAAATTTTATAAATGAAGCTGAAATAGTTCCCGAGATATTGATGTCGGAATATTAACAATGATTGACTCACTCACTCATCAAAAACAAAATGTCGTTTGACGCCACACGTGTCGTCCGCATAGAGATATTAGACTAGAGTATACGCGAGTGAGCCGTGAAAGTGTCTGCAATTAAGAGAGAGAACCGTTTCTTATCTCTATGGTAACTAATGATACAGAACAATGCTGATTTGAGTAAACAAATATCTGGTTTTCTGCAGCGTTCTCTCTCTCTCAACTGAGGACACTTTTCACATATGGCAAGCATACGAACTAGCGTACTCTAGTTACTTATATCTCAATGGTCGTCCGCGACACGCTACTAAATGAACGCTATGGTTAAATATGCTGCGTTATCTTTTTCAAAACTTGATATCTCAGAAGATGGAGCCATTTAATGACGCAAAACACATTTTTATTATTTAATCTAAAAAGCTCGTTAAAATCGAAGAGTCCCGATTGTAATGTTTTGTATTAAACAATTTTATGATTTCAACTGATAATTTTTCGCTGAATGCATCAAAAATCTATTTAAGAAACAACTTGAAAACTTAAGGAAGTGCATGCACATAGGCGTAACCAGAGGGGGGTCGGATGAACAGGAGCCCTTCCAGAGTTCCTCGGAAACTGGAAGGGTCTAGACCAGGCCTGGGCAAATGGCGGCCCGCGGGCCGGATTCAGCCCACGAAGCATTTTAGAAAATTTAAAAAAAATAGTGCAGAAATAAAATACGGGGACTTTTTTTTTTGCTCTCCGACTGCGAAAATAGAATGCGGGGACCTTTTTTTTTTTTTGCTCTCCGAATGCGGAAATAGAATGTGAGAATCTTTTTTTCTGCAAATTTTTGGCCCGCGGTGAAATTTTCGTCAGCCATCCGGCCCGCGGTCAAATTTTCATCAGCTATGTGGCCCGCCGATCAAAAGATTTGCCCGCCCCTGGTCTAGATTAGAGATAATTAATAAATAAAAAAAATTCTACGTTTTTTTACGAGTTTATTTTTCTACGTATGTATTCTCAACAAAAACTGATCGGACAGACATCAACAGCCCCCAACTTCAAATTCCAGTTACGCCAATGCAACGTGCATACAATATTTACTTTTCTTAGCCTACTTTCTACAGTAGTGCGCCACTGTTTTATTTACTTCATTAAATCATTCGTATCAAAGTATTTACGTATTATGACTGAAAATTGATTGGTTCTAAAATAGATAAGAGAGCGCACCAATGTGACTCTGCTCAAAGACGTTTTCGATCATCATCAAAAACACATAGTACCAAGATCATTTCATATTCAACTTTGACCCGGTGCGGTTGTGTCGTTTTACAATCAACAATATAGTTCTATCAATTATAGTAATAGTTTCACGCCTTCAGGTGTGTTTAATCTCATTAAATCGAGTGATTATTAAAGTGCGTCAACATGAAAGCTATTGACAGGAGAAATGTAAGTTTCATCTTCATACTTTTGTATCAACTTTTTGTTTACTTCATTAATTAATTAATTACGATCGAATCTTGTAATAATTTTTTGATCTACTACTAAAATATCCAATGGACTTGAAACTTTGCACACAATACACATAGTAGGTAATGCCGGTACTTAACAATACAATATTTTTTACTTCAAAAAAACAAAAGAGGTTATTCAATTAATGTCTGATAATATATTGTTTGTACAGCCATAAAACTGTTCGAGGGGTTAAAGATTTGAAAAATTTCGACACCATTTTGTTCCGATTGGTATAATATAAATTTTTTAATAATCGGTTCAGTCGTTTTTTATGTTACCTCGTATCATTTGTGAACCGATATTCTTTTTCTATTTAATAGGGCATACCTTCAGCGTGGTCTCACATTAATTTTATGCAAATAGGATCATCAGTTTAGTAATCTCTATGAACCTCTCGATAGACGACTAAAATGATTTTTAAAAAAACATTTCATTTTTGGAATAATATAAGTAAACAGTACTTAGGGTTTTAAATGCAATTACACAACAATCACTACCTATTCTAGTATATTATGTAGCTGATTGCGCAGAGAATATTTTTACGAATTGCTTCAATGGCTACTACTACTTTCTCCGTACATTGGGTAAAAAATTATGGTTTTAAATATGGGAAAAATTATATTAAAAACAATCTGTTTTCGCGTCAAATAGTATTTGCATGTTATGGTATTTGACATTATCGTTAGTAGCTTATTTACATAATATCAAAATTCAAATTTGTAACTATGTGCAAAAGATAAGAACTCATGTTATGATAATAATATTATACAAAAATTATTATATGAAACGCCTCAAAGTCAACACAAGTGCAATAAATTATATGAGAGACTAAAATAGTACGGTCTGGTAATAATTACCAGAAGGTCATACATAGTTACCAACAAGTTAAATGAAGCAGCAGAATTCAAAAATACGAACCAGAAATTCAAAATTTAGATAGATATTATAAACGCCTAACAACTAAGGCTATTAGCGTCACCAAATTTTTGCAATTACAAACACGGAATTTTTATCCAACAGGTAGATACTGATAATCTGTTTAAAAATATTTCTATATTAAATTTTCTGCGATTCATTTACAAAAAATGCTAAAGATTTTAATTAAAAGTTTTAAAATAAGTAATTGATGCGGCTTGAATATACATTTTCTTTTCATATTCTATCAAAGAAAAATATTCTAATAATGATAAAAAATAAGACTAGCTTTTTTGTGTCACGAAGTACATATTTTATATACGTTCAATTTTTATTTATATATCACCCACAGACTGTCACGAAATGTTACCTGCATTTAGATAATTGATTATGAGAATGACTACAGATAAATGACTACAAGTTACAAACTATAAACCATTGTTAGGGGAAATAAATTAATTTTCATAGGTTGGAATACATAAATAACAAATTGGCACACATACACGCATTACATCTATACACGACGAAATGGACGTTTCTGTAATTTCAAATCTGTTGCATTTTATATCAAAATGTGAAACAAACCTATATAATTAAAGAATAGTACAATCAATCTGGCGAAAAAAAAATCATTTCGTATCAAAAACACCCAAAAAGGTGAAACTTGGTGAGTCGTTAGAGAATGATGAAAAAAAGGTTACCTGGCAATGGCCACCTGGTACCTGTTCAAATAGTCAAAAAAAACTCAAAAATATTTTGAAATGCATTTTTCTCGAAAACTATCCATTTTACAGAAAAATTTATTGAACAAAAAATGTAGAGGGCATCGTTATCTACAATTAATGTCATTGGTGCTATGTTGTACAACAAAAAATGTGCGCAGTAGGTGGCGCTAAAGTGCCAAAAAAAGTGTTTTTCCACTTTTTTGCCCTGAAATTTTCATTTTTCAGTTACGATTCAAATGGAAAAATTGTTCCTTTTTATTTTATAAACAACTTTTATTTCAACATTTTTTTCATACAACTTACTTTTCATACAACTTATTTTCACTTCAACAAGCTGCAGCTCTGAAACGGTAAGTTGTATGAAAAAAATGTTGAAATAAAAGTTGTTTATAAAATAAAATGGAACAATTTTTCCATTTGAATCGTAACTGAAAAATGAAAATTTCAGGGCAAAAAAGTGGAAAAACACTTTTTTTGGCACTTAAGCGCCACCTACTGCGCACATTTTTTGTTGTACAACATAGCACCAATGACATTAATTGTAGATAACGATGCCCTCTACATTTTTTGTTCAATAAGTTTTTCTGTAAAATGGATAGTTTTCGAGAAAAATGCATTTCAAAATATTTTTGAGTTTTTTTTGACTATTTGAACAGGTACCAGGTGGCCATTGCCAGGTAACCTTTTTTTCATCATTCTCTAACGACTCACCAAGTTTCACCTTTTTGGTTGGTTTTGTTGAGGTTTTTGCCAGATTGACTGTACTAGAAGGGAAGATAATGATTTTAACAGTCAAATGCAATAGTAGGGTTGCCATCCGTCCGGATTTCCTCGGATTTATCCTCTTTTTAAGGGTGTCCGGGGAGCGTCCGGGCGGGGTTTTGTTTACAGTGCGGATTTTAATTTGACTAGATAAATATTTTTTATCAGGAGATGATCTTAGAATTTTGTTTCTTTATTTCGAAAAGATTTATTTTTGCTTATTGGAATAAAGAAAGTAGTTATCTTTTAGTTTTTCTAATCTTTATACGTCTCTTTAATTTAATTACCAAAGAGAATAGATATATAATTAAATGAAAGCTTGTAAAATTCCATAGATTACTTGAGATTTGTACGTTGAGTTGCACCAAAGATGGTAAAAAAAATCATCTATACTATTTCTGTATTATTAAGGTAATATTTAATTTCATCAGTAAAATAAGAATTTTTCTTGGCAATTATATCCAGGCTTTGATCTCAAAAATCCATTTTTTTTGAGCTTCTTGTCCTAGTTTATTGACTTTACAGATAGCAACCCTATGCAATAGAAAACATCAAAATATTATTATCTTCGATGTATACTGTTTATCATCTATCATAGAAACATAATGAGATGATGAGATCTACTTTTAATCGTATACATGTATCGAATATCGATATCTAAAGATATGAATGCGTTATGCGACATCAAGAGCGATTTGGTACGTGACTTTATTTTTAACAAATTAAACAATAGACCGAACTTTCACTTAAAGTTTTTTTCAGCGTAAAAAAAGATTTAAACCTCACATAAATATATTTAAAACGAAAAATTAAAAATACTCTATATGAACAAATTACACGAACGTTGAAAAATAGATAGCCGTCAGATGGAGTGACGTCACTTTTCGCTGACTGGAGTTTTAAATTACGTTCCGTTTCACTTGTTTTAAATTAAAACTCTGTTCCAACCTCTCTGCGAACGGTAATATTATCGTCACAGTTTTACGCACTCATATAATATCTATTAATTAACTATATGAATCATTGCTTATCTACTCAATGTGCGGTGAGTGAACGCAACAAAGCGTAACGAAAATATATCTGCGTCTCTTTCTTCGATGTAATTCCCTGATTTCTCCGATGATACGATTGATTGATGTACTTGCATTCAATCTAAATAAAGTATCTCGGTTTCAAAAACTTTGTCTTTTTCTATGATGTTAACATGGGCGTACCCAGATTTTGGTCCAGGAAGAGGCAAATTAGAAATTTCTTAAGCCGGGTCCCCCGTGCTTGTTTTGCCCTCCTGGATACGCCAGTGCTTACGGCGTAAAAAAAGACAGAAGTATATGTTTGCACCCTGATAGTTCGATTGCGCACTATAGCTCAAAAGCCGATACAACAATTTTGTTTTAGCTACTGTGCAAGACTGTGACGATAATATTACCGTTCGCAGAGAGCTTGGAACAGAGCTTAATTTTTTTTTTTGAGAAAAGAGACATATTCCAAATAAACCTTTCAGTATTGCACTTTTCACATCTTTGATCTTTAGCTACTTACATATATGAATTAATATAAAATCGATTTGTAACTTTTATGCATGTTTTCCATTATTATTAGTAAAATTTTCGAAATGGTTTAAATATCTAGATGAAATTTAATTCTAGTGGTGTTGCAAAGGCAAACTTACAATCCATAAAGAAGTCCTCTGTAGTTTATATTATGAATTATTACATTTATCAGTTTAGTCCAGGGGTCGGCAACATGCAGCTCGTGAGCCGCATGCGGCTCTTTTGATGTAAAGTTTAGGGCTTCACACGAGAGCGAGATTTTTCTCGTCTCGTCTCGTTCTCGTCTCGGAAAAGCGAGACGAGACGAGACGATACGTTTTGGTAAATATTTTGGACGATACCGAGACCACATACAGTGCAACCCGAGAGTCTCGTTTATGGTCTCGTTAAATTTTTTTTTATAAAGTTTTTATTGGAAAAATTAGAAAAGGTCGAAATAAAAAACAATATATTTTACAAAATATAAAATCTGAGTGTGTAAAATAAAAAAATTTATGTATATGTTCAAATATTTCTATATAATAACGTAATAAATATAGCTTTAAAAAACTACTTATTATTATTTATTATTTAGTTTATATAATATATATTATCATTATTTAAAATTAAGCGAGACGAGACGAGACATCTGGTAACGAGACGAGACCGAGACTTGAACGAGACTGAATTTTCTAGGGATTGACGAGACCGAGACGAGATTTTTGATAGTCTCGTCTACTCTCGTCTCGTGTGAAGCCCTAGTAAAGTTGCGGCTCTCCAGTTCCATACGCAAAAAATAATTATTTTATTATATAAACCCTTTCCTTAAAAATCGTCCAATCGATCCATGATTGAGTACCATGTCTATCACTCAGCCATTTCCACTCGCGTCTCACCCGCACCGCCCCCGTCGCGACGTGTCGTTCTCGGATATAATATATATTATACCTATATAAGCAAATACTATAATACTGAAACGAATATGTTTAGTGGCTTTTTAAAAACTGAGAAATTTTGTAAATTGTAACTTTTGGCTCTGTCGTCTCAAAAGGTTGCCGACCCCTGGTATAGTCGCCAGTCGGTTGAACAATAATATTGTCAACAGATAGGTTCAGTCAAATGGTGGAAAGGCGCTCTTATATCGTAGTACACATGCGCCCCTCGTTAAGTTATTTTAGTAGGGTAAAAGCAGATAATAAACGTCCATAAGATAAAAAATTATACGATGATACGCTGGAGGCAGAATATCACAATCAAATAAAAATGCACAAAAAAAGTGTGAGACTCATCCACGTACTCTCGCGGGGTAAGTGAAATTTCGATAGAGTTGTGACTTGTGAACTCGTTCCAGTGGCGTGTTATCCATTTTGCGTCACCAAAGTTTCTCTTATAGTTCTCCGCCGTTACAGAAAATTTTAAACAAATACATCGCTAAGGAAGTTCGTTTCAAAAATATGCAAACTAACTGAAGT
Organism: Xanthostigma xanthostigma; assembly: GCA_963575645.1. Lineage (NCBI taxonomy): Eukaryota > Metazoa > Arthropoda > Insecta > Raphidioptera > Raphidiidae > Xanthostigma > Xanthostigma xanthostigma. Next base: position 29,149,624 of record OY754470.1, on the reverse strand, counting down.
AAATAATATAAAACTGTCCTCAAGTTGAATAATGTATCAAATTTATAGACCCTTGTTTGTGTTTCGAGTACTGTAAACAGATGCCGATTGAAAACGATTATTAGAAAAACATATCTATCTAAGCCAGTAATCTTTACTGAGTTCTTTGTTTTTTTCCAATTCTCCAACAATGTATGCAACAAATAAAGAAATTAATGTCTTTAAAAATTTCTTTGAATTTTTGCATTAAAACTTATAAGTTTATAACAATGATACAATATATTATGTCTTTGTTTTCAACATATTAGGTACCCATATATTTCAAGTAGTAAGTCAGATTTTTATCTTTAAGTCTTTTTTTAGAATTTTTTCATAATATTTCCAAATACTTTGTTTAATCAATAATTTGAATTGTATATGTTACGGTTAATACAAGAAAGTAGTTTATTCGCGAATTAACCGGCTAATACCCGAATTAACCAAACGTCAATGATTGGTTAATTCGGGTATTACCTATCCGGTTAATTCGCGAATTAACTACTTTCTTGTATTAACCGTAATGCCTCTACTACACACGTGGCCAGCACCGCCACTCAAATAAGTGCCCATCATCGCCGCGATGATTGCCTAGCCCTCCACACAATCGTGCCGGTCCGATTGTGTGTACGGGCGCACGATGCTGGCCACGCATTCCTTTGATGTACCGACAATCAACCGATTACTGCCGATTATGTTCACGCACCGACGAATATGCCCTCTACACAATCGTGAGTGCCTGTAAGTGGCGGTGCTGGCCACGCGTGTAGTGGAGCCATGACATATATATACAATCAAATATAACTTGAGAGTATGTAACAACAAAATCAACTTGAATGGTGTACGTTTTTGACGTATCGAACATACACACCGATAGTGATGTGATAACAATATGAAACATGATTGCTTTTTGTTAAAACTGACCTTATCCCCACTCTCCTCTACAATAGAAGTGACCTTCCGCGTCCTTAGACACTCCAGCCGGCATACTCCATTTAACACTTCTCAGTAAATATTCGCTGTGCAAATTTAACGACATATGCAATAATTATTTATCAGTGATCGGTGATTAATTTATTAATTCTGTGTTAGTTGTCCTCATTTTTCAAAAGGTAATAAGTTCTATTTATATTTTGTGTTTATATATATTTAGTGTAAATAAATAATTATTACTGGATTTATCTTTTCAAATTCAAGTTAAGGCATTATGGTTCGTATTGTTTACTTTTAAGTCGTCCAATATTGTTTTTATGAATTCAGTTATTGTTTTATAGTGTTTGTATTTACTAATTGACTAATTTTAAGTCAACTAATGCAGTTATATTCATCTGAATAAGTATCACGTGATGGTTTAGTGAGCAGTGACAGTCGTCCTTGAATAACATTGAAACCATTTGGGGTTATTTCCATCATTTAGCGTACAAATCAACAAACTTAAAATAAAAATATGCATGCAAAAAAAAGCGGTTAGGTACTAAGAGTTTATAGTTGATCAAAAAGCTGTGAATTTTTGTACTGGAAATTAATTTATGTACTACTTAGGTATATATTTTTTATTTACCTACTTGTAACTTTTTCACATGACATAGATTATATTATGTTGTTCCCAGCTTATGTATTTTTTTTTAATAAAAATTACGTAAAAAAATTCCTGCATTTTTTAAGATTCTGACTATAGGTAAACATAGTTTAGGTAGGTATATTATACCATTTTAAACCAGTGCTTCTCAATTATTGTGACTCCTGGGTTTTTAAAATTAGAAAGGCACCCCCAATGATGCACACAGTGCGATAGACGTTAATGACCCTACTTTGCGAACGTCTAATATTCTACAGTAAATAACTAACACGTAACAGTGAGATTAAAAATTTAAAGAAAAAATTAACAATAATTAATTTATCTTTTGAACAAGAATCGCGTGGAACAATTACCTAGTTGAATGATATCAACAAACACCTATTGTTATGCCGGGTTGCAGAAAGCATTGTCAAATGTCAGAAAATCTGATTTGACACGAACATTACATATTTCTCTGTAAGAAAAGCTACATAGTTGAATTTTAAATTGATCCTGCTCAAAAAATAATTAATCGATTGAAACGCAACTTTTTCTAAACGGTATTTGCGTTTATCATATATTTTTTGTACAATTTCCACTTCAAAACAATAGTTTTAACACGTGAAAAATGGACGCTGTTTTAGTAACATGCGACTTCTCTCAAGAAATCATAAAAAATAAACTGCAGGGGTCTCACTTTGAGACGCACTGTTAAAAAATACAAAACATCCTTATCCTTACTAGCGTTGTAACAAATTGGGAAACATATAAAGATAAAAAAGTAAATCAATTGGACATATACATTATATACATAGGTAATATAAAAAAAAATCTTTTCTGAGAGACCCCCACCTAGAAGAGCATCTGTTTATCCCGACTTAAAGTGCCATTTTGTATGGTCAATGTAATAATTTAGTGTTGGTAATTTTTTTTTCACTTTCTAGCAAATATAAGGTGGGTACATAGTACATACTTTAAACTGAGACAGAAATACCTATAATAACGCTGTTATTTTTAACATTGACCGTACAACTATAGCGTCATTCCATTTTTATATATAGGTACCATTGGGATTGCATTTGTCGATAATTTGTTTACTGTTTAATACAAATAGGTACCTAATACTTCTATCAGAATAATCATATTTAATAATAGTACAGTATAATATTCAAATATAGTAAACATTATTCAAAATTTTAATCAACAATTTGAGTAATGACTTCAATAATACATATAGTATATAAAATAAAATCCGTCAAGCAAATTTTGTTATTCAAATTTTTAACCGATTTTTTAAAACTTCCTCTTAAACCATTGTGACGTCATGACGGTGAAAACGTTTTACAGATAAATAAATATTTTATTCTGAAGTATTGGTAAACAATGAAATAAATATCTATGCAGATAAAAAATAGTCTGTATTTTAATCAATGTCATGAATGGCCTGCATGCATAATTTCATTCAGATCAGTTGCGTCGTTTCTGAGATTAGTCCGGCAAACACAGACAAAAATGATAAAAAAAACTTATAGTCCGAGAGCTACTGAACTTTTTGGAAGCTGATTTATTTTAGGAGTAATCAATCCCTAAATATGTATTAGTAGGGTTGAAAACATCGACTCGTTTTGGCAAGGCTGAGATTTTCACAGTATTTCAAATACACCTTTTCTAAAGTGTATTCATAAAGGCAGAAATAAATTCCGGTCCAAATACCCCGGCAGACTGCTTTGAACGTCACTTATCTCACCCCTTCAAAGCAGTCTGCCGGGGTGTTCGGACTGGAATTTATTTCTGCCTTTGTGAATACACTTTAGAAAAGGTGTATTAAAAATATTGCAAAATTCTTACCCTTACCAAAACGAGTTGACGTTTTCAACCCTACTAGTGCATATTTAGGGATTGATTACCCCTAAAACGACTGAACTTGTTATGTTATTTTCGATGTTTGCACAGAATTAAACTGCATTATAAAGTGTCACTGCCATGCCTAAATCGACTTCCAAATAGTCCAGTAGCTCTTGGACTATTAGGTATTTAAATCACATACATAACACTTCAAATTATTTTATTAACATAGAATGTCAGTAAACAAATGCGTTGTTAGCAACATTTAAAAAATAAACGCTTCTTTTATAATTTGACAGAAATAGATTAAGAGAGTAATTTAGGCAAAGTTATAAAGCAAGATGTCAAAAGAAGAGTTTTTCGATGATGACAATAATGTAAGTTGACTATATTAATAATTGCCACGAAATATCATTTTGTCATTTTAATATTATTTTACACTATAAAAAAATCTTATCTATCGCAAGAAAGCAAAAACAGGTTGTCAAATTTGTCCTAAAATGAAATTAATAGGTAACTGTATATAATCCACCAATTATTGAAGAATATTGTTTTTTATTCTTTATTTTGCGATTGAATAAAATGAGGTAGCACTGTCGATGACGCTTCGAAGTGTCATCTTAAGTACTGCACAAGCAAAGTGAAATTCATTCCGCCATTCGCCCGACGCGACGCCAATAGTCGTATACATGCCATAAGACAAATTCACTAATAAACTCGTAACAGAGATATTCCTCGTTTTAGTTTTAAAGTGTACGTTAATAAACGATACTTGATGCCTATACTTTATTTCGAGTCTTTAAACACAATGAACGAAACGCTCTTATAAGTAATTTACCAATGATTTATTAGTGCACAGACAAAACAGAACGGAACGCACAACAATAATATTGATCTTTATTGAAAGAAAACGAAGATTTCAAGACCGTCAAATGTCAATGATAAACAGATTTCGCTGCTATATCGGGAACTTAACATGATTTGTATGTTATTAAGTATAATGAGAATTTAAAATACCTGTGCGTTATATTTTAGGGATCGCACTTTGTACATCCCTGATCTGAATGACCAATGAAATTCAAACTATTCGCTTTGTAAATTTAAATTTCGGAAAAGTGAACAATATTTAAAAAGGCAATAACGGCCAGTATGAGTAACAACAGAATTTAACGTAACGACATTAGCGTTGTTTTTTGAAGTGAAAACTTCTTTAGCGGCGTTGTACACTTTTTTGTAATGGGTAAAAAATGTTAAACTCGCGTCAGGAAAACTCGCATTGTATACTTTTTTCGTAATGGGTAAAAAATGTTAAACTCACGTCAGATATGCGTAAGACGAAAACTTTTATTTATACAACGTTAGACATCTAGCGTTGAAATATCGTACATAAAAATGCAATCTATGATACAAACCATTTTGATCGAAAATTCGTAAGACGTTAATATTCAAATTTTCACTTCCGCCAGCACTCCCGGAGTGCAACCCATCTTTTTTGGAGTAGGGGGGTCTTCTATAGACCCAAGTTCACTTATTAAAGCTTAGATTGTAGAGTTTACAATGGAGGAGGGTGCTTGACTTGGCCCTACTTGGGCGTAGCCCCGCAGACACCTTCCGCCGCCAATGGTTAACAACGGGATAATACCTAATAATTAATAAAAATAACAATAGACCCAGATGTTCCATTTAAAATGTAACCGATGAGTTACTTTGTTTGGTTAATGGGATCAAAAAAATCGTTAAAAACAAAGCACTTTTTTGTTACTGTTTTTATTTTCAAATCAATAGAGACAAAATATTACTTCTGTTCGTCTTAAATATTAGTGGATTATGAAACAAGATAATAATAAAATTACAATTAGTATCAATTTTATGGCGCCAAGAAAACGTTAGTTATTATGCAGCATTGATTTTTGAGCTTTTATTTTTTATACCGTTGTCCGTTTCAGACAACTGTTGTGTGAAAGATACACAAATTAATTTAATTAATAGACCAATGATCTAATTTTAATTATTCAATGAATTTTAACTGATGTAATATCGGTTCCTAATTATTCGTGTTATCATAACTTATCGTCCAAGTTGATATTATTTAAAGCAAAAGTACCTACTTGTAAGTTGTATTTCATCGGATAAAAAACGGTTACCTTAAAGAGGTTATGCGTTTTGTCGACACAAGCGAGCTAAAGCTCTGATAATAATAGATTATTAAAGCCAGTTCACATCTATTTAAATCTTTCCAATCTTACATAATTTTTGTACAATCTCGTCTTTCAATGAGAGCGATAAAGAAAGATTAGTTCCGAATGCAATCGGCACGCCGGTCGTCGCATCACAGTGGTGCTTTTAATAACGAACAAAAGCTTTTACAAATAAACAGTATTGAGTATAGTAGATAGGTCAAATACTAGAAAAAATAACTCATCCGTGAGCTTTAAGAAAATACCACCAACTGTAAAACTATACTGTACACTCAAAATGTGGAGATAGCTTCGTGTAGTTAGGCTTTAAGAAACAAAACCAGAACCACGTCGACGCACGCGTAAAATCAATGGTCCGCGGTGTCATGGTACCTTGCCTTCTATAATAACGTGTTGAATGTAATATTGTAACTTTTTGCACAGACAATACAATATTTTTATTCCTGTTGACTTATAATGTAAACAATTTGCGGTACAAATCGTATATGTGCCCCAGGTGTTATTTTTTTGCGAATGAAAAAAGACGAGTTGTAAAAAGGGTAAGGTGTATTGTTGAATGCTGCGTCTGTGCAAAGCTTTGAGAAAAATTGGTCAAGGTGGGGGAATTGAAATACTGTGTCATTTCACTGACAAGGGCACCCTGACACGCTCTTTTACAAGCAAAATAGTGGTGATTCGTTTCTTCAGTCAAAAGGGAATATTTTTCTCGAAACGAAATTTTCATAATATTACAAATTGTAAGTTAAGTACTTGCTGTGCGAAAATGGTGTGGCCAACAGTCGACCCGACAACTGAGGTATTGTATAACAAAATTTTATTTATTGGACCGAATCTTATTTTATGTAACAAGCAGTCAACTGTTTAATTTTTTTAATTGTTAAATAAAGAGCGGTTTATTATTATAACATTTTTTTAAAGTGTCTTGCCGACGCTGTAACTATTATTTAAAATATACCTATCTTATTTGACTAAAAATAACTAAAATTAAAAGTGGATGTCCCAAACTTTATCCTGGCAATTGTGAACTTTTAAATTCTATAATTAGAAAAAAAAAGTTAATTAGTTAATACTCTCATTTGAATCTGCGTGCCTAATCTCAACATATCAGTTTTTAACGCCAAATTTGAAATAGTGTGTAGTTTCGCACTGAACTATTGTCATAACACGACGTGACACGTGACCGCGCGTGAAATTGCGTGTAAGTACACGCATTTTTGTCTTGACATGAGATTTTGTGATAGATAAATTAATAACGTCTATAATGTATTGGTTTTAGTTTAGGTGACAAAACTATTATGCCTCGATTTTACTGCGGCGCTTAATTTCACGTCCGGGCGAGTGCCGTGCCGTTAATATCAACGTTTACTATCATTGGTTATATAGCATAATCCTCATGCATATTATCACATTATAAAGATAAAACTGACTGTTTTTCATCAGAAACTCATGTATAATGAAAATCCACAATTGTTAATTAACAAATTGACAACAATGAACAACAATAAATACATCGACATGATTTTTTGACTGAAATATATATATTTGCCCAACAAAAAATGAGCATAATATACAATGTACTAATACAGTTACATTATGGAATTAACCTATCCAACTTGGCAGAGCCAGTGCTAAATTATGGTTATTGTTTTTATTTGCAAACATTTCCATTGTTAAATTTTCTGTATGGATCGCTTTTCGTTTTTTGTTTGAGAATCCTTTTTATGCTAATATCTACTTTATCAAGTGTCAGTACTGCAATGGTTCTTCATTTTATTTTCAGATGGCTTCGTCGAACTCAGTTCCACGCATGCAGCTGCAAGCAGTGGATGCTACCAGTCATCTGGAACATATTTGCTCTTTAGATATTCAATCCAAGGCATCTTACGTTCGTTTATCAGGAATCATCTGTACTATCGGTATTGATTAAAAAAAAATCATATTGATTTCTATTACCTGTTTGTAATTAGTATCGACATTATTGTAGTCCATTCCTAATTAGAAGAAATGACTCTCCTTGAGTGCTCATTGCCTTTTCAAATTCAACATCTTTTTTAACCAGTTCGTTGAGCCAATGCCCACCACTACTTAGTACCTATCACAAGTAGAGTGATTTGAAAAATTTCGAAATAAAATATTCCTAAAATTAGCATCATCAAAAAACGATAATACAATAAATTAGTCTGTTGATAATATTAATGTTTCTGAGCGAAATATACATATTATATTTTTTAATATAAAAAAATGTCTAGATGAGAAACACAAGAAACTGAAATGCGCAAAATATAATGTGAAACGAAAATCTTTTTAACAAAAAATAGTTGTCCAATTATCTTGTTGTTTTATCTAAAATTTTCTACATTGTTGTCACTATTTACATTAGGTAAATAAAACATAAAAAATGTGATATTTTAATTTACATAGCTATCTCTTTCATGTAATAAAACTTTATTTATATAATTCTCATTATTATTGATAAAAAATGATATCGGAACAATCAAACACTTTAATATTTAATCCTGATTTAATTACGATAAATTAAAACTTGTTTAATTCATAAAATGGATTCAATTAAAATGATTTACACATATTATGGGAATGAATATCACTAAAGTCTATGCCAGACAGAAATCATAAAAGATAAAAAGAAACATATATTTTCATAATATATTAATTTTAGGCCCAGCATCTCGTGATCCAGCCATTTTGGAAGAGATGATGGAAACTGGAATGAACATCGCCCGACTTAACTTTTCACATGGTACTCACGAGTACCATGCTGAGACGATCCAAAATATTCGAACGGCTGTACATAATTACAGTAAAAAATTGGGAATGCCTTATCCTTTAGCAATAGCTCTGGATACCAAAGGTCCAGAAATTCGTACGGGCTTACTTGAAGGTGTACGTTGCTAAAATTAATTTAAAGAATCCAATAAAAATATTTCTAATCGCGATTTTTGAGAGGAATTTTTTTATATTAAGCTCGTGTTGATAGCAAAATTCATTTTCCCGAAAAAAATCAAGCTTTAATTATATTTATTATTGAATTTGCAAATTAGTTATTTAGAAAAGACGTTTAAAAATATAGTTATGTTTATTAAATTTTAGGGTGGTTCAGCTGAAGTAGAACTGAAAAAAGGCGATACAATAAAATTAACAACAGACAAAGCTTATGAATCACAAGGAAATGCTGCAATTGTTTATGTTGACTATGAGAACATTTTGAACGTAATTAAAGTTGGAAATCGTATTTTTGTTGATGACGGTTTAATATCATTGATTTGCACAAACGTTGGCTCCAAAGCATTGACGTGCACCATTGAAAACGGCGGAATGCTCGGAAGTCGCAAAGGTGTAAACCTACCAGGAGTGCCCGTGGATCTGCCAGCTGTATCAGAAAAAGACAAACAAGATTTAAAATTCGGCGTTGAACAAGAAGTCGATATGGTCTTCGCATCGTTTATTCGCGATGGATCAGCTTTGGGTGAAATCCGCGGAATTCTTGGTGAAAAAGGAAAGAAAATTTTGATTATATCGAAAATTGAAAATCAGCAAGGTATGAATAATCTTGACGAAATTATCACAGCATCTGACGGTATTATGGTTGCTCGAGGTGATTTAGGTATTGAGATTCCACCAGAGAAAGTGTTCTTAGCCCAAAAGACAATGATAGCTCGTTGTAATAAAGTTGGCAAGCCTGTGATTTGCGCTACTCAGATGTTGGAATCGATGGTGAAGAAACCTCGACCAACCCGCGCAGAAGGTTCTGATGTAGCTAATGCCATATTAGACGGAGCAGACTGTGTCATGTTGTCAGGTGAAACAGCGAAGGGTGACTATCCTATTGAATGTGTCAGAACAATGGCTAACATTTGTAAGGAAGCTGAGGCAGCCATTTGGCAAAGACAACAGTTCATTGATCTTTGCAAGAAAGCTTTGCCGCCAATAGATGCAGCGCACACCATTGCTATAGCTGCCGTTGAAGCTTCTGCTAAATGTTTGGCTGCTGCTATTATCGTCATTACAACATCTGGAAGATCAGCGCACTTGTTGTCCAAGTATAGGCCTAAATGTCCAGTTATTTCTGTCACTAGATATGGTCAAACTGCAAGACAATGCCATTTATTCCGGGCTATTTTGCCATTACACTATGATGGTAAGTTAGCATTGTTTATACTAAAAAATCAAATTTTAAGTCTCCGCTTCCTATAAATTCTCGATCAAATGCTTAATGCCAGATCGGCATGGCGCCATTTAAAAAGAACTCTCCATATTTTGACAAATTTGGAAATGATTCTTAAATTTTTCTCAGTTGACTTTGTACATAATGCAAAACAATTCAATTAAAAATTAAATTTCATAGTTAAACATTAAACGCTTTGTCATTGAAGAGAAAAAAAATAATGCATTATTTTCACAGCCCCACCGTTATCCGACTGGTTAAAAGACGTCGACGCTAGAGTACAATTTGGAATTAAGTTCGGAAGATCACATGGTTTCATCAATTCCGGCGATCCTGTTGTAATTGTGACAGGATGGAAACAGGGTTCTGGATTTACGAACACCTTACGCATTGTGTATGTACCGGTATCTCATGGTGATGGGGTTGATTATAGACATGGTGTGGAAGTGTCGTAGTGTTTGTGAGACAGCGTTGTCATGCTAACCCCTCATTTAATGGTGTGGTGATAGAACTCGTGGAATTTGTGGTCAGTATGCTTGAGGCCTTTTTCAATACACAGAGAAGCACTCAATTATACAAGGAGAGTTTTTTCTAAGCGTGTCATTGAGTAGAATAAAAAAATTCGAAAAAAATTATGAAATCTGTTCATTGACATGGGTCAGTTATTTTGTTTTTCGTAAAAAATGTGCACCGTTTAATTAATGTTGAATAAATTTTTTGTTGTTTTTAATTTGTATCTGCAGCATTTCTCTCTGTGTTAATGAAAGGCGTTGATTGTTTAAAATTAGTTCCATTATTATATTTTACTAACATTTAATATTATTATGTTCATTATTTGCGAATAACTAAAGCGACAGGAAAATCACGAAATATTTGACTGCATTTTTTTGCAAGAAATTTTAGCATGCTTATTAATTCATTAAAAATCTGGACTAGTTAACATGTGGTTCCGACATATAAAAAACTAATATTATTAGTTTTTATCGACATCTTTATTTTATTATGACCGTTTATTGTCATCTTTTTTAATTTGCTTGGCTTTGCATGGAACTGTAGCTTTGCAGTGTTTGCTATGTTTCTACCATCATGTTTAACATTGCATTACATTGCCTACCCCAATACATAGCTCTTAGATTCCAAAACTTCTTTTTCTTTTCCTTTGTTCTGATATCGCACAGCTACTGTATAGAGTTTATTGCAAGCGTTGCCTGTATAAATATACCTAGTGAGCTGGATAATGTCTTCCGTATCTTAACAATGCTTTAAAAGCGGTAAACAAAAATGAACAGAGATAGAGTGTGACGGCCAGCTTTTATATTGTAGAAAATATACAAACTGGCCGCATCTTTCTCACTCTTGTCGACTACTTTTTGGATGCGGTGCGCGTTGTCCAGTTCTCTAAGTCTATGATTGTCAGTTTTATATGTTTAAAAAATCAGACAATATATATTTTTGCAACGCTTCTATAATTGTTTATTTTTATTTTTCAGTAATGCTGAATAAAAAGCACGCTTCCTGAGATGCTGACATTATTTTAGAGTATTTTTGATATTAATAAAATAAAATGAAGTAAGAGTTAAATCAACTCTTTATCCAGCCCAGTAATGAATTGTAAATCTGTATATTATTATTTATAAGGTATCTTTTGGTACCTTATTAAATTAATGGTAGATAATACTGTATTACGTTATTATATTAGGTACAAATAAAATAATTATTTAATCATTGTGATTAATTATTTAATTACTCCCTCTCCATCATTCCTAGCCCCTTTTGGGAGATACTTATTTCCGATTGGCGCTGCAGACTAGCCATATAAAATGTTCACCCGCCGCCACTGGTGTCGTGTATTTTGGTACCTATCAGCTGTTGATAGTACATCCCGTTACAGCCAGAGATATTAGTTACAGCCGCACAATCAACTGTTCTCAAATGATGCAGGCAGAAGTATTTTGTAGAGTATATATTTTTTAGTATTGTATTATCATTGATTGAAATCTTTTAATAAGATTCTAAAAGTCCTATGTTTGAAATATTTCAATTAATACATTGTCGCCAGTAGCGTGACTATAAATTTCAGACCTATGAGGTGGGGCTCGAATTTACAATATTTTTAGGTCTAATAGAAACTAAACTTTGAACGTTCCACGTTACATGAAAAATAAAAATTGCCCGATTGGTAGTCTTAAATTAATAACTCAATAAAAAAAAAGTACAAAAGTTCATTTAATTTAGTTCAAATACGTCACATAGATGTATTCTCATTGTAAGGTAACGGTCGTTCCCCTCAAACATTCCACGGTTGAGATCTTTATCCTTTTTTAACACCAGTCAATGACAAAGGATGCAGGATATTTCGTGTCAACACAGAAACCGGTCAGCGGAGAGGAACGGACCTATTTCTTTGTTGAACAGTTGATGGCAAAACTAATTCAGTATGAATTCAGATTTTTCTATAAATCTAAATATTGAAAAAACATGCGCAAATTACTTTTTCCATTTCCTTTTTATATCTGAAGATCGATTTATGGGATTTGGAAAATAACTTTATTCAAATTTTGTTCATTCCATATTTACATGTATTTCGAAACGGTTTGGATTCATGTTTGGAACAAACTTAAATGTCAAGCCACAAACGAAAAACACAAACCGTGTGTCATTTCGAAAAAGAAAATTGAAATGTTCTGTATGAACTAAAAGCTGATTTTATAGTCGTTGTCTTTTGCGTTACAAAAACGACAAAATGCAATCTTATTACTTTATTTTGTTAATTGTAAGTAATTAAACTTCATCTAAAATATCACTTGATAATGTAATGAAAGCCGGTAAAAAGAAATACAAATAAATTATGAAGTTATTTAATGCAGATATTTATGTTTTTAATACAAAAATAGTTTCTGCTACCAAAGATTAAATTATTATTTCTACGATTACAATAATTCGTGAATATTTTAGGTTATGCTGGTTCAGGTTCCTTATTATTTTGCTAAAATTAATGTGCAAAAAAATGTCATTGATGATATTGTTGAAATAAAGGAATTCAAAAAGATATTACGTACTAAAAACAATGTACTGGTGTGCTTTACCAGTGGCACTAAACAATCATCGCAAGCCATAAAGGTATTCCGAGAAGCCGCCGCTATTGTTAAAGGACAAGGTACAATGCTGTTGGTGGATTGCTCAGGGTAACTACCTTTTATATTCACTAAGCGACATATATAACAAAAATAAAAAGTAATTTTAGGTAAAAAAAAACAAAAACAATGACAGTATGTTTAAATAAACGTACATAATAATATTTATGTTTAGTTATTACCAGCTTCGCCCGAGAATGCTATGATTTGGGAGAGAAATAATCAAAAGCAACAAGTTCCCTTATATTATATCGCATTATTGTACTCTAATAGTTCAACCATATATGTTTTATATGTTCGTTCATTGCTCATCCTTTTTGTCCTAGTGTAAATAATATGTCTGTTACTTTTAAACAAAAAGAATTTTCCGAATCTCGTTAGAGGTTACTCAGATTGCAAATATACACACTTTATTTCTTTATATAGGCAGAGTATCGCTTAGAGAAGATAGTAGCAAAGTGGGGAGTCTGCAGACTGGGAAAAGCGCTCAGTAGCGGCGTGATTTATAATTTCAGGGACAATCATGGGCGGTATTTGTACTGTCAATGATGCGTCTCAACTAAAGATGAATAACTAAATACCATATAGTTCATAGAATCATTCCTTACTAGAAAACAGACCCGTCTGACCCGACACTCGTTTGTGCGCAAAAATGACGCTACTATTTTCTCTAAACGATAGACGATAGTACTCTACTTATTTTGTATTGATCGAGTCTTATTTTAATTTTTGTTTAACATACCTAATCATGGTGCACTGGCTACTATCGATATATATTTTATACTCATAACCCTGATAGAATTTTATCATCATTATACAATACTATTTGCTACATTGCAATTTACAAAACATCAATTTTTCATTTTATAAAAGTGAAGTTGTCCAAAAACCGATGATAAAGTCACATTATTTAGCCAACAATTAACACATACTTTCAGGGAAGCTAAAAAACTTTGCAAGAAACTGAAGGTCAGTCCCGATCCTTACGTTCTGAAACACTACAAGGAAGGCGAATATAATAAGGATTATGACAGACGCGAAACCGTGCCATCTATGGTTAATTTCATGCGAGATCCCACTGGTGATTTACCGTGGGAAGAAGACTCAGCTGCGGCTGACATCGTTCACATTCCAGACACAATAGTATGTTTCTTTTTAACACGCTCTCTTATTGGCTTCACCTGTATTGCATCTATGTAATGAAATCTGTCAAATTAAGTTTCACACGCTTCCAGACGTCTAAATAATTTGAAATTTTGCACTCTATTCCAATTCAAATAAATAGAGTAACTGTGATCCATTGAAGTAATTGATAGGTATTTGGAAAAAATTTCGTGGCATAAGGATCGAAAATGAAGCAATACTGAAATTTTTTAAACTTGCATTTAATGCTGACGTTTCGATACTTTTTTTATCATCTTCAGAGTTTTCAAAAAACATGTAACAGCATTTGAAAACAGTATTGCTTCATTTTCGATCCTTATGCCACGGAATTTTTTCAAAATACCTACCAATTAATTACTTAGCTTGAAAAATTATTAAAAATCATTATTTTTTACTTTTAAGTGCACATTGCACATTACAAATAGTCTAATGATGTCTTTTCGCCATTTTAAAATTGAAATAATTTTTTTTTAATAAATAAAACATGTATTGATATTATTCCTATGCACATTGCATATCCCCCTGCAAGACAGCTGCTTTTCCCTGAGAAGCCGTTTGGTTATTGGCAAAAAATCTTGCGTCAGTCGAACTCACTAATACAATAAATATTTTTTTTTTCTTTTTAAAGGACTATTGTGTCAGATATTTGTTAAATATTTGTAATATTATTTTTGTATTTGCGGTTCACGCATGTGAACAAGTAAGCGGCAAGAATTCGTTGCATAGTAACGTATTTTTTAAAACAACTGCAAAAAGTCACATGAAAACGTTTAAAATGTTTCAACAGAATAATTTCAAGAGAATAATTATTATAAAATGAAAATATTTAAAAGAAGATTTTGTTGGGTATAAACAAATATTCTTTTCAATTGCATAATATATATACATACATATTAAATAAATAAAATTATCGACCAATTTTTATTTATTGAAGAGTTCTAATCAGACCTTAATCAAAGATTTGAACATACGTATTTAATTATTATTCTAAAATAAATGCTTTTTATTTAATAAACTAAATTATCTAAATGGCGAGTTTGCAGTTACAACATTGCTTAATATTGTAATACTTTAATCAATGATTATAATCTAAAATATGGACATTTAAACGCATACGAATGTTTGTTTATGCATTATTAAAATATTCATTGGCTGCAGTGCAAAATTTTGTCGACAATGTATTTGCTATAAATGTGAAATTAAATTTGTTTCTGGATGCACCAAATTAAATACACCCTTTAGTTACTAATTAAACAAGTGTTTTGGTAAATTTTGACTACGTAATTTCACTTATTCTTTTAGGGCTTAGTGAAAGTTCCGTAAAAGGAAACAAATCCGTAATTATAATTTGAAAGAAATAATGTATTTACGGTCTGTTTTAGGGCTTAGTAAAATTTCTCAAAAAGGAGGCTAAACCGACACTAGTGATGTTCTATGCGCCGTGGTGTGGTTTTTGTAAAACTTTAAAACCGGAATACGCCTCCGCGGCTTCAGAACTGAAGGGTCAAGCGTCATTAGCAGCTATTGATGTGAATCGACCTGAAAACGCTGCAATAAGAACACAGTACAATATTACTGGGTTTCCTACTTTATTGTACTTTGAGTAAGTATCTACAATGGTATTATCTTCAGTATTTATCGGACGTTAGATGCGAATGCGGGCTTGCGCTTGTACAGTCTGTTGAAAAACTACAAACTCGCAACTCAACAAAACTAAAATAACAATACAACTTGACAATAGCGTACTCGACTGTACTTTAAAGCAGGAAAGCGACAAGTGACAAAGGCAACGAGCGATCACAGCCAATCACCGACGAGCGCACGTACCGTGCAGGTAGCTGAGAGGTGGTGGGAGTCTCAACGGCTCTAAAATGTGACTTTGCAACGCTGTTTGTGACTAACTTCCGAACCTTTTAGATCCGTGGCGCGTATTATGATTCCATGTCTTTATCCCCGACGACATTATCCCCGCGTCATTATCCTCGAACGACAATATCCCCGACGACAATATCCCCCACGACAATATCCCCGATTTGAAAGAAATAACCCTATAGTAAAAAATAACCAAATCCTACAGTAAACGTTTGATTTTAGTTTGATTTTAGTTTTTATTTTTTATTTTTTTTTTTTCACTTTGAGACTGATTTTCTAAAAAATATATATTTAATTGACTGTCTATTAAATATACATTTTTTAGAAAACGCAGTTCTATTCAAACAATTAACTATCTAATTCGCATACCCCGTTATCATTCACCCCGGATTTTTTTTTTTTCTTAAACTCAACATTTGCCCCTTCCCGTTTCACTGCGGGACAATTCGCATACCCCTTTATCGTTCACCCCGGAATTACAATTCGCATACCCGTTTATCGTTCACCCCGGAATTGTTTTTTTAATAACTCCACATTTGCCCCTTCCCGTTTCACTGCGAGACAATTCGCATACCCCTTTATCAAAAAAAGCGGTGGTTTTCAATCTTCATGAAAATGTGAGTTTTAAGTTGTAGTCTCAAAGTGAAAAAAAAAAATAAAAAGTAAAAACAAAACTCATTCCGGTACTGGGAATCGAACCCGGGCCTCTTGGGTGAGAGCCAGGCACGCTACCAATTACACCCTAATTGAGTATGTCAAGATAGCTTTGTAATTATATATTATTCATACAGTAGTCGTACGAATAATTATAAAATCGGGGATGTTGTCGTCGGGGATAATGTCGATCGGGGATTAAAATCGGGGATATTGTCGTCGGGGATAATGTCGTTCGGGGATTAAAATCGGGGATATTGTCGTCGGGGATAATGGTTTGGGGATAGTGTCATGTCACCGCGTATTATACCTATATATTGCATACAAATATCTATGTGTTGATGCATAAAAAACTGTACCAGGATAAAAGTTTTGAGCACATTTGACGTGCTTCCATACTTCGCCTACGATTTTATCTCCCAACATTTTTGAAAATTACATAAGGCGGAATGTTGCCTAAAAATAGTCAACATTCCGCCTAAAATTATTATTCAAAATTTTCAAGGACCTCAAAAAACTCGCGAAAATACAATATTACAGACAGAAAGGTGCTGTTAGATTTTTTTTTATAATTAGTATGATTATGTTTCAGAAATGGAGCGATGAAGTACCATTATGAGGGAGAAAACAACAAGCAAGGTATTGTATCGTTTATGAAAAATCCGCATCATCCGCCTGTGAAAATAAAGGAATCAGAATGGTCCGACACAGATAGCGAAGTCGTCCATCTTACATCGGATAGTTTTGATCCGGTGCTGAAAGATGAGAGCTCAGTGTTGGTGATGTTTTACGCACCATGGTGCGGCCATTGTAAAAGAATGAAGCCGGAATATGAGAAGGCTGCTGCCGAAATGAAAGCAAAAAATGTAAGATGATCGATGGCCAGTAGGCTTTTTCATCATTTTCAAGCGGCCCATAGAAACTCAATATTATTGTGCAATGTGGGTCGCACAATATTTTGACGGCGGCCCCTAGACGGTCAATATTATTGTACAATATTTTGGTTTGTGCAAAAAATTGTACTGTATGGAGACGATATTGAAGATTGTGCAATATATTGCTCAATTGCGAGCACAGACGGTACAGTCACATTGTGCAAACAGTCCCCACCAGAACTTCAGTCATCATGTTGTCACGATTACTATAGTCTTTGGACTTCACATTCCACAGAGCCGGAAGACCACGGTACACCTTGATAAATTCAACAATAAATTGTCTTTCGGCTTTCTTGTCACCCATGATGAGGTGTAGTTAAGACGACCTGTTGAATCGACCGCTACTTGAGATCAACTGACGGGATATTGCGCAATCTTGACAACAGACGGCACAATATTTCCCCGTTTGTGCAAAATTTTTACAAGATTTTGAAATCACACAATATATTACGCAACCTTTCAATCTCGTCTACACACAGTCAATTATATTGCACAAACCCAAATATTGCGCAATAATATTGAGCGTCTATGGGCCGCTTCACGCGTAAGCGCCGTCGCCATGATTATGATCGCGGTATTAACAAATTTCCAGTACTTTTTGACGTAAGATTCAGCAAGGTTTTTCGATGTTAATTTAGATTAAAAATTTTTGACGGAGGATGACACTAAAACAAAACAATGTAGCTTGTGTTGAATTGAACCGGGAAACCAAAATTGATTGAAAGGTGTCATAAATTGTTATATCCAAAAATACTGAAATATTTTACTATGCGGTATTGTTTTTCAACCTAATATTTCTTATTTAATTACTATTCATTTTTTTCAAAATCAATAATTTGTTATCACTGCCAATTTGAATAGTATTTCGAAAAAATTAGCGAGAGTATGCGCATGCGTAGAAAAAGATGTTCGTCGATAAAAAGATCTGTTATATTTGTTGATGATAAAAATATTCTTTTAGTTTTATCTAATTTAAATTGTGTTATTTAGATACCAGGAATGTTAGCAGCTTTGGATGCTACCAAAGAAACAATAATCGCTTCCCGTTTCAATGTCCGCGGTTATCCTACAGTTAAATATTTCACTTATGGTGACTTTAAGTTTGATGTGAATGTGAGAGAAGCTGATAAAATTGTTGAATTCATGAAAGATCCGAAAGAGCCACCTCCGCCGCCGCCGCCTGAAAAACCGTGGTCCGAAGAAGAATCCGAAGTTATCCATTTGGATGAAGAAAACTATAAACCATTCCTTAAAAAAAAGAAACATGTACTTGTTATGTTCTATGCTCCCTGTAAGTTCGGAACATTTTAGCATCTATCCATTTTTTTAGTGTGAAACATCTAATGACGCGTTTGGTTGTGAGTAAAACCGTGCAATTGACTTATAGAAAGACGTTTACATTTGTATGGGTTGGACTTCAGTGGGTTTCTTCGGCATTGTTATCTAGTAAAATAAATGAATTAAATAGCAAGAGGTCATAATTGTAACGCAAAAAGTCATTTTTCACCAAGCCTCTAGTTATGCATTCATTTTACGCAAAATAGATAAGGGACCCTTGTGTTATTTATTTTAAATTTTAACTTCAAGTCTCCCAAAATCAAGATTTCTATAAGTACTAGTAGTGCGAGATCCGATATTAGAAATAAATACCCTCATCTGTTATTTGATGATGGCAAAGATTGTATGTTAGATAATAATATTATATACATTGATAAATCGCACATGGGTTGCCTCGCGTCCCGATGCTGTTAAATTAAATAAATTCCGATTAACTTTTTTTGATCAACTTCCCCGATTTGTTAACCATAAAAATCGAGCCTAAGATTTACTAAATTTACTAATTTACTAATAAAACGTAATGTAACCGGACATTTTTTTTAGGGTGTGGACATTGCAAGAAAGCAAAACCGGAATTTACAGCAGCGGCTGAAAAATTCAAAGATGATCCAAAAGTTGTGTTTGCTGCTGTAGATTGTACATTACATCAAACTGTTTGTAGTGCAAATGACGTCAAGGGATATCCAACTATTAAATATTTCAATTATTATAAGACCATAAAACCATATAATGGTGGCAGAACTGTAAGTTCAAAAATCCCTGTAGACTATTCGCTGAAAAATTTTATCATAATACATATTTTATATTTCAGGAGTCAGATTTTGTGAGGTTTATGAGTGATCCAGAAAGTCCAACGAGCTCATCCCCCTTACCCGAGGGTACGGAATGGGGCGATTTTCCTGGCTCCAATGAAGTTTTACAACTGACAGATGCAACATTCGATTCTGCGTTAGCCGAGAATCAATTTGTTCTTGTTATGTTTTACGCTCCTTGTAAGTTTTTTTTTACAAAATTTTGTCGCAATAATGAAATGATTCCTTTTTGTGCATTACTATGGCCCTTCTCACACGGAGCTACTCAAACGAAACCAATTACTAACTCGAGTTACAAATCAGTCTCTAGCATTAGTATTTCAATGGAGGTTCGCACACGGCGCTATCGGTTAGTAATCATTAGACATCGGACTTGTATTACAAAAACGCTAAAAGTCAGGATCGGCCTCTAATTATACAAAAAAAAATCTTAAAAAACATCATGAGAACTTAATGTGACAGGTAGAAACGTGTTCTTTTATTAAATTATTAGTCTAACATAACATTTTTTATCAATCTAGATAATTAAATAACAGAAAAAACCCGAAAGAACAATATTTTTTTCTTTTAAGTCGAACCACCGTTTGATGATAGCAGATCATTCGTTCCGCTTGAATGCTTTGAAGGAATTTACCGAATAATGTTCAAACAACCAATCACAGAGCAGTATGCTTTATGTGTGTGTGTCTAAATAGTTCTCAGACACATAACAACAGAAGTACCAAAACCTATCCTTGATTTGCGAAATTTTCTTCGTAGTACATATATGTATTATTAAAATTTTTTCAGTTTAAAATTAATAGTCTATGTCTCCTTTCACTTAAAATTAGTTTATAAATTGAGAACGACCGTTCAACATCTACCGATGTTACCGGAGAATTTTTATAAAAATAAAATAAATTATATGGAATGTTCGGTACATTTTCTATGCCACCATTAATATTATTAATTTTAGATATTATTTCATATCCCGGATTATTTAGTAACACACTATTAAGTTTTGAGTTTATATTTTTCCCGATTATATGATTATTCAAACCTGAAAATCGTTTTTTTATTTCTTCAATTAACATGAGTGAATCGTGAAGAGGTAAATCTGATTTTTCTAACTGTTTAATTGTTGCTAACAGAATAGCATAATGTTCTTTAATAAATAGAAAATCGTTCCTTATTTCACTGTTTTTTTAATACAGCTTGCGCTTTTGTTATTGATTGAAATTCTGTTGGATCCAATTGTAAAATCACGTTTTTTATACATTCAAAATGGTCGGCATAAAATATGGCCGCATTTAGCCAAGTGCCCCACCTTGTAATAACACGTTCTGGTGGTAGAAGGAATATTGGGCGGGCAATTTTGATATATTTTCATCCTAAAAGGAGCTTTTAAAATTTTTTTTCCATTTGAAATAATTTGTTTGCATTCGGAAACAGCAGAGATATTTGCATGTACAAAAAAATTAGAAACACAACGTTGATACACGTATGGTTCGCTGTAACTGAATCACAGAACAAATCGACGGTTGAAAGGTAATTGGGCATAAGCGACATTTTAGTCGAAAATAAGTTATGAATGCCATCCTACTTAAAATTTTCCGCTTTTTCGAATGCGCTTATTCCCATGGCTCTACGATGACTTTTTGTCACTTATGCCCAAGCAAAAAACTGCCTTTTAGGAGTGTCATTTCGGTGTAACCGACCGAGTATTAGGCCTTTTTTACCCTAAAGTCGCTTGTATCCCTGTAAAAATGGCATCACTTTTGGTTTATAGTCGGTAATGTATTTTTACTTCTTACTGGCGTAGAATTTGCGGGCGCTTACGGCTTTTTACCATTAGCACCTGTTTTAAAAGCGGGAACTAATGCCTCTTTACCTTTGTCATCAAACACATTTAATATCGGTTATACCCTACTACCATTTACAAGTTTACAATACAGTTGTCGCTTATACGCAATTACCAAAATGTAATTTGATATTTAAATGTCGGTTATACCCTACTACTTATTTACTATTTATATACAACTCTGTCGCTTATGCTGTATTACTTTACAATAATCATTTATTAATTGGTGCTTACGCCAATTTGTATGACTTTGTTGTAGTTCAGTAGCTATTTAGGGAGTCGCTTATTTCAAAATCAGTCGTCCGCGTGTAGTGACGGCGAGAGCACGTGTGTTAATTTTTTGTGAAAAGTGCGCCAAAGTTCCTGTCAACGGTATGTGATTTATTTCTCTAACCTCTTTGATATTGAATTAGATATTTGTGATTGTATGAAAATTATTTTATTGTCTTAGGTTAAAATGGAAAGATGTGGTCGAAGTAGAGACATTCTGGAAATGGCTTTAAAAACATCAGGCATACGAAATCAGAAAAAATGCCGAAAGAGCCTTCTTTCTGAATTTGATAAGGTAAATAATTTATTTGTTTTGTATTTTTGTTGTTGAAACTCAAGTATAATTTATGTTGAAATGTATCATGTTGAGTTTAAGAAGAAATGTAATTATTTTAGTACCGTGGCGTCCTCTGGCTGCACATGCCTATGCATAAAGGTAATTGTATTAACGGTTTTTTTTTTTCAGTGCCCTGTTGAATCTGTCTTTCTCACGAGCTCCACAATGGACGCTGCACCTGCCATCCTCACGAGCTCTGCCCTGGACGCTGCGCCTGCCATCCTCACGAGCTCCTCACTGGACGCTGCACATGCCATCCTCACGGACTCTGCCCTGGATGTTACGCCTGCCATCCTCACAAGCTCCACAGTGGACGCTGCGCCTGCCATCCTCACGAGCTCCGCACTGGACGCTGCTCCTTCCATGCTCACGAGCTCCGCACTGGACGCTGCTCCTGCCATACTCACGAGCTCTGCCCTAGACGCTACGCCTACCATCCTCACGAGCTCCGCACTGGACACTGTGTCTGCTGCCTGCTGGAACACCAAGCTGCCAGTCTCTGAGTCAAATATCTTTGGAACATCGCTCCGAGATGTTCCCAGCACATCTTTTGCGACTGAACTGAACAGTAATGATTCACCTACAATGATATTGTCCAACGAAATATCAAGTATTCCAAAATCAGAGTCGATCGTCATTCAATCTTGTGTTTCCCAACAACTTTTGGAAGTTCGTCCAGGTACATCTTTAGAAACTGACGCTAACAACACTCAATCCTCTACATTTAAAATCACCCGTCCAAGAAAGAAAGACTCTTATTTAGATTATATGTCAGACGACGAGATAGCATTGTTAAATGCTTTTGGCGATGCAGGCAGTTCAGATGAGTGGAAGCCAGAAGTAAATGGCAAGAAAAGGAAGAAAACTATAATTGACGTCGAAGAAGAGATTGTAGGTAACACAGCGGCGAAAAAGATTCCTAAAAATAAGAGAAAAGAAGCTGCTCAAAAACGATTATCTGGTCAGAGTTACATTAAAACAAACGGAGAAGTTGTTCAAGAAAAAAAAGTCCAACCAAACCCTTGCAAGGGTAAGAAATGTGGAAATAATTGCGGCGATATAACGGAAGAAAGAAGGTTAAGCATTTTCAAGCATTTTTGGAGCCTTTCAGAACAGAGAAGAAAGGATTGGATCATCAACCTAACCCAAAAAACTAATATTAAAAGAAAAAGGAGTAAAGATTCAGAAAAACGCACCACAACGTACAAGTACAACATTACGGATGGTGAAGCTCATCGACAAATATGTCTGCAATTCTTGTGCAAAACTATTGACGTCTCACACAAATATATTTATTATACGGTTTCGACAGCCGATGAGTTTGGTAGTGCCAAAGAATCTGAAAGGGGTAAAAGTGTACCTCCCAACAAAACCAGCAATGATGCAATTACAGCGGTTGAAAACTATATAAAATGTTTACCGGCTGTTCCTTCACATTATTGCAGAAAGGATAGTACTCGAAAGTACCTTCCGGCAGAGTACAGAAATTTAGCAAATTTATACAGAAAGTATAAAGAACATCGTATGTTTCAAGGACTGCCGTTTGTTTCGGAGAGCATTTTCCGAAAAATTTTCAACGAAAACTTTAATATAGCATTCCATATTCCGAAAAAAGATAAATGCCTGAAATGTTGTCAGTACGAAAATAAAACTGATCCTACACTAGAAGAACGACGAGCTCACGAAGCACATCTTATTGAGAAAGATCACACATACCATCGCTACAAATTGCACAAAACTATTCATTTAAAAGATTCAGCATCCATTTGCATAAGTTTTGATTTGCAAAAAGTCTTGAATACGCCATATGGTGATAGCATGTTATTATTTTATACGCGCAAGCTGGCCGTTTACAATGCAGTTATCTACGAAAATGGTACGCGCAATGTTTATTGCTATTATTGGGACGAAAGCCAGGGTAACCGCGGTGCTAATGAAATGGCTACAATATTAAATAAATACATAACGAAGCTTGACGAACACGGGAATATAAGACATCTTCTTCTTTATTGTGACTGCTGTCCCGGTCAAAATCGGAACAAAATTGTTCTTGCAATGCTGAACGAGACTCTGCAACGTTGCAGAAGTATTGAATCTATTCAAATAAATTTTTTACTCACCGGTCATACTTATATGACAGTCGATTCGGCACATGCGACTATTGAAAATCAGGTTAAAAATACTACTATCTGGGCTCCTTCCCAATGGTATACGGTCTTCCAAATGGCAAGACAAAATCCAAAGCCCTTTGTTGTTGAGCAGTTAAATCATACAGATTTTAAGAGATGGGATCTACTCGCAGACAAGTATTTCGTGGGAAATCTTATTGGTAAAATTAGTAAAATACGAGTCGCCACCTTCAAAAAGAACCGCACATCAGCAACGGTTAAATTCTCTATGGATCCGGAGACACCTGTGTCCCGTATTGAAGTCGCATCCAAAACAAAGTTACTTGAATTACCGGACTGCTATCCTACACCCCTACCAATTACTGAGAATAAACACAAAGATTTATTGAAGCTTTGCTCCGACCAAGTTATACCTCAACAGTTTCAGGCAGAGTACTTAGCTTTAACTTTCAACAAAAAAGTGAAAGATACTTTGCCCGATACTGACGTCGAAGATAATGTTGACCAATAGTCAATAGTCAAATATTGCGTTTTATAGACCCACTTAAATTTACCTTCAGAAGCGTATGGAGTAATAATTGCTTATCAAAAATATTCCATTATTAGAAGCCGTAGTTATCTATCTCTAAAATTATTGATTTCAGAAGATACCTAACTAAGACTGATTAAGAAATTAATTGAATTTAATATTATTGATCTCGATTAGGAGTTAAGTTAGACATTGTACCTAAACAACTGACCTGTTGCAGTCGATTTGTCCAAAGTATTGAGCATTTACGACAAGATTTAACGTCTAAAAGTATCGTAATAATAGTTCCTTAACTCCAAAGTAATAATTGATTATTTCCTTCGTACCCTTCTTTTTTATGTGATACCTACCCCACTTTGTGATTGTTTATTGTATTTTTCAAGACACTATATTTTTGTTACCAAAAAAACTTTCGCCAGTGATACGGCATGGTGCTTAGTTGTAAGTGAAAATAAATTATTATTTTGAGAGATTTTTATTATTGTTGCCTTGAAGGCTTTTGTTTTATCAAAGATTCTAAGTACGTAGTACTATGTTGTACCAATTTTTAATAATGTTTTATTTTGGGAAATACTTCTTTTATGTTTTTTTTATAATAATGATGTCTACTTACTTCATACCTAGGCACGTGTGTTATTTCATTAAGTTACTACTTTATTTTTGTTACTATGTAAGTACAGCGTGAAAACTACTTTTTCTTTTATAACTGTGTTTTTTTTCTTAATAAATAGTGAAAAAACGTACTACTGTTTTCATTTGATCATAATAAAAATGCGGTCAGAGCATAATTTAAAATAGTAATGTAGGTAAGTAATGTAGTAATTTAGTCTATCTGAACTAACTTTACCTGTCAAATCGTAGGCCTAAACCTGCCTAATGAAACCACGGGTATCCTTAACCTTAGCTACATTATGTTATCAATAAGGGTAGGCACATAATATAATAAGTTCAATAACCTACATTATGATAGCATACCTAATATTTACATCATCTCTAAATTCATGCGAGAAGTACCTTCCTAATCTCTGGAGCCTAGCTAGCTTAATTAACGTATATTATTATCTAACAAAGAATAGTGAGCAAAGAAATTTACCTTTGTAGCTTATCTTTACGTATCTACATAATATTGTTTACCAGATATATTCAAATTATTTAGTAATATTATCAGATTACTTAAAAAATCAGTCGTTATGATTTTGTATGACCTAACGAATGGTGATGGGTGATGGAATGGGACATCCTTTAAATATATTTTGCAGTTACTTAAATCTTATTTTAAAGGAGAATCACGTTGGTTGTGATTCTATTATTTTTAAGACGTGACGTTTAATCCATGTTACCATTTGTCCAGATAATGCCGTATGTTGGATATTCTCGTTCTCCTCTGGTACAGAAATCTTGATGTGTGCAAGTACCACGGTACCTTTTTTTCTACTCACTTACAGTGTCGCTAATGTCTAACATCCTCACGGTCTTTTTGCTAAACTCCATTTCTTATACTTCATTACCTTTTGGCATAATGATGTGAATCGTCACTTATACTTCTTTACCTATTTCAGGTATTCTAGTCATGTGACGTGTATGCCCTATTACCTTTTGATATGAGGATATCAAATGTAGCTAAGTCTTCTATACTCTTCGATATTTTCTGTGTAGATGTAACTTACGCCGAATTACCTCAGAAGGAAAATAAGATCAATTGATCTAAGCAACATAAAACCACATAAAATAACGTCGAATCAAATAAATAAAAGTGCCAATTGTTGATTTTGTTTTTCCTGATTCTAGAACTATTTACATTTTCACGATATGACAATAGATAAAAAAGTTATGTCCATTTTTTTGAAATTTCAAACTTAAAACTGGTCTCCTGAACACTTTGATATTTGTTGCTTATACCCAATTACCTTTTAACCGTCGAAATGATTTTGAAATATGATCAAAGCAAATATCACGTGACCAGGAACTGATGGGGAAGTACAACCTACCTATATAATATGATTGTATATGTGTCGCTATCAAATGTTCAGACGTTCAGTGCTGGAGACAAAATAATTAATAGATACCTAGGTACGTAGATATTACGTTAGGAATGAGGTATGTGATACTCTACATTCAATAACAATAGTCAAGTGAAGCCCGTCTCTGACTTTTTAGCGTTTTTGTAATACAAGTCCGATGTCTAGTAATCATGTTTGTGAGTTGTGACCAGTTAGTGATCAGTTTCAAGCGACGCGGCGTGCTGGTCGCCACGCTACTAGTTACTAACCAGTTACCAATAAAACAACAAAAATGGCTGATCCAATCCAAAATTTAAAACTGGTAGAAGCTGTCGAAAGGCATCCTTGCCTATATAATTACACGTTAAGTGATTATTCTCGAAAAGATAAGACGGAAATTTACTTGATTCTGAAATATTAAAACATTGTAAAAACTTGCCTGAGTGTTATTAAAATTCTCTCCTCAGCGCTGACACATTCACGCATTGTAGTATGATTATTCCATACTTAACATTCTACTTAAGAGATGCGATATTATTAGAGACTTAGGTGTCACATTTCTGAGCAATCTATCTTTTAAGACACATATAGAAACCATGGTTAATGATGCATATAGAATCTTAGGACTTATTACTCGTTTTTCAAGAGATCTAACTAACATTAATGTTATCTTTATACTGTTTCTTTTGTTAGATCCAAACTTGAATATGCTGCAGTCATATGGAATCCGATGTTTAACTTGTACATAAAAAAAATAGAAATGGTTCAAAGCAAATTTTTTAGATTTCTCCATTACAAATTTGAGCACTATTACCCAAAATTTATGCCTTATCGCGATTTAACTAACTTTTATAATGTTAAGACACTTCAATGTCAACGAGAGGCTGCACTTTTAATTTTTGCGTATAAAATATTGCATGAATACATTGACAACAGTAGCCTACTATCCCAATTCAACATTGTTGTGCCAAATTTAAGAACTAGGAGTAAATGTATTCGTTTCACCACAAGCATAAGACCCACAACTTTGGCTCACGATGGTTCTCCCGTTGCTCAAATGACTCAATTGCAAAACAAACATCTGACTACATTACCAGATATTGACCTTTTTGACATTGGCCTTCGTAAATTTATGTCTAGCTGCTATATTAAATGATTTTTAATGTACTTGGCACTAATGTGAACATGTAAGAACTTATTTTATTATTATTTTTTTTTTGTTTTGTGTTATATCTTATGTTATAATTTGTGTGCGTGTATATTAATTATGAATACTACTCTGTAATTGGGCATTTTGCCTGTTGAGTACGTTCAATAAATATAAATATAAATATTCTTTTTGTGAATAAAAGGAGACAGTATTTCCACTAAATTTAAAAATGTTTCTTTGGACATTCTATAGAATGCCAAAAATTTCGCATCATTTTCCTGTAGCTCCTGTAGCTCTTTGTCCTACAATTTAAATTTTTTCTATATAAGGATGAATCCAATATTGGCGTTTTTTCATTCGTCGTTGCCTTTTTTGATTATAATAATATAAAATAATATCCTCATCACTTGATTTAGATGCAGAAAACATTATGACAGCTCAAATGAAACTAGTGATTAAACAATGATTTGAGTAGCATCGTGTGCAAAGTTTGGTTGCCAACTAGTTAGTGATTTTAGTTAGTAATCAGTTTAGTTTAATTTGAGTAGCTTCGTGTGATAAGGGCCTATCGATTGCAGAATATCTTATGATAAAATTAAATTAATCGAAATTTTTTTTCAGGGTGCGGGCATTGTAAAAAGATGAAACCAGATTTTTCATTGTTAGCATTAGAAATTAAAAACCTCCCGGGTCGTGTTGCTGCATTAGATTGCACTACAAATCCCGTTACAGCGGACAAGTTTAAAATTCAAGGTTTCCCAACCATAAAACTGTTTTCAAATGGTAAATTGTTGTCCGAATACCAGGGCAAACGAACTACAGCCGATTTGAAACAATTTCTGAAAGATTCCATTAAACAAAACAAAGACGAGTTGTGAGTTTGTGAACAAATTGCACAAAAAGATTGAAGTGAGATCTTTTGGTGTCACGTGACTGTCGGAATTGAACATAACATAAATATAATATAAATGGCGATATTTCAGTGTTGTTTATGAATGAATAAAACCAATCTTCTAGATAACCGTGTTTTTATGTGGTTCTTGAATGCTTATAAATTCGCTGAATTCCAGACAAATTAAAAAAAATGGGTTTACAAGGATCAGCTCACAATTAGGTTGCTCAAAAACGCATGGAACCACTCGCGTTACGCAGGGCCGAGGACAGCGGTGACTAGATGTACCGAGTATTGAGATGAAGAGGAGCTCCGTCGCAAAATTGTGTTTTTAAAAATTAATTTTAATTTTCACAAACTTAGTTTTAGCACTCAGAGTTTTGATAAACGTGATTGATACACATTTTTAAAATTTTTTACAACTACGGAGGAGCTCTAAAATTTCTGTCGTTGGCCCTGGCGTTACGTATTTATATTTGATTGCCAGTGGCGTAACAATAGGGTGGCAGATGCCACAGGCCCCCGGCTGGAGGGGGCCTCCGACCCAAGAGGACCGTGATCATAAGAGGATACTATCATTATTACAACATTTAGTAAAATTTGCCAGGGGCCTCAAACAGTATAATTACGCCACTGTTGATTGCTACCGTTTATAATCCAAAACTGACAGTTACGTCGTAACAGTTACAAAGGCCGCCGCATTTTTCTGTGCAATTGGGCCTAATAAATATTATGATTTATAAAAAGTTGTTGATGTATTAAAATTCAAGAATGTGATTATTTGTGTTTTATACTTATAAAGAAGTGGAATTCAGGGTTTTTGAAAGTTGTGTTTTATTTGAGGTATTTTTATTGATTCCAGGTCAGATACTGATACACTAAATTTAATACACTGGCGTAGACTTTTTTTCTGGGGGGTGGGGGTATTAATATCATACAAGAATACTCACGAAATAAGGTATCAAGCAAAATATCAATTCCCAAACCAATTTTACAATATTTTTTTCAAGAAGTTTTTCTAGATTTTATTTTTATCCAGGTTCGTATTATTTTCAGTTTTATTATTATTATCCTGGGGGAGATAATTACCACCTTTACCCCCCCCCCCCATTTACGCCCTTGACAGAGGCGGTTCCTGTATTTGAATTTTCAATTTCGTTGACATATTTAGATCTCGTGTTGATTCTATCAAATTTTAAAACTACAAAAAAAATTGAAGCTCCTTAAAAAAAACCACTAAAAAGCGTCAAATAAAAAAGTTTTGAGGTCAGCAACCATTTAATATACCTTTGTTATTTCAGCGCTTTAGTGACTCTTTTTTGAAGGATGTTTAGTTTTTTTTAAGTTTTTTATTTTAAATTTTTATAAAGCAACATTCACGCCAACGACAACTTTTGCAATATTACTTTTTATTTTTGTCAATTTTCTAAAAAGTTCTACCGATTTTGCTACAATTTATATGGGACCAACTTTGATACATACCTACTCTATCGAATCAAAAAAGAATCACCGAAATTGGTTCACAGCCAGCGAAGATATCGACGGACAAACATACAAAAAAACAAAAAAAATCCGTTTTTTAAGTCAGTTAAAAAATAAAGGAAGAACGATTCTATGATTTTTATGTATTAGCGTTCTTATTTTTGTTAAAATAAATAACCACCCCTGTCAAGTTGCGTCCCCCTATCGATTACCCAACCTCCCAAATTTAGTCAAAAGGCAAACAAATGAAATGTTTGGGACACCCGGTATAAACAAGCTGTTTAGCCATCAGATCAGTGGCGACCGTAAAGCGTATCTGCAGTGCTTTTTCCCCTTTCCCCTGATCAGTAACAGAAGTACAACGCAAAAGTAAAATTCCGTCGTACAAAAACATGGGACCATACGGAATGAATAGTAGGTACATGAACTTGAATTCAGATAATGTAATTCCCGTCATTTAAAAGAAAATATAGTCACATAACGTCAGTAGATTGCCAATTTCTACTAAAGCCTTATTTAACGTACCTAATTTAAAGACAACTTAATTTTTCATTTATATACCGAGAGATGGCGTTAATAATCCTACTAGTAACTAGATGTATATTATTAACAAGCTTTTTTTTCTCAAAAACGGCTCTAACGGTTTTGATGTTTACTGAAAATAGGTTTTGGGGAGCAAAAAATCGATCTAGGTATACCTACCTAAGTATAATAATTCGATTTCTTGTCAACCTTATTAGTTTAAAAAACAAATTTATGATTTTCGAAATACTAAACATAAATTACATTATTCAACATGCTTAGTAAATTACAGAGGTTTCCTTGTTCCGTTTGACAAATCAGCTTAAGCGCGGGATTTACGTCAGCTGGTAGACTGTTCCAGCCCCGGATCTAGAGGGGAGGTGTGAATTTCATGGGGCGCCAAAATCATGATATAATACGGTTGAAAAATGACAACTATTATATATTTGTGAGTTTTTTTAAGTAATTTATCTCAAACGCCGGAGGGAGGGGGCGGCATTATCAAGTTTTTGCCCCGGTTCAAAAAAATCGTAGATTCGGGGCTAGACTTCATATTTTTATCAACACTAATGACAATATCATTAGGTCATAAATATTCTGTCTTTTAATATCTTTGTCAAATACTGCCATTAAAGTTTATGAATAACAGTCGTTATACTGACAGGTCCTCCGGATGACGTCATCCCCCTACTACTACTCAACGGAAAGAAACTTAACTAGGTATTTTTAATTGTTTTATACCAATCAATCACAGTTTTTATTACAAAATTAACCAGACATTACAACTAAAAACGACCAGTTAACACGAAATTCTATTAAATAAATAAATATAATACAACAAACACAAACAGCCATATTTTCGTTTTGGCATTTCAATTAGGGAAATTAAAAAGTCTTCAAACATTTAAAAAAAATAACAAAATTCCAAACGTATAGGTCTGAATATTGCTAATTTAAACTACTTTATCACAAACGTCATTTCCCTTGAAAATTTATTGACAAAAAGTTTAACTAAAGCCGTAAAAATCCAAACATGTCCGGCTAAAGTCGGACGCTTGGCAACCCTATATGTGGGTGAAATGTATATCTTCAATAAATAAAAGATAATTAATCAAAGATTTGAAATATCTATCTAAAGGCCGCTGCACACGAGGCTAGAAATGCTGCTAGGAGTTCTGCTAGTCGGTAGACTGGGTACGAAGCTAGAAATGACGTCACTGCGGGCTGGCCTGCTAGCTCAGAAGATAGGTTTTAAAATTAGAACAAGGTGAGAGTTGTTTCTAGGTATGAGCAAGAACTAATCTGAAAACAGTATCTTGTCACGTGGGCACTTGAACAAACACCCACAAACCAACACGGTGTCGCATTCTGTTCAGAGTCAGACAACAAACACGTTTTGCTCTGTGTTTATATTCGAACTGTCACTGCGTGCGCACCAGATCTATCCACGAATCAAGCTTGAAAAATAATATCGTGTGAAGCGAGCACTTAACAGCAATCAAGAAAACCAGCGCTAGAAAACTAGTAGGTAAATGTAGCAAGGAATCTAGCAGCGTTTCTAGCCTCGTATGCAGCGGTCTTAATAATACTGAAATACCCAAAGAGCACTTCTATAGAAACTAAATCAAAATGTGACGACAATAAAGATTATGAATATATGCAAAGGAAACTGCAACAATAGTTTTGCCCAACTCGTTCAAAACGAGTTAGTGTTGAGTGTTTGCGAGGAATTTAGACTAAATGTACACAGAAACGTGTATCCGGCGTCAGAGGAAAATTTGAATGATTCGGTTGAACTTGCTGAACAATAGAGAGACAAACGGGTAGGTCGGACGGCGGTACCGGGCTACATATAGTATTGATCTATACCGTGTGGGGAACTATATATGTTCTGACACACACATACATACATATATACATGCATGCATACAGAACAAACCAAGGAGGTTTCAAAGGCGGGGGAGCGATTAAAACCTGATTTTATATTATTATACTAGCGGCCCGTCCCGTTTCACCGGGGTGCAAAACTGTTCTGGAAATATTATATTGACCTTCCCATCTACACAGCAGAACTATCAAAGTACACTGTTTTGAAGTGTCTCTAAAGATTTGGCTATATAGCGCTAGCCAGTAGCCATGTAAACGCACGAAAACAGTTTTTTTTTGACAAAACACCGTCATAGTTAAGCCATTTTGTACAAAATATTTACACATTATATACAGAAATCTTCCTCGTTTATCGCTCTTTCTATTATGCCGTATGAAGAACCGTTGGGTAGTTTTTGAGTTTATCGCGGCTGGGTTACTGAAAAAATTGTCAAAAATCAATTTTCAACAATGACCATTATTGTGAACATGCATATTTCTTCATATGAAAAGCATTGCACAGTTCAAAATTGATACTGCTCGAAAAATAATTGATTGAGACGATATTTTTCTTAAACTGTGTACATGTATTTAGCATAATTTTTTGTAAAGTTTTCATTTCGAAACGTTTTTTTTTACGCCTTTTGATCAAAATTTAGTTTGAAAAGCGGGCTTTTTCCAAGTACAATCGAATGTTCTAGCAGTCAGGGAGTTTGAATACGACATTAGACCGCTCCTGATAATTATATGATCACAATCTAAGGTCATTGTCATATTAATTTTCTTAACAATGCTTTCTGCAACACAGTGTTTAAACTGCAGGGACATCTCATCGTATAATATTATAACGTATTACGATACTGTTAACAATCGAGTCAGTGATATAGACAAACTAAAAACATCAACATTATCAGCAAGTAACAAACACTTCGAATATTAAATAAAAAAAAAAACTAATATTAGGTAAAAAAAATCTATTCATATTAAGGATCACTTTCAGGTCCACAAATTAAGGAAAAAATTATTGTAATTCTTTCATTAATTCGGGATTTTCGATAACAAGTTCTTCAGTTACAGAATTGAAATGTTTAAAAATTTTGTTTGAAATTTCGGAATTGTGAAAACTCTAAAATCCGATATGGAAGCCCTACTCCACAATGATTTCAAACCTCCTCAGATTGGCTAGTAAAATGAAGATGATTTGACCCTAAACATTTTCACAAAATCGCAAAAGGGTGCAGCAAAGAGAGAACATTTACATAATTGTGATACACAATCTGTTAAAACTGCACCTTCGTGCGATAGACTAGAACTTTAAAAATGTTAAAAAAGAGTGAAAAAACTGTGTTTCATCAGTTTTTTGCTTGTGTCTTGTCAAAATTCAATATTGTAACTCTGAAAAAGTTCTTCTAATTTTCGAATTAGTGGAAACTGAGTTCATCATTTTACTGGCCTACAGAGTGTTGCTTCATATAAGCTCCATAATATACGCATGCATTTCTATACCGACATTAGATGTGCACTCACAGTTTCCTCACTGATTTTACCTGCGAACTTACAATGTGTCGGAAAATTTTGAAATGATCAGTTTCAAATAGTAATGTCAATCTATGATTGAAGTAAAATTTCTTTTGGCCCGGTAGGGTAAAATTCATTCTTGAGATCGAAAATAAAACGAACGTGTCGGAATTAACGTATTACCAACTATCTATACTAATATATAAAGCTGAAGAGTTTGTCTGTTAGTTTGGTTGAACGCGCTAATCTCAGAAACTACTGGTAGAATTCAAAAGTTTTTTTTTGTGGGATAGCTCATTTATCGAGGAAGGCTATATAGGCTATATAATATCATGCTACGACAAATAGGAGCGGAGCATCAATGAAAAATGTTACAAAATGTATAAGTCAAAATTTGTCCGTCCGACAAAAACTTTTGAACGCTAACTCCGATCATCATGAGATTTGGACACAACATTTATCTCGGTAAACTAAGATGAATGTGCGTACTCATGTACCTCCCCCCCATTCGTACTTTTGCACCCGGATGAAACCGGGTGGGACCGCTAGTATTATAATAAAAACCGCCTGCAGAATATTAAGTGACGGTGGCTGTGAGGTAGAACACTGACCTTGTAAAGATCGTACGTTCGATCCCGGCGGACGCTGTCAATCTTACTTTTTTGTTTTTGACGTGATAACGTCTTATAAATTGATGAATCACCAATCTTATAAATTGATGAAACACCGGCTGCATGCACGAAAAAGTGTAACGCCTAACGTTCCTAACGTTCCGCCTGACCCTGTGCGTGCTTTTCTCGAAAACGGCCCTAACGATTTGGATGAAATTTACTGAAAAGGGATTTTGGGGGGCAAAAAATCGTTTTAGCTAGGTCTCATCTCTCGAAAAAATCGTTTTCTTACAAATTTATCATTATAAAAATCAATTTTTTGACGTATGAAAATACTTAAATATTGTAAGTAGGTTTTGGAATTTTATATAAACAATGAAACAATTGTTTTCAAAATATTATGACAGTTAATCTCTGAAACTTAAAATAAATACGAAAGAAAGAAAGTTAAAAAAAACAATTATTATTATAGGTGGTGAGTAATTTTAATAAATAAAATTAACCTAAATTTGAAGCGAAAGATGCAATATCATAGATTCGAATTATTATATCTAGAAGATAGGAGAAATAGAACATAAATTATTGACGTGATAACGTCTTATAAATTGATGAATCACGTCAATATAAAAAGATGAAACACCGGCTGCATGCACGAAAAAGTGTAACGTTCCTAACGTTCCGCCTAACCCTGCGCGTGATTATTAAATATGATATTCCAGCGGAATACGTTATCACGTAAAACTATCGTCCGTAAACCGACTTTACAGACAACCAATTTTTTTTTTAACATTCATTTACAACTATTTTTTTCTTTAGAAATACTAGCTTTTTTTCTGTTTTTTATTTTAAACAATACGACAGATATTTTATCGATTTTCTAATTAATAAGCATATACACACACACTTTCCATAAAAAACAAGTATTTATAGTTTTCTTTTTTTTTTTTTTTTGTCAAATAAAAATAAACAAAAAAATATTTCGGCCAAAACTGTTGAGTACATATCTATAATTTGTATACTGTGCCTATTTACTAATGTACTATGATTACGTTTGCGGTAGTTTCCATCAAACTTTTCAATTTTTTATTATAATAATGTTCTTTTGAAAGCTTTCAATACAGAAAAACTAGAAAGTTTTGAAACTAGTATTTAAGTAGCATAACTGAGGTATCGGAATTGGACTTTAGATCCGCCATTTTTGTATATGTAGTAATGCAATACCAACATGTAAAATGTAATACGTTTATGGTTTTTCCGTCACCAGATGTCCTATCGTGTTATAACAAATCCCAATAGATTATGTTATGACCATAGCTCTAGCCAATTAAGAGTTGAAGAGAAGACCAAAACTGAAGTATAGATCCGCCAAAGATTCTGCCCTGGGGGTCTACAGAATATGGGAGCTATAGACTTTGTATATGGTTGCACGTAGTGACACAACGCGGTCACTATGAGCACTAATCGACTTTTGAGTCGATCAGACTAAATAAAAAAATAACTCATTGTTCCTTTTATGCGTTATGTGTAAAGTTACTGCAAGAAAACAAATTATTATCGACACTCGCCATCTGAGATTAGTTATTATCAAACTCCCTTTTTAGTTTATATCACATGAACACACGTTATTATATACTTCTTTTATTTATTTTTAATTTGTATGCAAATGATTTTTTGAAATAAAAAAATGTCGAAACACCATTATATATCTAAATTAAAAAAACAACAACAAAAGAACTGGAGTCAGATTAGTGCAAATACAGCTATTAGACGCTGCGAGCATGTGAACATGGTCTCTGCCATACTCTATCTTCCTCACTCACTGCACCGAAAAACAACTACAAGGGTATATGACGAAAGCAGCGCATTAGTTTAAGTCAATTGGTCTATTTATATTCTGTTGATAGCCTGTATTCTGCGAGCAACTTCAATCTGTTAATTTAGATGTTACAGCGTGCGCGCACATCGTAAAAAATCATTCTCATCATTTTTCAGAACGTCAAAAACACATCTAGGTGTGTTCTTATTTTAATATAATAATATTCTTTGAACATAACTTTTTCGATTGTAACGATAATCTCCGTAAATGAATACAACATTTGCACTAAAGTACGCTTTTAGTTAATTGCCATGGCCTTACATGATTATCATTTACTTTTCTATTACAGTATCACTACACAATACATCCTGTGGGCAACACGATCTTTCCTTTCGAGATAAGCACATGGCATATTTTTTTATAGCAACTATCAGCATCGAAATAATCATTACCGTAACATAAAATAGTTGACCAAACCAAAAGTGCAAATCCCGCAAGTTTTCCACTGTATGATAAAAAAAAAACAATTGAAAAAATATTCTTAAAAAATTTAAAGATTTAAAAATTTAAAGAAATAAATAATTAAAAATTGAAAAAATATTTTTTTTGAGTTTGAAAAAATAAAGAAAAAATAAGAACTATACATAATATAATATAATATAATTAATATCAAGAGGAATAAAATGGAATAGAAAAAAATAGAAATAAAAATCAAATAATTCGTAAGTAATCGAACCCAGGACCTTGCCCTTGTGGATCTAACGGCATAACCATTACGCCGCGAAGCTTGCTACGCGTTTGATGTTATTACGGTATAGAAGTGTAGCACTTGTTTTATGGATTTACTCTATATTTACACAGTATATTTTATAACATTGTTTTTTCAAACTATTAGCTGTCAAAAATAATAAAATAAAACTGTTTATAAACATTAATCTACTGAACACATTTTAGTGAATTTAAATAGGGTTTTGGTCTGATAGTAAACAAAGTGAATTAAATATAACCCAAGGCAATCCAACCAAAATTGCGATCTGTAGAGTCGTGACGTACATACGTACGTACGTACATACGTACAGACCAACCAACAACTGCTGTTTGTGATTTTCAATTACAATTTTAATAGTAGATATTTATGAACTCGAATTGATTTAGAAATGGTTCTGTTTTATAGATTAGAATCTCCTCTTTTCAAAAAGCTTCAATTTGAATGGATTTCGTGTGAAATTAACTTAGATATAACTTCTTATATGAACGAAAGTCAGCTCTGATGTACAAAGCTATAATAAAGCACATACCGCTAGTTTAGAGGTATGTGCAATATTCTTTTCGAATTTATTGAACAATGTCTAGTTTCGTAATGTAGATGCATATTACTGACGAGTAGCGACATTGTGCTAAAACGAGCGCGAGATAAATACTGTATTTTTTGTCCTACCTCCTAAATATAATATGACGGTTTTTGTCTTAATTTTCAGTATTTGCAAAGTTTTTGACATTTCATTTGTGTAGTAAACTTAACATGTAATGTAGGCCAAAAGGCCGTGCGTGTAAAGCTAATTGTCTATCACGTAAGTTCGTATATTCGAGGCCGGCTTGGAGTAATATAAAATATTAAATTTATTGCATATTCGTTATTTATTGTTAAAAATAATAAATTACAAAACATGATCTTAGTACTGAGTTTTACTTTCTCGCACACGCGTGCGGGAAAGTAAAAAAGTCCGATTCTCGTCTCCTGCCTGTAAAGTGACCCATTACATGCATGTAAAGTAGCTATTTTGTAAGAGGTAGAACAAATTATTGTTTAAATTCTATTTTCTGCAAGAAAATGAAGTATTATGTCCGAGATAAGGTCAGATTACGATTGGACTATTTTTAAAACGTAAAGAAGTATTTCTTTTTTTTTATATGGCCGCTGTCAGGGGCGGATGGGCCCACAGGGATTTTGGGCCGGGGCCCGCCGATTGCCTTTATAAGTTTATATCTTTTTTGTTTACTAGAATGATTTTATTTTTTTGATAGATATAAAATTCTAATATAAATGAATAATGCGTTTTTTGTCTTTGTTGTAATAGCTCTCACAACCGTAAGCTGTAATTTTTGTAGAGAGAGAGAGAGAGATTGTAAATTATAGACGCTCAACAGCTGAGGTCATCAGCGTCTGTAATTTTTGTGGCGGCGAATAGAGAGTGTTGTACAGGACGGCAAAAACTAGCGCTGACCCTCTGAATGAAAAAAATAGTATTATGACCGAATTGGAATCTTACTTTCTTATGTCCTCGGTGGACAAAGGCTGTGTCCATGGTGAATACAGTTGTTTCAACGAGTGGCACTGTCGTGTCCACCACGGTGGACACTGTTATGTTCCCGGGCCGGAATAGTTGAGCCCATAAGCCCCTGGCCGCTGTGACTCTACGAGTTTATGTGTCCGTTTGTCTGTTGTCTGTCTGTGAAATTTGATGGAATTCACTTTAAAGCATTTTTTACTACGTCTTTCTAGTCTACTGTGTTTAGAGTCAATTTTCAAATACGCATACAGGGTTTTCTGGAAAATTCCACTGTAACTTTTTGTGTTTAAAACTATTTTGAAAAATAATTTTGGTACACGAAACTCGTATACGATTAAATCAATATTAATTAATAACTACTCTCGTCCTATTAATTAAGAAAAGTGATCAAATTTCAAACTTTTTTATTTTAAAATCAAAGTTGAGCGTGGATATCAATAAAACATGTCTGATAATTCGAGAAAATTCGGAAATGAAATATTTTAGTATTTCTAATAAAGTAGAACTCATTCATTTGTGTTTGGATATATTTTGCGCAATGCTACAGAAGGAAACGAACATTACGGCATTTTTATATTTCGGTGCTGTTAAAAAGCTTCCAGTTGACGGTCTCTTGATTCCCGCTAAGTTAGAGTTAAAGAACGCACAAAACGTTTTTTTTATAAGGAATTTTTTTAAATCAAGTATAAAACCTACGTTTACATTTAATTATTATTATTTATACATTTAATCATCACAATAAGTAGGTACTTAAAAATTTATTTAATAAAAATATTTTTTTTTTATTTTATAGATTTCGATTTATATATATTATAGTCACATTAATTGTGTCTTATTTATTCTAAAATAAAAAAAATCTATACTTATTAATCAATACGCCAAATAAAAAAGATACGGGTTAAATGTTTATACTTTATTAGCCAAAAGATTTACTTTTTTTTCACTTCATTTAATACAATCAAGATTTCCTGCTCTAAATACTTTTTATACACAAACTGATTTATTTTTACTCAATGAATGCTCATTGACTTATTTTTTGTTTCAGAAAATATTCTAGTTTATTAGAGTAACCAAATATAAAAAAATAAATTTACAACCGGTTTATAATAAGCCCTAGAGGCTGCGGTGTTCCCGGTGACAAGCCGATTCCCGTTAATTAAAAAAAAAATAAAAAAAAAACGGTTTATAACCTTAAAGTAAAAATAGTAAATTTACTATTATATAAAATCGTAGAAAACTTATCCAGTCTCTGCTTATAAAATCCAGAACTGATTTGAAGGAAGTTGCTTTTGGCAAGCTTTAAATAAGTTTCACTTTTGTATTATAAGACTGACCTCTTGTGACGTATGTTTAACCCATTTACATTCGTTCAACTTTGCAGTCGTATGCCGTTCCGACGACAGTACAACACAATATAATAGTAATATTAAATGTGGTGGAAGTCCCGGTGTTGGTGGTGGGAGAACGTGTCACCAGCCGTTTTAGCAAACTTTTTTTATGACATTTAAAAATAAAAAAGGTTTTTTTTTAACAACAAATTAAACTTCACTAAAAACAAAATATTAATTTTTAGTTTAGGTTCGTAATTATAAAAGCGTGGGCCGTGATCATAGGATTTACGACTATAGACTTTAATAATATTATGAATCTCAATATAATATTATTTCTCCTTTTCAAGCATTTTTCAGGAACGTTGTCGAGTTGAAAGTTTCAGGGAGAGAGAACAGATTTTACTGCTGGTAATAAAGTAAAAGTAAATTGTTTTTAGATCGAAATTTAAAATAGGTAAAATATACCGAAGCTATATTTTCTTTTTATTTGTTTGGAGGTATCAAGTGTCAAGTTCATCTGTGTCCTAATATAAATCAATATTTTTCAGTGTTTTATTAATTTTAATTGAAACAAGAGAGTTGCTTATAGATAAATTCAAGAAAATCATAAAAGGGTCTTTAAAGAAATCATGTTTTCATAATTATAAGGATTTTTTAAATAATGCAGATTCAGATTAATTATTATTTTGCTCGACTTTTGATTTGTATTTGACCACGGTATGGTGTAACCAGTACAAATAAATATTATTATTATTATTATTACAAATTTCATAAGCTATGCCAGTGAAAGAATTACGTAAACGCGTATAAACAATCACATCTGTACAACGCCGTAGCCAGAAATTCACTTCGGGGGGAGTCGAGCTCTGGACCAGAGACAAATAAGTTATAACTTTATTTGAAAGTATTATAATTTTACATTAATACAAATTTAATTAAAAGGCAGCCGACGTATATTTCGACGAAAGAGTTTAATGATTCATTTAATTTATTAACAATGCATTACATTTCGATTTTACTCGTTCCGAAAAACGTGGAATCCAATTATCGTATCACAGATCCGAAAAAAGAGTCTAACATATTTTAGTGAGCGTGTATAAAATTTGTCGGCTAAGGCATTTCGGGGGGGGGGGGTTGAACCCCCTAAACACACCCCCCTGCCTACGGCCTTGCATCTGTACGATCTCGACTATTCCCAAGACTGTTCGATACATAATCGTCAGTCACATTTTGTGGGTGCGCATTTAATAGCCGACAGATGATGGTAGAAGTGAAGTGATTCAGTCCGTTATAGCTGATGTCGCATTGCTTCTATTGCTACACAAACAGTGCATTAAAATATCAACACGAACGAAGATGAAGAAAAGGAAAAGGAGTCGTCGTATCGGTTTGCTTATCGAATCGGGTCGCATGTGTGCCGTATTATGCCGAGCCGTAAGCAAGAATATTTCCAAAGGAGCATGCGTGCAGCGTTCGCTGTAAGGGCGTCGCAACGTCAGAGTGAGCGTCAGTAGACATGTGGCTGTCGCGTGTGGTGGACGACGACACCGACGCCGCCACTGTTATTATTTTGAATCGGTTCAAAAAGGCCGCCGTGACGAGCCATTCGAGCGCTTCCGTTCAGACATGTGATGACAAGTGACACAGAAGTGAGTGGCATTGCGGCTCCATAAAACGGTGCCGGAAGAATTTGGAAGATCACTAGAGAGATATAATTTAGCACCATGGCTCGTTCCACCACAACCATAGCTGTGCTGGGATTACTAGTGTTGCTTTTGTACGATTTGTGTGAGTTCGGTGACACTGTAGGCACCGGTGCAACTGTGCCTGCTGTACTCTCGACCACAACGGAATTTGATCCTGGTAAGTTATCGACAGAGTTCAGATAGAAACTCATCATTTTCTTCTATAGTATGCGCTAGACCTGAATACGATAACAGACCGTACCGAAAGCATTGCTTCGGACTCGTCGCTAACCACAAATAGGGGATTGAGATAATTAAGTCCTCGTCATCATAATGCGTAGTATTTCAATGATGCCCGTTGAGAACTGCGTATTTGTATACCATTGTTTTGAACGAAGGCGACGAGGGGGAGAGGGAGCGGCGGCGCCAGAATACTTGAAGCTTTGTAACGCTTACTGGTAAACCGTGAACACTGAGCAGACATTACTGGTTTATTGTTATACGACAGGGTGACCATTGATTTGAAAAAGTCGCGGAATTTTTTGTAGGTCTACAAAATCGTAAGTGAAAAATATCAAAATAATAGTTTTTTTGCGATTTAAAAGTTGATATCTTAGGTTCAGTTTCCGATGGGGAAAACACCAATTATCCATAATTCGATGCCAACATTAATGTTTTGAAATTTTGTGCATCCCTAGAAATACCAAGTTTGCAGAAAAAAGGAGATCTTTAGTAACTTACTGCAGACATCATTAATGTGATGTTCTCATGTTGAAGAAACATCGTTATAAAAATTATACTATAGGTACCTACTTTGTTTATGAATTTACTGTTTCAACTTGTAAGATTACAAAAGCAAGAGTTGACGATTAAAAGATAATTTATTAAAATTATTTGCATTTTGGTTATGTTTACAGTACAAAAATCTATTTTTATATTCCTATTAAACTAGAAGAATTCCCAAAGAGCATACTCTAGGTACACTGCAACCAGTGCCGGATTAAACTCCTTGACAATGTTGCCAGAACTTTTTTGTTTTGCGTACTAGATCAGGGTTGAATAAAGTAGAAAAAAGTACTAGAATTTTTTTAAGATTTGCTAACCACAAATGACTTTTTTTTAACAACCTGGCTTAAATAATTTTGTTGTGTGCACAATTAAAAAAAAAAAACGAATGACCTTTTTTTAACAACCTAATTTCCTAGTTTCACAAAGTTTATCGTATATGGGCACAATGTAGGAGAGCGAAAAAAAGATCCTTTCATTTCCACAACAAAAAAGTCTTTTTTTGGTAATTTCCCTTTTTTCGTTTGTTGTGGTGGGTGTGTGGACATTGGGTATTAAAAAGTACTAGATTTATTAAAAAGTACTAGCGTACAGAAAATGATAAAAAAGTACTAGATCTAGTACAATTGTACTAGACTGGCAACACTGCTCCTTGATGCCTTGAGCATTTCTTGTCTATATGGGCCCTCATGTCTAACACCAGTCTAAAAAAATTATCTATCTGTTATGTTAAGGTTATATTTTTTTTTCAAATTGTGAATGTCATAAGCTTAAAAAGAATACTTAGAAAAAATTTAAACAGCATAGAATTCTAAGAATAAACTTGAATTTTACATATTAGATATCGTGTCCATCGTTAATAATTTAAAGAAAAATCGCAGATTTGTGGACAAAAGTTATATTGATAAATGTACGACGTACATTTATAAATATAACTTTTGTCCACAAACCTGCGATTTTTCTTATTATCTTGAATTTTACAATAAATGCTCTCATTGAAAATTTGACTGTCTATAAAATCGGTCCTTAGACATTCTTAAAAAATTGGTTGTCTGTAAAGTCGGTTTACGGACGATAGTTTTACGTGATAACGTATTCCGCTCGAATATCATATTTAATAATACATAACCTAAATTTTAGTAGCTGTCAAACTATATGTTTACCGACTCTCTATCGCTTATACTGCGCTCTCGCTTGTATGCACAGGGTCAGGCGGAACGTTACGAACGTTACACTTTTTCGTGCGTGCAGTTGGTGTTTCATCAATTTATAAGACGTTGTCACGTCAAAAAGTTACATAACTTTAAAGTTAAAAAAGATTTCGTTCTCATTTTCAAAAATAGATTAGTATATAATTTCTAAACTTTTAAAGACAGTTTTTTTATCAGTAGATAACA
Organism: Xanthostigma xanthostigma; assembly: GCA_963575645.1. NCBI lineage: Eukaryota > Metazoa > Arthropoda > Insecta > Raphidioptera > Raphidiidae > Xanthostigma > Xanthostigma xanthostigma. The sequence goes on along the minus strand of OY754470.1, from coordinate 29,105,464 downwards.
TTTTTGAGAACATGACAAAAAAAAATTATTGACACGGCCTGGTGAGGTATATTTTCATTTCTGAGTTTTTTGGTGCCTCCTGAGACGTGATGCCCTAAACAGTTGCTTACTTTGCTTATAGGTTAATCCGGCACTGACTGCAACCGCAATACTAACGTTGATCATGTTATTTTTAAAATTGCCATAAACAACGTAAGTTAATTTACATTACGTCATTCATTTGTTCTCTGGAGAGTAACTGTCACTCATTTGCATGCAGTGAACTTTATAATAGTATAGAGTTCACCGTTTGTATGACATGTACGTCATAATATTATTATTTGCAAATACACATAACAGGGTAGAAGTAGCGACATTTGTTTTAAAAAATGTGGTAAGATTTGAGTCGTTAACAATCGTTTGTCTATTCTATTATTTATACTGGACAACAGTTATTTTGACTGAGTTTATAATATTTCTACTGATTATTATCCATTATTTTTAATGAGAATTCATTATTTCTACTGAACATTGATTATTTCGGTGGAATTCAAATGACATACTTTGTATTACGACTTATTATATTGTTATAAAAATGATTTTCTTCCCCCTCTCTTTTTCGCTGACGCCATATTGAAATATTATATCCTATGTCAGTCCCACAATATTATTAAGACGACGCAAACGACACCTCATATGTTAAACATCAAGCCGTTTACGCTGCAGAGCGTGCTAAAGAAATATACACAACATAATATAATGATTTTAAGTTGATTCTTTTTAACAGCGTGTAGAAAGCAAATAGACGAACAAATATTTTAAGTAACTTTATTATCAAAACTCAAAAATAAGAGAGAAACAGCCTTTCAACTTTGATTAAATTTTATACTTAATATATCAAAATTCCGGTTAACACACGCGAAGAATCGAAAATGCATCCCAAATAATTCGCGAAAGGCCCTTATTGCTAATACAAGCGTGTACAGAAGCATGGCTACTACGCACGCATCTTTATGTCCAACAAAACGAGGACGACTTCGAACAATTTCTGTGAATACTTGATAATTACATAACATACCTCCATAGTGACATGACATAGATAGATAGATATTTATTAACAGCTAATTACTATAAACGTGTGAGCTTAAGTTATAAAGTAAAATACAAATATATAAAATGTTTAAACACACAATTGATAAAATTCTCGTTTATCGTATACAAAGGATTCTCCAATAGCTTTTATTTCTTTTAATGCGATTTTTAAAAACATTTCCCGATAGCTCTTTTATATATCTAGGTAAGGCATTATACATTTTAAGTGCCACGTAATCTGGGGCCGTTTTATGTCATAAAGTAAAATACAAATACATAAAATGTTTAAACATACAATTGATAAAACGCCAGGACCGACCTCAAAATTTTATAAAGCTTATAATAAAACCTTGAAAGCTCGTTCCTCTTTTATTTTTGAGTTTTGATAAAAAAGTGACTTGAAATATTTCTTCGTAAAGGAATCAACTGAAAAATCATCCTGTATACATATATGCATTATGCATACATACACTCGAAAAACATTACCCTTCATCTGGCGCAGTCGGGTAAAAATACGCTTTAGTTAAATTTTATTAGATGGAAAACATCGTAACAAAAATAAAAAATAAAAGGTAGCATTTCTATATAGGGAAACTGCTGTTGGTAGCAACGAGTTTTTTAATTACAGAACTGGGACTTTGTAATGGGAGGTGACCCAATATGCAAAACATCATATTCGTGATGTTTGACATAATCTGCATAATTATCGCGTACATGTAATTATGAATTAGATAGGTGATTTTACAATGGAATACGTTTCAGAAAGTATAAAGCGAAAAAATTCCTACCGGATATTACATTAGTTTATTAAATTTCTGATGAATTGTATTTTAATATACAGAGAATGGTTCATAAATGTACGATCTATGACAGAATTTGCGAAGAGCAACTTATTATTATTATTTTGTAGTATAGAAACCATTCTTAAATTGAGATTAGTCGATAGTGATGCTGTTGCTTATTTGTTTCACCCGGGTGTAAAAGAACGAATGGGGAAGGGAGGAACATGAGTACACACATTCATCTTAGTTTACCGAGATGAATGTTGTGTCCAAATTTCATGATGATCGGAGTTACCGTTCAAAAGTTTTTGTCGATAAAAAGCAGTTTATTACTAATAATTTTTTTTTAATTAATTAAATAAAATTAAAATAAATTTAAATTTAAGCCTTAGAAGAAAGCAACGTAGAAAATAAAAAAAAAAAATAAAAATATATTCGCCCAACGTGGGGTTCGAACTCACGACCCTGATATTGCCATCTGAGGTTGTGTACTTTCATCGCTAAGATGAGTATATTTAGTTAGAGTATTTCACCTGAATAGAAGCTTATTTTTGAGATATATTTTGCAACATTTTTCATTAATGCTCCGCTCCTAATGGTCGTAGCGTGATATTATATAGTCTATAGCCTTCCTCGATAAATGGGCTATCCAACAAAAAATTTTCAATTTGAACCAGTAGTTCCAGAGATTAGCGTGTTCAAACAAACAAACAAACTCTTCAGCTTTATATATTAGTATAGAGCAGGCCTGGGCAAATGGCGACCCGCAGCGCAATTTTATCTGGCCCGCGAAGTATTTTAGAAAAATAGTAGCGGAAATAGCATGCGGGGACCTTCTTGTTTTTCTCTCTCCACAGGCGGAAATAGAATGTGAGGACCTTTTTTTTTTTTTTTGCTCTCCGAATGTGGAAATAGAATATGAGGATCTTTTTTCTGCAAATTTTTGGCCGCGGTAAAATTTTCGTCAGCCCTTCGGCCCGTGGTCAAATTTTCATCAGCTATGTGGCCCGCCGATCAAAAGATTTGCCCGCCCCTGGTATAAAGTATAGATATAGATTTACATACCTTACAAGTTGTCAGGTACCAAGTTCTACTCTGAGAACTGATTAAATTATCAATTGGATTTCTCATTTCTTATTAACAAATTAGTAAGTACAATCAATGGATAAAAAAATGAGTGTGTAAAAGTATTTAAAAAAATAAGTTCATCTGAAGATAGCCGTGGTCATATGGCACCTACTCTAACAAAACATTACATTTTAACAGTAGTAAGCGATCATAAGCTCAAGGGCAAAGTGCATCACGCTATGATACATCTAGAGGGGTCTCATATACATGAGATGGCATACGACCACGGCTATCCTCAGATGAGAATATTTTCTTGTTTCATGCTTTTCAGTAGTCGGGTTTTAGTTTTTGAACTTATATTATAACTTAGAAAAAAATTTAACTTATTTTTTATTTGTTTTTAATTAGCTCCCCTCTGGGTCCAAAATTCAAAAATAAATGTAGCCTATGTTACCCGGGCCATAATAACGAATCGATTGACACCTTATTTATCAAAATCAGATGAATAGTTCAGGCGCTACGGTGGAACATTCGTAAATACAAACATACATACATAGACTGCTAAACGCATAACCCTTCCTTTTGGCTTCGCCGCAGTCGGATAAAAATAAATTGAAAATATGGACTAACTTCTCAGCCGTTGGTGATCTGAAAAAATAATTATTTAAAAAAAAGAAACCCGACTGCAGAGAAAGAAACTAATTAATAAAAAGAAGAAAACAAGTCGCAAAATCTCAACACGAATCAGGTTAGGGACCCATTAAAAAAAAAGGCGGCAGTTGTGTAAAAAGAATTATTAAGATTATGACCACCGATATTTTTACCAGTTTTTTGTCAGACCTGGTGCGATCTGTTTAGGTATGTCATTTAATTTAGCCATGATTTATTTTTACCCGACTGTTCCAGAAGGAGGGTATTGTTTTTTAATATATATTATTCGATACACAGTTTGTTCTTAAGGTGTGTGCGTGTAGAACATTTAAATTATTCTATTAATAGATCTAGTGATTTATTTCTTTAACATTTTCACATCAGTTGAAAAGTCGACAATCTAACTCTAGTAGGGTTTACAATTTGTTGACTAACTTAAATGACGTATACTGTGTTTCTCACGATTAATTTGCAATAGCCGCGAAAAATGCGACGATGAATATTCATTGCATATTTTAAACATACCTCGAGCTGTTCTGCTTCTAGTGTATTTACATTTGGATATGAGCTACAGAGAGCACGTTATTTTATTGCAGAATATTTTTGCACCTTCAGTAATATCCTATTTAATTTGTTTGCACTTTTACCATTCTAACCCACAAGTGGGGGAATGGTGCTAGTTTAGGTCAAAAATCAATTTCAAAAATTTTACAATATCTATCCGTTTTGAAGTCCCCCGAATCAAAAAAACATATGTTTGAAAAAATTCGGTGCGTCTGTTAGTCTGTGAACACGGTACAGGTCAAACGGATGAGCGGATTGAAACCAAATTTTGGGAGGATGTTTTGTATGCAAATATGAAGAGCCCTATTGTTTTTGGGGAAAATCGGCGCATGCGCAGAAGAGATATATGCTATAACGGTGTTTTTTATATAATAATGGTATACTTTTCATAACGGTTTATTATTCTATTTATTTTTTCAAGAAAGTTTTGTTAAAAAATTTTTTTTTCTAAACTTTATAGTTTTGGAAATATTTTGAAAATAAAAAAAAATCAGTCCCTTTTTTGTTTTATGGATCTGTCAGAAATAAAGTAGTTAGGCATGCTTTGATTAATTTTTACATGACGTGAAACATATTATGTAGGTGACCATGGCAACGAATAACAAATATCATATTGAATACTAGCCATTACCCGCGTCACCTCACGCGATATCAGAAATTTTATTTTCTTCATTATAATCAAATGTCAACATTCTTTAAGTTGGAATGGTCCCGTCACCCAATTGGCTGGAATTTTTTTGACAATTTCAATTGCTTGATGATAAGGTCATATGGCAAATTGTATTTTCTGAATGTTGGATAAGAGATTTTTCATACATAAAAAAAATGTGCGGCGGACATTTTAGGACAAATGTAAACTAGTATAGTAGAAACTCATTTGTATTTTGAGCTTTTTCGGACTAACTGATTCATGCTTAGGTACTAATACATCATTCGGAGATTAAAAGAAAATAAAAAATTGTTAACTCAAAATAGAGTTTTGTACAATGAAAAATAAAACAACATATCGTTTAAAAAGCGTTCCATGAGACCTGCTGTCCACAAGTAAAAGAAAAAAAATGCAATTAAATATTAACTTATGTGGGAAAAAGTCAGTAAAAACAACCCAAACAGTGGTAAACTTAGTTATTTGTGGGACAATTTTTGTTGATGACACAAGGCATACTTATTATGGTTTATTGGTTTATGATGGCAGTGACCGTGATCAGAGATTAATAACAATAATTATTTAATTTAACACACTACGTTTATAACTTCTCCGTCATCCTCACTTCGTGTCAGTTATAGACCAATCAGGAAAAAAATATTTATTTGAGATTCAACTTTGTCAAACGTATTTTTCATTTGATTGAGCAGCGTAGGAAGAGACACATTGCGTGGGAAGTAGAGACTAAGAACCTGAAAATACGTGAGTAAAATCAGTTGAAAATGGATGATGTTGAAAATACATCAGGTCAAAATGCGTTATATAAATGTATGTTAACATCTTTGCTAGCTTTGCCAAATATAGACAAATAAATATATACCTATATATTTTGCAAGTTTATATTTTCTAGTGGTTGAAACTACAGCGTAATTCATTAAATTTTCAAGTATGAACGTTATTGAGGTTCTTTTGTCATTATATGGATTTCTCCTGAACCGATTTTACTATGTGTTAATCTAAGGACATCTTGAAGAAACATTTATTGTGTATTTCTCTCCTCATTAAAACGAAGAGAATGATGTATGATTCTTCACAATGTGTGCGACTTAACACACTCAAATCGGTACCACTTTCTTTATCCTTCCCGTATTTATATATTTATTTATCTATATAGGTACTAATATATAAAGCTGAAGACTTTGTTTGTTTGTTTGTTTGGTTGAACGCGCTCAGGAACTACTGGTTCGAATTGAATTTTTTAACTTCCCGCTATAAAAATAAAAAAAAATTTTTTTTTTCAAAAATCGGGAAGTTATTGGTTTCACCCCGATTTTAGAAAATCGAGTTTTCGCCAGATCTCGACGTTTTGAGGTCCTAGGAAGCTATTGAAACTAGTTTGGCGATGATGTCCGTAGGGTTGTATGTGTGTGTGTGTGTGTGTGTGGGGGGTGTGTTGGTGTGTGTGTATGTATGTATTATGACGGTTAATTAGCCAATTTTTTTTTTTTTTTTTTTTTTTTTTTTTTTTTTTTTTTTTTTTTTTTTTGTAACCCAGTCAAAATTAACTCGTCAACAAGCAACCACCGGCTAGCTTACTCAGCGGCGCTAGGCGTGGATACCCTAGGGAAGAGATAAAAATGTTGGCAACCAGATGTTTAACATTCCAAACAAGTGAAAATCTTTCCACTCTCTAGCGTACTAGCGACGACACTAACAGAAACGGCCGAAGCCTAAAATAAAAATCCGACCTCCAACCACTAAAACAAATAACAATTAAAACTAACAACCAAGGAAATTAGACGTCCTTTGGATGTGGTAAAAGACTCGCACTAGTTGGTAACCGACTGGTTATAAAAAAAAAGGCGCCAGGACTTAAACTGTGCGAGGCAAGCTCAACTTGTCCAAGATTGAGTGCACCAGAAAAACCGGGTCACCTAATCTCCTCCAAACAATCACAATAAAAAATAAATAATTGAAATTCAACAAATGACAATATAACAAACACATAGAACACCAAAATAAATAAAGACACAAACCCCAACAACACACGGCCACAAGCCGCGCCACTACCAAACTAAAAAACTATCAATAACAACACACGTGGACAGAACCACGTCTACCAAAAAAAATCCTCCCAGAAATCTAAAACTAAATGACTGTCACGCCACAACCTCAAAAAACTTTACAAAACCGCGCAGTGAATACTGCTTCAAAAATAAAAAAATACAGGAATCTTCAAAACTACGCGGTAAAGACCGCGTCAAAATCAAACGCAAAACTCAGACATCAAACACATTAAAAAACTGTTGACTAGCAATTAGTCTATGCAAAATCAGCACACCACTGGAGTCTCAAAATCATTTACAATAGAATTTGGTGATGGTTGTTAAATATTTAGGGTCTACAATGCGTACTATTTCACCACTCCAAACGTCAACATACTATTCAATTCGATTAAAATTGTTAGCCGTCTTAAATCCAATCCAGTTACAACATTTAAACCAATTGCTAAAGCAGTATGGAATAATGCAACAAGGGTCCTGGATGATTATCACGGAGGGAAAAGTGAACCAAAGATCCTCTGTATTACAGGTGTTAATTTCACGGAGGGATTAATGCCAACACCAAGTATAAATTCCTAAATCCAACAATTGAACCAATAATAGATTATTTTTCCAACCAACAACAATCGGCGCTCAATAATCAAAAATTCTCAATCTCAATACGCAAAAATATCAGTCACACACAGTCTCTCATAGACGATCTGTTCGCCATGAAAGCCAAATTGCTAGTCTTGTCCGTTCTCTATCCTACAATTCAAAACACCTAGTCGCGGACTTCGTCTCACTTGCACCGCCGTAGAAGCTATGCTGATGCTCTCCTTGTTCAGCGTTCTCTAGCAAAACCATTCCAATTCAAACAAGATTCGAAGTCATACAATGTTAAATAGTTTAACTTTGATATTTTTAATCATTGCCACGATATTATATTTTTGACAGGGGCACAAAATTTTGAATTGCTACACTCTCCCCTTCCCTGGGTAAAAAATGTGAGCTAGCGAACATTTTTTCCAAAACAAGACACAAGACAATTACTCAGAATCAGACGATTCGGAAGGATCACCATTGTATGGCTTCAAGTCTTTGACATGCCATCGACCCAAGCTGACACCGGCATCATCGACCAACTCATACACCAATTTAGAGATGACGTTCTTGATGGTAGCTAAGGAATACTTAGGGGCTAACTTGGCAGCCACATGTCGTGCACCACTGGACATTATATGATGTCTCTTCCAAACACGATCCCCAGCATTGTACACGTCGGCTTTCCTCTTCCCTTTATTGTAATCCTTCACATTCCGTTCATAAGCTTCCTTCAATTTCCTTTTAACTTCCTTGTAAACCTCAGGCAATTCCTCCAATTCCCTCACATGAAATTCTCGCACAGCATCTAAATCCAACTCATCTTCATCCGCAAGGCGGCCAAAATAATTCCCATTTGAGGGCACAAAACGTCCAAAATTCAGGAATGTAGGCGAGAACCCAGTCGATTCACTAACGGCAGTTCTTAACCCAAATGCAATTTTTTGTACTTCCTTATCCCAGTGACGGTGATCAATCTCGTCCAAATAAGATCTGATAGCAGAGCCTATAGTTCGGTTGTACCGTTCTACGTAATTCACTTGCGCATGATAACGAGCATTCGGCCACAATTTAACTCCATATCGATCAATGAGTTCTCTCATGCGGTTGTTAGTAAATTCGGTGCCATTATCGCACATCAAGATTTGAGGCACACCAAACAAAAGGAATACGTTCTCTTCTAAAAACTGGGCAATAGAAGCACCATTAGCCTGTCGTAAAGGCTTAAGAAGCGAAAATTTCGTAAACCAATCTGTCACAACCAACAGATACGAAGCGCCATTAGCCGATTTAGGAAGAGGACCAATAATATCGGCCGCTATTAACTGCCAGGGATAAGAAACTCTCTTAGGTTTTCCCATAAAACCGGGACGGGCCTTATTCGTCATCTTCTGCGCGGCACACACCTTACACTGTCGTACATACTGTTTAATATCACGGCGCATCTTTGGCCAATAATATAGCTCACATACACGATTTATCGTTTTAAATACCCCAAGATGTGCCGCTGTAGGTGCATCATGACAAGAACGCATCACCTCAACTCTCTGACGCAAAGGCACAACCAACTTCCAATCAACTGGATTTTGAGAGCCAAAATCCGAAGGGACAAATTTATAAAGTCGACCCTCAATAATATCATAGTTTGAAAACGCATCTCGATGAGCTTCTACTATTCGCATCATATTTTGGTACCAACGATCGTTGGCCATGTACTCCTCATTAATCTCAAGGAAACACGACTCCTTATGAGCACGAGACAAAGCATCAGGAATGACATTAAGCGAACCTTTGCGGTGTTCCAGCACAAAATCGAACTGCTGCAACTTCACTGACCATCTGGCTAAGCGGCCTACCGGGTCCTTCAAATTGTGAAGCCACAACAGAGAGTGGTGGATCAGTAATGACACGGAACCTCACACCTTCCACATAAGGGCGAAACTTCTCGATGGCAAACAGAACCGCTAGACATTCTTTCTCAGTAACCGTGTAGTTACGTTCGGCAGCAGACAGGGTTCGGCTCGCATAAGCTATGGGAACGTCGATGTCGTCGTCATTTTGTTGAGTCAACACACATCCCAAACCTACGTTCGAAGCGTCGCACTGGACCGTGAACATCCTGTTAAAATCAGGACTTGTAAGGACAGGGGAAGAAACGAGCACTTGCTTGATTTCGATGAAAGCCTTCTCCGCCTCCTCACTCCACACAATACGGTGTCCTTTCTTGCGACCTTTTATCAAAGCGGTTATGGGTGCCGTAAGGGTAGAAAAATTAGCAATGAAACGACGGTACCACGAACACATGCCAATGAACCTTTTAACCTGAGTTGTATTTTCTGGACGAGGGTAGTTTATCATGGCCGAGATCTTCTCCGGATTCGTTCTCAAACCATGTCGATCAATCACAAAACCCAAATAATCAAGCGAAGGGAAACAAAACTGACATTTCTCAGCGTTAATCGTCAACCGAGCACCATTCAATCTCTTAAACACTTCCATCAAAACTTCCAAGTGTTTCTCAAAAGTAGGAGTTGCAATTATTATGTCGTCCAAATACACAAACACAAAAGGGTCTAACTCTGGGCCCAACACCATGTCCATCAGTCGTTGTTGTGTTTGAGGGGCATTATTAAGACCAAAAGGCATGACAACAAATTCAAATAATCCCCTGCCAGGAATGCTAAACGCAGTTTTTTCTCGCGACGTTGGATCAAGCGGAATCTGCCAGAATGCACTCTTTAAGTCAACACTTGACAGATAATGAGCGCCAGATAATTTACTTAAAATGTGATCAACGCGAGGCAGCGGGTACGCATCCTTTTTTGTCACTTCGTTCAACTTTCGGCCATCGAAACACAAACGAAAATTCCCTTGAGACTTCTTCACTAACAACACAGGCGACGACCAAGGACTCGACGACGGTTGCACCACTCCTAGTCTAAGCATTTCGTCTAACTCATTATAAAGATGATTTAACATATACGGCGACAGCTGATATTGCCGTTGCTTGATTGGACGAGCATCACCGGTATCAATGCAATGCGCTATCTTGTCCGTTCGTCCAAGCTTCGTTCCATTCTTCCATGACAACTGCTTAAACTTCGCCATCACCTGTTTTAATTGACTAAGCTGAGAACTACTCAAATCCACTCTACTCTGTACATTTTCAACACCATCAAGTTCTTCGTCAGACGCAATCGGCTCTCCATTTAAAACACAAATTTTTTCTTCACCAACCATGTAAGAGTCGTTGCTAAAATCCAGCTTCAAATTAAAATTACGACAAAAATCGCTCCCCAAAATCAAGCGATGGCACAGAGACGGCACAACTAAAACTTTCATCAAACGAACACAATATCCTACAGATACAGGCAACCTCACAAACCCAGATATCCGCTGATTCACACCGTCAGCAGTACTTATGAATTTGTCAGTGCACTCTTGAATTTGCAACGAATATTTTTTTACTATATTCAACCCTTGTCTACCCAGCACAGAATCACTGGCACCCGAATCCAATAGGGCAGTGTAATCATCCCCAAAAACTTTTACCGCAATGTAGGGTCTATTGTCCCAAGGTTTCGTCACCAACAATGGACTTATAGATGCATCCGGCTTAGGTGATTTGTAAAAATCAGTCACAGTCTGAAGCCACTTTCTCCATGAGTAATTATTCCGCACAGAATTGCAGGTCGTTTTAACATCAACAGGAAAGCGCCGACCTACTAGCTTTCCACTTAAGCGTTTCCCTGACACTGAGGGCACGTATAACGCGTCACCCCTGGCTGTCCACAACCAAAACAAAACTTTGTTTTCGGCTTGTCGCACTTAAAACTGAAATGCCCAAAATCGCGACAATTCCAGCACAACATTTTCGACGCACTATTTTGTGGCTCAGACGCAATTAATGATCCCAGATTTCTTTTGGCTTTAGCCGGCTCACTATCGGGTATAATGGTGGGCTCAAATTCAATTAGCACACTTGAAAGGTGCTCAACCGTTTTAGGTTTTATCAACACCAACTGCTGACGGTAACCTGGCAAAACATTCCTCACAATATTCTTTACTTGTTCCTCTTCAGATAGAGGAACACTCAAACGACCCATCAAAGTTAGCATACCGGTTATGAAATTAATCACCTTCTCAAAAGGTTTTTGTTTTCTCCCATAAATTTCCAACAGCACAATATGATCATTGTCCGGAGGTAAAAAATGTGACTTCAACGCCCGAACAAGAGAATCCCAATCATGGAAAGTAAATTTCATGGTTCTAAACCAGCTAAGTGCGTCATCACGAAATAGTTCAACTGCAGATTGAAAAAGATCATTTTTTGTCACACGACGGGCTACTCTCATTTCCTCAACACACTCCAAAAAATCTAACACTGGTTGTCTGCCATCAAATGAGATTCCCCATTTAAAAAGTTTAATGTTGTAATGTTGACAAGGCGCGTTAAAGTAAGGTGCACGATTATTGTCAACCGAAACCTCGGTCAAATCCGTACTAGGAATCGTCGCAGAACCATTGTTGCCTGCAACAGAAACAATGGGCCGGTCAGACTCGACCACTACAGGACCCCCCTCAGCCGGTGACGCATCGGATACTTTCATTAAAAAATCGTCTTCTAATGCCATGGTAGAAATAAGCCTATCATTTTTAAAAGTTTCATCATCTGAATCAGTAGTAGGGATTCGCATCAATCGACCTTTAAGATGATTGAGTCGACTCTGTATCTCATGGTAATAAGCATCAATAGTACCACCAAATAATTCAACTAGGGAACTTACTGATGTAAGAGTAGCATCAATCTCAGCTCCGTCACTTTCACGGTCAAAATCATTGCAAACATAATCAACACCAGGTCGTTTTAGGTCAGAAGCCAGCAATCTACGCAGACACTTCCGCCTATTAACGTCATCTCCCACACTCTTAAGACCACGAATTTTTAATTCGTAATTCACTTCAGAACTGGGTAAATACTCTACATCAATGTCATAGGAGAATTCCATACTGGGAACAAAAATAATCTTCAATTAAAAACAAAAAGATAAGCACGTTCAGTGTTTCTCAAAATCAGGAGGCCCCACGTTGGGCGCCAATTGTATGACGGTTAATTAGCCAAATTTTTTTTTTTTTTTTTTTTTTTTTTTTTTTGTAACCCAGTCAAAATTAACTCGTCAACAAGCAACCACCGGCTAGCTTACTCAGCGGCGCTAGGCGTGGATACCCTAGGGAAGAGATAAAAATGTTGGCAACCAGATGTTTAACATTCCAAACAAGTGAAAATCTTTCCACTCTCTAGCGTACTAGCGACGACACTAACAGAAACGGCCGAAGCCTAAAATAAAAATCCGACCTCCAACCACTAAAACAAATAACAATTAAAACTAACAACCAAGGAAATTAGACGTCCTTTGGATGTGGTAAAAGACTCGCACTAGTTGGTAACCGACTGGTTATAAAAAAAAAGGCGCCAGGACTTAAACTGTGCGAGGCAAGCTCAACTTGTCCAAGATTGAGTGCACCAGAAAAACCGGGTCACCTAATCTCCTCCAAACAATCACAATAAAAAATAAATAATTGAAATTCAACAAATGACAATATAACAAACACATAGAACACCAAAATAAATAAAGACACAAACCCCAACAACACACGGCCACAAGCCGCGCCACTACCAAACTAAAAAACTATCAATAACAACACACGTGGACAGAACCACGTCTACCAAAAAAATCCTCCCAGAAATCTAAAACTAAATGACTGTCACGCCACAACCTCAAAAAACTTTACAAAACCGCGCAGTGAATACTGCTTCAAAAATAAAAAAATACAGGAATCTTCAAAACTACGCGGTAAAGACCGCGTCAAAATCAAACGCAAAACTCAGACATCAAACACATTAAAAAACTGTTGACTAGCAATTAGTCTATGCAAAATCAGCACACCACTGGAGTCTCAAAATCATTTACAATAGAATTTGGTGATGGTTGTTAAATATTTAGGGTCTACAATGCGTACTATTTCACCACTCCAAACGTCAACATACTATTCAATTCGATTAAAATTGTTAGCCGTCTTAAATCCAATCCAGTTACAACATTTAAACCAATTGCTAAAGCAGTATGGAATAATGCAACAAGGGTCCTGGATGATTATCACGGAGGGAAAAGTGAACCAAAGATCCTCTGTATTACAGGTGTTAATTTCACGGAGGGATTAATGCCAACACCAAGTATAAATTCCTAAATCCAACAATTGAACCAATAATAGATTATTTTTCCAACCAACAACAATCGGCGCTCAATAATCAAAAATTCTCAATCTCAATACGCAAAAATATCAGTCACACACAGTCTCTCATAGACGATCTGTTCGCCATGAAAGCCAAATTGCTAGTCTTGTCCGTTCTCTATCCTACAATTCAAAACACCTAGTCGCGGACTTCGTCTCACTTGCACCGCCGTAGAAGCTATGCTGATGCTCTCCTTGTTCAGCGTTCTCTAGCAAAACCATTCCAATTCAAACAAGATTCGAAGTCATACAATGTTAAATAGTTTAACTTTGATATTTTTAATCATTGCCACGATATTATATTTTTGACAGGGGCACAAAATTTTGAATTGCTACAGTATGTAAACCTTTTATATCTTTTGAACGGAGTGTCCGACTGAAACGCGGTTTGCGGAATCTGACGTGATCTTGGTGAACTTAGAATTCCTGAAAATATGAAATGATTCGGCCCAAAAAATTTTGAGAAATCTTAAAAAAACAAGTTTCAAAAATTTTTAAAAATTTGTTTTTGTAAAATATTTTCTAAACTACTAAACCGATTAATTCCAAAATCTAATCAGCTCTTCTCCTTAACAAACTTCGTCGATTTCCGCAAATCGCATCAAAATCGGTTCATTTGTTCACGAGTTACCGTGAACGAAAAAATCGTAAAAAAGTGTTTTTTTAAAATGACTCTTAAAATTGTTATCAGATCGATTTTTTTGTAATAAATTACTTTCTTCGTCCATCGCCGCAAACCGCATCAAAATCGGCTCATTTGTTCATGAGATACAGTGAACGAAAATTTCGTAAACAAGTGTTTTTTTTTTGAGCTCGAAGAGCTAAAAAATAAACTTCTTGCTATATTTTATATATTTTTGAGCGTTTTGAACTCGAAAATAGCGGGAAGTTACAGGGATGGCCTGCAGGGCCAAACTTCTTTTTTTTTTGTTGCAGGATAGCCCATTTATCGAGGAAGGCTATTGGCTATATAATATCACGCTACAACCAATAGGAGCGGAGCATCAATGAAAAATGTTGCAAAATGTAACTCAAAATGTGTTCGTCCGAAAAAAAAAAACTTTTGAACGGTAACTTCGATCATCACGAAAATGAACACAACATTCATCACGGTAAACTAAGATGAATGTGAGTACTCATGTCCCTCCCCCCATTTGTTCTTTTGCACCTGGTGAAACCGGGTGGGACCGCTAGTATTTTATAAATAAATTATCAATATTTATACATACGAGTATTTCACAAGTAACAGTCGTGTTAACATGTTTGTTTTATAAATAATCTGCGTTAAATATTCGTTGACAAGAAAAATGCAAATCGATTTTTCTTGAAAAAACTAAAATAAAATTATACATCAGAAACTCATGCTTGAATTAATCTATAGATATACAATATAGTATTATACATTTATACTTCGAATTAATATTATGTAGAAATGGTCGTGCACTGACTTATCAAACAAGCCAATCAAATATTATTATACTATGTATGTTATATCTACATACTCCGAATGAAATTCATTGTAAACTTTTAATTACAAGCGGAGTCATTGTTGTGACTCAGTGGGAATTTCGTTTTCAGGCATCCCTACCCGAAGGGTGCCCAACGGGATCATATTACTAAGACTCCGCTGTCCGTCCGTCCGTATGTCAGCGGGCTGCATCTCATGAACCTTAATACGTAGAAAATTAAAAAACAAGATGGCGAATTTCAAAACGCAAATTAGAAAAAAATCCATTATGCTGGTATTGCTCATCGTGTTACGTCCTATCAATAACTACAATATACGCAATATACGAAAATGAAAAAAACAAGATGGCGAATTTCAAAATGGTCGCCGTATAAATTAGAAAAAAAATATTCGATTAAGCTGATATTCAGCATTTGTGTTCACTTTTATTAAAAATAGGTATATACGAAAATCAAAGAAAAACAAGATGGCGAATTTCAAAATAGCTGCCGTACAAATTAGATATTATACACATGGTTTTTACAAATTTCCGTATTGACAGGTGTATAATTAAATTAAAATCTTTGAGTAACGTCTGATTAGATTTCTTCAATAAATAAAATTATCGACCAATTTTTCAGACAAATATATTAACAAAAAATAATAATTAATACCTACATTAATTATTATTTTTTGTTAATATATTTGTCTGAAAAATTGGTCGATAATTTTATTTATTGTATAATTAAATTAGACAATTACTTTATTTTACAAAAGTATTTAAAAAGCACATAGTGTTATATCTTGTACGAGGTTACCTACGGAACCCTTCGTGTGTGAGTCCGACTCGCACTTGACCGTTTTTTTTAAGGCGAGAGCTGCACAATTTTTTAAAATATAACATGAAGATGCTTACAATATCAGCGAAACATCCATGTAATTTTTTTTGCATAAACGAAATATTATCAATTAATTAATTATCAAACATTAAACACAAAATTCTACGTGTTTAAATTGAAAGATAAACACACTATAATATAAATTAGGTGTACGTACAAAACAGTCATATTATTATTAATTGGGCAATTTTCACTCGGCGTAAATTATATTTCATCATAATATATTCACGGTAATGAAATTCTACTCTATAGATATGATTATTTTGTGGTTCAATGAAAAACAGGCTCGAGCAATAAACTCACTGAAAGATTCATAGCTTTTTTTCTGTGGGTATTCAATTCATTTATTATTTACGTTTTACAGTAATTGTTTTTATAGTGGATAGGTGGATGTGAGTTATGACATCTGTTCGAAAGTGCGGGTCCTCGAAAACTGTTGTTGGTTTTGAGAATGGTATTAATTTTCTATGAGATTTTTATAATATAAAAAACCAAGTATAGAATTACAGAAATAAAAAAAACATTTTGGATTTTCATTTTTACACCGATTAAAGTTTACAATAAATAATTATATATTTCTGATCTCGGCAACTCATAAGTTTAATTGTTAGCCAGCCACGGTGATCCTGAAAAAAATAATTCCCCACCCTTCCACTCTGTAAAATGAAATTGAAAATTCAGTTTTTAGTAATTTACGCCTGTGAGGGGGCCACTACTTTCTACAGCTAAACCAAATTTTCTATTTCAAATATGGTCTTTGAAAAAAGGCGGTGAGAGACGAACAGACAACCGCCAAGGTGGCTTCATGAGTGTTCTGATACGGAGTACGGAACATAAAAGATAAGAGATTTTTGAAAATTAAAGCCAATACATTTTACTCTAAACTCTGATAGCTTCCGTACAATGCGAATAATGTCGGGAAATATGAATGAGATCTAATATAACTGATGTTTATAGTGGAAAAATTGATTTTTAGAAACCACAATCAACATAAAAAACCTTTAATGCGGCCCATAGACGCTCAATATTATTGTGCAATGTGGATAGCACAATATTTTGACGGCGGCCTCTAGACGGTCAATATTATTGTACAATATTTTGGTTTGTGCAAAAAATTGTACTGCACGGAGGCGATATTGAAGGTTGTGCAAATATATTGCTCAATTGCGAGCACCGACGGTACAGCCAGATTGTGCGAACAGTCCCCACCAGAGCTTCAGTCATCATACGATTACTATTATAGTCTTTGGACTTCACATCCCACAGAGTCGGAAGACAACGATATACCTCGATAAATTCAACAATAAATTATCTTTCGGCTTTCTTGTGACCCATGATGAGGCGCAGTTGAGACATGTTGAAACGACCGCTACTTGAGATCAACTGACGGGATATTGCGCAATCTTGAAAACAGACGGCATAATATTTCCCCGTTTGTGCAATATATTTTTAAGATTTTGAAAATCACACAATATATTGCGCAACCTATCAATCTCGTCTACACACGATCAATTATATTGCACAAACCCAAATTTTGCGCAATATTATTGAGCGTCTCTGGGCCGCTTTAAACAATAGATCGTTTTATGTACCTAATATAATGAAAAAAAGTTATGTCACCTTGAATAGAACGTTCACCGGGGAAATAAAAAAAAATATGAATAGAGACATACATATACGCATTAATATTTGATAAGTTTTTATAAAGGGTGACATTTATTAAGTGTGTGTATGTGTGAATAATTTTTCAGGAAAAAAAATTGCATTTTCGCTGCGTAGAGAAATATATT
This sequence comes from Xanthostigma xanthostigma, assembly GCA_963575645.1. Taxonomy (NCBI): domain Eukaryota; kingdom Metazoa; phylum Arthropoda; class Insecta; order Raphidioptera; family Raphidiidae; genus Xanthostigma; species Xanthostigma xanthostigma. The sequence continues at coordinate 29,087,607 of OY754470.1, read as the reverse complement.
CGTGACACAAAATCGCGTGATCGATACCTTTATAGACACGCCAAAATCAAACAACCATCTGTATGAGTCGCTACTATAGTGATGTGCCGGATCGTTAAAAATGTATATCCGCGGATACGGATCTGAATACGGATATTTGGTTTCAAGATCCGCGGATACGGATCTTAATTTTCTTAGAGTACGCGGCGGTAAATATTGCACATCGACCTTTGGAAAGAGACTATCTTTTATGGAAAAAGTTATTGACCTCTTTAAGAGTTAACTCTCATAACAGATTGTCTCTTTCCAAAGATCGATGTGCAATATCTCATTATAAAGATAGTTTTTTAGTACCTTTGAGTTATGTACTATTGGTATGGTATTCACTACGATAAATGTTTGCAATATAAAGGTGCCAAATATGATTTTAAAAAATAAAAAATAATCTGAACGGAATTTAACAGTTTTTCATTATTACCTAATCACCTATATATAAAATTTCATCTATGAATTGAAAATTAATAAGGCAAAAGATCCGTTAAGGATCCGCCAAAAACTAACGGATACGGATACGGATCTTTCTCCTCCCTCGGATATTCGCGGATCCGAATATCCGGCATATCACTAGTCGCTATAGTATAAACATGACCTTGAGAATATTCTCAAATCATTGAATAACATTTGAATAACATACATTTTGACAGATATCATATTTTAGGTTCACAAAAGTTTCATCAAGCATTTATAGAAATATTTCCATATATAATAATAATATTATAATGTAGGCACACATATAATTTAAAAAAACGTGCCAGGTGCTGTTATACACATAGATCGACGATTAAAAAGAAAAAATAAAGAATCGACATTTGTTTGAAAAACAGTTCCTTTTTTCTGTAAATGTATTTTATTGTACGTACTGAATTGGAACTGGTTTTCTAAAAGTTACATATTAGAGTACGCTAGTGCGTATGCTTGCCATAAGTGAAAGTGTCCTCAGTTAAGAGAGAATGCTCCAGAAAATTTGTTTACTCAAAGTAGCATTGTTTTGCATCATTAGTTACCATAGAGATAAGGGACGATTCTCTCTCTTAATTGCAGACATTTTCATATCGCGTACTCTATTGTAATACCTCTATGGTTTACATAGATAGAGTGATTCACGTGACTCGCTAAATATAGCGATATATATTCGACGTAGGGTCAATTGTTCCTTGTCTTTAAGGTCATTCGATTATCAGAAAAATTGTCCAGATAAAAACCTGAAATTTTAATTTGTTATTTATGGATATCTCATACATACAACTAAATTTGTAAAAAAATGTTACAAGTCTAATTTTCAAATAATTATTAAAAATTATATTTGAAGAAAAATTGCACCCTAATATTTAAAGTTTATTTTTTCTGAAATTCGGAAATAACGAATCTACTTTTTATGTTTTTACACTATTCATTATTTGAAAACAATATTCTTTCGTTGTTAAAACTCAATAAAGTTTAATTTTAGATTCATTTTGCTAAATTGCGCGAGACTGTAAGATTTCTATAGCTTCTAAAAGTAATTTAAATACAAGGAAAAACTATAAAGATAGAGTAAAAATGGACTGTATACTTTTTATAATTTATCGTCGTTGGTTCTGTAATAGCTCTTGTGTGCATAGTTGACAGATTTTACGTTTTTTAGATGAAAAGATTTAGGAAACGGAGCTCTATACACTAGTAATACCTCCTATGTGCAAAAATTGAATTAAAATATTATTTTAATTCAGTTTTTGCACATAGGAGGTTTTACAGAACCAACGACGTTATTAAAAACCATGAAAAGTCTATTGATACTTTCGCTACTTCGTAAAACGCTGGGAGCTAGATTTTTGTAATAGACAAGCCTTGAAAACGTGATTTCGTACGACTAAGAAAAAGTTTGAATTTTCACAGTTTGATAAGAAAAAAACTATGTTGACTCTGATTCGTCACATATTTTTATATTTTGTTTCATCGTATATATTTAGTCACCAAGCTAGCCTGATATATGTACATGCATAAATTAGTATGTGTATAACCACCAAGATCTTTACAGTAGATAAATGAATGTGAAAACTGTAAGCTTTGCATGAGCTTTATTCGATGTTACATATTGTGTTAAATGAAACCATATACTTTTATTATATACCAAGCATAGGAATTAGGAATAAAATAATTGCAATCGAACCATTAGTATGAAAAGATGTAGGAAATCAGGTTTTTGTCAATATACCTATAGAATATGGGTCTGTTCCACTTGGCATCCGCATGGCTCGCGCCAACGATCAAACATTGTGCCGTCCCACAAGCTTGCAAACGTTGCGGACGAAAACTTTAGTGACCATTATTGCGTCAAGAAAATAAAACAAAATATTTTAGTAAGGTTATGTGTTTCTAAGAAAACCTGAATCATTCAAATATTATATGATATATAAACGTTTCACATTCTCCACAGACGCGTTAAGGTATAACAAATTCGATATATTCGTCCATTTCAATATTATAAAATGTGACATTAAACATTTAAAATGCGCGGGAAATAGTTAACGACCACGCCAATCCCCGCACAAACGTATTCTTCGTGAGGTCGATGCGCGCGCCATACGTGACGTCATTCATGTCGTTTTCGTTGCGATCTGAAATCTGAATGACTGTGGTCATTATGGAGAACGACACGACGGCGGTCGTTCTGAGTGGCGGGCGCCAAGTGAAACGTACCCTATGTAAGCAAAGGCTTCACTTATAGGACACAAAATGACTAAATTAGTTTTCTGGAAAAGCATAACACTGATTGAAAGTTGTCATTACTTTTTATATGACTGCAATATTTTTTCCTTGACTTGTTCTACGCTCTATATGGCATCATCAAAAATCTATTTAGTATTATATTATTATTAACCTGTGAATAATAATAATAATAATAGTAATAGTAGTTATTATTATTATTCACAGGTATCATCAAAAATCTATTTAGTATATTATTATTATTATTAAAATAATTACTTTCAAATAAATCGACTTCGATATTACGCTATTCCGCTAAAACGTAAATATATACAAGAAAACCATAGGATAAGTCTGCACGATGTGCAATAGTGCATGTTCTGAATTCTGAAATTACACATCCGGTGCAAAACGATAGAGTCGAGTTAAATAACACTCAGCGTTACTTTATGATCGCAAGTTGTATTGCATCTTTTTCCACTTGAGAAATGACATTATGAAATGAGTTCGCGGTTTAATAACAATAAGATATATTTATCTTATCAGAAATACATTATTGTTAATCAATAAGAACTGAAGCCAACATGCTCCAAATATAGACATTATGAATTGCAGATATAGACTCTATATGTTTATCTAGTAACAGATCTTATTTGAAAATATTTTTGTCTTGATTTAATTTGTGTACATTATCACAAAAATGTGATTTCCAATTCTGGAGTTGCACTTTTGATGAAAACTTTAAATTAAATATGGAAATGTTGTGGTCAAAATTCGAACATAATTTTCATTGTCCGTCTCCTTGCATCAACATTTATTCCTTATTTCTCTCAATCCGATATCGGTCGACGTCATCAGAAGAAAAGCAAACACCACAATTTTAATATAGATGCCTATATAACTATAAATAGTAATGAGTGGTTATTTTCAGAAAACATATGTGTGACTAAATTTTCAACTGTGCTCATTATTTATTTTTCAGAAAGAAGCTACATAAACCTATTTATAATATTATTTCTAAATTACAGAGTAGCTACTGTTTGCTACAATTGTTAAGAAACACCCATTGTTACAACGCTATCAACATAGAAAAATTAGTTTATTTTTTGATAGCTGTGTCACTGTGGTGTAATGTAACTCAGTCCGCCGCGAGAGTGGAAAGATTCGGGGTTCGTATCCCGACGGTGACATTGTTTGAAAAAAATAAACTAATTTTTCTGTTGATAGCGTTGTAACAATGGGTGTTTCTTAACAATTATAGCAAACAGTAGCTACTCTGTAATATATTATAATAATTACTAACTGTAACTAAATTCATCTAAATTATTTTTAAACCAAACTCGGTTTTTATGTGCAAATAAATTTGCTGTGCAGAATAAAAATAGATATAAAATAATGCAATATCGATATTACATAAAATGTTTATGTACCGATACCGTCTTCCGCTGGATTAAAAAAATTATTCCGCGAAACAAAGTTAATCAATATATTTTCTTGTGAAGTGAAACTTCTTATGCGCCACCTCGTCGATTTGTGGGGGAAAAGAATAAAACGTATAACACTGACAAAAATGAGTGACCACGAACGCAATAAAAACAACGGCTTTTGCTATCTACAGTCAAAAATGAATTTTAAACACATTTACAATGGAGAATAAGATAAAATGAGTCGCAAAAGTAACTTTATATTATTTAAACCTCAGAAGTTTCAATTCGGTCGTGTGTGCTCCGACACATGCCACATCTGTAAAGACTATAATTTTATATGTTTAGGACAATTAGTCTAGGTCTGCCGCCTAAAACTTTTTTACAATCTCCTGTTCATATTTTTGGCCTAAGGATAGATTTTCTTAAGTCAAGTGCAGGATAATTATCTCCTTTCGGGCCGCTACAGGCCAAAGTTTTAATTACGCCAGCTCTATGAAAAAGTTTTCCGGTATTTTTAAGTGTTCAGTAGATTTAAAATCTAAATAGGCTTTCTAAGTTCATTTTTTTTGCATATACAGTGTAAACTCTTTATAACGTCCTTCGTTATAACGAAAAACTCCCTATAACGTCGAAATTTTTACGATTTGGTTGGTTTACCTTAAAACCTATACATTAATACCCTCTTTATAACGCAACGGCCATTCTCTATTACGAAGAAATATGTTCATATTTAGGCGTCAGCAAATGTTTACAGACATAAAGAGGACCATTCTGAACCATCACCATCTATTCAACAAGCACTTGATGACGCCAAACTTTAGATATATGTGTTTGTATATGTGTTTGGAATAAATTAATTTTGTGAAAATTGGTTATTTTTCTTTCTTCCCTCCATATAATAGGCTGGTGCCAAAACGAATTTTTAACGCTAAAAAAAAATAGCAGGCAAGGACCAGGTGAAAAATGTTGTTGAGGCTCCAACTCTAAGGGAAAAAAATATTTAAACACGAAAACATGCAAAATGATGAAATGGGGATGCAATTTAAGGGTTGAACACGGTTTTCTGCGATTTACGACAAAACGTGACCGCTTAGCGGAAATTGTTCTACACAACAGTTGTAGATGGTAAAAAAATCTAAAACTTTTGTACCAAACACTTTTCGACATAACAACAAATGAACCGTCGAAATGGCGAAAAACCGATTTTTCAGTATTGCACATACCGCTAAACTAGCGGTATGTGCTTTATTATCGCTTTGTGCGTCAGAGCTGACTTTCGTTCATATAAGAAGTTATATTTAAGTTAATTTCACACGAAATCCATTCAAATTGAAGCTTTTTGAAAAGAGGAGATTCTAATCTATAAAATAGAACCATTTTTAAATCAATTTGAGTTCATAAATACTATTAAAATTGTAATTGAAAATCACAAACAGCAGTTGTCGGTTGGTCTGTACGTATGTACGTACGTACGTATGTACGTACGTACGTCACGACTCTACAGATCGCAATTTTGGTCGGATTGCCTTGGGTTATATTTTATTCACTTTGTTTACTATCAGACCAGAACCCTATTTAAATTCACTAAAATGTGTTCAGTAGTTTAATTTTTATAAACAGTTTTATTTTTTATTATTTTTGACAGCTAATATAGTTTAAAAACAATATAATAATCGCTGTGAAAATATAGTGTAATCCATAAAACAAGTGCTACACTTGTATACCGTGATAACACCACTAGACGTATTAGGCAGCCGTGGCGTAATGGTTATGCCGTTGCATTCCCAAGGGCAAGGTCCTGGGTTCGATTCCTTACGGTATCATTGACTTTTTTCTTTTTTTTTTCTTTTTATTTTGTTTTATTTTATTCCACTTGATATTAATTATATATATATTATGTATAGTTCTTAATTTTTTTTATTTTTGCAAACTTAAAAAAAAATATTTTTTCAATTTTTAATTATTTATTTCTTTAAATTTTTAAATCTTTTTAAATTTATTAAAAATATTTTTTAATTGTTATTTTTTTATCATACAGTGGAAAACTTGCGGGATGTGCACTTTTGGTTTTGCCAACTATTTAATTTTTTTCTCGCGTAAAAATAATTTAATTTGCATGAAAATTTGTGAAAATATGTCTTTTTTATCTTAAATAAGCATGATTTTTTTGCAGTTCAGAATACGACTATTTTCGGAGTTATGTACATTTTTCGAAAAAAACACCCTTATTTTCCACGAACAATAATTGTCTTGATGTTTTTTTGTATTTCTAAGTTCTATAAGTGGTCATTTTAATCTTTGAAATGTCTACTTTAAAATGGTCAATGTAAGTTGGTGGTTTATTTATCGTTAAACTGCTTAAAATTGCGAAAAACCGAAAAAAACGTCTTTCTGCTGTGATAAGGTAAATATTTTACAGTATTATTGTAACTATGGTGAAGTTGACACTGTTACTTTAAAAACATTGTACTACGCATTCATTTACCCTCATATGAGGTATGGTATTCTATTGTGGGGTAGCTGTACTGCTATGAGTCGTGCTTTTATTCTTCAAAAAAAAGCAATTCGTATTATGTTTAACATACCTTTTAATTACTCATGTAAAGAGAGTTTCATAGCTCATAATATTTTAACTCTGCCGTCACTATATATATTCACCATGGCTACCTACGTTAGAAGTCATCTTTCTAATTTTGAGTCTGCTGACCATGGTTACTTAACGCGTAAGAAACATAATTTACTTTTGCCCAAGGCTTTATTAGTGGCTTACCAACGTGGCCCTGTCTGTATGGCTACTAAAATCTACAACAGATTACCATGCTCATTAAAAATTTTTGTATCCTCTAGAGTCTAGAGAATTTAAAGTGTCCTTGAGGCATTATTTAATTCAAAATTGTTTTTATAATTTAAATGATTTTATCTCTTAGTAATTTTATCTTACACTGACGCTATTATGTTCTTCGGAATTTAAAAAATAAAGAATTATTATTATTATTATTATTATAGATACTTAACAAATCAAAAATACACATAAATTTCTGCAAAACGAAAGTTTTCCACGATTTTAACAAAAGGGATGTACCTGCTTGTATTATCTATATATATAAAAATGAATCCCTATATCCCTTGGTCACGCCATCACGCGTGAACGGCTGGACCGATTTCAATATTTTTTTTGTTGTGTTTGTTATTGTCAGGAGAAGGTTCTTATGACAGAAAAAATTTAAAAAATTGCGCGGAAAAAGAGAAAATTTAAGAATCCTTATTTAAGAAAACTTAACAACCATATATCTAGATCGAGGATGTAAAAAACCTGAATATTGTTTAAAACAAATGCTTTTTTTTTCGAGCACGACGGCGCAGCCGGAGTGAACCCTCGAAATAGAGCAAGTGTTTTAAAGACCAGTTATCCACGAATACTTTACGCTATTCTTTTTCGAGCACGACGACGCAGCCGGAGTGCTCGAAATAGAGCAAGTGTTTTAAAGACCAGTTATCCACGAATACTTTACGCTATTTCTTTTCGAGCACGACGGCGCAGCCGGAGTGCTCGATGCGCCGTCGTGAGTGCTCGAAATAGAGCAAGTGTTTTAAAGACCAGTTATCCACGAATACTTTACGCTATTTTTTTTCGAGCACGACGGTGCAGCCGGAGTGCTCGACATACACACATATACGCCCATGTATATTTTAAAAAAGCTAGCAATTAATAAAATAGATAGATAGATAGATAGATGTTCCAATTAAATTGTTTTATTATTTCACTTTATACGTAGCGAAGCACGTACAGGGCCGCTAGTTTGTAATAAGTCTGATACGATTTGTATGAAATTAAAGCAGGTGCTATTAATCGTTTGGTTCAGTCTAGCAAACTGAGATTTGACAACAAATACACAACGTTTTTAAATTAATTAGCTTCTTAAAATCGTAGAAAACTTTCGTTTTGCAGAAATTCATAATGTGTATTTTTGATTTGTTAAGTATCTATGGTTACAATAATACTGTAAAAATATTTACCTTATCACAGCATATACACGACAGAAAGACGTTTTTTCGGTTTTTCGCAATTTTAAGCAGTTTAACGATAAATAAACCACCAACTTACATAGACCATTTTAAAGTAGACATTTCAAAGATTAAAATGACCACTTATAGAACTTCGAAATACAAAAAAAACATCAAGACAATTGTTCGTGGAAAATAAGGGTGTTTTTTTCAAAAAATGTACATAACTCCGAAAATAGTCGTATTCTGAACTGCAAAAAAATCATGCATATTTAAGATAAAAAAAGACAAATTTTCATGCAAATTAAATTATTTTTACGCGAGAAAAAAATTAAATACTGAAAAATCGGTTTTTCGTCATTTTGACGGTTCATTTGTTGTTATGTCGAAAAGTGTTTGGTACAAAAGTTTTAGATTTTTTTACCATCTACAACTTTTGTGCAGAACAATTTCCGCTAAGAGGTCACGTTTTGTCGTAAATCGCAGAAAACCGTTTTCAACCCCTAAATTGCATCCCCATTTCACCATTTTGCATGTTTTCGTGTTTAAATATTTTTTTCCCTTAAACTTGGAGCCTCAGCAACATTTTCCACCTGGTCCTTGCCTGCTCTTTTTTTTTTCAAAAAAGTATAGGCATTAGCCTATAACGAAAATTCTTTATAGGTAACGAAAAAAATGTTCGGTCCCTTAAAATTCGTTATAAAGTGATTATACAGTACCTACATTGAAGATTATTGTTAATTTGGTTGTTTTTCTTTCTTCACTCCATATAACGGTAACTCTCTAAAACGATAAAAAATGCTCGGTCCCTTGAGTTTCGTTATAAAGAGTTTACACTGTAGTAACAATTGTTGCACATCATTATTTTTTACCGGAACGTCGACTATAACTTTCATATATGTCTGTTCAATTTGAGCATTAATAATATTTATCTAATTAGGCGCGAATAGCGTAAGCTAAAGCGCCTATATGTACTCGCTTTGTCTGTGAATTTGTGAATCTGTGAATCTGTGAATCTGTGTGTCACGTTTTTTTGTGTCACGCGTACAGCCCAAACGCCTTAACCGATTTTAAAAAACTTTTTTTTGTTCGATTCGTCTCCGCGTAACTTAGCTCGTAACGTCGGCCGATTTTTGAATTTTGACCCCAGAGGGGAGCAATAAGGAAAAAACGAAGTTTTTCGCTTATAACTCGCTCAATTTAAATCAGATCGGTTCGAAACTTGTCTTAAACGAAAGAGGAGAAAATTTTACATAAGAATCGTACAACAGAAAATGCCCAAACAGTTTTTTTATACACATTTATATAGAAATAAATTCAATTTGATATAACCGATGGAAAACATCTTTCGGTTATCTCTCTCTGTTGCATGGCTTAACATGGCAATTTCAAAATTGCGTATGTTCTGTCTTAAAATAAAATTGGTCGATAATATTATTTATTACAATAATGAAATAAAAAGGTAGCATTTGTTCAAAAACGGATGCCGTTTCAATATTTGTAAAATGCAACGCCTTCTGAGTTAACAATTTGAATAACTAATTATCAGAACATAATACTTTGACAGATGCAAACGTCACTTTTGACATTTCTTACCATTCCGACACCAAGGATGAGCGGATTGAAACCAAATTTTGGGAGGATGTTTGATATGCAAATATGAATTGGCCTATTGTTTTTGGGGAACATCGGCGCATGCGTAAAAGAATATATCTCTTATAATGTTGTTTTATATAATAATAATAGGGGAATTATAAAACGGTTGAATAAAAAAAAACTTGGTGACTGATGATGAAATCCTGTTTTAATAACTTGAGATATTAAAATAATATTTGGGTGACTAAATTAATAAGTGAGCGACTAAATTACTAAGTCAGCGACTAGAATGCCTTCGATAATTTTGAAGCAGATATCTTCAACCGATTGAGATGAAAATTTGTATACACGTTTAGTTTGGATGACAATGCATGGTTAGCTGTGTGACGTCACTCTAAATCCAATATGGCGGACTTCTATATATGGTGGACTAATTTTATTATGCTTTCCTACAATATGGGTATCAAATGAAAGGGCTTGCTGAGAATAGCACGAAAAATAAAATGAAAATGACGTCACTCTAAATCCAATATGGCGGACGTCTAAAGATGGCGGACTAAGTTTATTATGCTTTCCTTCAATATGGGTATCAAATGAAAGGGCTTGCTGAAAATAACTCGAAAAAAGAAAGTGACGTCACTCTAAATCCAATATGGCGGACGTCTAAAGATGGCGGACTAATTTTATAATGCTTTCCTACAATATGGGTATCAAATGAAAGGGCTTGCTAAGAATAACTCGAAAAATAAAGTCACGTCACTCTAAATCCAATATGGCGGACTAATTTTATTATGCTTTCCTACAATATGGGTATCAAATGAAAGGGCTTGCTGAAAATAACTCAAAAAATAAAGTGACGTCACTCTAAATCCAATATGGCGGACTTCTAAAGATGGCGGACTAATTTTATTATGCTTTCCTACAATATGGGTATCAAATGAAAGGGCTTGCTGAGAATAGCTTGAAAAATAAAATGAAAATGACGTCACTCTAAATCCAATATGGCGGAAGTCTAAAGATGGCGGACTAAGTTTATTATGCTTTCCTACAATATGGGTATCAAATGAAAGGGCTTGCTGAAAATAACTCGAAAAAAGAAAGTGACGTCACTCTAAATCCAATATGGCGGACGTCTAAAGATGGCGGACTAATTTTATAATGCTTTCCTACAATATGGGTATCAAATGAAAGGGCTTGCTAAGAATAACTCGAAAAATAAAGTGACGTCACTCTAAATCCAATATGGCGGACTTCTGAAGATGGCGGACTAATTTTATTATGCTTTCCTACAATATGGGTATCAAATGAAAGGGCTTGCTGAAAATAACTCAAAAAATAAAGTGACGTCACTCTAAATCCAATATGGCGGACTTCTAAAGATGGCGGACTAATTTTATTATGCTTTCCTACAATATGGGTATCAAATGAAAGGGCTTGCTGAGAATAGCTTGAAAAATAAAATGAAAATGACGTCACTCTAAATCCAATATGGCGGACTTCTAAAGATGGCGGACTAAGTTTATTATGCTTTCCTACAATATGGGTATCAAATGAAAGGGCTTGCTGAAAAAAACTCAAAAAAGAAAGTGACGTCACTCTAAATCCAATATGGCGGACGTCTAAAGATGGCGGACTAATTTTATTATGCTTTCCTGCAATATGGGTATCAAATGAAAGGGCTTGCTGAGAATAACTCGAAAAATAAAGTGACGTCACTCTAAAACCAATATGGCGGACTTCTAAAGATGGCGGACTAATTTTATTATGCTTTCCTACAATATGGGTATCAAATGAAAGGGCCTGCTGAGAATAGCTCGAAAAATAAAGTGACGTCACTCTAAATCCAATATGGCGGACGTCTAAAGATGGCGGACTAATTTTATTATGCTTTCTTACACTATAGGTATCAAATGAAAGGGCGTGCTGAGAATAACTCGAAAAATAAAGTGACGTAACTCTAAAACAAATATGGCGAAGTTCTAAAGATGGCGGACTAAGTTTTTTATGCTTTCCTACAATATGGGTATCAAATGAAAGGGCTTGCTGAGAATAACTCGAAAAATAAAGTGACGTCACTTTTAATTCAATATGGCGGACTTCTAAAGAAGGCGGACTAAGCTTTTTTTAATAAAGGGGTATGCGAATTGTCACGCAGTGAAACACGATGGGGCAGAGGTGGAGGTTTTTAAAAAAATAATTCCGGGTGAACGATAAACGGGTATGCGAATTGTAATTCCGGGGTGAACGATAAAGGGGTATGAGAATTGTCTCGCAGTGAAACGGGAAGGGGCAAATGTGGAGTTTTTAAAAAAACAATTCCGGGGTGAACGATAAACGGGTATGCGAATTGTCTCGCAGTGAAACGGGAAGGGGCAAATGTGGAGTTTTTAAAAAAACAATTCCGGGCTGATCGATAAATATACACCGATTTTCAAACAAAACACCGGGGTATATGATGTAAAATTTCGCGCCTTGTAATTCTTGAATTACTTGGGCATATACTCCCACTGGTTTTATTACTTTAGAGATACTCGATCACTAATTATGTCTTAAAATAATAATTATATTTTGGTTGAAAATAAATTCTATACGGTATATTTTATTAGTAGAAGTTTGGTTCCAAAATATGTATTGAAGGAGATTTATTTGGCTGGGGATTAATAGAAATCAAAGTATCGCTTGTGGCCAACGTTTCGAAAATTATATTTTCATCAATACAGTATTTATGTTCACATTGGACAGAACAATTTTATTTAAAAAACTGTTTTACGATATTTTTAAATTAAATTTTTTTTGTTGAAATTCATAATTTTAAATGATCATGTATACTACAATAAAATCTGCACAATTTACCATCTCAACTTGCCACGTTGGCCACAAGCGATACCTACTTTGGTAAAGCTTATTTCTATTGTTCCTCAACCAAATAAATCTCCTTCAGTATATTTTATTAGTAATTTTATAATCAGTATTCGTGTGTAGTGATAATAATTTAGCGGTCTTAAGTTCTTAACCGTATTTCAAAAAAGAGAAAAAAATATATAAGCAACGTAATTCTACTAGGGTTGCACCGGATATCCGGTAAACAAAATATCCGGCTTCTGTTATCCTATATAGCCGGATAATCGAATAACCGGATATTAACTGTATCCGGCCGAATATCTAAATAAGTAACTAGAATTAAGCTGTATCTACTGTATTTAAATTTTTGGATAATTTGATTCTATAAGAATCCCAATTGTAATAATAGTTTATTACAATATTCAATAAAAATTAACGCGTCTTTATAGTATAAGCAATTCTATTCGGGAATCGGTTGCTGGATATTTTGCCGCAATTCTTTGTAACTGACGATTGTAACCTATTGGGCTATGCAATAAATTCATATTATTATTATTATTATTATTATTCCAGCAATTTGCAACTGACGGAATTATTCGTTATGCGGTAACAAAATATGTCCCTTTTTTTGGTATTTAACTATCCAGTAATGTCCAATTTCTATAAACAGAAGAGATTGGTCAATTGAGGTGTTTATTGGTAGTAGAGTATAGTGAGGTGTCAATTATCCGGAATATGTTCGTAACTAGGTAATTTTAAAGAAATGGATTCATTTCATTAAACGAATAATACATTTTGAATGAGCATTTTCCTGAAGTTTTAAAAGTTTTTCACTAGCAGCGTTAGTAGTACGGTAGTTGACAAACATTTCCCAATCTCCATTAAAACACAATATGTAAAAACGAATGCAATAAAATGTTTTAGACAGGAGACGACGTACCACGTACAAAATTAAAATTTGCAAACGTGAAAGACAATAATGTAGCAATGTTAAAACGCTGGCTATCTTGTCGTAATTTAAAAATGTCTGGAAGAATAGAGGAATTGAATGACAGGTCAGTAAGTCAGACATAATTGTTGTATAGCGACATTTTCAAAAGTATTTTACCAAAATTTCTAAATAATCATGTTTGGAACTTATTTCAGAACAAAAATGGAAGCAAATATATTTGGTAATAAAAAAAAAAACAGATAATAATATTTCATTATTTTTGATGTACAAAAATAGTATATTTTTCAATTAATATGCATTTATTAAATTAGTTTCCTACCAATATTTTATGATCTATAATCTATATTAATATTATAAGGAGGTAGAGTTTGTAAGTTTGGATGTAAGAGGTTATCTCCGAAATTATTCATCCGATTTCAAAATATGTTTCACCAATATTTAGAATGGGCCTTCAGGATGGACGCAAACACATGTATGTTTGTTAAGTCAATTCTTCTCGAAGCATTAATTCACTTATAACATATAACCTCATCAATGTGACGTTTTCCATTGCATATCGATTATTCGACGTAGCGAAATAACAATGTTTCATTGCCGTTGCCATTATTTTTACCATTCCAAACCACAAGTGGGGACTAATACTAGTTTAGGTCAAAAATCACTTTTCAAAAATTTTTAATATCTTTCCGTTTTGAGGTCCCCCGAATCCAAAAAACATATTTTTGAAAAAACTCTGTGCGTCTGTTAGTCTGTTTGTCTGTGAACACGATACATGTCAAACGGATTGAGCGGATCGAAACCAAATTTTGGGAGAATGTTTGGTATGCAAATATGAAGAGCCCTATTGTTTTTGAGGAAAATCGACGCACGCGCAGAAGAGATATATGCTATAACGGTGTTTTTTATATAATAATGGTATACTTTTCATAACGGCTTATTATTCTATATATTTTTTCAAGAAAGTTTCGTTAAAAAAATTGTTTCTAAACTTTATAGTTTCGGAAATGTTTTGAAAATAAAAAAAAATCAGCCGGTTTTTGTTTCATGGATCTGTCAGAAATAAACTAGTTTGGCATGCTTTGATTAATTTTTACATGACGTGGAACATATTATGTAGGTAACCATGGCAACGAATAGCAAATATCATATCGAATACTAGCCATTACCCGCGTCACCTCACACGATATCAGAAATTTTATTTTCTTTATTATAATCAAATGCCAACATTTTTGAAGTTGGAATGGTCCCGTCGCCCAATTGGCTGGCATTTTTTAATTTGATTTTCATAGCTAATAATTTATAATTATCTTTAAAATAACAAGCTAAATGAGAAACAAAATAATATTTGTCCTTAACACAAATGCTGATGCCTCACATGGCTAATCATAGACACTGCTCTCAAGAAAAAGGCTCATTCAAATATGCTTAAAAATACTACATTATTTATGAGCGATAATCAGAAGTCTGAAAATAATCGACACACTACTGTATAGTCGTAATTAATAGTTTTTGCCAAACGAAAAAAAGAAAATCGTGATTGATGTGTGGATAGGTATGTAAGTAGTACCTATAACGACGGAAAAGGAAGTCTTTTAAACGTCATTAATTTCTGTAAACTCTATGAACCAGACCGTACATTTTGTGAGTGAGTAAAGTTTAGTGAAGAAGAAACATTTCAGAGTGATTAATTTGTTACAGATACCTCAGTTGACAGTTTACGGTTAGAAGAAAAAGGAATCGGCATTTTCCGATGCATTTTCATTACTGCTAAAGCTGTCGCGCCTTTGTTATACCATGCCACGTCACAGTCTGTAATTTATTCTTTTTAGTGTAATATTATGGCTCCGAGCATTTTATGTCCACGCTTAAAATTTTAATGGATCCTACATAATGTGGTATCTCGTCAGCAATTTGAGTAGCTCCAGCGTAATTTTGTGCTACCTTTAACGTTCCTTTCAGTTGGGTCAAAACTCAAAATAATCTCTTCGTTATACTCTTCCCTCTAGCACTTTTTGTCTCTAGCAACGTGCAAAATTAAAGGGTTAAATTTCTTCAAAAATATTCAATATAATAGCCGTATTTGTCCGATGTTATTAATTATTATTAAACAAATTAATAATTTCTTGGATAATTATACTTTGGTTAAATTCTCATATAAGAAAAATGTCACATTCGTAGAAGAGGTCCGCATAGGATTCCCGTTCACGCGTGTAAGCCCGCACGACCGCGTCTGCATCATCTAGACCAGGGGCGGGCAAATCTTGTGATTGCCGGGCCACATAGCTGATGAAAATTTGACCGCGGGCCAAAAATTTGCAGAGCAAAAAAAAAGGTACCTACTCACATTTTATTTCCGCATTTGTAGAGCAAAAAAAAGCTCCTTTTCTCGTCCTTGCTATTTCTTTACTATTTTTCTAAAATTTATAAAATGCTTCGCGGGCCGGACAAAATTGCGCTGCGGGCCGGATTCGACCCGCGGGCCGCCATTTGCCCAGACCTGATCTAGACATAGTTCCGCTTGTACCACGTATTACCGTACACCCTCCGACCAACAAACTTGGTCTCACTACGAGCGATCGGAATATGCGTTTTAGAGACTCAAGAGGCTCAAGTAATTGGAAGCCCAAAAAATGTAAATAATTTATTGCCTTAAAAATGCATTTAAATCGTGAAATTAAACATAGCGTATAGCATTTCTGGAATCATAAAAAACATTTCAAAAAAAAAAATCTTCTAAAATCAAATAGTTTTTAGTTCATTCGGTCTATTCTCACATGAGTCTGCTATATATAATACTAGCGGTCCCGTCCGGTTTCACTCGGGTGTAAAAGAACGAATGGGGAAGGGAGGAACATGAGTACACACATTCATCTTAGTTTACCGAGATGAATGTTGTGTCCAAATTTCATGATGATCGGAGTTACCGATCAAAAGTTTTTGTCGATAAAAAGCAATATTTATACTTTTTTTAACTAATAAATTTTTTTTTAATTAATTAAATAAAATTAAAATAAATTTAAATGTAAGCCTTAGAAAAAAAGCAAAGTAGAATAAAAAATAAATAAAAATATATTCGCCCAACGTGGGGCTCGAACCCACGACCCTGATATTGACAGTCGCATGCTCTAGCGATTGAGCCAGCCGGGGTTGTTTACTCACAACGCTAATATGAGTATATTTAGTTAGTGCATTTCACTTGAATAGAAGCTTATTTTTGAGATACATTTTGCAACATTTTTCATTAATGCTCCGCTCCTAATGGCCGTAGCGTGATATTATATAGCCTATAGCCTTCCTCGATAAATGGGCTATCCAACAAAATAAATTTTTTTCAATTTGAACCAGTAGTTCCTGAGATTAGCGCATTCAAACAAACAAACAAACAAACTCTTCAGCTTTATATATTAGTATAGATTGTCGGTCGTTTTTAGAGACATCCTGTATAATATGTGATTAAATGGTTTCTAATGGCAAAAAAGATACCTAAGAGCATGATGAATAATAGAAGAGGCATGGAAGTATGGAAGTAATTGCAACTGTGGAATGCTGTGGTTTTCACAGAAACTGAGTTGTTTGAAAAAAAAAAACAGAAATTTTACTGAAAGACCATTAGTACAGAGCAATTTATTATACTTAGCTATGTTTTGAAAATAACATTTTTTAAATACTTTTCAAGACAACTAACACATTCTTGTAGACTCGATCGGATATTTTCCATTAGCACTGAAACCGCGAACACGCATTGCGCCACCAGTCGGTTCTCTACGGTCACTCACTAACAAAGAGCACAATATGTTACCGAATTTCATGGATGGGACAACATTGTAACCTTAACAAAATGCCACCCATTTTATGCAGTCACGTATGGTACGTGACATTTTTCTCATATGAACGCAGTAACGCACCCATTTCCATTTAGCTTTAAACTTACAGTTTTTGCGGGCTTCTTGGCATGCGTGAATGCTGATTTTGACAGCAAATTTACTCGCGTATGTGTCGGTTTTGATGGTAATTTTAACCTAAGCATTAGTCCGGTAACAGGTATCTATACTTAACTAATATCTGACAATGTCTTAAATTTAAACAAAATCGTTTCTGCCATTCTCGAGTGATACCAGTACGAAATTTTCCAAAAACTAATAAATGTCAAGTGGAATATGAATGAATTGTGCAATAAAATGTATGCGTGAGGCACTTGCGCATTAGAAATGAAACTTATTAGGTTTTAGCATTTTTGACGATTTAATTGTTTCAAGATTAGGAAACGGTTATGTGGAATTAGTTATCGTGGATAGAGAAAATGCTACGTATACACACAGTACGCAGTGCGTATGCGTATAGAGTGCGTATGACGCTTTGAACGGAAGAGTATAGGAACGATTCTCCCACTCTTTCCTCTCAAATGCCGGTTGAAGTCGTAAAAAGTGAAGCGTTTCACTTTTCCTCTGATCCAGGCCAATTTACTTCCGTAGCACGTCTAAAGAACTTTAGCTTAAAAAAAAGCAAGTGTGCTTTAGACCACACGAGTGAAGTAAAACTTCTTCCTGCCATAATTTGTTATTATTCACCCGAAAATTCACAATAAATGAACTTTAAAATGAATTTACAGTTTTATTCATTTTAAACGTAGAATATTTAATGTATTGAACAAAATACTAATTTATAAAGTTGTTCTAGAACAAAATGAACAGTCTAATGTAAGAAGAAAGAAATATAAACATAAAGATAATGAAAACAAAAGTAATACATTGCAATTACTTAGCTCTCGTTGGATTTTAAGCGTAAATCTTTATGAAATATTATTTAGCTCTGCAAGTTAAGTAGGTTTACAAAACACCCGATAGCGCCACTGGCAAGTAAAGTATGTGTCATTTTATTGTTAGTACTACTTATATTTTCGGCCACCTGATGGCGCCACTAGCCAGTGAACTATTTATCATCCTCTTTCAATCTTCACTAACTTATATCTCCTTCTCAACTTCCGTTCGCCTCGCCCGATCACACTTTCCTTAAATCTCTCGTCACGCATTCACAAGCTTACTCCCCAAGACAAGTGTGCGTAAAGAAGTTTTACTTCAAAAAATGAAATAATTAAATATAAAATTTTTAAACTGCGCAACAACACGAGTAGTAAGTTAAATTAGAATCTAGTTTTAGACTGTAGGTCAGTTTGCTATCTATAGCTTTTCTTGTAATATAAATTTCAAACCCCACACTGTTCGAAAGATTTATACGTTTTTGTGTGCAAAAAGTAAGTTTTTCTTTCCACTTCTTGATTTCCAATCTTCTGGAACTGACAGTTGTTGCGTTGAACGATCCCTTTACTTACGAAACTTGTGTATTTGTTGGTTTTCGCCATAATATTTTACCCCAATAAATCAATGAAATATACCGGCAGTCACAAAATCAAATATTATCAGCGTTTCGAAAGTAGTTTGTTTAAACAACCTTTTTTTAATTTTATATTTGTTTAGACGCTGATCACAATTTTAAAATGCATGTCAATAAATTTATATAGGTATGTACCTATATAAAATTTCGTGTCACAATTTTTGTCCGCGAAAATCTCCGAAACCCTGAACCGATTTTAATGAAATTTTGTGTCTTGCTTGGCCCAATTTAGACTGTAGGATAGGTTTTATTAAATATTTTGTACAAAATTACGGTGATTAAAAAAAAAAACTGTTTAAGTAACATGTAGCGAAATCTGATAGAATTTTCTCAAAGCTTTTAAGTTCAGACATTTCTGCGTTGTAGTCATTTTTGCAGAATTTTCCGATAACACAAAATATATTTATCGCACCCGGGTGAATCGGGACGGACCGCTAGTAGGATTATAAATTATTAATACATCAAAGTATGCTTTCTTACTCTCGCACTTATTCCAAATGCAGATTTTTATTAATAACTTATGATTTCACTGGTCTAAGGCCTAGTTTATATGAGAGGCGTTCAACGCGCGTTAGCCCAACGCGCGTTTACAATTTCTATACAATTGTATATAACTGTTTACATGATAACGCGCGTTCAACGCGCCACCAACGCGCGTTATCATGTAAACAGTTATACAGCGTGTCCCATTTTAATGTCCCACCCCGGATAACTTTTGTCAGTGACCTTGAATGAAAAATTGTTTGGTACAAAAGTTGTACAACTTGGAGGGGGACATTCGATGGCACTAATACCTTTGACCTTGGGTATAAGGTTCAAGGTCATTCAAGGTCAACTTTGTTTTTTTTAATGGAACGTCCTATTTTTGACATCGGCAATCGATTGCGCGTGAAAAAATATGAGACTTTTGTCTGAAACTTTTTTCGAGAACGGGCAAATTTTCTCAATTAATTTAGCCTTCAAAATTGAAAATTTTTGAATTTTCAACTCGAGAATGGTGACATTTTCTTCAAAAACAATAGGGCTTTTCATATTTGCATACCAAACATCCTCCCAAAATTTTGTTTCAATCCGTTCATCCGTTTGACCTGTATAGTGTTCACAGACTAACCGAATAACCGACTAACAGACTAACAGACGCACAGAGTTTTGCCCGTTCTCGAAAAAAGTTTCAGACAAAAGTCTCATATTTTTTCACGCGCGATCGATTGCCGATGTCAAAAATAGGACGTTCCATTAAAAAAAACAAAGTTGACCTTGAATAACCTTGAACCTTATACCCAAGGTCAAAAGTATTAGTGCCATCGAATGTCCCCCTCCAAGTTGTACAACTTTTGTACCAAACAATTTTTCATTCAAGGTCACTGACAAAAGTTATCCGGGGTGGGACATTAAAATGGGACACGCTGTATACAATTGTATAGAAATTGTAAACGCGCGTTGAACGCTCTTCATGTGTGCTAAGCCTAACTCTAGCGCATATAATTTCCAATCAATCAGAATTAGGTTTATGGTTTCCTGTAGGACACACACCGAAGTTATGTATCAATCTTTCTTTTAAATCTACACAAAAACGAATTTACATTACTCTGTTTTTAAAATTTTAGTAAATCTCGATTGAAAAAAAAAAATTTCAATACTTTATTGTAAAGTATTGAAATTTTTTTTACTCTGACACAATTTCATTTTTCAGTCAGCTACATTATACGTACGTAACTAATTACAATTGTAAAATCTGTTAAAATTTTAATTATATTGTCCTTTGAATCAATACACTGAGGGTTTTATTACAAACTAAAGGTATTATCATTTTCTGTTATGAATAAAATTCGTTGTATATAAAATAACGTGGTATTTTGTGTTCCAATTTCTACCAATAGAGAATGTGTCCGCAATATCGTAGCGTATAGTAGTCGAACTCATTTACATTGAAAGACCATAAGACTTCATTGCCTACTATGAAGTCTCATGTAGTTTCAATGTAAATGAAGTCTAATACATTGGACTTGAGAACACATTTGGATATTCCGATATAATATAGTATGAATAGTACAGTGTGTTCACTGTTCACCGATTAGGCTAGACGACGAGGATGTAAAAACATTAAAAAGTGCATTATTCGGGCACAGGCGAGATTATTGTTGGAATCGCTTCGTTTTAGGGTGTAGTTCAACCCCCTAAGTTTGCTTACAAATTGCTGGTGTGCTTGATTTTATAATTGACAATTAGTGACGAAAATAGTGCTTTTTTCACTACTTCCTTTAATATCTCCGTTCCTCTTGACTTTTAGTATAGCATATGCATTGAGAAAGTTGTTCCTTATGAAATTTCCTAAAAAATGAGCACTGACAGAGGTCGCTAAGTGCAATTGTTAACTTGCAAATAGCCCCGAAAGTTAAAAAAACACGTTTTTTTCACTATTTTTTTACTAAAAAATGAGCGCACATAGATGACTGAAAATTCTCAAAAATGATGTCTATGTTGACCCAAACATGCATGAATAATTTTAGCGTCATCGGTCAATTACTTCTCGAGTAATTAATGATCACTTTTTTTTTGTTTTCTTAATTGCAAGTTGCGGTATTTTTTTCACAAACGGGTTTCGCTGGTCGGACCAAGCCAGAAAAATCACAAATCCATTCAACTTTAGTATCCCATTGGAATTTTTGGAAAAAATTAATTCTAACCGATTTTATAACGATTTCTTTAGCGATACAAACGTATAAAACCATATAAATTTTCCAATATTCAATCGTTATAAAATCGGTTAGAATTAATTTTTTCCAAAAATACCAATACACCATAAAAAATATAAACACTCTAGGAAATGTTCAAATTAATTATTAAAATAAATTTTAAAACATCGATAAAATTCGACTTGTTTGAACGCTGCCATTTTTCGCGGGCCTTGTGTTACGTCACATGGCACGTTCTGTGAGTTCAGTGTTTGTTACTATAGTTTTACAGTTATTTTATAACAATTTTCAGTTTTAATAGCCATTCAGAAGATGGAAAAAGGTAAAAACCCATTTTATAGGTATTGCCTTGTACCAAAGTGCATAAATACTATTAGAAGTACACGCGATAAAATATTTTTTTCGGTTCCAAGAGATGCGAAAACACGAAAACTATGGTGTAAAGTAATGAGAAGAGATGGATTTGTGGCAAAATATTCTGTCATCATGAATGCATCTATTTTCGGTAGATTGTCCTATTGTGCTTTGACAAAACCACTTTCAGTCATCGTCCTAGATGATTCCTAATTTCACCAAACACTAAAATTGCGCTAGCTAATTTAAAACACTACAGGAATACAAATAAAAACTATTTGTCACTCAAACACTATTAGCGACGCCGAGAAATTAGATGACGTGACGTGCCATGTGACGTCACGTTTTGTTTCGACCAATAGTGATGCGTTTCGCAAAATTGAATTTCCCTCGCTTCTTTTGCAATTTTTAATTAATATTTTTTATAATTAAAAGCGAACTAAATAGTAAAATAATTGTTTAAGCATAATGTCCGGACAATAAAGATTCTTGGAAAAAATAATCATGTAAATTTAAACCACATGCATATTCCCTATTATAAAATCAAGCACACCAACAATTTGTAAGCAAACTTAGGGGGTTGAACTACACCCTAAAACGAAGCGATTCCAACAATAATCTCGTCTGTGCCCGAAAAATACACTCACAGTGAAATGATTCTTGCATCCTACTAGATAAAAACGTTTGAATAGATTTTTATGCAACCCATCGGAAACTGCTGAGGGATATTTTTGAAGTAAAACTTTTTACGCACGTTTGACTTGGGGAGTAAGCTGGTGAATGCGTGACGAGAGATTTACGGAAGTGTTATCGAGCGAGGCGAACGGGAGTTGAGAGGGAGATATGTTAGTGAAGATAGAAAGAGGATGACAAATACTTCACTGGCTAGTGGCGCCATCAGGTGGCCGATAATATAAGCAGTGCTAACAATAGAATGACACATACTTTACTTGCCAGTGGCGCTATCGGGTGACAGAAAAAGTTTTGTAAACCTACTTTAAATAATATTTCATAAAGATTTTCGCTTAAAATCCAACGAGAGCTAAGTAATTGCAATGTATTACTTTTGTTTTCAATATCTTTAAGTTTATATTTCTTTCTTCTTACATTAGACTGTTTATTTCGTTCTTGAACAATTTTATAAATTAATATTTTGTTTAATACATTAAATATTCTACCTTTAAAGTGAATAAAATTGTAAATTAATTTTAAAGTTCATATTTTGTGAATTTTCGGGTGACAAATAACAAATTATGGCAGGAAGAAGTTTTACTTCAGTCGTGTGGTCTAAAGCACACTCTTTTTTTGTACTTCATACTCAACCGAAATGCATTTTTTTGAAATGGCAACATATATTTTGTTTGATATTTTCGAAAACTCTATTTTTTCTCTTTATAGAAGTTCATATATATATATTATATATTTGTCAAAACGTTACATAAGAAAATATTCGAGAAAAACTTTATCGATTTTTAATTAAACAAACAGTATTAATTTGTATTTATATTTACACATATGCGGAATGCAATAAAAATAATTATTACTGTTTGTTTAATTAATAGATTGACGACGTTTTTCTCGAATATTTTCTTATGTAACCTTACGACAATTTTATATGACTTTATAGAGAATAAAATGGAGATTTCGAAAATGTAAATAAAAATATATGTAGCCATTTGAAGGCATGTACACTTCTAGTTGAGTTAGAAGTATAAAAAATATACCTTAGCAGTTTCCGATGGTAAATTTCAAGCTGAATAAAAAAAACTTTTTTGTATCTAGTATAAGATACACGTATTTTTCACTGTTACTACTATCGTACATACTGTATACCATGTATATTGCGCTTTCATACCGTATAAATGCACGTATGTACAATAATCATTATTTATTGACTTTAAAAATTGCACATATGCCCAGTTACGCCCCAGTATAAGGGTTTATAAGAAGAAAATAATTACTGTAGAGACATACTGAAACAATTTCGCTTTGGTTGAGTTGCTAGTTATTCGATTGTTTACTATATATCTATACTGATATTATAAAGAGGTTAAGTTTGCAAGTTTGGATCTAGGAAGTAATCTCCGAAACTACTTATCCGAATTCAAAAATTTTTTCACCAATATTTAAAATGTAGGTATCATATACTCTTTTTCTAAAACATACTAGAGTTGTTCTTTTATTCCCAAAATATAATATGCTTACTTCTCATTCCTATATTTTGTCAAAACATAAGGATATATTATATAAAGCCATGTCACTCGCTTGGAATAAAAGCTTTTAAACATCGAAAATAACACTAAAATCGGCCGATTGGTTTCTGAGTTAATCAATGCCGGATTTAGAGGTCTGGAGGCCTCGGGGCAACAAAGAGGTGGAGGCCCCCTGGCCTGATTGGAGTGAACAAATATAGATCGATGATTTCTGTTAATATTTAATATAATCATGCTTGTACTGTAGGTAAAGGTAAAACGCGAAAAAAAATATCAAAACGAGCTACCCGTGAGTCACAAAAGCATTACAATCGAATACATACTACATTTTTTGCACGTGAAATACCAGATTTTCATTTATTTATTTATATAATTGATAGTTAGGGTTAGGCTATATTGTTTACGAAGACAACGCCTACATTGCTGTCTCTTTTGCTCATATTGATTTAAATGGCAATTGAAAAATTGGGTTCAGTGATGCACAACTATACCTCGCAAGAAATCTAACAAAAATGTTTATTTTTTAATCGGTGCAGCGGTTTTTATATTGCATAGATAGTACAAAACAGTACGATACACAAACTCCCACGTATAATACTCGCCACAAATCTAAAAGGCTCGGAAGTTAGATGCGAATGCGGGCTTGCGCTTGTACAGTCTGTTGAAAAACTACAAACTCGGAACTCAACAAAACTAAAGTAACAATAACAACTTGACAATAGCGTACTCGACTATACTTTAAAGCAGGAAAGCGACAAGTGACAAAGGCAACGAGCGATCACGGCCAATCACCGACGAGCGCACGTTCCGTGCAGGTATCTGAGAGGTGGTGGGAGTCTTAACGGCCTAAAATGTACCTTTGCGACGCTGTTTGTGACTAACTTCCGAGCCTTTTACATCGGTGGCGCGTATTATAAAATGAATGCAGATAGTTGCTTCAGCTATTGAGGCCGCGTCTAAAAAGTTATCAAAAATTCGACATAAGCTATTTTGCATTGGGGCTTTGTAACAACACGATAAAGTGACGCAGTGCTATTTAACAGCGTAAACATTTACTGCAGTCACGAAGTATAGAATTCATTGTAGTTATTTTGATAGAATATACAAGACTGAGACTAATTACAAAGGTAAATAGGGGTGCAGGTGTCAGGCATATTGTGTGTTGGCGACCTTAACTATGGAAAACAAGAAAATTGTCGAGTTGTTCTGAATGACGACTTGTGTGCATGTAATTAGTAAGTTACCTTATACAGTCACTTTAAATTGTATTAAGGGGCTGTGCACAAGCTGCGTCACGCTATTGTTCGTTACTTTTGACCGTGCCATCTGTGTCGCAATCTTATGCACTAACCTCTCTCATATTACGTAATAATATCATGCAATGCATTAAAACTAAAATATTTTTTTGTACATGACCTTCTATAAAATACATGCTTTTCTTCAGACTCGTAAAAAATACTTTTTAAAAGTATTTGAAATACAAATACAAATACTAGAAAAGTATTTGAATTACAAATAGTAGAAAAGTATTTGAAATACAAATACTAGAAAAGTATTTGTATTTTGAAATACTTTTACTCAAATACTTTGCAAGTCTGCTTTTCATGCCTTATTAGTGGTAGTAAAATGACTTATTTCGCACTAGCGCGTGAAGTAAAACAAAAGAAATGCTAATTTTACCAATTCAATAGTAATTTTGCTGTCAGTTGTTTTCTGAAACCATATGAGCAACAGAGACAGGATAGTAGGCGTGGTCTTTGTAAACTATTATTATTAAAGCTGATCACGAAAACCGGATATCTGATCGAACGGTTAAAATCGTTGTTATGAATATGTAAAAACAGGTTAACTATTTTTTTTTGTAATTTTTGATTGGCAAAGCCGAATAAAAATAAGTTCTAGGGTTGCATTAGTTTAAAACGACTAATAAACTAAAGGAGATACCTGATTGCGGATGGTTAGAATCGATTCAGCTTAACTTATTCTATATTAGTTAAGTTAATATCAAACCGGCCAAAAGTTGCAGATTTTCAAAAAGCGTGAAATCCTGAAAAGAACATAAAAAAATCTCAGATATGCTTAACACTAATGTGTCTGATAGAAAAAGTATACGATAAAGTGTATGATTTAGCGAAAGCGCACGTTCGTATCTCGTTTAGTTTAACAAATTATGACGGTTTGAAATGTAGAAAAATTTAAATAGTTTAAAACGACTATATCTCCGAAACTAAAAAAGATACAGGGTTGCGCATTGTCGAAATCGATCCAGGATGATTTTTTTGTATAAGTAAACTTGATATACCAAACGAAACAGGGCGAATTTATTTTTCAAAAATTTTTCAATTTTTTAAGAAAGAAGGCTACGGTCCCGTATCATAGGAAATCTAGGCTGCCTTGAATCCATAGTTTTACCTGATCCAGTGATAACTTACGCCACTGAACTGATTCTGTATGAGGAAATGATTTCCACATTACATTAACGCAAACATAGAATGATGTAAGGACATCCAGCTGACTGTGCAATTCCTGCTGGCAAAACCAATCCTGCTGATAAAAGCTTTTATGGCTTACATAGATTAACACAGTTTGACTTTCCAGAGCGAAGTGAGAGAAAGCTTCATCACATTACAATTTACATTAACCAGAAGCCTCTTAACTTGATTGCAATTATTTCTGACCGAACTTAACATAATCGTCCAATCTCGTGTGTTGAAAGTAATATAGAGACAGAATATGAAAATTCACTATCCGACTTTCACAAGTATTTTATTACCCACGACAACGGAGCAGTATATGCGTTTAGCCTGAGAGATTGTTTATTTGTTTGTTAGTGTGTTAGTTTGTTTGTTTGTGCACTCGAATGTCGCCATTTTTTAAAATAGTGGTTTATGCATCTATAGGTCGTAATGAATCGCGTGATGAAGTATTTTATCGACAAATAAGTAACTGACGAATAGGCGTACAGACATTTTTCAAAATTATGTTTTTGAACTTGGCAGACTCCAAAACGAAAAAATATTGTAAAATTTTGAAAAGTGAATTTTGATTTAAGAGAAATTTTATTTTAATTACAAATGCATAAAATTTCAATATTTTTGAAGTTACGAAAAATTTTGGTTTCTAATTGGTAGGCATTTTTTTAACTCAGTGGTAAGATTATTATTTGACGAAGTTGTGGGAAGCAATTGTTATATTAATGTTTTAATTTAAAATATATACATTAATTTGATCATTAGCTCACATGTTGAAGCTATCACATGTCAATTGGAAAAAATTGTAAAAAAAACAAAGAATGATATTTCTCCATCATATTAAATTATAAGTTTTTGAAGTAAAACTTCTTTAGGAGCGGTTTATTAATTTGCGTTATAAAAAGCTTGTAATATTTTTGCGCGATTTATTATGCCCGTTCATGCAGTATAGCACATCTATACATAACATAAAACGTTCTTTATAATATAATATATAGCAACGATTTATAAAATCCACTTACCGCGAGAGTTTTTTTATTTATGATTTGTTATACGCAGAAGTTAATTTGTATTTGTACAGTTTTAAAGATTCCTTGAATGAATTTTCAATTTTAGTAATTATGCCTTAGTCTGTTGATTTAATCTATGCAGTATTTATATAAAAAACTGTAAACCTAGCAATATATATGTATTGTTTACATGTTTTACTTCAACCGGGTAAACCTTACACGCACGCTATTTTATATTCATTTCGGATGATATCTATATTAAGAATGAATTGTGTCAACTATTTCTAGACATCTAGTGTATTTTATTATTTACGAACTACTTTATTCTCAATCATGACACAATTAGATGTAATATTAACTATGAATGGGTAACTAGAAGAAACATTAAATACATACATGCATTATATTCACTGGGGTGATAATAATCAAATATTATATCGATATCATATCTGTGTGTACAACAAAAGTACATTATAGTTAATGGGTGGTTAATACACACTGAGCGTCAAAAGTATTCTTGCTCTATTATTATGTTTTATATGAAATGACTAGCGGTCCCGTCCGGTTTCACCCGGGTGTAAAAGAAAGAATGGGGAAGGGATGAACATGAGTCCACACATTCATCTTAGTTTACCGAGATGAATGTTGTGTCTAAATTTCATGATGATCGGAGTTACTGTTCAAAAGTTTTTGTCGATAAAAAGCAGTATTTATACTTTTTTTAACTATTATTTTTTTTTTAATTAATTAAATAAAATTAAAATAAATTTAAATGTAAGCCTTAGAAGAAAGCAATGTAGAAAATAAAAAAAATAATAAAAATATATTCGCCTAACGTGGGGCTCGAACCCACGACCCTGATATTGACAGTCGCATGCTCTACCGATTGAGCCATGTGAGGTTATGTACTTTCAACGCTAATATGAGTATATTTAGTCAGTGTATTTCACCTGAATAGAAGCTTATTTTTGAGATACATTTTGCAACATTTTTCATTAATGCTCCGCTCCTAATGGTCGTAGCGTGATAGCCTATAGCCTTCCTCGATAATGGCAGTTTTAGGGACATCATCTGGATGAATTGGAATTTGGAAATAGGCTTGTTTTAAATCTATTTTAGAAAATATTTTCTTGTTCGAAATCTTATATGTAAAATCCTGTAAAAATGGAATGGGATATCTGTCAGGAATAGTTATTGCATTAAGTCTACGATAGTCTCCACAAGCACGATAAGACCCATCTTCTTTTTTAACCATATGAAGAGGACTTGACCAAGGGCTATTAGAACGTCTAACAATGCCCGACTTGAGTAGTCTATCAAATTTTTTTTTCAATTTGAACCAGTAGTTCCTGAGATTAGCGCGTTCAAACAAACAAATACACAAACAAATAAACAAACAAACAAACAAACTCTTCAGCTTTATATATTAGTATAGATTTTTTTTTTAATTAAAAGTATAAAGGTGTTTCGACATTACAGTACATAGTATACAAAAATAATAATAATACAAATATCAGCTGTGTACATTAAATATTATAGACTATAGTAAAAAAAAGAAAAAAAACTGTATTTTTGCATCGATATTGAGATGAGAAGTCAGCAGTTAGTATAGATTTGATGGGACCGAAAACATCAGTGTGTAAAATTTAAATTTTGAGATCAGATCGTCCTTTAGAATTATTGTGATATTTGTGCCCCTCCAAAAACTAATATGAATAAAGAATAAAAAGATAAAATATAATATTATGACAAAATTTTTATCGAATTCAAATTGAAATGATTACAAAAAAATTGATTAACGATATATAAAGTAAGATTGAAACTAATAAAGCAATAAACAGTAAAAGTTGAAAAAAAGTGTGTGTGTGTGTGTGTCAGCTCTGACGCGCGACTAGAGTTTAGGATAGACACGCTGTGTAATGTATTCCATCTCATTCTTTCGCAAGTTAAATCCTACAGATATATATGTTTGACTCTTTTGAAGCGGACGAGCGTAATGCCACACTTGAAGCGGTGAAGCGTAACGCCTCACCAATTGATTTCACTATTCATAAAATTTCTGTACCGGGCCTTGTAACTCAAAATCGTTTCTTAAGGAGAAAACTTAAAAAAAATAATAATAAAAGAGTGAATTTTGGATTGAACTGTAATGGAAATGTTAAAATAGAATCACTTTGGTGCACACTGTATAAAAACAATTTGACATTTCGTATAAAATGTATCTACAAAGGAAAAGTCATGTTGACTTTGCCGTCACAAAAAGAGTCTGCACATCGTTTGAACTTTTTGATTGTACGCTGGGCGTTGCAACTATCTCCTAAATAAATGCAGAATCTAGTACAGGACCGTAATCAGAGGTGAGGGGATGTTAAAACACTTAAAAAAGTGTAAACTTCAAAACAAGTCTGTCAAAGTGGCGTACCTACTGTTGTAGGCACGAGCTTTTTTTAACAGAAAAAAATAAAAACTTCTCACTTACCAATAGTCTGCAGTAAAGTTTCGTCAAATTCTGTAACAAAAAGAAAACAAATACTTAATTATTAACAATTATTTTTTCGTATAATTAGTAAGTGCGAAAGTACTAAGTGCCAAGGGTTGTTCAGAACCCGTTTTAGATATCGCGGATGCACAAGAACGGAACGAGAATTATTTTCTGCCCCCATGCATATTCATCTCTATAAAATTGTTTAACCCTTTCTCGGTTGATCTTGAATCCCTACTCTGGAGTTAGGCGGAGCATTACGAAATTAGAGTATGAGTACTGAACACGTGAGCAAATAGCGTGTACAAATATAACAAGCAGAATAAATTATGTTATTGGAGTAGACATTTTTTAAATAAGTTATTAAAGGTAACAGAGAATTTTTCAATGAATAGATGAACTGTTTGACTAAACTAGATTAATTATTAATGAGTTAGGTTACTATATCGTTAATTAGTTTATTCATTATACATTGTAAAAAGTATAGTCGGTAGTGGGTGGAGTGAAAATCTTATGTATAATACGCGCCACGGATCTAAAAGGTTCGGAAGTTAGTCACAAACAGCGTCGCAAAGCCACTTTTTAGAACCGTTGAAACTCCCACCACCTCCTAACTACCTGCACGGAACGTGCGCTCGTCAGTGATTGGCCGTGATCGCTCGTTGCCTTTGTCACTTGTCGCTTTCCTGCTTTAAAGTACAGTCGAGTACGCTATTGTCAAGTTGTTTTTGCTATTTCAGTTTTGTTGACTTGCGAGTTTGTAGTTTTTCAACAGACTGTACAAGCGCAAGCCCGCATTTGCATCCAACTTTCGAGCCTTTTAGATTCGTAGCGCGTATTATACATACGAATTGTCTCAAATGTCACACATACTTTGACACGATTCAGTTGGTTCCTCCAAATCCATGTTTGTATCGATAAATTTTGTGGCTCCTTGCTTGGAACAGGTTATTTATTTTTAGCGTTTAACTGCATAAACGATTAAAAATTGAACTAACATTTGGCAGTAGCAAAGTTTACTTGAAATTCCATTAATCGAAGCAGTTGCACCGTTTTATTGCACATACCGCTAAACTAGCGGTATGTGCTTTATTATCGCTTTGTGCGTCAGAGCTGACTTTCGTTCATATAAGAAGTTATATCTAAGTTAATTTCATACGAAATCCATTCAAATTGAAGCTTTTTGAAGAGAGGAGATTCTAATCTATAAAATAGAACCATTTTTAAATCAATTCGAGTTCATAAATACTATTAAAATTGTAATTGAAAATCACAAACAGCAGTTGTCGGTTGGTCTGTACGTATGTACGTACGTACGTATGTACGTACGTATGTACGTACGTCACGACTCTACAGATCGCAATTTTGGTCGGATTGCCTTGGGTTATATTTTATTCACTTTGTTTACTATCAGACCAGAACCCTATTTAAATTCACTAAAATGTGTTCAGTAGTTTAATTTTTATAAACAGTTTTATTTTGTATTATTTTTGACAGCTAATAGTTTAAAAACAATATAATAATTGCTGTGTAAATATAGTGTAATCCATAAAACAAGTGCTACACTTTTATACCGTGATAACACCACTACGCGTATTAGGCCGCCGTGGCGTAATGGTTATGCCGTTGGATCCCCAAGGGCAAGGTCCTGGGTTCGATTCCTTACGAAATCATTGATTTTTTTCTTTTTTTTTCTTTTTATTTTGTTTTATTTTATTCCACTTGATATTAATTATATATTATATTATGTATAGTTCTTATTTTTTTTTATTTTTGCAAACTTAAAAAAAAATAT
Source organism: Xanthostigma xanthostigma (assembly GCA_963575645.1). Lineage (NCBI taxonomy): Eukaryota > Metazoa > Arthropoda > Insecta > Raphidioptera > Raphidiidae > Xanthostigma > Xanthostigma xanthostigma. The sequence continues at coordinate 29,055,650 of OY754470.1, read as the reverse complement.
TTTTTCAATTTTTAATTATTTATTTCTTTAAATTTTTAAATCTTTTTAAATTTATTAAAAATAATTTTTAATTGTTATTTTTTTATCATACAGTGGAAAACTTGCGGGATGTGCACTTTTGGTTTTGCCAACTATTGTTTCACTTTTCCTTGTTAAGTTATGATCACATTTTTTAGGCGCGAATAGCGTAAGCTAAAGCGCCTATATGTACTCGCTTTGTCTGTGAATCTGTGAATCTGTGAGTCACGCTTTTTGTATCCAGCGTACAGCCCAAACGACTTAACCGATTTTAAAAAACTTTTTTTTGTTCGATTTGTCTCCGGGTAACTTAAATCCTAACGTCGCCCGATTTTTGAATTTTTGCTCCAGAGGGGAGCAATTTAGAAAAAACGAAGTTTTTCGCTTATAACTCGCTCAATTTAAATCAGATCGGTTCGAAACCTGTCTTAAACGAAAGAGGAGAAAATTTTACATAAATTTCGTACAACAGAATTCGCCCAATCACTTTTCTTATACACATTTATATAGAAATAAATTCAATCTGATATAACCGATAGCAAACATCTTTCGGTTATCTCTCTCTGTTGCACGGTATAACATGGTAATTTAATTATTGCGTATGTTCTGTCTTAAAATAAAATTGGTTGATAATTTTATTTATGACAATAATAAAACAAAGGAGATAGCATTTGTTCAAAAACGGATGCCATTTGAAATATTTATGAAAAGCAACGCCTTCTAAGTTAACAATTTGAATAACTAATTATTAGAACTTAATACTTTGACACATGCAAACGTCACTTTTGACATTTCTTATCATTCCGACATCAAGGAAGAGCGGATTGAAACCAAATTTTGGGAGGATGTTTGATATGCAAATATGAAGTGGCCTATTGTTTTTGGGGAACATCGGCGCATGCGTAAAGGAATATATCTCTTATAATGTTGTTTTATATAATAATAATATAGTTTTTAAAACGGTTTTTACTCTATCTATTTTTACTAGAAGTTTTTGTAAATTTTTTGGGGAAAATCGGTGACGTCACTCTAAATCCAATATGGCGGACTTCTAAAGATGGCGGACTAATTTTATTATGCTTTCCTACAATATGGGTATCAAATGAAAGGGCTTGCTGAGAATAACTCGAAAAATAAAGTGACGTCACTCTACATCCAATATGGCGGACTTCTAAAGATGGCGGACTAATTTTATTATGTTTTCCTACAATATGGGTATCAAATGAAAGGGCTTGCTGAGAATAACTCGAACCAGTGGGAGTATATACCCAAGTAATTCAAGAATTACAAGGCGCGAAATTTTACGTCATATACCCCGGTGTTTTGCTTGAAAATCGGTGTATATATTTAACGACACTTGGAGAATAATATAGTACTAGATGGACCTGTTCAAAACTTTTTTGAAGGTGACTTAACACAGTCTTCTAAGATCAATTTATGGCATAGGCTGTCGCCAAAAATTTTTTTGCCACAGGCTGTCGCCCAAAATTTTTTTGTCAACACAAAACTTTTTAACACGTGCTTTTGGGTTAGTTTTCAAATATTCATGTGTTTTGGTACAGGCTCGCGGCGCAACTAACCGTTATTTATTTACACAAAACATTTTTGCATTTGATTTTGGAATAGTTTTAAAAGCTTGGTGTGTTTTGATGAACGCCTGCCAAATTACCATAACAGGTGTACGCGAAACATTTTTGAATGTGTTTTTTGAATAGTTTTCCAAAATCGATGTGTTTTAAATCTGCTGTCGTTAAGAACACTACTCGGCTCTTCGAGCCTCGTAACAATAATTCAAGTACAAAATTCAGGCCTGCGGCCTTCATAATTGTAGTTTTTCTGAAACAAAACATGTTTGCATGTATTTTTGGCGTAACTTTAAAAAGTTTGTGTGCTTTAATATACTCCTGCACAATTGCAATAACTGCTTTTTTTAAGAATTTTCGCTTCCCCCCTTCTCGTTTCACTGCGAAAAAATTAGCATACCCCTTTATCGTTCACCCGGTAACACAATTCGCATACCCCTATATCGTTCAACCCGGAATTGTTTTTTTTAAAACTCCCCCTTTAACCCTTCCTGTTTCACTGCGAAACAATTCGCATACCCCTTTATCCTTCACCCCGGTTTTACAATTCGCATACCCCTTTATTTTTCACTCCGGTATTACAATTCGCATACCCTTTTATCTTTCACCCCGGTATTACAAATCACATACCTCTTTTCCGTTCACTCTAGTATTGCAATTCGCATACCCCTTTTTCGTTCACCCCGGAATTGTTTTTTAAAAACTTCCCCTTTAATCCTTCACGTTTCACTGCGAAGCAATTCGCATACCCCTTTATCCTACATCCTGGTATTACAACTCGCATACCCTTTTATCCCTTGCCCCGGTATTACAATTCGCATACCCCTTTACTTTTCACCCCGTTATTACAATTTGCATACCCCTTTATCGTTCACCCCGGTATTACAATTCGCATACCCCTTTATCGTTCACCCCGAAATTGTTTTTTTTAAAAACTCCCCTTTAACACTTCCCGTTTCACTGCGAAACAATTCGATGCATGTCAAAGTAACATTATTCAATCATTGTTTAGATTTATAAGAAAATCAACACACTAATTTTTATACAGTATATTTAAGCAATAACCGATCATTACATTATTTACAATTTTAAATCTTAGATTAACGTCTGAACTCTTCAAAGAAATAAAATAATCGACCAATTTTTTCAGACTGTATATTGACAAAAAATTATAAAATTATATTTCAATAGATGACGTTTAGGTCCGGATTTGGATCTTCTTCAGAAATAATCTACTTATTTTCTAATTGAATAAAGATTGATTTTTTATATATTATTGAAAAATTTTATTTATTTACAGTTTCATTTATGTATATATTTACTGGCATTTAAATAATAATTCTAAAATAAATGTATGTAAGTGAATACACTTGTCACAATCGATTCGAGCTAGGTGTGATTTCTCTTCCGGTGGTTGTTGCATTCATGGTGACTGAAATTTTCACTGCTATTTGCGGCTGCTCCTTAACCTTTTTCTTGATCCAGAAACCCATGTTTGGAATCAAAGAAACCTGGAACAATAAAACAAAAGCAAGCAGACATATCCTTCTAATTTTATTAAATGTTTTTACTTTTAACTTTTTAAGCGTGCTTTAATTTGTAAAAATTTTTAAATTAAAATTCTATGACAATTTTCCACACCACCTATTGAGGTATTGTCGGGGCGCGTTACTCCTTTTTTTTACATGGTAGAGTTCCCCAGGAGGCCTATACAACCATGAGAGTTAAAAAGCGATTTTTAACTCACCTATTACGTGCTTCCGAGAACAGCTGACGAACGTCGAGGACTCTATGCGCATGCTGTGAACCTGTAAAAAACAAAAATAAATTATTTTTTTGGTACTATTATTTTGTATTATACTTCATCACGTTTTTTTAATGCACGTTACAATTATTGTAGTTTGCAACGTGCCATATGCATCCTGTCGCTACTACACATTTCGATAAATCGACTATGGAGCAAACAGGGCATATGATTTTTTTTTTAATTTTTCACTATCACGTATTTTTAATGACGATACCTCACTGATCACCGTAGCGACTGCGAGGCATAGGGGACGCATGATTCTTTATTAATTTTCTAACACTTCATTATAGACGACATTCTCGGTATAAAACGTAGTACTTCCCTCGATGAGTTTCCCTTGTTTTGTCGCTTCTAAAATTTGAACGCGTACGGCGTGCATTGCGCGCGCTCTCGAAAACGCGACGTAGAGTTGACCGTGCGCGAATACCGGCTTCGAAAGATATATGCCCACTTTTTCGAGGGTCGATCCCTGGGCTTTATTTATTGTCATCGCGTAGGCAGGACGAATGGGAAACTGACGCCTTTTCAATTTAAAAGGCAAGTCGCTATCGGCCGACGTCAGATCCAATCTCGGAATAAAAACTCTGTTGCCTTCAAACCGTCCCGTTATTATCTCTGCATCTATGCAGTTTTCCATCAAGTTTTTAACAATCAGTCTGGTACCGTTACACAGACCTTGTTTCACTTGCAGATTCCTCAGCAGCATTATTATTGCGCCGGTTTTCAACGTCAATTTGTGAGGCGGCAGTCCGGATGGCGTAATTGAATTGAGAAATTCGACGCTGAAATTGCTCTGTTCTTCCTCATCGTCGGTCACTATCGAATCCACGCTGTTGTAGGATTTTGCCAGACCGTCGAGCGAATCTATAATTCTGTCGTTCAGTAACGTGCAGTCGTCATTTCGCGGACACAATATGGCGCTCTTATGGATCGATCCGTCGGTCGCCAATGCATTTTCGCCGAATATCTCCGATACTACGTCGTCTACCATGCACACGTCCGGTATAGCAATGGTATCGTTCGGTAAATCGACGTGGTTTTCGAGTTTTCCTTCTCCGAGTTCCCGAAGCCAGTTCGTAAATTCCGTTTCGTCTGCGTTCGCTCGCATATTCCTCGTGAGTGAGAACGTTTTGAATTCCGTCCATAAGTGACAGTTCTTGACGCAATTTTCCACCACTTTTGTCCTGTTTGCGTTGCGGACGACAGGCAAGCACTGGCGAAAATCACCACCGAGAAGGACGACTTTTCCGCCGAATGGTCTTTCAACGCGCGTTATGTCTCTTAGTACTCTGTCGACGGCTATCAGAGACGCGGCCGGTGCCATGGTAATTTCGTCCCAGATGATTATTTTTGCCGCGTTGATTGCTTGTGCCTGAGCTGTGTCGGGCTTTAAACCGGAAGTCGACGTGTCCAATAACGGTACCGGCAGTTTGAACTGTGAATGGACTGTCCGGCCTCCCTTCAACAGCAGCGACGCAATTCCTGTCCACGCAACCGCGATTACGGAAATGTTCATTCCTCTCAAGGTGCTGATGAGTGCGTTATACAAAAACGTTTTTCCAGCGCCGCCTACACCGTCTAAATAAAAGTACCGCGCGCGTATTTCGGAGTTTTCGACTGTTCTCATCACTTCCGCGAAGATTTTCAGCTGATCTGCGTTCAGCATTTCCCTCATGCGATCGGCTTCCGTACGCTCGATCTCCGCATTAAAATCGTCTTCGGGACGTTGTGCAACGTGCACCCTCGGTTGTTCAAATCCGAAATCCGTTAATCTACGTCCGTGCAAGGCGAGGTTGTTCTGAATATCGCTCAGAGCTAAATCTTCCGCGACCCGTCTTTCGTGAATTCGCGCGAAATCGTCGATTAGATCGTCCTTGAACTGCTCCCACAGTCGTTGGGGCTCGTCGAGTTCGCAAAAAATCATGATGGTTGCGAACAGAGATCTTAACTGTCGAGGCATTGCGAACGTCGCCGCTTCTCGCATGCACCTCGTCCATTCGCTATCGTCGGCCAACAGATTTCTTTGCCTCGCAGCATCTTTAAATGTCGGACACACCTCGCCGTTTACCGTTCGCACATCCTCGAATGATGTGGCTCCTTTCACGTGTAATAATAAAAGTCGAAGATAATATCTTTCCTCGTCTCGAGGGTTGACAGTGTACATACGCGAAATCGTGTCGACGAACCGTCTTCGACTTCTCCAAGCTTTTTCGGTAAATACAAAATGCGTCGGAATCTCAGTATAAAGATATTCTCTGGCAGCAGGATTTACTATGTTTAATTTGAACCAAGCCGTTAGCGTCGTCTCTCCCGCGGCTGCCCTTTCTACGGCGTGCTGTTCGTTTCCCTCCCGAAAGTAAACGGCTTGTTGAAACGGAAGATGTACCGCCAGTCGTTTGATAACATGGCTTCTGTCATGCATCTTAAATTCGAAGATTCTCCACAACGCTTCCGGTGCGCTGACGTAGCGCGCGTCTACAAACGTTTCTAGTTCGTCCCAATTCAAAACCGCGTCTTCGTTACCGATCTGTACGCAAGCGCAATCGTGTCCTTTGTACACATACTTGCATATGTACTTGACACTCTTTATCGATGAACAAATTTCCACATTTATGTGCGCGTTGTATTTCCTCAACAGCCATTTGTTATACGGCACGACGTACCTGTTGTCGAGTTCGTGTCCTCTGACATGAACAGTGCGACCCGTGTCGCGTCGTTTATATTTCGGGTATCCGTTTTCGTTGACCGCGGTCTCATTCCTAAATTCTTTAGGGAACTCCTTGCTACATTTACCATCACTCATACACGGAGAGTTGGGAGCAAGTGTGCCGCAGGGTCCGTGTATCATCGCGTTACTGACGATCGCGTAAAGTTCGGGTTCGGTGACCTGATCTGGAATCTCGGCGCAAACGATTCTGTCGACTTGTTCTGGTTCTCGCGGTTTGTCCTCGGCGCGTAGAATTATTAAAATATGACAATGTGGTAAGCCGCGCTTCTGAAACTCGATGACGTGTAGATACGCGACCGGTACACCCAAAACGTGTTTGACTCGAATGTCATGTAAAAATTCCCCGAGTTTCAGGTGAAATACTCTGGCTGTCAAATCCGGTCTATGTTCAGCCTTTTGCCACGGTTCTAAATTTTCTGTAATCTCCCGCCATTTCGGATTACACGTAAACGTAATAAATAAATCTGGTCGACCGTACTTTGTCACGATTGTCATTGCATCTTGGAAATTCTGGTGCATATTCCTAGGGCTTCCTTCGAAAGTCGGCGGTAATATCACCATTCTTCCGACTCTTGCCTGATTTTCCACCGCGACATCGTGCAAGTAGTCCATCAGTCCTTGATACAATTCAACGCGCAATTTTTGCTGATTTTCTCTAAAAAATTGAAGTCGTGAACCCTCGATTTTAACATACCAGTCCACCGCGAGCTGTTGCGTAAGTTTTCCGCCGTTTAATATCGCATTGAAATATCCTACTCTAATCGCGAAGTTATAACTGCAATATTGAAGCATCGAAACGTTTTCTCTTCGCGCCGTTCTCTGCCTGTACGGCATATTCGGTTGCCATCCTGGTTCTCCTCTCGGAAATAGCAACGGATAGCTCATCGGATCGCAGTTTGGACTCAGTATCGATATTTTCCGAAACACTCCTCTTCGTGAGTATATCCTTATGTCGCGTTCCAAAGGGGGAGCTCCGTCGTCGCTTCGAAATACCACGGCGACTTCGTTTGCCGTCGGTACGTTGTACCTACGTCGGTCGTGTCGACGATCCTCACGAATGCTCATAAATATTTCCGACGCGTCTCTTCCTTCAACTTCGGCTCGTCGATTTTCGTCGATTTCGACCTCTCTCAGGAATTTATACGCTTCGGCGAACGGGTTTATATCACGAAAGAGTCTATCTAGCGCTTCCACCAATTCCGGAATACAGTCTTGGTTTTCTCGACGTTCCATTCTATGATTTAGTGCATCCGCTGAATCTAGAAAATATAGTTGACCGTAACTTACATTACCCACGGGTCGTTCGATGTGGGCTATTTGGTGGTAGATCTGTCCGTGAATTCTGAAACAATAGGGTCCGCGTCCTGCAGGGGGAGCGATGTCGACACCTGTCGATGCAAACGCCAACGCACTATTGTACTTCCTTATATTTTGTATAAAATTATTCGAGTGTTCATGACGTCCGCACAACAGATCCTCTAGTAATTGTGGGTAATCTCTCGGCTCGAACGCTATCTTTCCTTTTCGACAACAGTGTGTAAATTTTCTGTCGACTGGCCGTTCGCCAGAAAAATGCTTCGCCCGACATTCGATACAAACGGCGTCCATGGCACCTAAATAGAACTCTTCGGCTACGTGTTCTAGCGCGGTGAGATAGGTTGCCACTTGACCTTCTCTTCGACGCTGTTCCCAGTCATCTCGTTGTAGTTCTTCAATTACGCGAATTGCTACGTCGTTCTCTTCAACTACCATCGGTTCGACGATTGGTCGCGGTTGTGTCAACGCGGGCTCGTCTTGGACGGACACGGACTCATCGCTTGACACTTCTCGCTGTATCGGAGACGATTGCAGTACGTTCTGCATAGGTCCGTCCGGACGATGAGAGGGCCCCGCAACTGGAGATTCGGGCCGCACGATAATATTCTCCAGTTGATCAACGACCGGTTTGTCAGCATGGCTAGAAATAGAAAGATTGTTATTTGTTCTTAATGATTGCACGACGATCTGAGCTGGCTCTCCGGCGGCAGGAGTTGGTCTCGGCACATCCGGAACGACTGGATCTGCTTCCTGTTGTGCAGGCGGAATTTTAGGGACTTTCTGACTTTCTTTACGGGGAACATTGATGCTTCTCTTCTTTGGCGGCATTGTGTTGTTGGAATTCTGAAACAATAAAACAAACCCAAACACACGCACAGTCAAAACCTTTCACACGGATTCAAACTACCATTCACACCAAACAATCAAACGATTAGTGATTATATCTATTAATAAATCAGTAAAATTTTGTCATGTAGTACACAGCCCGCAACTGATGTTAATTATCGTATTAAATGTTTCGATAAATGTTAGTTTTTGTAAAAAGCCAGTCAAAATTGGTTCAAGAAATTTTTCGATACTTTCGTTAATAAAAGATTCCAACCAATTGGGTGACGGGACCCTTTCAACACAAAAGAAAATTGATATTTGACATATAATAAAAAAAAAATAAAACAGCTAGTGCTAAATACTTTGATATTTGCTATTCGTTTGCATGATTATCTGCATAATATGTAATAACGTCATGTAAAAATTAACCAAACATATTTGTCAGCTATCTAACTAATTTTTCTATGGCGGATAAAAAAAAAACAAAAACACAACTGATTTTTTTCTATTTTTAAAATATTTCAGAAACTATAGAGTTTAGAAAAAAATATTATGTACATAACTCTCTTGTAAAAATAAAAAGAATAATGAATTGTTACGAAAAGTATACCATAATTATACAGGGTCCGGCAACGGTCCGAAATTTCTTGAAGTATAGGTTTCCGAGAAAAAAAAAGTTTCGAACAAAAGTAGCTCAACGTGGAAGGTTAAATCGTTTGCACATAAAACTACCCCCCTCACAAAATTTTAAATGTCAACCCACATTTTTTTCTGCTGGATTATGCAATATCAAACTTTTGCTCAAAAATGTTTTTATCCCAAGCTCTCCTGCAGCCCCAAATGAATGCTCACGAAAATTCGGTATCCCCAAAAATCTCAAAAAAGTTTAGCTCAAAATTTTTGTGGAAAATATTTGCAAAATTTGTGTTGAAAGTAATCTCCTACAGAATCGACTCACCGAGTACATGCTAGACCAAGATAAGCCGACTATTCACCTCAAATAACGGAATATGAATTTTCGAGAGCATTCATTTGGGGTGCAGGGAAGCTTCGGATAAAAAAATTATACGAACAAAAGTTTGACATTTCCCTTCGGGAATCATAATCCGTGAAAAAAATTAAGGTTATTTGAAATTTTAGATTCACATCTATCCTCTCACCCCCTGGCAGGGGGTGGGGGTGAGTTTTGTGTGCAAATGATTTCACCTTCTAAGTTGAGCAGTTTTTGTTCGAAACTTTTTTCACGAAAACCTACTCTTCAGGAAATTTCGAAAAGTTGCCGAATTTTTGCCGGATCCTGTAAAACATAGTTATAGTAGGTAATATTATATCTCTTCTGCGCATAACGCCGATTTTCCCCAAAAACAATAGGGCTCTTCATATTTATATATCAAACATCCTTCCAAAAATTGATTTCTATCCGCTTGACTTGTATCGTGTTCGCAGACTACTATATATTTCATTTTAATTTAAAAAAATGTTTGAGCTTAATTTTATTTTAACATAGTAATTAAAAAGTTGTGTTTTTTGATAGTGGAGTGCCGTAAGACATAAAAATCTAAAAAAACCTTGGAACCCGGTTTCACTGAATGGATTTTCGTAAAACCTTTTCGATGGCATTGTTAAAAGCTTAAACAAAAACGTTTACCCATCAAAATTTGCCGCTTTCGATTTCAACAGTACAGGATGGGACGTTTATCTTGAGACGGTTGATCTCGATTATTTCGATAAAAGTTTCAGACAAAAGTTGTTTAGTTTGAAGGGGGAGATCGTTTAGAGACAAATATCACCCCCTACCCTTATCCTCTGCGCAGAGATGAGGGTGACTTTTACATTTTTAGTAGGAATACCTATTTTTTATTATAAATGATGATTTTTCTAGAAAAAATATGCAACATTTGTCTGAAACATTTTTTTACCCGATGCCTCCCTCAACCCTTAAAATGCATGTCAAAAATCGGTTTCCTGAAACAATAAATTTTTATGCGTAAACAACGACTTTGCACAGAAAATTACGTGAAGTAAATGTTGTTTGATTTGGGAACAGTCATTGATTAAACATAAAAAACCACCGCCACCTTTAATCATTAAAAAATTTAGTCACCCCCACCCCCGCACAGGGGGCGGTGTTTTTTTGTATGTTTAATCGACGACCCTTCCCAAAACAAACAACACTTACCTCTCATAATTTTCTGCGCAAGGTTGTTGTTTCGATATAAACATTTAATGAAGTTTCGGGAAACCAATTTTTGACATGCATTTTAGGGGTTGAGGGAGTCATCGGGTAAAAAAATGTTTCAGACAAACGTTGCGTATTTTTTTTCGTTAAAAAATCATAATTCATGATAAAAAATAGGTGTTTCTAATAATAATGTCAAAGTCACCATCATCCCTGCACAGGAGATGATGGTGGGGAGTGGTATTTGTCTCTAAACGATGTTCCCCTTCAAACTAAACAATTTTTGTCTGAAACTTTTTTCGAAATAATCGAGTCCAACCGAGATATCAGCTTGTCTCAAGATAAACGCCCCAGCCTGTATATGTATAACAACAATTAATTGAAAAATAAAGAGAATATCTAGAGAAAAAAGTAGTATTTTGACGATAACTTTGTCAAATTTTGAGATATCTTAATTTATCAAACAGCATTTTGTAGGTACGTTCCGGGGCTACAGAACCTGTAGAGATAAACTGTTTTAAGGCTTTCGTTTTTAAGATGTCTGAGCTGAAAGGACTCCCAAAAGGTGCCTCTTGCCCTGTAAGGCGAAGTTCTTACGAATATATCTCAACAAAAAGAAAAACAAAAAACACTAAACGTAGGCCTTTGTCTATAGAAAATATAGACAAAGGTCTACGTTTTTTGTATTTTGTATATTTCGCGTATGTCCCATTTGTTTAAGCTTAATCGGCAACAGAAAGATATTTTTTTCGGTATTCGGAAAAAAAATTCAAAGTTAAATCAATTTTTTTTAAGCATCCAAATTGCTGCTAACTCCCCATACATGTTGTTATTACCCAAATGAAGTAGATCGTAAATGAAGTACGTTTAAATTAGATATTTTCAGTTAAGCCATCGGTTTTATTATCGATCTTTGCTTCAAAAAAAAAAACCTGTATGACCATCTCATTTTCGCCGTAACTCGGTCATATTAAATGATGATAACATTTAGCAAAGCTCATTTTCAAGCTTTTTCAATCCATTTAACATTTTTTACCAAAACGCTGTTGTCTCCTTGTAAATGGCGTTGAAAGGAATGAATAATTTTGTTAGCGAACAAACTTTCATGTTTGAACTTTGTTTCTATTGTACGTACAAAAATAGAAAAAATATGGAATCGATTCGTTATTTAAGAGAGAGAGAGAGATTGTGAATTATAGACGCTCAACAGCTGAGGTCATCAGCGTCTATCGTTATTTAATAAGCTTAATTGTTGCTATTTTCAGTATTTTGATAGAGGGCATAGTTTTTGAGTTATTCGTAAAATAGCGCTCAAAAACGTCCATATTTCAATGAAAAATCGATCAATCAATCAATCGCAAATAACTCGATAGATATCGATCCAAAAAAATAACCTCATAGGACATTTTTTGCTTAAAATTCAATAATGTATCGACTCCAGGGGTTACTTTTGTCAAGAAAATTTCCACCCCCGAGAAGGGGTGGCATATATATATACAAATATCAAAAGCGGCAAAAATAAATGGGTAAACATTTTAGTATTTAGTGTTAAGAGCACATTACAAAAGGTTTTACAAAAATCGGTTCCGACTTCCGAGGTATAAACCTTACGGCACCATACTATGATTCAGGAGGCCTCAAAACAAAAAAAGAAGATTGTAAAATTTTAAACAGTGAATTTTTATCTAAATTAGTACAATTCCCCACTTGTGGAGTTGGAATGGTAAACTTTAAAGAGTTGGTCAAACTTATATTTCATAACGACATAAATTTTATATAGGTACATTGAAAATAATATATTGAAATGATATTTTAGCTTTAAATTAACACAAATTACCACTTTTGAAGGTAATAATTTGCAAAAGAAAATAGAATTTTGTAACATACAATTGATTTGAAAATTCGCGCTGTTTACATGCACGGCCGATTTAACGAATGTCGGTAATATAAAAAAGCTACTATATCGACTTTTCGTACCCAGTAATAAATTAAAAATAGCCATAGAACCAACTTCATCTCAGACAATAAATTATATGCAAAAAAATACATGTATAAAGAATTTTATTTTTTACAACAATGAACAATATGCAAAATAGTTACGGTTGCGTAATCTTTTAACAAACAATATTTTCTCAGTTTTCATTCTGCACATGCAATACCTATGCTCGCTAAAATATAACTCAGTATCAATAAACATTAAACGTAGGTATTCTAATAAATATTAATTGTCGAAAATTTACATCAAAACATTTCAACAAATGGATGTTTTCGTGTTGGTATTTATATAATAATACATTTTAATTAAACCGCAATATGACTGACTTTATATGAGGATGAATTCTTTATTAATTTTACGAAAAACATGACAAAATATTTAAGTGCAGGATACGGACAACAATAAAACATAAAAAATAGTGTTATTCAATAGTGTAAACAAAGGGCAAATAACATTTTTCATTTTTTTTCAGAACTAAATTTAATTCTACCTGATTTTTAATACTGAGTATATTAGTAATTTACCCCACATTTTCATTGCACAGAATGTGGATATTAAAATTAGATTGACTTGAATATCATTTTCATTGTTGAAATTAATTGTCTATATATTTATAAATGTACCATTGTATTGTTTTTACGAAATATCTTTTCTCTGAGCTTATTCTGTACATGTATGTACACCAAAATGTTGGTTTTTGAGCTTTTTTTTGACAATGGAACAAAATTTACATAAAAATATGAAAAATTTTTACTTACCGTTAACACAATCACACAATTAAATCCAATCGATAAATATAGAAACAGTCTAAACAAACCGACAATTCACAATATTTTACTTTGAATAAAACTAAAATAATAAACACTTCTGAAGAACTATGTCAACGCACGTGAATTAGCTTCAGTACGAATTTCGACTGATCTGATATTAGTTCAGTACTTACTACTGCCAACTTTTAATGGCAAACAACACTTAACACAGAACCCAATAATAAAAAAATATTACAATAATTATTTTGCTATTTTCTACAATCTAACTGGAACTCATAACTATCAACTTTGGCATGTATATTATGACCGAATAAGTTAATTAACATATTATATATATATAACGATTTCGCTTGAAAAAAATATTTTAAAATACAATTTCAAAACTCAGTAGCGCTATCTCTGAATAGCGTGACAAATCAAAATTTTCTGGGAGAAAAAAGAAATCTTTTTAATTTTACACAGGCCGCTACACCTGAGTATAATATACGACTTCTCCTGTACAAATCCCTTTGTTTTTTGGAGCAATAAAAATTATTTATATTATAGCGCCGACATAAACATTTTTGTATTGCATTGATTAATTAATATTTTCCCATCTCTCGTTTTATCTTTTCAGAATCCTATAAAATGCATCGAAATTAGGTTTCTAATTTTCGCGGTAATTTTACTTCAGTTCCTGTTCATTGCTTTGGCCGGATGTATTTTTAAAGTTTGCCAGCTAAATTCAAAGTGTCGACTACGCGCGACCATTATGAGACAATCTAAAATTGCCATTTCATTCATATTTGTTAAAATATGTACGCTCAACAATTACGTTGCTGAAAATTACCAATTTCTTTACGTCAACTGACAGCTCATCAAAGGGAAATAATTTCATTATCTATTGTTTTCAATTCAAATGTCAAATTCTAGCTATTGAAAACAGAAGCGAAATACTTTCTATTGCATCTCTCTCGCACGCGTTACGTATACGTCTGCCCCTTGGCGGTTTTAAGATTTGAATATTTATCATTAAAATTCGGTTAATCGGGCGTGGGGTGTCTCTCAAAAGATTCTACATTTCTCAATTTACATAATGTTGACAAAAAGTTTCGATCCAAATTCCACAATAATGCTTTTTTATGCGATTCAAAGGCAAAGTGACAGCTAAAAATTTTTCAATTTTTAGACAGTCAGTTATTTTTAATTTCGATATTCAAACAAAAATTGTCTCATTTCGCCGAACGAATACGCGACAAACAATAATTTTTCTGTCTCACTCGTACTTGAGGATAGTTTAGCGACGTGAGTCATACAATAGTCTCGATTCGTCGTCGCATGTTAAATTTCCGTAAAGGTTAGACGGTGCTCTTTTCAAAATTTTGACATGGTCCTAGCGAAACCCACCGTTTCACAGTCATAGGGACGCCGAAAAAAATCAATCACGCCGACTTTTGTCGGCGAATAAATCGCTATAAAAAAGTCGTTTTCAACGCTTCTTTTGCACTTTCCAGTTACACTTTTTCATTGTGCATCGTTTAAAACGCGTCTCGACGTTGTCCGATAAATATCGAGCGAGATATGAGCGATTTCCCGCGCCGGGTTAATCTTATGGAAAATTTTATTTCGAAAAAAGTCGACCGAATTTCAGCCGAAAACCGTCCAGACTCGCATCTCATCGAAAGAGCGCAAAAATGTCGTCAGTTTCCGATAAAATTCAACCGCGAGCGATTTTTTCTCGATTTTAGCCGAGCGTTTGAAAAGTCGTCCCCGTGTTATCCTTACCTACGCGAGGGTCCACTTTGAAAAATCACAGGGGCTACGCCCCTCAAATGCAAGACACGCCAAAAGCCTATTCGAAATTTCAAATAGTCCTCTCTGACCAATTTTTTGGATGAATTTTTTCCTCCAACCACTTCCAATTCCATAAACTTGCAAAATTTTTTTTTTCAAAATTAAGCGTTTTAATTAATAGAGACTAGATGGACCTGGTGCAAAACTTTTTTGCTGGCGACTTAACACAGTCTTCAAAGATCAATGTTTTTGGCACAGGCTGTCGCCAAAAATTTTTTTGCCAACACAAAACTTTTTTACATGTGCTTTCGGGTTAGTTTTCAAAAACTCATTTTATATAGGCTCGCAACTTACCGCTATTTATTTACAAAAAACATTTTTGCATTTGTTTTTGACATAGTTTTCAAAGGTTGGCTTGTTTTGATACTCACCTGCCAAATTACCATAACAGGTGTACGCGAAACATTTTTCAATGTGTTTTCAGAATAGTTTTCCAAAATTGATGTGTTTTGATATTGTAATGTAGGACTACTCGGCTCTTCGAGCCTCGTTATATTAATTCAAGTACAAAATTCGGGCCTGCGGCCCTCATAATTATCGTTTTTCTGAAACAAAACTTTTTTGGCGTAATTTTCAAAGGTTGGTGAACATTGACATACGCCTGCCCAATTGCCATAACTGTCGTAAGCAAAACTTTTTTGAATGTGTCTGAAGAATAGTTTCCCAAGATAGATGTGTTTTGAAACGGATTAAAGAAATCTCCCAAAAGGCCCTCCTCTTTTCACTGCGCAAAAAAAACGCCTTCGCATCGGCAGGAACCCGTAATTGTTTTTAAAAAAATTGGTTGTCTGTAAAGTCGGTTTACGGACGATGGTTTTACGTGATAACGTATTCCGCTCGAATATCATATTTAATAATACATTACTGCGCTCTCGCTTGCTCGCACAGGGTCAGGCGGAACGTTACACTTTTTCGTGCGTGCAGCTGGTGTTTCATCAATTTATAAGACGTTATCCCGTCAAAAACTTAGTCCGCCATTTTTAGAAGTCCGCCATATTGGATTTAGAGTGACGTCACTTTTTTTTCGAGTTATTCTCAGCAAGCACTTTCATTTGATACCCATATTGTAGGAAAGCATAATAAAATTAGTCCGCCGTCTTTAGAAGTCCGCCATATTGGATTTAGAGTGACGTCACTTTATTTTTCAAGTTATTCTCAGCAAGCCCTTTCATTTGATACCCATATTGTAGGAAAGCATAATAAAATTAGTCCGCCATCTTTAGAAGTCTGCCATATTGGATTTAGAGTGACGTAATTTAGTTTTCGAGTTATTCTCAGCAAGCCCTTTCATTTGATACCCATATTGTAGGAAAGCATAATAAAATTAGTCCGCCGTCTTTAGAAGTCTGCCATATTGGATTTAGAGTGACGTCACTTTATTTTTCGAGTTATTTTCAGCAAGCCCTTTCATTTGATACCCATATTGTAGGAAACCATAAAAAACTTAGTCCGCCATCTTTAGAAGTCCGCCATATTGGTTTTAGACTGACGTCACTTTATTTTTCGAGTTATTCTCAGCAAGCCCTTTCATTTGATACCCATATTGTAGGAAAGCATAATAAACTTAGTCCGCCATCTTTAGAAGTCCGCCATATTGGATTAAGAGTGACGTCACTTTATTTTTCGAGTTATTCTCAGCAAGCCCTTTCATTTGATACCCATATTGTAGGAAAGCATAATAAAATTAGTCCGCCATCTTTAGAAGTCCGCCATATTGGATTATTGTGACGTCACTTTTTTTTTCGAGTTATTCTCAGAAAGCCCTTTCATTTGATACCCATATTGTAGGAAAGCATAATAAAATTAGTCCGCCATCTTTAGAAGTCCGCCATATTGGATTTAGAGTGACGTCACACAGCTAACCATGCATTGTCATTCAAACTAAACGTGTATACAAATTTTCAACTCAATCGGTTGATGATGTCTGCTTCAAAATTACCGAAGGCATTTCCGCCATCTTTAGAAGTCTGCCATATTGGATTTAGAGTGACGTCACACAGCTAACCATGCATTGACATTCAAACTAAACGTGTATACAAATTTTCATCTCAATCGGTTGATGATATCTGCTTCAAAATTACCGAAGGCATTCTAGTCGCTCACTTAGTAACGTTAGGAACGTTACACTTTTTCGTGCATGCAGCCGGTGTTTCATCTTTTTATTTTGACGTGATTCATCAATTTATAAGACGTTATCACGTCAAAATATGCCCCAAAAGGCCCTCACCTTTTCAATATGCAAAAAATTAACGCCATCGAATCGACACGACCCCGCTATTGCTTTTTAAAGAAATCCCTCAAAAGGTCCTCCCCCTTTCACTGCACAAAAAGAACGCAATCGCATCAACACGACCCCGTAATTGCTTTTTAAACGTGTTTTTTTGACGTGTTGGCAAGGATTTTAACATACAGTATTAATTTGTACCCGAAATACTGGTACAGATTGCAGTCGACATTTTTGCGATCACTGTTTTTTCTTTGACGTAATGAAAAGAAACAGATATTTTGGAGAGCGTATCCACAATCCATCTCGATAGAGATCAATGCTTTTATATAGTCAATGACTTATATTCTTATAAAACCTCTTAGAATCTAACCTTCAAAGAAATGTCAAATTTTGTTAAAAAATTGAATATAATTTTATTATACAATCTGCATATTATTATGTATTTTAAACCGGTAAAATTTTACTTATTCCTCGCTTTCGATTTTTGAACGCACCTTAAATACCTTAACTATTACTTTGGTAATAGTTCAGTGCGTTCTAAATTTGCCATAATCAAAAGCGACGAATAAGTAAAATTTTACCTTTAAACCTTCTTCCAGGGTTTGCTCAATGAACAGATTTTCTATTTTATTGGTTTTAAATTAGTTTTTATAATGAATTTATGTATCCACTTACACAAACTGTGTTCCATGCTGAATTTTATGTCATAGACAATTTATAATGCTCTACTTTACTATTTTTTATATTTTGGATAAGATTCTTAGTCAATAATGCGAAATTAAGTGTGTTTGCATGTATTTATAAAAGCAATCAATACGTACCTAAACTCGGTATTAAATTTACAAAAGCTTCAAAAATGTAATTTTAAAGTTATTTATTTATATTATACGATGTTAATATTTATTAAGTATTCTTTTAGCACAACCCGCAACTAATTATAAGGTTCTCCTGTTGTATTTATTTCGCTAATCCATTGTACATAGTTTGTACATAGGTGGGCGTTTTTCATAAAAACTTGTATGGTGTTAATATAAGTAGTGTTACACAATTTAGAATAAATAAGATTTGTCTAGATAAGTTTTTTACTTGAAACTTTTACTGATTATAAATATTGCACGTATAATCCTTTTTTTGTGCCAGGGAAACTCTTAAGATTTCGCAGCATCTCCCCTAAATTAGAATGTTATATTTAAAGAATCATTTATTCGGAATTTCGTTTCATTCAAGTTTGACACATTTTAGGTACTTGTTATTTCAGCTGAAAACCAATATTCACTGTGTATAATAGTATGAACAAAAATTTATATTTCAAACGGTCACTATTTCAATTCAATTTCCTAAAAATAATAATGTATCCATTACTTATCTCCAGTAGGTATTGTCAAGAAAAGGCGACAGCTTATTTGCATATCTGAGTTCTATTCAGACGTTAATTAAAGATTTGTATTCATTATTAGACATTATATTTTGATAACCTGAAACTAACCTTACAAATGTCAGATTCCATTTTATGAAAAGATTTAAATATCAGCTTTGATTGTTTAAACTGAAAATATGTATCAATTGTATAGTTTTAATAACATAACACAGAAAAATATTTGACAGATTCATTGTTGAATTTTACATTCATTATTTGAACACTGACATTTCAAAATTCAAAAACTTGACATTCAAATACTTTCTGCATATATTATGTTTAATCCATAAATATTGATATCTGGAAAAAGAGGACAAAATATTTTATATAATTTCTGGATTGACATCGAACCATAGTGCTATAAGCCTATAACACTGTCAGTGAAAGCAACAATCAATTGTATAATTTTATTAGCATAACACAGAAAAATATTTGACACAATCATTGTTGAATTTTACATTCATTATTTGAACACTGATATTTCAAAATTCAAAAACTTGACATTCGAATACTTGCATATAATATGTTTAATCCATAAATATTGATATCTGAAAAAAGAGGACAAAAAAATTTTATAATTTAATTTCTGAATTGACAATGACATCGAATAACCACAAAACCTTTTAGTTTATCCACTGTCAGAATATAATATATTGAAATGACCAAAATGTTACTTATTTGAAGAAAAATCTTGTATTAAACAACCTGCACGCTAATATTTATCCCGCTAAGTTATAACCATTTAACCTATTTCGTTTATTTTTGTAGAATATATTTTTGTCAGCCATTTTGATTTCTACAGATGACATAATATTTTGTATGGACAAAAAGGAGTATAGTGTATATTTTGTGTGTTTATTTTTGGAATATATTCGGTCAAAAACCGTATTGAAACTATGCATCGATATTCAATAAGCATTTAATTACAACTCAGTCATCCTGTAGCTGGCAATTATCTCTTAATTTTCAAAATAAAATATAAATTTAACATATCTCGAATCATTTGAATTTTCGCGGCAATTTTACTTCAGTTTTTGTTCATTGCTTTGGCCGGGTGTATTTTTAAAGTTTGCGAGCTAAATTCTAAGTGTCGACTACGCGCGACCATTATTAGACAATCTAAAATTGCCATTTCATTCATATTTGTTAAAATATGTACGCTCAACAATTACGTTGCTGAAAATTACCAATTTCTTTACGTCAACTGACAGCTCATCAAAGGGAAATAATTTCATTATCTATTGTTTTCAATTCAAATGTCAAATTCTAGCTATTGAAAACAGAAGCGAAATACTTTCTCATGCATCTCTCTTGCACTCATTACGTATATGCTTGCCCCTTGGTGGTTTTAAGATTTGAATATTTATCATTAAAAATCGATTAATCGGGCGTCGGGTGTCTCTCAAAAGATTCTACATTTCTCAATTTACATAATGTTGACAAAAAGTTTCGATCCAAATTCCACAATAATGCTTTTTTATGCGATTCAACGGCAAAGTGACAGCTAAAAATTTTTCAATTTTTAGACAGTCAGTTATTTTTAATTTCGAATTTCAAACAAAAATTGACTCATTTCGTCGAACTAATACGCGACAAACTGTAATTTTTCTGTCTCACTCGTACTTATGAACTGTTTCGCGACGTGAATCATATTATACTCTCGATTCGTCGTCGCATGTTAAATTTCCGTAAAGGTTAGGCGGTGACCTTTTTGAAATTTTGACGTGCTCCTAGCGAAACCCACCGCTTCACAGTCATAGGTACGCAGAAAAAAATCAATCACGCCGACTTTTGTCGGCGAATAAATCGCTATAAAAAAGTCGTTTTCAACGAATATTTTGCACTTTCCAGTTACAGTTTTTCATTCTGCATCGTTTAAAACGCGTCTCGACGTTGTCCGACAACTATCGACCGAGATATGAGCGATTTCCCGCGCCGGGTTAATCTTATGGAAAATTTTATTTCGAAAAAAGTCGACCGAATTTCAGCCGAAAACCGTCCAGACTCGCATCTCATCGAAAGAGCGCAAAAATGTCGTCAGTTTCCGATAAAATTCAACCGCGAGCGATTTTTTCTCGATTTTAGCCGAGCGTTTGAAAAGTTGTCCCCGTGTTATCCTTACCTACGCGAGGGTCCACTTTGAAAAATCACAGGGGCTACGCCCCTCAAATGCAAGACACGCCAAAAGCCTATTCGAAATTTCAAATAGTCCTCTCTGACCAATTTTTTGGATGAATTTTTTCCTCCAACCACTTCCAATTCCATAAACTTGCAAAATTTTTTTTTTCAAAATTAAGCGTTTTAATTAATAGAGATATACGACTTCTCCTGTACAAATCCCTTTGTTTTTTGGAGCAATAAAAATTATTTATATTATAGCGCCGACATAAACATTTTTGTATTGCATTGATTAATTAATATTTTCCCATCTCTCGTTTTATCTTTTCAGAATCCTATAAAATTCATCGAAATTAGGTTTCTAATTTTCGCGGTAATTTTACTTCAGTTCCTGTTCATTGCTTTGGCCGGATGTATTTTTAAAGTTTGCCAGCTAAATTCAAAGTGTCGACTACGCGCGACCATTATGAGACAATCTAAAATTGCCATTTCATTCATATTTGTTAAAATATGTACGCTCAACAATTACGTTGCTGAAAATTACCAATTTCTTTACGTCAACTGACAGCTCATCAAAGGGAAATAATTTCATTATCTATTGTTTTCAATTCAAATGTCAAATTCTAGCTATTGAAAACAGAAGCGAAATACTTTCTATTGCATCTCTCTCGCACGCGTTACGTATACGTCTGCCCCTTGGCGGTTTTAAGATTTGAATATTTATCATTAAAATTCGGTTAATCGGGCGTGGGGTGTCTCTCAAAAGATTCTACATTTCTCAATTTACATAATGTTGACAAAAAGTTTCGATCCAAATTCCACAATAATGCTTTTTTATGCGATTCAAAGGCAAAGTGACAGCTAAAAATTTTTCAATTTTTAGACAGTCAGTTATTTTTAATTTCGATATTCAAACAAAAATTGTCTCATTTCGCCGAACGAATACGCGACAAACAATAATTTTTCTGTCTCACTCGTACTTGAGGATAGTTTAGCGACGTGAGTCATACAATAGTCTCGATTCGTCGTCGCATGTTAAATTTCCGTAAAGGTTAGACGGTGCTCTTTTCAAAATTTTGACATGGTCCTAGCGAAACCCACCGTTTCACAGTCATAGGGACGCCGAAAAAAATCAATACGCCGACTTTTGTCGGCGAATAAATCGCTATAAAAAAGTCGTTTTCAACGCTTCTTTTGCACTTTCCAGTTACACTTTTTCATTGTGCATCGTTTAAAACGCGTCTCGACGTTGTCCGATAAATATCGAGCGAGATATGAGCGATTTCCCGCGCCGGGTTAATCTTATGGAAAATTTTATTTCGAAAAAAGTCGACCGAATTTCAGCCGAAAACCGTCCAGACTCGCATCTCATCGAAAGAGCGCAAAAATGTCGTCAGTTTCCGATAAAATTCAACCGCGAGCGATTTTTTCTCGATTTTAGCCGAGCGTTTAAAAGTCGTCCCCGTGTTATCCTTACCTACGCGAGGGTCCACTTTGAAAAATCACAGGGGCTACGCCCCTCAAATGCAAGACACGCCAAAAGCCTATTCGAAATTTCAAATAGTCCTCTCTGACCAATTTTTTGGATGAATTTTTTCCTCCAACCACTTCCAATTCCATAAACTTGCAAAATTTTTTTTTTCAAAATTAAGCGTTTTAATTAATAGAGATAACTTAATTTACTTATTCTAAGTAAAAATAACAGTTGAAAATAATGAAACACAGAAAGGAAAATATAATTTTAATAAATTCATGGTTCTCTATGTAATATGTTATTGTGTCATGCAAAAATTAAACATAACTAACATCTTCAGAACAAAAGAATAACAGATTTGTTTTCAAAATATTTCTGAAATTATGAGTTTAGAAAAAAAAATTCATAACTTTCTTGTAAAAACAGATAGAAAAATAAACCGTTATGAAAAGTACCCAATTATTATATAAAAACAACTTTATAACATATATGTGCCGACTTTAGCTCAAAGAATTTTTTACAAAACTTTCTTTAAAATAGAATAATAAAACATTATAAAAAGTACACCATTATTATATATAAAACAACGATGGCATGTATCTCTTTTGCGCATGCGCCGATTTTTCCCAAAAATTATACAAAACTCTTGTAAAAATAGATCGAATAATAAACTGTTATGAGAAGTACTATACCATTGTTATATACAAACAACTTTATAACTTATACCTCTTCTGCGCATGCGCCGACTTTCCCTTAAAAAACATTTTACAAAACTTTCTTGTAAAGTAGAATAATAAAACATTATAAAAAGTACACCATTATTATATAAAAAACAACTATGGCTTGTATCTCTTTTGCGCATGCGCCGATTTTTCCCAAAAATTATACAAAACTTGTAAAAATAAATCAAATAATAAACTGTTATGAAAAGTATACCGTTGTTATATACAAACAACTTTATAACTTATACCTCTTCCGCGCATGCGCCGACTTTCCCTCAAAAAACATTTTAGAAAACTTTCTTGTAAAGTAGAATAATAAAACATTATAAAAAGTACACCATTATTATATAAAAAAATTGGTTGTCTGTAAAGTCGGTTTACGGACGATAGTTTTACGTGATAACGTATTCCGCTCGAATATCATATTTAATAATACATTACTGCGCTCTCGCTTACACGCACAGGGTCAGGCGGAACGTTATGGAACGTTACACTTTTTCGAGCGTGCAGCTGGTGTTTCATCAATTTATAAGACGTTATCACGTCAAAAACTTAGTCACCATCTTTAGAAGTCCGCCATATTGGATTTAGAGTGACGTCACTTTATTTTTCGAGTTATTCTCAGCAAGCCCTTTCAATTGATACCCATATTGTAAGAAAGAATAGTAAAATTAGTCCGCCATCTTTAGAACTCTGCCATATTGGATTTAGAGTGACGTCACTTTATGTTTCGAGTTATTTTCAGCAAGCCCTTTCATTTGATACCCATATTGTAGGAAAGCATAATAAAATTAGTCCGCCATCTTTAGAAGTCCGCCATATTGGATTTAGAGTGACGTAACTTTATGTTTCGAGTTATTCTCAGCAAGCCCTTTCATTTGATACCCATATTGTAGGAAAGCATTATAAAATTAGTCCGCCATCTTTAGAAGTCCGCCATATTGGATTTAGAGTGACGTCACTTTATGTTTCGAGTTACTCTCAGCAAGCCCTTTCATTTGATACCCATATTGTAGGAAAGCATAATAAAATTAGTCCGCCATCTTTAGAAGTCCGCCATATTGGATTTAGAGTAATGTCACTTTATTTTTCGAGTTATTCTCAGCAAGCCCTTTCATTTGATACCCATATTGTAGGAAAACATATTAATAAAATTAGTCCGCCATCTTTAAAAGTCCGCCATATTGGATTTAGAGTAATGTCACTTTATTTTTCGAGTTATTCTCAGCAAGCCCTTTTATTTGATACCCATATTGTAGGAAAACATGATAAAATTAGTCCGCCATCTTTAGAAGTCCGCCATATTGGATTTAGAGTAATGTCACTTTATTTTTCGAGTTATTCTCAGCAAGCCCTTTCATTTGATACCCATATTGTAGGAAAGCATAATAAAATTAGTCCGCCATCTTTAGAAGTCCGCCATATTGGATGTAGAGTGACGTCACTTTATTTTTCGAGTTATTCTCAGCAAGCCCTTTCATTTGATACCCATATTGTAGGAAAGCATAATAAAATTAGTCCGCCATCTTTAGAAGTCCGCCATATTGGATTTAGAGTAATGTCACTTTATTTTTCGAGTTATTCTCAGCAAGCCCTTTCATTTGATACCCATATTGTAGGAAAACATAATAAAATTAGTCCGCCATCTTTAGAAGTCCGCCATATTGGATGTAGAGTGACGTCACTTTATTTTTCGAGTTATTCTCAGCAAGCCCTTTCATTTGATACCCATATTGTAGGAAAGCATAATAAAATTAGTCCGCCATCTTTAGAATTCCGCCATATTGGATTTAGCGTAATGTCACTTTATTTTTCGAGTTATTCTCAGCAAGCCCTTTCATTTGATACCCATATTGTAGGAACACATAATAAAATTAGTCCGCCATCTTTAGAAGTCCGCCATATTGGATGTAGAGTGACGTCACTTTATTTTTCGAGTTATTCTCAGAAAGCCCTTTCATTTGATACCCATATTGTAGGAAAGCATAATAAAATTAATCCGCCATCTTTAGAAGTCCGCCATATTGGATTTAGCGTAATGTCACTTTATTTTTCGAGTTATTCTCAGCAAGCCCTTTCATTTGATACCCATATTGTAGGAAAGCATAATAAAATTAGTCCGCCATCTTTAGAAGTCCGCCATATTGGATTTAGAGTGACGTAACTTTATGTTTCGAGTTATTCTCAGCAAGCCCTTTCATTTGATACCCATATTGTAGGAAAGCATAATAAAATTAGTCCGCCATCTTTAGAAGTCCGCCATATTGGATTTAGAGTGACGTCACTTTATGTTTCGAGTTACTCTCAGCAAGCCCTTTCATTTGATACCCATATTGTAGGAAAGCATAATAAAATTAGTCCGCCATCTTTAGAAGTCCGCCATATTGGATTTAGAGTTATGTCACTTTATTTTTCGAGTTATTCTCAGCAAGCCCTTTCATTTGATACCCATATTGTAGGAAAACATAATAAAATTAGTCCGCCATCTTTAGAAGTCCGCCATATTAGATGTAGAGTAACGTCACTTTATTTTTCGAGTTATTCTCAGCAAGCCCTTTCATTTGATACCCATATTGTAGGAAAGCATAATAAAATTAGTCCGCCATCTTTAGAAGTCCGCCATATTGGATTTAGAGTGACGTCACTTTATTTTTCGAGTTATTCTCAGCAAGCCCTTTCATTTGATACCCATATTGTTGGAAAGCATAATAAAATTAGTCCGCCATCTTTAGAAGTCCGCCATATTAGATTTAGAGTAATGTCACTTTTTTTTCGAGTTATTCTCAGCAAGCCCTTTCATTTGATACCCATATTGTAGGAAAACATAATAAAATTAGTCCGCCATCTTTAAAAGTCCGCCATATTGGATTTAGAGTAATGTCACTTTATTTTTCGAGTTATTCTCAGCAAGCCCTTTCATTTGATACCCATATTGTAGGAAAACATAATAAAATTAGTCCGCCATCTTTAGAAGTCCGCCATATTGGATTTAGAGTAATGTCACTTTATTTTTCGAGTTATTCTCAGCAAGCCCTTTCATTTGATACCCATATTGTAGGAAAGCATAATAAAATTAGTCCGCCATCTTTAAAAGTCCGCCATATTGGATTTAGAGTGACGTCACCGATTTTCCCCAAAAAATTTACAAAAACTTCTAGTAAAAATAGATAGAGTAAAAACCGTTTTAATAACTATATTATTATTATATAAAACAACATTATAAGAGATATATTCTTTTACGCATGCGCCGATGTTCCCCAAAAACAATAGGCCACTTCATATTTGCATATCAAACATCCTCCCAAAATTTGGTTTCAATCCGCTCTTCCTTGATGTCGGAATGATAAGAAATGTCAAAAGTGACGTTTGCATGTGTCAAAGTATTAAGTTCTAATAATTAGTTATTCAAATTGTTAACTTAGAAGGCGTTGCTTTTCATAAATATTTCAAATGGCATCCGTTTTTGAACAAATGCTATCTTCTTGTTTTATTATTGTCATAAATAAAATTATCGACCAATTTTATTTTAAGACAGAACATACGCAATAATTAAATTACCATGTTATACCGTGCAACAGAGAGAGATAACCGAAAGATGTTTGCTATCGGTTATATCAGATTAAATTTATTTCTATATAAATGTGTATAAGAAAAGTGATTGGGCGAATTCTGTTGTACGAAATTTATGTAAAATTTTCTCCTCTTTCGTTTAAGACAGGTTTCGAACCGATCTGATTTAAATTGAGCGAGTTATAAGCGAAAAACTTCGTTTTTTCTAAATTGCTCTCCTCTGGAGCAAAAATTCAAAAATCGGGCGACGTTAGGATTTAAGTTACCCGGAGGCAAATCGAACAAAAAAAAGTTTTTTAAAATCGGTTAAGTCGTTTGGGCTGTACGCTGGATACAAAAAGCGTGACTCACAGATTCACAGATTCACAGATTCACAGACAAAGCGAGTACATATAGGCGCTTTAGCTTACGCTATTCGCGCCTAAAAATAAAGTGACATTACTCTAAATCCAATATGGCGGACTTCTAAAGATGACGGACTAATTTTATTATGCTTTCCTACAATATGGGTATCAAATGAAAGAGCTTGCTGAGAGTAACTCGAAACATAAAGTGACGTCACTCTAAATCCAATATGGCGGACTTCTAAAGATGGCGGACTAATTTAATTATGCTTTCCTACAATATGGGTATCAAATGAAAGGGCTTGCTGAGAATAACTCGAAAAATAAAGTGACATTACTCTAAATCCAATATGGCGGACTTCTAAAGATCACGGACTAATTTTATTATGTTTTCCTACAATATGGGTATCAAATGAAAGGGCTTGCTGAGAATAACTCGAAAAATAAAGTGACATTACTCTAAATCCAATATGGCGGACTTTTAAAGATGGCGGACTAATTTTATTATGTTTTCCTACAATATGGGTATCAAATGAAAGGGCTTGCTGAGAATAACTCGAAAAATAAAGTGACATTACTCTAAATCCAATATGGCGGACTTCAAAAGATGGCGGACTAATTTTATTATGCTTTCCTACATTATGGGTATCAAATGAAAGGGCTTGCTGAGAGTAACTCGAAACATAAAGTGACGTCACTCTAAATCCAATATGGCGGACTTCTAAAGATGGCGGACTAATTTTATTATGCTTTCCTACAATATGGGTATCAAATGAAAGGGCTTGCTGAAAATAACTCGAAACATAAAGTGACGTCACTCTAAATCCAATATGGCGGAGTTCTAAAGATGGCGGACTAATTTTACTATGCTTTCTTACAATATGGGTATCAAATGAAAGGGCTTGCTGAGAATAACTCGAAAAATAAAGTGACGTCACTCTAAATCCAATATGGCGGACTTCTAAAGATGGTGACTAAGTTTTTGACGTGATAACGTCTTATAAATTGATGAAACACCAGCTGCACGCTCGAAAAAGTGTAACGTTCCATAACGTTCCGCCTGACCCTGTGCGTGTAAGCGAGAGCGCAGTAATGTATTATTAAATATGATATTCGAGCGGAATACGTTATCACGTAAAACTATCGTCCGTAAACCGACTTTACAGACAACCAATTTTTTTATATAATAATGGTGTACTTTTTATAATGTTTTATTATTCTACTTTACAAGAAAGTTTTCTAAAATGTTTTTTGAGGGAAAGTCGGCGCAGGCGCAGAAGAGGTATAAGTTATAAAGTTGTTTGTATACTTTTCATAACAGTTTATTATTCGATTTATTTTTACAAGAGTTTTGTATAATTTTTGGGAAAAATCGGCGCATGCGCAAAAGAGATACAAGCCATAGTTGTTTTTTATATAATAATGGTGTACTTTTTATAATGTTTTATTATTCTACTTTACAAGAAAGTTTTGTAAAATGTTTTTTGAGGGAAAGTCGGCGCATGCGCAGAAGAGGTATAAGTTATAAAGTTGTTTGTATATAACAATGGTATACTTCTCATAACAGTTTATTATTCGATCTATTTTTACAAGAGTTTTGTATAATTTTTGGGAAAAAATAGGCGCATGCGCAAAAGAGATTCATGCCATCGTTGTTTTATATATAATAATGGTGTACTTTTTATAATGTTTTATTATTCTATTTTAAAGAAAGTTTTGTAAAAAATTCTTTGAGCTAAAGTCGGCACATATATGTTATAAAGTTGTTTTTATATAATAATTGGGTACTTTTCATAACGGTTTATTTTTCTATCTGTTTTTACAAGAAAGTTATGAATTTTTTTTTCTAAACTCATAATTTCAGAAATATTTTGAAAACAAATCTGTTATTCTTTTGTTCTGAAGATGTTAGTTATGTTTAATTTTTGCATGACACAATAACATATTACATAGAGAACCATGAATTTATTAAAATTATATTTTCCTTTCTGTGTTTCATTATTTTCAACTGTTATTTTTACTTAGAATAAGTAAATTAAGTTATACTATATTATTCTCCAAGTGTCGTTAAATATATACACCGATTTTCAAGCAAAACACCGGGGTATATGACGTAAAATTTCGCGCCTTGTAATTCTTGAATTACTTGGGTATATACTCCCACTGGTTTTATTTCGAAATAAATACTAAAATATGGTTACATAATTTACCCAATGCTGCTGAATCGTTTCATTATAGTGGCGTGTGTGAATCGGAAAAAACGCGAAAATGGTAAATATTTTGAGCCGTAATGAAACTACCTCCCGCCCCCGTTTTCGAGGATGCTGAACACGATAGCGGCGTCAAAATTTCTCGTTGGGGTGGCCCAACTCCTCAAACCGGCTAAAAACCACCCCCGAGAGGGGTTAAACGCGATTTACCAGGTTTCCCTGCAGAAAGAAGTACTTTACCCCCGTTTTCGAGGATGCTGAGCACGGTGGTGGTGTTGGATATCGCGTCTGACCGCTACCAACCCCTCCACCGGCTAATAATCACCCCCGAAAGGGGTGAATTTTTTTTTGCAATATCAATGACCAAAGACCATTAAAACCAAGAAGAGAAATACGATTATTTTTCGCATTCTCAATATCCTCGGAAACGAGGACAAATGTGTTTCTCGGTGATAATAAAAAAAACTCACCCCTTCCGGGGGCGAGTATTGGTCAGTGGAGGGGTTGTTAGGGGTCGGACGCGATATTCAACACCACCACCGTTCTCAGCATCCTCGAAAACGGGGGTATAGTACTTTTTTCTGCAGGGAAACCTAGTAAATCGCGTTTAACCTTTCTCGGGGTGGTTTTTGGCTGGTTTGAGGGTTGGGCTACACTAACGAGAAAATATTCTGACGCCGCCATCGTGTTCAGCATCCTCGAAAACGGGGGGGAAGGTAGTTTCATTCCGGCTCAAAATATTTACCAGTCCTCCAACTCACACACGCCACTATTATATTATATTGCCAGTTGAAAGTTTTACGAAAGTCTTACCTGTTATTTTATGAAAGGAAACAATTGGAGATACATTGAAAGCGCATGGAGATAAGTAATTGAAGAAGCAGAACAATATAATCGCAATCGGAAGTTAAATTGTGCAATCGCGTTGACAAAAGTAAGGAACAGAATGAGAAATTAATGAAGATCAGAAAAACTTATTCCAATTTCCAACTACATAATAGGTGTGCTTGGTATCGTGCTCTAGTGTAAAAAAATGTTGACACTTTAAACACTATTAGGTTTACTATACAGGTGTGTAAACATAGATTATATACCCAAATTACACTTTTCGGTATAAAAGTCACTGAGGTACACTACACTAATATACCAAAAATACCTGTTTTTATATGCCCAGAATTATGTTCTTTTTCTAAAATTGTAAAAATATACAGGGCAGCTCATTAAAAAAATGGTTTTGTGAAGTACTCAAAAAGTAGTGTTGAGCCATATTCGAGATACTGACAACTAAAAATGATAAAACATACAGTAAAGCTGCCACCGATTTGACGTGCTTTATCATATTATCTGTTAAATTCAATACTAAAATTTTGGTAGTGTTGTCCAGTAGACTTTTATACAGTCCGAGCTTGGACTAAAAACAAATCAAGCAATAGAAAGATACCCTGTAGCCCAATTTCTGGTTCAGCTTTAAAGTTGAAAGTCGCGAACTGATTGCTTTTTAATTAATTTCGACACTGCGCCAAATTATTGTTTAAAACCGCGAACAATTCTCTAGAGAATTATTATTTTTAATACTTTCACTGAATGGTCGGCACTGATAACTTAAATTTAATTCATCACGGCTTTGTCCTGAATTCCGGTAGCAGAAGAAAGGTACCTCGATTGAATTAGATTTTATTTAAACACTTCCCGGCACAAAAACTCGGAGTCGTAGACGACTCAAGGCGGCGACAACGTCGTTTTAATTTGCACTGTTTAAATCGAATAAAAGTATTCCTCCTTCACCCGCACCGTCTCGGCTCGAACGAATACGAAGATACTCCCGCACTTCCTGTAAAAATTAAATTTTACTTGAGCATGCACATTATAAATATTAGGCCAATAAATTAATGATGAACTCAGTTTCCACTAATTCGAAAATTAGAAGAACTTTTCAATGGTTGCAATATTGAATTTTGACAAGATACGAATAAAAAACTGATGAAACACAGTTTCTTAACTCTTTTTAACTAATCAGACATTGCACGAAGGTGCAATTTTGACAGTTTCTGTATCATATTTAGAGGGCTCTTTTGCGATTTTGTGGAAATGTTTAGGGTCAAATCATCTTCATTTTACTGGCCTAACATGTTTAATATGTCAGATGAAATAATTTTCTATTTACAATAAAAAATTATTGGGTCCAGTACGATAACTCGATGTGCCCAAATTTTAACTTTTTTTTAATTGATAGAAACTGATAAATTTTGTGGATTATTCACAAATTTCCTCAAAAATACGTAAAAAAAATGGAACTACTGTTCGTCTTTCACGGTCCCAAACGCCTTGCCCTTTTCACTGCGCAAAAAATTAATTTATAAAATTCAATTTCCTGCGCTTAAAACGGCTAATAACACTGTTTTATGTTATATAAAATAATAATTGTGTATTTCCAGTGGATATTTTGCACATCGAGTTACCGTACTCTAACCAAAGTGTTTTATTTTGTGTTCCTGGCGCACTTCTATTCAGCCTCATTCACCAGAAAATTTGAATTAGCGAAAGTTTGTCATCAAAAATTGTTGAGTGGATGCGAGGTGACAGATTTTATTGTTAAATTTTAGAAATGTATTAAATACTATACCTGAAGAGGGCCATGGCTTGAGCCGAGATGGCCGTAACGTTGTTATGTGAAGTGTTAAATTAAAAATTAAATAGATAGTGAGATCAAATTGTTGTTTCTTTTATTATTATTAATCATACAGCTATCAATCGAGCCAATTATCAAGTATATCACCAGAAAATTGTCAAAAGAAAAATAAAGATTTAAAATACGCACAATTTTATATAAAGTTAATAATTTGGATAGAAAATTTCAGTAGAAAAAATAAAGTATATAAATGCGACCCTTAGAGGAATACAGTAATGCAATGTTATAAATAGATATAAAATTCCACTGAGCTTTCGGTATCTAAAAATGAAATGTCAACCATATAGTTGAAACTATATTCTCTTTTATAAATAGTTGATACAGGAATGTTTACATTAAAACGAAACCACGAATACAAAGGGCCTTTAAACACGCAACGATGCTGATGCGGTCAGAATCTCAGCCAGCCACTTTATACAAGCAAAAATTCAAAGTGATAACCAAGGATGTAAATAAAAAAAGCAACTAAATTATCGTTACACGTAGCACAGAACTTTATTTATGATCACTTCATGAAAAGTAGATGGTGTTTCTTCTAGATCTAATATTATCAGTGATGGATTTACGCCTAGGCCCGTGAGGCCTGGGCCTAGGGCAGCATAATTTTTTAAATGACAAAATTTTAGAGACGAAAAGTAAAGACAATCAATTTAAAAAATTGGTTCAGATTAGTTTTCATAAAATTTTTTCTATAGAATATAATAATATTATAATTCAATTCATTAATTTACTTCTCAATCTGTATGGGTAAGATGTTAATTTTTTAATAGGTATATCAATTATAGTCTTTATCGAGTAGCTTACTTTCTATTCCTTTAGTGAGATTAATTTATAACTTATTTATCTGTCGTGTTTATTAGTTATATTTAAAAATTATATTTCAATAAATAAAGTTATATTTATATAAAATATTGGATCAAAATTAATGAAATTCATTTTATCAAAAAGGGCGGTGCATCGAATGGGGCCCTAGGGCGGCTGCAAGTCTAAATCCGTCACTGAATATTGTGAAAAATAATGGAACTTTAGAAAGTAAAACAAAGATATTAAAAGAATACTAAATTAATAAAAGCAGCGATCCTGCGCTGTGATCCGAAACAACAAAAAGAGAAAAACTGTTCACTATAAGAACCTAAGGCATCAGAAACTAAATGGTTACACGTAATCGAAATGTAAAATTGACACTGTTCTTTTTTCGTCGAGTAGATTCATAAAAAATAAGCTGTGACAAATGGACGTAATCATATATAGCGCGGGTTCCGTTTTTTCATCGGATGTATACGGGAACTCTAAGGGCTCTTGTTAACGATCGTTTTAGTCAACGGGTAACGGGCCGACGCGAAACGGTTACCTTTGTATACGATCCGCTAATATAACGTGAGCGCGTCCGTTGTTATCGATATCAGTTTGAAGAAGTGCAAGTACCTTATGTCGAGTGCAAAGAAAAAGCTTATTTTAGCCTACCTACTGTTTATACAAAAAACAGCAGCTACGAAAAAAAGGAGGAAGCTATGGGTTTATCCTATTTTATTAGAAAGAGAGTCTTATGGAGTATTCCATACTCTCATGGAGGATTTATAGAAAGACCATATCAATATTAATTTTAAACTCCATATTCACAATGAGCAGCACAAGGTAGGTGGGTATAGGTAAAAACGTGCGCGCACATCTGTCGTCGTCGACAGACTTCTATGAAATGACGTGGTCCACTGCATCGAGGGGCGACGTGCGGGTATCCATTGAGTTTTGTTGCACCGGTTACATGCCCGTCGCGTTAACAAACACCCGCACTAACCTATTGAATACTGCGCGTCGGCCCGTCGCCCGTCATAAAAATCGGCCCGTTATCCGTTGTCGTTAACAAGAGGCCTAATAATGACTGAACGTCATATACGGAGACCTTGACTGAAAGTATAAGTTTTTATTTATTAGCATCGTAATCATCAAGCTTTATCAGCTCACACCTGACACTAAGTTACCTAACATATTTTATTATTCTCACCTCCATCTCTAACTTTTCAATCACTGTCATCGCAGCACAATATGATTTAGGTTGAGAGCTGTTAGCAGCTGCGCATGTGAAAAGTTTGTTTATTTATAAAATTATACTCTCTTCAATACGCCAAACAACCACCGGCCATTTTGAAAAATGACCGAAAACTCACAGTCTGTTAGAATAATTTCATGTCATTAAAGTACTTGGTTAATTTTCGCATATTGATGGCATCAAAAGTGTATTCAAATTAATTCATTGCGAACGATAGAAGCAATTAATTTTGTGGTCACGAATTAAATGAGCGTTTATTGAATTTCTGGTTAAATGAGATGAATAATGCAAATCTCTGATAAAAAACAACAACACCAATCCCTACCAGTCA
Source organism: Xanthostigma xanthostigma (assembly GCA_963575645.1). Lineage (NCBI taxonomy): Eukaryota > Metazoa > Arthropoda > Insecta > Raphidioptera > Raphidiidae > Xanthostigma > Xanthostigma xanthostigma. The sequence continues at coordinate 29,021,442 of OY754470.1, read as the reverse complement.
CGTGCTCTAAACTCTAGAGTTTAGGCAACTTCCTACTACACGAGCGTCGAACGAAATTTATTCAGCAACGCACGTTTTGGATTTACAAAAAACAATACAGCTGATGTTTAAGCTCGTTTGGGAGCGATAACCGTAGGCTCCATCGTAGTATAGCATTGCCAATAACACAATGTTTTTTACACACCTCACTAAAGTTTCATCGTAATCGAATGAATTGGTATACAGTATACACTATACAGGAACGCATAGGTCCCGAACAGACAAACAGACAGACATTAATTTTTATATAATACCTAGATTATAGAAATAAAAACTAAACTAAAATATCTGAACTATGAAGAAACATTCGGTAAATGGTTTTAATGTATCGAAAACAGAATTCAGCAATTTTTGAACATTCTGTACGGTTTTGGTGTGTAAAGGGCTTAATGTAATATTAATGCTGTGTTTCCCACATACCCCAAGGTAGAACACCTATGAAACATGTTATTTATTGTTTACATTTTACAAGGATGAGTGACAGCCATAGCGTGAGCTGAACATGGAAAATGCTCTAAAGACTAACTTATTACGTTGACTTTAATATCAATGTTTTACAGTGAAAATGTTCAGAGACGGAATCTTGATATTGTGAGGGAAATAAAAAAATAAAGACTTATTCGAAAAAAACTCAGGTCGTAGCGCCAAACCCTTCCGAGGTTTTTTGTGGTTGGATGATTAACAAAAAGACCTAACGTATTGATGTATCTAGAAGTCTCACTTCTGTAACGTTTAGTTTAAACTGCTAGGTCTATTTTTGTAAACATAAAAATTTAAACGTTAGAAAAAAATGAACATTGAAAACATTTTCATATAACCATTTGCACCGTTGTGAATCAGCAAGAAATCCAGTGGCGGATTTACCAGCAGGATGAGTAGAATTGAGCCTAGGGCGGCAGATTTTAGGGGCGGCAGATTTGGGGTCCGAATTTTTTCCTTTTTTGTAACCGGTTTAATTACGTTTACCGAATGTACATTATTGTGTAAGTAGCATAGTTTACCACGCCTTATTAGTTGTACATGATTAAGCTTTGATTAGATCAGAAATATACCCAAAAACTATTGTTTGTGCAATTTTAACCAAATTGTTGGATTGTAAAAATAATCTAGGAACTGACAATTGTAGAGGCAAGGGCGGCAAAAATTTAGAAGCCTATACTTACGAAATGTGTAAATCCGCCACTGACGAAATAGAATGTAAAACTTTATAAAAACTTATAAAAACATTTTATATAAGTATTATTATTATATTTTACGGTGGAACAAGCTACTAGAATGTTCACTTGGAAGCTAAAGTAGCTAGCTACCTGCATCGCGGCAAGAATTAACACCTACGGCAGACGTCGTAGCTTGTGGTCACTAACCGTCCGGTCGTGGCCCTAGCTACCGTCACTTAATATTTAATGTCCCATACTAAAACCTCTGTGGGTAGAAAATTTATAAGCAGCAGTACAAACAAATCAAAATGTCCCGGCTACACTACGAAGTGAACAAGTTAATATTATATTAATGCGACGCAAAACAGGACACGTTAAATAATCAGATAAATGTAATGAAAAATGCATCACACAGCATTTCTAAAGTGGGTAAATTTTCACATTTACAAAATAATACCCTTAAGCCTCCCGTTGTCAGTGTCCCCAATATATTAATGTAATTCCCATTTCAAAATAGCCAATGTCAAAATAAAGTTGCAGCGATTAAATGCAGTGGTAGGAGCTTATAATAAATTCAATCCAATGTGATATTTTCGCTCATTGCTCACCCTCCTTGTATATTCAGTGAAGTGAGCTTTGAAACAGTAAAATAATTTTCAAATCGGATCAGTAGTTTTCTTTTAAGTTACAAGCGTTCAAGAATACTCAGATAGACATTTTGCGTTTGATAATAATTTAAGAAAAAACATGTTTTATATTTTAATAAAAATAGGACTCTAAAAAATGAAGAGATTTCACAATTGCGACCCGATTAAAATATCAAAAATATGTTAAAAAAAATAAAATTCATTTTTCGCTTTCAATTTTGCGTCTCATTTCTATATTTTTAATGAAAAAAATAGAAAATTTCTATCAGTGATCATGTCCTCTGCTAAAAGCTTAATTCTGAATTTCTAAAACTCCGAAACAAGTTAATTTTGAGGATCAGTTATTCAACGTAAAATAAAAGAAAAAATCTCAGTCACCATCATTCTGCAATCGAATTTCACCCGTATCTACAAACAAAATCGTTATTATTATGATTTTGAAACGAAGAAAAGCATAATAGGCCAGTCATATCGAACATTAAAATCGCAAACTAACGTCTAGTTCTGATTTTTTAATATTATGTTGTTAGGACCACTACCAGTAGCGTAGTATCCAAGTTTGCAGCTTCGAAAGACCTGTACAAACTTTGCAGCACTCGAAAAACCGCGAAATTTTCGCACTTTTTTTGGTATTCTCAATATAGGTCCTAAACTATGCAATTTTTTTTATAAAATATGTTTTATACGGTTTAAGTAGACTAAAATTGCTACAATTTGAGATCAGAACCAGCTCTGTAGGTTCAATACTTACCGAGATACAGCTTTTCCAAAAATTGACAATTTTTTTCAAAAAAGTGATATTTTAAGATTTAGTCAATTTTCGACCCTGATATCGGGGAAAATACTCATTTTAAGGGTAAAATCATAGGAGAAGATATTGTAGCAAATGTAATTAGCTTTAATATAAGCAGAGAACGACGTCTGGCACGGTGGCCTATTAGATAACTACTAAGCCTCGAATGTAACTAATAACTTTATAAGGAACACTGGTTGCAACTTGCCGTATCAAATCTTTTACAGGTTTATTTAAATTTTGCCAACAGCTCAATCTACTCAAGGTCAAAGTATTTGTGTTAACTATTTATTTTAGAAAAATGTATTTCAGATACAAAAATCAATATTTTTTATAATGAAACAATTTATGAAGAGCGATCTACAGAAATCGCACTAGCAAATAGAACTAGCTAAATAAATGTTATAGACGCTAATGACCTCAGATGTTGAGAGTGTATAATCGATAATCGGTGTATGTTTTTTAAATGTCAGTATTTTTGACTTGTTTTTCAGAATACACTCTAAAAATAATGAAAGTACACGAAAAACGTTATTGTACAAAGTTAAATTTAAATTTTAAAATATTTTAAAAAACTTTTGGGACGCTAAGGTAACATTCATTCTTGAGATTGAACACGTAACGAGCGTGTCGCAATGTACGTATAGTAGGTACGCGCCACGAATCTAAAAGGCTCGGAAGTTAGATGCGAATGTAGACTTGCGCTTGTACAGTCTGTTGAAAAACTACAAACTCGCAACTCAACAAAACTAAAATAGCAATAATAACTTGACAATAGCGTACTCGACTGTACTTTAAAGCAGGAAAGCGACAAGTGACAAAGGCAACGAGCGATCACGGCCAATCACCGACGAGCGCACGTTCCGTGCAGGTAGCTGGGAGGTGGTGGGACTATCAACGGCTCTAAAATGTGCCTTTGCAACGCTGTTTGTAACTAACTTCCGAACCTTCTAGATCCGTGGCGCGTACTATATATCGCTGTATAGAAGCAGCTGTATAATATTAAGCGAGGTAGAACGCTTGCTTCGTAACCTCAAGATCTTAGGTTTGATCGCGGCAGTCGGTGTCAGTATTACTTTTTTTTACAATTATATCAGTTTTTCTTCTGTAGTGTGTAGTGTAAAATATATAGTATTTTTTTGTTTAAGAAGAAATTATTATTGCTTTAACTTAAACTTGTTTACTAACATTTTAAAAATTTAATGAAATATTTCAGCTTTCCTAATTCCAATACATTTTACAAACTTAACGGTATGCAATTGTTTTATGTGTCTATCGAAAGTTTTATGAAAATAATTATATTTTTCTATTATTGTAAAAATGTCCGATGTTTACTTCCAAACTCAATAACTACCTTTCAATGCGTATAAAATCAACTTGTTGCCGACAAAAATAAATATATTTATTTTCTGTTTTATTGGAAAAGTTTAGCAGTGTTGTTTGTAATCTAATAAAAGTGACGAGGCGTGGTTCTAACCTGGGGTTCGAGTGCTACGATCTATGACGCGAAACACGTCGTCGATTGCAAGGCAATGTGTAATAATTATTATACGCAGGAATGCAATATGATCGTGGTAGGTTCGAGGATCGTATAAGATGTCCCATATAGCTATATATTATGTTTGATGTCGTCACTCGCCATTAAAAGCGTTTATGATGTTCGCAAAGTAAAAGGGTCTGTTGATTGATATAGGGTTCGAGTATTGGATAAGTCCAGTGGCTCCCAAACTTATCTGGTCTACCGCCCTCTATCTAGAAAAAATATTACTCAGCGCTTCCTGGAAATTATTTTTTTTTTAATTTAATAGAAATTAAACAAAAAGATATATATATACAGGGTGTCCCAAGAATGGGACATAGAACAACCGCAGATTCTCCAATTCAAAATAAAACGATTAAGCGAAATAAGCTTAGATAAAATGTTACTCGTTTCCGAAATACGGGGTGTTGAAGTTGAAAACTGAAAAATTATTAATGTCCATAATTTTTTTAATACACCGTATAATTTTACTCAAATCGGCACACTTGTTAAATATCATAAAATGCACCTAACAATAAAAAAAATAGTTCAGTACGCTCTACTAGTGGCGTACGGCAGGAGTAAGTAATGCTTGTACCCCTTCTAAATGTTACGCCGCTGTCTAAATTTTAATTTTGACTATCATTCTAATTTTTTTGATATTTTCTAAGTCAATAATGTACACTTGTTAGTTTGTTGTAAAGTCATTGGTTTTCGAGATATTCGCAGTTTTTTAAAGACAAAATTGTAAAAATGAATATTATTAATAATAATACAAATAAAATGTACATGTCTATTTATCTTTAACTGCGAATATCTCGAAAACCAATGACTTTACAACAAACTAACAAGTGTACATAATTGACTTAGAAAATATCAAAAAAACTAAAATTATAGTCAAAATTAAAATTTAGACAGGGGCGTAACATTTAGAAGGGGTACAAGCATTACTTACTCCTGCCATACGCCACTGGTAGAGCGAGTAACATTTTATCTAAGCATATTTCGCTTAATCGTTTTATTTTGAATTGGAGAATCTGCGGTTGTTCTATGTCCCATTCTTAATGGGACACCCTGTATATATATATTAATGTTTCTAACTTTTTCGTAAAATATATAGTAAAGAAAAGTGTAAATTAGAAACATTTAAGTTTGAAATTATGAAATTATTTATTGAACTCAGAATTTCTCGTCCCTAAATACATCTGTGGCCATCACCGCCCCCCTGGATCGCTGCTGCACCCACCAGGGGGCGGTAGCGCTCACTTTGGGAATCCCTGAGATAAACCATGTCGTAGAATAAAGGATTATGCAATCTTTTGCATGTTATCAAATCAAACGGGACACGTGCACATTTTGTCTGTTGTGTTGTATCGCAATAATAATTCCTTGCTCCCAGATTTTCGTCACAACAAAATATGGAAGTTTACATTGCATGGTAATAAGTCAGCACGGATTAGTCAGCCGAACCATGAAAGAATAAGGACTCTCTTTTCGAAAATCTTGATTTTTATCAACTTACCTTTAGCTGTTATATAGAAGTTTTGCTTGATTTTTAACGACAATTAAAAATTTGATTTTAATTTTATAAAATAGTATGTAATTCTGAGAGTTTAATTAATTTGTTTTTTGACATTAACAAAAATAACTATATATGAGATTTAAATCTAATAACTCCACTTTTATTTTAAAAATGTAGGTAGAACAGATATGACATAATAAGGTCAGACAAAAATCATGCAATTACACAATTCAATAATTAATAAATTTTTAGTATAAATTGGTGCACGGCTGGCTTGCAGTAAATTAATACACAGAAAATTGAATGTGAAAACTGATACTGAATTATGTATTATTATTACAATGAAAATTAATTTATATTAATCAAACGATTAAACCCCAAATCAATAAACTAATTCACTTATAATATTATAGAATTATTAATAAGTATTTCCCTCGTCTTTTTTTTTTAATGGACATGAATCCTGTTTGCACTGCAAGAAACAATAGTAACAAACTATGCACAAGTTTTCTTATTTCGCCACCGCGAGCGGAACAATCGTAAACAGCTTAGTTCCACTCTGGGCCCTCGTAAGGCCTCACGCCGCCCGCGTGCGGATTCATAATTGACGCCCCTTATTGGGGATAAACTCACTAGACGATATGTCAAATTGAAAAACGTTAAAAATCCTAAATAACTAATACTGTAAGTGCAATTAATAGAAACTTTATTTCTTATAAATTGAAATAAACTGTAAAAAAAATTATTTAAAAATTTAAAAATACTTTACTTCACTCGCACTCTTGCAGGAATCGAAAGGAAAATTCAAGATATAAACATACGCGGGAGTCTCTCGATAGGGGCGCCCTGTCTACGCGCTGATGTGAATTAACTATCGAATCGAAAACTGCGCGCGAAATATTACGAATTCGAATTTCATTAAAAAATAAATAACTACTCGTAAGAGTTTTCACGCAGGCTTGAGTATGCAAATAAAATTGATATAATATCAGTTATATATTTTTTCTATACAGTACAAAAAACATAACACAACCTAGGTCATTTGCCGCCCCTTGAATGTGCCGCCCGCGTGCATCGCACACATCGCACTCTGGGGCACGAGGGCCCTAGAGCCTCCACTGCCACTCACTTGCGCGTAGCCCTTATGCAGATCCATCGAATAGACATTTCGTCCCTGTACACGCTTGAAATATCTTAGAAGCGGCAGGACGTGGGAAATGGAAAGAGACTCTTTGATTGACATTTTTAGTTGTTTTGGATTATCAACATAACGCACGCACGTTACGTTGTAAATATGTTTACTATATCACTAGGCATGTTTAACAAATAAGGAACGTTGAAAATATTTCCTTTCATATTAGGAGTATCGATGTAGGGTATAAAAAAAATGTAAAATCAAATTATCCGCCAAAAATGTCACTAATCAAAATGGCGCTGCTCACATTTGTTTCATTTAACAGCCGCCATCTGCTAGATCCACTACATTTCGTTTAATGAATATGTGGTACATTTGTTTTATCTTTATTTTAGTTTCAGTAGTTTCAGAAATAAGGGGAAGAGCAAAATTTTCTACTTTTGCATGCCGTTTAATTTATGAAAACAATATTTTTGTATTTTTTTTAACAAGCCTTTTTCAATGATATACCGCATGGTAAATAAAATTTTAAAAAAATTCGAGCGCTTTTGTTCTTCTTTCATTTTTATATGAATGTTATTAGCTAATGTAAAATATGTGGGTTCATAAGGTGTATTAATATTCCAAACATTATTTTACGACGCGTGGTTTCTGAGAAAATAGACTGACACAGACGGACGAACAGACAGACACGTGTATTTTTTACTTTTGAGGTGCGGACCTTAAAACCGAATGTAATAAAGAATCAAGATATTTTTAAAATACAATAATTTGTTCCTTTTACTGTAGGTATAATATATTATATACATTAGTGAAAATTTTTATAGACCGTGAAAATTACTATAATTTTGAAAATTTGTAGAAATTACCTTAATCAATAACAATAGCATCCATTAACTTCATCGTTATGTTATAACGCATTCAAGGCATCATGTTGATAATATATTTAGTTCGATTGCTTTCAGCGTTGGTTGATTTTTCATTTTTTTTTGTTAAAAAAGTTCGTCTTGTTTATTTAAATTGTTCATTACAACGGGAATCAGAATTCGTCGATATAAAAGTATAATTAATTAAACAAGAACAAGTTTTAATAAGTAGAAACTAAAAACTTTTGTTTTCTTTTTTACTTAGAAAGAGGAAACACTGTTAAAATATTTTTAAGCTGAATATTCAGGATTTTTGCAACAAGAAGTACCTTTTTGAAAAATAGGTCAAATTTTGTTAATTAATTATTTTTTTTAGTACTAGCTCGTGGGACACTAAGTCAGTGGCGTTACTTGTAAGGGGGGATGGTTAAATACTATTTTTTTTTGTTCGAAACTTTGTTTGGACGACCGTGCTGGATTCAGCGTGTTTTTTTCTATGAGCATGATGATTTTGCCAATATGTTGAATGATTTCGGTTTTCGTCAAAAATCGCATGTTTTAATGAAAAAATTGCAAAAGTCGAATTCTTTGATATACTTTTGAAATTGAGAATGCTTACAGAAAAAAATACGCTGAATTCAATGAGCGTAAGCAAACGTCTGTATCTCTGTTAGTTTGGAAACTACGGAGGTTTTATATGATTTTCTGAAAACTATAAACGCAAATAACTTCTAAACCAAAAGACATACAGACGTTTGTTTGTGCTTATTGGATTCAGCATGTTTTTTTCTGTAAGTATGATGATTTTGCCAAAGTTACGAAAGATTTCTGTTTTCATAAAAAATCGCATTTTTTTAAAAGGGTATGCCTTAATGAAAAAATTGCAAAAGTCGAATTCTTTGATATACTTTTGAAATTGAGAATTCTTACAGAGAAAAAAATACGCTGAATTCAATGAGCGTAAGCAAACGTCTGTATCTCCGTTAGTTTCGAAACTACTGCCATTCGGAGGTTTTATATGATTTTCTGAAAACTATAAACGCAAATAAAAAAAAATGTAGTAGCACATGCTCAGCTTTTCACATTGAAGAATTTAATTTCAATTTCAACGTAATAATTTTTTCTGTGCATAAAACATATCATGCACGCTATTTTTTGTTATTTTTCCCATCCTTCTTACAATCTTGTGACCTCTCATTTCTAATACTGCTATCATATCACGCACACCCCCCCCCGATTTGCATTAAAAATTAATTGATAAAAAAAGTGCACACAAGTGAAATATAATGTCACATTACACCGTCTTCCATCCGACGTGCTTACATCGTGAATTGAGAACCTCAAAGGTTTAACACATCCTTGTGTACATAAGTATGCAAGTGTTGAGTCATTTCAGTCGAATTTTTATTACTATATCTACCTAGAAAAACGCAGTGCAGTCAAGTTTGAGGCGGCGCGACGCTCCGCTTTGGGAGTCGTTTGAACACAGCAGGTAAGAGATATATAAAGTAGGCGGTGAACAGGTGCGTCGTCTCTGCCAGTTTCACCTGTGCTCGAGATATTGTCAGTCGACGTACTCTGTCAAGACAGCAGGTCTGTATTTCAAAGATAAGACAGCTTACGGAAAAATCACAAAAAACATCAGTATTTTCTTTTAGTAAAAATCCACCGTTACTTATTAATCATAACCTGCATATAAAATTTTAACAGCTGAACCTGTCTGTAATTTCGTTTCATTAGGGGATTTTTTGTTTTTATATGATATAATAGGCTAGTAAAATTATACGAACTCAGTTTCCACTAATTCGAAAGTGAGAAAAACTCGGAGCAGATAAGGAGGCATTTTTGACCCGATGTTTAAAAATCCAAAAAAATAGAAAAAACTAAATAATTGAGATTTTTTTGTATTTATAATGTTGGGTGTTTTCAGACATTTTCTATAAGCAATGGAAACTTTTCTATAACTTTAATAATTTTTGACAATAACTGATATGATTTATTTTTAAAGACTTTTTCATGAATAATATTATTATCTCTTTTACAATATTATCAAGAAAAAATATGGCTACTTCTGGAGATACAAACAAAAAACTGATGGATTCAGTCTTTTAACTATTTTCTGACGTTTTTTAACAATTTCCAGTCATCGCACGTCATATTAAGCATATCTGAGATATTTATATATTTTTCCAATAATAGTTAATGTTTTCAATTTTTAATGCGTTTTGCAAATCTGCAACTTTTTAAGGCACTAAGCGATTTTTGGCCCGTTTTTTAATAACCGACCTGATAGAAAAAGTCGAGCTGAATCTATACCGACAATCCGCAACCTCGTATCACTTTTAGTTTCAGAGATATGAGCATTTGTTTATATTATTTGAGAAAAACTTAAAAATGCCATAACTTCTAAATGACTAATGATACAAAGGTGGCAGTAGTCGGAATCGATTTAGCGCGATTTTTTCTATAAGAACAACCTCAGTTGTAACACATAATATTATGTAAACAATATGTCATAGATTTGTGTTTTTTTTTTTTTAAACGGAAAAGTACGTAGATACCTATAGGATAAATTTATATAATAAAAATCTCGTGTCACAGTGTTTGTTATCAAACTCCTTCGAAACGGCTTGACCGATTTTTATGAAATTTTTTGTGTACTCTTGGTAGGTCTGAGAATAGGTCGTAGGCTATTTTTTATATCTCTAGGTGATAAGAGTGGCCCTCTTCAGAATATTTTTTTTTTATTTTTTGGACAAATTTTTTTATGATTTGCCATTAAAAAAAATACTTGTAACCCTAAGTTTTAACCGTTCTACCACCAACCCCTATTTTTAATTGCAATATTTTTTAATCCGATTTTAAATTTTTATTCACCAATATTTAGAATGGACCTTCAGAATTGTTACAGGTTATAACACCCATTGTTGACGTTAATATTTCTGTTTTTTACAAAAAAATTTTTGGTTCAATTATTGACGTAAAAATACCACACCGTTTTTTATAAAAGCTCTGTTTAATTTATGCATGATTATAAATGCACAAATGTATAATTTGGAAATAATTCGACTACGTCTGAACCGCGCATAAATATTGAACGCAAGTTTTTACTGCACGAGTTACAAACAGAATGAGAGGTGTTGCGCCCTCGTTTCACAAAACACGGGGTAGGGTCATAAAACAGGTGTGCAGGCCGAGCACAGCTTTAGCAGGAAAGCTTCGTTTTATTTACACACAAAGTGAGCTTTGTGAAACCTTTAACCCACAAAGAATGCAAGTTCGTTCACACTTTTACAATGTAAGCCGGTGATTTAACTGGCATTAAGGTCTTTTTGTGTCCTGTCTGGACCTAGCTTCTTTAGAACACCAAATGTCCACTGTAGGTATATTTTTGTGGTGAGAAATGAAATTATTTTTTACTTATGAGCATTCGGGACAATAGAGAACGCGACAGAGCAGTGAAAATGTCTACAATTAAAGGAGAGAACAGTTTCTTATCTCTATGGTAGTTAATGATGCAAAAAAATGCTGATTTGAGTAAACAAATTCCTTGTTTTCTGCAGCGTTCTCTTTCTTAACTGAAGACACTCTCACTTATGGCAGGCACACGCACTAGCGTATTCTAGTTACTTATAACTCTATAGTCTATACGTATAACTAATTAATATGGTGTTGCTATGACAGCGAAAAAGAAATTATCGTCGAGTTCGTGATGCAGACGATCTACTAAAGCCTTATTTAACGTAATTCAAAGATAGTTTAAGCTTTTCATTTTTATACCGAGCGATGACGTTAATTTATAATCTTACAATATTATTAAACGAGATTTTACCAGTTGGTGGATAAGTATAGGAAGGAGAACAGAAAAAGATATGTTTTTTGTTAACTAAACAGTTTCAAGTTTCTAAAAACGTACGAACAAGAAGCTGTTCGTTTTTAGAAACGGTGTAAAATCGCGTGGTATATGTGAGATGTGCCGCAGGCATCTACTTCACGAAATATGTATTATGTTGGGGATTTTGATAAACTATTATGTTGCGGCTTGTCATGCATCATTATCAATCAATATCATATTGTCTGCAATACACTATATTATAGAACACAATGATACTGTAATTTTAGATGTATTTTAAAATATAATGTTGTACAGTATTATCTCAGTACCGAATATTTTATCTTTGGCAAAATTCCAAAGCCAGTAAATAATTCTAGGATACTTTTGCTCTTCCGATCTTACACCAACAAATGAAAACAATTTAGGCGATAATGTTTATTAAAGGGTAGTATTTAAACGAATGACTGTAAATTAGAATTTTGGGTGACAAAAATAATCAATTTGGGTTACTGTATTACTAAGTGAGCGACTGACTGCGCGTGACGAGAAAATAATAGTTGGGTGACTAAATTACTAAGTGAGCGACTAAATTACTAAGTGAGCGACTGAATAGAACTGCGTTTTCTAAAAAATATAAATTTAATTGACTGTCAATTAAATATACATTTTTGAGAAAACGCTCACTTAGTAATTTAATCGCGCACTTAGTAATTTAGTCGTTCACTTAGTAATTTAGTCGCTCACTTAGTAATTTAGTCACTCAACTATTATTTTAATATCTTAAGTTATTAAAACAGTATCTCATCATCAGTCACCAAATTTGGTTTTTTATTCGACCGTTTTATAATTCCCCTTTATTAAACAGCCCGATCTTGCATAAGAATCTACACTTCATTAAAAAAAGTGATGGCAAAAGTTATTTTTAAATTGGAAGGATGAGTATTGATCTCGCGGGAAGATCGTTCTAGGTTACATAATACTACGCACTGTGGTATTCTTGTGCATAGAATTATGAAATATTATTCATGAACGTGCACATTCCCGGATTTCCTACTCCCGGATTACGCAACCTTACTGCGGTCACCTCACAGATATAAGCTGTTCTTTGAAACTGCAAAGATCACCAAGAAGATATTATTGATTTTAGAGAACGATTTACATATTTTTTGCACTACCCCTTACAAAATAGCTACTACACATGCATGTACAATGTACACGGACATGTAAAGTGACCCATTACGCACTAGTGCGGCAAAGTAAATAAAACCGTTGACGCCATAGTAATTGGTTTTTTTATAACCTACTATTAAAAGTTGAGTTTAATCAAAAGTGTATTGTCAAAAATGATGAAAATAAGGTGATATTTAATGAAAGAAACATGCAATAAATATCATATTATATAACTATCCCGCCCAATGGAAAAACGGGTAAAGTGTGAGTGTTAAAACTCGCTGGCGTTCGTTTTAAAGACAGCGTTACATCTCGTCGCAATGTAACCTATTGCAACACCAGATATACAATCTACTATAACAGCACTTTCAAATAAAAAATCAGTAAAGTATCAATTTGTTCACCGATGATTCTGTACTATAAAACTATTGTTCTATCCATATACTTTTATTCTATACTGAGCATAGGAATAAAATCGCAATCGAATCATTAGGGTGCAAACATATACCTACTTGTCTTTTTTACGTCGTATATAAGCACTGGCGTATCCAGGAGGACAAAACAAGCACGGGGGACCCGGCTTAAGAAATTTCTAATTTGCTCCCTACTGGACCAAAAGCTGGATACGCCCATGTTAATGTCATAGAAAAAGACAAAGTTTTTGAAACAGAGATACTTTATTCAGATTGAATGCAAGTACATCAACCAATCCTATCATCGGAGAAATCAGGGAATTGCTTCGAAGAAAGAGACGCAGATATATTTTCGATACGCTTTGTTTCCTTCAATCACCGCACATTGAGTAGATAGAGAATGATTCATATAGTAAAATATTAAATATATGGTTCTATTCATAATGTTCTATCCGATATAGGTACATGCATTTATAGAGAGAGTGGCCATTACACTGTTGATCGTTGATTGGTACTGCTATTTTAATTATCCGACAGTCAATTTATGTTTTATAAAATATGTTGCGCTTGTAGGCTCGTAAAAATATTTTTATTATCAGCTCACTATTACAGTATATTAAAACTTTATTGTGCTTTAGGCGGCTATTTTTCATATTTAAAGTTTGTTTTGTAATTGAATAGGCGTGGTCAGTTTTTTTTTTAATTTCTTGATTGCTTCATTGAAATGTTCGACTTTACTTGCATTTTATTGTGTTGATTTTGTTCACAACTAAAGAACAGACACTTGGATTTTCAATTTTTTTAAAGGTGTAGGTATGTTTTTTATGACGGGGAAATCCCTTTACGGACGCCCGCGCAACTGCAGGTATAGTGTACAGCAAGACACTAAGATCCCCTCCTCTTCCTTCCTGACGGCCTGGAACCGTTTTCACATTACTTCGAACTTTTCAAAAATGACTTCTTAACACGTCTCCTTCGTCTCTAAAAATTTTCACTTGATAATGCCCATGGCGTCAAATTTGAAGTCATTGATAAAGACTTTAAATAATTTTTTTCAAGATGGAGGGTACACTGTAAACGAGCACTGTATGATTATTTTCTGTACACATACATTCGTTATTATGTATTATGCCACCTGATGGCGCCAATAGTCAGTGAAGTATTTGTTTTGGCCACCTGATGGCGCCACTAGCCAGTGAAGTATTTGTCATCCTCTTTCTATCTTCCTTAACTTATGTCTCCTTCTCAAATTCCGATCACACTTCCGTAAATCTCTCGTCACGCATTCACCAACTTACTTCCCAAGTCAAGCGTGCGAAAAGAAGTTTTACTTCAAAAAAACAATAATTTTTATTTTTTAATATATGTGAGACCTGAATCCATCACTGAAATCTGTGTCAAGTTTTTTGTAATTAATCGTGGATCAGTCTGATTGAATACTATCTGCGTGTCATTTTTAGTTGTTCTATACCTAACATGTAGTTGACAGCAGTACATAACCCTTATACATAAGAACTTATATATCTACATATTATGTACAATTACGATCGATGCCAAACTGATAGCAATCATACAGTATACCCTCGTTAACGCGCTATTCAAATATATAGGTTCCTTAAGGCCGCTGCACACGAGGCTAGAAATGTTGCTAGATTCTTTGCTAGATTGGCCTACTAGTTTTCTAGCGCTGGTTTTCTTGATTGCTGTTAAGTGCTCGCTTCACACGAGACTATTTTTCAAGCTTGATTTGTGGATAGTTCTGGTGCGCGCTCAGTGACTGTTCGAATATAAACACAGAGCAAAACGTGTCTGTTGTCTGTCTCTGAACAGAATGCGACACCATGTTGGTTTGTGGGTGTTTGTTCAAGTGCCCACGTGAAAAATACTGCTTCCTGATTGGTTCTTGCTCATACCTAGCAGCAAATCTCGCAGGGAAAATAGCCCTTGTTCTAATTTTAAAACTTATTTTGTGAGCTAGCAGGCCAGGGTCAGCCCGCAGTGACGTCATTTATAGCTTCGTACCCAGCCTATCCGCTAGCAGAACTTCTAGCAGCGTTTCTAGCCTCGTGTGCAGCGACATTAATATAGGTAGAGAATTTTTGAAACAGTCGATATCAATGTTTTTATAAAATTATGTGTAGACCACGAATCGGTGATATATTTCTTTTTAAGATAATTCGGTAGGAATGGCGAACATGGCGATTGTTGATACGTTTAGCTACTAGAATTTCGTTAGATGATTAAGCGAAATTGAGTTACTAAAATTTCATTAATTGACGGTGAAATTTAGTTACTAGTTCGCTTAAATTTGTGTTTGACACCTGTCAGACGTCCCACGACGGCTCATATTTAAATTTTTTTTTTAATATTTATAATAATATTATAGGTATAGGTATATTTAACAAAATCTGACATCAAATGTACAGACAAATTTTTTACTTTGTACAATATAACGATAAATTATTAATGAATCAGATTTCAATTATGCATACGAACAATAAATCTGTAAGGAGAAGTTTTCATATATTTCTCCTAAACACCTACATTTCATCTTTTACCATTCCAACCCACAAGTGGGGAATGGTACTAGTTTAGGTCAAAAATCACTTTTCAAAAATTTTATATCTTTCTGTTTTGAGGTCCCCCGAATCCAAAAAACATATTTTTGAAAAATCTCTGTGCGTCTGTTAGACTGTTTGTCTGTTAGTCCGTTAATCTGTTTGTCTGTGAACACGATACAGGCCAAACGGATGAGCGGATTGAAACCAAATTTTGGGAGGATGTTTGGTATGCAAATATGAAGAGCCCTATTGTTTTTGGGGAAAATCGGCGCATGCGCAGAAGAGACATATGCTATAACGGTGTTTTTTATATAATAATGGTATGCTTTTCATAACGGATTATTATTATATTTATTTTTTCAAGAAAGTTTTGTTAAAAAAATGTTTTTTAAACTTTATAATTTCGGAAATATTTTGAAAATAAAAAAAAAATAAGCCGCTCTTTTGTTTTAAGGATCTGTCAGAAATAAACTAGCTCAGCATGCTTTGATTAATTTTTACATGTCGTGGAACATATGTAGGGAACCATGGCAACGAATAGCAAATATCATATTGAATACTAGCCATTACCCGCGTCACCTCACACGATATCAGAAATTTTATTTTCTTTATAATAATCAAATGTCAACTTTTTTGAAGTTGGAATGGTTCCGTCGCCCAATTGGCTGGAATTTTTTTAGATACTTTTCATGATACTAAATCGCATTTGTAGGGCATCTTCAACTCAAGAGTTATGCTTTACGTCCTGCTTCGATCGCGTTGAACATTTTTCACAGAAAATCGACTAACGGCGTAACTGATTTCCAATAAAATTCGGATCACATAGGACCTAATTTCCATATTCAAAGGCTACAACTTTAATACATACTTTGATCTAATCCATAATCTCTCCCAGTGGATTTCGATAAAATACTGTAAAATGAACAAAAGATAGTCTAAATATTATCCATTTAGTAATGAGTAAAAGTTTCTGTTAACGCGTACGTTGCGGCGCGTAATGGCTAATGATTAAATAAATACCTCAATTATATACCACCTTATCGTTTTGTAAATTGTGAGTATTAATATAATATATAGAACGGAGCAATGCACAGCGTCAAGTCGGCATCAGGGCGACGTCTGGACGGCCGTGTGCCCCCTCGTCGACGCCGTAAAGTCGCACGTACACCAATCCTTTCGTCAGCTTTTTATGTGTAATTGTATTTAAAAGATAATGCTTAGTTTAAGTACAATCGTTTAATAATTATACCGGACGTTCGTTTTAAAGGGGTTGATTAAGTATTTCATAAACGACGTTTCTGTACGGTAAACATGACTGAAATTACAACTCTCTTTGTGAGTAATTTAATTACCAAAATAATAATAAGAGCTAATGCCTGTACTCACATTCAAACTGAAATTTAAAGAGTGTTTAAATACGTACTATGGAACTTGTCCCGAGCGAAACTGGCTTCGGAACTTGTGGATTATAATGTTGCTTTAGTTAAATTTTAGTAATGTCCATATTTACCGAACACTATTAAAGATTGAAGTTACTAATCTTGGAACAAATTCATTTACCCAAAAATCCAACCGATGGCGTTAGTGTAAACGTCAAAAAAAGTTTCACAAAGTAATAATATTTTATCCTAACCCAATTGCACACAAAACTTTCACTAACTCTAATATTTTACAACTATACACTTCACAAAATGCTAATAAACGATACAAATAAATTTAGATATAATCCACGTTTATATAGGTTAGATATTATGATCTATGTGGCGGCCATTATTATTTTATCAAGCGAATAAATATTTATACCCTGGAAGTAAGACAGAATAGATTTATACCTGCAGTAAACGTAATTATGGTTGGTAAATGGAATTTTCGCTATTTATTCGGAGGAATAGTTACCTGAAGAACAAATGAACCGAATAAATAACTACTTACGTTCGATGAATACGGCCATAAAAGATGTAGGTACATTTACAGTGAATTATAAGAAATCTTTGCAATTTAAATTTGTCTGCGTCTTCATTGATGGTTTCAACAAAGCCTGTTGAAAGTACCCTTCAAGATGCAGTATCAGAGCTGGCAGATTTCTAGAGGGGTGGCAATCATGTCCAAATATATTAAATAACCCAACCTATTTAAATCACATAACAATATAAGCTAAACATTCAAAACCCATACTAAAATATATTGTTGTTGCGCATATAAGTGTTTGGCATATAGAACAGCGTAAGGGCGGCAAAGACTCAAGCTCTCCTCTGTGTAGTATTGCTCAAGTTACAACGTAAGTAAGGACACAATAAAGTTTTTTAACATCTTTGACTATAAAGTGTTCGATTAGCACTTTATATTCATGGTAAACTTTTGTTCCTTGTGCAGCTTGTGCTACAATAAAGACAGATTCTCATTTGCTTTTCGATTTTGTCCTTAATCTGGTTATTACCGAACTAGCTTTCTAGCTCGGCTTCGCCCGGGCAGATTTTAGTTTGGCGGCCAAATAATCAAGAGCAACAAATTTCATATATTACTTCACTCTATCGTTTATATAATTCAGTATACGTACTTACCGCAGATATAGTCATTGTGCAAAAAAAAAAATTGTGTAGGTTTAAAAATCTTTGTGCCATTGAAGGAATCTGTTGTGTCTCACACGATATATACAACTTGTTCTATTGCCTGTTATATTGAGAATACTTCAGATTGATATTATATTATGTATGCAGATTCGGAAAACTTTTGTAGGCACTTGTCGAGAAGATAAAAAAGTTATTGCTAACAACCCTTGTTGCTCTTTTTTAGTGTATTTGCCATAAGGCACTTACACTATTGGCGTCGGTCGGATGGCGGGACCTAGGGGTCGGACCAAAATTTCAAGACGTTTCATAACTTTCTAAGAAGTTTGGCACCATTTTTGGAAAAGTATGTTTATATATGTATATATATATATATTTATATATATATATATATATATATGTGTTAGCACGATAACTCTCGACAGACTTAATCGATTTAAACGAAATTTGGTCCACACGTTGGAATCCATCACCGCACGAAGCCTATTTAAAATGGGCCCAATCGGGCCATGTTAAGGGTGGTATTTAGGGGTTGAAAAAAGTTTTCGGGCCCAAAAATACCGAAAAAATTATCAGAATAGTTTCAAATTTAAAATTTAACCCTTTAGTAATTATTAAAATGTACTGCTAAAATTTTAAAAAAATCGGCCCGACAGTACCGGACTTACAAATTTTATAAAAACGCAAGTTTACCGATATGGATTTACATGCTGAAGGGTGTATATAATTTGGTACAGATGTTGAATTGATATATAGTATTGAAATTAAGTAAAAAAATGTTGTTTTAAGGGGTGTATTAAGGGGTAATTTTCTTTATTTTGTCCAAAAACAAAGTTAAATTCATATAATAAAGCCACACTGCCTATAAAAGCAAATACACTATATTGTCGGCAGGGTTTCGCACTGCGACCCGAGTTTTTTTTTCATTTGCTCCGCCTTTTATAAAAAATAAATATTTTTGTATAACCAATTTCCGGTACCGTATTAATGGAAAGATATTGATTTAGTGCACCCAAAGTTTAAAACAAATCATAAACGCATTGCTGATTGCGCCCTCCCGGGTTTCCGTCTCTGTCGCGGGCCTCGGCTGCCAAGCCCGAGTTACGGTGCTGCCAAATGCCGAGCAATATTCATTGTTTATGTATCTTGGCTTACCAGTTTTGTTTTGAAATCTTGACGCCAAAGTAGGAGAGCTATCAAACATATTTGGGTAGGTATTTGAGGCAAGCGCGAGTGCAACACTTCTTTTGTAATGTCTGAATACAAACTCGAAGACCTGGCTGCAAAGCAGTGGGGCCATGCCAAGCTGTGTATTTTTAATTTTGCGAAATTTTATTTGCAATAAAAGTCCTTGAGGCATTTTGAAATTTTAATACGTTCAAATTTAGAGTTTAATAAAATAAAAAACTCGGGTCGCAGTGCCAAACCCTGCCGACAATATAGTGTATTTGCTTTTATAAGCAGTGTGGCTCTATTGTATGAACTTAACTTTGTTTTTGGACAAAATACAAAAACACCCCTTAATACACCCCTCAAAACAAGATTTTTTTACGTAATTTCAATACTACATATCAATTCAACATCTGTACCAAATTATATAGGTACCCTTCATTATGTAAATCCAGATCAGTAAACTTGTGTTTTTATAAAATGTGTAAGTCCGGTCCTGTCGGGCCGATTTTTTTTTAAATTTTAGCAGTGCATTTTAATACTTACTAAAGGATCAAATTTCAAATTTGAAACGATTCTGTGAAGAAGTGTGAGAGAAAGTTGAACTATACAGCGGTGCGTAAGCTACCCGTAGCGTCTTACTCGCACTCACGTAAGTATAATAGGCAGTTTTGTAACCGCCTGGCAGACATTTAGACCCGACTAAATGATCTGGCCTATCTATTTTTATAATTTGTTAAATACCAAATTTGAAGGTATTAAAATGTCAAAACGTCTTAAAGATTTTTATTGCAAATAAAATTTCGTAAATTAAAAATTTACGGTTTGGCTAGGCCCTACTACCCTTCAGCCAGGTCTTCAATTGTGTGAATTTAGACATCACAAAATAAGTGTTACACAAATTTCCACGCTTCTTTAAATACCTATCCTGAAACGTTTGATAGCTCTTGGACTATCAGAGATGTGCTGTTGCGTAGGAAATAAAACAATCTTTTGCACTGGCTTGCCAAGTTGGGTGGGAACACAGAACAATACTGTTCTGTGGGTGGGAACATTCTTGTCATTCATGTTATAAAAATGACAAATGTACCTATTATAAAAGAATAAATATAGATACTACACTACACACTAAATATGTAAAACTGATATAATTGTAAAAATAATAATGTTTGTAATGACACTGAACGCCCCTGATTGAACCTACGACGTTTATGCAACATTTCGTTACATTTTCAATCTCGTGAATCGATTTTACTATATAGTGTACCAAAAGAAGTTTTGAAAAATAAACTAGCCACTTTTTGTTCACAACAATAATTTATTATTGGATGTACATTTTTGTCTAATGTGTATTATTTTGTACGGTGTTTTGTCAAGAAAAACTATATCCGTATTATGTAGCGACATCAAGTAGGCGAACGTAACTGGCTACGTTCAAATGGCGCGTCACTGTAGCACACCAAGCTGCAACTAGCAGTATGAGCTAACGGGCACTGTCACCTAGCTCAAAGCCATTATTTCAGGCATTTCAGCGCTGTAGTCGTTTCTTAATGAAATACATTTTGCAGAATTTTCCGACAACACAAAATATATCTATCGCACCCGGGTAAAATCGGGCCGGGCCGCTAGTTTATTATAGGAAGCCCAGTTACTTGTCTAACAAAATTGTTAAACGGTGCGATACAATAAAAAATGTGAACTTGCGATCTATGAACTATTTGGTTATTTCTGACCACAAGACGTCTAAGTTTCGGTGTAGTTTCTCTTATTTAGCACCATCTTTGTATAATAGCCTACCCAGTGTAGTAAAAAACTTGAGTATTCATTCATTTAAAGTAAAAGTAAAAAACCTCTATAAATAAAATTATATAATCTAAATTATGTGCTAGAATATATTTTTCAATTATCACAATAAGTAATTGTTATTAATATTACTATTATTATTATTTCTCACATATTTGTATTCTTTTTATTATGGTTTGGATTGAAAACCAGCTTTAAGCTAAATTTACGCCGTTTGATGATAAAATTTCTGTTTTTTCATCAATAAAGACATTATTATTATTATTATAAACAAAACGAAAACATATTTCCCTATAGTTAGGAAAACAGAAACAAAAACTGATTCTAACACTCGAATAATAAAAATAATAATTTTGTAAATTGTTTCATTTTTAAATTTGTTTCTATCTAGAATTAGTGATGAAAGGCGAAATGATTTTCCCGTGGTATTATAAATTACCAATATAGTACGTTTATTTCGAATATGTACTGAGCTTACCTCTATTTATTTTTCATATGGATTTTCCATGTTTTGAACATTAAATGCCCTTAGGGTTACTGTTTTGAGTGAATTTAAATTTAATGAAAGCATGGTTGTGTGTATATTTTTTCGTTCAATGAAGTTATTGTGTAAATAATTCATCACGGTAATTTTCTCTGCGAGGAAACGCAACGCATTGTTTAAATAAAAAATGGCGTGTAAGCGCAGTTTTCTTTTCTCATATAAAGAACAATATACTGTATTTTATCCCCAGTTTGTAGCTAAAGAAACCCTCAAGCATTTTATGAACTTCTACTGGTATCTTACTGTACAGATTGTGTCAAAAATTGTATACCAGTTTTCCTCAATTATTTTTAAATTATCTATTTCGAAGCACATCGGAGAAGCTCAAATTTTGAGATGCACTTCTAGTTATTTCTAGTCTTATTTTAGTGTCATGCTGTACCTATTTTACTTTGTATATCTTTTGATTTTTTTTAATGGGTTGAGTGGAAGAGCAGCTTAGTTGAACTACGCCCTCAATAAAGATTATTATTATTATTATTATTGTATCATAAGTGCGACATAAAAATGGAAATAATTTTTAAACACCACGCACGCTTGCCAAGCATATGCTTGCACAACCAGCAGAGCACAAACCTGCAACCTACACAATGTTGCACACTTGACCAGCATTAATCCGCACAAATCTGCTCAAACCCGGTTTTTGCAGTTTTAAAGTAGTTTTATCAATGCAACTTAATTAATGAAAACGACACATCACTAGCACACTAGATCGATCCAGCACAGTTAGACAAAAATTCGGTCGTTGCTGGTTGCAAGTGCTGGTCTAGTATGCGCTACTCCATTAAATAACAGGTTTTTTCCCCCGTGCTGTGCTGGTCGTGCAGGTTCATGTTTGGTAAGTGTCTGCGGTCTTTTAGGCGTGCGTACATACCCCTAGTCTCTGCGCAGGTTATCTAAAAACATTGAAATTACTTTTCAGGAAAATTTCAAATAATTGCAACAACTATGTGTTCACGCTTAGGGTTTTTAACGTAATGAAAACTGTTGTAGTTTTAAGTTGAACGGAGTAAATTTTTGTAGGGAATAATTCGTATATACCTATATTAATACAAGGGTAGTATACAAACATGTATATAATGTATTAATTTTAATCAAAGATTTTATAAATGTAATATTTATTTTAAAAGCGGAGATCCGAAAACTGCGTCAAACTATAGGCCTATAAGTCTACTTTCTTTCTTCTCAAAAATCTATGAATATGTCATGTATAACAGAATTATTTTCTTTACAAATAAAATGAATATTTTATCAAAAAAAATTGGTTGTCTGTAAAGTCGGTTTACGGACGATAGTTTTACGTGATAACGTATTCCGTAATACATAACCTAAACCTCCCAAAATTTGGTTTCAATCCGCTTATCCTTGGTGTCGGAATGATAAGAAATGTCAAAAGTGACGTTTGCAACTTACAAAGTATTATGTTCTAATAATAATTAGTTATTCCAATACTTAACTTAGCAGGCTTTGCATTTCACAATATACTAATGTCAAAAAATTGAATTAAACATTAGAAATGCAGCCGTTTTCATGTTAAGACAAGACATACGTTTGCTTCTAATTTCCATGTACGGCAAACAAAGACAACCGACCGCGTCGCGCCATGCATTAGACAACATTGCATTTATACAGCTATTTTTCTATATAAATTTGTATAAAATATTTTTCTATATAAATTTGTATAAAAAAACTGTTTAGGCAAATTCTGTTATACGAAATCTATGTAAAATGTTCTCCTCTTTCGTTTAAGACTGGTTTCAAACCGATCTGATTTAAATTGAGCGAGAAATTAGCAAAAAGCACGCACAGGGTCAGGCGGAACGTTACGCGTTATGCGTTATGCGTTACGCGTTACGAACGTTAGGAACGTTACGTTACACTTTTTCGTACATGCAGCCGGTGTTTTATCAATTTATAATATTGGTGATTCATCAATTTATAAGACGTTATCACGTCAAAAATCAACACGGCTTCAGAAAGTTACATTCCACAAATACTGCAATTTTTGATTTCCTGGAAAAGACAATACAGGCTCTAGATAGCCACAGGAATCCACTTGGAGTTTTTCTCGACTTGTCGAAGGCCTTCAACTGTGTGGATTACTCGATTCTAATGGATAAGCTATACAGCTATGGCATAAGAGGAGAGGCATGGAATTGGCTAAAATCTTACCTAGATAACCGATCTCAATATGTAAAAATAACTACTTCAAATTGCGAGCACCGCAAATCTAATCTTAAAGTCTTTAATATCGGTGTACCTCAAGGCAGTGTTTTGGGTCCATTGCTCTTCAATCTATATATAAATGACCTACCAAGTTGCGTTGTAGATGCGTTCACCACTTGCTATGCTGATGATACAAATGTTTTAATCACAGGTTCTGATACAGCTGAAGTGTTTTCCAGGATATATAACTGGTTTTCCAGTAATAAATTGGTATTAAACACAGACAAAACTAAACTTTTATTGTTTAAAACTAAACAAAGTAACGTCAAAACCCCTGATTGTTTATACCTTAATAATGTCAAAGTTCCTTTTTCCGCTGATGTTAATTTTCTGGGCATTTGTATTGATCGGCATATCAGATGGTGTACGCATATTGATTCGTTGGCAGGGCAACTTGGTAGGTGCATATATACTATACGTCAAATATCAAAATTTGCTAACTACGAGACTGTTAGCACTATGTATTTTGGAAATTTTTATTCTAAAATGAAATATGGAATTATTTTTTGGGGAGCGGTAAACATTGAGTTGATTTTTAAAGCTCAGAAAAGTTGCATCCGTATCTTAGCTAAAGAAGTGCCAGAGAGACGTGTAGAGGATCTTTTTCTGCCCATGGGCTCTTAACAGTGCCTTGCATTCACATTTATGAGTGTGTTTGTTTTGTAAAAGAACATTTTAAATATTTTGCTTGTCAACAGCGACTTTCGGGTGCCGGATCACTCTTTAACTATTTGAAAAAGGAGCACTATATAACTGTGTTAAATTCTATAACCATTTGTCGCAAGATACAAAATCATTGCCACTTTTAGCATTTAAAAAGAAGTGAAAGAGTCATTTGGTAAACGGTGAATTCTATAATTTTAATGAATTTTTTAATCATGAAATTTAAATGTAAACACTATTGACTTGTCATATACCCTGTGTCAATGTGACCAATAAATTATTATTATTATTATTATTATTAAAATACTGGATATCACTAAACAAACAAATCTTCAATTCTAACAACGCAATTCGTGGACTTTTTCACGCAAACTGTGTACTTACATGTAATATTAATGAAACAATCTGTATATACAGAATCATAAAATTGGTCTGTAAAACATACAGGTGGACTCCAATATTCTCATGGGGCTAGTACTTTGATTCCCTTTTCTTTATGGCAGGGCTTTATATCTTCTTGTATATGTTATGAGTTTTAGTATCAGAAGTGGCAAAACCTGTTCATTTCAGTGAATCCCTTTTCCGTATCCAGTTCGTTTGAATCATTTTTTGGGTTAAGTTCAAAGCTATTACTCATTTAACACTCCTTGGTTTTAACTTTATTTGTCTATCTAGTATTCATTGCCTTGTAAAACACAAAGCATCCTTTTTTTACTCGTAAGTTAACATACTATTTAATCACTTCTTTAAACAAAGAATATTCTTGAATGCTGTGTCCTCCAACATAACATAAGCTAGTTTTAGTAAGAATTTTATTTTTTGTCTTTTTGAGGTTTAGTTTTAATACGGAGGGAATTAGATTATATTAGAATGTTCCATCTGTTTGGATTTAAATACGAGTATACATATGAAAACATCGTCAGACATTTAAAACTGTTACACATTCATTCAAGTATGTATATTTCTATTGTAAATATACTTGGAAAAACTCAAAATGAAATGTTTATAATTTATTTCAACTTAAAATTTATATTAATGATATCCGTTTGCGACAATCCAGGATAATTTAAATAGACACTGTGAGCTACAGAATTAATTTGATGCAGGAATAAAATTTGTAACACTTTTAACTATAAATAATGACTTCATAGGTTAGTTGAAACTGGAAGATTAATAGTACGTCTTTTACATATTTTATAAATATAAAGAATTGTCAGTAACTATATATTTTGGATTTTTTACAGACTTAGCAGTTGCGGCGTTTGAACATTTTAAATGGGTGTACTGTAGAATCAACCATCGGCATCTCCTAAACAGGCCAGGAATGACGTGGGGGGGGGGAGGGGCGATTATTAAATTATGAATCACATCCATGTCAATGATATATTAATTATTAACTTTTTCAAATATTGCTGACAAACTATAATATACACTATAACACTAGTCACTTCTGTCATAAGCCGTGTGTCATGTATCATGTATGTGTATATAGGGCATACGTACCGACAGAATACGATAGATTCAGTAAATACTTCTAGTATATGACAGCGATAGATAGGTACTTATTTGTACTAATGTGCTGACGGTAAATTCAGCTCAACGCCAATCTAAATAACACGCTATAACTTTTGAATCAGTTGCACGGTGTACACCAGTGGTATGTGATGATGACGTTTCATGTGCTGCTTCGGAGCACAGAACAGCGTCTGAACGCAAGAACGTCTGCCACACAGAACACACGCGGGATTTGTGGTCTGCCAGTGGCTGTTAAACTTTAGCGTTGATGGTGTAACTATTACACTATTTGCTAACAATATATTATTGGTTTAATAATTTTGGTTGCTCTGTAGCGCTCATAGAAGAACCGCCTCTGAATATTAGTATAATTTAAAATGGTTACAACACACTTTGCATTATTCTCCCAGTTTTATTTTTGATTAAATTCAACATTTAATACAATTGTTGAACTAAATTTGACTCATCTTTATATAGTTTTTGTGGTTTAATATGATATAATCATCTTACGTGTATTTAGTTATTATGTTACAAAACTTTTGGTAAATTTCAAAGTACCTAAATTCGGTGCCTTTATTATATATCAGTTATGAAGCAAAAGTAGATTACTTACTGAACAGATTGTGGTGAAAGTTTTCGTAACATCAAAAGCAGAACTCGGTATGGTTACCATTTTAATCTTTTTATGATATTATACATGATGTTAAAAACCTGTTCTAAAATCCAGAAATATTCAATCAGGTTGCAACAGAGGACCTTATTTTTTTATTAAATTTGATTTTATCCGTCATCCATGCTAGTGGAATTCAGTTGTCCAGTTACCATAAATTAGGATATCTCGAAACATTTTCCGCTCTTCAAAAAGAATCTTGTTCTTTAATAACTGATATAAAACATAATATATAAATATAATTTCCTGATGTTTTGGCAAAGCACAAAAGCGGGGTTGTAAAATTTTCCATTCGTTCTTTTTACTGATCTATCACCGTACATAGAAGATAACATAGCATGACTATATAAATGTATTTTTCCTATTAAAAGAAAATTATTGTTCACTGCGCGATTTTTATTTTCATGTCTGTAAGCTCAGGCGCAGAGACCTTCGAACTCACAGCGAAACTAACTTTTAAGCGGCCTACACACCTTGATGTTAGCTACGATGCAGGCATCGACTTTTATGTTACATGAAACTTGCATCAGTTGCATAAACGCCTACTGAAATCGAAACCTATTGCGATGCCTGAATCGACTCGATGTTCATGCAACACAAGAATAGTAGGGTTAAGTTATTTTCTAGATACCTAGTGCTTGAGGAATAAAATGAGGTACGTTTTTCCAAGACCAGTAGTTGGAGCACTCTTTATACTCCATAAAAGAAAAAGGAAATCAAAAAGGAAATGGTCAAAAAGATGGTTTATAGAAAGAAAACGTTATTCAAATGCAAATTTATTGGAAGAGCTAAAGTACATTTGTATTCCAAAGACACGTATGCAGATGATAAATGTTTATGAACTCTTCCCAAAATACACGATCACTTTCCATCATGGAATTTAAACACATAAACAACAAGTAACCTCTAAAATGGCGCGAGAAAATAAATTAATATCGTCTTGGCATCGACGCAGTTCTATACATGCTGAAACTTGCATCAGCATCACCGACTCGGTGTCGTAGCTCGCCGACCAAAATGGAATTCCAGACTCTGCATCGCTGCAAGTAACTGATGCCAAATACGTGATTCAGTACTACACACACTGCTACTTGCATCATGAAACATAAGAGTCGATGCCTGCATCGCAGCTAACGTCAAGGTGTGTAGGCCGCTTTAGATACGTTCCTGAATAATGTCGTATCCACAAAAATTGTCACAGCAAATTCGAATCTGCATAAACTTCAAACAGTTGAAATATTGAAAATTTATGAGGCAATCACAAATAATAAGAATTTTTCAATTTTAATAAAAGATATCAACTGCGCAGATTCGCTAAATCATAATGTCAAGGTTTGTCTTTATTGAAACGATAACGCCTGCACTCTGCATACATACAAATAGCTTCTCAATCTTTTCTGGTGTTGTATTAAAATTTTTATTTTTTCACTAGCGGTCCGTCCCGGATTCACTCGAGTGCAATAAATATAATTCTGCAAAATGTATTTCGTTTGCGGCCCGGCATCTGAACTGTTAGCTTTGAGCAAATTCTATTTGCTTCTGAGCGAATTTTATCAGATGTGGCTACTTGGTACTAAAACAGATTTTTTGTTTGCTTCTGGACTCATAGCTTTGAGTAAATTCTATCAGATGTCGCTACATGTCACTAAAACAGTTTTGTTTTTTACAAAATACCGTAATTTTGTACAAAATATAATAACTATAGCGTAAGTTGGACCAAGCAAGACACATTTAAAACGTTTGATTAAAATCGGTTCAGTGGTTTCGGAGATTAGCGCGGACGAACATCGTGACACTAGATTTTTATATTGGTCAAATGTGCCACGTATTCAGGTGCCATTCTTCGAGTTGGTCACGACGGAAAAATGATAAAGGATCACTGGCCTTAGTGTAAGAGAAAATCAGATATCACAGGACACTTGCTTTAATGAGCTTCTGCTCTAGCCAAATGCGGTGTTATGTTTTATTACAAATTTATGAACAATTCCAACTTTGGTCATTAATATTGCTTAAATGGTTCTCCAGACAATAATTTCATATGTTATTAATTGCAGATCAACATAATGTTTACTGAGTAGCGACTAGCGCTGTCTATAGAAAAGGTACAGATTTAAGAAAGAATTGACCGACAATAATCTCAGTTGCATCGCGTCGACATGACCTCGTAATTGTTTTTTAAGGAATTTCCCTCAGACGCCTTTTTCTTTCCACTGCGCAAAAAAAACGCCATCGCATCGACACGACCCTATAATTGTTTTCTTAAAGAACTTCCCCAAAAGACCCTCTCATTTTCACTGCGCAAAAAAATATTAATTTATACAAAATTAATTTTCCGCACTTAAAACGGCTAATAACATTGTTATATGTTATATTAAATATTAAATTTCAATTAAATGCAATAAAAAAAACCTTCAGTATTTGCTTAGTTCATCGATCCTATACCATCAGGATTCATCCTTTAATCTTCCAACATTTAAACAGGATCATCATCACTCTAAATTATTAGAGTTATTTTTCACAATTAAATAATAATTGAGTATTTCCAGTTAATATTTTGCACGTCGAGTTATCGTACTCTAACCTAAATGATATGTTTTTTTAAATATTCTTTATTTTTTGTTACAGAGAAGCGGGGTGACAAGAAATTTGGAGATCCTTGTGATTTAACAAAGGAATGCGGTTTTGAGCATTCGATTTGCGACCTCACGAGAAAATGTACCTGTGAACTGGAATTTCCTATCACTAACCATTTTGATAAATGTGGAAAAAGTAAGTAAATTACGAAAATATTTTCGAATATAAACGCATCAACAGGTCTTTATCATGTACAGTAAAATCTCATAAATTCAGGTCTTAATATATTTAAAAAAAATTAATTTCAATTCTTTTTATTTTTCAATGTCTGATGTTATACCTTATATGTTTAGACCATCATTCTTTTCTGTTTTTTTTTTGTGGTGTTTTAATGATCATTAAGCGAAATAAAATCAAATGAACCTTCATAAAAATTTTATTGCAAGTATGGGTAGGTACTACTGAAAATGTATAAAAACATTGTTTTCGCTTGATTTGAGGCTGACTGGATAATAGAACGACTCGTCGTCTTGATTTCTAAACGGTGTTGATTTTTCTATATCAATATAAAACAGCTGGCTTAAATCAATAAAATATAATATGAAACCGACGTATTTCATTTAAAAAGAAATTGGACTGTCCGTTTCAAATCACATATAGAAGTCAAAATCAGACATTCGAAATTGCTAGAAAGGTGTATGTGTTACGGTCTATACCTAAATTCGGTCAATGACCGAAATAATTGCGCAAAACTAGTTTTGACCAACGAATATTGCCCAACCCGAAATCTTACATTTAAACGGGTATTGAGTGTTATAAAATGAGCAATACTAGTTTTGCGCATTTTCAGTTGGACAAAACTAGTTCTGTCTATTTCTGAACGGACTAACTAGTTCCACTTGTTTCATTCAATCAACGTCTGAACCCGAAAAAAAGGAGGGTTATGTTCTTGTTTATTTATTGAATTGTTCTCCTGAATGTTATAATTAATATAATTGTGGGATATTCAGTGTAATAATTAAGAAAAAATGTAAGGTGAATTCGAATCTCAATTAGTTCGGCGATTGGAGGCTTCTGAAACATATTTTTATGACGGAACTTAATTACTACACTAAATGATGTTACGAAAGCAAATTTGTTGAAAGCTGAATTAAAACCTCTGCCTGCTAAACAATACAGAAGAATAAATCACTTTGATATAATAAGTATCGTTGATGTGGAAAAGTTAATTAAAAAGCGCAAAGAAGATTCCGATGCCATACTATGTAGCATTGTCGGTTCAGAAATGGACAGAACTAGTTTTGACCAATTGAAAATGCGCAAAACTAGTTTTGCTCATTTTATAACACTCAATACCCGTTTAAATGGAAGTTTTCGGGTTTGGGCAATATTCGTTGGTCAAAACTAGTTTTGCGTATTTATTTCGGTCATTGACCGAATTCGGGTATAGACCGTAACATATGTAAACAAGAATTATACGCAAAAAATGTGAGCCGTCGTAGGTCGCCTGGCAGATGTGAAATATAAATTTAAGTGAAATTTTAGTAACTAAATTTCGCCCTGTCATATCTAACTAAATTCTGGTAACTCAATAAAACCACTCCACTCCAACGTGCACACACACAGTTGTTCAAGCGCAAATGAAACGTAACACGTCCCATGAACAGCGTCGCGGCAATTGAAACGTAACACGTCCCACTTGCACGGTTTTACTACCAATCAAACGCGTCATTAGATGTTTCACATGAAATTTTCAAAATAATAAATTATACATAATATGGCTATATCTGTAATATGTGAGCCGCATACTTTAATTCTCAAGTTGTACCTTTTTGACAATTTCATTTTAGTCGGGATAGGTGGTAGCCCGGTCATATTTTACACTAAAAATCGCTAATCTCGCAAACTAACATGTAGTTCTGATTTTTTAATATGTTGTTAGGACCACTACCAGTAGCGTATATCCAAGTTTGCAGCTTCGAAAGACCTGTGCTAACTTTGCAGCACTCAAAAAACTGCGAAATTTTCGCACTTTTTTTGGTATTCTCAATATAGGTCTTAAACTATGCATTTTTTTATAAAATATTTTTTATACGTTTTTAAGTAGACTAAAATTGCTACAATTTGAGACCAGAACCAGCTCTGTAGTTTCAATATTTACCAAGATACAGCTTTCCAAAAATTGACCAGTTTTTTCAAAAAAGTGAAATTTTAAGATTGGGTCAATTTTTGACCCCGATATCGGGGAAAATACTCATTTTAAGGGTAATATCATAGGAACATATATTGTAGCAAATGTAATTAGCTTTAATTTAAGCAGAGAACGACGTCTGTACGCCATATAGTTTACTCACAAATTTAAAAAATACAAAAAATGAGAAAACTGCATTTTCGCAAATTTAAATTTAATACCTAGTAATCGTTATGTAAATCCATTCAGTGATTTTAATGTGGTTGAGTAATAAAATTGAGTAACATAGTAGCATAAACGAGTAACATAATAAAAAAAATAACATAATTGATAACATCATAAAAAAATTATGCAGTTTTTGACAAAATACCGTCGTATTTCAGCCATTTTGTAAAAAATATTTACAAATTATATTCATGAACCTTCCTCGTTTATCGCTCTTTCCATTACCGAAAACAATTTCAAAATCCGGTGAGTGGTTTAGTAGAAGAGAGCGGAGAAAAAGCCAGAGACTTTGTTTTTAACTATGCAATCTTTGACAAAATACCGTCGCATTTCAGCCTTTTTGAAAAAAATATTTACAAATTGTATACAGAAACCTTCCTCGTATATTGATCTTCCTATTAGTGAAAACCATTTCAAAATCCGGTGCGTGGTTTAGAAGAAGTGAGCGGTGAAAAAGACAAAGACAGTCTGAGACTCTGATTTTAACTATGCAGTTTTTGCTAAAATTCCGTCGTAGTTCAGGTATTTTGTAAAAAATATTTATAAATTATATACATAAACTTTCCTCGTTTATTGCTCTTTCTACTACCAAAAACCATTTTTAGATCCGACGCATGTTAGTTTGCGAGTTTAATGTAAGATATGACTGGCCTATGGGTGAAGGTTTCTTTGTTATTTTTTTGTGCATATTGTGTCTATGGTACTATCTATATAATATTACTATATTTCACATTTGAGAATGGAAGATATATCAAGTTCATTAATCAAACTTTCTGGAGAGATCGATTACATAAATGTCATAATTAAATCATGACATCATACTATTAAATTATGATAATATTATAACATAATTTTTAACAAAAAATTAAGACAATTTTAAAGTTAGTTACAATTAATGACCAGAGAATTATTAGATTTAAATTATTTTACATGAAATATATTCAATAAAATTTATTTTCTACGAAATCAAATCGAGTATTATTATCAAGTATTCTCTTTTTCTTTTAATATGTATTATTAATTTTTATTAAATGTAATTTAATGTGACACTAAGCAAAATTTTTTGACAATATTATTTTTAAAAGTAGTATAGGTATATTCTGTTGCAACTAAGATAATCGAAGATATTAAATGGATTTTTATAGCATTACCAACTGTAATCACGAACAACAAATAAATTTTCCTTTATGTTTTCATCCCTCCATATAAACCATCACGTATAGATCATATTACGTTCGTCTGCCCTCATCTACGCAACAAATATTTCTAGTTGGATTCGCAGTCGCTAGACAATATACGCTGAATTTTTCTAACTAGAAGCCAATGGCCGGCAGACTTGCGGTATTTTGTAAAACCCTATATTTTTATCGTTTACTCTCTTATATTATAGTGCCCGCGGTAAGAGATGAAGCCAGGCACGTATCAATAATATGCTAGTGAACGCCTATTTTTATATAAAGTGTAAGAGAGTAAACGAAAGAAATGTAGGGTTTTACAAATTAACATAAGTCTGCGGACTACTGGCTCTTAGACTATAAGTGAGTTCCAACACATGCAACTTTTAAAAACGCATGATTTAGAATACTAGATCGCAATTTGACGATTACTCAGCTTATCGAAATTTTTTGTGATACATCAATTTCAGCGAAGAGTGCGCCTTAAGGCCGCTGCACACGAGGCTAGAAACGCTGCTAGAAACACTGCTTGGAGTTCTGCTGGCTGGGTACGAAGCTGAAAATGACGTCACTGTGGGCTGGCCTGCTAGCTCACAAGATAGGTTTTAAAATTAAAACTATTTCGCTAGGTACGCGGCTAGGTATGAGCACGAACCAATCAGGAAGCAGTATCTTGTCACATTGGCGAACAAACGCCCACTAACCAGCATGGCGTCATTCTGCTCAGTGTCAGACAAGAGACAAGTTTTGCTCTGTGTTTATATTTGAACTGCCACTGCGTGCGCACCAGATTTATTCACAAAACTAGCTTGAAAAGACGTCTCGACTCTCGCGTGAAGCGAGCATATAACAGCAATCAAGAAAACCAGCGCTAGACAACTAGTAGGCAAATCTAGCAAGGAATCTAGTAGCGTTTCTAACCTCGTGTGCGGCGGCCTTTATACTGTTGGTAGCTACATCTGATGATCTCAAAGCGACTCGTCCGATAAAAAGTAGCATGTGCGTATGTTGGCCCTAAGAACTTTGTGATTGCTTGAGTGAAAGTAGTCCCGTGTAGAAAACGTCTTACACGTAGGCTGTCACATCGATATTATGCGGTGAAACGCCTGACTGCATAAGAAATAGACCATGAATCTTTAACAACTGGCAGCTGAGGCCAAATATGTAAGATGTTTGCAGATTGTCTGGTCTAGCTTTGGTCTGTCAGTTGTAATTATTAATTCAGTAACAAAAAGAGCTACGAAAAAGTCTACGCGTTTAGGGTAAACTTCTTGACTGCGAATTGACCTCGCTTTAAATTAATTATAGACTGATTTTTTTAAAGATGAATATTAGATGTAATTTGAAATACAGTTAGTGGTATTTATAGAAATCATTTTATGGAAAAAAATGTGCTGAAAAGAAAAATATAATATTTAATTTGGGTACAAAATGTATGTCGTAAATTCTATTATAGTTTATTAAAGACACGACTCACGTTTTTATGATTATGAGGATAAATTATTAATATTTTTTTTATTCTCAGTACATTATAATAAAAGTTTGTTTGAAATATTTAATTTTTAAAATTTTAGACATTATATTATGTAATATTATATCATGACAAAAGCTTGTAAAAACGATCCGAAGCACGTTCTCCCACCATCTATACCGGGGCTCCCACCACATGCGATTTTTTATTTTGTTTAACTTGTTTATATTTTACTCATACGACTGTAAAGTTTCAAGTCGATTGGACAAGTGCAAGATTTACAAAAAAGTGAGAATAAAATGTAAATCCTTATAAAAAATAGAAGTATAGGAACAATTTGAGTCAAATTTTTGGCAATCTTTTTCTGCAACCTAGCATAGGTCTATGATCATGTCCAATTTCCTGAGCTTGGTGACGAGAATTTTTTTTTATTAATACGTTATAAGCTTGTTTAAAGAAACATTTATTAAAATAGTAAATAAAATTATAATAGTCAAAGAAGAAGACAAATCTAAAATATCATAATAAAAACTACATTTGCTAATATGACAACATAGTGCATCAATTAAAATGCAAAATGATCTCGTTCTTATGCAAATTAGCAAAATATTAATCATTTTACTTATGTCGATGAATGGTGAATATTAATAATCAGCCTTGAAAAGTCGTAAAATATTACCGACATACCAACGATTCTATCCACACAGAAATTATAATATTGAAACGTGTCGCTAAAGCTATAAATAAAATTGAACAGTTTTATTGCTAAATAATTCGAACCATTAAATTTTTATTCAACCGATAATAGAGTTTATTTTACTTTTTTATTATAATTGTGAACACTGAACATATATTCACAGATGAAGTACGATATTTTTGACTTTGGAAATGTCAAAGTGCATTTTAAAATTTCTTTGTTACGAACTTGAACATTCGAGACAAACGTTATCAATTTAATCCTATACAAATAAATAAAACTGAAGTGTCTGTTTGTAATATATTACATATAACATACTGTGTCTGTATATATAGTAACGGATTACAAAATCCATATACTACGAGAGTTGTTTTTGACGTGATAACGTCTTATAAATTGATGAATCACCAATCTTATAAATTGATGAAACACCGGCTGCTTGCACGAAAAAGTGTAACGTTCCTAACGTTCCTAGTGTTCCTAACGTTCCTAACGTTCCGCCTGACCCTGTGCGTGCTTTTCTCGAAAACGGCCCTAACGATTTGGATGAAATTTACTGAAAAGGGATTTTGGGGGGCAAAAAAACGTTTTAGCTAGGTCTCATCTCTCGAAAAAATCGTTTTCATACAAATTTTATCATTATAAAAATCAATTTTTTGACGTATGAAAATACTTAAATATTGTAAGTAGGTTTTGGAATTTTATATAAACAGTGAAACAATTGTTTTCAAAATATTATGACAATTAATCTTTGAGACTTAAAATAAATACGAAAGAAATAAAGTTAAAAAAAAACAATTATTATTATAGGTGGTGAGTATTTTAATACATAAAATTAACCTAAATTTGAAGCGAAAGATGCAATATCATAGATTCAAATTATTATAATTATTATATGTAGAATTTAGGTTATGTATTACGGAATACGTTATCACGTAAAACTATCGTCCGTAAACCGACTTTACAGACAACCAATTTTTTAATGAATTATACAGACGTTAGCTCAATTAATACAAATAAATAAAATCGTAACTTTGTAATTGAACAGTTTTAAAGATTCCCAGAGCGAATTTTCAGCTTTCATCCCTTTTATCTGTTTATGTTTTTGAGCCTATCTATCTATAGATAATTATAAATAATATGTCTGTCTGTTTGTCCCGGCTAATCTTCGAAACGATTGGAACGATTTTGGCGGGACTTCCACTAGCAGAGAGCTGATGTTATACGGAGAAGCTTAAGCTACTTTTATTTGGAAAAAGAATTAGGGTTCAGCGCAAAAAAATAAATTCCACGCGGACGATGTCGCGGGTTACAGCTAGTTATTAATAATTTACACATGTGTGGAATGCCACGAAAAATAATTATTACTGTGTATTTAATTAACAAATTAATAACGTTTTCATTGAATATTTTAGTGTATTTGCGTCTCTAAAAAGATTTGATCGATTTAAACGAAATTCTTTACACATATTAGAATTCATCGCAACACGAAGCTGGTTTAAAATGGGCGTAATAGGACCATTTAGAGGTTCAAAAATTACTAATAGAAAATTCTTAGTCTAATTAATAATCCAATTATGTTACTTAAATATAAAAACCTGCCCGCTTCAACATAACTGCATATAAATAATAAATATAGATTTTTAACTCAAACACTTCGAGCTCGATAAAAACACGTGAGGTCTATTATTGGCTATTGGCCATTTTTTACTGATTACTGTTTTTCGAATAAAACATTCCCCACGTATAATAACGTGCATATTTAATTTTTCTTCGAATTAAATATTCTAAAATCAAATCACGCGATAATATTCAACACTTCGCCTATTCTGTAAAAATGTTCTTAAAGAACTACGCGATCTCAGAAATACAACTAATAAATTAAAATATTTATATTTCGGATACAATCCAATCATTCTTACTTACTAATGGTGCCATTCTGTAAGGATTTCCAGTGCTGTCAATTTTTTTGTCACTTTCTAACTTTAATTTAAATATATAATAAGAAATCGTGGACTGACTGACTGATCTATCAACGCACAGCTCAAACCACTGGACTGAAATTTGGCACACCGATAGGTATTATGACGTAGGCATCCGCTAAGAACGGAATTTTGAAAATTCAATCCCTAAAAGGGTGTAACAAGGGTTCAAAGTTTGCATGGAGAATCAACGCATGGCTCAAATCACTGCACGAATTCTTTTTCAAAAACAACCCCTTTAGAGAGTGAAAAGAGAATAGTCTAAAAATCAACATGGATATCATTTTCAAGATTTGTCAGGACGTTGATTTTGAAATTTATTAGGGAGGTCTACGTCGATAAAAGAGTAACTATGTCAAATAATGGGAATGCATCCGCGTATCGTCTATATCGCGTGCGAAGCCGCGGATAACGGCTAGTATAAGTTAAAAGTTACAGAATAGCGCCACAAGATATACGGTTTAACATCCATGATAAAGGATTAGGCAAAAGAAAATCACAATTTTATGTTAAATTAAAATTAAATGTCTATTTTAGTAGCTTTTGACATCCGTTGAGATCTATTTTGATTAAAGCAGTCTAGCCAACAGTGGTTTTGTGACGTCATTATCATAAAATAGGAACCAATGAACAACGCAAGAACAAGACGTTCATTTGTACGCCTATTTTAATCACATTAACGCGCGTTTTAAGTGGCGGTTATAAATTACGTTCTCACAAAAATTGGGACTTGAAGTTTTCAGCGAGAAATCTAGCCTTTACAGCAGTGATGTCAAACACGCGGCCCGTTAAAAAACATTGAGTCTAATAATATAGTCATTCTAACAACAGTATTTTATTAATATTTTTTAACATTAAAAACATGCGGCCTCCAACTTAGTAGAAAATAGATAATGTGACCCGCAATATCATATGAGTTTGACATGCCTGCTTTACAGTATTCCAGGTTGGGATTGAGCTCTTTGATAATGTCGTAAAAATGCGGACGGTCTCATTATTGTTGTTTTTTGTAATAAATTTAGTAAAAAAAATAATTCTACTTCAAAAGAGCTTAAACGCGTGTGAGCCACGATAATAACATCATTTGCTAACCTCGCCAACACAAAACATATAGTTTTTACGACAAGAGCTAAGCTGCGAATGAACCTTCTATACTTGAACGTCTCACTGTTCAAGTTTATTTTAGTTTTTTGTTTTCTAACAACAACTTTTGTTTTATTAATTTAGTTCTTGAGTGCTTAAACTAAACAGGTTTAATTTAATCGATTTCTTCGAAGTTTACTGAAAGTTTGTGGAATAAATTTGCCTAATCTTTATAATATATAAAATCGTTTGTCCTGACTGACAGATTCATCAACGCCCAGGTCAAACCGCTTGACCTATAAACTGGAAATTTGGACAATAGGTTCCTTTTATGACGTAAGCACCCGATAAGAAGGGAATTTGCGTAAAGGTTTCCGATAAAATGGCCATATTTAAAAAATCGTTAAAACAGGGGACATTAAATTCAACATACGCCCTCTTCATTAAAAATAAACAAATCCTTGTTTCAGCGTTTTTTTAAAATTCAACTCCTAATGGGGTCAAAAAGGAGTGTAAAGGTTTCTGTTGAAATGGCTGTATTTAAAAAATCGTTAAAACAGGAGACATTAAATTCAACATACGCACTCTTCATTAAAAATAAACAAACCCTTGTTTCCGCGTTTTTTTAAAATTCAACTCCTAATGGGGTCAAAAAGGAGTGTAAAGGTTTCTGTTGAAATGGCTATATTTAAAAAATCGTTAAAACAGGAGACATTAAATTCAACATACGCACTCTTCATTAAAAATAAACAAACCCTTGTTTCCGCGTTTTTTTAAAATTCAACTCCTAATGGGGTCAAAAAGGAGTGTAAATGTTTCTGTTGAAATGGCTATATTTAAAAAATCGTTAAAACAGGAGACATTAAATTCAACATACGCACTCTTCATTAAAAATAAACAAACCCTTGTTTCCGCGTTTTTTTAAAATTCAACTCCTAATGGGGTCAAAAAGGAGTGTAAAGGTTTCTGTTGAAATGGCTATATTTAAAAAATCGTTAAAACAGGAGACATTAAATTCAACATACGCACTCTTCATTAAAAATAAACAAACCCTTGTTTCCGCGTTTTTTTAAAATTCAACTCCTAATGGGGTCAAAAAGGAGTGTAAAGGTTTCTGTTGAAATGGCTATATTTAAAAAATCGTTAAAACAGGAGACATTAAATTCAGCATACGCACTCTTCATTAAAAATAAACAAACCCTTGTTTCCGCGTTTTTTTAAAATTCAACTTCTAATGAGGTAAAAAGAGTTTGTAAATATTATATTACCCAACAAATTTTTTAGGGTGCGAAATCGGAATCTTGCATAAGCGCCGGGCCGCAAACGCAATACATTTTACAGAATTATATCTATTGCAGCCGGTTGAAACGGGAACGGTCGCCGCTAGTAAATGATGCATAAAAGTAGACACCGCAAAATGTAGAGTTGTAAGAAGTATTTGAAGCGATTATGTACATTTCATTAACTGTAAGTTGACACCTGTAGAGACTTTAATTAAATTACATCAATGTTTCCTGCGCAATTAGCAGCCCTTTCTTCACCGTTTGAAAACAAAATGGAGTAATTATAGATGACAGCTGAGTCGATAAATAACATAAAATGACAGGCAGACAAGAAATTGGACATTGACATTATTGATATTTATTTATTATTTATAGCTGTATTCGTACAAATTAAACGTTGCATCAATTATTACAA
This sequence comes from Xanthostigma xanthostigma, assembly GCA_963575645.1. NCBI lineage: Eukaryota > Metazoa > Arthropoda > Insecta > Raphidioptera > Raphidiidae > Xanthostigma > Xanthostigma xanthostigma. The sequence continues at coordinate 28,981,531 of OY754470.1, read as the reverse complement.
GCTATAATCGGCAGTTTCCTGACATTTATGTCGAATTTCCTTGACAATCTGCTTTAAAATAATTATTATCTCCATTTATGTTTCTTTAAATCACCATTATAGCAAGTTCAACTTTAAATTGGACACGCTGATTGTCCTTTTAGTCTAGTTCAGGGGTCGACAACCTGCAGCTCGCGAGCCGAATGCGGCTCTTTTGATGTAAAGTTGTGGCTCTCCAGTTCCATACGCAAAAAATAATTATTTTATTATATAAACCTTTAAAAATCGTCCAATCGATCCATGATTGAGTACCATGTCTATCTCTCAGCCATTTTCACTCGCGTCTCACCCGCACTGCCCCCGTCGCGACGATCGTCCTCAGATACTTATATATACTAACCTATATAAGCAAATACTATAATACTGAAACGAAAATGTTTATTGGCTCTTTAAAAACTGGGAAATTTTGTAAATTGTAACTTTTGGCTCTTCAGTTTCAAAAGGTTGCCGACCCCCTGGTCTAGTTTAAGAACGTGTTGAAAATTGTTCAATTTTTCGTTTCGGTCTGGCTTCGGTCGAGTGGTTTTTGATTTGGCAAGAAAATAATCAAGAGGAAAACAGCCCCGGATCTACGATTTTTTCGAACCGGGGCAGAAACTTGATAATGACGCCCCCCCTCTACAGCGTTTGAGACAAAAAAAAAAACTCACAAATATATAATGGTTAGCATTTTTCGTGAACGGGAAACCGTCAGAAAACAAGCAGATTGAGTAACATATAATTTTATTTTTTAATTAAGTTCAGAAATCACCTGCGTGGTTCCTGACATACTTGGCCTAGCACACATGAAGAGCGTTCAACGCGCGTTGGCCCAACGCGCGTTTACAATTTCTATACAATTGTATATAACTGTTTACATGATAACGCGCGTTCAACGCGCCACCGACGCGCGTTATCATGTAAACAGTTATATACAATTGTATAGAAATTGTAAACGCGCGTTGAACGCCTCTCATATAAACTGGGCCTAATTAATCCTTTCTCGGCGTCATCAAGGTGACCGGCATTTTGCCAAGGTCGTGAGACAGACGATCTGCTGAAAAGCCATATTTACAGGAATACAAATGCATTTTGGTTTTTCATCTTTACATCAAGAGATGGCGTTATTGTACAGTGTACATATTATCATCATAGTTGAAAACCTTTTCATAGAATTAATCCTCATTTACACAAATGGGAAAATTTGCTTTTAATTTTGCCACGGAGATATTACGTTATTTACTACATGGGAAGAAGCAGGTCTTGAAATAGTGAGTAACAAACAAACATATTTTTTATCTTTATAATATTAGAATTGATATAAAATTTAAAATATGATTTGCAAAAAGAGGAAATCATTAAAGCTTTTTGTAAATTTATCAAACAAGTATATTAATGATGTAATTAAACGGTGCATCTATATAATTATATAAAATTCCCGTATCACAATTTTGGCCTCGCTAATCTCCGAAACCACTGAACCGATTTTAACGAAATTTTGTGTCTTGCTTGATGCAACTTACGCTATAGGATAGTTTTTATCAAATATTTTGTACAAAACTACGGTGTTTTCTTAAAAAAACTGATTTAGTTACATGTAACGACATCTAATAGAATTTGCTTAAAGCTATTAGTTCAGAAGCAAATCTGGTAGAATTTGCTCAAAGCTATTAGTTCAGACGAATTATATCTATCACACCCGGGTGAAACCGGGACGGACCGTTAGTATTATTATAAAATAAATTCACATCTATACGTAGGACAGTATAGATAATTTGCAAAAACATTAGCACAGAATTTAAAAATCAAATTAAAAATTTGTTGCATCTCGTGTGTAAATGAAGTGTTTATTAGACATCATAAAAACAATCCTCAATTATAAAGGCTTTCAATGGATCAAGATTAAAGCCCTATTAAACGTTAAAATACATGTGGGAATAAAATGAAGCAAGAATTATATGTAATAATGATTTATACACTTCATAACTCATAAACACGGCATTAACAATAAAAATAGAACAACACAATAAAAATAGAAATAATCAATGTTTTCATAGTGTGCTTTTAAATATGTCTTCATAATGATAATGAAAATGATATATATCTCTCGTCAAATAATCTCGAATGACTACGAAGCATATTTATTATTTACGAAGGTATGATACGTTTTATAAATGACACATTTAAAATAATGTACAACACATTGTTAGTTGCGCTGTGAAAATGAATGCAAATGGTAAATTAAACGTAGTGTTGACGACCTTAAACTTTATAACAAAAGCATTGTAGAATTTTAAATCGAGCTTGCTCTAAAATTAATTGTTCGATTGAAACGACATTTTTTGAAAGCTATGTGTACATAGTTTGTAAAATTTTAACTTCAAAACAACATTTTTCTACCAACTTTGATCAAAAATTAGTTCCAGGGAAAAAGTAACGGAAATTAAATTTTTAGAAGAGGTCTTTATTTCAACATAAGGAATATTAAATACAAAACGTTCTTTATGAAAATTAAGGTAATTGGCCACCATTTTGGATAACAGATCATAAAAAATTTTTTTCAGCTTGTTTTGTTTTCAAAATATTATAAACATTGGTCTGCACAATGCCCTGTTGGTAAAATAATTTAAATGAATCATTATATGAAATAAAATTTAATTTTAAAAACAGTTTAAACAAATATAATACATACCTATAGCGGTCGGTCCCGGTTTCACCCGTATGCGATAGATACATTTTGTATTATTAGAAAATTGTGCAAAATGTAATGAAAACGACTACAGCACAGAAATGTCTGCACTACTAGCTTTTAGCAAATTCTATCAGATGTCGCAAAATGTTACTAAAACAGTTCTTTTGACAAAACACCGTAGTTTTCTACAAAATAACTATCTTATGGTCTAAGTTGGACCAAGCAAGACACATTTACAATATTTCATTAAAACCGGTTCAGTGCTTTCGGAGATTAGCGCGGACAAAAATTGTGACACGAGATTTTTATACATAAAGATTTATTTACTTCCAATATAAAATTACAAAAAATGCATTAGTTCATAATATAATGAAATTATACCATTTAATACATTTTGAAACAATAACGGCTTGCCAGAAATTCAATTCAATGACAATATAATCGAAGTAATTTCAAAAAAGGTATTGAAAATGACAGTAATAAAAGAGCGTTAATTTAATGATAGTAATCAGACACAGCGAGATGTTCGTTAATTTTAATAATTTAAATGCCGATCTATATTTCTGAAATTTTCATTTTAAGAAAGATTTCAGTTGAATCATTTTTAACGCCTTAGTCTGGCTGTCATTAAATATTTGGATTTTATCCTTTCGCTATTCATAAGCCGATAGCATAATATCCATAAACCTTGCCATGTGCCCGGTTCTGACTGCAATATGAAGCGTGCGTGGAGCATAGAACACTACGTCACAATGTCAGTTAGTCGTTCGCTCTTCAGTCGTTGAATAAAGGACCGATCGATAACATTGTCGTGTTCTTGCACCATTATATTATGTACAAGATGGTTCATTCGAAACTCGAGTGCCGTTTTCTGAACAGACTTGCAAGAACGGCAAAGGACCGCGCACTAACCTTATGGGATTTGGTTCTCGGTTAAATTGATCGAAAATGGTTTTATTTTATGGTTTAAAGGTCACTAAGAAAAAGTGTCCATGGGTGCATAGCCTAAAAACCAATGGATTTTTCGCTACAGATATGTTTAGCGAGATTTTAGATATAGGGACATTCATTGAATTCACAATCTTAAAGAATCCTAATCTCTAAAAATTAGAGCTGTAACAAACCGTATGTATTCGTTATTGAGTAACGGGTACATCGTCTGACTCGAAGTAACCAATCGTTACTTACAAATTCATTTCATTATTCGCATCTGTCGTATCCATAACCGCATCAAACGAGTCGAACTGATATGGAGTCAGTTCGACCGTTTGATGTGGTTATACGTTATACGAACGAAGTCATACCGTATCACGTATGCGACGCGCTTTGATGCGATGGTACATGCTTGATATGTTCTCTGGCTGTTAGTACATGATTGTATGTCGTATGAAAAGTAACGAGTAACGTAACGATACGAAAGTAACGGGTACTAGTTCTTAAAGTAACGAATACATATGGGTACACAATTTCTCGTTACTTTTACAGCTCTACTAGAAATATGTTTTCGAGTGCGCTGAATCTGAATATGACATACAGTGTAACACCTTCCAACATTATATAGTTTTCGACTAGGTATTTTTCTATTTCTAAAAAAAAGCACAAAAGCTGAACGTGGAAGTTGTTTGTGAATATCTAAAATAATCTATTGATTTTTAGACTATGCGCCCATGGACACTTTTCTTAGTGACCTTTAAACTATAAAATAAAACCATTTTTGATCCATTTAACCAAGAACCAAATCCTAGGTTTGTGCTGGGTCCTTTCCTTTGTAAAAAAAAATTGCCACAGAGTACAGACCAGTTGGTTTGATGAGGAGATTTCATAGCTGCAATATTTGGTCTGACTTTTGGTGTGTAAATACCGTGACTACCTCTCCCTACATCTAAATTTAGGCTGTAGTGCATCAGTGAAATATCATGGAAGTCACGTTGGTAGTTCGAACATTTTCACAGAGCCCTTATCCACGGCAATGAACTCTCTTTGGTCAGTTGTCAATTTTTGATATGAAACGCTTTTGGTTGGGAGTAAAACAGTGCAATTGGCGCAACGATGTTCATGGGAAGTGTTACGTTTCATTTTCGCTTGCTGTGCGAATGCGTTGGACAGCTGTGTGTGATTGTTGTTGGCGTGGCGAACATAGCGTTTGTTGATACGTTTAATTTAGTTACCTACTAAAATTTAGTTTGATGATAGAGCAAAGTTTTATAAAGAATTTCGTTAGATGATAGGACGAAATCTAGTTACAGGGCAGCTTTGGGTTACTAAATTTCACTAGATGTCAGGGCGAAATTTGGAAACTAGAATTTCGCTTAAATTTATGTTTTACATCTGTAAGGCGTCCCACGATAGCTCACATATTTTTTCTCATTTAGATTTCTCATTGCAGAAAACAGGAAAGTCTTAATTATTGTTAACTTTCTTTTTTGTTTTGTCTAATTTATTCACAATAAAAAAATATCCAGTTAACAAGTTAACAAACCGAAACCGTAATCGAAAACCAAAATTAAAATTAAACAAAAATCGAAAACCTAATTTACGTTCTATAAATAGCGAATACGAAAACCGATATTATTTCGGTTTTGGCCACTGGTTCTTGGACACTCCATTGTTTTGACAACACAATAAAAATGAATTTCGTGCATTCGTTACTAATAAAATCTATGCTTTCTAATACCGCTGACAATTGTATAATGTAGAAAGAGTAGATTATATTATGCTGTAAAGGCCCGGAATTTAATGAAACACCGCGTAAAATATGATTATGCATACATACTGCGGTTACAACTCAGAAATAACTGGAAAAGTCATAGAGAGAAAATAAATCTTGCAAAGATGATTCTAGAACGGTGGTTTCTATTTTTGTTTATCCCGTCTGATGATGATTTCGTATTATGTAGGTTAAAACCGATATTACGTTTAGAAATTGTATAGTCAGTTTGATCATCCTTCTACCCTATACAGCAGTGATGGATTTATAAGGCACACCAGTATGCGAAAAAAGTAGAGGGAACATTAAGCAAAACTGTGTTCACCGTTGATATAACTGTATCGGACTAACAGTTTGAAATTTGGCATGCAAATAGAATAAATGGTTTACCTTTTTTTAAAAAAAAACTCTGTCTGCCTGCCGGAAGTCAAGTTTTCGGACTCCATTTTTGGCGTACGCATTAAATACACCGCGTATATTTTAACGCACGTCGGAGACAAATTAAGTACCTCGTTTGGCGCGCTATTTGAAAAATTACCAGTCAGTAGTCGGGCAGTTGGTTGGACCTGTAGTCGGTGCAACATTATTATTTTCCTTTTCCGAATAATCACATCTCATTAATCAAACGTAAAATAAGTCTAGGCGTCACTGCAGCGCCGCTGGTTTCAAAATTTGCGAAACAGGTAGTAGCTTAATATTTTTAATATGCATTGTCTCGACTATAAAAAGTTATATCGTTTTTTTAATGAGACAATATATCAACCAACCAGGTGAATATAAATTGGATATTTCAAACATCCCTCTGCACCTAACTGAAGTACTAGAGTTAATCAAGAACAAACTTTAAATTTTTCACTGATAATTGAAATTTCTCGGTTGGCTGCATTTATATACAAGTGATTAAAAAAATAGGCACAACACAAGTGCAGCTGAAACTGATTTTTTTTAAATGGAATAAATCATATACTTTTATTATATACCGAGCACAGGAATAAAATCGCAATTGAACCATTAGGGCGCCAACATATACTTCTGTCTTTTTTTAAGTCGTAAGAACTCGTCGGTACTGATTGGCTAACGTCATAGATAAAGACAACACATTTGATAAAGAAGGAAATGCTCCATGCTAATATATATATAATATATATTAACCAAGGAATTATTTGAAAAAAAAGAGACGCAGATATATTTTCGATACGCTTTGTTGCCTTCGCTCACCGCACATTGAGTAAATGACAATGGTTCATATAGTTATTACCTATTATATATACAGAATAAATGAAGGATTGAAACCATAACCATAACTTTAATATGGCCATGGTTTTATATTGTTTATATTAATAGCAATATGACAGTTACATAAAAAAATACTGTATGGAAACATCACTTGAATTTCTACAACTTAAGGTAGTTTGGGAGCCGCAATCCCAAGTCAAATAAATGACTTCTTTTTTGTTCCTCAAATAATTACCCAAATCATGCTATAATAATTAATGAAAATTCACATAAAAATTTATTTGATTTAATTTAATGCGAATTATAGTTAAATAATTATAGTAATGTAATTAATAAAATATTAATTGATTAGTACTTAGCTGTCACTAGTCACTGTCACTACAACAACAGAGATAGAGGCCACATGTCAGTATTAAAAAATTAATAAAATCAAAAGTATGTGATATTACGCGATAATGGCCATAGAAGCCAATTCGCTTCTTTTAAAATTAAATAAAAAAAAGTATGTGGTCAATTATTTTGAAATTTTTGCAGTGTATTTCAGACATCGTTCTATCCATTAAAAAGTTTTTTTTTTGTGGGGTCAAGTTTGTCAATTTTTTACAAACCCTCAATTTCCGGAGTTATTGAACAAGGACACTCATAAGGGCTCGTGTATTTTTGCATAACTTTAATTAATTATATCTCTTAAACGGTGTGGTAAAAAAATCTGATTCTTTTTCTGTAGGTGTCTTTAATTATAATCTTTTGAATAAATATAAAAAAATGTAGGGTCAAGTTTAAGTCATTTGGCTACCAAACTAAGTACCTTAATATATCTTCTCAAAAAAATCCTTGAAAGTATTTATAAAGTGCTATACTTTCTTGATTTTTTCAGATTTTTAATTACATGGTTGTAAAGTTAGAGGAGGGGGGCAAATTACTAAATATTTTAGGTGATTATATCTTGGGAAATATTTATCTAAGAAAAAAAGTTACTTAGAAAATTTTACTGCATTTTTAAAGACCTGTCCAACGATACCCTATGCAATGGGGTGAATACAAATACAAATTTTAATTTTTCAGTTGTATGTATGGAAAAGTTCCCCTAAATTATTTTTTTGCTGTAATTTCATTATGTAATCGTATAATGATTCACATGACAACCGTCTGCCTGCCTGTATCTGACGGACAAACAGACAGACGGACGGACGAACATAACGAAATTACGAGTTCCGTTATTTGCGATTTGTCTACGAAACTCCATAAATGTTAAAGGAATATTTAGAAATAGCCAAAAATACTTACGTCAATTTATGATAGAAAATGAATACAACCGTTTCCACAATCTTAATAACAATTTCCTGACAACAACGCTGCCATGGACGTCCTAAGATTATGTAAAAGTATTTAATGTCATTGGAATCCGAAACATCCAAATTCGCGCTGAACATATTACTCCACATAGAGTGCCCAGATTCTGAAAATAGTCTTGTAAGGTTCATGCAAACAATGTTGTCTAGAAGCTTCAGTTCGCTAATGAAAGCGCATTAGGATTGTGAAAAGGGATTATAATCATTCATTATTATAAATTACCATATTTGTTTTTGTTCACCAGTTAAACTAGTTTGAATATAATCATGTTTATATTGTCAAATATAGAAGTGACGTTTTTTTTGTTTTCAGTGTTCTATTGTTTTGATTTCAGGTGCGAATGTAAATGAGTCATGTTTCTTCACTGAACAATGCGAATACGTCCATCAAGAGACAGAATGTAAGGACGGCCATTGCAAATGTCGGTTTGAAAGGACACCCGTGCCCAGGGTAGATGGGGGCTTCGATTGTGTAGGTGAGGTCTGCTCAGCTGATGTCTAATATACAGAAAGCTTCAAGAATTTCTGAGCGTATTTCATTAAAATAATAATATTAATACATATGCGTGTATGCATAAAGTGATCCGTAACTATATAACGCACTAGTGCTGTAATGAAAAACGAAGGTATACTTAGTCTCGCTATACTAATTCCGTAGTAAATAATAATTGACTACCACTGTGACTGCTACGCGCAGGGTGCTATATAAGGAGTGAAATTTGCTGAAAAGTGAAATGTCAAAAAATTTGAAAATGAAGTGAAAAATAACTACTTTATAAGGAGTATGTGCAAAAAATATGGCATATATCTTGAACGCAATGATATTATGACTCGTGTGGCTGTTCAATTTAGCTGGCGCTCAGTTTCACATAACGTCACTCCTCGTTACTAATGTACCTACTTCATTCCCATCCTGGATATAGTAGATTGTATATGTAGTGTCGTAGTGGATTATATTACGGAGAGATGTGACATTATGTTTAAAACGAGGCCCATTAGACACGAGATATACTATATGGTATATTTTGCACGTACCTCTTAAAAATAACTGATTTGCACTTCATTTTCAAAAATTTTGACAGTTTACTATCAAATGTCATTTTTAATAGTACGTTATTAAAAAAACAACTGATTTACTATGGAATGAGTATATACTTTTACTTTACTGCGCTGGTGCGTAATAGGTCACTTTACCTGCATGTAAAGCACGTCTTTTATACGGGGTAATTCAAAACCTACTTTATTGTAATTGGAAAGGCAAAGCCGAGATTAATAATTGAAATTAATATTCGCTGTTTTGTTATTTAGCTCGCAATGAGCCGCACGAACCGGAGCGCTATGTAGATCCAGCGATGATCGGCGTCTTGGTGGGAATGGCTCTCATGTTTGTCATCATTTGCGTGGTGCTGCGCCTTTTCAGCAAGTCAGTATCGACCTTTATTCTCACTCTGCTTCCATTCCTCCCTAAAACCTTAAATATAATAAATTGCAGCAATGCGTTTAAATTTAGCGTTTAAAATAAATTGACATTAATAATGGCGCTATTTAATAAAAAATGAACGCTTTATATTTAGCGATAAATAATAATATTTAAATTAAAAGCAACCCATTTTTTAAAATACTACACCCCAAGAACACATTTTAAAAGTTTTGTAATAAGAAAAAGTTAATAGGTATATATTTCATTTCATGTTAATAATTTACGTGGCTTGATTTGCTCAACAGTTTTAATTTAATATAATTATTTACAATTTTCAGTCATTTGAATAAGTTTAGTATATGATGACTCTGCACATACTATTTTATTCAAAGTTATGTTTCGTATCGTGTTATCGCTCACATGGGATTATATTTTGCGTAAAAAGTGAAGTAATATATAAAAAATACATAACACTGAAGATATATTGCCCGCCTTTAAGGCGAAACATGACTCAGACATGCCTAGCATACAATTATGCGCAGGGCCAGAGCCCTGTAGGCTTGCTAGTTTCTTGGCCAAGTTCAGCTTTAGCGTCTCCATAACATGACGTTTCGAAATACATTTTTTTGGATGTATTTTATAAAACATAAAATTCAAATAGTGTTAAAGTCATAATCGGATGGATCAATAGCTAGGTGATGATAAAAAACATTCTAATGTACCTAATATATCTAATAGAGTTGTTCCTACAATCACGATTTTTTTCTGACAAGGTAATGATTTTTTCATTACTCATGCGTCAAATATGTCTCAAGTTGTAAAAACAAACAAATCAGGTAACTAGAGACCGACCGAAGCTTAATTGGCTTTAGCTACCTTTGATTAAAAAATTAAACGTAAAGCCGAAGGTTTTGAGGAAGCCGAATATCTCGAATTTACAGAGTAAACGAATGACTATTATTTTATTTTCTTCATACCTCGATTGAAAGTGCATACTTTCGGCATCAATTGTAAGGCAGAACATTTACTCCTTGTGGGATTACACGCATCAATGCGGGAAGTATGTTTAGATGTTTGTTTGGATTGTTTGTTGTTTAGATGTCGTTTCCATAGCAACCCTATAACATTTTAGCTAATAGTCGCAAACAGCTGTCATTCGTGTTTTACGTATAACCTCAAAGCTTCTTGCTTGGAATTTATCTGTGTTTTTATGTAAATAATAAGTAATAAGTAAATAAGTACCTATTTAATAAGCGTGCTTACGACCGAGGTAGGTATGAAGAAAAATTGTATACAACACACTGGCCTTCCCGCCATGATGCACTCGGCTTGGCCTCAGGCTTCATGGCGCGCAGGGCAAGATTTAGAACACTTTCGGCCCTTGTGGAGTAGGTATAATATACCATTTAATCACAAATGTTAAAAAAAGGCTCAACTGAAGGTCAGAAGCTTTAATCTTCGGTCGGATTCAACTTTCATCGAGCCCTCTGCTAAGTCCTACTGCAACTCGTAGGCAAAATCGTATTCACGCGTACTATCTGCAAATTTTTCTGATTGTAAGCGAATCGTTTACAAATCTGTTGGAACCTAGAACAACTGACTACATTAATGGATGGAACAATACAAATTTGACTGCGCTCACTCCTGACGGCCACGGAAGGTTTGAATTTTTGTAGGAACAAACCTTTTGACTTATGACTAACCAAAAATTTATTGATGTGCGTAGAAATAGAAAAATGTTTTTTTATAGGAAATGAAACCACTTTTTTTATTCAGTTCACATATTATCATATTTATTTGTTTTATTTTATTTATTGTTAATCGAAGATTGCAGATGCATAGAGGGTCGACTCTGGCACATAAATTATTGAGCAATTGTGCTAGTTATTGGTATCTTGAACCTGTTTAGAATAATTATATCGGGAACGTTTTATTATAAGATAGAGAAATGGATTTGGGTTTGCGGTTATACGCTGCCTTACATTAATATACTCTGCGATGATCGAAACCGCGCGACATATGCGTTTATCCCATTGCGGTTTATCATTTCAGTATGTGTGGCTTGGGTTGTACATGTAAAAAGAAAATATTGAACCGGTATCAATTCATAAAAAAATGCAATTATACAGAATATACTATTAAAATCTGCATTGCAAAATTATTTTTACCACTCACCATGTCACTTCAAAGGCTGTATTAATTTGATGCAAGATCGTTTTTATTTCACGCTTACACTACTCTCGCTCTCTTCTGGTATCCTATTTGCATGTTTTTGATATTTTTCAATGTAACTTTATTTTGTAAATTAGATCTGGTATAAATCGTACTTTGCTTACACATTACAATGTTTAAAAAATCTTAACAAAAATCGAAAAACCACTTTCGGTTGTAAAAATTTTGAAATTTAAACAATGAACATTCAGACTATTGATATTACTCACAGTAAAATAAGGGTCAACTTGACGACAGCTAAGTAATATTTATTATTACGTTATTAAGTTATCTGACTATGCTGTTGCATTTTTCCATGTAGACTCGATTTATCATTTCCTGGTAAATGTTGTTTATTTCCGCATAGGCGAACTCTGTAAATAATGGAAATACATATTTTTTCAATACCAGTTATATAGTTAATTATTTTTTATATACGTAAAGAAATATATAAAAACAATATTTTTTCGATTATGATTAGACACTAAAAACTAGAAAGTATATTTTTCTGTTTCAACTCATTAGTAATAAATAATAATACAGTGTGAACTCCATTTAACGTCACTCGATATAACGACAAACTCGTTAAAATGTTGAAATTACTTAACTGTAGTTGTAGTAGTTGGTTTACCTTGTATTATTGTATTTACACTCTAAATAACAACACGCCCACTCTAAATAGCTACGGCAATACGTCATCATTAAGCAATAAACAATAGTTGTTTGTTACTTTGTTGTCGGCATCATGCGTACCGAAGATTCTAAGAAATTCGTTCTTTTGTTTGTTTCGACTTTTGTTTATTTCTGATAGTGTATGAATGTTTGTTGATCAGTTGTAAATTTTACATATTATGAGTAAATACATATAGCTCAGGATTTTTAGATTTTAGATATGAAATCCTTCATAACCAGCTAAAAACTTGCGTACGTATTTAGAATAACTTCTCGAATAATATTCCTAAACTCCCCGCGCCTCCGCCGCTTGCGTCTCGAAATACAGCCCTCCGCCCCCTTCTCACCCCCTAACATACGCGCGCTGTGTGTGGCTGTCAGAGTGCACATTTAGTCGTCCGATGGCATTGTTTTAGGCACAGAACAGTACCTATTCCTATTCTGTGGTTTTAGGTATAACGCGTGACCGTATACAACGGCCCCACCCCTCCCCGCGATCGTTACGTGTATATACCGACAGCGCCGTGATAACCTGTGAATCCTGTGATCTGGATCTTTCGTTTTGCTTGTGTTGCGATATCTTAAGCAACAATGAATGAATGTTTATTGTGTAATCTTTCGCTTGATAGTGGCAAGGTACGAGACGTAGATTTACTTAAAATGAAAAGATTTCCATGCAAGCTTTATTTTTGAACTACCTGTGGATTTCCGGATATTGGCTTTATCCATCTCCAGTACCTAGTTGGAATGATTACATGCAGGTGGGTCTGCAGTCTGAGAGTAAATATGAGATCAGTGATGTAACATTTCTTCCTTTCATCAACTTGGATCCCAGCAATATGTCATGCATATCTGAGTGTGACAAAATTAAACAACATACTTGTTTCATTACTTTTGATCAGCCATTATAATATGCCAAAGCCACGGATATAGTAGCAAGCTTATCCAACGATGATTTAAAGGATACAGTTGTTTTGCTAGGTGGATTCCATACGATCATGTCATTCTTGGGCGCAGTCGGCTATATTATGTCGAGTAGTGGAATAGAAGAACTTTAGGCTACGACTTATGCAAAAAATGCTGTTGCACATATGATTACTGGTCATGCATATTCACGAGCACTTCGAGCTCAAGCTGGGGAAGCATTTGTTTTGCATCTCTACAATAAAGCTAATCTTAAACTTGATTTGGATGAGCTGAGGTACTTTAAAAAACTTTAAAGGATAATTTTCAGCTCTCATCTCTGCCACCTACTAAAGCTGCAACTCGGCAGCACTCGTATCGAGTCTATTTACAAGTGCAGCGCTGGATGGGAAACGATGTTCCACCTTGTGAATGGGGTTGGACAAAGCGTGGTCAAACTTTAGTTCCACTAACAACAGAGCAGCCCCCTTCGCCTGATCAGTTGCTACACCTTATCAGCTGCGGTTGTAAGAAGGGGTGTGAGTGTCGGGAAGCAGGCTTAATGTGCTCGGCGATGTGCCACCATTGACTTGGTCAATCATTCGAAAATTCTCCTGATGTTATACATGATGATTGAATTAGAGATGAGATAAACGGGTCTGTTTAGTGATCTACATCTTTGCATCTGGATCCCGTATGTGAGCCGGCTCCCTGAACCGGTTCAAAAAGAGCCGAGTTCTGAATATGTTATTCGAGTCAACTGAGTTAGTTGAGTCAAGTCAATCATATCACCTAATATTATGCCAGTGACTGTCTCACATATTATAAGGCGGGGTTTTACAGGTTGCTACTTGCTATAGTACAGAAAGCATATTACAATATGCAATACAATACCTTAAATAGTTGTGACTTAAGTAAAACATTGTAATAAGCTGTACCGCCTGTGCGTATAGTGTGTACTATAGCCAGACATATTATGATGCATGAGTCATTTGAGCTGACAGTGCTTCTGTGTGTTAAATGTTTCACTGAGTTATGCGTTGAGCCGTCGGTTCATAAAAAAGTGAGCCGGCTCTCACGGATCTTCTGTCGGAGCCTGCTCTTTGAACCGGTTCAGATCTGAGTTACCCAACCCTAGATTGAATATGTGGTCTTTTTATAAGTAATAAATATTCATTTATTTTATATTTTACGCTCTTTTACTAATCGTCCATGCATATGCAGCTTAGTTACTGATTGACAATAAGCTGACCAAGTCATATAAAATGTTTAAATTTTAATTTTGATCCGAATCCCACCTAAAATCGAAATTCCCCCTAACATCCTGTATATCTTAGGATGCAAGCTGGGGAGGGATGGGGAGTTTTAAATAATGATTCAGTACCCTATACAGAATAAATGTACAAAAATTCAGCTGGTTATAACGCATTTCACATCTTTGGCTAAATTTAATCTAATAATCCTGGGCTAATAATTATAGTAAAAAAATATTATTGAATTATTTCTTCTCTCTATTAAACAACAACTCTCAATAACGTCACACAATGCACAGTCCCTTGAACGTTGCTATATAGAGTTTACACTGTAATTTGAAATAAGTACATTATTTACACCAGAACAAAAATATATTTTATGCTTTTTCATGTCTGATATATAGCATCCTAGTTCTCTAAATGCAACGACATCAGATGTTCTTTATTTGGCTTTCCAAAGGCTGCTACAATATACTAATGTTCAAAGAAAAAATGATCACACGTGTCCATAGGGCCCAGCCGTGCTCGTGACCATTTTAAATGGGTGTTATGCAGACTTAATCGAAGCTACATTCAAACACGGACTATAGGAATGATCGGGGGGGGGGGGGGGTTGGTGGTAATAAAGTGTATTTAGAAAAACGTTTCTCTATCATATTAAACATTAAATATTCGTGTCAAATATGGAAAACATACTTAATTCATTCTAAAATTATGTAGTAGGTACCTACAATTTTGGGTATTTTCCAGTTCTACGATGTTTATAGAGAAATCGTCCCAGATAAGGCCATAACTATATACAGAAAATGACAACGACAAATTACAGGAGGTGATTTCTTAGTACATTTTAAAATAAAAAAAAGCCGAAATTCCCTTGTTTTAAAGTTCCTGCTCATGTAAATAAAGGGTCCTAATGACATTATTGCGGTAATAATAACGATATGGTATTTTTCCATTTTTCGAGAGTCCATTTTCTGATTTCTTTCATTGTTAGTAGTTTTTAAACATAAAGCACGCACAAGTGAACACACATATAATATTATCAGCAAAGGGAGGGTGGCGATGTCGCCCGTTCCGAGAAATGACACGATATTGTATAATTAGTGAAACGTGATTTGAATAATGATCAAACTAAAGCAGTATTATAATGTGATACAAAATTAACTTGTGGCACGCTACATGTGTTTAGCAGTTAGGGTCGCATTTTATGAATCTAAGAAATCCAAAATTATGAGCAGTAGTTTTATGTATTGCTTGAAGAGAAATTTAATTTCAACAATTTTCATAAAAAAGAACACTTCTATTGTTGTTAATAGTCAAATATAAATTTTCGTGATAGTTCAATAAATTCACGCGACTTATATGGTTATAGACAGTATAGTCTGTCGGGAACGTCAATGTACATAAAAAAATGAATTAATGACTATGGCCGCTGCATATGAGGCTAGACACGCTGCTAGAAACATTGCTTGAACTTCTGCTGGCTGATACGAAGTTGGAAATGATGTCACTGCGGGATCGCCTGATGGCTCACCAGATAGGTTTTAAAATTAGAGCAGGGGCTATTTTTCTTGCTAATTACTAATCAGGAAGCAGTATCGTGTCACGTGGGCGAATTGAACAAACTCCCACAAACAAACACTATGCCATAGTACTTGTTCTGTTCAGAGACAATAAACGTCCACTTTTGTCACCGTTCTATTACTGCGCGCGCACCGAATCTACCCTGTAGAACAAGCTTGTAAAGACGTCTCGTGTGAAGCGAGCACATAATAGCAATCAAGAAAACCAGCGCCAGAAAACTAGCAAGGAACTTAGCGGCAAATCCAGCCTCGTGTGCAGCGGACGTTAGTTTATAACGTCGAGACATTTACTTATCTCTGCTTCTACATCAAACAGAGCAAATATGATGTCCTGAACTCATATATAATTATGCACCTTTTCAGCGCAAGATGGCGCGAGAATCGAACCATCTTCAACACGCCGAATCCTCGTTTGATGAACGTGTCGCTGCTTCGCGAAAGCAAACAAGAGCGGCGCGGTTCTAGGGCGAGCGTTCGCGGTCCGAGTCGACAGCCCAGTATGGCGTCGTTGAGGCCGCATTCACCCAACTCCCAAGGTACGCGTGTTCTTCATCAGCGCTTCACGCGCTCCACCGGTACACTGCACTTGAATTCCGGCACTGGCACCCACCCACCGCAACTATCCACTCCGCACTCCCAACACCAGCAGACAGCAACAACAACTACTACAACAACAACATCACCAACAACAACAACTGATGGCACGCGTATATCTGTTCCCGCAGGCTCACGTAGAGGATCACACACGAGCAGTACCGGGTCCGTCAAGGGTTCGTCCAATCATCATCCGACTGCTATCAATCATCCGTCATCGCCCACCAATCAAGACGGTTCTGGCGCTGTCACGGTCGTTCAAGTGCAAGAGAGCAACACCAAAGCGTAAACGCCAAAACAACCAAACTTATGTCGACCCCCGGTATCCCTTGGCATCAATACTAATACTTACGCAGAATCTTAAATACAAAGAGAATATTTTTGATTATGTATTTCAACATTTTGGCAACAACTGGCTTATTATTTACAGAACAGTACAGTAAATCTGAATTGTTTTAAGATATTTATTTTTTGTTCTTGATGGATAATAATTGTAATTTGATTAGAGGAATAGAGTGTGATTGTCAGAGTAACGATTATTCTTTATTTAATTATGATTGTCATAACCAGATGCTATTGTTTAGGAATTAATAATTCTTAGTTCTTGTGTATTGAAATTGTTATTGGATTATTTTGAACGCATCACTTGATCATAATTCAAGTTGACTCAAGTAAATAATAAATAAACAGTTCACCGATGGTGGCGCTCTAAATTTGCTTGGATTTTTTCCAAACTCTTTGCATTTGAATTGAATGGACACTATTTTATATATAGAAAAAACTGAGGATTTTTCATTAAACGTACTTACATTTCTTTTCAATAACAACTTTTTTGGTTGTAATCTGCAGTTTATACAAAAAAAAAAATAATAATACTTAATATAGTCAATGTTCAAACGAAATTCTTATGCCCTAAATTATACATTCTGCATACAAATATATGTAAACAAGTATATATATGAATGATGACAACGTAGAATTAAAAAAAATATTTACATGAAGATAGCGGGGTTCGAATAATTTCAGCCAGCCAGGAAATATGGATTGTAAATTTATTTCTGATACACGGAAAGTTATTAATTTAATCGGATCAGAAATGATCCTACACAATTCTTTTATTGTATACAAAATATAATCGAGATAAATCGATCCTTAAAACATATAATTCACAAATAATATCATAATTCTTTATAATATAAGCATAAATGCATAGACACCGAATATTCTCTTTGTAAAAAAAAACTGTCTTCAATATTTTAAGCCAAAATAGTATTTATGAAATGTGATAAATTAGTAGGTATATTTTGGCTATTTAGAAATGTCTTGTTCTGTTGATTTTAATAGTTAAATTTAGCGGCAAATTAGAATTCTTGTATTTAGTTGAAAATTGATACATTCATAAATTATTACCGTGATTCAATACAAGTCTCCCAGTACTTACCATCCAACAAATGCCTTGCATGAATTTCGGTAATGTGTTGAAATGTACTAAAATTATTTCTTATACAAGATGTTTTATGATCGTGTGATATACAGGTGAGTTTATAATTAACAATTTGATAAAAAAGAAATTCAAGGTAGAAAAAACAGGATTATTATTCATATATTAATATGATCTCCTCTACATATCACGCAAACTTAATAAATCTTTGAGTATTGCATTTAGCAGTTTTTTTTGTACTTTAAATACTAATAGAAAAGAGAATAGCGTAGACAGAAAGGGGTAGAAACTGTGTAGTATATAGAATCTAAATATTATAAATAAAAATTGTGCACTTTTTCCGTCCTCGTTGACAACGTAGGGCAAACTATTGACCGAAACGTTGAATGTATCATGTTTATGATTACATTAAGTTTAGTTTACACTACATACAAAATTTAAAGTACTTTGGTTTTAAGATTTTACTAAAAACTACTCCAATTCCATTTCGTATTTCAAATGAAAATAGATTTTTTTTCATGTGTTATCTTCTAACTACTCTATTAGTAGAAATTGCGATCCTTTGTATCGAGATGATTGGATGGAGAGTGCAGCTTATGGATCACTTAAATACCGTACTTTTGATATTTTTCTTTTAATATATATATATCTAACGTTTCAGCAAAAAGGTTTCTTGCCATCTTCAGAAATTATATAGTGGTCAGATGATGAAGTACATAATCTGACCACTATATAATCTCTGAAGATGGCAAAAAAATCCTTTTAGCCGAAACGTTAGATATATTATATTAAAAGAAAAATACTAAAAGTACGGTATTTAATTGATCCATAAGCTGCACTCTCCGCATCCAATAATTTTTTTTAAATGAACTATGAAAATACAGTTATCATCTAAGGCTAGCGACGTATTAGGACTATTTTTTGTACTGACATCTAATCATAGACCCAGTTAAGAAATTAGAGATCTGACAGCGGGCAGGAGGAGGAGTAAGGAGCTGGCCTAAAAAAGTAAGACCTGGGTCTTTACAAAAATTTAGTAAGTATATATTATTCATATACAGTGTAGATATAAAACGTCAGATCAAAATTTGGGGTGTTAGACCTTATTTCGGTCTGGCGTCGTATATGTATAGACTTATTTTTAAAAATCGTTATTGCACATAACGCTGAACTGCGGTATGTGCTCTATTATCGCTTTGTGCGTCAGAGCTGACTTTCATTCATAAAAGAAGTTATATCTAGGTTAATTTCGCACGAAATCCATTCAAATTGTAGCTTTTTTAATAGAGGAGATTCTGTTCTATAAAACAGAACTATTTTAAGTCGCTTCGAGTTCATAATTAGATACTACTAAAATTGTAATTGAAAATCACGAACAGCAGTTGTCGGTTGGTCTGTACGTATGTACGTCACGACTCTACAGATCGCAATTTTGGTTGGATTGCCTTGGGTTATATTTTATTTATTACTCTTGAAGGTTCGTCCTCCGTAAGTTTACCCATTGTGTGCTTCCCGCCTTTTGCAGTTTCTTAACAAAATAGCCGATGAACAGATATCAGTATATAGAAGAAAATCCTTAATTCCTTACGAAATAAGGTAGTCTCGTACGTCATCAGGTCTTGCGCAGTGCCATACCGACAATGGGGCAAGCGGGTCGGTGCCCCGGGGCCCCCGAAGAGCCTACCAAACTCATATATTTTTCCGATTTTTCGTATAGACTTATTCATGGTTCGCCGAAGAATTTATCTACCTTAACGATCTATCATTTGAATATGTTTAATAGTTCCATCACGAATATAAATCAGACAACACGACGACGAAAGCAATGTAAGACACGAATGACAATCTTTTGTCATAAAATAAGTAATGGTCTTTTTTAAGCACTTTTTAAATTCTACGTAGGGGGCCCCAATTTTTTTTCTTGCGCTTATCGTGAATAAGTAAATTTTAAAATTACTATACAGATTTCTGATAAATTACTGTACGATATCTGATACAATTACACTTTATGTACAGATCTCTGCGAGTCTTAAATATTTTGTAGTTAATTAAATGACAATGAAGGTGACAAAGGCGACAGCAGTGGTAATTTCCTGCGTGCTAAGATTAACAATGAAGGATAGAATTTAACAATTAAACAAGAACAATGCAATGTATGAACTCGGTTTTGATGTAGACATTGTTGTAAGTATGTAGTGTAAACAACTTTTTACAATACCATTATTTTGTACTAGTAATCTCTCCACTACCGCCATAAACGGTAGCATGCGTGATGTAAGGGACCATAGTGTCAGAAAACAAAAACAAAAACAATGACTCAGATCATATTTTGATAAAGTTTTAGATATTATGACAAGGGTATTATCATTTATTAATTATTGTTTACCGACATTTTACGCCTATTTAATGTTACCATATAAATACAGACACACAAAATTACCTATATTTAGGGTTGCCATCTCTAAAGTCAATAAACTAGAACTAGAAATTAAAAAAACTCGGATTTCAGAGCTTAAAACCCATACATAATTGCCAAAAAAATGCTTACCTTACTTATGAAATTAAACAATAGCCTGTTATAATTTGTTAAATTAATTATAAATATAATTAACAACTGTATTACAGAATTAGTATTGATTGATTTTTTTACAATCTTTGGTGCTACTTAACGTAAAAATATAAGTATTATATGGAATTTTCAAAACATTCATTTAACTATATCTCTATTCTCTTTGGTAATACAATTAAAGAGCCTTATGAAAATTAGAAAACCCAAACAATAAGCGAAATAAATCTTTTTGAATTAAACAGCAGAAAATTTTTAAAAAACCGTATTGCAAACAAAACCTCGTACGGACGCCCTTAAAAAGACGACAAATCCGGGGAAACCCATATAGATGGCAACCCTGCCCACATTCAATACACGAGAGAGATTCATCAACGTACAGTAGTCTGTTTTCATTTTTAAAGTTTATATAAATAGGAAATCAATAGAAACAAAATTTCAAGTCGCACAGCTAGTAAAACATTTGATGTGTATTTTCCTGTAACGATTACATATAAAATTTATATTACATAATATCTATGTTACCGGCCAAACCCGATTTCAGGACAAACTAGTTTGGCCTAGGCCAAACTAGTTTGTCCTGAAATCGGGTTTGGCCGGTAACATATATATTTTAAGTGTATGATTGATTAGTAATCAATGACACTACTATATTTCAAAATAAGACAATTCATTTATAGTTTAAAATTACTTAAGTAAAGTGAAAAAAGTCTACTGTACAATCTCCTTTATGAATTAATATGGATGAATTATTATAACGCCGGATCATTTGAATATTTCAAGAAAATATGACCAAATCTAATTTATTCAATTATTTTTAAAGAATAAAGGATATTACGAAAGTAATCAATATACAAGATTAATCTTTATAAATAATTTGTATTTGAATTTTTCAAATAAGTAAATCCACATTATAAATATAATCTAGTTATAAATTCAAAATTATCTGTGTCGAATGAAAAAAAAAACCTGAAATAAAACTTTTGAAAATCTATATTTGATCATATTTTCATGAAATTTGTATAATGTAACTAATTAGACAACGTGAATTCAGGCAAGCTACGAAATAAAAAGTTTAGGAAAATTAGAAACTGGGAACTCACGGTGCTACTCTGCATTGTCGACGTGAGAATTTACAGTTCTGTTAATTTTTTGTCATTTTCTAACACATTTAACATTACATAAGTTAAAGTGAGATAGAAAGTTGACAGCGCTGTGGACATCTAACGGGGCTTACAGAAACGCGTCATTAGTTTTTTAGACAATGAATAATCTTATAGTGCAATATTTAACGACGAACTCAATTTATGCAAACAATTTTCATTTCATAGCTTATTCTGAATTCGCCTCTTTTGGTATACAATTTAGAAAATTTTGTGGTCAAAATAACTGGAAATTTATAAATGAGCGACTTAATTTTGTGACGGCGGAGAAAATAAATCCACCGTATTTTATCAAACGTTCGTATGTTTTATGATCCTGGCAGAAAAATATATGTTTTGGCGATTTATAATTAAATAATAAGACGTAATACCAATTTATTAGTCCCGATTAAAGATAGTAAAGATTTTATTTCCAAGTTCGAAACATAGGAGATCTTTATTAGAACGCTTTTCTAACAATAAAATTAGACGTAGTAGCCGATACATTCAGTTATTGCCGCGAGTAGAAAAATGCTTAACAATATTTATAGTTAAATTGTTGAAGGCACGCAATCAAAAACAATGTATTAAAAATAATTAAAAATGCACATGAATTTAAATAATAGCATATTAACAATCATATTAGTGTAGCGTATTATTATTAGTAATAAGTTTAAAGTTTCAAATCGCGTTCGTTTACAGGTTATATTATTATTCAAATATTTATAAACAAAAGTTTCAATAATCTTTTCAATTTTCACGTTCTCGTACACATCATTTATCTGCCTATTAAAATTAGATATCAATCGTTCGATAAAGTTAAGCAAAGTTGTGTAACATTTGTAGACATACTTTAGGTATACCTAGGTACATATTTTTAAGAATGCACAATTACTGACACGGTACTCCCACCATCTGTAGCCTTCCCGCTTGCAAAGCGTGTTGACGGTATGGATGGTGGGAGTAACGTGTGCTGTTTTACGATATTGCACGGTATAGAAAATCAAGTAGTATAGAAATTCAAAGTTTACAAAAATATAGTATATAGATTTACTAAACACATTTTAATATCTAGAAAAGAAAATAAATAATAATAATTTTTCTCTAGTTTAAAATAAAGAAATAATTATTAAGCTTACACTGTCTTCTTTAAAAAAGGTGATATAAATTTCAGTAACTTTTAAAATACTCTACTTATAACATTTCTTAACAAATTACAGTTAATTAATTAACTGTATATAAATAAAAACAATAATCAACAAAATGTGATGGCTGAAATGCTGTAATTATAAAAAATAAAAATTAATAATAATATCTTGAAAAATAATGGGAAATTTTTCAGTATTATTGAAAATATTCTTTTCATTAGTAAACCTTCTATATAGCGAATTTCTAAAACTTCTACGGATGAATAGAAAACCCAGTTTAATTCTAACGGAACATTACTATCTAGAATGTTTCTCTATAATGAATTCTGTATTTAAATTTATCGAATTTCTAGACATCTAAGTGTACAAAAATTAGGTATATTATTATTATATGATACTTTGGAATTTCTATATAGTATAATATTAATAAGAGTTTAATAACAAAACGTATATAATATAGCTTTATTGCTATTTAAATATTAGCACTCTTAACGGGCAAGTAGATAAAGAAAAAGAAAGCAGACTTTGTGAAACAGAGACAGAGAATGTGTTCAAACTGTTTGATTGCTGAAACGGTGATATTTTCTACTCTATTTATTAATCTACCAATTAATATTATATTAGGTCTGTTCATTTAATTTGAATGAGTTGCACAAAAGTATTTCATGCATGTCTCTCTTTCTAACGAAGTCCGATTTAAATAAAGTGAACTTTAGAGCTTAAAAAAGCAGACCTAATATAAAGCATTATTTATTAGTCTATTATATATAATAACAATGTTTATTTACTCTGTTCACTGGGTTTACGCTCAGTGTGCACTTTTCATTTTTGATATAAGACATTAACAAAGGATAGAAACAGTGTTAAGTACACAGAATAAATAAGCAGACAACTTATGTATTTACTTATTTTTACAGTTTTGGCGTTAAATAATTCTAAATATGAATGACTTATTCTATACGTACGAACCTAGCTTACAATAATTAAGGATTTATTTATTCATGTGTGAAACATTTAAGTTATTTTTCTATAAAAGTCTTAAGCTATAAAGTTTTACTGCCTTATTTCACGGTAACTGAAAGCACAGCTTATTTGCGTATTGAAATTGTGATTTACACGTGTGAACATAGGGTCTTCTAATTAACGAAGTTTAGTGAAAATTTGCTACTTTATTGAGTATCTATATCTTTTTATAATAATATTGATTTGAAGTTGAGTAGCTGATACCTACCTATTTAGTTTGGTATAAAAATACGGACAGATATGCTCTATTTTTATTTAAGATACTTTTTCACAACTTCGTTTTTTTAAGAATTAGAAGAATCCATGTTAATCCCAGAATAATGGTAGAAACAAAATTATTTTATTGTGATATATAATAATTAATTATATAATAATTTATTATCATTTTGAATGTTGGTAACATCATTTCAATCTTGTTATGAAAAATTGTGTCGTTGGGTGTGAAAAATATAGGGAATTTTTTTACACGTGAAGACATAAAATAAAATGATTTTAAAAAAATCTGAAATATCTATTATAAAACGTTTGAAAAAATGTTACATCACCACGACATTCAAAACCTTTCTTCAGAAAATGAATTATTCCAATGTTCTTCGAGCTTAAAAAATCATTCAGTTTTGTTTAAATTTATTTTTGCCTACAGAATGGCATTTTGTTTTTATGTTTAATTAATTTTAAGTGTGAAAAATGCTTCCACAATTTTTTCACAAATATATGCGACCAATTTAACCGTGATTATAAAATAAATGTGGGTTTGAATAAATAAATAAGCATGAACTTTAATTAAAATAAATTCACTCTTCAATAATTGCAGTAGTCTAAATGATTACTGTACTTAACTGCAAAAATACCTACTACTTTAATAGTTTCAGTTCAATCATAGCATACAAATAGCTTGAAATTGACTAACTAATTATTTACTTACCTTATACTAGTAAATAGTGATTTGTTCATCAAAGTAATATAATAATAATAATTTTCTTCCTCAGTAAGATTTTTAGATTTTTAACAAGCTTGAATAAGTTATTTCTAAAGATAATGTATTATTACACCCCTCCCTACCTTGAATAACCTTTGTATTAATAAGCTTTATAATGTTTGTATTCTATACAATAATCTATATTTACAACAAAATATAATGTATAAGTATGCATTATCACTAATTCTATTATATCTTGTACTTGCCAGAATTTTAATAAAAGCTAACTAAAACAATACAGTATTCTTATTGTTTAATTTACCATATTACATTATAAATCGAATACAACGAGATGCCGTCTGCAACGCAGCCCCGGATCTAGGGGGGGGGGGTAAACCGGGGCACCCGCCCCGGGCGCCAGTTTCAGGGTGCGCCAAAATCATAATAGAATATGGTTGAAAACCACATCCAATCTGTCCTTTTTCCGATTTACTCAATCTGCTTGTTTTCTGACGGTTTCCCGTTCACAAAAAATGCCAACCATTATATATTTGTGGGGTTTTTTAAGTAATTTATCTTAAACGCTAGAGAGCCCCTCTCTCCAGGCAGAAACTTGATATTGGCGCCCCCTGCGCCATTATCAAGTTTCTGCCCCGGTTCGAAAAAATCCTAGATCCGGGGCTGCTGCAACGACCAAACATAAGCATTACGTCTGATTTCCGTAATTGGGGTTGCCATCAATAAAGTCAATAAACTAGGACAAGAAAATACAAAAAACCCGGATTTTTGAGCTAAGAAAGCGGACACAATTGCCAAAAAAATTCTTATTTTAATAAAGAAATTAAACTACTACATCACAAGTTGTAAAACAGAATTAATATTGATGGATTATGACAATCTTTGGTGCATAACGTACAAAATTAAAGTATTATAATTATGAAATGTTACAAACTTCCATTTAAATATATCTCTATTCTCTTTGGTAATAAGATGAAACAGCTTTACAAAAATTAAAAAAAAAAAAACAAACAAAACTACTTTCTTTTTTCCAATAAACAAAAATAATCTTTTCGAATTGAAGAAACTAAATTCTACTGTCAACTCTAGTCATTTTAAAATCCGGACTATAATCAAAATCTCGTCTGGACGCCCTTCAAAAGAGGGCAAATGTGGGGAATCCTACAAAATATATTGGTTATTACCAGGGCCCTCGTAAGGCATCACGCCGCCCGCGTGCGGGTTCATAATTGACGCCCCTTATTGGGGATAAACTCACTAGACGATATGTCAAATTTAAAAACGTTAAAAATCCTAAATAACTAATACTGTAAGTGCAATTAATAGAAACTTTATTTCTTATAAATATAAGTAAACTGTAAAAAAAATTATTTAAACATTGTTATGTAAAATAATTCAAACGAACACAATCATTGAAACATATAGAGCTAAATTTGATTCTGAAATATATTCAATTAAAATGAAACACATTAAACAGTGAATTTTGAAAATTCACTCGTACAGAGTGAATTTCAAAAATTCTCTTCACGTTAAAAAAACCACTCCGCGGAGTAAACTGTTCTCTACAAAAACAGTTTACTCTGTGCGATTTTTCACGGCGTTCTTCTCCTGTCGTAATGAGACACAAATTTAGTTTCACCGCTGAGCTGAGAGAATTCATTAAGTCAAAATAATCATTAGTTTATCAATTAGGAAAAATGAATACCAGTGCAATTAATAAAAACATAAATACCATTACGACTGAATGTGAATCCCCTGAAATTAACCTGCAATTTTTTCCGTACTGCACTCACATGAGGGATCTGGGATAGAATATATTATCAATTATATCATTCAGGTGCACAAGTCTTACGTAAAAAAGTATTTTGTTGATTGAAAAATACTTTACTTCACTCGCAATCTTGCAGGAATCGACAGGAAAATTCAAGATATAAACATACGCGGGAGTCTCCCAATAGGGGCGCCCTGTCTACGCGCTGATGTGAATTAACTATCGAATCGAAAATTGCGCGCGAAATATTTCGAATTCGAATTTCATTAAAAAATAAATAACTACTCGTAAGAGTTTTTACGCAGGCTTGAATAAAATTGATATAATATCAGTTATATATTTTTTCTATACAGTACAAAAAACATAACACAACCAGGCCATTTGCCGCCCCTTGAATGTGCCGCCCGCGTGCGTCGCACGCATCGCACTATAGGGCGCGAGGGCCCTGGTTATTACTAGTGTTGGGCATAATCGATATATTTCAATAATCGAATGAATCAAAATAATAAGTTTTTATAATCGAATGATCATTCGAATTATCGATTATGAATGATTCGAATGATCATTCGAATTATCGATTATGAATGATGGGCAAACTTGGAAATTATTAATTTCGTTTTATTTACTTTTACAGTATAAGCGAATGATCATTCAAAATATCGATTATGAATATGTTCAAACTTTGCAATTTCGATTTGTTAATATTACTTAACACAATAATGGAATCGCTGGTATGATCGAATAGAAATAGAAATATATTTGTTATGCCCTAGATGGATACATCGTCAATTTACATAATGAGTTAAACATTAAAATTTAAAAAATCCAAAATGTCATAAAAACAATTATTTACGAATTTGATTTAATGCAGAAACCGAATGATATATCGATATATCACATTAATATCGACAGTGGACATAGCAATAGTACTGTGTCGGGATTTAATATTCATTTCATATTTCATAATCGATTCAAGCGAATTATATCTCGGTTGCCATAATCGAATGATCGATTAAGTTAACACTAAGTACAACAAACTACAAAGTATGTACGATCGAAACACCCCCACTCTCCAGTGCTAGCAAAGACTTCCCATCCCAGTGCATGTAGATGCAGAAACCGAATGATATATCACAATAATATCGACAGTGGACATAGCAATAGTACTGTGTCGGGATTTAATATTCATTTATCTTTCATAATCGATTCAAGCGAATGATATCTCGGTTGCCATAATCGAATGATTGATTATTCGGCCATAATCGAAATATTTCGATTATATCATTCATAATCGCCCAACACTAGTTATTACGATATTTGCTATAACGACGGACAATCGTTTTCAATATCTGACACTGAATATTTTAGAGAATTTGAATTTAGCTATTTTTTTTTGTATAGTTAGTATGTACTTTTTGTTGTTCCCTCGGCTGTTAGTAGCATAAGCGTATTTGACCCGTCCAGTCACCAAAATGTAGAATATATGTATCGGTAATTGATAACGGATACAATGTAACAATTACTCGAAACGAAAAAACAGATTACTCCCAATACGTATATTTGAAATAACTACCTATGATTTAACAATTTCACAGCTATCACAAACGGTCTGAAGGCTTTTCCCCCTGAATTTTTAGAAACTAAATGAAGTTTCACTAATTAAAGGACAATTTTAAAATTGCTCAAAGTTTCTGAATTATTTTTGTAATTTTAGGATAAAATAAAGTAAAATAAGTAATATAACAATGTTATTCTATTTATTATTAAATATAAAAATAATTAATACACTTCTGAATATACAAAATTAAAAGAAACTGATTATAGACGGTTTGAATTTAAAATGATTTTTTGGCTCTCCAATCTAAAAATTCATCGAAATCACTGTCATCTTCTTCGCTTGAATTTTCGGTCTTGACATCCATTGCATGTTCTCGTGCTGTCGTTAAGAGTTTTTGTTTTTTTCGATCTAGTTCTACCACCCTTGATAAATTTCTAATTTGTTCATCGACTTCTTCTATTTGTCTTTCGGTTGTAGCTTCTTCTTGGTCTTCCGCTATAATTGCTGCCGATGTTGATTCTACTTCTTTCATTTCTCGCTGAAATTTTTCCCATTCTTCATCGATGGGATTTTTATATTCTTGATTACGAGCCTTCGCGTCCATCACAGGATCATCGAAGAAACCTTCTGGTAATTTTTCTACATTTTCAAGTACATTTTTATCAACTTCCATATTTTCTTCAATTTCGACATGTTTGTTGTTTTTTAAAAATGACTTTGCTATGCTTTTGATGTCATTAACTTTACTACTACTACTTGAATTCGAATCGAAAAAATCTGATGGAATAGGTTGCTTCGTAGAAGAATTCTTTAATATACCTTTCACTTTCTTATTTGATTGTTCATCAGTAGGTGACAAAGGTCTTTTTTTAAGAGGAACAGTGAAATTGTTCGTTTCTTCTTTCAGCTTTTTCGCCAAAGCTATATTTTCTCTATGTTGTTTCGAATTGATATGTACGTTCCAAACCGCTTCACTTCTTACTATCGATTGACACAAAGCACAACTAAGTTGACCAGTTTCCAAATACGTATGTATCGTTAAGGACAAACATTTTAAATAGCATAAGGCTAATTCTACAATCACATCCCTTAATAAAATTTAGAATATTTCTAAATTCCATGTCAAAATTAAAATTAAAAAAAAATTGGTTGTCTGTAAAGTCGGTTTACGGACGATAGTTTTACGTGATAACGTATTCCGTAATACATAACCTAAACCTCCCAAAATTTGGTTTCAATCCGCTTATCCTTGGTGTCGGAATGATAAGAAATGTCAAAAGTGACGTTTGCAACTGTCAAAGTATTATGTTCTAATAATAATTAGTTATTCCAATACTTAACTTAGAAGGCGTTGCATTTCACAAAATACTAATGTCAAAAAATTGAATTAAACATTAGAAATGCAGCCGTTTTCATGTTAAGACAAGACATACGTTATTTTCTAATTTCCATGTACGGCAAACAAAGACGACCGACCGCGTCGCGCCATGCATTAGACAACATTGCATTTATATTTTATACAGCTATTTTTCTATATAAATTTGTATAAAAAAACTGTTTAGGCAAATTCTGTTATACGAAATCTATGTAAAATGTTCTCCTCTTTCGTTTAAGACTGGTTTCAAACCGATCTGATTTAAATTGAGCGAGAAATTAGCAAAAAGCACGCACAGGGTCAGGCGGAACGTTACGCGTTAGGAACGTTACGTTAGGAACGTTACGACCGTTACACTTTTTCGTACATGCAGCCGGTGTTTTATCAATTTATAAGATTGGTGATTCATCAATTTATAAGACGTTATCACGTCAAAAATGGTCATTGAATTTTCAAAAAAACTCTGAAGTGAATCTATATTACTATGATTAATAAATATAATTTAGATAATACCTTTCTATTTATATATTAACAACTGAGAGACTTAACCTTAAAATAATATTGAAAGGATATTTTGCAAGTGGTGAATCTATCTTCTTAACATTTTGTTGTAATTTTCCTTTATGTTCGTTCATAAATTTCCGTAGTTCAGTTTGCGATACTTTTTTCTTCGCAATTTTAAACTGTGCTGACATTTTTGGTGCTGTTTTTCAAAACTTTTTTGACACTGACACAAGCGATTTCTGAATTCTGAATTCACTTTAACCTCACTGCTTGCGCGACGCCCGACGGCGACCTGTACAAACCTGCACCCAAGAAGCATCGTTTAGTGTTCACTTAGTACCCGTATCCCAAAGTAGATGGCAATTTATTTATTAGTCCAAATCAGCACTGCACTTTCTAATTTTAATTGTCTATTTTTGTTAGAATGGTTTTGAAGCTTACTAATGTAAAATTTACAAGAGAACTGCTCTGAGTTAAAATATTTTATAATAAATACTGCCACCAAATATTATAAAATAACGATTCAAAATCAATTGGTATCTACACAATAACTGTTTAGGTACCTATAATTTTGTTTCCAGAATTTTTGTCTATCTGTATCTTTACTCAAAAACAGCTGGAGCGATTTTTCCGAACCTTAATCAGTTATCAACTGATACTAGGTTGCCAAAATTAAATTTTAAAACATTTGTCGCGCTTGTGTTAAGACATTTTTACATCGAAACCGATCTTACGACAAGCGAATCTGTGAATATAATCGCAGTTCACACTCACAGGAGCGAAATATTTTATTTACAAATCACTTCTGCCTTTAAGGAGCGAAGTTAAAGGCAGACGTGATTTGTAAATAAAATATTTGTGTTACGTAACTACTGTAATGTAATAATTGTTATTATTCGAATATAAATTTTCTGTGCAAAATGACAATAATATCCATTCGATGTGAAATTAAAACGAAATAAATTCTCGAAAAAGAAATGGAAAAAAGTGAAAAATAACTGAATTTTGGGGTCTTCAGTAGTTTAATTACTAAAACTTTTCATATATATTATCTACTATTATTGGTTAAAATTCGTCTAAATCAGTTCACTAGTATTGAGATACCTATATGTGTGAACAAACATTCAAATCATCAAATATAAGTTTTGATAATAAATGTAAAAAATCGTAAAAATACAATTATAGATTTGTGTTAATTAATAAATAAAAGGTTATCATAAAAGTGATCCATTTCAATTTATGGATACGAGTCAATTCAATCAAAATGGTTTCGTCATAGCACCTACTGATTTCATTGTCCTTTTGTGAAACCATATATGGAATATATGACTAGATAAAATACAGACCAAAGCAATATTATTGTCGATAAAGTTTTCGTAACGTATTCGATTTTTTCACCTTTACATTTAACAAAAACAGTGCGTAGGTTTATGTTGAGATACAATACAATAAATGATAAATGTATAGAAATATTATAGGTAAATAATATGTTATTCAGATTCAGGCAGACGTATGGCATCCCAGTAAAATGTATTACAAGACCGAGCACACTTATTCAGCTCGACCAGCACATCACGAACCTGTAACCTGCACGATTTGGCAAATTAGACCAGCATAAACCAGAACGGATCAGCGTAGTGCGCGACAGACATTATGCAGTTTTTCAAATAGTGGGTGTGTCACAATGTCAAATGGACATGTGTAGTTGCTGGTTGCTGCAGGGTTAACCGGATATATCTTCTATCACTGAGTAGGAATTAGAGGCGGGTGGGTCAATTAAATTATGAATCATTATTGACAACAAAATATAATATCGTGTACACTTGTAACACTACTGTCACAAGCCGTGTGTCGTGTATTATGTTTTGTGTAGGTACGACATACATACCGCCGAGCTAAAGCCGTCAAAGGTGACTGAATGAGATAGATTCAGTGAACACGACTAGTATATGACAGTGCTAGATGCTTATTGGTATGTGCTGACAGTAAATGCAGCTCAAAGTCGATTTAAATAACTTATCTGATGATGACGATTCATCTGCTGCTTTGGAGCGCAAAACGGCGCCTATGAACGCAAGATACACACGAGTTTTGTGGTCTGCCAGTGACTACCAACTTTTAAACTTTAGCGTTGATTGTGTATAACTATATTACCTACACTATTTTCCAACATTAAATATTGGTAAAATATCGAATATACCTACAAATCCATTCTAAAATTATAAAGTACTATGATTCCGCTTGTTCTAATAAGGCTCTGCAGCGCTCATAGAGGAACCTGATCAGATTTCTGAAAATTTTACAATACATTGTTAGAAATATACGTTGTTTTGTGTATCACCTAGTCCTAGTAAATTTATAGAAACATAAATTGTCAGATTATCAGTATTTTTTTATACTATAAAATATTTGTGATAATATGTCATGTCAAATCAGCCACACCTTGACGTGGATATGTGTGTGTACATTGGCTAGTTCAGGTTTTAATTAATTGCAAGCATGCAACAGGCTAAACACAAACAGCCCACTTGTTTGGGATAAGAATCGATTCAATACATTAGTAGTAGATTTCGATTAACATAAAGATATTGTGTACATATTTTGTTAACCAAAGTGACTGATTTATTTCTTTGTAATTGAATTACTCAAAAGAATCGAATTCGCCATCCTCATGTAATATTAATTGCGCAAATACGGAATTCAAAACGACTGGACGCACTTAACATTTATATGCATTAAGGGAAACACGAATTAAAGTCTCGCGTAATTGTTTTCAATTTCAGCGTAAAAAAGTTTATTGTAATATTTTAATCAGGATGGCGAGCATAATAATTAATCGTTGAGATTTTCTTGAGACTGTTCTTTATACTAAATTGCGATAACTGTCGAAATAAATGTTTGTTTTTAAATTTACTAGTGTGACCTCGTGCGAATTATTCGCACTAAATAAGTATAATAATTATCACTTTACAAAATTATTTTTTAAATATGATTGCAGGTATTCAATTCGTTTCTAATTTTGCACACTGCTTATAACGTTCTTCTTTTTGTTGTATTACAATATGAAGCTCAGATGACAGATCGAAGAAATATTTTACTGAAATTGTCATATAGAGGCGCAAGTAGCAAAAGCATTGAGCTAAGCCGTCAGATGGCATCATGCAGCATTGCTGTGACGTTGTTCAGCGTTGCTCGCTGTTTCAAAATTAAAACCGTCAGATGGCAGTATGCAGTATTGTGTCTGTTGTATTACAATATGAAGGTCAGATGACAGATCGAAGCGTTGACGTTGTTTAAAAATTAAAGCCGTTAGACGGCGGACATTGTTCAGCGTTGCTGTATTTTAATTAATTTACAAAAACAAAAGCAATAATAAATTTTTTAGTTGTCGATGTCAGTAGAGCAAGCAATTATCTGTAAAATGATATATAATTTATGTGGAGAAATTGCAAGGTTTTTTCTAAAAAGGGAGGCAAACATCTTTAACCTAGCGTATTAATATATTATATGAATGATAAGTAGATTGTAGTTTATAGCTGCTCAACAGCTGAGTTCATCAGCGTTCATAATTTATTTATAAATAATAACGATAAGCATCGGCTGTTTGAAAGTGATAATGGCGACAATAATTTAATAAAATTTCAAACTGATTTAATTACTAGAAGAGCTTACTAAAATGATCATTTCATTATAATTGAAAAATAATAAATATTTTTTGTCAAACGAGAGCTTTAAATTAATTGAAAATATATTAGGTACTCTTTAAACGTAATTTTAATAGCCTGTTATTGAAATACAGATTGTGTCTAAGTAGGCTAGACGGCGAGGAGGTAAAAACATTAAAAAGTGTATTATTCGGGCACATGCGAGATTAGTGTTGGAATCGCTTCGTTTTAGAGTGTAGGTAGTTAAACCCCCTAAGTTTGCTTACAAATTGTTGGTGTGCTTGATTTTATAATTCACAAATAGTGACGAAAATAGTGTTTTTTTCTCTATTTCCTTTAATATCTCCGTTCCTCTTGACTTTTAGTATAGCATATGCATTGAGAAAGTTGTTCCTTATGAAATTTCCTAAAAAATGAGCACTGACAGAGGTCGCTAAGTGCAATTGTTAACTTGCAAATAGCCCCGAAAGTTAAAAAAACACATTTTTTTCACTATTTTTTTTACTAAAAAATGAGCGCACATAGATGACTGAAAATTCTCAAAAATGATGTCTATGTTGACCCAAACATGCATGAATATTTAGCGTCATCGGTCAATTACTTCTCGAGTAATTAACGATCACTTTTTTTTTGTTTCCTTAATTGCGAGTTGCGGCATTTTTTTCACAAACGGGTTTCGCTGGTCGGACCAAGCCAGAAAAATCACAAATCCATTCAACTTTAGTATCCCGTTGGAATTTTTGGAAAAAATTAATTCTAACCGATTTTATAACGATTGAATATTGGAAAAGTTATATGGTTTTATACGTTTGTCTAAAATTGGTATCTCTAAAGAAATCGTTATAAAATCGATCAGTGCTCATTTTTTAAGTCAAGAGGAACGGAGATATTAAAGGAAATAGAGAAAAAAGCACTATTTTCGTCACTAATTGTCAATTATTATATCAAGCACACCAACAATTTGTAAGCAAACTTAGGGGGTTGAATTACACCCTAAAACGAAGCGATTCCAACAATAATCTCGCCTGTGCCTGAAAAATACACCCAAAACTCCTCGCCGTCTAGCCTATTAGGAAATTTCAAAATCAGGTAAAATGAATAACACAATTCTCAAATTAAATAATTACAATATTTATTACAATAACCGATCACGTTCACATTTCAATAAGTTCAGATAGCCTTTTACAAAAATATCTACGAATTTATATTCTATTGCGTAATAGTACTTCATTGGATTTGATGTCATCACCAGGTCAGTTTCAAAATGTAGATACAGCGGTTCAAAATAGGTGGATTTCCCACAAGACCCACTGGCAACATCCGGTATTTATCGCGTTCCCTGCACATGTGGATCAGTATATACTGGGACAACAAAACAAGCGGTAAAGACACGCATAAAGAACACAAGAGAAGTTTTAGACTGGGATACATTGAAAAATAGCCGAGCACTCGTGGACTCTAGACAACCATAAGATTCTTTTTGAAGAAATCAAAGTTATAGACGAACATCGAGTTACTACTTGCGCATATACAGAGAGGCCATAGAAATACACAAACACACAAATAATTTCAACCGGAAAGATGTAGGTTTGAATCTAAAGTAAAACCTGGACACCAGCACTGTGTAAAACCAATCCACTGAATGGAACGATCAATTACAGAAGAGTCTACTACGACCGAGCAGAAAACACTAGCTCGCTGAACATAAAAGAAGGAAGTACCGCACTTGTCGACACACTTGCCTGTGAGCAGCCTAGAAGGACACTTCGCCCGCTACCACATCGCCTTTGATAATGTCTACCGCAGTTGTAGACGAAACGTCAGGTAGAAATACCAGTGAACCACGGCATACAAGCCCGGAAACCAAGAAGATTTGGAGGATGATGTCAACTGTTAAAAATTATTAAATTTTAATCTGACACGTTGTATTAATTTTATGTGGAAAATAATACTTCTATAATCTATATTGTTATTAAGTCGATCGTAGGGATTACTTTAGCATTTTTTTAACAGGGAATGAAGTAAAATCAAATAATATAATATTGTTCTCAGAAATACAGACATATGCCAAATTTTAATTCCATCGGACAACGGGAAGTAGTTAAGAGTGCGATATTCAACCGGGCGAAAGTCGGATCGGTCATTATATTGCATTGTTATCAGAACTACATACGTATGCAAAATTTCAGCTCAATCGGGTAACGGGAAGTGTGTCAAATTTAACTTGCAAGATTTTATTTCAAACACCGGGACAGGTGAAACTAAATAAAAGGTTGTAAAAATAAAGCACGTTATTTCTTGTTGCCCATACTTATTAATCTATGAATGTAAATTTTAAAAAGGATATGAGATACGAGTCCATTAACTCACATAAACAGATCGATTATGTAATATATGAACTGTGTGCACTGTGCAGTCCGTCATGTGACATGTTTATACTAGTGATGTAACGAATATTCGAATTCGCGAATATTTGCATATTTTTTTATATTGACATTCGCATTCGCAAAATTCATGCAAAAATTAATATCAGAAAAAGATAATATTTTTTATGTAAAAATAAATACACTGTAAACTTATAGCGACACTCGAAGGACTGTGCACTTTGTGGGCTTAAACGTTAAACGGAGAGAAGAAATAATCCATTAATCCAAGTCTGTGAAAACATGATTTTGTAGCTTGATCCAAATCTTCGAACTTAGGTTTTTTCAATTTCTTAGAAGGTTTTCCATCCTCTTTTGCTTCTAAATTTTTTTTTGTTCTTCCATATTGTCATAATCCCAATCGTTATTTATAGCTAGTCTATCATTGTATGAGCGACAAGGTAAACCAAGTAGAGTTAAGTAATTTCGACGTTCTAAGGAGTTTGTCGTTATATCGAGTGACGTAAAATGGAGTTGATACTATTAAATAAAACAACAAATATTATTTTCTTAACATTTATATCAGAAAAGTTTTTTCTTGCTCCTTCTTATAAGCACTTGGCCAGTTTTTATGACACTTTTAGTAATTATTACGCTCATTTTAAATCAGATCGGCTCGAAAGCAGTCTTAAACGAAAGAGAAGAACTTTTTCGTTTTAAAAATATTCAATATTTTGAAAAATAAAATTCATGAGTGCAACAAGGAGAATACAAACAAGATGAGTAACGCGACGAAGATAAAATATAATCATGGCAAACTAAGTACAATTAATTATTATGGTTTAGCATATGAAAAGCAGGAAAGACAATAATTGATCCTTAATGATTTTTAAAGCCGTGTTTTTCCTATGTTCTCAGTCCTGAAATACATTTTGTATATAATATAATCTTTTTTTGTATAGTGAACAATAACATCCTCTAAGAATGTTTTGTTATACTTATGTTACACTTTGTATAAACTGAAGTGACGACAGAAAGAAAAGTGTAAATTCTAGAAGTGTATGGATCAATAGAAATGATAATTATAAATCAATTAGATCAGTAATGAAATATTTACTTAAAAAAAACGTTTAAACCACTTGAAAACGTTTATACATACATATATATTTCAACTCTTGTTATTATCATTGTCATTATTCAATATTATTTGAAGATTATTTATGTTTAAGTAAAAAAGATCATTATTTTTACTACATAAGCTACGAAAAGTTGTTTCTGGCTGAAATTATTGGCAAATTATACTTCTTAAAATAATATATATTTAATTAGAAGTTTATTGAAAAATTGAGGTCATCCCTTATTTTTTGTGACAGAATCTTTCTAGAAGAATTATAATTTTTTCTTTCGTGTCAAATTGTAAAAGCTGTAAAAATGGTGTTTTTTTTAGATATAGTTGGCATAGTTTTGTTCAAAATTAGTTTTCAAACATTGATTTTGGCCTTATATTTATTTAGTTAGGGATGATTAAGGTTCAATGGTTCATATTATTTTTAGCCGACTTAAAAAAGGGGTTATCAATTCAACACGTATATATTATGTTCATTAATCAGACATAACTTTTCAAGGGGTTAACCGATTTTATTATTAATCCAGTTGAATTTGACTTCGATTACACATTGTTTTATAGCTGTATACAAAAATAATATAAATTCAACTTAAAACATACTCAAACGTCTGAATAATATCTACTGTCAATTTAAATTTGTCTCTTCATGCACTCGAAAATTTCTTATGGAGATTATGTCCCCATTCTCACACCTAAATGGTATTTTAAACACCAAACAACAGAATGTGTTGATGATTTTATCGTTTGATTATGGAGTTTTAACAATACTTGCTATTTTTGCGCTATTTGTTTAGAATTTTAAAGAAATTGAATCTATTATTCATGGTAGTAACATTTGCATCAGCTATTTTATCCAATATATATATCATTCTAACATTATATTCATATATTATGTGAAGAATGCAAATGTAACACAGATGACGTATCTATTTTACAGTGACGTAGACAGGAGAATAGTGCAAGGATTTGTTATTTTCTTTTTTTTATATTTGATGAATTACTTCGCCAATGTGGAATTTTTATTATTTTATTAAAATTCAGATATATTTAAATGAATTCACTTAATATATAGAAAAATATCGTCATGAAGAAACATATATTGTTGCGTACCCCTTGATGGGACGACTATGGAATCTGTAGAAACTACTAGAAACAACAACAAATGAAACAGGTAAAAACACCCGACCTTTAGACAATCGCTTGGAGAGAACATTGCAAGTAAAGGAAGAAATCTCGATTCGTGGAGAACATTCTAGAGCGTGGGCCGAAACTATAAAAGACGAGCAGAGTGGGCAAGTCAGGCAGTCAGTTATTCGAGCTGTTCGTGAGTTGTGTTGATACAGTGCTCTGGCATTACGACATAAATTATACTGTGGAAATAAATTAACTTTAGTGAGGGCAATTTATATAAATCTGTTTAACATAAATAACTTTTTGTAAATACAAGTGTAAATCAGTTACTGTACTAGATAAGCTTTGTGTTGTGTTCCTGTGATGTAAATATTTTGTGTACATAATTTAGTGACTCTATATTCTCTGTTACTTAGTCTTTTATTTTATAACTTAGAACTATTATAGTTTTGTTTTTGTTAACGTTATTATTTCTGTTAAGTTAAAGAAGTACGCTTTCGTTTGTGTGTTTAACTGTTTTGTTAAACATTTATTATTGTAAATAAATCATTTCACCACGGACTACAACAGTTATTTTCGCTTTTTAAAATATTTAAATATTTAAAATATTATATTAAAATATTTTTTCAAATAATTTTTAATACCAACGCTTTTTTATACGAAGCATCTAAACGCTATTGTCATAATCGTTGGAGAAAAAATTGGTTTAGGAAGAATTTTAAAAATAAGCTTTACCAAAGTTTCGCTTGTGGCCAACGTTTCGAAAAATGTATTTTTATCATCATGACAAAAATAAATTTGTTATAACGTTGCTCATAAGCGAAATCTTGGTAAAGCTTCTTTTTATCAACCAAACTTTCCCTCAACGGACGATATAATTAATGACATTGCACACTATGTATCTTGTACGAACCGGCAAGGACCAGCACAGCGCGCTACTCTGAATCTTCTCGAACAGGCTTTTTTGGTTTGTTTCGCGCGCTGTCTCTTATAGTGATAAAACGTGTACAAAAATCGTCGACCCGATTGGAACCGTTATTGGTTAGACTGCTGGAATCAGATTACGTTATTTCAGACGTCAAAAGTAACGTAACTTTATTCTGAAACTATGATTACTTTTTGTCTAATCTTAATTATCGTATACGTTAAAATGTAGTTTTAAGTACGTTAACTGTTGGATTATATCAGAAGCCTGAAGTTTAATTTTAGTGGAACGGTCCCATGTAAAAATTGCCTTACTTTTAAACAATTTAAAGATGGTCTTAACTATTAGTCTCCTTCACTGTTTGCATGCACGAAAACATTCCTTAGGGACTTAAGAAGCGATGTGTTCAACATTTTACATACACCTACGATGTATGCTATAGGAATGACTTTATTTTGTTCCACGAAGGCGTGTTCACATTAATATCTCATGTAGCATTATATATGTCTAAAATTAATTAACTAATTTTAATCATCTTCTTTCATTACTTACAAAAGATCGAGTGGGATATGAGTTTTAACTTTCTCAACATTACTAACATTATTGGACATCTCACTATACTACTTCAACAGACGACGCGACGCCTTAACAAAATATCTAATTGGTTGAGCAGATAAAGCAAACACGATGCCATTTTAACTCATATATTTAATAATTTACTATATATGAATCATTGTCTATCTACTCAATATGCGGTGAGTGAAGACAACAAATGGTATCGAAAATATACCTGCGTCTCTTTCTTCGATGAAATTCCTTGATTTCTCCGATGGTAGGGGTTGGTTGATGTACTTGCATTCAATCTGAATAAAGTATCTCTGTTTCAAAAACTTTGTCTTTTTGTATGATGTTAATATCGCCTATATTAACGTCATAGAAAAAGACAAAGTTTTTGAAACAGAGATACTTTATTCAGATTTTGGCCCAGGAGGGGGTAAATTAGAAATTTCTTAAGCCGGGTTCCCGTGCTTGTTTTGCCCATGGACATAGGCTATGTCCATGGTTTTGTCCTCCTGGATACGCCATTACTTGCGGCTTAAAAAAAGACAGAAGTATATGTTTGCACCCTAATGGTTCGATTGCGATTTTATTCCTATGCTCAGTATAGAATAAAAGTTTATATTTTAACACGACCGTTTGACATTTTATTCTGATTAAATGTTTGTCTAATTTTTGACGTGATAACGTCTTATAAATTGATGAATCACCAATCTTATATATTGATAAAACACCGGCTGCATGTTCGAAAAAGTGTAACGTTCCTAACGTTCCTAACGTTCCTAACGTTCCTAACGTTCCTAACGCGTAACGTTTTTTGCTAATTTCTCGCTCAATTTAAATCAGATCGGTTTGAAACCAGTCTTAAACGAAAGAGGAGAACATTTTACATAGATTTCGTATAACAGAATTTGCCTAAACAGTTTTTTTATACAAATTTATATAGAAAAATAGCTGTATAAATGCAATGTTGTCTAATGCATAACGCGACGCGGTCGGTCGTCTTTGTTTGCCGTACATGGAAATTAGAAAATAGCGTATGTCTTGTCTTAACATGAAAACGGCTGCATTTCTAATGTTTAATTCAATTTTTTGACATTAGTATTTTGTGAAATGCAACGCCTGCTAAGTTAACTATTGGAATAACTAATTATTATTAGAACATAATACTTTGACAAACGTCACTTTTGACATTTCTTATCATTCCGACACCAAGGATAAGCGGATTGAAACCAAATTTTGGGAGGATGTTTGATATGCAAATATGAAGTGGCCTATTGTTTTTGGGGATCATCGGCGCATGCGTAAAAGAATATATCTCTTATAATGATGTTTTATATAATAATAATATAGTTTTTAAAACGGTTTTTACTCTATCTATTTTTACTAGAAATTTTTGTAAATTTTTTGGGGAAAATCGGCGCATGCGCAAAAGAGATACATGCCATAGTTGTTTTTTATATAATAATAGTGTACTTTTTATAGTGTTTTATTATTCTACTTAATAAAATTTACCTAAATTTGAAGCGAAAGATGCAATATCATAGATTCGAATTATTGTAATTATTATATAAATTTAGGTTATGTATTACGGAATACGTTATCACGTAAAACTATCGTCCGTAAACCGACTTTACAGACAACCAATTTTTTTTTTTGGGTCGGTTCGTGACTACTTTACATTTGTCGTTGATAATTTCGTCAATATTACTACATATTATTATAAAACAAAGTCCCTCCGCCGCGTCTGTCTGAACGCGATAAACTTAAAAACTACCGAACAGATTTTTATACGGTTTTCACCAATGGACGGAGTGATTCGAGAGAAAGGTTTATGTGTATAAATTATTCATTAATGTATTGTGTTAATTGGTTGAAATATGACGATGGTTGTTGAAGATGCCGGAAAAAATCAAGCTGAGTGGGAGCTTTCATCGAAAACGCTGCCTAATCCCTTTGAGATATAGCAAAACAATGTATGGTGGAACTGTTCCTCTTTTATAGGCCTACAGAAAAGTCCGCAATGGAATATGTCTATCTTTTAAGGATAGCTTACAATACCCATTTTAATGTTAAGCGCTTTTCGTGGATATCAATTTTGCAATTCGTAAGTCGACGTAAAAACCGGTGGCAATCTACAAATTCGAAGTCAGACCGAGCCGCTACTACAGGTATATTATATAAGTTAATTTTGATTTTGTATAATGGGTATTTGTAGGAAATCCACCTATTTCGAACCGCTGTATCCACATTTTAAAATTGGCCTGTTTATAACACCAAATCTAATTAAGTAATATTATGCAATTATATATAAATTGTAGATATTTTTTGTAAAAGGGGATCAGAATTTATTAAAATGTGTGCGCGATCGGTTATTATAATAAATATAATTTTTTGATGGAAGAATTTTGTTAATCAAATTTTTGAAATTTTCTAGAAATACAACCTTAAGCGTCGTAGAACATTTAGAAGATAATATAATTTATTTCTACTAAACAAAAAACACGTATAAAATTTTCTTAATTAATTATACATCTAAAATTAATTTTTAAAAAAAGTGGACAGCGACGCAGTGAAGTGATCAAGATGTGATATTTCGGTGAGTAGACTCCAAATAGTTTAATGTTATAATTTCTGAACTTAATTAAAAGCATGGTTATAAAACACTGCATTTTTTTTGGAAGTACCTACACGTAAATCTCTACGTAGTGTAGATCAATCCATTATTTTGGAATACACAACAGATTTAGAACTAGGAACTAGGGAAACTTATTTACTCAGAAAAATTGGTTATGTGAACATTACTTAACTGAAAGTGTTGACGTGTAAGCATATTTCACATATTTTTTTGATAAACGTGCTAGAGAAACAAATAAAATAGTGTGAAGTATTCTTGCATTCTTAACTGTTCAACTGCCTACTAGTGTTGCCACCTCGTCTTGTATCGACGAAAACTAAACATTCTTGTTCTCATCTCGAATTTTTCGATTGTTGTCTCGCTATTTTCCTGATTTCTTAAAGTTTCTTTCGGGAGATCTCAACAAATTGTTTCGGACCTCGTTTCGAAATTCGAACTGTAATGGAACCTCCGGACCCACTGCATTGTTAGTTATTTTACAGTCAAGCAGGACTATCGCCCAGTTTGACACGCAGTAAATACTGTGGAGCCTCACTATTAAAAACTAGGGGGTGTCGAATTATTGGAATGTTCGGATTATTGGATAGTATAGAAAAATAAATGCCGGTGCGGGAGCGCGGAACGAGAGTAGGGAGGCGTGAGCGGAGGGCGCCGGATTATTGGATGTACCGGACTACTAAGGCGCCGGATTAGTGAGACTCTACTGTACTGTTTTTATTTTTAAATCTATTTTTTATTATATTTTAAATCAAGGGAATACATTTTCGTTTGAAATTATAATTAACTAATACGTTATTCACTTGCTTTACAGTAACAATGTAAGTACATATATAAAATTTATATTATTTTGACAGTTCAATTCAATAAGTTGTATTCCAGAATACATCTAGCATCATCTATGAGCTACTTCATCAACGACTTAAATTGTTAAAACAGCATTTGAAAACTATTTTATTTTCATGGCAGGCGCGTGAAAGTTCCGATGTTGTTATTGTTCGTATTTCACGGATATATTATGTTGTCCACTCGAAATTAATATTTGTTTATGCTTAATAATTTTTAATAGATGACCATCAAGTCTACGGTACTTCTAGACGCACTTATTTACATAGATAACATTGTACACGTAAGTGGGTTATAATTTTAAAAATATAGATCTGTATAATCAAAATCCGATTATTATACG
Organism: Xanthostigma xanthostigma; assembly: GCA_963575645.1. Classification (NCBI taxonomy): domain Eukaryota; kingdom Metazoa; phylum Arthropoda; class Insecta; order Raphidioptera; family Raphidiidae; genus Xanthostigma; species Xanthostigma xanthostigma. The sequence goes on along the minus strand of OY754470.1, from coordinate 28,937,833 downwards.
AAAGCTAATTTAAGATCCTGCCACACGTAGAAGCATTATTGCGCACTTACTTGCTAAAACCGGTTTCCACCGGGAAGTCTGTGAATGTGAATGACATAATAATGGTTGCTCGCACATACAAAAACCGTGACTTGCGTAAGCTTCGATCTGCTAAAGATTTTAACTGTGCGTATACTTGGTCTGCGTTGTAAACCTTGAGCAACCGGGCTACAATCATTTGCACATTAAATTAGAATCTTAATGAAAACAAATTTGCAAAATATTTTAATGTGAAATATCTAAAGGCGCGTTTGATTGGGAGGAAAACCGTGCAATTGGTGCGACATTTTTGTGGGAGGATGTTATGCTTGTGTGCGTAAATTAGGCTTTAGTTGAAGCCGACATCTAGGAAATAGGAGGAAATTTAGTTATTAGTTTAGTTACTAGTATTTCGTTAGATGACAGCGAATGACGCTTGCTTTGTGTGTGCGGTGGATAATAAATTTGCTTCTGATAAAGGCGACAACGAGATGACGAGGCCAAATTTAGTTATATGACGATATTTAGTTATTAGTATTTTGATAGTTGATAGGGCGAAATTTGGTAAATGAGGCAAAATTTAGTTACTAGAATTTCGTTAGCTGACAGCAGGGTCTGGGACCTAAAAAAGTTACCGGCAAAATTGTTAAACGCCGCAAGGAGACCATGTAACTATGCGCAGAAAAAATCTGGACCGTTATTCTCTGAAGCCAGACCGACGCTGGTTGACAGGGCGAAATCTAATTATTATAATTTCTCATAAATTTATGTTTTATATCTGCCAGGCATCCCGTGACGGCTTCCATTTTTTTATTAATTTTTTTTATTATTAGATACGATGTATTAACATATATACTTGCTTTTTTAGAATATAAATATTAAAACAACGAAGGTAAATGAAAAAGAGTTATGTATACAATTAAAACCCGCATCACTTTTATAAATTATAAATTGAATTTAATAGAATACGTAAAACGTAAGAAATGGCGATTCTTTTAACACATTTTGTTTTCTTGGTTATCTGCAGTCATTTTAACATTCTTTAATTTATTTTTATCCTAATACATATTTATAAAGAAATATTCCAGGTGATTCCAGAAGTTTAAAAGTTGCACGTTAATTTGTGAAATTAAATTACAAAGGTTTATTTCAATAATCGAGTTACGGTTTCTACACATAGCTACTAAGGCACAAGACTTTCGTAATCATTCATAAGTTTGATGAACATTATTTACATTTGAATTGCAAATAAAATTGTCCTTCATGTAAAAATATGTAATATTAAAAAAAATAACGTTCTTTAGTCTTTGAATACCTATATCCAAATTAAATTTTTTATTAAGAGGAGATGTCCACCTATAGGAGACGGAAAAGAAAGTCATTTTTGTGAATTTTTTCAAGGAAAATTATGTGAATTTTTGGATTTGGAGTTTTACTATCTATAAGTATACACATTCAGAAATATTATTTTTTTTTATTTAAAAATATCAAAAATTGACAAGATTATTGTATGATCTTTGGAGCGCCGTAAAAAGATCGGTACCCACTGGCGTTTCTTCAAAAATCGTCTAAAACGAAAAAAAAAACAAAAATATTATTAAATTAGATACTATAATCTAGTACTTGTCATAGGATATTTTTTTTTGGTTACTTAGTTTTTGTTTTATAGGCAAAATAATAATTAATATTTGGTACAAACATCCGCCATTTTGCCTTAAATCGATATTTTCAAAATCGGCTATCACAAGTACTAGATTATAGTATCTAATTTAATAATATTCATGTTTTTTTTTTGTTTTAGATGATTTTTGAAGAAACGCTAGTGGGTACCGATTACGCAGTTCTTTTTACGGCGCTAAAGATCATACAGTAATCTTGTCAATTTTTGATATTTTTAAATAAAAAAAAATAAACATAATATTTCTTAATGTGTATACTTTTAGATAGTAAAACTCCAAATCCAAAAATTCTCATAGTTTTCCTTGAAAAAATTCACAAAAATGACCTTCTTTTCCGGCTCCTAGGTGACTGACTGATAACAGTAGACTTTTCTGCTCCATGTTTTGAAAGTTAGTAATTTTAATGCAACGTAATACATTTTATAATTACTATTACAATATTTTTCAGTAAAATAACCTTCCTGTTAATTTATTTTCTGTGTGGCACTAAACTAAATGTTAAACGAAAAATTAGAACGGAAGCTTACTTGATCAGTCAATAAATGTAATGGAGAAGATTCTTGGAAATTTCTTTTTCATTTATAAAAATATTCCCAACTCGCATCGTCACTAAAGGATACGAGCTCAGGTGTGCTGTCAAGTTAACCAGCTATTAGTGACTTATATAACACTTGCCTTGCAAACATGCTGCTTCGTTTTGTATAAAGTTGATATTTTAAGTGGATGTAATTTTACACGAATTGCGCATATGCTTTATAATGTCGCACTATTAAAACCTACACCTGGTAGAGCATACCGTGACATTACGTAATATTAAAGGCATAAATAGGTTTAACCCGTTTTCTTTGACCGACCTTAATTATTACTGAGAAAAATGTATTCTTATTATTTTGATGAGTTATTTTTGATACATATTCATATGTATTTATTTTTAAATTCCAAATCCACATAGTGAAAAATGGTACTAATTTAGATAAAAAAATATGTTCAAAAACTAAAACCCGACTACTGAAAAGTATGAAACAAGAAAACATTCTTGTCTGAGGACAGTCGTGGTCATATGTCACCTACCCTAACAAAACATAACATTTTAACAGTACTAAGCTTTAGAGCTCTAGAGTGATGGCTAACTTTGTTGAGAAGTGGGTACCTACTTGTAAATGGAGAGAGGGGATGGTTAAATACTATTTTCTGTTCGAAATTTTTTCTGGACGACACACGTTTTACGGCCATGCTTATTCAGCGTGTTTTTTTCTATAAGCATGATGATTTTGGCAAAGTTCCGAAAGATTTCGGTTTTTGTCAAAAATCGCATTTTTTAAAGGGGTATTCTGTGAAAAAATAGTAAAAGACGAATTCTTTAACGTACTTTTGAAATTGAGAATGCTTACAGAAAAAAATACGCTGAATTCAATGAGCGTAAGCAAACGTCTGTATCTCTTTTAGTTTGGAAACTATACGGCCATTCGGAGGTTTTATATGATTTTCTGAAAACTATAAACGCAATAACTTCTAAACCTGAAGACATACAGACGTTTGTTTGTGTTCACTGGATTCAGCGTGTTTTTTTCTATAGGCATGATGATTTTGGCAAAGTTCCGAAAGATTTCGGTTTTCGTCAAAAATCGCATTTTTTAAAGGGGGATGCCATGAAAAAATTGCAAAAATCGAATTCTTTAATATATTTTTGAAATTGAGAATGCTTACAGAAAAAAATGCGCTGAATTCAATGAGCGTAAGCAAACGTTTGTATCTCTTTTAGTTTGGAAACCACGGCCATTCGGAGGTTTTATATGATTTTCTTACGCTTTTATTTTTGAACTTAGACGATCTGTTCTGACTTTTGATTTCAAAAAGATGCATCTACGCAATTAGCACTTTTTAAAAATAATGGAAACTTTTTAATCTTCTAAGATTCTGAAAGGTTGTCTGAAATAAAATATTTTTTTTTAATTTGATCTACAGTGCTCCAAGAGAGCACGATTAGCTTTAGTTCTGTTCTCGGTTCAAAAAAACGATCGAGAGAGCGTGTAAAACACTTGAAAGGGGGAGGCAGGATGCTAGAACCCTCTTAAGGTTTTCACTGAAGCAATTTTAACACACTGTCCATTGGCATTCATATAATTAGCTTGACTGTGAAGAAAAATAAAACTAAACAAATTAGTCCTTTTCATGAAATAGTACTAATTATCGAGGCCTTTGACAAATTAAATCATTACTTGTAAAGATGCCCACTGTGGTTAGTTAACCACATAAATAAGTTTTTTCTGCTGCAGCTCCCTCTTTTCATTAACACGCTGTTCATATTTCTATTGAAATCTTTTCTACGCAATGTAAAAGAAGACTTCTTAATCAAACATTTGCAATTAAATAATTTATATATAGTTTACGCAAATAATTTTGGTATTGACATAATATGTTCCTCTTTTGAAATCAAATATATTAGCTTAGTATTTTAATATAAAATTTATAATTCGCCATTTTGAAAACTGAATTTTGTACCGACGTAAACCAGGATACACGAGTCATCGTGTAAATAAAACATTCATTTAGATTTTAGATTATAAATAAGGTGGTAAATATAAAAACTATATGTAAGAATATGGATATTCCTTTTTTAAATTTTTCCAGTTACGAGACACGAGACGTATGTGAGTATGGAAATGGGGTAATCGTTTGAATCGTGCTTTATTAAAGCAAGTGTGATATTTAAGAGTGTGCGTGGGATTTTTCGCTCAGCTCACTACATTTTACTTTACGCAGTGCCGTACTATGAATAAGCTGACTCTCTAACTAGTTAAAAATTTAGTTTATTCAAATCTCTCATCCAGGGACGGATTTATGTTTTTCGGGGCCTAGGGCTTATTGAAACACAGCGGGGTCCCCTTTTTGGTCGATTAATAGTTTTTAAATTTGGATCTAAAATATTTAATCGTCAACGTTTCGGCAGAAATTCATGGCTTCTTCAGGACCTATAACAAATAAGTAAAACCCTACACATCTAAACCAATAACTTAAAATAAAAAAAATTGGTTGTCTGTAAAGTCGGTTTACGGACGATAGTTTTACGTGATAACGTATTCCGCTCGAATATTATATTTAATAATACATAACCTAAATTTTAGTAGCTGTCAAACTTGGGCCGATCGTGCTTCCCTATCGCTTATATTGCGCTCTCGCTTGCAGGCACAGGGTCAGGCGGAACGTTACGGCGTTACAATTTTTCGTGCGTGCAGCTGGTGTTTCATCAATTTATAAGACGTTATCACGTCAAAAAAAAAAAATAAAAATTTGTATATCAAATAAATACTTATTCGGCTTACCTTAAAAATGTCTAGTAAAAAGTCATAAAAATAAAATTCAAGACATAAAATAATTTAAAAACATTAATATCAAACATTAAAAACTTTTTTTAAAACTAAACTTAATAAATAATAAAAATAATAAAAACTTTAAAAGATCTATTTAAAAAATTATAAAAATATATCCTTTCTTTCTAAAAAATTTTGAGATTCTAAAATTAAAATTAAAATCGTATTATTTGATATACATATATTATATGTATTTTTAACCTTTTTAACCTTTATATTAAATTCGTCCTTCAAAAATTAAAAATTCTAAAATTATTAAAATGTCTGTTTACATTGGATATTTTATTTTAGGATGTTGGCATACACTTTGCTTAATTTTTCAATGTCTGTTTTATTGTTAACTGCATTGTTACTGAAGAAGCCATGAATTTCTGCCGAAACGTTGACGATTAAATGATGTTCTAGTGAATAAGAATTGTTTTTATATTTAGCCTTGTATCCCGAATAATTTTATCATACCATAATATCAAGGTGTCTTAAAAATTCTGGTAATAATTTGACACTTGCGGGCTCAGGGCTTAAGCCTTATTAGTTCCTATGTGGATTCGCCTCTTCATCAAATCATTTATAAAGTCTCTGTTTTCTTTTTAATAACTTATTTAAAAAAATGCTTGTTTTGGGGAATAAAAATATTTACAGTACAATTCTTTAAATATAAATATACCCTTCACTTGACAGTCTATCCTACATTATGTGCTTGTAACAATATAGTATATGTGTAAAAGATGGCTTACAGAAAATACAAAGTGACATAAGAAATAAAATACTGACGAATAAAATCGCCTTCGGTTAGATATACCTACTTTTTGAGGAAGTTTTACTTCAGTCATTTCTCTTTGTAAGATGAAAAATCGAATTTAAGATGACGCAGCTATTAAAGTGAGAGCCGCAAAACAAATTTTTATGAATAAGGTCCAAATCCGGACCGAAACGTTAATGTATTGAATTTATATATTTTTTGTTCATATAATTGTCTGAAAAATTGATCGGTAATTTTATTTATTGAAGATTAAATATTTATTCTATGAATAAAAAAAAAATTGCAGACATCCGATAAATGGCCAACAAATTACACTATAATACGGTGGAGCCGGAGGCTCTACTACTGTCGTATGTAACGTTGTTTCATCACAATCGCGCGTGGAGCTGCGGGTGGTGGATAGATTCTGTATAATTATACACGAGTATACAGTAAATTATTAGATGCATTCATTTCATTTCAGTATAAATCAACACTTGATTTGCACACGTTTTCTTTGCATGTAATTAATAGCTTCATTGCTTTGCATTAATTAAAAAAATTGTAGCGTGAGTGCTGCTTTATGTTGCACATTCTTTTTTTCACTTTCATACATCCCTTTTTATATATCCGATGCAGTGTTTAGAGACTGAAAATATAAAAACGTTTCAATGAATACTTTGCTCAAATATTGACTTAAATGAATTCCGGCCTACTTTCATTTTTATTAAAGATTTGTTTGGTTTGCAGTGTGAATCGATTCTACTAAAGTTATGACTTTCAGAATAAATTATTTAGATATTATTAGAGATATCTGTAAATTAAATTTATGAACTAATATCTTCTTAAAGCTGTATTAAAATCACTAGAGAGATATTTTTGTTTTTAAATCTAGCCTTTCAAACCCACTTTTCGCAAATAGGTGGGCCGATTTTCTTTGTACGCTAGAACGTTTTTGAGGAAAGTTGCAGTATACAAAAAAAAAATAATAAATATTTCTGTCACTTAAGGCCGCTGCACACGAGACTGGATTTGCCGTTAGATTCCTTGCTAGTTTTTAAGCGTTGGTTTTTGTGATGGCTTTTATATGTTCACTTCACACGATGGGTCTGTTGAGCGCGCAGTGACAGTTTAAATATTTACAAAATTGAACGTTTATTGTCTCTGAACAGAAACAACACTATGACGCAGTGTTTATTTGTGGGCATTTGACCATGGCGCCCACTTGACAATTGTTTCCTGATTGGTTCTTGCTCAGAACAAACAGATGACCAAGCAAGAAAAATACCCCAGTTCTCAGTTTGAAATCAATTTTGAGAGCTCGCAGGCGAACCCGCAGTGACGTCATTTCCATCTTCGTAACCCGCACGGCAGCCAACACAAGTCCCAGCATTGTTTCATACGGCAAAACCAGCGTCGTGTGCACCGGCCTTTAGGAAGCCACGCGATATTGCATGCTTAGTTTACTGTTCAGTAATAAAATAAAATCTCATTTTAAATTAAAATAAAAAAAAAATACTAAAAAAATTCCTACATATAGCCCTTCAGATAGAATTAAATAATATGTCTTCTATCAGTTATATAGATAGTTGTTTGGTGAGTTCGTGAATCCCTTTTAATTTTAGGCTTAAGTCCTAAAATCTTTGCGTTAACTAAGTAGAAAGTACAAACCTTTGCAAACCGAACCCGCTGGTAGAAGACGGATTACTGAAGGATTATTATGTTGAAGGTTTTTAAAATTTTTTACATAAATTACTCACAAACGCGCGACGACTGTAGTTACCATCAAAAGTATTTCGTGTAAAAAATGTAGTCAAGTTTGCGTTGATATCCCACTAAAACAGAAATGTGAAAAGCATAGGTACAAAAAAGATTTGAGATATAAAAGGGTGCCAAGTGTACACTTACAAGTTTTCAGACACAACTCGTTTATTTGTAATATAAAACATAATTACGTCTTGTTTTTTTGAAGTATATAAATAAGTAAATAAATAAATAAAATAAGTGTAAACTTGCCAATTTAGGTTTTCATTCTTTTTTGTTTCGAGCTTTTCACATTTGTTTTTAGTGGGATATCAACGCGAGGCTTGGCTTCATTTTTTATCTATACTTTATACTAATATATAAAGCTGAAGAGTTTGTTTGTTTCTTTGTTTGGTTGAACGCGTTAATCTAGAAACTACTGGTTCGAATTGAAAAAAAATTTTTGTTGGATAGCCCATTTATCGAGGAAGGCTATAGGCTATATAATATTACGCTACGACCAATTGGAACGGAACATCAATGAAAAATGTTGCAAGATGTATCTCAAAATTAGTCCGTCCGACAAATATTATGAGGTGAAATGCTTTAACTAAATATTCCAATAATAGCGCGTCACGTTCAGAAGCCCAGATAGCTCAGTCGGTAGAGAGTAAGACTCTTAATGCCTGGGTCTAGGGTTCAAGCCCCACGTCGGCGAATATATTTTTATTTTTTTTTATTTCCTAGATTGCTTTTTTCGAAGGCTTACATTTCAATTTTTTTAAATTTTATTACGACTAATTAAAATTAAATAAGTAAATCTAATTAATAGCTCATTTGAAAACTGTTACAGCTATAGGTACCTATATAAAAATAATTTTCCTACAGTGTTTTCAATTAAATATTTATTATATTAAAAGAAATTTATTACTTATAGCTTAAGCAACGAATAATTCTAGATGGAAAAGTCGAAAGCAGAACATTTGACTTAGGAACTTTGTTTGGACTAGTTAGGAGATAAACATACTAAAAGTCCTTACCCCTCCGAGGTACGCCCGAAGGGGGGGAGCACAAAGAAGGTCCCGTTTTTTGGTATTTTGCTTTCATTTCGAAAACGGTACGTCGTACGAAATTTTGTTGGAATACATAATGAAAGCTGATAAAATTCTCTACAACTTTAGCTTTCACACTTTTTATCTATCTCCAATCTTTGCCTAGCTATGAGCTCCGAAAAATGGTCGATTTTCAAAAATGTGTTAAATTCTCTGTAGCACATTGTAACAATACGAATTTGTCAAAATCATTTCGTATCGCTCATCCACACTATTAAAAACACCCACACACTATTAAAAAATAACATAAGCTGGGAGTACCTCCACACAGGGCCCTCTTTCCCACTGGGCACTCTGGCACGTGCCCAGGGCCCCTCGATCGATAGGGACCCCCTAGTTTAATGGTATACTAAGTACCCAAACTGTTTTAAACAAAAATCATCAGTGAACTATTTTTCATATACTTATTTTTTTTGTGTCCTTCATGTTAAAATTGGGAACGTGATCCTTTTAAATATATGCATTTTATATCACATTCCTCGACTTAGAATCTAGAACCTTGTTTATCTATTTTCTTTGTCTATTCTAACAAAATAGTGCTCTGTTAAGGTCATAGGGGCCCCATAATCCTAATGTGCCCAGGGCCTTCAATAGGTTAAAGCTTATGTTATTTTTTAATAGTGTGTGGGTGTTTTTAATAGTTTGGATGAGCGATACGAAATGATTTTGACAAATTCGTATTGTTACAATGTGCTACAGAGAATTTACCACATTTTTGAAAATCGACCATTTTTCGGAGCTCATAGCTAGGCAAAGATTGGAGATAGATAAAAAGTGTGAAAGCTAAAGTTGTAGAGAATTTTATCAGCTTTCATTATGTATTCCAACAAAATTTCGTACGACGTACCGTTTTCGAAATGAAAGCAAAATACCAAAAAACGGGACCTTCTTTGTGCTCCCCCCCTTCGGGCGTACCTCGGAGGGGTAAGGACTTTTAGTATGTTTATCTCCTAACTAGTCCAAACAAAGTTCCTAAGTCAAATGTTCTGCTTTCGACTTTTCCATCTAGATGCCCCTTATGAGCATTCATTGACTAAACTATTAAAAAAAGTATAAATACTGCTTTTTAACGACAAAAACTTTTGAACGGTAACTCCGATCATTATGAAGTTTGGACAAAACATTCATTTCGGTAAACTAAAATGAATGTGCGTACTCATGTCCGTTCCTTCCCCATCCGTTCTTTTGCACCCGGGTGAAACCGGGCGGGACCGCTAGTATGAAATATTTAAGATGAGATTTCAATTCTCTTGTAGGATAATATTACATACCGATATAGAAGTTTAACTTCGCTTTTGATGGCGTCAGTGAGTACCGAAATCAATAAACTTTGCGTGTGTTCCAAGCAGCCAGCAAACGAACACGAAACCGTCACCGCCATGCGTAGTTACCTAAAACGCGTTCCAAAACAGAATAGTTTCGTTTTAGCTACTGCGCATGCGGGTGACGGTTTCGTCTTCGTTGGCTGGCTGCTCGGAACACACCTAATATAATCTAAAGTAGCACGGCTAGAAAAATGAAATTTGGTACTAAACTTGGCGACTCCATCCTATCTTAAAAATTTGAAACCTGAAACGTAAAATATACAGTAATAATTAATTATTTTTAATAATTTGCAGATGTGTGGAATGCTATGAAAAATACTTATTACTGTGTATTAATTAATTAATAAATTGATAACGTTTTCCTCAAATATTTTCTAACTAGCGGTCCCGCCCGGTTTCACCCGAGTGCAAAAGAACGAATGGGAAAAGGAGGCACATGAGTACGCACATTCATCTTAGTTTACCGAGATGAATGTTGTGTCCAAACTTCATAATGATCGAAGTTACCGTTCAAAAGTTTTTGTCGTTCAAAAGCAGTATTTATACTAGTTAAGGCAATGGTGCGTATTTCAATCGGTGGAAAGCAACCGGATGACTCTTGGTATTTGAGTTCCTGAAGCAATTTGGAAACTTTATTGTTCAGTACCTCATAACCCCAAAATGGAAGGAATCGGAGAAAAGGGGGGGGTCAAAACGTAAAAAAAAATTGTTTAGAAACCAAATGGAAAGGCGGTAGCATTAAAGTACGTGTACTCACTATTGATTAAAAAATTGTCATCCGAAACGTGCGGACGGTTTGCGCCAACCGATTTTTTGAAAATCGGAAAAAAAATTGTGTCGCAACCGGTTGCGATTTTGAGGAAAATTCTTGTTTTTGTTCAGAGATGCTGTAAAAAAATTGTCATTCGTTTCTGCTGGACGGATTTTGAGGAATTAAAGGTTTGAGTGGCGAAAATTCTCGATTTTTCACTAGCTTTTTTCAAAAATCATAAAAAAATTGCTAAAATTGTTAAAAACGGATGACGTTTCTTATACATGTTCTCAGAGGGTCCAACTATAATATGTATCAATGTCATCCGTTTTTATAACATTTAACCCCATTTTTCAACCCCTAAAGGGGTTGATAATATTGTACGTTATCTGTATGCCATCAGAAACGAGTCTAACCTCAATATTCAGATTAATATCGCACAAAAGTAAGGGGTTGAAAAATGGGGTTAAATGTTATAAAAACGGATGACATTGATACATATTATAGTTGGACCCTCTGAGAACATGTATAAGAAACGTCATCCGTTTTTAACAATTTTAGCAATTTTTTTATGATTTTTGAAAAAAGCTAGTGAAAAATCGAGAATTTTCGCCACTCAAACCTTTAATTCCTCAAAATCCGTCCAGCAGAAACGGATGACAATTTTTTTACAGCGTCTCTGAACAAAAACAAGAATTTTCCTCAAAATCTCAACCGGTTGCGACACAATTTTTTTTTCCGATTTTCAAAAAATCGGTTCGCGCAAACCGTCCGCACGTTTCGGATGACAATTTTTTTAATCAATAGTGAGTACACGTACTTTAATGCTACCGCCTTTCCATTTGGTTTCTAAACAATTTTTTTTTACGTTTTGACCCCCCTCCCCCTTTTCTCCGATTCCTTCCATTTTGGGGTTATGAGGTACTGAACAAAAAAGTTTCCAAATTGCTTCAGGAACTCAAATACCAAGAGTCATCCGGTTGCTTTCCACCGATTGAAATACGCACCATTGCCTTGAATATACTTTTCTTAAGTAATAAATTTCTTTTAAAACAATAATTACTGTAATTAATAAAATATAATAAATATTTAATTGAAAATACTCTAGGAAAATTATTTTTATAAAGGTACCTATATATAGGTACCTACAGTTTTTAAATGAGCTATTAATTAGATTTATTTAATTTTAATTAGTCGTAATAAAATTAAATAAAATTGAAATGTAAGCCTTAGAAGAAAGCAATGTAGAAAATAAAAAAATAAAATATATTCGCCGACGTGGGGCTTGAACCCAAGACCCTGGCATTAAGAGTCTTATGCTCTACCGACTGAGCTATCCGGGCTTGTGAACTTGAGGCGCTAATATTGCAATATTTAGTTAAGGCATTTCACCTGATAATATTTGTCAGACGGACTAATTTTGAGATACATCCTGCAACATTTTTCATTGATGTTCCGCTCCAATTGGTCGTAGCGTGATATTATATAGTCTATAGACTTTCTCAATTTTTTTTTAAATTCGATCCAGTCGTTTCTGAGATTAGCGCGTTCAACCAAACAAGCTTCAGCTTTATATATTAGTAGGTATAGATGTAACCATATGAAGATTATATGAATTTATAGAGAAAAAAAGAAGATTTCGAACATCTAAAAAAATGTGTTGTTATTTGAAAAAAATGCATGTTTTCTTAAATTTACCTACACAGCAGTTTCCGATAGTAAATCTCGAGTTGAACAACAAATTGTGTAGACTTTTTTTGTATCTAGTATGATACACGAATTATTCATTGTTGTCACTTTCGGTGAACACACTGTATAATTAGACATATGGATTTTGTAAACTGTACTTGTAAATTGTACATGTTTTCCAGTCTTTTTTTAAATTTAATCGCAATAGTATAAATGTTGAAACTGCTTATGCACTCTTAAATACCGAGTTTTTAATTTTTTTCTTCAAAATATACTATACAGTTGGTAGCGCGTAAACAACAGTTTTCATGATCTTATGTTTTTAATATAACCTACAACATATAAAAATAAAAATACCTATAAATCATTTCAAACAAGATATAATAAAGTTTAGGAGTTTATTGCATATTTTTTCGTGTTAAATGCGTACCTTTTTGCGTGTGCACAAAAAAGAATGAAAATTCATACTGACTGAGGTGCACCACCTAACTTCATTGACATTTTTTTATTAACTGGATACCGATGGTTAAATTGTACCTCAATTCCAGAAAAAAATAGTAATTTACAAAATAACGCGAAAAATATTACAAACGCAAATGTGTAATTAAATATGAATACACACCAAACAATCTGTTCCTTCGTTGAATATCAAAATAATTCATTTTTTAATTCGAATGTATTTAGTGTAAACGTTTTGGTTAAAATCCTGTTTTGAGTTTCGTACTACAAAACAATTAATCGACAAAATAAAAACATGAAAATCTATAGTAAATAATGAAGATAATAAAATAAATATTAACCTTTTTTAAGGTTCCTTTTTAGAAAAGATATGTTTCGAAATAAATATTGATTATCACTTTTTATGAAATTCTCTGTAATAAAATATTTAGAAATTATCAAAAAAGTTATGTATTTATTTGCAAATATACAACTTCAATATTCTGCGACGCGATATGTTTTATTTTGTACATATTGTATAGCAAAAACTGCACATTATTGTATATATTGCAAATTCAGAATACAGACGCCAATTTAATGGCAGTAAACAGGGTCGTGCAATAAAAAACTATATCGAAGCTTACCAAGTCTGTCACAATAAGATCATTCCGCATATTGCAGTTTTTATGTTCGAAAACATGTGTGTTAAATTTCAGTCTTAAAAAATAATTACTTATTTTCATTTAAAATAATATTCAAAATGCGTGCCTCAGACAGGAAACATTCTGAGCAAAAGGGCGTCGACATTTTTAAAATAGGTTAACCTCTTGAAATGTTATGGCTGAACCATGAAGTCTGTAACCAGGGGACCCAGCTCGAGCGTAGTGGCGGATCGGTATCTGTCGCATGGAACTAATATGGCGTCAGCTACTTAGTAACTCACACACGTTCATGTCTTATATGTGTGTAGTGTCTGTGAAGTTAAACAACTTTGGTAACTATGACGAAAATAGGCGGAAAGAACCGAAGTTTTCCCAGGTAGTGATAACAGTGCCATCTCGCGTGCGCCAGAAAACGGTCCGTCTCGAAACACGGCAAGCATAGGAAGCTAGGTTTCCTGGTCACAGACTTCATAGAAAAATATATATGTGTGTCGAACATATATATGAACTTCTCTTTTTTGAAGTCTGTTAAAACATCTAACCAGTAGCTTTAATTGCTAGGGAATCTATTCAGAAATAAACGTGGAAATGTTTGTAGTTTTTACAAAAATATGAAATATTGAGTTGAAATCTAGCATCTAAATACGGCAGACATTCAAGGAATAGCCGCGACCTTAAGTTCTATAGCGAATAATGGTATACAAAAAATATTTCACTGAGATTTTTATGAGCTTCAAGAGTGATAAAAACCTTTTTGGTTCTAAAATTGAATGATATGGACTTAATGTGCTAATAACGGATTTTTTTCCTACACTTCGAATGATACTCTCACAAACATTAATCCAGAACTAAAATTGCGTTTTAATTTTTTTTCGATTTAAAAGTGATCTGTTCTGCTTTTGATAACTAAAGCATATCTAAAGTAAAAGTTTGACAATTACTGGTTTTGGATGGTATTTGTACCGTGTCGATTACAAGCGTTTATAAAACGAGTGGTGTGATATTTCAAAAACTTGTTTGACACTGTACTTTAATTTTATAGGTTTTAATTTTCCCCCAGATAAAAATAAAAAAGTATAAGAAAAAAGTATATATATTTATTTTAATTTAAAAATTTAGGAATAAAACATTGCGGGAGATCTACAAAAATGAAAGGCAAGCAATTAATATTAGAACTGTTTTTACACAGAATTTATTTTAAATTGTTGTTTTAACAGAAAATAATAATAATGATAATTGAATCATGTAATGGAAGCTTGATTTCATTGTCGTCAGAATATTATATTACTGTTCAATATTGTGTCGTTTATTATTCCAATTTAATGCTCGGTTGCAGAAAGCATTGTCAGAAAATCTGATTTGGCAATGACCTTAGGTTGTGACATATTTTTCCATAAGAAAAGTATTATAAAACTTTAAATCAAACCTGCTCCAAAACAGTAAATTAATATTTTTCTGTGTACTATGATAAAAATTTAGCTTGAGAAGCGAACTTTTCTAGGCAGATTGATCGCATGTATTTTTGTAAGGACAATCTAATTTTCTACATAACAAGGTGTTTGATTTCGACATTAGACTATTCTAGCATATAAAAAAACTGTAATTTATGATCAAATCAAATTTTATGAGAATGCTTTCTGCAACCCGGCATATGAGTTAAAATAATACGTACAATAAAATTTTAACAGAAAAACATTTTAAAAATCTAAAGCCTTAATTCATATTTCATCGATAATAATAAACATAGCATTTTGATTTCTGTACTTAAATATTTGATTGTTTATATAACACTGTTTCAATAGCAAAATTTGTACTGGGACACATTCTATTGTCAGAAAAACTAAATTAGCCATTTTTAATTCATATTTTTTTAAAATTTTATTTTAATTTTATGCTTTTAAAAAATAACTGATCAAATGAGACGCTTATTTTTTAACTTTAATATGACGCATTCTACACTGTATTTACAGTATTCCAGAATAAAGCTACTTTATTATTATTATTAAATCTATACTAATATATAAAGCTGAAGAGTTTGTTTGGTCGAACGCGCTAATCTCAGGAACTACTGGTTCGAATTGAAAATTTGTTTTTGTTGGATAGCTCATTTATCGAGGAAGGCTATAGGTTATATAATATCACGCTACGACCAATAGGAGCGGAACACCAATGAAAAATGTTGCAAAATGTAACTCAAAATTATCCGTCCGACAAAAACTTTTGAACGGTAAGTCCGATCGTCAAGAAATTTGGACACAACATTCACCTCGGTAAACTAAGATGAATGTGCGTACTCATGTATCTCTCCCCATTCGTTCTTTTGCACCCGGGGGAAACCGGGCGGGACCGCTAGTAGTGTATAATTATATATGATGCCGACACACACTTCACGAAATGTATAACGAAATGCATGTAACTTGAGCGAAACACTTTCCTCAGTCGAAGCATGTTGAATACTTAGAATGTTATATGCTAATATTTTTTGTTCTTTACTGTAACAATAGGAAGCTCACCCTTACTATCTTCAATATATAAAAGTATATTATATGATTCGCACAAAAGTTTTTCACGTCTATTTTCATAAAAAAAACGAAGCCCTATATAATGTAATTGTTGTGCATCTTTTGTATTGAACGAATATAAAATCAGCACGTTACAAATTGTACCAAAATGCGTGATAATCGTAGTTTAATTGTAATGAAATAATTTATTGACGTGCATACCTCTTTTCTGGCCACTCCTTCCAAATTTCTGGCAGATATTACAAAATACTAATGACATCCATGACATCCATGTTTGGTTCCCTTTGTTCAGCTGTTGACATTTTTGAGTTTATTATGCGTAGCTGTCATTGTAAACGAATCTAATGGCGTTTTCTGTATCGAGAACTGCCCCTGGGCAGGGCAGGCCGAATGGATAACTGTTGGTTAAAGAAATTTGTTTATTTAACGAATAGTTCCCCATTTGGCCTGCCCTGCCCTGGGGAAGTTCTCGATGCCGAAAACGCTATAAAGGTTCACACATGTCTTGAGAGTTTCAGGGACTCAGTCGTTGCTTGTTTAATTTAACATCAATTATTCATTAATGATGAGTCCCATACTCCCACCATATTATATCTGTACCTCCACCATCTTAAATATTAAAATATCTCCGATTGATAAATTATGGATTCACTTAATTGAATTCGTGACATTTTTAATCAAATATACGAAGTTAATTTATTGAAAATATGAAATTATGTAAAATAAACATTAATGCTACAACGCAGTTAAGTTATTCGATTTCATTTATTATACCGGTGATATTAGGAGGCATTTTCAGTGGTAGATGGCAGATAATTTTTTTTCCACTATTTTTCGTCGAAAAATGAAAATTGTTTTATCTACCAATCATCTTTATTGAATTATTTCATTGTTAATCACGATACCACGCCCCCGCCAAACATATGAACACAATTCTTTCAGGAACTGTTATATTAGTGTCCCATAATAGGCAACCCAAAATTAATCAGTTTTGATTGCGTTATTTTTATCTTTATAATTTATTTGTATATTTTGAAAGCGGAACAATAAATAATGACAACGACTGTAAGTAACTACATTGTGTTAAGATGCATGGAATATTTTCAAACAGTATATCATAACAGATCTTTCCTCGAGTGGCGCAGATAATTGTTCATAAAAAATGCTCTCGGACATTGAAAAATGTTGTTGCAAAAGGCATTTTACGAGGATTTTATTAGACGAAATAAAGTTCTAAACTTCTCAAAATCTGGGTTGTTGGTTAAAAATTTCAGAAACCACATTTTTCTGTCCTAAAAATTCTATCAAGAAACCTGATATTTTGTCAACATGAAATTTCAAATTACGGGAAATCCTATTAACAATCTTTTCTTTACAAGGTATGTTAAAAATATTGAAAA
Organism: Xanthostigma xanthostigma; assembly: GCA_963575645.1. Lineage (NCBI taxonomy): Eukaryota > Metazoa > Arthropoda > Insecta > Raphidioptera > Raphidiidae > Xanthostigma > Xanthostigma xanthostigma. The sequence goes on along the minus strand of OY754470.1, from coordinate 28,920,384 downwards.
ATGTACCGTTTTAAACATTTTTTTTTTTTGAAATTATACTTTTTTGTATTGTTCCCTTTAACTGGCAAGATCGCCTTGTATTGTTTGTCTTGCTTGGCAGGATCGCCATGTATTGTTGGTGGTTGTTCAGGTTCTTTTTGAGTTAGTAATACACTTGAATTTAATTTAATTATATTTATTTACAATCACCAACGTCGACATGTGCCAGCTCGCGCTGCCACAGCGACCACAGGTCCGCTACATAATTTCCTCCTTCCTTCCAAATATACATATATTTATATCATTCAAAATGCAAACCTCGTGTTATTAACTAGAACGATTATTACTAGTTGTTTATATTAACATACCTTGCAGTTCTACATTTCAAATGATATACGTAACTATAGCCTACTTAAGTATGTATCCACTATATATATAATTATTTATAAAATTTGGCTAAATGTCATATGCGAAGAATGATACTTCTGGTTGATTTTGAAAGTATTATCATCAAAATTTGAATAAAGTTTTTTTAGAGATAATAATCAATTATCATGAGTGTATTTTGTATCCACGCTTTCGAATGCTCATAGCTTAGGGCTATGCAGGTGAATAAGGGGTCATACTGAACAGTTGGTGAACAGTTACCGTAACTCATAATTTTGTTCCACCTCGAAGTAAGACTATAAATGTTAAGGTACGTAAATTAAATATACAAAAATACTAAAAGTGAAAAATAAGAAAAAAAATATCAATAAAAAATTATTAATACATCACAAAATCATATCGCGGGAGTAAAGGTTAAACGCATGTGCGTAGAGGGGGGTACTCTAAGAAACATACCACTGTACTGTGGCGGCAACCTAATAGGTTAACGCTGTGTTGGTGTATAGTGAATTTGTTAACAAGCGACTCAATTTTATTTTTGAAAGTTGGTTGCTCTTTAAGGGGGAGTACAGTGTAGAGGGGTCAAAATGAAGGGTTGTTTTGAAAATTCATTGTGACTTAAACATAAAATTGAACATTTACATTTTAAGGGTTATTATTAAGCTATGTTTCAGGCACAATTCCTTTTTTGAAAAAATCAATTTGCTTCACTGAGGGGCCCGGTACCGACAAGGGGTCGGACAGCGGGCACTCTAGCTGCACTTAAACCAAAAAATGAAGAACATTTTTACTTAGGGTACTTTGCGCTATCGTGTGAACCACAGTATGAGGGTTCAAAATTTTTTTTGTGACTTTTAAAAATTTTAGGACACTCAAAGTTGAAAAAATTGAGTTTTTTTCACCTTTATAACGCCTTAAAATATATTTCCAGGAAAAAATGCCAAATTTTAGTAGTTCACACGAGAACAAGATTCTTTTTAAGCCGTTTGGCGAAAACCGCATAAAAATATCTTTTTTTTACGCTCTGGAGAGTGCCCACCATATTTAAAAATGGTGTTTCGAGAACAAGCTATTTAAAGAAAACGAATAATTTTGCTAATAACTTAAAAAAATTTTAACAGTTCGAATTAATGCCCGGGACCACATAGCAGAAGATGAACTGATTGTCCGAAATGATCGTCGAGAGAAAGAGAAAATATTTTATATGTTAAATTTTCAAGTGCGTCTTTATTGTTTGGGACAAATATACTTGTTGATTTTTTTTGTACGAAGCGTACGAGTGTACTTTTTAGTATTTTTTTTATTTAAAGAAAAAAATATAAATATATAAGGACATTAGCATTATAAAAGACAACATAAGTGATCGACATTTGTCGATTGTTGTCCTTGCCCGTTTGTATGTAGGAATCCTACTGTTAACAGAGGACAACAAGAAATGGAACTAACGTAAAAATAATAGTTACGTACATTGAAATTGATACGGTTTTATGTTGATTATGGACAATGTTTTATTTGTTTCTTTTTAAAAATTAATGAACAAAATTGTTATAGCCTACTGACTATTATTATTACATCAGAAATACACGATATAGTTAGATAAATTGTAAGTTCTCTTAAAATGATTGATTTTTAATATTTATTTTTACTTTGTCATTCTTGCCAGAATGTATCATAGAGGGAAAAATATAACACTTGACAAAACGTGAAGGCAACTGTCACTAAAGTTTTAGCGGCGTATTCTCCGTTGATTCCAAAAATGTATGTTATCCCAGTAAATCGAAAACAATTTAAATGTTTAATTTTTGTATTCCTTGAAAACCTTAATTTGTAATTATGTTGAAATTATTAAGTAGAAAAATAAAAAAAATCCAGCTACTAGGGTGACGGGACCATTCCAACTCCAAAAATATTAGCATAAAATAAAATAATGAACCGTTATGAAAAGTATACCATTATTATTATAACATATTAAATCTATTTTGCACATGCGCCAATTTTTCGTCAAAAACAATAAAGCTTTTCATATGTGCGTATCAAACATCCTCCCAAAATTTTGTTGCAATCCGTCTGATCTGTACCGTGTTCACAGTCAAAAAGACGCACAGATTTATTCCAAAAAATATAATTTTTTGGATTCGGGGAACCTCAAAACGAAAAAAATATTGTAAAATTTTGTGAAGTGAATTTTGACCTAAGCTTTAGTATCTACCATTTCTACTTGTGGGTTGGAATGGTAAAAATATAAATTTTCCATACTGAATTGAAAGTAAAGTTTTGATAATAATTAATAACATTAACAGGACGTTTTTAATTGTGCAAAAATTCGACCGACCGATGGACAATCAGCAAACACGTACATAACTAAATGGTTTCCAAATTAATATTTTAATCGGCCGATTACAGGAGGGAACATGGCCACAAGAACATTTTATAGTCATTTATGCAACTAAACGGTCGATCAACTAAAAATTTCCATCTCGGCAGCAGATCGTAAACTTCACTGGGAAAATAGTTTTTCAACAAATTTTGTATAGTCGCAACTGCACCGGTAGCACAATGTAAAAAAATATTGAGGAAATATTTGTAGAAAAATAGTGATTTCAAAGCTCAATAAATCTAAAATTTCCATTGACAACTATTGGTTTGGTTAATGCAATAAAATTGTTTATTTATCTACTGCGCTTTGAAAGGTAGAATTATTCCATTTGAAAGAATTCTATGTATAGGTGAGCAAAATTTATTGCAGTTATATCACCTGAAAGTAAACAGTTAATTTAAGTATATGATATGCAAAATTCCACTAATAATTTTTGAATGGCACTGAATGCAATGCAGCTCTTTGAGTGAGTTTCGGTGCGATCCTATAATTTAAGGAGAATTCCATCAATAATGACACGAACATGTTACAAACATACATTGTTACAACCAACATTAATTTGAAAATTAAAATTAAAGGTCATTGTTAGTATTAATTGATCGAAGTTTGAAAAAACACATTATTGTCTCTGATACGGAGTGAACGAGTGAAGCATGTAGGTCCTGTTTAAAGCATAAAGTTTTGTTGATCCAATAGAATGTTACGATGAAAGAAGGTTTGGTTGAGGATCATAAATAAATAAGCTTTACCAATGTTACTTTAGTGGCCAACGTTGCGAAAAATTTATTTTCATCTTCAGGGCCTATGAACATGTATATATACATGTTCATAGGCCCTGAAGATGAAAATAAATTTTTCGCAACGTTGGCCACTAAAGTAACATTGGTAAAGCTTATTTATTTATGACCCTCAACCAAAACCTTGCTTAATCGTCCTGTTTAAATTTAATCTTTCAGTATTTAGTTTTCTTTATTTGCTTTTTGATGTCTGTTGAGTGAACAAGTTATAAAGAAATTCAGCAAGATTTTTTTTAACCTAGACCGAGCTACGACCATGATTGATTTTGTGATCAAAACATCTTCCGTAGAGTGGAGCAGATTCAAAATATCATAAAGACAAAAAATATTCCAATTTTCAGTCAACAAGTGGAACAATATGGTACAAAAATGTCGACTAAAACCTTGTAGTGCTAACTTTTCATGAATACTCTCTGTCTTCCGTCAATTTGTGCGAAGATACCACAAAATGTAATTGCATTATCTATAGTTCGGTTAGAGTACGATAACTGTATGTACAAAATATCCATTGGAAATACACAATTATTATTTTATATAACATTTAACAGTGTTATTAGCTGTTTTAAGTGCAGATTTTTTTTATAAATTAATTTTTTTTGCGCAGTGAAAAGGAGAAGACGTCTGAGGGGAGCTCTTTAAAAATTAATTACGGAGTCATGTCGATGCGACGGTGTTTTTTTGCGCAGTGAAAAAGGGAAGGCTTCTGGGGGTAGTTCTTTCAAAATTAATTACGGGGTCGTCTCGACGCGATGGCGTTTTTTTGCGCAGTGAAAAAGGGAGGGCGTTCGGGGGAGTTCTTTAAAAAACAATTACGGTGTCGTGTATACAAAGTGAGATAAGTGATACAGTAACTCTACACCAGTTGTTATGACGTGTATATGTGAATTCTGATTGGTTAGATTAAAAAAATGACAGTGAAAGACGGCAAGTTTTTACGTATTTTTGAGGAAATTTGTAAATAATTCGCAAAGTTTTTTTTTGGTACCTACGTCAAAATTTAGCGTTTTCTATGATTTCAAAAAATGCAAAAATTTGGACACATCGAATTATCGAACTGGACTTCTATAGCTCTTTAAGAAAACCTGAAAAGAGCTACTTCATAAGCTACTAGTCATTCGCACATATATTGCAAAATAAATGTGTACAGATTTTGTGTAATAATTTACAGAAAACTGTAACATTGCTCAAAGCAGTTTGAAAAATTTTTAGTTGGGATAAGCAAAAGTGTAACACACACACACACACACACATATGTACTCGTAGATATATAGTAGCTTTAGCAGAAGCAGAGCGGTGTGAGAGAAGGGAGAAAGAGAGCAACGTGTGAAGGGTAGCTTTATGAGCGGGGAACGGGAGAGGGGAATACCTGTGGCGTCGTCGCTATCATCGGCACTATCCGATGCGCGTTCCAGACGCTGGAAGGTATATAAGACCAACTCCAACGGCGGGAAATTCGCTATTCGACCGTGGTAATCAGTCCTTTACTACCAACATTATAATATTTTAATAACAATACACTATACGGTGCATTTGTCTGTTCGAAATCGTGATCGTACTTTTGACAAGTTAACAACTGTGCTCTGTTTGAACAAATGTAAGTACAATTTTCTTGTTGTTAATTTTGTTGTAAACTAGTGTTGTAGAATTAAATTTGTATTTATAAAGGAAATTATTTATTATGTGTCAAACATCTTGCTCAGCAAAATGGACTAGTTATTAAAATCGCTACATAGCGTCAATGTTTATTTGATAAATAATTAATATAAAACATATTGGAAACATTCAATATTATTTTTGGTTTTGAAAAGGCAAAACGGTCTATTTTTTATTATGGTTCTAGTTCCTATTTTATTTAAATATAGAAAATGTTTTAGGCAATATTTGATATATCCATAATTTTTCGTTTATTACTGCCTAATACGCAAAGTTAAAATTTTGATGTTATGGGAGACAAAAGAAAGTGTAATACTTAGTTGAATTTTATTTACCAATTTATTTGTCTACTAAAACATAACTAAGCATTTTATCAAAATACTTCAAGAATTTATTTCTATAAATGATAAATGATAATTGATAGTTTTTTTTAAATTATATGGAACTATTCCGTAAATATTTTGAACAAAATGGCGTCTAAATTTTTTCAGTTGGCTAACTCCTTGGAAAGTTATGGTTTAAAAATTTAAAAATGAGCATATTTCCAAAAGGCACGTATACCTAGTGTAATTTTTATTTAAGTAACAAAGTTATACGTAAATAATATAAGAGTTTGTTAAAATTACAGCCTAATAGAACATTTTTCAAAAATAATTTTATGTCATATAACGTCGTGCGTTGACGTTAGTTTTAAAAGAAACCTTATTTTAGTCCGAGAGTAAGTGAATGGAAACGTTGCCTGTACTTTAAGACCTTAATTGATAGTATACTGTGTTTAAAATTAGACCATTCATTCAAAAGTGATACTGGTACAGAAGAACAACCAGGCAGACACAATTTTTGAATGTATATTTTCTTGTCCAAGTAAATAAAATTGTCGACCAAATTTTATATTTTCTTGTCTTCGCACAAATTAGAAAACGACATTTTTCACAGAGCTCTTGTTAATATTTAACTTACATAACTATTTATCAAATATATAAATTTCAAAAATAAAAAATATGGAATAGTTACTTCTTACCACAGGAGTTTTATTAGCGGATGTACATTTCGGAAGCTATGTCTCATTTTCAGCAAACACTAAACCACTTCAACAACAGTGCTCTTAATATTTGTATATAAACAATTTAAAAACAATTCAGTCCGGTTCTGTAAAATAAGTCTATTTCGAAGTCAATTTATTAAACTATGTTCAAAACGGATCTTTGAGCAATTTAATCATCGAGATTTTACGACTAGCGTATAAAATAAAAAAAAAATATTGCAATTCACTCTCTCCATTTTCTACAGTTTTCGTCAAATACTAGAAGATTTTATTTCCTTGTTTATTGCTTTCACCCTGAAATGAGATCTGTTTTTAGGTTTCCGCATATTGGTTGTATTCTTTGCATACGAACCATTGAAAAGTAATATTTTATACGGAAATATAATGTTTTTTATAATTAGAGTAGTATATATGTGAAATTATGTAATTGTCTCACTTAATTATATAAAAAATTATATTATTAATCAAAACATATCAAGAAAATAATAATAGACTCACAAAAGGCGGCAATATTTGTATGTATTTGTTTATTTTATTATCATTTATTCTGTCCGTTGTAATTTTCCACGAGTCGGAAATATCATTGGCTGGAGAAATATTTCCGGACGGCAATTAAAAAATCTCAGGTCGTCGTTCAGAAAACTGTCGATAAAATAGAGCTCTAATTGTCAGTTGCATAGATGTATATAAATGTATCATTATGACGTAACCTTAAACTAGTTTTTGCTACAATAAAAAAAAGCATTTAATACATATCACCACCAAATTATTCTCTTTACAATATCCATCAGGAACTTGATCAGTTCAACATCTGAGAACAATTATATACACCTTTCAGAAAGTAATTGTCTATCAGCAAACTAATGTTTTCAAAAATTTTTAAGTTTGTCGTTCTCTGGCCGATTTTAAAATATTAGGAGTACAATTTAATCTTTACAAAAGGATTGAATTTCAACTTCAAAATAATTTTGAGAGTTTTTTCGGGGTTTCCGATATATAAAAAAAATACTTTGAACCTCTAAATCAGGCCTGGGCAAATGGCGGCCCGCGGGCCGGATCCGGCCCGCAGCACAATTTTGTCCGGCTCGCGAAGCATTTTATAAATTATAGAAAAATAGTAAAGAAATAGCAGGGCCAGAACAGATGAATGAATTTTTTTGCTCTCCAAATGCGGAAATAGAAGAAACTTTTTTTTTGGCCCTCGGTCAAATTTTCATCAGCTATGTGGCCCGGCGATCAAAAGATTTGCCCACCTCTGCTCTAAATAGTCCTATATCGAACATTTTAGACAAGTTTCGTGTTTGGATGGATTCTAGCACGTATACCGAATTTCGTTTAAATTGATCAAATCTTTTGATTGGAAACGAAAATAACCTAAAAATGTAAAAATGTATATATTATAGTTGGAATCATGTTTTAATTTCACAAAAAATATCCATATTTTACAGTGGTTTGTGCTTCCCTGTAATCTGTTTACATTAATACAACTTTGTTTAGTGAAATATGCATATTTATGGGAAACGTGGGTTCCAACGCATGTGTTTCAATTGAGAGTCAGAAATGACTTCCAGGGATACAGTAATTTGAAATTTAATAACAAAATTTTCATTTAGTTTTTAATTTATGCTGCAGAATAATAGGTAAGGATAAAGGTAAAAGAGAGACAAATATTCAAATCTTTATTGAAGAGAGACAAATATATTATGTTCTGATAAAAATTCTACAAAAAATAGTCCTAGTCTGTTTTTTCATCATATAATCTGTCAAATTTAATAATGACATTTTACTTGTGTTATTCAGTAGACTTCTCTATGATAAAAACTTGGACGATTAGATTTTTGTCATTTGATTCTGTGTGACACAGAAAAAATGTATTATTCAATTTTTGGTGTAAACATTTTAGTACTGAACTAAAAAATTAATAAAGCCTTATTTGAGAACATATATAAAGAATATTCAACAAACTAACTTGGAGTGAAAGTCGTTATTCATCCATAATTTAAATGTTTCAATAATGTTAAAAGTAGTTGAAAAATACGAAATTGTCTCTGGAGAATCATTGCTAATGTCTTTTTTGATCGATTTAAAGTACATCATCCCATTTTAGGGTGCCTCTTAAGATGTTACCATTGTGTTTTATAAATTAAATGTGTTTAAAAATAACACCGACACGTTTCGGGAAATGGTTAAAAAAAAGTTTTCATGAAATTAGATGCAAAAACGCGTTGTTACGGAGGTAAATTTGGATTTTTATATAATGTGTATTTAACTCATAGATTCTGGATTCACAACAGTAAAACAAGTTAATACATGTTTAAAGTCAATACTTACAAAACTGTTTGAAATCTGTGCACACAGAAACACAATTTTTCAGAGGGTTGCAACTCCGCAACAAAGCATTTTCTAATCCATATTCATAACAACTTTATTTTTAAACGAACTAAGGAGCCATCTCCCGTTTATTGGTGTAAATATCTCTAGTTTAGTCAATGAGTGCTCATAAGGGGCATCTAGATGGAAAAGTCAAAAGCAGAACATTTGACTTAGGAACTTTGTTTGGACTAGTTAGGAGATAAACATACTAAAAGTCCTTGCCCCTCTGAGGTACGCCCGAAGGGGGGGAGCACAAAGAAGGTCCCGTTTTTTGGTTTTTTGCTTTCATCTCGAAAACGGTACGTCGTACGAAATTTTGTTGTAATACATAATGAAAGCTGATAAAATTCTCTACAACTTTAGCTTTCACACTTTTTATCTATCTCCAATCTTTGCCTAGCTATGAGCTCCGAAAAATGGTCGATTTTCAAAAATGTGTTAAATTCTCTGTAGCACATTGTAACAATACGAATTTGTCAAAATCATTTCGTATCGCTCATCCAAACTATTAAAAACACCCACACACTATTAAAAAATAACATAAGCTTTAACCTATTGAAGGCCCTGGGCACATTAGGATTATGGGGCCCCTATGACCTTAACAGAGCACTATTTTGTTAGAATAGACAAAGAAAATAGATAAACAAGGTTCTAGATTCTAAGTCGAGGAATGTGATATAATATGCATATATTTAAAAGGATCACGTTCCCAATTTTAACATGAAGGACACAAAAAAATAAGTATATGAAAAATAGTTCACTGATGATTTTTGTTTAAAACAGTTTAGGTACTTAGTATACCATTAAACTAGGGGGTCCCTATCGATCGCGGGGCCCTGGGCACGTGCCAGAGTGCCCAGTGGGAAAGAGGGCCCTGTGTGGAGGTACTCCCAGCTTATGTTTTTTTTAATAGTGTGTGGGTGTTTTTAATAGTGTGGATGAGCGATACGAAATGATTTTGACAAATTCGTATTGTTACAATGTGCTACAGAGAATTTAACACATTTTTGAAAATCGACCATTTTTCGGAGCTCATAGCTAGGCAAAGATTGGAGATAGATAAAAAGTGTGAAAACTAAAGTTGTAGAGAATTTTATCGGCTTTCATTATGTATTCCAACAAAATTTCGTACGACGTACCGTTTTCGAGATGAAAGCAAAATACCAAAAAACGGGACCTTCTTTGTGCTCCCCCCCTTCGGGCGTACCTCGGAGGGGTAAGGACTTTTAGTATGTTTATCTCCTAACTAGTCCAAACAAAGTTCCTAAGTCAAATGTTCTGCTTTCGACTTTTCCATCTAGAATTATTCGTTGCCTAAGCTACTCGTATACTATTAACATTAAAAATACAAACGTTATCTAATATATAAAAATGATTGTTCGTCTGTCTGTTCGGAACCATTCGTTCGATTGCGATGAAAATTTGGTGAGTTATTGTGCTCGCACCCGCAAAGGTTTTTGTCCATCTTATAAAAAAAATTAAAATGTATAAACACGGTGTCTTAAATTGGCATTGCAATACAGTAGAGCAGAAGGCTCCGCTATTGTTGTCGCTGGTGAACGGGGCGTATTCCCACGAGGCAACATTATATTACGATGGAGCCGAAGGCTCTATTAATTATTGCCTTGTTTCATCTCAGTCGCGTGCGAAGCCCGGGGTAGCGGCTTATAATCAATAAAAAATCTGGAGTCTTGATTATAATCTGGTCGTTGATTCCTAATTCATTTATAATATTTTCATCCATAAAAAATGAATGATTAATGTTTATTCATTCACCCATAAAACTAATTTTAATTTAATTTTTGTACACACATATTAATTAGTTCTGTTAACGTCAAAATAGAAATAGAAATAATAAAATAAATTTAAAAAAATTGAATATATCACGTTTTTAAAACGACTTAAAAAGTATAAAATAATTTGTAATGAAAAACATGGGGCGCATGTGACAATTATATAAGAAGTGTAGAGAGTAGCTATCAATGAAAAAATCTTATGAGATAGAACGAATAATGCGACCCATGTTTTTCGTTCCAAATCCTACAAGTTAAAAAAATATTTTATACTTTATTTCGTTTTAAAAGCGTGGTATACTAAATTTTGTTTTATTTATTTTGATATTTTTCTCTTTTTAGTTAATAAAAAAGTTGTTAAAACAAAAATACATCACAAAAAATAAAAATTTTATATGAGCCACAGGGGGGGGGGGGTGAGCCCGCGACCTTTGCGTTCTTACCACGACTCTCTAACCAACTGAGCTACAATCGATGACTGCAAGGCGTTGTACAACGGTAAATAACTAAGAATGAATTATATGCATTTATTAAAATTTCTTTATTCTTTTTTTTAAAATTTTGTTCTGTACTTTAGTATTTTATGTATTCATCTAATCCTGAGTTATGTTAAAAAATTTCATGTCTCTATCTCATCAGGAAGTTAGATTAAAATCAATTACAAAGCTCTGCCCGACATACACGAAAAGCGAGTTAATATAAACGTGGTAATAAATCGATTGAGAGGATTTTTTCAGTTCACGATTTAGGTGAACACAAACGGAATCTAGGAATGTACAATCACGAATCAAGACTCCTTGAAAGACGATAAACAAGTCAACTGTGAGTGAATCATTTGGGACGATAATATTCTCTATAAGTAGGCAGATAAAATTAATATTGTCTCATTAGTTCTTAAGCGGAAAATTAAATACGATTATCATCAATCACGGTTGAATACTAGTTTAATTGAAAATCAATTAAACGCTTTCAAAGTAAAATGTCAATCACTGGCTGGCTGTTAGGGTAATATGCGATATATATAGGGTGTTCTAATTAGTGAAAGGAATTCCATGAAGGATGTTGACGGGAAAATTTGATATTTATATTTAATATCATTTATAAGTCGATGATAATATATGCAAAGTTCAAATAATAAACTCGAGATTTAATTAATTATTTCCGAGTTAAATTGCTCCTTGAGTTTAAAGCTGTTTTATCGAACAGATGTTTCAGTTTTCTTCGTTAAAAAAAACTTAAGATGTTATTCAACAACGATAGTAAACCACCCTATATCGAGTTGGGGGACTTCCAAACTTTACATTTAAAAATTGTTTTTTACCTTTTAGTCTACAATGCTATAAAAGAGTGTTTTTTGAGCTTTTTAAACTCTTATTTTAATTACAACCCTAAAATCCAACATTAAAATGACTATGTTTATATAAATTATTTATGTACCTATCTATAAATATTTATATTAATTGTTGTATTGTCATGAGTTTTTAATACTTGTGCTAAATTTCAAATTGTTCAGACGTTTGGAAGTGGGTGAAAATTAAATTGAAAGATTCCACTAAAAAAGTCACAATAAATAAAATTATCGACCAATTTTTCAAACAATTATATTGACAAAAATATATAATTTTAACTTAATAAATTTATGTTTCGGTCCGGATTTGGTTTTTCTTCAGGATTGATCTAAAAAATATAAAAATTAATTCTGAAGAAATTCCAAACCGATTCGTAAATTTATTGAATTATAATTTAATTTTGAGCTCACAGAATAAAATTAAAACTTCCTGGAAAATTGTTAATAATATGTCCAAGCAATGCTCTAATGTTAATAAGGAATTTGAATTATGTATAAATGATACACAAGTAAACGATCCTAATATGATTGCTAATCATTTTAATGAATTTTTTATACAACAACCACAAGAAATTTTAAATAAAATTGATCATTCACATAACATTGACATATTAAATATAAATACTAATACTATGTTCTTAATTCCTTATGATGAACATGAGGTCTCTTGTTTAATTGACAGTTTAAAAAAATCAGCCTCTTCTGGATTTGATAAAATATCTAATAATATCTTAAAAGACTACAAATATTTTTTATTGCAGCCTCTTACCTATTTAATAAATTTATGTTTACAAGAAGGATATTTTCCAAATGTACTGAAATTGGCAATGGTCAAACCTGTATACAAGGGTAAGGGTGATATGGACGACGCTGCTAATTATAGACCCATTTCTATTTTGTCTAGTCTATCTAAACTTATAGAACTGGCCATTTATAAACGTACAATATCATTTTGTGATAAGTTTAAAATAATATCTGAACTGCAGCATGGTTTTGTCAAAAATAAATCTACAACATCTGCAATTTTTTCCTTTTATAATCAGTTACTAACAGCACTTGATAGAAAATTATGTACAATCGGAATCTTTACGGACTTAAGTAAAGCATTTGATGTAATCCAATATGATATTTTGTTACTGAAACTTGAACGTTTGGGATTCAGAGGTGTTGCACTTAAGTTATTTTCTTCTTATTTGTCTGAACGTAAACAATGTTCTGTTATCTCGAAAAATAATCAGAATTATTTTTCGGATGTAGCTGATGTAACTGTGGGTGTGCCACAAGGAAGTGTCTTGGGACCTCTCCTTTTTTTGCTCTTTATAAATGACCTGCCAAATTATTTGCAGTGTAATAATCTTGTGATGTATGCAGATGACATATCACTTACAGTTACAGCAGATACATACGACGAGCTTGAAAAGTATGCAAATTCAATGATTGCAAATATTGTACACTGGTTTAATTCTAACTACCTATACCTAAATTTCAATAAAACTGCCTATTTAAATTTCAAAACAAACCGTAACAAAGGTAATTCTCATTTAAGCATAATGTATGATAACCGTACTTTGAATTGCCTATCAGAGACAAAATTCTTAGGAATATTTCTTGCTGATACTCTCACTTGGAACCTCCAGTGTGATGAAGTAATAAAAAAATTAAGATCCTTATGTTTCTTGTTTAGAAATTTAAAAACTGTGCTTGGTATTGACACTCTATTGGATGTGTACTATGCTCACGTCTACTCTAGACTGAGGTATGGTGTCATATTTTGGGGCAATTCGCCTCCTGCTAGACATGTTTTTATCTGGCAGAAGAGAATTCTCAGAATTATATTTGGAATTAAGCAAACAGTTTCGTGTAAACCCATTTTTTCAAGCTACCGGATACTTACTTTGCCATCCATCTATGTTTTGGAATGCCTTCTAGCTGTCAAAAAAAATCTTAACAACATTTGTTGCAATAAAAATTTTCATAATTACCCAACAAGATGTGGTAATGATTTAAGAATGCCTAAACATAGACTCGAACTGAGTAGGAGAGGACCAAATTATATGGGTCAAAAATTATTCAACCACCTGAATGATAATATAAAAAACATTTCTGGTGTCAAACGTTTCAAGATTGAATGTAAAAAAATTCTTATTGACAAGTGTTGCTATTCAGTTGAGGATTTTTATCAGTGATTGAGAATAGTATTTAAGTATTTATATTCTATTCTATTTTTAACTATTTGTTATCGGATTAATTATTTTAATATGTTTTAACTGTGTACCTACTGACGTTTTGTATCCATTTTTTAATGGCGCAACAAATAAACATTTATTATTATTATTATTATTATTATTATTATTATTAATTACATATTTTTGTTAATATAATTGTCTGAGAAATTGGTCGATTATTTTATTTATTGAAGAGTAGATACTAATCAGACGTTAACCAAAGATTTGACAAAAAAATGTTAATAATTGTTGGACGTGGTAGTTGTATTGGTATTTCCATGTTTACTTGTAATTTTGTAAAATGCTTAGTCTAAGTCTTTGAGAACGTAGTGTTCGGATACAGAAAACAAATAAATGTTTAGCGTGTACTATGTATTTTGTTATGCAATCGTAGAGTAAATTTTAATACTATTATATGTCTTTTTAATATGAAGCCAATATGAGGCAACATCAATAATTTACAAAGTGATATTTAATTCATTTTATACAAAAAGTATTTAATCTTATTTATAGCTACTCGGATATGACCTCTTCTCATTTATAGCGTCCTTGCTTGTGATGGAATGAATGATTAAAGACCATAAAATTATAGTAATTAAATAAAAATGCGTTAAAATTGAAATAAAAATGTTTACAGCTAATGCTTTTATAAAATCAACTTTATTACAACACCATATCGTTTATCGATTAACATAATAATAATTTTTCTGTTGCAAACTAAATAACAATTCAAATCTTAGTACTTTTTTTTTATTTTAATAGTTATTGCGTCGGTATAAACCATTAGCACAACAGTATAAAAATACATTAATAATAAAATAAAAATAAAAAAAAAAAAATTATGTGTTAGAGTTGATACACAATGTTAATGGTGGTAAATAAATAGACGGTTTAGTGGAATTACGTAAGGAAAGTTATAATTAGAGATAATTTATGATTTTTGTTTCTGTTATGAAATTAATTATTTAAAACAACTGTCAATAATAAACATAAAACGTATTTAAAGACAAAATTATGTTACCGTTCAAAGGGAGAGAGGAAGGAAAATTGAGCGATAACACTGAGTAAATGGAACACGATACGTACGTAGAACATTCGAGTGACTATGAACATTTTCCAATGATAAAAGGAAAATCGCTCATGGGTTAAACTGAGAGCAATTACAAGTACATCGAATTAATGTGCTATGTGCATGTAGCGTTTATAAATCGTATGTGTAAGACCAAATCTCAAAGAGTAGTTTCTTACTAGGTAGGGCGCATATTGTATTGGGGCAGATATTATTTAATTTATTCAGTTCAGATCAATATTAAAATTTATCCATTAATAGCAAATAGCATTCTTAAATTGTTAGCAGAAGTTTTGTTCCAAAAATGTGTATTGAAGGAGATTTATTTGGATTGTTCCTCATCCAAATAGATCTCCTTCAATAGCATTCTTAAAGGTCGCTGAGATTTCTACTAGCCGGCAGGCTGACTACGAACCTGGAAATGACGTCACTGCGGGCTCGTCCGCTAGCTAACAAGATGGATTTTAAAATTAGAACAGGGGCTATTTTCCTTGCTTGGCCCTCTGCTTGCACTGACCAAGAATCAATCAGGAAACAGTATCTTGTCACGTGAGCGACATGAACAAACACCTACACACAAACACTGTGCCATAGTGTGTGTTCTGTTTAGACAATAAACGTCCACTTTTGCTACCGTTCTATCACTGCGCACGCAGTGAACCTACCTACAAAACAAGTATGAAAAGACGTCTCGTGTGAAGTGAGCACATAAAAGCAACCAGCGCTAGAAATCTAGTGGTAAGAACTAGCGGCAAATTGTGCCTCGTGTGCAGCGGCCTTAAGTTTCAATTTAAAACAATGCTTGAAATGTGTGAGCTAGAAAAAACTAGCCGTAACCCCATCGACGACAAATATAAAGTAATTCGTCGGGGGTGGTCTGAAGCTATAAAACCTTCTTTTGGAGCTTTACATATTTTACATTTTATAAAAAATAAAAGAAAATAATGTCTTAAAAAAATGTAAGATTGTGAATTACCACATTACAAATTTTTTTTGAAAAATTATATCTATACGAAACATCAAGAATTATTTATTCAATAACATCCTTTGCGACGCAGACATATTTTTGATTAAAAAAGGCACTCTTTGAAAATATTTTATCATAGCTGTTATGTGCGTAAGTATAAAATATATTTAGTTAAAATCGATATGACGAAAATAGTTTGACGAACTGCCTACACAGCGTTTTTGTTTTAGCTTCTGTTTTATAAGCTTTTTTACATGAAATTCAGTCATAAAGATACTCAAATAACTACCTAATGCATACTTATCACGGGCGGCGAAATACTTTGGTATCGCAAAATATAATATTAGGTATATAAGTATTTTATTTCCTTTAGATGAAATTTCAAATAATATCGAAAAGTTTTAGAAATAATTCTCGCATTCGGAAAGAATTTTTGTATGAATGTGTACTGTGCGACCGATTTTGTTAAAATACATTTCGACTAGTAAAAATATTTAACTACAGAATTCAGTAATTTTTGAACTAAAACTTTTTTAAGCGCGAGAGAGTAGCTCAGATGTTTTTTCGGACGGAAGTATTCGAACGGAAGTTACGTGTTTACGCAGTTTCTGCTATTTAAAGGCATTGACCGACAGATGGCGGCATCGTAGAAACCATCTTGAACGAAAAATAAAACATAGCTATAGACGAAAACCAATTTTGTGATCGATTTCCGAGGTTTTCATTTACGAGAGAGTGCGAAACCCAATTTTAGTTTTAGAAATGAAATATGTAGTACGCCATAGCAACAATAATTAGATTGGGCGCCGTCTATTTTAGAGTGGATAATAAATAAATAATGCCATTCGAGATTTTATGTCTGATTTTGTTTTTATTGTACTGCAAAACATTATTTGTACTATGAATATGTATAAAAAAATGTTTTATGGTACTATTTCATGTTTGAAATTAAAATAATTAACTAGCTGATAACTTTTTTATAGGAATAATGTGAAAGAAAGTTATAATTTTTTTTTGTTAAATACCATTTTTCTGGCGAAAACAGTGTCTAATTTAAATAAAATAAAAATTAAATGTTTTTGTTGAAAATGATAGAATATCTATTAGTTTAGTTAACAACAATCAAATAACGATTCAAAAAAGTTTGTTAATCTATTAGTAACTAACTAAAAGCTTTAATAAAAATTTAAAGTTAGTTATCTAGTTGAAGCAGTCTTTTCAATTAAATTAAGCAATCTTTTTAATGAATATTAATATATCTATACATTCATTTAACGGTAAACATTAGTAGCTGACAGTTTAATAAAATGAAATGTGTATAAGTTGATCATAAATTTGATCTATCATCTTAAGCAAGACGGTTCGATAATTCAACAAACTAAACAAAACAGCTTTTAATTAATATTAATTAAACAGATCAAACTCACTTTATAACACAGAAAGGATAATATTATATACATGTTTTTTTAGTTTCATAATTTAATTTTACCTTATCTTAATTTCACAAAATTCTGCGCTCGTGCGTTGCTAAAAGTGAAATTTAAAAATCTACAAAATTTTTGAAATGTGAAAATGGGAAACGTTCGTTGTTATGTCATAACGTTATAATGTAATATCAGAAAAGAGTATAAAATAACTGCTTTACATGCATATATAAAGTAATCCATTTCGCCCTAGTTCTGTGATGAAAAAATGCCCGATCTAATCAATTGAACAGTAATTTTCATAAGCTATTAGATACTATTAGAAGTATATAGGTAAATCTACAGCAGGTGCAAATAACAATGGAAGTGAAGTTTGTTTTCCAATGGAACTGTTAAAAATGTTGCAAATATACTGAATAATTAATGAAAACCAGATATTTTATAGGTCAAAATACTATATATCTCGTGAGTAATTGGTATTAGCACTCGTGTGACTTAAAACTCGCTGGCACTCATTTTTAACATCTTAACACGTTTCGTTGTAGTATATTTCATAACATAATGTTTCACTAATTAAGCCTCAAACTCCCAGAATCTTTAGTTAGCATTTAATTTTAAATCGATCAGAATGAAAGGAAAATATTGATAAAAAAGCATATTATTTATCTATATTATTAAGCGATGTTTGTTATCGAGCGGGGTGGCGTAATGGTGAGAGCACTAGACTCGCATTCGGGAGGCAGATGTGACTAGGATTTTTTACTACTGCCTCTCGCCGAGAAACGGTATGTTCCTGTACCAGCCATCTTGTTAAGGTTTTCCATGATAAATATCGAGATGGCTCCTTATTCAAGGCCATGGCTGATAACCTGTCAAACTCCTATATGCTCAAAATTTGCCTACCTTATTCTTAATTTTCTAAGAATTCCTTCATTCGTCCATTGCTATTAATTAAGTTGAAGTTTAAAAATTGTAGAAAATAACGGGAAGTGTGATAGATGGAAAATAGTAATGGTGCGAATGGCGTCTGTTATGGCATAAACTCAAAAAACGGACGGTAAACGCATTATTATTATTATTAATATAATTATTGTTAGCTCCAAAGTGTTTTTTACTTTTTATTACCGGTTTAAAAGATAATTCCGCTCAATAAAATTTTAATTGGTTTTGAAATCGGTTTCGTCAATTTTTACTAATTTTTAAGCGTCGGGAAAACAATGTTAATTTGCAAGTTTTTATTTGTTATTGATCGCCTGTAGCAATGCATCAAAATGAACGTAAAATACCTTCAACGAAAAGTAACTGTAGAAGAAAACGAAGAAAATTAATTAAATATTCAAATGCCAACCACAATTTTGGCAACCATTAATTTCTCACACTCAAAACACCAGTTTCTTTATTCATCTTCGCAACTGACGTTTAGAACAATTAACACTCTATATAAAATAAAAGTTTTATTTCAATTAGCTTCATCACAACGTATTTACTTTTGACTAATCGTTCAAGTGGATTATTAATTTAATTTTGTTCCGCGCATTGATCCATCACTCAATTTTTTTGACGTGATAACGTCTTATAAATTGATGAATCACCAATCTTATAAATTGATAAAACACCGGCTGCATGCACGAAAAAGTGTAACGTTCCTAACGGTCGTAACGTTCCTAACGCGTAACGTTCCTAACGCGTAACGTTCCTAACGCGTAACGTTCCGCCTGACCCTGTGCGTGCTTTTTGCTAATTTCTCGCTCAATTTAAATAAGATCGGTTTGAAACCAGTCTTAAACGAAAGAGTAGAACATTTTACATAGATTTCGTATAACAGAATTTGCCTAAACAGTTTTTTTATACAAATTTATATAGAAAAATAGTTGTATAAATGTAATGTTGTCTAATGCATGACGCGACGCGGTCGGTCGTCTTTGTTTGCCGTACATGGAAATTAGAAAATAAATGTCTTGTCTTAACATGAAAACGGCTGCATTTCTAATGTTTAATTCAATTTTTTGACATTAGTATTTTGTGAAATGCAACGCCTTCTAAGTTAAGTATTGGAATAACTAATTATTATTAGAACATAATACTTTGACAGTTGCAAACGTCACTTTTGACATTTCTTATCATTCCGACACAAAGGATAAGCGGATTGAAACCAAATTTTGGGAGGATGTTTGATATGCAAATATGAAGTGGCCTATTGTTTTTGGGGAACATCGGCGCATGCGTAAAAGAATATATCTCTTATAATGATGTTTTATATAATAATAATATAGTTTTTAAAACGGTTTTTACTCTATCTATTTTTACTAGAAATTTTTGTAAATTTTTTTGGGAAAATCGGCGCATGCGCAAAAGAGATACATGCCATAGTTGTTTTTTATATAATAATAGTGTACTTTTTATAGTGTTTTATTATTCTACTTAATAAAATTTACCTAAATTTGAAGCGAAAGATGCAATATCATAGATTCGAATTATTATAATTATTATATAAATTTAGGTTATGTATTACGGAATACGTTATCACGTAAAACTATCGTCCGTAAACCGACTTTACAGACAACCAATTTTTTTAATTTGTCCACTCCTTTGAATATTTATAGAAATGGAGGGATTTTAAAATTTGCGTCTATCAAAAATGACACAAACTTGACGTATAAACATTTGACATAATATTATTACATTAATGAAGTCGGTCAAAGGTAAGCTATACTTGTAGTACAGTTAGTATTTCGTGTCATATCCGTCCGCCATTTGTGTTTAATAACCGTTTTTTGGTTGTGCAGTTATAAACAAATAAATTGTTTATAATTTTTCAATACTTTTTACCATTACATCCCACAAGGTACTAGTTTAGGTCAAAAATCACATTTCAAAATTTTACAATAACTTTTCGTTTTGAGGTCCTCCGAATCCAAGAAAGATATTTTTGAAAAAACCCTGTGCGTTTGTTTGACTGTGAGCACAATACAGGTCAAACGGGTGAGCGTATTGAAACCAAATTTCGGATGGATGTTTGGTATGCAAATATAAAGAGCCCTATTGTTTTTGAGGAAGATCGGCGCTTGCGCAGAAGAGATATATGATATAACGGTGTTTTTTATATAATAATGGTTTACTTTACGCCCCATTATTCTATTTTTATTTAGAAAGTTTTGTTATTTTTTTTTTACTAAACTTTTGTTTCGGAAATATTTAGAAAATAAAAAAAATCAGGTGTTCGTTTGTTTCATAGATATGTCAGAAATGTTAAGCATGTTTTGATTAATTAATTAATTAACATGACGTGGAACATATTATGTAGGTAACCATGGCAACGAATTGCAAATATCATATTGAATACTAGCCATTACCCCCGTCACCTCACGCGATATCAGAAATTTTATTTTGTTTATTATATGATAATATGTTAATATTTTCGAAGTTGGAATGGTCCCGTCGCCCAATTTGCTGGATTTTTTTTATTACTAAAAGAAAAATCAAAGACAACAATTTAACTTCACCTTACGTTACTGGTAATGAAACAAACATTGTTAACAATGTAAACATTGCATTTTGATTTTTTATTCCATCCTTGGTCTTCATCTTTTTGACAATAATTTTAAGTAGGTAAGTTTCTCTACTAAAAAAATAATAGTGCAAATTCTATTACACAACTCCATCAACTCAACCCTACTTGAAATATTAACGTTCTTTTGTTTCTGCGCATACTTTATAACACAGTTTGCAAACTTCCTTGTTAACATTTTTAAACTTAAAATATTTTAAACTTTGCATTCCATGCGTAATTTTCGAGTTCATCAAAACAATCTTTTGAAAGATATCACAAATATTACAACTGCATAAAACATTATTACTTTGAATTTGAAAGCACTTTGGAACGTTTTTCATTACCTTGAGGCATTTTGAAACTTTAATAATAAATGTTATTTCAAACAAATATTATTTATTTAAAAGTAGTAGGTACATAGGGACAGGTACATGATGTAGCATTTACTAACTAATGTAATCCTTTCCCTAAAGCATTTTTTTTAATATAAAGCTTAGATATTAAAATATTTTTTCTTGTTTTAATATCTCTTGCATCATCTGTATAAATAGAGTTTTCATTTAATATAAATTGCACAAGAATCAGTGGCAGCAGAATTTTTGATTTGGCGTCTTTTATTTATATCTACAGATAAATGTGAAATATAACGTAATTTAGCTAAAAATTTTATACACCAATTACCTAAATTGCTTTGAGAAAATAGAGATTGCCGAAGGGAAATGGTTAAATATTTTAAATACAAATCGTGTTATAGCTTTAGTAGTTAAGCTGTAATTTAGTACATAATGTACAGAATGATTCAAATGGTACGCCTTTATTAGAAATAAATACATATAGAAGCAACATTGCCTATTTAAAACAAGACCTATAAAAATCAAATCTGTGCAATCTTTAATTTGTAAAATTAATTACTACAACATATTCAATAAAAAGCCTTTTAAGTAAATGTCAATAATACTTTGCTAAAAACTAAATAAATAACTAAAAAAATTTTGTAACAAGAATTTAGCCGTGGTCGTATGCCACCTCATATATTGCTCTAAAGCATTATGATCGCTATAACAACTGTTAATATGTACCTATTGTTTTGTTAGAGTAGGTGGCATACGATCACGGCTATTTTCTTGTTTCATAATTTTTAGAGCATGATTTTTCAGTAGTCAGGATTTAGTTTTTTAACTTACTTTTTATTTAAATTATTTTGGGGTTATAATTGCATAATAATTCCCAATTATCGAGTGAATGTAAGCAAAGCCGCGAGCAACAGCTAATAATGCTATATATATATTTTTGAAAAGCACTAATTAAGCCCGTTTATTTGGTACCCAACACGACATCATTAAAAAACAGTTTTTTTAATTCATGACTTTATGTCGTCTAGACTCTAGAGGGCGCCATATTTAATTTAATGTGACGTCACATAGCCTATAACCAGCGGACGATCAAAACTCTTTCAACGATTCCTCATTTGTTACATTATGCAAAGCAGTTACGTAATTACATACATACATACCGGCAAAACACATCACCCTCCTTTTTCGTCGCCGTAGTCAGGTAAAAATAAGGGAATATTAATTAACTGCAATACCTAGTTATGGAACTCCTGTATATAAAGGAATTTGAGGTAGATTTCTCTATTTACTTTATCGAGATAAAGCTTTAGGCGAAACAAGTAAAAGCCATGTAAACAGGTATTAAGTTAATCAGCAGCTTGAAGGCAGTCTTGGCTATGAAAGAAACTCATCAAGTTGGATCAAGATTCGAGAACAATAAATTATGCAAATAGTACACAAAGCAAAAACATACGGTTTGTGTGGTATATTCCAGATGGTTTTCTGTGTGGTCTGAATGGTTGAAGTGGAGATATTGTATTCCGCTTTCATCTTTAGTTACAATCAAAACCACAGATTCTTACAACTTTATCAACCACTTATGGTTGTAATTGCACATTGCCAGGGATGTATTTTTAAAACTGAATTAAAATTTAGAACTGCAGGGAGTTCCTAATTCATCACTCAATTAGTAAAGTCCGCTGCACACAAGTCCGGATTTACCGCTACGTTCCTTGCTAGATTTCACTAGTAGTTTTCTATCGCTGATTTGCTTAATTGCTATTATGTGCTCGCTCCACACGAGACGTCTTTACAAGCTTGCTCGGTGCGCGCGCAGTGACAGAACGGTAACAAAAGTTCATGTTTAATATCTCGGAACAGAACACTCACTATGCCATAGTGTTGGTTTGTGGTTTGTTCAAGTGGTCCACGTGACAAGATATAACTGTTTCATGATTGGTTCTTGGTCATACCTAGCAGCGGATCTAGCAAGAAAATAGCCCCTGTTCTAATTTTAAAACCTATCTTGTGAGCTAGCAGGCGAGCCCGAAGTGACGTCATTTCCAGCTTCGTATCCAGCCTACCGGCCAGCAAAAGTCCAAGCACATACACGACAGACACATGTAAAACAATGTAAACTAAATCAAGTCACCGTGAAAAGCTTCAAATCTATAACTCAATGGAATATAAATTTCTACAAATAAATTTTGAGCTTGACGAGAAAATAATTTTACGAGCTGATTGACAAAAAATAATTACTATGACGCAATCAACTTTGTCCACTTATTTATACCGAATGTTCTATAATCGAAATTAATATGAGTTTGGATGAGATACATTCCTATAATGAAAGGATTTTGTTTCCGTGGAAATTGTTCATATTGTTAATTCCGAAACAATCGTTGTATATGTTACGGTAAATGTAAACTCTTGGGAAATGTACACATTTACCGTAAATTGTGCCGGGAAATGTGTACATTTACCGCAATATCTACATTTAATGTACATATTATCCGGCACATTTTACGGTAAAAGTGTACATTTCCCAAGAGTTTACATTTACCGTAACATATATGCAGTGCAAACTATATAGCGACACTCAAGGGACTGTGCACTTTGTGGCGTTATTGAGAGTTGTCGGTAAGCGGAGAGAAGAAATAATCAATTAATATTTTGTTTCTATAATATGCATTTATCCATAATATTTTGTTTCTATAATATGCATTTATCCATAATATTTTGTTTCTATAATATGTTATTATTATCCATAATATATAAAATTTACAACTGACCATCAAACATTCATACTATCGCAAATTACAACGCTTATTGCGTATAGTCTGTTATCTTTGTTTGACATTTTTCGCTACTCCAGAATTTTAATAGTATTTTCTTATATATTTTATTCATATTTTGAGATATTGTGTGATCAATAATCCCAACAAACAAAAGAACAAACTTCTTAGAATCTTCAGTACGCATGCTGCCGACAACAAAGCAACAAAATAACAAACAAGTACTCTTGCTTAATGATGACGTATTGTCGTTATTTAAGGTGGGTGTGTCGTTATTTGGAGTGTATCATTGTATGAGCAACAAGGTAAACCAATTAGAGTTAACTAATATTGACGTTTTAAGGAGTTGATCGTTATATCGAGTGACGTTAAAAGAAGTTTACACTGTACTTTTAGTAATCTATGTAGAAACGTAAGTATCAGGAATTTAATTTGTGAGCAGTTATAGCTTGATTATTAAAAGGATATTATTATGCATTATTCTGTCTGCCGCCTGGGACATTTCCTTTGCTGGTGTTGCACGCACGTTTCAATTTACCATAGTTGGTAGACATGATATGAAAATATGAAGTTAAATATTTGTTCCACAAGAGAAATGAGCAAATGTTATCGATTCAAAAATTATAACATGTTATTATCTACATTTATTCTATTTAAAACGACTTGTCACTTTTGACTAATTAAAAAACTAAAGAAAGGCGCAGTTCAGATTCGCGCAGTAAATTTTTTTCGTGAAAACGTCGAGTAGTTTTCGTTTGGGCTTTTTCGTTCAATATTTTTTAAGTTTTTTTAATACTCACGAAGGAAGGCGTCAAGTAAAATATTAATTCCCAAACTAATTTTACAAATTGTTTTTCAAGAAGTGTGTATTTCTAAATTTTATTTTTTAGCCAGGTTTTTGTATTATTTTCAGTTAAATTTTTTATTATTATGATCCTGGGGAGTAATTACCCCCTTTGGCCCCCCATATCCACATGCATGCGTGCATCACGGATCTAAATAAATTTGAATTTGAATTATCTACGCCCTTGCCCAACATTTACAAAATTAATTCTAAGATTGTGTACGGTACAACTTCGGGAAAATAGATAAATCCAATAACCATTTCTTTTTTTTTCATTAAACCTTTAGTTTACGAAACTAAAATCTCCTGATTTAAATTCGATAAAGAAACCTTTTTTAATTCTTATATTTATGTTAAACGTCTCCATCGTTAACTTACTGTGTCCATACTTTCAAAGAGCGTGTAAGACAGATTTTACAAAGAAACGTAAATACTTTTAGTGTCTCTGTGGCTTATCGGCTTATCGTATTAAAATAGCTACTTAAATGCGCTAACGGAGTAGTTTCTCAATGGTCTTTGATCATGTATTCATTTTATGTATTATTTCTCAAAGAGCTTTCTATATTTTACAATATCTATTCAATTGAAAGGCGTGATAGACGACTTATAAGATAATTGTTATTGTCAATGATCATTTAATTTCATAAGAAAATTTATGTTCAACAAAATATTTAAACATACATTTATAGAGTTCTAAATTACGCATTCTATTTCGAAGTGTTAACAACATATTGAGAAAGAAAAGCATAAATTACATAAAAAGGATGCATGTAGGTAATCTTCACGCGCGGCTTAAGTCAAATTTCTTTCGAATAATATTATACCATAAAATAATGATAAATAATTAATTATAAACTAATTATTTAATTATTAATTATTTTTTTTATATCTTTTAGCTTAAAATATTATTCTGAAGAAAATTCAAATCCGGATCGAAACGTCAATTAGATTATTAATTAATTTTATGATATATTGTCTGAAAATTAGTCGAAAATTGTATTTATTGAAGGATACAATCATACATTAATCAAAGATTTGAAATAATAATTGTAATCGTGAATAATATTGTAAATATCATTTGGAAATGCTTCGATTTTCTATGTTAGGTTAGTTCGGTTGGTTTTGCGTCCCCTCCCCTCGAATAAATTCTGGATACACCACAGAACAATAATAGGTAGTTCTGTGGGATACACCCTTGGTTCTAGTAACACGTGTTTGTGTACTGTAAAGTTATTAAAATCAACTTCAGAGATTAATTAGCCAAAAATAACAATGCATAATTATTATATAATTTGGTTATGACATCATAATTAGATCACTAATTAATATGAAAACGACTTGAAAGCTGTTTCCGTTATTAATTATAATAGCAATTAAATTTGTGCCTACTTTTGTCATATACTTAAATATAATTTTGTTAATATGTATGCAATAAAATTCTTGGAAACTAAAAACAGCTAATCGAAAATATGACGTTTTTATTTATAAAACGGTGTTTTGATTACCCATAAGCAAAACTGATTTATATGTATTATTTCAGTTGAATAATTCAGAGAATATAATCTGGTGTGTATTTTTAATGGGAAAGATTACGGATAACAGAAAGGACGAGATCCGAATAATTGAGGTTTTGACTATTAACAATTTTCTCTCTGTTCCCTAGTTAAAGTCTTCGTTAATTAATGTGTCCTTATGCGGTAAACTTAACAAACTTAATGTAGTTTAGATAACAAATGGGGGTGAAAAACGGACGAAATATTAAGATTCGTTTTTCTAACTCATCAGGTAGCAATGCACAGAACATTCTGTAAAATAAACTGTCCATATAATTGTTGTTTGTAATCAATCCGTCATTGTTGATCAGCATTATAAAGTTATTTTGATATGTATTTTTGAGTAAGTAATTTGCTGGCTGAAAACAGCTCTGCTTATTGTGTCGTTACGTAGTCCATGCGTTTTAATGTTTTTTTACCGACTTAAGGGGGTCACCCCATGTGATGGCCGGCTTTTTAGACATTTTTTTTGACGACCAGTAAAAAGATAGAACTTTGAACTTTTTATGATATATTTATTGATATTTCAGTAGTGTATAAAACATTTTTCGAGCATAAATCTCCACAAAAACATGAAGGGTACCACTCTGAAGACACCCATCTTGAGAAAAAAGTTGTTGACGGTCTCCATGAGATCAACTGATTGGCTAATCTCAAATAAAAACATTAAGCGGAATTTAAATCTGTAAGCCTGTGCCAATATGATGAACTAGGACAGTGCTGGCGAACCTTTTTGAGAAGTGGGTGAAATTATGTTAATTATTTTTTTTACTAAGTCAGTGGCGTTACTTGAGAAGGGAGAGGGGGGATGGTTAAATACTGCATTTTTTAGTTCCAAACTTTTTTTTAACGACACACTACTTTTTACGATCATGCTGTATTCAGCGTGTTTTTTCTATAAGCATGATGATTTTGCCAAAGCTCCGAAAGATTTCGGTTTTCGTCAAAAATCGCATTTTTTTAAAGGGGTATGCTTTGAAAAAATTGCAAAAATCGAATTCTTTATCATACTTTTAAATTGCGAATGCTTACAGAAAAAAATACGCTGAATTCAATGAGCGTAAGCAAACGTCTGTATCTCTTTTAGTTTGGAAACTACGGCAATTCGAAGGTTTTATATGATTTTCTGAAAACTATAAACGCAAATAACTTCTAAACCAAAAGACCTACAGACGTTTGTTTGGGCTCATTGGATTCAGCGTGTTTTTTTCTATAAGCATGATGACTTTGCCAAAGTTCCGAAAGATTTCGGATTTCGTTAAAAAAAATACTTTTAAAGTTGAGAATGCTTACAGAAAAAAATACGCTGAATTCTATGAGCGTAAGCAAACGTCTGTATCTCTTTTAGTTTGGAAATTATGGCCATTCGGAGGTTTTATATGATTTTCCGAAAACTATAAACGTTTGCCAACATATTCTAAACATGTTTAGGAATCAATTTATGCAAAAAAAAAATAATTCGATTTTTTCAGCCTATCACATGGGGTGACCGCCTTAAGAAAAGGGGTTATCATTTCGACGTGTACGTTTCTATTTGTACATTTATATTTTATAAAGATGACAATTAAATAGCAAGCGGAAATTTATTTTTTTTAGTATTATACATATTTACAACAAAAAAACAAAGTAACGTAACAAAAAACTTTCTTTCTGTAGAAAAGTATTAAAGCTATAATTAAGCGGAACTTCAAATACATACTAATACCATTTAAGAGCATTAGCAGCCATGTTGCAGCGAATACAGCGTATTTAGATGATACAAAAATACTTTAATTTGTCAATTAAGATTAAAGTAAATCGTTAATAACAATCGTCTAACGAACTAGAAAATATTTGTTTGATGAAATATGTGAACTGTAAATTATTTCGGTGCTATTTTAAATAAAGAAAGAAATATTTGGTAACTCAATATTAGTAAAACTACGCTTGGATTAAATATCTCTCATTAAAATATGTTTATTTTTATAAACCAATTTT
The DNA here is from genome assembly GCA_963575645.1 of Xanthostigma xanthostigma. Taxonomy (NCBI): domain Eukaryota; kingdom Metazoa; phylum Arthropoda; class Insecta; order Raphidioptera; family Raphidiidae; genus Xanthostigma; species Xanthostigma xanthostigma. Next base: position 28,891,896 of record OY754470.1, on the reverse strand, counting down.
TCTCACCCCGATGGCGGTTTGTCTATGAGAGCTGCACAACAACCAAAATTTGGATACTTTCATTTTATAATGAAATATAATTTATGAAAACAAAGCCGTAGACGCAGTTTAGTTTCATAATAAGTAAAAAGTGTAATTAAAGGCTGGCTTTGCCGCTGGAATCACTGCTGGGACTTGTGCTGGCTGGCGCGCTGGCTGCGAAGATGGAAATGACGTCATTGCAGGCTCGCGTGCGTGATCACAAGATGGATTTCAAAAATAGAACTGGGACTATTTTTTGTGCTTGTTTGTCTGATTATTTTAAGCAAAAAAACAATCAGGAAACAGTATTTTGTCACGTGGGCGACATGGGTAAACGCCCATAAACAAACCTGGCGTCATAATTTATGTGTTCAAAAACAATGAACGTTCACTTTTGTTACTGTCACTGCGCGCGTATCAAACCCATATACAAAGCCAGCTTCAAAACAAGCATCGCGTGAAATGAAAACACAAAAGCGATCGCAAAGCACACTTGAAATCTACCAACCAAATCTAGCAAGGAATCTGGCGGGAAAAGTAACCTTGTGTACAGTGGTCATATAAATAATATAGAATTTGATAACTATAATTTCAATGAGCATTTACTTTTTTGTAGAATGTGGGTACAGTAGATAGCAAGTGTTTTGCCTGAATACAAAGGTAAATTTATACCTAATCGAGTCACTTTTATAAAATTACACCGATGTATAATAAAAATACATAGTCTACTTCGACGCTCAGTGGCGTATCTTTTAAAGTAGGTAAATGGTAATTTTTAGTGTATAGACCAGGGGTTGGCAACCTTTTGAGACGGAAGAACCAAAAATTACAATTTACAAAATTTCCCAGTATTTAAAGAGCCACTGAACATTTCCGTTTCAGTATTATAGTATTTGCTTATATAGGTATAATAATATATATATATATATATATATATATATATATATCCGAGGACGACACGTCGCGACGGAGGCGGTGCGGGTGAGACGCGAGTGGAAATGGCTGAGAGATAGACATGGTACTCAATCATGGATCGATTGGACGATTTTTAACGGTTTATATAATAAAATTATTTTTTATGTATAGAACTGGAGAGCCGCAACTTTACATCAAAAGAGCCGCAGGTTGCCGACCCCTTGTATAGACTATAGAGATACTATAATTTCATAAAAAATACACGTCTGGCTGTCGTTTACAATCACGAAAGCCCCGCCAGACTCACAAGTTAGATAGTTAAATGAGTATATATGAACATGCCGAATTTAGCGCGCCTGACGAGCGTTGGACGAGGCTGGCAAGGCTTTCGGTGTGTTCCTAATTGGCCAAACTATATTTGCAGCTGTAATTATAATATAAACTATCATCTGACAAATTTTTAGGACTGCAAAAATAAGTGAAATGATTTTGATTATTTTTGTCCAATTTTTTACCTGCCAGACATATTACCCATACTCACAGATTAGCCAGACTATTTTTTGTTCTTAACTTCACTATATCTCTCACTAATAGAACTATTTTTATCACTGGAAAAAGTACAGTATATTTGTACTTTCTAACGTATTTTTGCCTCAACCCATCCGAACCTCCCCCCTACATAGATATGAATTTTGCTTAGAATAACAAATCGAATAACTCTATCGGTGTTTGCTGACTGGGAAAATAAGTACCGAAAATATTCACTGCCTCCTATCGTAGCTTTATGTTAATTCAGCACACCGCTGCCTTTTGCTATCATGTAAAAGGGAAGCTAGAAAATATCTAGTTAACTCGATTGCTTAGTAACTTTGATGCTGTGTGCATTTTTAACTAGAATTTTATCTATAACTTTGTGTATATTCTATATTTTACAACGATTTGAACTAGTTAGAAACATTCAATTTTCTACACGAATTTTTATCGGGTTTAAAAAATGTTAATTCTAATATCATTTCCGTATGTTCATCAAAATCATTTCATTTCTCTCACAGTCGGGTTGTTTAGATTATTTGTATTGATTTAAGGAGAGGAGCGAATATTGAAGTAAGTCTGAGGGTTTAGAAAGTTTGCGAACCTCTGTTTTACTATAAAAATCATTATAAACAAATTTGATTATATCCTTTTCCAAAAACATTTTCTTCTCTTGAAATTATTATAGTAAAAAATTCGTTAATTGGACGATAGGGTCGTTTCAACTACGAAAAAAAAATGTTGACATTCGACATATTATAATAAATTAAATTTCTGTCAAGGCGTGCAGTGACTCGGATAACGACTAGTAATAAATATTATGAAATTTGTTTTTCGGCTGCATGGTAGCATAACATAGTTTTACATGTAAAAATTAACCAAGCCTGTTTGCTATCTGCCTTACTAATTTCTTTTTAACTGATATTCAGAACAAAGTTAAAATGTCTGACACCTCGAATATGCTCGACATATTCGAGGTGTCAGACATTTTAAATGGTTCATATTATTTGCCAGAGAACATTATTTTAGCGTTTTGGTTGAATTTTTTAAGCTATCCAATTAAAAAAACAAACAGTATCTATAAATTTTTCGGAAAATTTAGAGGGAAAACGTCCCAAAATCAAGAAAAGTCATAGAAGAAATAGACGTTAGACTAGGCCTAATGAAGCCATATCCAAAATTTGGGGAGAGTATGTATCAGTAAAATTTTTGCCGACGGGCACTCTGACTATTAGAAAACATCTCTTTTACTTAACTCTTGTAAAAAAAATAAAATAACAAACCGTTATCTCTTCTGCGCATGTGCCGATTCACTTTAAATAAAGCTCTTCATATTTACATATCAAACAACCTCCCGAAATTTGGGTTTAATCTGCGTTTATCCGTTTGACTTGTGTCGTATTCACCGACTAACAGACAAACAGACGCACAGTTTTTTGACGAAAAATATGTTTTTTTGAACTCAGGGGACCTCGAAACGAAAAAATATTGTAAAATTTTGAAAGGTATATTTTCACTAAAATAGTACCATTCTTTACTTCTGGAATTAGAATGCTACAATATTATACTTTTCTTACGATTACAGAATGACTCAACATATCTGAGCTGTGTAATTGCAGATACATTAAATTTTTTCAGGGAATCACATATCACATGAGTATAATATTTTCTTGTGTGTGCTAATAGGTTTCATGAACTAAATGAACATTTTTATATTACGTCTACAAAAAAGGATATTTTTATACAAGTGTCATAAGAAGTAGTACAATCATTTAGATATATATATAAGAAAATTAGAGCAAAACATAATTCCGAGTACTTCATCCAACTTGAAAACTTGTGTTTCTTGCTTTTTTTTTCAACATTAATGTGACGTCATTTCTGAAGAAAAATTAAATGAAACATCATAAATTAGTTCTTATACAACATACATTAGTAAGTTTCTTGTTACTATGTTTTTTTATTGGAAGCAAACATATTTCGTCTAAAAATATTAAATTTCTCTAACAGTTTTGTATACCTACCTGTTCACTTTAAAATAGTTCAGTTTGCGCTGACAGTGTAATATATAGAATAAATATTACAGCAAGCTGTTGCACGCTGAACCAGAAATTGAAAAATATAAACAAAATTATGAAAATATTTTTGAAAAGTTAAAGCGATATATGAAACAAAGGTGCAAGATTTAATTTCTAAATTTGACAGTTCTGTAACGATATAAACTAAAAGTTCTAGCTAATTAGCATGCAAACTGAGGTTTTATATTCAAGATTTGTAAATGTGGTTTAATAAAAACGTCGTTGATTTGACTATTTTAAACGAAAAAAAAATCAAAACCGATACTTGAATTACAAAGTGGTTACCTACCTAGTTTTTATCAGGTAGTCAAATAAATATACAAAAATATAATAATAATAATAATTGATGAGTTCTTTTACAGTATAGTTCGTAATTACTACATTACAGAGTAGCTATTGTTTGCTACAATTGTTAAGAACACCCATTGTTACAACGCTATCAACATTAGAAAAATTTAATTTTTCAAATAATGTCACCGTCGGGATACGAACCCTGAATCTTTCCACTCTCGCGGCGGACTGAATTTAATGTAATTTAATGTAAGGAAACTATTTCACCTTTGATTCATCCATAGCTCTCACTACTGTGAAGGTTCATATCTGCGTTAAATAATACAATTGGCTCTCGCATGATGTGAAAAAACTAGTTACAAATGCTATAAATATTAGAATGATTGTCTGTTAGTTGTGTCACTGTGGTGTAATGTAACTCAGTCCGCCGCGAGAGTGGAAAGATTTGGGGTTCGTATCCCGACGGTGACATTGTTTGAAAAATAATTAAATTTTTCTAATGTTGATAGCGTTGTAACAATGGGTGTTCTTAACAATTGTAGCAAACAATAGCTACTCTGTAATAATAATAATAATAATAATAATAATAATAATAATAATAGTGCGTTTAACGTCCGTTTCTCGACTTTATGTCATAACAGACGCCATTCGCACCATTACTATTTTTTTCTACCACATTATATTCTAGAATTTTTAAACTTCAACTTATTAAATAGCAATGAACGAATGAAGGAATTTTTAGGAAATTAGGATAAGGTAGGCAACCTTTGAAAATAGGAGTTTGATAGGTAATCGTCCATGGCCTTGAATAAGGAGCCATATCGATATTTATCTGGAATACAATATTCATTGATTAACGTCTGAGTAGAACTCTTCAAATAAATTAAATTGTCGACCAATTTTTTTCAGACTATAATATATTGACACAAATAAAATTATAAAATAAGTAGATTTTACTAATTATTTTTTTATATTTTTAGATATTTCTGAAGAAGATCTAAACCCAGATCGAAATGTCATATTTTGTATTATTATTGATTTATAATTTTATTTGTGTCAATATATAGTCTGAAAAAAATTGGTCGACAATTTTGTTTATTTATCTGGAATTGTTGAGGGAAACCATGGAAAACCTTAACAAGATGGCCGGTACAGGAATTACCGTTTCTCGGCGAGAGGCAGTGGGAAAAACTCCCAGTCACATCTGCCCCCGCCGGGATTCGAACCTCGGTTAAATATACAAAAATGAATGAAATTACTTCTAGCAACCAAACCACTTCGTTCGCTAACTTACGAGTATACTTGAAATTTTAGACGTGTGTTAAAATGTATTAGCTAGTCCACCTCTCAAATAAGGTCGATAAGAAGTTGTCATCTTGTCGTAAAGATTAATCATTGTCCTTCTACGTTTGAGTCTTTCTGTAGAATTGAACCTTTGACCGCGTTTTCGATCTTTGACCCATCATTTTTCTATTTATACACTTTACTTGAAACTCGTCCCGGGTTTACCCGGGTGTGATAGATATATTTCGTTTGTGTCCCAGCGTCTAAACGAATAGCTTTGAGCAAATTCTACCAGATTTGCTTCTGCGAATTTGCTTTGAGCGAATTCTAACAGATGTCGCTACTTGATACTAAAACAGTGTTTGATTTTGAACTAAGTGCAACTACATAAGTGCTTCTGCCCTACGGAACTTATCTAAGTGATTGTATTTTATATTAACTATTATTTAAATCAAATCTTTGATTAACGTCTGATTAGAATTCTTCAATAAATAAAATTATCGACCAATTTTTCAGACAAATATATTTACAAAAAATAATAATTAATATATTAACGTTTCGGTACGGATTTGGATCTTCTTCAGAACTGATCTAAAAATATAATAATTGATTAATAATTAGTTTATAATTGGTATTTGAAAAAAATTATATTTTTTAGATCAGTTCTAAAGAAGATCCAAATCCAGACCGAAACATTAATATATTAATTATTATTTTTTGTTTATATATTTGTCTGAAAAAATTGGTCGATAATTTTATTAATTGATTAATTATTATTTGTTGTACCGAATAAATATTTAATTATTGCGTTGAAACTGGAAAGCGCGGGAAAACTGAACATCTTTCCTCAAATCTGTTGCAACTTATAGCTCATATGATCGTCATCTGACTTGACTCGACATCCATATCTGTGTACAGAGGCTGTCGACTCATATTAGCTTTAATTATAAATCTTGATGCGACGGTCAGCCATTCACGGACGCGTGTCAGTGCGTGTTTTCACGCGCTCACATGCCATCTAATCTCTCCTCTCTCTCATTCTCTTTCTCTCTGGCCTAGTCCCAATGGACCGAATACTGATTACATTCTAAGCTCGATACGCCTTTGTAGAAACCTGTGGCTGGCGTTAGAAAGAGCTACTTTGATATATCTTATTTTGTGAATCAATTTTATTGAACAAAACGGATTCAAGTACGGAATTTGTAATCTTGCTTAACGCACCACCTGAATGGAAGCCACGAGGAATTGTGTGCATCAGTGAAAAGTAAAATTGTATTTATCAATGAATTTTAATCAAATTTGAGTTTTGTTTCAAAATACAGGATGGTTCTCAAGTTGATTCTTAGGCCTAGCACACATGAAGAGCGTTCAACGCGCGTTGGCCCAACGCGCGTTTACAATTTCTATACAATTGTTTATAACTGTTTATATGATAACGCGCGTTCAACGCGCCACCAACGCGCGTTATCATATGAACAGTTATATACATTATACAATCTTATAGAAATTGTAAACGCGCGTTGGGCCAACGCGCGTTGAACGCTCTTCATGTGTCCTAGGCCTTATTTTTTAACAACGTGTAAAAATCAAATAGACGAACAAATATTTCAAGTAACTTTTTTATCAAAACTCAAAAATGAAAGAGAAGCGGGCTTTCAAAGTTTCATTAAATTCGATCAAATTTTGAGGTCGGTTCTGGCGTTATGTTATGTCACTATGGAAATATGTTAAGTCATTATTCACAGAAATTGTTCGAAGTTGTTCTCTTTTTGTTGGACACAAAGATGCGTGCGTCGTATAGCCATGCATCTGTACAGTGTACAATGTACATGCTTGTATAGTAGCGACAAGGGCCTTCCGCGAATTATTTGGGATACATTTCCGATTCGTGCTATCATTTCTTCGCGTATGTTAACTGGGTTTCTGAATTAATTATATACAATTTAAAAACTTTATTTAAACTTTGAACGGCTGTTTCTCTCTTATTTTTGAGTTTTGATAAACAAGTTACTTGAAATATTTGTTCGTCTATTTGATTTCTACACGCTGTTAAAAATAAAGAATCAACTTAAAAGTCAGTCTTTATATACATGACTGGCATTTTTGTGTACTTAGGATCTAGGACAATATTTAAAATAGATGTTATGCCGCACTGAACTGTATCTATCGCGGATTAAACTATCCTTTCATGCATATTTTTCATCGCAGAACTAAGTCTAATTTTATTGAATTAAATTTTCTTTACTGTCGTTATCAACAAGTTACTTCAATTTAATAACAATCCTTACAATATTAAATAATGGACAGAATGTTTGCTTCTAATATGTTGGTAGATAGACATATTACGATATAAATAACATCAAAAACAGTCTAGTATAAAATTATATGAGACTTTAATTAATTTCTTACTTCTAAAATTTTCATTAATTGTAAAAGTTTCACTTCTGTTTACACTTTACCTGTGTATGTAAGAGTTAAATATTGTACACTTTTATTTACCTGACAAAATCTCGAATTAAAATGAACCTTACCAACAAAATCTTCACCTTACACAAAAATTCTGTTAAATTACCGATCTTCAGCAGACATAATTTTAGAAAAAATAACAATTGTTTGATTTAATAATAAATTAGATTAGATTATTGATTATTATAGATGCTCAGCATCGGAGATCATCATAGCGTCTAATTTTTACTAATCAAATTTGGATGTAGGATCTCCGAAACTACTCATCCGATTTCAAAATTTTTTTAACAAATATTTAGAATAAATCTTCAGGCTGGACGTAGGCGATATATTAGTGCTTTAAAATAAAATTGCTTTTTGTGGAGACCAATTTTGCAACATAAGTTGATGAAAAAACGGTGGCAGTCTACAAATTCTGGTGAAGCCGGATTAGGCTACTAGTTAATAATAAAGCTGTCAAGATTTAAACAATATACTTAAACCTTTAAAATGATACAAATACAGGTTGATTCAAAATGGTGTAGAATAATTTATACTTTTTTTATTTATGGACACGTCAAACATACAAAACCATTAAAACGGACGAATCAAAAAACACTTTGTTCGCTACTTCCTGCCCTTTATTGAAGAATATTTGAGCAATTAAAAGTTTTAAAGAATCATTTGCGGATGCTTTCACTATAATCATCACTAATTGTAAGTGAATCTCCGTTGAAGGTAAACATATCCGATGTCACTCTTGAAAGGTAGCTTGTTAATTATTTTTGTCTTCATTACAAGACGACTTAATCTGTAAATAAAAGCTGCGTGAGATTAAAATGAAGAAATTCTTTAATGTCAAGGTGCAGAGAAGTCTATGACTAGGAGAATATTTTGCATGCTCATAAGAATACTTTTTTAGGTAGTAATAATAAAAATAAATAAACAATAAACAAATCTATTGCTCGTACCTATTTTTTCTATAACTGTATGTCTTTTTAACTTCCCGCTATTGAAAATTTTCAAAAAATGGGATATTATTGGTTTCGGTCCAATTTTTGAAATTTCATCAGAATTCGACGATTTGGGGTTCTAGGAAGCTATTCTTACTATTTTTGGAAAAGCTTAAAATAAAATTAAAAATTACGTAGTGTTTCACTCGTATAGTTAAATTCGGGTACGTAGTGTAATTTTTTCTTGATTCTTCATTTGACGTTTACTGGAATTCTTTAGCTTTAAAAATAATGCCGGGAAAGCTACAACCATTTTTAGGCGACTGGAAGTCTTAATGTCGAGTATATATAATATACTAGCGGTCCCGCCCGGTTTCACCCGGGTGCAAAAGAACGAATGGGGTGGAGGGACATGAGTACGCGCGTTTATCTTAATTTACCAAGATGAATGTTGTGTCCAAATTTCATAATGGTCGGAGTTACCGTTCAGAAGTTTTTGTCGGACGGACAAAGGGTCTAGCCGACTTGCCATATGGAAATTGCACTGACGTCTATGAACATAGTTTCACCTTTGAAATATTACTTTTTTGCCTAAAGTACTGATACTGTGATTTTAGATCTCTGCTTTCACTCATAAGGGAGATATGAGGGTAACAACCCCTAACGACATCTTTTTTTTTCTCAGAAACTATAACAGATATTTGAATGAATCCAACGCGAAAATATAGGTATCAATTAGTTCTATATTTGGTATTTTTTTTATATTTTTAGTCTAATTTTCAGAAGTGCAAAACGCAAAATTTATTTTTTGAGGGTGGTTTTTTATGTGAACTACTGGAGATACACCAACCAAATAAATCTCATGTAATCATCTAAGAGTCTACTGTAATATATCATAAATACAAAACTTTGCGTTTGGTGGAACATAGTTAAAAAAAAAAAAAACGATAGCGCATGAACTACATATTATAGATATACCAGTGCACTGTATAGCATTTTGCTATTTTACAAGTACCTAGTAAGGGCGTAGATATTTTTTTTTCTGAGGTTGGGGGGAGGGCTAAAGCGACAAAATCAATATTTTTTAAAGATTCCTAACCTCGAAAATAAAATCGAAAACCTTTTTTAGCAACCTAACTAAAATTTTATCGTGTGTCGGCACAATAGAAGAGCAAAAAAAAGGTCCTTTCATTTCCGCAACAAAAAAGTATTTTTTCGTTTGTTGTGGCTGGGATCCTGGGGGGGTAATTACCCCCTGTACCCCCCACATCTACGCCCTTGGTTAATTGAAACTTAATTAAAAAAAAAAAATCAAATAAAGTTACTATACAGACGAAGAAATACGTAAATATCAGGCATACTGTAAAAATACAGTAAAGACTGGTTCGATATTCTGTAATAAACGCAGCTTAATAAATTAATAGTAATATACAAACATACGGTATTTTTACAGTATGTCTAATATTTACGTATTTCTTCCTCTGTAGTAACTTTGTTTACTTTTTTTTATACTTAAGTTACAATTAACACACTTCCTTTGCATTTCCCCTATCTTCATTGGACTCCATCCTTCATTAAATAACAGTTCTTAAACGAATTAAATAAAAACTAACGCACAATAGCTATTTTTAAATAATAATAATAAATAATAATAATAAATAATAATAATAAATAATAATAATAAATAATAATAATAATTAATAAATAATAAAAGACAGTAGCTACTTTTGCGTAGAGCGTGACCATGACGCAAGCAAGGAAACAGATTTCGATGTAACTTACTAGGTACTTGTAAAATAGCAAAATGCTATACAGTGCACTGGTATATTATCTATAATATGTAGTTCATGCGCTATCGTTTTTTTTTTTTAACTATGTTCCACCAAACGCAAAGTTTTGTATTTATGATATATTAGATGATTACATGATATTTATTTGGTTGGTGTATCTCCAGTAGTTCACATAAAAAACCACCCTCAAAAAATAAATTTTGCGTTTTGCACTTCTGAAAATTAAACTAAAAATATAAAAAAAATACCAAATATAGAACTAATTGATACCTATATTTTCGCGTTGGATTCATTCAAATATCTGTCATAGTTTCTGAGAAAAAAAAAGATGTCGTTAGGGGTTGTTACCCTCATATCTCCCTTATGAGTGAAAGCAGAGATCTAAAATCACAGTATCAGTACTTTAAGCAAAAAAGTAATATTTCAAAGGTGAAACTATGTTCATAAGACGTCAGTGCAATTTCCATATGGCAAGTCGGCTAGACCCTTTTCAGTTATATTTTTCAACATTTTTAATTGATGATCCGCTCGTATTGGTCGTAGCGTGATATTATATAGCCGATAGCCTTCCTCGATAAATGGGCTATCCAACAAAAAAAAAAATTACCGTTATATTGCCATCTTGCAACCCTATTGCGCATCTGTGGATGAAAGTAAAAATGCTAATATCGCTATTAAAAAATAGGGGTTGGTGGTAGAACGGTGAAAATTTAGGATTACAAGTATTTTTTAGTGAAAAATCATAAATTATTATTTTATTTTATCGCAAATAAAATCATCAAGAAGCGATAGACACGAATCATAACTTTAAATAATTAATATATTAGAACGTTATGTATATAATTTTGATACACGTATAGACATAAAAATTAAATTATGCAGATTGTGGTTCCATTATACGCGCTGTGTAAATTATTCATCAGTGCGTACGTGGCATGAGGTCATGAACTGATTACATTACATTGCCTATGGATCGTTCGTGCGTATAGTTGCTAGATAAATAAAACTTGCGTGCCTTTTTATGCCTTCTGCGGTTTCAAAAATATAATTAATGCTTCCCAAAGTCACTCATGTGAGTCAATGAATAAAACTAACAGACTCCTATAATGTACCTTTTATATCATCCCAGTCAAAAAGTTATTTTTATTGTTGGTCAGAAAGTAAAAATTCACACAATCACGATCTCATAATATTAATAATAATAGACCGCTTGATACTGAAATGAAAATCTATTTTTTATAAAATTTCACAATACTAATGATCTTTTTGGATGTTGGATTGAATGTAATTGAGTTAAAAATTTTCAAAATATCAGCAATAATTAATATATTTTATCTGAATAGGTGCTTAACTTTGTACACGAGCAGCCCCGGATTTAGGGGGGAGAAAACCGGGGCACCCGCTCCGGGCCGCAGTTTCAGGGGGCACTAAAATCATGAATATGGTTGAAAACCACACCCAATCTGTCCTTTTTCCGATTTACTCAATCTGCTCGTTTTCTGACGGTTTCCTGTTCACGAAAAATGCCAACTATTATGTATCTGTATAAGGTTTTTTAGGTTTAACTCAAACGATGGAGAGAGGGGGCGCCATTATCAAGTTTCTGCCCCGGTTCGAAAAAATCCTAGATCCGGGGCTGTATACGTGTCTTGATTTTGTTACAAAGATTTCTATGCTGGGTTGCCGAAAGGATTGTTAAAACATTTGATTTGGTAATAACTTTAGATTGTGATCATATAATTACCGTTTCCGTACATCAAGAGCAGTCTAATATCGTATTCAAAGTCCCTGTCATCTAAAACATTACACACAAAAACAAACGATTGTTCTGCATAGAAAAAGATCGCTTTTCAATTCAAATTGTGATTAAAATGCGTTGAAAAACGCTGCTTTGAAGGAAAAACTACAAAAAACGATGAAAACACATGTATTCAAGAAAAATATCGTTTCAATCGATAATTTATTTTTCGAACAGGATTGATTTAAAAGTCAACAATGCTTTTCATATGGAGAAATATGTTATGTTCACAATCTAGGTCATCGTGAAATCAAATGTTCTGAATTTCCTTCGCGTTAATGTCGACTTTAATGAACCTTTTATTTCAAGTTTGTGTACCGTATTTGATAGAATAACGAGTATAATTTTATTTGATGAAACCATTGTCAGATAGACAAGAATTCTGAAAATGCATTTCCTTGTCTATCATAAAAAATGTCCAACAAATCCGAAAAATAACGAACAGGTAAAGACAGAAACCCCTATAAATAAAGTTGTTTGGTCTGTGATTACGATTATTTGAGATTTTTTTTTATGTTGCATGTTATCTAGATGCAAGGCAAGAATAAGTTTTGGCAATATTTATGTCTGTCTATTTGTATCATGAGAAGTGGAAATAACTGATTTTAACGAAAATTGATATATCAATTTGATACCCAAATAAATGTATACTTTTTATTCTGGTACCTTCATTAACGCTACTTTAACTCCAGACAATTTCTACGTAAAATCAACGTTTTACGGAATTTAAGCTGCGTGTAAAAGTTGGTAATAAAATAAAATAGTGTACCTCAAACAATAATAAAGTTGCCCCTTAGAATTACATGAACAGCTTCATCTGTAATGTATTCTAATGGAACCAAATTAAAATAATTATATTTGTCTCTAGTTGTGCTGAACTTCATGTTATGAAATCGTTGATGTAATTTTACTGCGCTATGCAATAATCTGCCTATAACAATGTACGTTAGGAACAATAATTGTACTCGAACTTTATGCGCGATTGTAGAGCGTTCTCTGAACAACTTGAGAATAAAGCTTTACAAGTATATTAATAGTGCTGCCACTGCAACCGTTTCGTATTATACTGTTAATTATTTAACAATTTCGGAGTTGTTCTGTATTTTACTTCTATAATACTTTTTAAAATGTATTATATGCCCATATTCACCGAACACTATTAAAGATAACATTTACTAATCTTGGAACACATTTATTCGATAGAATAAAATTTACTTTCAATTCACCAAGCAAAATATCAGGTAGAATGATAGTTAAAGAATAATTATGCACTGCACTGTACTCCTTACTCTTTTTGTTGATTATTTTGACGTTCACCCAAAAATCCGACCGATGGCGTTAGTGTAAACGTCAAAAAAAGTTACAAAAAATTTTCATGTTTTATCCTAACCTAATTGCACACAAAACTTCCTCTAACTTTAATGTTTTACAACTATGCACTTCACAAAAGGTTAATAAACAGCACATAGATGAGTTCACAAGAGCAAACTGTAGATATATTACTCTACGTTTCTAGACTAAATATTTTGATTTATGTGGCAGCCATGACTATTTTATCAGGCGAATAAATATTTATACCGTCGAAGTATAAACATACTTATATGTTTGGTGACTTTAATTATCGCTATTTATTCGAAGGAATAGCTACCTGAAGAACAAACGAACCGAATAAATAACTACTTACGTTCGGTGAATATGGCCGCAATAGTCAACTAATTGTGAAACGAAAGTTTTAAAAAGTTTCTGCTTTATTTATGTGTCTGTTAACAGCAAACGAGATATTTTTCATGACGGTATAGTTTCCAGTGTAGAAATTAAATTTTATAAACATCAGAGAGCGAATGAGTGAATTACATAGGTCGCGGGCGTTCAGTTTCTGGTATCTCGGTTAAATAATACTTATACATATTCAAAGAATTTAAGTGCTTTATGTTTTGACAGCCCATGGCTTGTTTAAGCTAATGTAGCATTACGGAGGACAATTTAAAACAGTCGCCATAAGGGAAGCTTAATATTATGTTCTAATATTAACATATAGTTGCAGCAGACTTCTGCAGTACTCCATAATAACAGAGTAACATTTATAAATTTAGATATAATAACACAGAAACATTCTGAATAGAATTCTTAATACCATGTAGGTATTACAGCAATAATATTAAAATGATGGTACTACGTATTTCAAACATTCTTAACGTTGTACAAAGAACAGGGAGTAGAAATATCGCAGGTTTAATTGAGAACAATTTAGGGTTTCCATGTCATAGCACATAATTGCAACTGTAAATTGGAGTACTAATAACCCCGATTTACTTTTTAGGTGATGCGCTAAATGGTGTATACTGTCTGTTGTTTTATATCTATGGTATAATTATATTTATTCGTCTTATGTCCAGATTCACCGAACACTATTAAAGACAGCAGTTACCAATCTGGGAACAAATTTATTATTTAGATTAAAATTTACTTTCAGTTCACCAAACAAAATATCAGGTAGAAAACTTAGTTAAAGAATAAATATCGCTGCACCTGACGACGAAATACGAGTTTTACAAATTCTTAAAATACATTAGTGTAGCCACATCTAAAGTAATTATGAACGTTGAAAATCAACAAATTAACGGTTTATCTTTTTGCATGTATATCGATATTTGAAATTAAAATTATTTACAGAAACATCTAATTTATAAATGGTTTATTCCTTTTCATGTCATCTATTTTACAACTAAAAAAAAGTAGTTTAGAAGACTGTTCAGGCATTGCGTCAACTTCACGCTTCACGTAAAACTGATTATTGTGTCGAAATTGAACCAATTTCTCAATAAGAAAAGTGCTGTAAAGACATAATTTTAGATAATATACATTTTTAAGAAAGTGCATGTTTTCGACCGTGTCTCGTTATTTCTAATGTAGAACTATTTTAGTAACAGGCACTATAATTTTAGCTCTATTAACTCATAGAAAACTAGGGTTAAAAATAACTTTGCCAAACATCGTCCTTGTCAAATAAATATCTATGTATGTTTTAAGAGACTTTGTCTATAAGCCGGCGACATTATTGTGCCTGGTGGCATTTCAGTAACCTTTTGCTTATGCAAATATGAACGACTGTTTAACTACATTTTATAAAAGATTGTAAAATATAATATTGATAATATTTTGGACATTGTTGAACATTGGACTTTGTTACAATATGTTTAAAGGAAAGCTATTCCGAGTTCTCGTATTTTATATTGAGTACATATGATAAAAAAACTGAAAAACAACAGATTTATATTCCTGGTTGTATAAAGAATATGCCTTCTTCAAAAAAATATTGTCTTTCGTGATAATTTGACTATAATTATGATAATAATATCGTAGTTGTTGACTACAGCTCACCAACATAAAAAAATAAAAACAACATAAAGGCCGCTGGACACGAAGCTAGTTTTGCCGCGAGATTCCTTGCTAAATTTCAAGCATGCTGTGGCGCTAGGTTTCGTGATAGCTTTTATGTCTTCGTTGCGTGTTTTAAAGATGGGTTTGGTGCGCGCAGTCAATGTTCGAATGTTAACAATAGTGAATGTCTATTGTCTCTGAACAGAACACACACTATGACGCTACGTTTGTTTGTGGGTTTGCCAATGTCACCCACGTGACAAGATACTGTTTTCTGATTGATTATTGCTCAAAAGAAGCAGACAAATAAACATAAAAAAATGTCCGGTTTTAATTTTAAAACCCATCTTGTGACCACGCACGCACCCGCAGTGACGTCATTTCCATCTTTGCAGTCAGCGCGCCAGCTAACAAGTGATTTTAGCAGCAAAACCAGCCTCGTGTGCAGCGGCCTTTATAGTCCTTTTTGCACGACCTCCTATATGTAGGTCGGGGGTTAAAAATAGTTATGAAGTGTTGTTCTTTAGCTAGGAGATATACAATTAAATTAATAAAAGATATCTTTTCGAACTGCCTGGAATGTGTTTCAAGCTATTTAATGAATTTTAAACAAATATTCGTGGGTTTAAAGGGTGAACAAACTTCTGCAAAGCTATTTGCATTATAAGAAATCAAATCGTAGTCTACTTTGATCTTTTTTAATATATTTACAGTTTCTCTTTCATCAAGCAAAATATGTTGGCATGCTAAGAATACTAAATAAATTACTGGTGAGTTGTGCCGTTTGCAAATTCTTTTGGCGTCTTTTAATAAAGGTATGTTTACATGTTTAACGGTGTAAATTACCACAGATAAATACAGGAATTGCTCGGTATTGCGGCTTATATTTTGATATCATATTCATTTTTCTGTGTAATTACTACGGTATTTATGTTTCACCCGGGTGCGATAAATATAATTCTGCAAAATGTATTTCGTTTGCGACCCGGAGTCAGAATTAATAATTGAGCAAATTCTACCAGATTTGCTTCTGAACTAATAGCTTTGAGCGAATTCTGACAGAGGTCGCTATACTTGGTACTAAAACAGTTTTTTTTTGTTTGCTTCTATACACTAATAGCTTTGAGTAAATTCTATCAGATGTCGCTACATGTTACTAAAACAGTTTTTTTGAGAAAACACCGTAATTTTGCACAAAATATTTAATAAAAACTATCCTATAGCGTAAGTTGCACCGAGCAAGATACATTTACAAAATTTCATTAAAATCAGCTCAGTGGTTTCGGAGATTAGCGCGGCCAAAATTGTGACACGAGAATTTTATAGATGTATATAGATATTCGAAATATCTATTACCGACCAAAAATCGTTTTATATTATTTATTATAATTCGTGTTTTATTTTGTACTCCTTTGCGTGGATATAATTATTTCGATTTATTGACACTCAAAATCAAAGTTTTAAAGTTTTTTCAAAATGTTGAAAACAATATTCTATTATTTAAAGACCCTTCGCCCCCACTCCAAACTCACGTAATTAATATGTAAGTGATTTAAAAAATTTGTAAAGCTGATAACTTTGTATTCTGAAGACAAAACTAAAATAAAATCAGGAAAGCTATAATAATTTGAATTTTCAAGAATTATTGACACATTTTTATAGTTTTTTAAGTTACGTAAAAATCCACTTCACATCATGCCAGAACAGGAATCGAATCCAATACCTTTCAGTTACGGTTCTTTCTATGATCGTTTTCACACAGCCGATATGACAATTGAATATAAATTTCCATGTTCTCTGCATATTGCTTTTTAAGGATTTCACAACTACATCACACCTGCTGTTCTGAATGTAAACCGATTTTTTTTTTGGTATTCAAAACTGTTTAGCGTTGATTTGTACTTTTTGGTTTCAATGAAAAGAAGTGTGTGTTTTCCATTCACTATTTTCTCATTTCTTTAACAATACACAGTATAAGACATACAGTACGGTTGTTGTGTGTCTCTTGGTGAAGACTCCATGTTGTATCAAGTACAAAACCAAACCTAACCTCACTTTGCAGTTGTACAGCTTGTAGAGTGCTTCAAACACCAGATGTCGTGTCTGTGACATGTGCAATGTGTGTACGTGTCTACACGATTGTCGGTTACATAACTTAAAGCTACGTTTACACGACTTTTCACTTTTAAATATGGAACATATTTAGTTAGTGGGAAAAGGCACAATAATATGGCGGTCGTTGGATATTTGATGTTTACGGGCCCAAAGACAAAATAAAATATGGAAGCGTGATAATATAATATGCTAACTTTACTAATTGCCAACTAAAGTCTGTGTTACTAAGCTATTACACAGACAACTGTTGAATTTAGTTTTGACAAACTTCAACAGAATATTTCCATACTAACAAAATGTATGTTCATATAAATTATATTACATTCTATTACGAATGACACATTTTGACGATGCTATTTAATTTCTAAAAGTTTTCCTTATTTCCGTCATTTCACAAAAGTTTTAACACGGTCTAAGCCACATATGTATGACAGGGTTGTATTTCATATTACAAAAATACAATATTGTCATATTTTGTGTAAATATTTTCAATAACAGATACTTAGTTTTAGATTCTAGAAGGCTAAATGTATAATAACTTATAATTATACTAGCGGTCTGTCCCGGTTTCACCCGGGTGCGATAGATAGAAACTCTGCAGAATGTATTTCATTTACGGCCCGGCGTCTGAACTAATATCTTTAAGCAAATTCTACCAGATTTGCTTCCGAACTAATAGCTTTGAGCGAATTCTGACAGATGTCGCTACTTGGTACTAAAACAGTTTTTTGTTTGCTTCGAAATTAATAGCTTTGAGTAAATTCTATCAGATGTCGCTGCATGTTACTAAAACAGTTTTTTTGAGAAAACACCGTAATTTTGTACAAAATATTTAATAAAAACTATCCTATAGCGTAAGTTGCACCATGCACATTTTCAAAATCTGTTGAGTGGTTTCGGAGATTAGCACGGTCAAAATTGTGACATGAGTATTTTATATATATAGATAGATGAAAGGTTTCATTAATAAAATAGCAGGGGATTTGCATCTCCAACAAACCCCTTGTTAGTCACTGGCATGTTAAACTATGCGATCTATCAAAAACAAAATTTAGTTTTATATTTGACAATATTATAATACACCTACTACTTTTTTATTAATAATATTTTATTTTATAAATTCATAAAAATATAAGACCCAAAAAGTAACTGCATAGTGCTACTAATTAATAATATTATTATGTAGCGAATGTAAAATATTCCAGCTAAAATTACAAAAGATGATAATTATATTGTAACTTAATTAAATTTAATAGTAATTTAGGAAACAGTGTGGTGTTTCCAACTAAAGAAAGTTAAAAATGTACTTATTTATAATTAGAAAAACATTTTCACAAAAATTCTACAACCAATTAACTAATTTAGTATCGTTAATAACCATGTTACTTGTATTTGGCTTTTTTCTTTTGAATTAACATAATATATTTTTTATTTATATATTTATAAACAGAAGCAAAGTTCTTAAACTCATTGGTAGAGATATTTTTGTGGAAGTTGGCTTCATATAATTTTTTAAATTATATAATCAGTGCGTTTGTAACATACAAAATATAAAGAATGTATTGAAAAATACCTGACTTGTTTCTATCTTTAATATTCGTAGTACAGAAATATTTGAAAATAAGTAGTAATATTTCACCCTATTTAAGATCTAAATAAATATTCGCTGCAGTGATTTCATTTCTACTAGTAATTATTAATTACTTTAGACGAAGAATCTGGATTACACTATTCCTAGAGCGTGACTTTAGTGGGGTAATCGAATTTGATTTGCTTGATTTATTTTTCGATTTGTGTTTCAGAAGAGATCAAATTTTAAAAAATATATAAAATATTCTAGAAACGAAAAAATAATGTTTAATAATTTAGGTTCATAATTAAAAAAAGCGTGGGCTATAACCTTTATGATTTAATTGAATACTTATGTCACAAGGAGTATGAATAAACAAGTATTCCGCCGTATTGGATTTATGCGTTGACACCGAACTTATACACGTGTGTTAAATTTCGAGGCGAAAAAAGAATAGATTTTTGGAAAATTTCAGGGATATTTGAGTTCGTAGATCTAGTCGAAATTCTGTTTGCAAAATTTGACCCAAGCTGACACACTGAAAAACATACCAAATTAAATAAAAGCTTGTGAAAAAGTTTTTACTATCAGTTTTGAACCTCTCTGTGACAATCGGGTTTTGTGAGTTTTTTTTCAATATTACGCAAAAAAATTGCAAGTAATTACATTATATTTTAGAATGACAGGTAGTAGTGTTTGTTTATAACAAGTAGCAAAGATCGACTTCGGTGGGTAAAAATGCATCAGTAAAAATGGCTGTCGAGTATAAAAATAGTATTTCACAGTATATCTATTTAGGGGTAATATCTGTAAGTTGGCAACACTGCAAAAATATGACAATAGCCTAGCGCAAATCAAATTAGTCGCCATTGATATAACTTGTTATTGTACGCGGTTTTCACATTATAAATGTGGAACGCGTAATTTCAATAAAATTTGTTTACGCTATTTTTCATGGTTTCCTGCATACAGAAAACCTATAACTGAACGGTTACGACAAAACAGCAGTCAATTTATATACAGACTGGTCCAAATTGAATTATAGACAAAAACAAAAATAGTTTTATGCTAGATGGAATTTGTATAAATTACGATGCTAAATTATATGATTTTAAAAGGTTTCCCTATGTACTAGTGTACTACATAGGTACCTACATGATTTTCCTTCTTAACACGCTTTTATTTTAGATGAGTTTAAAAACTTAAAAATCATATATCTTTTATTTTAGATAAATTGGAATCAAAATGTCATGTTGAGTAATTAAAAAAAATAATGTTGTTTCGAAATGGTGGTTTAAACCCCTTTACAACCGGCGAAACTTTTTTTTGTTGTTGATTATGAACCAATGAATAAAAAATTGTGTAACCCGTCTGCTTAACTGTGAAAATAGCCCGCACGAAATAACTGCGCAAAGCCGGTTGCATTCACAAAAACTAGTCTGTTTCGCGGTAAAAAAATATTGTCTATATAGTCACTCTCATATATAATCGGTTATATGTGCAACTTTAATTAAAGGAATATGGGTAAATTTTCCATCAGGTTGAATTTCGGCTAATTGTAAATTGGACAATCTATTTTTCTTATCGATAGCGAGATGAATTCTTAAAAACTTGCTGACAACGGTCATTTTTTAATTGAACAGTTATTTATTCCATAAATAAAGCCCCTCATTTTACAAACCTCAAAAAAGCCTGAGAAAATGATTTCAAATAAAAATGAATCTTTTAAAATTTGTGATAGAAACACCCAATTGCCTATAAATTTTGGTACTCAAATATTAATTATTATCTACTGAAATTAAGGAAAATTACAATTTCGAGTAAACTCTGTTTTTTAAAACGTAAAGTTATCAAATATAATATCATGAAACCTACAAATTGAAAGGAGTTTTTCTAATGGGTCCATGAGTTTTTGTAGTCTTTTCTGTGGGGAAACATTTTTTTTAATTGTTATTATCATATTTTAAACCGAATCACCGTAACTTCCTAATAGATAAACGTAATTTCAAACACGTCTACTGCAGCTATTTCTGAAAATAGGTTGCAAGATATTGTATTTCATTTCAGCATACACAAGATTCAGTAATTCAAATTGTAGTTCAATTTATAATAGGTTAGTTTTGCTAGTCGTTATTTTCTGACTTGCACTACTCGTCAGACCTATCATGTATGAATAAGGCAATGTCATTTGGGTTAGAATTATTCACCTACGATAACTAATATTATATAAAAAATAAAATTTAAATTTTTTGTTAATTGAAAATATTTCTATCGCCATTATCATCATTATAAATTTCCGTTATTAAGGAATTATTCTGATTGGATCCATGTAAAGCATTCATTTTTATTGGAATCTATATAGTTATAAATTAGATATATATAGCCTGAACAGTAATTATTATCAATATGCAAAAAAAATGTTTTCTTTTAACATCCCAGTGTACCTACTTTTTATAAGTCGCTTGGGCTCTGCGTTTTAAATGTCATAAATAACAAACTTTGATTGAAGGAAATTTATTTGGTTGAGGAACAATTGGAAAATAAGCTTTACCAGAGTATCGCTTGTGGCCAACGTTTCGAAAAATATATTTTAATCATCCGGGCCTCAAATCAAGTTGAGATGAATCTGATGATGAAAATATATTTTTCGAAACATTGGCCACAAGCGATAATCTGGTAAAGCTTATTTTTTAATTGTTCCTCAACTAAATAAATCTCCTTTAATACATATTGTTGGAACAAAACTTTTACTAAGAAACAATTTATACTAAAGTGACAAACTGTCTTTAAAAAATTTGCCACCCACCGACATACGTCATCACCCAACTCATAATATTAAATTTAACTGTTTACTAGCAATACTTTTTTTAAACTTCATGTCTATATCTAAATTTAGAATACTTTCGATTACAAATAAAGTAAAACATACGTGACAAAAAAAACCACACACAAGCGAAAAGAAAAAGACGCGTCGTTTGAATGAAATCGAACGGAGAAAACAGGTTGTGCTCTCTCGTACATTGTATTCAACTGTTAAATATGTCACAATACTGTTGACATGGCTTCCCGAATAACAAACAGACTGTATAGACTAATTTAATAAATCCAACAGAACAATCAATGATTTGTTCTGAGATTATTTACTGTTGCTTTACTAAAAACTGGAAAATTACCACTGTGAATGTACGACCCGTTTTGTTATTCTTATTTCGTTAAATTTTTTATTTGACTTTTTTTAAATTAAATATTGAAAATCAATACAGCTTTTAAAAAGCTGTATTGATTTTCAATATTTAATTTAAAAAAAGTCAAATTGAAAAAGGTTAATTATCATCAATTTTAACTAATTATTGACATCGTTTTTTAAATATTCAAGCTGCAATTAATTTAAGAATATATCGAACGACATAATATCCTTATTAGAAGCTAGCCTAAAGTACATGTTTAAAAATTCCTTTGAACGATATCTGTGTGCCGTGTTTCAGTATAATATTATTAAAGTACACATTGGATATTTTGTCTATTATTAAAAAAAATATGGTCTGTTATTAAAAATAATAGTCTATTATCATTAATAATAATATATCTGGCAGTTAATAGTTTCAACAAAAAAGTGAGTTTCCAGAATTCTCCAAATATTTTACATTATCATTCACATTCGAATACTAATACAGCTGTATATAACCTCAAAAATAAAAAAAAACGGATTAGCAAGAATGGTGAAATATAGAATCATTGACAGAACGCGTTTTTCAAATGACCTTTCAAGTTTTACTTTCTTATAAAAATTATTTTGCACATCGAAATGATATTTTACGCAGAATATTTTTAATTAATTGTATTATTGATAATGATTAGCTTTTCACATCAAATTTTCATTTTAAACGTCAACATTTAAAATAAGGAGCAACAAACTGATTGTGAAAATGATAGACTTTTGACGAAAAAAGAAAATAATTTTTAGTTGATTTTAATAATGATCTGAAGATGTAACGTGAGTGTCATGAATGCTGATTATCATCTGTAATCAAAATTTTTTTAACGACGGCAATTTTGGAATGGGTTCATTTTATTCGGTATACATATTATATATAAATTATTACGAGTTTCCAAAAATTCTCGGCAGACACACTTGTTATAGAGCATGCTCTCTATAGAGCATGTTAAGGCGTAGGACTTTTCAAACCTCACTTTCTCCGCGCAATTCCGTATAACACAAAAATAAGCGCATGCGTGTAATCGACCACGTCATAATTTAAGCTGTAGTAGATAATTTTAGAAGTTTCACTTTCCTCGTGGGCGTATGTAGGCGTAGCTTATACGTTTTTTTTTTGAGTTTACTCCTAAAGAAACGATTTTGAGTTATAATGTCCGGTACGGAAATTTTATGAGTAGTAAATTCAATTGTGACGCGTTACGCTTCACCGCTTCAAGTGTGGCGTCACGCTCGTCCGCTTCAAAAGAGACAAACATATATATCTGTAGGATTTAAAGTGCGAAAGAATGAGTTGGAATACATTGCACAGCGTATCTAAGGAGTAAACTCCAGTAGTGCGTCGGAACTGACACACACACACTTTTTTGTTTTTATACCAATTAGAAAATAATTTGAATTAATCAAGTGCGATAAATACAACTTCCTTAAACATTGATACCTACAGTTAAAAGAAATAAATTCGATGGTAGTTTAAATTTAGATGTTTCTGTTTTTTTTATATAGATGAGCAGTATTTCGCTTAACAGTCTGTATACGTGTATATGAATAGGCTTGTTATTATTAACATGATCCCGGCTTTTTACTTGATTAGTACAAGCAGTGGCATCTGTCACATCCACAAGACTGTACCGACACAGATGAGTGACAGAACGCGTGATGACGACCCACCATCTTCAGAGGCCTGTTGAAGTGAGATAGACGACCACGAGGATGTGTGTGTCTTTTTTCATATTTGCATACATAACATAATGTGGTCTGGTGTGTTCTAGCTTGATCTTTGCATAAAAATCCGTCGTCTGTAGCCAATCTTTATTAAACATAAAAAACGTAATTTTTATATATTGAAAATTAAATATTTATTAATTTACAATTTTTTCTGGAAATTCAAAATCTTGTTATATTTAAGTTGATTTTTTCTGTAAAATAAAATTATTACATTAGAAAAAAACACAGACAATAATCAGTAAAGAGAACAAAATTATAAAAATCAGGTGGAGGTACGGGTATATGTGGTGTAGGTAACGGTACTCGCATCCTAGCTAACAATAAAGCAGGTATTAAAATACAAATCAATCCATAAATATATATATTTAACGAAATATATATGTTACGGTTAATACAAGAAAGTAGTTAATTCACGAATTCACCGGCTAATACCCGAATTAACCAATCCTTGACGTTTGTTAATTCGGGTATTAGCCGGTTAATTCGCGAATAAACTACTTTCTTGTATTAATCGTAACATATATTACTGAAGTATTTTCAATTAGTATTTGAATCTGCATCAATGAAATTAGAGTTTAAAAAAACTCAAGAGTCAGGAAAAAAAAAGTAAGAAATAATTGTTAAATGAAAATTTTTTTTGCAATAACGATAGGAAGACCCTTTATATTGAAATGAGAGACTTCTTATCACCGTTGAACAAAAGTTTTTTATTAAAAAATTATTTTTAATTTTTAAAGCACATTGGTATAAAATGGCGTTTTTTTAAATTCTAATTTTAAATAGGTAAAACCCTAAAAACCAACACTCCAGTTGATTATGTTTATATTAATTTACTAGCGGTCCCGCCCGGTTTCACCCGGGTGCAAAAGAACGAATGACGGAGGGATATGAGTACGCATTCATCTTAGTTTACCGAGATGAATGTTGTCTCCAAATTTCATGATGATCGGAGTTACCGTTCAAAAGTTTTTGTCGGACGGACAAATTTTGAGTTACATTTTGCAACATTTTTCATTGATGCTTCGCTCGGTCGTAGCGTGATATTATATAGCCTATAGCCTTCCTCGATAAATTGGCTATCCAACAAGAAACATTTTTTCAATTCGAACTAGTAGTTCCTGAGATTAGCGCGTTCAACCAAACAAACTCTTCAGATTTATATATTAGTATAGATATTTGGATAAATTATTGTATTCTCATGGGTTTTTAATACGTGTACAACATTTCTAATTATATAGACATCTGGAAGTGGGTGAAAATTAAATTGAATGATTCAATTCCATACATAGATACATACGTACATACATAATACAATATTACATATTATTATATATACAAATAAGTTGATAAAAGAGTGTTAATAAGCGTAATGCTGTAATTATTTGTTCCGTTTTATTACTAACATCTTTCTCTATAATATTTACGTGAATTATTTCCGTTTAATTTGACATCAATCCCGGTCGGTATTCTAGATTCCTGTATACGATGTCAGTTCCGATTCCACTTCCACGTGGCATGTAATATTGTGAGACTGTTGGCTATAAATACGCTGTAATATAGTGTTAAGGTGTGTATAACTTGACCTCTGGATGTTAATACATACAAGTTTTGTTACTTCTGGCCCTGCTAAACCGTCTGTATAAATTGTGCAATGCGCCCCCAGCGACATTTATTACAAGACTCGATGTTTCTATCGTCTCTCTATGTTTGCAGTGTTATTTCTCGCGAGACCAGCTTCAAACTACTAATTGAACCCGAAAAACATTATCTAGTTACGTACGCAACACATAAAACAACAATAATAATGTACTGAGTATTCACTGAGCAACTGGTCTGGCAGCAGAGAGGGCCCACAGAACTATAGTCTTGGGGCCCGGGGTTAGGAATAGCGACATACTAAAAGAATTGTCTACATTCATTCTAAAGTACCTGAATAATCGAAATGTACTTGAAAGAGGCAACCAAATTTATTTTCAGGGTAGATAAATTGATCCCACTAAAAACATAAATTCTAAAAAAGGGTCGAGTTCGATACAAAGAACAAGTGGGTTTGGCGGCTTTTCTGAAAAAAAGAAGTGAGATCTAAGAAATACCAAGTTCTGACTTGACACGAGTCATTTATTTATAATATTAAACATAAAACTTGCCAAATGAAAACTTGGTATCTTTTTAGATCTCACTTTTTTTTCGGTAAAGCCGGCGAACCCACTTGTTCTTTGTATCGAACTTGGCCCTTCATCCACATTTATGTTTTTGGTTGAATTTAAAATCTTTTTGTATAGTTATCCTCTTACTGATTCTGCTTAAATATTTTCTAAAACATAATATCATTATAGTTATATACCATACTTCATTATATCATAGTAATACAGGGTGCGCCAAAGGAACCTGACGTTTTTATAATGAATAGTACAAAGCCGTTAGATTACGTAGAACAGCGGTTACAATGGGAAAGATATCGGTAGTAGATGCCATTTCAGTACAGTGTTGCCAGTCTAGTACAGTTGTACTAGATCTAGTACTTTTTTGTCATTTTCTGTACGCTAGTACTTTTTAATAAATCTAGTACTTTTTAATACCCAATGTCCACACACCCACTACAACAAACGAAAAATCTAGTACTTTTTAATACCCAATGTCCTCACACCCACCAAAACAAACGAAAAGAGTGAAATTACCAAAAAAAGACTTTAATGTTGTGGAACTGAAAGGATCTTTTTTTTTCGCTCTCCTACATTGTGCCCATATACGATAAAATTTGTGAAATTAGGTTGTTAAACGAGACCAAGGACTATTGAAGAATTGAAAGAAAACATTCGCAATGAAATTAGCGCAATTCCGATGGATATGCTACAGCGCGTAATGGGGAATTTGCGAAACCGTTTGGAACAGTGTGGCCGCAGTGAAGGATGCCATTTGGGCGAAATTATTTTCCATAAATAAAATGGCATATAATACACTTTCGATTACTTGTATGTGAAAATAAACATCTTGAAAGATACATTTGTAGTTACATATTAAAACTCGTCAGGTTCCTTTGGCGCACCCCTGTATAACAGACTTCATTATATTATAATATGTTATATTATTATTATCTCTATATATGTATATAAAACTCGAAAACTTTTGAACGGTAACTTCGTTCATCATGAAATTTGGACACAACATTCATCTCAGTAAACTAAGATAAATGTATGTACTTATGTTCCCACACCCACATCCGTTCTTTTGCACCCGGGTGAAACCGGGACGGATCGTTAGTATATTATTTCCTCGTCATAAACTTACCAACATCGACTGTACGCGAGTAGTCTGTTGATGTATTCGGGTAGATACTTGTGCATTATAATGCTCTATCAGTCAGTCAATATCCAAATCGTGATTTTTGGACACTCATATCTTAGAAATTATTCCACCTAGATGTATGAAATTTGGAATAATGCTTCTTTATGGTAACCTAAACTCCCTTAAAAAAATAAGTTCTGTAACGTAAGTAACCATGGAGATAGATAATAGTATGCAGGTACTGCCTTCGTATGTAAAAGACATAATATGCATTGTATTATAAATATTATATTTATGTGTTGTTATGTACCTTACAATATTAGACAAATGAAATAATTTCCAATGTTAGTCCAACTACGCTTAAAACGTTTTTAGAACATAAATATCTGATGTCTAAACATAATAATACTTTGGTAATAAATAAACCATAAAATTTAATAAACGCGTCAGTACATATTTTTGTGCATCACATCAAGTTAGAGATCTGTTAACAGTTTTCAAATCCAATTAAATTTCCACGTGTTAGAAAAAAACCGTAACATGAGTTTTTTTTATTTATTGGACGTGTGTAACGCGTGCTTGTGATATCATCGCCCAAAGGAAACTTATTAATATTTTAATGGACTGGACGAGTTCATTAATATTGAAGGTATGAGAGACTATGGGGCGACATGCAACAAGTATAGCATATTGCAATGTTCATTTCTCCCATATATCTATTACAGTTCCTGTATGGTGCATTCTGCTTCGGAAGTCTCACCGACACTAGATGATCTGTCTATTTATATTTACGAACAAACGCATAGTGCTCTGATCAGCATTTTTATTTAAAATGTGAAAATCGATAATTACAATGGCGGCAAAATATTGTAAAATTGTTTTTTTTTTTTTGAAGTAAAACTTCTTTAGGCACGCATGACTTGGGGAGTAAGCTGGTAAATGCCTGACGAAAGCGTTTACGGAAATCGGAGGAGGCGAACGGTGCGTGATCGTTAGAGGCGAACGGAAGTTGAGAGGGAGATATAAGTTAGTGGAGATAGAAAGAGAGAGAGTTACGTTTCGTATATTGGAACTTGAGAGGGAGATATAAGCTAGTGAAGATAGAAAGAGAGAGTTGAAAGACACATACTTGGCGCCATCCGGTGGCCGAAAATATAAGTAGTACTAACAATAGAATGACACATACTTGGCGCCATCAGGTGGGCGAAAATATAAGCAGTACTCTTTACTTGCCAGTGACAACGTTGCAGCGTATTACTTTTGTTTTCATTATCTTTATGTAATATTCTACGTTTAAAGTGATTAAAATTGTAAATTCATTTTAAAGTTTATATTTTGTGTATTTTCGGGTGAATAATAACAATTTATGGCAGGAAGAAGTTTTACTTCAGTCGTGTGGCCTAAAGTCTTTTTTTATTATAAACTTTTGGTTTTTACACTTTTGTGTATTCATATATGTACTAACTAAACTATAAATACTTCTGACTAAATATAATACCACATTCACATATATGAAACGGGGACACAAAATGGATAGACCTTAAGGATCTTGGAATCAGGATCACGAAAGTGCCTCAGACCCAACTCGGCGGGCAAAACTAACAAGAGGTCAGGAGCACGGAATAGAATTGGTTAAATCATTCTTTTTTATTA
This sequence comes from Xanthostigma xanthostigma, assembly GCA_963575645.1. Lineage (NCBI taxonomy): Eukaryota > Metazoa > Arthropoda > Insecta > Raphidioptera > Raphidiidae > Xanthostigma > Xanthostigma xanthostigma. The sequence continues at coordinate 28,862,844 of OY754470.1, read as the reverse complement.
TTAACTTCCCAGTACATCGGGAAGTTATTATAATGGATCCGACAAAAGGAATAAAAAAAATTAACAAATTTTTATGTTTCGAGGTCACTACACTATTTTTGAAAATATGTTTGTGCGTGTGTCTGTATTTCGTACGTAGTACGTGAGCAAAATCTCATAATAAAAAAATGACAGGGACTATGTTAGAGTGCCAAACGACGCGTACGAACGTATATGATTTGAAAGGTTTTTCAAAAACGATCCATAGTTTGATCAATGAGTGCTCATAAGGGGAATCTAGATGGAAAAGTCGAAAGCAGAACATTTGACTTAGGAACTTTGTTTGGACTAGTTAGGAGATAAACATACTAAAAGTCCTTGCCCCTCTGAGGTACGCCCGAAGGGGGGGAGCACAAAGAAGGTCCCGTTTTTTGATTTTTTGCTTTCATCTCGAAAACGGTACGTCGTACGAAATTTTGTTGTAATACATAATGAAAGCTGATAAAATTCTCTACAACTTTAGCTTTCACACTTTATATCTATCTCCAATCTTTGCCTAGCTATGAGCTCCGAAAAATGGTCGATTTTCAAAAATGTGTTAAATTCTCTGTAGCACATTGTAACAATACGAATTTGTCGAAATCATTTCGTATCGCTCAACCACACTATTAAAGACACCCACACACAATTAAAAAATAACATAAGCTTTAACCTATTGGAGGCCCTGGGCACATTAGGATAATGGGGCCCTTATTAACAGAGCACTATTTTGTTAGATTAGACAAAGAAAACAGATAAACAAGGTTCTAGATTCTAAGTCGAGGAATGTGATATAAAATGCATATATTTAAAAGGATCACGTTCCCAATTTTAACATGGACACAAAAAAAAATAAGTATATGAAAAACTAGTTCACTGATGATTTTTGTTTTAAACAGTTTAGGTACTTAGTATACCATTAAACTAGGGGGTCCCTATCGATCGCGGGGCCCTGGGCACGTGCCAGAGTGCCCAGTGGGAAAGAGGGCCCTGCGTGGAGGTACTCCCAGCTTATGTTATTTTTTAATAGTGTGTGGGTGTTTTTAATAGTGTGGATGAGCAATACGAAATGTTTTTACAAATTCTTATTGTTAGAATGTGCTACAGAGAATTTAACACATTTTTGAAAATCGACCATTTTTCGGAGCTCATAGCTAGGCAAAGATTGAAGATAGATAAAAAGTGTGAAAGCTAAAGTAGTAGAGAATTTTATCAGCTTTCATTATGTATTACAACAAAATTTCGTACGACGTACCGTTTTCGAGATGAAAGCAAAAAACCAAAAAACGGGACTTTCTTTGTGCTCCCCCCCTTCGGGCATACCTCGGAGGGGTAAGGACTTTTAGTATGTTCATCTCCTAACTAGTCCAAACAAAGTTCCTAAGTCAAATGTTCTGCTTTCGACTTTTCCATCTAGAATTATACCAGCCGTTCTTTTATTGAACAAAAAAACTTGAAAAAAGTCAATTTTACACTATATCTCGCGAATTAAAAATTATATCAACTTGGTTAGGCTGTCAATTGAAGCGTATTAATGTCAATATGATCAAACTTTTTTTAATCGTAACGGCTAATTTTTGATTAACTAAAAAATACCTCAAAAAAATCTCGTGAATAAAAAATGATATCGACTCTATCAGGATGTCAATCAAAGCATTAACGCCAGTATGATCCGAAAAAATTTTATCAAAATGGGTCTCACCAATTTTTTGTTAAAACAAAAAGACTGTACTGTATTATAGAATCTTTTGAGGAATATTTAATTTGTTAAATACCTATATACTCGTATTAAATAGTCAATATTGATCATACTGGGAAGTTGATCGTGTGGACATAAAGGGTCACACTTATATAGTTCTAATAAACCACCCTTTTCACAGCTTGTTATTTCTGGGGTTCCGTATCCAAAAGGTTTAAACGGGGTCGTATTCTGATGACAACTCAGTCCGTCCATCTGCCAGAGACTTCTAGCTCGTAAACCAGATAAAATAGAAAGTTAAAATTTGCACTGAAGTTTATATTTACTTAAAAACTCAAAAATCGATTTAAAAAATTAAATAATTGTTCAAAGGTCTACTTATTGTCGAATAACATAAGCTATATATTTTCACGTTGAGATAAAAGATGGGATAAGTATAGTGAGTAAAAATAGCGATATCTACCAGGGCGAAGCCCGAATGGGCAACAATAGTAATAGATACATGTGTTTTCCCAAGATAATAATTATATTTGCATGATGTGTAACATCATGTAATAAATAAACAAGCTATAAAATAGTTCTTTTAACGTTCAGGGAATTAATAAGGTTAGGTAATTATCACAATTATAATTTAGTTTTATGTAAAATCGCATTTTAATTAATAAATTCATAATAAATACAACACTGAAGCAAGAAGATATGTTGTTAAATGCGATAAAATTGTTTATACTTTTTTAGTTAAATATTTGACCTTGGAACTGGCGGTCAATGTATTATCAAAATTATCATTTTTATTCATGTTTAATTCGTTTTTTTGACAAATAAATTTATTTGGTTGCTTGTCGGCATGTCATGGCTACATTAAACATTTTTGAAAAAAATTGGCACGTATGGGCAATGTGCAAGGAGGTGGAGTTACAAATTTTTCGATGTGAGCGTTTGAGGTTGAAGTTTCCCCTAGTGCTCACTAGGGGAAACTTCAACCTCAAATTTTCTGTACGGCAGTGAGCAATGTTTATTAAAAGTGAAATTAGTTATAATTTTATGAAGTTTTATAATTACAAAGAAAACATGGGCCACACTAAGCGATCTGGAATTGCTTTATGTGTTCCGGGCTATTGCGCTGATGGCGAATTAAGTAAAATAAACACCATTAGCGCCACAATTTGACGTTCTGCCGTCAGTGTAAACAAATTAATTATTTATATATATTGTACGTCATTATTGATAAATAAATAATTATCACACACCTTTTATGTTATGCTATTTATATAACGGTTTACAATCTGAATTTTATGGCATCTATATAAAATTAACCTCAGTTTTACTTATTACATTTTTTTGACACATCATGGCCAACTAAAGTTTTTGACTTATCACCATAGAAACATGTCGCGATTTCCATAAAAATTGAGTTCAATAGTTCTCTATTACCCATTAGCGGCGCTAGTAGGTTTCGTGCACACAGTCTTTAGGTGTAGAAAGATTCGACACACCTGTCTATCTCCCAAATTCGATATGAGAAATTTGTTCCTCTGGATTATTTCGTTGCCGAATAAACATCTACCTATACAAAGCCTGACCGGAAAAATAGTTATTAATATTAACTGATTTTTAGGTAGGAAAAGCTGTTTTTTCCCTAAAGGTCATAGCTATAATGAGTGTTTCAGTTTTTGACGCAACTAATTTAAAACGACGACAACAGGCGTAATAAAGAAAATTAAATGTTGGTGAAAAACAAGTCTGTCTGTGAAGTAAGCAACTTGTGCAACTGACGTCGCCATAACAGTATATTGTCTTCCTACACACATTGAAACCAACGCTACTGCAAATAATAATTAACAAAATACGATCTACCACAACATAACCTAATAAGAAACGGTAGTTCCATTCATAAGCTTATTCTTTGTGCAGATATATCTATATATTTAAAACATAAGTCGTATTGCTTTAGACAATCCGCATATAGAAGAACAACCATCTTTGGGTACATTGATGAGAATGGAGTAATTCCACAGGATAATCTGGTCGCCAATCTTCTGGAGCTCATGATAAGATCCAGACTATTGGAGGGTTAGATCCAGGATAAGGAAGAGCACAAACCTTTTTATAGGACGGCGTGCATTAATGGGCTATTAGTGACAACCTCAAATTAATTATTTAATTCATAATATTGTAACAAAATTGCTGTAGTCCGTGGCGGAAATTATTTATGAAAAGAATAAATGTTTAACAAACAGTAAAACACACAAACGAAAGCGTACTTCTTTAGCTTAACAGAAATAATAACGTTAACAGAAACAAAACGAATAGTTCTAAATTATGTACAGAGAAATATTTACAACACACAGGAACACAACACAAAGTTTATCAGCACACTTGTCTATTAACTATAAGTCATTTATTTAAAACCACTCACTAGAGTTATAATTTATTTCCACAGTATAATTTATGTCGTAATAATTATGTTGTAATGCCAGAGCACTGTATCATGAACAGCGCGAATACCGGCTGCCTGACTTGCTCACTCTGCTTCCTTATATAGTTTTTGGTCCATGCTTCTAGAATGTTCGGGACGAATCGACATTTCTTCTATTGTTCCCTCCAAGCGATTCTAAGAAATCGGGTCTAACTTGGCTACCTGCTTTACACACCGAGTTCCTTTCTTTTACATGTATGTGTGTCTCCAAGGTCGGGTGTTCTTACCTGTTTCCATTGTTGTTGGCTCTAGTAGTTTCTACCGAATTCCATAGGCGTCTCATCAGGGCACGCAACAATATAATATATCAAACCTGAGTGAGTAAGAATTGAGTAAGCGAGAAAACTCTGTAAGTAAGAGTAATTGACAAGTACCGACTTTGTAACTTTCTAAAATAAGTGAGAAACAGAAACCTTTATAAGAGAAAGCCGTTTTTCACTCATGGACCTCTATAGCTGAGATTACTACTTGCGTGTACCTCGATAAACGATAGTCGAACGTATTAATAGTTCCACGAAATTTAAGAATGATTTATATAAATAGCTGAATTAACGAACATTGTTTTTGTATCGTTGGTTTTTTTTGTTTTTTTTTAGAATCTATGTCGAATAATACATACGTTTCTCACTATATTATATTTGCTGTATTTTTATAGACCTCTATAAGTGAGAAAGGCCACTCCTGTACCTTTATAAGCTAGAAACTCGGGTTAGGAAATACTAAGAAAAAATTCGCAGGTTTGTGGACAATAGTTATAACTATTGTCCACAAACCTGCGAATTGTTTCTTATTAATTATTATCGATGGACACGATATCTAATATATGTTAGGAAATACCTTCATAAGCGAAAAAGAGATCGCGGTCCCTTGAACTCTGGCTTTGACAGGTTCGACTGTATATATTCCGACCTCAAAATATCGTCTGATTGTATCAATTACAGCTTAGTGGTTGAATGGTTAACATATGCAACCAAATTTTAAACTTAATTACTCACGAAAAAAAAGTTTGACAAAATTTACTGTTTAGAGAGAGAGAGACATTGTGAATTATAGACGCTCAACAGCTGAGGTCATCATCATCTATTTTACTGTTTAGAGAGAATATGAATACCATACGTATAAAATAATACAATAAACCCAATGAGATAAAACTTTATTCTAACACGTGTTTTCAACCGCAATGTTTATTTACATTTTACATTTTTGTTATTACTACTGTTGAAAATACATCCGTGTCTAGCAAAAGGGATAATCTCTTGTATATTATGAACATATTCCATATAATATGTCACGTATTCAAACAATTATGAGGAACTCTTTTCGAGATGACTAAAAATCAGTCGATTTTTAGGATTTAAATTACATTGATTATCCTCATACATGCTTTTATTCATATTTGAACAATATTTTATTAAAATATGTATAATATCGAAAAGTACATATTTGTTTAGACATAATCTCTTATTGTGTAGAATGCCTCAACTATAAATCCTCCAGAAGTAAAGTGTAATTATTAGAGTTGTCTGTAACCTTAAAAACCAGACATGTTACAAAGTGAGAACTTTTATAAAAAAAATTAATAAAAAATATGTTTAATTGTTTTGGAAAATTAAAGATCAGACTGAAAAGATATTTTGAATCTATAAGTGGTAAAAAAAGTCAACGCGTTCATTCTTTCTAGAATTTTCTATTTCGCCAGTTTAAAAATACAGTTTAATAAAAAAGAACTATTTTTAAACTTTTAAATAGAATTGGGTCTTTTTTACACCGTAAATTTGCCTAGGCTAAGTCAAACAAAATGTTTTTCTTATGGTCAGATAGGCATCAAGTCCTTTCGTCCGAAAAAAGATCGTAACTACTTTCAAGTTAGGTCTAAATAAGTTTTAGTTCAAAAAGTAATTTTTGAAAACAACTTAAGAACATAAAAAAATAAAGAATAGTTACTTCTTATCACAACAGTTTTATTAGCTCATATTCAGCAAACACTAAACTAAGTTACTAAACACAAATCGTAACTTAATATAACAATTACAGCTATAAAACAAACTATACTAATAAAAAGACTTGCGGAAGATAAGGTAACAAACTGGAAATCAATTGTAACTTGACAAACTATCAACAGCGCAAAGGTCCGTGTCGATGAAGAATCTGTAAAAATAAAAGAAACAACAAACCGAAAAACAAAAAACTAACAAGAATAGGGTATAGGGCCATTATCTGAATTTAAAAGTTTATGTGAGTCACTCTTGGATATGTATATACTTTCAAAGCTGTCCAAATGCTGATTATTATTTACCGTTTTTAGCAAACTTAAGATATTTATATTAATCTCATGGTTAGTTTCTAGGATATGGTTAATTACGCTAGATTTGTCCTGTCTACAAAATTTAATGTGGGAGAAGTGTTCTTTCCATATGGTAGTTTTAAGAACAGCGAAAATCGTAAAAATGTTGATAAATTGATGCATAAAATCAGTTTTGGTAGTTGTATAATCATGCTTACATTTTTCTGTTTATTTTCAGACAACTAATAACAAAGATGCAACGCGGTGTCGTGAAATGCCTGTGTGCCGTTCTGTGTATTCTCTTGATAGCCGCTGAAATGACAACAGCAGCGCCGGCACAACCGGACTACGACAATTGTGAGTATTTTGCATTTTTGATTTCCGTTACTGAGTACACTTCCGACGTTACGTTTACTTTCAAATAACTTCGTTTAAACTTTCAAATCATAACAGTCTCTAACACCCACCTCTAAGTTTAATTTAATTATATTATGTAGGGTGACCGGAAATTGCTCGTATTCCTCTCGGGAGAAGAAACTATATAACTAATTTGGAATGATTTAACCTTATCACTTGTGGGTCGGAAATTCGTCATTTTTTATGATAACGACACTTCTGTGAAGATCTTTTTTTTAAATTTATTTATCATGTTTTAACACACAACATAAAAAAACAGTAAATTTCGTGGTTTATAGATTTTTAGGAAGGTTGGTCAATTAGATCATGAAAAATTCAGGTCAAAAAGTGAGAATTTTTTATTTCTTTAATTTTCACTCCCAAAGTTCTAATTTTTATAAGAAAAAAACCGAAGTAGATTTTATCGAAAATTACCCATTTCCGACCCCCAAGTGATAGAGGTTACATCATTCCAAATTAGTCATAGATTCTTCTCCCGAGAGGAATATACGAGTAATTACTGGCCACTCAGTATAATAACCAAATCATTTTCAAAATGCTAATGTGATTCACAATCCTTCCAGAGTGCGCTTAAAAAAATGTTTTTATTTGATTGAAATGTGTTATTAAATAAGACATATTGCTACAAAATCGAAATACGGTAATGCTTCTTATGTTAAAACATATATATACTTGATAGATTGCCCTTTTAACTCTCCCCAACTTCTACTGGAAAATGAAGAAACGTATCAAGTGTTGTGATAAATTATTGTAAACATATAATAAAAAATAAAACTAAATTAAAATTGATGACGTCAAAGTGCCCATTATCCTTTTATTTATTTAAAAAGTGGCGGCCTTAAGAGGTGGCGAGCAGGGCTACTTCCCAGGGCCTCGCGCTTGCAGAGAGTTGGCGAATAGAAAAAAGTAGATAATTTCTTGTCAATATATAGTTTGAAAAAATTGATCGATAATTTTATTTATATAAAACTTTATTTTACCTTTAACTATAACTAGTTATAACCACGAAGTCTATAACCAGGAGACCCAACTCGAGCGTAGCGGTGGACTGATATCTGTCGCATGAACCAATATGGCGTCAGAGACTGGGTAACGCACACACGTTCATGGCTTACATGTGTCTAGTGTTTGTGGAGTTAAACAACTTTGGTAACTATGGCGAAAACAGGTGGAAAGAGCCGAAGTTCTGCCAGGTAGTGAGAACAGAGCCATCTCTCGTGCGCCAGAAAACGGTCCGTCTCGAAACACAGCTAGGTCACCTGGTTACAATAAATAAATTTAGTTTATTCATAGTAAATTGTGTATTAATATTAATAAGTGCTGAAATAAAATTTTTGATTTAGATTTATTCAATATCAGATTCGTATAAAGAGTAATATTAACGATATCAAAAGTCATTAATTTATCTGTGAAAAATAATATTTTTCGTTATTTGACTGTAAAACATAATTGAACAATTCATAACTACAGTGGACCCCCGGTAATCCGACCCCTGTCTAATTCGGCACCCCCTGTAATCCGACAAGGTCTATTATTTATTATTGAATATTTTTTTGACAATCTTCGCTAATGCATGATTGAACAAGTTATAACTTGTACGCACCACACCTATTGTATTCGACGCGTAGGGTGTTGTTTTGATTCTGATTGCTTAGTTTGAATTTGAAGTTTGAAGAAGATAGCGGTGCGGTTTAGCGTGTATTCATTGTTTACTGTTTATTCTTTGTGTATTACGTATTCGTACCTAGTAATGTCGTCACAAGCTCAGAAGCGAAACCACAGAACACTGACAATTAAAGAAAAATGTGATATTCTTAGGCAGTATTCTATAATCCGACAAATTCGATGGTCCGACACTGCCCTCAAAATGTTGTCGGATTACCGGGGGTCCACTATATTTAAATCTCGCGCCTCGCGCATAAGAATACCAACTTGAACGCGCGGTTTTGGTTACGTTTGAAAACAGCCATGGCTACGGAGCAGTTTCGTGCGCAGCTTCAAAAAAGTGGGGATGCACAGGAAATTTCAATTCACCAAATATAAGAGAATAAGAATTAATAGTTTATTTCAATTTTTTATTGTCAATAATGATTCACTTTCTATTCACATAATTTGCACAAAAGACAAGAGCCTCGCAAAGATTTGCCGTACGGGGTCTCGCGATGGCTAAGGCCGCCGCTGTATTTAAAACGTTTAAAAACTCTCCAACTAAATACTTATTTATAACCAACACCAACCAATGGCTTCAGAAGCATAGCCTCAGGTGCTAGCACTAATACCAAAATACTAATCCTATTGTAAGCTTATCGTTCCAAATAAATACTTATTTTATTAAACAAACACACAAACTACAAATTATTATTGTTTCGGATCCATTCTCAGTAGCATATACTTAAGCCCGATGCACACGAGGCTGGATTTGCCGCTAGATTCCTTGCTATATTGGACTACTAGTTTTCTAGCGCTGGTTTTCTTAATAGTTTTTATGTGCTCGCTTCACACGAGATGTCTTTTCAAGCTTATTTTGTGCATATTGTGCGCAGTGACAGTTCAAATATAAGCACAGGGCTAAACGTGTCTGTTGTCTGAGCAGAATGATGCCATGTTGGTTTGTGGGGGTTTGTTCATGTCGCCCACGTGACAAGATACTGTTTCCTGATTGGCTCTTGCTCAGAGCAAGCAGAGGACTTAGCAAGATAAATTATCCCTGTTCTAATTTTAAAATGTATCTTGTGAGCTAGCAGGCGAGCCCGCAGTGACATCATTTCCAGCCTCGTACCCAGCCTGCTGGCCAGCAGAAGTCCAAGCAGTGTTTCAAGCAGTGTTTCTATAGCATCGTGTCAGCGGCCTTTATAATTAGTTTCAATGCTACAATAATTCATTCTGAATATAAATATATAGACTATTAGGGGTCCCGCCCGGTTTCACCTGGGTGCAAAAGAACGGATGGGGAAGGAAGGGACATGAGTACGCACATTCATATTAGTTGAGATGAATGTTGTGTCCAAACTTCATAATGATCGTTCAAAAGTTTTTGTCGTTAAAAAGCAGTATTTATACTTTTTTTAAGTAATATAAATTTCTTTTAATATAATAAATATTTAATTAAAAACACTGTAGGAAAATTATTTTTATATAGGTACCTATAGTTGAAACAGTTTTCAAATGAGCTATAATTAGATTTAGTTAATTTTAATTAGTTGTATTAAAATTTAAAAAATTGAAATGTAATCCTTAGAAGGAAGCAATTCATTAAGAGTCTTACGCTCTACTGACTGAGCTATCCGGACTTGTGAACGTGACCCACTAATATTGCAATATTTAGTTAAGGCATTTCACCTGATAATATTTGTCGGACGGACTAATTTTGAGATACATCTTGCAACATTTTTTATTGCTTTTCCGCTCAAATTGGTCGTAGCGTGATATTATATAGCCTATAGCCTTCCCTTATAAATGGGCTATCCAACAAAAGACATTTTTTTCAATTCGAAGCAGCAGTTTCTGAGATTAGCGCGTTCAACTAAACAAACAAACAAACTCTTCAGCTTTTTATATTAGTATAGATAAAACCGATGAAGTTTTTCATAGCCATGCTTTTCATAAAACAATTGAATAAATTGACGAGCAATTCAAACTACCAGCGTTTGAATTGCTCGTCAATTTATTCAATTGTGAAAGTCTGTGTTGACTATCAGTGTTTACTAAGTTATTTCATTTAAAATTATTATGGGTTGTTATTTAGCGTAACGTCTGTGACACAGACGTCAAGCTATTATTATCTCACACATTTTTCAGATATTTTATGAAACCGTTGAGAGCTCGGAGAATTTGAAATTAACAACAGATAATTTTATAGTGACCGCGTAATAATCTTTAATGAAACACTCCAATCTTAAAGTGTTTTAGATTTTTTGAACAAACGTTTGGAAAGTTAAAGGGGAGCATAAATATCCGTTTACAGTATATTGAAACAATTTTTCATGCTCCAAATTCGAAATTTTCTAGCAACCTCATTGACACTTTTAACCCACTGTTTTATCCCCCCCCCCCGCAATTTCAGATTATTTATTATAATAATTGTAGTTTGTAACATATAAAAATGTGAAACTGAATTTTAACAACACGCATTTTAATAAATCTACATAGTCAATGGTATATATGCAGAGAGAGATGTATTATGCAAGTGACAAAACCATTTTCGAGTTGGCATTATTCGCATGTCGTTAAATATTTTATAGATTTTATTTTATTACGTTATTATAATTTTAAAGCAGATCATAAATGCGCATTATTTACATGTCAGAACATAAAATTTCAGATCTCCTAAGCAGCTTTGAGTGACCATTATATTTTCGTACTGATCATTTTCAAGATAGATTTTTGCTTTTATCTTCTTACATGAACGACATACTTGGTAGAATCTTCTAGTAGGAGAGTTATTAAACATTTTTGGGTAGGTATTTGAGGCATCATGGAAATTAGTCTAACACCTCTTTTGTACTGTCTGAACACAAAAGCGAAGTTTTGGAACTTTTAACTTTGCTAAAAAAGCTCTCGAAAAAACCAAAAGACGGTTCAGGATTGCATCAAATCGAAAAATGTTAGGTACAAAAGTTATTTTCTTTAACCCAAAGAACAATAGTCTGAGATAAAAACATGAGTTTTTATTAAAAAAGTGGAGGTGACCTTGATGTCTTCCTCTACGAAATAAAAGGCTGTTCGGGTTTTAAAAACGCACTCTGTACAATCTACTATTACCCCCCAAACATAAATTTTTAGCTACGGCCATTTCATTATCTGTCTTCTATACAGAGTGAGTCAGACCACCCGTACCGTTCGTTTTTTTTTTCAAAAACGGTTAGTCGTAGAGATTTGTGTCAAAAATCTGCAATATAAAAGCCCTAATGAAGAATCGAATGGTGATATTTTTTTTTCCAGGGAAAGGTCGGCTTCCCTATTAGTTTTCTCCAGAATGTTCAGAACTCCGGAATATTAAATGGCACGTTAGGTCGAAAGTGGTATTGTTGAAAAGATCTTTAAAAAATAAACAAGTTTTGTAGGACATTTTTTTTATTACTGCCATCCCTGTTAAGTAGTATCAGTTTGAAATTATTAAATTAACATGTCATAATAACGAACTTAATTTTAAAAGTTGGCATTTAAAATCTGGTTCCCTTATTAAACAATAATAAATGTCACAATAAGTTTTCAATAATTGCAATTGTTTTTTTTTGTCGGAAAATACTTAGAGGTATCCATAGCATACCTATATCAGGATAGCTCATCAGTGTTTAGAAGTAAACGGAAAACAGTTGAAACATTTATGGCATTGTTTAATTAGGTCACTAGATTTTAAATGCCGACTTTTAAAATTAAGTTCGGCATTATGACATGTTAATTTAATAATTTCAAACGAATATTACTTAACAGGGGTGGCAGTAACAAAAAAAAATGTCCTACAAAACTTGCTTATTTTTTAAAGATCTTTTCAACAGTACCACTTTCGACCTATCGTGCCATTTAATATTCCGGAGTTCTGAACATTCTGGAGCAAACTAATAGGGAAGCCGACCTTTCCGGGGAAAAAAATATCACCAGTCGATTCTTCATTAGGGCTTTTATAATACAGATTTTTGACACAACTCTGTACGACTAACCGTTTTCGAAAAAAACGAACGGTACGGGTGGTCTGACTCACTCTGTATGTATATAAAACAAAGTTCCTCCGCCACGTCTGTCTGTCTGTGGGTTTTCACTAATAGAAAGAGCTATAAACATGGAAGGTTTTTGAATATAATTTGTAAATATTTTATAAAAAATGACAGTGTTTTTTACCATGTAACTACATCAGGTAGAATTTGTTCAAAGCTATTAGTTCAGAAATTTGGCTCTGCAGTCGTTTTTCTATAATATATATAAAAAGAACAGTTTTGCTCCCGGGTGAAACCGGGCCGGACCGCTAGTACCTAATACATAATTTGTACATATTAACACGACACTTGATTTTCTTGATATAGAGCCATCACCTATTCATTATCATCTCTCTAACGTTGCAACATTTAATTAAACTATAACTAGCGTTTCCTTCCGTTTTGCTTCGAGTGTAACCGCGACGTCACGGTTAAGTCCACAGTTGCTTACTCTACACAATTACAGACTGTCTTAGATGAGATGTAAAAGTAATACGGTCGCAGTGCCTAACCTTGCCGATAAAGTACACTGAGATACTTTAATTATCATAATGTGAATTTAAACGTGTTTTTGGATAAAATATAAAAATTGTCCCTTATTACAAATATATTGTAATGAGACGCCACTGGAGGCAGCGGCAGTACATTGTTGTCAGAGCTGCGTAGACAACAATGCTTGTATTGTTATCGGAACTACATAAACAACGACGCGCGTATTGTTACACTCATTGTCATCGGATATCGCATAGAAGCATGCCGAATAATGTTCCCGAAGACGGTTGAAGAACTTATATAAACAGCGCTAGCATGGAAGGCAGGCAGTCAGTCAGAAGTTCATTTGATTGTGACGAAAAACAAACAAATTCCGTGAGATAACCTTAACGCAAAACTGCTGAACATTTCTTTGTATAATCGCGCAACGGTACGTTATAAAATCATATAAGAGCCGGAAACAAGATTTTACAAAGTGCAAACAAATATTCGAATAAACTCCATTTTTCCATCCATTTTCAATAAAGATCAATTAAAAAGTATTTGTTTAAAACAGAAGCGATTTTTTTAATGCCGATTTTAAGTTTCCTCTAATAGGTCATATGCATGAGATTCCAAATTGGTTTAAATTTTTATTTCGAAATATATTTTAGTTCCTGGTCATATTTAAATGGTTAGTTTATTAATCTAAATTAATTATTAACCTAACTTAATCTATTTTTGAATGTGAAATTTAATATTTTTTTTCTTATGATAATATTACACTTTCAAATGATTATCAATTTTTTCCGTATTATGGTTGATTAAATAATCTATTAAAAATATAACAAAATACATGCATATGACTTATTGTAGTCTTAACAGCTGTCTATTTTGCTTTTCATCTACAGAAACAATTTAATGCATTAATCGTCTTGAGATACCTAAACCTTTCTAAACTGGATATCGTAAGAATATCTGGAAGTCTGTGAACTCATCTCTGTTTTAAGTGGACGGAACTCCAAAAATTAAATGATTAACTCTATTTTTTAACGAGTTTAACACGACAATTTTTCTATTCTCTAAAGAGAAAGATATTTTATTTTTTGGCTATGAAAATTAAATTTAAAAACAAGGACGACCGTTACTCGATATCGAAATATCGTTAGCGATTAACATATTGGAACGACATTAGAACACGCCCGAGTGCCGGCTCACGGCATGACAGATACAACCCGAGTTACATCGCCACCAGTCACAGGAGGCTAGATATAGTAGATTATTTACACCTGAATAGTGTGCCAAAGCTGATCGCAATGCCGTAGGAGAGACGACCTTCGAGTGACCACCCGGTTCGTTGCTTTATAAGTACTAGTGTATTTTCACCTGCACTATTGTCGGAACCTAGGGCACAAGAACCAGAATTAATGACGCGAACCTCTAACCTCTATTTGTGCAGTGCTGTTAAATTTCTATCCCTTATGCCATTTTAAATTGTTAAGAAAGTGGGATAACACAATGCGGGACAGAAGGACAGAAAACGTTTCAGTGGCGTAACTAGGAGTATGTGCGCCCCCCCGCAGATTTCTGAAAGCGCCCTGCTATTTTGAACCAGTTTCCATCTTTCATATTTTTGGTAAAAAATGTCACTTGTACGCGTTTTTTAATTGAAATTCGCGAAAATATGAATGTTTACTGCGTTCGCCCGTGCAGAACACCAACATTTATTTGACGGCAAAAATGTCTATTTCACGTCAAAAAGACGTTTTTGAAGTCAAATTTTATGTTCCGTGCGGCTGTTACTGATAATTGTATTGCACTATAATGACAATAATTAGTACATTATATACTCGAGCTTCGTGCATTTTTTTACGAGCTTTGACTTTTTACAGAACAAGTGACAGACAATCGTCTATCACGAGTCTGAATGAATGAAAAAATGATTTTTATGCTCGCTGAAGTCGTGTCTAACCTCTTCGAAAGTCATTTCGTATGTCTTTGACTACGCAATGACTTTCGAAGAGGTCAAAAATGACTTCAGCGAGCATGAAAATTAATATTTTTAGTTAACGTTCAAATTTAAGTATGGGACTTCAATTTTTATTTCGGCACATATTATTAAATTATTTTTCATTTATTCTTGTAAATGTTAACTTGTAACAATAACATTGTGCAAGTGATATTAATATTTTATTATTGCTTGATTTTCTCGAAACACACGGCAGTCTTTTTTTCGATTATTTATCATTTTCATCAAGGGACTTGAGGGCGCCCCTGGCTGTGGCGCGCCCTCCCGCAACGCAGGGCCTGCGGGGGCGTTATTTATTTATTTTATTTGTCAGAAAAAAAGACTTCCTTGCACTAGCGCGAATAACCCTTTTTTTAGTAAACATCCGCCTGGACGAAAACGAATGACCATTTTTTTAATAACCCAAATTTAAAAAATAAAGCAAATAACCTTTTTGCAAAATTCAAAAACGGATGACCTAATAATACAAATTTAAAAAATATAAATGTTTATTGGGCATTGCTAGTTTGCTAGTATTTGTTGTAATACATTATCGGATATTGTTAAATTCACGTAATAATGCGGGACATTTTCTCTAATATTAATAAAATATTAATGCGGGACACAAGGCTCTAATACGGGACTGTTCCAGAAAACCTGGGACGGTTGGTCACCCTATTAGAAAGTGACAAAAATTAACATCGCTGTACAAATCTATAACAGAGGTTGCAGAATCACGTGGATATGACAATAGCGGGTATTTATAATGGTTAGAAAATTAACGGGTAGTCTTTAACACCTATATTATGCAGGCTTTTTAACATAAGTTGACGATATTTGAACATGCGCATAATGTATCGTCTATTTTATGAAATCAAAAAGTTCCCTCGAAATCTTTAAATTTATACATTTATAAATTGATAGATAAAAAGCCTACCTCTTATTCGTTGTGATTTGTGCCATTAAACATTCTAAGATTTTACTTTTTACTTTGGAATTTTTGAAACATATTCAATAATCGTTAGTGCTTATTGATACTCAGTTTAATATACGTTTTAAATGACATCATCCCTCACTGCTTATCCAACGAAACGTGGTAACCTCTGTTCTACTAACCTTGCCTGCTTACGTCATTAATGTCAAAGCGCGTTCGCTGCAAGATTATAACAACGCCGCCTATTTTCCTTGTAGGTATATTGATCTCGCACGAGCAGGATGAGATAGATATAATATATTAAATATATGGCGGTTGTTGTAGAGGACCGTTGTGTTTGGCGCAAATGAGGTCGGCGTCTTGAAAGAAAACATATTTATTTAACCAGCTTAAAAAATATTTACTGTTAAAATTCAACGGCAGTATTTAAATTTGACAGAGTTCATGCCAACGTCTTAACATAAAAAGTCGTTTATTGGCTCATTAGTGAACTTTTGAAATGAAACTTCTTTAGGCGCGGTAGAATAAATTTGGATCAGTACAAAAGTGAAACGCTTCTTCTGCTCCGACTTCAACCGGCAGTTGAAAGAGTGCGA
Source organism: Xanthostigma xanthostigma (assembly GCA_963575645.1). Lineage (NCBI taxonomy): Eukaryota > Metazoa > Arthropoda > Insecta > Raphidioptera > Raphidiidae > Xanthostigma > Xanthostigma xanthostigma. The sequence goes on along the minus strand of OY754470.1, from coordinate 28,846,245 downwards.
GAATCGTTTCCACTCTCTCTGTCAAATGCAACATATGCACTCTACACAAGCGTCTAGTGAGTCTCGTTTCTTGCAGTCTAAATTCGTCTGTTGTCTCGTTGCGTGTGTCGGCTGTGGGAACACAGATCTCTGGGTGGTCATTCTTCAAAGTATGCTACAAGCGTATATTTAATACCTACTATATTGCTAGCAAAGATCGGGAGAAAGACTTAAACACTACGGTGCAGACATATACGCCTGTCTCACTTATTATACTCTGAGTCTCATGCGCATGTCCGTGAATGGATACTCGTCAGTTTTCACATGGAACTAGCTGCGAAAGGGAGGTGGCTTGCTCTATTACACTTACTAATGCCCCACTACAGACGCGATACATGCGCACAATGGGTCAAGTAAAAAGAAAGAGATAGAAAAATCATTAGCTGTTTCACTTCATGGGCCACGCTTCCACTTACGGCCACTAGCAATATAGAAGTTATATTGCAACAAGATCTCGCATATGATGATACAAAATCAGGTTTTAGGCATGCGAGATGTAGTGTCATAGTTGCAAGAATTGACCCCCCAGCATTAAGTCGATGTCTCTGTTGTGTGTAACATTTCGACATACTCCACAAAGTTTTCTGCTATTTAAAGTTTTATTGGGAATGATATAGGTATTTCAGTTTTGTATTAAAATGGAAGTCACATGCAACATTCGTCAAGAAATGCTAGAACTTAAGAAGTTTCACTTATAACGCGCGAGAGTCGATTAAAGATGGCTATTTAAAACAATGTTATAATATTCTATTCGTTCTATTGCAACATTATTACTTAAATATACTCTCGTCAGATCGCTTGCGAACAACATCAAAAGCTTACAACGATAAAGAACGCTTTATAACAGCGTTGTTATGTCCGACACCTGTTGACATAGGTAATCAATGCATTACATTAATGGATTAAAGAAACATTAAAGTCGATGTAAAACTCACAACTAATAATGGACTTTCCATTAAAAGGAATCGACAATAAACCCGTATATAGTCACTCACTCACCCATAAATATTACCCAGCTTAAAGAGCAGACGTCGGCAACCTTTTTTGAAATCGGGTTAAAATCAAACAAAATGTGAATACTTAAAACACGGTTTTTTTAAAGGTTTTTTTATATTTTAAAAAAGTTCGTTAGTAAACAATACGACTAATTTTATTGCAAAAACTATTACTTTAAACTCAAAACGTAATAAAACTTTTATTATTATAAAAACAAATATATAGTTGTCAAGTTTTAATTCATTAATATATTATACTATCTAAATAAACTAATATTAAAAAATATTGTCTGAAAACACAAGTAATTCAAGAATTACAAGGCGCGAAATTTTACAAAATATATCCCGGCGTTATGTTTGAAAATTGTTGTATATTTTTAACGACACATCATTTTAATAATTTATTAATAAATTATAGGTTCATAAATATAAACTCTATGATCGTTTATTAGTCACAACCAACTTTTTTATAACTATTACCCTAAATTATTAAAATAATTATATTTCCTTTTTGGTACATTTCAATATAAACTTTCTTTTCATTATTATTTTATTTTTCTTGTTTTTAGTCTTTCAAAATTGTAACTATTATGACATTAATTTGTAAAAATTATTTGATTATTTTATTCAAGATGGTTGTGAAGGAAAATGTATTCCGTCATCTTAGGGCATCCGCCATATTAAATATATGCATTGTCACCAGACTTATATACATGTGTGTGAAATTTCAAAGTTTTAGTAATTAGATCTAGTCGAAAAAATTGCAGCAAATTGGACGACGGGGCCTTTCCAACCAATATATAATAATATTGACATTTGACATATAATTACAAAGAAAATAAATTTTCCGTTATCGCGTGCAGTAACGCGGGTAACGGTTACTACTAAACATTATCCAACTTGCTATTCGTTTTCATGGCTTTCTATATGTTATCACGTTATGTTCAAATTAAACAAAACATGCTTGTCAAATACCTAAAACGTCTACAGAACAATTGAACAATATATTTTTTTACTTTCAAAATATTTCTGAAACTACAAATTTAGAAAAACACATTGTTCTAATAACTATTTTGTAAAAATATACACACTAATAAACCGTTATGATATAAGAAACAACATTAAATGGTAGGTATATCTTTTCTCCGCATGTACTGATTTTCTCCAAAAATTCTTTTTACAAAACTTGTAAAATAGAATAATAAACCGTTTTGATAAGTACCTATACCATCATTACATAAAAAAACTACGTTATAACATATATCTTTGATGCGCATGCGCCGATTTTTCCCGAAATAAAATACAAAAATTTCTTGTAAAACAGATAGAATAATAAGCCGCTATGAAAAGTATACCATTGTTATATAAAAAAACGTTATAGCACATCTCTTGCGCATGCGCCGATTTTCCCCAAAAATAAATTACAAAACTTTCTTGTAAAACAGATAGAATAATCAACCGTTATGAAATGTAAAGCATTATTATATAAGAAACAGCGTCATAGCCCATATCTCTTTTGCGCATGCGCCGATTTTCCCCAAAAAATTTACAAAACTTTCATGTAAACATAGATAAAATAATAAGCCGTTTTAAAACTATATTATTATTATATAAAACAACATTATAAAAGATATACTCTTTTACGCATGCGCCGATTTTCCCCAAAAAATTTACAAAACTTTCATGTAAACATAGATAAAATAATAAGCCGTTTTAAAAACTATATTATTATTATATAAAACAACATTATAAAAGATATACTCTTTTACGCATGCGCCGATGTTCCCAAAAAAACAGTAGGCCACTTCATATTGGCATATCAAACATCCTCCCAAAATTTGGTTTCAATCCGCTCATCCGTGGTGTCGGAATGATAAGAAATGTCAAAAATGATGTTTGCATCTGTCAAAGTATTATGTTCTAATAATTAGTTATTCAAATTGTTAACTCAGAAGGCGTTGCATTTCACAAATATTAATTGAAATGCCATCCGTTTTTGAACAAATGCAATCTATTTATTTTAAGACAGAACAAACGTAATCTTTATATTACCATATTAAACCGTGCAACAGAGAGAGATAACCGAAAGATGTTTGCCATCGGTTATATCAAATTGAATTTATTTCTAAATAAATTTGTATAAAAAAACTGTTTTGGCAAATTCTGTTGTACGAAATTTATGTAAAATTTTCTCCTCTTTCGTTTAAGACAGGTTTCGAACCGATCTGATTTAAATTCAGTGAGTTATAAGCGAAAAACTTCGTTTTTTCTTTATTGCTCCCCTCTGTGGTCAAAATTCAAAAATCGGGCGACGTTAGGATTTAAGTTACCCGGAGACGAATCGAACAAAAAAAAGTTTTTTAAAATCGGTTAAGGCATTTGGGCGGTACGCTAGATACAAAAAGCGTGACTCACAGATTCACAGACAAAGCGAGTACATATAGGTATAGTCTAAGAAAATTAGTTTCAGAATCGTCGATCAGACCAAATAATTCGTGTAGTTTTGAAAGTTGGTACAGTTATTTCTTAAGGTGTCCAGATGAATATACTAAAAGCCCCCGAGGGAGGGATACGAGCCGGCGGTGGGGGAGGGGGGGAAAGGTCTCTTTTTCAAGGTTTTTGCTTGTGATTCGAAAACTATTTATAATATCTCTTTAGTGACTTCTACATTAATTATCTACATTAAATTTCCTATAAATTATGTCTAAACATTTTTACTGTACGATCAATACTTTAGGAGATACAGAGTATTAAAGATGTCAAAAATAAGAAGCTGAATCGTTTTACAAATTTTAATTCTGAAAAATTAAACAATTTTTTTTTGCACGAGTATGCCGACTTATCAATCAAATTGTGTTTCATCTTCGTCATCTTTATCATTAACATCGATGGGGGCTCCATTAGTACAAGCTCCTAGGCAGCCGTTACAGATAAGACTACACTTAGTTTTCGGCAACTGCATTTTCCAGAACAACCACTTTTACATCGGCAAAAAATTGAACTTAACAGCGCGTCAAGAGCAGGAGGATCCAAGGTCGTGATTGGTTCTAAGTTTCCATCGACTCCTCGCTTCCAACCCCATATTTCAGGAGGCAGTTGGTTCCCAAGCCACTCCTGTACTTGATGGAATACTCTGTTTTATCCAAATCCGACACTAATGTAAATTTGAAAACTAGTGTGACGGTTATTGATGGTGGCTTTCTTTTGCACCGTACCAAGTGGCAATTGGGCTCCTCTTACTCAGATATATGTGATCAGTACATAAATTATGTAAAATGTCATTACGGGCCACCTTCTACCGTAGTGTTTGATGGATACGATGACGTAAAAAATAGCACAAAAACATCTGAACAAAGAAGGAGGGCGGTGAAATCGTCTGTTGATATAAACATCAATCTCTCGATGAAGGTCACTGTTCGGCAAGAGAATTTTCTATCAAATACAAAAAAACAAGTCCCGACTGATTAAACTTCTGACAGAAATAATGCAGGCTGCAAACATAGAAACACAAATAGCTGCAAGTGATGCTGACTGCACAATTATTTGCACTGCAATTGATAAAGCTGTAGGTAATCTTGTGGTCACTGTTATTGGAGAAGATGTTGATCTTGTAGTCCTTCTAATGGCTCTTACTCCTCTTGAAAAAGAAATATTTTTTGTCAAACCGGGAAGAGGAAAGTGGAAACCAAAATATTTTCCTCTCAAGAACTTCAAAAACATTCATTTTGGGGTTCTATTCTCTTTCTGCATAGTTTCAGTGGGTGTGATACAACCTCAGCTATTTACAGGAAGGGCAAAACATCAATTATCAAGATTTTTGATCAAAAGCCATTACTAAAGGAAATAGCAACTGTATTTTATGACCCAACATCAACTCCGGATGTTATAGCAGAAGCCGGAGAAAAAATGTTTCTTGAAGTATACCGAGCGCCCTGTACTCAGTCTGAGATTAACAGACATCGATTCACAGTTTTTCTGAAATCTTGTACCAAGCCCAAACCGGATCTTTCTTCCCTCCCCCCTACTAAGGTCAGCGAAATATCACGCTTACAGAGTATTCCATCAAGTACAGGAGTGGCTTGGGAACCAACTGCCTCCTGAAATATGGGGTTGGAAGCGAGGAGTCGATGGAAACTTAGAACCAATCACGACCTTGGATTCTCCTGCTCCTAACGCGTTGTTAAGTTCAATTTTTTGCCGATGTAAAAGTGGTTGTTCTTGAAAATGCAGTTGCCGAAAAGCGGGCATTAGGTGTAGTCTTATCTGTAACGGCTGCCTAGGAGCTTATACTAATGGAGTCCTCATCGATGTTAATGATAAAGATGACGAAGATGAAACACAATTTGATTGATAAGTCGGCATACTCGTGCAAAAAAAATTGTTTAATTTTTCAGAATTAAAATTTGTAAAACGATTTAGCTACTTATTTTTATCACCTTTAATACTCTGTATCTCCTAAAGTATTGATCGTACAGTAAAAATGTTTAGACATAATTTATAGGAAATTTAATGTAGATAATTAATGTAGAAGTCACAAAAAAAGATATTATAAATAGTTTTCGAGTCACAAGCAAAAACCTTGAAAAAGAGACCTTTCCCACCCTCCCCCTCCGCCGGCTCGTGTCCCTCCCTCGGGGGCTTTTAGTATATTCATCTGGACACCTTTAGGAATAACTGTAGCAACTTTCAAAACTACACGAATTATTTGGTCTGAATTTCTTAATTTTCCCAGGCTAATAAGGCGCTTTAGCTTACGCTAAGAAAGAATGCGAATTTTGGGAGTTTGTGTGTATTTGGAGGATAATCTGTGGAACCACTGCACTTATTTGAAAAATTCTTTCACCACTATTTAGAATGATCCTTCAAGCTATATAGTATCGCGTTAAAATACAATCGCTTTTCGAGGTGACCAATTTTGAAACGTAAGTCGACGAAAAAACGGTGGCAATCTACAAACTCGGGCGACGCTGGACCGGGCTACTAGTAATATACCTATTTATTTATTTTTATTTTATTTATAAGCATTCTCCGCGTTATCAATGGCTTCCTTGATACTGAATTTGTGATGCCTATTTAGTCAAGTCACTTGGTGATCCGCGGGTCATAGGTTGTCGAGTCCTATTTTAGACTATAGTGAATTTTAAGCACACCAAGGGAATCTCAAAAACCGTTAGACAGGAAAAATTTCATCAACAACTTCGTATAATTTTGCTCAGTCATATGTTGTGTTGTTGAAATGAAATTTAATAAAACTTTTTATAAAAAGTCACTTAAAAGAGAAAAATTATTAAATTAGACTTTGAGGTCGTTTGTGTATATATTTTTGTTACTCCTGCCTGAAAAAATTCTTTTTAGTGTTTTCAATTTTTTTTTATAAATGTTTTTTATTAATGATTTGATTAGCCGTCTTTATTATTATTATTTTATTTAAAGAATTACTTAAAATAAAATCCAATCCGTTTTTCAGCAAAGCTTAAAAACACGCCTATCGAAATTCATGTCTTGGAATAAAGTGTATAGCTTAGCTTAAAGGCTATCTATATTGAATGCAAATATTTCCTGACAAAATAAATTTGTACACACTTTTACTCCGTCCTTGTGTTGTTTTTTATAAAAAAAGTTTGCGGCTATATAGATTTAAAGGAACTATGTTTAAAATTTATTTTTTGATTTTGTAGTAAATTCCAAAGTGTTTATAGATTATGGTCCAAGCTCCTACCGGAAAAAACGTCTACTGGACAACACTACTAAAATTGTATTATTTCACTAGCGGCACGTCTCGGCTTCACCCGGATCAAAAAAAAAAAAATAAAATTTGATCTAAAAATAAAAACAAAAATTTTTGGATCTCGACAACAGCGCCACCTACCGGGTCCAATTAGGCTTTTGAAAAAATAATTATCGATTTTTTTATTGTATTTTAAAACTTTATTATAAATAATATTGATAATCGATGCGAAAAACTTTCAAAAAACTTTTTTTAAATTAATTATAAGCAATTTAAATTGATAAAATATTAAAAAAAATCACGTGACTGCAAACGCACTAAAATTGTTTTTGACAGTTGTGACGTCATAATGGTAAAATGTATATACGCAGTATACTATCAATGGCTTCTACATGTGTATTGACTAAAACATTATGACGTCACATTATGTTCGGGAAATGTCGGCGCGTTCTCGGAACTGGGTACAAAAATTTATTTTTAATTTGATATAACTTTTGAATTATAACGAAAATAAAAAAAAGAAAAATAGTTTTATTATAAAACTTATATACGATCTTTCCATTTATGACAAAAAAATATTTCATTCAAAAGCCCAATTATAGCTAAGAACCATCCAGATCACTCCATAAGTACAAAAAAAATCATCAAAATCGGTCAAGCCGTTTAGGAGGAGAAGAATTACGAACACACGCAGACCGGAGTTTTATATATTATGATTTAATATATTATCTGTTAAATTCCATAATAAAATTATAGTATAGTGTTGCCCAGTAGACTTTTGTACGGTTTATTGGACTATTAATGATATTTGATTAAACTATCCCAAAATAAGCTACAAAACTAGTCTTATAACAGCATTTTTTTGTGTGATTTCCGAACGAATTTTGTCAAAATGTAAATCGTAGAGATAAATAATTGAAAACGAAAAACACAATCGTAACGTCACCCAAAAATTAAAAAAAAATCTGAAGAGTCGCCACGTAATTTTTTGAAATAATTCACCTGATTTCATATTATTAATTGCTTGTGCAATTTGGAAGATGCGCAGAAGATATTTTATATAATAATGGTAACTTTTCATAACGGCTTATTATTTTATTTATTTTTTCAAGAAAGTTTCGTAAAATTTTTTTTCTAAACTTTATAGTTTCGGAAATATTTTGAAAATAAAAAAAAATCAGCCGCTCTTTCTGACAGATCCATAAAGATCTGTCAGAAATAAACAAATTCGGCATGCTTTGATTAATGTTTAGATGACGTGGAACATATTATGTAGGTAACCATGGCAACGAATAGCAAATAATATATTGAATACTAGTCGCGTCACCTCACACGATATCAGAAATTGTATTTTCTTTATTATAATCAAATGTCAACATTTTGACGTGATAACGTCTTATAAATTGATGAATCACCAATATTATAAATTGATAAAACACCGGCTGCATGTTCGAAAAAGTGTAACGTAACGTTCCTAACGCGTAACGTTCCGCCTGACCCTGTGCGTGCTTTTTGCTAATTTCTCGCTCAATTTAAATCAGATCGGTTTGAAACCAGTCTTAAACGAAAGAGGAGAACATTTTACATAGATTTCGTATAACAGAATTTGCCTAAACAGTTTTTTTATACAAATTTATATAGAAAAATATTTTATACAAATTTATATAGAAAAATAGGTGTATAAATGCAATGTTGTGTAATGCATGACGCGACGCGGTCGGTTGTCTTTGTTTGCCGTACATGGAAATTAGAAGCAAACGTATGTCTTGTCTTAACATGAAAACAGCTGCATTTCTAATGTTTAATTCAATTTTTTGACATTAGTATATTGTGAAATGCAAAGCCTGCTAAGTTAAGTATTGGAATAACTAATTATTATTAGAACATAATACTTTGTAAGTTGCAAACGTCACTTTTGACATTTCTTATCATTCCGACACCAAGGATAAGCGGATTGAAACCAAATTTTGGGAGGTTTAAGTTATGTATTACGGAATACGTTATCACGTAAAACTATCGTCCGTAAACCGACTTTACAGACAACCATTTTTTTAAAGTTGGAATGGTCCCGTCGTTCAATTGGCTGGAATTTTTTATAATCATTTACGAGTATTAATTTTGAACTTATATAAGAAATTGATTCAATAGAATGTTACCACAAGAAATGAGTGCATTCTTACAATAATAATGCATGTATTCTTTCACCAGAAGCTTTTCAAGTTGAGTGTGTAAAGATTATCCTGATTATCCTAAAGGAAAGCATAATACTGAAAGTGTACGCACATACCTTACAGTCAAAGACTCTATAAACATCAAGACAAAAACTTTCCATAAACCCTGACTCTAATATTCTCTATTTTACATATCGTTCGTGTACTGAGCAAATATCTATGAAGACATAGTTGGGAATGATTTTGACATATTAATTTCTTTTATAAATACATAGCATAGTTAATAGTTAGAGGATGGTGACAGAAATGGTCAAGGAGCACTTGGTGGCAGAAACCCTATCTTTCGTGTAATCTGAGTCCCCCTTTACAAATCCGCTTAGTGGAGTAGGGGTCTAGAGCGTTGCGGTATGACGCTGAGGCACTTAAAAAAATAGCAAAATTCAAAATTTTTCCACAAAATGGCAGAAAATGAGGGTAAATTGGCAGAACATATTTTTTCTGCAACTAGGAGGTCCCCTAGATGCTGTTCTGTCATTTTCTGCCATTTTGTAGAAGAATTTTGAATTTTGGTGTTTTTTTTAAGTGCCTCAGTATCGTACCGCATCGTGCTAGAACCCTACACCATCAAAGGGATTTGTAGAGGGGGGGCTCAGACTACACGAAAAAGAGCGTTTCTGTCACCATCTCGCTAACTATTATAATTTTACTTAAATCTATAAACGTTTCTGAATTTTTTCGACAAATAATTTTATTTGACAAACTTATGTACATATACCTATTAATTATTTCTTTTACAGTTCGCGACCTATATGAATTTCTTCTACAGAGAGAGGCGCTAGAAGATCGACTGGGCCAACATCAAGTAGTACGAAAATCAAATCGTTCGCCATCTCTTCGTCTACGTTTCGGACGACGTTCGGATCCATCCTTACTTCCAGTTAGTATTTATGATCGCCATCAGAAATTCTGCCATTTTTTGAAAGTTATAAACTTTGTAGACACCGGATATTTCAGTCTATAAACCTTCAAAGTCAGGGACGGATTCAAATGACGAGTTATTTGACGTATCTGAATGTTTTTGAATGTGATGCTTATGTTAATGGTACACAATACAGTAGAGTCTCACTAATCCGGCACTTCAGTAGTCCGGTACTTCAATAATCTGGCGCTCTCCGCTCACGCCTCCCTCACCTCTCCTTACTGTTATATTTTTATTAAATGCTTTATTTTATTTACATATTATGAATTTTTGTATACAAGCCAATAATCCGAACATTCCAATAATCCGGCACCCCCTAGTTTATAATAGTGCCGGATACAGAATGTCCACCCGAAAAATTTTCATTCATTTTTTTAGTTTGTAGTTTTTCTGTCACTTTTGAAAATTAAAATTAGCTCTCGCATGATGTGAAAAAGTTGCAAATTATTCTTGAATATGAGACAGATTGATTATTTGAATATATCACTGTAGAGTAATGATAGTTCATTCCGCCGCGTTAGTGGAAATATTCGAGTTCATGTCCCAACAGTGACCGTGTTTGAAAATATTTTTTTCTAATATATAGTGTTGTAATAATCGGTATATTAACAATATTAACAGCAAAACTTTATACCTACATCTCTAAGTGTTATAATTAGTCTTATACGAACTATACCTTAGTGAATATTTGAAATATTCTACATCATTAAAACATATTTTTTTATTTTTAGAAAATGCTCGACGAAATTTATATTTTCTAATGCCGAAAGAAATTATGATATTAATATTGTTATTGTATTTTTACAGGGCTTACCATATTCAATGGTTCAGTCATTGGACAGCCTTCATGGAGACAATTAACTCGTCTGATGTGATACATCTACTCATTCAGTGCCAGCTTTTCCGTTTTCAAAATTGTATCACTTCATCCGGATATACTGATTTACTATTCCTAATCGACCATACAAATAAAATTGATCTATAATAATTTTAATCAAATACTAGTTATTACTACCATCTTTAGAGCAGTTTTAATGATATTAATTCTTCATCTGGATGTATAAATTTATTGCTATGTTATCACCGTCGATTCCTTATCAATCACAGGTATAAAGCAAATTGATTTTGAAAATTATGAAACAGTCTGACAGAATCATTAAAATCACTTCATCTGTAAGTACTGATTTAATAGTATCAGAGTCGCGCTAATAAAATGTATCAACTTCAAGATAAATACAAATGTTAAGTTACATGCCGTGTAGATAAAAAAAAGTTGTTATTCCATAAGTGACTATAATAATTTCAATATTTTTTTTGTTAATTGTAACTTTATATATTTGTATTTCGTTTTAATGGATACATGAAAGATGTACTTACAGAAGACTCCATACATTATCATCGATTTCTAATTATTCATATAGTCAACACATTACGTCATAATAATGATTATTACATTGTCAACATGTCAATAAAGAATGTTCAGCAGTATAAAAAATGTTTCCGAAAAAACAGTATAAGACAAAAACGGATATTTATTATTACTTTGGAAGTAATTTATTTATATATGATTTTTTTCATACCTATATAATTAATTGGTTCTTTTAAACAAGAAATTTAAATCAACGTGACTTTTAAGAGCTAATTTAATTAGTAATAATATATGTTCTTACATTCCTTTTAAAGTTTGATGTGGGCGCATATCTAAGTATTAATTATTTTTTCATTAAAAATATTTTTTCCAGGAGGTGCTTTTTAACTTTTTGTAATTTATGAAATTGCACTTAAATCAGTATGATAAATCGAAAGCGTCTTTTTTAAAGAATATTTTTAGTTAACTCTCAAAAAGCATGTTCATAAAAATCACATTGACTTACGTTGGTTAAAATTTTAAGCAATTATGACAAAACTTAATTTTAGAAAAAATACATTTTCCCGCAGCGTTTGGAAAAGATATAAAAATATTTTGTTAAATTTCATTAAAGTTTGTAACTTTAAATTTCAGCTACGATTAAACAAAATCTTATCTTTTAAAAACATTTTTTTGAAAATATGATATCAATATGGCACTAGGCGTAAATAGCTAGAAAAATACTTTATAAAATTTAATTTTAGAAATCAATAAAATTATATTAAATCTTTATGTCAACAGTTTGTTATTTTAAATTTTATAAATATGTATAACAACAAATTGTGGTCCAATACTGGAAGTACCTAGGCCCTAAAACATTTAACCTATTATTATCCTTTTGAAATTATGTAGGTATCCGTTTGTGACATAATAAGTATTATATACTTAAGTAAAATCTATTTTTCGAATTCAAGTAAGAGGATTATAGACACAACAAAAGTGCGGACGACAATTAATGATTGTTAAATAATTGTAGAGTGGAAAAACTAAATGATCTAGAATGCATAAGCTATCATATTTATTCTCTCAAAAACTCCTTGCTAACAGTTATTACTTTGGAAGAAACTGGGCTCGATGCAAAAAAATAACAATAATGTTTCGCCCAAATTTTTAATGGTAAATGTTTCAACACAATCAATATCTTCTTCAGGATCTTAAAAATTAGCAAGTTATTTTTTATGTCCATTTTATAATTAATTTAAAAATTTTGTAAAATTCAATATAAGAAAACATAAACCGCATAAAAAGTATTATAATATTACGAAATTCTCAGTCAATGGATATAAAGGAACAATTTTATAACTTTTAAGATACCGAAGAAAACACGTGTCGTAACCCTGATATTTTAGAGTTTAGCAAATATACCTATATTTTTATTCTTTTGCCTCAAATGCTGTTTTTATGAAAGTATGAAATCATAATATAGTACAGCATTACCGTTGGCGCGTAGATCGGTTTAATGTAAAATTTTCAAATTTTGGTCTAGTATCAATTAGATTTTCTACTCTGGAATTATATCAGGAAAAAAAACTATTCCAAAAGTATAACTGACATCTCTAATTTTCATTTACAGAATACTCCATTACTTATTTTGGTTCTACATCACATACAACAATAAAAGCCAGATATGACTAGAGATGCAACATTATAAATATCGAAAGTCAAATATTTGTCATAAAGTATAGCATGCAATTTGTCAGTTGAGACACAGTTTGGTTGCGTAAGTCATCACCAGCCCACGTAACTGACACAGCTATAAACTTGGTCAACTAAACAATTCATTTTTATAGAGACTGTCCTGAAACAGTAAATATTTTTAAACTTTACTGATAATTATTTTGTGAGTATTTGTGTCGTTTGTTGCGTTTGCGAGTGCGGGGTTTAGTCAATGACGAATGTAAAACTGTTGTAAAAATGACAATTGCATATCAGCGCATAGCAACAGTAACAACCAGCAACCAGTATTCCCAGTGTTCATCCCATTCAAAAGTAATTCATTTTTTTGGTTTAAATATTTGTAATTTTGTGACAGCCTTTACAGACACTTTGTGACTCAAATTAAGTTTCCCATCTCCTGTAGTGATTATCACATATTTTGAAACATCATGTGTTATTTAGAAACCTCTTAAAGTTACTCAGCAATGTAATCATATTCGTTTCAGTATACTAAACATGGAAATAGAACAATATTGATACAAATGCAATATTCATATCGTAAATACATAATTATATAGAAATGCTATTATTCTTCAACATTTCTCAAAAGTGTATTATATCAGTTGAAATAAATTAATTTTGTGTTGTACAAAATAAAATTGGTTTTCTTTTTAATGTTTTCATTTTTGCTCCTGTAACTTCGTGGTTTAAGATTTAAAGCGATGGCTCAATGGAGAAATGGCAGTTAGTGGATGGACGGATTAAAAACAATATAATGACTATTTAACATCGTGATTATATTAATAATAATTGATACTTCAATTAATAAAATTATCGACCAATTTTTCAGACAAATATATTAACAAAAAATATTAAAATTAATACATTAACGTTTCGGTCCGGATTTGGATCTTCTTTAGAACTGATCTAAAAAATATAAAAATTAATTAATATGTAGTTTCTAATTTGTTTAAAAAAATCGCTTAGAAACTAATTATTAACTAATTAGATCCGTTCTGAAGAAGGCCCAAATCCGGACCGAAACGTTATTTTTATATTTTTTGTTAATATATTTGTCTAAAAAATTGGTCTTAAATTTTATTTATTGAAGAGTTCTAATCAGACGTTAATTAATCAAAGATTTGAATATTTGATACTCTTTCAACAACAAAAAAATACACGAAGAAATTTTTATTTTAATGAAGCTGACTTTATCGAATAATTTATTTCTTGCTTGAGATTGTGTTATAAAAGTCGTAATTCGTAGGTATAAAAATAATTCGAATGATTTTGAATACCCTTTCGAGATATCTCGAGACATTTGAATAGTTCAACCATTTTCACTCTAAATATACTATCACTAGTGTTAACTGGTAGTGCAAGTCCAAGAGCTATAGGAAGCGAGAGTGTGATGCAAAATAGTGAGTCGACTAATGTTGAAATGATTTCCAGCAAGCGTGATTTTTTTCATTTTGGTCGATCTTCTTCAAAGACTGCAGTTGTGATGTTGATGTACCAATATGTGTTTTCTGCTTATGGCGGACTGCTGTTTTGAACTGCAGTTCTTGTTTGCTGTGATACTCTATAGCCTGAAGCTTGGAGACAACTTTGTACTTTGTAATCGTGTTGTCCGTTGTTGCGTGTCTAAGGGCTGTAGAAGGAATATCAGACGAGACATTTGATACAGATGAGCCAATTGTTTTGTGAGTGAGTAGTTAAGCAGAGTGTGGCCAATACACTGTTGATCGCTGATTGGTTCCGCCATTTTAAATAGATTTCTGGTATTTAGTTTACTTCAAATTTGTGCTCGTGGTTATGGTTAGTCCATAGTTTCTTGTGTTTTGTATCATGTCAAATAACAAAACAAAGATACAAATGATATTGTAATTACTTATTAATTACCAAATGTATTTCTTTAATGTAATATTTTAATCACATTTGTGTTAACTTATTGTGTCAGTATATTATATTATTTTTGAATTATGAAATTGAAATTTGCTATAAGCACAATGCAATTTTACCTTTATTATAACGATAAAATTGTTAATTAATTCAATAAAGTTTGTTCATCCTTTTTCTTCCATTTCATATCTATATCAAAATAGTAAGCAGTAATTATACTTTTATGGTCAAAATAATTATTCAAAATCTTTCGCCTTGAATTTTTCTTTAAAAATGCCGCCTTCCGGTTAATTGACCACAATCTGTCTAGTCACTCTATCAGTTTTTATCTTGGAGAGATATCCATTATTATACGACCGCCATTCTTCTAACCGTACATAAGAAAGAAGACATCGTTTGACGAATAATTAGAATTATTATGCCTGAATAAAAAGATTGGGTAGGTATTGTTGCCATACCGTTTGGGAAATAGAGGATTCCAATATTTCTCTTAAAAAAATACTTAACGTGATAACGTAACACGTGGTTATGCAGTTTAAATTTATGTGAACAAAGAGAACTAATCGAATAAATTAAAATTAAATCTGATTTAATGATCACAGGTACAATAAATAAATTAGACCTGTTCCTGAGATTGGCCAAAGATAAAGTAAAGTGATATGCAAGAGAATTGATACTTTCGTTATTTCTTTGTCAAATCAAAATGTAACAGAAGAAAAGTCGGATTTATTAGTTAGTCCTAGCTACACACTGCATACTAGCGACATCATAAGCTCTTCGTTTGAATTCAGTCACTGAGATTTTAAAATGGGATAGCTTTAGCTCCTAAGCGGTACACGCTGCGCTTAACTGCAGATTGTTATCAACGATAAATAATAAATATTTAGATTTTTCAAAATTCATTTGATTTAAAAAAAAAATGTCATTGACAATTACTAACCGTTTTAAATTAGAATTACTCACAATTCGTTAGAGCTTAGATGAAACAGGACTTTCAATCTATCTGTGCGCAATTATTATTGGCTTGTGTTCCACAGTCATGCGAAATTGACGCTTACTTTTCAAAATAAAATTGGCACAAGATGCTCCGAAGAGTCTGTTGTCTCTGCCCGGCGTTGATTTAAAATGGATGGTGTCCTCTATATAAATTAATGTGCAAAAGCACGGTGAAGATATATAACAGTTGAAATATATAGCTTTGCCCTCTAGTTTAAAAAGACTGAAGTTTATTGATTGGTTTGTATCCTTGCAATTGACAAAGTAAAGCTTTGAAGCTTTCTGGAGCTTTAAGCTTCACTGCTTTAGCCAACAGATGGTAGTGTTAGCTTGTATTTGTTGAAATAACGTTTTCCTAACAATAAACGGCATTCGCAGCACTTCAACAATATAGCGAGAAGCGAACATAATATTTCCGGTCTAATTAAGATACTTATATTCTCTTTTGCTTGACTTGCTTTTTTATTATGAAATATTTACGTTTGTGGCGCAAATTGTATTATTTTTTACTCATTTGACAATTAACAAGATAAATTAATACTCAAGTTATCTCAGAGCGATCGCCTACAAAAATAGAGAAAAACACTATGAGAAGAAATAGATTTAGGTTTTTTTTGGTCCGATGTACCGTTAATTGAATTAATGGTGATCAAAATGATGAAGGGAATACCCACGACTATTACTAAAACACGAGTAGTTTAAGAATCAATGCTGAACGTCATTATTGTTACGCAAAACAAATGAGTACGATAATACGTAAACAGACAGATGTTTACCATAATCCAAAAAAGGAAGTTTGTTAGTAACTTCTCTACCAATTTTAATATTCCCATAGTAAACATATTTAAATGAATGTAAAAATCAATCCAGGACGTCGGGATTTGTTTTTTCTGTAAACTCGAAAAAAGATACAGACCTTAGATAACATATTATTACGAAGAAAGCGGGTCGCAGTACCAAATCATGGCAACAAAATAGCGTATTTGCTAATACATATAGTGCGGCATTTATTATTATTTATTTATTAATTATGTGAACTTGATTTTTTGTTTTGAGATAAAAGAAACGAATTCATTGAAACACCTTTTAGAATAAATAAATGCTTAGTTAAGTTATAAGAATGTATCTCGGCGAACCGATTATTTTGAATATAATATAAAAATTATATGGTGGAAGTGCCGTGATTAATATCTGCGCTTCCACCACAACATCTTTATTTTTCACTTCTCAGTTCACCGGGAAGTTAATGTACTGGACCCAGGTCCCAGTACAGTAACTCAAATAAAATGTTTAACATATTCTTATGTTTCAAGGTCACTAAAACTTTCTCACTCTATTTTTCAGAAGTACGTGTGTATTTCCGTACGAACGTACGTGGTCAATTCTTTATACAAGGGAATCTCAAGAATGAAAAATGATATCGAACAAAATTGACGCCCGTCAACGTAAATTAGATCAAAAAGAGTTTTTTTTTTTCAAAATCGGTCCAGATGTGCTTTTTGGTAAAATACAAAGATTGCAAAAAAGTAGATTTTACACCGAATCTCGCGAATAAAAAATGTCGTGGATTTCAGTCGAAGCGGTTAACGTCTCATCAATCACAAAGAAATTATATCAAAATCGGTCCAATGGTTTTTTTTTATTTCAAAGATGTTTTATATGCTATTATCGAAAAGTCTGTATTACAACGAAATAATTATTTAGGGTTCTCGTAGATTTGTCCTCTAAAATAGCGCAGAAATATTGGGTTAGGATAAAACATTATTATTTTAATGAAACTTTTTTTGACGTTTACACTAACGCCATTGGTCGGATTTTTGAGTGAACGTCAAAATACCCAGGACTATAGTGCAGTGTGTATTTATTCTTCAACTATTTTACCTGATCATTTGGTTAGTGAATTGAAAGTAAATTTTATTGTAACGAATAAATTTGTTCCAAGATTAGTAATTTATATCTTTAATATGGTCATACATCTTTTAGAAACCGTCTGTATAAAATTTTCAAATTATAATATTCGATTATAAAACTCACTGGTTATAAATAAATGTGGTTTTACTGTATTTTCCATTAACAATTTATGTCGGTCAGAGTAGAAAAAAAATATTTTGTTTGCGGCTCCACGAGGAGCTCTAGCAGTGCTATTAGCATTGTTATTTTGGACGCGTGAAACACACCGGCAAGCGGCGGCTTGCGATTTGTGCTCGTTTATTCACTGATATGGAAGAAACGAATGTTGTGTTGCCCATAACGATCAGCACCGTCTGCTTAGATTGATACGGTCTATTCTTTGCCTTTCTAACGGCCTTCTGAAAAACCTGGCAAAGTTCAACGATTTTTTATATTCAACCATCGTCAAAGACGTACGTACAAACATGGACATACGGTTATCATACCGCAATTTCAGGCACCAAAGTTCAATAACAGGAAATAAGCGAGTTCAATCAACTTTAACACTTTAATTCATTATTCCAGATCTTAGGGTGATGAGCAATTGCCTTCCGTTGCGCTTGCAGATAAGAGCATAGGTAATATATTTTTAATTGTATCTTCAATATTCAGAGAGAAATATTAGTTACTCCAAAATTCTAGGTTATGTTTCTAGTGCGTGATGATATATTATACAGTGAGTAAGAACTGGGTAAGTGAGAAGTGGGTAAGCAAGAAAACTCTCTAAGTGAGAGTAATTGCCAAGTACGGGCTTTGTAACTCTCTGAAACCTCTGTATCAGGAATCTCTAATAGAAAGACGTTTTTCACTCATGGACCTCTATAACTGCTCTACTACTTGCCTGTACCTTTATTATAAGTTCCACGATAAATAAACAAATAAACAATATTTGGTAAAATTTATGAACTAGAAAATATACACAAGACGTTGGTTTCAAAAACAGTTTTGTGTCGAAGTCTAAGAAAGTATAAAAACTAGCCAGACAAAAGTGTAATTGTTGCGGTTTTTAAATGCATTATTGTTTTTACAAAACAAAAAATATAACACCTTTTTTTCTTAGTTTCAATATTCGGAATGCATTTCATTAATCTAACATCTTTAAAAAGTTATATTTACTATCCATAAATTAGTTTTCTTTTCATAAATTGATTTTATTAAAATTTCAGAAAGACATTTTAATCATTAGACTGCTTAAGTTCGAAGTAATTAACAATTTTTACCACGTTTATATTAACTTGCTTTTCGTGTATGTCGGGCAAATTAATTTTAAACTAACTTTCTGACGTGATAACTCAGAATTAGATGACAATACGAGAAAATACTAAAATAAAGAAGAAAATAATAAAAGAAATCAGAAAATTTTAATAAATATATATAATTCATTTTTTTAAGTTTATTTTATTTTAAAAAGAGACTTAATGCTGCAGCCAACTATTTATTCAATTAATTTATTAAAAATAACAATTTTTACACGAAACGTTTAAAAAGATAATCAAATTTGGTTGCTTTTACAGTTAAAACTAGAGACCGTCACTAAATTATAATTTTAGTGTTTTGAGTAATTTAAAAAAAAAGATATAGAAAAGTCGTAGAACCTAACGATGCATTTTACTGTGAATGTTTTATCTAACACGTTGTATAGTACTATACAATTTTGTGTACGACTGTTCTCTACCTCTACAACGTAGTGTAATTTTTGCGGTCCACCGCTTACCAAAATGCGCATTCGTCCGTCGTCGACGTTGTTGGCGAGCGCCAAACCCCATTCCCCGGGTGGCTCATTACTTGCACTACAAAGTCTCACTTGAACCTGTTAGCCAACTCTCCGGTAACCAGAATATGAATTCGCATCCCCTCAACACTACTTCCAGTCTCGTTGATGCATTGCGATCATCATATTGTACAAATTGTTGAAAATTATGATAAATATTTTAACAGAAGATTTTATAGTCCGGAAGATTTCTTTGCATGTCAGTTTGTAATATCGATCATTGTCCAAATATTATTGAAGTGAAATTTCTTTACGCACGGAAAAGCAAGCTCGATTCATGCAATATAAAGGGTCCAGGGATCAGACCATGAGGAACTCCGTACATGCACGAACAATGATTTTTTATAGTTCGATAAATGGTATAACGTTTACTATAGAAACAATAGCTGAGGGGTATAGCGGCTGGTTTGTATAAAATAAAACGATTAAAAAGCAAAATTAAAATTCTTATAACCTAAATTCTACGATATATATAATTTACGACATTTTATTGAAGGTACTTGTTATATAGTAGTTTTTGGAACCCCCTAAATTTAGTGCTCTTTTGCATGAATCACAGTGTTATTAAAACAATTGTTTCAAAATTAAATCTTGAATGTTAAAATCTATACGTGTTTTTTTTTTAATTTAAAATGTAAAATCTCCATTAATTTGATGTACCTATATTGAAATCTATATCATGATGCCATTTTATATTATTAAGCGTATTTAGTTTATCCGCAAGATCTTAACGTAATTAATGAGTAATTGTAAGTTCACTTAATATAAGCTAACTTAAGTAGCTGATAAATAAGACGGCTAACCATAGCGCTATGTGTTCGTTGTTAAGATCATCTATTATACAGCAGAACTTCTTAAAACAGGATTAACAATAGAATCGCTAGCGAAACTACGATATGTAAACATTATAAGCGATTAGTTATTAGAATAAACGTGGAAAATTATATTTGTACCTAAGCGCATTAACCTTCTACGGGTATAGTCGAGCTGGGAAAATTACTGACCTAAATACATAAAATATATCTGACGAGACATTTTATTTTAATTGACAGTAAACTAAATCATTTCATTATAAGTGCGGGGTATGAAATGTCATGTTTTGCAAACCCAATGTATTTCAAAAGCTCAACAAAATTAAATTCTTAATATTTAAAAATAAAGTGAACGGTACCTTAAATATTAATTTCAAAAATTTTCTCACTCCACGCACGAGAGCCCGTAACACTACTTCTACCGGAACCCGCCAACCTACCGAGTTTGAGCACGTTAACAACGTAGACTTCAAAATAAAATAAACAACATTCTATTCAAAGAGTTACCCCTTTTTCACGGTCTGGTCTACTCCAGCCTGCCAACCATTGTATTTTCCTTTAAAGCAGGGTTTAAATTTCTCAAATATCTGTGAACTGCCTATTCGTCGATCTATAGGGTTTGAGTGTTACGGGATCGTAGGCTATAAAAAATGCAAGTATTAATACGTTAGTAGTAATTGAATTACCCGGACAATTGACTGAATTGCTTCTAGAGTATTTGAATTATCAGAAGCATTTCAAATACATGTTAGGATATTTTACATATTTCAACAGTATTAGAATTAATTTAAAAACCAATTACATTAGTTCTCTATACCTGGAACTGAGGGATGAAAATTAATATTTTCGCGCACCCCACGGCATGAAATATCGTTGGACAGGTTTTTAAAAATGCAATAAAAGTTTCTAAGTGACTTTTTCCTTAGATAAATATTTTTCGAATTGTGAGCTTTAAAGTCGTTAATAATATGTGTCCCCTCCTCTAACTTTGCAACAATGTGATAATAAAATCTGAAAAAAATCAAGAGATTAGCACTTTAAAAATACTTTCTATTAAAATTATTTTAAAGAAGATATATCAACAAGTTGCAGTTAAGCTGATTTTTCCTTACAGTATTTTTTATATGGCTGTCATATATCTATTAATATAGCGGAGACGAAAACCACGAATATATCAAAGTTAAAAAGAAAATCGTCCGGTGTCACTAATATATACTGTATATTATGTCAATATGTGTTAGATCTACTTGGTTTGCGTAGGGTCTCAAAGCGCTTTTAATAGTGAAAATAATAACTTGACTTTTTTTAATTAATAATAATCTACAAAATAGTATCAAAAAATTTTACTGACGCATCTCTAGGTTAGGGTATAAAATTTGTCAACCAACGAATGCGAAATCATATACAACCTTATTATGAACGTGCGCAACACCCGATTGGCCGTTTTTTTTTTAATTAATGGAACACAGAACATGATCAATTAATTTGAAGTACGATTATAGAATGGCAAACAATACGTAGATTTAATAGGTAATAACAATAATATTGATTCAACTGCGTAAAAAGTATTGTATTACTATTATCGAGAGTGATAAAGGAGCAGGCTCCTTGTGTAATTTAAACAAAGAATAACTTTGTTCGAACAGCTGTTTATTTTGTCGTAGCTATTTATTCAGCTACGATTTCGATTCAACATTATTTTCCAGACATGTCTGGTAGAAAGCAAAGTATAATTCTGACTAATAAGGCAATACATATGCAAAATGGAGCACAGGCAGACTTCAACGCCTTAGTAATATGCAATAGAGTGCAGAGCGCGTTGCATATTATGGGCAAACTATTCTGATTTCATTAAAATAGAACAGGTAAACTGTAATTGCGTTTCATATAAATACTAGGGCAGGACAATTATTGAGATAGTGAAGTTCTGTTTTAACTCGATTGTTATTTCGTTCTGCTTGTCTGTCTATACGTCTGTTCGCAAATTTAAGAGAGCGGCTTCAAAAGCAAACATCACTGATTAAAAAAACGAAATCTATCTATGCCAGTACATTGTTAGTTTTTTAAATATTAAAAAAAATAAATCTTTTACAAAAGCCACTTTTAAGGACAACACAAAAATATTTTTTTACATGTCTGCATTTATACCTCCGGGACTTCTGGGGCAAATATATGGATTAAATAAAATAAAAATACTATACCGAACTATTATCAAGTATCAATGGTTTTGCAATGAAAACAACCCTGCGGATTCCAGGTAAGTTAAATGCAATTACATAAAATGGTGAGAAAATATGTTTCCTCCTCGATCTCTAGCGATTGCTGTACACGAGGATGTATTCGCCACTAGATTCCTTGCTAGATTTGACAACTAGTTTTCTGTCGCTGGTTTTCTTGATTGCTCTTATATACTCACTTCACACGAGACGTTTTTTCAAGCTTGTTTTGTAGGTTGGTTTGGTGTGCGCGCAGGTAACAAAAATAACGTTTGTGGGTGTTTGTTCATGTCGCCCACGTGACAAGATACTGTCTCCTGATTGGTTCTGTTCGTGACCAGAGCAAGTACAGTGGCCAATCAAGAAAATAGCCACTGTTCTAATTTTAAAATCCAACTTGTGAGCTAGCAAGCGAGCCTACAGTGACGTCATTTCCAGCCTCGTCGCCAGCCTGCTGGCCAGAAGAAGTCCAAGCAGTGTTGCTAGCCTCGTGATATATTTATTGATGTTAATTAGTAGGTGTATGAAATACCGTTAGCAATTTCTTGGTTGGAAACATGCTTGGAGCAAGAGTGTTCACAAAAATAGTTTATCTGTAAAAGCACACGTGATTCTTTTGAGAAAGTTCAACTACTGTAAACACAACGATGTCTGTGGTTAAATAAAAAGCTAGAACGAAGTACCTATTTGACAGGGAAATGTAAATCTGGACGAGGTTTAGTGTGGTCCCAGGACTTGGATCGATTGAAACAATCAAAGACAATGCCGCAAACATTCTTTTTCCTTCATGCTTTATTTACGGTCTGTGGCTTATTTGATATGCACGCGATTTTTTATTCATGAAATTTATTTTAAACTAAAACATTGCGTAGTTTTCAGCACTGCAGACTTTTAGAGACAGAATGGAGACCATAATTTGGAAACTGTCATATTAGATGTGTCTATAGTCACGACCTAACAGTTAGTCTAAGATCCGAACCTAAATCGACCTTCACCGAGCTGATAATAGAATGAAACATATTTTATCATGAATTTAGTATATTAGAAAATATATTTAAAAAAAAATCCTGGACAGACTATTTTTAATTATTTTTACAAAAATGATTTTTTATTAAATGTTGCAACATCAAGATAATAAGAAAATTTTGTCCTGACTTGAAGTATAAAACGTATTGAATGTACAGCCGTTGGGTTGTCTATTATTTATCTGGGCGAACTACTGGGTTGTCAGGTATAAACAGGTATGTCGATGCAAGTTACTTTGACTTGATTGGATAATAGAAAAAATTTTGTATCATAATAAGCCTGTTTTATTGCGAACACGTTGATATAGGGTTGTCTGCGAAAAATTAGGTCCTATTAGGGTTTGCGAATTTTAAAGATTTTAATTTTGACGCGCGTGGAAGTGTGTGACAGAGAGATCCGAGGTTACACAGTATACTTACCTCAAATCTCTCTGTCACACACTTCCACGCGCGTCAAAATTAAAATCTTTAAAATTCGCAAACCCCTAATAGGACCGAATCACGACGGTCGCTCCAACCGAGTAGCCAATAAACGCCGATGTAATGCCCGACCGAGTGTTTGCTCGGTCGGGCGGCATTCGGCGTGACTAGCCGTCTAAAATGATCACTGTGAACTGACAAGAGGTAACTACGTTCTAAAGTGACGTATGTTGTTCCATGTCACCGCAAACACGACGGTCGCTCCAACCGAGTAGCCGACCTAACGTCCGACCGAGTGTTTGCTCGGTCGGGATCGACGTCACAAAGACACGATGATTTTTCACTGTGATTTTTATGTAACTGGAATAACAGTCTCTATGATCACATAGTGACGACTTTTCCCATGTCTATAATAACAAGGGCCAAATCAAGTATTACACACAAGCCGCGGGCCGCATAACCAAAAAAAAAACTACAATTGAAATTTAACAGATATTTAGCAACATGGTAATTACATACAAAATAAAGTAAAAGTATTAAAAACATTGTCTTTTCAAACTAACATTAGTTGAATAAAACTAATATCGTTTTTTTGAAGAAACTTGGCAACGTTTATCATGAACCAAATTTTCAAAAATTGGTTGAATTTGTTGAGCTGTAGCTATTTTTAAAATGGATTGCACGTGCTGGTTTTATTAATCTCGATCTTTCCGCCTAATTGGGATATCGGTCCACTGATAAATAATTATAGAAATTTGGGATTCCAACTTCCATATATTTTTGTTTCAATATGGAATCACAAGGAATTTTGATTAATTCCAGTAGTAAATTATCATCAACCGTTGCAACATCAATTAATAGAGGAGAAGTAAATAGGTGAAACTGATTTACGCATTTTATTATAAATGTCAAAGTGATAAATTTATATATGAAATGTATCACTTTATGACACAACAAAATATGATGTCTTGTGAAAAATCTTTTGCAGATTAAATGAAAAACAATCATTTTTACCTTGTATGGAAATATTTTTTTTACCAACCTTGCCGGGCCGCAGACAACTTGTAGGTGGGCCGCGGGTTTGACATGCCTGCTGTATAAGGTACCTATGTAATTACTTACATACTTATAGAGTTACTTTGCAATATTTTCTGTGATTAACTGAAAAGGTGTATTTGGTTATCAGAGGAAGCTTCTCCTAATTTTCTTCATATTTTAATTAAAATTTTAAAATGCGAAGGAGTTAATGATGTAATGACGTTCATGCAATATGTTCTAATTACCAATTAGAGTTTGTTACAAATTTAGAAATTTAATGTTCTTTGTTTTTCAAGGTTTTTTTTACTCATGGTTTTCTTTCGAGTCTTATTTTTCATTGACTCCCTCTGATTATCGCTCTCTGTTGAAACTGTTTTCGTTATTATTATTTGTGTTAAGAATATTCTAGTAATGATTCTTTTTATTTTGTTTTTAATTAAATAGATATAAACCTTGTTAATGACAGGCAAACGGAATTAATGGTCTACTGTCATGACTTTGTAATATATTTAGTGAAGGAATGGAGGATTCTGGTTCGAATACCGGCAGTAACATGTCATTTTCTCTTATAAAGAAAACCCTGTAAAAAATTTCAGATCTGACACTTAGTTGAGGTTCTAACATTCTAAAAATAAAAGTTGACACAGTGCTTCACATAAGTAATTTATTTTATATGCGATAATAATGTGAATACAAATAATAAATAAAATTTTATATTAGTTTTCAGACAATAGGTATAAGTATTAAAAAAATTAATAATCCAATTGACGTTTCGATCCGGATTTGAACCTTCCTCAGAATAATACTATAGAGTTAAAAAAAACAAAAGATTATTAAAAATTAGTTTGTAATCAATAAAAATGTTTATAATAGATAATTTTGAAAAAAAAAACATTTTTACTATTACAAACTAATTTTAAATTTTTTTAAATTTTTATATTTCTTTAGTTCAAATATTATTCTGAGGAAGGTTCAAATGCGGATCAAAACGTCAATTATGGATTAATACTTTTTTGATATGGGTATTGAAAATTAGTCTAAAATATTTTTTATTGAAGAATATAATCAGACGTTAATTAGAGATTTGAATACAAATAAATTAATGAATATTATTAAAATATACAAAATCTTGTTGACTATTTAAAAATGTTAATTCTTATAGTGTCCCATATTTAGGTAATGAAAAAAAAAACTTTTTACTGCTTTAATTTTTATCACGAATAATACTCATTTTATTTATTTCTCTTTGTGTTGTGTGCACTGTCATCTGATAGTCCCATTAATATACTACCTATTAGTGATGTGTCGCTCCTGAGCGAGTCGTTCATAATGAAGGACCCGTCTCTCGGAGCGGAGCGAGTCGCTCTTTTTTTGTGAATGACTCACTCCGAGCGCCATTGCTCTGTGTTGAGCTATTCTGTACTGTTGCATTCGCACATTTGCAGAGCGCACACAGCACAGACCACAGAGGCACTAGTGAATTTTGCACGTACAGAGTAATCTTTGCTGAGTTATTTAATGTTGAATGACACACTGTAAGTGTAATAGTACTAAGCTTAAACCATTCACATTGACGTCGTTGACAAAGATATAATATTGTAACAATAAACATTATTATTGTTAAGCTTTTGTTAGAATCATATTAAAATGAGCTCAGAGTCTGTATTGTGCTGTGACTCGTAAGCATGCATGATGACAGTTCACACCTCTGTTGTCTGCACTCTTGTGTAGTATCTACTGTCTAGTGTCGCTCCTATGAACGACTCGCTCTGAGCAACTCTTTTTAGTGAGCGGAGCGCACGGAGCCAGCTCCCAATGAAGAGTCATGTGTACACATCACTACTACCTATATTTATTAAGGTCGCACCCTACTTTTTTTACAGGTGAATGTCTTTCCGAGAGCTACCTGGTACTTAACGTGTAGTAAAATAAATTTCTTTAAAAAAGTTTAGAATAATTTTAGATAATATATTTTTAATGTTTTGTGTCACGATACAAATAAAAAATCGGTTAAATGCCTACTTTATTTGTCCACATCAGGAGATCGCGTACTAGATATAATGGATTGCAGAATTTTTTTGAAGTTTATCGTTGAAATTTCTTACATTGGCGCTGATAGCGACTTAGTAATATTGAATTTTCAAAGGCGCCTATTTTTAAAACCACTAAATTTCGATTTTGTATAATAGTCTAAGAGCCGAACCTATATCGACCTTCACCGAGCTGATAACAGAATGAAACATATTTTATCATGAATTTAGTATATAAGAAAATATATTAAAAATGGGTTGCCTAAAAAAATCCTGGACAGAGTATTTTTAATTATTTTAAAAAAAATGATTTTTTATTAAATGTTGCGAGAGATCTGAGGTAAGTATACTGTGTAATAATAAAGGACCTAACATCGCAGTCGCTTGTGATGGGACCCTGAATATTAGAAAGTGCTCGGTATGTTAACTTTCTAATATTCAGGGTCCTATCACAAGCGACTGCGATGTTGGGTCCTTTATTATTACACAGTATACTTACCTCGGATCTCTCTGTCACACACTTCCACGCGCGTCAAAATTAAAATCTTTAAAATTCGCCAACCCCTAGTAGGACCGAATTTTTCGCAGACAACCCTATATCAACGTGTTCGCAATAAAACAGCGCTTATGATGATATAATTTTTTTTCTATTACCAATCCAGTGAAAGTAACGTGCATCGACATACCTGTTTATACCCGACAACCCAGAGTTCACCCAGGTAAATAATAGACAACCCAACGGCTGCACATTCTATACGTCTTATACTTCAAGTCAGGACAAAATTTTCTTGTTATCTTGATGTTGCAACATTTAATAAAAAATCATTTTTTAAAAAATAATTAAAAATAGCCTCCCAGGATTTTTTTAGGCAACCCATTTTTAATACATTTTCTAATATACTAAATTCATGATAAAATATGTTTCATTCTGTTATCAGCTCGGTGAAGGTCGACTTAGGTTCGGCTCTTCTACTATAACTTTGTTGTTAATCGTATAAACTATATCTTTATCAAATTTCATATCTCTAGTTCAAATAGTTTCTAAATGAGATGTAGTGAAACCAAAATTGACTAATTTTTCAGCTCCCTCCATGACGCTATTTTTATTGAACAAAAAAAAACCTTTTACTCATAGAGACCTATTCGTAGACCCTCTACATGGCGACATTCAAATAATTGTTTTTTTTTTATCCCTTTTTGACATACAGGAGCTCTCGAAATGCAAGTCGAGAATAATCCAGCTTAAAAAAATATAAATAACAAAAGCAACAGATACAAAAATTAAAAATGCGATGCATAAAAATTATTTCAAACTTTTTATGAAAAATTTACACCATTATGTGATAGAAGATAAGAGCTACCTAGATATTTTATTTACATATTTATTCGAATTATGATAAGCGCTATTTTATTATAATAAAAAAACATGTAATTATCGGGTAGGATCTTAATCTACATAATATTTAATAATGCAGTTATCGATACAAAATGTTATATAAAACTCAACGGTACTATTATTTAACTGTAAAAAAGAAATAGACGTTAATGACCTCAGTTGTCGAGAGTCTATAATCAACAATATCTCTGTCCATCTTTAACTATAAATTTATTGCAGTTACTTGTAAGGTGTAGTAAATGTAGTAAATATTCTATACAGAGTGTTTGACGAGGAAATATTTCGGGATATGATAGTGTTCATTGTAAAAAAAGTTCATATGAACAATACAAAACTATAAGATAAAAAAAAGACGAGAAAAGTGGTACTTACGAAAGTTTTCCTTTATTCATACAGCGTTATCAAAAACGCGAGCGATCAACTTGTTTCACGTATTTACATTAAAAGTTATAAATAATTTTTCAGTATTGGACAAATGTAAATAATCAAAACCGGTAAAGACAATTAGTTAAAAATTGGAAAACAATATTTTTTTCGAAAATTAAATTTACAAATAGATACTCCCTTATAGCCAGAGTGCCCGTCGGCAAAAATTTTACTGACACATACTCTCCCCAAACTTTGTATATGGCTTCATTAGGCCTAGTCTGAAACCTATTTCTTCTATGACTTTTCTTGATTTTGGGGCGTTTTCCCTCTAAATTTTCCGAAAGATGTCGTTTTGACGACATGTAAAAATTTATAGGTACTGTTTGTTTTTTTAATTGGATAGCTTAAAAACTTCAACCAAAACGCTAAAATAGTGTTCTCTGACAAATAACATGAACCATTTAAAATGTCTGACACCTCGAATATGTTCGACATATTCGAGGTGTCAGACATTTTAAATGGCAATGAAGCCATATTATACAAAGTTTGGGGAGAGTATGTGTCAGTAAAATTTTTTCCGACGGGCACTCTGACTATTAACACCACTGTGCAATTGAATGACTACTTCCCATTAAAAAATGCAGGAGGGTTGACTGTGCCGGGATTGTTTCTATATTTTTTACGAAAAAAATAGCATGAAAAAGTACGTATAGACTTCTATATGGTAAAGTTGGTCTGTGTTGTGTCGGACCGTTTAAAAATAGCAGATTATAGACGTCCGACAGTTGAGGTCGTCAGCGTCTGACGGACCGTGTAGTTTTCTACTTTAAGGCGTGCAATCAAAATAATATATGAAATATTTTTAGATCATTGAATAATTCATTTATTATGCACATTATTATTATTTTGACATTAGAAACAAAAAAGCAACTTTATTTTTCAGAAGGTTGGCAACAAAAATTGTATCTAGGCAAATGAGTCACGCAACGAGAATTAAATTATGTTACTGGCGGCAGTTTTATAAGCTGATTAAAAAATGAAATTATCATTCCGTGTATAAAAAGAAGGGTATATGAAAAGTTAACCTAGATTATTTTGTAGTCTACATTTTTTATTTAATCATGAAAGGAGGAAAGTGTCTTTGTTGTTTATTAAATAATCCTCTAAAATTTTTAAGATTTTTTGGTGTCTGTCCTATTAGTTGGTCTCACAACACAGATATATCGAAAAATTGTGAATATAAAATGTCTTTGGGATGGACTGTTTATTCTTTTTTGGTTGTTGCAATCGAATGTCTAGCATTGGGTCATATCAATGTCCCGGAAATATTCTGTGGATCCGGGTTCAAATTTCAAAAATTATTATACGAAGTATTAATGTTGACAACACCAACTTTGTGTTTATTTTTGATTGTTATTTGTGCAAATCGTGCTCGGTATATAGCGAACTCGTTAAATAAACTACAAATATTGATTCGACCATTTCTTCGATGCCATTTATCTGATTGCACTTTTCGAAGCAGTACAAATTTTTACATGAATTTTTTTTTCATTTCTATAGCCATTCAATTGTTTTTAGAGTCTTATATAATCTTTATTCATGGATATTATATCAGAGATATATTAAGACTGTTCATTATTATTGCATTCAGTATCCCTTTGTCAATATATCTTGGCTGTAGTTTTTGTTGTTTGTTTTTTATCAATTTGCTTACCTGTTACAAATCTTTGTTAGTGAATACGATTTTTTATGGCGTACATTTTACGACCTATCCATTTTCCACGCTGAAACATTTCAAAAGAAAGAAAACTTGTAATAAAAATCATTATTTATTACCTGTAATCGATTTTGCCTCAAAAGCAGAAAAGTTGGATTATCTGAGAATATTACACGAAAAAATTTGCATGGCATTCAATGATTTTAATAATGCATTTGCGCCAATATTGTTGATACATTTGGGAATGATTCTAATAATTATGGTGTTCTACGTATATTGCATTGTTGTTCTACACAAAACTTCTCCCAATTATGAATTTTTTGATCAGAAAATAACGTTTCTTACGGTGTGTTATTCCTACGTATCTTTACATATTAGTGGAATCATTATTTATTTGAGATTTGGATCTAAACTTGTGTCGATGGTAAGAAATAATTAATATTTTAAATATTACACTTTTAAGGTTAGAGTACGATAACTCGATGTGCAAAATATCCATTGGAAATACACAATTATTATTTTATATATAACATATAACAGTGTTATTAGCCGCTTTAAGTGCGGAAAATTGATTTTTATAAATTATTTTTTTTTGCGCAGTGAAAAGGGGAAGGCGTCTGTAGGGAGTTCTTTAAAAAACAATTACGGGGTCGTGTGTACAAAGTGAGATAGTGATACAGTAATTCTGCACCAATTGTTATGACGTGCATATTATGTGATTTCTGATTGGTTAGGTTAAAAAAATGACAGTGAAAAACAAAAAGTTTTTGCGGATTTTTGAGGAAATTTGTGAATAATCAGCAAAGTTTTTTTTTGGAACGTCTAAATTTAGCGTTTTCTATGACTTAAAAAAAGTCAAAATTTGGACACATCGAGTTATCGTACTGGACCCCATTTTTAATATTAGTCATTATTCGCTAACCACCTCAGTTATTGGACGTCTATGATTCACGGTATCAATAAAAGTCATTGCATGATAATTGTTATATTTACTTTTCAATTTCTTTCCTTTCCTTTTGTACTTTTGTTCTTTAGTATTTTTGTTTGTTTATACACATTTTTTTGTTTATTATATTGTTTCCTAACAGTTTCGAAATTAAATGAAAAGATTCGCATAAATTTAAACGTTACCAAACTGAAAAATACCTCTACAAAGATTCCATGTTACCAACAGAGCAGATCATGATTGGATTTTTAATTATATTTGATTGGTTTATTTTTTTTTATTTTTAGAATAACAGGCTGAATTCAGTTCTTCTTCATTTTTCAACAATTACCGACAATTTAGAAGAAGTGAAACAATATAAAATTTTTATGGATAAGTTACATTTTTCACCATTATGTCTAAACGCAATTTGTTACACTATTGATTTACCGTTAATAGCTTCGGTATAAATATTTCATTTATAGCATATTATGTAATCCTTTGTAACTGTGACAAAATATGTAATATACAATATTTTTTGCAGATATTTGGAAACCTTGTTACCTATTTACTTGTGGCGTTACAATTCCATTTATCTAATGAACCATAAAGATATATGAACTTTTACAGTACAATTAAATTGAATCTCTAAAATAAGTGTATTCATAAAGACATAGAACATAATTCTAAAAAGTAACAATAAACTCGACCACAAAAACAATCTTCTTTGTGAACATTTTTTTTATCTTTATCATGTTTCAGTTTGATCTCTGCAAGGGGTGACCAGTCGATCTGTAACTAGTGCAGAAGAGAGGATCGCAACGACGACCCACTACTGACTACAGTCTAATTGGCCACCCCTTTATGGGAACTAAGCTGCAGTTGTTAAAAATAAAATGAAAATTAATGTATTTGATTTTTAGTATAAGTTTGGGGGGATCCGCGATATGGACTACTCTATATGGCGGCGAAACTTACTAACATGTGAGAAACAAGTATATGAATCGTACTGTCAATTAATACTGTTAATCGTGATTTTTTTTATAAGGATAATAAAAAAAAAGTTGATAAATTAATTAATGACTTATTATGGAAACACAAATAAAAAGTTAGTAAAAGGTTAATAGTACCACGTCATTTAAATGCAGATGCTTAGTTAGTTTACCAAGTAAGTATAGATATTATACTTAGTCTTAGTATTTAAAACTTAATTTATTAATTTAATAGTAATTATTATTAAATAACATTAAGAATTTTGGTAGAAAAAAAAATAAAGTCGAAAATACATTTTGGCAGATGACTATTTTTAGGTTGGGAACTTACCTGTTGCAATAAAGTAATGTTTCAATAATATGTTTGCAGCGTTCATCAATTGATATAATATCTCTATTTACCACTTTTATTTCTTGTGGATTACTCTTTAAATCGAAAGTTTGTAAACAGAAAGCATTAAAATTCACCTTACTTGAAGGTTGTTTCAATTGAATTTTTGCCTAATTTTATGATATGGCCGTCATTAAATATACGTTCCCCTTCAAGGAATTTTTTTCCGGTGATTTGTATCTGCCCGATTACATATTATGCTGATACTTATAATTTCATTGCACTTAAAAAAATTCACAATTGCACTGTTTACTATATAGTAACCATAGTAATGATACCCCATCGTCGCCATGTTTTTAAAGCTCCTCCCGTTTGACGATCCCCAATTAGTACAATCAATCTGGCGAAAAAAAAATCATTTCGTATCAAAACCACCCAAAAAGGTGAAACTTGGTGAGTCGTTAGAGAATGATGAAAAAAAGGTTACCTGGCAATGGCCACCTGGTACCTGTTCAAATAGTCAAAAAAAACTCAAAAATATTTTGAAATGCATTTTTCTCGAAAACTGCATTTTACAGAAAAATTTATTGAACAAAAAATGTAGAGGGCATCGTTATCTACAATTAATGTCATTGGTGCTATGTTGTACAACAAAAAATGTGCGCAGTAGGTGGCGCTAAAGTGCCAAAAAAAGTGTTTTTCCACTTTTTTGCCCTGAAATTTTCATTTTTCAGTTACGATTCAAATGGAAAAATTGTTCCTTTTTATTTTATAAACAACTTTTATTTCAACATTTTTTTCATACAACTTACTTTTCATACAACTTATTTTCACTTCAACAAGCTGCAGCTCTGAAACGGTAAGTTGTATGAAAAAAATGTTGAAATAAAAGTTGTTTATAAAATAAAATGGAACAATTTTTCTATTTGAATCGTAACTGAAAAATGAAAATTTCAGGGCAAAAAAGTAGAAAAACACTTTTTTTGGCACTTAAGCGCCACCTACTGCGCACATTTTTTGTTGTACAACATAGCACCAATGACATTAATTGTAGATAACGATGCCCTCTACATTTTTTGTTCAATAAATTTTTCTGTAAAATGGATAGTTTTTGAGAAAAATGCATTTCAAAATATTTTTGAGTTTTTTTTGACTATTTGAACAGGTATTTGAACAGGTACCAGGTGGCCATTGCCAGGTAACCTTTTTTTTCATCATTCTCTAACGACTCACCAAGTTTCACCTTTTTGGGTGGTTTTGTTGAGGTTTTTGCCAGATTGACTGTACTAAATAGATAATAATATTTTGATTAAAACGCGTTGTCTGAAGTTAAAAGTTTGGAAAATATTGAAAATAAATTGAAAAGCAACTATTTCATACGAGGTACGTGCAAAATAATAGATTATGTATCTTGTTTGTAAATGAAGTTAGATTTAACAGTCACGCGAGTCATAAAATCTAGTGCAAGATATAAGTATCACCCCTATATTTTTTGCACATACTTCCTATTAAATATCTGATTTTCACATCACAAACAGTAGGTATTTCTTTAATATTTTTGACAGATCCATATTGTGTAGTCAATTGCAATTACTATTGTTACTATTACTCTTCAATGTTAACGGGTAGGTCGCTTTTGAAAATTACTGTTGAATTGGTAAGATAGCACTTGTGCTATGATTCATAGCACTAGTGTTAAATGGGTCATATAGTGCAAGATCCGGTATTATAAATATATTATATCCTTATCTATTATTTGATGATGACAAAGATTATATGTTAGATCGAAGAATCTCGCTAGAGATTCTTTTCTGTGCTAAATGCCAACGAATCTCTAGCGTATTCTTATACATTGATTTTGCCTTTGTCCCATATAACGC
This sequence comes from Xanthostigma xanthostigma, assembly GCA_963575645.1. NCBI lineage: Eukaryota > Metazoa > Arthropoda > Insecta > Raphidioptera > Raphidiidae > Xanthostigma > Xanthostigma xanthostigma. Next base: position 28,811,499 of record OY754470.1, on the reverse strand, counting down.
CGTGTATATGAAGCAAGTTTCCAAGTTTTATAGTTCTATGACCACGTGACTTTCATAGGACCGATTTTTCGTATCACCCATATATACTTCTGTACCACAATAACAGCTTATAGTCTGAGTGTACCCGTGGACTAGCGGTAACGACGTTAGGCTAGTAATAACTAATAACAGGGTCTTGAGTTCGATTCCCGCCAGCATCATTGGAAAATTTGTTTTTCAATTTTTAATTTGTTTTTATGTTTTTAATTGTTTTTTTAGTTTTAATTTATTTTCTCAATTTTTTCTCATATATTTTTATTTCTTTTTTAATTTTTATTATTTTCTTGTTTTTTGAAAAATTCACTTTCGTCAAATCTTTTATTAAAAAATAACAAAATATATGATTGAAGTTAGATTTAAATAAATTAATTTATTAAAAACATATTTATCATAAAAAGTGCAACAAAAATTAAAAAGTGAAAAGATTACGAAGTGAAACTTCTTTTTTTAATGCAAAATAAGTATTTTACAAATGATATGAAAAAAAATTTGTATTTTTAATGGTGGGCTTTGTTCATTGATTTTTTTTCCATGCCTTCAAAATGTGCCTTCATGGAATCTTCAAGAATATCCATATTTCAAATGAATATAAAAAAGAATCATGTATCACAGAGCATAGACTTGTTATAGCTCATTTTTATTTTTAATAGACTTCACATGGATTGTTTACAAATTGAATGTCATGGTATTCGCATGGAGGTGTGATGAGCCGATTGCACCACTAGGTGTTGCACCGCGGCAGCACTGAACTACGCGGCAAAATATAAATGCACTTTTGTAGTACTGTTTGTTAAATGAGAAGTAAAAATCAAAAGTCGATTATTGCAATTTCTATAACCGACTTTTGATTGTTACTTCTTATTTAACAAACTACAAAAGTTTATTTATATTTGGCGCGTAATCAAGTGCTGCCACGGTATAACTTACATGTCACGCCCACAAATACATGAGAGACGCGCTCGAAACCACAGTTGCATGGAGTAAGGATCGTGTTGTTTTTTACAATACATATTCTAATTTCGGAGATTCATTGCATTTAAATACAACAATATGAACACTTTTATTGCATTAAATACAACAATATAAAAAATGCACATATGTTTATTTTGGAGGAAAAATAAAAATAATGTCTCACACTTTGGAAAAAGACGTGAAATCTTAAAAAAAAACTTCGGAGAAGTAAAAACTTCGTTCTGTGCTAAATTCAAAAACTTGAGGCGACTGAATCTTAAGATTATAACTTAAAAAAAAAAAGAATTTCGAGGCAGACAAGAAATTGAAATCAAGCTCGAAATTCTGTGCGTAAGACGTCGAAAAAAAATGAATTTCGAGGCAGACAAGGAATTGAAATCCAACCTTGAAATTCTGTGCTTATAAAAGCTACAAGAACAACAGCAAAAAAAAGTGCACAGACGGCGTTTTTTTAGTAGTAACTAAAGGAGTTATGCGAACACCGTCTTTGCATTTTTTTTGCCGTTGCTCTTGTAGCTTTTATAAGCACAGAATTTCAAGGTTGGATTTCAATTCCTTGTCTGCCTCGAAATTCATTTTTTTTCGACGTCTTACGCACAGAATTTCGAGCTTGATTTCAATTTCTTGTCTGCCTCGAAATTCTTTTTTTTTTAAGTTATAATCTTAAGATTCAGTCGCCTCAAGTTTTTGAATTTAGCACAGAACGAAGTTTTTACTTCTCCGAAGTTTTTTTTTAAGATAATATATACATTGATAAATCGCCCATGGGTTGCCTAGCTAAATCGCGTATCGATGCTGTTAAATTAAATAAATTGTAATTAACTTTTTTAGATCAACTTCCCCGATTTGTTAATCATACAAATCGAGCCTAAGATGAGAGAATATGACACAAATAAAATGTTAACAAAACAAACTCAAAGTACACAGAAATATTTACAAGGCATGTTTATGTGGATGATTTATATTTATGTATAGAATCAATGGTAAATTCCAATTCCTTGTGTCATATTTCCTCATTTTAGGCTCGTTTTTTATGGTTAACAAATCGGGGAAGTTGATACAAAAAAAGTTAATTAGAATTTATTTAATTTATCATCAACCCATGTGCAATTCATCGATGTATATATTATCTAACATTTAATCTTTGTAATCATAAAATAATTAATAGATGAGGGTATATATTTCTAATACTAGATCTTAGATTATTACTGCCACTTTATAGGGAAAATGTGCAAAAAATTCCATGCATTTCTCGTGACTATTAAAACTCGCTGGTTCTCATTTAACATAATGCCACACTTCTTCGTTTTATATACCATTATACGACACCTGATATATAATCTATTATTACTTGCTTCTATTAAAATGTTACTTCCTGAGATATAAATAATAATATGTCTAATATTGATTTTTTTTGTTTTATATGTCTCCAAAGACTACTTTAGTGCGCAGTTCATTTGAAAAAGTGAAAATAAACATTCCTTTTGTATCTCTGTTTAGTATAGACGCTGATGATCTAAGTAGTCACGCGTCTATAAACTTCAGTCTAATTAATTATCTGTCAATTTAGTGAAAAAATAAAAACATTTTATTGCATTAGGAGATAAGATATACAAAGAAAATAGTTATTCTGGAATGTAAGACTTTGGAACTTTATGCAACAAATAAAATATTTATAAATTTTAAAATGTAAATTTTGATGTTAAAAAATCAACAGCGTACTGTGTAAGGTTCTTTTTTAGCACGAGGCGAAATTAAAAATATTTAAAGAAGTCTACTTTAGCCAAACTTTCCAAAGTTGAATAATTTGAACTACCAAATCGAAAGTCGTAAGTTTATTTAAGAAATGATCGAATTAAAAAAACGACGCGATTGTTTCTGTTCGATGGCCAACCAGTTGTTTCAAATATCAAGATTATTTGGACTGTTACCGATACAATGGACGCATATAAATCGAACAAATCGATGTTTTTTCGAAATATCATACCGTTGGATAGCCTATTCATTATTGTTGTGCGTTGTGTGTATTTTTGCTTGTGGCCAACAGATGCCGAAAGTATTTATGGATCCAAAATACAAATTACAATTTTCTATATTGCTACTTATAGACTATAGTAATCCGTTGTGTGATATACTTTTGATAATAGTTGCAATATTGAGTTCAAGGCAGATTACAATCGTTTTCAATTCTATGCAAGCATTATTAAAACGTGACGTTTTTTGTGAAACGGCCGTTAAAAGTTTATGTAAATTAGGAATGATGTCAAAGATTGTCTTCGTAACTATTGTACTGTTACAATTTATTTTATTTTCATTATTTATAAAAATTCAAGATTCTTCAAGTTTACACTATCTACGATACTTGGAAATGTTTACAGTGACTGTACCACTTTCAGTATATATTCAAATTTACTTATTGTGCTCTTTATTTTATAACTTGTTCAACTGTTTCGAGTCGTTAACACGAAACGTTTTGGAGTCAAAAAGAAAAGTTGTAAACGACGCCAAAAAAACTCTATTTGGATTAGTAAAAGTAGAATATTGTAAAGGAAATCATAAACCCTTGCTTTTTCAAATGAATTTGGCTGAAAAACTGAACTATCTTAGAGCAGTGCATGAAGAAATATGCGAAAGGTATAGAAATTTTGGACAAGCTATTTCTCTCATTCTGTTGTTTCATCAAGGCGTCGTACTGAGTACAAACGTGGTTTTTGCATATTTCATCGTAATTATGTATCAAGTTAATTCGGGCCACGATCCTGAAAAATATATTATGCTGGTCGTGTTGTATGCATTTATGACAATGCATACTTATGGAGTTTCAAGATTGTTGCAATGTGGAACTTTCGTACGTCAAACTGTGAGTATCTATCAAAATGCATAAATATTACTTTGTACACAACTTTTATTATTTTAAGAAATTAAACTTGAATTAGAATACGTTAGAAACTGCACAGCGAGGTGCCCGCAAAGCAGTGATTCGTATATAAAACAAGAAGCTGGATCAAAAAATAAATTCAAATTACATCGGAAAGTTTATAGAAAAAATTAAGCTAAAGCTAAAAGAGAGGCCTCATTTTAGTATGGAAAATTTTCTGGCACAATTTTAAAGCTGCGAAGCTATGCATATATTTAAAAAAAAAAAAAACATCAGCATGAAATAATAGTATATTGTGCGACTAGTGAGAGAAGGAGAAGATTCCATGAGCGTGTTTGCCGCACGAGCGTAGCGAGTGCGGTAACACGTGAGTGGATTATCTCCTTCAATCAATAGTCGCGCATAATACTTTATTCAACTAGCACGAGTAATATGTAATTGGGGCCCTGATAAAAGAGGGAGAAATAATAAATTACTTCATGTTGACGCGTAGAGTGCGAATAATGAGCCGAAACTGCACGGTAATATATTACTGCATAGTTTCGGCTCATTATTCGCACTCTACGCGTCAACATGAAGTAATTTATTATTACTCCCAAATTTAGCAGGGCCCCGAAATTATATATTACTCACGCGTGTTGAATAAAGATTATTTATTTATTTTTACCATTTTGATTTTTTGAACGCAAATTAAAAAAATAGTTTTCAATCGTGCCAAAGAAGTATAACTTTCAACGCGCCCATTTGTTATATAATGATATACAACTTTACTAAATGAAAAACTTGTTTAATATTAATAAACACATACGTTTTTTAAGACAACACGCCTTCAAGATACTCTTTTGGAACATTCATCGCAAACTACAAATACTGAAGAACAACGGCAGATAAAACTATTCTTGCATAAATTACACTTTACACCAGTGAAACTGAATGCTGTCTGTTTTGATTTGGAAATCAGTGTGATAGCATCGGTAATCATGCAAATTTTTAATAATTTAAATTATTTAACTGCAATTAAAAGTATAATATTATGTTGTTTTAGATCGCTGCTAATTTTTTAACGTACTTCCTGGTTGCAGTGCAGTTTAAACCAAATGATTGAAAACAAATAATATCAGTATATTTTTGCGCAATGATTTTTCTACATGTCGATTATAAAGGCGGGACTTCTAAAAAGTGAGCTAGCCTGGCGACACGTAAAAGTTTTGGGGCCGGCGCCAATTCAAAAACTATAACGTTTTATGCACTTCTGTTAAATTGGGGCCAATCTCAAAACTTGGATATTTTACGCTTTTTAAAGGCCTTGTTTGAAGGATGTTCAATATTTTATATTCTTTTTTGGTGGTTGTAGTTTGCACGTTAATAGTCGCTTACTTATTTAATATTTTAATACTAAATTAAAAATACTGCTGAATCGATTTAAGTCAAATTTATTTAACAGGATGTACCTTACACCCTATTAAACAGAAAAAGTTTCAGCAAAATCGGTTCACAATAGGGTATTTTGCACCATGTAAGAAAAAATCTAATAATACATATTCTTGATAGATTTCGTAAAAAGCAAACGAGAAATGTTGATTTCTATTCATAATAATGCACTATAAATTTTATAATTCAACTTTAAAAATTCTATTTTTTAATCTGTTCTTCAAAAGCCGAAAACGCTGTTCGCCATGTTGGATTCTGGTGTGACGTCACTTCGTCTGTAAACTAGCTACGTTTATGTTGTGCTGTGTGTTATTTTGAAGTTATTATCACCTTTATAGACTTATATCCCGTATTTTATTGATTTCGCATCATGGAAGACGGTTTCGTAAAAGCAGAAAGTACTAATCTACCTAGGATAAGTACGTTAAATAAATAAAGTTTTACTAACTTGCATACTTACACTGATAATGTACCTAATAATCACAGCAATCTTAAATATTTTTAATTGTACAGTGTTACTATGGATACTGTGCACTATCTTTATTATTTACTATCGCAGTGACGTCACGAGTCGTTTTCGCGCGAAATATTATAACTATAAATTAAAAATCATTTTTATGGCACTATTCGGTTATAAACTACTATTATAAAAATTGTAGTGGTTCTTTATCACTTTCAAATTCATTTAAAACACTTTTCCAAAAACGGTGTAATAGCCTATTGCTAGACATATGAGATAATATTATATTATATATATAAAAAAATATTCAAAAGTCCCGGAACGGCTTAATATTTCCTATCGGGTAAGCCGGACTAAATATGTTAAAATGAGTTTTTCAATAACTTTTTCCTGTCTATTAAATAGCAAAATTGGATTTTGAGTCAGTTAAAAACTACTGAACCGATTTAAAAAAGACATTATTTTTACTCTTCTAAGGGCGACTCAAATATAGATGCGATCAAAAATTACACAAAAGGTAAATAATAATCACTATCTTAAAATATTAAAGAAATCAGCAGGTTTATTTATGAGAAAAAAATATATAAGTATTTTATTGAAAAAATTTTACCCACCACTGGACACTAATTTCATAGTATGCACTCTTTAATAGGCCCCACTCACGATCAAACTTCATGCCACAGTTCAGTGTTCAAACTTATAGTTCAGTGAAGCATGATAATGTGTGGGACAAATAAACACTGAAACCAACACTGAAGTCAAGCATGAACTCATCAAATGCATCTTGATTTTCGAACGACTTCAGTGTTCAGTGTTCAAGTAAACTGCTGTGTGTGTGGGTTTTTTTCAGTTCAGTTTTTGGAGTTTTGTGTTTTGTACAACCAGAAGCCAAAAATCTCAATGTTGTTGCAAGTCTTTCTTGTACAGAAATAGATTTTCGCATATTTGTGTCCTGGTTCTTAATAAATGGGGTAACTAATTCCAGTAAATAATTGTAAGTTAATTCATCCATTCGTAAATAATTATTCCAATCAAGCGGTTCAAGATTCATTAATCAAATATAAACATGACTTCTTGAATCACGCATTTCTAACAAATTTTTCACCCATATTCTTCTTTTTTTTCTTATTTCCCTGTTTTAAATACAATCCCATGGCTATGAACAGCCAATCCTCACCATTTAAATAACTCATTTAGTTCTTATTAATTATCTATAGTATAATATTATAGTATGTATATAATATATATTTTATATATCTATACTCGACGAGTGTATGCCAACAACTGAACTGAACTGAACACAAAAAATTTAAAAAACTGACTAGTTTGCATGAACTGTGTGTGGTACCAGTAAAGGCCCCCATACACCTCGTTCTTTTTTGGCAGTTTTAACCGCCGGGTAAAACTGTACGGTTAAACACGAACAACGGCCATCCCCATACACCTCGTTCTTTTATGGCAGTTTTAACCGCACGGGTAAAACTGTACGGTTAATTTAAACACGAACAACGGCCATATCCACACAGAGGCGTAGTTTCGTTCAGTTTTTCTGAAGTCGTGGCATCATTAATACGATCTGCTTTGATGGAAAATACAATAATATTGATATTATTTTATGTTTAATAAACATTAATAAACAATATAATGCAAAAATAATTAATAAAATTGATTGATATTTGTCTAAATTAGAGTGTTTTATTTGACACCATTATTTTTTCCTCTAAATTAATCAATATGTTTATAGCAATTTTCATTTATTTTTGTCAAAATTGCTTAGCACTAAAACGGTTAAAATATAAATCAATACTCAAACTAATTACAATCATTTAATTAATATGACTTATTTGCTGTACGTCGCACCACTGAATAAACACGTCGATTCTTATCGGAAAGCGCCACACATTACGATTTAAAACGACAACCAGCAAACACGTCGTGTTTAAAATCAAGATTCGGCAGATAAAAAAACTGCCGTGTTTCATCGACAGTTTTTGCCCATACACTTCGGTTTTGACCGACGTGTTTTATCGTGACGATGAAAACTGCCAAAAAAGAACGAGGTGTATGGGGGCCTTTAGAACTGACTAATTACAAACCTTGATAACTGATTATGTAACTGCTACATCATTTTGACAAAATGCATAATTTTATATTCAGTTATGACAAATTGCTCTACTGTGGTGGTCATAAAACGGTACAGCACATTTACGAATATTGAAAAAAAAAACACTTACTTTTATTATATGTGTTCCTGAAGCACCCACTTTTAATTAAACTGTGCAACATTTGTCAATTTGTGAATTCCATTATTTAATAAAGTTTCCGAAGTTTGGTGTAAGTGCATTTCATTGTGTATTACTTTTTTCGTGTTGAAACATTACAATTAATGAAAAAATACATTAAACTACTACAAGCCGAAGTTTTTCAGAGTTTGGAACATGTATTGATGTATATTATGTTAGGTTTTCGATGATGAAGCGATAAAAATGTGAGTATATATTTTTCCTCTTGATACACAATAATTAACGATTATATACCGTTGTTTATGAGTGGTTTTACGTTTCCATCATGCTGCTCTCCTCAAAAATCAGTAGGTACCTGTGTTACTAAAGTCGACATAATTAGGACTATCGATAGTTTAATTAGTACCGCAAAGGTTTTCTCAAAAATCTTGAGATGGGCGCCTCATTTTGTCACAAATTATACATCAAACGATTTATCAGCATTAATACCTACTTATTAGTAGTAACTTACCGCAAACATAAAAAAGATATAGTAAACATTATCACATACTGCTGAGGTTCTTATTAAAAAAATCGATCTGAATCGATCGCGACCACTCCCACCTCTGATCTTTCTTCGTTTGTAGAAGTTGTAGAGTTTTTACGTTTTTCTGAAAAAAATATACGAATGCTTATATTTCTGAAATTACAAGAGACACCGGTTGCAGATAGTCGAAATCGATTCATCTTAACAGTTTCTATAAGTTGGGTTAATATTAAATGGGTCAATATGCGCTTAGTGTCACAAAAGCATGCAGATTTGCAATATTTGGAAAATATCTCATATAAATTTAAGATTGACTTGTCTGTTAGAAAAAGTCCGTATCTCGTTTAGTGTAGAAGTTTTGATGGTTTAAATTGTATAAAAACTTTAAACGGCTATATTTACAACAATAAAAGACACATGGTTGCGGATGCTTCGAATCGATTCAGCGTGATTTTACTTAATATGAAAGGAGAGGGAGCTATTTTTTTCAAATTTTTTTCAATTTGTTAAGTAGGTAGGCCCATTTTTACGTATTCCATTTTTAAAAAACCTATATATCCTTTAGATATTGTTTACATAATATGACGTACAAGTGAAGTTATTCCCGAAGAAAACATCGTGCTGAATTGATTCTGATCATCCTCACTTTTGTATTTTTCTTCGTTTAGAAGTTATGGATTTTGAAGGTTTTATAAAAACATATACCTATATCTATAATGTATAATGTATATATAATCTCTGAAACTAAATGAGATACGGGATTGTTGATGATTGGAATCATTTCGATAAGTAAAGATAATATCAGATGACCAAAAAAATCTTGATAGAAAAAATCCATGAAAACGTTGCTCGATTCTAGTCAAAACACTCTATAACCAATATTGTCAAAAACAATTTTAAGATTGGTCAATGAAGAATTTACAAACCGGTAATTTTTTTGTCACTTTCTAACAAATTTACATCACACATAAGTTAAAGTAAGATAGAAATTTAACAGCGTGTTATTTCTAACATTGACCATAGTTTCCTCATGCGCCATTAAATAGGTTAGAAAAAGTGCCGTTTATCGTAGAAGCTAATAATTTGTTACAATATATTATATTTTATGTCGATAGTAAAATGTTTATACAGTATGTAAACACGTAAGGTGCAAATAGGGAAATTAACATTGGGAAAAAATAACTGGATCAGAGTGAGCCTTGAAATCTTGTTTTTCAATTTGACAGATAATATTCTTTTGCAAAATGAATGTGCGTATACTACTGAAGAAAATATTCAAATGATTACAACATAACCGGACTTTTTTATTAATGGGACATTAAATTCCCAAAAATACTTAAATATGGTGCGAGATCAAATATCTCCGCCTATTCGTGTTGAACCTAAAGACATTGGATCACTGATTTACCAACGCGCATACTTCATACCAGTCAGACAATTTTTGAATGAAATCTTTCCAAACAGATTGAGTTGTTTTTTTGTTTTATTTTTGTACAAAAAAATTAAAATAATGATTTATAACAGCTTTTTATTATTAAAACACCCAAGTTAAATAAAAATAAATCAAAATAAAATAGAAATCCTCAAGATTACCACGATAATTCAACAGAAATAACAATTAATGCAGTCATGGCTAACTCTGATCCAAGTATTTTTTTCCAATGCTAATTTCCCTATGTGCACCTTACGCGTTTACATATTGTATGAGCTCACATTATTAGGGTAAAGTGAGTAGTACTAACCGTAGTAACCGATTAGAAAAGAGAAGTAACGCGATTAGTTCAGTTGGAGCTAAATCTTTCTAAACGAGAGAGAGAGATATTAAGGACGCTCAACAACTATGCTCTTCAGCGTCTATAATGAAAATTGAACAGATACATAGAAAAAAAAATGGTTTATCTTCTCGAAAAAAAGTACACTTAAAAAAATACCTAACTTCAGTCATAGGTAAAAAAATTTCATTTCGTAAAAACACAATAACCGACCACTAAATATGAAAATTAACTTATTGCCCGTTTATAATTTACTACTATTTTTTTACGATATAAACTATATATTATATAAAACTCAAAATTCAAAAATCATGAAAGGGAACAACATTCACCTCACTAAGATTAACGTGCGTACTCATGCCCCCCCCCCCCATTAGTTTTTTTGCACCCGGGTGAAACAGGGACGGACCGCTAGTATTATATAAAAACAACTTTTCGTTGATTAATTTCTTTTTTGTTCGGTTTCTTTATAGACCAGAATAACAATTCAATCCCTTATTTCTGAATTGCAGCCTTCACTTCTGACAATCGTAACTTTTAAATCTGTGTAGTAAAAATTGTTGATGAGTCACGTTAAAACTTTAATTTTTTTTTTAGTCAACTTTTTTTTGTGGTGGTGTTAACCTTTGCTAAAGCTAGCAACTCTATAGATTTTAACGAGAAGGTAAAGAGCCTCATTGTAAATATTGGTAGAAATACGAAAACTGGGATCTGAATACGGAATAAAATTTTACTATTTTTGTAATATATTTTATTATAATATGATAACAATTACCTCTTTTTTTAACAGTCTGTAAATATAAATTTGATCGGTTACCGATAGGTCGGAAATTGGGCGCCTTTATCCATCGTCGTTTTTATTTCTGTGTACCGGGTTACATGTGTGAGGTTTGCTTAAATATTTCAAAGCTGTTTTATAACTCGTGAAGGCAGTAAGGCATTTTTAAATCTTTAAATAGAAAAAAAGAGGTAGCTGTTTCTACAAACCTTAATTTGGGGTATATAAATATTTTGTAATTGCAATTTATACTAGGAAGCAAGTTTTATCATTAAGAATTAATGTGTACACAGCAAATTACTTATTATATAATCTTATTATGGCTACAAAGTCATCAAACATTGTGGTCACTTTGTCAAAATAGAATAATACAATTATCTTGAACGAAAATACGTATGTCAATAAATAAAAATGTTTTTCCCACAGCATAATATAGCGCGTTCACCGAAAATGGTAACAATGAATGATTGGTGTAACTTTAGTTACAACAAAAACTTCAAATAGTTTAACTCGAGATTTACTATCGAAAACTGCTAGATTGTATTTTTTTGTACTTCAAACTCAACCGGAATTGTACATGCATTTTTTTAGATGGCAGAATATACTTTTTCACATTTTCGAAATCTTCATTTTTGACGTGATAACGTCTTATAAATTGATGAAACACCGGCTGCACGCACGAAAAAGAGTAACGTTCCGCAAGCGAGAGCGCGATATAAGCGATAGTCTCTCTCTTCTCGCGTGACGTCAGAGAGTAGTGTGCGTTCAACATTTTTTTCGGCTGTTCCAGCGAAAGGTACATCTGACAGATGGCCAGATAAATTATAAGGTTTGTTAACAAATATATAATATATATTATACATTCTTTTAAATATATATATATATAATTGCTTAAAAATATGTATTTTGCTTTGCTTGATCAAATTATTAGTCGGTAAAAATATAGTTTGACAGCTACTAAAATTTAGGTTATGTATTATTAAATATGATATTCGAGCGGAATACGTTATCACGTAAAACTATCGTCCGTAAACCGACTTTACAGACAACCAATTTTTACCCGGTATATTCATATGAAATTTTCATAAGGTTACATAAGAAAATATTCGAGAAAAACGCTACCAATTTATTAATTAAACACAGTAATAATAATAATTATTAATAATAATTAATTTATACACTCGTTGGTGTGCTAATTATTACTGTGTACTTAAATAATAATTAAATAATAAATTGATAATGTTTTTCTCGAATATTTTCTTATGTAACCTTATGAAAATTTTATAGGAATTTATAAGGAAAAAATGAAGATTTTGAAAATGTAAAAAAAATATGTTGCCATTTGCAAAAAAAATGCATGTATACTTCCGGTTGAGTTTGAAGTACAAAAAAATATACCTCAGCAATTTCCGACAGTAAATCTCGAGCTCAACAAAAATAGAATATTACACCACAAGGGCCGAAAGTGTGTTATTTTTGCCCTACGCGCCATGATGCCTGAGGCGAAGCCGAGGGCATCATGGCGCGAATGGCAAGGTGTCACACTTTCGGCCAGTGTAGTGTATACAATTTTCACTTCATACCTCGGTCGTATGCACGCTTATTAAATACATCAATTAATTAATTACTTGTTAATTACATAAAAAACACAGATAAATTCCAAGCAAGAAGTTTTGAGGTTATACGGAAAAACACGAATTACAGCTGTTCGCGACTATTAGCTAAAATGTAATCGGGTTAGTATGGAAACGACATCTAAACAACAGTTGATTATTTGCTTTATTACCCCCCGAACGTACGAACATCCCGTATTGGTGCGTGTAATCCCACCAAGGAATAAATGTTAAACATTCTGTATTACAATTGATGCTGAAAGTATGCACTTTCGATCGAGGTATGAAGAAAACTCTATTTTTTTTGTATCTAGTAGGATACACGAATTATTTATTGTTACCACTTTCGGTGAACGCACTGTATATCCTTTGGTTGACAATTGAACATTCTTTTATGATGATTAAAATATGAGTTTTAGACAAACTATCATTTATTAGTAATGCTCTTTTTTATATGAAACGTCATGATAAAAAACGCTTTCTATTAGGACTATAAAAAACCAAAGTATTAAATTAACAATTTTTGAGAGCACTCAACCAACAAATTGAAAAAAAATTACACTGCTGATAAAAATTTTATTTATTATTTAGGTACAGTGAACAAATAAGAACAATAATAAATTGGTGATTGTTAAAAAAAAATAGAATTCCTAGAATAATAATATGGCTACATTATTCAGGAGTTTTTTCGTTGGCCAAAGAAATAATCGATTGTCTTTATATGAAGCATTAAGACCGATATTATTCATAAACAAACTGTTGGCTCAGCCTACATTTATATGCGTGCATAATAATTTTGCTTGCCAATTTGAATTAGTGAAATTTACTGGCGCTAATTTATTTCTGATGATTCTGAATATTGTCATAATTTTGATTGGATTATGTCTATCACTTCGTGAGCAATATTTTAAACCAAGAACTGTTTTAGAAATTATGTTTGCTGTCTCCAGAGATACAACACTCGTCACTGCAATATTAAATATATACTTAAATATCCGAAATCGTCATAAAATAGTCAAAATGTATAATAATTTTTTAAATGTTGATCAAAATTTAAAGAAATTTGACTTTTCTATAAATTATAACCCTATGACAGCACTGATGTATTTACACATCGTTTTCGCGATTATCACGTTTTCTTTTGGTATTACTAATCAATTCACTAACTTCGCTACCATCAGTTATTTTCGTGTGGCTTCCAAAATTTTTGGATATTGCTTGCCACAGTTTCACAAAATTCAAATAATGTTGTTTTTTACAATAAATACTACATTAATTAAACAGCAAATGTCGGCGCTAAACAATGAATTGCAAAATATTGTAAAAGAGAATAGAAACTTTAAAAATTATGGTAAGTAATTATTGAGTAGGATCGATTTAAAACTAGAATGCTTTTTATGTGGAGAAATAGGTATGTTCACAATCTAATATCATTGATAAATCAGACTTTCTTACAATTCTTTCTGCAACCTAGCATTAGCATAGTGTAGTTCAGTGTACGAAACATCAACGGATTGCAAAAGCGTAGCAACGATTTTATCCGGGGGGAAGGGGCAAATTTTAACTCTACCTACCATTACCAGCTGCCATTTATACACTCATTGTCTGTTAGCTTGCCAGGTTTACAATTAATAAAATAAAAAATAAATAATAAAATAAAATAATTTGAAAACTTTTCATGGAAGCGAAATCTCTCAACACGACTTTTTGGAGAAATTTCACGACACTCAAAATATTATGTAGATTTATCTTGTTATTTGTACGTGAAAAATTGATATTCTAAGGTAGGCCAGGCCCATCTGGCCCCTCCTCTTGCTACGTCAATGGCGGATTCAGTGATATTTCTAGGAATAAAGCTAATATTGAAATAATGTTGAAATAAAAATTACAATTATAATAAATCTAACGTACTTTTAGGTACAAGGTCACATTTACTGAGCATTGATCTGAAAATTCTCAAGAAACAGCACCATATTTTATGCAGCATTGCAAAAGATATCACTGTATTATTTGGATGTCAGTTATTGTTGCTGGTCTTCCTGTCTTTTCTTTCGGCATTGATGAATCTAAATAGATTAATCAATTATTATCAAGCAACTGCTCTTTCGGGACCTCTTGATTATGCTGGCTACATGCTTATATTAACTATAAGTGCCTCTCTTTGCCAAATCGAAATTCAAAAAAGCGCTAAAATATTACACAAAATTAAAATATTTTCAAGAAAATCTAAATTGAACAAAATTGTAAGTATGCTTTGCTACTCTTTTCAGAAAAGTGACTGAAATGCTGATGACCTCAGCTGTTGAGCGTCTATAATTTACAATCTCTCTCTCTCAGAAAAGTGACATTAGTCGATAGTTTTCTTGAAAGCAGATAAAGAGGATTACGTATTTTTATAAACGATTTATATTTTTTACATATTCAAGACTTTATAACTGTTTTAATATCAATTTTTTACTCGTAGAAACAATTATTTTCGCTACAAACACTGCATCAAAATATAACTTTTTCCTGTCTGAAAGCTCTTTCTTTAGATTTAAGACTCTTATATAATGTAAGTACAATTTTCAATTTTATTATTTTTATCGACCCTACATTAAAGCCCTACTGCACTAACTATCACTCAATCTTTCCAAATGTAAGGTCATTAATGACATTTCGTCGGATTCGACTGTAAACCAGCTAGCTTAAGTTTTGGCCAGGGGCGGATTTGATATCTTGGCTGCCCTAGGCCTACGGAAGCTACGGAAGATTGCCGCCCTTCCTACTCCCTGCAAATGACCTTTTTTTAACAGCCTAGCTTATAAAATTTTGTCGTGTGCACAATTATTGAAGAGCAAAAAAAAAAACGAATGACCTTTTTTTTAACAACCTAACTTCTTGACAAATATTATAGTGTGTCGGCACAAAATAGGAGAGCAAAAAAAAGATCCTTTCATTTCCACAACAAAAAAGTCTTTTTTCGTTTGTTTTGTAGCTGGGTGCCATTATATATTAAAAAGTACTAGAAAAAAAATCTCACTAAGTTTTGCCGCCCTCTAAATTTTGCCGCCCTAGGCCCGGGTCTACTTGGCCTACAGGGAAATCTGCCCCTGGTTTTGGTTGAATTTTAGAATTTAACGCCATCTGTTAAAAAAACAATCCTATTCATACTTCAATAAAACAAACAACTTCAAAACACAGCAACTTTTCCTTAAATCGTGTCGCACGTACATAAGGCAATAAGCTTTTGAAACAGCAAACTTTGCGATTTTTTCTCAAGTCATTAGGTTGGAAATCTAAACCAGGGGTCGGCAACCCGCGGCAACATGCGGCCCACAGCCTTATATCTTGCGGCCCGTACTGTTTGATAAATAAAAGTGTTATATACCTACCTACATAAATAAATAATTAAAATTATTTTCACAAATCCTTTTTCTTGTGATATTGAGGATGTACCCAGTCATTTACAAATGAACGTGATTGAGGTCCAATCTAACTCTCAAAAACTCTTCCTTTGAAATCAAAGATCTTGTTAAATTTTATGGCAGTTTGCTATCTAATTTTGACGAATTGAAAAGGTCTGCTCTGCAAAATAATTACAATTTTTGGTAGTACTTAGTTATGCGAACAAACCTTTTCGATTCTCAATTACAGAAAAAATAAATATGCTTCTCGTCTCACAGATGAGCATTTGAGAGCTATTCAACAAATTGCAACTACAAACCTGGAAGCTAACATACAACAAATAGCCACTCAAATACAGCCTCAACGTCACACTAATTTTAGTAAAAGAAAAGTTCTTCTTTTAAACTTTTAATAAAACTCAAATAAAATGTTTTTGAATTTTTAATATCACAAATACCTATTATTAAAATTATGAACAAGTGTGGCCCGCCTTTATTTCACTATGTGGCTCTTGTCTGCCAAAAGGTTGCCGACCGCTGGTCTAAACCAACGATTTAATTTATGGAACAAAATCGTTTCTGAGAAAATAACAATTTTTTATTTTTGCTCATCAGTAAACTACTAGTATTCAGCGGAAAATAGTAACAGCCTTTGGGGAAATCTTTAAAAATTTAAACTACAAATTTATTTCGATTCTCTGGACGGTTTGTTAAGGAGGCCTGCGGACGGACAGACGGACATTAACTCGTTTATATACAGGGATCATCAAACGTATAAATCCATCGAAATCTCTAATTCGATTTTCACATCATTGCAAAACTTCCTTCACTTTTATGTTTAAAACAAATTTTACAGAGGTCATACACGAATTTACAATGTTTTTACCGTTCAAAAAGGGAGCGGCCTCTTTTCCTGATTGAGCTTATATCAATTATTGCAATTTTCTCAAACTATCTTACCGAAATCCTTTAAAGTAACATACAAAATTTATAGAGTTGTTTCGAACTTCACACACTTATATCTAATAAATGTTACTCTTTTAGTTCACCACTACAATCGCAACTTATCAATTAATTGTGGCTCAATTTATTCATGAGAACTTAACATAACCTGGCGGTTAAATATGAGTCGCTGAGTAATTATTATTTAAGATTATCATAAAATAAAAAATTACTGGGAAAAATGGATTACGTTCTGAGATAATATCAAGCAGAATGAGGCTATAGAAACAGATGATGGCAAACATAAATGATCAATAACAAGATATTTACATTAATTAAATCAAAATGGTAATCATCTGTTTACTTTTGTTTACATTTGGGACACCCTATATAAATAAATCAATTGCAAAATTATAAAAAAAAAATTATCAAAAAACTGTTAGCCACAAAAAGATTGAATATTTCTTTGATATTCAATATTGTAATCAACTTTTTAATGGATCGAATTGCTCTAAGTTACTAATAATAACATATTACAGCCATTAATATGTGACAGAAAATTTTCTTATTTATAGTTTATTGAACTAAGTGTATAACTTATCAAATCAATTTGGTAAATATGAAAAATCAATAAACATTAAATTTATTGAAACAATATTGGTAACTTTTATAATGGAATAGTAATTCAACCCAAGGTGGTATAAAAACAAAAATAAACATTGTTTTTATATTCAATTCTAGATTATCATAGAAAAAAATGTTTATAGAAATTATATGTGTTTTTAATGATTTTTTAATTTTCTTATTTTTTTTTTCTTGAAAGTTTGTGATTTTTAATAAACAATTTTGTTTTGATTGAATTTTAGATTCTGTATATTATTAGGCATTAAAAGTTACAACAAACTATCCTTTATGATACTATAATGTTGAATAAACATAAATAAAAACAGCAAGATAGCTATAGTTTGCTACAATTATTCAATAAATTGCATTTTAGTTTACCTATATATAAAGTAGTAGAGACTGATCGGTTATCATTGAAATACGGTTCACTTAAGAGTATTCGTCCCTGCAAATACCCCCTGAACCCTTCATCTCAAATCTTTTCCCCTCGCCTAAAAACGGTTCGCGCTCTCCCGACGCTATTTTTAAAGCTAGAGGGTTCTGGTAAACGCCAAATGAAAGACAAAGAATCAGACTACAGATCCTTCAGGCGAATTTTTTGAAAAACAGTTTCGCCTACCTGTGAAATATTACGTAACTTATTATTTTTTTCAAAAGGTTGTGAGTTTTTTCAGGAATTTTTTTTCAAAAAATTCGCCTGAAGGATCTGTAGTCTGATTCTTTGTCTTTCATTTGGCGTTTACCAGAACCCTCTAGCTTTAAAAATACCGTCGGGAGAGCGCGAACCGTTTTTAGGCGAGGGGAAAAGATTTGTGATGAAGGGTGCAGGGGGTATTTGCAGGGACGAATACTCTTAATGGAACGGCAAAGCAATGAAACAATATAAAGCATGCCTGTCCCAAGCATAAACAATTAAACACGCTGCACCTTAAGGTTGCTGCACACGAGGCTGGTTTTTCCGCTAGACTTCTTGCTAGTTTTGACTGCTGGTTTCCTTGATGCCTTTTATGCGCTCGCTTTACACGATACGTCTTTTCAAGCTCGTTTTGTAGATGTGTTTGATGCGCGCTCAGTGACTCTGTAGCAACTGAACACACTATGACCAGAGAACGTGTCTGATTATCTGATACCTTGACGCCATGCTGGTTTGTAGGCGTTTGTCCGTTGCGCCTATGTGAGCAAGCAGTGGCACCAGCCTCGTAGCCAACTTGCTGGCCAGCAGTAGTCCCAGCAATGTTAAGGCCGCTGCACACAAGGCTAGAAACGCTGTTAGATTCCTTGCTAGATTTGTCTACTAGTTTTCTAGCGCTGGTTTTCTTGATTGCTGTTAAGTGCTCGCTTCGCACGAGACTATTTTTCAAGCTTGTTTTGTGGATAGATCTGGTGCGCGCGCAGTGACAGTTCGAATATAAACACAAAGCAAAACGTGTCTGTTGTCTGACTCTGAGCAGAATGACACCATGTTGGTTTGTGGGCGTTTGTTCAAGTGCCCACGTGACACGATACTGCTTCCTGATTGATTCTTGCTCATACCTAGCAGGAAAAATAGTCCCTGTTTTATTTTTAAACCTTTCTTTTGAGCTAGCAGGCCAGCTCGCAGTGACGTCATTTCCAGCTTCGTACCCAGTCTACCGGCTAGCAGAACTCCTAGCATTGTTTCTAGCCTCGTGTGCAGCGGCCTTTACTAGCGGCAAAACCAGCCTCGTATGCAGCGGTCTGAAGTACCTATTGCCTACTTAGTCTACCCTGACGCAAGATGTCACTGCAAGGTAATATAGAAGTTTCATTTGCTTTCTAATGATATTAGAAATATATTATACATCAGTAATATTTAAAATGATGTACAGCGGAACCTCCATAAGTTAAAAACCTTTGTAACTTAAAAAAAATGATTTTCCTTCCCCTCAAAACCTAAAACCTCCGTTACTTAAAGCACAAAACCTCGGTATCTTAAACAAATATTTTGAGCGTTGGCCCTAGATAACTTAAAATAATATTTTGGTGACATCCATAACTTAAAGTATTATCAGTGTCATCGTGAATAAGTATACATACAAAAGGTTTTGTCAAGAACTTTATTAATTTTCACTTCAGTCTTTCACTAAATCGCTTTGAAATCGCATGAAATATTAATTAACGAGTGAAAAGTTTTCGTGCATATAGCCAAAGTTGCTGAGCAATTGTATCCAATTGAATAAATAAATAAATGCAAAATTTATTAGCAATTTATTTGAACAGTTGAACCTCGTTAAGTTAAAAATGGAACTGCCAAATCCTCTCTAATTTCAACTCTCGATAAGTAAAGAGCTAGATAACTTAAATTTTTCAACGTTTCCCTTGAACTTTAACTTATCGAGGTTCTACTATATATAATAAGTATCTACATTAGTTTCGTTTACATTTAGAATATTATTAAGCCATATAAAAATAAGATATAGACATTTTGGAATAAATTGAAAATTGATTACAAACAGTAATGCGTTGGAATGGCACATTACTGTGATTTATGATTACTACACCGCTTCAGTTGATTTTATTTTTCCTGTTTGGTGTCACGCTTTGAAACATATGAATTGTGCACTAAATAAAAAATAATATTTTTTTATAAAAAGTGCAAATGTTAACACATACCTTCATAAATAAAAGAAAATAACTTTAAAGTAGCTAGAGACGGAAATAAGTAGCATTATATCAGAGTTATCAAATACATACTTTATGATTTAAATATGATAAATTGCTCACTATTGATTTTTTGTAGCTAATTTTATAATCGCGATTATTACTATACTTTTTCAATACATCGAAGAATTAAATTTTAATCATCATCAAAGCTTTATGTGTTTGGCAAAAGTTAAAAAAATGAATACTGTAATAAATAGTTTTTTTAATAAAAGAAGAAACCATTCCACAAACTTATTTGACGCTTTGCGGCCAGCGTTATTCATAAATAGAATTTTGGCTCAGCCTACTTTCACTTTTGTTCATAATAATGCAAATTCTTATTTCGAGTTGACAAACTGGAATCGTATAAATATATCTGTGATTATTTTAAATGTTTTTATTATCTTTATTGGCTTGTGCATTTCGCTGTACGAACGATACTATCAGCCAAAAACTATTTTACAAATTGTCTTAGCGGGTGCTAGAGAGACGACACTTGCCGTTGCGATATTAAATATATATTTAAATACTTGTAATCGTCGTAAAATAATCAAAGTGTACAACAATCTGTTGAATGTTGATAAAAGTTTAAGAAAGTTTGACGTTTCTTTAAATTATAATCCTGTTATGTTTTTTACTTATTTACATATCGTTTTTGGGATATTCAGTTTATTTTTCGGTATTTATAATCAGTTTACTAATTCAATTGCATTCAGTTACTACAACTTAATTTCAAAAACGATCGGGTATTGTTTCCCACAGATACACAAAATTGAAATAATGCAACTATTTGTCATTAACATTACTCTGATAAAACAGCAAATGTCTGCACTAAACAATGTATTAAAACAAATTGTAAAAGAAAGTAGAAAAATTAAGCACTTTGGTAAGTAAATTCAATTCATAAATCACATGTCTATAAAATGTGCACTAGGTATATGAAGGCTCTGACTATAATGTAGCAAATTAAGTAGAAACCTCAAAAAAACGGTACCCCGTCAAAATAGCCCGTGACAAAATAGCCCCGACAAAATAGCTCGTGACAAAATAGCCCCGACAAAATTTATTTATTCATATTTGTTATATGATATTGAAAACCGTTAAGGGGTTTTTAGAAAATACATTTTATTATAATATTATAATGATTTTTTAAATAATATTATTTCAATTTAATTTAGTTTATACCTGACTTGTATTTGACCATATTTGGTGTAACCAATACAAATAATAAATTATTAGAAATTAGAAATAGAAATATTAGAAATATTTATTTATTTGTTCCCAAACATTCAACAAAAAATACATTACTTCTGTGTATTTAAAGTGGGAACTCAAATTTTTGATTAACGTCTGAATAGAACTCTTCATTTAAAGTGGGAACTATAGGTGCATCCCAATAATTTATTATTATTATTATAGCCTAATTACATTTCAAGGTTATGTGAAATACCACGTGGAAAGTCCATATTTTCATAATTTTCTACTAACGCTTCCAGGCGTTGACTAAACTGAACAATTCTTTATTCAATATTTCTACCTGTTTATATAAATTTTAAATTTAAGTCGGGGCTATTTTGACACGGGCTGTTTTGTCGGGGTTGTTTGTCGGGGCTGTTTTGTCGGGGCTATTTTGTCGGGACTATTTTGTCGCGGGCTATTTTGATGGGTCACGCAAAAAAACATTTACAACGTATACATTCCATCACTGCGCGCGTACCAAATCCATCTACAAAGCAAACTTCAATGCATGCATCTTGTAAAGCCATTACGAAAACCAACGCTTGAAAACTAGCAGTTATTGAATCTTATAGCAGCAAAACCAGCCTCGTGTGCAGCGCCCTTAATTCTAATTCTTTATAATTTTACCATTTATGACTTGATTATATACTTTAGAGTAGGGTGCTTAAAAAATATTTTATTTTTTTTTGTTCTTACGCTTTCGATTGTTTTTATTTAATGTAAAAAAAATCCTCACCGAAGATGTGCGCTGTAGCTTAACTCTAAGATGTGACTATTTTATATTAATTTTAGTTTCCCATTTTATTAACTAGGAAAAACCCTTTTTTTAATTAAAGTTACTTGTAATTAACTAATTTTTTTACAAATAATCATTATATTATATTCATGAAGCTTTCAAAAATTCTATAATAACGTATGATTATCATGATTAGAAGACCAGTTACAGTCATCTGAAAACTACTGAATAACTACGAAGCAACTGTATATAATCATTTTTTATGCAAATGATTTTTGAAAGTTTTTTATAGAGCTTTTGAAAGTTTAAAGAGTCAGCTTCAAAAATATATTATAATGGTTATTTGTAAAACATTGAGTTAATTACCAGTAACTTCAACTTAAAATAAAGAACATTTTTTTCCTAGTTAAATAAATGGAAAACTAAAATTAAAATAGGGATCTCTTAGAGTTGAGCTACAGCGCCCATCTTGTTACATTAAATAGAATTTGAAAGGGTAAGAGCCATAAATTTTTTTTTGAATCACTCTACTCTTGAGTCATAATAAAAATTCTTCTAATCTGTTCTATTAATGACTAACAATTGTTTTCAGGTAATACTCCGCTTTCAGTGAGGAATGATAATGTACCAGCGGATAATTTGAAAATATTAAAGAAACAGCATCACATACTATGTAGCTGCGCAAACGATCTAAGTATATTATACGGAGCCCAGTTATTGCTATTAGTTATTTTAGCATTTACGTCTGGACTATTAAATTTGAATAGATTAATTAGCGATTATACGCCGGCTGCTATCTCAGGATTACGTGATTATGTTCCTTATATGCTTGTATTAACCATAAGCGCTTCGCTGTGTCAAGTTGAAATACAGAAGAGTGCTAAGCTATTGCATCAAATTAAAATAGACTCACCTAAATCAGAGTTAAACAGAATTGTAAGTTCATTTTTTATGATACGAAATAATTAATAATAACGACAAGACAAGTTGAAATAAATTTCATGGATAGTATTAAGAAACATGCAACCATAAAAAAATACCAAAAGATATATATTTTATCATTTTAATGTGACAATTTATTTTACTTATTTTAGGCAACACTATTTTCAATGCAAATGTTACACCAAAAGATAACGTTTTCCTGTCTGGGTATTTTTTCATTAGATGTATCACTTTTGCATACCGTAAGTATAAGGATTTCTTGCAAGTCTTACTATTATCAATATTTTAAAGTATCATATTATTCAAGTGTCTATGAACTTTAGTTTTAAATAATTTTCTTCTTATTTAAATAAACAATAATTCTTTTAGTATTATTGTTGATGAACATTGCAATTGCTAAATTATTGTAGCCAAAAAAGGATTTCCTCGCTTTAATGGGATTTTCTGTATTATATTTCTTCAAATAAAACTGCCCAGTTTTGTGGTTTCCTTTATTTGGAAAGTAATTATTTTTTACCTTTATTAAATAGGTATGTCTCATGCAGACTAGTGTAACCAACAGACCGTAAAATTGTAGGATCATTTACATTTCTTTAAATACATTTTTTTAATACTGCGCAGTACATAATTTTTGGTAGTCGGTGGCTCTTAAAGTTGCTAAGCTATTTTTACAGAAATTATTTCTAATCTTATGTAGGTGACCAGTAATTGCTCGTATTCCTCTCGAGAGAAGAAACTATGACTAATTTGGAATGATTTAACCTCTATCAATTGGGGGTCGGAAATGCGTTATTTTTTTATGATGATACTTTTGTGATGATAATTTTTTTTTAATTTATTGTAAGTTTTAACACACAACATAAAACCATATAGTACTTTTCGTGGAAAAATTCAGGTCAAAAAGTGAGATTCGGATTTGTGTAAAAATAAAACCGAAGTAGATTCGCTCGGAAATAACGCATTTTCGATTCTCAAGTGATAGAGGTTAAATCCTTCCAAATTAGTAATAGTTGCGTCTCTCGAGAGGAATACGAGCAATTACCGGTCAGTCCGTTTAATTAAAACTAATAACGTGTTTTAGTTTGTGGCTACGATAACAGGCTATGAAATAATCGTCTCTCAATTTTCTCACGAGACGTAATTTAAGATTTTATTGATGAACACTTTGGAGAATAAACACCTAAATGGTAAGTAGAAAACTTCTTATGTATAAAATGTAAGAGACAACAAAACAAAAACCGCTCAATTTAGGATAGTAACAACTGACCTGCAAGGTAATAACCGAAAAGTCAAGACAATAACAATTTCAACCACTATAGAACCATTGCAACATAAGAAATATCGACATTTTGGCATATTTAATAAAATAAAATTTCTGTTAACGCGTGCGGCGACGCGGATAACGGCTATAAATAAATATTATGATATTTGCTATATACGATTATAACAGAAACAACAGCGTTCTACCTATGCAAAATTTCAGCTCAATCGGAAACCGGGATCTGGGTCAAATCTAAGATTTGATTTTAGACAGACTGACACCAAGACAGGTGGAAACTAAATAAAAGCCTGTAAAATAGCGTCCCGGATAGGGTCTATACAGGACCGGATTAACCCTGTCCGGGCCTCTATGCAATACAATCAGGTCTTTTCAAGCCGATGAAGGGATGTGAGTAACTTCCAGATGATCGGCTCCGGGCATCCTGTTACTTCAATGTCTTATGTGATATTGTAACAACATGATTACTCTGACTAGATTCTGCAGCATCGCCTTACCTGACTCGTTAGCCTTATTGAAATGGTCTGAATAGGTTATAGATAATTGATGATCTAGGTTTTTTGATGGGTCAGGCAAGAGAAATGAGACGTGACGTAGTTCTTTAAAATTTTATCTTGTTAAATGCAATAAATTACAATAAACAACGAAAGAAAATAATATTGTTGTTGGGAAGTTTCATACAAATTTTCAAATAAAATTTTCGTTCAATGAAAAGTTTTTTTCTTGGAGCGTGCACGGGCCCCTAGGCAGTTTTTGCCTAGTCTGCCTGATGATTAATCCGGTACTGGGTCTATACAAGATGTTGGACGCTCTTTATCTATGGTATCATCGACTATCTATAGATAGGTACATGTTATCTGTGTTCAGGAACCAGTTAGTGTTTACAGAAATAATCTGTTTGAAATATAATCTGTACGTATAATATGGTTATTGACTTCATCTCCGTATTTCACATATTCGGTCTGTTATATAGACATTTAATATGCAGATATGTGGCTCCATATTGATAGCGATGTTTAATGTTAAACGCAAACAGGGCTGTTGTTCTACATTTGTAGGCTGTGTAAATTGTAATATTGTGAAACTGTTATACCCATGTTTATGTCTATTAACTATTGATACCAGCATAAACTTCGTCATAGATTGCTATCTATAGGGTATTCACAGAACTGTCAATGGTTACGTAGAATAAAGCGATGAAAGTGTATATGTATCTATTCGAAGGATATACTTTTAATTTATATCTACCGTATATAATAATTAATTATACTAGCATTGTCTATTTATTAAATGTGTGATAAGCGAAGGCAACAAGGCGTATCGGAAATATATCTGCGTCTCTTTTTTCGAAATAATTTCTTGGTTATTCCGACAATATAGGTATATTAGCATGGAGTATATATGTTACCGGCCAAACCATGTTTCAGGACAAACTAGTTCAGCCTAGGCCAAACTAGTTTGGCCTAAGCTCGATAGGACTAACTAGTTTAGCCTAGGCCAAACTAGTCTGGCCTAAGCTCGATAGGACAAACTAGTTTAGCCTAGGCTGAGCTAGTTTGTCCTATGATAAACTAGTATGGCCTATTCCGGACTAATGTTGCCGAATCGAATAGGTATAGAAAGACAAAGATAGGAAGTGTTTTTGCAACAAAAGAAAGTTTTAAGGTTATACACCCGATAGAGCAATGTATCGAAGAATCTCGCTAGAGATTCTTTTCTGTGCTAAATGCCAACGAATCTCTAGCGTATTCTTATACATTGATTTTGCCTTTGTCCCATATAACGCCGTGTATATGAAGCAAGTTTCCAAGTTTTATAGTTCTGTGACCACGTGACTTTCATAGGACCGATTTTTCGTATCACCCATATATACTTCTGTACCACAATAACAGCTCATATTGAGAGAGTGCGCGTGGACGAGCGGTTCCGACGTTAGGCTAGTAATAACTAATAACAGGGTCTTGAGTTCGATTCCCGCCAGCATCATTGGAAAATTTATTTTTCAATTTTTAATTTTTTTTTTATGTTTTTAATTGTTTTTTTAGTTTTAATTTATTTTCTCAATTTTTTTCTCATTATATTTTTATTTCCTTTTTAATTTTTAATTTTTATTATTTTCTTGTTTTTTGAAAAATTCACTTTCGTCAAATCTTTTATTAAAAAATAACAAAATATATGATTGAAGTTAGATTTAAATAAATTAATTTATTAAAAAACATATTTATCATAAAAAGTGCAACAAAAATTAAAAAGTGAAAAGATTACGAAGTGAAACTTCTTTTTTTAATGCAAAATAAGTATTTTACAAATGATATGAAAAAAAGTTTGTATTTTTAATGGTGGGCCTTGTTCATTGATTTTTTTTTCATGCCTTCAAAATGTGCCTTCATGGAATCTTCAAGAATATCCATATTTCAAATGAATATAAATAAAAAAAAAAAAACTAAAAAAAAAATATACGCGTCGACTTGAGAACCTCCTCCGTTTTTGTTTTTAGTCGGTTAATAAAAAAGAATCATGTATCACAGAGCATAGACTTGTTATAGCTCATTTTTATTTTTAATAGATTTCACATGGATTGTTTACAAATTGAATGTCATGGTATTCGCATGGAGGTGTGATGAGCCGATTGCACCACTAGGTGTTGCACCGCGGCAGCACTGGACTACGCGGCAAAATATAAATGCACTTTTGTAGTACTGTTTGTTAAATGAGAAGTAAAAATCAAAAGTCGATTATTGCAATTTCTATAACCGACTTTTGATTGTTACTTCTTATTTAACAAAATACATGAGAGACGCGCTCGAAACCATAGTTGCATGGAGTAAGGATCGTGTTGTTTTTTACAATACATATTCTAATTTCGGAGATTCATTGCATTTAAATACAACAATATGAACACTTTTATTGCATTTAAATACAACAATATAAAAAATGCACATATGTTTATTTTGGAGGAAAAATAAAAATAATGTCTCACACTTTGGAAAAAGACGTGAAATCTTAAAAAAAAACTTCGGAGAAGTAAAAACTTCGTTCTGTGCTAAATTCAAAAACTTGAGGCGACTGAATCTTAAGATTATAACTTAAAAAAAAAGAATTTCGAGGCAGACAAGAAATTGAAATCAAGCTCGAAATTCTGTGCGTAAGACGTCGAAAAAAAATGAATTTCGAGGCAGACAAGGAATTGAAATCCAACCTTGAAATTCTGTGCTTATAAAAGCTACAAGAGCAACAGCAAAAATAAGTGCACAGACGGCGTTTTTTTAGTGGTAACTAAAGGAGTTATGCGAACACCGTCTTTGCATTTTTTTTTTGCTGTTGCTCTTGTAGCTTTTATAAGCACAGAATTTCAAGGTTGGATTTCAATTCCTTGTCTGCCTCGAAATTCATTTTTTTTCGACGTCTTACGCACAGAATTTCGAGCTTGATTTCAATTTCTTGTCTGCCTCGAAATTCTTTTTTTTTAAGTTATAATCTTAAGATTCAGTCGCCTCAAGTTTTTGAATTTAGCACAGAACGAAGTTTTTACTTCTCCGAAGTTTTTTTTTAAGATAGAGTATACGCTGAAATTTTAATATGTAATTAAGGATATCTCATACACCAACTGCATTTTTTAAAAAACATTGGCCGTCTAGTTTTCAAGTAACTAAATATTAAAAAAGAGATTTTTAACACAATGATAAATGAGAAGACCGACCGGAAGTGTATATAAAAATAAGATTAAAACAAATTGGCTATAAAAAAATTAAAAAAAAAAATTGGTTGTCTGTAAAGTCGGTTTACGGACGATAGTTTTACGTGATAACGTATTCCGTAATACATAACCTAAACCTCCCAAAATTTGGTTTCAATCCGCTTATCCTTGGTGTCGGAATGATAAGAAATGTCAAAAGTGACGTTTGCAACTGTCAAAGTATTATGTTCTAATAATAATTAGTTAGGTATTCCAATACTTAACTTAGAAGGCGTTGCATTTCACAAAATACTAATGTCAAAAAATTGAATTAAACATTAGAAATGCAGCCGTTTTCATGTTAAGACAAGACATACGTTATCTTCTAATTTCCATGTACGGCAAACAAAGACGACCGACCGCGTCGCGCCATGCATTAGACAACATTGCATTTATACAGCTATTTTTCTATATAAATTTGTATAAAAAAACTGTTTAGGCAAATTCTGTTATACGAAATCTATGTAAAATGTTCTCCTCTTTCGTTTAAGACTGGTTTCAAACCGATCTGATTTAAATTGAGCGAGAAATTAGCAAAAAGCACGCACAGGGTCAGGCGGAACGTTACGCGTTACGCGTTAGGAACGTTAGGATTTAGGAACGTTACACTTTTTCGTGCATGCAGCCGGTGTTTTATCAATTTATAAGATTGGTGATTCATCAATTTATATAAGACGTTATCACGTCAAAATGTTTATTCGACTCTTTTAGATAACGTAAAAATTAAGAAAACTAAACTTTCCCGTGCAGTTTTTGAGAAATATTAATTAAAAATTTTCGAAACAACTCACAAAATCTCTATTTTCTAGATTTGAATTATATTACCATGAAAACCAGATAATGTACATAACTAAAACTTGAAAATTGGATATTATCTCATTTACCGTATATTAGAAACTTTATTTTTAATATCCAATAACTCAAAAACTACACGTCTAACGTTTCAAAGGTTTTTAAAAACAAAACCGTAAGATAAAATCGAATTAATTAGATATACTACTAAAATCAAAACTTTATGGTATATGTCTTTGCCATGTCAATACATATATAGCTGTTTAATGATTGTTAAAAATAATATGAACAATTTTAATGATCATACTGTGATTCATAGTCATGATACTAGAAAAAAGTTAAATCTCTGCCTACCATTACACAAATATGCTTAGACTACATACATACCAAATTTTTATGGTATACCTACAATGTTTTAATAAATTACCACTCGAAACAAGAACTTTAGAATCAAGAAATTTTAAAAGAAAAGTAAAGAAATTTTTATTAGAAAATTGTTTCTCCAGCATAAAAGAATTCTTTGACTGTCAATATGTACATTAATTATTGTACGAATGACAATAAACTTTATTATTATTATTTTAAAAAATCATGATTATTAAACTATAGTTTAGCCTAGGCTAAACTAGTTTGTCCTATCGAGCTTAGGCCAGACTAGTTTGGCCTAGGCTAAACTAGTTTGTCCTATCGAGCTTAGGCCAAACTAGTTTGGCCTAGGCTGAACTAGTTTGTCCTGAAATCGGGTTTGGCCGGTAACATATATATCTCTCGATCAGAAGTTTTATGTCTTTATCTATGGCGTTAGTCAAACAGAACCAACGAGCTCTTACGACAAAAAAATATATTCCGCACCCTAATGGTTCGATTGCCATTTCAAGCACAGGTATAAAATCGCAATCGAACCATTAGGGTGCAAGGAATCAAGGATATATTTCTGTCTTTTTTTGCCGTAAGAGCTCGTTGGTTCTGATTGTAATGTATTGTCGGGCTAACCAGGGAATTACTTCGAAAAAAGAGAGGTAGATATATTTTCGATACGCCTTGTTGCCTTTTCAGTAAATGCGTGATATAGTAATTATTACATATATGATTCAGAGTAATAATATCATATTTATACAAATAAATTGCTCTATTTAGCTACAATAGTGTAAAACCCCCATTGTTAAAGTTATAATGCAATATTAAAAAATGTATTGCCTAGTAAGGTATTCCCCCAAAATTTGGTTTCAATCGTTCATCCGTTTAAAAACGATACGTTTATACAGTCAAAAACAGACTTTTTCAAAAAATGTGCTTTTTTGGATTTGGGGGACTTCGATTGAAAATATATTGAGAAATTTTGAAAAGTGAATTTTTACCTAAATTAGTAGGTAGGTACTTATCATTTCCCACTTGTGAAGTTGGAATGGAAAATTATTTTGTCCAAAAAAACATTGTTTAAATCTTAAACGAAATCAAATACACAGAAAAATATTTGATTCCGGAAAGAGAATTCTCTAGAGATTATAATTCAAACCATTACTTGAGCGTTGAAATCTCTCTTTCACGAATATATGTAAAATGTCAAAATTTTATATTAAGTGTTGCAAGTGCGTTCGTTGATAAACTGTCATATCAAATAACGATGTAAAACTCAAGAATATTATTTAATGTTGAATATAGGTACGTATAAAAGACATACAGTAGGATTTATATATTTTAAATGACATTTTCATTTCAACCAACAATGATATTTTAAAGCTAAAAGTCGTTCATTGTTAGTGTACGTGGTTGGATGGTGGTGTTAAATTTGACACTGAACGTTGCGATAAGCCTTTCGGTAAAGCCTCGGTTCGCCACTAGATGGAATCAAAGTCAGCGCGTAGAAAACACCGATGACGCACTCAACTGAACATAATCCATGAACTCACAGTACTGCTGCTCTTTTTCTCTTTTTTTCGTATTCTCAGTGTCATTGTACAGACAGCCGGATAAAATGCTCTTTTTGTCATTGTACTAACTAAATTTGCTAGGTGTTTCAAAAAGTTTAAAAACATCAAATAAGCACCCTTGATTAAGTTGGAGTGATTTAATATATAAAATATATATCTACACATTAATAGGCCAGCAGTTTTCTTGTACGACTATCTCCTCCTAGACCTCTTGACCGATTTCGACGAACGAGTTGTCGTTTAAAAGGGCTCCACGTACAGATGGGTGTCAGAATTTCAAGAAGTGAATTTTAAGGAATAAAAATTCATGTTCAAAAAATTAATTTTTAACCTAACAAAATAGATGATATTATAATATGAGCAGGCTGTGGAAAAAACAATTTATATTTGATAGCCATAACTTCTAAACGGCTTATGATACCGAGCTGGGAGTGGTCGGAATCGATTCAGTGCAATTTTTTGTATAGGAAAATACAGATTTCTGGGTTTTTATAAAAACGGAAAAAATAAGAAGGGCGGACCCTTCTTTCAGAATTGGAATTTTTTGAAAAATGAGTTCGCTCTGTTTCGTTTGATATTGTACATACGTCAGAAAAAGTAATTCTGAATCGATTTCGACCATCCGCAACCATGTATCTCTTGTAGTTTTGGAGATATAGGCAACTTAAACTGTTTAAATTTTTATACATTTTAAATCGCCATAGCATCTAAGCTAATCGAGATATGAAATTGCGCTTAGGTCTAATCGATTCAGCGTACTTTTTTACATAAGATACGTCAATATTAAGCATATCGAGAATGTTTATATGTTTTTCCAAATATCGTAAGTCATTCGTTCTGCAAAACTGCTTTTTTTTACGGCACTAAGTTCTTTTTGGTCCGTTTTATATAAGCCGACCTTTAGAAAAAGTCATTCTGAATCGATTCCGACTATCCGCAACCCTGTATCTCTTTTAGTTTCAGGGATATGAGCGATTTGTATTATTTGAGTAAAAAAGGTGGGAGTGGTCGGAATCGATTCACCTCGATTTTCTCTATAAGAACATCCTCAGTTATAAGACATAATATGTAAACAAAATGTCTTATGTCATAGATATCAGGGTTTTTTTTAACAGTTATACAATTTTTTACAGTGTTGAACAACGTAACCATATTTTAGCATATGCAACGCACCCAACTGAGTATGATTTCCCCGCTTGATTGCACGTGTATATATGTATGTACGCGTGGTCCGTTAACGTACTAACGACTTGTGTACATAATATAGACGATGGCGATGTAACGAATTCGCAGCCCAGCTGTCGTACTAAATATTCATTGCAGTGTTGTGTGAATAGCTTTCCATTGAAATCCTCGCAAAGATTTATGGTACACATTTTTTAAAGCTTTTCGACATAACTTTTGAGGTAGTTAACATAACAACTTTAATAGACTTTACATACTGTACATTGTAATACGTGGAAAATTGTTAATATTTTTTTTTTCATTTGTGCTTGAATAAAATTACTTAACGAAATTGTTATTGCAGTTATTATGCAATTCATTTATTCAGTAGCTTATTTTATCATTAAATATATTTCATATGTTTTTTCACACGAAACAAAAACAAAGCAGTATAGACCGGTCATTCTATTTTGAACGTAATGTTAATTTTTTGTAACCGTTATACAGCAAACCAAAATATGTAAAAAATCGGAAATTTTCCGTAGAATTCAATGCTGTATTTTTAAAACAACTGACAGTGATGGGTCTTACCGAAAATTGGGGCTAAAGTTGGTCAAAAACTGTTTTTTGCGTTTTTTAAAAAAAATATTCTTTGGATTGAGAAAAGTTTAATACAAAAGTTATAGAAATAATTATTACGGATCGATCTGGCTTGGTCCGATGTTAAAAAATTCGAAAATGGAGTGGCAATAAATTGTTAAAAAACCGTTAAAAATCGCTGTTTTTTTAAACGCTTGTATCTCTTTGGAAAAAAATAATCTTTAAGCGATACTTGGTGAAAGTGTAGCCTTTTGCAATCCAAACAAAAGCATTTTTTAAAATTTGAAAAATAATGAACAGTTTTTGCAAAAAACGATTTTTTCGAAAAAAAAGCATTTTTTTAAAATGCCAATAACTCATAAACCCGTGAGTTTTTATAAACGTTTTGGGGCTTAAAATTTTCTTTAATAGTTTCCGTAATGTTTGCAATTACTGCGCGCCTTTTTAATTGATCGGTAATGTGCGAAAAATCGGTGGAAAAATCGGTATTTTTTTTTTCAATAAAAACAAAAAATTAAATACCTTCAAAAATTGAAATTTTCTACAATCGTCATTATTGCCATTTAATAGCTGGTATTTTTCTGTGAATTAAAAAAAAAAAAATCAACCCTTCGACTTTCTGGAGCCGAAATATATATTTTTTTTTTATTCCTGCGGCGCCATTTTACAATATTAAGGGCTGAAATTTACATGAGTTACAGTTTAATACTTACAGATTAAATAAAAAATTACCAGATTTAAATCGGTCATCACTGAGCACTGCAAAGTTAGTTACATGAGCTGATCAGCACCGTGGCATGAGAACATTAGCACTATAGGTGGAGTGGATGAAAAAAAACTCCCACTGGCTTTCTCTTAATCATAATTTTATCAGTTTTTCGTTTTTCTCATCCACTCCACCTATAGTGCTAATGTTCTCATGCCACGGTGCTGATCAGCTCATGTAACTAACTTTGCAGTGCTCAGTAATGACCGATTTGGATCTGGTAATTTTTTATTTAATCTGTAAGTATTAAACTGTAACTCATGTAAATTTCAGCCCGTAATATTGTAAAATGGCGCCGCAGGAATAAAAAAAAAATATATATTTCGGCTCCAGAAAGTCGAAGGGTTGATTTTTTTTTTTTAATTCACAGAAAAATACCAGCTATTAAATGGCAATAATGACGATTGTAGAAAATTTCAATTTTTGAAGGTATTTAATTTTTTGTTTTTATTGAAAAAAAAATACCGATTTTTCCACCGATTTTTCGCACATTACCGATCAATTAAAAAGGCGCGCAGTAATTGCAAACATTATGGAAACTATTAAAGAAAATTTTAAGCCCCAAAACGTTTATAAAAACTCACGGGTTTATGAGTTATTGGCATTTTAAAAAAATGCTTTTTTTTCGAAAAAATCGTTTTTTGCAAAAACTTTTCATTATTTTTCAAATTTTAAAAAACGCTTTTGTTTGGATTGCAAAGGGCTACACTTTCACCAAGTATCGCTTAAAGATTATTTTTTTTCAAAGAGATACAAGCGTTTCAAAAAACAGCGATTTTTAACGGTTTTTTAATAATTGCTACTCCATTTTCGAATTTTTTAACATCGGACCAAGCCAGATCGATCCGTAATAATTAATTCTGTAACTTTTGTATTAAACTTTTCTCAATCCAAAGAATATTTTTTTTTTAAAACGCAAAAAACAGTTTTTGACCAACTTTGGCCCCAATTTTCGGTAAGACCCATCACTGCCAGTTGTTTTAAAAATACAGCATTGAATTCTACGGAAAATTTCCGATTTTTTACATATTTTGGTTTGCTGTATAACGGTAAACAGCTGAAACATTTAAAATGACCGGTCTAGTAGGGTTACCTTTCCGCTTCTTTATTAAAAAAAACTAATTAAATTCAACAATAATTAATTCATTAAACTATATTTCTATTACACTATTTTTCTTAGTTACTTCGGAAAATTGGGTTTCGTTGTAGTATTTTTAAATTTATTTTAGACTAGATATATTTATATATTGAGGACAATTGTTTCCAATAAATATTTTTAAGAAATTTTATTTTAAAATATCTTAAAATAAATTTGATTTTTGCCTAACAATATCATAATTAATATTACTTATTTTTATATGATGAAATTTTTTAAACATTTATTTCTATACTGTGAGAAAATAAAATTATTATTTTTTTATTATCATTTTTATTTCTTTCTAAAATAATGATTCTTATTCTCTAAAACAACCGTTCTTTAATCATTTCTGTTCTCGTATCTGCAACAATAGTTAACCACCTTAAGAGTACAACAGTAGAAATAGCTCTGTGAAATAGCGTCTTATCGAGACGCCAATACGTCTGGATGACACGCCTCTTCCTAGTCCGAACGTATTTAGATCAACTTAACAAAATTTCACGTATTCATTACAGTATAATATTACCTATACAATATCCACGAGATAATATGTAGCAGAAAGCAGCCGACAAATATATTTTATGCAGTTAATTCGATGGTCTAGTTTACTTTATGTCAGCCAACGCGAAATTGTTTGTTTCGGGTTCAGGTCGCGACAGTAACATTTAAATTTTTCTTATATATAAGCTTTCTAAAATATTATGATATAATCGTTTAATATTATGCTTTCACTAATTCAGTGAAAAAAAATATGCTGTATACTGGAATTTAATCGTAATTATTAATTATTATTCGCCATTGTAAAATTAAACTCATTTAGAAACTTATAGTGCGATTTTTTCTACAAAATTAAATCTTACCTTTTCACTTTTTTGAATTTTATTTTTATCTCAATTTATATTATTTATTATATATTAAATCTTGTTTTTTGATTAAAAAAGATAAGTAAAGAATGCTCATTGGGAAGAGATATTGATGTCACAAAATCATCCGTTGTAAAACATCGATTTCCGATGCTCATCCCTAGTTGGAAGCCGGTGTCCGAACATCAGTGTCTCGAACGAAAAGGCTCTCAAATCAGCAGTCTCATAAGTCAGACATCGGAGTTTCACCCTACAAAGCTGTAAGAAAACTTGTTTGAGTTCCTGACAATTTTGGAGACTTCAATAACCAAAAGAACGCTACAGTTTTTTTTTTATTTATGTCATTATGCTAATTATAAAATATAACATTTTTATAGAGATTGGTGACTTTTCACGTCACTGCAGTCGGACCAAATTTTTATATAAAATTTTCCCGTCTAGGCATATAAAATACCTGAAAACCACGAACACGTCGTAAGCGGTTCTGTTAAAATTTTAATTATAAATTTTGATATTCTGGCTGTGCTCATATATATTATAAGAATTGAAGGAGATTTATTTGGTTGAGGAACAATTGAAAAATAAGTTTTATCAGAGTGTCGCTTGTGGCCAACGTTTCGAAAAATATATTTTCATCATCAAGGCCTCAATGCAAGTTGAGATGGTAAATTGTGTAAATTATTGTGATATACATCATCATTTATTATGAATTTCAACAGTTTTTAATTTAAAAATATATATAAAACGGTTTTTTAATAAAATTATTCTGTCCAATATGAAAATAAATATTGTACTACATATTGGATAGAACAATTTTATTAAAAAACTGTTTTATGATATTTTTAAATTAAAAACTGTTGAAATTTGTAATAAATGATCATGTATTTTATAATAATTTGCACAATTTTCCAATACCATCTCAACTTGCATTAAGGCCCTGATGATGAAAATATATTTTTCGAAACGTTGGCCACAAGCGATACTCTGGTAAAGTTTATTTTTCAATTGTTCCTCAACCAAATAAATCTCCTTCAATACATATTTTTGGAATAAAACTTCTACTAACATTATAAGAATAATTACATCAAGCCTTGTCATACTCATTACTCAATGCGCAGTGAGTGAAGGCAACAAAGCGTATCGAAAATATTATATTTGCGTTTTTTTTTCGAAGTAATTCCTCGGTTATTCTGACAATATATTAGCATGGAGTATAACTCTCTTTATCAAAAATTTTATGTTTTTATCCATATATTAACCAATCAGAACCAACGAGCTCTTACGACAAAAAAAAAGACCGAAATATATTCTGCACCCTAATGGTTCGATGACAATTTTATTCCTTTGCTTGATATACCAACATTTAAAAGTATATTGTGACTGTGCTACATCATATTATTAAGGGATGGATTATAACATTGGAACCCACTGTGATAGTAGATTTTTACCACCATAAAACCTATTTGTATGTAAAGGCGATAATAGCGACATCTACTGAACGTGTGTTAAATTTCACAGGTCACAGAGGCATAAGCGCATCGAAAGGATAGATATAAAACACATTATAATTCGGATCACGTGCCGCCATACAATATTCAATGAAAATTGACTATAGACATGCATTTGAAATCAAACTTCAATTGAGACGAGGAAATAATATTATTGAATCGAATAAAAATAAAATATAATCCACAATACTTTTGTCAGTAATATTAACTGGCGTCTATTATTTTGATTGTTAACTTAGACTAACCGGCTTCTTTTCGTATTGGAAGTTTATTTTTTTGTAATTTGTAATAGCCGTGGTGGGATTTATTATCATCATTATGAGTAGGTAATTACAAAAACGTATTAAGAGTATTCGTCCCTACAAATACCCCCTGCACCCTTCATCTCAAATCTTTTCCCCTCGCCTAAAAACGGTTCGCGCTCTCCCGACGATATTTTTAAAGCTAGAGGGTTCTGGTAAACGCCAAATGAAAGACAAAGAATCAGACTACAGATCCTAAAGGCGAATTTTTTGAAAAAAATTCCTGAAAAAACTTACAACCTTTTGAAAAAAATAATAAGTTACGTAATATTTCACACGTAGGCGAAACTGTTTTTCAAAAAAAATCGCCTGAAGGATCTGTAGTCTGATTGTTTGTCTTTCATTTGGCGTTTACCAGAACCCTCTAGCTTTAAAAATAGCGTCGGGAGAGCGCGAACCGTTTTTAGGCGAGGGGAAAAGATTTGATATGAAGGGTGCAGGGGGTGTTTGCAGGGACGAATACTCTTAAGAAGTTTCAACAGTTGTTCTCTCAGTAATCCAACCTCTAGGAATATTTTTCTGGACTATGTTGCGCACTGCACTCCTGTACGGGGTTGCTTAGAAAGCATTGTCAAGAAATTTTAATTGACAATACCTTAGTGTGTGATATAATTACAGTTTTATACATGCAGTCGAAGCAGTAACGTCGTTGCGAACCTCCTTGTCACAATAGATTGTCCTCATAAAAAATAAAATGACTGATCTACATAGAAAAAGTTCGCTTTTCAAGCTAAATTTTGATCAAAAGGCGTAGAAATTGATTGTTGCAAAGTGGAAATTGCACAAAATACTGGTTCAATTGATCAACGTCGGTCTCGTCAGGGAATACTGGGACTATTCTCGGTGGGCCAGTCCAGTCCGGTCCGGATTTTTTTCTTTTTAGTTACACGGTTTAGTAGAGGCGTTTGAAAATTTGTTTGGTAATTTTTGAGGTCCCAGACTAACACTGCAGTCGATTAATTTTTTGTCGAGCTGGATTGATTTGAAATTTTACAATGATTTCTTATGGAGAAATATGTAGTGTATTAAAGTGAGAAAATATAAAAAGTATGTTGAGTTTTCTCAAGCGGATGACTATAGTTTAAAATTTTTAAAGGCCATTCCAAATGCGTCTTTACAGTTTAGTATTTAGTCATGTGATATCATATAAATGAAGTTGTTTACATGACGTGGGTATTTACGCAATTCGTTCGTATTTGAAAAGTAATAAAAACAATCAATGATACGTTTTTGCGCATCATCATAAATTTTCGGCTGAGGAAAAGGAAACGGGAAACGCCAGATAATGCAATAAAAACAATTTATTTGTCAAAAATACTACACATATTGGTATTATAAGTGAATAGATACCAATGTGTAATTTTGTTTCTATTTGTCTCATTTCTTGTTGTGCAAATTTTAAAATTTAAGAACAACATTAATAATTTTAAACGTTGCATTTGTTTTAAGTTTTTGTGTAACTAGTTAATAATAAGTCATATGCATGAGACTCCAAATTGGTTAAAATTTTTATTTCGAAATATATTTTAGTTCCTGATCATATCGAAATTGTTATTTTATTAATTTAATCACGGAAATAAATACAAATAATAAAAGAGAAATGTAGAAAATACGCGGTATTTTTGAATTATCAAAACGCAACGCGAATGGTTAGAGTATATATCAACAACAATTTCCATGCAAATGTGTCGTCTCACAGTAAGATTATATCAGTATCAATTTTTTTAACCGACGAAAAACAAAAACGGAGGAGGTTCTCAAGTCGACGCGTATATTTTTTTTTTTTTTTTTTTATTTATGTATGACCACGCATAACTTTTTACAGAGTAGTCCGATTTTGATAATTATTTTTTTGTTTGAAAGGGTATACCCCGAAGTTGGTCCCATATAAATTTGGTAAAAAATTCCTACCCTAAGGGGGGGAAAATATTGTTCACTCACAAATTTTCATGCTGAGTTGTGTATTACAATTATAAATTATATAGCCACAAAAAATTATAAAATAAAAACTTTTTAACAAAAAAATTAAACCGCCGAAAAACTGAAAAGCAAAAAATAATAAATCTTTTTATTTAACTAAGTTCTATCTAAGTAGTTGAACGTATGTTACAGTCTAGTATATCTAAGTAATTTTGAGTCGGCGTCAAACAATCAATGAACAAAGATCACTAAAAGAAATAACCAAATCAAATTAACAAAAATCTCCAGCGATAAACATTAACATTCCAAACATGCGATCTCCACACGACCACTCGCAAAGACGTTGTGGCCTCAGTGTGTGCCCGTTCGGGTTGCTCTGTCGCTGACATTAACTTCGTGAACCCTCAGAGATTTCCGGCAAAGGATTGTTGACGCCGACTCAAAATTACTTAGATATACTAGACTGTAACATACGTTCAACTACTTAGATAGAACTTAGTTAAATAAAAAGATTTATTATTTTTTGCTTTTCAGTTTTTCGGCGGTTTAATTTTTTTGTTAAAAAGTTTTTTTAGTA
This sequence comes from Xanthostigma xanthostigma, assembly GCA_963575645.1. Lineage (NCBI taxonomy): Eukaryota > Metazoa > Arthropoda > Insecta > Raphidioptera > Raphidiidae > Xanthostigma > Xanthostigma xanthostigma. The sequence goes on along the minus strand of OY754470.1, from coordinate 28,771,681 downwards.
TTATGGTTGAATAAATAATCTATTAAAAAAAATTGGTTGTCTGTAAAGTCGGTTTACGGACGATAGTTTTACATGATAACCTAAATTTATATAATAATTATAATAATTCGAATCTATGATATTGCATCTTTCGCTTCAAATTTAGGTTAATTTTTATTTATTAAATTACCTACTCACCACCTATAAAAATAATTTTTTTTATTAACTTTCTTTCTTTCGTATTTATTTAAGTCTCAAAGATTAACTGTCATACTATTTATAAAACAATTGTTTCACTGTTTATATAAAATTCCAAAACCTACTTACAATATTTAAAAATTTTCATACGTCAAAAAATTGATTTTTATAATGATAAAATTTGTAAGAAAACGATTTTTTCGAGAGATGAGACCTAGCTAAAACGATTTTTTGCCCCCCAAAATCCCTTTTCAGTAAATTTCATCCAAATCGTTAGGGCCGTTTTCGAGAAAAGCACGCACAGGGTCAGGCGGGACGTTACGACCATTAGGAACGTTACACTTTTTCGTGCATGCAGCCGGTGTTTTATCAATTTATAAGATTGGTGATTCATCAATTTATAAGACGATATCACGTCAATATAACAAAAATCATGCATATGATCTATTGTTGCATAGAAGTTTTAAAGTGAAATAGTGCACGCCTCTGTGAATTATTTATATAAGTAGTTATTGATTAAATATTATGTTACATTATTTTTTATTAACGATGATAAAAGTTTTTTACGTTATAAATAGGATATGAGAGTTTAATAAGAATTAAACTTATAATATTTTATACGAAAAATAGCATGGTAAACTCTTTGGAAAAATTATAAAGAATCATAAATATTGAAAGTGCATAAATTTGCGTCAATTTATTGCGCGGTCCGTATAACCTACCATGCGCCGCTATTATTAATGAACGAAAATAATATCAGTTTGTAAGAAAAATTATGAGGAAAAATATTCGCTTAAGGAAACAATGTCGATAAAACTTTCCATTTTAATGTAAAGTTTTTGAAAGGTGCTAATAAAAAATGCTGGGCACGTTTTTAAAGATCGATAAGATGTTATTACTTTTTTAATGTTTGAATTAAGTAAAATCTATTAAAATTGCGAAGGAGAATGAAGCGATCAGTTACTCATGTCCTTTTATACGCAGGCTAAGAGTAATGTAGATTTTTTATTTCAATTCTAAATCAATTGTAATAGTTTCAGCAATCATGATCAATTATTTAGCATAGAAAACGGCAGAAATCTATACCAATATTATGTATTATAAAGTTAGAGTGCGAATTTTGTGAGTTTGTGTACATATGCAGAGGGTAATCTCCAAAACTACTCATTTGATTTTAAATTATTTTCACCAATATTTAGAATTGACCTTCAGGAGGGACATAGGCAAGGGTCGGCAACCTGCGGCTCGAATTTTGATGTAAAGTTGCGGCTCTCCGGTTCCATACGCAAAAAATAATAATTTATTTTATTATATAAACCCTTAAAAATCGTCCAATCGATCCATGATTGAGTACCAAGCAAATACTATTATACTGAAACAAAAATGTTTAGTGACTCTTTAAAAACTGGTAAATTTTGTAAATTGTAACTTTTGGCTCTTCCGTCTCAAAAGGTTGTCGACCCCTGAGATAGGCTATAATATTATCGCGTTAAAATAAAACTGCTTTTCGTAGAGACCAATTTTGCAACCTAAGTTGAAGAATAAACGGTGGCAATTTACAAATTACGGCGAAGCCGGACCGGGTGAAATTCACTGATAAGTGAGATTTGGCGTAAAACGATACGACATCTGACGACATAAATTTTACCAATAAACAATTACTGCTGTTAGTACATGCGAAAAATGGCAGATTCGGCGTTACATTTTGGCCTTATATCACATCCCAATACAATGTGTATTAAAAAAATATAAATTTTTATTAAAACCGATGTACGTTTATAATTTTTCCGACACATGTAAAAATTTGTGAGAATCATGGCATTTAAATATTTTTTTTATAAATTGTTTAATATTTGCACAAATAGAATTACACGCAATGTTCCATTGAATTTCTTACTTTTGGGACGCAGTCTTTCGTGAAATAGGTAATCTTTTATTAAATATCGGGTTACCGCACAAATTTTGTCATGATGTGGTCTTTCAGTCTATTTTGCCAAGCCAACTGCGATACACACACATTATTAAACCGCAGGTAACCAACTGGTGGTCGAGCTTTTATGTACTTGGATGGACCATAAATAACAATATTTAAACAGTTTCAACGCACATCTATATTTACTCTCAAAGTTTGTGTCGCTTGTTACAACAATTTGAAATGTTCCTCAAACATGCATTTTGTGTGATATAAAGGCAAAAAGTTTTGTTTAATATTATAAGAAAACATATTTTTATTTTTTATTTTACTAGATATCTAACAGCGTAAAAAATTAAAATTCTTTTAAAAAGAAAAACCTGATTTCTATTTAACGCAGATTGAAGTTAACTCATTGATACAAGTCGGTTTATTTCTTTCTTTTTAAAAACTCTTCATCTCTTGAGAAAAATGTTGTTGACGGTCACCATGGTTCCGGCATTTTAATCTATAAACCTATGGCAATAAGATAAACTACGATTATTCGAAAATATTGAAAATTGAATAATTGACAGACTTTTGAAAATGAATTTGTAAATTTCATGATTTTTTCGATAATTTTGCGTCGAAAAAATAGAACCACTCGGAATTTCCAAAAAATACTAGTTCATCCTACGACTATACCTACATGTGTGGAATCCACCATTAAAATTTCAAAGCAATCGTTCAAACTATTTTTGAGATATCATGGAGACAAATTAGAAGAACAGTTTTGAGAAAAACGCGTTTAAAGATTCAAGTACGATTTAAAACTATGAAATCTTAACTCACAATTAATATGCAAAAAGCTCACCAAAATTAACTAGAATTGATATATAACTCAAAAACGAAAAAAAATGATTTATTGGGTTTTGCTTGTTTGCTCTTCATTTGTTTTAGAAGGTCTCCAGTAACAAGCCGACACGCCACAATAGGCTCGGTGCCCAACCGCTCCACTAAGCGCTCTAAACACCTCCTATTCTAACAGTTGTATCGTTCCAACAGCTTCGAATATTATAAAATCATTTTACCAACATATTCTAAACATGTTTAGGAATCAATTTATGCAAAAAAAATAATTCGATTTTTTCACATGGGGTGACCCCCTCAAGTCAAAAAGTATAGACTAGTTTTCCTCATTTTTGAGATATAATTATTTATCACATTTTAGCGTTTTGAAGTATGTAATTAAACCAGAAAATTTTAAAAACAAAATCATAACGACTTTTTTTACACAAATGAGCATGTTGTATTATATGTAGTGTATATGACGTTGTCAGACATGTTGGAGTTAATTACATGTAGTAATTGCTTAACCCGATATGTGACACTGATTGATAACAGCAAAGGCATGGCGCGTGACAGGTGACCATCGGTGCGGCTAAACCGACCCCTTGCTACCCTACATTCTTCACCCTCTCATATTATATCCCGTTGTTCCTAACACATTCTTGAAATATTTCAAGTTACATATTATCCTACAATTCAACATGGAAATATATCTCTAAAAAATGACAAAATATTTGTAAGAGTACTACCCGACCACGCGTTGATATGGCTCAGTCTGGTTTAATGAGAAATAAAGAAAAGAGAAAGCACACGTTAATTTCGCAATTCTTGTTGGTATACAATGTGTTGTGTTCTTATATTCTCTGTACAGATATAGAGATTGTCTGGTTTTCCGGCTCTAGAACACGCTACATATAATTGTCCATTTGAGAAGCATTCCGTGTATAGATCTAAAAACATCTATTTAACAATCCAATCGGAAACAATAAAAATTCTGTATACAATGTGTTGTGTTGTTCCATTATCTGTACAGATATAGAGATCGTTTGATTTACCGACTCTAGAACTCGCAACATATAATTGTCCATGTGAGAAGCAATGCGTGTATAGATCTAAATAAAAACTTTTTAACAAAAAAATTAAACCGCCGAAGAACTGAAAAGCAAAAAATAATAAATCTTTTTATTTAACTAAGTTCTATTTAAGTAGTTGAACGTATGTGACAGTCTAGTATATCTAAGTAATTTTGAGTCGGCGTCAACAATCCTTCGCCGGAAATCTCTGAGAGTTCAGGAAGTTAATGTCAGCGACAGAGCAACCCGAACGGGCGCACACTGAGGGCACACGTCTTTGCGAGTGGTCGTGTGGAGAGCGCATGTTTAGAATGTTAATGTTTATCGCTTGAGATTTCACGTATGATTGTTAATATGATTTGGTTATTTCTTTTAGTGATCTTTGTTCATTGATTGTTTGACGCCGACTCAAAATTACTTAGATATACTAGACTGTAACATACGTTCAACTACTTAGATAGAACTTAGTTAAATAAAAAGATTTATTATTTTTTGCTTTTCAGTTCTTCGGCGGTTTAATTTTTTTGTTAAAAAGTTTTTATTTTATATTTTTTTGTGGCTATATAATTTATAATTGTAATACACAACTCAGCATGAAAATCTGTGAGTGAACAATAAATCACCCCTATTTTCCCACCCTAAGGGAAGGAATTTTTTTTCCAAATTTATATGAGACCAGCCTCGAGGTATACCCTATCCAATAAAAAAATAATTATCAAAATCGGACTTCTCTGTAAAAAGTTATGTGTGGTCATACATTACAATCAGTGAGTAAACAATCAATCATCCCCTGTTTTCCCACCCTTAGGGTTGGAATTTTTTTACCAAATTTATATGGGACCAACTTCGGGGTATACCCTTTCAAACAAAAAAATAATTATCAAAATCGGACTACTCTGTAAAAAGTTACGTGTGGTCATACATTACAATCAGTGAGTGAACAATCAATCATCCCCTGTTTTCCTACCCTTAGGGTTGGAATTTTTTTACCAAATTTATATGGGACCAACTTCAAGGTATACCCTTTCAAACAAAAAAATATTTATCAAAATCGGACTACTCTGTAAAAAGTTATGCGTGGTCATACATAAAAAAAAAAAATAAAAAAAAAATATACGCGTTGACTTGAGAACCTCCTCCGTTTTTGTTTTTCGTCGGTTAAAAAATCAATTTACCAATACAATCGGAAACATTGAAAATGCTAAGTGACCCCAGCGTGAATAATCTTTAGTATTGCCAGTCTTGCTGTTACGTTCAACAGATGGCGCTTCCGTCGCCGTATAATATTTAGTTTAGCGTGTGTTGATTTAAAGTCCCACAGCGTTGTTTTTCAAAAAAAGCATGTTTCCATCTGTCACATCTATTACAGGCATATATAAAAAAGTTTTTTTCTTATTCAACAAGATCGACTGTATTTGAAATGCCTGTTTTAGAATTGTAAATTGATGTTGCAGTCAATAAATGATTTCGATTCAAAAGGCTGAAATGATTTTGTACAGCGTCGGTTGCAGACTACACGTGTCGTTACGCAGATGCTGCCTGCTAATATGTAGTATGTACTACTGTCAGTGTATGTCAGTCTACGGTCAAGCAGCTCTCAAATGCAGAAATGTCCTTAATTATTCAAAGGCTTTAATTCACACAACGATTATCGACCCCAGTGCGGATATTACGATGCAACAAGCCGCTTTTCTCTTCTCTTTATATATATAGTATAAAACTGAAAAATCGCTCTCTCTAATTTAAAGAATAAAAAATAACAAATAAAAAGTCTATACCTTGGTAGTCTCAATCCATGGAAGGATATTGTAGCTTATCAGGATCAGTGCACACGCTACTTTTTAATCTCCTACTTCATTAGGAAGTTATTGTAATGGGTTTGAGATTGGAAATAGAAAGTTTTACATTCTTTTTTTGTTTCAGGGTCACAACCACTCTGTGGTCACAACAATATTTTTACACTATTTTTGAAAGTAAATATGTGTATGTGTACGTATCTACGTATGTATGTACATGGTCATTACTTTCTAGAACGAATTCTCGAGAACAAAAATTGATATCGACTGCGCTAGGGTATAACAAAGGACGCGAATTCATGTAGGTAATTATTATCTGGAAGGATTGTTTTCAAAACAGGTCTTATACAAAAAGACTGCAAAATTAAGTGGGACAAACAATTGAATGCATGCCTTATTAAATAGAAAAAAGAATCATATCATAATCGATTCACAAATATTGAAGACATGAAAACAAATATCTTATTTGATACAGTTAAAAACAACAGAACCGATATTAAGAAAAACTATGCGGGACCGCTCCGTGAATATTTTGAACAAAATGGCGTCGAAATTTTTTTAATCGGCTACCTTTCGAGAAGTATCTAATAGCTCAACAAGCATTGAAAAAAAAAAAATAATATATGTAGGTAATATATACGAGTATCTGTCGAAATGATAATATTTTTTTGTCTTCAAATAAATAAAATTGTCGACCAATTTTTCTCAGACCAATATATTGAAAAAAAAAAATAAAAAAAAATAACAAGTCAATATAACAACACGATGTTATATTGATTTGTTATTAGTGTATTTGCCATAAGGCACTTACACTATTGGCGTCGGTCGGATGGCGGGACCTAGGGGTCGGACCAAAATTTCTCGACGTTTCATAGCCTCCTAAACACGTTGGCACCATTTTTGGAAAAGTATGTTTATATATGTATATATATATATATATATTTATATATATATATATATATATATATATATATATATATATATATATAGGTACGGGCAATAACTTTCGAAGGAGTCAATTGATTTTAATGAAATTTGGACCACATGTTAAAATCCATCACTGCCCGAAGCCTATTTAAAATGGGCCCAATCGGGCCACTTTAAGGGTGGGATTTAGGGGTTGAAAAATATTTTTGGGCCCAAAAATACCGAAAAATGTTTTCGAATCGTTTCAAAATTGAAATTTAACCCTTTAGTAATGATTAAAATATGCTACCAAAATTTTATTAAAATCGGCCCGACAGGACCGGACTTAAAAATTTTATGAAAACATTAATTTGTAGATATGGATTTACTTAGTGCAGGGTGAATTTAATTTGGTAAATTGATAGTAATATTGAAATTAAGAAAAAAAATATTATTTTAAGGGATGTATTAAGTTAAAATTTTTATTTTGTCCAAAACCAAAAGGGTTAAGTTCACATAATAAAGCCACACTGCCAGTGTAAGCAAATACACTATATTGTCGGCAGGGTTTGGCACTGCGACCCGAGTTTTTTTTTTTTATTTTTTGTCAATATATTGGTCTGAGAAAAATTGGTCGACAATTTTATTTATGTGAAGAGTTCTATTCAGACGTTCATCAAAGATTTGAATTTTTTTAAGTCGTTTATAAACGATTATTAGTAGAAGTTTTGTTCAAAAATATATAGGTATTAAAGGAGATTTATTTGGTTGAGGACCAATAGAAATAATTGCTTTACCAAAGTATCGGTTGTGGCCAACGTTTCAAAAATTATATTTTCATCCTCAGGGCCTATGAACATGTATAGTATTTATTTACATTAATATTATTATGATTTCTAAATTACAAAAGATTATTTCTATTGTTCCTCAACCAAATAACTCTCCTTCAATAAACGATTATTATAGAAGAAAATATGAAAATTTAGTATTTCACTACTTTCAGTTCAAATTTCGTTTGATAAATGTTTAATGTCTCTAAATTGCAAACATGACGAAATAAATGCTAATTGTTTTGACACTTTAATAACTTTCTATTGTACTTGGCATTTACAAACTCTGTAGCTATATATTGGCAATTAATTTGCAATTATTTTATGTAACAGTAAACTTGTAGTCAGTATGAGCACAGATTTCAGAGGTACTAAATAAACTGAGATTGTCCATTGTTATTAACATAACGGTTTTGTACCTGACACTTTCAATATCAAACTCAATTTGAATAGAACCCGATTAATACTAAGTTGCATTGTAATTCTTGTTAATTATGTCTTTGCATATTATGTAAACAATATTTAACAATACATACACGGTATGTGTTGCACATACACTATTGACGTCGGCCGAATGGCGCGACCTAGAAACGGAACAAAAAATGTCAAATAAAGATAGGTATATCAAAAAATGGGGTTGTTCAGAATGATGTGAAACGTCATTCTGAACAACCCCATTTTTGGATATATCTATATTCTATAATTACCAATAATATAAAAAGGTAAAGTTTGGATGTAGGAGGTAATCTCTGAAACTACTAATTTTTTTCTCCAATATTAGAACTTTCAGGATGGACATATTATCGCGTTAAAATAAAAGCGCTTTTCGTTGAGACCAATTTTGCAATGTAAGTCGACGATAAAACTGTGGCAATCTACAAATTCAGGTGAAGCCGAACCGGAATGCTAGTTATATTTCCAAAAATATAGTTACACCATCTGATTGACGCAACGTCAATAGTGTATGTGCCAATATGCCATGTGACAAAAATATATTTTAAAATAACTGCTTTTCATGCTTGTAGAGCAGGCCTGGGCAAAGGGCGGCCCGCGGGCCGGATCCGGCTGGAGCACAATTTTGTCCGGCCCGCGAAGCATTTTATAAATTTTAGAAAAATAGTAAAGAATTAGTAAGGGCGTCAGAACAGACGAAAATCTTTTCTTTTTGAGCACTTTTTTTTGCTTTCCAAATGCAAAAATAGAATAGAATTTTTTTTGCTCGCGGTCAAATTTTCATCAGCTATACGGCCCGCGGTCGAATTTTCATCAGCTATGTGGCCTGCCTATCAAAATATTTGCCCGCCCCTGTTGTAGAGTGATAGTAAAATGACACATTTCGCACAAGTGCGTAAAGTAAAACAAAAAAATGTAACCTTACCAATCCGACAGTAATTTATAAAAGTGACCTGTCAGTTAACGCTTAACGGCCGCTGCACTCGAGGCTAGAAACGCTTCTAGAAACACTGCTTGGAGTTCTGCTGGCCGGTAGGCTGGGTACGAAGCTGGAAATGACGTCACTGTGGGCTCGCACAAGATAGGTTTTAAAATTAGAACAGGTGCTATTTTCCTTGCTAGGCCCGCTGCTAGGTATGAGCAAGAACCCATCAAAAAGCAATATTTTGTCACGTGGGCGACTTGAACTAACGCCCACCAACCAACATAACGTCATTCAGCTCAGAGTCAGACACAACAGACACGTTATATTTGAACTGTCACTGCGCGCACACCAGATTTATTTACAAAACTAACTTGAAAAGACGTCTCATGTGAAGCGAACACATAACAGCAATCCAGAAAACTAGCAAAGAATCTAGCAACTTTTCTGGCCTCATGTGCAGCGGCCTTAATTCAATAAGGTGATAGGCAAGACGGCGAGGAGTTTTGGGTGTATTTTTTGAGCACAGGCGAGATTATTGTTGGAATCGCTTAGTTTTAGGGTGTAGTTCAACCCCCTAGATTTGCTTCTAAATTTTCGGTGTGCTTGATTTTATATTTGACAATTAGTGACGAAAATAGTGCTTTTTTCTCTATTTCCTTTAATATCTCCGTTCCTCTTGACTTTTAGTATAGGATATGCATTGAGAAAGTTGTTCCTTATGAAATTTCCTAAAAAATGAGCACTGACAGAGGTCGCTAATCTATTCAACTTTAGTATCCCGTTGGAATTTTTCGAAAAAATTAATTCTAACCGATTTTATAACGATTGAATATTGGAAAAGTTATATGGCTTTATACGTTTGTCTAAAATTGGTATCGCTAAAGAAATCGTTATAAAATCGGTTAGAATTAAATTTTTCCAAAAATTCCAACGGGATACTAAAGTTGAATGGATTTGTGATTTTTTTGGCTTGGTCCGACCAGCGAAACCCGTTTGTGAAAAAAATTGCGCAATTTGCAATTAAGGGAACAAAAAAAAGGTGATAGTTAATTACTCGAGAAGTAATTGACCGATGACGCTAAAATTATTCATGCATGTTTGAGTCAACATAGAAATAATTTTTGAGAATTTTCAGCCATCTGTGTGCGGTCATTTTTTAGTAAAAAAATAGTGAAAAGAACGTGTTTTTTTAACTTTCGGGGCTATTTGCAAGTTAACAATTGCACTTAGCGACCTCTGTCAGTGCTCTTTTTTTAGGAAATTTCATAAGGAACAACTTTCTCAATGCTATGCTATACTAAAAGTCAAGAGGAACGGAGATATTAAAGAAAATAGAGAAAAAAGCACTATTTTTGTCACTAATTGTCAATTATAAAATCAAGCACACCGAAAATTTGTAAGCAAACTTAGGGGGTTGAACTACATCCTAAAACGAAGCGATTCCAACAATAATCTCGCCTGTGCCCGAATAATGCACTTTTTAATGTTTTTACCTCCTCGCCGTCTAGGCTATGAACACTGAACAGAAATAGCATACGACACAAAGCTAGCGTGGTTTTCGTAAACAACAAGATATAAATATTATTATGAAGTGAATATTTGTATATATCATAGGAGACACATGTAAAAAATATATGAATCTCAAAAGTAATTCTAGTCTGACTCGTGTGACTGTTAAAACTCGCTGACTATCGTTTTTCCATAATATAACAACTCTCACATAAAATACTGCATTACAATCTAAATACATAAACTGCGATTTTCGATTGAAATTAGTTCTGCAGTTTATTTGGATTCAAATTTTAAAAATAAGTTAAATTATGGTATATTTTCAAGGTTAGTGTATCTTCCTAGTAAGAAATAGAATGGCCATAATAAAAATATTCCGTGTAGATTTGCTTTAAAGATAGCGTGTGAAAATTATATTATGTATGTCGAACTCAAGGTTGACAAATTGCACGAATCGTCCTAGAAAACTTGAAATCAATAACGTTTAATTTCCCCATTGGTTGATTTTTATATACACAAGATTTGTGTGCAATAAAAATAAACGTGGCTTAATCTTTATTGGCTCATTTTAACATTTAGTGGAGTAAAATGTTATCAACTGCATTGGGTTTAGTAACAATCAGGGCTGTAGCTAGAACCAAATTTAGATTTGAAAAAAGTAAAAAGACAAGATCTAGACATGCGTGTCAAGCCAAGTTCAACGAAGAAAAAGGAACCACAGCCGTGTGTTATATTACACGAACCATTTGGAGTCACTTTTGACCCCTTAACTCAAAATCTATTTAACATAAACACATGAAATTCGGTTTATTTAGTAAAGTCCCTTAGATTAACTAGAACCCCAAATTTCATAAATACAGTTCAAACGGTTATTGAGATATTAACGTCTAAAAATCGGAATTTTTATCACCTATAAAGTCGAAATTTGGCGTCCAGCTAGGTAATTGTGTGTATATGTCACCGGGATATTGTCAAACCCGTGATATTATAATTTCACTTAGTGAAATTACAATATCACGACTCTTTTTCAATCGTGATATTGTAATTTCACTAGTGACATTACAAAATCACTGATTTGACAATATCCCGGTGACATATATAAAGGAAACAATCAGAAAACAGTGAATTTTTAAGATTTGAAATATTTATAAGCAATCGATTTTTATTAACACCTTTTGAAAAAGAAAACTATAGGTACAGGGAAAAGATTAATTTTACAAATCACTTTTGGTGCGTTGGCTGCGAATATGGGAATGACGTCACTGCGGGTTCGCCTGTATGGTTACAAGACGAATTTACGAATTAGAACCGGATATATTTTTCGTGCTTATTTGTCTGCTTGTTTTGAGCAAGAGCCAATCAGGAAACAGTATCTTGTCACGTGGGAGACATAGGCGAACGTCCACAAACGAACATGGCGTCATAGTGTGCGTTCTATTCAGAGGCAATAAAGGTTCACTTTTGTTGTTCGAACTGTCAGCTTCAATATCACGCATCGTGTGAAGCAAACAAATAAAAGCCATCACGAAACCCAGCATGCCATCTAGCAAGAAATCTAGCGGCAAAATCAGCCTCCTCTGCAGCGACCTTTAATTTATTCAGTTTTAAAGTTATTTTGTGTTAATAATGGTAATCATGTATAAAGTATACAATAATGGCAAAATGAAATTTAATAACAATAAGTCAAACTTTATTTAATAAAAAGCATAAACTTCATAAAGCTGTTTTGTGTTCTAAGTAAGATCAAATTGTGATTTTACAGCTTTCTAAATTTAATGAAAAATGGGTTTCTGCATGGTGGCTGTGCGTGCACGTGCGTCTGTCAGCTTACATATTTGTGAATTTTTTTTTCTGCAAACAGGTATCCCTTCAATCTTTTGAAAATGTTTTAATATGGATGTCAGACCTCTTTATTTTTGGTGCCAATAGAACTAGTGGGACTAGAAACATTTTTTCTACCCATAATAAATCTACATAATATAATATAGGTACAGGGTGTTGTAACCAGCTGGTCGCGGTTTGTGATAGCTTTGTTTGCGAGAGATAAGTTCTAACTGCCATCAGACGACGAACAAGCGAAATAACTGCAGGAAGCTGATAACGCTGGGTTCTGATCTCGGATGGCGGTCAAAAAAAAAAAGATAATATTATTTGGTTTAGATGATAGGTTTTGAGAGGTTACGGGAGTGACTGGCTTCGTTTTTTTGCATGAAGGGATATAGTTTGATGGTTTCACGGTTGTTGTTTTTTTAACGTGTTTTCGAAGAATAATCGAGAGTATTTTGTCGAGAAATCGTGGATTGATGCATTTTAGCATCAACATACGATATTGTTTTAGTTTTGTTCACCCTGTGTGGGATTTTATACGTCGCGTCGCAAACACGTGCGGCGATCTTTTCTTTTGTGGTGTCGACGCCATTTTTTTTGTCTGGCAACGGGAGATTTTTTTATTCTCCAACTTTGAATTTCGTGGTTAAGCTAGCCATAACCGCAGCGCTCCCCGTTACCATACACAGCGTCGTACCACTGTTGGTTTCTTCGCCGGCGATTTCTGGTGTCCAACATCGGCGGGTGTGGTGCAGAGCAGCGGCTGCGAACACGATCGCGTGGCAACCACAATTTACTGGCAGTCCTACAACAACCACATCAGGATTCCACACTTGGATAACTTCGCGGATCACAGTAGTTGCAGTCGCAAGTCGGAGCGTTGATGCCGTGGATATTGCAGCGAGAATACTGAGGTCTTGGCGGAGTATTCAGAAAAATTGTCGGATTTCTGGTGCCTCGCCTAAGAGCGTATTAGTAAACCATTTTTTTTTAATTTATTGTTATGTCGTATTGGCAGAGTAGCAGTACCGCTACATATCCACGACATCAATCTTTTAACTTTTTTTAATTTTATGGTTTCATTAATGTTTACTATTTTCTATTTAAAGTTTACACAGGTTCAAGATACACAGACGGGTTGGCCAACTTCGTAAATTCGATTTTTCTAGAGCTCAATCTACTTGGCAATTACTGTGGTATTTTTCTGTCTGTACTTTTTTTCTTTAATCACTTTTTAATACATAATTTCAATTTACAAAATTTATAATCAGTTGTTGTACGTGTCACAATCCTCACCTGCAGTCCCTTCCGTCATTTATGTTTCAGCAAAACCAACGATTACCGTTACGCGAGAGTGTTCGTTGCCGGTTCCTGACACCCACTGGGTTAATATAATTTCCGCTGACCCCCGGCCACTTCAACCGCTGCCAGCAAAGCCGAGGCACTCGCCCCAATCCGGGTAACCCAGTTACAGTGGCGCCCAAACGTGGGGCATTGTTTTGACATTATTTCGGTAATAATATTTTTGTTTTATAGGCCGATTTATACGACAGTCTGTACTTTTGAATTTTTGTTGGTACGAACAAGTTTTGCTTTGCTTATAGTTTAAATAACTTATCTGGTGTATGTTTGAAATTATCTGTTTTTTACCTGAGAGGGTAAAGTTGTCATTTAAATACGCGGTGGAATTTTTATAAGTTCCTCCTGTCATAATTATTGGTTATCATATTGATTTTAACTAGGTAGAAATCGAGTGTTTTGTTGTAGCTGTTATCGATTGATACTATTCCAAAATGTCGATTAATGGACTGACTCGCGACGAACTGACCTATGAATTAAAACTGAGAGGTAAACACGATGTTGATGGCATGACGACAAGGCTATTGCGCGAAAGTTTGTCTATACTGGTGGTCAGCGATATTAATTTAGATTTTCCAGGTGTTATTTTGAATATAGAAGAGGAGGTTGAAACTTGTAAAGATAAAGTTGCGGAACTAAAGCCTTTGGTTTCTGTGTTTGCCGGGGATATCCACTCCGCAAATTATATCGAGTTAGATAATCGAATTTTACATGTGCTGCTTCGCGTGCGCCGACTCTTAAATCGAACAAATTCTGAAGAGATAATCCAAGACATTCAAAATATTCACCGAATGGCCATTGAACTAGATGAAACCTTGAATAAAAATTGCACCCCAGTAGCACCAGCTCAAAATTCATCTACTCCTTCAGTCTCCCAAACTTGTTCAACGTTTTCTTTTTCTGACCCACAGGGGTCATCACGGCAAGTCGTCCCCGTTTATAAATGGAATGTAAAGTTTTCAGGTGATGATCCTTCACAAAGTGTAGCTGACCTACTGGAAAAAATCGAAGAATTGCGAGTTTCACGTCATGTATCAAAAAATGAACTGTTTAATTCAGTCATAGATATCCTAGAGGGCTCAGCGTTATGTTGGTTTAGGGCCGTGAGGCACACAATATCGTCATGGGATCAATTGGCAGCGCGATTGAAATCTGAATTTCAACCAATCGGCTATGAGGACGAACTATGGAATGAAATTTTACACAGGATTCAGGGACCAGACGAGCGAGTGAATATTTACGTATCTAGTATGGAAAACTTGTTTGCTCGGTTGTCTACTCCAATCACGGAAGGACGACGCCTTCACATAATTCGTCGCAATCTGGCACCTTATTTCCTAGAGCATTTAGGAGCGACGGAAATTGATTCGGTCAACGAATTGACGCGGGTATGCAAACGTATTGAAGAGAATCGTCACCATGCCATGCGTAACGCCAATCGGAAATCGGTTATGGAACGCCCACTAGAACCGACGTATGCGTACCGTTCGAGTGTAGCTAATCTCTCGAGTAAAGTAGCCGTTGTTTCTTCAGCGGTCGTATGTTGGAATTGTCGCAAGCCGGGACACTTGTTCCGGAAATGTGACCAGGAACGTAATCGATTTTGTTTTAGATGCGGCCAGCGTGACGTCATTGCAGCCCGTTGTCCAAGGTGCACGTCGTCGGGAAACGACGCAGACGAGCAGTGAAGGACTGCCACTTGTCTCGTCCAGATGTTTCGTCGGTCTTTGGTAAACCAGTCGGTTGGGTCGAGTGGTTACGTCGAGTACGTGATTTTTGTCGTCCTACGTCTCAAGCAATGTTGAGGTCAGTTGAATATGATTCACGACCCTACTTATTAATTTCTATTTATAGTGTCGAGGTACAAGGTTTGCTGGACTCAGGGTCTTCCAGTACCGTAATCAGTAAAGCTCTCCTGGCCAGATTAAAAGCGAACCATAAGTTAGAAATCTCTATTTCTGCCAATCAGATCCATACCGCCGGTGGACACTCATGCGAGGTTTCAGGTATAGTAAAGTTGCCATTTTTGCTAGAGGGTCGAGTACGCATTATTGATGCATTGATTGTCCCAAGTTTGACATATGATTTGATTATTGGCGTTGATCTGATAAAAGCGTTCGGTCTACGAATCGATGTTACGAATGAATCCTACGATATTCCGTCTCTCCCATCTGTGTGCTCTATTGTGGATAAATCCGAACTAAGTCGTGAAGAAACAAGAGCGCTGGACGAACTTACTAAAACTTATTTCTCTCAAATAGGAGACAGTATTGGAGTTACTCACCTGGTGGAGCATGTCATTGACGTTGGAGATGCAACTCCGGTGAAACAAAGATACTACCCGGTATCTCCAGTGATTCAAAAGTTTATCCACAGTGAACTAGACAACATGTTGGAACAAGGAATAGTTGAGCCATCAAAAAGTCCGTGGTCTTCACCGATTGTTGTCGTCCGAAAACAGAGCGGTGGGTATCGGTTTTGTATTGATTTTCGACGCTTGAACCAGGTTACGAAGAAAGACGCATACCCACTGCCGTATATGTCAGCTATTCTAGACCGTCTCCGTGGAGCGAAGTATTTATCCTCGCTGGATTTACAGTCCGCCTATTGGCAGGTGCCATTAGCTGAGGCAAGTAAGGAATACACCGCATTCACCGTGCCTGGGCGTGGTCTGTTTCAGTTTCGCCGTTTACCCTTTGGTTTGCATAATTCGCCGGCAACGTTTCAACGCCTGATCGATCGGGTTCTTGGAGCTGATTTAGAACCGTACGTCTTTGTTTACTTGGATGACGTCATCGTCGCAACTCCTGATTTTACGACACATCTCCAAATTCTGAACAAAATATTTGAAAGACTAACGAATGCGGGACTCACCTTACACCCAGATAAATGCTGTTTCGCGCGAAGCGAATTACGTTACCTAGGCTATATCGTGGACAAGCTAGGTCTCCGCGTGGATCCGGAGAAGGTGGACGCCGTTCTTTCATTTCGAACACCGAGTTGCCCGAAAGATGTTCGGCGTTTCGTCGGCCTTACCTCGTGGTACCGACGTTTTATTCAGAACTTTTCAGATAAAGTGGCACCGTTGACCCAACTCACCCGTAAGAAGTGCAAGTGGGAATGGAGCCCAGAAGCTGAGATCGCTTTTCGTAAGCTTAAGGAGTGCCTTGTGTCAGCTCCCATATTAACCTGTCCAGATTTTAATCGCCCATTTATTTTACAGACTGACGCTAGTAATGTGGCGCTTGCTGCTGTTTTGGCCCAAGAGTTTCCGGATGGAGAGAAAGTCGTCGCGTATGCGAGTCGGACGTTATCCTTAGCAGAGCGGAACTACTCGGTCACTCAGAAAGAATGCTTAGCCGTATTGTGGTCTGTAGAAAAGTTTCGGTGCTACCTGGAGGGCACACGCTTCACAATAATCACCGACCATCATGCCCTACTGTGGCTGAATAACTTAAAAAATCCTGTCGGTAAATTGGCTCGTTGGGCTTTAAAACTTCAACAGTATGATTACGAGTTACAACACCGCAAAGGAAAATCACATGTAGTTCCTGATGCGCTGTCGAGGGCCGTGGCCGCCATTGAAGTTAGACCTCAAGATCATGGTCGATGGTACCGTCGTATGACGAGGCGTGTCCGTCGTAGGCCGCTGGATTTTCCACAGTGGAAAATTGAAGGGACACAATTGTTTAAATTATGTCAGCCGAGTGAAACCGATGGCGATGAAGAGCCGTGGCGTCTAGTGGTACCGCGTCGGTTACGCAAATTAGTACTAGAGGACAATCATGACGCACCAGAAGCAGGTCACCTCGGCATCTTTAAAACTAAGAAGCGTGTATGTGCGGATTACTATTGGCCAGGCATGATGTCTGACATTGCACGCTACGTCCGCAACTGTGAAATTTGCCTCGCTCATAAGGTGGAACAACGCCGCCCGGCTGGCCTATTGGGACACCACAGGGTATCACGTCCATGGCAATACGTCTGCACCGATATTATGGGGCCGTTCCCAGCGTCTAAGCGAAGAAACCGCTACCTTCTAGTGATTGCCGACATGTTTACAAAATATGTTTTGCTGTTTCCTTTGCGCGTAGCTACGTCTAAGACAATACTGAGACATCTTATAAATGACGTGTTTTTGGTATATGGAGTTCCGGACTATCTCGTTTGCGATAATGGAAAACAATACGTAAGCGTGCCTTTTCGGGCGGAAATTGCATCATTTTCGTGTAAGATTCTCTACAATCCGAACTACCACCCGCAGGCTAATCCGGCTGAACGGGTAAATCGTGTCGTGAAGACGATGATGGCGTCATACATTGAAGACGATCAACGTACATGGGATGAGCAACTGCCACGTATTGGTTTCGCTATCCGCTCCGCTGTCCACGAAGTCACCGGATACAGCCCCGCATTTCTAAATTTTGGACGAGAAGTTCGACGTGTTGGAGGCAATGCGGGTGAAGATGCCCCGGACGGAGAGGTGGAATTTGCTGAGCGGGGAGAACGCGTTCAGCAGCTGAATCATCTTAGTGAAGTTGTTGAGACAGTAAACCAACGACTACAGCAAGCCTATGAAAAGAATCGCCGTTATTACGATTCACGTCATCGTCATATTGTGTTTAACGAAGGCGATATTGTTTGGAAAAAACATTTTCCGATGTCCGACGCCAGTCGACACTTCGCAGCTAAATTAGCACCGGCTTTTGTTAAATGTCGAATTCGGAGGAAATTGTCTAATGTACGTTATGAGCTTGAGGAGCTAAACGGTAGAAACCTAGGCGTCTGGCACGTTTCGGACTTGAAATTGCACCCCAGAGACGACGACAATAATGCTAATGAGAATGACGACGATGACGAAGACACCACGGGAGACGAAGGCGAAGAAACGGGAGATAGTGAGTAATGTCCAATTGATATTATTATTAAAAAAAAAAAAAAAAAAAATTTTTTTTTAAGGAGGAAACGGAGGTGTAACCAGCTGGTCGCGGTTTGTGATAGCTTTGTTTGCGAGAGATAAGTTCTAACTGCCATCAGACGACGAACAAGCGAAATAACTGCAGGAAGCTGATAACGCTGGGTTCTGATCTCGGATGGCGGTCAAAAAAAAAAAGATAATATTATTTGGTTTAGATGATAGGTTTTGAGAGGTTACGGGAGTGACTGGCTTCGTTTTTTTGCATGAAGGGATATAGTTTGATGGTTTCACGGTTGTTGTTTTTTTAACGTGTTTTCGAAGAATAATCGAGAGTATTTTGTCGAGAAATCGTGGATTGATGCATTTTAGCATCAACATACGATATTGTTTTAGTTTTGTTCACCCTGTGTGGGATTTTATACGTCGCGTCGCAAACACGTGCGGCGATCTTTTCTTTTGTGGTGTCGACGCCATTTTTTTTGTCTGGCAACGGGAGATTTTTTTATTCTCCAACTTTGAATTTCGTGGTTAAGCTAGCCATAACCGCAGCGCTCCCCGTTACCATACACAGCGTCGTACCACTGTTGGTTTCTTCGCCGGCGATTTCTGGTGTCCAACATCGGCGGGTGTGGTGCAGAGCAGCGGCTGCGAACACGATCGCGTGGCAACCACAATTTACTGGCAGTCCTACAACAACCACATCAGGATTCCACACTTGGATAACTTCGCGGATCACAGTAGTTGCAGTCGCAAGTCGGAGCGTTGATGCCGTGGATATTGCAGCGAGAATACTGAGGTCTTGGCGGAGTATTCAGAAAAATTGTCGGATTTCTGGTGCCTCGCCTAAGAGCGTATTAGTAAACCATTTTTTTTTAATTTATTGTTATGTCGTATTGGCAGAGTAGCAGTACCGCTACATATCCACGACATCAATCTTTTAACTTTTTTTAATTTTATGGTTTCATTAATGTTTACTATTTTCTATTTAAAGTTTACACAGGTTCAAGATACACAGACGGGTTGGCCAACTTCGTAAATTCGATTTTTCTAGAGCTCAATCTACTTGGCAATTACTGTGGTATTTTTCTGTCTGTACTTTTTTTCTTTAATCACTTTTTAATACATAATTTCAATTTACAAAATTTATAATCAGTTGTTGTACGTGTCACAATCCTCACCTGCAGTCCCTTCCGTCATTTATGTTTCAGCAAAACCAACGATTACCGTTACGCGAGAGTGTTCGTTGCCGGTTCCTGACACCCACTGGGTTAATATAATTTCCGCTGACCCCCGGCCACTTCAACCGCTGCCAGCAAAGCCGAGGCACTCGCCCCAATCCGGGTAACCCAGTTACAGTGTATACAAAAAACCGTACATAGGGAAAATTCTATTGTGCAAATTATTTAGGATCAAAGATTACTGTGGCCACATATGAGAATGGGTACCATGGTAACGCTTACTAACCATTATTTAAGAACAATAATTGCTAATAATGAATAATAATATTAGAAAATTCGGTTAAAATAAATTCTTCAGTATTAAATGAATTTATTTTTATTAATGAAAAAATTTCTTACTTAGAAAATATTTTTTTAATTAATAATTAAATCAAACAGTTAATATAAAATAAATAAAGCAAATGTTCAAATAAACCTCCATTTTGATTAAGCGGTGGTTTAATCGGTTATGAAAACTTTGTCTCATGTTTGTTACAGGAGTCACATTAAAAGATATTTCGGCGATTTTGTCTGTAAGTTCATCCAGATTGTGGCACCATCTCGAATAGATTTGATTATTTAAACCATAGTAACGACCTCTGAATTATTATGGCTCTATGTTCACACAAAATTGAGTCAAGACTGGTCTGGGAATGCCTAGATAATGTTGATAAACTGGGTGTATACAACAGAGTAACCCTAATGTGGGTCCCGGGGCATACAGGCATCGAAGGCAATGAGATAGCAGACTCCCTCGCTAAAGAAGGAGGAACTAAAACTTTTATAGGCCCGGAACCTTTCTGTGGCTATTCTAAGAGCCATGTCAAGTTAGAGGTTCGCAAATGGGAGGACGAAAAGAAGGCCTCTCGTTGGAAGTCCACTCCAGGACTGAGACAATCAAAGAGATTTATCTCGCACAATACCAAAAGGACTAAAGAACTCCTTATGCTCAGAAAATCAGAACTGAGAATAATGACAGGACTCCTTACAGGCCACTGCCCTCTGAGATACCATCTCTCAAAAATGGGTAAAGCCCAAGATGATAACTGTCGCTTCTGTAAAGAAGCAAAAGAAACTGCTGAACACATTCTATGTGAATGTGAAGCAGTATTTTCCAAAAGGCTGCTATATCTTAACAGGCCCTTTCCAAAGCCTGAGGATATATGGAGTGCAGCTCCCAGTAAGGTAATAAGGTTCATAAAAAGCATTCTACCAGACTAGGAATAATACTATTAGGGGATGCACAAAAGATCTTCTAGGTCGCAGTGTTTGTGAGATATACAAATGTCTTATCACCCCAAATAAATCTAATCTAATCTAACGACCTCTGAATAGAGAGCAAAGCAATTTCTGATCTTGACTAATATAAACTGTGTACTTTTCTCTATGTACGGTTTCCTGTGATACACCCTGTAAAAGTATCATGCAATTTCCCCTTATTTATATTAAAAATTATTTTGGAACATAATTCTCAATACCGATTTTTTAACGGTACCTCATATTTACAGATATTTGATATTTTATATCTAGGCTGTTGTTTGCTTATATACAAACGTTTTTGATTTAAAATAATAGCAATTTATCTTTAAAAGATAAAAACATTCTTTTAAAATGAGCCAACTTTCAGTTCGGCAAATGCGCTAACTTACCTTATTAAATGGTGTAGAAAGAAAATGGGAAAACATTATTCTTTCAGAGCAGTTGTTGGTTATTTGCATGTATATGCAAGAGTTGGTTTAATCTCAATCAAGATGACAAACTCTTAAACTTCATTTTTTGTTGATATTCCATCACAGAGGATTTATTATTTAATGTTGATGTTCACTCCGTTCTCAATAATCTCAATCAGATAATTAAGAAAGCAAATCTATTTAAATCGATTTTAAGAGAATTCCTTCTTCTGCTTGAGCTAAGATCTGGTTTCAATACGCTTGACCTGTATCGTGTTCACAGACAAACAGACATTTTCTAAAAATATGTTTTTTGTTTCGAGGGACCTCTCAAAACGAACAAATATAGTTAAATTTTGAAAAGTGAATTTGGACCTACATTAGTGTCATCAAAATAGTTTTTTCATGAATATTAGTTTCTAGCAATACAAGATACATGCCGTCACATTAGTAGAGTCTATACTCTACACTCTATAATATTCTATGACGTAATCATTAATTATGTATTGAATTACCCATTTATTATATAACATATGATTAGATTTTGTACATCATTGTAATTCGATAGTGCATTAGCTAATATCTCGAGTATCCAAATGCTTCAAAAATGTCTTTGTCATTTTTTGAGTTGGTATATAGACGCAAAGATATCCCAAGATTTTACTACGATCATTTTTTTATGTGTGCATCAATAATAATAATTCATTCATTCATTCATTCTTTTTTTCTTTATTATAGAATTAATGCTTCGGCTAAAAACCATTAGCATACAAAAAAAAAATATAAAAACGTAAAAAAATATACATATAATATACAAAGTAACGGTAAGTATTGTGTTTTACATTTGGAGTTATACAATGCCAAATTGATGAGGTTTGGGGTAGGTAGTTGGTAGGGAAGGTAAGTATTATAGGTTATTTATAATTTCTGTTTCTGTTATAAAATCTGTTAATTTTTGTACGTTTGTTATTTAATATTTCTTTTAAATTTTCAGCTAAATTGTACTTCAGTCTGGTTTGAAAGTACTTGATGCAGTCAACGAGGATATGCTCTGTTGTCAGTCTCTCTTGGCAGATATCACAGTTTGGTAAGTTTTCTTATTTAAATAAGTAGCTATGGGTAATTTTATTATGTCCTGTTCTTAGTCGGATCAGTGCTATTTCTTGTTGTTTTGTAAGGGCTATGGGAGGTTTCAAGTAATCGGTGTCTTCTTTTATTTTGTTGAGGAAATTTGATTCGATTTCTTGCCAGTAGTGGGTCCAGTTTTTCTTGCTTGTTCTTTTTATTAAGGTTATTGTGTCTGTCAGGGTGATGTTTTCATTGATAATTTCAGCGGAGGAGATAGCTTCTATTATCAAATATGTGGATGCAGTGACGTAGCTCAGTGTGTGCCTCCTAGAAATGAGTTTCTCGATCTATTTACATATAATAGTAAGATCTAATAAATCGTATTTTTTATAAAGATAATGAATTTATAAGCTTATTTCTTTCTTCTTGCGTTTACAAACTGTACTGATTTTTAATTGTTTTAAATAAACTTGTCTGAAAAGTATTCCTATAAGTTTTTATTAGTGTTTTAGTCTATATGTCACGTCATTTGGATGACGGTACCTATTATAGACACAATAAATAAATAAAAAAGGGGTTCTTAAATGTGAGTCAACTTAAAATTGTGCAGTGATTATTTTTGACCGTTCCTTCGAGGGTGGTCTTCACTGTGAATGCTATAATAAACATAAAAAAATGTATACAAACCGACTAACATTTTACTGGTTCCCCTCGACTTTGACCGCGTGGCATTGTACATTATACAAGGTCTTGGCCGGGGCGCAATGCATTTTGTAAACTCCCTTGTGGGAATGCGCAAATTGTGCGAGTCCGTAGTCCGACTCGCACTTGGCCGATTTTCGGATGGCCGTACCCACAACCTTTTTTGAGGGCTAGATCCGCGTTCGGGTGGTGATCCTAAGCCTCAATGATAAGTTGGAAGGTTAGTTGACGAATTCCAGGTAGATTGAGTCATCGGTCAATACGGAAATGTATGGGTTGCTGGGCCCTAGGCGCGACAACCCATATACATTTCCGTGTTAGAGCCTAGGGGTTAGAGTCAATATTTTAACAATATGTCAATTACATTTCAATTGAAACCTTTAAAGCGTCTAGTATCTACAAAATATTGAAATTTACATCAATGCGAATTTTATATGTAAGGGTAAGGCTAACGCGCGTTAGCCTAACGCGCGTTTACAATTTCTATACAATTGTATAGAACTGTTTATATGATAACGCGCGTTGGTGGCGCGTTGAACGCGCGTTATCATATAAACAGTTCTATACAATTATTGTATAGAAATTGTAAACGCGCGTGATAAAATATCTTTTTATTTTTTTGTTCCAGATACTTCAATCGTATTGAATCAACCAAGTCACTGCGTGACCCCTGTTGTTGGAAGTTCCATGAGTCAAGTTGTTATCCCTTTTATTTAAAAAATATTATTTTATGTATTTTTTTATATTATCTAAACATTTAAGAATAATTATTATAATGATTATTATAAATTATTCATATAAATAAAATTGTCGACCATTTTTTTTCGGTCTATATATTATATTGACAAAAATAAAATTAATTAATTTTTCATAATTTTCGATAAATAACTTCTGCATTCTATTATAGATAAGTAGATTTCACTAATTAATTTTTTATATTTTTAGATATTTCTGAAGAAGATCTAAACCCAGATCAAAACGTCATTTTTTGTATTATTGATTTATAATTTTATTTTTGTCAATATACATAGTCTGAAAAAAATTGGCCGACAATTTTATTTACTTGAAGAGTTCTATTCAGAGGTTAATCAAAGATTTAGATTATAAATTATGTTTGTATTACCAAATTTTTATTGAAAGGTGGAGGATTGTACGGAAATAAACAGAAATTAATTAACAAAAATACTATTACAGGGTGTTCACGCGAGGAACAAAGGCAAGTTTATTTCGGAAATGAAGACGCTTACAGAAACATGTTTCAGACAAAAGTTGTTAGGTTTGATCTGCTCTATAGCTGGAAAATATTTTCAACTATACAGGTTGTCCTATTTAAGAGGGGCAGGCCAAAGTTATGTTTTCTTTAATGCAGCACCCTGTTTTTATTTGATTTTTGAATTCTGCACCTAATTGTAAATAGAAACTGTAAGGGAAACGTTGCTCGAAAAATTAGCAGTTTTTGAGTTATTCAAGTTTTTTTGAAATTTTTGACATATGCAGACCTTTACCTAAAATTCGAGATAGCCCAAACGAAAAACTTTATCAAACTGATATTTTGGAGATCAATAGGTAATGAAAGAGAAAATTAATTTTTGTATTCAAAAAAATAATTTACTATACAGGGTGTTCAAAATATTGTACTTCTTTTATCTAACTTAAATCGCGTATAACTTGTGAAAGTTAAATACAACGGGGTGGTTTTTATGCCCGAATTGCTTTCTTTAGGATATTTACTAACACTTTTATAAAGGGTTCCCTAGACCTAAATTTGGTATTTTCGTGTTTATTGCGACTTGAATGCGATATTGCGAAATTTCACCTTTTAAAAGAATTGTCGCAGTGTGCTGTGAAGTATTTTTACCTAAACAGTTGAAAATAGTCATTTTGTTTAATTGTGACAGATTTCGATTTGCAGTAGGTTCTTATTTTTTTATTTCAGTTTGTGTTTCCAGGGTAAAATTTAAACAAAAACGAATTCTCAAAATGCATTTTACTGTTAGTGAATACAGTGATATGATTTTAATTTTAGGAGAAGTAAAATGTGTTGTTGATCGGGCAGTACGTTTATATCTCGAAAGATATCCAGATCATCGTCAGCCCGATAGATCTGTTTTCCAGAAAACGTTAGACAGATTTCGTGCTACTGGTAATGTCGTCTTGAAAAAAACAAACAAAAGAGAAAATGATGAAAATGAAATTATGGTGTTGGCTGCAATTAATGCAGATCCAACTACGAGCCAGCGAATTATAAGTAGGGAAGTTGGGATTTCTCTGGGTAAGGTAAATAAAATTATTAACCAACATAAATTTCATCCTTACCACTTCAATTTGACGCAAGAACTTCGTGAAGAAGATTTTCAACGCCGAATAAATTTTTGCGATTGGTTTTATCACGAAAAAAATAATACACCTAATCTAGAAAATTTTATTTTATTTACGGATGAAGCAACATTCAAAAACAATGGGAATGAGAACCGACATAATATGCATTATTATGCTATAGAAAATCCGCACTGGATGCGGGAAGTTGCAAATCAAAAGATATGGTCAATAAATGTGTGGGGGGGTGTCATTAGTGATAAGGTGATTGGACAGTTTTTCTTTGAGGGGCATTTAAATGGAGACATGTACCTGGAATTTCTGCAGGAATCGTTACCACAGCTACTAAAGGAAGTACCGCTTAATATTAGAGCCATAATGTGGTTTCAACAAAATGGGGCACCACCACACTACTATCGACAAGTACGCAATTACTTACCGACAATATTTCAGCAACGTTGGATTGGAAGAGGTGCTCCGGTTGCTTGGCCTCCTAGGTCACCAGATCTGACCATTATGGACTTTTTTCTTTGGGGTTATGTGAAGCAGTTGGTATATGCAACAGCTCCTACAACACCTTATGACATGAAGCAAAGAATACGTATTGCGTTCGCAAGTATCACAGCTGAGATGCTTCAGAACGTCAGAAACAATTTATTAAAGAGAATACAGTTGTGTATTCAAAATGAAGGCCGACAATTCGAGCACTTGTTTTAAGTTTTGATTCTGTTATGTTGATTTCATAATTATTTTTTTAAATATTACTTTTGTAAAATAAATACATTTGTTTAGTTGATATGAGTTTTAAAATGACTATTTTCAACTGTTTAGGTAAAAATACTTCACAGCACACTGCGACAGTTCTTTTAAAAGGTGAAATTTTGCAATATCGCATTCAAGTCGCAATAAACACGAAAATACCAAATTTAGGTCTAGGGAACCCTTTATAAAAGTGTTAGTAAATATCCTAAAGAAAGCAATTCGGGCATAAAAACCACCCCGTTGTATTTAACTTTCACAAGTTATACGCGATTTAAGTTAGATAAAAGAAGTACAATATTTTGAACACCCTGTATAGTAAATTATTTTTTTGAATACAAAAATTAATTTTCTCTTTCATTACCTATTGATCTCCAAAATATCAGTTTGATAAAGTTTTTCGTTTGGGCTATCTCGAATTTTAGGTAAAGGTCTGCATATGTCAAAAATTTCAAAAAAACTTGAATAACTCAAAAACTGCTAATTTTTCGAGCAACGTTTCCCTTACAGTTTCTATTTACAATTAGGTGCAGAATTCAAAAATCAAATAAAAACAGGGTGCTGCATTAAAGAAAACATAACTTTGGCCTGCCCCGCTTAAATAGGACA
Organism: Xanthostigma xanthostigma; assembly: GCA_963575645.1. Taxonomy (NCBI): domain Eukaryota; kingdom Metazoa; phylum Arthropoda; class Insecta; order Raphidioptera; family Raphidiidae; genus Xanthostigma; species Xanthostigma xanthostigma. The sequence goes on along the minus strand of OY754470.1, from coordinate 28,744,827 downwards.
ACCTGTATAGTTGAAAATATTTTCCAGCTATAGAGCAGATCAAACCTAACAACTTTTGTCTGAAACATGTTTCTGTAAGCGTCTTTATTTCCGAAATAAACTTGCCTTTGTTCCTCGCGTGAACACCCTGTATTTATAAAAGAGTATATAGTACCTACAATATTGTGACATTAGAAATACCTCTTTGTATATGATGATTTCTTATTGCAAATGTTGAAATTTTGAGAATTTACCTATGCAATTAATTACTCTTTTATTGCCTTATCATGCTTATTATGCATGCATGATATCTATGTAAATTATAAAGATTTAACACTGAAATGATATATTTTGATGTTTTTATCTTAACTTTAAATTTTTAATGTCTATAAAAATACAAAACAGAACTGTTTTGGTACCAAATAAATTATTATTATACCTGCTTGTTTATATTTTGTCAAAGACGAATTTTAAAACTAGTATTATGTAATACCTATCACAATACTGTGGCAGGGCCGGATTATTAGTATAGACCAAATGAGACAAATGTCTAGGTTCCGGTGTTTAGAAAGGACCCGCTCAAACTATCTATTTTAACCAGCTTTGTAAACAAGATAGTTTACTTTTCTGTTGGACAACTGTGTCAAATAAATAAATAAACAAAAACGTTTTGCTTTTTATATGGTTATTCTAAAAATCTAAAGAAAATGTGATCTTATGTTTCTTTTTATTAAAAACTATTTTATCCTATAACTTAGAATTAATTTTATACACTCCAAAAGAGACATATTTGAATTGACTTTTTTCAACTATTTTTCAGATTTAAAAAGGCCAAAGTGGGGGTTAGTCCGACCCTGACTGTGGAAGGGGTTAAAATTTAAAAAATGTAATTTATTATATAACAGTCTGACGTCTTGTTTTATTCGCCTTAAATACCTCTTACTGTTTCTGGGTGCCGGATAGCAAATTTTTGATATTTACGTTTTATCGATTTTTACACATTTTTTTCACTTTTAATAAAAAAAGTCCCTCTAAAGGCTGACAGACAACGCACAGCCTAAACTGGTAGGTCTAGACCAATGAAATTTTGCACATGAGTTCCTTATATAACGTGGATGTGTACTTAAGAAGGATTTTTGAAAATTCGTCCCCTAAGGGGGTTAATCTACTTGTTAAAACTCTAACATTGTCAGACCGTACAACGCACAGTCTAAACAGGAGGGTCTAGAAGCATGAAATTTTGCACAGAAGTTCCCTATATGACGTAAGTGTGTACAAATAAAGCGTTTTTGAAAATTCATTCCCGTAGCCTAAATCTATTTAGTTAAAAGTTGAAACTCTAACACTGAACTCACGTACACAACGCACAGTCCAAACCGGTAGTTCTACAAGCATGACAATAATTCAGTCCCTTAGAGAGCTAATCTATTTTAATGTTGACTGACTGACGGACAACGCACAGCCACTACTGTTGTTGATACCTCTTAACTGGTTCTGGAAGCTGAATAGTATTTCTGATGCTTACCTTTTTGTTCAAATAATCAAAGAATTCACGAGGTTCAAAAACTAAAATTAAAAAAGTTTTGGAGACACTGCATTGTCATTAAAGACGGCAATATTTGGTGTGAGTATAAAAACTATTATGCAACTATGTTTTGTGACTTTGTCTTATGTTTAAATATTGTGGTGTGGGTATAAAAACTATTATGCAATGTCTTCTTATATTCTCTTTTCACTATAAATACCTCTAACTGCTTCTGGGAGCTGGATAGCAAATTATTGATATTTCCGTTTTTGGGAATAAAATTTGCTTTTTTGCACTTTTATTGTCTTAAAATTCCTTAATAAAGGCTAAGACAACGTACAGCCTAAACCAGTGGGTCTAAATGCATGAAATTTTGCGTAGGGGTTCCTTATATAACGTAGGTGAGCTCTAAGAAAACATATTTGAAAATTCATCCCTTAAGGGGGTTAATCTAATTAGTTAAAACTTTAACACTGGACTGACGTACAACGCACAGCCTAAACCGGTGAATCTAGAAACATGAAATTTTACCCAGGAGTTCCTTATATAACTTAGGTAAGCAATAAGAAGGGATTTTTGAAAATTAATCCCCTAAGGGAATTAATTTACTTAGTAAAAACTCTAACATTGACTGACTGTACAACGCACACCCAGGGCCGTTTTTAACCTATTGGAGGACCTGGGCACATTTGGATAATGTGGCCCCTATGACCCGGACAGAGCACCTTTTTTATTATAGAAAAAAAAAATCTGCTTCAATCTTGAGATTATTGACAGGTGTTTGGGACAATTCTGCAAAACAAAACAAAAATTTATCCAAACGGAAACGTTAAGCTTAAAAGTTCTAACTGCAAATAGTATACATTCAATTAATATACCTAGCTTCCAGACAAAAATTCCACGCAGACGAAGTCGCGGGTAACAGCTAGTTTATAAAATTATTTGTTTCTGAAAGGCTGCGGCGCCTGATACATTTTTGTTTATATTATTGATAGACGAATTTTTGACGATTGCGTAATGTAGGTACTGCTTACACTGCAGTCCTCAATCAAGAGGTCATGTCTGAAATTTTACAGTTTTAAAATATTTAGACTTGATAAGCTGACACATTAATTCCTTATTTATCTCCTTGTCAAATGTAATTCTTCCCGGAAATTCACTCGATTTACAGGTTTTTGGGACAATTCTGGAAAACAAAACAAAAATATATCCAAACGGAAATGTTAAGTTTAAAAGTTCTAACTGCAAATACTATACATTGGGCAAATATACCAAACTTTCGGCAAATATAGTAAGCGTTCTAAAGCGTTCTTTAGGACAAATAACTTTAGATCACGGTCGTATAAACAGACCTAGACACTGTGGCAGAGTGGGGGTAATCATGAGAGCGCCGCTGTGATTTGGATTTTTGTAGACGTATAAAAAAACAGACGATAATGAAAAAATTAACAACTTTTAAATTTGCAACGCATTCTCCTTGACTTTTATGCTCTTATCTCTTTGCACTAAAATTATTCATTTGTTTTACTTTGCTTCCTTGATTGCTGCGTCTTACCCCCACCAATTGCTAATCTTAATACTTGTCTTTAAAACGATCTTAGACAAAATCTATCAATTATTGCCTGTACAAAAAAATTCACGAGTTTTAGAAATTAATATTAAAAAAGTTTTGGAGACACTGCATTGTCATTAAAGACGGAAATATTTGGTGTGAGTATACAAACTATTATGCAACTATGTTTTGTGACTTTGTCTTATGTTTAAATATTGTGGTGTGGGTATAAAAACTATTATGCATCTATGTTTTGTCTTCTTCTATTCTCTTTTCACTATAAATACATCTAACTGCTTCTGGGAGCTGGATAGCAAATTTTTGAAATTTCCGTTTTTCTTTTCAAAAGTCCCTCTAACGCACAGTCTAAACCGGTGGGGCTAGATGCATGAAATTTTGTACAGGTGTTCCTTATATAACGTAGGTGTGTACTAAGAAACGATTTTTGAAAATTTATCCCCTAAGGTGGTTAAATCTACTTAGTTAAAAGTTACTACACAACGCACAGTTTGAACCGGTAGAGATCTAGAAGCATACAATTTTGCACAGACGTTCCTTGTATATGACGTGGATGAGCACTAAGAAAGGATTTTTGAAAATTCAGCCCCTTAAAGGACTAATCTACTTTATCACTGACTGACTGATGGAGAACGCACAAAAACTACTACTGTTGCTGTTGTGCGCAATCTCGGTGGTTAGCAGCAGCTAGTAAATTATAACATTTCTTATTATAGTGTATTTGTTTTTTACAGAAAACGACACGCTAAATTCAACTGGTGTATCTACAGGCTCGTACCATTTTACATTTTGGAGATACAGACGTGCAAATATTCGATATTTGAATACACTTCAAAATTCAGGCTCGGATCCACCCATGTGGGCACGGTGGGCATGCCCACAACCCTAAGTGAGGTCGATAGGCTGATAAATAAATAAATTTAATGTCTTTATTTGATGATATTTCTAAGAATATATAAATAGTGTCACAAAATAATATCATAGTAGATTATATAAAAAATTCCTCCATATTATAGTGTGTTCTCTTCTTGAGAAAGTTTTTGATCTTAACTCTAAATGAATCGGTTATTTCGAAAAGGGAACATCACCGGAAATTTGAATTTTACAGGAGAGACAAAAAACTAATTTTACGAAAACGAGTTCAGTTTTAATCAATTTTATTTTTATATTACTATTTAACTTCATAGACCTCATATTCCTACGAGGCTTTAGATTTTTATATTTACTTCATCAAGTAATTTTTTGAAAAAACAAAAATGGACATGTTCCCTTTTCGAACTAAATTAGAAGGTTTTAATAAAATTTTACTAGTTTCAGATTTTTTTATTGATAAATACAACGAAATAATACCTCCTTCTTAACAAAAGTTATAAAAAAACAAATTTCTAATAATCTTCTATAATCTATATACAGTGTGTCCCCGGATTGAGTTCACAATAGGTGAGATTGACCAAAAATTTTCGAATTGGAATTTCATATTTTGGGATTCCGCCCTGCTTGGTCTGAAACTTATTTTTAGTTTACTTTCGATTTTTTTAAGTCAAGTAGGCCTTTACAGTTGAGCAAAATCTCTTTTCGTTTCAGGTAAAGTACCTTTTCCGTTCACAGTACGCAAAAGTGTCACTAAGAAAAGTTGTTCCCAATGAAAAATTATAGCGTTATGCAAATTTTCAGAATGATCGGCTTGTAAAGTGCATAGGCGCCAGACTCTCTTTGAACTTATGCCATGTAATCCAATAAAAGCCTTTTTGCACACTGGTGTTCGCTGTCGGTTTAGAATGATATGATATTTAAAAGTGTGTATTTTTGGTTTTTTGGGCTTAGTACTGCGTTTTCTCTTGTCTTTAACATCCTCAACTCCAATAAGACTCACACGGTTGCTTGAAGTGATACTAAGAACATTGACAAACTATACCTACTAGCGTCATCTATAGTACGAAAAAGAAACATATCCAGCACTTGTTCCCTTTTCGAACATAACAAAAAATATTCAGGCGTGCTGCTACTATAAGAATAACCGGATATGCTTCTTTTTCGCATCAAACGATGGGTTTATGTTCAAAGAATAAATTTACGTAAAAAAGTTAAAATGGCCAAAAGTTGGATATGTTCCCTTTTCGCAATAACCGATTCAAATATTTTTATGTTATCGGTGCTTGTAATTTCCAATGGTAGCTTATTGTATATACGTATCATTGCATTGCCTTAATAAAATAAAAAAAAAGAACCGTGCGGGATTCGGGACGCAACTATTATTTTTCTTTTGTCTACTCTACGCAGAGTAAAATGTTGGCAGCGTCAAGCGTGGCTCAAAAGCACAGGACAGATTATTCCGGCTAGCTCTCCTTAATATACATAAAGACGTAAGTCGCAGAAAACGAAACGTTGAATTCAATGAGGTCCGTACAACTTACCGTTTCGGAGATAGAGACGTTGCAAGGTTTTTTCTCGAGTCGGGTATATTCTGTAGCAGACACTTTTAACAACGACATACTGATTGAAAACGACATTCTATATTCAAAGAGCATGCCTGTATGTATTACTGTTTCGGAGATAGTGTTGGTCAAAATATACTTACCAATGTAATTTGTTACAGATGCTGCATTGAAAAGAAAAAATATTATTTTTAGGGGTGTATTAAAGGGTTACTTAGTTTTTTTTTTCATTTTTTATGAGTTATTAAAAATCTTGAAAACTATTTTGCTAATATATCTGTGAGTAAATGTTTGTATCAATTTCCGACGTCAAATAGTATTTTTTACGAGTTCTTGAAAAAAATTAATACAAAATAAATTGACTGAAAATCTGAGTTCACAAACAGTCACTATTTTGAAAAGCTGAAAAAAATATTATATTTATGTTGCGGAAAATAAAAGTTCAAATACATTATTTTTAAAAATAAAATAGTTTTTTTATTTCAAATTAATTCATTCAAAACAAATTTGATCGAGCCATTGCACAAAAAATAGCTCGTTACAAATTAAAAAACATAAACACATTCAAAACTACAGAGCTAAGCCATAAGATGTCTTTTTTTATTTTAATTTATTTTCACAGTCAAAAATATTTATTATTACCAAAGAAATAAAATATTGCAAAATATTTTACTTTCGATCTATTTTTTTCATCTATATTTACAAAAATAATTTCAAAATGATCATATTTTAAGCATAGAAGAAAATTGTTTAATTGAAAATGCAAATCTGGTAAACCTATGTAAAAGTAAAAATATGTGGATATTATATTAATATGTTTTACATTTGATTTTTTCGTAAGGGTTCAGTGTTAAGTGTAAAAAAAGCATGTACCTACTCTGTTTAGAATAATTTGTTAATGTTTTGGTATATGGAAAGTATTTTGATATTATATTTAAATGTTATTTAAGAGAGACTATTAGCTATACAAACATAATTTACAAAGAATTAAGCTTTAATATCCTTTTTTCTACTTTAAAAAATATTTAGCTAAATAAGAATAGTTACAAATATATATTTACAAATTGATAGTAATAATGTACACTTATTAATTAAATATATTAAAATAATTGTCATAAATCTAAAAATTATATCTGGCGAAATATCTACTTAATGTTCAGTTTTAAAAATTCTGCAAAAATATAACTTTTCTATACATTACAGGGGTGATATTTCAGCACTATTCCATAATATAAAAACTTTGTCGTTATTTTTAAAGCACGGGGATTTTTATGCAAAAGAATTTATGTAGGAAACTTTTTGGGGATCTCAAGCTATAATTTTTTTGACGCCAAACAAAAGTGCTTAGATAAAAAATTCTGTAATAAAATTTGTTGTATTGTTGAAATATTTTTAAGTTTCACAGTTACAGATTTTTCTGTTACTCCAGCAATTATTTTCAAAATATTCAGATTTTTTTCTTTTACTGTCATTTTAGTCCATTAGGACGGCGCGTGGGTAAAAATTGAGAGTCGGGAATGCACGAAGCGCTCATCTAAGGTGTATACTGCATAATCATATAAAAGTTGGTGTTTAGAAGCCTGTTTGTCGTTCAAAAAAACCTTTTTTTTAACCAGCGTTAACAGAAATGGAAGAAGGTGATACGATATAATATGCCTAAAAACTGTAGAAATCATTTGTCTTGAAATTGATTTTTTGAAATTCACAAAAAATATAAAGTGAGAATAAATGAGTATTGAAAGAACAATAGGTGCATTAATTTTATTAATCCAAAATGTCATCTTTTAGTCTAAGATCCCGATTTGGCTCGATCTTCACCCATCGAGTTTTCTAATGAAATTTGGTAATAAAGGTGTTCCAAAATTTACGCAAGATTTGAGTTTGCTGCCATTTGTGAGGTAAAGTGTTTCTAACAAAAAAAAAGACAGTTTGACAGTTAATAGTTTAGGGTTACTAAAAATGGAGCACTACACGAAAGAACAACGCGTTTTCATTGTTGAACAAAATTTTAAAAATGGTGAAAGTTTTGCTGCCACAATTCGCAAATTTCGCACAAAATATAGTCGTAATATTGTTTTAAATTCTTCAACTGTGAAGAATATCTTTAAAAAATTTAGGGAGACTGGATCAATCTGTGATAGAAAACATTCGGGGGGCCGTCCACAACGTGTCACTGTTTGGTGCGGATTTTGGGCTGGTCAAGCAGTAACTGTTACTGGTGTTCGATATCGCAACATGATAAGAGAGTTCTTTCTTCCTAATTTAGAAAATATTGATGTGGACGACATGTGGTTTCAACAAGATGGTGCCACATGCCATACATCCCGTGAAACAATTGAATTATTTCAAGAGACATTTCCTGGTCGTGTACTCTCTCGTTTCGGTGATCAGAATTGGCCCCCTAGATCATGTGATTTAACCCCACTGGATTTTTTTCTATGGGGTTTTTTGAAGTCACAGGTCGACGCCAACAAGTCTCTAACCACCCGTGCATTGAAGGAAGAGATTCAACGAAAAATCAATGAAATTCAGCCACTTTATGCGTAATAGTGATGGAAAATTTTGAAAAAAGAGTTCCTATTTGTCAGTAAAGTCGTGGAGGCCATATGTCCGATGTGTTATTTCATACGTAACCCTAGACTATGTACATTATTTTCCAATAAAGAAATTAAAATTTATTTAAGAAAAACTCTGTTTTCTATTTAATTAAAATCTTGCGTAAATTTTGGGACACCCATTATAATGTATTAATAAAGAAAAATTGATTTGGTTGCCATTCAATTTCTTGGCACAGTCATTTGTAATAAAAAATTTAAGTTGCCGTTGCCATGGTTACCTACATATAATATGTTCCACATGTTCGCAATAAAATTATCTACAATTTCATATACGATAATATAGAAAACCTTATAACTGCAAAATACTAATTCGAAGGTACCTGTCTACCTGGTTTTATGCCAGGAATCACAATGTCGACCAAACTTTGGCATCTTTTACTTTCGATTGGTAATAAATTTATCTGAAAACTCGATAACTATATTTCAGTAATAAAATTAGCAATTAATTTTTTTTTATTAGAAATAGCTGTGCCAAGAAATTGAATGGCAACCAAATCAATTTTTCTTTATTAATACATTATATAATCAAAATTCAAATTTCATTAGAAAACTCGATGGGTGAAGACCGGGCCAAATCAGGATCTTGTCGTATTTTGGTTGTTCCAATGATAATGATCCCTTAAGTTGACGATATCTGATGAGTATAAACACACTTGTTTCTTAACAACAATCTGTTTGTACAAATAAGAAAAATAAAACACTATGTGTGTCGCTGGTACACCTACAGCGAATCTTTACAGCTTAAGCAAGATATTGTGATTTGTTCCCATTCATGAAACTAAATTGCAGAATTTTAGTGGACACACACATATTATAAGATTCATATTCAAAAGCATAACATTTGCCAAACATTATCATTTATACTATAAATATTAATTATAATTTATACAAGAAATATTAATCACAGCGAAATGGGAAAAACTAACAAGGCAGTCTATATTTAATTTGAAGGAAACTTCAAATTGTCTAAGGTTTAAAAAAACTAATAAAATCAAATAGATATCCGTAAATTCAAACACAGTCTTATTCACACGCAAAAATATATTACAATATCTACACGAATACAAAATATTATTAGTTTTATGATACATTATTCACAAAAAGTAAAAATAGCTTTTAAATTTTGAAAAATTTATTAACCTTTCCTAATTTATTTTTATTTTCTTTTATATATCTTTTTTTTGACGTGATAACGTCTTATAAATTGATGAATCACCAATATTATAAATTGATAAAACACCGGCTGCATGTTCGAAAAAGTGTAACGTAACGTTCCTAACGTTCCTAACGCGTAACGTTCCTAACGCGTAACGTTCCGCCTGACCCTGTGCGTGCTTTTTGCTAATTTCTCGCTCAATTTAAATCAGATCGGTTTGAAACCAGTCTTAAACGAAAGAGGAGAACATTTTACATAGATTTCGTATAACAGAATTTGCCTAAACAGTTTTTTTATACAAATTTATATAGAAAAATATTTTATACAAATTTATATAGAAAAATAGCTGTATAAATGCAATGTTGTGTAATGCATGACGCGACGCGGTCGGTTGTCTTTGTTTGCCGTACATGGAAATTAGAAGCAAACGTATGTCTTGTCTTAACATGAAAACAGCTGCATTTCTAATGTTTAATTCAATTTTTTGACATTAGTATATTGTGAAATGCAAAGCCTGCTAAGTTAAGTATTGGAATAACTAATTATTATTAGAACATAATACTTTGTAAGTTGCAAACGTCACTTTTGACATTTCTTATCATTCCGACACCAAGGATAAGCGGATTGAAACCAAATTTTGGGAGGTTTAAGTTATGTATTACGGAATACGTTATCACGTAAAACTATCGTCCGTAAACCGACTTTACAGACAACCATTTTTTTATTTGTCTCAGTATGACGGTACAGTGTAACCTCTTTATAACAATTTTTTTTCGTTATAAACACATATGGTCTGTTAACTTTGCCTGACGTTTTGTGCTATGCCAATATTTGTTTTGTATTTTATTAAGTATCTTATGCATGTCTTGGGATGTGGTGGAATCATCTCCATTAAACAATAGGAATTTTTCGATAAGTTTGACGGCATCAAGTGCTTGTTGAATAGGTAGTTGGTGATGGATCAGAATCGTCGTCTTTACGTCTGTAAACATTTGCTGATGCCTAAATATGAACATATTTCTTTGTAATGGAGAATGGCTCTTGCGCTATAAAGAGGGTATTAATGTATGGGTTTTAAGGTAAACCAACCAAATTGTAAAAAATTCTGCGTTATAGGGAGTTTTTCGTTATAACGAAGGACGTTATAAAGAGGTAACACTGTATTTTAAACAGTTTTGTAAAACGAAAAATATTTATAATCATATCAATTAACTTCATTTTTTATTAAATTCCATTTATGATGAGACTTTTAAATATACTGGAACTTGATATTTTATAATATTGGGGCGATAATATTTGCAGTATATTATTGTTTTTTAACTTTATTAATTTACGCTCTTTAGGACTTCAAAACTATATTAAAAAAATCTTTATAATAATTTTTTTTGTAAAGTTTTAATATCGTTGTTAATTTGTTTTTTATTAAAAATGCTTAATTAAGAACTGAAAATAATGTTACTTTTATGTTTAATGTATTCTTAGGTACATACACTAGGCATTATGTTCAATGTATATTGAAAATTTCAAGTTTCTTTTTAAACTCAAAAGCCTGTATTACAACAAAACAGTTAGTGGGTAACTAAATTATTTAACATAACATAACATATATATTTATTTCATTCTACCCATCGGGCATAAAACGTGTCATACAAATATTTTAACAACAATTTTCAACAATACCTATGTCAATTAAAATTATTTAAAATTCATCAATACTGTATACACATTTATTTATCAGGTGAATTTTTAACTTTTTTTCAAAATGTTTATAATCTAGCTTCTTAATTTCTTCTGGGACTTTATTAAAAATTTTTAACAGTCTAACATAGACTCCTTTTCGCGTTATTGCATTTTTAGTATTTGGTACATGAAATGTGTTTTTTTGACGAATGTCATGGCCATGATTTACTACGTCCTTTGTAAAGTATTCGTAATTTTTTTTTACAAAGCACGCTGCTTCCAAGATATATAATGCTATCAATGTTAACATACCATATAGTTTAAAGTACGGTTTGCATGATTCACGTTTCGCTATTTTAGCTATTCCTCTTACACACCTTTTTTGTAATCTAAATAAGTCAATTAGTTTCGCGTTTCCACCCCAGAAGATTATTCCATATTTTAAAGCTGAATACACGTATCCATAGTATCCATAGCACTTAGCGCTAGTTCAGACACGGCGGGAACCGCGCGATTATAGAATCGCATGGAAATCGCGCGGGTCTTATTTATATGAGTTAGTTAGTAATCGTTCAGACATAACCGCGCGGTTAATCAAGCCGCGCGGTTACCGCAACCCAACCGCCAGAAAATAGAATCGCGCTGCTCCCGCGCGTTTCTATTACTATGGAGTCTTTACTTCGCGTTCAGTTGCGTTGCGGATACCGCGCGGTGAGCACGTCACTGTTCGTGAGTTCGCCATGGATCGTTTCGACACTGAACTATTTATTGATGAGGTGGAGAAGAGACCTGCAATATGGGACATTCAGTCAAAAAATTTTTTATCATACATTCTTAATTTGGGATATAACGTTACGAACTGACCATGTACCTACTAGTCGGTCACGTAATATTGGATGCACCCAATACCGCCTTTTTCTTTTCTTTTTTTTAAGGAGCAACCACAGTAAACACACTTCTTCGTCGACCTCCATTTTGAAACTGAGACCACGAAATCGCATACTAACCGCGCGTGTCTGAATAGCATCACAATTTTGCGGTTTGAAACCGCGCGATTCGTAAACGCACGATTCCCGCATGTCTGAACGCAGGCTAATTAATGCCGCTTCTTCTGAACAGGACCAGGCGATCTGTCTTATTTAGTGTGTACGTAGGTTTGGTTTTTAAAGAATGACGTTTTATTTTTAATTAAACAAATTTTAAGGATTCATTCTGTACGTAGTAATTCTTCATTGTTGTTATTCTCATGTCAGTTAAAAATATTTAATTTTTGTGTGTTTCATTAAAAGTAGCGTGACTAATTTTCAATGATCGTTTTCAATATACATTGTACAAAGCGGAAACTCAATCTAATTATTAATAGCTATATAAATAGCTATTGTATTAGAATATAATATTAATTAATATATTAATATTGTGTATAATCACATACTAAGCTGACTGTATCTGTTACGCTTGAGTATCAAAAACAATCCTACCGTTGTGATAGTACTTTAGTAGTAATTGGTTTAACAAAATAGGTCCTGCGGCTAATAAACACGTATGTAATGTTGATGATGACGTGGATGACGCGAAAGACGACGACGCAAAGTTGTTATCGCCTGTGAACTCATATTCGTTCACGCTGCTGTCGCTCGGATGACTGCGAAGCCGTAGGTCTGCAACAAAACAAAACAAGGCATGAAACAAAACAATGAAGTTTAACTGAAAACAACTCGGCTAGAGATATTCCTCTTAGGGCGACCGTACACGCAATGCTTCGAGCAGTCGAAACTGAATGTTTCGAGCAGGGACTTTATGACGAACTGCAAATCCCAAATCTGGCCCGGGCAGCCAACGGCGCTCGGTGAAATTTCGTCATGTAGTTCGAACAGTTGCAATACATAATATATGAACTGCCCGTGAGCATGGTTATCTAGGAAACGCAAACAGGGAAATACAGCGGTTCGTATTATGTTGTTCGACTATTAACTGCTCAAAACCGATCTAAATGCTTGAGCAGTGACTGCTTGAGCGGTTCATGTATGTTGTTCGATGATCGGCTGTTCAAGCAGTCCATGTACGGCCGGCTTTAGGCCGGTTGTACAGAGTTTTCAACGCTTCGATGACAAACCGAAAAAAGAAATTTATCAGAGAAATGTTAAACTGCACTTCTTTCTCGAACTCTTTGTAATGTATGAAGATATACTGTTAAATTTTTCTAATTTATTTGGTTGAAAGTTAGTATCAAGCCCATAATTTTATCTCGGCGTTCCGTCCCTAAGTTGGAAAAACGAAACACTTATGGTCTCATTTCGGTATCTGTCCGTCCGTCTGTCATAAGCTAGAGATTTGAAAGTTGGCATAGTTAAAGCTTGTTATGACCCAATAATGTGGTTTAGATATGGATAAATGATAAAGGGTAATAATGAAGGGTCAAATCGGTTAAGAAAAAATGAAAAAAATATCAGCACCATCGAGTGAGAAGTCTTATAAAAACTAGTGACTCAATGAAAACAGTTTGTTTTTAATTATTTGGTAAAAGTTTAAAAAAAATAAAAGTTTAAATTGCGGAAATTGTTTGTTCACCCCATTTATCCTTAGAGTATTAATCAGAAAAGTCTGAAATAAATGTAGTGAATGTATCACAACGTCAGTATTAATTACAAAAAAGTATAGACAACATTGTTTACTATTTCAAAGCTGCTAAATTGCTGACAAAATCCCAGTAGGTCAGCATAATTATGAACTCAAGTCAAAACGACTGAATGGGCTATTCATCTTACTAAAATATAACGGTGTAAGTTCTGTTGAAATTAAATTTTCATTTTACATTTTTAAATTTTTTTATTAAATGCTGTTTCACCACGATATATCGACAAATGTGACTCAGAAAAATCTAAAAAATACGAAACACAACATGCAAGCTCGATTTTTTTTATATTCACAACCTGAAAATGATATTTCATCCTCCACAAAATTATAAAGACTAACCAATAATATAAAATTTCATGTAAAGTATTTACAAGAATTTCTTAATTTTTAGCTACATTAAGCGATTATTCAAACCATGACACATTTATTAACATAATGAGCTCATGTGCAGAGACCTCAGACTAGGAGTGTTTTGTTTTCTATGCGCAATATCTGCTGTACATTATTATTATGTTGTACAGTATCAAATTGTTCGTGGTATAGACTATAGATAGTTGTTCACTTCGATAATGCAAGCACTATGTATTATGTTTGTAATTAAATTTATTAAACACAGAATATTCACTCTAATTGCAATAGTTAAGTGTACTTAGTTATTTTTTTCATGTTACTAAAGCGCAAAAATAATTAACGCTGATATAAACTCGTATTGCACGGAATGTATTAATTAGTTTTTGCACTGAATTCAATAAAACGGCTGTTTTAGATGCATGTAAAGTAATCCATTACGCACTACAATCTATTTTCTATCAAAATTTGCCAACGAATAAGTATAAGTAAAATTATCATTTCTTCTTATTGCAATTTTTTTGAGGTATTTTTTGTGATACAAAAGGAAGAACTTTATCTGTCGCCATTTTCAAATGGTTCGACAGATTTTGACGAAACTGAGTAGTATTGTCAAGTGTCAATTAAAAATATAGCACTGACGGTTCCTCTATGAGCGCTACAGAGCTGCAGAACAACCAAAATGTTAGGTACTGTGTTACTTTGTAATTTTAGAATGAATTTAATTTTCCATATTTAACTAATATTTAATGTTAGAAAATAGTGTAATAGTTACACAATATACGCTGAAGTTTTACGGCCACTAGCAGACCACAAAACTCTCGTGTGTTCTGCGTGGCAGACGCTGTTCTGCGATCCAAAGCAGCACACAAAACGTCATCATCAGATAACCCTGGTGTACATTTCTAAACTCCTGATCTACAAGTTATAGCGTGTTATTTAGATCGGCTTTGAGCTGTATTTACCGTCAGAACATTAGTACAATTAATAAGCATCTATCACTGTCATATGCTAGAAGTGTTCACTGAATCTATCTCATTCAGTCAATACTTCTGACGACTTTGGCTCCGCGGTACGTATGTCGTATATTACTACATGATATACGAGACACGGCTTATGGCCTGTGTTAGAAGCTGTACTTCCGATTGACCGTGCAGAAAACTCATTTAATGTTCACGCTCCTCAACTGAAATATTGATAGATAGATATTTTATTTATCACAGTCGACACTGAGAACATGTAGGTATGTGACAAGTAAAAAAATTAATAAATTAATTAAAATCATAAAACTCTTTCAAGTCATAAAAGCAAATAACAACCAAGATTTTTTTCAAAGCGCGTTTAAATGAAGTATAGTTTCTGTCTTTGATTGATGTAGGCAGTCTATTATAGATTTTGCGTCCAGAACCCAGTGGCCTTTAGCTGTAGAATAGACACTCTTTATGTGCAAAAAAACTAAGATAGTAACGAATTCGATAATAACACGAGCGAGTCTTCCAGAAAAATTGCCGGTACGAGATAATAAACGTAAATTTTAGTTCACACCTTTTTCTTTAGATAGTTCTGGAGTCAACGAATCCATAATTTCGTTCTGATGATCTGGTCTTGTACTCGGTGGATTCTCTTTCGGCTGCCTTGACCGAGGCTTCTTTTGTTCTGAAATAAAAAAAAATTTCTCAGAATATGTAATTTTTTAGTAGTATTTTCAATTATGTAATCGTATATTTATTTATTTTTGCTCTACCCTTTATAAAATATCTGCTTTACATGCATGTAAACTGACCCATTACGCACTAAAACAAAACACGTTACGCTATTTATATATTTATAACCTATTAATAGATGTGACGTTTGTTCAAAATTGAAGTGTCAAAAATATTGAAAATGAAGTGAGACGCAGCTATTTTATAGAAGGCACATGTAAATACCATATATATCTAGTGCGTAATGGTATTATGGTTCATGTAACTGTTGAAAGTCGCTAGCGCTCCTTTTTATACATAATGTCAAAACTCGCCGTACTATAAGCCATTACAATCTACTATCATTGCGGTGTCGTCACCATGCCACCAAGCGATTAAAATGACATAGGTACCTAATGAGAAAGTGATATTTTTTTACATTTAAAATTTCAATAGCTTGCTAGCGCTATAGAAAAATTTAGGGGGATTTTAACAATTTCGAAAGTTTCCTAATTATAATTAACCATTTGATATTACTCGTAGAAAATCACGTGCGAGCTGACACAATTTCGCTTTTTGATAATTTTGTGACCGCATATAGGATTATTTTCGAGTATTATAATCACGCGTTATTACAGAAGAGATATTTAGTTATAAAATCGATTAATTATTCCATTTGGCAATTAAAAACGGGTATTGAAATTTTGGGAGAGAAATTGCAACATATACTAATTAACATATTAATGTAATTACCTTTTTCCATTACGATGTAATTCGGAAGTGTAGTTGTAATTATTTTGTTGACAGTTGACGGAGGCTCAACTTCTGTAATCCAATGAAAACAAGTTTATTATGCATGAAAGATTATAATGTGGCATAATTATGGAATTGGACAAACCGGTGAATATTGTCGAAATGACAAATAATCCCATTATCCCACAAATCTTTACAAATGGTTACAGTTTTGGTGATCCTTCATGTTGATCATTTGTTTCAATAAAACTTAAAAAAGGAACCTCCTTCAAAATGGGTCACTAAAGAGTGTAAAACAACGTAATGTTATTTACTATCACGTTTTATGTACATACTTAGGTATCGTATATTAAACTGGTGCCGACCTCAAAACTTTGTTATTTAACGCTTTTTAGTAACCCACTTTGAAGAAGGTTCAATTTTTTAAAAAGTTTTTCATTTATTTTGTTTTTGTAATGTATATTTTTTGACCCAGCGAGCATTGGCGTAGCAAGAGGGGGGGGGGGCAGGTGGGCCTGGCCCACTCTACAATATTAATTTTTTATGTACAAATAACAAGATAAATCTACAATAATCGACGTTTTCTTTGTCGTGTTTCTAAAGAAAGTCATGTTGATCGATTTCGCTTCTATGAACAGTTTTCAAATCTATACTAATATATAAAGCTGAAGAGTTAGTTTGTTTGTTTGTTTGAACTACTGGTTCAAATTGAAAAAAAAATTTTGTTGGATAGCCCATTTATCGAGGAAGGCTATAGGATATATAATATCACGCTACGACCATTAGGAGCGGAGTATTAATGAAAAATGTTGCAAAATGTATCTCAAAAATAAACTTCTATTCAGGTGAAATGCACTATCTAAATATACTCATATTAGCGTCATGAATAAACAACGCCGGCTAGCTCAATCGGTAGAGTACGCGACTGTCAATATCAGGGTCGTGGGTTCGAGCCCCACGTTGGGCGAATTTTTTTTTATTTTTCTTTTATTTTCTACATTGCTTTCTTCTAAGGATTACATGTAAATTTATTTTAATTTTATTTAATTAAGAAAAAAAAATTTACCTAAAAAAAGTATAAATATTGCTTTTTATCGACAAAAACTTTTGAACGGTAACTCCGATCATCATGAAATTTGGAAACAACATTCATCTCGGTAAACTAAGATGAATGTGTGTACTCATGTTCTTCCCTTCCCCATTCGTTCTTTTACACCCGGGTGAAACCGGACGGGACCGCTAGTTATGTATAAGTAGCAGCTGGTAATTGTACGTAGGTAGAGTTGAAAATTTGCCTCCCTCCCCCTAGGATAAAATCGTTGCTATGTCTGTGCCAGCGAGTGATTTCACAATGACATCGACTTCAGATTGTGAACACACATATTTCTCCATATGAAAAACATAGTAGTGTTGGGTCAATCTAATGACAGAGAGTTTGAATTCGACATTAGACTGCTCCTGATGTATAGAAATTGTAATGATATTATCACAGTCTATGGTCATTGTCAAATCAAATTTTTTGACAATCCTTTTTGCAACCCAGCATCAATTAATGATGATAAAGCGAATTGGTGAAAGTTGTTTATTAGTGAATTGTGTCATCTATACTATTTGCGTCATCGTTCTATAAATCTAAAAAGTTGCAGAATCCAGTTGTGAACTAAAAATATACGCATAATATGTACGCATTGCTCGCGAACTGACATTGACAAAAAACTTTTCATATATTATGGTGAGATATTTGACACTTACATGTATGTATAGTGTATACCATCTGTTTGCACGGAATACAGTAGAAGCACACAGTGGTTGAACACATAGAATTCATTATGTGTGAAACAGTTATTTTTTTTCAAGAATATAACGGTTTGGTAACCTATT
The DNA here is from genome assembly GCA_963575645.1 of Xanthostigma xanthostigma. Classification (NCBI taxonomy): domain Eukaryota; kingdom Metazoa; phylum Arthropoda; class Insecta; order Raphidioptera; family Raphidiidae; genus Xanthostigma; species Xanthostigma xanthostigma. Next base: position 28,726,566 of record OY754470.1, on the reverse strand, counting down.
AAAAATTAGTCTGGGAGGGTGGGTCTATGGATAAATTGACGTAAATTTGGAAAGTTGCAGGGTGTTATTTAATCACAGTCGTTAAAAGGCAGAGCGGTGGCAGTGCATTGTTGTCAGAGCCGCGTAGACAACAATACTTGCATTGTTGTCGGAACTGCATAAACAACAATGCACGTATTGTTACACTCATTGTCATTGGAACCGCATAAAAATGCCGAAGCTTCGAAAACGTCAGCGAATGTTCCTGAGACCTGAATGCGGCTGAAGAACTTATATAAACAAGGCAGGCGGTCAGTGAAAAGTCAGTGTCAGTGACGATGAACAGTGCACGACATAAATAAATAACTGTTCTAAATAAATATAGAGATAAATAGACATCTGTGAGATATAAATATTCCGTGTACATAGTAGTTTAGTGTTATTATTGTTGTTTTAGAATTTGTTTGTTTGTTGATATTTGTTGTTTGATTTTTAATTATTATTGGAGTAGTACATTTACTTTGTTTTTGTAAATAAATATTTTTAACCACAAAGAACAGTTGTGCGAGTTTTGTTACAATAGTTTTCGTTTTGGATCCAAACAACATTAATTCAACTGTAAATTCGCATCAATGTGGTGTGGCAAATATGCATGAATGTAGTTGTAAATCCGATGTCTGCGAATGGCATGTGATCATCGGCATGTCAGTAACGTTAGCATGTAATGTCATCTTTTTCTCTATTTATGCCTTAACGTTACGTATCGTGTGACATTGGCACATAATAAGTTATCTACATATTAATGTGATGCAGTTTCATAATCGACATATTCTTAGTAACTTAAAATTTCAAAACATAAGGCTTTAGATAGATAAATTTATTAGTTTTAGTTATAGGTAATGTTTAAAACACGTCAAAAAAATATACAATGTTAGGATGCATAGTCCATCTCTAAAAACTCTTGGTACGTGTAATAGAAGCACTCTTTAATAAAATATTTGTAAATGTTTTTTTTTTTTAACTTTTTAAGGCTCAGTTTTCTAGTGGCCAAAAACAGTTTATTAAATAATTGTAAACCTACGTAATTAGGACCAAAAGTGGAATTTTTTGTCAGAAAAAAAGGAATGACAAGATCTTCGTTTCTTCTTGTATTGTAATGGTGCAGGGGCAAATGATTATTAAATTTATCTAAATAAGATTTAACTTCTTGACGACGAAGACAAAGTATTTTCATATGAAATCATTCTTATAGTACAGTAAAATTAGCTCCGAATCAGAGGACACAAAAAAAGGTTTGTGTCACGAAAAATACGGAATGAAAAAAATGTAATCCCTCCATGTCTTCGAAACTATTGAGTGCAGCAAAAAAAAATGTGTTAGGTCATTTTATGAGAAATTTAACGTACTTTAATTTTGTATACAGTAATGTAAGCTCTCTACGTTGGATGGTTTCCAATACGGCATTTGCGAAAAATTGAGATTACCTACATACTTATCTGATACCTTACCCCATTCCCTTCTCCGAAAGCCAACAGTCTTTTGGCGGAGACTTTTTGTCACATTTAGAGTAAAGGGTAATAAATATTTTGTGACATTGAATCTATTGTTTTTTTGAATTCTCAGGTTTGGAGATTTTTTTTCTTTGTGTAATTGTAGTGCAGTACTGTGGACCCGGTAGGCAGACGTTTTCTTGCCACAGACCTCGCTAGTAAAATATATTTTTTGAAATAACATCTTGTATTCCGCATAATTGAAATACCAAAAATGCATATTTTCAGTCATAAATATAAAAAACTATTGAATTATAAAATATTGAGCGGTGCTAGGAGGATGGAAATTTGGGATTATGTGTTTTATATGAAAAATAAAAAAAAGTATTAAAAAAAATCGGTCGGAAAATTTAGAAAAAAAAACAATTCTTAATCTCGACAACAGCGCCACCTACCGGATTCAACTATATTCATATTCATATTCATTTATTCTGAGAAAAACAATATACATTGTATACAGTCGTCAAGGGAGAAGAAAAAAATAGTTAACAAACATTCAGGTGGCCCCATAAGTACAAAAAAAATTCAACAAATTTGGTCAAACAGGACAAACTAGTTCAGCCTATGCTAAATTGATTTGTAGAACTAGTTTGGCCTAGGCAAAACTAGTTTGTCCTGAAATCGGGTTTGGCCGGTAACATATTATATAAATACAACTAAAATGTAATTTCGAATTATCAACAAAAATAAATAAATTTGCGAAATTTCTGGTAATTTTTGTTGTGCAGCATTATTAAAAAAATTGAAAGAGATATCAGTAGTAAAATTTAATAGCTATAAACCGCCTCTATGAGAATTTAAACCTGCAATCTCGAAGCTCTATTTTAATGAGTAGTATTGCACTGGTCTAAACTCTAAACTATATATTTTTTGCTCATTACCGTGAAAATATAACGACCACAAATGAGATAACTTTGTACCAAGTAGATTACTATAAACTTTGATCGGTATATCATAATTATGACAACAAATTATAATCCTTATATATTAATAAACCTAACGGTCTAAGGGAAGCAGGAGAATACATTCATAAATTAACGCAACTATTAATGATCTTTTAATTGCTATTAAACGTATGCATAGCACCTGTGTAATAAAAGTGCATAGTTACGCAAAGGCACTTTTTATCTCAGCAGCGACACATTGTTATGAATAATTGGCGGTCCCGCCCGGTTTCACCCGGGTGCAAAAGAACGAATGGGGGGGAGGAACATAAGTACGCACATTCATCTTAGTTTACCGAGATGAATGTTGTGTCCAAATTTCATGATGATCGGATTTACCGTTCAAATGTTTTTGTCGGACGGACAAATTTTAAGATACATTTTGCAACATTTTTCATTGATGCTCCGCTCCTATTGGTTGTAGCGTGACATTATATAGCCTATAGCCTTCCTCGATAAATGGGCTATCCAACAAAAAAACATTTTTTCAATTCGAACCAGTAGCTCCTGAGATTAGCGCGTTCAACCAAACAAACGAACAAACAAACTCTTCAGCTTTATATAGTATTAGTATATTATAATTATAGCCTAAATTTCGACAAAAAATATACAATATACTATTTTAAATAACACAGTTACTTTCACGATGGACACTAATTTCCACAGTGGACATAGTGATGTCCACGGTGTATACAGTGATGTCCTCGGTGGACACAGTTGTGTCCTTGGTGGATAGAGGTATGTTTAAGGTTGACACTGTTATTTCCCCACTGTGGAAAAAATTTTCGATGAAAATTTCAACTCTTTACCTCTTTGAAAAAAACAGTTTCCTATACTGGGCTCAAAATGTTTCATTCCTTACCGCGAGAAATAAAATGTTTCAAAGTAGCCAGTTACAAAAAATATTAAAGCACATCTTGTAGTAACTGTGCTTTATAATATCTCAGATGTATTCTGATTATTTTCTAATTGTTTTGCCAACTGTATCCATACTTGGCTCTAGCAATAATGAACTATTCTATTCTATTACGGTTCATGAGATACAGCCCGCTGACAGACAGACGGACGGGCGGACGTACATCGGAGGCTTAGTAATAGGGTCCCGTTGGGCACCCTTTTGGTAGGGAACCCTAAGAATGGGACACATAAGTTACCATAAAACCTCACTAAGTTTGTAACCTTGACGGTGATATTTCTAAACATCCTGTATGCATTCACTTTTGGAAATATTAATTATGTATTACATTGTGAAGACAGATATTAATGAGAGAGTAATGTGATTTAGACATTGGCTATTATTTACCGTTTGTTAGAATGCAAGGACATTTGGGTATTCATTATACATGAAAAGCTTACATTGTTATATTTGAGATTCATTAGACGACCTCAAAAGACTTTAAATCCAGCGGTTTTTAACATTTCAGATAGATCAGTTTTTCTAATTCTACATTTCGAGGAATTTGTTAGCTAAAAGTTTTATCCGGAGTTCCTCAAGGTTCAATCCTAGGGCCGTTCCTCTTTATCGTGTACGTAAATGACTTAATTATAAATATTATATCAGGAGAAACATATATATACGCTGATGACACAACCATCATTATACAAGCAAACAGTAAAAATGAATTAAACAATTTACGACAAAATGCACAATCGGAAGCTTTGCAATGGTTCACTGCCAATAATCTCATAATTAATGACAATAAGACACAAAAAATTGGAATGTTTTCAAATCATGATAAAAATTGTAAACTAAAATTATTGGGTCTTAATATAGACACGCATTTGTCTTGGACATTGCATATAGATGAACTGGCTGCAAATCTTTCTGAAATAGAGATGTCGACAAAGTAACGATACGATACGAAACTACTCGTTACTCTAGAATACCCGAAGTAACGATTACCGATTTGAAAAGTAAATCGTTACTTTTACTTGAATGATTACTATTGATTATTTTATTATGCGAGTATAAGGATATTCATTGAGTTCCTACGAACCTTAAAATTTCGGAGCACTACAAAGGAGCCGCTGATAGCTGATACGTATAATATAAATATGCCGCCGATATCAATAGCCCTTAGCAAAATTAATTGCGTATTATTGTATTGTTGATATGTTGATATTTCGCGGTCAGTAATCGTCTTGTGTCGATATTTATTTTATTCAGTACGTTTTTATACGCAATATTATTTGTTGGTTCAGACACTACGTACTACATTTTATGTATGTAACTTAAGTAATCAAAGTAACCAGTAGTTGAAATGATTACTTAATACCCAAGTACCTATAGTAGTAACGAATACATAAAAGTAACGATAATCGACATCACTAGTATGTAACCTAAGTAATCAAAGTAACGAGTAGTTGAAATGATTACTTAATACCAAAGTACCGAATAGTAACGAATACTTAAAAGTAACGATAATCGACATCACTACTCTAAAATAATATACTTAATCAGAAAGCTAAAAAATTATGTTTCACAGAATATCCTCTTGACTGCATATTATTCACTATTCCACTCTAAGATGTCTTACGGTATATTGAACTATGGGCGAATGCCAGCCCTGCATCAAAAATATTTTTATTGCAAAAAAAAGCCATTCGAGTATAACAGGTGCACAAAATAGAAAAACTTGCAGACTATTATTCAAACAATTAAAAGTTCTTACGGTATACTCCCAATGTATATACAATTGCCTAATATATGTAAGAAACAACCTTAAAATATTTGAAAAACAAAATATTATTCATAGATATGATACGGGACACAGATCAAATTTGGGAATACCGCTTCATAAATATAAAAAATCCGCCAATGGTCCAAACTTTTATTGTATAAAATTCGACAATAAACTACCGGATACAATAAAAAGCTTGGAAATAGAAAAATACAATATAATAAAATAAAAAATCTATTAATAAAACAGTGTATCTATTCAATAGAAGAATTTTTCGAAAATGACATCATATTGTAGTCTAAATCGATGTAACATGACGCATTATGCCATTGTATTGGTTTTTTAATAAAGAAGTATTATTATTATTATTATTATAAATTTAAGGCTTCTTTTGTTATGCTTAAATTTTCGGTCTCAACAAAGGACCCAACGAGGCCCGCCGTCGCTTTCGGCGTTGTGGGGGGATTCGATGACAATTAAAAACTACCCAAGAGGGAGTGTTAAGCTTTATATAGTGAATTGGTCTTAATTTGTGACTTTACAACGCACTTAAATTGTTAGTTTTCACTTCATTTTCAAAATGTCTTGTCACTTTGGGACAAACGTAACTTCTAATAGTAGGTTATAAGAAAACAACTGACAGGCAAACAGTTATTAAAATATGGAGTTGGTACAGTACGATCAGTTTCATTTACTTTATCGCACTAGTGCGTATTGAGTCACTTTACATGCCTGTATTGACTGTATATACATTCCACTATGTTATAGGCTTATAGGGAATAGTGCAAAATAGTATATAAAGATAGGCAATATTCTTTCTATTACGGTTTTCTAGTTTTCTATATGTTTTTAAGTATTCGTCTATATGCGAATGTCAGTGACTTAAGGTAACGCCTTTTTATATGTATATAATATCTTAAAAAAAAAAACTTCGGAGAAGTAAAAACTTCGTTCTGTGCTAAATTCAAAAACTTGAGGCGACTGAATCTCAGAGTTATAACTTAAAAAAAAAGAATTTCGAGGCAGACAAGAAATTGAAATCAAGCTCGAAATTCTGTGCCTAAGACGTCGAAAAAAAAAAGAATTTTGAGGCAGACAAGGAATTGAAATCCAACTTCGAAATTCTGTGCTTATAAAAGCTACAAGAGCAACAACAAAAAAATGCAAAGACGGTGTTCGCATAACTCCTTTAGTTACCACTAAAAAAACGCCGTCTGTGCACTTTTTTTTGCTGTTGCTCTTGTAGCTTTTATAAGCACAGAATTTCAAGGTTGGATTTCAATTCCTTGTCTGCCTCAAAATTCTTTTTTTTTTCGACGTCTTAGGCACATAATTTCGAGCTTGATTTCAATTTCTTGTCTGCCTCGAAATTCTTTTGACGTGATAACGTCTTATAAATTGATGAATCACCAATATTATAAATTGATAAAACACCGGCTGCATGTACGAAAAAGTGTAACGTAACGTTCCTAACGTTCGTAACGCGTAACGCATAACGCATAACGCGTAACGTTCCGCCTGACCCTGTGCGTGCTTTTTGCTAATTTCTCGCTCAATTTAAATCAGATCGGTTTGAAACCAGTCTTAAACGAAAGAGGAGAACATTTTACATAGATTTCGTATAACAGAATTTGCCTAAACAGTTTTTGACGTGATAACGTCTTATAAATTGATGAATCACGTCAAAATAAAAAGATGAATGACCTAGCTGTAGACCCACCTATATATAACGTTCCTAACGTTCCTAGCGTTCCTAACGTTCCTAACGTTACTAAGTGAGCGACTAGAATGCCTTCGGTAATTTTGAAGCAGATATCATCAATCGATTGAGATGAAAATTTGTATACACGTTTAGTTTGAATGACAATGCATAGTTAGCTGTGTGACATCACTCTAAATCCAATATGGCGGACTTCTAAAGATGGCGGAAATGCCTTCGGTAATTTTGAAGCAGATATCATCAACCGATTGAGATGAAAATTTGTATACACGTTTAGTTTGAATGACAATGCATGGTTAGCTGTGTGACGTCACTCTAAATCCAATATGGCGGACTTCTGAAGATGGCAGACTAATTTTATTATGCTTTCCTACAATATGGGTATCAAATGAAAGGGCTTGCTGAGAATGACTCGAAAAATAAAGTGACGTCACTCTAAATCCAATATGGCGGACTTCTAAAGATGGCGGACTAATTTTATTATGCTTTCCTACAAAATGGGTATCAAATGAAAGGACCTGCTGAGAATAACTCGAAAAATAAAGTGACGTCAGTCTAAAACCAATATGGCGGACTTCTAAAGATGGCGGACTAATTTTATTATGCTTTCCTACAATATGGGTATCAAATGAAAGGGCTTGCTGAAAATAACTCGAAAAATAAAGTGACGTCACTCTAAATTCAATATGGCGGACTTATAACGATGGCGGACTAATTTTATTATGCTTTCCTACAATATGGGTATCAAATGAAAGGGCTTGCTGAGAATAACTCAAAAAATAAAGTGACGTCACTCTAAATCCAATATGGCGGACTTCTAAAGATGGCGGACTAATTTTATTATGCTTTCCTACAATATGGGGTTCAAATGAAAGGACTTGCTGAGAATAACTCGAAAAATAAAGTGACGTCAGTCTAAAACCAATATGGCGGACTTCTAAAGATGGCGGCCTAAGTTTTTTATGCTTTCCTACAATATGGGTATCAAATGAAAGGGCTTGCTGAAAATAACTCGAAAAATATAGTGACGTCACTCTAAATCCAATATGGCGGACTTCTAAAGATGGCGGACTAATTTTATTATGCTTTCCTACAATATGGGTATCAAATGAAAGGACTTGCTGAGAATAACTCGAAAAATAAAGTGACGTCAGTCTAAAACCAATATGGTGGACTTTAAAAGATGGCGGACTAAGTTTTTGACGTGATAACGTCTTATAAATTGATGAAACACCAGCTGCACGCACGAAAAAGTGTAACGTTCCGTAACGTTCCGCCTGACCCTGTGCGTGCAAGCGAGAGCGCAGTAATGTATTATTAAATATGATATTCGAGCGGAATACGTTATCACGTAAAACTATCTTCCGTAAACCGACTTTACAGACAACCAATTTTTTTTTTAAGTTATAACTCTGAGATTCAGTCGCCTCAGAACGAAGTTTTTACTTCTCCGAAGTTTTTTTTTTAAGATTTCACGTCTTTTTCCAAAGTGTGAGACATTATTTTTATTTTTTCTCCAAAAAATAAACATATGTGCATTTTTAGAATTAAGAGGCCACAGATTCCATGAAGGCCAATTCTGAAGGCATGAAAAAAATCAATGAACAAGGCCAACCATTAAAAATACAAAATTTTTTTCATATCATTTGTAAAATACTTATTTTGCATTAAAAAAGAAGTTTCACTTTGAAAACTTTCCTCTTTTTAATTTTTGTTGCACTTTTTATGATGAATATGTTTTTTAATAAATTAAATTATTTAAATCTAACTTCAATCATATATTTAGTTATTTTTTAATAAAAAATTTGACGAAAGTGTATTTTTCAAAAAACAAGAAAAAAAAATTAAAAATTAAGAAAGAAATAAAGATATGTATATGAGAAAAAAATTGAGAAAATAAATTAAAAATAAAAAAACAATTAAAAATATAAAAAAAAATTTAAAATTAAAAAAAAAAAATAACAATAAAAAATATGATTATATATAAATATCAAGTGGAAATAAAATCGAGTAGAAAAAATTTTTTTTCCAATGATGCCGGCGGGAATCGAACCCGAGACCCTGTTATTAGTGTTATTACTAGTCTAACGTCGTAACCGTTAGTCCACGGGCATACTCGCAGTATAAGCTGTTATTGTGGTACAGAAGTATATATGGGTGATACGAAAAATCGGTCCTATGAAAGTCACGTGGTCACAGAACTATAAAACTTGGAAACTGGTCTCATATACACGGCGTTATATGGGAGCTAGGCAAAATCAATGTATAAGAATACGTTAGAGATACGTCGGCATTTAGCACAGAAAAGAATCTCTAACGAGATTCTTCGATATACAAAGAAAATATGAATGGTAATTTACTAACTCGGTAATTGAATACTTTTAATTATTTCTCCTTGAATAAAAAAAAAACAACAAAATACAAAAAGGATTATAAGACAACTTTAAACATTTCACTGGAGTCAAAACTTATTTGAGAACCTTCGGTTTGAAACTACTGCTTTTATTCTAACATTTTCTCACATACCTTCAACGTTGAATTTACTTAAAAGGTTTCTCCATTTACAGAACTTGATTCAGTTGAAAATTAGGTCACCTTTTCATTAGATAACAGTCATAATCGGTAAAGATACAGACAAAAGAAACGTGAAGATAAAGTATTGCAAGACTAAAATTTGAAATTTTATTAAATATATTATTAAATAAGAAGTTAATTTATTACAAGCTTTTTAATTTAACTATTTTGAAAGACCTATAAAATAACAATAAGAAAAAATCGCAGGTATGTGGATACAAATATATTAGATATGTTTGTCAAATTTAAATTTAACTATTTTTAAAGACATTACCAAACTCCTGCGTCAGTAGTTTTGGAATATTTAGAACTAAGTATTATAAAGAGTAACAAAATTGGAAAACTTTCATATTTTAAACATTAATTATTCTCTTAATAAGTAAGCGTATGATATATACTCGGGAATGTTAAAAATAACCACATTATTTTGACAGTCACAACTTCATAAGAATTATTATTAGATCTAGAGAATGTGACCGTTCATATTTTATTGAGATTGTGTACTTACGATAGAGTTTTATACTGCCATCTGTATCTCCTAGAGAGTTTTTGGAGACACACTTGTATGATCCGTAGTCCGTTGGACCCACTGATCGGATGGTCAGTTTCATGTGAACCTTATAGGCGTTGTCGAGTAGCACCGGCTCATACTTTGCTCCTGAAAATGAAAGAAAATCGCTGTTAGTTCATTTGATATGCTTGTTCTTGATCATAGGTTTTAAAATACTATCATAGAACTCATTTTCAAACGATTATGGAAACAGTAAATTAACACTAAAACGGTTTGATAGTTACAAAATATTTATAAGTTACTATAGAGATGGAGATCTTAATTTTTTTTTTTTTTGAAATCCAGAGCCAGATCTGATTCCTCCAAAATACAAGATCCTGAATTTGACCCCAAACTCTATAACTTCTAGAATTTTTAATTATGTTGTTAATTACTACAGATGCTTTGAATTTGCTTGCCACTCTAAATGAATTTTGTAACAGAATGATTTACTAAAGATATCTACATCCAAGTTTTTTTATATTATATGTAAAGTTATTATAAATATGACATTTGTGCCGTGTGACGTCATTCGCACTGAGAATGACATAGCGTGCAAAATTATCTAATTTAAACTTTGAAATAGGAAAAGTAGTTATGCTAATCGTGGCATTAGTAAAAATCGAATACGTGATATCACTTGAGATTGCACTCCGAGAAAATTATGAAATATTGAGTAATTACTACGTTGATTTTTAACTTCAAAAAATGTTTATGAAATTGCATAATAACTTCGTAGCCCCTTAAGTATCGTTCAAGGGCTCCATGGGGAAACCCATGCAAATTTAAAGAAGAGTTGATACAGAATACAATGTAGGTAGATGAAAGATGGAGTTTAATTTATTTTACAATTGACGTCAAGTCTCAGCCTATATTGTGTTATGTTTCTTATCGGCTTATTTTACTACATTTTAATACTCAACTGCTTACATGTACTGAATAAAATTAAAACTGATTATTTATTTAACGACTTTTGTAATACAGTTGATTATAAATGTAAGACGATCCATTGAGGTTATATTTGTCACTATAGTTCAGAGAAACAAGGAGGTTAGCGGGAGGAGAACGAACTGGCTTGCCTGAGACAAAAAACTTAAAAAAAATGTACATCCTTCAAAATTAAGTCACTAAAAAGCGTAAAATAACAAAGTTTTGAGGTCTAAATTGGTGCCGACCTCCAAACTTTGTAATCTTATGCTTTTTAGTGACCTTTTTTTGAAAACAGTTCAGTTTTTTCTTATTTAAAATGTTTAGTACTCTTTTTCAATGTCTAATTAAACCAAAGAGCAATGTTCACGCCGACAACTTGCAATATTTCTTTGTTTTTTGTTTAATTTTCTAAATGTTTCTGAACCGATTTTGTTAAAATTTATATGGGATCAACTATGAGACATACTCTACCGAATAAAAAATGAATCAACGAAATCGGTTTACAGCCGGCGAAAATGTCGGCGGACAGATACAAAAAAAAAAAAAAAAATACAATCGAATAGAGTACCTCCTCCTTTTTTTGAAGTCGCTTAAAAATACGATGTCATACGAAGTGGCGCTGCGAATGTCCTCGAACCTGTGCACAGTATGAAATGCGGTACTCTTCGCAGCAATATGAGACTCGCTCACATTCGAGTACAATCGTTGTACCACTTCGTATAACGTCGTATTTTCTCTCAATTTAAAACTTGGAGTTCGGTACCTTCCTCGTGACCTCTTTGCAGAGAATCAACAGAAAATTCGATTTAAAGTTTGTTAGATTATTTGAATTTAAACCTGCAGACTCTTTAGTATTATAATTAAAATTATATGATACCGAAACTCTTAAAAAATTGATTTTTTTCTAACTAAATTCTTATAAAAAAATGTTTTAACAATCATTTTTAATTTGGAAAATAAAATTGATATGAATTCTCAAGCAACTCACTGGTCGTATTGTGGCAGACCATGATGCAATATGGCGGACTGTAAATACTGAGGATGCAGCGAGGCGATTTGTTGAGGTTATGTCTGACATATAAAACAAATATAGAGCTTTCGAATGAAAAGCTCGTCAGATTAATGAACGCAGAACGTGCAAGTTGAAGCGAACCATAGCGAGTGTAGTCAGTGGCCCGGTAGTGTGTGGTTATGTACACACCAAACCAAAACTCGTTTATGCTCACATAACAAACGCAGCTTGTTTGTGAAGTAATTTAATTACAAGTAGAAATGTTATTACACGTCGACACCGTGGCGCAGGAAAACGAATCACTGCGTTCTATTTATAACAGGTGTGCACGGCATGTCCAAACCAAGTTACAGTATCAAGTCCGTAATATTGGACAGACGAAAGATTAATAATAATAGGAAAAATTTCACCTTTGATTCACTGTTAGACTTGGCTCTCGGTTAAGTGACGGTTTATATTCTAATGATGCCTAATGTAAAATTGGCTTGGTGGATGTGAAATACTGTGGCAAAAATGCTGTATTATAAGAACGATGTCTCACTATAGAGTAATAGGTAATCCAGTCGCCGCGATAGTGGAAGATTTGGGTGTGAGTTCGAATAGTGACATTGAGTAATAAATTTTTCTAATATCGCATTGTAATAATAATGAATGTTTTAATTGCAAACTACATAGACGAATGTATTTGTATATTTCTTGCAATATTTTTATTAAATAATTTTAATATATATAATTAGGTATTCGTTTATGAAATGAGTTTTTTTAGGAAGTTGTTTCAAAAAGAATTTTGGAATTGATACTACAAAATAGACGAAAACATGGATGACCCAGATAAAAATGAAGAAAAGTGGCCTTAAAGGCCATGGACTGCACAGGACTAATGTAGGAAGAAGAGTGAATTGACAAAGAAGTTTAGATGAAATTTGTCGGTATGTGGCATCATCCGTCAAATTGTCTTCATAAAATAATCTAAGATTACATCTCAGAATATTATATTGTCATTAATTTGTAAAATTTTGACAGCATAACAAAGAAGATAAAAGTGGACGGTCCAGACAAAACTGAAGAAAATGGATCAAGGAGGCCATAGAATATTCTGGACTACATGAAAAATACCTACTCCCTCAACGTTTTTGCACATACCGCTGAACTGCGGTAGGTATATGTGCTCTATTATTGCTTTGTGCGTCAGAGCTGACTTTCATTCATAAAAGAAGTTATATCTAGGTTAATTTCGCACGAAATCTATTCAAATTGTAGCTTTTTGAATACAGGAGATTCTGTCCTATAAAACGGAACCATTTTTAGATCGGTTCGAGTTCATAATTACTATACTAAAATTGTAATTGAAAATAACGAACCGCAGTTGTCGATTGGTCTGTACGTATGTACGTCACGACAATACAGATCGCAAATTTAGTCGGTTTGCCTTGGGTTATATTTTCATTTATTTGTGAAAAAACTTTTTTTTTGATTTTTAGGCATTGCCCCGGTATTGTAACTGTATATGAGACGGTTTTATTAAATTGAATGTACCCTAGAAATTTCAGCGTGCTATTATTTTAAAGTTACTAATTTTGTTTTTGATTGACCGAATAAAACTAATTTTCATATTTCAATATCTATAAAATATAGCATCATCACAACATGATAATGAAAGTGAATTTTTCGCTTACTACGGTTCAAAACAGAATTTGCAACCAGTGGCGTAACAATAGGGTGGCAGAACGGGCAAAATGCCAATAGCCCCGGTCCGAGATGAGGTTAGTACAGGAGGAACTTAACATTTTATTACAAAATTTGATAACAAATATTAATTTTGCATTTTATTAATTTAAGTTAGGTATTAACTCAAGAACATACACGAATTATACCTACAAATATCTACTTTACTTCGTGATTTAGAAAGATTAAACTACTACGTGAAGCTTTTTTATATTAAGGGAGGGCCCCATTCGATGAATTTATCATAGGTATCAAGTGGTATAGTTACGCTACTGTTTGCAACGCTTTTATATAATTTGAATTTAACTGCACAAAAAATTGAAAACGCATCTTGAATAAAAATTCGAATTAAAAAAATATATACGCAAAATCAACAAATATTTAAGAAAACTATAGGTTAAATGGTGCTTTTTATGCATATTTTGATAGTTCTATATTATGATTCACTTCTTTAAACAGAAGTTTAATTAAATAAAAAACTGCGATTTATTTCATATGGTTATAAGGCACTGTCATATTTAAAATAATTCAAATAAATTTTCCTATACCTACACACAATATCAACAACATTCCAGATACCATATACCTATAATAAGGTAAACAATTTCATACCGGCCATTGTTGCGGTTATGTACCCATATTTTGACCCTAGGCACAAAAATGTTAGTATAGTATAGATTACTCCTTTCTATTTAAAACCTGTGAAGTCATATTTACGATAAATTGCCCATACATAATAATAATTTTATCGATATCAGAGGTCTTAAAAAATATAACTATAATTGTTTTTTTCCATTCAGTGAACAAATAAAAATTGTAACGTTATAGAAACTCTTCTTATAATTTATATGTCCAAACCGAATATTTTGAATAAGGAATTAGGTCATGTATATTTTGTGAATCTAGAGGAATAATAATATATGAATTCAGAACGTTTAAGGAAAAGTTAAGGCCGCTGCATACGAGGCTGGTTTTGCCGCTAGATTCCTTGCTAGATTTCAAAAGTGCTGTGGCGCTGCATTTCGTGATGGCTTTTATGTGTTCGCTCCACACGAGGCGTATTTTGAAGTTAGCTTTATAGACGGGTTTGGTGTGCGCGCAGTGACAGTACGAATGTTAACAAAAGTGAACGTTTATTGTTTTTGAAATGTTTGTTTGCGGGCGTTTGTCCATGGCGTCCACGTGACAATATATACTTTCCTGATTGGTTCTTGCCCAAGACAGCAGAGAAAATTAAATTCCAACTTGTAACCACGCGTGCGTGCTCGCAGTGACGTCATTTCCATCGTTATAGCCAGCGGAAAAACCAGTCTCGTGCAGCGGTATTTCATTAACAAGATTGTAAGACAGAGAATAAGTGATACGTTCTGAGAAACACAGTTGAAAATTTTCATAAGTTCTCTGTTTTACAATCTTACTGTTTTCAAAATATTTCGGTTGCCTATAGAAATAAAGCTTTGGATACACCTAAGTATTAGAGACCGCGCACACCTATCGAGCATGAACCGGAAAAGCTTGTTGGTTAAGACGCCCATCTTATTTAACGGAGCAGTGCACATTAGACCAGCAATTACAGCGAGCGTCAGTTATTCGCCTGCAATGTCTGTCTAGCCGATCTAGTGTGCTAGTGATGCGTCCCTTTCATTAATTAATTTGCATCGATAAAATTACTTGAAAACTGCAAAATGTTTACCGCACACGAAACTTTCATAAAAAAATTGCTGGCTTGTGCTGGTCCCTGCATGTCTAGTGTGCGACATCATGCAGGTTGCAGGTTTGTGCTGTGCTGGTCGTGCTGTGTTTGACACGTGTGCGCGATATTTTATACGGGTCCAACTATTTTGGACAGGATATAAAACACCTAGTCACTCTAACATCACGTTAAACGTTTAAGTTTTACAGTGATACACATGGAACTGCATATTTTCAGAAATCAAAATAAGATAATTTTTATTGTGTATAAATTGTATTTCTGTGAATTATTACTGTTAAATTACGGTTTCACGCTTCAAATAAATATTTTACATATTTCTTATTTCTTTTTTTTGTTTATTTATTATGCCAACTCATTATTACATCATAATATAATTTTTTACAATAATTATTAAGCTTTCCTACCCATGGCAATGCCAGTTTTAGGGTGGGGATATTAGAAACTTAATTTAAGCCCTTAAAGGACCCCACACAATCCTTATGGGATTTGATTCTCTGTTAAATTGATCGAAAATGGTTTCATTTTATAGTTTAAAATCACTAAGAAAAAGTGTATATATACCCTAAAAATCAATAGGTTTTTTTGCTGCAGATATGTTTAGCAAGAGTAAAGATACAGGGATATTTATTGAATTCACAAACATGTTCTATGTGCAACTTTTGTGCTTTTTTTTTGGAAATAAAAAAATAGTCGGAAACTTGGTACATAGGTACTTATATGCTTAGCGAGATTATAAGATATAGGGATATCCATTGAATTGCATAATCTTAAAAAATCCTAAACTCTAGAAATATGTTTTCGAGTGCGCAGAATCCGAATATTACATTATTATTTTATATTATACAGGGTGACACCCTCATATATCAATAATTAATAATAATGTCATATTCAGATTCTGCGCACTCGAAAATATATTTCTAGAGTTTAGGATTTTTTAAGATTGTGCGAGTCAATGGATATCCCTAAATCTATAATCTCGCTAAACTTATCTGTAGCTACAAATCTATTGGTTTCTTGGCTATGCGCCCATGGACACTTTTTCTTAGTGACCTTTAAAATATAAAATAAAACCATTTTCGATCAATTTAATCAAGAACCAAACCCCATAAGGTTTGTGCGGGGTCTTTTAATCTTTAATTTGAAAAAAAAAAGTTATACGTGTGAATAGACGTACTATAAAGTATTATTAAATATTAAAATATATCCATATGAATATGTTATAATATTTCGCTAATTTATGTGGGTGTCCGTACTCAAGGGAAACTTTATAATTAAATTTAACATCTGGCAACATCATATTTCATGGTGTATACAATCTGTAGATACTTTTACAGAATTCACATTTTAAATTTACAACAAAGAAAAAAAATATTGAAAAAATTGTCTTCTTTCTGCTGCATTATCATTATTTAGATAACATTTTCCAAGATGAACAATTTTAAGCTATCTGTTAATTGATTTCAACTCTATTACTTTTAAAAGCTGTAATAAGCACGTCATATTACATTGATAACAGAACGTTAATTGATTATTACGTGAGGTGGTTTTTGTTTTATATAACCCATCGCCTCACACTTGGTGAGATTTGGTAAGATGTGATGGGACCCTTCTTAACGTGAGATTTACCCAATAATTTTTAATGAATTCAAATACAGGATTTGAGACCAAAAAAAAATACAATTTTTATTTGCTTATTTTAATTGATCAACGTTTCGGCAACAATTTGCTTTTTTTCAGGATCTCTAATTAGCAAATAACGTAAAGAACTATATGTATCCATTGTTTAAACAATTTCGTCAAAAACATTAAAAGGCACCTATTTTTAAATTTAGAAAACAATCAATTTATTATAGTGTTTTTTTAACTAGAAATAATATTTTAAATAATCAAATTTATTTGGTATGTTTATGTGTTATGCTTCATGGCACTAAATACCTAAACGTTAATACGTCTTCTACGAACTACATTTTTTCTTAGAAGTAAGAAGAGAAAAAATATTATAATAAACTATATTCTCTGAATTTGCATTGACGTTCATTAAAATCTCACCAAATCTCATATAAAGTGAGGGGCACTTTTATATGAAATTTGGTGAGATTTTATCGGACTCCTACTTTCAATTTTGAGCTTAATGGACGCCTCCTAACTACACTGCAATCCACGTAATAAAGGAAAAGTGTCGATGAAACTAATTAAAATGATCCATTTACAACTGTTTTAATTTAATTAAGACTTGACTTCAAAAGTTTTTGTTCATAAATTTTGTTAAGAGATGTAGGTAATATGTTTTTTTTTTGTTAATATTGATCTGACATTTACTGTAACTTTATAAGAAACTAAATTATGAAGAAGTAGATTGCAATGCTCTTTCATGAACGCGATATATTTTAAAAAAGAGATCCAACCCATTCTGGTGGAACTGCAATTGGTAGGTATTATTTAGTTAAGTTGTAAGCTCAACTGGGTGCAAGCTAAGAGACGGTTATTCCGTTCCATCTATATTAAGTACATAATGTGTATAGAAGCGTAATGCTAGAAGGGAGCCTCTATAATATAGACAGGGTAAAAGTGGGGTAAGCGGAAAGGAAAGTGGCTGACTGACTGACTGGAGTGTGCAGGCTGGGATGCTGTGGTGTGGTGTTGATGATGAAAACGAAAAGTGGTGTAAAAGAAAAATGTCTCTCATAAGCGTACTTAACTTCTTCCTCTCATCTCTACTTTCATCACATTTAGTGCTCAGTTAGACGTGTACACACACACACACACACACACACACACACGTTTGCGTCTACGAAGGTAATATTATCGTTAGATGATACCAAAAAGTTAAGGCTGTGTTTGATTTGGCTCGGAATAGAAGCAATTGTTTGTGAAAAATAACTTTAATAATTTAGAATGATGATGATCATGTATAAATATTAGAAGATTGAAGGATGAAACCTGGTGGCCTAGGATCAATGAACTTTGCAAATACTGACGTTTTTTTATTGCATTTTATTGTATGATGTTTCGAAAATCTTTATGCCATCTTCGGAGAACATAACAACAATACTGATAAAACAGACAGCATTGATTCTCCGAAGATGCCATAAAGATTGCCGAAACGTCAGACAATAAAATGCAATAAAAAAACCTTCAGTATTTATAAAGTTCATTGATCCTATGCCACCAGGTTTCATCCTTTGATCTTCTAAGAAGCAATTGTGTTATTAGGCTAGAATGTCGACTTTTGCAACGAATTGTGAAGAAAGTCACGTGAGCGAATCGAAGAAGGCCAACTTCACTAAAACGTTGCAAACATCAACTTTTTGCCCTAATAACACTGGGTGTTTTTTTTAAAACTTTGGACGTTTTTCTTTAAAAAACAACGGGTTAAATAAAAAAAAAGTTCGAACGAAAGTTGTTGGGTTTCAAGGGGGAAATCGTTTGGACACAATAGCCACCCCTACCAGCTCACCCCTTAGCAGGGGAAGAGAGTGACTTTTCTTTTTTTAAATGGGACCCCCTATTATTTATCATCGATTTTTTTTGCATGGGAAAATGAACATCTTTTATCTGAATTTTTATCTGAATTTTTTTGCAAATCGCTAATAATGACTGATAACATATTGATGAATCAGCAGGCTCTCGAGAAAACTATCTATGGTAACGAATTCGGCTCGTATTTTTTTACCAAAACGATCAATAAAAAAAAATTATTTGCGATTTGCAAAAAAACTAAAAGTTAAATTTAAAAATATTTCAGACAAAAGATGTTAATTTTCACATAAAAAAGAAAATCGATGATAAAAAATGAGAGTTCCCATTTAAAAAACAAAAGTCATCCCCTGCCCCTGCTAAGGGGTGCGGTGGTGGGGGTGGTTATTGTGTTCAAACGATTCCGTTTGAATTTTTTTTATTTAACCCGCTGTTTTTTAAAGAAAAACGTTTAAAATTTTCAAAAAAACACCCGGTATAATAAGTGCATTAAAAGAACAACATTAAGTACTTTCAAAAAACACCGTAGATAAGGTATTGCAGATCCAGCTCCATTTTTGTTTATTTTTCGAAAAGTTTCTTCAACGGGTGAAAGCAGTTTAGTTTTGTTCTGCGCCTGTGCGATTGTTATTTTATATTATTGGCATGCAAAAGTCAACTTTCGTTACCGAAAGCAAATGTGTCATTTTGCGTTTTCGATGGTATAGAAATAAGTAAGTACGTGCAACTTTTGACAGTTTGCATACATTTCTACGACAAACTAAAAATAAAACAGTGCCATCTATGAACTCGGGATTGTCAATGGTGTAACATTAAATAGTTACAATACTTCCCTTTTTCTCTAAACGTAAAATGAACAAAATCGAGCGAGGGCCTTAGACTTACGTTTTTAAGGTACTGGCAGATCTGTACTCTGCCCATTTTATTGAAGCTATAAAGCTATAATTACCCTTAATAATAAATTAAGGTAAATATAGAGATGAATAACATTCGATAAAAAATTGACAGTAAAAAAGTTACTATTAGATGTCGTGTTCATCTTGATAATAATAGAAACTTAACCATGTTAGAATCATCAGAGGACGATTAAAATCCTTCTCTGGATGATGCTAACACTGTTAGCAAAACGAGTGTTAAGAAAAAAATAGAACTGGTTTACTGTTTTCCGATTAATGGTCCCATTACTCTTCAAGAGATGAATAGAAACATGACTAAATTTAATTTAAATTTATTATTAGCGTCTGAATATCTGCAAAAACTTAAAGTGGATATTTGATTTTGGTTTTTGTGAAACAGTAGTATAAAAAATTAAGAATTATTTTCAACTAATATATATTAATTGAATTTGCAATTTATTCCTACTTAGCTCGTGCTGTGAAACCGGCAAAAGTTTAATATTAAAACATAAAATTCAATTTATTATGATGAAGTTTTTATTTATTATATAAAAAAATCAACTTTTTACAAAATAAGCAATCAAAGTTTTGCACTTTTTTCATAAAGAAATTATATTTCTGATTTTTCACGGAAATACGTCTCAAGATCAAAAAGTCTTGATAAATTTATTTAAATATTCTAGTGAATTTTAATATCGTTTTAAAGTTTGTTTTTTGACGTGATAACGTCTTATAAATTGATGAAATACCGGCTGCATGCACGAAAAAATGTCACGTTCCGAAATGTGTCACGTTCCGCGCACGATCGGCCCAAGTTTGACAGCTACTAAAATTTAGGTTATGTATTATTAAATATGATATTCGAGCGGAATACGTTATCACGTAAAACTATCGTCCGTAAACCGACTTTACAGACAACCATTTTTTTTAGAATTGATTAACAATTACATTTTCAGCCATGAATTCCAAAGTTACAGTTATTACAAAGTTATATTCACCAGAATCCGGTCTCGAAAACTGTGAAACAAACAAGGTCTTCGTTTATTTATTTTTATATATTTTTAAAATTATAAGTTACATTTTTATCAAAGCAAACTTAATAGTCAAAATTTAAGTCAAATTGAATGCTTGCTGAAATTTTGTTTCATTCTATTTCAGTAGGTATTCCAAAACTGTAGCTAAGTAGGAAATGATAACTAGTGATTTGGGTCAAAATTTTACAGTATTTTTTTCGTTTTGAAGTTTCTCGAATACAAAAAACATATTTTTGAAAAAAGTCTGTGCGTCTGTTACTCTGCGAGCACGATACAGATCAAACGGATTAAAACGAAATTTTGGGAGGATGTGAAGAAGAGATATATGCTATAACGTTGTTTTTTATATAGTAAATTATTGTATACTTTCCATAACGGTTTATTATTCTATATATTTTTACAAGAAAGTTGTGTACAATTTTTTTCTCTAAACTTTATAGTTTTGGAAATAATACCGAGCGGGGTGGCGTAGGGGTAAGAGCACTAGACTCGCATTCGGGAGGTACTGGGTTTGAATCCCGGCGGGGGCAGATGTGGCTGGGACTTTTTCCTACTACCTCTCATCGAGAAACGGTAATTCCTGTACCGGCCATCTTGTTGAGGTTTTCCATGGTTTCCCTCAATATTTCCAGATAAATAGCGAGATGGTTCCTTATTCAAATCCTACCTGTCATACTCCTATGTTCTAAATTTGCCTACCTTATCCGAATTTCCTAAAAATCCTTCATTCGCCCATTGCTATTCATTAAGTTGAAGTTTAAAAATTGTAGAAAATAACGGGAAGTGTGATAGAACAAAAATAGTAATGGTGCGAATGGCGTCTGTTATGACATAAAGTCAAGAAACGGACGTTAAACGCATTATTATTATTAGTTTTGGAAATAATTTGTAATATACGTTCGTATATACCCATTATTTCCCTATAATATTATCGCAGTATGTCTAAACAATTCTTACGATTCATTTATTGTTTTTTTTTTTAAATCTTGCCTCAAAATAATTTAAGAGATAATTAAAAGAGTAGGTATATTAAAAGTTATTAAAAAAACTGGGTTACTTTTTTGATAATAAATGTCTGAAACTTTTAACATTACATTTGACAAGTCATACGAATTTAACTGGGCTCAATCATAACACGATAAATAAGGCGCTTTAGCTTACGCTAATCGCGCCTAAAAACGTGACTACTAAAGTATAAAAATATATACGTATTTATTTTTCGTAAAAAGATCCACTAATATAAAAACTGATAACTTTTTCCTGTGTTGATGAATAAATAAAACATTTCCCAAAAAAAAAGAATTTATTTATTTGTTAATAAAAGTCAGTAGCTGATATATAAAGATCGTTTCTAAAAATTGTGTTAGCGTCTAAAGATACAGTATGTATGTATGACACGGCAACATGCAATGTACATTTTACTGAACTATTCAGGGTGAAAGAGAGGTAGAGGACGATATATACAGAACTGAATAGGTGAGAGTGAATAGCTGACAGAGAGAAAACTGTGTTGTACACGGCAGAAAAGACTGGCTATAAAACTGCAAATGAGGTTTTGATCGTAAACGGTTCGCTCATTAGAAGCCATGTTTTACTACGTTCGTCGTCTTTGTGTGTGTGAGTGTGTGTCACTGTGTATTTGTGTCTGTCCATCTCACGTGATAGGAGCTAAAAATATTACAACACACACAAACGAAACTACTCGTCCGAAATGTTCCGGAACTAGTCCCTTGACACGAACAGGCAAGGAACGATCTTTATCCACAAAGTGTACAATTTGTAATATGTATTAGATGAATCATTAAAATCCTTAATTTTGCTCCCCGCAAGGACATTTATTTTTTACTGAAATGAGATTAAACTAAAATAAATAATCGCACTAACTTTTACCATTTCAACCCACAAGTGGGGAATGGTACTAGTTTAGGTCAAAAATCACTTTTCAAAAATTTTACAATATCTTTCCGGTTTGAGGTCCCCCGAATCCAAAAAATATATTTTTGGAAAAACTCTCTGCGTCTGTTTGTCTGTGAACACGATACAGGTCAAGCGGATGAGCGGATTGAAACAAAATTTTGGGAGGATGTTTGGTATGCAAATATGAAGAGCCCTATTGTTTTTGGGGAAAATCGACGCATGCGCAGAAGAGATATATGCTAAAATATTGTATAACAAAAAAAAAAATAATTTCTGATATCGTTACGCGGGTAATGGCTAGTTTTAAATATATTTGCTATTCCTTGGCATGGTTACCTACATAATAAATTATGTTCCACGTCGCGTTGTGTAAAAATTAATTAAAACATGCTTAACTAATTTCTTTCTAACTGATCTACAGGACAAAAGAACATTTTTTTTTATTTTCAAAATATTTCCAAAATTATAAAGTTTAGAATTTTTTTAACAGTTATTCCTTGAAAAAATAAATAAAATGATAAATTGTTAAGAAAAGTATACCGTTATTATATAAAAAAACAACGTTATAGCTTATATCTCTTTTGAAAATTTGCCGATTTTCCTCAAAAACAATAGGACTCTTCATATTTGCGTATCAAACGTCATCACAAAATTTGGTTTCAATCCGTTCATCCGTTTGACCTGTATCGTGCTCACAGAGTTTTTCCAAAAATATTTTTTTTGGATTTGGGGGACCTCAAAACGAAAAAAATATTGTAAAATTTTGAAAAGTGATTTTTGGCCTAAACTATTATCATTCCCCACTTGTGGGTTCGAGTGGAAAAATACAGAAAATGAATAATATAGCTGTACGATTGAGTCTAATCAACACACACAAAGAAATTTCTCTACAGTCTACACAGTATTTTATTTCCACTACATTTTTACTATAAAATTTTTAATAACAAATTGTTATTTGTAGGCACGTTATTCGGTAAAAAGTTAAGAAAAAATACTAAAAAAATTGTGGGTCGATCAGTATTTTTATGTATATGGTGGAAGGACGGGTATGGGTGTGGAAACCCGATCTTCCACCACATACAGGAATACCTTTGAAATTAAGTTCGTAGAAATAATACATAATATTATTCACGATATAAATGACCATAACGCATACACAAAATCACTGAAAAGTAGTAAGTTATAACATCTGTAGATGAAAAGGAGTGATCCCGGTTTGGATACATTTTCTCTTCGAGGAAAATGAAAAGAGTAAAAATTATTGTGCCTTGAGATTCATTTCAGATTTATATGGAATCGTTAGAAATAATTTAAATACATAAGATACGTCAAAAAAGTACTGACAATGATATTAAATATGGTGGAAATACCGGGTACAGATGGCGGAGGGGCGGGTGTGAAAGTACAATGCATTTTCATGATTTCAGAATTAAAATACGAAAATAAAAACTGATGTTCATTATTTAACCCTCGTCAGGCGGCATAATTTTACAACGCTTAAAGGCGGTATAGGTACAATTGTACACTTATATATTTTGTATGAAATATCTCACCGCAGGCAAAATGTTAGAACGATAACTGGCTCACAATTAAGAAAATTTGCTCTAAACGATAATTTGAGTTTTTGACTTACGACATATTTCGGAGAAAAATTTAGTCATTAATTAAAAAGAAAACGCAATATAAAAAATATATAAGATTATGTAATCTCGTTTAGATTGTTTTCTCAGAAAGCGAAGGTGAATATTACTCTGTCCAACTTCTGTGAACAGTAATTTAAAAAGTCTAGTAAAAGTGTAATAATATTATTATAATCGTAATAATTGTGAAAATGTAATAATTTTCGGAGCACACCTTCACCTAAGAGCACGCGAAAATACCATTAGTGAACTTGAATTTAGATACATATGTAAGTAAATAATACTGTGTATTTGAAAAATAGGTGCTTCTGAAGCTTCAATGCTTTTCAATCACGAAAATCAGGTACGTTTGTATGCACTTCTAATTTTACCTACTTTCGAATATTTGTACGCAAATAAAAAATATTTTACGTACCGGTGAAATGACAGGTTGGGATAAACACACTATCTTTAAATATTCTTAAAGATCGTGTGGACAATTCGATGCTCAGCGAAAAACACTTATTTATTCACAGAAAAATCGCAAAAAATGCCATTCAATAAAGTAGTAATATTCAAATAGTCTCCGTGGTAATTTGGCTGCTATAGATTGACAAATCGCAACGTTACCGATTGTCGGCGCAAAAAAGTAAAAAATGTCGCGTGTAAACTGGCCCTACCCATTTCAAATTTTGTTTTATTTTATCAATCAATTACAACTGACTTGAAAGTGTCATTTTTATTAATCTATGCAATATCAATGACATAATTAAATTTGTAGTTTGGAAACATTGATATAGATTTGTTTTTACCGAGTTCGTTTAGAAAGTGATTAGTTACGATCAGCAAAAAATGTACGCAAAGGTATATATACCTATGATATCCCTTTTATTTATTTATCTGAGGTTTGTCCCTACCGCGTAGTACTATAGCGCTGCTAGTGAAAGATTTTTCGTACTTGATGAAATATGCTTGTAAATTATACGATGTGAGTCAACTGCAGCGTCTAAAAGTGTATAGCAAGTTGCGTATGCCCAAAGGAGGGTTAATAGGAGTAGGTACGATGTTTCTGTGCTGAAAAGACTAAAAAGAAGTGGCTACTGGGTTTTGTGCGAGTGTGTACTTAGTTATTATTAGATGAAAAACACGAACTACGTTAGAAATGTTATTTCCCTGTGCGTTTTAGATCACGACATTAATGGACTTTCTAAATAATGGATCACCGTGCGAAAGCAATTTTAGTTCGAATGTGTTATGTAACGAAAATAACACGGAAAGGAATATCGACATTGTATTCTGGGAAATTACTATACCTAGAAAAATATTTTTGAAATTCGGGCTTCGCATTGTGCTGTTTGAAAAAGCCTTGTTGAATATATTTATTTATAATTCAGAAGGCAGTAAAGATTTTTGGTACTTATTTTCCCGATAGAATTATTCGGTTTGTTATTCTAAGCAAAATTCATATTTATGAAGGGGGGGGGGGGGTCCAATGGGTTGAGGCGGAAAATGCGTTAGAAAGTACTAATATACTGCAATTTTTTCCAGTGATAAAAATAGTTGTATTAGTGAGAGATATAGTGGAGTTAAGAAAACATATAGTATGGCTAAACTGTGAGTAGGTATGGGAAATAATATGTCTGACAGGTAAAAAATTGGAAAAAAAATCAAAGTCCTAAAAAGGGTCTCACCGGGTTTCCATATGAAATCTGCACTGGCGTCTTTTTTGACATTGGTGCCTATATTATGTTGCTAGTTGTTGGAAATAATTATAGGTCAATTATCAAACCCCTAACTTTATTCGTTTTTGCAAAATAGGGGTTGCAACCCTAAACTTCAAAACCGTTTTTCTACGAAACTATGATAGATATTTGAATGAAACCAAAGCGACATGGAAGCTACTATTTAGAATTATATTCTGTATTTTTTTCATAATTTTTCAACCAACCCTAAGGGAGCAAACATAAATTTGAAAAAAATAGGGGTGGTTTTTCGTGGCTATTTTTCGAGGTACACCGACCAAAAAAATTACGTATATTCAGTAAGTATTCAACTATAATTCACAGCAGTTACAAAGATGTGCGCAGGGTGGAACATATTTGAAATAATAAAAATTCTATATAGGTATAGGCATATAGTGTATTCTGGCCAATCTAATAAATGTCATAAAAATTAAAATAAAAACAGCGTTTTTCAAAAAATATTATTAACTTTCATTTTTCATGTAAAAATATTAAAATAATTAGCGGGCTTAACGATTTTTGATTGGTAACGGCCATGTGACAAAAAAATTGATGCTACATGTGAACAGCCTGTAGTCCTATTTCCATTAACACAATTACAGGTTATGCCTTTACAGTTGTTCATACTTGGTTCGTATTCAATAAAACATATTTTGTAACGGATACCCCCAAGCTGCAAGCAGACGACGAGAAAGAATTTCGTGAGACAACAATCGGCTCGTCATTCTAACAATGACACACATATTGTTGTGGCAACAATCGGCTTGATTGTTCAAACAATAACAATATGCGTAGGTAAAAAAAGGCTTTCTTGCCAAATTCCAGACAACAATGAAAGCAAGAAAAAGAAACAACTATCCAGCGCATATAAATATACCACCGCGATAGCTCAGTGGATAGACAATCATTGTGCTTCATCCAGTTAACAATCGAGAAATAGTTGTGACATAAATTGACAGTCAGTACCGTGAACATTACTGAGGTAACTGCTGAGATAAATAGACAAATGAACTGTGTAAATAAACAGTGCGCGAAATAACTAGTGCGGAGTGGTTAATAGACCATTGATTTCAATTATATAAATCTATTTTAACATAAATAATCTCTTGACACATCAATAGCAACACATATCAATGTTTTATTGAACACGAACCAAATATGAACAACTATAAGGATTAAGGGCATAAAATGATACACCTGTAATTGTGTTAATGGAAATAGGACTATAGGTTATTGTTCACATGTAGATCAATAATTTTTTATTTGTCACATGGCCGTTACCAATCAAAAATCATTAAGACCGCGAATTATTTTATTATTTTTACATGAAAAATAAAAGTTAATAGTATTTTTTGAAAAACGCTGTTTTTATTTTAATTTTTGTGACTTTTATTGGATTGGCCAGAACACTATGTGCCTATACCCACATAGAATTTTTATTATTTCAAATATGTTCCACCCTGCGCACATCTTTGTAACTGCTGTGAATTATAGTTGAATACTTACTGAATATACGTAATTTTTTTGGTCGGTGTACCTCGAAAAATAGCCACGAAAAACCACCCCTATTTTTTTCAAATTTATGTTTGCTCCCTTAGGGTTGGTTGAAAAATTATAAAAAAAATACAGAATATAATTCTAATTAGTAGCTTCCATGTCGCTTTGGTTTAATTCAAATATCTATCATAGTTTCGTAGAAAAACGGTTTTGAAGTCTAGGGTTGCAACCCCTATTTTGCAAAAACGAATAAAGTTAGGGGTTTGATAATTGACCCATAATTATTTCCAACAACTAGCAACATAATATAGGCACCAATGTCAAAAAAGACGCCAGTGCAGATTTCATATGGAAACCCGGTGAGACCCTTTGTCAGATGATAGTTTATATTATAATAATTTACAGCTGCAAATATAGTCTGACTATTGTGGAACATCCCGAAAACCTTGCCAGACTCGTCCAACGCTCGTCAGGCGCGCTAAATTAGGCATGTTCAATTATACTCATTTAACTATCTGACTTGTGAGTCTGGCGGGGTTTTCGTGACTGTAAATAACAGCCAGACGTGTATTTTCTATGGAATTATAGTATTATTTATCATGTGACAAATTTTAAAATTTGGAAAAATAAGAGCAAAAATTTTTACGATTTTCAAGATGCTGCCAGACTCATTTGCCTATTTCGTAAATCAGCCTGACTTACTTTTGATTATAGTTTATGATAGTATCAAACGATACGTTAAATTTCAAGCATGGGAAATAAGGGTTACGGATTTTAAAAATCGGTTAAATTTTTGCATCCGCAAATTTTCAGCCAGACTGACTTTCCTCCACTTGGGATGTGCCAGACTGTTATTTCCATTAATAACATGATTCACTTTAATTAATGTCAAATATTTATGACTGGGAAAATAAGTGGACTTGTCTTTTTTTTTTAATCTAGTGAACCCATCCGAAAATTTTAGCCAGACTCACAAATTGGGACTGGGAAAATAAGTACAAAAAAAATTCACTGCCTCCTGGACTATTAGGAACTGTTCTTTGTTTGTGGTTTCCCCAGAGTTAATAAAAACTTGATGCACCTTTAACATATTTGCAACTAAGTGACAATCGTCGATATGATAATTTATGTTTAACGAATTAAATGGTTAATGATTCTCAAGAAGATTAAAATAAAATTGTTTACTAAATCGTACTCTGATAATACGATAATACGAGCTCATTATTTTTGTATTTATGGAGTGTATTAGTATCCAAAAATATCACAATCTGTAAATATGATATGTATTGAATATTTAACCCAAACAAATCAATTTGTCATTAATGTTATTTTAATGTTTATTCGAATATAACGTTATAAAGCCATTATACGACTTTGTTTGAAAAATAATGTTTTTTTATATAAAATTTAAATACGTCATATTGTACAGCGTGTACCATAAAAATCGATTTAATAAAATAAGTATTAGGTATATATTTTTATCAAAAAGTAAGTTAATTGTATTAAAAATACTTGCATATAAAAAATAGAGTTTATTTAGTACCCAGCAGCTGGGTGGCGTAGCGGTGAGAGCACTAGACTCGCATTCGGGAGGTACCGGGTTCAAATTCCGGCGGGGCCAGATGTGGCTGGGAGTTTTTCCCACTGCCTCGCGCCGAGAAACAATTCCTGTACCGGCCTTCTTGTTGAGGGTTTGCTATGGTTTTCCTCAACAATTTCAGATAAATATCGAGATGGTTCCTTATTCAAGGCCATTGCCGATTACTTGTCAAACTCCTATGCTCTAAATTTGCCTACTTATCCTAATTTTCTAGAAGTTCCTTCACTCGTCCATTGCTATTAATTAAGTTGAAGTTTAAAAATTCTAGAAAATAACGGGAAGTGTGGTAGCAGGCGTTAAACGCATTATTACCTATTATTATTATTTATTTATTTATTTAGAATTTATTTAGTCATAATAACTAGTAAGTAACGGTGCAGATTTCCGATAAATAATAATCTGTATAGCTTAAAATCTATAGGTCTTTAGACTATGCACCTATGGGAACTTTCTCTTAGTGAAATCTTTGATTAACGTCTGATTAGAACTCTTCAATAAATAAAATTATCGACCAATTTTTCAGACAATATATTAACAAAAAATATAATTAACACATTAACGTTTCGATCCGGATTTGGATCTTCTTCAGAACGGATCTAAAATTATTATTTATTATTTTTTATATTTTTTAGGTCCGTTCTGAAGAAGATCCAAGTCCGGATCGAAACGTTAATGTATTAATTATATTTTTTGTTAATATATTGACTGAAAAATTAGTCGACAATTTTATTTTTCTTAGTGACCTTTAAACTATAAAATAAAACCACTTTCGGCCAATTTAACTGTGAGCCATATACCATTGTGCGGGGTCCTTTCGGTATCCGGTCCGCGTTATTATAAAATTATTGAGATGTTTTCAAGTTACGTTTTATGAAACACCTTGTAAAAAGGTACAGGATATTTTCTCAATGAGTAGGTTCTGTATATTGATGCGGAGCGTTTTATTGATTGGTGAACAAAATGTCCATGAAACGATACCATCTACAAATGATTGCAAACAATCCGGTATATTGTACAGAGAGAACACAACACACACTTACATAAACATGAACAATTGAACGACAACACAATGGCGAGACACGATTGCTTTAATTGATTAATAAACGTGAACGTGTTTTTTTATCACTCCGAGGCCACTACTGTAGGTTGACAGCATAATGATGAGACAAATTTTATAATAAAAACTAATTTGGGAGGAACCTTTTAGTTTTTTGGCGTTACGAAGATGACAAGGTGACAACAAATAGTTAAAAATAAAATGACTTCAATTCCACGTTTATCAGTAGATTTTTCATTGAATGTCTAATAAGTTGAGGCGGCGATCGTAAAAAAAGGTTCCGGTTTTATAGAGAATGAAACATTAAAAAAATTCCAGTCAAATGGACGACGAAACTATTCCAACTTTGAAATTATTGATATTAATTATTGACGTATAATAAAAAAAATAAAATTTCCGTTAACGCGTCTGTTGACGCGGCTAATGGCTATTATTAAATATTATGATATTTGCTATTTGTTTGCATGCTTACATAAAATTATTTTACATGTAGAAATTAACCAAAGAATGCTTGTCAACTATTTAATTTATATTTGACGGATCTTCAGAACAAAAGTCGGTATGAAACTTAGAAAAAAGAAATTCTATTTACTAAACATTATTGGAAAAATAAATAGAATACAAAACCGCTATAAAAATATAACATAAAATAAAAAACAACGTTGTGTCATATATCGCTTCTGTGCATGCGCCAATTTTCCCCAAAAACAATAGATATCTTCCTAATTATATATATGTTAAACATTCTATCAAAATTTGGCGATCATCCGTTTGACCTCACAGAGTCGACCTTCCATTTTGTTTTTCGTCTGTTAGCGGATTGAAACCAAATTTTGGAAGGATGTTTGAGATGTATATAATAGCTTTATTGTGCTTGGAGAATATCGGCGCATGTGCAGAAGAGATATATAAGTAGGTAATATATTTGCTATACGTAACAATGTTTTTTATGTCATAACGGAATGCTTTTCATAACGGTTTATTATTCTATTTATTTTTTCAAAAAAGTTTGGTAAGAAAGAATTTTCATCAAATTTTTAGTTTCAGAAATATTTTGACCTACATTATATTACGTCATTATTTAAGATGGCAGCCATATCTATTAATAAGAAGCTCTTTGTTATCATAGCTTTTGTTTGTTCGTTTTTTCGCTGTTCGTCCCTGCACGTTTCAAGGTCTGTGTTAAGAAGAATAGCCTCAACAAAGAGAACTAATTGTCAATCAGTCATTTTCAAATTTACTGGTCGTAAGTATATTCAGAGCCGGATTAATGATTATAGAGGCCCTTGGACACTTAAGCGTGTGAGGCCCTTTGAAAGGAAATTTTTTTTATGGATATTTTCTTTAAATAAAAAATTTAAAATGACCTTCGACATTTTTAAGCGCGTATTTTGAATTAATGACTCTTACAGAAAAATAGTATTAATGTATAAGTTTCATTTTATTATGTGCTTATGGGAGTTTATTGTTTAGTGTTTATAAATAAATACCAGTGCTATATCATCCGAGTCATGTGTAATTGCCTGATTATGGTTTAAACACCCCGAGTTATGAGGGTTAATTTGTTTGTACTTAGAGTACGAGGACCCCTAGAAGCTCGAGACCCCTAGCCCAGACCCATCTAAGCCCATACGTTAGTCCGGCTCTGAGTGTATTGATTAATTAAATTGATAAAAGTTCTCATATTATATTCAGCTATTTTGTTTAATTGTTGTGTATTAGGCCGCATGTTTGTTTTCATAGGGGAGAATACATTCCCGAGTGTGACACCGTGTCAATCCACTTACCCACCTACCCCGGCTGCTAGGGGCACAGACAAATGAACAACACAATATATCCCTAGCACTGTCAGTACAACGCAGTACGGTACTGTGATACCGTTTGGTTTATATGTTCACATATTGTGTAGAGAACATAACATAATATAAACAGATACCATCTCTCAATCTGCACATAAACAACTTTATTGCAATTTATAATATGTTTACATCGTCTACAAATCTGTTACTTATGTCGGTTTTTTATTAAATCAAACAAACGTTATGGCAGTAAATCGATGGACGATTCCTTAACTAAAACCTTGATTAAATAACTATTCCACAAACTAATATACTTTCCATTGGAAAAACTACGAAAAAGAATGTGAATACTTTTTCTTCATACCTCGGTCGAAAGTACGGCATCAATTTTAAGGCAAAAAGCCTGACATTTATGCATTGTTGGGGAAATACATGCACTGATGCCGAAAGTACGTACTTTCGACCGGCTATAAAGAAAAATAGTTATCATGTACTCGTATATACCGTTACATGAGGCTGCCGCTAGCCAATAGTCTCGAAAGCTGTCATTCGTGTTTTTACGTAACAGCTGCTTGCTTGGAATGTATCTGTGTTTTTATGTAATTAATAAGAAATTAATTAATTAATTACTGTAATTAATAAGCGTACTTTCGACCGAGATTTGAAGAAAAATAATATACACCACACGGGCTGAAGGTTTGAAAGCTTTGAACGTCGCGTCCTGATGTCCCAGCTGGCGAGCCGAGGGCATTATAACGCGCATCAGATCAAGGTTCTCAAACTTTCTGCCCGTGTGTTGTAATATACTATTTCCATTGGTAGAACTACGTATCTCCACTGCATTCACAAAATTAATATCTATACCGAGAGCTAAGATGTTACACATTAATAAATAGTTATAATGATTAAAGTTTGAACGCATGCGTTAAATATTTATAAACGTCTATAATACACGTCACACGACATAGTATGACGACAGCAACGTTTCAAAATTCATTATTTACTCAGAATTCGTGACCCAATATTATAAATTACTAGCCGCTACCCGCGGCGCGTATGCGATTGAGACTAAACATGGATGCGTTCCATTATTTGGCATATAGTTACTCCTTTCTCGATGTAGACCCCCCTAATAAACTTCAAAATTGATGAAGGGTTTGTTTTTGAAAAAGCATGAAACACGTGTTTATTTATTTGTTGACAGGAGTAATCCTGCGCATTTTCGAATTGATACATCTATCTTATATGATTTTCCATCCAAATTTGGACCCCAGTTACACCCTTTTAGGGGTTGAATTTATAAAAATCTGTTCTTAGCGGATGCCTACGTCATAATAACTATTTCTGTGCCAAATTTCAGCCCAATCCGTCCAGTGGTTTGAGTTGTGCGTTGATAGATCAGTCATTCAGATAATAAATCAGTTAAGGTTACTTTATATATATTTAGATTATTATAATATTATCAGTGTGTCTCAGATATTGTGATCTAATCCTAAATAAGAAAATTGAAGGATGAACAGTAAGATAAGTGACAATCGAACATTAATGTTTTTAAGAAGAATCTGGTTTAAAATAAGTTAAATACTTCAGACATGTAATAAATCATCGCGTTCCTCCAAGTAAAGGTTTACGAATCAAGAGCTGCGGTGTTATAAATGACGTAAATATTATAATGTAAACATTGTTTAGCATTATCACAACTCGTTTGTTTGGATCTAATGTTGAATGCCCGCATGTCATTATTATGCTGCGTATTTCACCTGCCACATCATAACGATGGTCGATCGTAAGATAAACTATGTACATACAATATAGAACTATAATAATGGCGGTTACGATGTACTACATATAATATAGTACAGACTACTTTATACAACACGCATCCGTACGATTAAATAGTACGACTTTCGAGCATTGAGGTAGAAGGCAGTAAAAAACAGTACACTTGGTATGTTTTCTTTATTAAGATAATTGGATACCTATGAAACCTTCTTCATCTCAAATCCTTCTCGTCTTAAGTAAACGGTTATAGCTCTCTCAACGCTAAATTTTTAAAGGACCCAAATATCACATTACAGATTTGAAAGGAGAAAAGTTAAAAACTTTTTCCTGGACCAGGGTGACCGGTAATTGCTCGTATTCCTCTCGGGAGAAGAAACTATGACTCATTGTGAATGATTTAACCTCTATCACTAGGGGGTCGAAAATGCGTAATTTTTGAAAAAATCTTCTTTCGTTTTCTTTTTACATAACTGCGTATTTTGGGAGTTAAAAATTAAAAAAAAAAATTTTCACTTTTTGGCCTGTTTTTTTTCTTGATCTGATTGGCCAACCGTCCTAAAGCTAAAAACTACGAAAACTGTTAAATTTTATGTTGTGTATTAAAACTTACAATAAATTTAAAAAAAATAATAATTCTTTACAGATTTGTCATTATCATAAAAAAATGACAAAAGTCAACGACAAAATGGCTGACACGACGCGCGCGCAAGCACAAAATCGTATAGGGTTTGTAACGCCGAAACAATTTTCGTTTCCTATACGAATTCGTGACTTCGATCACCAGTATGTATAGGGAACGGAAATTTGCAACCGGGACTTTGTATAAAATATAATAGTGAATTTAATAAATTCTTACCTTGAGCAATTATGTCTCCCCTTTCTCTTGTCCAATAGTTGATTGATTTAGGATAAGCTTCTGAATTGCACTCAAGTGTCATTTGTTGTCCCTCGTACGCTCCTACTAACTGATTCTGTATCCAGATCATCGGCGGAACTATTACAACATAAGAAAATAATGATAATAATAATAATCATCATCACTTATTAAAATGCCACTGATGTAGATACAAACGTCAACATATATAAAAAAAATATTGAAAAAGATCCTTCAACTCGTAATGCACGCAGTTACAAAAATATTGTTGTACTTTATAATATTAAAATGTTATAATATTTTCATATTTTTTATTGCATCAGGCAATTTGTAGAAAATTTTGTAACTTATATAAATCGGACTTTTTAAAAAAAAAAGTCGTATTGTGATAGTAGTATTGTGATAGATTGTCATTTGTAATAATTATAATTACTAATATACTAAAATATAAGCAAAATCTTTTCAAAATTACAATTGAAACTTATATTTTAGATTGCACACAATTAGAAAAAATTTTAGACGTTTGTTTGTGCTCATTGAATTCAGCGTGTTCTTTTCATATAAGCATGACGATTTTGTCAAAGTTTCGAAAGATGTAGGTTTTCGTCAAAAATCGCATTTTTTAAAAGGGTATATCTTGAAAAAAATTACAAAAATCTAATTACTTAATTTACTTTTAAAATTGAGAATGCTTACAGAAAAAAATACGCTGAATTCAATGAACGTAAGCAAACGTCTGTATCTCTTTTAGTTTATCTCTTTTAGTCATTCGGAGGTTTTATATGATTTTCTGAAAACTATAAACGCAAATAACTTCTTAACAAAAAGATATACAGACGTTTGTTTGTGCTCATTGGATTCAGTGTGTTTTTTCTATAAGCATGATGATTTTGCCAAAGTTCCAAAAGATTTCGGTTTTCGTCAAAAATCGAATTTTTTTAAAGGGGTATGCCTTGAAAAAATTGCAAAAATCGAATTCTTTAATATACTTTTAAAATTGAGAATGCTTATGGAACACTCGGGGCGCGAAATCTACTCGCACTTGTCCGTTGTTTTTTTTTTTTTTTTTTTGTATTATTGACTGTTCTCTCTTTTATAATATAAAAAATGAGTTTGTATAGAAATAAACAGGTGGGTCATTAAAAAGCCTGCATGGGTCGGTGTCTGACCCGCGGGTTATAGGTCCGCCATCACTGGTCTATACGAACTCTTTTGCCAATTTCACTGAGTAGAATAAATATTTTTTCCACACCTGTATACCGTATTAGCCCGAATATAACGTGATATTTTGACCATTTATTTTCCGTTAAAAAATCGACTCGCGCTAAATTCGGGGTTTAAGTAATGGAATGTAATATAAACAAGGACATTCTCCTACAGAGGTTGAATGAGACGGAAGATGACATTTTGTGGGAGACTGAAAGCGTGAATGAAAATACTGACGATACCGAAGTGACAATTGACATCAATGAGTTCTCATTCTGAAAACAGTTCAGATTCGGAATAAACATTTCAGTTTTTTATTGTTACTTACGTAATATTAATTATGTTTTACATTACTTAATTATATTGGCATGAATGTGACCTGTGTTATTACGTAAATAAATGCTTATCTGATTGAATTTTATTTTCTTTGAGTTCTTTTATGAGTATTATTTTTTTTTCTAAAATATATCTTTATGAAAATTTCGGAGTCACGTTAAATTCAGGGTCGCGTTATATAATTATATTCGGGCTAATACGGTATATATACAGGTGTGGCAAAAATATTGACAATGCTTCGTACATTTCTGGTTATAAAATAAATGTGAGTCTACTTTCGTGAAATGTAATGTTCTGTACGTCGTAACTATTTTTTTTATAAATTAATAGATACTTACAGTGGACAATAAGTGATATTCTTTTGCTGACTGACGGTGGAACCCCGTTCGAAGCAATGCAAAGGTACGCCCCCATGTGCAGTCTGTTTACACGTGTTATGTTGAATACCGGACCATCTATACTTGTCACTGAAAATAAAATAATTATTAAATAAAAATGCACTTTGTTGAGAATCCTGCAAAGAATACAGTATATCCGTTTTACAAGTATTTATATTCTTTAAAATGCCAGGTGTCTAGTTGGCACACTCATTGGCGGGTCGTTAGCTGCGTCGCGTTGACAAAATTAAAAAATTATACTAAAAAGTGGAAAATAATTGATTATTAACAAAATATTTCAATTATAGTAAAAAAGCCTGGGTGCTGATATTAAATGTTACAATTATGTCATTGGTAGCTATTTATATAATTATTTTTATACCAGGTGAGGCAAAAGTCCCGGAACGGTTGAATATCTCGCATACTACGCATCATATAAAAAAAAAATACGTGTCAAATATTTTTCGCAAAACTATTTTTTGATACCACACATGACTCCCCTCCCCCCACCCAGTTGGTGGGGGGAGGGGCAACTTTAAAATTTTAAATAGGAACCCCTATTTTTTATTGCAGATTCGGATTCTACGGGAAAAATTACATCAATTGTATGTAATTTTTTTTTATTTTAATATTATTATCAATACAACAAATTAAATTCACCCTTCACTAAATAAATCCATATCTACAAACTAACGTTTTCATAAAATTTTTAAGTCTGGTCCTGTCGGGCCGATTTTAATAAAATTTTGGTAGCACATTTTAATCATTACTAAAGGGTTAAATTTCAATTTTGAAACGATTCGGAGGAATTTTTCGGTATTTTCGGGCCCAAAAATATTTTTCAACCCCTAAAACCCACGGGAAAAATTACATCAATTGTATGTAATTTTTCCCATAGAATCCGAATCTGCAATAAAAAATAGGGGTTCCTATTTAAAATTTTAAAGTTGCCCCTCCCCCCACCAACTGGGTGGGGGGTGGGGAGTCATGTGTGGTATCAAAAAATAGTTTTGCGAAAAATATTTGACACGTATTTTTTTTTTTAATATGATGCGTAGTATGCGAGATATTCAACCGTTCCGGGACTTTTGCCTCACCCGGTATGTACCTATAATGAAAATATAGCAATTGGCACCCTACGCTTTTTTACCATATTTGAATTATTTTGTTAATAACTATTTTCTGCTTTTTAGTTCGGTTTGTTATTAAAGAGTGTTTTTTTTTGTTTTTTTAAACTATAATTAATTTTCTTAATTTTTATTCTCAAAACGAAATCAAAATTTTTTGAATTCAAATTTATTTTTATGGAATATTTGTATTCAAATTAATATTTTTATATTAAAAAAACTCGAACTTAATTCTATTAAAAACTAATTACTTACTAATTAATTTTTATATTTTTTAGCTTAATTCTGAATATTATGGTCCAAATCCGGACCGAAACTATTGAATTATAATTTTATAATTTTTGTCAATATTTTGTCTGAAAAATTGGTCGCTAATTTTAATTATTTGAAAAATATTTGTATTGTCATCGACCCTTGACACGTCTGCAAATTTTTAAGTTAATCAGACTTCTTAAAATTAGTGAAAATTACGCTGAAAGAATTCTTTACATACAAACAGGTAAGGCTAATATAAACGTGCTAAAATACCACCCAATTAAGAGGCTCTTTAAAAAATATACTGTTATAATTAAAAAATAAAGTTTTATCACATAATCTTCACCAGGCCGATTTTCCTTAAAAATTTAATTAACATCTGCAATTGGGGTTTCATGTTGAAATAACTAAATAAATAGATATCTTGTGTTAAATAAATAAACACAGAACTATAAATAAAAATGTTTCTGTTGAAGTACAATATTTTGCTTAAACGATACGCATTAGCGGTGAGTGTACAGTTGTTAAGTTTAAGAGGGTAGGGATTAAGTGCGAGCGTAGGGGGTTAATGACACTTTAAGATCCGACCATTGGGGATACTGTGCAGACTCTCCCTCATTCTTCTCTGTGTCTCCTTCATTCACACGCGCGCCAACATCTGTCCGGCTTTCTTTGACACCTACCGCATACAAGACACTTAATCTGAAGATAATCTAAATCGTCGTCTTTCGTGGTCAGAGTCAGCAAAGCACATCTTTCACACTTCGTTACCGGCTACTCGTACAGTTTGTCAGTTATAACACAGCGCAACGCAGGAACGTAATTAGGAACCGTATGTTGGGCCCGAAATATACTATACATCGAGTCAGTGGCATTTTTGTAGTCTTATCCGCCCTGAGCCCAAGGGCATCTAGAAAGTACCAACCACCCCTTTCTCAGCACCCATCATATAGATTATAGATTACATAATGAATTGACTTTATTGCCAACTTTTATCGAAATCGATTCAGAAATTTAGTTAACAGCTATAATAGTTTGTAATATTTTTCGAAGTTTCAGGGATAGTTGCATATTCAAATAAAATCATCGTAGAAGAGCGTTATGTGACCTAAACTCAAATTTATAAAAAAAATCCTTGACAAAAGTTCAACATTGTGGGTTTTAATAAGTTGTCTGTTTTAAATGCATTAAAAAAAAAATTCAACTGTCCAAAATATTGATCTCAATTAGATATTCCAATCACTTTTTAGGAAGAATATTGTTATACGATGCGGTGCAGACTGCACCGTGCCTACTGGGCCTTAGGGGAAATCCGCCATTGCATCGAGTTTATAAGTTTTTTCTAAAAAATACTGTTCGCAGTTTACACACTAATACACAAAGAAACCATTTTTGTACGCCTGTTTGTTTGAGGCGGGTAATAACAGAAATTAAGCTCTAACATTCAAGATCCAAAAATATATTTTTTTCAAAAATCCCATTTCTGTTTTTGGAGTCATGAATCTACGTCTGCAGACCATTTATACAAGACGGACGGAGGAACAGAATGACCGAAACTATTGGGTACTTACCTAGTCTATTTTCTAAGGTACCCTAAAAAGGAATGAATTCATTATTAAATTTGGATATAGTATTAACATAAAAATGCATAAAGCATTTCATTGCACCTATTTATATTGAATGTTCAATTCAGATATTATAATAATGAGGCCAATTGGCTAAGAGCTTTGACTATAATTAAAAGTATAGGCGAAGAGAAAACCTTTGATGTTTTGATGATATAGCAGAGTTAAATAAAACTCAACGGACTACGTTAAAAATCAGTTGAGTTCCGACGAATGTGATTTACAGCACCGGTGAGAAATATATTATTTTCCAAGTTTATTTATAACTAGCTGCTCCCCGCGGCTCTGCATGCGTTTGTTATGAAACACGGTAGCGACAAAATAGGGAAGCTTTCGGCTATATCTATACTAATATATAAAGCTGAAGAGTTTGTTTGTTTGTTTGTTTGAACGCGCTAATCTCAGGAACTACTGGTTCAAATTGAAAACAAATTTTTTTGTTGGATAGCTCATTTATCGAGGAAGGCTATAGGCTATATAAAATCAGGCTACGACCATTAGGAGCGGAGCATTAATGAAAAATGTTCCAAATGTATCTAAAAAATAAGTTTCTATTCAGGTGAAATGCACTAACTAAGTATACTCATATTAGCAATGAAAGAATACAACGCCAGCTAGCGCAATCGGTAGAGCACAAGACTGTCAATACCAGGGTCGTGGGTTCGAGCCCTATGTTGGGCGAATGCATTTTTATTTTTTTTTTATTTTTTACATTGCTTTCTTCTAAGGCTTACATTAAAATTTATTTTAATTTTATTTAATTAATTTAAAAAAAATTATTAGTTAAAAAAAGTATAAATAGGTACTGCTTTTTATCGACAAAAAATTTTGAACGGTAACTCCGATCATCATGAAATTTGGATACAACATTCATCTCGGTAAACTAATATGAATGTGTGTACTCATGTTCCTCCCTTCCCCATTCGTTCTTTTACACCCGGGTGAAACCGGACGGGACCGCCAGTATATTATATAGTAGAACAAATAAAAAATACCTAAACAAACAAAAATGTATAACCTAATTGCTAGAAAACAATTTTTTAGGCGCGCGTTGAGACACACCCATCCTCAATAGCCCGCGCGACGGGCAATCTTTGTGATATTAAGTCGTCGGAGGGGGTAGCGGTGAGTGGAAATTTCGGGTTAAAGTCCCGACAGTGACATTGTTGGACAGTAAATTTTTCTTATATAAAGGGTCTTTCAACAAGGACAGGTCGATGTCGAAATTGAATAAAACAAGCTGTGTGTGAGATATTAACGAAATTATTTTTTTGTTTGAAAGGCCCACTTATGCCATTATGTATGGAATATGACATCGCTCAAATGTCCGCCGCGGCTTTGAACGGTGGCACGGATCCGAGAGGTCCAATTTTCAATGACTCTACTGCATAGATCCGGTTGAATCTGAGCGATGGCCTGCGTTATGTTGACTTTCAGGGCATCGGTTGATTGCGGATTATTGGCATAGACCTGCGGCTTCAGAAAACCCCACAAGAAAAAGTCCAGCGGAGTCAAATCGCACGATCTTGGTGGCCAATTTACGTCACCTCTGCGAGAGATAACCCTACCCTCAAACCGTTCACGCAAAATGTCCATTGTGTCGTTCGCTGTGTGGCACGTAGCGCCGTCTTGCTGGAACCACATGTCGTCCACGTCCATATCGTTTAATTCAGGCCAAAATAAACTGTTAATCATTGATCTGTAGCGCTCGCCGTTGACGGTGATGGCCTCGCCAACGTCGTTTTCAAAAAAGTACGGACCAATGACGCCGCCCGACAAAAATCCGCACCAAACAGTAACTTTCTGTGGATGTATTGCCACCTGGTGAACCTCATAAGGGTTGTGGTCGTCCCATATACGGCAATTTTGCTTATTAACAAAACCATTCATCCAAAAATGCGCCTCGTCGCTAAAGA
The DNA here is from genome assembly GCA_963575645.1 of Xanthostigma xanthostigma. Taxonomy (NCBI): domain Eukaryota; kingdom Metazoa; phylum Arthropoda; class Insecta; order Raphidioptera; family Raphidiidae; genus Xanthostigma; species Xanthostigma xanthostigma. Next base: position 28,685,051 of record OY754470.1, on the reverse strand, counting down.
TTATTTTTCGGCCAAAATCGGGGTCCTCTTCCAAACGTTCCGAAGCCCAGTCAGCAAACAAACGGCGTTGTCTGTGGTCATTAACTTTAAGCTCCTGGGTCAGTTGGATCTTGTACGGGTGCAGGCCCAAGTCCCGACGCAAAATTCTCCAAGTTGAAGTCTTCGAAAGGCCGAGTTCTTGTGCACGCCGAGAAATTGACTGCCTCGGAGTCTCCTGCACACTCTGACGGACAGCAGCGATGTTCTCGGTCGATCTGGCGATCCTTTGACGTAAGGGTGTTGGTTGGTTGTTTACTGAACCGGTCGCCTCGAATTTGGCCACCAAACGTTGGAGAGTCGACTTTGAAGGGCTACCGCGTCTGCCGTAAAATGGACGCAATGCGCGCAACGTTTGCACTAACAAACATTCATTTTGATAATAAAGTTTTATCATTTGGACATGCTGATCAGTCGTGTAACTTGCCATGGTGATTTGGCATCAATGACTGAAAAAGAAAAAACAGATTTGACAGATGTCGCCAAAACAACATGGCCGCCACAAGCTGTCAAAATCGACCCGTCCTTGTTGAAAGACCCTTTAGTATTGTAACTGTAACAATGTGAAATCTAATTATTGACATCAATTTTTTTCAATGCGAATGTATTTTGACGAGCTACAGTTTTTAATAGCCTAAGTTACTCCTTATAACATTAACTATCTAAAGAGAAAGTCCCGTCAAAATCGGTTCAGTCATTTAGGAGATCAGCTGGAACAGACAGACAGACAGACAAAGGTTTTAAACATTGTTTTTTGTTATAAGTACCGTATACACTTTGATATGCATTTAGTAAAAAGCTGTTATTTTGACGTTACAAACAGACACTTCAATTTTATTTATCTGTGTGTAATAGTTAAATAAATAATAATAATAAGGTTTATTTGTATTGGCTACTCCGGAAACCAGTCAAATACAAATAAAAAAAAATACATATACTTATTCAAAACATCAATAGTTTTACAAAAGCCTACATTAAAAGTAATCGTCAATATTTAAAAAATGTCAGTAATCATAAAAGCAATTTGTAGCAAAATACGTTTTCATGTGTCTTTTTCGGAATTGCTAAAGCTTTTATTTCCGGCGACAATTTATTATACAACTAAAAAAAAATTTCAGTATCGATCCAGCCGTTTCTTTAAACATAAAGATTAAAAAAACGTAGTTTTAAATTTCAAAAATAATAAAATGATATAGACATTGTTGGGGCCTCAATAGAAGAGTGTTAACACGATTACGATCCGAAATTTTACCATTCCAACCCACAACTGGGGAATTATACTAGTTTAGGTCAAAAATCACTTTTCAAATTTTTAAAATATCTTTTCGTTTTGAGGTCACCCGAATCCAAAAAACGTATTTTTGGAAAAAATCTTTGCGTCTGTTTGTCTTTGAGCACGATACAGGTCAAACGGACAAACAGATTAAAATCAAATTTTCGGAGGATGTGTTATGCAAATATGAAGAAGGTGTTTTTTATATAATAATGCTATACTCTTCATAACGGCTTATTATTCTATTTATTTTTTCAAAAGAGTTTCGTTAATTTTTTTTCTAAACTTTATAGTTTCGGATATACCTATTTTGAAAATAAAAAACAGCAGGTATTCTTTTGTTTTGTAGAACTTGGTTTAAATTTTTGTACAAAATGACTGCAAATTTTTGGATTTCTTGGAAAATATGCTCACTTATTATTATCATTACTAATATTGAATATTCAGTAAACTGGGAAGTTTGTTTTGTGAACTTTTAGTTAGGTTGTTATTATTGTATCGAAGTTTTCGTGCGCTACAAAAATTAACGGTTCTTTAGATAGGTTCATTAATAATTATAACGAGTTCAAAACAAATTCCAGTTTTCATATTATAGCTGAAGTTCTCAATTCATCCCTGAAAACTGTTCTATTCCTGTAAAATCTTTCTTCAGTTAACAGAATGACAATGCAACCACCGTAGTGTAGAAGTCATGAATACCTAAACAATGAGAATCTCTCTGTAGAATGCATTTTGTGCAGATAAAGCCGAACAATTTCAATGTTTTGCATTATAGATATACACCATGTACCAAAAGGCTGATTTGATGTTACTTGTTATCAATAATAAAATTATTAAAAGAACCAAAAAAAAAAACTAAATACAATATCACAAAACAAGCTCTTGGGTGACCATTTTTATCAAAGCGCACGTAAATACGTGCACGCGGATTGTTTTTGAAAAAAAATCCTTAAAGCGTTATTTAAAAACAGAAATGTATATTTTATAATATTTATTTACTGAATGCGTTCATTTAGTCATGTACGCAGAGACGCGCGAATAGAATATAATTGAATATTATAATATTCACATGATATGATGAATTATCGAATTCGGGACACGGAGCTTTAATCCGGGACGAATGGTCACCCTATTCTAATATCAAAATATAATTACGAAAACGGAACGTCAGGTGCTATAACATAGTTTGATACTGCTGTAATGAAACACACATATTATTACAGTAACAATGCAATATAGAAAAAAAATATTTTCGAACAATAGCGGCGTCTCTAGCCCAAAACTTCCACTATATCGGCGGATGGGTTATCATTTACTCTCTAAATACATATCCGAATAATCAACCATTCTCATGGGCGTTCCCAGCCTTTGGCCCAGCGGGGGAGGGGGCTTGGCAAATCAGAAATTTCTTAAGCCGATTCCTCGCGCTTGTCTTGCCTCACACGCTTCACGAAGACACCTACACGAAACATTAGGTGTAGGTATGTATAGTACGTAGGGGAAACACCCGCGGGAGATTCTGTTTCATAGGTAGGTAGTCAAATAACTAAACATAAATTTTAAATATGAATTTATTAAATTTAAATTAAACATCTATTTTAAAAGTAATTTTCGATTCAGCAAAACGGTTTATGACGTCTTCCAAAATCTAGGGGGGTCAGCTGCCCCCCTCTGCTCTTCCCTGGCTACGCCCATGACCGTTCTCATAATAAGGAATATTTGCAACTGTATTTGGCATACTCTGAGAATTTTGTACATTAAGCATCGTTGAATATGAACTTTCCACCAGTGGCGGATTTACCAGTAGGCTGAGTAGGCTTGAGCCTAGGGTGGCAGATTTTAGGGGCGACAAATAAAGGTTATTTATTTATTAATATTACCCCGCCCTGTTAGTCGCCTATGTTTATGCTTTGATTAATAATTCAGAAATATACCCAAAAACTATTTCTTGTGCAATTTCAACCAAATTTTTGGATTGTAAAAATAATCTTGGAACCGACAATTGTAGAGGTGAGGGCGGCATAAATTTAAAAGCCTATACTTGGGAAATGTGTAAATCCGCCACCGCCTCCCACCCAAAAGAGAAACTTTATAAGTGTGAAAGAAAAGTAAAATTATTATTATATTCTAAGTTCATTCAGTTTTTACGAGCTGACCACTCAATTGATTTGTTTTAAAAATTGTTCTAAAGCATATATAATTGTTTCTATTTTGCTATTAAAGTAATCCATTAGTAGGTACAGATTGATTTATGTGATGCTCTTATGATTGATATTGATGCCTTGCTGATGCAATAAATGAGTACATACGTATAGGTGAATAAAAAGCAGTAGAGGAATGAATACATAATCTTATATTCACATTTTATGTCTATATATTATCAGTGGCGGCGTTGACCATTTTAAACGTGTGTTCTGCAGGGTCAACTGGAGGTACTAGCACAGACGAGGGATGGGGATGGGGGGTTAATTAAATAATGAATCATACCCATGTTTATGATGTTTATAGTCATTAACTTTTTCCAAACACTGATGACAACAAACTAGAATATATTATGTTGTAACACTAGTCACTTGTGCCACAAGCATGTAGGACATATACGTACTGTCAAATCAAAGCCGTCAAAGATGTTGACTGAGTGAGATAGATTCAGTGAACACTAGCATATGACTGTGATAGATGGTTATTTGTACTAATGTACTGACGGTAAATGCAGCTCAAAGCTGATCAATATAACACGCTATAACTTTTGGGTCAGACGGTGTGCACCGGGGGTATCTGATGATGTTTCATGTGCTGTTTCGGAGCGCAGAACAGCGTCTGAACACAAGAAAGTAAGCCACACATAACGCACACGGGTGAGAGACTGTTAAACTTCAGCGTTGATTACATAACTATTACGCTATTTCTTAACAATAAATAGTGTAAACTCTATTTAGCGACACTCCAGGAACTGTGCACTTTGTGGCGTTATTGAGAGTTGTCGTTAAACGGAGACAAGAAATAATCCATTAATATTTTTTTACTAGAATATGTAATTACTCATAATATATAAAATTTACAACTGACCAACAAACATTCATACTATCACAAAGCAGCTGAGCAAAACACATTTAAAAGATAATCCCAACAAACAAAAGAAGACATTTCATCTACGGTACGCATGATGCCGACAACAAAATAACAAACAAGTATGTTTATTGCTTAGTGATGACGTATTGTTGTTGTTATTTAGACTGGATGTGTCGTTATTTAGAGTGGATCATAAAGATAAGATAAACCAACTAGAGTTAAGTAATTTCGACGTTATATCGAGTGACGTTAAATGGAGTTTACACTGTATTGGTTAAATTCGGAAAATGTAATTCATTCTAAAATTATGAAGTATCTAGGTAACAATCTGGTTGTCATGCAGCTCTGCAGCGTTCATAGAGGAACCGCCACTGGTATATGTAATGTAGAAAATATACTCTATTTACAGTTCACTGAAAGTCCGTTGAAAATCAAATCATGTAATTTGTGAACTGGATATATTTTTATTAACGTTCGAAAGGGTAATTTGCTACAACAAATTTATTAGTATAATTGAACATTCAATGTTTTGCAAAAGAAAAATTGCTGAATGAATAGATCATCAGTGCAGATGACTTAATGTGGCACCAGTGTGTAATTTATTAGTAAATAATATTAAAACAAGTAATTAAGTCAATAAAAAAATAACAATTGAATATAGAAGTAAAAAATTAATGTAATGTCACTTAGGAAGTTTGACATAATATGTACTTAAATACACTTATACATTCCATGACTTTATAGTATGTTTTTTATATTTTATAACTACCTATATAACAACAAATATGGCACACTGTACCGCGTTGCGGAAAATGGACGACTAGACGTTGATCTGTATCGTTAGCGCCCTACATACTGAAGATATAGTTGAGGTATCAGCGACTATTTGTGTATTAGAGAATCTGCCAACCGACATATATACAAACCAACTGGTACTAACTCGGGTTCCTGGGAGCACTAATTCCCAAAAACGTTGGAATTCAAACCATTTTTCAATGTTTCCCCAGGAGGGTCTACGTACAGAAAATTTAATATCTCCGTTGAATTTGAAAATACCGAAATCATTTTTTCAGCATTTTTAAAGCTATCCTTTTTATATTCAAATCTTTGATTAACGTCTGAATAGAACTCTTCAAATAAATAAAATTATCGACTAATTTTTTCAGACTTTATATTAACAAAAATAATAAAATTATAAATCAATATTTCATTAGATGACGTTTCGATCCGGATTTGGATTTTCTTCATAAAAATATAAAAAATTAATTAGTATATCTACTTATTTTCAAATAGAATGGTGTTTGAATATTAGAGAATAAGTAGATATTATATTTTTTAAATTATTTCTGAAGAAGATCCAAATCCGTATCGAAACGTCATCTAGTGAATATATTGATTTATAATTTTATTATTTTTGTCAATATATAGTCTGAAAAAAATTGGTCGATGATTTTTTTTATAGAAATGTTCTTCGACTACCAGTTTATTATTCTTTTTATCATTATGTCACACTATTATTATTCGTTTTTTCGTCAAATCGAACCTTCCTAGTTTTTTCTTTTTATTGGAATTTTCATTATAATAGCTTTCTTCCCACCTCTCTGCGAACGGAAATAGAATCGTCACAGTAAGTCAGTAGCTAAAAACTGTGTTCTAAAACCGATAGAGTTTCGTTTTATCTACTAAGCATGGCTGTGACGATTCTGTTACCGTTCGCAGAGAGTTTGGAACAGAGCTAATATCTTTCATATGCAGTCTTACCATTTCAATAAAAAAAGGTTTTATTTGAGTTGCGTTTAATAAGAGAGAGAAAGAGAGAGAGAGAGAGAGAGAACGTTCTACTTCTGAGATATGCATTTGTATGACTGCACGTGATGTTATACACTGTTCTTATTTCATTGAGAGTTTGAAAGCTATATCTTGGTGTACTATGTAAATTGAATAAAAATAAATGTAGTTACAAAACGGAGTGATTGCAAAAAAATACAGACTGTTCCATAACGTAAGAACCTAGAAGTGTTAATATACTATAGCGTTAAATCAATGCAACGACCACAAATAGAATCGGAAAATGATTATTTCCAAAATACACTGACCGGCAAAAAAAACGCAACACCTAAAATGATAACCAGTTTCAAATTGCAATAACTTTTGAACGTATCACTCGATTTGAATGAGTTATTTTTTATTTGAAAGGTCTATGTTTTGTCAATATTTCTGTACGTGCTCTGCCCATTTTGGCGCTCTTCCATTTCGGCTGTAAAGAATAACGTTTTCTTCATACACTTTGAAGCTTGCTGTGGGGTTACTTTGGTGTTAAAAGCAATAGAAACATGAATAAAAAAACAAATGCTCAGAACAGACGAGGTTACAAGTTCCTTTTGTTTAAAATTAATTTCTTTTGTCGGTGTACCCCACAGCAAGCTTCAAAGTGTGTGAGGAAAACGCGGCGCATTAGCGTTATTCTTTACAGCCGAAATGAAAGAGCGCCAAAATGGACAGAGTACGTACAGAAACATTGACAAAGCATAAACCTTTCAAATGAAAAAAAACTCATTCAAATCGAGCAATACGTTCAAAAGTTATTGTAATTTGAAACTGGTCATCATTTTATGTGTTGCGTTTTTTTTGCCGGTCAGTGTACTTATGTTAAAAATTTTCTGTTTTTACAAGAGTAAAATAGAATTTAAATTGACTCCAAAACCAAAATATAGCGTACAAAATTTTGGTATTGTTCTCTCAGCAAAGGCGTAGATAAGGAGGGGATCATAATAATAAAAAACTGAAAATAATACGAATACCTGGCTAAAATTAAAATTTAGAAATACTTCTGGAAAAAAAATTTGTAAAATTCGTTTGAGAATTAATATTTTGCTTGACACCTTCCGTCGTGAGTATTCTTAGGTAATATTACTAAAACTTAAAAATATTGATTTTTTCACTTTACCCTTCCAGAAAAAAAATATCTACGCCCTTGTCTTTCAGAGAGAAGTTGGGAGGATTTAAAAAAATATTGAGTCTCTTGCGAGTTAGATGTGTAACTTCTCAGGTTCTAGCATTTGTTGACGATTTTATTATATCAGAATTAGAAAAAAAAAACAGTGAGCATCAATTATGGCTATCAATTTTTTTGACAAAACAGTATACTATATTACAAGGGCCGAAAGTTTGTTATTTTTGCACTGCGTTACATGATACCCGAGGCGAAGCCGAGGACATCGTGACGCGCAGTGCAAGATATCTTTTCGGCCAGTGTAGTGTATAATATTTTTCTTCATACCTCGGTCGTAAGCACGCTTATTAAATACATTAATTAATTACTTATTAATTACATAAAAACACAGATACATTCCAAGCAAGCAACTTTGAGGTTATACGTAGAATCACGAATGACAGCTGTTCGGGACTATTAGTTAAATGTAATAGGGTTGCTATGGAAACGACATCTAAACAACAGTTGATAGGTTATTTTTCCTTTACTGCCGCTCGAACGTACGTGCATTCCACATCAGTGTATGCAATCCCACCAATGCGCAAATGTTAGACTTTCTGCCTTACAATTGATGCCGAAAGTATATACTTCCGATCGAGGTATGAAGAAAAAACTAGCGTGCAGCGGCTGAGGCTCTCTGTACTGAAATATGTGAAATAGCACAAAATGTACAAGGTAATTAGATAGTGATATATGCCGTTATAATTTGTACTAGTGTACCCGTGCAAAATCTTTTGCATGTATTTTCATATTGTTTTCAAAAATCTATATTTTGATACAGACCTACGACAATAATTTTATTCCTTATTAGTTTCCATTTACAGTTATTTTTCTTTTGATTTAGCTTGATCCATCAAGTTGTCTCTATATTTAATTGATTATAAGTTCAAAGAAAATGTATAAGATCTATTCATCGTTATCATGGTAACCCCGCAAGAGCTGTCACAATTCATTTTTAGAAAATCTAACCTCATTTGATACATTTACGATTTTCACTATTTTTTTCTAATCAGAGACCAAATTTTAGACTTGGTACAGTCCATGTAATATTTAAAAACTCTATTTTGGCATTAAATTAACATAAACTTACACGTTCTTAAATTATTTGGAAAATAAAATAAAATTTATTTATGTACTAATAATTGGAATATTTGGACTAAAAAACGAACTAAAAATATACACTTCAATTGTCAAAGTCGACTTGTCAAACTGTTTGTATAATCTCCGACATACGTACATATTTGCTTTTCTCTCACACTCGTCTCGTGAACATCGAAGGATTTTCTCTCTTTACGTTCCTCTTCACCCCGCTGCCCCCTCGTCATTTTTACTATTATCGCTTGAAAGAAGCCCTTTTAAAGAAATTTCACCAAAAAAAAAAATAGCGATAACATATCTGTGGACTACAGGCTTCAGTTTAAAAAAAAAATTGTGTCAATCGGTTTAGTAGGGATGGCTGGCGGATTGTCTAGAGATTTAGGGCTTGTGTTTTAAATATATAGATTATATTTTTCAGATTGTAAATTTCGATCTTTGCCGTGGAGTATCTCGGAGAGTCGGTTCGATAAGTTGAACCTATATTGTTGATGTTTTAAATTTTGCAGCGATAAAAACAGTGTGGTTGAACACAATGCCTCGTCTACTTTACATGCATAATACTGACTTTATAATTGAATAGCGAGTCAGGATAGGATAATATCTCTGTACATGGCTATAGTAGGTGATAGTTGTAGTAAGGTGTAGCATAATGCACCGGTAGTTGGGTTGGCTGCAGGCGCGGCGGCTTGGCTGGTTGGCTTGGTAGTTGTAACTCACGTCATACAGTTTATGTGCATATGTAGGTATCTCTATACACAGTGTTCCCAACACAATAGCGCCAAACTCACTAGCTTTGCACACTCACTAGTGAACCTATTGAAACTGTTGAATTGAACAAACGGATGCAATGCTTTTACCTTTACCTACAGCTGCAGTGGCGCCGTTTGAAGACTTCATTAATTTATCATTCTATTATCCTCTTCGTAGAGCAGTTGAATATTTTACATATTGGCATGTATATTTATTTTGGTTACGTTGCAACTTGACAATGCAAACGTGATCCATTTTCCCGACGAAAATCAAAACAATATTTCAGAGTTATTACTATACATTATTCAAACCATAAAGCTAGTTTTTAAATGGATTAAATGAATGGATAACAAATTGCAAGAATATAAAAAGTGTTGAAACATTGTTTATTCAACATGCAGTTGTTTTTGAAGTGAAACTTTTTTAGGCCCGGTACGACAAATTGAATTTTGAGCCAATAAATTTTTTAAAATTAGTTCTAAATGATGATTGTAGGTATATTGCTAATAATCCAAGCTTATGTGACACGAAATTTAATTGAAATAATATGAACACTATGAGGGATTTTTAAGTAAACAAAATATCAAATCTCTAGCACTGCTTTTGAAAAATAAATATAAAATCACAGAGAGAATTTTTCTTAAACGTACAAACTATAATAATATGCATCAAAAATATGTACCTGCATCAACATATATTATGAAATTGCAGTTCTATTTGATATTTTGTAGTTATATTTTGCATTCAATTCCAGAGTCGCATTAGATATTTTTCTACGCACCTGTATCGTAACATCAACGCTGATGGAAACAGATGAATAACCGGAGATAAATATAAAAAATAACGTTTTCAAATTATTCAAAATATTTTTAATTGCTTTCACTAAAGCCGTGCATTTATAATTTCGAATGAATAGTTATTGCTGTTTGCCGTCTAGGCTTGTGAAATGATATAGGCTTATTCCCAATTTGAAAAGGTTAGGAACATAATATAGTGAAGGCCGTTAAAGTGGGTACTCGATTCATATGTAGTACTTATGTACTTAAAAAAAACACTGAAATTACCTAGTATACCTGCTACAAAATAAAAACTATATCGTAAATGCAAAAAAATCAAAAACATGTTGCGTTTTGATTTCTTTTATGTAATAAGTCCAATGGCGACTATACTGCTATGATTTATTAAGTGGAATATAAGTAGTATATTTTAACACGCTTGTATTAATTTGACTTGTACCTATGTTGTATGTAAAAAAAAATTGGTTGTCTGTAAAGTCGGTTTACGGACGATAGTTTTACGTGATAACGTATTCCGCTCGAATATCATATTTAATAATACATAACCTAAATTTTAGTAGCTTTCAACCTTGGGCCGATCGTGCGCGGAACGTGACACATTTCGGAACGTGACACATTTCGGAACTTGACACTTTTTCGTACGTGCAGCCGGTGTTTCATCAATTTATAAGACGTTAAATCTTGTTACTCGATTTTTACCCTCTTAATTGAAGTGAAACCTTGCTATAGTAAATAACTTTGGTAACAGTGATACACTAATCTAAAATTTTTACTATTTATATCACAAGTCAAAAAATGACAATAAATAAGTGGTGGGAGTGACGGTATTTATGGTGGGAACACGTATCTCCGACAGTTTAAATTTATAACAATATTAATGTATTATTATAATTACTTAAAATTTGAAGCTAAATCTTACAGTTTAAAAAAATATATAAAAAACGTGGTTATGTAAGCGCATTAAAAGTAAAAAATAATTATTGTCCTTCTCTTCTATAACGTTTAGAAGCGTGGGGCACTCAAATACCCATATTTATTTAAATCATTGAATAACCCACGTTATAGAAAAGAGACAAATTTATTTTCCACCTCTAGTGCGTGTATATTTTTTTTAAATTATAACTTATAATAAAATACAATTTCTATCAAAGGTACGTGTTGTCTATAGAGAATTATCTTTTTCGAATAATCTATACCTACATGTTTTATTCTCTTTTTATTCTTATACCCTGGGGCGTCATTTTTAATGACAATAATATTTTATAAATTAATAAACAAACAAGCGATTAAAAACTTTATAAAGTAATTATGGAAGCAAACTTGTACAACAATAAATTAGATTTTAACTCCATTATGTTTCTATAACACAATTTTATATTTTACACTAAACAGCAGTTACTTAACTAAGGTGAGTTTAAATATTAAGTGTAAGATCTAATAATTGTAAATATCGTTGGTGATAGCCACGTTAAATATTTAAAATATGTAATTTTATGGAGTTCTCTTAAAAGAGTAAGTGTGCTGGGCTTCACTCTAAACTTTTAAAATATCGATCAAAAACTTTCTTATTCTGCACATACGAAAGAGTTTGCATAAACTCTTTTTCTCTCTCTCTCTCTCTATCGTTCTGTCCTCATTTTCTAAAAGCAGCAAAGCTAAATTTGATGCTTTATGCTTCTGTTAGGTCCCAATGCTGAAAAGTTTGCGTAAAAACGAATAATCATATAACATCCCACCATACTTCTAGTTCATTCAAATTTATTACTAATATAGAAAAAAATGTTTTCGAAACAAAAATTTATTAGAGTTTTTGAAAATGCAAAATCAAACAGCAACATCAAGTAGTTCTGTAGTAATATTTTGTCTCTGGTAAATTCATGAAAAATGATCGATATCATTAAAAATGCGAAAGAAACTCTAGTCTCTAAACATGAATTAGTGAAATCTTCATTAATTGTGTAAGCGAAGCTGTATTTACTTAATAACCAGTGATTTTCAAAACAAATTAGTAAATTTTCACGAATAAATTTACTCTCTAAAACTGAAATAGTAAAAATGTCACTATTTGAAATAGTGACCTCTGATTCAAGTAAAATTTACTGTCAGAATAGTGATACCCCTGATTTTATACGCAGTACCGGATTAACCTATAAACAAATTAAGCCATTTATTGCTCAGGGCATCACGTCTCAGGGACACCAGGAAGCACAACTCAGAAATGAAAAGTACCTCACTAAACCATGTCAACAATTTTTCTTTCTTTTTGTCATGTTCTCAAAAATTTGATCTATACTGGTTGGTATGTCTTTAGAAGTATAAAAGTTAAAAATAAATAATAATTTATTTTTGAAATTGAAAACGAAAAAAACATTTTTTCTTAAGGGTTCAATTTTTTTAATTTTAGAGTTTTGAAACTTTTTTTCTATTGTATAAAAATGCCTAAGGTTAGATTGTACCTATAGACAGCCAAATTTTCAATGAAAGCATTGATTGTAAAGTTCAATTTTTTACCTAAAAATCTATGCTTTTTACTTTTTTCTATCAATTTGATTTTTTTATAAACTGAACATATTATAGAGATAGGGCCCATAACCAAGAAATGCTTAGGGCATCAAGGAGTTTTAATCCGGCACTGTGTCGCTTGTGGTGCCTCCATACAGTTACTATAGATACTTATTATTATTCATGTAGAAAGTAGATCGTTCGACAGCAAGTTCCTTGTAAACCGATAATCAAACAAGTAATATAATTTATCAGGTAAGTTAATTAGATTATTTTAATTGTATTTTCATAAATTCAGAGTAAAGCATTGCGTATATACTATTGTTTTTTTACCGATTTTAAATTATAGTCAATGATGAGATAGAATCATAACTAATAATGAATTAAAGTTATGTTTTACTTTGACGCGAATTCTATAATTCTTTACTTTGTATTCAATTTTTAATCGACTTGTAAAAATATAAGAGTTAATTATAGTAGTAAAAGTAACGAATGAATAAAGATTAAAAAAAGTCTGTAATAAAAAATTGTTGATGTCGGATGACATTTATTGGTCACTTATATAATTAGTAAATTTTTATATTCACTAATTCATATTGTGAGTATTCACGAATTATGTGTGGTACGATTATAGCATTGACTTGTAATTAGTGAAAAATCCCTGATTCATGTTTAGAGAAGATCTGTTTGTTTGTTACTTTTTCATGCCTAAACCACTTAACAGATTTCGATAAAATTCGGCAAGGAGATAGATTGCGTCCCGAAGAAGGACGTAGACTACTTTTTGTCTAAAAAAAACTAAAAAAAGGGTGTAATAAGGGATGAAAATGAGAAGAAATCCTTTCCAAAAAAATTTTTTGTTTTTTATTATTTAATTGTTGAAAAAAAAAATAAAACTTTTTTTGGAAAGGATTTCTTCTCATTTTCATCTGAAATTTTCCAAATTTATGGCGTATTTGAATAATTATGAAATAGGGGATGAAAGTGTAAGGGGAACCCATCATTTCTCAAGTTAGAGATGCTAAAATTCATATTTATAGCAAATTATTACGTCATCCCACACGCACGCCGTTTTACTGTATCGGGACCGACGAAGAGAATAATTTAGTCTTTTTACACCTCAACCCTCGTTAAGTGTTAGTTATGGATTAATTCTTGTAATAATATGAAAACTTGTAAAGTGGATAGACTGTATTACCTATATTACGTGAAATATTTTGACGCATTGGGATTTCTTACCTTCCTGGCCATTCCCCAGGCCTATCGGTTCACCATCCTCTCGTCTCCAAGTGATGTTGGGATGCGGGGAGCCCGTAGCCGCACACCGGAGGGTAACATTAGTGCCCTCGCGGACTACCATGTCTGTACTGGTCGGGTAGTCCAGAATATCGGGCGGTACTGTAAACAATATTAATTATAGATCGAATCCTTTAGGACACACGCCGATAAACAATTTTAATTAAATATTTAATCATACTTGAACCTATATAATAATGAAATATTATAGTTAGTATACTGAAATAATACACATCTAGGTACCATATTATACTTATTTAAGTACTAAAATATAATGTAAATTCAAATTATTTTTCGGTATTATCGCTAACTCGGGAAATAATAAAATAGTGTATTTTTTTACTCTTCCATTAATTTAAAATTTTATACATCCTATAGTAGTAGGAGAGCTATCAAACATTTTTGGGTACCTATTTGAGGCACCATGAAAGTTGTGCAACACTTCTTTTGTAATGTCTGAATACAAAATCGGAGACACGGCTTAAGGGTAGAGAAGCTTAACCAGGCTTTGAATTTTTAACTTTGCAAAATTTCATTTGCAATTAAAATCCTTGAAGCATTTTAAAATTTTAATACCTTCAAATATAATAATAAAATAAAAAATAAATAAGTCAGATGCATGCTAAGACCTAGACAGACTAATATTTTTTTCAAAAGTGTTTTTTTGATATCTCAAACTAATTGGTTGTATCACAATTTTCACATAAAAAATTCTGGTTGTTTTCTTGTGATCATAATTCTTCTCCTCATAAACGGCTTAACTGATTTTGATGATTTTTTTTGTACGTAGGGGGTCATTTGGATGATCCTTAGCTTTATTTGAACCCGTTAGGTAGCGTTGTCGAGATCAAGATTTTTTAAATTTTCAAATTAAATTTTTGTTTGTATATTTTTAAATTTTTCACACAAAAATATAGTTATTTAGCCTACCAGAATCTTTCAATATTTTTTAATTCAGTAATTTTTTTATATACAAAGTTTTATATACCGGTTTCGCTAGTAATAATATTACATTCAAGTCGAAGAATCTTGTTTTGTCGGTAATATTTCGGTGCGAATACATTAGTTATCTGAGAGAGCGTTTGTAACAAATATTAATTGTACTCACCAACAACTTCAAGATACCCAACTTGACTCTTCATCGGATCGGTGTTGATCTGACACATGTACCAACCGCGATCCGATTCACGCACATCCCGTATGTGGAGATACCACGTGCGGTGGTCGCTGTGAGTCACTCCGATGCGATGGTTTTTCGTTATCACGTGACCGTGAATCGTTAGAATCGTCTGCGTATCGACTCTCAACCACGCGACCTGCAACAATCAGAAAGCAGAGTGTAAAGATTCAGTGTGGAAGAAGATGTTGGGTCATTAATTATAGATAGAGAAATGCGCAGGAAACAACGAACTTTTGTACAAGAAGAGTTTCTGATTAATACGAGATTTCACAAATTCCTATATTATTGCAGTTTATGAGGAAGCAAAAAGCTTTTGATGCATAATAATTGCGAACATTTTTTTATTGTACGTACTTTCTTAATTTTGTGGTGCACCGGTTACTTACCATGATTGACATTTTTTCATTAAATGATTTAAAGAAATTTGTTTAATTTAGTTAAAATAAAATTATCGACCAATTTTTTCAGACTGTATATTGACAAAAAATTCTAAAATTATAATTCAATAGATGACGTTTTGGTCCGGATTTTGACCTTCTTCAGAAATAATCTAAAAAATAAAAATTGATTAGTATCTACTTATTTTCTAATAGAATTAAGATTGAATAAGTAGATACTAATTCATTTTTATATTTTTTTGATTATTTCTGAAGAAGGTCCAAATCCGGATCGAAACGGCATCTATTGAATTATTGAAATATAGTTTTCTAATTTTTTGTCAATATACAGTCTGAAAAAAAATGGTCGGTAATTTTATTTATTTAAAAAAAAATATACTTAGTTGGAGACTTTCACTGTTTTAGATTGAGAAAATTATTAGATGTTTTAAAGTTTAAATGTTGATTTATTGAAAACTAAGATTATAATATAATTTTATAATTGCAAATATGAATACAAAATGATTATACAATAAATATAAAACAGCATGATGTAATAATTTAGCTATTAAAAACATACAAATGTATATATAGTATGCGCAATGTACATTATAAAAATTATATAATGTTACATTATTTAACAGAAAAGGGTTAATTAAATAGTAATAGGAATTTGAATAAAAAAATATATTGTGCTTTATTTAATGTTCATATAAAATTGATACAATGTTTCAGAGATTTCTAGACCTTTTCAAGTACTCAATTAATTAATTAAATTGACATAATTCATGCACTTGACATATAAAAATGAAAAAGAAAAATTAATCCACGGGAAAATATTTATGAGAGAAATATATTCATGACGCTCCAATGATTCGACTAACACACTTCCATAGTCATATCTAGATCTAGAAAATGAAAATCTAACGTACTATAATTTTGTTGTAGTCTTTTAAACAAAATACTTTCAAAATAGAAAAAAGTGCATCTTTTCTGATACATTTCTATAAAATAATCGTTAAAATATTGTCAAAAAAATTAAAAAAAAATATTTTCAAAAGTAAGCTATAACTGATAAGTAGCCGTAAGAAAAAATAATGATGGAGAAATGACCTTTTAAATTAATGTAAACACTTACACCACAAACAATAATTATTATCTTTATTTCTTTTGAATTGTTTGTTGCTCTGATTTTGATTGGTATTATTGAAACATTGTACAATTAAATTTATCATTCTATGCAGGGCACAAGCAATGGCAGTGGATACAAAAAGGGATGCAATTGTCATACATAAATAATACGTGCACAATAATAAAAAAAAAGATAAATTTGTCGTCATATTTTCCGAGTACCATCAGTATTTACACGGCGTACAAATAGGATATGTACATGTACATATGTGTACTCATTTATATCTGGTATACTGATGTATGGAACAGTACTATGTATGTACCTGGGATGTATATGTATTGTGAATTGCCACAGCTTTGTCATCAATAATTCCTTT
This sequence comes from Xanthostigma xanthostigma, assembly GCA_963575645.1. Classification (NCBI taxonomy): domain Eukaryota; kingdom Metazoa; phylum Arthropoda; class Insecta; order Raphidioptera; family Raphidiidae; genus Xanthostigma; species Xanthostigma xanthostigma. The sequence goes on along the minus strand of OY754470.1, from coordinate 28,668,170 downwards.
GTATTTTACGTGATTGCTACTGGCGATCAAATAATTCATTCCACAGAGATGAACAGAAGTTTCCTACACAAAGTGGAAAGGGTCAACAATTCTTAGATATGCAAGTGTAAGTTTTCTAGGCCGGCGCCCAAATATTTTTGGTTTTGAGGCGTGTATGTGGTGGTCTCTTAATATTTCTACCTGACGTGACTACTACAACTGCGGTAGACATTATCAAAAGCTGTATGGAAGCTGGTGTTCTCCCATCATTAATTATGCTCAGCGTGCTAGTGCTCTCTGCTCGGTCGTAGTTCGCTCTTCCAAGGTTGGTCGTTCTGCTCAGTTGTTTTATATGTCGAAGTACTGTTGGCCGGGTGAGTAGAACGACCAGACATGAAAGAGAGAAAGACGACTGGGCAGGGAACACAAACACGCTGCGCATAAAAGAAGGGAGAAATATAGTCATCGACACACTTATTATGAGTCTTCAATGAGAACACTTCGCCCGCTGCTACATCGCCTTTGATAATCTCTATCGCAGATGTAGACAAAACGTCAGGTAGAAATACCAATGGACTACGACATACAAGCTCGGTAACCAAGAAGATTTAGAATTATTAAACAGTGAGTGACGCCTTCTAGCTGAGGACTCTAATATCGGATTAACCTCAATTCCGAAAATGGTTCTCATTTCCGGAATTCCGAAACTATTATTGTGATATCGACAAAGATTTATAAAATACTGCTCGTAGATGCAATATGTCTTTTTCAAAATCGCAATATATCTGTTGACATAGAAAATGTTAATGGATATTTTGAGAGAATCAGAAATTTTCAAACAAATAAATCTACATTATCGACTAGTAATAATTAGAAACACTACGGATACGAAAAAACCTTTCAAACTTTTTATTCTCATATTTTATTTAAATCTAGAGAGGTTATCAATCATTGGTAAAAATCTATGTTAAGACCTACTTTTCAATCGTAAATTGAGGACGTTTTTTTTATTAAACCGATATTACTTTTTTCAATTCCGGAACAGATGTGTTTACAAATTTTGTCCGAAATTGCGAAATCTTGGAATTTCGATATAAAATCGCTATCTACACTAATATTATAAAGAGATATATAGATAGATAGATAGATATTACTTTATAAAAAATTCCAACGGAATGTAATAACGTCTTATATAAAAGTTACGCAATATGATTTGAAGTTTATAAGTTTGGGTGTAGAAAGTAATCTTCGAAACTACTCATTCGATTTTAAAAATTATTTTACCAATATTTAGAATGGACCTTCAGGCTGTATATTATTACGTTAAAAAAATCGCTTTTCGTGGAGACGAATTTTGCAGCGTAGGTCGACGAAAAAATGGTGGCCATCTACAAATTCGGGCGAAACCAGACCACGCCGCTAGTTTCTATTGAGACACAGCTTATTGGACGTACGCACGATAAAATTGATGCTTCTCAATTAAGCGATGCTTAATTTTGATCGACTGTATAGTATTCACAGATTGTTGAAGAATATGTAGCAGAAACGACACGAAGAAGAGAGAAGAGAGATATGTACAGTTTACATCTCTCAGGTAAATCTTCCCGCAGTAGCTAATAGCAGAAAACCACAATAGTGCTGTCACAATACATTCTATGATCATAAATTATTGTACAAAAGTATCCTACATAAATTATTCTGTCTCCATGGTTATATTTTGAGAATTAATAATACTCCACAATTTATCATTTACTTTATATTGTAATACGTGTAACTTTTATTTCGTACGCAATCGCGAACAAAAACATGCCTAGCGAATAAACGGCCGCTCGTGCTTCTTTTAAACAGATTTGTTAAAAGTTGTCTTTCTCAGTGTAAATACAAACCTTCTTATTTGTCGTTCTTATTCTCGCAGTTTTAATTGCATTAGATCCAACTAATTACGTATTTCTTACGTATAAATACGAAATATAAAAAAAACGGACACTTCAAAATCTATAGTAAAAAAGTAGGGATTGCAATTCAACATTATTTAGCTATTGTAAACCGTTTGGAGACTGAAATGATCGTTTCAAGCATTAAGCATGCTTTCTATTTTTTTCTAAATCGGCTATTAAAAGGAACTGATTAACTGTCAATTTTAAAGTGGGTAATAAATAATGCATATCGTGTGATTTGTAACACTCGGCCCCTGAAATATCGGATGCTTATCCTTTAATTAAACTGCATCTATTCAGCTTACTTCAAGCAATCGGAATGGTTAATACTTAGATATAATTACAGACACTCTACCGCCGTTATTGTAATTTCTATCGATAAGTTAGTAATATTATTATATTAATATGCATACACAATATACAGAGGGTTCTAGAATTATTCACTTTTCTTTCAATTACATTACTTAGTATAGGAAAATGTTGCAAACAAATGGTGAATTAAATTTTCTGAACTTTTCCGAGACAAATAAAAGGTGCTATGTAGCAGGCTGTTGATTTAATAGGATTGAAATAGTTGGATCCGTTTTCGAGAAAATCGATTTTCATTCATCAACAAATTTTGGAGAGTAGAGGGAGGATAAAAAATTTGCGGAATCTCCGGTAGTGTCAAATTTGATTTTGGTTCCTCGACGGCACGTATTAAAACTGTCTATTATACCTACGTGATTGCGAGTAAGACGCTCCGTCTAGGTGTTGAAGTGTAAGAGCAGCACACTTCAACCTACTCGCAGCGTCTTACCCGCACTCACGTATAATTTGTAACCGCCTAGCAGACTTTTAGACCCGATTAAATGATCTGGCTTATTTATTTTTTATTTTATTGAATAGGTACTAAATTTGAAGATATTAAAATTTCAAAATACCCCAAGGAATTTTTTGCGAATAAAATTTCGCAAAGTTAAACATTCACGGCTTGGTTAGGCTCTACTACCTTCAGTCAGATCTTCGATTTTGTTTTCAGACATTACAAAAGATGAGTTTTTTCACGCCATCTCAAATACCTAGTACCTACTTAAATAGTATATTGTACATAATAGTATATTACACCACAAGTTCCTCGGGTATCATGGCGCGCAGTACAAGATTATAAAACTTTCGGCCAGTGTGGCGTATACTATTTTTCTTCATACCTCGGTCGTAAGTATACGCTCATAAAATACATTAATTAATTACTTATTAATTCCATAAAAACGTCGATAAATTCCAAGCAAGCAGCTTTGAGGTTATACGTAAAAATACTAATGACAGCTGGTCGCAACTATGAGCTAAAATATAATAGGGTTGCTATAGAAATGACATCTAAACAACAGGTGATAGGTTGTCTTTTCTTTACTGTTGCCCGAACGTACGTACTTCCCACATCAGAGCGTGTAATCCCACCAATGCGTAAATGTTAGACTTTCTGCCTTGATGTCGAGAGTATGTACTTTCGTTCGAGGTATTAGTGATGTCTCGCTCCTGAGCGAGTCATTCATAATGAACGACTCCTTTCTCGGATCGGAGCGAGTCGCTCTTTTTTTGTGAATGACTCACTCCGAGCGCCATCGCTCCGTGTTGAGCTATTCTGTACCGTTGCTTTAGCACATTTGTAGAGCGCACACAGCACATGCCACATAGGTACTAGTTTATTTTGCACGTACGGAGTTATCTTTGTTGAGTCGTTTAATGCTAAGTGGAATAGTACTAAGCTTACAGTGACTTAAACCATTTACATTGACGTCTATAATATTGTAACAATAAACACTATTATTGTTAAGCTTTTATTATACTTTATAGTTTATCCGAAATGCGAATAATATAATATAAATCATATGAAAATGAGCTCAGAGCTGAGTGTGTGTATCGCGCTGTGCAATGCTACGTAACTCCTGAGCATGCACGATGACAGTTCGCACCTTTGCAGTCTACACTCTTGTGTAGTGCGTACTGTCTAGTGTCGCTCCTTTGAACGACTCCTTCTGAGCGACTCCTTTTAGTGAGCGGAGCGCACGGAGCCAGCTCCCAATAAAGAGTCATGTGGACACATCACTACGAGGTATGAATAAAAATGTTCGATAGCTCTCGGACTATAGCGGCAACCAACCTCGTGTGCAGCGGCCTTTAGGCCATATCGCATTGAACGGAACGGAAAGGGTTCAAGCGAAACTCACAACATCTTTATCATGTCTTGGTGTTCAGATTTACAAAACCGCAATTAATAATTAGTGAGCGCTGAAGTTAGAGGGGTCTGTGGTGGTAGCGCTGTACGGAGGTAGTTTCTCTTATATGTCAAATATCCAGCCTGCAGGTTTACCACACCACAAACTCTCAGTAAATACATGCCGTCCCACCTTTAAAATTCCCTTAATCTTTAACTTGATAATAATATTGCGTCTGTGTCCGTTTTTCGATTTTGTGTCATAATAGACGCCATTACTATTTTTTCCATCTACCACACTTCCCGTTATATTCTACCGAACTTCAATTTGCAATGGCAATGTGCGAATGAAGGATTTCTTTTTAGGAAATTAGGATAAGGTAGGCAAGTTTTGAGCATAGGAGTTTGAAAGTTGTATTAAGGGAATAATTTTTTTATTTTGTCCAAAAATAATCTTAAGTTCACATAATAAAGCCGCAATGCCTGTAGGGGAGCGGGGGGCTAGTTGTAACCATTTTTCGTTTCTTGGCTATGGAAGGTTATTTGTTGAGTATTTAGGAAATGCAGCAGTACTGTTCGAATGGTCTATTATTCAACTATCGATTTCAAATACAATTTTGATCAAAACTGTGACAAATTCTTGTAAAAATGGCTTCGAAAACAAAGTGACGAGAGTTACAACTTACCCCGTGATTGGGGCTAGTTGTAACAGGCTTGGGGCAAATTGTAACAGTAGGAATTGAAAACTAGTTTTCTATTTTTCGAAGATTTATTTAGCATATTTAGCATTATAAATTTTAGGCACGTTATAACAGACATAGACTTTAAAGTTTCATCCTTAATCTAATAGAAAAATATTCAAACTAACAAAAACATGTTGTTTCTTTTTTTAAACTCTAAAAGAACTTTAGGCTCACAGCCATTTATAATCTTAATTACTTAATAATCAGACTTTTGATTCATTTAGCGTATTTAGCATTAGAAACTGAAGGCACGTTATAACAGACAGACTTTTAAGTTTTATTCTTAATCTAATAGAAAAATATACGTTACAACTTGCCCCATGAAAGTGTTACAACATACCCCACTGCAAGGTTTTTTAAAATAACGTTTATAAAAAATGTATCCCTTATTTGGTGTAAAATTGTAGTTAACATAATCAAAGTAAACAAATGCTAAATGTATTTGAATAAATCAACAACTGCTGAACAATTTGAAATCAACAAAAATCGATATTGTACAAACAAAAAAAGCCCATTACCTGATCTTATCGGAGCGTCTGCACAACACCGCCTCCTGTGCTGTCTGGCGGAATACTGATCGCGCTTATTTAATAGAATAGGTATTAAATAGTAGGTTAGGTTGAAAAACAAATGAATATTATTTTATTAACTAGGTAAAAAATGCTTGTTACTACTTGCCCCTGTTACAACTAGCCCCCCGCTCCCCTATCAACAAATATAATAATAATAATGCGTTTAATGTCCGTTTCTCGACTTTATGTCATAACAGACGCCATTCGCACCATTACTATTTTCCATCTATCAAACTTCCCGTTATTTCCTACATTTTTTCAACTTCTACTTAATAATAGCAATGGGCGAATGAACGAATTATAGGGCTTAAGGATAAGGTAGCAAATTTTGAGCATAAGAGTTTGACAGGTAGTCGGCCATGGCCTTGAATAAGGAAATATTTCGATATTTTTCTGGAATTATTGAGGAAAAACATGGATAACCTCAACAAGATGACCGGTACAGGAATTACTGTTTCTCGGCGAGAGGCAGCCTTATCTGTCTCCGCCGGGGTTTGAACCCGGTACCTTCCGAATGAGAGTCAAGTGCTCTTGCTACTACGCTACCCGCTCGGTTTAATTTGATAATGTAATCAGCTGTATTTAAATTATTGAACGAATGATTAAAACGATTGTCAAATAGAAGATTCTTAAGTATTAAATAATTAAATCCGTTTAAGAAATCTCCACATGCAGTGCTTTAAAAATTCACTGTGAAAGTTTTCTGTAAGTTTAAAAGTTTGATTCAGTTAATTATTTTTAACATTAGTTTTCTAAACTGATACACTTCTGACGGGCACGTTTAATTAAAGTTAAATACCAATAGAAAATAAAACTTTTTCAGTTTTCGACCCTCTTGAAATAAGTTTAAAAAGAAATTTCGACATATTTAATTATATTTACAAATTGAAGTTCTTGTAAAATTTTACAAATTATTTTTTTATTATTAAAATAATATGTTTTAGTCACCCTCGCGTACATGACATATGCAGCTGAGCTCGTCTAAGAAATGTTTTGGTATTTATAAAGTACTCATCGAACCTTAAACATTATTTAAAAAATCTCATTTGGTTACGTTTTGCAGTTCAAAGGACCCGCACAAACCTTATGGGATTTGGTTCTCGGTTAAATTAATCGAAAATGGATTTATTTTATAGTTCAAAGGCCACTAAGAAAAAATATCCATGGGCGCATAGCCTACAGACCAATAGATTTTCAGCTACAGATATGTTTAGCGAGATTTAGATACAGGGATATCCATTGACAAATTTAAAAAATCCTAAGCTCTAGAATAGTGGTGGCGAACCTATGACCTGCGGGTCAAAGATTGACCCACGCAGGCTTTTTAAGTAACCCACGTGCTTATTTTTATAGACTTATTTTTTATATCATAAAAGAGATGGAACAAAAAAAAAACAAAAAAGATAATTGCATAGGTCAGTAATCGTTCACAGAGCGCCCGCGTGACAGTCGAGCATTCTACCACGCTCTTAAAGACTTGCTGCTTACACTGCATTACTAAGAGCTGTTACTGCTTTTCTGTAAGCTTTCTAAATTTTAAAAGTATATTAAAAAATTCGATTTCTGCAATTTTTTCAAGGCATACCTCTTTAAAAAAATGCGATTTTTGACGAAAATCGGAATTTTTCGGAACTTTGGCAAAATCTATCAATATGAAACGACATATTTTTGACGTGATAACGTCTTATAAATTGATGAATCACCAATATTATAAATTGATAAAACACCGGCTGCATGTACGAAAAAGTGTAACGTAACGTTCCTAACGTTCGTAACGCGTAACGCATAACGCATAACGCGTAACGTTCCGCCTGACCCTGTGCGTGCTTTTTGCTAATTTCTCGCTCAATTTAAATCAGATCGGTTTGAAACCAGTCTTAAACGAAAGAGGAGAACATTTTACATAGATTTCGTATAACAGAATTTGCCTAAACAGTTTTTTTATACAAATTTATATAGAAAAATATTTTATACAAATTTATATAGAAAAATAGCTGTATAAATGCAATGTTGTCTAATGCATGGCGCGACGCGGTCGGTTGTCTTTGTTTGCCGTACATGGAAATTAGAAGCAAACGTATGTCTTGTCTTAACATGAAAACGGCTGCATTTCTAATGTTTAATTCAATTTTTTGACATTAGTATATTGTGAAATGCAACGCCTTCTAAGTTAAGTATTGGAATAACTAATTATTATTAGAACATAATACTTTGTAAGTTGCAAACGTCACTTTTGACATTTCTTATCATTCCGACACCAAGGATAAGCGGATTGAAACCAAATTTTGGGAGGTTTAGGTTATGTATTACGGAATACGTTATCACGTAAAACTATCGTCCGTAAACCGACTTTACAGACAACCAATTTTTTTATCGACAAAAACTTTTGAACGGTAACTCCGATTATCATGAAATTTCGACACAACATTCATCTCGGTAAACTAAGATGAATATGTGTACTCATGTTCCTCTCTTCCCCATTCGTTCTTTTACACCCGGGTGAAACCGGACGGGACCGCTAGTTACGTATAAACACATTACATAAATTCACTTTGGTATTTGAATTAATAAACAAGTTTATGAGCGTACCCAGGTAAGGGTGGAGGGGGGCAGCTACACCCCTGGATTTTTGGAGACGTCATAAACCGTTTTGCTGAAGATCCTCGAAAATTACTTTTAAAATAGATGTCTATACTTTAAACTTAAAAAATGCATATTTAATATTTGTTTATTTATTTGACTACCTATAAAACAGAATCTCCCGCGGGCGTTTCCCCTACACACTACATACACCTAATGTTTCGTGTAGGTGTCTGCGTGAAGTGAGTAGGGCAAAACAAATGCGGAGATTCCGGCTTAAGAAATTTCTGATTTGCCCCAGAACCAAAAGCTGAGTACGTCCATGAACAAGTTTTAAATTATGTTGCAATTCTAAAGTCAGCGTTCTACAACTTTCAAAGTACACTAAAAACTAATTTTATATAACGTGGACATTTTTATATACAAAGAAGCGTTTCCAACAGTTAGATGTTTTCTCAAAGTCATGTAAATTTCTTCACGGAATTTCTATTTCCATCTTATAAATATCTAGATCAAGTTGAAAGGAGTTTCGTAATGAACACACAAATACAATTACTAGTTTCTTTATGGAATGACGGTTTTTCTAAATAAGAAAAACGTGGACAAATTTATAGTTATATACAAACATCAAGACAATGTTCAAATAATAAATAGTATATTAGACCACGAGGGCCGAAAGTTTGATATACATGCCCTGCGCGCCATGATGCGCATTATGACTCTCAGTGCAAGGATATTAAACTTTCGGTCAGTGTGTTGTATACTATTTTTCTTCATACCTCGGTCGTAAGTACGCTTATTAAATACATAATTGAATTAATTAGGTACTTATTAATTACATAAAAACACAGATAAATTCTAAGCAAGCAGATTATGCGTAAAACACGAATGACAGCTGGTGGCGACTATTAAATAAAATGTAATAGGGTTGCTATGGAAACGACATCGAAACAACAGTTCATAGGTTGTTTTTTCTTTACTGCCGCCCGAACGTAGGTACTTCCCGCATAAGCGCATGTAGTCCAACCAACGCGTAAACGTTAGACTTTCTGCCCTACAAATTATTGATGCCGAAAGGACGTACTTTGGATCAAGGTATGAAGGAAAATGGTGTTTTAGATTTAGGGATTTATTACCCCTAAAAACGACTGGAGTTGGTGACGCAAAATGACATTTTCGGTGTTTGCACTATATAAACTAAATTATAATGCCTAAAACAGCTTCCAAAAAGCTCAGTAGCTCTTGGACGAGTACTAGATTTCATAATCAACTATAATTATATATAATATTTATAATTATATATAATTTTAAATCTATTACCAGCCTGTAATAGCAATGAGGTAAATAATTTTAGTAGGTATTTGAAATGTCTGTTTTCGCAAAATTAAAAAAACTGGAGAATCAAATGTTGTAATTATGAAATATCAGATATCATTTAGTATGATTAAAGAAATAACTTGAGCTAGCATATTTTTGCGCAATAATTTTATGTTTCCGAGCACATTATGCCATTGTTTTGTCTTATTTTTTCGAATATTCAATATTGAACGTTAATAAGAAAATATTTGCCATACCTTCGGTAAAAAGCATGCAAATGCAAATGTGTTTGATATCCATTAGAAACAAGCAAAGAAGAAACAAATAAACATTTACATAAAATACACAATATTGGCCGAATTATGTAAATAAATTGCTCAAACAGATTTATTATTAGTACTTACTTATAAAGTTATGCCATTGCACAATATGCGACTTAAAAATAAAGTGGTCGTAGAAACACTTCCATATAACTCAAAGTTTGTTATACAAGCGGCTTTATTTTGTAGCGAACTATTGTGATAAACTTAATATTTACAACACAATAATTTTATGACATTTTATGACTTCTACGGCCTGGCAACTGCTGATATATTAAATTATTGCAACATAGTGAAACTATTTGTATCTGCGTTAACAGTTGCACAACCAATTTTAATATTTTTATCTGTAACTGGCGGTCCGATCCAACTGCGCCCGAATTTGTAGATTGCCACCGTTTTTTCGTCTTACGAAAACTAGTTTCATCAGAATAATAATAATCGGGTTTTGTGCAGTTTTTCCCGACTCACACAATCCACTAAAATAGGAAATATCAGATGAATTGAGAACCAAACAGTAGTTCAGGATTGCAACAAATCGAAAAATCTATACTAATATATAAAGCTGAAGAGTTTGTTTGGTTGAACATGCTAATCTCAGGAACTAGTGGTTCAAATTGAAAACAATTTTTTTTGTTGGATAGCCCTTTTATCGAGTAAGGCTATAGGCTATATAATATCACGCTACGACCAATAGGAGCGGAGCATCAATGAAAAATGTTGCAAAATGTATCTCAAAAATGGCTTCTATTCAGGTGAAATGCCGTTACTACATATTATATCAATATAGGTCGTACATTCACAAGCCCGGCTGGGTTAGTCGGTAGAGCATGCGACTGTTAATATCAGAGTCGTGGGTTCGAGCCCCACGTTGGGCGAATATATTTTTATTTATTTTTTATTTTCTACATTGCTTTCTTGTAAGGCTGACATTTAAATTTATTTTAATTTTACTTACGACTAATTAAAATTAAATAAATCTAATTAATAGCTCATGTGAAAACTGTTGCAACTATAGGTACCTATATAAAAATAATTATTCTACGAAGTTTTTAATTAAATATTTATTATATTTTATTAATTATAGTAATAATTGATTTTAGAAGAAATTTAATTACTGCATTTTATCGACAAAAACTTTTGAACGATAACTTCGATCATCATGAAATTTCGACACACATTAATCTCGGTAAACTAAGATGAATGTGCGTACTCATGTCTCTCCCTTCCCCATTCGTTCTTTTGCACCCGGGTGAAACCGGACGGGGCCGCTAGTATTTCATATAAAAATTATTTTTTTTAAATCAAAGAACAATAATCCGCGATAAAAAATATGGGTTCCCATTTAAAAAAGTGGAGGAGACCTTAATATCTCGGATGAAATAAAAAATAAACTACACCGATGTTCTTCTTCCCTGATTCCCTGTAACTTAAGCCCGAAACTTTTTTGTCGAAAACCCTAGCTCTATGAAAAAAAAATTAAAAATCCACCTGTATGTACTTTAATATTCACAACAGAAAAAGTATAAACCAATATTAACGACACGTGCACGTGGTAATATATAAAAAAATTGATAAAAATGCTCGATGCCTCACAACTGCTGTGAATGAGGCGGCAAAACAAAATTAATTAAAAATACTGCAAGGAATAATTTTCTCTCCAACGATTGCTAGAAAGAATTTTGTAGGTTACTAGCGTCATTGGTAGGTACTTAATTTATCATTAAATTAAAAAAAAAAATTAAGGTCAGGGATTAAAGTACTAATTGTAAAAAAAATTTTCACAATAATTAATGTACTTTACGAAAATAAATAAAACTTTGTATAATACATCGTACTGTATTATTTTCCTGTACCATCAGTAAAATACAAGGTTTGTCCCATTATAAAATATTATAGTTGGCATATTCATGAGATATATGAGCAAATAACTGTCAGGAATAAAACAAGAGATACATTGCACATATAAAATACTGTACATAGTATTTGTATCTTTTTAAAGCCAAGACTCTATCTTTACTAGATCTTTACAGTGGCTATTGAATGTGACATAGTTGATATAACCTTATAACGTTGTAAACTTGTACGCAAATTGACTGACAAATAGATTGCTATAACCGAAGTAAATATACTGTAACGAGACGCCACTAGAGTGCTTTGTTGTCAGAGCGGCGTAGGCAACAAAGCTCGCATTGTTGACGGAACCGCATAGACAAAAATGCGCGCATTGTCACGCACATTGTTATATCGCATAGAAGCATGCAGAAACTTTCCAGAACGCCAAAGAATGTTCCAGAAGGCCGTTGAAGATCTTATATAAACAGCGTTAGCGTGGAAGGCAAACAGTCAGTCGGAAGTCAGTGTCAGTGACAATGAACAGTGCGCGACATAAATAAATGACTGTTCTGAATAAATATATAGATAAATAGACATCTGTGAAATATAAACATTCTGCGTAAATGGTAGTTCAGTGTTATTGTTGTTGTTTTAGAATTCGTTCGTTTTTCGTTATTTATTTTATTTTTTCATTTTTTTTTTATTATTAGTAGTTCAGTTAACGAAGACCCGAAATTGGCAAATAAATGCAAAAAATTGTGTAGTCTGGATTAATATTTTTTATAATAGAGTTGACCTCCAGGTATAACATACCAAAAGTCCCCAGCCCGGGGCCGCTTGCTTTAGGCGGGGTGGGGGGGGGGGATATGTCCCATATTTTAGTTTTTCCTAAATATTTCAAAAACTAAGCGTCGTAGGAAAAAAAAAACCTTAAAACGTAATGAAGCTTATTAAATTTCTTACAAAATGATATATTAATTGTATATTTATGACAAATACAAAAGGAAATGCAAGGGATATAAATGTGATACAAACTGAAAACAAAGTATTATTGCCTTAGAAAATTAATGTTTATTATTCCGTTGAGCTATAATTATAGATGAAGATTCTTCCTTACATTCAATCCAATATACCATTAGTTATCTTTTGGTTCATGTTGAAATTAGGGATGTTACGGAGGTGGTCTTATCGGAACCGAAGTCGGAGTCGGAGTTTTTAAATTTGGTTTTTCGGAGTCAGAATCGGAGTCGGAGATGGTGGCAGAAGAAAGATGTGTTAAGGGCAGGCAATAAAATAATATAGTACAAACACTACAAACATTAAGCAGTCAGCCTCTTTAATTCAATTAAAAAATAATAAATATAGGTGTCACCAATAAAAATAATCACATTTTTATAACAGTTAGCAAATTAAATCAAATTAATTGACTCCAGAAGTAGCAAATTATATTTAATAAACAATAGCTTTGCAACTTTGTCTCCGTCCAATCTATTTCTTAATGGGTCCCGTATCTCCCTTATTAATAAATCTAAAAAAAAAAATTATACAGTATTTTGTAAAAAATTTAATCAGCTTTATTTTTTATAAAAGGTTCTCTTTTCTAAAACGCATGGTTTTTTAGAGAATCACGAAGAAGCAAAAAATGGGACCTATTTGCTCCCCTACCGCCCAAAGCAAGTGCCCCCCCGCTGGGGACTTTTAATATGATATACCTGGGTATCACCCCTATCATTTGAAATAATAACCCAGACTACACAATTTATTGTATTTATTTTTCCTTCGTTGACTGGATTATAGAGAAGTACTGGTTTTCTGTTTCTTTTTGTAAATAAATATTTTTTAACCACCAACAAAAAACAGTTTTGTCAGTTTTGTTACAATACTTGTTCTGAGAACAATATTACATTTGTACAATAAAACGTATTTTATGTTGCTATATGACGTGTTGTTAAATCTTGTAGATCAGTGGCGGTTCCTCTATGAGCGCTGCAGAGCTACAGAACAACCAAATTCTTAAGTACCTACTTTATAATTTTAGAATGAATTACGTTTTCCATATTTAACTAATATTTAATGTTAGGAAATAGGGTAATAGATAATCAACGCTAAAGTTTAACAGCCACAGACGCTGTTCTGTGCTCCGAAGCAGCACATGAAACGTCATAATCAAATATCTCTGGTGTACAGTGTGCAACTCCTGATCCACAATTATAACGTGTTATTTAGATCAACTTTGAGCTGCATTGGCCGTCAGCACATTAGTAGAAATAAATATCTATCACTGTCCTAAGCCACCTCATTTCATCAACACCTTTGAGTTAGATATTAAATAATAAAAAACCTGATAAAATAATAGTCATAAAACAAAATTTAATACTATAATTTTTAAAATAATTAAAAACAATTAAATTCAAATATAACAACAACATGGAATGTACTTTTTGTACATTTTGCTACACATAATTAAAATTAATTATTGTAGGTGTGATTACTTTTTAATTGCCAAAAAAATATTAATTACATTTGTTTGTTATTGTGAAATGTCGACATAGCTTTATCATATAAAATATAATAGAAAAACTTTTATTTCTTCAACAAAATGGATAAATTTAAAGCTATTAACAAAAGCTTAAAAAAATTAAAAATAAAAGTTTTTGTTAAATAAAAGTATGTAAAAAAGTATTTTAAAGAATTATTATCTTGATTTCTATACAACAAATATCTTTAATGAAATTTTTTTTAAAAATCTTGAAATGAAAATTTATCATTTTTTAGCTAATGCAAGAAAAGCACATTTGAAAACAATTTCTCTTGATGAAAGTCAATTACGATAAGGAAAACGTTTATATGATATGAAGAAAAAAAGCAACTATCATACTTGTTTTTTGTGCAGCTTGCACGCTGAAAGACACAATATTTTTAATATTATTCTTTGAAAAATACACATAAAAGAAATAAGCTTTATTTCTGAGAAGATAAAATTCAAATTCAGTTGCATTATATATAGAATTATAGAATAATCAAAATCAGAAGTTAATTATGACCAGACGTGAACCTTCCTGGATGGCCTAAGTACACATTTATGTGAGGTTTAAAAAAAAACGCGTACGATCTCTATTTTTACTATCAAAAAACGACATTTTTGTATATACATCAGTAATTTGTTTTGTTGTACATAATATTGACTTTGACGATATTGTCTTTTTCCTGCACATATAAAAATTGTAAATATTTGACCACAATTTAAGGTTATCATAAAATCAAATTTTCTGAAAGTGATAGTGACATTTAGATCGTGTTTGAGCTGCATTTACCGTCAGCACATTAGTACAAATAAGCATCTATCACTGTTATTTGCTAGAAGTGCTCTCTGAATCTATCTCAAACATGACACACGACACACGGTTTTTGGCAGAAGGGACTAGTGTTAGAGTGAATATTGCAGTTTGTTGCCAAAAAGTTGATAGTGTTGCGTGCTCCCTGTGGGGACGATAATGTGTTCCATAGAATGTTCCAGATCACGACAACAACAACAATGGAAAGCAGGTAAAACCCGATCTTCTCAGAATTGCCTGGAGAAGGCAATTCATGTAAAGAAAGATTGAGATACTTCTAAAATATTCTACAGGCGGGGGACGAAGCTATAAAATGCGAGCGGAGTGGTTGGCAAGTCAATCAGTCAGTTGGTTAACTGCAGCGCGTGCGTACAGTGAATTACAGACAACTGCGAAATAAATTGTTCAGTCGATACAGCAAGGCCGAAGTAACTGCTAAGATAAAAGATAAATTAGCTGTGTAGACTATTGAGTGTAATTATATAAATATGGTTGGACATAAATAGCTTCTGTGTTGTAAATAATCGTGTGTATGTGTGCTAATAAACTTTAGAGTATTCTTGTATTGTAAATATTTTATGTACATAATTAAAACTTTATATTCTTCTGTTACTTAGTTTTCTACTTTATTATTTAGAACTATTAGTTTTGTTTCGGTTAACGCTATTATTATTGTTTGTTAAAGAAGTACGCTTTCGTTGTGTTTTTAACTGTTTTGTTAAACGTTATCACTATTGTAAATAAATAATTTCCACCACGGACTAGAATAATTTTGTTACAATAGTTAGATCCAGCTAAAGTTTGCTATTATTATTGTTAAGACGTACCCGCATTATTACAGTGCTATATAAGAAAAAAACAATGTCACCGTCGGGATTCTAACCCGAATCATACACTATCGCGGCGGCTAAGTTATTTACTCTACAGTGAGACATTCAAGCAATCAACCTTTCTCATATTATTGCTATCGTTGAAACATCAATGAAATAATTACGAGCTCTTTTTACCTGCACTTAGACTTGATTTCATTAATGAATCAGTAAGTGACTAGGTTCTGTATGCTATATAATATACAAAATGATTTAAATCAAGACTTCCATTCGTCTCTGTGTGTATACTTTGAATACAAGCAACAGCTTCCACACAAAACAAATCAAGAAAGCCGAGCAACAATATTTACATATTTTGTATTCAGACTTACAAATGCGACTGGTATTGTATAAAGGCAGTCTAAAAATGGTGTAAGGTCATAGTTTCTGCAAACCAAGCATCATTTTACAAAGCTTTGGTAACATTTCTTGTATTCTAAAGTTTTGCGCTCACATCAAGCACAATATAATGAGTCAACTTGAGATAAAGTGTCTTTTATGAGAAACGTATCTACACTGGATTCGCATGTCAACCGACTTTGGAAAAAAATTCCAGCCAATGAGGCAACAGGACCATTACAACTTCAAAATGTTGACATTTTAATAAAGAAAATAAAATTTCTGATATCGCGTAAGGTGACGCGGGTAATGGCTAGTATTCAATATGATATTGGCTATTCGTTCCCATAACTAGTTTATTTCTGACAGATCTACAAAACACAAGAGCAGCTGATTTTTTTTATTTTCAAAATATTTCCGAAACTATAAAGTTTAGAAAAAAAATTTAACGAAACTTAAAAAAAAAATAAATAGAATAATACGTCGTTATGAAAAGTATACCATTATCATATAAAAAACAACGTTATAGCATATATCTCTTCTGCGCATGCGCCTATTTTCCCCCAAAACAATAGGGCTCTTCATATTTACATACCAACCATCCTCCAAAAATTTGATTTCAATTCGCTTATCCGTTTGATCTGTATCGTGCTCACAGACAAACAGACTAACAGTTGTTTTTTGGATACGAGAGACCTTAAAACACAAAGATGTAAAATTTTGAAAAGTGATTTTTGACCTAAAATAGTACCATTCCCCACTTGTGGGTTGAAATGGTTAAACGCTACTCTCTTGATTTTTTCCAGACTTTTTTTAGAGCTAATGAGGTGAACATGATTATTAACGACTATAAGAGCTTATATCTCGGGAAATATTCACCGAAGAAAAAGTCACTTCAAAAGTTTTATGGAATATTTAAAGATCTGCTCAACAACACTCCATACAACAGGGTGCGCGACAATACAAATTTTATTCCTTCAGTTTTTCGAAAGCTAGGTACCTCAAAATTGTGTAACGGTTTACATAAGACACATGTCTGTAAAATTTCATCCGAATCGGTGGAAAGATGACGAAGTTATCAGTCAGACGTTTTTCGTCATTTGGCAAGAAAACCATTAAAAAATAAGAACGCCGACATAACAGTTATTACGAGTATTAGATAGTTATCGGTTATATTTTCAAAACCAGTCCTGCCAACTGTTCCGCAGCTTGTTATATGCTTGAGCGACAGGGAGCAACAGCGTCAAACTTAACACAGCAGTGTCAGAGTGGATTTTCATTTTAACCCGTTACACATTTAATAAAGAATTTTCTTTCTGTCGGTTTTAAGCTATGCAACTGGAAGAATGAAAGGTGTTACACACAATGCGATAAAATACTTTGTTTCTGTTTTATACTAACAGGGCTTCCTAAAAGTACGAATGATATAAGTAATATATAATAATAATAAGTTCCTTTAACTCCAAAGTGGAGCATAGGATCTCTACGAAAATATTGAATCTAACCCTACTTTTGTCATTTTTTTGACTTGGCCCAGGTAGTTCCTTGTTCCATAACTTCTTTACGAACAGTTCTTCTCCAGGATATTTTTGGTCTTCCTCTTTTTCGGTATCCCTGTGGGTTTCAATCCAAGACTCTCTTCGCTAAAAAAAAACAAACACGCCTAAAAATAGATATAACGTTTAAAAACGTGGAGAACTCAAAGTTGCGTTGATATAAGCGTGTTTTTAGAGTGAAACTTATAAGCTCGAAATTAAGAAGAATTTTCTGTAACGGAAATTGGCGACGTTGACCAAAAGACTATGATGGGTTGCACAAAGCATTACCAAAAAATTTTATTTGACTAAGATCTTAGATTGTGATCATATATTTACAGTTTTCGTACACGCAAGAGCAGTCTGATGGCATATCCAAACTCCCTGTAATGTTTAACATTAGATTGTCCTCACACAAAAACAAAAGCTTTATCTAGTTACGAAGCTAAATTTTGATCAAAAAGCGTAGAAAAAAGTATTTTAAAAGCAGAAACTATATTAAAAAATGTTAATACATGTGTACACAGTTTACAAAAAATATAATTTCAGAAATACTTTGAAAACAAAAAAGTCATTTGTTCTTTTGTTCTGTAGATGTATCAAAAATCAATTAGGTAGCTGACATTCCTGTTAGCTACCCAATTAAATTATTTTCGCAGGAAAACAAACTAACAGACAAACGGATAAACAAACACACTGACTTTAACCAAAAACACGTTCCTTGGATTTTCAAAACTAAAATGTATAGTAAAATTTTTAAAAACTAATTTTGACCTAAATTAATAGATACCATTCCACACTTGTAAAGTTGGAACGCTGTTACTCCTTTAGAAGGTATATGAAGCGACATGACAGCATGACGAAACTTTAAAAAAATGGAGACCAAGCTGATGAAAAAGTGGTACTTTAGACTCAAAAATGAAGAAATCAAAACTGAACACAACTGCTACTCAAAGTCGGATAACTAAAGTATAAGAATCAAAAAATATTTTTCGATTCTTTTCGAAGAACAAAAGTAAAATGTGCAACCCTAAAGCATTTCAGCAATGACTGTCATAATCAGACGCGTTTCTGTCCTACGGCAAGAAGTACAACAGCAGTATAAATAGTTCAGAGACAGGTTTTGGGTCTCTGAATGATTGAAGAACGAGATGCAAGCATTACGAATTTTATGATAAGGAATGAGGAAAACGATGAAATGTGTGAGGGCGATGGGCCGTGTAAACTTTAGGTTCGTACAAATTATTAAGAAAACACATTTTAATGAATCCCTCAGCAGTGACTCCTCACGGTGTGGTGGTTCGTGATTTGCGACACGCAGAAAGGGTGATCTCCACGATGAAATAATATTGTGTGCTGTGTATACTGTATTCCTCACGGATGCTTTTACGGATAAAGAAGAAAGCGATGTTAAATGAAGTACAGAATAGGATTAAAAACAGTCAAATGAACGTTAAACAGATACTTATTTTGTATATTAATTTTGTTTCGCAATTTATTCGTCTTTGTTTATCGTAGATTTATTTATTTTTGATGTATTAATATTTTACAAAAGTGTTTTGTTAAATAATACGTTTCAGTTTCATTTACTTTAAGCTTTTACTAAGTCGATTAATATTTTATTTTGGCAGTACAGTTAACTCGCGGTAATCCGGCCCCCTTCTAAGCCGGCACTTCTTATAATCTGACATGTCAATTGTTTATAACAGTACATACAAAGTACATTTTTTGGGGCAAATCTTCGCCAATGCATGCTTAAAAATGTTGAGAGGTGCGTATGTAATTTGTCGGATTACAATGTACTTTTTTTCAAAGTTCCAGACTACAAGGGGTCGGTAGCAGTACTCTATAGTCTGACAAATTCGATCATCCGACACCGCCTTGCCAAACGTTTATCGGATTACCGCGGGTCAACTGTAATAAAAGTATTTTTTCATACTTTGAAAAAAATGTTCTATTATCATTTTGCTACAGGATTACAAAGGCAGAACATTTTGAATTTAACAGTTTAGCAACGTTTATATTTTTTAATATAAAAAAATCTAGCCGACACCAATAAGGAATACTTTATGTTATATTACGTATATTGTTCAAAAATATTTTGAAATTGTATAAATTAGCGCTTATGAAATTTTAAAATTAACGTTCTGAATTTGATTTAAAAATAAAATAGTTCTGAATTTTGAAAAAGGTATATTATTACCAAGAATTTTTTTTCTTAACTTCTTAATTTTTAAAACAGCCGTGGTGAAAATTGCTTCACAACTATTTTTCTGAATTTATATTAAAAAACAATATTTTACAGTGTACTTAAGATAACTTCTGATCTAAATTAAGTAAGATTAAAATATTAATGGTATTTATTGAAAAACGAAGCAAGGGATTTTTACATTTTAATAAAATATGTAATTATATTATAACAAAGTATTTATTTATTTATGAGTAAACATTATTGTTGCTATTTCACTAGTACTATTTTTTGTTTCAAAATAACGATCATAACAATGCTCGTTTAATTATTTTAGTTAGTACTTGTGCAATTCGTAAACTATACGTGTATTACGTGTTCTTTTGACAAAAAAGATGCCCAATGGAGTGCGAATCGTTTTTAAAATATTTATCTCCAAATATCGTAAAAGCAATTTCCTTCGTAAAAAGATTTGTAACTAGAAACTTTTTTACCTTTTCAAGTTTGGCGCATGGTTTTTATCGGAAAAAGTGTCATCGACATTTTACAGTAAACTTAATATCATAACATAGCTTTTTCAAGAGATAAAATAAATTAATTTAAAGGAGTTGTATGCAATAAACATTAGTGGCTTCCAGCAAATAATGATTTTGAGGTTAGACCACGCGTTATCAGATGCGACTGTTCTGAATTTAATTAAATTTAATTTCATTTTCTGTAACAGGTGTGCGTTACAATATCATCGTTTTACCTAAGCAGTCTGTGCATGCATTCTGCAAGGAGAAATATGCCATAGTCTTGATTATCATAGTTGAAAAAAATTTAAATGAACGAATAAAATCTTATCGGTTTTAAAGTGGGAACTTTTATATTTTGTAGCACGATCCATTTACCTTAAAAGTTGATTATTTTAAAAGTCTACAAGCTCATCCTTTCGCAGCTAGCAGCAGCTAGTTTCACAAAATAGGATTTTTAACGCTAATGTATTTTCCGTTAAAAAATTTGAATAATTAATAGAAAATGATAAATATTTCGCCTTTAACGCTACATACAAGTGTTTACAGAAGTTCCACTTCAAAAATACCAAAGGTCGCTGCACACGAGATTGGTTTTATCACTAGATTTGGCTGCTAGATTTCAAGCGTGTGGTGGCATTGGGTTTCATGATGGCTTTTACGTGTTCAAAACTGGTTTTGTAGATGGGTTTGCTGCGTCCGCAGTGACAGTTCGAATGTTAACAAAACTGAACGTTTATTGTCTCTGAACAGAACACACACAATGACGCTACGTTTGTTTGTGGGCGTTTGCCCATGTTGCTCACATGACAAGCTACTGTTTTCAACAGCGTTGGATTTAATTTTGAAATCCAGTTTGTGCAGACCACGCAGCGGAGCAAGTGAACGTTTTATTGTCTCTGAACGGAATACACAATATATGACGCCATGTTTGTTTGTGGGCGTTTACGCATGTCGCCCACGTGACAAGATACTGTTTCCTGATTGATTCTTGTTCAAAACAAGCACGAAACATAGTCCCGGTCCTAATTTTGAAGTTTATCTTCTGACCACGTACGCGATCCCGTAGAGACGCCATTTTCATCTTCGCAGCCAGCGCGCTAAACAGCGTAAGTCCTAGCAAAGATTTCAGCGGCAAAACTAGCCTCGTGTGCGCAGCAACTTTAATACCTGAACGTAGCTAATTATTAGACGATGCCAGTGTTGTTACAATTCATATTATAGAACTATAGTAACTCCACCTACCTGTTCTTTCGGATGACGGGCAATCTGTGAGTAGGAACTTGTGGTGATACAGATACGCGAGTAGGTGTGGTACCTACGACGTAAAGATCAGTACCATTCAGTACTATTCAGTATACCTACACATTAAATAGAAGTAGAGGAATGCAAAAGGTGATGCGGTTAATTGTCTCTAATGAATATTACTGTTTTGATATAAATTTTGATATATGTACGTTTGTTTACAGAAGTGGCAACTTTATTATCATTGCAAATTAATTATTATTTATGAGACTAAAAATATTGTTATTAACAGATATTTTGCACGTTTGGGGGTTAGGGGTTTATACTCACAAACATTTAATAAAAGCAAAAAATAAAATATTGATTTTGCAGATTTCTTGTCCTTCTCTATAAATCCAAACAATTGGGCGACAGGACCAATCAACAATATTGTCACTTGATTTGTTATAATAAAGAGAATAAAATTTCTGTTAACGCGTGAGGTGACGCTCGTTCGCACGGTCACCTACATACATAATATGTTATCACGTCATGTGAAAATTAAACAAAGCATGCTTGTCAATTGTCATTTACCTAATTCACTTCTTTTTGACAGATCTAATACAGAACAAAATAACAGGTAATTTTTTTTAAAATATTTCTGAAACTTTAAAGTTTAGAAAAATATTTTTTTTGCAAATCTTTCTTGTAAAAATAAGTGGAATAATAAACCGTTGTGAAAAGTATACCATCACCTAAATAATATAGAAATCAACGTTATTGCATATATCTCATCTGCGCCCGACCTCAAGAGCAATAAGGCCTAGTTTATATGAGAGGCGTTCAACGCGCGTTAGCCCAACGCGCGTTTACAATTTCTATACAATTGTATATAACTGTTTACATGATAACGCGCGTTATCATGTAAACAGTTATATACAATTGTATAGAAATTGTAAACGCGCGTTGGGCCAACGCGCGTTGAACGCTCTTCATGTGTGCTAGGCCTAAAGCTATTCGTATTTACATAGCAAACATCCTCCCAAAACAAAAAGATACGATACAGGTCAAATGGATGATCAGATCGAAAGCAAATATGCTTAGCATGCAAATAAGAAGCGCTCTGTTGTATTTGGGGAAAATCGGCACATTTTGAGTAGGGAAAATACACTTTTCCATTATTTAGATGTTTTTGTTATCGTGGTCAACCAGTCAAAAATATATAAAAATAAAATTTTAAGACGTAATTAGTTATTTTATATAATATGAAATAACAATAAGTTTAAGTTAGATTACAAAAGTTTAAATTGAAAAAAAAACGGCCAAGTGCGAGTTGGACTCGCGCACCGAGGGTTCCGTATAAACTTATAGGTATGTAAATAGTTCGCCCATCACGGGAATCGAGTCTCGAAGATTTTTCTAGTTTAACCGGTGGAAAACTGTTGTCCCAATACATCGGAAAACGTCGCGGTCAGTTTACCAACTAAGCGTGTAATTGCAATGAGTTTGGATGGACTAGTGAACTGTATTGTAACTCGTGACTTTATTTGATAGTCTTGTTGTCGTACCGTGTTGTCTGCGATAGTTCTCATATTGTGCTGTATAAACACACCGGTAGCGGACGCTTGTTTTGTATTAGAACTGTCACTCTGTACGTGCGTAGCATGTGGATTTGGTTGAAAAACATTTTTTTGGTGATGTAACTAGGAATTTATGGTTTTTTGATTTTTCCTATTTTAATTGTGCTATAAGACATTGCTTCTTGCCAAATTTTATTATTCTAGGTCAACGGGAAGTACCCTATAGGTTTTGATTTCCAAGAGTTTTGATACACAGACAGACAAACAGACAACAAAGTGATACTATAAAAGTTATTTTTTTCCTTTTGAGGTACGGAATCCGAAAAAAGATTACTTACGTTACCATTATTAGATAAAACAATGTTCTGATGAACATTGAAAGATATAACAAATGATAATAATAAAGAAAACAATTTTATTAATGAGTTTTTTTGGAACCAATGTAAACCAATGATAGCAATCCATTGTCAGGTGAATGTATATATTTTGTTGAAATAACACAAATTGTTTTCGTTTTTTTTAACTTCCCGCTTTAAAAAAAATAAAAAAAATTTTTTTTTTTTTTTTCAAAAATCGGGAAGTTATTGGTTTCACCCCGATTTTCGAAAATCGAGTTTTCGCCAGATCTCGACGTTTTGAGGTCCTAGGAAGCTATTAAAACTATTTTGGCGATGATGTCCGTAGGGCTGTATGTATGTGTGTGTGTGTGTGTGTGTGTGTGTGTGTGTGTGTGTGTGTGTGTGTATGTATGTATGTAAACCTTTTATATCTTTTGAACGGAGTGTCCGACTGAAACGCGGTTTGCGGCATCTGACGTGATCTTGGTGAACTTAGACTTCCTGAAAATTTGAAACGATTCGGCCCAAAAAATTTTGAGAAATCTTAAAAAAACAAGTTTCAAAAATTTTTAAAAATTTGTTTTTGTAAAATATTTTCTAAACTACTAAACCGAATAATTCCAAAATCTAATCAGCTCTTCTCCTTAACAAACTGCGTCGATTTCCGCAAACCGCATCAAAATCGGTTCATTTGTTCACGAGATACCGTGAACGAAAAAATCGTAAAAAAGTGTTTTTTTAAAATGATTCTTAAAATTGTTATCAGATCGATTTTTTTGTAATAAATTACTTTCTTAGGCTAAAAAAACTGCGTCGATCGCCGCAAACCAGATCAAAATTGGTTCATTTGTTCATGAGATAACGTGAACGAAAAATTAGGAGAAAAGTAATTTTTTATAATTACTCGTAAAATTCTTATCAAATCGATTTTTTTGTAATAATTTACTTTCTTAGGTTAAAAAAACTGCGTCGATCGCCGCAAACCAGATCAAAATTGGTTCATTTGTTCATGAGATAACGTGAACGAAAAATTAGGAAAAAAGTAATTTTTTATAATTACTCGTAAAATTCTTATCAAATCGATTTTTTTGTAATAATTTACTTTTTTAAGTTAAAAAAACTGCGTCGATCGCCGCAAACCAGATCAAAATTGGTTCATTTGTTCATGAGATAACGTGAACGAAAAATTAGGAAAAAAGTAATTTTTTATAATTACTCGTAAAATTCTTATCAAATCGATTTTTTTGTAATAATTTACTTTTTTAAGTTAAAAAAACTGCGTCGATCGCCGCAAACCAGATCAAAATTGGTTCATTTGTTCATGAGATATCGTGAACGAAAAATTTGTAAAAAAGAGTTTTTTTTAAATTGCTCGTAAAATTCCTATGAGATCGATTTTTCTGTAATAAATTACTTTTTAAGGATAAAAAATTGAGTCGACTGCCGCAAATCGCATCAAAATCGGTTCATTTGTTCATGAGATATAGTGAACGAAAATTTCGTAACAAATTGTTTTTTTTTTTGAGCTCGAAGAGCTAAAAAATAAACTTCTTGCCATATTTTATATATTTTTGAGCGTTTTGAACTCGAAAATAGCGGGAAGTTACAGGAATGGCCTGCAGGGTCAAACTTCTTTTCAAATTTTTTTAATTAAATTTGTCTCGATGAAAAAATACAAGCGAATATTAAAAACATTCTTATTCATAAAATATCTTAGCGCGGAGTTGTTCGTATTGTGTACGCTTAAATTTGTTTTTTCTATTCCTGTATAATATTTAGCTTTCATGTGTATGAAGTTTATGGAATATAATAATCCTTGGTGGATTATAGTCTTAAGTAATGTTAAATCTTGACTTTTTTTTTACATAAAAATGCACCAAATTTTTTTTATAGATTATAACAATATGGATTTGTACAGGACGAGAAGGATTTAGGATTTAGAAAAATAAATAACAAAAGAAACACGAATAACGTCTTTTCATATTTTATGGCAAAATGGATGGGTCGAGTGTGAATCCGCCTTTAACGGTCACCTTGAAATGACCGAGATAAAAAAGATTTTTTACTAGAAAAAATCAGTCACCACGAGGCTTTGAAAAGTAAAGGAAAAACGTTGTAAAAAGAGAAGAAAAAGGAGAGTTTTTGGCGATTAGCTGAAGATTAAGATCAAGTTCTGATTGTTGTGAATATTGAGTTTTGTTGCTTAGCGGTGGCTACAAATTCTCCGAGGAAATAGTGAACCTCAAGAGAGTTTTCTTATATTTTTTATGAATCTGGAAATAACGGCGCTAGTTACTTCAATAAACATTTCAACAAGCGATTGCGGAGTAATTCTTGATCACAGATCAAATTCATGAGTTGTAACTCACGTCAGCATTCATACGTTTTACCGGGTGTCACCACGAAGTGTGCCATTCATTTGTTCGTCACCTACAACTGATTTTGGCCAAGCATTTAGCACGGGTCCAAGCCTACAGTTTCCCGTTCTTATTCTTCGTGCCCTACAGTTGAGATATCGGAGCTACGGCGCGTTTGTCTCTCATGCATGTTCCATGTGTCACCAGGAAACTAGGAATACTGAACTCACAGGTAGTAAGACTGTCGCATTATTTTTTTATTATAGTTTGTTCCAGAACTAATTTTCAGCGGTACTTTTTAACTTGTCTAATGTTTTTTTGCACGTATCAACCAAATTATAAATTCACCTGCTATAGTGCAGAATTTTGTGTGTGATATTTTTATTATTTGTTAAGTTCAAAATTACTAATTATGATTGTATTGGTTACATTTTAGCTAATATTTTTTGTTAGGATTATAATATTGTTAGTCAGGCCTGTCAGGGTAAGATTTAGGCTTAGTTTTATTACTTAAGTTACCGAGTGTTTCTCCGCCAACCTGCGCTCTTTATTGTGACATTGGCTTCTTTCTTATTAGTAATTGGTCACTTTGAGCGGTGGTTGAGGTACACCCGGTATACTGTTATCTAAGGTGTTTCAATTGATTGTTCATTTATTTATAATTTTGCTGCTTGTACTTTGATTAATATTTTATATTAAATTGCATGGCTTATCCAAAGTTTTAGTTTTTCTAATTGTCCGCTATTGTTGCTAACCATTCTAATACACAGGTTCTTTAAGCTTTACTGTTTGGGATCAGCAGTTATAGTCTCCTGGTGCACGGCGTGGATCCCTGGCGCCCCCGAACACTCAGGTGAGTCCTGTCCCGCGCTTTACCGCGAGCACTTATCTTCACTGCCGTCATCGATTTGTCATCAGAACCTATCTGTAGATTCCCTTATTTTAATTTTGTTTCTCTACGCGAGCTCCACGACCTACGACTGGATTGGCTAGCCGGCCGTATTTCCTACTAGGATTACGTTACAAGATGTAGTATACGTTTGGGGAGTTCTCTATTTAAAGTAGCATTGTTTTTTTAATTTGAAAATTATTAAGTTAAAAAACAAGTCTCGTAATACAAAACAACACTTACAAAATATAAATTTATCTGCGTTATGATAAGAAATGTACATTATTTTTCTTTTTTAATGCAAGAGTCGAGTGATTTGTTATCCAACAGTTGTAAAGATAATACGTATAGTGAATGTGAGACGTTTAGTGGATTACGTACACGCTGTCTTTGAAATAAAACTCTTTACAGACCTTTCATAGAAACATAAAACGGAACCGGTAAGTTACAGATAAAGTAAGATTAGTGTATGACGCGTATAAAATAAAATCAACATCAAAAGAAGAGTAACATTGTTAAAGGATAAAGTTCAATTTTACTGTGATATATAAAATTTTTTTATTAAAAAAAAAATCAGAAACATACCAAAACATCATAATTATATTTCTTTCAATGTTTACATACAATCTGTTATTTAGGCGTTTAGAAATACATTTTGTTAAGGTTGATATTTCCAAGTACGGTCCTGCAGGCGCTTCAAGAAATTAATAATGCGCCTACACTGGTTAACATTCTACTGACCGAATGTGAACAACACTATATAATATTTCCGTGTCGGAATAAAATTATTTAATAGTTTATTTATTCATTATTAGGGAAAGATTATTAGAGGTTACGTTTTGAAAGAGAAAATAAGTGTTTTTATTTATCCTGTATATTTTAATAAAAATATAATATATCATAAATCACACTTAATTTTACAGTAGATTGTAGATGCTCAACAGCTCAATTTTTTCTCTAAGCTCACAAGGTTACAGACGAAAATATTCGAAAAAAACGTTATCAATTTATTAATTAAGGCTAGGTTTATATGAGAGGCGTTCAACGCGCGTTAACCTAACGCGCGTTTACAATTTCTATACAATTGTATATAACTGTTTATATGGTAACGCGCATTGGTGGCGCGTTGAACGCGCGTTGAGCCAACGCGCGTTGAATGCTCTTCATGTGAGCTAGGCCTAAGTACACAGTAATAACTATTATTAATAATTTACACATGTATAGAATCCTATGAAAAATTAATATTACTGTGTATTTAATTAGTAAATTCATAACGTTTTCTCGAATATTTTCTTATGTAACCTTATGAATAATTTATAAATTTATAGAGAAAAAATCGAGATTTTGTAAATATAAAAAATAATATGTTTCTACTTGAAAAAAAAATGCATATGTGCACTTTCAGTTGAGTTTGGAGTACAAAAAAATATACATCAGCAGTTACCGATAGTAAATTTCGAGTTGCATAAAAAAATATTTAAATTTTTTTCGTGTCTACCACTTTCGATGAACGTAGTACTACTATATATATAGATCCGTAACTCAAAGAGCTCTTTTAGTACCCGAATTACTGGCAAGGGTGAGAAAACTCGTAGACTATCGCAAAAATTATTGAAAGAGTGTCAGGTTAGGATACTCTGGCCAAAAATTTCAAAAAAAAAAAACACGTCCTCAATAGCGTCTTCAGGTGAAAAATTCTTAAAAAAAAGTTTATTAGGTCCCATTCAACCTTGTGTAAGAACCATGACAGAATAGCATTCCATCTTTTCTTTGCAATAATTTTATTTTACAAAACCTAGTCTTATGCCGTTTTATTTTTAACAGCACTGTCAATTCCGATAACAACCTCTCGCATTACTTTTAGGGGTATTAATTGCTGGCAATTTCTGTTTTTTTTTTTGCTCCAAGAAAATAAATTCTTGAAATAAATCGACAAATACTAAAATTCACTGGTGACGTCGGACATTCTCGTTTTTTTGCATTTGCAGCATTTACCTTAATATAACATCTATATTATGATGTTTGTCATATTATCAGATCTATTGATGGATTTATAATAAGGCACGCTAGACACCGGCCTAGCCCTAAGGCCCCACTACAGAGAAGGCACCACAAAACGAGAATACTTTTTTCCTATCTCGAACTACATTTCGGATATTAGACTTCTGATTAAAAATTATGTTTGTACAGGACTTACAACA
Organism: Xanthostigma xanthostigma; assembly: GCA_963575645.1. Classification (NCBI taxonomy): domain Eukaryota; kingdom Metazoa; phylum Arthropoda; class Insecta; order Raphidioptera; family Raphidiidae; genus Xanthostigma; species Xanthostigma xanthostigma. Next base: position 28,639,319 of record OY754470.1, on the reverse strand, counting down.
TTTATGATCACTTCATTCTGGATCAAATATTATGAAAAGTAGTGGAACTTTAAAAAGTATAATGCACATTTCAAAAGAAGACGATGTTAATAAAAACTTAGATCCTGCACTATGGACCAAAACAACAAACAGTGAAAAACTATAGACACCGTTGACTATAAAAACGTAGGGCGCTAAAGACTTAAATCGGGCGCTGATCGTAACTTGCAACGATCATTCAAAATTTAATCCTTATTTCAAGAATGTTGATATACCATTTGTCATTTTTTCTGTACTCTTTATTTAAAAACACTTTGTATACTGTTAGCGTAACAGCAAATAATAAATTAGACAAGTAATCTGGTTGTTGATTAACTTTCCTCCGTCACAAGTGAAAAGCCTTCACTGTTGGATTTTCCGAGTTCATTAAACTCGCAAGTCATTCATTATTATTCCCTTAACAGTGAAAAATTGCTTTTATTAGACAATAAATAAAAGCATTAAACCGATTATATTTTTAGAAGTTTTTTTCTTTACAAAGAACGCTTTTATCCGTATGTTTTTTGTGTTATTTTTTATACGAAATTGATGATTGTTCTTGGATTAGCTGATAATCTGAAATATATTTACTATAGAATAGAATATGTCGCAAAACGCTTTTTTAATAAAGCACACTGAAAACTTAAAAAAGAAATAAGTAAAAAACCTTTTTAAGTTTAACGGTTTTTAGTTCCGATGACAATACAATATTATAACAACTAACTGACTGGTCCGGACTTCATTCAGATGCAAATCGCACTTTTAATAAAGCATACTAAAATCATAAATATAAAAAGGTAAAAAACTTTTAGGTTAAACGCTTTTATCGTAGGTACAAACGATAATGTACTAAAAACTAGAAAATAAATGTGAGTCACCATTGGGGGCTTTGATTAAACTAAAATAAAATCGTGGGGTCATTTATAGTTACATTATGATTAAAGAAGACAGTCGAAAGCTAAATATGATTTCCAATCTTAAACAAATGAAAGGTTTTCTATTAAATGCCCCCCACGATTTTATTTTAGTTTAATCAAAGCCCACACTGGTGACTCATATTTATTTTCTAGTTTTTAGTACATATTATCGATTGTACAATAAAAGCGTTTACCTTAAAAGTGTGCTATTTTGACGCTACCACTGACAAAAACACAAAGAAATATTTTAATCTCAGAGTGTGCTACAATGGCATAAAATGAGAGACATTTTGTCCAGATTAAAATTACTTTTCGCCAAGCCGTGTTTTTATCCACTGCAATAGTACAATGTTAAATATACATATATTATTTCTGAAAACTCTACCTTTACCTGCCTGTCTTTAAAAACTTTTCTTTTAATATCGCAAGACAAAAAAGTACAGTGTAAGTAAAAAAGAAAGTAAATTTAACTCTGGCATTGTTGGTGGCAGTGGAGAAAGGAAACGCCAAAACAAACCGAATAAAAGATGTGGACAAAAAGTTATGCACACAACGCTGTCACCTGTAGTACAGAGAGTTGCGATAGAGAAGGACAGAGAATGGAGTGAACGAGAGAACGAATGTGTAACGCGTATGCTATGCTCTATGTAAACCGGGATATAAGCATGAAGTGTGGCGCATAGTACAATACCAGCGCTGTATTTCCATTTAGAGATGCAAATTAAGCGTGAAATTTTCCGACAACACTGCGACTTTCCACTATGCCAAACTTACAGTGTGTGATTTACAGAAATCGTGATTGACCAAGCATAACAATTTTTTTCCAGTAACACATATTTTGTCCTTCCATTTTCTGATTTGTTTTCAAGTTAACGTCAAGAAAAATGCGAAAACAAATCATCAGTGATCAATCGACTTTTTACAAGAATATAAAATGCATACAGCGGTGTTTTTTACCCGACGGCGCCAAAAGGAGGCCATATGTTTTTCGAGTGAAGATCATAGAGATATAAGAAAGTAGAATACGCTAGTTCGTATGCTTGGCATAAGTGAAAATGTCCTCAGTTGAGAGAGAGAACGCTGCAAAAATTCCAGAAAACCAGATATTGGTTTACTCAAATCAGCATTGTTTTGTTTCATTAGTTACCATAGAGATAAGGAACTGTTCTCTGTCTGAATTGCAGACACTGTCACGGCTCACTCGCGTACTCTAGTCTAATATCTCTCTGGTGAAGACCCATTCAAAAACAAAAGAAAGAAAGAAAATATAGGTCTCCATCCGGTGCATGTTGAGATTTTCCGACTTGCCTTCCTCTATTTAATTATTAAATTCATTTTTGTCCAGTCGGATTTATTTTTTTTTAAATATATAATTTTTATATAATACTAGCGGTCCGTCCCGATTTCACTCGGGTGCGATAGTCATAATGCTACAAAACGTTCGTTTGCGGCCGGGCGTCTGAACTAGTAGCTTTGAGCAAATTCTACCAGATTTGTTTCTGAACTAATAGCTTTGAGCTAAGTCTATCTGATGTCGCTACTTGGTACTAAAACAGTTTTTTTTTGTTTGCTTCTGAACTAATAGCTTTGAGTAAACCCTATCAGATGTCATTACATGTTACTAGAACAGTTTTTTTGAGAAAACACTGTAATTTTGTACAAAATATTTAATAAAAACTATCCTATAGCGTAAGTTGCACTAAGCAAAATACATTTACAAAATTTTTGATGACTCACTATTAGGAATAATTTTCACAACTGAGCTAAACATAACCATGGGATTTAGTAACTTTTTTTGCAAGATCGTCACCTACTTATATTTATTTTTTATAAATGAAAATTGATTATTTTAACGGTACTGCTTCGACAGGAGATTTATTGATCCCTCACTTATGCACATTCCGATCATCCGTAGTGGGATAAAGGTTACTGGCCGGAGGGAGTATTGTAATAAGTGGGAGAAGCGGACATACAATATATACGCGCGAACGGGCATTCTATGCGGATCTCTTCTATGAATACGAAATATTTGTTTATGAGAATTTCCAAAATAATTTATTTTTGTTTATAATAATTTTCCAATAATAAATTAGTTATTAATTTATTTAAATTCCGCTGCTACAAATGTCTTTAATAGACGATGCCGAACCGGACCGCTAGTAGATAATATTATGAAAGTTCATGTAAATACGGTCCTGTATTATACAAATGCAGAAGCATAACGGTATAAAGTATGGCAAAAAATATAGCGTAGTCTCGTTGGATAAAACGGGCGTCATAGTAAATTTGAAACAGACGATGTTACATTTCCTAAAATGAAACTTATTTACCTGACTAAAGCAACTGAGAATGCAGCGCTCCGTTTTCTACATTTAGTTCTTTTCGCTGTTGTTTTATACTTAGATTTCATTCACGGCAACTTCTGTTATCTTCCTTTTCTGTTTCCGTAAAGTTAGCAAGTTTTCAGTTCACAGCATACAGCAAGTTGTCTTTTTTTCAATATATCTTTGAAACTGAAACCGCGTACAGACATGCAAGAGTGCACAGTCACATAACACCGTCGCGTATCAAGTGTGAACGCCACTGCGTAACAACGTAACATTGTAACATCGCGGTGTCACATTCGTTGTCGGTCTTTCGTCGTCATGTTAAAGAAATGTCACGCGTCAGTTTTAATCTTGGTTCAGTACGGAGACTACGGAAAAAGTTATTCTTAATTTAATTGAAAACGACAGAGAGAAAGAGATTTGGTGGGATACCAAACATTCGAAGTATTCAAGTGTGTAGGCTTTCACGGCCGATGTTGATCCAAATCTTCTTGGTTTCCGGGCTTGTATGCCGTGGTCCATTGGCATTACTACCTGACTGTGGTAGACATTGTCAAAGGCGATGTGGTAGCGGGCGAAGTTTCCTTCTAGGCTGCTCACAGGTAAGTGTGTGGACAAGTGTGGTACTTCCGTCTTTTACGCACGCATATACAGAGAGGCCATAGAAATACACAAACACACAAATAATTTCAACCGCAAAGATGAAAGTTTGACTCTAAGTAAAACCTGAACACCAGCACTGTGCAATACCAATGCACTGAATGGAACGACCACTCACAGAACAGCATACTACGACCGGGTAGAGAACACGAGCACGCTGACTATAAAAGACGGAAGTACCACACTTGTCGACACACTTACCTGTGAGCAGCCTAGAAGGAAACTTCGCCCGCTAAGACATCGCCTTTGATACCGCAGTTGTAGACGAAACGTCAGGTAGTAATACCAATGCACCACGGCATACAAGCCCGGAAACCAAGAAGATGTGGATTCTAAATGTTATTGTGGCGATTCCCCTTAATGTACTGGGTTTTAAGGCAAATCCGCCACTGGTTGTGTTAAAAAAATGGCGGAATGGTCCCATATAAACAACGTAAATAATAATAATAATAATAATAATTTATTACGTACAGAGGTATAAAATACATGTATAGAGTCATACAATACAAAATTAAAATTTCTCAAAGTAGTCTAGGACTTTATATAATTCTAACCTTATCAGCCTATCTGCAATATTTTTTTTAAAAGTTCTGAAGATTTTTATATTTTTTATATCTTCTGGCAGGTGATTATAAAATTTAACAGAATTGTAGTAACAGCTTTTTTCGAATAGAGCAGTGTTATGCTTGATAGCGCGATATTTAAAATTGCGTGTACTGTATTGGTGATTAAAACTATAGACGCTAAAAATCGTTTTGTTTGTTCTAATATAACAGAGACATTCCAATACGTATAGAGATGGTAAAGTTAAAATATTGAGCTTATGAAAAAGCCCTCTACATGTTGTAGATGGACTGACCCCTGCCATTATACGTAACGCACGTTTCTGTAGCCGAAATACAGCTTCGATATCCGTAGCACCCCAAAACAATAGTCCATATTTGATATGTGAATAGAAGTTGGCATGGTAAACTAATTTGAAGATGAAATAAACTTTCAAGGCAGTAATCTAGACCCGACTTTGTATCCATGTTATAATTTAATCAGTATGTTTACAATATTTATAAAATTGGAATAAATTTAAATGTGTATTATTTTTATTTTTCAAATAAAATACACCAAAAAATGACAATATTTTTTTTTGAAGAGTCATAAATTACACACATCTATTCAACTCAAACTGTATCATTATTATTAAATACGTTGCGACACTTCCTATTATCTGAAAACAAAAAAAAAATTATATATTGTAAAGTAGGTACTTATGTTGTAATTTATAATTAATTTTAAATGAACAAGCAATTATTACCGTAAAAATTAATTTGTTGTTTATGTAAATCACACCAAATGTTGAAAAGCTCAACTTATTCTGCAAGAAGCGAAACGAGAGTATTTCAATCTATAAAGTTAAACAAATCTATTTAAGAATAGGTACAGTCAAGCCTGTGAATTTACACAAAACAAAGTGGCATTGATACAGCCTGATACAGGTTGTTGATATCATAATATGAGTATCTCTACTAAGCCAGTCCAATTTACAATTTTCGTATATAAGTTTAATCACCTAAAAATATCATGAAGAGAGTTTCGTCTGAAATGTTAATTCACTAATTGATTATTAATTTTCATTGTTAGAAAAGGTTTTGTTTACTATCAAAATAAGTTTATTACAAAATCATTATGTTTTTGGATTATTTCCACTCCCATTATACGCTACATTTACGTAAATATGTTACGATCTATACCCGAATTCGGTCAATGACCAAAATAAATGCGCAAAACTAGTTTTGACCAACAAATATTGCCCAAACCCGAAATCTTACATTCAAACGGGTATTGAGTGTTTATAAAATGAGCAAAACTAGTTTTGCGCTCTTTCAATTGGACAAAACTATAGTTCTGTCCATTTATGAACGGACAATACTAGTATGGGCATGGCATCGGAATCTTCTTTGCGCCTTTTAATTAACTTTTCCACGTCATCGATACTTATTATATCAAAGTAATTTGTTCTTCTGTATTCTTTAGCAGACAGAGGTTATAATTCAGCTTTCAACAAATATGCTTTCTCACTAAGTGTAGTAAGGTAATTATGTTTCGTCATAAAATTATGTTTCAGAAGCCTCCAATATCCGAACTAGTTGAAACTCGAATTCACTTTGCATTTTTACATAATTATTACACTGAATATCCCACCATTATATTACTTATAACATTCAGGAGAACAATTCAATAGGTATAAACAAGAAAATAACCCTACTTTTATTCGGGTTCAGACGTTGATTGAATGAAACAAGCAGAACTAGTATTGTCCTTTCAGAAATAGACAGAACTAGTTTTGTCCAACTGATAATGCGCAAAACTAAACTTAAATGTAAGATTTCTGGTTTGGGCAATATTCGTTGGTCAAAACTAGTTTTGCGCATTTATTTTGGTCATTAACCGAATTCGGATATAGACGTAACCTGGACGTAACATAATATATACTTTTCATTTTATAAAAAAAAAATACAAAATCGAAACAACGTAATTACAACATACGTGTGTCTACTGCCAGGGCATTATAACAAAACATCGTAAACAATTTCAAGTAAATATATCATTGTTTTTTGACATAATTTAATTAACTTGAGACGGCATAAGTGTAATTTCACAGCTCCTAGAATACTGACTTTTAGAAAACGTGAATTGATTACTTAAGCGTACATACATATAATCTTTATTTGAAAAACAGTACAGTGCTCTGTATTAAATGTGTCATTACTATAAATTACTAATAAAATAGTCATGTAGGCTGTAATGGAATTCGTTTATTAAATAACTCATTAATGGCAGGTTTTTAACCGACGAAAAACAAAAACGGAGGAGGTTCTCAATTCGACGCGTATATTTTTTTTTTTTATTTTTTTTTTTTTTTTTATTTATGTATGACCACGCATAACTTTTTACAGAGTAGTCCGATTTTGATAATTTTTTTTTTGTTTGAAAGGGTATACCTCGAAGTTGGTCCCATATAAATTTGGTAGAAAAATTCCAACCCTAAGGGTAGGAAAACAGGGGATGATTGATTGTTCACTCACTAATTGTAATGTATGACCACACATAACTTTTTACAGAGTGGTCCATTTTTGATAATTATTTTTTTATTGGATAGGGTATACCTCGAGGTTCGTCTCATATAAAATTGGAAAAAAAATTTCTACCCTAAGGGTGGGAAAATAGGGGTGATTTATTGTTCACTCACAGATTTTTATGCTGAGTTGTGTATATTACAATTATAAATTATATAGCCACAAAAAATTATTAAATAAAAACTTTTTAACAAAAAAATTAAACCGCCGAAAAACTGAAAAGCAAAAAATAATAAATCTTTTTATTTAACTAAGTTCTATCTAAGTAGTTGAACGTATGTGACAGTCTAGTATATCTAAGTAATTTTGAGTCGGCGTCAAACCATCAATGAACAAAGATCACTAAAAGAAATAACCAAATCAAATTAACAATGATACGTGAAATCTCCAGCGATAAACATTAACATTCTAAACATGCGCTCTCCACACGACCACTCGCAAAGACGTGTGCCCTCAGTGTGCCCGTTAGGGTTGCTCTGTCGCTGATATTAACTTCGTGAACGCTTAGAGATTTCCGGCGAAGGATTGTTGACGCCGACTCAAAATTACTTAGATATACTAGACTGTCACATACGTTCAACTACTTAGATAGAACTTAGTTAAATAAAAAGATTTATTATTTTTTGCTTTTCAGTTTTTCGGCGGTTTAATTTTTTTGTTAAAAAGTTTTTTTAAATAGTACATTAGTTTATTAAATATTCTTATCGTGGTGTTGTAGGGTCTAGTGAAGGGACTATTCGAATTCAAAATCGAAAAGTATTCGATTCTGGCTTGTATTCGAATGCATTCGATTCTCAACATCGATTCTTAACGAAGCATTCGAATACTAAAAAATCGAAATTCTGCCTCGGTATCTTGCCGACCGATTTCTGTGAGGATGCGAGTACGAGATATTACAGTAGAATCGAATGCAATGCTTAAGCAGAATTCTCGTCGATTTTGATTCTCCGATTTAAGCCACCGTAACCTGTCGCGCGTCGGTAGGCTATACAAATAATATAAACGCCGTAAAGCCCATAGCCGATCAAGGCAGTGGCGTAGTTTGTTGTTGATTTTCGATAACTTACGGGCCCAAAAGAAAAGCCTTTAAAAAACAAATGATATTGTTTAAATTGTTTCTTTTGATTTATTACCTAACCTAAATACAATAAATGTTCAAAGAACCTGATCCGAGTCGGGCCTACAACGGACCAAAGAAATATAAACAAACAAACAACACGCGGCGGTGTACATAACAAAACCGTAGCATTAGTCACCTTTGCCTTCGATTTTAGAGGAATTCGAAATATAAATAATTCGATTTTTTGTATTCGAATAATCATTCGATTCTTGAAAGTATTCGAATACAAAGTATTCGATTCTGAAAATCATTCGATTCTCCCGTCACTAGTAGGGTCTAGTATAGACAACATTTAATTTTGTTTGCAGTGTATTTACAGATTGGGATAATTTGCTTTTTGTGTTGTAATGTTTGCTAACATTAATTCAAATAGTTCCATATTTTTTTGTAGAAAACTGAGAAGTAGGAGTGGAGACAGCGAATTAGTACTTACAGTTTTTTTCAACTCAACTTTGTCAACTTCACTTTGATACAACGAAGATAACAAATTGTGCAATAAACGTGCAAATTTGGAAGCCTAAAATTTAAGGCAAAAAATTATTAAACTCACGGTTATGGCTGGTTTACATGTTACGAGCTAGCGTGCGAGTCGGTCTGGCGAGTAGCAGCAATGAATTGACTCGCACAGTATGGACGTCTTACGAGTTACTCGCACGGGCGAGTTTAATGTGAGTTACTTCATCATTTTTTGTGCCTAGCGCGTGACAGCAGCTCGCACATCACTCGCATCGTTCAGATGCATTCGGCAGTAGCTCGTCAGTATCGCCAGGCTTTAAGGTATGATTCCGAATGCGACCGCAGACTACAAACCGCAGACTGCAGCGGCAGACCGCAGGCGGCAGTACTGGTATCCATATTTTTCTATTAGGCCTAGCACACATGAAGAGCGTTCAACGCGCGTTGGCCCAACGCGCGTTGAACGCCTCTCATATAATGCATTCGGAGCGCGGTGGCACTATCACCTGCCGTCGTAGCTTGCCGCGACTGCAGACCGCACCACTGCTCCTGAACCAGTAGTGTCGCCGACTGCATAACTGAATAACACGGAAAAATGAGTTTTTCGGGCGCCGACGAAGAAAAACTGATTAATCTGGTGGCTAAATATCCAGTTATTTATGACACATGCCACGCTATTTACACGGCAATAGCTTCTGAATAATTTTTCGTCACTTAACAAATGCTTTTTAATCAACATTGAATAACTTCCTTCATCTGGTCTATTTCTGAATAAAGGCATCGTGAACTTTCTTCTTTTTCTGGTATACAGTAACAAAAAGTCATCGTCATCTTCCTCTTCCAACAAAAGGCTCAAAATAGTACCGGGAACGTCAAAATCGTCCGTCATCATTCACGGAAAAACCGACTGCCGCCGAAATCTGTCGCTGCGTTCTACATTGGTCCAACCGCAGGCAACAGCACGTTTGCCGTCTGCAGCCTGCAGTTGCAGTCGGTTGCTGCAGCCGCCTTCGGAATCATACCTTTAATCAAAGCACGTTGACTCGACATCGCGACAATTCGCATGAGACTGGACAGCTACTCGAATTATGTGTACAGTACAGGCGAGCCGAGCTACTGGCGTGTGAGTACATGATACGAGCAGCTGCCTACTGTCAGGTCAGTAGCTCGCAACGTGTAAACCAGCCATTATTTCTTTCCAGTGCCGGATAAAGACTTCTTGATGCTCTTAGCATTTTTTGCCTATGGGCCCTCATTTATAACAGCAGTTAATTCTAATATTATCTATCTGTCATGTTAATTGTGATTGTCATAAGCTTAAAATTGATAGAAAAAGTTAATAAGCATAGAATTTTAGGGAAAAAATTTAATTTTACAAACAATGCTCTCATTGAAAATTTGACTGTCTATATAAAATTGGTTCTCAGGTATTTTTAAACTGTTAATTGAAAACAAATTTACAAAAAATTAAAGAAAAAAAAATCGTTATCATTTTCAAAAATAAATTATTATTTTGACTTCTATAAAGTCTCAAGACAGTTCTATATCAGTAGATCAAATTTTTGGGAACATGACAAAAAGAAAAAACCAGTTGTGTGGTTTTAAGAAACCACGACGCAAGTGAAACTTTTATTGGATTGTAGGCGTTGGATTGTAGACACTTATCCATCACAATTAATTATAAACAACAATATTCACATGAATACACGAATAAAAACATGTAAACACCTCTACAGCACTTGCCCGCATGACAGACTGACTATGTGTTATACATACTACACGGTCAGCTGATGCGAACATGGGCGCCGCCATATTGGCCTTGGCTTCTCTACCGAGCGCCTACTCCGAACGCCTTTCACTTTACCCCTACTCCGCGGCCGCCTGTAATGCGACATGCAACAGACGGCCAGAAAAATTCGGGGCGATAGAATAAAAGTTTCACTTTAAAAATTGTTAACATGGTCTGGTCTGGTCGTTTCTGAGTTCTGATTTTTGGTACCCCGTGAGACGTAAATAATGCCCTAAGCATTTGATTACTTTGCTTATAGGTTAATCCGGCAATGTTTCTTTCCAACGCCAATAATTTTACTTTGAAAGTCTTACCTCATTCACTGTACTTGTGCAAACGAATGCCATTAAAATGACATAAAATCCACTATTAAAAAGCCAAATCCATGTAAAAAACATGTCAAAAAGATTACTGGAGTCTATTTTATATATTATATCGTAGGATATTTTGTAACAATAGTATATATTGTGAATACCACATACAAAATTCAATAGAAAATACGTAAAGAAAATATATTCAAAAATTGCATTTAATTCTTTACCAATATCAATGATATTCTCATGTATTCGCACAGCTTCTCTGATTGTTTTAATTATATTCGAATAACAGTTATTCATGTTTTTTTGTATAACATTTTGTTGCATGTTTGATATGAAATTATTTAATACTTTTAAACGTTCTTCTATTATCCAAATTTGTAAAATTATAAAAGCAATGGTTCCGAATGCAATACAATGACGTAAATATCCAGTGATAAAACATATAAAAAACATTTTCAATGTCATGTGTTTCGAAAAGTTAAATGACGTACATATCAACGAAAACGCGAGTATATAGAGCAGAATTTTGATGTTAAATCTGTATAAACTATTGTAATTTATTGTTATATTTAAATCTATCATATTTTTGTCTACCTCTGATATTCTTTTAAAAATGTTAACGCTTCTTTTTTGACGCAAAGTTGTACATATCATTGAACAGAATATATCGACCGTCAAGAAAAAATAAAAAACATTAATTGTAAATTCTTCCATTGGATAAATTTTGCCTCTTGTGTAAAAACGATTACCATTTATGTACATATATAAATAAACACAAACAATCACTTTAAATTTAATAAAATTAACTATTGTTCCAAAAAGACTAACAGAAAAGCACGTTTTTCCATTTTCATCTTTTGAATAAATATAAGGAGCTGTGCCAAATATGTGACACATAAAATAGACAGGTGCAATTGCCTTGTATAAATCGGTGACATTTTTAAACAATTTCATTTTAATAGTTCACGCTTAGCCATCGAATAATAAATGATACATAAAAACATTACACAAACTGTATTTTGTGTTGATGTAATGACTGAAAGAAAAACAAATGAGTAATTCGAAAAAATCAATTATGAAAATTAAAATAATTGAAAGCTATTGAAAAGAAGTTACTTTACACTGTTTATATAATTTTCCTAATAGCTTTCTTTAACAACACCAGAAAACAAAACAGGCTAAACTATTTATTATTTTATAAATAAAAATGTTCATACTTCGGTTGAAAGTATGTAGGTACTTCCGGCATCAATTTTAAGGCGGGAAGTCTAACATTTACGCATTGGTGGAATTACACGCACTGATGCGAGCAGTACGTACGTTCGAGCGGCAGTAAAGAAAAAAATAACCTATCAACTGTTGTCTAGATGTCGTTTCCGTAGCAACCCTATTACATTATGGGTAATAGTCGCGAACAGCTGTGATTCGTGTTTTTACGTATAAATTCAAAGCTGCTTGCATGGAATTTATCTGTGATTTTATGTAATTAATAAATAATTAATTAATTCACGTATTTAATTAGCAAACTTGCGACCGAGGTTTAAAGAAAAATAGTATACGGCACACTGACCAAAAGTTTGATATTTTTGCACTGCGCGTCATGATGCCCGAGGAAAGTTCACCTCGGGCATCATGGCACGCAGTGCACGAATATCAAACTTTCGGCTCTAATATACTATTGTTCATACTGCGATATTATGTAATTTATATAAAAAAAATTGGTTGTCTGTAAAGTCGGTTTACGGACGATAGTTTTACGTGATAACGTATTCCGTAATACATAACCTAAACCTCCCAAAATTTGGTTTCAATCCGCTTATCCTTGGTGTCGGAATGATAAGAAATGTCAAAAGTGACGTTTGCAACTGTCAAAGTATATGTTCTAATAATAATTAGTTATTCCAATACTTAATTTAGAAGGCGTTGCATTTCACAAAATACTAATGTCAAAAAATTGAATTAAACATTAGAAATGCAGCCGTTTTCATGTTAAGACAAGACATACGTTATCTTCTAATTTCCATGTACGGCAAACAAAGACGACCGACCGCGTCGCGCCATGCATTTATACAGCTATTTTTCTATATAAATTTGTATAAAAAAACTGTTTAGGCAAATTCTGTTATACGAAATCTATGTAAAATGTTCTCCTCTTTCGTTTAAGACTGGTTTCAAACCGATCTGATTTAAATTGAGCGAGAAATTAGCAAAAAGCACGCACAGGGTCAGGCGGAACGTTACGCGTTACGCGTTACGAACGTTAGGAACGTTAGGATTTAGGAACGTTACACTTTTTCATGCATGCAGCCGGTGTTTTATCAATTTATAAGATTGGTGATTCATCAATTTATAAGACGTTATCACGTCAAAAAATAGGTCAAGTGAATGTTGTTTCCCGAAAACAAAATATGGACTGAAGCATTAGTGATCATTTTTCCCGCAAAGTCTTGATCCAGGTTATGTCCGCTTTTCAAAACAATATGGTTGTTATGATTTTATATTCAGGAATTATAATGGTTAACGTCAACCGTTGCTATGTTTGTGTTTAATAAAATGTTAATTATTTCTCATTTCATGTGTTATTGAAATATTTTGCAATTTACATTGTACAATGTATGACACGTAAACTGATTTCGCCATTTCCAGAATTTTTGTATGTCTATTTTTCTGTTTGTTTATTATAGGTTAACTGAAAAACTACTTTTTTCACAAGAGTGTTTGTTATCAGAGAATATGCTAGTCTACTTATAATAAATAATTACGTGTTTACTAAAAAGATTGATTTTAAATTATGTTTGTTTTTTTTTATTTGGTATATCGAATCAGTAATATATTATATAATATAAACTATATAGGCTTTGACATATCGAATTGTATCATTATTATTACAAATGTTGTGATGCTCCCTACGATCTAGAATAAAGAAAAAAATATTGTAAAATATAAATCCTCATTCAGTGTTCTAACATTTCAATGAACAAACAATAATTACCGAAAAAATTAATTTGTTGTTTATGTCAAATATTCCAAGTATAGAAAAGTTCATCTTATTAGGCAAGAAGCGAATTGATAGTATTTCAATCTGAAAATATCGAAGTTTGAATTAAAAATACATAATGTTCATAAAGCAAAGAATCCCTTAATCTTGTCCTATATCGATATCTTTAAAATGCCAAAAGTTACAGGCAGTCAAAGTTGATATCATCATGGAGTTTTAGTATATTTAGTATATTTTTGACAAGTGTTACCAAGGCGACGTGGTGATCGTTGCTTGATAAATATCATACCCTATCCTAGAAATCACAAAAGAGTCCACCCCTGAAGCAGTTTTTCATCCAAAAAGGGATGTTCCACCTAATTTCTTTTTTGTGGTCCTTTTATGACTATTTACTTACAGTCTGCTTAAGAACGTTATCTTCTCGCTGGTACAACGAAGAACAAAAACTGTGTAACAAACGTGGAAATTTTGAAGTCTAAAATTCAAAAGAAAAAAGGGTTAGCGTACAATAACTGGATGTACAAAATAACTATAGGATATACACAATTATTATTTTAAACAACATAATATTATAACAGTATTATTAGCCGTTTTAATTGCGGAAAACTGATTTTTCAAAATTATATTTTTTGCGCAATGAAACGGGAGATAAGTTTGGGAGTAGTTCTTTAAAAAAAACAATTACGGGGTCGTCTCAATGCGGTGGCGCTTTTTTTTGAACAGTGAAAAGAGGAGGGCGTTTGGGGGGGGGGTTCTTTAGAAAACAATAACGGGGTCGTGTATAAAAGACAATTACGGGGTCGTGTCGATGCGATGGCGTTTTTTTGCGCAGTGATAAGGGGAGGGCGTTTGGGGGGAGTTCTTAAAAAAAATACGGGGTCATGCATACAAAGTGCGATAGTAATACAGTAATTCTACACCAGTTGCTATATGACGTGTATATGTGATTTCTGATTGGTTAGATTTAAAAAATGACAGTGAAAGACGAACAGTTTTTACGTATTTTTGAGAAAATTTGTGAATAATCCGCAAAGTTTTTCTTTTTCGAACGTCAAAATTTAGCATTTTCTATGACTTAAAATAAATAAAAATTTGGGCACATCCAGTTATCGTACTGAACCCGAAAAAAGAAATATTATATCTATATGGTTCTATATTTCAAATGATAATAATTAACTAGAAAATAAAAATAAAATCTTACCTCATTAGATACGCTCGTGCAAACAGTAGCCATATAAACGGCGTTAATTGCGTAATGAATAAACCAAACGCATACATTAAATATCTCCGAAAAATTTCTGTTATACATAAATAGTTTATACAGAAGAAATAATTCGTTGAAACAGTGAAAAGAAACAACTGTTAAAAACGTAAAGAAAAGATATCCAAAAATGGCATTTAATTCATTACAAATTTCAATGATATTCACATGTATTTGAATAATCATCTGGATTGTTTTAATTACATCGGAATCAACATCATTACTATTTATGGTTATGAAGTTTGGTTTTACGTTTAATAGGAAAGTATTTAAGAGTTTTAAACGTTCCTTCAATACCCAAATTTGAATGATTGTAAAAACAATAATCCCAAACAAAATCAAGTGATGGAAATATCCATTAATAAAAAATAAAATAACAATTCTAAAAGTAGGTTCTTCAAAAATATTTGTTAAAATAGATATAGACATTGACAGAAAAATTAAAAACACATATTTTATATTTAAATTGTACAAACTATTGTAATCTATCATTATACCCAAATATTTCATATTTTTATCTACTTCTGACATTCTGTTTAAAATGTTCGCGCAGCTTTTTTGATATAAAGTAGTATAAATCACGTTGAAAATCATGTCAATGACTAGAATTACATATATACTATGAGTAAATCCTCTCATGTAGCGTTCAGCAGTAAAAAATGTATACAAACAAACAGATATAGTCACTATAATTTTAATTATATTAAGTACTGTTCCAAAAAAACTAACAGAAAAACACGTTTTTCCGTTCTCATCTTTTGAATAAATATAAGGAGCTGTACCAAGTGTATGACACAAAAAATAAAAAGGTGCAACAGCCATATATAAATCGGTGACTTCTTTAAACATTTTAATATCGCACGTTTAACGGACAAATAATAAAGGATTAATTTTACACGAACCGTGTATTTTTGTTAATGTATAATAGTTGTATGAAGAAGAGACACATGATTCGAAAATAATAATGTAATTTTCTTAATAGGTTTCTTCAGGAATACAATAACAAAAAACACTGTGTAATATATTAATTGATTTGTATTGAAAGTACATGATTATTTTTCATATGAATATTATGCATCTAATTTATTAAGTGATTCTTCATATACTTATACAGAGCGTTGTTTGAAAGTGGTAACAATGCATAATATAATTTGTGTATCCTACTAGAAACAACAAAGTTAAATAGCTCAGAAACTGCTAGGGAATATTTTATTGTACTTTCAAACTCAACATTTTTCAAATAGCAACATACATTTTTTTACATTCTCCATAGATTTATATAAAATTTTCATAATGTTAGGTACATGAGAAAATATTCGAGAAGAACGTTATCAATTTATGAATTAAATTCATAGTAATAATACCTAATTGTTTTTTTCTCGAATATTTTCTTAGGTAACCTTTCTTATAGAGAGCAAAATGGAGATTTCGAAAAAGTAAAAAAATATATGTGGCCATTTGAAAAAAAATGCATGTACAGTTCCGGTTGAGTTTGAAGTACAAAAAAATATACCTCCGCAGTTTCCGATAGTAAACCTCGAGTTGTACAAAAAACTACTAAATCTTTTTTTTATATCTACCACTGTATCTTCACTGTTGTCACTTTCGGTGAACACACTGTATGCTGTGAAAACGCCAAAATAAATAATGACAATAAATAATTTATTAATTAGATATCTCGACAGAATTATTAACAAAAAAAATTCTAACCGAAATTCAGATTGTTTCCTTCGGGTTCATTTACAAGTTTTTGAACCGGTTGTGATATGAATTTCACTAAATATATATTATAGAATTCCAAATCGTGCAACTTACGTCTAAAACTGGCAACAATCAACACGAACCGTGTGAATTGCCAACAATTTTTAGACATATTGCAAAGCAGCACTATAGAAGCAATATTAATATCATATAAATTGAATTTAATTATTGCTGCTACACCGTTGACATTCCGAGCCGATAGATGGTACTGTTTTTTTTTTTTTACTGCTGTAGGAGAGTATGCAAATCGTTACGAATTGCACGTATTTACTTATGTCTATAGTACTTGCTTTCATTATAGCGTTTGTTAAACATCAGAAGATAGGCTCAATTAAATCATCGCGTTATTAATAAAATTTTGAATATTTAAAATTAACTTTCCCTTTTTAATTAAAAATTACTTTGTTTTTCAACAAAAGATAATTATTAATTACCAGACTTATTTAAATCAAACTGTATCATTATAATCAAATATGTTACGATGCTTCCAGCGATCTAGAATATAGAAAAATTAATGGTAAAGTGCAAGTATCGATTTAGTATTTTACAATTTAAATCAGCAAACAACAATAATTACCGTAAAAATTAATTTGTTGCTTATGTCAAATAATCCAAGTATAGAAAATCTCAGTTTATTATTCTGCAAGAAACGAAACGAAAGTACTTCGACCTAAAAATAAAAAACGAATTACAATACAAAAAATTCTAAATCTACGAGGACGTTTTTATCGGAAGACCTCTGTAGTCAGATCTCCCACCGTACAAATGTCTACTGGACAGCGTTATCAAAATTCTATCTATTCATAACTAGAGGACAATTGATTTTTCAATGCTTTTGAACGAATGTGTTGAAATACCCTTCAAATGGGGAGCAAATTAATTAAGTTAATTTATACCTGCTCATTGTTTTTTTTTTTTTTTTTTGAAAAATCGACAAATCCACTTGTCTATTGTATCGAGTTTGGCTGTTTGTATATAAATATGTTTTTGGTAGGATTATACGCTATATGCTGCGTTCGATTGATTTGGGAAGACATAATACGAATATAGATTATAGGTATATCCGATTTTGACTATTTTAAAGGAGCAGACAGGCAAATTGCAAGTTAACAAGTACTTACAGTTTGCTTAAAAGCAAATTTATTATCTTTTCGTTGATACAATGTAGAAGAAAAACTATGCAACAAACGTGCAAATTTTGAAGCCTAAAATTACAAAGAAAACAATAAAAATTAGGTATTCCAATAATAATATACCAATAATAAAAAATTGCAACTTGATTCACTACACCATTTTTTAGAAATAATTTTTTTAAATTCGGTCTTATTACAGGGGAATAAAAAATGATATTTTTTTTATAAGTACTGTAGCTTTTATCAAAATATTATCGTTGTAACGAAACTTTTAATACTTAATATTATGACATTTCCGAAAAAATTCGTACATTTTTCAAATTAATTATAGACAAAAATAGATGTTAAAACACGTTATGATGTCATTTGTGCCGAAAATTGGAGAAAATATTGCAACAGTGTTTCAGTCGTTTATTATAAATTCCATCCGTCATTAACTTTTCCTTCCAATATTTTCTTTTTTTTGATATTACTTTTTTAATTTTTATTAATTACAGTCACAAAACTTCTGTATTTATTTCCAATATATGTAAACTTGCATTTTTTCATAGTACTCAAAAAAGTTACTAGAAACTGTCACGCTCTGTTGCCTTGTTTTCGTATAAATAATTTAATTATTAAATTCGTAAAAAACAGTTATTTTGTTACATAAGATTTTATAGAAGTAAAATAAAGTATTGATAACAAAATGTTTATTTAGGTTATCAACATTTTTTTATGTGAAAATTTCGTGGGTAGGAGTTGTCACCTTGCAAAGAGACAATGGATTTTTTGTGCTTGTCTAGATACATAATCGGTCTTGAACCTCCTTAAAAAAACATAGTTTTTTTAAGTTGATTCATTTTCCATACAATTACTGGAAATATGCATTATTTTTTTGAAAAATTTAAGAAAATCATTGAAAAAAAAGTAACCCACCGTTTTGATTTAGAACATTAGCGATACTATGCTGTATGGTCATCAGAACCAGAACTGTGAGCAAAATTTTAGCCCGATTGGATAACGGGAAGCTGCCCCAATCACTTAATTTAACTCATTCAGACAACTAGCAATGAACTTATTTGTTATAAATGCAAAAAATTTAACAAAACAAAATCTTACCTCATTAGATGCATTTGTACAAACGGAGGCCATGTAAAAGACATAAATATTGTAATTAAAAACCCAAATGTATCTAAAAACTATTTCAAGTAGACCAGAATCGCCTTCATGCACAACATTATAGATGATTTTGTAGCAATAAAATATATTGTAAATACCGCTTGCAAAATTAAGGACCAAAAACGTAAAGAAAATAACTTCAAAAGTAGTATTTATTTGTTTACAAATTTCTATAATATTCTCATGTATTCGAACAGCTTTCTTCATTATTTTAAGTACGTCACAATAATTAATGTTTCTGTTTACAAACTTTGCTTCCGTGTTTGATATGAAAGTATTTGACAGTTTTAAACGTTCTTTTATTATCCAAATTTGTATAATTGTGAAAACAATAGTTCCATACATAACAAAGCAATGGAAATATTCAATAATAAAAAAATGAAAAAGCCTTCTAAAATGATGTTTTTTCAAAAAAATAGATACAATAGTTATCGTCGTAAGTATAACAGTGCAAAACAGACATTTCTTATTAAACCCATATAAACTATTGTAATCCATAATTATACCCAAATCTTTCATATTTTCATCTAGTTTTGATATTCTATCAAAAATATTTATGTAAATTTTTTGACGAAAAGTGGTACAGATCATAAAGAAAAGCATGTTCGCGACTATAATAATATAAATAATGTATGTAAATTCTTCAATCTGATAAATTTCCTCTGTTAGCTCAGAGTACGGTGTAGTCACAGCAAAATACAAACGAAAACTTAGAATCCCTATAATTTTTATTATATTAACTATAGTTCCAAAAAAACTAACAGAAAAGCACATTTTTCCATTTTCATCTTTCGAATAAATATAAGGAGCTGTACCAAAAATATGACACAAAAAATAGACAGGAGCAACTGCCGTGTATAAGTCGGTAACTTCTATACACACTTTCATTTTAACAGTACCTATACGATTAAGACCACATAATAAGTAAATGATTAGAAAATATTACACAAGTAGTATTTTCCGTAAAGTAAACTAGAAGGGGAAACACGTAATTTAAACATTGCTTATTCTGAAAATTAAAATAGTTAGGAGCTATTAAAATAAGTTACATTACATTAATTATAATTTTCCTAATAGGTTTTTAAAGTACGCTGCAAAAAGAAACAGTGTATAGCCCAAGATCCCAGAGCCGCCAGACACAACCTATTTTTAAATAAATGAAACCTTACGTTTTGAGTAGTGTTTTATGTACTTAGAACGCTTGGCGTACCTCCATCATTGAGTCTGTGACAATTGTACAGGTACCAGGTGAGAAAGGTGAGTAAAAATAAGAGTCACTTAATTTAAATTTAAATGGCTGATATTTATATATGTTTTGTAAAATATCACTATAAATTAGTATCCAAAATCGCCAGTCACTTTCCGCTGACCACAACTTCTGACAGACGCTTTAAAGCTCAGAGAAAAATTAAAATCAAGCATTTAAAAATAAGTGAAGTTCATTAATTTTTCTCTGAGCTTTAAAGCGTCTGTCAGAAGTTGTGGTCAGCGGAAAGTGACTGGCGATACTGGATACTAATTTATAGTGATATTTTACAAAACATATATATAAATATCAGCCATTTAAATTTAAATTAATGTGACTCTTATTTTTACTCACCTGGTACCTGTACATTTGTCACAGACTCAATGATGGAGGTACGCCAAACGTTTTAAGTAGGTACTAGTGATGTGCCGGATATCCGTATTCGTATCCGCGGATATCCGAGGGAGAAGAAAGATCCGTATCCGTATCCATTAGTTTTATGGCGGATCTTTTACCTTATTAATTTTCAATTCATAGATGAAATTTCATATATATAGGTGATTAGGTAATAATGAAAAACTGTTAAATTTCATTCAGATTATTTCTTATTTCTTAAAATCGTATTTGGCACCTTTATATTGCAAAAATTTATCGTAGTGAGTACCATACCAATAGTAGGTACATAACTCAAAGGTACTAATAAAGAACTATCTTTATAATGAGATATTGCACATCGATCTTTGGAAAGAGACAATTTGTTATGAGAGTTAACTCTTAAAGAATTCAATAACTTTTTCCCATAATAGATAGTCTCTTTCTAAAGGTCGATGTGCAATATTTACCGGCGCGTACTCTAAGAAAGTTAAGATCCGTATCCGTATCCGCGGATCTTGAAACCAAATATCCGTATTCAGATCCGTATCCGCGGATCTTGAAACCAAATATCCGTATTCAGATCCGTATCCGCGGATATACATTTTTAACGATCCAGCACATCACTAGTAGGTACATAAAACACTACTCAAAACGTAAGGTTTCATTTATTTAAAAATAGGTTGTGTCTGGCGGCTCTGGGATACTCTAGTACGATATTTGTCATATTGAATAAAAGAATAGGTCATGTAAATGTTTACTGAAAATTTCTTTGTGTTGACAACATTTTTTTTTATTAATTCCATAAAATATTTTTGCGCTTTAATAACATGTTAGCTTTTTATAAGAAGAGATTACAGTTAAATGTACCAAAACATCCTGTTCGGTTTTCGTGTTTATCAATATCGCAGTTGTTCGTTACTTTTTGTGTAATTGTTTAAAGTTTATTTATAGCAAGCACGAACTCTGTAATCAGGACACCCAGCTCGAGCGTAGCGGCGGACCGATATCTGTATGAACCAATATGGCGTCAGCTACTGAGTAACGTGGCTGTGAAGTTAAACAACTTTGGTAACTATGGCAAAAACAGGTGGAAATAACCAAAGTTTTTCCAGGTAGTGATAACATCGCCATTAGCGTACGCCAGAAAACGGTCCGTCTCGAAACACAGTAAGCACAGAAAGCTAGGTCTCCTGGTAATAGACTTCGTGATAGCAAGCAACAAACTTTTCATAAAAACAAGATGACAAAAAAATTTCTTTTAGTGATTACCTACAATATTAAGATGTTGATCAAAATAATTTTTAATATTTGTACAAAGAAAAGCATTGGCAACAGTAATATTTTATGAGCGTAATGGTATTCTTTTTAGAAAACATGAAAATAATTCTGATCAACCTATAATCACTCAAAAAAATATATTTTCAATTTTTTTGTGAATTTAGGTTTAAAAAAAATCGTGTTTTTAACTGATTTATTTTTCATACAACAATTGGAAAAATACATTTTTTTTTTAATTAAGAAAATCATTGGAAAAAAGGTAAGCCGCCATCTTGATGCGTTTTCCATATTTGATTCAGACATGAGCAATTATTACTATGCTGTTTGGTCATCACTACCAAAGTTGTGTGCAAAATTTTTGCCCGATTGGATAAAGAGAAGTTGGTCAAAGTTCAATCACTAAATTTGTCTCATACAGATAATCAACAGAATTTAGAATACAGTACGTTCATCAAAAGGCACGCAGGTAATAGTGAATAATTCAAATCTTTGATTGACGCCTGATTAGTAGTCTTCAATAAATAAAATTATTATCGACCAACTTTTCAGGCAATTATATTGGCAAAAATATAATTAACCACTAGTTAATAATATAATTTATGAATTGATAACGTTTATTTCGAATATTTTCTTATGTAAGCTTATAAACATTTTATATGAATTTATAGGGAAAAAAATGGAGATTTTGAAAATGTAAAAAAAAGTATATGTTGCGATTAAAAGAAATGTACACTTCCGGTTGAGTTTGAAGTAAATCTTGAGTTGAACAAAAAACTCTATACGTATACCTACACTTTTTTTTATACTCAATAAAATACACGAATTATTTATTAACTGTTGCCATTTTCGGTGATCGCACTCTATAAAAAAACATTAAAAAATTGTGGTTATCTTATAGTCCGGGAGGTGGTGTCAAAATTTATCAGTGATTTAACTCCGACTCAAATGTAATTGATTGAAGAGTTTAACCATTACTCTGTTCAAAATCGAAAGTCAGTCAGCGCGACCGCGGTGGGTGTGGGCGTGGGAGGCTGTGAAACTCGTCGGAAAAACTATGAAAAAAGTGATAAATCTGCTGATGAAAATTTATTAGATTGTAAATAATTGATGATTTAATCGATATTTTCAGAACGAATAGTAGGAACTGAAACATTCTATTCCTACTATTCGTTCTGAAAATATCGATTTTAATTTCAATCACTGAGCAATTGATATACTTTTAAAGGCTTCAAACCTCTGACTGACGATGTTTCCCCCTTCGGGAAAGTTTAATCATCAATTATTTACAATCTAACAAATTTTCATCAGCAGATTTATCACTTTTTTCATAGTTTTTCCGACGAGTTTCACAGCCTCCCACGCCCACACCCACCGCGATCGCGCTGACTGACTTTCGATTTCGAACAGAGTAATGGTTAAACTCTTCAATCATTTACATTTGAGTCGAAGATAAATCACTGATAAATTTTGACACCACCCCCGGACTATTAGGTATTTGTTATAATTAATGTCAAAAATTTTCTCAAAACAAAATCTTACCTCATTAGATGTATTTGTACAAACGGAGGTCATGTAAATGACATAAATATTGTAATTGATAACCCAGATGTATTTAAAAATTATTTCCAGTAGACCAGAATCGCCTTTATAAATTACATTGTAGATGATTTTGTAACAATAAAATATATTGTATATACCGCATATAAAATTTAAGACCAAAAACGCAAAGAAAATATATTCAAAAGTAGTATTTATTTGCATACAAATCTCTATAATATTCTCATGTATTCGTACAGCCTCCTTGATTGTTTGAATTACGTGGGAATAATTAATGTTTCTGTTTACAAAATTTGCTTGAACTGTGTTTGATATGAAAGTATTTAACAGTTTTAAACGTTCTTTTATTATCCAAATTTGTATGATTGCAAAAACAATAGTTCCATATATAACAAAGCTATGGAAATATCCAATAATAAAAAAAAGGTAAAGCTTTCCGAAAATACGTTTTTTAAAAAAGTTTGATAAAATAGTAATCGTCGTAAGTACAATAGTGCACAACAGGCATTTGATATTAAAACCGTATTGACTATTATAATCTATTATTATACCCAAATCTTTCATATTTTTATCGACTTTTGATATTCTTTCAAAAATATTTACGCATATTTTTTGACGAACAGTGGTACAGATCATAAAGAAAAGCATGTTCGCGACTACAAAAATATAAAAAATATATGTAATCTCTTCAATTTGATAATTTTCATCTGTTGCTGCAGAGTACTGTGCAGTAGCAAAATACAAACGAAAACTTAGAATCACTATAATTTTTATTATATTTACTATAGTTCCGAAAAAACTAACAGAAAAACACTTTTTTTCATTTTCATCTTTTGAATAAATATAAGGAGCTGTACCAAATGTATGACACAAAAAATAGACAGGAGAAACGGCCGTGTATAAGTCGGTAGCTTCTTTGAACAATATCATTTTAACACTGCACTTTCAACGCGCAAATAATAAATTGATTAGAAAAATTACACATGTAAAGTAAAGTACAAGAAGGGGAAGCACGTAATTTGTACAAAGTATTCTGAAAATTAAAATAGAATCTATTAAAAAAAGTTTCATTACATTAATTATAATTTTCTTAACAGGTTTTTTAAACAACGCTGTAAAACAAAACAGTGTACGATATTTGTCATTCTTTAAATTGAATATAAAATATTTTTAACAAAAAAATTGAACCGACTTCAAAAAAGGCACTAAAAAGTAAAAAATAATATTGCGTATTGAAATGTTTTGGAGTCGGTGTAGTTCTCGG
Organism: Xanthostigma xanthostigma; assembly: GCA_963575645.1. NCBI lineage: Eukaryota > Metazoa > Arthropoda > Insecta > Raphidioptera > Raphidiidae > Xanthostigma > Xanthostigma xanthostigma. Next base: position 28,614,547 of record OY754470.1, on the reverse strand, counting down.
AATAGATTTCGTTTTGGCTGACACCGACTCCAAATCATTTCAATACGCAATTATTTTTTACTTTTTAGTGCCTTTTTTGAAGTCGGTTCAATTTTTTTGTTAAAAATATTTTATTTTTCTCTTTTTAGTGTTAATCTAACACTAAAAATCGGTGAACATACATAAAAAAACATTATGCATGCCTTTGAAATTTGAGAGTTTCCCTCGATTTCTCCGGGATCCACCATCAGATCCTGACTTGGTTCCGATGGGACCACCTCGGAAGTGCACTCTTTCGAATAAAAAAAAAAAATTTAAAATCGGTCCATAATTGACGGAGAAATCGGTGAACATACATAAAAAAAACATAAAAAAAAAAAATATATACAGACGAACACAGAACCTCCTCCTTTTTGTTGAAGTCGTTTAATAAAAAGAATTATCGCCGTGTAGTGTACAGTAGGTATACAATTATTTATAGTAACAAACCTTTTTATGTTAAAAAATAAAAATATATTAAAAAAAATGGCAAATGACTACTTAAGTCACGTGATAGAAACCTGATTAGCGATTGGCTCAATGCTTCAACTATCAGGCAGCTCTTCGTGAAAAATAGCATTGGACCTTTCATCGAAATATAGCAGGCTGTAACCACGATCTAGCAGCGTAGCATACAAAGCCATCAAGACTCCAAGAAAGCGAGCGAGCTCCAAATCTAGCACCATGTAAAAACATGTTGCCATTTGAAAAAAATGCATGTTCAGTTCCGGTTGAGTTACAAGTACAAAAAAATACACCTCAGCAGTTTCTGATAATAAATCTCGAATTGAACAAAAAACTATTTATACTTTTTTTTGTCTCTACCCAGGATACACGAATTATTCACTGTTACCACTTTCGGTGAACACACTGTATGTTGTGAAAACGCCAAAATAAATTATGAAAGATAAATAATTTTTAATCAGATCTCATGACAGAATTATTAACAAAATAAATTATAACCGAAATTCAGTTTGTCTGCTTCGGGTTCATTTACAAGCTTTTGAACCGGTTGTGATATGAATTTCACTAAATATTATAGAATTCTAAATACGTGCAGCTTAGGCCTAAAACTGGCAATAATCAAAACAAACCGCGTGAATTGCCAACAATTTTTGAAATATTGCAAAGCAGTACTATACAAACAATATTAATATCATAAAATAAGCAGATTAACTTTTAACTTTTTTTTTTTATTTAAATCAGAAGAACACAAAATACAAAACAAAAAGAAATAAAAAATTGTGCATCAACTCGCAGAGTACTTTTAACTTGAATTGAATTATTGTTGCTACAACGTTGACATTTCGAGTCGATAGATGACACCGTTTTTTTTTTCTATTTCTGTAGAAGAATGTATGCAAATTGTTAATAATAATTTAACATATTTACTTGTATCTCTAAAATATGCTTTCATTATAGCATTTGTTAAACATCAGAACATAGGTTAGGCTATATTATATCAACGCGTTTTTACTAAAACATTGAGTGTTTCAAATTCTTCCGTTTCTAATTTAAAAATAACTTTGTATTTCAATAAAAAACAATTTATTACACAGACTTATTTAAATCAAACTGAATCATTGTTATTAAATATGTTACGACGCTTCCTGCGATCTAGAATATAGAGAAATTCATCGTAAATTGCAAGTCTCCCATTCAGTATTTTACAGTTTAAATCAACAAACAACAATAATTACCGTAAAAATTAATTTGTTGCTTATGTCATATAATCCAAATATAGAAAAGCTCAGTTTATTCTGCAAAAAAGGAAATGAAAGAACTTCGATCTAAAAAATAAAAAAACGAATTACAATACAAAAATTTCTAAATCTACGAGGACGTTTTTATTCGAAGACCTTTGTAGTCCGATCTCTCAACGTACAAAAGTCAACTGGATAGCGTTTCCAAAATTTTATCTATTCATAACTAGAGAGAGGACAATTGATTTTTCAATTATTTTAAACGAGTGTGTTGAAATAGCTTTCAAATGGAGTGCAAATTAGATAAATTATTGCAAACACAGGGAAATTGCAAGTTAACAAAGTACTTACAGCTTGCTTAAAAGCAAATTTATTATCTTCTCGCTGATACAATGAAGAAGAAAAACAGTGCAACATACGTGCAAATTTAGAAGCCTAAAATTAAAAGAAAAACAATAAAAATTAGGTATGCCAATAATTGTACCAATAACATATGCCGATAATATTATGTAAACCAGTTAGGCATAATTTCATAATATCAAATTATATAAAAATTGCAGGAACTCGTATTTGAAAAAAAATGTGTTTTTTTGCACCGACTTGAGGAACTCGCAAACAAACGACAAAACGTTATGTTTTAGTAATTAAAAATCACTGACCTCTATTGCAGTCCAAGTATATGAGATTCTTATAGGTAATAATAATGAATTAAAAAATCCTTTATAAAAACAATGGCTTTCTTTTAAAACCAAGATGCTCTAAACATTTTTTTAGTGATTACAGTATGTTAATGAGAATAATTTTCAATATTTGGAAAAAGAACGCCATTGGCAATAATATACCAATTTATGAGCGTTCATTGATATTTTTTTTAGAAACCTTGAAAATTATTCTGATCAACTTATAATCACCCAAAAAAAAAAAACAAATATAATCAATTGCCATTTTGAGGCGTCGGTCACATTTTATTTAGAATAAGACTAGCAATATTGTGCTGTATGGTCATCAGAACCGAAGCTGTGTGCAAAATAGGATAACGGGAAGTTAGTCAATCACTAATTTTGATTCAGAACTAAGGTATATAAAAAAATTGTTGAATTATTATTATGCAAAAAAAAATTATAACAAAATCTTACCTCATTAGATGTATTTGTACAAACGGTTGCCATGTAAATGACATAAATATTGTAATTAAAAACCCAAACGTAATTAAAAATTATTACAAGTAGATCAGAATCGCCTTCATGCATTACATTGTAAATGATTTTGTAGCAATAAAATATATTGTATATACCACATACAAAATTAAGGAACAAAAACATAAAGAAAATATATTCAAATGTAGCATTTATTTCTTCACAAATTTCTATTATATTCTCATGTATTCGAACAACTTTCTTGATTGTTTTAAGTACGTCGGAAGAATTAATGTTTCTGTTTACAAAATTAGCTTCTGTGTTTGATATGAAAGTATTTACTAGTTCTAAACGTTCTTTTATTATCCAAATTTGTATAATTGCAAAAACAATAGTTCCATATATAACAAAGCAATGGCAATATCCAATAATAAAAAAATGAAAAAGCTTTTCGAAATTATTTCGTTTAAAAAAATTAAGTAAAATAGTTATCGTCGTCAACACAACAGTGCACAAAAGGCATTTCATATTAAAACCATATAAATTATTGTAATCTATTTTTATACTCAAATCTTTCATATTTTCATCTAGTTTTGATATTCTTTCAAAAATATTGACGCATATTCTTTGACGGAAAGTGGTATAGATCATAAACAAAAACATTATCGCGACTACAATAATATAAAAAATAATTGTAAATTTTTCAATGTGAATAAATTCCTCTGCTGTTCCAGAGTACCCTGTAGTCATAGCAAAATTCAAACGAAAACTTAAAATCGCTATAATTTTAATTATATTAACTATAGTTCCAAAAAAACTGACAGAAAAACACTTTTTTCCTGCATTTTCATCTTTTGAATAAATATAAGGAGCTGTACCAAATATATGACACAAATAATAAACAGGAGCAACTGCCGTGTATAAATCGGTCACTTCTATAAACAATTTCATTTTAACAGTACCTACACGTTTATCGAGCAAATAATAAATAATTGATTAGAAAACATTACACAAGCAGTATTTCCAGTAAAGTAAACTAGAAGAAGGGGAACCACGTAATTTGAACAAAGTCTATTCTGAAAATTAAAATATTAAGACGGTATTAAAAAAAAGTTACATTACATTAATTATAATTTTCCTAATAAGGTTTTTAAAACAAAGCCACAAAACAAAACAGGGTACGAAATTTTTCATTGTTTATACTGAATATAATATAAGAAAAAAAATGAATCTCCTTTAAAAAAGGGTCACTAAAATACGTGAAATAAGAAAATTTTGAGTTTGGCACTAATTTTAAATACCTAATCGTGACAGAAATTAAAATGTTGTCGACCTCAAAACTTTGTTATTTTACGCCTTTTAGTGACCCTCTTTTAAAGGAGGATAATTTTTTTTTAAGTTTTGATTTTAAATTTTTTGGTGATGTTTTTTAGATTCTAATGAAACCGAAGGACAACGTTCTCGCCGACAACTACAACTTTGGCAATATTTCTGCTAGGTATGAGCAAGAGCCAATCAGAAAGCCGTATCTTGTCACGTGGGCGACTTGAACAAACGCCCACAAACTAACATATGGCATCATTCTGCCCATAGTCAGATAATAAACACGTTTTGCTGTGTGTTTATATTTGAACTGTCACTGCGCGCGCACCAGATTTATTCACAAAACTAGCTTGAAAAGACGTCTCGTGTGAAGCGAGCATATAACAGCAATCAAGAATACCAGCGCTAGAAAACTAGTAGGCAAATCTAGCAAGGAATTTAGCAACGTTTCTAGCCTCGTGTGCAGCGGCCTTAAAGGATGCTTTATTCGAATGACTTACAACAATTAGTCCGATTAATCGGGTTTTCACTGTATTTCTGCGCAAATGTAAAAAGTGTGAATGTAACATAAGCAACACACGTCAGCGAAGATGTCTCGTATAATTTCATTCGTTTTTCGCTACACATTTACGAGTCACTGCTATGCGACAGTCAGTCGGTGCGGTCCAACACCCCCGCTTTGACACAGTAAACTTAACTTTTCTCTCTCTCTTTTTGGTTCTATCTTCTTCTACCTCTATACCTACCTGTTTTTTTTATGACACTGCTCAACCGGTATAAACCATTGACGTATTATTATATTCAAATCAACTTTATAACATTTTATATTGTTTTACAAGACATGTTAAAATTGAAAGTGAACGAGATTTTTTATTAGTTTAATATAATTTTTGTTCATACATTCATTTTTCACAGAGTGCTTGCTAGAAAAATAAAGAATATACCTTCAAGACCGCATGGTAGAGCTTCTTGACTTTTTTGTCTACTTTTTATATTAAAAGCTTGTTTAGTGCTTCTGTGGTCAACGCAGTTGGGTTTTTTGTTCTTTGAAAAGATTTTAATTTTTTTAACAGCTTTGTATTGAAGCTTGTATTACATAACATAACATAGCCTTTTGAAATCTACTCATCAAGACCTTTTATTGAATATCCATCTCAATGGAATTATCTAAAGTTTGTTTTCACGTTGAACAATACGGTGCCTCTTGTCCAAATTTGTAAAACCATTAGAGCGCAAAATTCGGACATAGTCACATACTAATGCTGAATTGCCGAAAGCATTGTCAGAAAATCTGATTTGATAATGACCTTAGATTGTGACCCTACATATTTCTCCATATTATGAAAAGCATTGTAGAATTTTAAATCGACCCTACTCGAAAAATATTTGATTGATTGAAACGATCTATTTTATAAACAGTATCTACATCTAAGTTAGTTTTTTGAACAAAGACAAGACTATATAATACGACGGAGCCGCTGGTTCCAATATTGTTGTCGCTGCCGTGATTCGTCTTAATCGCGTGCGAAGCCGCGGGTAACGGCTATTATTAAAAAATACATTACAACGCCATGCAAATATGGTAATATTCTATAAGAAAATTCGATACAGCATAATATGTCTATATATTAGATATCGTGTCCAATAAGAAAAATCGCAAGATTGTGGACAAAAAATTAGATTTATTAATGTGCGACGTTTCGTCTATAGATTTAGACTTTTACTTGAAAAAGTCTATATATATAGACGAAACGTCGTACATTAATAAATCTAATTTAATAATAGTTTAATAAGATGTCTATCTTTAATAGGTAATCTACAAATCCGGACGAAGCCGGGCCAGGCCATTAGTCTTAAATATTTGTGTTTTAATAGCTTTAAACCAAAGCCGGTTCTGTTAGCAAATCGCATGTTCTAAATATGTTTCATTAATTAACAAAACTGCGCTGTAAAATGTATAAAAAACACTTACTTTGAAAGTTGCGAGGTCATCAACTACGCAAGTGAGCACTGCTTCCCTTCCGACTGGAATTGTGACGTTGGTAATGGGCTCACCAAATTTGGGAATTTCTGAAAATAATTTAAAAAAAAATGTAGTAGGTATATGTACCTAACAGAAATGCGTTTTCCGATCCCCAGGTGATAAAGTTAAATCATTCCAAATTAGTCATAGTTTCATCTCCCGCCGAGAGAAATAGCAGCAATTACCGGTCAGCCTGTATATTGAAATCTAGCAATTAATTAGTATCTCGTTATACAAATATTAAGAGCACTGTGGTTGAAACAAAAATAAAAAATATTGAATAGTTACTTCTTACCACAACAGTTTTATTAGCGGATGTACATTTCGGGAGCTATGCTCTCATCTTCAGCAAACACAAAACTAAGATGTTTGTTTTTTTGTTTTTATTTAGAAAAACCAGAAAAAACAAAGCAAAAAATATACAAAAATAAAAAAAAACATATAGTGCATCAACTTAATAGTTATTAGCACAAGATGTTTGTTTTGTAATTTAGTTTAGTGTTTGCTGAAGATGAGAGCATAGCTCCCGAAATGTACATCCGCTAATAAAACTGTTGTGGTACGAAGTAACTATTCTATATTTTTTATTTTAGTATCTCGTTAATTGAATCTATAATTTTATTACCTATGAAATATTAGGAAAATTGACAACAGTCGCACAAAAAATTCTAAAACTTTGTAAAAAATAAAAGGTTTTAGAACACAATAAATTAAATAATATTTTAGTTAGATATTTCAAAAGTTCTCAGAATATAACATAGCAGTTTTTGACTTGACAACGACGATATTGACGATCGCTATATAAAAGCGACGTTTGTTAAGAGCCGCATTATGTCCTTCTGTCATAAATAGAAGGTTTATATTTTATATGAAAAGCCATCCCATTCAAACAATCAATATATACGGCAGGCAAGTTGATTGTTATGGATAGTTGATGGTGATATTTAAGCTCATCTGTCAGAGCACATGTAACATCATTTAAGGTTCTTGACGTTGATTTAAAAGAGGCGCTGCGGTTAGATGAAGGTGACGTCATCTCATTCCCAGTTTCACCGCCAATCCCTGTCCCTATTCCAACAACGTGAATGAAGCGGGTACACATATAATTGAATATCATGACATTTGAACCCGCTATAATATAATGCTTGTTCACTGTCTTGTTATATAAATGTAACTTCCATTCACAACAAACAGAGAAGTGTTAGGTTATGTTTTAAAAGATATGTCTTTTATGATATCCATTTACAGTTACAATAGAAAGGTTTTAAAATGATTAGAAGAACTTCTTATTGTGCAACTTGATGTGTGATTTTTTAATCACCTTGACTCAGTTCTGGCGGTTGAATTTTTTTGCTGGGACAGTTACGACCACACTCTTTAAGCTGCAGGTTTATCTCGGAAAATAATTATTGAGAAGGAAAATGAAGAATTTATATGTTTAAAAACTCTATGTCTATACCTATTCTAAAATATGGTATAAGAAATTAAGAAATGTAAACAGTGTTCAACAAATAACCAATAACAGACCAAAATTTAATCTTTAGAAATAATTTAAATATGTAAGTATACTAATACTTTACTAATTAACTGAATTGTATATCGATTTTACTTTTTAGTTCTTTTTTTCTGTAAGCTTGAAAATATATCATTGTTTTCAAAATGTCATTAGGAGACAAGCATTGCTTATTATAGTAATTATTTTTCTAGATAAATGAATTAATTCGGGTGGCTGAAATTAGTTCAGTTATAAATTTCAAAAGTCAGACGTGGTCGGAATGGCCCCAAAAATCATGATAGTCAGAACTTGACTGGGTCAAACATGACCTTAATTCAAGAGCGAAAAATTTAATCTTTAGGAATAATTTAAAATAGGTATAGATATGTGTCGTATCGATGTTTTTAAAAAATATCGATAAGTATATGTAGAGTAAAAAATATCGATATATCGCACACCACGATCACCAACTATAGTCATTTTTTTGGGTTGCGTTCAAGGCGAATCAAACTAAGTTCATAGGGCTGTGTATAGAGGAAGCACTTATAGTCCAGGAGGAATCGGCGCATGAGTATCGAAAACTATTCCACCTCAATTTTTTTATGCGATTCTCTTCAAATTACCCTACTGATGATATAAATGCATGTTGCCAGGGGGCAACCCCGTGCCATATTGTTTAAACCGAAATTGTTTAAACAATTGCGAGGAATTGTTATTTTTCAACCGGACAAATTTTTTTTGTATTCTTTGTTAAAATACAATTAAAAAAGGTCCTATGGCTTTTCACGATAAAGTTAATATTTTTAGAAATATCAATTTTTAAAGGTTCGAAAAATCTTAAATTTGGGTACTTTTGACCCATGAAAAATATATTAAAAAAAAAAATAAAATATAAATAATATTTTTTTTTTATTCTTTATACAATAGTTAACAATATCCTTAATTGCGATTTCTAAAAATTTAATTATTTATACCTGTTTTTAATTGTTAATTTCGCGCGTTCACAAGTATGCGTTGCTTACCTATAAGTATCGTTGTCTCTCTCTGACTCATACGCTGCGTCGGTCTCTCGGTGTCCTGAATCATTATTTTACATTTATCTTTTAAACTATTAACTTAATCAGAATTTTTAAAAAGAGCATATTATTAAAATTACTTTTTTATTGGTTTATATTATTTTTTTGTTATTATTATAGAAATTTATGCATTTTTATTAACAATAATAAAATATAATGGTATTTGAACATTGTATGGGATCACAATTATATAAAAATAATAAAAAAATTTTGGTACGCAGTTAAATTTTCAAAGTGAAACATAATAAAATAAAAAATACTTATATGTATATGTTTTATGGTGTATGTTTAATTGTGTATAAATATGGAAAAGATTTTTTATTTTTGTTTTTTATTTTTTCAAGGGCACTCTTTGTATAAAATCTCAAGATCTATGTTAGTTATTGTGACAAAATTATTTATTATATAGAGCATTTAAAAAAAAATACAAGTTAGGGCGAGTCAATTTTCAACTGATCGTTCTTTTGTTTTTTGCTCAGAGTTACTCAGTCTTTTTTATTTCGTTACAGTATTACGATTGTTAAACGAGACAACGATACTTATAGGTAAGCAACGCATACTTGTGAACGCGCGAAATTAACAATTAAAAACAGGTATAAATAATTAAATTTTTAGAAATCGCAATTAAGGATATTGTTAACTATTGTATAAAGAATAAAAAAAAAATATTATTTATATTTTATTTTTTTTTTTAATATATTTTTCATGGGTCAAAAGTACCCAAATTTAAGATTTTTCGAACCTTTAAAAATTGATATCTCTAAAAATATTAACTTTATCGTGAAAAGCCATAGGACCTTTTTTAATTGTATTTTAACAAAGAATACAAAAAAAATTTGTCCGGTTGAAAAATAACAATTCCTCGCAATTGTTTAAACAATTTCGGTTTAAACAATATGGCACGGGGTTGCCCCCTGGCAACATGCATTTATATCATCAGTAGGGTAATTTGAAGAGAATCGCATAAAAAAATTGAGGTGGAATAGTTTTCGATACTCATGCGCCGATTCCTCCTGGACTATTACGCCGAAGCTCGCGCGCCCTGCTGTTAAATTTATGCATGAAACGGGCAAAAATGTGATGATCGGAGTAGTTTGGAACACTGAGCAGTACGAGCCCCGTGCGGTCAGATACATGAGATGTATTATAGAGCTCTTAAAAAATATCCAATTTGATACTCGGAAATAAATATCGAATATCGATATTTCGAAATTAAAAATATCGACGATATAATTATATCGATTATTTTCTGAAAAATATATCGATATTTTGATATATCGAATTTTTTACTTATGCCCATTTGACTGCACTTATGTCTCCACTTTAAAAGTTACAGAAAATTTCAAACAACGTCATTAAAAATGTTTCAGTTGAAAAATTGTGTTATAGCGCGTTCTGAAGCCGGTTCTGTAGAGCCATTGACGTTAGACATTCGGTTCGGTCTTACGTGTGTTTAATGTAGCAGGAGTGACATTATTAGTACTGTCTGTAAATCATTCTCCTAATGCCATCAACTAAATGTCATATACTTATAAACCTCTCGCACATATAACTGTGCTACCCGTACCACGTTATATTATGTACGCGATAAAAACATACCTTTATAACACATGCTCTCTCTTTCTCGTTTTGATCCGTGCTCTCTTTCTGTCCACATCACTACCCTATATTATTTTAAGGGGATTACGCAGAAATGATATTAAAAGTTTTACGCAGTTTCCCCGTTTGTTTTGAAACTTTTAAGTTTTTAAGGTCATTTGAATCAAGTACCGTTTGTATAAGCAATTAAATTGAAATAATATTTTCAGTTACAGAAAACATAATATTTATGTCAATTAAAATTATTAATTTTTTAATGTGAATTTTGACGGGAGATTTCTGTGGCACATTGTCAATAAATAAAGCAATACTATAGATGTTTAAAATTGTATACTTACGTTTCGAAAGTGATAAAGGCGTATTGAAACGATACGCTTTTTTGTCAATGTGGTAAATAAATCTATTTTACTTTATTCTATCATTTTCGACACGTTAGTATAAAAATTCCGTTTTAAACCTCTAGTATTGCTTCATTCATTGAGCCTGTATCAAGGCTTCTTTTCAATTTCACAGTATGATTCAAGAATCATAATGTAACCTAAATTAATGTCAGAATCAGGTGAATTAAGTCATAATTTTTAACACGATTTTATTAGCTCTAGCTCTATGCATGTATATATCTATCTAATATATACATAAATATTTATGTATATATAAATACTTTTTATAAATTGAACTTAACTTGAAAAATTACTGTAAGCAGGCTAAAGAGCCGTGCAGCACTATACGTTGCGTGCCTACCTGTAAGGCGTCGTTTTTAGTGAGACAATTTAAATTAAAATTAAAGAAAAAAAACTAAAAAAACACGCACTAAAGAGTAAAAAATAATTTTTAAATATAATGATTTTGTTCAACAGCGATTGGATTTCCCCCGACTTCATATAATTTAATTTTTTGAATTAATCATACTCATTTTTCAAAAAATTAAATTATATCCTGTTGGTGGACAGCCTATCGCATATATCGAATATTACACTGTAACATGAGTATTAAAAGTTTGCAAAGATACAAGTTAATAATATAAAACAAATCTAATGATATAGGTATTAGGTATATCTACTAGGTATAGGAATTTTGCCTTAAAACATTATTTAACATATATACAATTTCCCCTATACATAATGTATGAAGAAATGGCATTGTAGTTTATTGCTTTTCATCTTTATGTGAATTTTTATTTCACTTGTAATCAGTAATGCCGTTAATATAAAAAAAGAAATAGTTTATTATCTGTATTTATTTTTACAATTTTCAAAATAAAATACCTACAGTTATAGTATGAGCAATGAAAAGTCGACTGACTGAAAATTTTATACTAACGTTGCATTTAATACGTACTTTTGTCAGTTCGGCTCTAAAAGAGAAATTGTAAATATTAAGAACAAAAAATATATTACGTACATAACAAATCTGATAAACTTATACCAACAGAGCTCATCTTTCCTGCAGTTTCTTACAGAAATACTTCAAATTGATTTGCCAGCATAGCGTTTTCTAGAATAAATTAATAACATATTTATGGTTTTATATTCAGTACGAAAGTTTTTTTTTTTTTGTATTAAGAAAGTTTCTGGAATGTCATGTTAGCGTGTTTTAGATTTATTTATTATACATAGTTGCTTTATGTTTCCACTTTATTTGTTGATTTAAAGTATATTAGATTTATACTGTTTACAAATTATACCGAGTGATTTTTCTAAAATATATTGTTGTTGAAACAATAATTTTGCAAATAATTTTTCTTAATTTTTTTATACTTTAATATCATTGGTAAATATATTTTAACTTTACGTTGCTCACACAGGATAGCTGACAATAAAAGGAAAAAAAACTCGGGTCGCAGTGCGAAACCCTGCCGACAATATAGTGTATTTGCTTTTGTAGGCAGTGTGGCTCTATTGTATGAACTTAACTTTGTTTTTGGACAAAATAAAAAAATTACCCCTTAATACACCCCTTAAAACAACATTTTTTACTTAATTTCAATACTACATATCAATTCAACATCTGTACCAAATTATATACACCCTTCAGTATGTAAATCTATATCAGTAAACTTGTGTTTTCATAAAAATTGTAAGTCCGGTCCTGTCGGGCCGATGTTTTTAAAATTTTAGCAGCATATTTTAATAATTAGTTAAGGGTTAAATTTCAAATTTGAAACGATTCCGAAAATTTTTTCGGTATTTTTGGGCCCGAAAAATTTTTTCAACTCCTAAATACCACCCTTAACGTGGCCCGATTGGGCCCATTTTAAATAGGCTTCGTGCGGTGATAGATTCCAACATGTGGCCCAAATTTTGTTTAAATCGATTAAGTCTGTCGAGAGTTATCGTGCTAACACATATATATATATATACATATATAAACATACTTTTCCAAAAATGGTGCCAAAGTGTTCAGGAGGCTATGAAACGTCGAGAAATTTTGGTCCGACCCCTAGGTCCCGCCATCCGACCGACGCCAATAGTGTAAGTGCCTTATGGCAAATACACTAACAACGGCAATTAAATGAAGACATTGATTAAGATCGTAGAGGTAGCGTCAACTGAAGTTGCAATCTCTGCATATTATGGTATGTTCTACAGCATCATGACCTATGGAATTATATTATGGGGCAATTCACCTCACGCCTGTAAAATCCTTAAGATTCAAAAAAAAAGTAGTACGAATCATTAGTAAAGCCAAATACAACGAACATTGCGCACCCCTATTTATAAAACATGGCATTATGACATTAACATCTACTTACCTGTATCAAAGCTTGATATATGCAAAAACAAACATTGACCGCTTCGGAAACCATTCTGACTACCATAGTTATAATACGAGAAACAAAAATGCTATTTGCCTACCCCTAAGAAGGCTATATCTGTCGCAAGCTGCCCCACATATTATGGCCAAAAAGTTATATAACAGACTGCCAGAATCAATACAGGGTTTACTCCTTAAAAATTTTAAAAACAACCTTAATAGTTTCTTTAAAAGAAACTCATTTTACAACATCCATGAATTTTTACATTTTAATTTTTAAATTTGATGCTTTGTATCATCATAATATGTGATTTACAAATAAAATTCTATTCTATTCTATATGTAAATATCCATTAGATATTCAATATCTGTCTGTATCGGACTCTAGAGTTATAGGTCTAACATAGAGCAGCAAAAAGTGTTTAGAATAAATTTTCAAAAAAACCGATCAAAAACAAACGAATTTTCAATTGAGGATTATTCTGTCAGCGGAGATCACAACAGCTTATATATACATAATACGTCACATAGAGAGTGAAGTAAACTACATATTATGGGTATTATTATGGCTCATATATTTTATGGCCATCTATATGGCTGTATCGTGCATTTATGAAAACAGCACATGCAGCCCAACAAAAATTATTGTTTCTTACTTCCTACATATCGAATGATTATATTATAATAATAAAACTATATGTCCTACAATCATCAAAGAGAAATATGTTATTTTTTCCAAATATCCATTCAGCTTATTTACTTAACTGGGTCAAGCACTCGTCTTCCAACCATCTTGTACTCGTTTTTCTACCATATAAACTATTATTCTTTAATGTCTTCAACTACCAAGGCTATCTGAGATTGGCACTCGTCTTCCCACCATATATACCCGCTCTTCCACCATATAAATATATTTTAATTTTTAAGGCTGGCAACTTCAAGGGCTTTAGAAAATATTTAATATTTTTAATGTAATTGAATTATTTACATCTGTTAATATTTTTCGTAAACTGCTGATTTAATTCGTGCAAAGCGTCGGCTAACTTAAAACATATTTGGTTGTTTACATCGATTAGTACTAGACATTCACGGGAAAGTGCACAGGTACAAATTAATTTAACTGTTATACAACAGCTCACATAAGGTGTTAGTTTCGCGTGAATAATCTAGATATTAAAAAAAATGTTTAAGACATAATCAGTTTTAAATAAGTTAGTACACTCATAATTATTTTTTTAATATACTGGTTTTTGGCTTCTACACTGATAAGTAAAATTAGCCATGTTTGGTTTAAACAAGGTTATATTTATAAATGATATAAATATACTCTAAAATAAACTAAAAAATACACACAACACTGGGATACAACAAGATGGATGAACTAGAGGAGTCGGCAACGTTTTGAGATGGAAGGGCCAAAAGTTACAATTTACAATATTTCCCAGTTTTTAAAGAGCCACTATACCTTTCCGTTTCAGCGTTATAGTATTTGCTTATAGGTATAATATATATATCCGAGGACGACACGTCGCGACGGGAGAGGTGCGGGTGAGACGCGAGTGGAAATGGCTGAGAGATAGACATGGTACTCAATCATTGATCGATTGGACGATTTTTAAGGGTTCATATAATAAAATTATTATTTTTTGCGTTTGGAACTGGAGAGCCGCAGCTTTACATCAAAAGAGTCGCATGAGGCTCGCGAGCCGTAGGTTGCTGACTCCTGAACTAGAGGATTTACATGAAGAAGACCATGGCGTTGCATTGGGCTCGACTCTGCAGGACAAATTTAGAGTCAGGAACACGGACGACCTGAATACTCATAATATTACAAAAATGTTCCGAACAATGTTTGTTCCTTATTTATTTAATATATAATAACTAGTGTAATTCAAATCAACAGTGAATGAAAGTGACATGTTAGTTACGTAACATTTCCAGTCAGCGATCAAGCCGCTTCCTTTGATTCAATTGAGCGCTGTATGCAGCCTGTGTAGTGTGTGCGATCAGAACATATCGCTGTAACGCATAAACGCGTGAACGCCTTTATTATAAGAGCTTGTTCACAATAACTTATGCTCATAATACGTTAAGCTCACTGATGAGTTAAATGCAGTTTGATAGCTCCTTAGTGTTTTTGCCTCTACACTATTGACGTTGGTCGAGTGACAGACCTAGGAGTAGGAACATCATTTTTACCCAACTACGGCGAAGACAAAAGAAAGGGTCATGAGTTTAGCAATCTATGTATATATGTTTCTATTTACGGATGTTCCATCGTAGCACCGAAACTATTCATCCGATTTTGATAAATAAGGTGTCTATCGATTCGTTATTATGGCCCGGGTAACATAGGCTATATTTATTTTTGAATTTTGGTCCCAAAGAGGAGCAAATTGATTACAAATAAGTTTAAAAGAATAATTTAAATAAAAAATAACTTCAAAAACTAAAACCCGACTACTGAAAAGTATGAAACAGGAAAATATTCCCATCTGAGGATAGCCGTGGTCGTATGCCATCTCATATGAGGCACCTTTAGATGTTTAGCGTGATGCACTTTGTTAATACTCTAAAAAAGTTATGTTTTGTTAGGGTAGGTGGCATATGACCACGGCTACCCTCAGATAAATATTTACTTGTTTTATACTTTTCAGTAATCCGGTTTTAGTTTTTGAATTAATTTTTTTAGTGTATCTACCTACAAACTATTGACGTTGGTCGGATGACAGACCTATGAGTGAGAACATCATTTAAATAAAATATTTTATTTGCTAGTGGCGCTATTTTGTATGGTCAATGTTTTAATAGTATATTGTGCAACTAGTGCGACAATGCCGCACGAGTTGCACATACTATTTTCTATTACGAATTAAAAAAAGAAATTAGAAGTAATAAAAATTAAAATTAAATCATTAAAAAGTTGAAAATTCAGTTAAAATTGTTAAAATTGTCAAGAATAAAAGTCCATAATCGAAAATTTTAACCTCAAATCTGCTTCAAATGACAGTTTGTTTCGTTGACATTAACATCGTTATTCTTCTGTTTTTTTCTCTGAATTTGCGTGCGGCAAACAATAATTTCAGTGCGACAAATAAAGTTTCCGCACGCAAATGAAAATAGCTACTTTTCAACCGTAACAGCATGCGTAAAGATACCACTTTTCCCGCATGAGTAATAAAAAAATAAGTGTGTATCACCTTTACGCGTGGTTGAAAAATGTCAGTCGATGCCCAATTGGGCTTTTGAATGAAATTTTTTTTTGTCATAAATGGAAAGATCGTATATAAGTTTTATAACAAAACTATTTTTCTTTTTTTTATTTTCGTTATAATTCAAAAGTTATATCAAATTAAAAATAAATTTTTGTACCCAGTTCCGAGAACGAGCCGACATTTCCCGAGCGTAATGTGACGTCATAATGTAAATTTCTATTATCATCACATGCAATTGACACAGTGTTTTAACCTCTCATTGATTGAATACAGTCAATATATTAATAAATTTATCAAAAATGTCGAATCTTAAATGTTATCGTGCTTGCTTTGTACAAAGGTGTACGAATATTACATAAAAAACTCCCCACAAAATGTTTTTAAATATGCCACAAGATGTTACACGTCGAAAACAATGGTGTCAACATCATGAAACATCCATTTTTTTGTGTTGCAAGGATCATTTTGATGTAAGTATTTTAATATAATACTGTAATTAATAATAATTTATATCAACGTATAAATTTAAATATCTGGGTGACCGAACTTTGCTTGGAATAGTTCAATAAACATATTATTAATTTGCTGTGATTTGTTGATTTTGTACAATTTTTTTTACGAAACGAATTAATTTCAATGTTATGTATTTTTTAAACGAGAAATCCAAGATTCAACTTTACCAACTATTTTTCTCTATAATAACAGTCGTTCCCTTTGTAAATATTATTTATGTAGGTCGTCATTTTGAAATCTGCCGCCGTTATTTTAGATCCTTTAAAAATTGCCGTTTCGGATGTAATTTTACTCACCCATTGTCATTTCTCGGCACTCATTTTTAAGAATAATATGGTATATCAATTTTATCGATGTATTTTTCTTAGCAATGTCTTGTATAATATTTCAATCAATAATATTTGCTTTGCATAGGTCACAAAAAACTCACAAAAATCGATATTCAAGGAAATGTAGTACCTACATACATAATAATACTTAATATCTTTTAATAATAGACTAGTATGAGCTGTGTTTTTTTTCTCATATTAAGATAACAATTGAAAAAATTAGTAACAATGTGACAACAATAAAAATTTTCAAACAATGAAATAAAGCAGTGTATTTCAGTTAGATTATGATATGCCAGAATTTTTTGAACCATAACTCGCATACACAATACACATGACAAAAATGGTGTGTGGTACATACGATTAAGTATTTGCCAGGTGGTAAAGACTGTAAGTTCAGAACAGAGCGTCATTAAAAATATAAACCGATTTTCATACTTAAAAGCCGCTGTGTATTTTAATAATGTAGTGAAAAGGTATGTTTCAACTAGAAATATAATCTTTATATAGGTATATCTTTCGAGTGACACCCTACAAATAATAATAATAAATAATAAATTAACTAATTATATTTAATGAAAAATATTTAGTTTCTCATAAAATATTACAGTCACATTATTATTTAAAAAAAAAAACTTAGTCTCAGCTGAATTGAACCGAAAATGTATCATTTTTTAGAAAATCTGTGATCATAAATAATATCTACAGTAAGTATATTAGCAGAATTGGCTTTTATAAAAGCTTTGTCACACATTATTAAATGGAATTACTTGTCAACAATATTTTTTTATACTAAATTTAGAATAGTTTTAGTCAATACACAATATGTAGAAGCCATTGATAGACTGCTTATATACATTTTAACAATATGACGTCACAACTGTCAAAAACAATTTTAGTGCGTTTACGGTCACGTGATTTTTTTTAATATTTTATCAATTTTAAATTGCTTATAATTAATTTAAAAAAAGTTTTTTAAAGTTTTTCGCATCGATTATCAATATTATTTATAATAAAGTTTTAAAATACAATAAAAAAATCGATAATTATTTTTTTTTCAAAAGCCTAATTGCGGAAACTGCGTAAACACGTTACTTCCGTCAGAGAACGTTATTTCCACCCGAAAAAAAGATCGGAGTTACTTTCAAGTCTCGCCTAAAAAAGTTTTTCTTCAAAAACAGAGCTGTTAAATTTTTGTGTCTCTTTAACGTGCGTGTTGTTAAATTTGTTAGAAAGTGACAAAAAATTTAAAGCACTATAATTATTTTAGTGACTATTCAGAATACTGAAAACCTGAAATGCACACTTGGCTTTTTTCCGACTTTACATTTTATTTTCAGAAATGAAAAGTGTATAAAATTTATTAATAAATCCATAAATAGATAATTCATCAGTTATTCAGTTGGTGGCTTTTAATTTAATAATAATAATAATTTCTTTATTTCTGTAATACTACGTGCGTAGTGTAGAAGACGTCATTTACATAAAGGTATGATACATACAAAAATACAAATTAAGATCTCTTGGTTAATTTACACAAGAAGAATTCGTCGATACTATAAAAATTATGACATAGCAACACAGCTTTGAGCTCATTTTTGAACCTCCGTAGGCTTAGATTTTTTATTGACAATGGTAAGTGATTAAATATTTTTATAATAATGTTCATGGAGTCTTTGTTGATGGTGAGAAAAGTTGTTATGTAGTTGTTTTTAATTCTGGTACTGTATTCATGATGGCGTAAATTGTTCATAAAAAGCTGCGGATATGTTTTGCAGAAGATAGAGCACTCATAAATGAAAATATCATAAATTGTAAGTATTTTCATGCTCTTGAACAGCGGCCTACATGATTCTCTAGGTCCAATATTTCCTATAGTTCTCACGCAGCGCTTCTGAATAAGAAAAAGTTCACGAACATACGGAGAGTTACCCCAAAAAATAATTCCGTAGCGAAAGTTTGATACTACGTAAGCATGGTAAACATTTAGTAACACAGATCGTGGAACGAAGTTGCTTAAAGCTCTCAAAAGATAACTATATTTACTGATTTTATTACTGAGCTGCTCGATATGATATTTCCACGTCAGGTTTTTATCTATTAGGATTCCAAGAAATTTAACTGAGTCTTCTATTTGGATAATACCGTTTTCAGGAAGAGTCAAGCTTGTGTCACTATCGCCATATTCACCAAATTTAATAAATTTAGATTTGGTCAAGTTAAGTTTAAGACTATTTTCATTGAACCAGTTTTTAATTGCAGAAACAGAACTGTCAATATTATGTAAAAGGTCCACTTTGCTTTCGCTGTCATAAATGGCTGCCACATCATCAGCAAACAATATTATATTGCCCTTGACGCATTTAGGAAAATCGTTGATGTAAATAAGAAATAACAGCGGGCCAAGTATCGATCCTTGTGGGACTCCTCGTAGATTTATTAAATCAAATGAACATACAGTTGATGTGAAGCCATTATTCGTTGTATGTAATT
Organism: Xanthostigma xanthostigma; assembly: GCA_963575645.1. Lineage (NCBI taxonomy): Eukaryota > Metazoa > Arthropoda > Insecta > Raphidioptera > Raphidiidae > Xanthostigma > Xanthostigma xanthostigma. The sequence goes on along the minus strand of OY754470.1, from coordinate 28,594,870 downwards.
TAACGAGTTGTGTACGGTCAGTAAGGTAGGACTTGATAAGATCGAGAGCCGTTCCTCTTATGCCAATTTCGTACAGTTTTAGTAAAAGTAAGTCATGGTGAACACTGTCAAATGCCTTGGATAGATCGAAAAGAGCTGCCACACTTAAACTCTTTTTGCTCCAGGCTTCACTGACACTAGTTATAAGTTTGAAAATTGCGGCACTAGTAGAATTTCCAGAACGAAATCCATGTTGTTCTACACATAGCACACCGTGAGCATCGAGAAAATGGTTCAATCGATTTAAGATAATTTTTTCGAACACTTTAGACATATTGCTAAGAAGAGCTATCGGTCTATAATTGTCAATGCATGAGGGATCACCTTTTTTCAATAATGGTTTAACCATAGCTAGTTTTAGCTTCGATGGGAAAATACCTTGGAGCAGACAAAGATTTATAATATAGCACAAAGGCTTAACTATAACGGTAACACATGACTTTAGTATATGCGTAGGAATATTGTCCCAACCCACAGACTTCTTATTTTTAGTGATAAGATTGTTGAGTATATTTCCTGTTCATCACAAGGATATAAGAAAAGACTATTCATATTATTAGGTTGAGTAAAATTAAGTTTAAAGGAGGGATCATTTAAGCTTAGAGCATCTGTAATATTGGCGAAGTGTTTATTAAACTTGTCAGCAATTTGACGTTTATCTGAGATTTTTTCACCTTCAACATTAATACAGGTTATATCATTGTTTTTAGTAGAATTATTTGTAGACTCTTTAACAAGGTCCCATGCAGCCTTAGATTTATTACTTGCATTTGAGATTACTTCCTGGTAATATTTCTTTTTAGTTATACTTGTTAATCGCGATGTTTGTTTACAAATAATTTTATAATAGACAGTTATATCAGCAGTATTTACTCCTGCTCTATTTAATTCTTGTATTAGTTGATATAAACTTCGCTTGTATTCAGATAAACATTTAATGTCAGATGTTATCCATTTAGTTTTTGCTTTGTTTCTTTTATCAATTTTAACCGTTTTATTTATGAAACATATATTGTAATAATAATTTAATATATCTTGGAAGCACTCGAAGGCTTTGTCAGCATCAGGTTCATTTATCACTGTATCCCAGTTTTCTGTTGACATCAAGTGGTTAAACATGAAGAGTCTATCTTCGGAAAAAGGCGTGATATTTCTATACATGGCGTTAGCATATTTTTGCGTTTTGTTTATTTGAAATGTACACATTACAGCAGAGTGATCCGATAGTGCATTTGAAATATTACTGGTTTTACATAAATTCGGGTCTATATTGGTGATTACATTGTCGATTAAAGTTGACGATTTATTAGTAGTGCGAGTAGGTTCTTGGACACAGCATACCATATTATAGCTTATAAGTAACTTGTTAATTTTTTTAAGTTTTAAATCCGAATGATTTAGCCAATTTATGTTATAATCGCCGCATATAAACGTTTTACATTTTAGTTTAGCTATTATAATTAAAATACTTTCAAATATAATTAAAAATTCTTTAAAATCACTATCAGGTGTTCGATATATCGATATAACTATTACATTAATATCTACACATTTAACTGCACAACATTCAAGTATTTTTTCGTTACACAGTTCATTAATTTGTACTAAATCTTGGTAGATAATATTTGTTTTGCCGTATATGGCGACACCACCATGGAGATACTTAGTTCTACAAAAGGATGACAGCAAAACATAATCACTAATGACCAAACAGTTAATCTCTGCAGATTTGAGCCAATGCTCTGAAAAACAGATTATATCTGGATTAGCGTCACTTAAGAATATTTCAAGTTCATTTATTTTATTTCTAATGCACTGAATGTTTTGGCACATTACAATAATTTTGTTAGAGATTGGACAAGATTTTGCACTTTTTGAGTCACTTAGGTTGTTCTTTCCACCGGTATTTGAAATTTTTATTTTAAAACTTCATCGACTGATGTACACATGTGTTTGTTACTTTACGAACTTGTCGTATATATAAAAATAATCAGTCTGGATATCTGACACGCTCTATTAGTCGTTAAATTTGGTGTCAGTGCTTGAAAGATCGATTGCTGGCAATTTCACTTCTAATAAAATGTTATTTCTATTTTTCTTTTTGTATTTAAGATATAAAGTATTAAACGCTGCGAAGACTTTTATGTTTAGGTTGATCGCATAAAAATAATTGCCATTAATTGTTATAAAAAACTTTAGAACAATAGAAATTCATATAACGTTTAAAATTATCATGATTAGTAAAATGTGGTTTAATTTTAGTTTCAGATTTTACCAAGAGATTTTTAAATAAAATAAGAAAATATTCTTCGTAATATTTTGTTACTTAAGACGTGATTTGAAAATATTCAAAAATAAGATTTTTAAATTAGCTGTCTTTACTAATGCAGATAGTTGAAGTGGCCAAATTTTATTTTTTGGTCCGAAGCTGTTTTATATGATTTTTTTAATTACTTTTGAAATTTGTTTTTTATTAACGAACACAAAAATAAAACATAAATGGTGCATCGACTCTGCTTAGTTCTGTTTTTTCCTATATTATATTATATTACATTCATCTAAAAAGACTAGGTACAAAGGCATCGAAGGTGTTGCTAAAAATTATTTTATATGTAAAACTATATTTTTCAATATACATTTTTACTTATTATCTAATTTTTAAACACATCACTTCATTCGGCGGGACAAATACTACAAAACACATTTAAAAATTCTAGTCATAAATTTTCATGAATATCGCTAACAAATTATTGTTTTTAAGAATTTTTACTGTACTATATGTTCTTGTAATTTACATTTAATATATGTACAAAATGCAATTAAGTTTCTAATGTGAACCAGTGATACAAATTGTTTTCTGTCTAGAAGGTAAGCTAATGCATAATGTATAATTTTTGTTATTTTATTATTTCGCATGAATGACCAAGTTGTTAAAAATGCACTTTTGATAATAAAAAAATGTAATTAATTTTGAAAATTATCATCAATCTAATGAAGAGCGCATAAAAAATGAAAAACAGATTTCAATTTTCTTATCGTAAAATCTATTCTGACACCCGTTGCAATTATTATTTTTAAGGATTTTTAATACACTTTGTAATCTAAATTTAATATCTTTACAAAATTTAATTACATTCTTAAAAATTATCATCAATCAAAGGTGATTTTCAAAAATCAAGAGCGCGTATGAATTGTATTGATGCGTACATACAATAGACACAGAGATAAATCTAAGTAGACTGTACAACAGACATGAATGTAATTAATTGTTAAGTATAAAGAGAGCGAATATAGGTGCGTGAGACGCTGGTAGGCAGGCAGATTTCAGACGTTCAGGAGCTAACTAGAGATAATAATAACAGAGGAGTGCCTACACATAATAGACCGAGAGCTATTGAACTTTTTCGGAGCTGATTTAGTGACATATTTTATAATGTAGTTTATGCAATCCTTGCTTTGAAAGTTCACTTTTACGTTGATGCATATCTGAACACAAAACTGCATACTTTATATTATCGCACAGGATGTAGTAATGAAATATTAGTCAATGATGTTTACTTTCATTTCACTGTGTTATGAGATAACACTTTATAATAATAATAACATAACATAATACTTTATATTATCGCACAGGCTGTAATAATGAAGTATTATTCAACGATGATTATTAAATTAAAAATTCCACTGAACAGATATATACTAGATTTTTTTACTGTAGTAAATGGCTAAAAGTAAACTTTCAAAGCAAGAACTTCATAAACTATTGTGTGCTACACGTTGGAAAAGTGACGAATTTGGCTCGTTTTTTAACTACCCTATGCCATAATTCTTCACTTTCCCGACTTGTAGCATAAATAGCTATTAATCAGTGCAAATTCGTAATGATGACTCTTGAAATTAGCTGACGCGATATAATACGGTGAGAACGATATTTTATACAAAAAATGAGCGAGTCTTACAGTACTCGTCAACGTTATTAATTAATACTTACTTTACCCAACTAACTTTCAGAAATGAACTCGTATAACGAACTATAGTATAGTTATTTAATTTTTATTATAAATGTTTAATTCACACTGTATTTATTAAAGCCCGGTTGACAGCTGTGTCTTTTTTTCCTCTCTCTTTCTACGCTGCAGCACATGTGCCAACTCTAGACTGCATCAAATAATCATATTATAGTAAAGTGAATGGAGCGCGCTTCTCTCACTTTCCGCTGGATACACAAAATTACTGCCCATATCTACAACTAAGATGTTACACATCAAAAATCACGGGTGGCATTTACGGAATATTTTCAGAGTTTAGCAACTGTTTGATCAATATTTTCTAAGCCTGTTGGTATTTCATCCATTATTTAATACAATACACACGTACGTTTAGAGCAAGTTTTCAACTTTAACCGATAGACAAAACAAATGAAGATGTATGACTTCATGGTTTTATTATTTTCAGAGTAACAAAGGTTTAGTGGAAGCTTTCTGAAGCTCGTTTTATTTCATTCATTAATTTTAACACCGCGTTACGCGAATTTTCTTAGATTGACACTGATCGATACTTTAAATCGCTAGACAAAACAAATGAAGAACTATGTAGAAATGGTTTTATTGTTGTAATATAGTAAAGGAGAAAGAGTTCTAATTATAGAGTAAAGTAAATACACTATGTTTTCCAAATACATGATCAACGTAAACATTAACAAATCTTTAAAATAATGGCTACTAAAAAGATGGTGTAGGTTTACATATAGTTTCCATTACCTATGCGAAGAGGCTAGAAATGCTGCTAGGAGTTCTGCTAGCCGGTAGACTGGGTACGAAGCTAGAAATAACGTCACTGCGGGCTGGCCTGTTAGCTCACAAGATAGATTTTAAAATTAGAACAAGGGCTATTTTCCCTGTGAGATTTACTGCTAGGTATGAGCAAGAACCGATCAGGGAGCAGTATCTTATCACGTGAGCACTTGAACGAACGCCCACAAACCAGTATGGCGTCATTCTTAGACAACAGACACGTTTTTCTCTGTGTTTATATTCGAACTATCACTGCAAGTGCATCAGATCTATCCACAAATCAAGCTTGAAAAATAGTCTCGTGTGAAGCGAGCACTTAACAGCAATCAAGAAATCCAACGCTAGAAAATTAGTAGGCAAATCTAGCAACGAATCTAGTAGCGTGTCTAGCCTCGGTGCAGCGGCCTTAAGGTCGTTGCACACGATGCTGATTTTGCTGTTAAGGCCGCTGCACACGAGGCTAGAAACGCTGATAGATTTCTTGTTACATTTGCCTACTAGTTTTCTAGCGCTGGTTTTCTTGATTGCTGTTATGTGCTCGCTTCACACGAGACGTTTTTCCAAGCTAGTTTTGTGAATAAATCTGGTGCGCGCGCAGTGACAGTTCAAATATAAACACAGAGCAAAACTTGTCAGTTGTTTGACTCTAAGCAGAATGGCGCCATGTTGGTTTGTGGTTGTTCAAGTCGCCCACGTGACAAGATGCTGCTTTCTGATTGGTTCTTGCTCATACCTGGCAGCGGACATAGCAAGGAAAATAGCCACTGTTCTAATTTTAAAACCTATCTTGTGAGCTAGCAGGCAAGCCCGTAGTGATGCCATTTTCAACTTCCTACCCAGCCTACCGGCTAGCACAGCTCCAAGTATTGTTTCTAGCAGCGTTTCTAGCCTCGTGTGTAGCGGCCTTTAGATTCCTTTCCATATTTCGCTGCTAGGTTACAAGTGTGCTGTGGCGTTGTGTCTCGACCGGACTATTATGTGTTCGCTTCATACAATGCGTGTTGTAGATAGTTTTGGTGCGCGTGAAAGTTAACAAAAGTGGATGTTTATTGTCTCTGAACAGAACACACACTATGCCGCAGTGTTTGTATGTGGATTTTTACCCATGTCGCCTATATAATATAGATTGATTCTTGCTCAAAACAAGCGGACAAGCAAACGCGAAAATTAGCCCCGGTACTAATTTTGAAATCCATCGTGTTTCAAATACATTTTTTTGACCAATGTTTTCTCCAACTAAGCATATAGACGCACAGATTTTTTTCCAAAATACATTTTTTGGATTCTTGGAACTTCAAAGCGAATAAATATTGTAAGATTTAAAAAAAAAGTGTATTTTGACCTAATTCAATACCATTCCGACAAAAGATCCTTGATAAATAAAATTATCGACCGATTTTTCACACAATATATTTAAAAAATATTTAATTATAATTCAATATATAATATATCAATGACGTTTCGATCCGAATTTGGATCTTCTTCAGGATTGAGCTAAAAAATATATAAGAATTAGATAATTATTAATTAGATTGTAATAAGATTCAAAATTCAAAATGAATAAGTTTTTGCAAAATCGAAATATTAATATCAAAATTATTAATGAAAAAATAAATCCGGATCGAAACGTCATTGTATTGACTTATAATTACATATTTTTGTAATATATAGATATTGTCTAAAAAATTGGTCGATAACTTTATTTATTAAGGAGCAATCAGACGTTAATAAAAAATTTTAAAAAATCCTTAACCCTGACAAATCGGGAATAGCTTCAGTTGGAAATGTCCTCCTGTGCTGGTATTTACAGTAAATGGAAGCACTAACTAAGAGTGGTGTGCAGAACGGATGGGCGGTCTTGTAAGTATGGATTGATGTATGTACACCTATTACTAACGCTCTGAAGATCATACATCTCACAACTCTAGACAGGATTATTAATATGACCTAAGCGTGATTGAGAACGTACCTGCTACTGTACCATCTACCTTCATGCATACATCTACCTCGTCCGTAACTGCAATTGTTCGTCTATGGAGGGTGAAGGTAAGAAGGACAATCTTATATGGGAGATAAGTTGAAAAAGTGTCCATCAAAATGTAGTAAATAACATATATATTAGATATCGTGTCCTTCGATAATAATTAATAAGAAAAATCGCAGGTTTGTGGACAAAACTTATATTTAAAAATGTACGACGTTTCGTCTATAAATTTAGACTTTTTCAAGTACAATATGCAAATTATTTAAAACAATAATCATTGTTTAAAACTTATATAATTTTTTTAATAAATTAAAAAAATCATCATTTTTTGTTTATTTAAATTTACAGACACCAGCAAGATAATAAATTGGAAAATGTCCTTAGGCATACAATTGAAAGCAACCGATTATATTTGTCACTTTCATAAATCTATTTATTAAAAACAAATTGTGTAACTTATCTGACGTTTGTTCATATCGATATAATCGTTTAAATGCATAATAGCACGTTTAAAAATGACATTTAAATCAAAAATTAATTTTATATTATTTATTATTTTTCATGTTTTACTTTCGAAAAATGCGCCATAAAAAAGCGAAAATTCTTCTTTCTTCGTTTACTTTTCTATCCTACTCTAATCATTTTTGCCCTCCATTCTATGCTCTATACGCTTGCTTTAAAAGATCCTCCATACTTTAAAATTTACCTTTTGCAACAGTGACGGTCCCCTAATTTAACGCTTTTGGATGGACACTTTTTCGTACACGGAGATGTTTCTCCTTAACCTCTACCCTCCATATGTTCGTCGTAGAGGAACTACAGCAGTTGTATTATAATTGGATGACGTTAAGACGTGGTATCATTTTCATAAAATGACATAGCAATCATAAAACAGAATTCTCTTATTATTTTAATAATATTGGAATCATAGATTACATAAACTCGGGTTACGGTACTAAAACCCTTCCGAAATTATAGTGTATTTTCTAATAGAGGCATTGTGGGTTTATTATGTTAATTTACACATTTTGTTCTTAGACGAAATAAATGGATCCCTGAAAATATTTTTTTCTCAATTGCAATATTATTGTCAGTCCAATATCTGCGCCCGATAAATACATCCTTTTAGTGAGTAAATATGCAAACTAGTGTTTTTATAAAATTTGTAAGTTCGGTTCTGTAAACCGATTTTGTTAAAATTTTAGCAGCACATTTTAATCGTTAGTAATGGGCTATATTTAAATTTTGAAACGATTCGGACAGTTTTTGTGTATTTTTGGGACCAAAAATTTTTTCCAACCGCCATAAACCATCCTTAAATAGATCTGACTGGACTCATTTTATATGCGAGTAAGCTTCGTGCGGTAATGGATTTCAACATTTGTACCTAATTTCTTTTAAATCGATTGTCTTTTGACAGTAATCTTGTTAATACATACACAAACATATATACAGGGTGCGCCAAAGGAACCTGAGGAGTTTTAATATATTATAACTACAAATGTATATTTCAAGATGTTTATTTTCACATACTAGTAATCGATAGTGTATTACATGCCATTTTATTATTGGAAAATAATTTCGCTCAAATGACGTTCTTCACTGCGGACACACTGTTCCAAACGGTTTCGCAAATTCCCCATTACGCTCTGTAGCATATCCATCGGAATTGCGCTAATTTCATTGCGAATGTTTTCTTTCAATTCTTCAGTGTTCCTTGGTCTCGTTTAACAACCTAATTTAACAAATTTTATCGTATATGGGCACAATGTAGGAGAGCGAAAAAAAAAGATCCTTTCATTTCCACAACAAAAATGTCTTTTTTGGTTATTAAAAAGTACTAAATTTTTCGTTTGTTGTGGTGTGTGGACATTGGGTATTAAAAAGTACTAGATTTATTAAGAAGTACTAGATTTTGGCTTCAACGTACTAGCGTAGAGAAAGTGACAAAAAAGTACTAGATCTAGTACAATTTTACTAGACTGGCAACACTGTACTGAAATGGCATCTACTACCGATATCTTTCCTACTGTAACCGCTGTTCTACGTAATCTAACGGCTTTGTACTATTCATTATAAAAACGTCAGGTTCCTTTGGCGCACCCTGTATAAACATTTCCAAATGTGGTGCCAAAATGGTCAGGAGGCTATGAAACGTCAAGAAATTTTTGTTTGACTCCTAGGTCCCGCCATTCGACCGACGCCAATAGTGTATGTGCTATATGGCAAACATACTAATAAATATCGATCTTATTTAAAAAATGTAGGGTCCGTGGTTACATAACTCTATTGTTTGACAGAGTATTCTTAATCATGTGCTTCCTTTACCATTTAAATAAAACCACGCCCTGGCCCCTGTCAATTTCAATACAGACTATAATATACCTACTGTAAAATGGGTACTGCCATACCCCATAATATTTTAGTTTGATGGACGCACTATTTTTGTAGTACAAGGACTTCGAGGTGTACAAGCTGTACAGTGTACAGCTTCAAAAATTATGTTCCCTTCTGAATTTGTAAGCGTATTTTGTTAATTCGATTATTAGGTCTATTAAATAAATATTCAAAATATTCCGAGAAGTAATAAAGTAAACAAAAATATACGTAAAGTATCATTACATAAGTTCCATGTTTCAAAATAATGTTATGGGCACGAAAAAATGTCTTCAAAGTCACTAATCCGATTAGCATCAAAACCCCGAAGTCCTTAAAGATAGAAACCTTTTAAAAAACAACAAAAGTTTTATTTTAAACGAAAGAAAATTTAGGTAAAAGTATTCAAAAAAATACTGATCCGATAAGCAACAAAATCGATACAAATACGAAACCAAAAATCATTCATTTTTCTTAACGCACAGCCTCCATACGAAAGACACCTTTCATTATGTTTTAAGGGTAGTTCAAATAGAACTTGACATTAGTTCGAATACAACCCTTGTCACTATTAATAATAATAATGACTTTAACGTCCGTTTCTCGACTTTATGTCATAACTGACGTTATTCGAACCATTTCTACTTTCTCTCTACCATACTTCCCGTTATCTTCCTAAACTTAATTAATAGCATGAGGTGAATGAAGGAATTTTAGGAAATTAGGATAAGGTGGGTAACTTTTTGAGCATAAGAGTTTGACAGGTAATCGGCCACAGCCTTGAATAAGAAGCCAACTGAATATTAATCTGAATTATTGATGTAAACCATGAAAAACTTCAACAAGAGTGCCGATACAGAAATTACGGTTTCTCGGCGAGAAGCAGCAGGAAAAAGTCCTAGCATCTGCCTCCGCCGGATTTCGAACCCAGTACCTCCGGTATGCGGGTCTAGTGCTCTCATATCACTACGGTACACTGCTCGGTAATTCCTGCCACTATTATATGGTTCCAATTTCTAACGGACTTAAAATTATTCGTTAAATGATTAGAGTACGATAACTCGATGTGCAAAATATCCATTGGAAAAACACAATTATTATATTAAATAAACATAATATAACAGCTTGTTATTAGCCGTTTTAAGTGCGAAATTTTTTTTCTTATAATTTTTTTGCGCAGTGAAAAGGGAAGCCATCTTTAAAAAACGATTACGGGGTCGTGTTTATGCGATGGCTTTTTGTTTGCGCAGTGAAAATGGGAGGGCGTTTAGGGGGACTTCTTTAAAAAACAATTACGAGGTCGTGTCGATGCGATGACGTTTTTTTTTGCACAGTGAAAAGGGGAGGGCGTTTGGGGGGAGGTTTTTAAAAAACAATTACGCGGTCGTATATTCAGTAATACAGAAGTATAGTAATACAATAATTCTATACCAGTTGCTATGACCTGTATATGTCATTTCTGGTTGGTTAGATTAAAAAAAATGAAAATAAAACACGAAAAGTTTTGACGTATATTTGAGGAAATTTGTTTTTTTTTTGGAACGTCAAAATTTAGCGTTTTCTATTACTTTAAAAAAGAAAAGTCAAAATTTGGGCACATCAAGTTATCGAACTGGACCCTCGTCAAATTACCACAAAGCAATAATGTGATTAAAATCAATTTGTCGTTGTTAGCGTGCAGCTCGGAGGTTGGCAACCAAAATTTGCGTTTCCTTGGAACATTTAAATAAGACAAAGTAGAGTTTTCCAGTTGAATAACAAATGGTCTCCCAGGGGCCAACGATACACTGTTGTTTTCTTTATCGATTCGACTCCATGTCTTGCATAGAGCTGCCAACACGAGTCCCGCTTCTCTGACACATAACAGATTAATGAGATAACTCGATCAGATGCTCTGTGCCCGTGAAAATTAATATTATCAACTTTATACAGAATGGTTCTTATTTAGCGACCTACCGTAGTCCATATCCTAAAAGCTTCCTAAAAGAAGCCAATTATTTAAACATTTTTTGTTGTTTTCAATGGTGACGGCTTTTCGAAAAAAAATATTTAATTAACAATAGCTCCACTTTTTTAAAAAAGAATTAAAAAACAAATTTTTTTTTATTCATTTAAGTGTTAAGATGAGACCATATTTCTTTTCAAAGTTTTAAATTGTTATTTAATACAGTAAAAAAATTATTTTGTGTTGTATTCTCTCAACAGGGCGTTGCGCTCGAGCTGTAATGGCCGCGCGGAATCTTATTTTCAGCGTTAAATTAATACTATAAATAATAGATATAGAGTTGCGGAAGTGGAACCCTATTATTGGAAATTGTCTTCACTTTAAGAATCGTTTTTTCAATTTCCGTTATCTCTTATAGTTTTCGAGTAATATCCAAAACTCTGAGAGGCTTTTTTTCCGTCTTTTCGTTTTTTGTTAATAACAAATGCAATTTTTACAAAGAAAAAAATAAAAAAAGCGTCTTTTTCAGAATATTTTTCCGAATCGAATAAGCTATTGCTCATATTTTTTGGAGACTTGGGTCTATTTTTCGCATATATCTCCCTTCTTGACTAGCCTACTACCGGAGAGATATGCGACGACATATTATGTCACAGAGGAGTATACGACTATTCCAACGTTAAAAATACATTGATGTCTTCAGCATAAAGTAGTGTTGATCCAATAGAATGTTACGATATACATATATACATGTTCATAGGCCCTGAAGATGAAAATAAATTTTTCGAAACGTTGGCCACTAGCGAAACATTGCTAAAGCTTATTTATTTATGATCCTCAACCAAAACCTTCCTCCATCGTTAAAAATACAATTTACTGAATTAATATTTCTGTGAACCAGCCCGTATCTATATGTGAGTATTTCTGTTCAGTAATAAACAACTGACAAAGGACTATATACTACATAATATTATTTTGTAACGTTCGAGGTAGGTTAAAGGTATCTGTGATCCATACATGCAATCTGAAAGTACCAATCATTAATTTTATGCCCGTTTGACGTGTTTTCAAAACGAGAAGCGTGGTGGCCACCTGCTGTATAAATATTATCTTTATTCCTTGAACGATGAACTGATGATAGCAATAGCTGGTCGTTTCTTTCAAAACCTGCATTAATAAAGGAACGGTTTGATGTGCTGGTTTAATTCATTCATTCATATCTTGTTATGTTTATTATCAATGAATGTCTATCAATTTTTCATTGTTATACTTTCTTTACATTTTGACACTATTATGCTGTTTTATTGGTCTTTTAACCATTAAATTAGTGCATAATAACTTATTATAATGCTACATTTTATCAACAGCGAGTTTATAATATTAAACAAATTAATAAATAAATATAAATAAAAATTTAAAACTGTGTTACAAGACCGCATTACAAAAGTGAAGCTTTTAGTTGCAAATCATATGATTGCATTTGGACAAATGGAAAAAATGTGTTACGAGATAGTTTCACGTTCAGATATTTCGTCTGTACATCAAGTTAATCTGAACGTGAAACTATCTCATAACCATTTTTTTCACTTGTCCAAACGCAATCGTATGATTTGCAACTAGAAGTTTCACTTCTGTAATGCGTTCTCCTAACACATTTTTTATTTGTTCGCAGGTTTACTAAAAATAATAAGTAAGAAAACACAACAAAATTTACTACAAATACTGTTTTTTTAGCTCAAGTACTATTCTGATAAATTAGTCGAAAATTATATTATATAGGTATATATAGTAGGTTTACTTAAAAATGAAAAAAGAAATTAAAAAAACACACAAATTGTTGCGCGCACCTAACGGTAATTGAACCCGGGACGGCCGCGTGGTATGCCAGCATCCTATCAATGAGCTAACAATGCTTACAAAGAATAATTGTTTTTATAGGGTTACTAATAGTAAAATTTCGTGACAAATTCTGTTACATAGAAAAACGAGTTAACTCCGTTTTGAAAGAAGTATTCACTTCAAAAATGTGTATTTTAGGTCATATGCGCATGTATTTTTTATATTTTTAATAGATTATTTATTATTTATAATACGGAAAAAAATTAATAATCATTTAAAAATGTAATAAATATATTCATAATAACAAACAAAATCACATTCAAAACTAGATAGTTTAAACAATCGGCCATGTTGACGGGCTTATGTAACGTCGTCATATACGATGATTGTCAAATTGTCAATGTTCCAAGCTTTTTCATGAAGTTTATTTGTTGTTTTCTCTAAATACTGATATAATCTTAATACTGTCAGACGACACATTCGTCATGGATATTGTTGTTGATATACACTCTGATATCACATATTGGTTCAACCAATCGCGTTGCGTTTTAATAATTCGAAAATATCGCGTATTTTCTACAATTCTGTTTCATTATTTGGATTTTTTTTCAGTGATTAGATTAATAAAATAACCATTACGATATGATCAGGAACTAAAATATATTTCGAAACAAAAATTTAAACCAATTTGGAGTCTGTATACGTTCCGTACTTACAGCTATTATACCACTGAACCCATTTTGATGAAACTTATTTTTTGCAGTTGCAATCGTAAAGAGTACCTACATATCTACAAACGTTCAAGTTTTTACGTCAAATAATTGTCAAATGCGACCATGCGACACAATATGGTAGGTATCAAAATTAGTTATTTTGTCCTCACGTCATTATTATGAACTAAAAATTAAAAGCACTTTTTACTCAACAAGACCTACCTATGGAGAACCCATAAGTACTCTTTCCAAAAAAAAAAAAACATTTTTGTAGCTCTTCTCATATCAGGGTTTATTGAATATTTACTTATTACATTTACTTATTACTATTGTAATATTGTTACGCAGGAAGTAGCCAGCCCGCGAGGGTTTATCTATACAAAATCGCATCCGCTAACCAATCAAACATGTAGAATATAAATAATCGACGCTATCAAAATTGAAAATGAGCAGTTTGTGAATCGATTTTTTGTACAGTCGAAGCCACGCTCCAGTTTTGTTCAATACGTTATAAATAAAATTGCAAAAAGAAATCTCAGTAGCTTAATTAATTTTTTTCACATATTGTAAAAAAACTAAATTTTAAATTAAACAGAATTTTTGGTCTGTTTGTCTGCACCACCAGCGTTAGTTGAAAAACAATAAGGCTTTTAATATTTAAAACATCTTACCAGAATCTGGTTTCGATTCGCTCAACCGTTTGACCTGCATCGTGCTCACAGACAAACAGACGAACAGAGTTTTTACAAAAGTATGCTTTTTAACCAGGAACCTCAAAACAAGAAATATTGTAAAATTTTGAAAAGTGATTATAGACCTAAATTACTATCATTCCTCCACTTGTGGTGTTGGAATTATGGTCAAAAATTATTCAGTTATTAAAAGTCTGATTCTTATACCTGCCAAGAGGTGAGGGGTGGCGGTGATCTTTGTTTTGAAAATACGAAACCCCCATTTTTTATGGTTACATATTGTTTTTTGGGAAAAAACAAACATTTTTGTCTGAACTTTTCTTCAATTCAGTTCGTAGTTTTTTACCTAAACGTTCATTAAAAAAGTCATTATTAGCGATTTGCAAACAAAACTAACCAAATTTTAAAAAAATCAGACAAAAAATGTTTATTATCACATTAGATGATAAAAAATGGGGGTGCTTACTTAAAAAACAAAAGTCACCCCCTCCCCCTGCTAAGGGGTGAGTTGAACTCAATAACTTTCGTTCGAATTTTTTTTTCATTCAACCCGTTATTTTATAAAGAAAAGCGTCCACAGTTTTTGAAGAAACAGCCGGTAGGTAAGTATAACAAAATTTTATTGCAAAACCAAAATTTACCCGGCTAAAATTATTCTCAAATAAAAATTCTCCGGTGGTTAAGCTTCCGTCACTTTTTTGATATTTACTCCGATATTGTTAACCTAAATAAAAACAAAAAACAAAATTATGGAAATGTTAGCATAACTTGCTGGAGTCTGAAGATAAAAATAATAGTAATAGTAGAAGAGGAAATTTTCGAAAAAAACAGCCGGTATAATGAAATTATACTGTAAAACCAAAATTTATCCGGCTGAAATTATTATCAAATAAAAATTCTCCGGTCAAGTTTCCGTCACTTTTTTGATATTGTTAACCTAAATCAAACAAAAATCAAAATTATGGAAATGTTAGCATAACTTGCGGGAGTCTGAAGATAATAATAATAGTAATAGTAGAAGAGGAAATTTTCGAAAAAAACAGCCGGTATAATGAAATTATACTGTAAAACCAAAATTTATCCGGCTGAAATTATTATCAAATAAAAATTCTCCGGTCAAGTTTCCGTCACTTTTTTGATATTGTTAACCTAAATCAAACAAAAATCAAAATTATGGAAATGTTAGCATAACTTGCGGGAGTCTGAAGATAATAATAATAGTAATAGTAGAAGAGGAAATTTTCGAAAAAAACAGCCGGTATAATGAAATTATACTGTAAAACCAAAATTTATCCGGCTGAAATTATTATCAAATAAAAATTCTCCGGTCAAGTTTCCGTCACCTTTTTGATATTGTTAACCTAAATCAAACAAAAATCAAAATTATGGAAATGTTAGCATAACTTGCTGGAGTCTGAAGATAATAATAATAATAATAGTAGAAGAGGGAATTTTCGGGTGTGCCATCAACGAATTAATGTGACACACAGCGGTGACCGTCGGTGGCCAGCGGCATATTGTGCGGCACGCAATGCACTGTGAAAACGCGAGGGGTTGATTTCATAAGGGATGGCAAACATTCATTGCGTCATACGAACAGTAAAACACAACCTATCATCTAATAACGCCAATAAAAAGTGTGTGATACGTTAATAGTTATTGGCGTAACTAGTAGTCTAAGTCACTCCGGTGCGCACCTATGACTCGTGCTGAAAACATCGCGCTGACACATTATGACTTAGCCTACATGTCGCGCCCATAATTTTATTCAACAAATGCGCGTTATTGTTTTATTCATTGCCTAAAAAACAAAGCCTAAAGAGTTGTTTAGTGACATGTGTAAACAACGTCAATACGAAGAATATGACAAAATTGACTCCGCAAGTCGTGACGTCACAGGTTCTACACGTAAATGTCCATAAGCTGATTTTAAAATCGTTATTTTTGTTAAAGTATTCTTTGGAATTTGGGTTTTTAACACGGTTATACGTTCAGCTATAAGGTATGTATACAAATATCTATTTATTTTTTTATAAAAAAATTGTCAATACTAACAGCACGATTTAATGTTTTGGTTTGAGGTTAGCCGGTTATGTCGAAAACATTCGGCATCTCAATTTTAGCATCAATGGGTAACAGCAGGGAGTTGTTGTTACCCACTATTTCGTTACAACTTAGAAAATAGTTACGTCTATTTTCATTACTCCACAATGGCCGAGCTTGTAGGAATTTATGACAAGTAATTGTCACCAGTCGGTAAACGGCTATTTAGGGTTCGGTTCTTAGGTGCGAAAAAACCTGAATAGCGCGCATGAGTTGAATAAAATACATTTTATATTAAAACAGCGCAATTCATAAAATTAATTGCAATAACAAACTTACGAAGAGATATATGATGTAAAATTTGTCTGCTATATATATTGTTTCAATTTTTATATTATACTATTACTTACATAACCTCATTTTTTGCCACTCTTGAAACTCCGTATTCAAACCCCAAGGGAACGGTATGGATTATACTATAAAATAAAGTTTGCTGTAGGTACACGTGGCTGGTTTTGCCGCTGAAATCTTTGCTGGGATTTGTGATGGCTGGTGCGCTGGCTGCGAAGATGGAAATGACGTTACTACCGGCTCAAGGGCGTGGTCACAAGATAGATTTCAAAATTATAACCATGGTTATTTTTCGTGCTAGTTTGTCTGCTTGTTTTGAGCAAGAGCCAATCACGAAACAGTATTTTATCACGTGAACGACATGGAAAAACGGCTACAAACAACCGTAGTGTGTGTTCTGTTCAGAGAAAATAAATGTCCACTTTTGTTAACATTCGAATTGTCACTGAGCGTGCACCAAACCCACCTACAAAGCCAACACAAAAAAGCCATCAAGAAATCCAGCTAAATAATAAGGAGGCTACCGGCAAAACCAGCTTTGGGTAGAGCGGCCTTAATATTCCATGTAAAATATCTTAAAAAAATATAATGACAGATGACAAATCTAAACTAATTATATAAAAGAAAAAATATGCACACAAACGCGTAAACATGTAATTAATACAAATGTAACTAAAATTACCATAGCTCTAGCATGCCAAGTTATGTAGGTTAATTCAGTACAAATAACTATGCAAATAGCTATGTCTATGGATATTTCAAAATTCGTACTAATAAAACAAAGATTTATAGAATAACTAATTTTAGTTTGCGGGCAGCGTCGGTCTGGCCTTAGGGAATACCAGGAGTTTTCCCGGTGGGCCGCCGGTCCAGTTCGGTCCGGATTTTTTTCTACTTAGTTACACGGTCTCGTAGTGGCGTTTGACATTTTTTTTCCTTAAATTTTTTTTGACTTATGTAACATACTTTGTATGACCTACATCAATAAAGTAATAATAATAATAAAGTCCCTGACCGACCCTGTTTGCGAGTCTATCTGCGTTAACAATGGAATACCTTAAATAATTAATTTTATCAACGGCGAGAATTAATTTAAGCTTAGTCATAGACTCTCTGCCATTAAGAAAACGAAACGAAAATTAAATAGGTCTGTAGGAAAAATTATAAAAAACCTTTTGAATCGTCAAATAGTAAATAAATCGTCCTATACACAAGCCCTTCAATTATAAAACGATTCTCTATCCCTGATATGTTTGTACCGTGTCCGCGTGCCAACGTGACATTTAGAGTGCGAGATTGCGTTTTAATTTAAGCGATTAGCTCTCTCTTGCTTTCTCACTCCAACACACACACACACACACAACGTTACACGGTGCTAATTAATGTTGATTATTTTTAGTGCCTCGAACGCCAAGAGTTACAATGATTTCTTTTACAACACAATTAGATTATATAATATATTATTATGTACGTAAGCAATAGTACAATCAGCCTTGTAATTATGTCAGATATTCTTTATAGATTACATGTCAAATTGTCAACGAGATATTAATTTGCCTGTATTATTTTCAGTTTTAGTTTTTTTTCAGTTTTTAGGTTGTTTTTCAGCTCGTAGTCAAAACTTTACATACTATCAGACTAAAAATAAATTACCTTCTATTGTTCTGTCTACAGCGTTCGATTTTTTAGTTTATTAAAAGAAAGAAAAATCGCTTCGTGATATATTTCCTACAATAAGTGTATGTGTGGTTTTTGCACGTGACTGGTGGTTCGAATCGATTTATTTATTTTATATTTTAGGATAGACTTTAATGACCTCAGATTTCGTTAATAGATAACACTACGGTTGATTAATAACAATGTTGGGACTCTTGAATATCGAGAATTTTATACTCAAAATATCAAAACAAGCATACGCTTCCAATGAGTTTATTAATTTTTAACGATGTATCTTCATAAAAATACGACCAAGAAATTCAATGTAAAAAATATCGTCGATTACAGTTCGTTTCATTTTTTTTTCATTGTTTAATGACTCTTAATTGTTTACAGTCATATATAATTTAACTTTTAAGTATCGTATTATTTGTAAATTGTGGGTAGGTTTAATGTCAAAACTACAGTTAAGTGAATTTAAACGGTGGAGGGACGGGTAGAATATGGTGGACGTACCGGTACGATTTGTAAAATGTTATCGTGAAATATCTAATCAGAGTTTAAATTATTATAATAGGTTATAATAAACAAGTAATTATAAAAAAGACAGTATATTAAGTCAAATAACTTTCAAATTCATTTAAAAAATAAAATTCTGACGTAAAATGAACTTGTTGGATTTTGTGAATTTTTACCAATCGATAAAGAAGATAAAACGCATATTTTTCTCAAGAAGCTCACTTCTTTACTAGGCTACAATATCCTTTATTGTAGCCTAGTAAAGAAGTGAGCTTCTTGAGAAAAATATATCCAAGTCTTCATAAAATATTCGATTAAATTTCGTTTTTTGTTAATGTCGGCGAAAAATATTAAAAAAACGTCTTTTTCGGAATATTTTCCCGAATCGAACAAGCTATTGCTCATACTAAGACCTAGTTTTCTCAAGAATCTCACTTCTTGACTAGTATTGTCAGTTAATTAAAAAATTACTAACTACGAATTATTTGAAAACCACACATTTATTTGTTTAATACCATTACGTAGTAATTTTCGATTCTTTGAGAAACATGTTGGAATTATACTTATCAAAATTTTCTTCGGAAGTATTATTAAAAATTTGACAGTTATTTGACTTAAAAAGTAACTATTATTAATTTATGAACTGCCTATATATATACTGTGCAAACTAGCACATACCTAGTTCAGTAATCGTTTGAATTCGAGATAGAAATCGATTTTTAGCGTGTGTAACACAATTTTCTCAATTAGTCCACAGAATGAAAGCTTGATTATATTGTAAACATAGCACAGTATTTTACAGCCTTGATCAAACTATGGTGACGTTTAAAGCCAACTGCACACGAGGCTGGGTTTGCCGCTAGAATCATTGCTGGAACTTGAGCTGGCTGATGCGCATGTTAGTCAATGTTTGCAAACGTAGTGACAAATTAATTATTGTTTAATTAAAGGGAAAATCCGAAATTTCAATAAAACGAAATCATTTCCTTTAAACAATAGGTCACATGCATGTATTTTTTTTTATATTTTTAATAGATTATTTAGTCAACCATAATACGGAAAAAATTGATAATTTAAAAATGTAATATTAATTATCATAAGAAAAAAATATTAAATTAAATTTCAAATAGACAGTTTAAACAATCAGTCATGTTGGCGGGCTTATGTGACATCATGATATACGATGCATGTCAACCTTGATGTCAAATTGTCAATGATTTAAATGAAGTTTATTTGTTGTTTTCTCTGAATACTGACATAATCTTACTGTGAGACGACACAGTTGTCATGGAAACTGTTGTTAATATACACTCTGACGTCACGCTCTGTTTTGAAAATTCAAAATAGCGCGTATTTTCTACATTTCTTTTTTATTATTTGTATTTTAGATTAACAAAATAACCAATACGATATGATCAGGAACTAAAATATATTTCTAAATAAAAATTTAAACCAATTTGGAGTCTCATACTTATGACCTATTGTGCCATAGCAGATATTCTCACAAATATACCCAGTGTTGTAAAAGTCGGGTAAGCCAGACTAAAAAACGTTAAAATGGTATTTTTGATAATTTTTTAATAATTTTTTCGTGTCTATCGAATGGCAAAATTAGATTAGGACCCTAAAAAGGTCTCGTAGGGCTCAATTTCGAAATTTTAAATGAAAATCATGTTTTTTTAATTTTATATTCGGATTCTGCGGAAACTTTTACATACGAATAGTCTTGGTATTTCTTTAACCCTGTATATTATAATTAAATGTCAGTATTTTTTGTGTTAGAATAATTCCGGCGTGCTACTGGCTAGACTATTTTATTTTAATATTATTGTTGTTTGTCTGAGCAGTAGCGATTGGAGAACTAAATAGCCCAATCATCAGATATTATAAAAATGTTAACGTATACTGGTTTTCTGTACGCGAATTCTATTTTAAATGAATATTGCATGTTCGCGTGTATGGAAACGTTCGAATGTTGTATTTTTATTAGAAATCGACAAATCTCAAATGAAAATTAATGTATTTAGTACTGAAAAAAGAAAAATATTATTTTCTTATTTCCGCATTGTACAATCTGATAAGTTGCGTAAAAATGTTATTACTCAGCGATTCAATGAGCGCATTACAAGTCATAACTGAAACATACACAAACCATACGTATATAATAAAAATCGAAGGCAACGAATTAGCCGACCAAGCAGCAAAAGAAGCCGCCACCTCCAACGAACCCCCAGCAGAAAAGGAAATTATAAGCTCTGACTTCAAGAACTACATAACAACCAAAATCACGGAACACTGGAACAATTATTGGGAAACAACTGAGAACAAACTAAGAAAGGTAAAAACAACAATCGCAAAATGGGAACCAGAGCAAAAACTATCCAGACGGGAATTAATTGCAATAACAAGGCTTAGAACCGGACACACCAACATAACCGATAGACACCTAATCGCAAAAGAACCACTACCCGTATGTGATTTATGCCAGACTCCTTTTTGAACTTGGAATGATCCCGTCGCCCAATTGGCTGGAATTTTTTTTATTCGTTTACAAATTATATGATCATTTTCACTGTAGAAAATCTTTATCGTTTTTTATTTGATTGCATTGTATGCAGCAATGCTGTAGTTTACAAAGTCCTTCGGTAGTCTTAAATGTTATAATAAGTCAATAGTTACACCTGACATTATTATCTGAATGCTGTAGACTACCAGGCTATTGTTATGCAGTGACAATTACTGCTTTTAATGGTCACAGCACGCACCGTGAGATAAGATAGTTTAGATGACATGTACAAAAATAAATAATGAATTACTGAAATTCCTATCAATTAAATTATTTAGCTACCGTAATTTTCTTTCTGCCAACGTGATAAATTAGCTGACATTTTCGAATCTCAAGATAAAATGAACAACCTTTTCGAACAAAAATAAAGCTCCATATATGTACACTCCGTTCCATATACATTCAGTAGCCAAGAACGTGTTATAATTAAACAAATCGAAGCATTTTCATTTTTTAAATGTTGGTTTTGTATTAAAATCTGTCTACTTATCGAGTACGTAAGACAATTTGTTAGTTTTTTTAAATATATATTTCATTCTCAAATTTATCAGTCGTATTTAATTTTTGATTATTGTTTAATTTCTGATGTTCGTTTTAAATAGTACTTCAAACGGTAAATTTGAAAAAAAAAGTTATAATCCAAAAAGTGCAAAAGAAAACACATCAAATGCAATATGGACATGTTTCTCCTCGGAATGGTGCATTCTCTAACCAAGTCTTTATTAAAATTTGAAATTTATTTCTATAAATTATCATGACTGTAATTCAAATGTTACTTATTAAATATTTTTAGAGTTTCACGTAAAAAAAAATTATATTATAAAAATAGATAATGTGGCGATATAAATGAATGCAGCACATCTCGACAACACAAAATGAATGTATTGTCCAGTTTTATTGAATTCTTTTTTCAGTTTACAAACAAATAACAGCCGAGCTGATGGAGTCATTTTTAAAATTTTTTTGACAGTAGTCATCACATTGTTTAAAACATAAATACCTACAGCTAGTGTGTACCCGTGCAAAACTTTATCTTCATATTATTTTAAAAATCGTTATTTTTACACAGACCTATGACAATAATTTTATTTATCTTGCATTTACAGTTATTTTTCTTTTGATTTAGCTTGATTCATCAAGTTGTCTATAAGTACATTTATTTCTTATAAAGTCAAAAAAATGTATGTGAGATCTATTTATCGTTGTCATGGCTACCCCGCGAGAGCTGTCATAATTAATTTTAAAAAAATCTAACCTCATTTGATACATTTACGATTTTCCCTATTTTTTCTGATCTGAGACCAGATTTTAGACTTGGTACAGTCTATGTATTATTTAAAAATTCTATTTTAGCATTAAACATAAACTTACACTTTCCTAAGTTATTTCGAAAATAAAATGAAAATAATTGTCTATTAATATTTTGAATATTCGCGCTAAAAACTGACTAATTTAAATATATTACACTTTAATTGTCAAAGTCGACTTGTCAAACTATTTGCATAATCTCCGACATACATACATATTTTCATTTCTCTCACACTCATGTATCGTAAACATCGATGGATTTCCTCTGTTTACGGTCCTCTTCACCGCGAAACCCCCTCGTCTGTTTTACTATTATCCTTGAAATCACCCTTTTTAACGAAATTTCATCAAAAAAAAATTAGTGATAACACATCAGTGGACTAAAGGCTTCAGATTAAAAAAAAACTATGTCAATCGGTTGAGTAGAGATTACTGGCGGATTGGCTAGAGAAATAGGGCTTGTGTTTTAAATATATAGATACTGTTGCTATAGAAACGCGGTCTTTAAATAATGCAGTAAATTACCGCGCTGTGACGCTACCTGATTTTGTACACACAGCGAATAGCATATCCTAGCGAAAGCTACATCACAATAAATGAGACAATATACGCGCGTGTGTGTGTGTGTTTGTACGTGGTTTGGCGTAAGGTGAGGTGTCGGAGTGATACATTGGTCGCGTGATCACCAGCCATCTCCGTAAACCAATTCACTGCACCACCTGCCGACACTATACGCATACACCGGCCTACAACCATCGCCTACTTCCTGCTCTGAGAACATTTACTCCTCAGTGTACGGGGCTCTTGAATAACACTGACAAACAGACAGACAGACAAACACGCACGCTCTATATGCTGCGCAATCTATTGATAATAGGTTTGTTTCTACACATATATACAATCACGGACTTGTTTCTGACAAGCTCTTGACTTTTTCATTATGCCAATGTGCTACTTATGATTATTTGGAAACTAGTCCCAAACGTGTTTATTGAAACAGCTGACTCGCTGTTTACAGTACCAACAAAACCAGTGTATAAGTAAATCGTTGAATAACAATTGAATTAAATAAATATGATTTGAAGAAAACTAAAAAACACGCTTTATATCGAACTAAAAAGTAAAAAATATTTTTTTTAAAATAAGCTTAAAACAATAATGAATAAAAAATACTAGTATTATTGTGAAAAAAGCGTGGGGCGCTCGATGTACGAAAATGTGGAACAAAGCGCCCTACGCTTTTTTCACAATAATACTAGTATTTTTTATTCATTATTGTTTTAAGCTTATTTTAAAAACATTATTTTTTATTTTTTAGTTCGATATAAAGCGTGTTTTTTAGTTTTTTTTAAACTATATTTATTTTCCACTTTTTAGTTCGATTTATTGTCAAAAATTTGCCGAAAAAAAATTTTTTTTTTCGGCGTGGACGGGATTAGAACCTACGACCCTTGCTTTAGACCGCACGTCTACCCACTATAGTTACAGTGCTGGCTTATTACACTACAGTAATAAACCACTTGCTGTGGTCCAAAGGGAGGTTACAAACATACATACATACCTACAAACTAACAAGTGAAGTTAATATAAAGCGTGTAAAAAACAGGTTCAATTGCTCGATAACAAATAACCTACCAAATCTAATCCGTGCTTCCATCGTATAGAAAAAATCATAGATTTTGACAAAACAGCACTAAATAGCCTTTAAATCTCATTCGGCTCTGTGGCGATGCTAACTTTTCACAGGCTTTGACTAAAATAATAGTAGTGCTAAAATTTAAAATGGGGCATTAAATTAGCCTTTAAATAGTCCTTAATTTTAATGCCAATAATTTTGTCATGCAATTTAGAACAGTAAAATTTTTCGACGTGATAAAAAACGAAAGATATAAAATCTAATATTAAAAGTAAATATGTGGTGGAAGTACGGTTGTATATGGTGGAAGAACGAATTTATTTGTCTAACGATTTTTTTACTCATAAGAAACAACTTATTTCAGTCTGATAATAGCAAGTATTGTTACGTTAACACTCTCTCTCTCTCTCTCTCTCTTTCACTCTAATGTAATATTGTGAAAAAAATTTCATATCTTTGATTAACGTCTGATTATATTCTTCAATAAATACAATTTGCGACTAATTTTTAGACCATATACTTCATTAATAATGTTGATATTAAAAATGGTTTTTACAAAAACATCAATTATGTTTTATTGTAAACTTATTATTTATATGTAGATATAAAAAAAAGAAAAACGCAAAACCATCTTCTTTTGGCAAGATTTTTTAATATTATTATATTCAATATTCAATATGGCCTCTAAGATGGTACTTATGACATTAAGATGTTAGTTTCATTTTTTTTTGACAATTTCGCAACAGTTTTTGCATAAAGTTGACATATTTTCTGCTTTGATTAGAGTTTTGTTATGTTTATTAAGATGATTCTTCTTTTATCATAATTTTTGAACGGCCTGATGATGACCTTACGTCGAAACCTGTAGCCAAGTAACATATAATAATATTAAAAATCTTGCCAAAGAAAGATGGTTTTTACGTTTTTTTTTATATCTACATATTAATCAAAGTGCAAGAGATGAAGGAGTAGGTACACACCGTTTATTAATTATTTATAAAGTAATTTTTATATTTATTTAACTCAATTCTGAAGAAGATCCAAATCCGAATCGAAACGTCATACTCATTGGATTATTAATCACTTTTTAAATTTTTTAATACGTTAGTCAAAAATTAGTCGCAATTTGTATTTATTGAAAAATTACTTTTCCTTAGTTATGCAGAAAAATTGAAGGTTGTTATTAATTCTGAAAAAAATCTCTAACGATTACATTTTGGAGAAAACAATTTTCTAAAAATTGTTTGTAACTATATTCAATTAAAAAGCGTTTTATTTATTTAAAGTAAATACTTTTCAAGTAATTACAATAGAAATCTAAAATTGCATCTATAATCCTCAAATGTAATTAAATAGCAGTATAGGTATACATTTCCTCTTTATATAGCATACAAAAATTTATTTTAATAACAATGTTTTGTGATTAATTTTAATTTAGATCGTACATAATTGTTTCGAATCAGATATAAAAATGTAACTCATATTATTATACACGACGTAAGAAACTTATGTCAAAACATTTTTTATTAAAAAAATTTTTAGATACAGCTTGCTCACTTAACGATTGTCATAAAACTATTTTAACACGAAAAATTAGGTTATGTAAACAAACGTTTATAGAGATAACTTATGTTTTGTGCTAAGGATAGTTCTAGTATAGTTTGTAGACGTGTAGTTAATTAGAATTAATAACGTAGCGACAATATTCCATTGTGTATTAAAATAGAATAATAATTATCCATGGCTAAGTTTAAAACAAACTACGCGTAAACAAATGATGTGAATTTACCGACTAACGTTATTGGTCTTGAGTTAAATTATATAGCTTGCTGCTAAATACTTGAACTAAAAAAATAATCATTATAGTTAACTGCAAAGTTAATAATATGAAGCGTGTTAAAAAATGTTTGTCCAGCATGCGAGCGACGCAAACATGTGAAGCTTTTTAGCACTTTTGTGCATGTTCCAACTTTGCATGCATATTTTTATTAAACCAAACTTTTCTCACATCGTTATAACCGTTAATTACAGCATGGGGCTAATTTTGGAAGAAATCGAGCGTTAAAAAAAATCTACGTCACGGTGCCTAGCCGGCCATATTATATAATTAAAAGCATTTTTGAACGCGTAGCTATAACTTCTATGAAAAAAATTTGGTCGAAATATTGAGACTGTTTCAGAAATTGCAATTTGCTTTCATGTTATTAGAAGTGAAGATAAAAAATTCTCATAAATAGTATTTGGTTTAAACTATATATACCTACACAAAACTGGCATTAAACCATTATTTATAGAAGGATAGTATATCAAACTGTACTGACACAATATAGTTGAACTTCTTTTATTGGGTTTAGAATTTCTTAACGGGAGAGTAATGGAAACGCATGTAATATAATGTAATAAAAACAATTCGATTAACTAATTTCAAGAATAAAAAATAAAAAGTTTTGAATCATTCATTACTAACTTAACAAAAGTGCTATAAAATAAACATGAAATAAGTATTTGTTTAAGTTAATCTGATTTGCTAGTTCAAAGGCTACTTAGTTTTTGAGATTTAAAAGCCGCTTCATATGAGGCTGGTTTCGCCGCTAGATTCATTGCTTAGATTTAACTAGGTATTCGGTTTCAAGCGCGCTGTGGCCCTGGGTTTCATAATGGCTTTTATGTATTCGCTTCACACGATGCGTATATTGAAGCTTGTTTTGTAGATGAAATTGATGCGCGCGCAGTGAACGTTTTTTGTTTTTGAACAAAACACACACTATGACGCCATGATTGTTTGTGGCCGTTTGTCCATGTCGGCCATGTGAAAAGATACTGTTTTCTGATTGAAATTTGCTCAAAACAAGTACAAAAAATAGCCCCGGTTTTCTTTTTGATATCCAACTTATAACCACGCATGATAGAGCACAGTGACGTCATTTCTGTTCTCGTAGCCAGCACAAGTCCAAGCAGTGATTCTAGCAGTTAAGCCTCGTGTGCAGCGGCTTTACATTTAGACAATGCAATAAATTGAAAATCTGTACACAAATTTGATGTCATTTTTATTTTCGAATAGTCTTTATCGTGTATCTAACGTTACCCATATTCTCCTATTCTTATAGGCTACATATTGTATTATACAAAGAACATACACTATAAAGGTTACAAAAATCTCAATTAATTTACATTTTATTATCATTCTTTAGTATTTTAATGAAATAAATCTTTACAACTTGAATGTACTTATTAAACTCAAATTAACATAATTTAACTATTAGCGCCTTAATTTGCATAAAAAAGCTTATTCTGTAATCATTTTAAAAAAGCTTCATAAAAAACATTATAAACGATATAATTCATTACGAAAATAAAATATTATTGTCATTAAGAAATAATAGATTATGTATCAAGTGCGTGAATTATTATTTGATGACGCAGTGTGGTAAAACGAGTGTCCAGCGAGTTTTAATTATCAAACTAGCGGCACTGTTAAGTTTTTGTCTCACTTTAACCTATGTAATGTTAAATTTGTGAGAAAGTGACAAAAAATTAACAGCACTGTACATTCTTATAAGTGACTATCTAGCCCCCCAGCCGCATCTGTCTGTCTGAACGCGATAAACTCAAAAACTACCGAACGCATTTCAAACGGTTTTCACTAATATAAAGAGCGACAAACGAGGAAGGTTTTTGTACCTATCTACTTTGTAAATATTTGGTACAAAATGAAGGTGTTTATAAATGAAAAACTGTTTTTGTACAATGTAGCGACATCAGGTAGCGAGCTTAAGCTCCTACAACTGATTGCGTTCCGAAGGCGCGTCACTTCAGCACACCGAACAGTAACTAGCTTGCAGTGCCACCACAGTGCAGCGCACTGAGCGACATCGGCTCAAAGCTATTAGTTCAGACATTTCGTTTCTTAATGAAATACATTTTGCAGAATTTTCCGATAACAAAATATATCTATCGCACTCCCATGTAAAAAAAATTTTCTTTACACAATAAACTTCTATTTTATTCTATATCTATCGCACCCGGGTGTGCCAGACCGGGTCGCAAATACAGAAAAAAAATTCCAGCCAATTGGGCGACGGGACCATTACAACTTCAAAAATGTTGACATTTGATTATAATAAAGAAAATAAAATTTCTGATATCGCGTGAGGTGACGCGAGTAATGGCTAGTATTCGATAATTACTATTCGTTGCCATGGTTATCTACATAATATGTTCCACGTCATGTAAAAATTAATCAAAGCATACCTAACTGGTTTATTTCTGACAGATCCATAAAACAAAAGAGCGGCTGAATTTTTTTATTTTCAAAATACTTCCGAAACTGTATAGTTTAGAAAAAAAATTTAAACAAAACTTTCTTGAAAAAATAAATAGAATAATAATCCGTCATAAAAAGTATACCATTATTATATAAAAAAGACCGTTATAGCATATATCTCCTCTGCGCATGCGCCGATTTTCCCCAAAAACAATAGGGCTCTTCATATTTGCATACCAAACATCCTCCCAAAATTTGTTTTCAATCCACTCATCCGTTTGACCTGTATCGTGTTCACTGTTCACAGACAAACAGACTAACAGACGCACAGAGTTTTTTTTTTTTAAATATGTTTTTTGGGATTCGGAGGACCTCAAAACGGAAAGATATTGTAAAATTTTTGAAAAGTGATTTTTTACTCAAACTTGTGGGTTGGAATGATAAAATAATACAGTTTATATAACTGTAACTATCTGTCAAATGTTAATTTTGAGAGCGAGTAATGTTTTGTGAATGAAAATTACAACTGCATTTGTAAGTAAAGATAAACGAGGGTCAACTATAACGAAATAATAAAATACAGCTAATAACACTACAAATGACGATACGGTAGACATAGGGGCCAACACGTATAAAAAACTTTGAATCGGCTACATGTATAGGGCAATATAAATGGCTATCAAAAAGATGTTTTGTTGCGGTTAGCGCGTAAAAATAAAATTATATGAACGTATTTATCATCGTGCGATACAAACGACGTCACTGAAGTGAGACGGATAGACAGTGGCGGAGTGAGACGGACAGAGGGCAGAAGAACCAAGTGCGCCGCGGGAAAGCGATAAATAGTTGTTTTTTTCCAACGCAATTAACTTCCCTGTATCCTCTATACGCTTCTGGATTTATTGCAAAACGGATGTTAAATCCCGACCTCTCTTTTTCACTCACAACGATTTCCTTTTTCCATCTTTCTTTCCCTCAACTTTTTTTTATATACACTTTAATATTTATAGGCACCATACATTGTCCTTTTCGTATAATATTATGGACACCTGTATTGTAACAGGCGTGGCAGACTTTCACAAACCTTAGTCCCGCGTGGTTCTTTTAATTATATATCTAAACATGAGGTGTCATCGCATTACAAAATATTTACTATGTCAGAATACTCTAGTAGGTGTACAGTGATGGCAAACCTTTTTGAGTGGTTAAAATTTTGATCATTGTTTTTTTTTTTAGTACTAGCTCGTGTGTAATGAAGTTAGTGGCGTCACTTGAGAAGGGAGAAAGGAGGATCGTCATAAACTACATTTTTTTGACGAAACACGACGTTTTACGACCATGTACGTCGTTCACAGAAAACAAAATAAAAACTACTTCGAGAAATGTAACATTATTTATGAATTATAAAATCAAAATCCATCAACAAAAATTCGTCAAACTTCTGCATAGCATAAGCATATTTATAATGAAGTTTTGGTAAGAAAAAATGTAACGGACCCCGCACAGACCTTATGGGATTTGGTGCTCAGTTAAATTGATCAAAAATGGTTTTATTTTAGTACAGTTTAAAGGTCACTAAGAAAAATTGTCCATGAGCGCATAGCCTAAAAACCAATAGATTTTTAGCTACAGTTTTGTTAGGCGACACTTTAGATAAAGGAATATCTATTGAATTCAGAAACATGTTCTACGTTCAACTTTTGTGCTTTTTTTTAGAAATAGAAAAATAGTCGAAACTAAGTAATGTTGGAAGGTAATAAAATAATATTGTCATATTCGGATTCAGCGCACTCGCAAACACATTTCTAGAGCTTAGGATTTTTAAAGATTGTGATATCCCTATATCTAAAATCTCGCTAAACATATTTGTAGCTAAAAATCTATTTGTTTTTAGGCTATGCGCCCATGGACATTTTTCTGAGTGACCTTTAAACTACAAAATAAAACTATTTTTAATCAATTTAACCTATAACCAAATCTCATAAGATTTGTGCGGGGTCCCTTGCCGTTGGCACCTAGTACCGGACGGACTTAACTTCAAGTGCCGGACATTTTTAAAACATTGTGCATCGATCACATACTCCGTATATAGGCATTTCTACAGTCATGAATGTTCTGCACATGCTTCATGAGTCCCCTCTTGGCAGCTGGAGCATTGTATCTAGTCTTTGTCACATGGAATTTATTTGACGCAATACTTTCCCGCCAAAAACAGCAATCGACTGCTCTCACCGTGGCCGTTTGCTTCATTGGCAAACCACGTCCCGTGACCCTGTATGGCGCCCCTTTCATCGATTTTTGCATCTAACGCGTTGTGACTTGTCGAGTTCGTGCGAGTGTCTGAAACTAGGTGTTGACACTTTCAAAATTGATTTTCCACTAACCCTAAAATGAAAATCCCCTAGAAAACATCGTTTTTAAAATATTTTCCACTAAATTTTTAAAATTGAATGTTTGTTTTAAATAATAATAAATTATTTTTAAAATGTATATTAATTAACTAAAAATTAAATTCTTAAACATCCGCTGTCGGTAATACAGGGTCAGTATTTAGATCAGCTGACGTAGGAGCGCTAGTGCAGTATTTTTAAATTGGTATTTTTTTTTAATATTTTACCCTGAAAATTACCCTAAAAAATATATATATGCTAAAAATTTCTCTGAATAGAAAAAATTTCCCTAAATTTAGGGAAAAATACCTTAAGGTGGAAACACTGGTGCCGTCCGGCGTTACGGGACTTCCCCCTACTTGAAAGGATCCAACGATAGTTTAGCCATACCTAAGTGAGACCATTTCCGTGCGTGACCACAGAGCAGTTGGCTCACCTGATGCACAATGAAGATAAGGCCGGTTGGTTACACTGACTCTATTTTAAATCCTGTCATCAGCATATTGTCTCAATCTATGTACCCACACTTGCCACAAATTAACTGCACCCGTTCCAGAAAAAATATTTCTAAAGGTAATTGTGATAATGGCTTTAATCTCGCATGTAAAACGGTAATATAAATTATCACATATTATCCGTGTATAATCAACTTCTGAATAAACGAGACAAAAAAGTTAGTAAAAAAACTGTTGTAGCATGAACTGGTCATTTAACTTTATTACGAGAAGCTTTGTGCATACATATTATAAAAAAGCATAAAGCTTAAGTTCCCATTTCTATTGAGGTTCTGTTTTATTGTGTGAATATATTTTAATGTTTCTGTAAAATAATGCGACATTAAACCACTCTCAAATTCATGGACTAAAAATTATCATTAAGTTGTCGTGTCACTGGTTGTTTTTTGATGTAAGCATTACTGGTAATAATAGTCAGAGTGCCCGTCGGCAAAAGTTTTACTGACACATACTCTCCCTAAACTTTGTATATGGTTTCATTAGGCCTAGTCTGACACCTATTTCCTCTATGATTTTTCTTGATTTTGGGACGTTTTCCCTCTAAATTTTCCGAAAGATGTCATAACACGAACCATTTATAATGTCTGACACCTCGAATATGTCGAACATATTCGAGGTGTCAGACATTTTAAATGGTTCATGTTATTTGTCAGAGAACATTATTTCCATTATTTCCAATTAAAAAAAAAAAAAAAACAAACAGTATCTATAACTTTTTACATGTCGTCAAAACGAAATCTTTCGGAAAATTTAGAGGGAAAACGCCCCAAAATCAAGAAAAGTCATAGAGGAAATAGGTCTCAGACTAGGCCTAATGAAGCCATATACAAAGTTTGGGGAGAGTATGTGTCAGTAAAATTTTTGCCGACGGGCACTCTGACTATAACGACGAATGTGTGAATGAATTCTTAAAACGTTTTAAAAAAACTTCACACTATTAATTCGGAAAGTGCACAGAGAGGATGTTTTAAAATATTTTTGTCTCTGCTGGAATTGAATTTTAAATTTATAACTACTATCAAAGCTAATTGGACCTAGTATTGTTAATTTGTCATTTTCAATAGTAAATTGAGACTCGAAATTATACTTCCATCTGCTAGGCAATTGTAAAACAACTGTGCATCTCAGCAATCGCAACTATTTTTTTAAGGTAAAAACTAGGGCTTCACACGAGAGCGAGATTTTTCTCGTCTCGTCTCGTTCTCGTCTCGGAAAAGCGAGACGAGACGAGACGATACGTTTTGGTAAATATTTTGGACGATACCGAGACCACATACAGTGCAACCCGAGAGTCTCGTTTATGGTCTCGTTAAATTTTTTTTTATAAAGTTTTTATTGGAAAAATTAGAAAAGGTCGAAATAAAAAAACAATATATTTTACAAAATATAAAATCTGGTGACCATCTGTGACATATTTTATAGTAAATTTAAAAAAAAAACTCAACAGAGTATGATTTAAAATTAAGCGAGACGAGACGAGACATCTGGTAACGAGACGAGACCGAGACTTGAACGAGACTGAATTTTCTAGGGATTGACGAGACCGAGACGAGATTTTTGATAGTCTCGTCTACTCTCGTCTCGTGTGAAGCCCTAGTAAAAACAGAGTACATAACAGACTTATGAATGTAAAAATATAGTAGTACACAGTGCGTTCATCGAAAGTTTAAATAGTTTTTTGTTCAACTCGAGATTTACTATCAGAAAGTGCTGAGGTATATTTTTTTAACTTACAAGTGTAGCCACTGTTCGCTACATTGTTAAGAAACACCCATTGTTACATCGCTATATTAGAAAAATTTATTTCTCAAACAATGTCACCATCGGGATACGAACCCCGAATCTTTCCACTATCGCGGCGGACTGAATTACATTACTCCATATGTAGCGAACAGTGGCTACATTAAATTTAGTAATACGCACTATAACGTAGGAAAATTCACATAGTATATTTTTTTGTACTTCAAACTCAACTAGAACGTGTACATGCATTTTTTTTCAGATGGACCTTTTCGAAATTTCTATTTTTTCTGTACAAATTCATATAAAATGTTCATAGGGTTACATAAGAAAATATTCGAGAAAAAAACGTTATCAATTGGTTATTTAAATACGCAGGTACTAATAATTATTTTTCATAATTTTTCATATAGCATCCACACATTTGTAAATTATTAATAATACTGTGTACTGTAAATACTGTGTATTTAATTAATAAATCGATTTCTCGAATATTTTCTTATGCAACCTAATGATAATTTCATATGGATTTATAGAAAAAAAATATTTCCAAAATGTAAAAAAATATATATGTAGTCATTTGAAAAAAAAATGCTATACACTTCCAATTGAGAGTGTACAAAAAATACAATAATTAAGTAAAAATGTATAGCAATTCCAATCGTATCTAATTTTTTATTTCCTTCATTTTAATTTATTTACATTCCATAAAAATGGATTTGAAATAACCTTTTGCTATAAAGACCCGGCGAAGTCACAACACATGACGATACAGATTAAAAAATAAATTGTTGGAAACAATTATTGATTTTATTCTGCAATTTTCATTATTGTAAATTTTAATACAAAAATAATGTTTTAAATCGGGCATAATTTACATCTGTTGGTGAGTTCTTCATGGCCAATAATAACGGAACAGACTGAACATTTATTTCGTGCAGCAGATATCTGTGTTGGATTTGACATATTGACAATAATAATTAAAACCGTAGCAGTAAAAGCAATTTGAGTGGATTTGATTGGTTGACGTACTCATATGTATGTTTGTACTTCCTGAGTTCATTCGGTTATATAATGATAAATAATGCTCCATTGTCGGTTAAAATTTAATCCAATGTTGGCACCCTCTGATATAGTACAAATGCCGACGTTAAGCTCTGTTGACTCAAGGCTTCTGTGAGACTTATTTTTCAAATAATTTCACGTTAAGGTAAACGGAGAAATATTTGAAACAAATATACAAAAAAAAATAATAACGGTAACGCATAAAACTACTAATAAACAACATTCAAGTTAGCATTAAGTTTATTCCATTGGATAATTAATAAGGAACCAGTAGATAAAAATATGTAAACTGTAACTTACTTTTATAATGTGACAATAAAAATCTTATCTTATCTTATTTGAAACAAAAATGTAGTGAAGTTATATAACTTGTAAGCGTTAATGAACTAGATATTAAGACATACGTCATGTCACAAATGCATGTATTATTATAAGAACTTGTTTACGTTCTTACTTAAGCCTCTCCATCTACTTACGTTTTTCAAATTAATTCCTTTATGAAAATAAAAATATTTTTTTTGAAATTTTAATATACTTGTGAGTCAAAAGGAGGGAAACATTTTTTTTATCTATTTTTTAAATAAAACTTCTTTAGGCGCGACTTGAGACCATTTTTTGGGCGGAAGTAACGTGTTTACGCAGTTTCCACTATTTGAAGGCATCGACTGACAGATGGCAGCATCAAAACGCATCTGTAGAAATCATCTTGAACGAAAGGTGAACGCAAACCAATTTTCTGATCGGCCGAAGCACCAGTAGAAGTCGACGAAACACATAATTATATTTATAACACTAATGATTTAGAAAAATTTACTATTTATTATAAATAAATATAATACATTAATTATTAGTTTGGCGAAAATGGGTCCAGTTCGATAACACTATGCACCCAAATTTTGAAATTTTTTTTTAAGTCATAGAAAACGCTAAAATTTGACGTTCAAAAAAAAAACTTTGCGAATTATTCACAAATTTCCTCAAAAATACGTGAAAAAAATGGAACTACTTTTCGTCTTTCACTGTCATTTTTTGAATCTAACCAATCAAAAATCACAAATACACGTCATAGCAACTGGTGTAGAATTGTTATATAACTATCTCACTTTGTATGCAGCTTTCGATTGTGTTATGGAAGCAGGGTCGTATTTAGATTCGCATACCCGTTTATCGTTCACCCCGGAATTGTTTTTTTAAAAACTCAACATTTGCCCCTTCCCGTTTCACTGCGAGACAATTCGCATACCCCTTTATCGTTCACCCCAGAATTACAATTCGCATACCCGTTTATCGTTCACCCCGGAATTGTTTTTTTAAAAACTCCACATTTGCCCCTTCCCGTCTCACTGCGAGACAATTCGCATACCCCTTTATCGTTCACCCCAGAATTACAATTCGCATACCCGTTTATCGTTCACCCCGGAATTGTTTTTTTAAAAATTCCACATTTGCCCCTTCCCGTTTCACTGCGAGACAATTCGCATACCCCTTTATCAAAAAAAGCGATAGTTTTCAATCTCCATGAAAATGTGAGTTTTAAATTTAAAATTCGTTTTATAAATTAAAATTTCCAAATACGACTCTGCCCTGAACGTTCAATTGAATTTCTTTCCAACCAATTGATATTTCTATCTTTGTTTATCATAGATACAGGTATATATAACTTTCTCTTTTCTTATCACTATATGAGACAAGATAGCGATCGCTATAGTAAATAATACTCTCCAAATCAATTTACTATATCTACCATATTTAACTTTTTTAAATTAATTTATAAAAATTAATTTTCCGCACTTAAAACGACCAATAACGCTGTTATATGTTATATAAAACAATAATTGTGAATTTCCAGTGGATATTTTGCATAGCAAGTTATCGTACTCTTACCGGCGAAAATTGCCGTTTCTAAAAAAAAGAAACATATTTTCTACTGACCAATATTGCATGTGACGTGTCGCTATATGTAATCTGCAGGTATCTGTGCTACCAGAAAATTGTCTTTAGTGTCCTTTTTTCATATGCTTATAAATGTTAATGATAAACAAAAATCACTATCAACACTAATACCAACCTACAATCTAGTTTTGAGTTAATTGCGGCATATCTCTGTAGTTTGTTTTTAATTTTGACCAATTATAATTAACAATGTACCTATCGCATGTAATCTACTAAATTCTGCGTTAATAAATAATAAGCTAATTTTTGAAAATTACGTTTTTTTTTTCTACACACACAGTGTTAAAATTGTAAAATTTGTTTAATGATAAAATAATTTTTAATCTACTGATTCATTTAGCGTTCAAATTTAATAATTAATATTTGATTTGTTTGTTCGGAAAAATTTTACATGTACAAATTTTCATTGCAAGATTCAAATTGTAGTATATTTAAAATTCATAGTGTTATAATCACTGTAACGTGAAACGCAGATATAGTGTACATATGTGTTATGTAACCAATTAAAAATATTACATGTGTTTTGTTAATTCAACTTGAAATGAATAACTGCACGTATGTAAACATGATACGTACATACCAGGGTGTTTCAAAATTGCGCGGCACCGTAAACCGTTGTACGGATTTGTTCTCCGTCACAAAATAACCAAAAAAGTTATAATTAAAATATATCTCGCACTGATTTATTATACCGAGATATTGAGACATAATAGTACATTGTGCAACTAGTGTGATAAATACATCTTTATACGCAGGCGCGATGTTTTCAGCACGAGTAGTAGGCGAGCGCGCATCTCATAGTTATATTATATTAAATAGATAGCGGATGCCTATCCTTGAGCATTGTACGGAATGGTTCCAATTAGAAGCCATTTTGAATGTGGAAAACGGCGTAAAAAGCGCGCGAGATACAAAAAGATTAAAAATTCTATATGATTTTAATGGAAAAAACAATAAAACTCGCAGTAAACAGTGATATTTCGCTCCAAAACCTTATTTTATTAATTGAAACGTATTAAAAATTACAAAACTGAGCATAAATATATAATGTTAAAGCTTAGAACATTTTACATTGTCAATTTGGCATCAGGGCTGACAAGCATCGTATATCATGACGTCACATAAGACCGCTAACAGGGCCGATTGTTTAAACTGTCTAGTTTTTAATGTGAAATTTGATATTTTTTTCTTATGATAATATTACATTTTTAAATAATTATCAATTTATTCCGCATTATGGTTGAATAAATAATCTATTAAAAATATTTAAAAAACACATCCATATGACCAGGAACAGGAGGCGCTAGTGTATCCGCAATCTATTAAATATTTATATATCTATAGCGTATCTGCGATCCCGATACGAGTACTGAAAATATCGTAAGTATTTGAAGCACAAAGATTAAGGCCGCTGCACACGAGGCTGGAAACACTGCTGGGACCCCTGCTGGCCGGCAGGCTGGGTACGAGGCTGGAAATTACGTCCCTTCGAACTCGCCTCGACATAGACATAGATTTTAAAATTAGAACAGCGGCTATATTTCTTGCTAGGTCCTCTGCTTGCTCTAAGCAAGAACCAATCGAGAAACGATATCTTGTTACGTGGACGACATAAACAAACGCCCACAAACCAATATGACGTCATTCTGCTCAGAGTCAGACAACAGATACGTTTTGCTTTGTGTTTATATTTGAACTGTCACTGAGCGCGCACCAGATCTATCCACAAAACAAGCTTGAAAAGACGGCTCGTGTGAAGCGAGCACATACAAAGCAATTAAGAAAACCAGCGCTAGAAAACTAATAGTCAAATCTGGCAAGGAATCTAGCGGCAACTTCCAGCTTTGTGTACAGCGGCCTTTAAACACATGCGCTACATACTTTATCCAATCCATGCATAGTTTTAGAGCTCTATTCTTAATAATGAATTCCGAATAGTTTAATAGCTTGTCATTTGCGAATCGTGCCAATAATTACAAATAATTGTCTAGTTAATATTCAGTTACTTCTTTGATAAAACCTGTTAATAATTTTAAATTACGTTGAAAAATATATAAATTTTTTTAGGCATGTTTTAAGCTTACACTTCTTTGTTTGTTAGCATTTCGATTTTGTAATCATTCGTATCTCAAGTCCCGTTTTTCTGAATGTAATTTTGCTAATGGGTTTATTTTAATAATTAAATAGAAATTGTAAATTAGGTACATGAAAGAGCGTACCTGCACATATATGAAAACAAAAAAGAATCTAAAACTGCTGCATTTATAATTCAAATTTTCACCATAATTGTTTTTATTTCTGAATTTTAGAAATCAGAAGTTACACGGTCTCATTGTCTTGATATAACTTTTTTTTTAATATTTTCTGTTTTCAAAAATACTTTTAGTTTTTATTGAATCTGGGAAAATTTCGTGGTCTATTAATTGTATAAGATATCTTGATCATGATTCCATATAGAACGAAACACTGACGCACACTGGAACCCCACAATACAAGGTAGTGTTTTAAACCAGATTTTTGAAATTTAGGTATTTTCAAAACTTTTTTTTCACTAGTCATAATTGAGGGTATGGTAAACTTTGTCATATATATCAGTGCAATGACAGAATGTGTCAAAGTTTTGTAAAATATAAATGAATTTTAAAGAGTAATCTAGGACTACTTAGTGCAGTTAATTATTTATTCCGTCAACGTTTCTATCGATATTCGATCTTTTTTGATCGAAACGTTGGTGGAATAAATAATTAACTGCACTAAGTAGTCCTAGATTACCCTTTAAAATTCAATTATATTATTTAACGGACATAGAATACAACGTAAAATATAAATTTCTAGCGGTTCGCCCCGGTTTCACCCGGGTGCAAAAGAACGAATGGAGAATGGGGCTGGGACGTGAGTACGCACGTTTAACTTAGTTTATCGAGATGAATGTTGTGTCCAAATTTTATGATAATCAGAGTTACCGTTCAACAGTTTGTCGAAATCCCTAATTTTACTCGATTATATAACCTATAATACTCAATGATAATGTAGCATTCTATTAGTCAAAGAATTTTTAAAATCAGTCCAGTAGTTTTTGACTTTATTCATTACACAAAAATACAAATCTTTTCTCTTTATAATATTATTATAATATTATAATATATTATAATGTAGATTATAAATTACATACCGACAGCCGAGTGCAATTTT
This sequence comes from Xanthostigma xanthostigma, assembly GCA_963575645.1. Classification (NCBI taxonomy): domain Eukaryota; kingdom Metazoa; phylum Arthropoda; class Insecta; order Raphidioptera; family Raphidiidae; genus Xanthostigma; species Xanthostigma xanthostigma. The sequence goes on along the minus strand of OY754470.1, from coordinate 28,555,291 downwards.
ATGATTTTTTCAAAATTGTTTGGTATAACCCGTCATTTCTAAAATTTAGTTTTGAACACTACCTAGTATATTGCGGGGTTCCGATGTGTGCTGGTCATTGCCGACTGTTGGTTGCAGGTTGCTGGTGCTGGTCTAAAATGTGCTATTTCGTTAATTAATATGGGTACCTTCACGAACAGGCTTTTTTGCTCAGCGTTGTGCTGGTCGTACACTCTTTTATAGTCGCAATATTAAATTATAAATTTCAAGTTAAGATCTTCTGACAACATTTTCAGACCCATGTATTTTTGATACTTTTTGTTCATAATTAGTGTGTTGATAAAATAATTTCAGACGAGTGTCTTGCCTTTTAATTCTGTCAGTACAAAAGACCGAAAGGCAAGTGTAAAAACGTCGACCGTTCAAAGTCCTTTCAACCCCATTTTTATATCGTTAGTGTACTACATATTATGTATAAAGACGTACTCTGTAATCAAGCACTTCCAGACCAGGGAATCTAAAAATCTGCTTTCTCAAATAGCCGGAGCAAATGTTTGAGAAAGTTTTAAATCATTTCTGTGCAACGAAGGATAAAAAATAACTTAGCAATTGTTCGAAATCCACTCGATTGGAAACTCGGGTTATAAATAAATGTCTAAAAATGTTGACTAGTTTTTTATTTAATATTTATAACAAAAAACTAAGTATAGACTGAAAATTTAATAATTATTATTGGTTTCTATTCTTATATCCTTGTCCGTAATGTACTGTCATTATTATCGGAAAATATTATGAGAGCCACATTTTGAGAACCTCTCACTCACTGCTTCTGACCTCTATCATTCACTTCAACTTCCCTTTATCAGTCTTGTAACCCTCTATAACATCTACCTCTGTTTGTTTTGTTCCAAGCTCTGTAGCTTATTTACAAGTTCTTTCATTTGCTTTGTTTTTTTATGTTTTTATTTTCATATAATAGAATGAAACATTTCTGCATCGAAAAACGTGCTGCACTTCAAAAAATGGACATTCGATCGAGACCTTTTAGAGTTAAAAAAAACATTAAACTAAATAACACTAGATATAGCTATTGTTTGTTATACAGTTGTTAAGAAACACCCATTGCTACATTGCTATACATATTAGAATTCAGGCATTTTCACGCCATCGGGATACGAACCCCGAATCTTTCCACTTTCGCGGCGAATTGAGTTCCCTTACTTCCTGGTGACATGTCTTAATAGGTAACATTTCTAGTTTTTAAATAAATTTCTAATTGTTATTTCACTTCATGCGAGAGCTAATCTTTACGCCAGAATGTAAAGATTGGCTCTCGCATGATGTGAAGTAACAGTTACAAATTACTTCAAAGGTCGTTTGATTGTCTTTACTTAATTGCGATTTTAAACCACTAACGGTATATGCCTGTCTGTTGGTGGACCGACATTTTTAAAGGAAATTATATATAGGGCGACCAATAATTGCCCGTATTCCTCTCGGGAGAAGAAACTAAGACTAATTTGGTATGATTTAACCGCTGTCACTTGGGGTCGGAATGCGTAATTTTTTTATAATAATGACACTTCTGTGAAGAATTTTTATTTTATTTTTTTTTATTTATTGAACATAAAATCTAACAGTAAATTTTCTGGTTTTTAGCTTAAGGAAGGTTGTCCAATTAGTAAGCCATCAGATCATGGAAAAATTCAGATCAATAAGTAAGAATATTTTTTTTTAATTTTTAACTTCCAAAATTCGGATTTTTGAAAAAAGACAACCGAAGTAGATTTTCTCAAAAACGACGCATTTCCGACCCCCAAGTGATAGAAGTTAAATCATTCCAAATTTGTCATAGTTTCTTCTCCCGAGAGAAATACGAGCAATTACCGGTCAGCCTGTATACATAATTATATCGAGAAACTCTGCCACCTTGTAATTTTAACAACATCCGATATTATTGGAATTGAAAATATAATGATAGAATACATTTTGAATTTATGTTTAAAATTTTGTCATAGATATTTAGTTTTTATTTTGAAAATTATTTAAAATTTTTAATTTTGTATTGTATGGTGAGGCACATAAAGTGTTACAGAGCAATAGCACTCAAACTATTGATCATATCCAAAAATGTTTCAGATAAAAGTTTTAGTGTTCGAGAAGGCCGTCATACTGGACCACCCTATTTTTTATCGGTGGAGGCGCTGAAGCTACGTCAAGGTCAACTTCACTTTTTTAACGAAACCATGTATTTTTTTTTTCGATGACATTATTAGTGATTTTAAGACGAATTCAGCAACCTACAACACAAGGTCATTCTAATCACGCAAAATCGTAGTCGAAAAATCTAAACATATTGGAATATTCACTTTTAAAAAATCCACTAACCTTTGCTTGGGTCTACCTACGAAAGATGCTCGAAATGATGACATTTGTGGTGTAATTGTGGTACATACGTGACTATTTTGAATATTCTGAATATTGAACAGAATATTCTAAAAATAAAAATTTTTAATTTTTTTTAAATAAATAAAAATAAAACAATTTGAATAACCGTGTGTTGTAGGTTGCTGAATTCGTCTTAAAATCGCTAATAATGTCATCGAAAAAAAATACATGGTTTCGTTAAACAAAGTAAAGTTGACCTTGACGTAGCTTCAGCGCCTCCACCGATAAAAAAATAGGGTAGTCCAGTATGACGACCTTCTCGAACACTAAAACGTTTGTCTGAAACATTTTTGGATATGATCAATAGTTTGAGTGCTATTGCTCTGTAACACTTTATGTGCCTCATCCTGTATAATGTGGCGAAGACGTTTCGAAATCTAATAAGAGAAATATATTTTCGTTTGTTGTACTGATATATGAATCGTATTATTTATTGTCTGTGTAAATTTATATTGAAGATTTCACATTAAGTCCGAAAGTATTGAAAGAAATAACTTATTGTAGTGTTTAATAACGGATTGACTTTTCTTTTGTGCCTTAATGACGTACATTGTATTCATAGCATTCTGCATAAACTTTTCATTGTTATTTAAATTAATTTTCAGTGTTTTAAACGTTCATTTGTTATACACAAAAACAAAAGCAAGTCTGAAACTGGTATCAATTTAATTTAAGATTCTTATTCAGAGAACCTGTGTACAAAATATTATTTGAAATTCTTGATTTTATCTTATTACTTTTCATATTTCACAGAAAATTATATTCTCGGAGCTCGTTCAACAAAAAGATACATTTTCAGTCAGTTTAATAATAACATAATATCGCAATATATAATTTCAGTTAAATATTTTATTAATATTTCATTTAGTAACTTCTGAAGTTTATGTTACAATTTCTGTCATACCAGTATTTAAATATGAGGAAATAACAAAATAAATACAAGTGCTCAAATCCGAGTCGGATGCGCATAAATAACTGTTCCAAAGCTGCTTTTTTTAAAAAATATTTTTTTGCTAGTTTAAACCAAGGTGTTGAAAATTTTGACCATACTTACCTGGCAGCAGAAGGTCAAGGAGTGTTTCCAGCCTCGTGAGCTCTGACGCGAAAAACGATAATAGAGTCTACTACCGCTACCGGTGCGGCGGTGTGTGCAAGAAGTGTTTTGTCCATCAGTAGTTTAAACAATTAATAAGGAAGATAATGTGTTTGCATGCAGTAAACATGTGCCGCACAATAGGAATGGTGTATGATAGAGTGATAATTACTGACAGACACATTTGGAATTAAATTGAATCTGTTGGAGAGTGCACATCAATCGAAACGCGCAATCAACGTAACGGCAGACCGACTCGCATTGTAAATATTTGATTTAAGTGTTGTGATTGTATGTGTATATTTGTGTTGGTACGGAACTATCGTATCGCTAAACGGAAAAATCCTTCGAAAAATGTAGAAACATGGTTGACCGGTGGGCCAACTCTAAAACTTCCCGCTATGTATAGGCTATTTTGCACCATGTAAGAAAAAAATCTAATAATACATATTTTGATAGATTTTATAAAAAGCAAACGAGAAATGTTAATTTCTATATTAATAATAATCTATAATAATATATAAAGCTGAAGAGTTTGTTTGTTTGTTTGTTTGGTTGGTTGAACGCTCTAATCTCAGAACTGGTTCGAATTGAAAAAAAAATGTTTTTGTTGGATAGCCCATTTATCGAGGACGGTTGTAGGCTATATAATATCACGCTACGACCAATTAGAGCGGAACAGCAATGAAAAATGTTGCAAGATGTATCTCAAAATTAGTCCGTCCGACAAATATTATCAGGTGAAATGCCTTAACTAAATATTGCAATATATCGCGTGTCGTTCACAAGCCCGGATAGCTCAGTCGGTAGAGCGTAAGACTCTTAATGCCATGGTCTTGGGTTCAAGCCCCACGTCGGCGAATATATTTTTATTTTCTACATTGCTTTCTTCTAAGGGTTTACATTTCAATTTTTTTAAATTTTATTACGACAAATTAAAATTCAATAAATCTAATTAATAGCTCATTTGAAAACTGTTACAACTATAGATACCTATATAAAAATAATTTTCCTACAGTGTTTTCAATTAAATATTTATTATATTAAAAGAAATTTATTAGGTACTTAAAAAAGTATAAATACTGCTTTTTAACGACAAACATTTTTGAACGGTAACTCCAAACATTATGATGTTTGGGCATAACATTCATCTCGGTAAACTAAGTGCGTACTCATGTCCTTTTCTTCCTCATTCGTTCTTTTGCACCCGGGTAAAACCGGGCGGGACCGCTAGAGCACTATAAATTTTGTAATTCAATTTTAGGAATTGTATTTATTAATCTGTTTTTCAAAAGTCTAAAACTAGTCTAAAAATAATGGTGTACTTTTCATAACGGCTTATTATACTATTTATTATTTCAAGAAAGTTTTGTTAAAATATTTTTTTATAAACTTTATAGTTTTGGAAATATTCTAAAAATAAAAAAAATCAACTGTTCTTTTGTTTTGTATATATGTCAGAAATAAACTAGTTAAGCGTGCTTTGATTAACTTTTACATGACGTGGAAAATAGGTAACCATGGCAACGCATATAATACTGAATACTAGCCATTACCCGCGTCAACGCACGCAATATCAGAAATGTTATGTTCTTTATTATACTATATCAAATATCAACATTTTGAAGTTGGAATGGTCTCGTCGCCCAATTGGCTGCAATTTTTTTTTTTGAAGACTTGGATCTATTTTTCTCCTGAAACTCATTTCTACATGTTGTGATTTCGAAGATAGTTTACTGTAATCGCGCATTAACAAATCGCAGTCGATTAAATTAAACCATTCTAAAAATATGTCCCAGTGTATATAACTATATATCTATATATATTTTTTCAGTATAGATTTGATATGGTAGATCGGGGCATACTTCAAGGATATGAAAGAGTAAATCCCTAGCGGCAACGTGTCACCAATATTAAAACATTCATCACTCGTATAATATTCTTTGTAACAGGCGTCTAAATTTAATTTCATAGGCGCAGAGCAGGAGCTGCCAGCCACCAGGCCCGAAAGACAGAACAGTGAACACACAAACAACGCACGGTGGACGCCGTAAAACGCGTTTCAAACGGGACGTGGGGTAACTTACGGTTAGATTCGATATACAAATCGGTGCTGCTAAAACGAACCACCCGAATGACCTGTTTCACAATAATTTTTATGTTACTGGGAAATAGTGATGTGCCGCTCCTGATCGAGTCGTTCGTAATGAACGGCTCCTTTCTCGGAGCGGAGCGAGTCGCTCTTTTTTTGTGAATGACTCACTCCGAGGGCCATTGTTCTGTGCTGAGCTATTCTGTTCTGTTGCATTCGCACATTTGCAGAGCGCACACAGCAGGTACAGGCACTAGTGAACTTTGCACGTACGGAGTTATCTTTGCTGAGTCATTTAATGTTGAATGACACACTGTAAGTACTAAGCTTACAGTGACTTGAACCATTCACATTGACGTCGTTGACAAAGATATAATATTGTAACAATAAACAACATTATTGTTAAGCTTTTATTATAAAAATCATAACATTTTATGGTGGTAATATAAAATTAAAGAAAAAGATTATGAACGAAAAATGTAACTTAGTGATCAAACTGATGTGCTACTACTAACTTTAGTATTTTTTATTTTTTTGAAATTTTTATTTTTGAAGTGAAAACTTCTTTAGCGGCGTTGAACACTTTTTTGTAATGGGTAAAAAATCTTAAACTCGCCGTCAGGTCACGTGTCCTGATCAAAAATGCGTAAGACGGAAACTTTTATTTATACAACGTTAGACATCTAGCGTTGAAATATCGTACATAAAAAAATGCAATCTATGATACAAACCATTTTGATCGAAAATTCGTAAGACGATTAATATTCAAGTTTTCACTTCCGCTGGCACTCTCGGAGTGCAAACCTTTTTTTTATAATTGTTATTTGTTATATAAGTAACAATTATGTACTTTTTTCTCCAATTTAGGTACAGAGGCCTGAAGAAGTTAACATTGTTAACAAAACGTAAGCAAAAATAACAATATTGCACATTTTGTTCACTTTCTTATTTAACAATTTATTTAAATATTAATATTATTAAAATCGTTTCTGTGAAAATAAAAAACAACAAAAATATTTTGTTGAGAATATATTTCGGTGCGGAACCGCTTCAAAATCATCCACATTTAAATAAGTACAGCTTTATTCCAACGATCTTACCATATATCAAAAACCATTCGCCGCCGCATTAAAATGAAATATGTTTTTGTTGGTTTGGATACGGTGTATGTGTAAGTACATAATATAAAATTGTGTAGACGCAGAACAAAATAGCTGAGCCACCAAATTTGCTTCGATGCTTCTTTCGCTGTAGGTATTAAAGAGTAGGCAGAACTTGTTTCGTTATTATATAACGTACTACACCAGATCGAATTAGAAACACATTAAAATGAAAAATGGCTTGCATTTTAACGAAATTAAAATTATGTCGTAATTTGTTAAGTCGTAAGCTGACAAAAACATCGTATATACATTTATTAAATCATTAATAAAACTCTTTATACTAAATTCAATTTTCCTGTCCAAACTTTGAAAACTTTAGCTATATTCAGTAGGCTGTAAATTCATTCAAGAAATAAAAACATTCAACCAAGAAAGGAGCATACACAGTATACTTGCAAATTAATAATACATTCTGTATTTTTATATTTATTATCGGGAAGAATTTTCATGGCACTTTTAATATTTATTTTTTATTTATTATTTATTTACAGTGAAAAATTCGTGTCTCCTATAAATATCGATCCAAATAAGTAAATTCATAGGACATGTTTTGCTTAAAATTCAATGATGTATCAATTTCTGGGGTTACTTTTTCCAAAAAAATTTCCACCCCTGATATCTACATATGTCAAAAGTAGAAATAATAAATGGAGCTCCACTTATAGATACAAAAAAAGCTTACCTAATCAATAGTTATTGGTTCAACTTGAGATTTACTATCGGAAACTGCTGAGATAAATTTTCTTGTGCCTATTTCAAACTCAACCGGAAGTTTACATGCATTTTTTGTTTCAAATGGCAACATAAATATTTTTTTTACATTTTTGAAATCTACATTTTTTCTCTATAAATTCAAATAAAATTTTCATAGAGTTACATAAGAAAATATTCGAGAAAAACATTATCAATTTATTAATTAAATACACAGTAATAATTATTATTAATAATTTGCGCACATGTGTAAAGTGCTATGAAAAATAACTGTGTACTTAATTAATACATTTTTCTCAAATATTTTCTTACGTAACCGTATGAAAATTTCATAGAGAAAAATGGAGATTTCGAAATGCAAAAAAAATGTTTCCATTTGAAAAAAAAATGCCTGTACAATTCCGGTTGACTTTGAAGTACAAAACAATATAACCTCAGCAGTTTCCGAGAGTAAGTCTTGAGTTGAACAAGAACTATTTATTCTTTTTTTGATACACGAATTATTCACTGTTACTTAATTTTTGTAAACAAGATGATTTTTAATTAGTAATCATTTTCTGTCAAAGTTTGCGAATAATTCCATATCGAATTAACATTACAGAACAGAACTATCTGCCTACTTAGTAGTTTTGCATAATTTAAGTATCGATTGTATAAGTTGTAACTATACCGCTGTCCGTATATACATATTAATTAATTTGAATGGATAAACCGTGTTCTTGCGCTGATTGAATTTGAATGCTTTGTATAATTTGCTTTTTTATTTTTCAACTCTATCTAATCTAACTAAATATTTCGATCGAAAGTTTCATTTTCAATTTTAATTCAACATTTTTTTGAGATCCGTGATTCAGGATAATGTACAGTAGGTGTTTTTTTTCTTTAATTTCAAACGAATTATAATTAGTTTTAAATACTACTAGCTTCCGGTTTACAACTGTGGTACGTTGTTCTTTTGATATGTACATTTAATTCGTTTTTTGATATGACTGTACAATTATTGTACTTTGAACTTAGATTACGTAAGATTAGTTTTGTAATACTTAACAATTTTTTTGAATTTAAACATTTTTGTTAAAACTAAAAGTAGTACAATTTTGTACTTATTCGTTAGAATAAAGACATTTTCAGTTTTGGTATAAAGACTATCTATTCTTTTTATGGAAAAACATATTATCTTTGAGTTAGTCATATAGACCTATATTTTTGGACAAAAAATAATTTAATGCATGCACGTATTCTTACAAAGAAATTTTCGATTTAAATATTAATATTACAGTTATGTGTTCTCTAGGTTGAGATATGGAGTTATTTTCTGGGGTAATTCCTCTCAATCAAAAAATGTATTTATATGGCAGAAAAATTATTGAGAATAATTTATAACATAGGGCCTAGAGATTCATGCCAACCTATATTTAAAAAAATTAAAATATTAATGCTTCCATGTATATATATCTTAGAAGCGCTGTTATACATAAAGCATAATTTAGAAACAGTCGAATATAATAATAACATGCACAATTATAATACCAGATTTGGTTCAGATATTAGACTACCGAAATGTAACTTAGAAGTATATAAACAAGGACCGCAATATATGGGTCAGAAATTATTTAACAACTTACTATACATATTTGCTTCAGAGATCTAAAAATTATATTTCTGCTATATTAAAAGAAAAGTGTTTTTATCAGGTTGCATCTTTTTTTGATAGCCCTATATGTATTTGTACATCTGTTATGTAGTTTGTGTATCCACTAATTAGAATAATTGTTGATTATGTTTTGTGTTTATTTTTTACCATGTATTTGTTGACGCTATTACCTACACAGACTTGTCTGTCGAAAATAAAGATGTATATCTATCTATCTGTCTATCTATCTATTCCAAGCATTTTGAGAACGGTCAATTTTGTAAAAATTTTAAAAGACAATATGATATGTACTTACATCATTTATGCAAAAAATGAACATTCTTTTACAAATTAATTCATGTTTCATACTTGAAGCCATAAATGATCGCACAGGGCCGAACTATCTTTTTTGGGGTCCTGGGCGAGATCTCATCACTGAGCCTCCCCTACACTAAATTTCATGAATTAAATAAAGCTACTTATTTCCCCAACATAATAGTTTTAACAAGTGGTACAACTAGGAAAAATTGAACCATTACAATCGTTATTAATGTTAATATATCATCAACCCGATGATGAGCGGTTTAGACTAATGGCTACAGATTGTATAATATAGTTTTCAAAGTGACACCTTGATGATTTAGGTAGACTTAGTGAAAATACTCACGGGACACTGTACCATGCAGAGCTATATTTCCTGTGTTCAAAATTGCCTGTAAATACAATACTTACAAGGTTGATAAACGTCGTTTTGGAAAAATATTTTGTTACAAAAACATTATATTTCAAAAATGCTATTAAATACAGGGTGTCCCATTAAGAATGGGACATAAAACAACCGCAGATTCTCCAATTCAAAATAAAACGATTAAGCGAAATATGCTTAGATAAAATGTTACTCGTTTCCGAAATACGGGTTGTTGAAGTTGAAAACTGAAAAATTATTAATGTCCATAATTTTTTTAATACACCGTATAATTTTACTCAAATCGGCACACTTGTTGAATATCATAAAATGCACCTAACAATAAAAAAATTAGTTCAGTACGCTCTACCAGTGGCGTACGGCAGGAGTAAGTAATGCTTGTACCCCTTCTAAATGTTACGCCGCTGTCTAAATTTTAATTTTGAGTATAATTTTAATTTTTTTAATATTTTCTAAGTCAATAATGTACACTTGTTAGTTTGTTGTAAAGTCATTGGTTTTCGAGATATTCGCAGTTTTTTTAAGACAAAATTGTAAAAATGAATATTATTAATAATAATACAAATAAAAAGTACATGTCTATCTATCTTTAACTGCGAATATCTCGAAAACCAATGACTTTACAAAAAACTAACAAGTGTACATTATTGACTTAGAAAATATTAAAAAAATTAAAATTATGGATAAAATTAAAATTTAGACAGCGGCGTAACATTTAGAAGGGGTACAAGCATTACTTACTCCTGCCGTACGCCACTGGTAGAGCGAGTAACATTTTATCTAAGCATATTTCGCTTAATCGTTTTATTTTGAATTGGAGAATCTGCGGTTGTTCGATGTCCCATTCTTAATGGGACACCCTGTATATAAATAAATAAATAATTTACGTTAGAACATAAATTTTTATTGTGTGTAGAGTGATTTCTTGAATTTTTTTTTTTAAAACTAATTTAGTAAATTAATCGGTTCCTCAAAAAATCATTAAAGTATTAATTTAAACAAGGACACAAATGATAGTTACTGACGATTTGGTTGCATTTTGGATCATTATTGGAATTGTCCTTACAGAGGTTTTCATTGGCTATACAAGGTTTACAAAGTATTTGAGCAGACCTTTGCAATATAAAATTCCAGCCAATTGGGCGATGGAACCATTCCATCTTCAAAAATGTTGACATTTGATTATAATAAAGAAAATAAAATTTCTGATATCGCGTGAGGTGACGCGGGTAATGGTTAGTATTCAATATGATATTTGCTATTCGTTGCCATGGTTACCTACTGACAGATCTACAAAACAAATTAACAGCTGATTTTTTTATTGTCAAAATATTTCCGGAACTATTAAGTCTAAAAAAATTTTTTTAACGAAACTTTCTGATAAGTATACCATTATTATAAAAAAAAATACCGTTATAGCATATACCTCTTCTGCGCACGCGCCATTTTCCTCAAAAACAATAGGGCACTTCATATTTGCATACCAAACATCCTCCCAAAATTTGATTTCAATCTGCTCATCCGTTTGACCTGTATTGTAACTAACCGACTAACAGACGAACAGAGTTTTTCCAAAAATAGGTTTTTTTTTTTGGATTCAGTGGACCTTAAAACGAAGAGATATTGTAAACTTTTTGAAAATGATGGTAAAAGGCGTGGTCTTTGTAAATTCCATTTCGGAAATCACAAAAAAACATGGCATATATTATATTAATTTCTGAAAATGCAATTCGAGAATACAATTAAACCGAAACACATACCTAAATGGTTTTAATAATGTGCACTATATACAAAAAGTCTAGTCAACTGGAAATTGAAGGCGACAAAGCATCGATTCGCTGTGATAAAATTAATAAATTACATTTACTCTAATGCTCAGTTGCAGAAAACATTGTCAAAACATCTAATTTGACAATGACCTTAGGTTGTGAACATACATATCTCTCTATATGAAAAGTATTGTAGCCAAAATGTTTAAGATGCTATGAAACGTTGAGAAATTTAGTTCCGACCCCTAGATCCCGCTATCCGACTGAAGCCAATAGTGTATGTGCCATATTATGGCAAATATACTAATACTCTTCCTTAGTAACTTCAAAGAAGGTTTGTAAGTTATGTGCTCTTTGAAATATGTCAGATATTTTTAATGCTACGTTCATATTAAATTCTTTTATAAAGCATTTAATGAAACGGCAACTGTTATGAATGAAGAATATATAATGAACTTACTTTGCTTCTACTGTATTAAAAAGATGGATAATAATCATTGAAGACTTACCTGCAACAGAAAAAAATACATTATCAATAATTTATTAAAACAAATCTTAAAACAATAAACTCATAACAAAATCGCCCAGACAGGACACGACTTTTAAAATTCATGAAAACATGCCGATAGTAAATTAATTAGTAAATATTTAATATAAATTTTGCCGGAAAATATAAAACAAAATCGCATAAATGAAATAATAACTTAAAAATGTCTTTAATATGTTTAAAAATGTGCGAAAACATGCGTAAAATATCGAGAATATGCCGTTTAGTGGACTATGTATTTAATTGTGAAAAATAACTTTAATAATTTAGAGTGATGATGATCCTGTTTCAATGTTGGAAGATTAAAAAGGAAGAATCCTGGTGGCTTAGGATCGATGAAACAAAGCAAATACTGAAGGTTTTTATTGCATTTTATTGTCTGACGTTCCGGCAATCTTTAAGCCATCTTCGGAGAATCAATGCTGTCTGTTTTCTCAGTATTGTTGTTATGTATAAAATAAATTAAAATAAAAAATGTCATCAAAAGGTATTAAAATTACAATTTTTCTTGAAAAACGACTTGATTTTTACTGAAAACTGTATAAATGTGTCTATGTTACTTGTTTAAAATTATACTGATTGTATTGTGTATTTAATGTTATAATAATCCAACGCATACACAAAGCAAGCGTCACGCGCTGTCATCTAACGAAATACTAGTAACTAGATTTCTCCCTGTTATTTAGATGTCGCCTTCAACTAAATCAATGTTTAATCTAACTCACATAAACGTAACTTCCTCCCATAAAAGTGTCAAGTCAATTGCACGGTTTTGTTCCCTACCAAACGCGCCACTAGTTGTTTCACATCAAATTTTTGGAGCAACTAAATCAAATCTGTCAAAAAAAAAACAGGCAGATCTGGGCACTCTATCACGCGACATTACTCAATACAATGCCACGGAATTTCATGCTATTTTCTCATGAGAAACAGAATCGGAAGTTGGTATTTTTATAGTACCTTGCCACAAAGACATTGAATTTTGCGCCTGTCTTTATTAGATGATTGGGGAAAAAAAAGCTCGGTTGTGCTATCTTATGACGTAACATTTGAGGCATCCAACGCTTCTACTAATAAGTAATAATGCATTTGATTATCACATAACGATTGGATGGATTTTGACGGGATTTTCACTGGCATAGCTGATGGTAAAAAGAGTAACTTAGGCTACAAAGTCGCGGGTTACGGCTAGTATGTTGTATTTTAGGTGGTAGGGTTCTGCAGTGTGGAGCGAGTTTTTGAAATAAAACAACCTTGAGATTGAAAATGTAACAAATTTGCAGCGATTATATACCGTATATACCATATATTTAATAATAACCTATATGAATCATTGCCTATCTACTCAATGTGCGGTGAGTGTACGCAACAAAGCGTATCGAGAATATATCTGCGTCTCTTTCTTCGACGTAGTTCCCTGATTTCTCCGATAATAGGTTTGGTTGGTGTACTCGCGTTCAATCCGAATAAAGTATCTCTGTTTTAAAAACTTTGTCTTTTTTTATGACATTAACAAGGGCGTACCCAGCTTTTGGCCCAAAAGGGGGCAAATTAAAATTTTTAACAAGGGTTCTCCGTGCTTGTTTTGCACTCCTGGATACGCCAGTGCTTACGGACTAAAAAAAAAGACAGAGAAGTATATGTTTGCACCCTAATTGTTCGATTGCGATTTTATTCCTATGCTCGGTATAGAATAAAAGTATATGATAAAAACTGGCTGTATAACTGAAATCGTAATTATAAATATATCATAGGTATAGGTTTGACTTTAATGGTTTTTTTCATAAATGTTTTTATGATTGACAATATAAAATGTGAAATATATCCTAACTGGAAACTAGTTGATTAAAATTTAAATTTCATGCCAAATTAGTAATTTTCAGTAGCATTCACATCATTATAGTTCTCGATAAAACCAAATTTTATTTACAAAATTACATAATATATCATAGCTATATTGATCATTCCGCAAACAATAAAAATATTGTACATTCGAAACAAAAAATAAATTTGCGATTTTGCACATTATTTTTTATCTATCTTGTCTCTGCTTATAACAAAATGCTGAGTGAGAAAATTTTTATTAGCTTTTTACTTTGTGTGTAAGCACTTTTTTGCTTAAATATATAAAAATGAAGAATTTAAAAACAAGGTACATATTGACATTGTGATTCTCTTTTTTTTTCTGTATTTTTCAAAATGTTTTCGTTCATGTCGTGTGCAATTAATTTCAGGTATAATAATTTCAGAAACGCTCAAAATCTATGCTTATTTTATGTTACAGATAGGTATATAGGATTATACAACACTAACGTCCGGTCAAAGAAAAACAAGAAAATTGAAAATTATGTGGCATGGAGATCGTGTAAATACATAATATTGTCATAATATTATCTATGAATACTAGACTTTTGTCAGGTATTGTAATCTTTTTGATTAAATTGAATATCATACAAAAAATAGATCGATACTAACCTGGCTAATCAGCGTTGTGCATTAGATCTAAACCTCTTACGTTAAGGTATGTCCTTTGGATAAAGCCTTGTTACTTATGTGTAAGAAGTTGTATAAAATTCTTACAATTACCTACTAATTTCTCTCAAGTGTTTATTTTGATTCATTATTTTTTTTGAATAATATTTCTTCCAAAATAAACTTTTTTTTTAATTTAACCTCCTTCAAAAAAGGCTCACTAAACGCGTAAAATAACAAAGTTCTGAGGTCGGCACAACTTAGTACAGGTACCAACCTAAGTTAAAGAAACATGATAGTAATTAAAATGGTGCCGACTTCAAAACTTTGTTATTTTACGTGATTTAGTAACCGTTTTTGAAGGAGGTTCAATTTTTATTTTAAAGTTTTTTATTTTAAATTTTTAATGGTCTATTTTAGTGTCTAATGAAACCGAAGAGCAGCGTTCACCTCAACTACAACTTTTGCAATATTTCTTTGATTTCGTGAATTTTCTAAAAAGTGACTGAACCGATTTTTCTTATATTGATATTGGACCAGCTTTGCAACACATTCTATCGAAAAAAAAAAGAATCATCGAAATTGGTTCACAGCCAGCAAAGATATCCACGTATAG
Organism: Xanthostigma xanthostigma; assembly: GCA_963575645.1. Lineage (NCBI taxonomy): Eukaryota > Metazoa > Arthropoda > Insecta > Raphidioptera > Raphidiidae > Xanthostigma > Xanthostigma xanthostigma. The sequence goes on along the minus strand of OY754470.1, from coordinate 28,540,062 downwards.
ACATACAAAATAATAAATAAAAAAGAAATACAATCGAAATGAGAACATCTTCCTTTTTTTTAGAGTCGGTTAAAAAGAGCGTCGAACTAACATAAAAGATTTATATTCTAAAACAAATAAATAAAACAGAAAGGCATCTACTGATTTTTTACAAATTATATTTCTTTGAGGAAAAGCTAATTTTGTCGGCACAAATCTGTAACTACGATTTTGCAAACAAATAATGATGCAACTAAATGATTAACATTCCTTTTCTATTGCACATACCGCTAAACTAGCGGTATGTGCTTTATTATCGCTTTGTGCGTCAGAGCTGACTTTCGTTCAAATAAGAAGTTATATCTAAGTTAATTTCACAAGAAATCCATTCAAATTGAAGCTTTTTGAAAAGAGGAGATTCTAATCTATAAAATAGAACCATTTTTAAATCAATTTGAGTTCATAAATACTATTAAAATTGTAATTGAAAATCACAAACAGCAGTTGTCGGTTGGTCTGTACGTATGTACGTACGTACGTATGTACGTACGTCACGACTCTACAGATCGCAATTTTGGTCGGATTGCCTTGGGTTATATTTTATTCACTTTGTTTTTTAAAAATTGCTTTATAAGATTTTTCCGATATACTTTAGTAATAAACATGATGGACTTAAAACAAATTTAATGTATATTATAGGTAATGTATAAGTCTGTTAATTGTTTAAAATATTTTAATTGTTTGGAGACTACTGGTACACTACGAGAGAGGTACAGTGAGTGTTCGCGAATGAAAAGTTAGTGAAAGATCACTACACAGTAGCTACAGCACAAAGGAAATTTGAATAATAATAGAGAAACGGTTGAAGATCATATATCATTTCACATTTTGTTTCAAATACAAAAGGAGAATTAAACCAACGGTTAACTAAATGAACATTCGAGATTATACGTGTGAATGATAACAATAAATATTTTAAAATTTAATTTATATAACTCCCATTTCCACTGTCAAAACGACTTGAGGCGAGAGAAGTTAACAAGCGTTTTCACTGATATTACAATAATAACACAGGCCTGCGAAATTTAACTTTTTTTTTCCCCTTCCAATAATTATGTTATTTTTTTACATATCTAGGTATGTTGAATTAAAATACAGCTTTGTCTTTTTTCTAGCACATCGAGATTTTTTTTCGTTGAGGACATGCATATTTTAGAATTTTACAACAATTTTCATGAAAAAACAAAAATTAATGAATTTAAAATTAAATTTTTACTTAAAAAACCAACAGTATTAGTTAAAAATAATGCTAAAGAGACTCAGTAAATCAAAAACACTTATGGTATCTTTTTCAACTTCCTTCAAAACTCCTGTTCAAACTTTTTCTCTTATGCTTTCTATTAGTTCCATCTCTCTTCAACATCCTGCAGTAGTCTGCTATCTCTTTTTTATTTTTAGCATTTTTTGTGTTTGTACAATAAAAGCAACAATCGTCTATATGATTTTCCAATTCCATCCAAACCATTGGAGTTTTCAAAGAAAAAGAATGTTTTTCTCCCCGTGACCATTTACATAGTTATAAAAAAAAATAGAATAAAGTTGAACACATTTTATGCGGCACCCATTTCTTGTTTCTGATTTTTTTATCTTTAATACAATACTTCCAAAGATTTAGTAATTTTTTGTAGTTGTTTCAGTTAGGTACATAACTTCCACATTTGTAACAGAAGTTATCTAGAGAATGAACACAATATGCTGGAAGTCATTTTTCTTATTTATCACCATCAGGGGCCATTCAAGTATTACGTAAGCACCAAAGGGGGAGGGGGGGGTTGTTTAGCTTATTTTGATTACTTCCTTGGCTTACTTTTGCTGACAAGGGGGGGAGGGGGGTGGGTCAAAAATTACTAAAATTCTGCATACGTAATATTTGAATGGCCCTCACACAAAAATCACAAAAATGTACCGCAATTGATACACGTAAATCGTAATATGATTTTAATCACGACAAACAATGACTAATGAGGGTAGTTGAATATTTAAATACCATCAGTACTACTAGTATGCACTGTTATCAAAGAAATTGCTAGTAATACGCGGTAATACTAAGGAAAATGGAAAAAGTGATTTTCTCAGAAAATTTACGTGATGGAATTTTTTTATTATTTTTTTGGTAACTTAGTACCTAATACCTACCCAAATTGCTAATTATTTTTTTAAGGGGAAATCCATCGCAGGCCTGTGTAATTATTCTGTCCAATATTTTAGGCGTTGCGCATATTAATCTATCAGATTTCAATAGAAAATAACTTGAAAAAAGGGTCTCTTTAATCTATTCTATTATAGAGTAGGCTAGACGGCGAGAAGGTAAAAACATTAAAAAGTGCATTATTCGGGCACAGGCGAGATTATTGTTGGAATCGCTTCGTTTTAGGGTGTAGTTCAACCCCCTAAGTTTACTTACAAATTTTTGGTGTGCTTGATTTTATAATTGACAATTAGTGACGAAAATAGTGCTTTTTTCTCTATTTCCTTTAATATCTCCGTTTCTCTTGACTTTTAGTATAGCATATGCATTGAGAAAGTTGAAATTTCCTAAAAAATGAACACTGACAGAGGTCGCTAAGTGCAATTGTTAACTTGCAAATAGTCCCGAAAGTTAAAAAAACACGTTTTTTTCACTATTTTTTTACTAAAAAATGACCGCACATAAATGGCTGAAAATTCTCAAAAATGATGTCTATGTTGACCCAAACATGCATGAATAATTTTAGCGTCATCGGTCAATTACTTCTCGAGTAATTAACTATCACCTTTTTTTTGTTTCCTTAATTGCAAATTGCGCCGTTTTTTTCACAAACGGGTTTCGCTGGTCGGACCAAGCCAGAAAAATCACAAATCCATTCAACTTTAGTATCCCGTTGGAATTTTTGGAAAAAATTAATTCTAACCGATTTTATAACGATTGAATATTGGAAAAGTTATATGGTTTCATACGTTTGTCTTAAATTGGTATCGCTAAAGAAATCGTTATAAAATTGGTTAGCGACCTCTGTCAGGGCTCATTTTTAGGAAATTTCAACTTTCTCAATGCATATGCTATACTAAAAGTCAAGAGGAACGGAGATATTAAAGGAAATAGAGAAAAAAGCACTATTTTCGTCACTAATTGTCAATAATATAAAATCATGCACACCAAAAATTTGTAAGTAAACTTAGGGGGTTGAACTACACCCTGAAACGAAGCGATTTCAACAATAATCTCGCCTGTGCCCGAAAAATACACTCAAAACTTCTCGCCGTCTTGCCTATAGGTAAATAGATAAAATTTGCTTGCATGTTTGTTTGTAGGGGATAATCTCAAGAACTACTGAACCGATTCTAAAAAAAATTCATTAATAAAAAGCTATACTATTTCTGAGTACTGTAGGCTATATTTTATTTTGATAAAAAATCAAATTTCCAATTAAACGGAATAAATTTGAGTAGGTACATGGTGGAAGTACAGTAATTTTATGGTGGAAGTAGTGTTAAATAAAAAAACATTGTGCGTCCCGCTCGGCAAAACCGCGATGAAGTGAAGGTACAGCTCCGCGCATGGGCACGATTGTAATACGGTGTAACCGAAGGCCGTATTGCTGTTATCCCTGTCGTGTTTCATCACAATCGCGTGCGTATTCGCGGGTAGCGACTAGCTTTTTACATAACCATGTAATTTTGAGGAAAAAATTTAGCATTTAGTGAAGAGTAGCTCGTGTTTTTACAATTCTGAATTAACATATTTATACTTTTCAAAAGGCTTGCGGCTATTAATTAAATTGAATTTATGAGTTTCCATAATTTTTCAGTCTGTAGCGTTTCTACTTAAATTCAGTTTCAAATACAGGTGCGTTTTACTTTTCGCTAAAACTAAGTTCAGTTTATATCAGCTTGAGTTTACAGAATACAAATATAAAATGACCGAGCACGTGATTTTACAAAAACAGACTTTAATATCATTATAATATATAAAGTACGTATCAAATGTTTTTATGATAACTAATTTATAATATTACCACGTTTCTATTACCTCGCTTTCTTGTATGTCTATCCGGGTGGAATTTTGTAATTAATTTTAAACTAAATTCCTGATGAGATAGAGACTTGAAATTTTTAACTTATCTCGGAATTAGGTGACAATACAAGAAAATGTGGAAATAATAAAAGAAATATTTTTTTCAATATACTGTTGTATACCTACCTTTCAGTAGATATTAAGTAAATCACCTGGTCGGCAACCCCCCGCCCCTCCTTCCCTCTAAGGAACTTCCTAGCTACGTCAATGCTTTAGAAACTACCACATTTAAAAAATATTTTAATTCTTTGACATTACGTTGTTAACCGGGATTGAAAGGTACTTTTGACGCAGATTGTATAAACTTATCAAGCAATTGTATGTAATACAAAATGAAAACGTAGCCACTCTTCCATGCACCATGTAAAACCTGAAAGAGATCTGTGTTCAGTAAGTTCTGTTATAGACTTAGGTATAGCCTCGAGCTCTAACTGTATCAAAGCAAACAGATTTCTTCTTATTATAAGCACAGTTGGCTCATTGAAATATTAAATATTAAACAACACAGAATGTAGCAAATTGTTATGCATACCGCGAACATCTGAAAAAGCGTCACTCGAGAAAAAAAAATTATTCGAAAGCTCAACACAATATTCATTTTCTATGTCACCTAAATTAGATATCTCATAAAATTAATTCATAGCGTAACAATTATTATTATTTTATTCAACATAGGTAATTGTTAACGTAAGTTTGTAACATGAATATTATTTAATTCAACACATGTATTAATTTAAGTTTTTTAACATGAACACTACTTCCTAGTTCATACACTCCGCTGCCATCTTGACTCTGTGTCTCCACATGACCACCAGGGTACACCAGTGGCCGCGTGGCTTTTTAAGACGTGTTTTTAAGACGTCTGTGCTCTGAGATAGGTCCAAACTAAAAAAAGTTTAATGCTTGATTTTTTATATTGCTTTTATAGCTTTTTATCACGCGATTAAAACTGAATATTAGTCACTGCACACGAGGCTAGTCTTGCCACTTAATTCCTTGCTAGAATTTGCTGCTGGGTTCTAAGCGTGCTGTGACGCTGGGTTCCGTATATGGCTTTTATGTGTTCGAGTTACACCATAGGATTTATTTGTTCAGAAAAGCCAGAAAGTAGTTACACAGATTTATATATGAAAGGTATTGGCTATTGGCAATATTAATATAAATTTCGTAATTCATAAATTTTTGAGTTTTTTTATAAAAAATAACAGGAAATTAAGGCACAACAAGAATACTAATAAAAAGGTTAGTTGAAATAATTGAAAATCGTCAATCTGACAAGCTTTTTTGTTTAAAAAAAACACGGTTTGCTCGATTATGAAACAAAAAATTTTATTTAAAAAACATAGTTGTCTGCCAAATCCTGTACACGCCGAATTATATGAAAAATATTGATTATTACCAAAAATATCTTATACAAATATATTTAATTTTTGTAGGCAGTAAATTTTCCATGTTTTTCATAACAGCCGAAATATTATGTAACAAAATACAAATTACCATTGAAATCTATATGACATGAGCGACTTCAACGCTAGGTAAACCGGGATACCTAAAATAAATATATATCTCGGCTATTTTCAATATTTTGAGATTAATGAAAATAAACTTTTTTTTTCAGAAAAATAATCTTAATTTGAATATTAAAAAAATATTTTCATGCTATTTCTTTTAAACAAAAATAAAGAAAAACATTCAATATGTAAAGTTCTTTAATTTTTATAACTTGAAATTTAAAGTTTTCATGTTTTTCAAACAGCCGAATTAAGTGATAAAATATACATTACAAAATATATATTATGAACAGCAAGAAACCAATTTATTGTCAAGAGGGTAATCCAAAATAATTATTTTGGTAAAAGTTCGTCTATATTCAGTATTATATGAAATTTATCAAAAGGTACTTTTATGTTCCAAAAAAGAAGATTTATAGATTTGTTAAACAACTAATAAGGATTCCATTAAAAATATATATCTTTGTGTCATATCTTGTAAACGAGACTTTGTATGAAAAATCAGGAGATATAAAAAATTCTTTAATTTTTGTAACCTGTAAGTTTTTTGCAATTTTTACAATAACAGATTTAAGAGATAAAATATAAATTAATCGTTATGTTTAAAACAATGAAATATTTAGGCATATATTTGTATAACAAAACACAAGGATCTTTTATAAGTAGTACTTAGTTATTTAGAAAGAAATATGCCTTTAGATTTTAGAATCATCGATGCTACTACATTTAGGACATTTTGCATAAGAAAACGATCATTTTGAAAATATCTACGAGTAGGTAAGTTGGAATACATTAGTGCCGCAAATCTACCTCAGTAAAGCCGAATAGTAGGTATTTTCGTGTTCGAAAAATACAATTAAAAACAAATTTCTCATTCCACTGTCAATTCTTTGAATCGATAAATTCAGGTTGTTCTTTTTATAAACACGTGGACTGCGTAGAAGTATTTTTAATTCCGATTTTAATTGGAGGAAAATCCAAGCTTAAAACTTCTCTTTCTTGTTATGCTTGACTACTTTGTTAAGGTTCGTTTCACATTTATTCGATGATAGACGTATTTTTCCTTAACGCGCTTAAAATACATCTAATTTACATAGACTAAACTCACTTCAACGTGTTTATAATTGTTTTTGCACTATTCCCCACAAAAGTAGCTGCTTTATATTCATGTATACAGGAATGTAAAGTGACCTATTACGCACTGGTACGGTAAAGTGTAATAAAAGCGGCCGCATTATACCAATTCTTTAATAGATTACTGTAACGTTTGTTCAAAAGTGAATTATCAAATTTTAAAGTAAAAATCAGCTATTTCATAGGAAACACGTGCAAAAAATACTGTATTTATCTCGTGCGTAATACGTAACTACTCGTGTGACTAAAAATTTGCTGGCACTAAGAATACGATCTAGACACTATTTTGTCCTGCTCTCTACAAAATACCTGCTGTACTTGCATGTATCAAACAATATCAAGTGACCCATTACATACTTGTACTTGTAAAACAATAGTAATCTTGTCGCTAATTATGTACACAAAATATTTACAATACAGGAACTGACTGACTGACCTACCACTCCGCTCGCATTTTATAGCTTCGTCCCACGCCTGTAGAATGTTTTAGAAGCATCTTCACCTTTTTACATGCATTGCCTTCTCCAGGCATTTCTAAAAAGGTCGGGTTTTCTGGTTACCTGTTTTCCATTGTTGTTGTTGCTAGAAGATTCTACAGAGTCCATAGTCGTCCCAACAGGGAGTACGCAACAATAATCTATTGTTTTTAAATTCTAATTTAGGACAAAATGTTGGTTACAAAGTGAATTTGATCTGATTTTTACAAAAAAACTTATCTCACGATATAATTTAAAAAAAAAATAAAATTACGTAAAAATATTTAGTCACTGACCGGTGCACAGCGTTATTTTTTAAACCAAATGACCCTGAATAGTTTCTTTAATTGTGTGTTTAAATTTTAAGAGATGATATAACTTATTTGCCCTGAACATGGATGTGATCTGAGACCTAAGTAGACAATAAAAATTGCATAGTTATAATTGTCAAATATCGTCGTTATTTTTTACCGTGCCGTTGAAGAAAATACGCATCGGGCTTTTGAGTATCAGCGATTGCATTGTTTACTTAATTCTAAAATTTCAGCAGCTATGCAAATGTTAACCCCCATTGATATAAGAGTTAAAACCAACAGTTTGCAAACTAGTAAACACTATATTGTCTAATTCATGATGAAAGTATTAATACCCTGCTTAAAGTATTTGAATAATAATTAATGGAAAGTCAACCAAATTTTATCTTTGTTTTATGCGGATTTACATGTTATAAACTTAATGTTGTATTTGCTACTACAACTTTTAAAATGATTTTATGAGAGATCTTAAAATATAAATAATTTTCTTTTTAATAAAAAAGTAAGTAATTAGATAGTTCTCTCATTTAAAATTCATTTTTAAAGCTTTAAAGTGACACCCGATTCAACGTCCTAGCTAAACGCATTTCCACGCTACCTTAATTTTAAATTTTACACGAAGCTAATGCATGCGCCTACACTCGTGCGATGACGTCACAGACAAAAAAAATCGTGCGCGATGCACTCGTAAAGAGTTGCCCTGGTGTAAGCCGTTATTAACGCATTATTAGTTTCGTAGTTATTAGCGATTGAAATCTAAAGGTACCTATTTAGTAACACAAGGAAGTTCATTTGTAACACCACGTCTTAAAAAGCCACGCCGCCACTGGTGCTCCCTGGTGGTCATGTGAAGAAACAGAGGCAATATGGCAGCGGAGCATATGAACTAGAAAGTAGGTAGTGTTTTTGTTAAAAAAACATAAATTAATAAATGTGTTGAATTAAATAATATTCATGTTACAAACTTACGTTAATAAATATGTTGAATTAAATAATATTTGTTACAAACTTACTTAATAAATATATTTAATAAATATATGTTGAATAAAATAATCATAATTGTTACACATTGTACTTAACGAGCGTATAGACGTTTTCACATCAAAAACGCACCAGATAAAATTTACTCTTTTTTAATGCTTAAATAATTTGTCTATAGCAATAAGTTCCATTTATTGCGTGTCAAATGTGTCTCCAGTCTTTTAAGGTTAATAGAAACCACCAAACCACTATACATTGCGATCAGACAAGGACGACGAATATTCGGGTTACGCGCCGTTTGTTCTCTTTGTTCCTTTCTCAACCAGCCTCAGTTTTCTTCGACGGTTTTCAAGTGGTTCATTAGCAATGCAAGTCAGCCTAATGGGAAACGAGCGAACGAGATTTGAAGCTTGAATAAACTTTTGCTTATATTGGAGATTCTTTTATATATTATATAAAGTAAGTACTTATGCTAACTCTATGTTCACTTAACCCATTCACTTCTTTTGTGCTGTATATAATTATTCTTTTTACCATAACATTCTTTCATAAATATAGTAAAGCTTTGAAGTTTAACTTAAATTAAATTATTGGTAGGGTCAAGTAGAAAAAATAATATTCGTAACGAAAGTTATATACGGAATCTTAAAAAAAAATATTTTATGATTTTAAAGAAAAAAAAATGATTTATATGTACAGGGCCGTAACTGGCTTTTTTGGTGCCCTAGGCAAGACCTCATCACTCTACACATGTTCAAATAATAATAATAATTGCTGTTTGATTAATATTAATAAATCGGTAACGTTAATCTTATAGTCTAAAATACCGATTTGGCTCGATCTTCATCCATCGAGTTTTCTAATAAAATTTGAATTTTGATAATATAATGTATTAATAAAAAAACATTGATTTGGTTGACATTCAATTTCTTGGCACAGCTATGTTATTCGTTGCCATGGTTACCTACATATAATATGTTCCACGTGTTCGCAATAAAATTATCTATAAATTTTCATATATGGAAATATAGAAAACCCTATAACTGCAAAATACTAATTCGAAGGTGCCTATATCTACCTATATCAACCAAACTTTGGCATTTTATATAAATGTTATACTCTTGATTGGTAATTTTATTTAATTCAGAAATAATAAAATTAACAATTTTAAAGTTTTATTAAAAATAGCTGTGCCAAGAAATTGAATGGCAACCAAATAATTTTTTCTTTATTAATACATTATATAATAGGTACCTACATTATGTTTCATTATAAAACTCGATGGATGTAGATCGAGCCAAATCGGGATCTTGTACTTTTACAACAATTTTATTTGAACGTATAGAGAAAAAAATGGAGACTTCAAAAATGTAAAAAATACATGTTGATATTTGAAAAAATAAATGCATGTATACTTCTAAAGTTTAAACAGCAAAAACAAAAATACTTATGATGTTTCTGATAGCAAATTTAGAATTGAATAAGAATATACTATGCTTACGGTAATTGTGTAAACAATGACATCTTTACCAGGAACTCAGTTATTGCTACAGAAAAAAAAAAAATAGCCTAACATCTATTTCCGAAAGAAATGCCTGATAAACGAAACATCAGTCGTTACACACATGTATTTTATGTAATACAGCTAACAGGTGTCATAAAGCGTGTACGTGTACTGTGGAGATATATAAGTGAAAAGAGACAATGGCATTGGCAGAGAAAGAGAGGAAGATAAACAGCAGAGCTATGCTAGCTTTATAGTACGGTTGCTATCTAACACATGCTATCCTTACTTTTCGTGTATACTGAATGTTCGCTCGTATATTGTGGGCATTCCGACTATTTATGGCAAATTCAATTAGACGGGAAAGTGAGAAACTACAGACAATCATTTTTATTAAAAAGAAAGATGGTTGCGTGATCGCCACGCAAGTTGTAACTGAAACTTTTAATTTACTAACAGTTTGCTACCATCGAGAACGTAACGAAAATTGAAACATGGCTGTCCTTTATTGGAGGGCACCTAGTGTAACAGTTTGAAAAAAAATTTTTTACTTCAAAATGTTCAAAATCTTATGTACAATAAGCCCACAAAATTTCAAAATGATATTCGAGGATATTAGTTTGATGATTACTTTGTTCACTATCAAACCTGATTTTTTTTAAAACGCGTTTATTATAGCATTGTTTGTGGGCGTAATATCTCAAAAACTATTTAAGATTTTGGGCTGAAATTTTTACCAGATATAAAAATTATTAACTTTTATTAAACGCTTTATATTAGCTTGGGTTGTAACTAACTATGTATGTATGTATGTAACTAACTACCGTAACGGAATCTTTGAGCATAATTTTCACCAATTTCCCGAAGTCTGATTAATTTGAAACTTTGCATACGTATCAAGGACCGATGACAATGCAATAATTTGATAACAGTTTCCCATTATCCTTATTAGGACCCCCAGGATTAATAAATTCTTTTATAGATCCTCTGTAGTAAACGCTTTATTTTCACCAATTTCCCGAAGTCTGATTAATTTGAAACTTTGCATACGTATCAAGGACCGATGACAATGCAATAATTTGATAACAGTTTCCCATTATCCTTATTATTAAACGCTTTATATTAGTTTGGGTTGTAACTATGTATGTATGTCCGTAACGGAATCTTTGAGCATAATTTTCACCAATTTACCGAAGTCTGATTAATTTGAAACTTTGCATACGTATCAAGGACCGATGACAATGCAATAATTTGATAACAGTTTCCCATTATCCTTATTAGGACCCCCAGGATTAATAAATTCTTTTATAGATCCTCACTAAAAAGTGAAAAATAAAATATAGTTTAAAAAAAACTAAAAAACACGCTTTATATCGGACTAAAAAGTAAAAAATAATTGTTTTAAAATAAGCTTAAAAAGCGTTGGGCGCTCGATGTACGAAAATGTGGAACAAAGCGCCCCACGCTTTTTAAGCTTATTTTAAAACAATTATTTTTTACTTTTTAGTCCGATATAAAGCGTGTTTTTTAGTTTTTTTTAAACTATATTTTATTCGTAGTTGAACCTACTTTTTGGTAAATTATTGTTATAAATTTTATAAATAAATGTTTATAGGTCAACATTTTATGCGAAAAATGAAAAATGTTTTTGAAACTTCAAATAAAATACGTTTTATTGAATTTTTTTATATATTTTATAGGTTTAACTACCAATTATGAATGTTATTAAAAAGATATTTTTTGAATGGTTGTTCCACATTCACCCTCTAGGCTGTAATTACGCCCACAAATTGTACATCGCAACTGCAACGCGTCTGATAGACATGCTTACCACGCTGCCATTTTGTGCCAAAAAATAATACAATGTTTTAAAAGAGCTCTAAAAAATATTCTATAAGGCCTATATCAAAAATATAAAAATTTAGTTAGTCTAAAAATAAAATGTTTGAGATAAGCATTTTTTTTGGGTTGTTAATTGCTTATTCTTTTATTTTATCAGTTAGAATTGTTGTTTTGTTTCTGTTACGTTATAAAGAAGTACTTTTCGTTTGTTAGTTCATTTGTTGTGTTAACGTTTCACCATTGTATATACATAGATATTTTCCACCACGAACTAGAACAGTTTTGTTATAATACTTTTGTCAACTACCTAAGCATATTTGCAATTGCAGCTTTTTCACATCATGCAAGAACTAGTTTTTACCTTAGGCAGCGATAGACGTGAACTTTCACAATAGTATTAATAACTATTTTAGAACCATTTTTGCACGGTATTATGAAAACAAAATCGTCAATTGACTTCACAATTTAGCATTAAGGCCTAGCACACATGAAGAGCGTTCAACGCGCGTTTACAATTTCTATACAATTGTATATAACTGTTTACATGATAACGCGCGTTCAACGCGCCACCAACGCGCGTTATCATGTAAACAGTTATATACAATTGTATAGAAATTGTAAACGCGCGTTGAACGCCTCTCATATAAACTAGGCCTTAGAGTTTTCCGCAGAGGTTTTGTCGTGCATCCGTTAAATTCTACGTATGACGAGTTACATAATATGTACATACAGAATGCTGCATCAGGTGTCGGCAGTGTCAGGTCAAGGGACACGACGTGCGGCAAACAGACGTGACCTATCACCGTCACCGTCACTTCACCGTCTAATGCCTCCGTCGCCGTCGTCCCACTGCAAATGTCACACTACATATCGTGAACATATATGAACACACCCACATATATTATCACCTTACCCACAATTACCATATAAGCTACTTTTTTTGGAATTTTAATTTCGCATACGTTTTTTCCTTCAAATAAATTTGTCGTAACGGTACTGTGAACGATATAATTTCACGATTATATATTAGTAATGTCTTGTGAATATACTAGATGTTCGATTGAAAAGAAAGAATGTGCTTAAAGATCTCTAATTTTAATAATTTCACAAATCGTATCTCTTCTTTCATTCTTCACCTTTTTCAAAAAGTGAGTACACCACTCTACAGCAGTTCTAGTGATTCAAGAAAATAAAAAAATTACAAAAGTTATAAATATTTTAGTAAAAGAAAAAAGAGGAGTTTGTTTTTTTGCAAATATCTCAAAAACGATTGTAGATACGTGAAATTACAAAAAAGATTCTGAAAGAGTAGGAAATCTTCCACAAAAAAATCCTATCTCCCTGAACTCTATCACCAATATTTCTAATTTTAATTTAGAGATGAAAATAGGGCTAAAAAATGCTTTTTCTATTTTTTTTATATAATTCGTGACTTTTAGCTTGTCGTATAAATAATAGAAAAAAAGAGTTTAAGCCTTATTAATAAAATAAAGTTCTATATATTTTACAGGATTTTATAAACACGTCTCTGTAAGAACGAATATCTGTTTCAACAATAAAAAAATGAATATTTTAATTTCTCATTAAGGCAGAAACAAAGAGCAATTATAACACTATAATTTTCATACATGCCATGTCATTTGTCAGATTTGTATTTGCATTTCACAATGTTTTGTTTTAGCAATTGTAGCAGTAAAAAAACGAGGTAATCTATATCTACATTAATGATTATAATTTTTTTACACCAGAAACAATACAAACTTGCCATTTTTAACAACACACTTTTCATAGGAGAGCGCTCGTTGAGAACTATTTTTTGACGATAATTTAATTTATACAATCTATGACATAACAAAACAGGAAAAAAAATAAAATTGGAGCAACCAAGGGTTTGCCGCAGGATAAACTCTGACACCACATATTGATGTAAAAGTATTCGCTGTGATTGATATTTTGGCGTCATTTTATTTATGTAATCGATGACATTCGGTGATTCAGTAGAAAAAAACAAAAAAAATTGTGGCTTCCTATGTTAACCGGAGGTACTTTTGTCTGAAACTGTTTTTCGAAATCCCTTCCCTTACGAAATCAAAGGAAGTTCGGGTTTTAAACCGCCATTCGGTATATATGTTTATTATATTACTGTATCTATCGAGCGGTGAGAGCACTAGACTCGCATTCGGGAGGTACCGAGTTTGAATCCCGGCAGGGGCAGATGTGGCTAAGAATTTTTCCTGCTGCTTCTCGCCGAGAAACGATAATTACTGTACCGGCCATCTTGTTAAAGTTTTCCATGGCTTCCCTCAATAATTTCAGATAAATATCGAGATGGTTCCTTATTTAAGACCAAGGCCGATTACCTGTCAAACTCCTCAAAATTTGTCTACCTTATCCTAATTTCCTAAAAAATCCTTCATTCGCCCATTGCTATTAATTAAGTTGAAGTCTAAAAATTGTAGAAAAAAACGGGAAGTGTGATAGAAAAAAAATAGTAATAGTGCGAATGGTGTCTGTTATGACATAAAGTCGAGAAACGGACATTAAACGTATTATTATTATTATTATTATTATTATTATTATTATTATTATATTACTGTAGCTGTTGTATTTAATTGTGTATTTTTTATTATTGGAAATTTACGTCATAAATAATAAAGTAAGTTATAGAAATTTTTTCTAAATAAGCGAGTGTTTAGCCCTTTTTGTAGATTTTTGTCCTTTTTCTAATCTTTGAATTATTATTATCCCATGAATCGATTAACTTCGATTCACAATGATTCAACACAATATAAGTGTGAGTACTATTTTATTTTGGTTCATGGAACGCTTCGTGAAAAAAAATTCAAGGATTAAAAACACGAGAAAAATGTACAAAAAGGGCTAAATACTCGATTTTTCGGAAATAATTTTTATAATCTACGTTACTATTTATGGCGTAAAATTCATATAATAAAAAATACCGATCTTTAAATATTATACAAATACATTTAATAATAGTCGGAAACCGAAACTTTTTTTTCGAGTGTCTGATGGGCGGAAAATGACCATTACCCCCTTTTATTTTTTAAGAAATCTCCATACACACGAAGGTATATTGTGTCAATTTCAATTTGGATTAGAAAAAAACGTAATACTATTTTTTCATTTGTTACTACAAACCCAATTAAAGTAAAATTCATGGCTTGTATGGGGAATTTAGAAAATCTAACCGGAATATTAACTCGACCTTTCTATCTACATTTTTTATTCAAGATTCGTGTTTTTAAGTCGTTAATAATTAATACCGATGACGGATAAAAGTTCAAAAGGAAAGAGTTCAATTAGACTTCTGTCAATTGAACTTAATTGCATTTTTGTATGCTAATCTAATTTCAATAAAGCCACGATCCACAGTTTACGAGTTAACGAAATAAATTTAATTTTAATCGAATCATTTAAAAAGGTGTAGACAGAGTTTTCAATAAAACAGTTTATCGCCGTTGGTTCTGTAATAGCTCTTATGTGCATATTTGGCAGATTTTACGTTTTTTAGATGAAAAGATTCAGGAAACTGAGCTCTATACACTAATAAATTAATCTTACAGTAACCAACAAGGGGAAGTAACTCTTATGTGAAACGATGTATCAAATAATTCAATAAATCTGAAATTAACGTTAAATATTTTTTTAGAAAATATTTCGTCTTAATTAAGCATGTATAGTGAAGATTATTATTCTTGTGGTGAAGATAAGTATGAATTAGTAATATACCTCTAAATATCTAATTCTTACCATCCATAAAGAATTATTTACCTAATTAAAAAATGTTAAATTTAACAAAGTTGAAAATAAAAATAATAAATACTTATTTGCCTCAATTGGAATAAATTCTAAATAAAATTAAAAATTTGTAATTAATTAACATTTTTATTATCATGTAAAAAAATGAATACCTACAATATACTTTTTACTCAATATTCAGTGTGATGGACTTTTATTGCTTTATATTTACTACGCCGCATTCTCGGCACACTGCTTGAACAATTTTTCATTTATGCCGCGGGCCCACTTTAACATCGTAACGGGCCGGATTAGGCCCGCGGGCCTTAAAACAATATTTTTTTCTTAGTTGTAATATTATTATCTATTGAACATGTGCACCAAATTAAATGTACCCTTTAGTAAAAAAGTAAATATCCGCAAACTAGTATTTTCATACGACGGTACATCACTGTAAACTTTGAACGTGTGTCTATTAGTTTTTATGGCGAAAAGTACGTTAGAACGTAGGCATTATAATCAACATTTTTTTTAAGTTATCTAAGCTTATATGATCTAATCATAAAGTAATAAACGTTCAAGAGTTATTCTCATGAGCAAAAACTACGACAAAATATCTTAGAGCTTCACTATGTAATATTAGATATATTAATAATATAAACAAAACCTCTTCTACAAGTAGCTAATCAAGTCAAATCAAATCTTTCAAGCAACGGTATATATTAGTCAGTAGTTTGTTATTGATTTATAATTATGAGCGTTTTGTTAAAGTTAGCTATTGGTAATTAGACGTAGTTCCTACATTCCACCACTGTTTACCTGTTAAAATAAATACACCTATATTAACTATACTTGCTGAACTGAATAAATTTAGCGTTGGCAGCCTTTGATTAAGCAGCAGACAGACAAACAGACTTATAGGTTAGATAGTTATATATGTAAATTTATTACTATTTACTACATAAACTTAGAAGCATGACGTGAGCATGTTTCACTTTAATGTTAATGAAGTGTTTTCTTTAGAATAGAAGTCAATCTATTTTTTTGCACAGATTCTCTATAAAATAACTGCTTTTCTTCCCTACATAGTGGTAGTAAAAATGTAAAACGCCATATTTAACACTAATGCCACAAAGTTGCGTATGTTAAGGAAAATGTATGTGACTACAACGTCAACCCGGGAAAATACGATTCCGACCTCGTCAACACGAATGGTATTTTGCCGCCTTGTGCAAACTGAGAATTAGGCTTTTGAAAAAAAAATAATTATCGATTTTTTTATTGTATTTTAAAACTTTAATATAAATAATATTGATAATCGATGCGAAAAACTTTCAAAAAACTTTTTTTAAATTAATTATAAGCAATTTAAAATTGATAAAATATTAAAAAAAATCACGTGACCGTAAACGCACTAAAATTGTTTTTGACAGTTGTGACGTCATATTGTTAAAATGTATATAAGCAGTCTATCAATGGCTTCTACATATTGTGTATTGACTAAAACTATTCTAAATTTAGTATAAAAAAATTTGAAAAGTAGTTTGACCTTGCAGGCCATCCCTGTAACTTCCCGCTATTTTCGAGTTCAAAACGCTCAAAAATATATCAAATATAGCAAGAAGTTTATTTTTTAGCTCTTCGAGCTCAAAAAAAAAAACACTTTGTTACGAAATTTTCGTTCACGATATCTCATGAACAAATGAACCGATTTTGATGCGATTTGCGGCAGTCGACGCAATTTTTTAACCTTAAAAAGTAATTTAATACAGAAAAATCGATCTCATAGGAATTTTACGACCAATTAAAAAAAAAACACTTTTTAAAACCTTTTCGTTCACGATATCTCGTGAACAAATGAGCCGATTTTGATGCGGTTTGCTGCAATCGACGCAGTTTTTTTAACCTAAGAAAGTAAATTATTACAAAAAAATAGATTTGATAAGAATTTTACGAGTAATTTTAAAAAATTACTTTTTTCCTAATTTTTCGTTCACGTTATCTCATGAACAAATGAACCAATTTTGATATGGTTTGTGGCGATCAACGCAGTTTTTTTAGCTTAAGAAAGTAATTTATTACAAAAAAATCAATCTGATAACAATTTTAAGAGTCATTTTAAAAAAACACTTTTTTACGATTTTTTCGTTCACGGTTTCTCGTCAACAAATGAACCGATTTTGATGCGGTTTGCGGAAATCGACGCAGTTTGTTAAGGAGAAGAGCTGATTAGTTTTTGGAATTAATCGGTTTAGTAGTTTAGAAAATTTTTTACAAAAACAAATTTTTAAAAAATTTTAAAACTTGTTTTTTTAAGATTTCTGAAAATTTTTTGGGCCGAATCGTTTCAAATTTTCAGGAAGTCTAAGTTCACCAAGATCACGTCAGATGCCGCAAACCGCGTTTCAGTCGGACACTCCGTTCAAAAGATATAAAAGGTTTACATACATACATACACACACACACACACACACACACATACATACAGCCCTACGGACATCATCGCCAAAATAGTTTCAATAGCTTCCTAGGACCTCAAAACGTCGAGATCTGGCGAAAACTCGATTTTCGAAAATCGGGGTGAAACCAATAACTTCCCGATTTTTGAAAAAAAAAAATTTTTTTTTTTTTAAAGCGGGAAGTTAAAAATATTGTTGACAAGTAATTCCATTTAAATAATGTGTGACAAAGCTTTTATAAAAGCCAATTCTGCTAATATAGGTACTTACTGTAGATATTATTTATGATCACAGATTTTCTAAAAAATGATACATTTTCGGTTCAATTCAGCTGAGACTAAGTTTTTTTTTTAAATAATAATGTGACTGTAATATTTTATGAGAAACTAAATATTTTTCATTAAATATAATTAGTTACCTAATTTATTATTTATTATTATTATTTGTAGGGTGTCACTCGAAAGATATACCTACCTATATAAAGATTATATTTCTAGTTGAAACATACCTTTTCACTACATTATTAAAATACACAGCGGCTTTTAAGTATGAAAATCGGTTTATATTTTTAATGACGCTCTGTTCTGAACTTACAGTCTTTACCACCTGGCAAATACTTAATCGTATGTACCACACACCATTTTTGTCATGTGTATTGTGTATGCGAGTTATGGTTCAAAAAATTCTGGCACATCATAATCTAACTGAAATACACTATTTTATTTCATTGTTTGAAAATTTTTATTGTTGTCACATTGTTACTAATTTTTTCAATTGTTATCTTAATATGAGAAAAAAAACACAGCTCATACTAGTCTATTATTAAAAGATATTAAGTATTATTATGTATGTAGGTACTACATTTCCTTGAATACCTATCGATTTTTGTGAGTTTTTTGTGACCTATGCAAAGCAAATATTATTGATTGAAATATTATACAAGACATTGCTAAGAAAAATACATCGATAAAATTGATATACCATATTATTCTTAAAAATGAGTGCCGAGAAATGACAATGGGTGAGTAAAATTACATCCGAAACGACAATTTTTAAAGGATCTAAAATAACGGCGGCAGATTTCAAAATGACGACCTACATAAATAATATTTACAAAGGGAACGACTGTTATTATAGAGAAAAATAGTTGGTAAAGTTGAATCTTGGATTTCTCGTTTAAAAAATACATAACATTGAAATTAATTCGTTTCGTAAAAAAAAATTGTACAAAATCAACAAATCACAGCAAATTAATAATATGTTTATTGAACTATTCCAAGCAAAGTTCGGTCACCCAGATATTTAAATTTATACGTTGATATAAATTATTATTAATTACAGTATTATATTAAATTACTTACATCAAAATGATCCTTGCAACACAAAAAATGGATGTTTCATGTTGTTGACACCATTGTTTTCGACGTGTAACATCTTGTGGCACATTTAAAAACATTTTGTGGGGAGTTTTTTATGTAATATTCGTACACCTTTGTACAAAGCAAGCACGATAACATTTAAGATTCGACATTTTTGATAAATTTATTAATATATTGACTGTATTCAATCAATGAGAGGTTAAAACACTGTGTCAATTGCATGTGATGATAATAGAAATTTACATTATGACGTCACATTACGCTCGGGAAATGTCGGCTCGTTCTCGGAACTGGGTACAAAAATTTATTTTTAATTTGATATAACTTTTGAATTATAACGAAAATAAAAAAAAGAAAAATAGTTTTGTTATAAAACTTATATACGATCTTTCCATTTATGACAAAAAAAAATTTCATTCAAAAGCCCAATTATATAAAGCCGCTATTCCCCACATTTAAAAAATTATCTCTTACAGTTGAAACAAAAAATCATTATTAAATTTACCTTAGAATTTGTTAACCAATATCTTACATTATGCAAAGAAAAAATTAAATAATTGTAGTAAACAAAAAATTCCAGCTAACCGGGCGACGGGACCATTCCAACTCCAAAATGTTTACATTTAATATAGTATAATAAAGAAAATGAAGTTCTGATATCGCGAGAGGTGAAGCGGATAATAGCTAGTATTTAATATCATATTTGCTATTCGTTGCCTTGGTTACCTACATAATAATATATTATGACGTAGGTAATTTTTAAATGACATGTCATGGAAAAATTAATCAAAGCATGCTTAACTAGTTCATTTCTGACAGACCTACAAAACAAAAGATCAGCTGATTTTCTTTTATTTTCAAAATACTTCCAAAATTATAAAGTTTAGAAAAAAAATGTTTAACAAAACTTTCTTGTAAAAACAAATAGATGCACCGATTTTCCCCAAAAACAATAGGGCTCTTCATATTTGCATACCAAACATCCTCCCAAAATTTGGTTTCAATACGTTCATCCGTTTGACCTGTATAGTGCTCAAAGAATAACAGACAAAAAGACAAACAGACGCAGAGTTTTTCCAAAAATATGTTTATTAGATTAGGAGGACTCCAAAACCAAAAGTGATTGAAAAATTACCATTCCCCACTTGTGGGTTGGAATGCTAAAATATATAAACTAATATTGACGATTGACCTCCGTGGACATTAGTGTCCACCGTGAATATAACTGTATCTACCCTGGACTCAACAGTCTCTACCGTGAACATAACTGTGGACACAAGTGTATCAAATTTCGTTTTATTTCATTTTACTGCTCTTACTTTTTGGGAAATATTCACTTACCTACTAATTAAATCACTCGTAAATTATTAATTTTTAAAAGTACAAAATCAATTTATATGTTTATGAATACATCAAAGAAATGAAACCTGGGAGCCAGTTCTAACATCCAGATGAAAAAATAGCTTAAATTTACAGAACTAAAATATTGTATTATTTCCCATATTTGAGGACAGTCTTTACACAGGCATGGTAGACGATGAAAATAGGAAATGCCAATAAATGCTTGGTAAAGAGAATTCAACGTAATTCAATAAATCATTTCAAATTTCATTTCCATTGAAAATATTTCGAAGTGTCAGTTATTGTAAGATATATGGGTAGACGGCATTCAGTTGAGAGGAGCATTGCGAGGTTGCAGGTGTCCACAACGCGCATTCGTTTTGAATATTATAAAAGGGAAAAGAGCTGATTTTCCAACTGCCTTTGCTCGACGACAGAAAAAAATAAGCAATGCGGACAACTGAAGCGCTAGATACACGTAAAGAAAAATATTTTTAACAAAAAAATTGAACCGACTTCAAAAAATATGCACAAAAAAGTAAAAAATAATAATTATTGCTATTTTTGGAGTCGGTGTCACATCATAATTCGAAAGCAGTAATATAAATCTTACATGTCTCTAGTTCTCGGAATATATATCATTTTGGCTGACACCGACTCCAAAAATAACAATAATTATTATTTTTTTCTTTTTAGCGCCTATGTTTTGAAGTCGGTTCAATTTTTTGTAAAAAATATTTTATTTTTCTCTTTTTAGTGTTAGATAAAGTATTGCAATAGGTAGGCCAAGTATGCGTGCCTTTGAAATTTGAGAGTTTCCCTCGATTTCTCCGGATTCCATCATCAGATCCTGACTTGGTTCCGATGGAACCACCTCGGAAGTGCACTCTTTCGAATAAAAAAAAACATTTTAAAAATCGGGCCATAATTGACGGACAAATCGGTGATTATACATTTAAAAAAACAGTTGTGTGGTTTTAAGAAACCACGACGCAAGTGAAACTTTTATTGGATTGTAGGCGTTGGATTGTATACACTTATCCATCACGATTAATTATAAACAACAATATTCACATGAATACACGAATAAAAACATGTAAACACTGTACAGCACTTGCCCGTATGACTGACTGACTATGTGTTATACATACTACACGGTCAGCTCATGCTAACCATGGGCACCACCATATTGGCCTTGGCTGCTCTACCGAGCGCCTACTCCGAACGCCTTTCACTTTACCCCTACTCCGCGGCCGCCTGTATTGCGACACGCAACTGACGGCCAGAAAAATTCGGGGCGATAGAATAAAAGTTTCACTTTAAAAAAATAAACATAAAAATAAACAGTTGAACATAGAAATCCTCCTTTTTTTGAAGTCGGTTTAAAACCACTTTCATTTTAGCTCTTACCGTAGAATAAAGGCCGCTGCACACGAGGCTGGATTTCCCGCTAGATTCCTTGCTAGATTTGACTACTAGTTTTCTAGCGCTAATTTTCTTAATTGCTTTTATGTGCTCGCTTCACACGATACGTCTTTTCAAGCTTGTTTTGTGGATAAATCTGGTGCGCGCGCAGTGACAGTTCAAATATAAACACAGAGCAAAATGTGTTTGTTGTATGACTCAGAGCAGAATGATCCCGTGTTGGTTTGTGGGCGTTTATTCATGTCGCCTACGTGACAAGATACTGTTTACTGATTGGTTCTTGCTCAGAGCAAGCAGAGGACCTAGCAAGAAAAATAGCCTCTGTTCTAATTTTAAAATCTACCTTGTGAGCTAGCAGACGAGTTCGCTTTGGCGTCATTTACAGCCTCGTACCCAGCCTGCCGGTCAGCAGAAGTTCAAGCAGCGACTTTAAATTAAACAAGTTTAACTGGAAATCCTACCAAGGTACATCGTCGAGTTCGTGAGTGGCAGTAGTACCTATATCTGTTTCTCGGTTTTTTTAGTTGTACTTCTTAAAATATATGCGACTAGCATATTATTCTAAAAATTATGGATTTTCCTCGGTGATATGCGCTTTTTTACCATAAAAGCTCATGTTAATTTTAAAATTATACATTTTTTAAATAAGTTAATAAATTTTGATTACTTATTTCAGATATATTGTTTGTATTATATTGTTTCTGATCTCAAAGTAAACACGACTCGTGAGACGGTTTTTTATTTTGAAATCTAGCTAAATAATCTCAAGTAAAATATATATAGACGATCAGTAATAAAATACTTACGTACTTGAACATAAGTAGATACTCAAAAATAATTAATTTTAAAAAGAAATTTTAATTCACAACGTTTAACAAAAATCCTTCATCGTATCGTCAAAGAATTTAATAAAATAAGAAACGTTAAAAAAGAATATAATTAAATCAAATTAAATTAAAAACGCACACCAGATGCTTTGATATTGTTGGCAAATCTAATTTTATAAAAACTGCATAAATGTAACTATTGTAACATATTATGTAGGTAACTATGGCAACGAATAACAAATATCACATTGAATACTAGCCATTACCCGCGTCACCTCACGGGATATCAGAAATGTTATTTTCTTTATTATAACTATATCAAATATCAACATTTTGAAGTTGGAATGGTCCCGTAGACCAATTGGTTGGAATTTTTTTGTGGAATTGAGCATTTCAAAAGCACCATAACCTTCGTACACAAAACTACCAGGTAGGTATGTATATATATTCTGTTGTTATATATGAATCAGAGAGTCAGCCAGTTATTATTTAGGACACTTGGCTTCAGTCTTTTCCGTGGGTTCTCAGTGCGTCGCATTTGTTGTTTTGTGTCTGCACTTGAATCCTTACGAATCAGGTGGACAGTAATACAAAATAAGAGTAGAGCAATGCCATACAAGAAACTTTTATCTCTATTGGTTTGTTTATACCGAGTGTTCAAAAATAGGATCTACTTTTAGATATTTAAGTTATCAAAATGCTAACGGAAATACCGGTTCTTTGAGAGGGTAATTTTAATCCTCATTTGATTTTTTGATGTGAAACATATACCGGTGCGTTTGGACGGGAGTAAAAAGGTGCAAATGCCGTGATGTACGAAGCTATTTATGCGGTGACGTTCGACGCTGTGATGCCGTGACGTTACGTTTCATTTAATTACAAGAATTTCGTTAGATATGACAGCGCGAAAATGTGTGTTAACGTTTACTGTGTGTACGCGTTGGATTTAAAACCTGGATTTCGCTGATGACGACATCTAACTGATATTTTTAGTTACTAATAAATTAAAGACCATGGTCGATTAACTGACAAACTCCTATGCTCAATCAATCAAATTTATTAACCATAAGCTAGATACAGCAGGTGTCGTCACAGTAATAAAATTATTATTAAAAATCATCAACGGGCTACAAGCAAAGTTCAGAAAGGTACTGTTTTAGTTTGCATTTAAATTTTATAAAAGGCAACATGGCAATATCATCGGGTAATTTGTTGAATAATCGCAAAGCAGTAGGTTCCATACTAGGTATTATAGTAAAGAGACAAGTTGATTTTTGGCTGTAGAAGTTTATTATTATTTCGTGTGTTGTAATTATGCTGTGAACTTAAAGAATCATATTTGTCAATGTTTTTTTTTTATATAGCAGAGCAAAAATGTATATGGCGGGAACTGTAAGAATTTTGTTTTGTTTAAAGGTATCTTTGCAGCTGTTACGTTGACCAAGATAATATATTATTGCCTTCTTTTGCAATAAGAGAACCCTGTGAAGACCTGAAGGACTACTACCCCAGAAAATAATACCATATTTAACATTTTGGTAAAAATACGCAAAATATACATTTAGATCTAAAAAGTTAGTTGAAGTTGAAAAATGTAGAAAATAATGTGTAATAGATTGAAAATAGTTATTTTCCATTTAAAGTCCGTAATATTTATTTTAAATAATTATGAATACGGGAATGCGGACACATAGGTATAATTATTTTTTTTTTAATTGCTTACGTTTCATCAAAAATATTGACTTTGTCAACGCTCAAAAAACAATTTTTTAAATTAGAAAATAAAGTTTAGCATAAAAAATTATAATTTATTTTCCACTTTAGAAAAATCTGATAAATTTTTTATTAAGTCAAAAATTTAATTTTTGACAAAATAAAAAATTTATGAAATTTTTCTAAAGTGGAAAATAAATTATAATTTTTTATGTAAAGTGAGCTTTGACAAAGTCAATATTTTTGATGTGAAACGTAAGCAATAAAAAGAAAAGATTTTTACCTATGTGTCCGCATTTCCGTTATTCATAATATTATTTAAATTGAAAATAGTAATGGTGCGAATGGCGTCTGTTATGACATAAAGTTGAGAAACGGACGTTAAACGCATTATTATTATTATTATTATTATTATTATTATTATTATTATTATTATTATTATTATTATTATTATTATTATTCATTGCAATATCTGCGTCAAAACTGAAGTGAATAAAATAATAGGCAGGTACTCTTTTACGTCTTTGAGATATTAATGTGATGTTTTTCAATTTATTCAAAGTCTTCCTATTGTATTGGACCAAGTTCGACAAATGACGTGCGTGATCGGTTAAAAGTCATTTGTCTGCGTTTTCCGGCGCACTGCGTCGAAACCAAACAACGCTTTGTCCAGGAAAGGACGACGTTACTCAATTGTTATCGATATTGAACCCATTGCTAGAGTTATAGTCGAGGTCAGAAGTCGGGATTTTTCGGTGTTTTTGCTAGAGACCCCTCCCCCCGTTGTAGAAGTCGTGAACACGATGGTGAGGGTCCCACAATTTTTTTTTCTCGGAAACCCCTTAATATTTCTTGCTTTTTTTCTGTAAATGTGATACTTTAAGAATTACAGACGTTCAAAGATGATCATTTATAGAAATTTTACGTAAGATTTTCACAAATCATTATTTTTGAAGACCTGTAGCAAGCCAATAATCATAGCCAACGGAATTTAAATTACAAGTGATTTAATTTGTGAGTGAATTAAAAGAAGTTTTACTTCAACCGCGCGTAATGTTTTTTAAGTAAAACTTCTTTTGGCACGCTTCACTTGGGGAGTAAACTGGTAAATGTCTGACGAAATCGTTTAAGGAAGTACATCATCTAGTTTAAGGAAGTACATCATATCGCGATGCCTGACGAAATCGTTTACGGAAGTGCATCATCGGAGTTGAAAGGGAGATATAAGTTAGTGAGTGCGACATAGACGGAGCATTAAGTTGAGAGGGAGATATAAGTTAGTGAGTGCGACATAGACGGAGCATTAAGTTGAGAGGGAGATATAAGTTAGTGAGTGCAACAAAGACGGAGCAATAATACAACTAAGTATTTGACGTTTAAAATGAAAACAACTGTTTTTTTGTATCAAAAATACATTTCATCGAATTTTGCTGCATTTTGTAACGGGAAATAATGTAGGTTAGGTAATAAATCCTTTTAAATGTATTATAAATTATGTTATAAATATATATAGGTACATATTTTGCCTATTAGTTAATCAAAAATTATATTTTGTAGATATGTGCTACAAAGTGAGGTTATGTTGTGTTCGATAAACTTTGAGACGAACCGACTGCTTATTATTGTTCGTTTATGAATTTAACATGAGTAAATTTGTGGTATTTACGCATTATTCTTAATAAATATATTTAAAATAATTATGGCACGAAGAAGTTTTACTTCAGTCGTGTGGTCTAAACTCTAAAGCACACTCGCTTTTTTTTAATCTTATACATATTACAGCTTTGCGAGGCTTCTGTACTTACGGAGATATTGGTTGCATTAAATGTATTATGTAATGGTTAGGTATTATGTGTAATGTCCTTTTTATATTGTAACTGACCGTTACCACTAGCCAGGACGAAAGACACAAGCAATACCATCGTATCCAATCCTGTAAGCTAGTCTTCTCAATGTGACAGCTGTCACATAATGAAAAAAGATAATAGGTTAGTGAAGCTAGTCGGGCCTGGATGGAGCGACGTGTCCGACGCGGATAATCCACTCGCTTATATAAAAGCCGACATTCTGCGCTGCAAAATTCGGACTTTAGACAAATGTATCCACTATAATATGATTACTGTATAAATTGTGGGTAGGTAGTACTGCAACTTTTTAAAGAAAAATGTTATGGAATGTCTCTCATTTGAGCCTTTATTTAGAAGAATGGTCTCGTTCTAAACGAGTTCCATTTAATAAGGTTAAGTTACAATTACCGTATTTTTCGGACTATAACACGCACCTTTTTACAAAGAAAAAAAAAACGAGTGTGCTTTAGACCACACGACTAAAGTAAAACTTTTTCCCGCCCTAATTTGTTATTATTCACCCGAAACTTCACAAAATATGAACTTTAAAATTAATTTACAATTTTATTCACTTTAAACGTAGAATATTTAATGTATTGAACAAAATATTAATTTATAAAATTGTTCAAGAACGAAATTAACAGTCTAATGTAAGAAGAAAGAATTCTAAACATAAAGATAATGAAAACAAAAGTAATACATTGCAATTACTTAGCTCTCGTTGGATTTTAAGTGTAAATCTTTATGAAATATTATTTAGCTCTGCAAGTTAAGTAGGTTTACAAAACTTTTTTCTGTCATCCGATAGCACCACTGGCAAGTAAAGTATGTGTCAGAAGAATTGTAAACGTGTAAAAGCAGAATTTAATAAAACTATCTGAAACTGAGATACTACACATTTTAATAATTATTATATTTTACTGTAAAATATTTTTTGTATCCATCGATGTCTAAATTGTGATTGGAAAAGTTAACTCTCTGTATATTTAAAAAAAATCCAACCGTCGAATAACAATACAAATTATTGTTATACGATATGCAAGAGCCCAAAAACACCACAGAGATTCACCCCAATTATCTCTATATGATGACGAACCAGAAAATCAAAACAGGTTCGGATTTAAAATAATCGGCTTGTTTCAAATCTTCTGTGATTTTCTTTTTTTATAAACAATTATTTAAAAACAAAAAAGGAATTATTGGATTTTATTTATAAAAAAATGCACTGATAGACACCCACACGTTCTTCTAAAAATTGCATTTATTTACATATGTTTTTTAGTGTATTTGCCATAAGGCACTTTTACTTATACTAATGGCGTCGGTGAGATGACGGTATCTAGGGGTCGGACCAAAATTTCTCGACGTTTCATAGTCTTATAAACACTTTGGCACCATTTTTGGAAAGCTTATTTAAAACGGGCCCAATCGGGCCCCTTTAAGGGTGGGTTTTAGGGGTTGAAAAATATTTTTGGGCCCAAAAATACCGAAAAATTTTTCCGAATCGTTTCAAAATTGAAATTTAACCCTTTAGTAATGATTCAAATGTGCTACCAAAATTTTACTGAAATCGGCCCAACAGGACCGGACCTAAAAATTTTATGAAATCATTAGTTTTTAAATATGGATTTACTTAGTGAAGGGTGAATTTAATTTGGTAAATTGATAGTAATATTGAAATTAAGAAAAAAAATATTATTTTAAGGGATGTATTAAGGGGTTAAAATTTTTTATTTTGTCCAAAAACAAAAGGGTTAAGTTCACATAATAAAGCCATACTGCCAGTGTAAGCAAATACACTATATTGTCGGCAAGGTTTTACTCTGCGACCCGAGTTTTTTATATTTATAGTTAATGTTTCGGCAAGTCTTTAGCATAAAAAATACATTTTTTAATTTTTGTAACGTTTCACTTTAGGTTGAGTGTTTCAAGGGCGCAGATAGGGGAGGGGGATAAAGGGGGCAAATACCCTCCCCCAGGATCATAATAATAAAACAATAAAACTGAAAATGATACGAATACCTGGCTAAAAATAAAATAAAATTTAGGAAAATTTGGAAAATTGGTTTAGGAATTAATATTTTGCTTGACACCTTCCATCGCGAGTATTCTTGTGTGATATTAATAAAACTTAAAAAATACTCATTTTTTTGTTTTACCTACCCCCCTCCCCACAGAAAAAAGATATCCTTGCCCTTGGTGTGTTTTGATATTACACATGAAGAATATTGTTTCAAAAATTCATTTTTATAGAACTAAATGGCCTAAATTAAAAAAAATTGGTTGTCTGTAAAGTCGGTTTACGGACGATAGTTTTACGTGATAACGTCATAAAGAAACATTGATGAACTCTCTGACGTCAAGCGAGAAGAGAGAAATGCGTACAAGCCGACGCTTGGGCCGATCGTGCCTCTCTATCGCTTATACCGCGCTCTCGCTTGCACGCTCAGGCTCAGGCGGAACGTAACACTTTTTCGTGCGTGCAGCCGGTGTTTCATCAATTTATAAGACGTTATTACGTCAAAACCTTTTATTTCATATTTGCATCCAAACCCAGACAAAAATTGTTAAAATGTATAATTAATAATAATGAAGAGATAAAAAAATCTGTGCTTTTTTTACTGGATTAATTGTGACAGATTCCATCTACTAGTGTGGGTTGTAAATCACCCGTATACTGGACGGCTAAAAATGAATGCGATAGGTATATTTTATTAAAAATCAATTACAAATAAACGTCAATGTTTAAATATAAATGAAGTATCTATAAACACTTCTAACAAATCTTAAAGAGACAGCTCTGATACACGTCGTGAAATTGCTAGGAAATCTAACCGATGATGATATTAAACTTATTTAAATGAAAAAGAGGAAGATAATCCAATGAATCTGTAAGAGAGGATTTGAATTTATCCGACCGAGGTTTGCTTTGAAACTATGTAGTGAGAGATACCAACGTAACGTGCAGACAGTAGCGGAAGGATGGGGGAATTTGATGTTTGACATTATAATTAGCTTTTGATGTTGCAAATAGAGAAAAGTTTAAATGTTATTGAAAACACCAACTCGAAAACTTTTTCATTTAATGTTTTATTCGATTTTTTCGTTTATTAGCTACTTGTAAAGTATGTGAAAAATGTTACTTATTTATCATTTCCGTGTATGTTTTACAAAATTGGAACATCAAAAAAATTAACTAAAAAAGTTTTTAGTTGGAAACTTTTTTTAATTACGTGCTTTTAAATTTTAAGTCTTTTTTATTTATTTCGTTTGCCGAATATATGTATGTACAAGAATACGCGCTGCTAATATTAAACATTTTATAAAGTGAAAAAGAAATCTTTTGAAATATACTCTGAGGGTGAGAAATGTTAATAAACGTCAACTTTTGAGAATTAAGATATCTATACCTATTATGAATAATAATATTATAAAGGTACATACCACAATTTTTGCGGTAGATGCCTTTATAAAAACCACAATACCAACTGTTTCTCACTAATTATATTTGTCTATTAGCGAGTTTATATTTATGTTACTTCAAAATTCGAGAGCTATTGAACCAATTAGATTTTTTAACCACTAGTTTGAATGGCTTCAATAAAAAGTCATCGTTAATTAAAAAATAAAATATAATAGTACTTTAGTCTAGAAAATGTTAAAAAATATATTTTAATTAGTGATTATAATAAAATATGTTCAGTAAATAAAAATAATTAATTCGTCGAAGCTAAACGTTACACCAAGCTGTCCTCTGTCTGTTGTTTGTCTGCGATAGACTTGCTGAAAATATTCAACCGATTTTCAAGCGATTTCCACGATTATTTGAAAACGGTTTAAGTTACTTTTTAATTTTGCTTTAATAAAGACAGTTCAGAATACATATTATACAACAAGGCAGTGATGGCTAACCTTTTTTGCTAAGTGGGTCAAATTTTGTTAATTATTTTTTTGGTACTATCTCGTGGGTCACTAAGTCAGTGGCGTTACTTGTAAACGGAGAGGGAGGATGGTTAAATACTATTTTTTTTTTGGTTCGAAACTTTTTTTGAACGACAAACAACGCTTTACGATCATGCTGGATTCAGCGTATTTTTTTCTATGAGCATGATAATTTTGCCAAAGTTCCGAAAGTTTTCTGTTTTCGTCAAAAATCGCATTTTTTTAAAGGGGTTTGCCTTAAAAAATTGCAAAAATGGTATTCTTTAATGTACTTTTGAAATTGAGAGTTCTTACAGAAAAAAATACGCTGAATTCAATGAGCGTAAGCAAACGTCTGTATCTCTTTTATTTTGGAAACTACGGCCATTTGGAGGTTTCATATGATTTACATGATAGGTAAATTTAATTTTTATAAAATAACGGTATGGAACACTCAGGGCGCGAGCTCTGCTAGCACTTGTCCAATTTTTTTTATTATTGACTGTTCTGTCTTTTATGATATAAAAAATGAGTTTATAGAAATAAACACGTGGGTCATTTAAAAAGCCTGCGTGGGTCAGTGTCTGACCCGCGGGTCATAGGTTCGCCATCACTGCAATTGGGTATTTTGCACCGTATAAGAAAAAAGTCTAATAATACATATTCTTGATAGATTTTGTAAATATTAAACGAGAACTGTTGATTTTTAATCATAATAATTAGAGATGCCACGAATATTCGGCTACTATTCGGTATTCGGCCTATTCGGCTACTTTTTTAATATTCGGTATTCGGCCGAATGTTGCGTACTATTCGGCGAAATACCGAATATCAAATCATGGGGAAAAACGCACATATTACTCAAAAATATGCGACACTTTTTTCTTAAATAGTATTATTTTGTAAAGCTTTTAGTGACCAAACAGTGATATTTTTTAGTAATAAGGATTAAGGACTATTAATAACAAAATTTGATGTAACAATGAACAGATAATGCGTGTCGTGACATGGTCTAGTTGCGCAAATGAAACAAATACGCCCGCAGCGTTGTTACCGCACGCTCCGTAATGGGACACGTCGTAACCTGTCACCCGCGAAATGTACAAATAATTAGCCGAACATTCGGCCGCCGAATATTCGGCGCTTCGGGCGAGAACATGGCCGAATATTCGGTATTCGGTATTCGGCAAAATCACTATTCGTGGCATCACTAATAATAATGCACTATAAATTTTATAATTTAAATTTAAGAATTTTATTTTTTAATCTGTAGGTACTTCAAAAGTCTGAAACGCCCTTCGCCATGTTAGATTCCGGCTTGACGTTATTTCGTCTGTAAACTACCTACGTTTATGTTATGCTGTGTGATATTTTGAAGTTATTTCAAGTTATTATCACGTTTATAGACGTCTATCCCGTACTTTATTGATTTCGCATTATGGAATACGGTTTCGTAAAAGCAGAAAGTAGTAATCTACCAAGGATAAATATGTTTAATCTCTATATATATAAAATTCTCGTGTCACAGTTTTCGTTGCCATACTCCTCCGAAACGGCTTGACCGATTTTGATAAAATTTTTTGTGCTTATCCGGTATCTATGAGAATCGGCCAACATCTATTTTTCATCCCCCTAAATTTTTTTTCTTCCTTCCCCATTCGTTCTTTTGCACCGGGCACGACGGCGCAGCCGGAGTGCTCGACATACACACATATACGTCCATGTATTTTTTAAAATAAATAAAATAGATAGATAGATGTTCCAATTAAATTGTTTTATTATTTCACTTTATACGTAGCGAAGCACGTACAGGGCCGCTAGTAAATAAATAAAATTTTACTAACTTATATACTTCTTACACTGGTAATGTAATTATCATAGCAATCTTAAATATATTTAATTGTAGAGTGTTACTACGGTTACTGTGCACAATCGTTATTGTTTAGAGTCATAATGACGTCACGACTCGTTTTTGCGCAAAAATTTATAATGATGAATTAAAAGACGTTTTTATGGCACTATTCGGTTATAAAATATTATTATAAAAATTGTAACGCTCTTTATCACTTTAGGATTCATTTAAAACACTTTTCAAACAATGGTGTTATAGCCTATTCTGTAAGCGGTTTCACATAAAAATTATATGAGGTACCTACTTTGTCTATTAAATATCGATAAAATACAATGAGAAGAGTATTCGATCTGAAAAAATGCCAATCAAATAACCGCTCATCCTTAGAATCGAGTTACCTGATGGTAAAACGTGCAACACGCGCTGGTGGCAGTTGGGAAAATTGAGTTTTATGCAAATTCATATTCTGCCTGTTGCCACCACTTCACCAGTGGCAGAGTAAGGATTCCGATATTGTGTGTCGGGGGATATCGCCTGTTAGAAACTTTATATTTCAATAACATTGTACGCCCGTCATTGCCGTATGCATATCGAGCATTAGTCCTATAGCCTCAGCTATCGAGATTTCATTTCTCTTTACCGGAACTTATTTTAATGTTAATCTAAATGGAAATCGCATAACAAATTAAAATATTTGTGCTATATTTCTAGTTGTTTAACGCTACAATGGAGTGGTTAGTAAAAATCATATACCGAGCATAGGAATGAAATCTCTATCGAACCATGAGGGTGCAAACATATACTTTTGTCTTTTTTAAGTCGTAAAAGCTCGTTGGTTGTGATTCATAGATAAAGATATAAAACTTTTGATAAAGAGAGATATACTTAATGTTAATCTATATTGTCGGAACAACCAAGGTATTATTTCGAAAAAAAAAACGCAGATATATTTTTGATGTGCTTTGTTGCCTTTCCTCACCGCACATTGAGTAATTGGACAATACCTCATATAATAAGTATTATATAATTAGGTGGGGGCAACATGTGCACGTACCCAGGCCCTAGACGGAAAAAAAGCTCCAGAAAGATCGAAAAAGTTTGCGTTATATTAAAAAAAATTGTACGCCTTTCAACATCTTGGGAAATGAAGTCAAGAAAACTACAGAGATAAATAAATTTTAAGTTAAAGAACATTAATTAAATATTAAAAATTATTAGATTAATTGAGAACAATTACAATAATAAAAATAAAGATTTTTTTTGAAATATGTCTTTATATTAATCATATATTTTATTCCTTTTAAAATAAAGAAACTGATCTGAAGGAGTTAAAACTAGTGATGTGCCGGATCGTTAAAAATGCATATCCGCGGATACGGATCTGAATACGGATATTTGGTTTTAAGAGCCGCGGATACGGATACGGATCTTAACTTTCTTAGAGTACGATAGTTTTTTAGTACCTTTGAGAAAGAAGGGACATGAGTACGCACAT
Organism: Xanthostigma xanthostigma; assembly: GCA_963575645.1. Classification (NCBI taxonomy): domain Eukaryota; kingdom Metazoa; phylum Arthropoda; class Insecta; order Raphidioptera; family Raphidiidae; genus Xanthostigma; species Xanthostigma xanthostigma. Next base: position 28,506,189 of record OY754470.1, on the reverse strand, counting down.
TCATCTTAGTTTACCGAGATGAATGTTGTGTCCAAACTGCATAATTATCGGCGTTACCGTTCAAAAGTTTTTGTCTTTAAAAAGCAGTATTTAAACTTTTTTTAAGTAATAAACTTTTTTTAATATAATAAATATTAAATTGAAAACCCTGTAGGAAAATTATCTTTGTATAGGTGCCTATAGTTGTAACAGTTTTCAAATGAGCTATTAATTAGATTTATTTAAGTTTAATTGTCGTAATAAAATTTTAAAAAATTGAAATGTAAGCCTTAGAAGAAAGCAATGTAGAAAATAAATAAAAATAAAAATATATTCGCCGACGTGGGGCTTTGAACCCTAGACCCTGGCATTAAGAGTCTTACGTTCTACCGACTGAGCTATCCGGGCTTGTAAACTTCACGTGCTAATATTGCAATATTTAGTTAATGCATTTCACCTGATAATATTTGTCGGACGGACTAATTTTGAGATACATCTTGCAACATTTTTCATTGATGTTCCGCTCCAATTGGTCGTAGAGTAATATTATATAGCCTATAGCCTTCCTCGATAAATGGGCTATCCAACAAAAAAAAAATTTCAATTCGAACCAGTAGTTTCTGAGATTTGCGCGTTCAACCAAACAAACAAACTCTTCAGCTTTATATATTAGTATAGATATAGATAGATATTGTGTCCGTCGTAATAATAATGATTTGAAATTCGCAGGATTGTGGACAACAATATTAGATTTATTTAATGTACGACGTTTCGTCAATAGATTTAGACTTTTTCAAATACATACAGAAAATTAAATTGTTATTTATATTTTTGTCCACTGTCCTGCAAATTTTACCATTTCAACTTACAAGTGGGGAATGGTACTAGTTTAGGTCAAAAATCACTTCTCAAAAATTTTACAATATCTTTCCGTTTTGAGGTCCCCGAATCCAAAAAACATATTTTTGGAAAAACTCTGTGCGTCTGTTAGTGTGTTTGTGAACACGATACAGGTCAAACAGATGAGCGGATTGAAACCAAATTTTGGGAGGATGTTTGGTATGCAAATATGAAGAGCCCTATTGTTTTTGGGGAAACTCGGTGCATGCGCAGAAGAGATATATGCTAAAACGGTATTTTTTATATAATAATGGTATACTTTTCATAACGGCTTATTATTCTATTTATTTTTTCAAGAAAGTTTTGTTAAAAAAATTTATTTCTAAACTTTATAGTTTCGAAAATATTTTGAAAATAAAAAAAAATCATCCGCTCTTGTGTTTTATGGATCTGTCAGAAATAAACTAGTTAGGCATTTTATGATTAATTTTTACATGGCGTGGAACATACTATGTAGGTAACCATGGCAATGAATAGTTAATATCATATTGAATACTTGCCATTACCTGCGTCACCTCACGCGATATCAGAAATTATATTTTTTTTATTATAATCAAATGTTAACATTTTGGAAGTTGGAATGGTCCCGTCGCCCAATTGGCTGGAATTTTTTATATTCAATCAGAATATTAGTAAATCATTACATACATTTTATTCTTTTCTGAGAAATTTTTTAAATTATTTATATTTCAATGTATTCAGATTTACATTAATTACACGTGTAGGTACTTACTTATTCACAATTAATTATCTTCGAAATTACGCTTCAAAATCAAACCTACTGAAGAACACTCCATGAGTATAATTGAAAATTTTGGTACATATACTGTTGTTTTACGTTTCGTAGAACAGGAGTTAAGAACGATGTGAAACTCATATACGAGCTTTTTTTTTTGAAGTTGTAAAAAAAATTATTATATTTTGATTAAAAAATAAAAAGAAATAATATGTTTGAAATAACTTGAAAATATAATCTACGTACCGATTCATGTATAAAAAAACAAGTCATTAAAAATATTAAGTTTGCAAAAATTCAAAGTTGAGAGGCTCTCGTTTTGTCAACATAGTATATTAAAATATAATATTATACGTACACATGTTATATCAATTAAAGCATCTTATGTTATTCATACGTATATATAATGTTTTATATACAATATTGAAAACGAATATGGAAAGAAAAAGTATGTTATGATATCAAAATAAAATATATTTTACGACCACCATCAGAACAAATTGTATCACTTCAGCTACAAATAGGTATACTCGAGACATTTCTACTCTGGATACCAAATGTTATAATATTTAAGGGTTGTCAAATATACGTACAGAATATATTATAGGGTTCTTCAAAATCTACTGATCAAGTTTTAATCAATATTGCACACATCGCCAACGCTTTGCGCATAAGGCTTGAGTTTCGCTCACACAAATAGTTATATTCTAGGTAAATTTCACAAGAAGTTCATTCAAACTGTAGCTTTTTAAAATTCAGTCAATATGATGAGAGATCGCTCGTTTTAATATAATATCACATCTCACCGTAATATAAGCCATTACGGCACTAGATATACAATCTATACTATAAAATAATTGAAATTTATTCGGATTTTCAATATTCCTGAACATGGATTTTTGATATTCCTTGTTCTTCACGGTACTTATTAAATAGGTAATGCTAATAAAAAAATTTAAGAGCCGTAGTGGTACGCTTGGCAGACGTGGAACATTTTAAGCTTGGCAAATGCAACATTAAGTTACAAAGCCTATGGACACTCTAAGAATACTTCCAAAAGCTTTAAGTTACTAGTAGCTTCACCCAAGTAACTATTCTAGTAATTAATAAATCTCAGTTGGATTTCGCCGTCAACGCAACGGTCCGCCATAAAACGTCCTTCCAGAAAAGTATCTCGCCAATTGCACGTTTTGTCTCCCTACCAAACAAATAAATAGATTTTTTGAATTTCAAAAAAGTGCTCCTTACGTTTATGTATATATAAGCGAGATATTCAAGATCTATTTAAGTAAATAAAATTGTCGACCAATTTTTCTCAGACCGAACGATATATTGACAAAAAATGATAAAATTACAAATCAATATAACACAAGATGACGTTTCGATCCGGATTTGGATCTTCTTCAGAAATATCTAAAAAATATAAAAAATAATTAATATTAAGTTATTTATTAATTAATCGATTGTACGTAACAATCGATTAATTAATAAATAACTTAATATTAATTATTTTTTATATTTTTTAGATATTTCTGAAGAAGATCCAAATCCGGATCGAAACGTCATCTTGTGTTATATTGATTTGTAATTTTATCATTTTTTGTCAATATATCGTTCGGTCTGAGAAAAATTGGTCGACAATTTTATTTACTTGAAGAGTTCTATTCAGACGTTAATCAAAGATTTCAAGATCTATTTATTCTAGTATGTATATAATATACTAGCGGTCCCGCCCGGTTTCACCCAGGGGCAAAGGAACGATTGGGAGGAAGGGACATGAGTACGCACGTTCTTTTTAGTTTACCGAAATTATTGTGTCCAAATTTCATGATGATCGGAGTTAACGTTCAAAAGTGTTTGTCTGACGGATAAATTTTGAGCTATATTTTGCAAAATTTTTCATCGATGCTCCGCTCCTATTGGTCGTAGCGTGATATTATATTGCCTATAGCCTTCCTCGATAAATGGAATATCCAACAAAAATGTTTTTTTTTTAATTCGAACCAGTAGTTCCTGAGATTAGCGCGTTCAACCATACAAACTTTTCAGCTTTATACATATATTAGTATAGATTCAATTTATTACTGTTCGTAATGTCCTCTTGATATTGTTACATAATTCTCACACTTAATAATTATCACATTAAAATCAGGGAAAGGAGAGTTTTAGCCACGATAGTTTTATATAAAGAACAAGGATTAACTCGATTGTTTTCAAGTCGTCATATTATTTATTCGTATACATTGAGATATTGAACCAAAACACACAAGCAAAGCATATTTTGTAAAAATGTTATTTATACTAATATATAAAGCTGAAGAGTTTGTTCGTTTGTTTGGTTGAACGCGCTAAACTCAGAAACTACTGGTTTGAATTGAAAATAAAATTTTTTTGTTAAATAGCTCATTACTCGAGGAAGGCTATAGGCTACATATAATATCACGCTACGACCAATTGGAGCGGAACATCAATGAAAAATGTTGCAAGGTGTATCTCAAAATTAGTCCGTCCGACAAATATTATCAGGTGAAATGCCTTAACTAAATATTGCAATATTAGCGCGTCACGTTCACAAGCCCGGATCGCTCAGTCGGTAGAGCGTAAGACTCTTAATGCCAGGGTCTAGGGTTCAAGTCCCACGTCGGCGAATATATTTTTATTTTTTTTTATTTTCTACATTGCTTTCTTCTAAGGCTTACATTTCAACTTTTTTAAATTTTATTACGACTAATTAAATTAATAGCTCATTTGAAAACTTTTACAACTATAGGTACCTATATAAAAATAATTTTCCTACAGTGTTTTCAATTAAATATTTATTATATTAAAAGAAATTTATTACTTAAAAATAGTATAAATACTGCTTTTTAACGACAAAGACTTTTAAACGGTAACTCCGATCATTGTGAAGTTTGGACACAACATTCATCTCGGTAAACTAAGATGAATGTGCGTACTAATGTCCTTTCCTTCCCCATTCGTTCTTTTGCACCCGGGCAAAACCGGGCGGGACCGCTAGTATTTTGATAAATAAATACGAAACCTTGTTTTTGAAGCAGTCTATATACAAATAACTCAAAAGTAACGTAAACAACGTCACATCCGGCATGTCTTCTGCCGTGGCACGGATTTTCCTTTCTCCCAAACGGGTTGTTTATAAACTCAGCTCAACTTGTTTGATGAATGGGCTCACAAGTTAGTGTCGACGAGACAATAATAAAACAGCAGGCTTGGCGCGAAGATGTCGTTGTTTATATTACGCGTTTCCGTTTTTAATTTCAACTTACCGTTATAAAATGATTTTTTTGTGTATTTGCCTTAAGATAGTGCTTATTAAGCTTGAATTTTTGAAAATTCACCGTCGTTTTGTATAGAAACTGGTTGTTATAAAGGGGAGTAAATATTGATAGTTCTAAATGGTGACTTTAATTCGAAAAACAGTTATTCTTTCTTTTTTATGAAATGTATTTTTCCCGCGGTTTGCGTATCAGAGATATGCGTATCATCTGAGCAGGCCTGGATTTACCGAACAGGCAACTTAAGCACCTGCGGCAAATTTTTGTGAGAATATTATTAATAACTTTGCGATCCAACAATCAAGATGTAAAAACGTTTAGTAGATAGTAAATGTTTCATAAAAAGAGGGGAGGGCAATTTTTTAAACTGCTTAGGGGCGCTACGATTCTAATTCCGGGCTCAAGTACATTCGAAAAAAGTGTATTTTTATTGATATTCTTCACCCGTTTAAGGGTTAAATTTCCAAAAATACATTCTTAGTGGGAGCCTACGTAATAAAGAGAGAAATTAAAATTTCAAGTTTCTAGATACAGCGAGCGATGTTGGTTTTAAGAGATGGAGAATGCAGAGGGTATTTATATATATAGCGTGTACTCTTAAAAACAACTGAACTACCTGTCTTGTTTAATCGAAAAAAAAAAAAATTAAACCAAAGGTAGATAAAGCTTTAAAAATTTTCATTTTGAAATTTTTATAATTTTAGTAACGTAAAACTGACAGTTGGCTTATAGCAATTGTTTTGTTTTGACAGCACGAGCTTTCAAAAAACTCGGGCCGCAGTGCCAAACCCTGCTGACAATATAGTATATTTGATAATATAGGCTTTGTGGCTTTAATTATGAAAGCTTAAATTTGGATTTGGACAAAATAAAGAAAATTGACCCCTTAATACATCCCTGAAAATAATAATTTGTTTCACAATTACAATATTATTATCAATCCAACATTTGCACCAAATTAAATACACCCTTCAGTAAGTGAATTATTTTCCGCAAACTTTCTAAAATTTGTAAGTCCGGCTCTGTCGGACCAATTTGAGTACAGTTTGAGCAGCACATTTGAATCTTTAATAAAGTGATTTTGAAACGATTCTGATAACTTTTTCGGTATTCTTGGACCCAAAAATATTTTTAAACCCCTTCAAAAGTTTCATTAAAATGATCCAATTGAGTTCGTTTTAAACAGGCTACTTGTTTAAGTCTTTTGAAAGTTATTGCCTGTACACACACACACACACACTTACAGCATGTTGTTCAGAATTGTGTAAACGTCGAGAAATTTTGGTCCGATCTTAGGTCCTGCCATCCGACCGACGCCAATAGTGTATATGTCAAATGGCAAATACACTAAACATTCGAATATGTTTGTAAATGAAAAATGCTCATCACACGAATCTATGGCCGCAAGCCATAAGGGGTTATGTCAAATTTTTAATAGTTTTTTTACCTTCAGGTATAATATAATAATAATAATAATATATAATCGTATAAACTTAAATATAACATATTAAAGAGTAGCTACTGTTTGCTACAATTGTTAAGAAACACCCATTGTTATAACGCTATCAACATAGAAAAATTAGTTTTTTTTTTCAAACAATGTCTTAAATATAACGTTTCGACTAAAAAAGATTTATAAATTTTTAAGTAGACTTGTGGGTTTAAATAAATAAAATTGCTAGACTAATTTTCCAGACTTTATATTTTTAAATCTTTGATTAACGTCTGAAAAATTGGTCGATAATTTTACTTTATATTTTTAGTTTGACGTTTCGGCCCGAATTAGAACCATCTTCAGAATTATTCAAACAAAGTCTGAAAAATTTGTGGCGCATTTTTATTTATTTAAATAATAAAATGACACGTTAACAAAGAATTAAAAACTTATGGGTTGTTCTAGTTTACGGTTTGCTGCAATGAAACGAGGGAATAAAACCGATGATATTGTACCCTTAAGGTACCTTCCCTATTACACGAGTATTTCGGTTTCTTATTATTCACGCTAGAAGATGACTTCGGAAGCTGTTATATCTATATACTTACAAATAAATATAATTGAAGTGTCTGTTTGTAATATACCTATATTACATATAATATAGTAGGATTCTCCTGTGTTTGTATATATAGTAACAGATTACAAAATCCACAATATCACATACTGCGACAGTTATTTTTTTAATGAATTATACAGACGTTAGCTCAATTAATACAAATAAATAAAATCGTAACTTAGTCTGTAATTGAACAGTTTTAAAGATTCCTAGAGCGAATTGTCAGTTTTCATCACTTTTTTCTGTTTATTTTTTTTTTGTATACCTATAAATAAAATGTCTGTCTGTTTGTTCCACCTATTCTCCGAAACTGCTAGACCGATTTTGACGGGACTTTCATTGGCAGATAGCTAATGTTACAAAGAAGTAACTTAGGCTACTTTTATTTTAGAAAAAGAATTAGGGTTCCGCCCAAAAAAATTAATTTCACGCAGACGAAGTCGCGGGATACAGCAAGTACATCATATAAACGCTAGACCTGTCGCGTTTCTTTGCAAAAATGATGTTAAAACAAATATTGTAATCTACGCACTCGCTGCAGAATAATTAAACATATCAAAATTCTAACATAGCTCATTTTGTTTTGTGGTCGTAGAAATTTAATCCATTTTTTTGTTAGCGGCATATACTATACACGTAATAAAAAGTACGGATTTTGAAACTGCGTCAACGGAGTTAAGTTTCGTAGGCGGAGCAAAAAATAGTTAATTTTTTAAATTAGAAATTAAAAATATCACCTGTTGATTGGACGAGAATTTAAAATGTCACACAAAACAAATGAATACATGTTATTTCGAATGTTTAAAATATAAATAAACAATTAAGGTTCATAAGTCTCGATTCCCCAAGGAGATAAAAAACTGATATATTTTAATGATACAAAACAGCGGTTCGAGGAAATATCCGAAATTATCAAATTCTAAACGTTCATTCTTGTCAATAATTTGGTCTCCTGTTAATTGTATGACATTGTTCAACCCTATATTATAAAAGTTATATAAAAAAGTTGAATGCTTGTTGATTTTTTCTTGTGTCCTCTCATGAGTATAAAATTCAGAACAGAAGAAAGCAACTATGTGCTCGAACACAGAGTTGGATAAACATATCGGAAAGGTTTTATCCACACTAAGTATAAAAAAATATCAGCGACCTAAATCCATAACAGTATTTAATACGGCGTATTCTCAACATATTATTTTTCAGAACATAATTAAAACCAACACACAAAATCACAAAAGAATGTTTGAATGTAAATGTCCATAAAATGTCAAGTTAGTTGCGCAACTTTCACTTGCATCAACGTTATTTATAAGTGTTGCGCAGAGTAAAAATCTTTATCGTAATATTAAACTAAATTTTATTCATTACTGTACAAAATCAAAATTTATAATCACTTACAAAAATGCTAACAAAAAGTATTTATAGATTCAGTTTCATAACTTATTATACAACTTACATAGCTAGCTGCAAATACAAAATTAAAGATTAATTCACAATTTCTTAACAATAAGTGTGAAAAATTCTTGGGAACAATAGACTTGTATGTTATATAGATTTTATGATTATAAAAAATGACTTTAGTGTAAAAAAGTATTTTAGGTATGTAAACATTAGTTACAAGAAAAATTTTATATCTTTGTATGTGTTTAAACAGATTTACAGCGCTTTGAATAAGACTGGATCCACGTCGAAACGTTATATTTAAGTTGATTGTACAAATCTTTGATTAACTTTTGATTAGAACTCTTCAATAAATAAAATTGGTCGATAATTTTATTTATTTTAGTTTATTGTTCCCAAGAATTTTCCACATTTGAAACTTTATAGAAACAGATTACTCAAACGTTGTTTATAAGTACTTTGTATTATAAACAAGTCACGGCTGTATATTTGTTTTTGTGTTTATATATTCAAATATATTATTATCAAAAAAATAAGTTTATATCTATGTCACCTCAAAAATCGTTTCAATTCTGTTGAGAACCTACTTCTTGACGAGTAGGTTTTTATACGTTATAGATAGATTGGAGTTTAAAACACGCTCGACAACTTGGATCATTAGCGTGTAGTAACATTACATTAAAACACTACGAGAAAAAGGGAATGAGTAGTTAGCGAAAATAGCTAAACTGCGCAACTAGTTTGGATTAAAAAAAAAAGATTAATGCGGTATATTAACGGTGCGATGAAAGCCTTGATTTTTAAAATGATGTAATGAAGTTTGTAGAAAGTCCAAAAGTATGTACGAGTGATTTTTCAAAATTTATTTACAAACTTATTGGCGTATGTTATTTCTCCCTATCTCGTAATTTCAACAGTTAAGTATAAATTTACAGTAGGTACCTATAATATCGAATAAAATTTATAATTTGTGCTATTTACTGTAATATTTAACTTTGAGTAGTGATATTCTTTGCGCTTTTAGCTGTCAATTCAAATGAAATAATTAGAACTGATAGTGATTAACATTAGTGTAATAAGGACATCAACAAATAATTACATTAAACGGGGATTCCCCACTCAAGTTGTCTAGTTTCATATAGTGATGAGGTAGTGCATCTAGTGATGCGCCCAGTCGATCGTTTTGTGGTGTGTGAAGTAGGTAAATATGCAAATTCTTACACTTTTTGGCTGATACCTAGCGAAGGCAATCATCAATGTTAAAATCTCCTACAAAATTGTACGAGAATTTTGTTATTCTTGTATCTCGTGCAAAAACTGTAAATCTCGTAATTGTACGAGATTTCTCGTACGTCTGGCAACCCTACTTTCGAGAGTAACTGGTTCAATTTTGATAAATGAGGTGTTAAAAAGTTTGTTTCAATCATGCAAATAAAATGGCTGGCGTAAAACGTGTATCTTCTTACGATCTTGAAACGTTTCAATGAATAATAGTAAAATGAAAGTTTAAATAAAAAACTGACACCTGCCAACGCAAAAGATCAAAACAAATTTTCAACTGTCAGTTGTGTTGCGACAATAGTTTCTGCACAATGTAAACGAGCCTTAAGTAAAAACTGAAAGGAGTAGATATAGTATTTGCGACGGATAGACGCGTTGAATGTCAACTTACGTTATTTGGGCTGCGGTGAAATGGAACGGGGGATTCCCACAAACCGTTTCTTTCTTTCCGTGTTTATGTGTGTATGCTCTCACGTGTGTGAGAGGGTAAAGGGACATGATCCCCACTGGGGAGCCAAGGGACAGGGGCATGCTGATCTTATGGGGACCGGTCACTTGAGAGTGTAAACGCGAAACTGGGAACACTGTTATGGCGCATAAGGAGCGCGCTAGGAATATTGGATACATTGATCGCAACTATGTGCACAGAATTTGAACGAGGATGCGGCGTAAACAGTTTTTTTAACAAACACTTCCCAGAATTGGGATATAAATGTGTATAGCTCGTAAAAATTATTTCATAAATAAAACAGACATAAAAAACTTTAATAATTGAATTCCATTTTATGTTTTTCCGTTCTAAATTGTTTATTTAACCCTTTCTCGGTTAGGAATCACAACGATTTGATGAAACTTATGCTCGATTTCCGAAATATATTTGACAATGACTTTAGCTGTGACATAATTACAATTTCGTTGTGAAACTCTCTGTCATGTGGGACATTACATTGTACTCACATAAAAAATCATTGTTTTAAAAAGATTTCAAGCTAAATTGTGATCAAAATTATAACACATCAGTTTTACATTTGTTTGAAAATATGTGTCAATCAAATTGTTTAAATAGGAAATTTTTAAATTCCTGATTATTTTCATTCAATTATTGCTTATAATTTTTTTCAGATTTTTCTTAGCGATTGTTCAGGTGATATGGGTGGTAGAGCAATTTTTAAGCGTTTTTTGCCAAATATTTAAACTAGCAGCCCGTCCCGGTTTCACCCGCGTGCGATATATATAATTCTGCAAAATGTACCTATTTTGTTTGTGGCCCGGCGTCTGACTAATAAATTTTTCCAGAATTGCTTCTGAAGTAACAGCTTTGAGCGAATTCTATCAGATGTCACTACTTGGCACTAAAACAGTTTTTTGTTTGCTTCTGAACGATAAAAAGCTAAGTAAATTCTATCAGATGTCGTTACAAGTTACTAGAACAGTTTTTTTGAGAAAACACCGTAATTTTGTACAAAATATGTAATAAAAACTGTCCTATAGCGTAAGTTGCACCAATTAGCAAGACACATTTACAAAATTTCATTAAGTCGGTTCAGTGATTTTGGAGATTAGCGCGGCTAAAATTGTGACCCGAGAATTTTATATATAGCATACAGATTAAAAATAAAAATACAACAAATATTTTTTTTCATTTCCCATTTCACACCCGGAAATTAACCTCCAGAATCAAAATTCAACTTTTTATACTCCATCTCTGTGATTGGGGCACCACACTCTATCTCTCTGCCAAATTTCAAATTATTACGTCAAATAGTTTTGGAGAAAATCGCCTGTGACAGACGGACGAATGGACGGACACCGAAGTGATTCCATAAGTACCTATTTCGTTTACACGGAACACTGTAAATGAGTTATACGCAATCTGAAGAGTAGCATCGCTGAAAAAAACCTTTCCGTGAACAAATTCAATTAAAACATTTTTGTCTACTATTGATTCTGTCCATCACAAAATATGTTTGTATCGTCACCCCTCTTGTAATGTATAGGGATCGCTGTTCCGAGACATAATACGTATATAACCACCAATAAGTTGTATAATATACTGAAGTTAAGTTAATGATGTCGAGCGTAAATATAATTTACCATTTATTCATATTTTTTTTTGTATTCGTTAGCCAACGCAAACCTCCAGATGTCATTTTGGAGAGAGCACTACAGTTATTCTTTCTTTGTATGCTAACAAGATAGGTACGAACACGCGAATTATAGAATATTTTTCAAAAAGGTTTCTACTAATATATAGAAAATATTTATTTTAAGCTTTATCAAGAGTTTTTGAATATTTACAGCTGTTTAAATATCAAATGTAAATCTTGTTGGTTTAAATATTGTTGCAATTAATATATCTATCTTGAAATTTGGACAGTAGGTTCCTTTTATGACGTAAGCACCCGCTAAGGGATTTTTTGAATTTCGAATCCCAAGGGAGTGAAAAGCGGGTGTAAGGGTTTCTGATAAAATGGTCATATTTCAAAAATCGTTAAAATGAGAGACATTGAATTCAACATACGCACTCTTCATTAAAAATAAACAAACCCTTGTTTCAGTTTTTTTTTAAATGTAATTCCTAATTGGGTCAAAAGGGGGTGTAAATGTTTCTGAAAAATGGCCATATTTAAAAATCGTTAAAATGAGAGACATTGAATTCAACATACGCACTATTCATTAAAAATAAACAAACCCCTGTTTCAGTTTTTTTAAATTCAACCCCTAATGGGGTCAAAAAGGAACATAAATATTACATTACCCAACAAAATTTTGAGAGCGCGAAATCGGAATCTTGAATTAGCGCCGAGCTGCAAACGAAATACATTTTGCAGAATTATATCTATTGCATCCGGGTGAAACCAGAACGCTAATTTATAATATAACTAACCGTACTCGGCCACGCGCTGCTATGACTCAGTTTAATGGAAAAAATAATAATTCAAATATGAAATTAAAATAAAATTATACGCTTTATGACAAAACGGTAATCGCCAAAAAATGTTAGTAAAAATTAAAAATCATTCAGTTCATTCCAGGACGCTTTACAATAGTGCGTGTCAAAAGAAATGGAAAATAAAATACTATCACTAATTTTCATTTCCTTTGTTTCTATTATTGAGACGAAGAAAAGAGCGAGAAAAGAAAATAGAGCCGTTTTCGTTTCGCAATCAGCGTTGATTTATAGAACCTGTGCGCGGATTGCGTATCTACTTTCAGAATTCTATGTTTTTATGAACAGAGGAAGTTCGCATCAGCAAAAGACAGAGTACTACAGAGACGAAGCAGATTGAAAAGGCGTCCTTGATATTAATTTTATCAAATGAATCTTTTTTACCCTAAATAAAAACTGTATTGCTGCCCAAAAATTACTTTCTTTCTCAAAGTATTTTATCTCCAGGAGTTCAGTTAACATTCACATTATTGTGTACAGGGATCATGGAATGTCTGAATCATCGAAATTGATTTTTTTCGCCACGACAAAACTTTTTTCATTTCTGTAATTGATTGAAAGTAAAAAATATTTTACACATAAAATGAATTGAACTTCAACGATACGTATAGACAGCAATGGGTGCAAATATAAATAAACAAACATACCTACAATCATAAAGGTAGATTTGCGGCGATTAAAAACGCGTCTTTGATTTTAAGAGTAAATTGATATTTGAAAGACTTAAAATATATAAATTATAAAAAAATGTTCTCTTTTGCCCATTGAGTCGTTCGCATTAAAGTAATTTTCCCATCCCGTGTTAATGCTGAAAATTTCATTTTACTTAACAATAATTAACTTTAAGTGTCATTTTATATAAACCAGCTTTATACGTAGCTTCGTTTGAAAATAAAAGAAACATATGGTGGGAGTACGGGAATATGGTGAAAGAGCGGGTATCAATAACAACTAATTTTTTGTAGTTTACTGCATTGTACTAACTTTTTTTCGCGAATTCGTTGACGTTAATGTTAATTTTGTCAAAGTTGGCTGCCATGAATATACACTTTAACACTAACTTGACTCGAATGCAGCCGAAAAAAAAAATATAAACGCCTCTGCATACAAAGCTTCTTTTTCCGCTAGATTCCAAATTTGGCTGTTAGGTTTCAAGCGTGGTGTGGCGTGATGGTTTTTATGTATTCGCTTCACACAACGCGTGTTTTGAAGTTGGCTCTGTAGATGGGTTAGCGAAGCGCGCTATGACAGTTTGAATGTTAACAAAAGTAAACGTTTATTATCTCTCTGAACAGAACACACACTATAATGCCTTTTTTGTTTGTGAGCGGTTGCCCATGTCTCCCACGTGACAAGATACTGTTTCCTGATTGGTTCTTGCTCAAAACAAGCAGACAAATTAGCAGAAAAAATAGCTTCAGCTCTAATTTCGAAAGCCATCTTGTGACTACGCAAGCGAGCTCGCAGTGACATTTCCATCCTTGCAGCAACGATTCCAGCGGCAAAGCCAGCCTCTAGTACAGCGGGCTTTAGTAAGGCCGCTGCACACGCAGAAACGCTGCTACAAACACTGCTTAGACTTCTGCTGGCCGGTAGGCTGAGTACGAAGCTGGAAATGACGTCACTGAGGGCTCGCCTGCTAGCTCAAGGTTTTAAAATTACAACAGTGGCTATTTTTTTTTGCTAGGTCGCTGTTAGCTATAAGCTAGAACCAGTATCTTGTCATGTGGGCGACTTTGACAAACGAATACAAACAAACACTATGCCATAAAGAGTGTTCTGTTCAGAGACAATAAACATGCACTTTTGTTACCGTTCTATCACGGCGCGCGCACCGAATCTACCTACAAAGTAAGCTTGTAAAGACGTCTCGTGTAAAGCGAGTACATAATAGCAATTAAAGTCCGCTGCACCCAAGGCTGGATTAATTGCCGCTAGGTTCCTTGCTAGATTTCACTACTATGTTTATAGAGCTGGTTTTCTTAATTGCTATTATGTGCTCGCTTTACACGATACGTTTTTAGAAGCTTACTCTGCAGGTAGATTCGATACGCGCGCAGTGCTAGTTGAAACGGTAACAAAATTTTTATTGTCTCTGAACATAACACACACTATGGCATAGTGTTTGCTTATGGGCGTTTGTTCAAGTCGCCCACGTGACAAGATACTGCTTCCTGTTCTTGTTCATACCTAGCAGCAGACCTAGCAAGAAATATGTCCCTTATTCTAATTTTAAAACCTATCTTGTGAGCTAGCAGGCGAGCCCGCAGTGACGTCAGTTCCAGCTTCTTACCCAGCTTACCGGCCAGCAGAAATCCAAACAATGTTTCTAGCCTCGTGTGCAGCGGCCTTAAGAAAACCAGCGATAAAAAACTAGTAGTGAAGTGTAGTAACGAACCTAGTGGCAAATCCAGCCCCGTGTGCAGCGAACTTTAGTCAGAGATACAGGATACATTGTAAATACGGTTCTGTAATATGACATATCAATGGTCTGGTAAAGAAGAGCAGAAAGTGTAGCGGCGACAAAGACGCGTGGAGACCACAATAGCAACGGGAATGATACATGATTTGTTATCTTCGATTTTATAACTGTGAGTTTATGTCGTCCTTTCCCATTCCATTGACGCCGTTCCATCCTCACACAAAGCACCAGACTATCATAAAAGGAGTTGCTCTGTTAGTTCAAAACATTTATTCTGTACTTCATACATATGTACAACATTACACTGACAATATCTGAACAAAATGTAACGCATTTTATGAGAGTTTTTTTTTCATATCAATTATGCAAAAACGTGAGGCGAATATTTTATTTTTTTTGATACGTTACAGTTTTGAAAAATCAATAGTAAATATTTTTAACTCTCGACCCAGAAAAAGACGGGTGTTTAGTCTGTAGGTATTTGTGGTAGGTATTATAAATTGACAAAATTGAATAAAAAACCTAAAGTCTTAAAAATGAAAGAAAATTTTCTTAGATTTTTAATACTATATAAAAACAAATATAAGTTAAAACATTTTCATATTTCTAGAGATACAGACACGCTTCATGACGCCATATTGGTAGTAAGAATCGAAAGTAAGTTCGACAATTCAGCGGTTTATTTCGAGTCGCTTTGAGAAGCGGCTTATCTTTGGATCAGCCGTTTTAAAGGACGACGATTGTTCGTTCAGTGCCTCTGAAAAGCGGATGAACGTTGGATATCTTTTTGAGAAAACAGTGCCGTTTTATTAATTTTTTTGAAAAATGTTGCGAATAAAAGCTGCTCAACTCGTTGTAATGTATTTTTCGGTCACAAAAATTCCTCCCAAGAGGGTGCCCTCGTGGGGGGCAGGGGATAATTGCGAATTTTTAAATGACAATTGCAATTTTTTATTGTGCAAAAAAAGACATCTTTTGTCCTAAGCTTTTTTTTGTTCAAGCTACAGATTGCCCAGTACGCGGGATAAAATTTTCCGAGTTATTCTCACCCCCTCCAATAAAATATGTTCATTTTGTAACAGGTCAACGAATGATACAGTTTTACTTGACCTTGATAACAATCTTAAAGACAGCTTGTTTTTAAAGTGGAATTTGCATTTCTATTCAAGATTAATGAAACACCACTACGTTGCATTCTTGAGACCACCTGCAAAGTTTTACCCCGCGTACTCGGTGAACTGTATCTTAAACAAAAAAGAAAGTTTGGAACAAAAAATGTTTTTTTTGCCCGAAGAACTCGACTCAATAAAAAAAATTGCGGTTACCATGTAAAATTTCGAAGTTACCCTCTGCCCCCTCGGAAGCACCCCTTTGGGAGAAATTTTTGTGACCGAAAAATACATTACAAAGAATTGACATTTCGCAACATTTTTCAAAAAAACTTAATCTCCTTGAGATATTCAGGCGTTGCGAGACTTTTTGAACAATCTGTATATTAATTTATACGTATTTTCGATTAATACAGAGATCTTTAAAATGCAGTATGTGCATTACAGAAAATTTTTCCACATAAAATGCAACATAGACCAGGCGCCTAAGGGAGGTTCGTATGCTTCTTATGTGGAACGTTCTTCTGTAATGCATTAATGATTTCCATAGCTACCATATCAACAAAACTCATGCACATACTACACTTTTAATGAAATTCACTGTATAAAACTGTTAACAAAAAATGACGCATGTAAATTCCTGGAACATTATTATCCGAACTTTTAGAGAAAAACGCAAATCTGCCTAGCACTATGCCTCTATAAACTTTAAAATCTTGTTGATTATAGAAATATTACAGCAATTTTCATGTTTTCTTATACGCGCAAAGTTCATAAAATTATTGAATCGCATATTGTTCATAAAATCCCGTATACATATTAGCTTTGATAACATGGTACGATACCTTTGTATGTTTGGAAAACTAGTCAGTTTATTATGCGAGTACATTAACCCAATATCATATTTTATACACTAATATAAATTGTAAAATCGATAGCTGACACTGTACGCTGTTTAGAATATATATTGTATATAGACTATTTCACTCTTATTTTTAAGTTGTCGTGAGATTAGCTCGCAGGAATCATAATATCGCTTAAATTTAGCCGTTTTACAGGATAAATTATCGCGAAACGGGTTCAACCATAGGCGTAGCGACGGTTTTACTCTACCTACCATTGCCAGCTGCCACTTATACATAATTTGAAAACTGTTCATAGAAGCGAAATTGATCAACACGACTTTCTGGAGAAATTTCACGACAAAGAAAATATGTAGATTATTGTAGATTTATCTTATTTGTACGTGGACAATTATTATTCAAGGGTAAGCCAGGCCTACCTGACCCCCGTCTTGCTACGCTAATGGGTTCAACTCCCAGCAGTGGTATTTAATTTTTGACGTGATAACGTCTTATAAATTGATGAATCACCAATCTTATAAATTGATAAAACACCGGCTGCATGCACGAAAAAGTGTAACGTTCCTAACGTTCCTAGCGTTCCTAACGTTCCGCCTGACCCTGTGCGTGCTTTTCTCGAAAACGGCCCTAACGATTTGGATGAAATTTACTGAAAAGGGATTTTGGGGGGCAAAAAATCGTTTTAGCTAGGTCTCATCTCTCGAAAAAATCGTTTTCATACAAATTTTATCATTATAAAAGTCAATTTTTGGACGTATGAAAATACTTAAATATTGTAAGTAGGTTTTGAAATTTTATATAAACAATGAAACATTATTGTTTTCAAAATATTATGACAGTTAATCTTTGAGACTTAAAATAAATACGAAAGAAAGAAAGTTAAAAAAAAACAATTATATTATAGGTGGTGAGTAATTTTAATAAATAAAATTAACCTAAATTTGAAGCAAAAGATGCAATATCATAGATTCGAATTATTATAATTATTATATAAATTTAGGTTATGTATTACGGAATACGTTATCACGTAAAACTATCGTCCGTAAACCGACTTTACAGACAACCAATTTTTTATGATAATTATAGCCCCACAACAATTATAGCAACCTGGTTTTGTAATGTTTGTTATATACAGTGTGTAAACGCGTAAGGTGCACATAGGGATATTAGCATTGGGAAAAATTACTTGGATCAGAGTTAGCCATGATTGCATTATTTGTTATTTCTATTGAATTATCGTGTTAATCTTGAGGACTTCTATTTTATTTTGATTTATTTTTATATTACTTGGCTTTTTTAATAATAAAAAGCTCTTATAAATCATTATTTTAATTTTTTTGTACAAAAATAAAACAAAGAAAACAAATCCATCTGTTTGGAAACATTCCATTCAAAAATTGTCTGACTGGTATGACATATGCGCGTTGGTAAATCAGTGACCCAATGTCTTTAGGTTCAACACGAATAGGCGGAGATATATTTTGATCTCGCACCATATTTAAGTATTTTTGGGAATTTAATGTCCCATTAATAAAAAAAGTCCGATTATGTTGTAATCATTTGAATTTTTTTCTTCGGTAGTATACGCATTCATTTTGCAAAAGAATATTATCTGTCAAATTGAAAAACAAGATTTCAAGGCTCATGACTCTGATCCAGTCATTTTTTCCCAATGTTAATTTCCCTATGTGCACCTTACGTGTTTACATACTGTATAGTAAATAGTTATATACTAAATTTGTTTGTGAATGAAGAGGTATGCTATATGCAAATATGCATTTTTATAATTTATATTTTAAAAAGCTAATAATAATTTGATCTATTCTATTTTGACTGTTCAAGAAAATTAGTTAATATGGAAATAAATTGTAGATTCAATGTAGAAAAAATAGACAATACCGTGATAAGTGTATATTCTTCTTTATTGGAAAACAAATGAGAATGTCTATTTTCGGAGACATCTGTAACAGAGATTAATTTGAAACTAATACCGAATGAGAGTAAGAAACGAAAGATATATCACCTATTTTGTTCTCTTAAGCACGAGTGGAGTGAAAACGGTTTATTTATTATTGGATTAAATTCTTGTTGTGACAATCTTTGATTAACGTCTGATTATTATTATTTTTTCAATATTTTAATATTAAAAAATCTTTCACGAATTTCATTAAAAATAAATAGAAACTAAATATTAATTATTTTTTATATTTTTAGATCAGTTCTGAAGAAGAAATCCGGATCGAAACAATAATGTATTAATTATATTTTTTTGCTAATATATTTGTCTGAAAAATTGGTCGATAATCTAATTTCTTGTTGTGACAGTTTAACCAAAATGTACATAATGCCCAATTGAATGTATATTTGACGTTTAGTCTAAGACCCAAGTGGGATTGTGGAGTAGTAGTGATTAAGGTGTAATTTTCAAATACGATATCAAAATATCGCTTTCAAAAATACATCACGTAATATGTGCATAAAATATATTATGTATGCTTTGTTTCAAAAAGGAAAATATTTTTTCTGTACAGAGAAAAAAGAATCAAAATTTTGTTAGTCACAAATTACAATTAAATATTTTTTTCCTTAGCTTACTTTTGTTTGTTTTTTCGAAGTCTGTATTTCTTTAACAGTATTGAAATAAAGTTATGAAAATTATTTCGGTGAAAATTGTGTTCTCCATTAAAAAAATATTTATTTAAACATAGACGTAATAATATCCATGACAGTGTGGCAAATGTGTGTGGTAAATCTAAGGTTGTCTATATTGAAATAAAATAAAATGAGCTAGTACATACCTGTAAAGCAAATACGGGTGCATACGTAAACACGGGACGCAAAGCACCAGTGTATTGACAAGGAAGGTAATGCCAATATAGTGTGCGTCTAAAGTGTCCCCCCCATTTTAACATTTAATCAAATTGCGACTGAACAAAATCGATGTAAAATTTTTGAACTATATGTTTTTGTATTATTTTTTGAAAAAACAAAATCCGACTGCGACTACCACAATAAAGTTTCTATTATGAAAAGTAGCCGGGTAAATTAAAAAAAAAAAAATAAAATTATCGACTAACTTTTCAGACCAATATATTAACAAAAAATATATAAATTCCATGCATTAACGTTTCGGGCCGGATTTGGACCTTATTTAGAACTGATCTAAAAATTAATAAATAATTAGTTTCTAATTAGTTTTTTGATAAACTTCGCTTAAAGTTTTTTAATATCGAAAAAAAAATATTAAAAAATTTCAAGCAATTTTAATTAAAAACTATTTATTAATTAATTTTTATAATTTTTAGATCAGTTCTGAAGCAGTTTCAAATCCGGACCGAAACGTTATGTACTTAATTTATATATTTTTTGGTAATATAATATCTGTCTGAAAAATTGGTCAATAATTTTATTTATTGAAGAGTTCTAATTAGACATTAAAAGATTTAAACCAAAAAAGTTTTGGTATTGATATGACACTAAAAATGTTTATTTTTCATACTGAAAAATTGTTTTGTAACTGTGATAGATGATCGAACTCCTTTTACCAATTTTTGTTTTCTTACAACGTTGGACTTGCCTGTATATTTCATTCTGTTTTTAATCTATTCATAACTAGAGAATGGAAATCGAATTTTCAATTTTTTCAAAAGAGTGTGTAAAGATTCGGAATACCTTTCAAATAAAAAAACAGGTATTTAATAATTTTGAGTTTATAATAACTCTGGTATCATCTTTAAATTACCACTAACAAATTGATCTCCAAAACATATTTTACATGATAAGATTTTATTTCGATTTTGACCGAGCGCTTTAACTTTATTCGTTCAAAAGTAAAGATGGTGGGATACTTTTGACGTGCACTGTATAATGTATCCAACGTAATTAGACATTCGAGAAGCAGGTATTCAGTAATCAGTACTCACCTGAAACAAAAATAGAGAAAGAGACACATTAGTACGTATATAATGTAAATAAAATAGGAACAACAAATAAGCATAGCAACTACTGAAATACAACCATGTTTATATTTGATTCTCAAAAAATAAAATACATTCTTATCTCCTTTTAAGCTAATCATTTTCTATAAAAAATTTCCTGGAATCGAAATTCCTGCAGTGCTTTCCGAACTCTTGACTTAATACCTTTTATGAAAATTCAATATTTTATTTGTTAAATTTCAAAATATTCTAAACCAGTTCTCAGAAATTTCTTCCAAACTTTGACATAATGTACTACATAATATACAAATGAAATACAATCAAATAAAGTAGATATTTTTCCATTTCATGTGTATTTTTAGCACGCTTATTGTATTTGTTTGACTCGAGTGCTATAATGTGTGTAAAAAATCTTGTTTCTCGATTTTCACCCCCTTTCAAGTGTTCAATTGACGTGAAACTTTGCAGTTGTACGTTGTTTTGATGACAATATAATATTATGTTCTTTTTTTAATTTATCAAAGATTAAAAAGTTAAAAAATAAAATTTATAGTTTAAAAACAATAACAAACTTGCATCAATGCACTTAAAAGTAGAAAATAAAATTCTTTCTCTTCTAAAACGTTTAGAAACGTGGAGCATTAGGTGCATTAAACGACATTAAGGTAAAGTGAGTGCCCCATGCTTAATCTTAAAGAACATAAGACATTCGAAGTATACAATAGATTCCAATATTACATCTATCGTCTGCACCTAATAATGTAAATTAAAATACTGGAAACATTAAAAACAATATAATATGATACGTAAGACATTTTATTAAAGTTTCAATCACGAAAGTAATATTGCTGTCGAAGAAACTTCCATCTAATAATTAATTTTTTAATTGCAGAATGCTCTCTATTATCAAACTTATGCAATAACAATTAATCATTTATTGATTATAATTTGTACTGAGTGTACCAATATAATGTTTCAAACAATTGTACTAGTTTGTGATAATATATACCTACCTAATGTTATTAATGACAGAGAGTATTAAATATTGATTTCTTTGCAAAAAAACACAAATACTGTAACTATAATGTATTGTCGGGTATAGCTGGTTTAAAATAAATATTTTATATTCATCGTCTTCAAGCTTGCAAATAGAGTATATACATTATTTTATCTTATTTTAATCTTTTTACTTGCTAGTTCCATTTTTTTAAATTCTATAAAAAATATCTGTATTACTAAAATTGTGATAAACTTTTACCTTTATTCCGAAATCTTTTCTCAATTCGTTCAAAAGTTAAGAAATTGATGGGCACTTTAAGTTTTGTTGTTGCACTCAAAGATGCGAAGTTTTTTTTTTTTTTTTTTTTATTAAAAAAGGTGGGTCGACAACTGGGTCATTGCCACCTTACAAGTTGTACAATGCATAGTATTACAAAAACAGAAACAAATTTACAAGTGTTCGTTATTTAAAAACTAGTAGGGTGCAGGGAGTATTGCTTTGGACATTAATTTATAGTGCTAGGCTTAAGCTATTTTTATTTACAAAGTTTAAAATATTTCCTATAGATTGTTTTTCATTTTGTAGGTTCTGTTTTAGATCGTTCGTTAAATTATGTTTATATGGCTCATACTTTCTGCAGTCTGTTAGGATGTGGCGAACAGTTATCACAGTGTTGCACTTATCACACATTGGTGGATTGTCCTTAGTTAGGAGGTGGCTATGTGTCAATTTTGTGTGCCCTATGCGTAGCCTAGTTACAATTGTATCTTCCTTTCTCGTTAGTGGTGTGGGATTGGGCCACTTTGTTATGTGTGGTTTTATTTCCCATAGTTTATTATTAGTTTCCAGAGTCCATTCGTTTTGCCATTTTTCCATTATTTTTGCTTTGCAGTAGTTTTTTAGGTCGTCTTTTGTAATATGTGGGTCAGCGTTGATTGATGTTTCTTCATTTGTCTTTTTTGCACGCATATCAGCCTTTTCATTTCCGCTGATTCCTACATGGGATGGTGTCCATATAAATACGATTACAATATTTAGTTGATGAATTTTATTCAGTATGTTTATGACTAGCGGATTTGTACTACTTATGTTTTGGATTGACTGTATGGCACTGAAAGAGTCTACACAGATGATGAATTTTTTTTCGTTTGGATGTGCCGTTTGGATTAGCGATAGGGCTTTGTGTATGGCATATAGCTCGCAGGTATAGATACTGCTAATCTCATTCAATTTAAAGCCGAATTCGGAATCACCATTTATTACTGCGCAGCTGGCTTGGCCATTTGCTGATTTTGAACCATCAGTGTAGATTGGTCTATGGTCAGAGTAGTTGCTGTTGATAATTTCTGTGAAGCGTTGTTTAAGAATTGATGGTAGGGTTTCTTGCTTCTTATATATGCTAAGACTGGTATCGTAGGATATGTTAAGGGTTGTCCATGGAGGCAAGGTGACGTCACTGCTCTGTACTTGAAATTGTGGAAGATAATGTTTTGTGTTCTTATTCCAAACGGCGCTGGTATTTTTTGTTGTATTTCGTACAAATTGATATATTTGGGTTTGAAGATGTAGTCGTAGTTTATGTGATCAGGAAGGTGAATGCGTGATGTCCAATAGTTTGCCGACAGGATATTTCTCCTGTATGTCAAAGGTGGTTCGCCAGATATGCAGCAGATGCTTTTGATGGGGCTCGTTCGGAAGGCTCCTGTGATTAATCTAAGGCCACTATTGTATATGGAATCGAGTGTACGTAGAATGTTTTTGTCGAACTGATATGATGTGCCCATTAATTTTAACTGTAGGATTATCCTTGACAAAGTTGTCAGCTAAGTTTTTATTCGCTAGGTATATGCAGATTCTATTATTGGACATGCGTGAAGCAAATGATATGTTTCGCGGGTCAACTATGTCACCTACTGTTATAATGTAATCGTTTAGTTTGATGTTTTCAATTGAGTTTAACACAATAGCCTGTTCTTTTGTTGGGTAATTTATATTTTTTAGTGCAGAAGCAAATGTAGGTGTATCATTTTGGTTAGGTTCGTTTATAGTAAGGTTTGTTTCTTCGGTTTTGTTTTCGACAGTGCTGCTCTGGGTGGCAGCACTGCCCTCTGTTGGATTTAGCATATTTTATTGTTATCAGTTTGTGTTAGTGTTTGATTGAATGTCAGACATTTCTGCTGGCTCACAGATGGAGCCAGCATCTATTTCTACGAGAAAATACTATTTAGAGTTAATATAACCTCAATAAGATTGTAACATTAAAAGTATCTACTTAATTGATATGATTAGAAGTAAAAGAAAAGAAAAGAAACTTACTCAGAGAAGAGAGAGCAGAAAGAAAAACAGAATAGGATACAGGATAAGAAAATTATAGAAGAAATTGCGACAAGATTTCAACGATATAAATTAGCAAGTAAATTTCACGTTATTTCACTCGGTCACCATCTTTTTCCTCGTCATGCGAAGTTTAATTCTATATGAAATATGATTTTTTTGGAGCTGTGTTTTTATTGATTTTAATTTCATTTAAAGAGATCGGAAATTACTTTTACCGTACCAATTCTTATAGCAACATAATAAATTGTTTTAAATTACTATGAATAATGGGAATGCGGACTTTTCTTTTTATTGCTAACGTTTCATCAGAATTTCTGACTTTTTCAAAGCTCTGTAAGAATGGATATTACAAAATTATTATTTACAACACAAATATAAATAAAAATTATAAAAAATATACATTACCAAAAAAAAGTCAGAAATTCTGAAAAGAATACCTATGTGTCCGCATTCCCGTTATTCATAATTATTTAAAATAAATATTACCGACTTTAAAATGGAAAACTATAATAATAAATTGTTTACGTCGTTTAAACTGTATGGAAAAATATATAATATATTTGACAGAATATTTTATAACATCCGGTATTTGTCACAAAATGATATTTTCTCCCTTAAGGAATATTTTAATATGTCCATTCATCATAAAAAAGTGCTGTTAATTGCTTCACCCCATCTATGCGAAGAGATCATACAATAAAATTCAATAAAAAGATTAATGATATTCATAATAAATGCAGTAGGGGAAAACAGGTCTGCGTCACAATAATGACTAAAGCGACATCTTTTGCGCGTTGAAATGCATGTCAATGGTTGCTTTTTTTCTTGTGAAGAAAATTGATTGATGCAAGCGTGTAAAGGAATAAAGGAGAGATCGCTGTTGAAAATACATATCAGCTAGAAAAACTTTATATACATTGGGGAATTCTGGCTACCGACTCACAGCTTAGTGGTGCAGAACACAAAGATGATGCGGGGTAAGTGGGGATCAACAGTTCGTTTTGGGGGAAGTCGCGAGAGACGACGTTCCGTGAATTGTATTATCAATATGTATTGAAGTTGTATACAACAGACGCAAACGCAACGAACGTACCTAAACCTATAAAAATATGTCAACTTTTGTATGACACGTCGGTCGCCCTGGTTAGAATTATCAGTTCTTATTCTTACACAAATTCCTACCTACACGTTTCTTCCAGCATTATATTTTTCTAATTTGATTTTATTGGTTCTATGTTGTGTTAAGACCGGTGCACACGAGGCTGGCTTTTTAATTTTATTACGAAAGAGAACAGAGATATAATTAAGGAACTTTGTAATATTTCATAATTAATATTTAAATTTCACCAAATATTGTCAAAAATCCATCGATACTAATAATTCTGAAATACAATTTTTGATGAAGTAGTTAATTATAATAATAAATATATTTATAACAAGGTATTATTTAATTTTATTATTAAAATAAGAATTTTTGTTGGCAATTATGTCCGAGTTTTATCTTCTAGTCTTTTTATTGACTTTACAGATGGAACCCTAGTCACCGTCGATATTACTACAAACGTTTCAAGTCCTTTTATTAATTTTGAAAAAAAAACGAATGTATTAAAATTAATTACTTTATTCTGAAAACGGCTGATCCATACATGGTCATCGGTAATACAAATGTCTACAAAATTTCGACTTAATCGGTCGGGCAGTGGATGAAAAATAATTAGGGTTTAATAAAACTAAAAAAAAACACGCTTTAATAGCAAACCGAATTGAAAAGTAGAACATAATTATTACCAAAACAATTAAATTATTGTAAAAAAGCGTGGGGTGCTTGATATTAAATGTTACAAGTATAGGTATTTCATTGGTAGCTATTTATAAAATTAGAATTATAATGAAAATATAGTAATTGGCACCCAACGCATTTTTACTATAATTTAATTGTTTTATTAATAATTATTTTCTACTTTTCATCAGTTCGGTTTTCTATTAAAGCGTGTCGTTTTAATTTTTTTAAACTATAATTTAATTTTTAGTCTCAAAACGACATCAAAAGTATTTTTTTTTCAAAATGTTCAAACTCAAATTTTTATATTCAAACTTATTTTTATGAAATAAAAATTGTTTTATCATCGACCCTTGATACCTACGTGTACAAATTTTCAAGTTAATCAGACTTCTTGAAATTGGTGAAAATTACGCTAAAAGATTCCTTTACACACATACATGATAGATACATACACACATGCATACATACATACAGACAAGCTAATAAAAGCGTGTTAAAAATGGGTCGAAAGTCACTACTGATACGTCGCGTAATTTTGCATTCAACAGTATGATGAGCACTTTTTGAAAAAAACAGGAACCAGGATTCAGTTTAAATCCTTTGAGTCAATAAGAAACAAATTATATACTTGTGTGACACGTTTGCATTTGGTTGTAAACTTGGAATAGAATGATGTGTTATGCGGACGGCGAAGAAAAGCGAGGAAGGCAAAGATCGACAACGTATTATAAGAACGTTGAGATTTACAATAGTAAGTCGGAACTGGCGACGCGAAACCTCGTCCTTTGTCAGCTGAGCGTTGCGTCACGATGTGCGTACGGAAATATTATACATACAAAACCTATCCATGAACAGGACAGGCTCAAGATTGACACGCGTAAGAGAATTCCACTATAAGGCCGATTACAATATGCATCTGATATTAGATATTTTAATCTTTTAACCGAGCGGGGTGGCGTAGCGGTGAGAGCACTAGACTCGCATTTAGGAGGTACCGGGTTCAAATTCCGGTGGGGGCAGATAGGACTAGGACTTTTTCCTACCGCCTCTCGCCGATAAACGGTAATTTCTGTACCGCGGCCATCTTGTTGAGGTTTTCCATGGTTCCCCTCAATAATTCCAGATAAATATCGAGATGGTTCCTTATTCAAGGCCATGGCCTGTCAAATTTCTATGCTCAAAATTTGCCTACCTTATCCTCATTTCCTAAAACATCCTTCATTCGCCCATTGTTATTAATTAACTTGAAGATTAAACATTGTAGTAAATAACGGGAAGTGTGGTAGAAAAAAATAGTAATGGTGCGAATGGCGTCTGTTATGACATAAAGTCGAAAAACGGACGTTAAACGCATTATTATTATCATTATTTTGAATTTTTTTATTTTAACAAAAAAAGCAAGTGAATCGGCTGCTGTGGCCATTATCACTACAAAATGGTTACAGTTGTTTGCTGTGGTTATAATCACAATACTGGAAATATTACAACTTTATTGATAATAATGGTAATTTTACTTATTAGATAGGTATGTTAAGTATTTATTATGGATATAGTATATTATTATTAATATAAGGTAAGTTTAGATTGCTAGTGCATATATTTTCTATTTATATTTCTTTCATTTTGTTTATGTTTTTGAGGTAATTTATATTTTGATCTTTTGACTATAGTGTTTTACCGTAGAGATATTACAATAGAATACGCGGGAGAGCAATGAAAGTATCTCAAATTAAGAGAGAGAGAACAGTTCTTTATCTCTATGATGCTAATCAATGCTGATTTGAGGAAACAAATTTCTGGTTTTCTGCAGCGTCCTCTCTCTTAACTGAGGACACTTTGACTATTGGCAAGCATACGTATTAGCGTACTCTAGTTACATATATCTCTATAGTTTATACCCGACTGCGACTAACAAAAAGGTTATATTTTTCAATATTTTTCAAAATTATTTGGGCATGAATCTGAGATTCTTAATTTCTTCGTAGTAAACGGTTTTGAAAAATGAGTTCTCGATAGATTCGTTATAGTCTAACGAGTGACAGTGAATACATTACGTTGTGAAATTTAAAAAAAAAGAAAAATACGATTGCTTAACAAAGACTAACTAAAAGGAAGAAAATAAAGATTATTAAAAAAAACCGGACTGCACAATTACCTACGAGTATAAGCTAACTAAATGGTAGAAAACAAGTAGGAAAACCTTAATACGCAGCAGGTGGGAACCCTTCCAAACTTTCCGACTTGAATTCTTCTTTTCAGTTATAGTTTAATATTTATTAACTAATTTTTTCAACCGTTATTTTGTACTTAGGTATATAGTTAATTTATAAATGTAAGCGACTGAGCACTTCGAAAACAAGGATATTCAAGGACCTGAAATAAATGGTATTTAACTTGGCGCCTATAAATGAAACTTCTTACGTTTTTTCTAGTATTTTCTAATTATAGGTACGTATATGGGAGAATGTAATTCTAGAATTGGTTAACTAAATTATTTATCGAAGCGGTTTTGACAAAATTAGTAGGGTTTCCGTTAAGGGTTCATATTAATACGATAAAAGTAGGAAAAACTAATTATCCGTGACCATGAGGCTGTGATTAACTGGCCTAATTTCGCAGTCATCAAAAAAATTGGTTATTTTATTTTGAATTTTAGCACAATTCAGTAAAGTACGTCCTCAAAAAAAGGACAGGAAAACTATCCGTTGTTCTCACTTCACAAAATATGTTAGAGAAACGTGACCATATCTGAGCCAAGATGAGATAAACTTAGATTTATGTATGAAGGAAATATAGGCTAATGTTGAAGTCAACATGTATGATAATGTGAACATTTTTTATGTAGGTTACAGTTAATGTACAGGTGAGTAAACGCCTCTTGCATAACTTTAAAACTATAATTGAATGATTTTCAATGGGAAAAATTGTCATTTTTACCAATTAAAAGCAAATTTTTCAAAAAAAGTCCTATAAAATTTTACGATATGTTTAATAGTTTCACGGAAAAAGTAGAAAATTCGTGAAATTCAACTTTAACGGCGAATATTTTTTTTATTTAGAAAAAAAAAATAAACAGTGATCAGCAAATAAGACTATTTTCACTGTGATTACATGTACAAATTTTGAAAGAGTATATTTATCAGAGTAGATTTATCATAAAATACTAAGAGACCCTTTTTTATAAAAAAATATTTATTAGTTTTATCGAAACGCCAATGCGTAGACATATTGTTAAACTCTAAAGATAAAAAAATAATTTTTCTTAGAATAGTAAATGGTGGTCATTTAAAAAAAATAGTCAATTTTTTGATACAGTCTAAATTATGCCCCACTTGCTTTATATTTTTGTTCACTGCCCATATTACTCTCGAAGTAGGTCTTTTAAACTTCAAAATAATTTTTTTTAATTAGGACTTTAGCTTCTGAAAAAAATTGGTTGTCTGTAAAGTCGGTTTACGGACGATAGTTTTACGTGATAACGTATTCCGTAATACATAACCTAAACCTCCCAAAATTTGGTTTCAATCCGCTTATCCTTGGTGTCGGAATGATAAGAAATGTCAAAAGTGACGTTTGCAACTTACAAAGTATTATGTTCTAATAATAATTAGTTATTCCAATAGTTAACTTAGAAGGCTTTGCAAATCACAAAATACTAATGTCAAAAAATAAACATTAGAAATGCAGCCGTTTTCATGTTAAGACAAGACATACGTTATTTTCTAATTTCCATGTACGGCAAACAAAGACGACCGACCGCGTCGCGCGCGCGCCATGCAATAGACAACAATGCATTTATACAGCTATTTTTCTATATAAATTTGTATAAAATATTTTTCTATATAAATTTGTATAAAAAAACTGTTTAGGCAAATTCTGTTATACGAAATCTATGTAAAATATTCTCCTCTTTCGTTTAAGACTGGTTTCAAACCGATCTGATTTAAATTGAGCGAGAAATTAGCAAAAAGCACGCACAGGGTCAGGCGGAACGTTACGCGTTATGCGTTATGCGTTACGCGTTACGAACGTTAGGAACGTTAGGAACGTTACGTTACACTTTTTCGTACATGCAGCCGGTGTTTTATCAATTTATAATATTGGTGATTCATCAATTTATAAGACGTTATCACGTCAAAAATCGAGTTAGCACCTAGTGTCTTCCACTACTGAAATTAAATTTTTGCTAAAACTTATTGAAAAAATATCCGGTTACGTTGATTTTACTTGAACTATAGGAATATGGACATTGTATTGCTGACGTAAGCTGATAATTGTTTATTTTTATAATTTTTTTAATAAAAAGAAGTAACTTTCTTAATCTTTACTAAAACTAACTCTGCAAAAGAGATTGCATGTTGTCACCTAAAACTGGAATTTAAATCGAATATTTTATATTCTGACTTTCAGTTGTAATATGAATGGAAAATTTGTGTTTTCAATATCAATATCAAGCAGGTTGCGCTGTGATCTATGTTCTGGCACTATTATTGAGATAATGCATCTAAAAATAGAATAACATTATCTTTTAGTTAAAAGTTTTAATACTACTATGACTTATAATCTCTATATCTATGAAAGAAGAATGTAGGTACTACTTAGGTATAATATTTTATTGAAATGCAAAAATTGTTCCACAATTTTTCAAACAAACAATTTTATGTCATTTATAGTTAATATTGCCTTGCCTAATACCATAGACGTAGAACATATATATAGACCTAGTATTCCTTATATTAGTAGATGACAACATCCAATAGTAAAGAGAAGCGCTCGTTTTTTCTAAATACCGATAACATTATAGTCAGGGTGCCCGTCGGCAAAAATTTTACAGACACATACTCTCCCTAAACTTTGTATATGGCTTCATTAGGCCTAGTCTGACACCTATTTCCTCTATGACTTTTCTTGATTTTGGGGCGTTTTCCCTCTAAATTTTCCGAAAGATGTCGTTTTAACGACATGTAAAAATTTATAGATACTGTTTTTTTTTTAATTGGGACAGCTTAAAAATTTAAACCTAAACGCTAAAATAATGTTCTCTGACAAATAACATGAACCATTTAAAATGTCTGAGACCTCGAATATCTTCGACATATTCGAGGTGTCAGGCATTACATAATCAAAATTATTTTTATGTTCAATTGTAGGGCGAGACGTCACAAAGGATCATAAAGATGTGTTTAAATCGGTCGAAATCTCAAATTCGATTTACATCGCCATTACAAAACCGTCTTTACCTTATGGTCGCTGCAGAGTAAAAATTGAAGGTACTAAATATGTTCAGTGCATTTGTCACTCTCGAATAATCGCTTAATATGACTAAAAGTTTTTGTACAAATATTTTACAAAGGTTTAGAATGCTTGGTAATGTTATTACGGGTCACAAATCTTTAAAAATGAGATTTTCACCACACATTGACCCAGAAGAATGTCAAAATGAAATCAGTAAAACTATGTAATTGGGAATTTATGTAGAAAGAATGATAATATAGCCGTATATAAATCTGATAGGTTGGTAACACACGTTCTGCAGAAACATTGGCTAACGTTTTACAGCTGAAAGGATTTACTTTGCTATACAATGTTTACTTTTGTACGAAATTTAAATTTCTATTTTATGTTTTTACAGTTTCCAACTTTTCAGAAAATAGTAAATGGAAAAGGCATACATATAAGATAATAATTGTATATTCACAGATTTGTTGAAAATGCTCTTTTCTGCATAGTATGCTCTATTCATAACATTTTTAAATAAAAAAAATACGTAAAGGTTATTTGCCTAGCAGCGCTTTACTTAGTAATTACGTAACAAAAGACTGACTTTTTAAATTATAATTTCTTATTTAAATACATTCTATAAATTAAAACCTATATGTAACATAATTTGAGTACAGCAGCATATTGCGTATAATGTATTTGACAGAGACAGACATAGTTCAAATGTGACTGACAAGTAATTTGTCAGTTGTTTCGACAATTTTTAAGTAATATTTCCCCAAAATTACACGTGAGCTTTTTTCATAATAATTTTTACATTATCTAAAAGTGTCAAACTTTGGAATAATCCCATTTAAAAACTGTGACTAGAGCCAATTTCGTTTAATTATGTTTTTATGTACACTTCCGATGAGACTTCTCATTTATCATTGTGCTAAAAATCACATTTTTCGTAATTAATTATTTAAAAACTAGACGTAAAAAATTAAAAAAAAATGTTGGATATATTAGTTATAGCTATAAACAATATACTAAAATTTGAGCGTTTCGTCTGGAAACGGCTCTATGCATGGTAAAAAAAATTACAAACCTCTGACGCAGGTCGCTAGTTGGCAAATCCAAGAAGGTTGGTTGCAGTGATTCGAAGTCATTCAAAAAAATCTCAGACAGTATATAAGTTATTTTCACTTAAAATCACGACACCGATCACAAATAGTCTACACCTACACTCTACACCAATAATTTTTCAGGACCACCTGAAATTTATCTTATGATAAACCGCAACATAAAACATCTTTCATGTAAACACACATTTTTGAACATAAGCTTTAGAATCTCAAAATATACATAAAACATCCAATCGTCCGATCAGTATTACTAAAAAATTAAACTATAGGTACATATAATCCCTTTAAAAAATTGACAGTTAAATCATTTAATATAGATTTGTACTTAAATTCGAAGTACAAGAAGAAAATACCAACCATGATAATATTTCACAAAATATTAATAAAGTCACGATTTACTACATATTACCTATATCATAATTAAAATATTAAAACAACGCTTCAGAATTAATTTGCGAAAACAGATTCTAGCACGTATTAACCATTCGAAGTTTGACAAGACACTGCTTTTCAAACTAAAAAGATACCTATTAACATAATGTAATGACATTCATAAGGTCACAATCACAGAACAATTTTACTGTTCTGTGGTCACAATAGTATTCTGATTGACTACTACGATGTTAAATAATATATTTAAGAGAGAGATTCTAGATTTCAATGACCGAATTTTAATGTGGACCAAAAATAAATTTAAAATAATTTATTAACATACTGATTATAATAATATTATATACTTTATATGAATTGTAACGCATTTCGTAAAATAAATCCCACCAAAAACAGTCTGTAAAAAACTAGCCAAGTCTCGATGGACCTGCTTGTTTATCTCTAAAAAGTAATGAAATCTAGACAAAGTCGTGCCAAGTCTAAGGTTCCTTACTGCGATTTCTTTATTATTAACTATAATAATAAAGAAATCGCAGTTTAGAGATAAACAAGCAGCTCCATCGAGACTTGGCTAGTTTTTTACAGAATGTTTTTGGTGGGATTTCACTTCTTTTTGTAGAAACGTGGGCATTTTATTTTATTAGATTTTCTTATTTGACACAGTTTTTTTCTTCTTAGGTCGATCTCTAATAGTTTGGTTGGGATCTTGTGTTTTCTAATCAGGGTCAAGAGGTACTCCAGATCTTCGATTATCCTAGTTTTTATAGTTTTCCCTTTATGTGGCCATTAAACCCTAACTCTGTACCAAATTTCAGCTCTCTGAGTTTATGAGAAGTACTAGTTCTATTTTGATGATCATGTGAGTGAGTGAATGAGTGTCATAAATGCGAAACTTTGCTTTCGCTTAACTTCGGAACTAAATGACCTAGAGACTTGAAATTTTGGATTTTAAGTATGTGATTATAGCTTACTGGATGACGAAAATTTCTGCATTCTGGTCTTATCCAGAGGTTCTCAAATAGGGGCCTGAAAATGCGGCGAAATGGTTCCAGTTAAAAATAG
Source organism: Xanthostigma xanthostigma (assembly GCA_963575645.1). Lineage (NCBI taxonomy): Eukaryota > Metazoa > Arthropoda > Insecta > Raphidioptera > Raphidiidae > Xanthostigma > Xanthostigma xanthostigma. Next base: position 28,472,344 of record OY754470.1, on the reverse strand, counting down.
TACGGCAGTGTTTGCTTCGCGCTCGACTTGGCGGGGGCACTACCGTGCCACCAGATACTCATTCCTGATGTTCAAAAAATCAAACATCAGTTGATAGAAATGATCTAGAGGTTGGTAGCTTTTCACATCCTTGTAAATGAGTTCAGTGGGCATTTAATTATAGTACATAAGAAGTCATTACAAATTATAAAAAAACTCGGGTCGCAGTGCGAAACCCTGCCGACAATATAGTGTATTTGCTTTTATAAGCAGTGTGGCTCTATTGTATGAACTTAACTTTGTTTTTGGACAAAATAAAAAAAATTACCCCCTAATACACCCCTTAAAACAACATTTTTTTACTTAATTTCAATACTACATACCAATTTAACATCTGTACCAAATTATATACACCCTTCAGTATGTAAATCCATATCAGTAAACTTGCGTTTTCATAAAATTTGTAAGTCCGGTCCTGTCGGGCCGATTTTATTTAAATTTTAGCAGCACATTTCAATAGTTACTAAAGGGTAAAATTTCAAATTTGAAGTGATTCTGAGAATTTTTTCCGTATTTTTGGGCCCAAAAACATTTTTCAACCCCTAAATACCCCCCTTTAAATGGCCCGATCGGGCCCATTTTAAATAGGCTTCTTGCGATGATGGATTCCAACATGTGGACCAAATTTCGTTTAAATCGATTAAGTCTGTCGAGAGTTATCGTGGTCACACATATATATATATATATATAAATATATATATATATATATATACATAACTCTCGACAGACTTAATCGATTTAAACGAAATTTGGTCCACATGTTGGAATCCATCATCGCAAGAAGCCTATTTAAAATGGGCCCGATCGGGCCATTTAAAGGGGGGTATTTAGGGGTTGAAAAATGTTTTTGGGCCCAAAAATACGGAAAAAATTCTCAGAATCACTTCAAATTTGAAATTTTACCCTTTAGTAACTATTGAAATGTGCTGCTAAAATTTAAATAAAATCGGCCCGACAGGACCGGACTTACAAATTTTATGAAAACGCAAGTTTACTGATATGGATTTACATACTGAAGGGTGTATATAATTTGGTACAGATGTTAAATTGGTATGTAGTATTGAAATTAAGTAAAAAAATGTTGTTTTAAGGGGTGTATTAGGGGGTAATTTTTTTTATTTTGTCCAAAAACAAAGTTAAGTTCATACAATAGAGCCACACTGCTTATAAAAGCAAATACACTATATTGTCGGCAGGGTTTCGCACTGCGACCCGAGTTTTTTTATAATTTGTAATGACTTCTTATGTACTATAATTAAATGCCCACTGAACTCATTTACAAGGATGTGAAAAGCTACCAACCTCTAGATCATTTCTATCAACTGATGTTTGATTTTTTGAACATCAGGAATGAGTATCTGGTGGCACGGTAGTGCCCCCGCCAAGTCGAGCGCGAAGCAAACACTGCCGTACTATTTTTAACTGGAACCATTTCGCCGCATTTTCAGGCCCCTATTTGAGAACCTCTGGATAAGACCAGAATGCAGAAATTTTCGTCATCCAGTAAGCTATAATCACATACTTAAAATCCAAAATTTCAAGTCTCTAGGTCATTTAGTTCCGAAGTTAAGCGAAAGCAAAGTTTCGCATTTATGACACTCATTCACTCACTCACATGATCATCAAAATAGAACTAGTACTTCCCATAAACTCAGAGAGCTGAAATAAACATTTCCAAAAATGATGCCAAACTTCTTAGAAACTTATGAAACGTCGAGAAATTTTGGTCCGACCCCTAGGTCCCGCCATCCGACCGACGCCAATAGTGTAAGTGCCTTATGGCAAATACACTAATAAATTATTTCAAATATTCACTTCTGCCGATAAAGTAATAACAATCGGTACAAAAGAAATTTGAATATCGACATTATTTGGCAAGTAACAAAAGCAACGAATATAATATGTAGGTATTAGTAACTTGTATTTTTTATTTCTCCTCGCATCTATATGAATATGAATATGAACTTTATTGTCAATTGAACTGTACATATATTATAGAGTCTATTGTCGGTAAAAAATAAACTAGATCCTAGAAATTTAAAACAGTGACAATATATTGTTTTTACAGATATAATATAGTAGGTAATCTGTTCGGCATAATATACTATTTATACTAAAACTCTTTATATGAACTCGTATGTATGGTTTGAACCGATTTAACTGAAAAACTGTTTCAGATTTTGATGACACTTTTTTGTTTTATTTCACAATTTTATCGCAAGGTTATATAGTTGAATTGAATTTATTTTGGGCAGATACTTCTATACTGCAATAATCTACATAAAATCGTAACGCGTTAAGGCAAAATTATATATTATGAAACAGCCAGTTGCCAGTCAATTCGACTTTTGACTTAACACGACAAGCAGTCTTAGCCGGAGAGTTCCTTTTAGTTGCACGAATATCCAGAAAAAATATGTGGAATAATTTTAGACTATATCTCATTATGTTTTCTTAACAGGGGGTTGATATTCCTGAATAAAAACGCCCTTATTCAATTAACAAAGTCTGCGACAGCCTAATATGTCTATCTTTTATAGGCAATCTACAAATCCGGGCGAAGACGGACCGGGCTGCTAGTAAAATAATATATTAAATTGATCAACAAACATTTTTAATAAGAGTTTGAGAACCGGTGTCCTGTCGTTTCAACGGAAAAAATGAGTCATTCGAATTTTTTCAAAAGTAATTAAAATTTAAAATGAAATGCAAATTTCATTTAAAAATATCTTCTATAGAAGTTACAAACGTAATACGAGATATATACAAACTTTCAGTTTTGAAACAACGATATTCATTTACATAATTCAACTCTTCCCAGACAGTTAGACTAACTCCTTTAACTCCATATTGCTGCCATGTAACTGAACTTAGCGATGCACAATTCATGATGCACCTGCCGAATTTCCCAAACATTTCACATACAACCGATAATGTCAGAGTTCGCAAAAATGTTTGGTTGTTGGAAAATAAGTTATCTTGTGTTATTTAAGACAAACACTAACTTATCACAATACAGTGAAAACTCTCTATAACGAAACTCAACGAACCTTGTGTTTTCTTTCGTTATAAAGAGGTTTTCATTATACATATGGATATTTGGAAAGAAACAGTGTGAGGTCACAAATACACTTTTCCTTTTTATTGTAACTAGATATACAGTGTGAGTAATTTGTGAAACAATAAAAAAAACTTTAAATAATTATTATTTGCCCAAGTCGAGATTTACTATCGGAAATTGTTGAGGTATATATTTTGTACTTTAAACTCAATCGTACATGCGTTTTCTTTTGAAATCATAACATATACCTACCTATCTTTTGCATTTTCGAAATCTCCGTTTTTTTCTTTATAAATTCATATAAAATTTTCGTAAAGTTACATAAAAAATTTTGGAGAAAAACGTTATTAATTTATTAACTAAATACACAGTAATAATTATTTTTCATAGCAATCCACACAATATGTGTAAATTATTAATAATAATTATTACTGCATGTATTAAAATTATTTACCAGATTGATACAAAATATATGCGGACATTAAAAAGAAAAAAGTTGAGTATCACTTTACATTAAATTTGATTAAAAAAAAAATAAAAGTAGAGCCTTTGTGAAGTATTTTTAGAATGATTTCAATTAGTTTTTTGAATTATTTTGAAATTGGATAATAGATACTTAACTGAATTATGGCTTGAAGTGTTTTTAGTAAAACTGAAACGCCATGTATATTATGCTGTATGTAGTATGTACGATGTTTTTGTCAATACCGTATTTTTCGGACTATAAGATGTACCTTTTTACATAGAAAAATGGACTCAAATTTTGAATTCGTCTTATGATTCGAAGGTAACATTAAATATTTTTGTCAATAAATCGTCTCTAAATTTATGTTTACAATGAATACAAATTATGATCCAAAATTAACATTAAAATATATTTTTCTAACAATCATTTTATAAATCTGATTTGCGTATTATCGTCCGCACCGTCTTATAGTCTGAAAAATACGGTATACTAACGGAAATAAAGTTCTTTATTATATATTATATATTTTTCAATTAATAAAATATAAGTAAAATATAATATTAGTCTAGTCACCTTCGTGTTTCACTTCGGAATGAAACGGAATAAGCTGAATATTTGTATAAACCTTTATTTTGGAATTCTAAATGTTATCTCAAAAGTCTCATAAGGTCACGTGTGAACGTTCTTAAATATTCAAGGTCAAAGGTCGCGAAAATCAATTTTATGCAAATATCACGCTTCCTTTGCGTCAAATCGTATTTGTATTGATTATAAAAGTTGTAGAGTATAATAATTCTCTACAAATTTTGTCTTAAACAAATTTTTATACCATTGACCATTTTTTAGCTTATTTGACTGCACTATATTATAAGCTGCCATTTATACCAACGATAATTTTTTTAAAAATTTATATAGTTATATGAGGTTAGATACAAAATATGATCTAGCCAACGTAACATATGTAAATTAGAATTGTGTAATACATCATAAACTAAATTTGCGAGAATTTTGCTAATGTTTAAACAGTGTTTAGCGCTGGCTTCTATCCATTAACTGGGTACCTTGGTTCATTATATAACAGTTTATGTGCATACTTCTGCGTAGTAGTGAGAATTAATTCAAGCGAGTATAAATTAAACGCTCCTCCAAGATGAAGAAAAGTTTTTTGTTGTGCAGTCACAGTCCCGAAATAACCTCTTCTGTGAGTTAAATAATAATTAATTTAAGACGTTATTTCATTAACTTTAAAGTTAGACCATTGGCACTAACATCATTTTCTACAATCTGTTTAATTTCTTTTTTAAACTTTCTATAACACTTATTTTACTGCATTATATAAATATTCTCGTATCTGTATGATAACTCTAGATAGGTTTTTCCTATTCTCAAAATATTTATGCTTGGTTGCAAAAAGGATTGTTAAAAAATCTGGTTTGACAATGACCTTAAATTGTGAACATACAATGAAAAGCATAGTAGATTTTCAAATCGATTCTGCCCCAATACGACATCGCCTTTGATAATGTCTACCGCAGTTGTAGACGAAACGTCAGGTAGAAATACCTATAGACTACGGTCTACAAGCCCGGAAACAAAGAACATGCAAAATTTAACTCGTTTAAAATAAAGACTTTTGTGACGTCACACGACCATTTGTTTTCAAGGGGAGTTAAGGCGCCTAAAATATAAACAATCTTATCTCTCTATAATCTAAATTACGAAAAAAATACTTGATAAAATTTTCATATAGTTATTTTCTTGTACTTTATAGTTTTTCGAAAAAATATTATTTCTGAAAAAAAGTATTTACTGATCATCGAAAATACTATTCGTGTACAAAAATAGAAGCTTTCTATAATTATTAGTGTCGCATTGTAAAAGTTTGACAGCCAAGATAATACTCTATCATATTTCTAACGTGTGAAAAAATTCAATGTAAACAACTACCAGACTAGATGTAGTTTAATAACGTTATTTTTAATTAATTTACGTCAAAACGTGTTTATTTTACAAAAATTGCATTGCTGTTTAAGTTTTGCAGCGCTTCCAAAATGTAGAAAGCTTATAATATTTTCGTGAAAGATCGGCGAACTTTAAAGCGAACAATGCGATAAAATTGCGCATAGACTGTAGGTATTTCTTAAAACTGTCATAAATCAATTTGTTAATTTTAATAAAGGGAAGTTCACAATATATGTTTCATCACGATGCGTGCGAACAGCACTTTTTTTCCTTCTCGTATTTATATACGATATATAACAGGGCTGTATAAGTAATCAGCAAAAATCCATATACCTACTTAAGAACCGCAATGACGTTCAAACTTAAAAATTTAATTAATTCCGTTCGAATTTCGACCAATTTTTTTTGTAAGAGCTACTATCGAATAAGAATATTTTGCTGAAATGTTACTACAAAAATAAGATATCTGCAGCGTATAGTAATTTGTTCTATTCGAAGAATTCAGAATCGCTATAGCCGATTGTTGTGTACGGATACAAAATAATGTGATATAGACATTTCTTCATAAATAAAACCAACTACACAAAATTTTTTGATGTAAAACATCTACTGGCGTGTTTAGATGTGAGTAAAAACGTGCAAATGTCGTGACGCTCGACGTTGTTCGTGGCATGCGTTACGTTCAATTTAGTCACTAGAATTTTGTTAACAGCGCGAAAATGTGTATATTAGCGCTTGCTGTGTGTATGCGTTGGATAATAACGTAACTTTTGTTGCTGGCAATAATCAAACCTACATTTATTAGTTACTAGACTGATCATTTAAGTGACACTGCTTGTCACTTAAAGTTGAATTTGGCAGGCTTCAATTTATGTGACATCTGCCAGGCATCCCGCGACGGGACCTGCTTTTTTTTTTGTTTTGAAATTAAATCGCGCCAGATAATTTTATGCTTGCACTCTAAAAATCAAATTTTTTAATGTATTCGATAGTAAATTATATTTTGATTTCACATGACTAAATGTAAAAAACGCGCTACTCAATAAACAAAATTATGAAAAAAGTTAATTATCTTTAACAAAAAAATCTGTCAAAAGCTTACAACATGAAAACAAAGTCCTAAATATGAGTGCTTTTGTATGAACAAATTTAATTGTACCAAGCAAATTTTGTTTGTTTCTGTTTTCCAGTCAACAACTTGGTGAAAGCTCGCGAAATACATTTTCTGTCTGTATTAATGTAAACAACAAAATATAAAATTTTAAAAAAATGAAAGACAATAGATTTAATTAAATGTTTTATGTTTGACTTAACAAAGTATGCAGAAAAATGAATTGTCTTAACGTCAAGAGAATTAAAAAAGTCTGGTTTACACCTTTTCATGTTCGAATAATATAAAATAACATGTTTTGAATATCTGATGGTGACATGAAAACGTTAAAAAAACAATTGTTATGAAACAATGAAAATAAAGAAAGTAATTTAAATTTTTTTGTCAATTTAGAAGTACGCGTTCGAAACATATTGCATTTTTGGTGGAAATTAGTTTTGGTTATATAAACGAAATCAATAGAAATAAAGCGTCTAAAAGTAACTAGGTTGATAATTCTATAAATCACAAATAACAATTAACTACCATCAATATTAATTATAATGTACAGAAATATTACTGAACTGCATGGTTAGTGTTTCACAATAAAATAATGATAGTCTAAGATCCGGTAATAGAAATATATACCCTCATCTGTTATTCGATGATGATACCTATACATTGATAAATCGCACATGGGTTGCCTAGCTAAATCGCGAACCGATGCTGTTAAATTACATAAATTCTAATTAATTTTTTTTGGAACAATTTCCCAACCGATTTGTTAATCATAAAAATCAAACCTAAGATAAGAGAATATGACACAAGGAATTGTAATATACCATTGATTCTATACATAAATATAGATCATCCACATAAACATATCTTGTAAATAGTTAAGTTCTGTTTATTTGTTTTGTTAACGTTTTATTTGTGTCGTATTCTCTCATCTTAGGCTCGATTTTTATGACTAACAAATTGGGGAAGTTGATCCAAAAAAGTTAATTAGAATTTATTTAATTTAACAGCATCGGTATGCGATTTAGCTACGCTACCCATGTGCGATTTATCTAATATATAAAATTCTCGTGTCACAGTTTTCGTTGCCATACTCCTCCGAAACGGCTTGACCGATTTTGATGAAATTTTTTGTGCTTATCCGGTATCTATGAGAATCGGCCAACATCTATTTTTCATCCCCCTAAATGTTAGGGGTAGTCCACCCCTAAATTTTTTTTCTTCCTTCCCCATTCGTTCTTTTGCACCGGGCACGACGGCGCAGCCGGAGTGCTCGACATACACACATATACGTCCATGTATATTTTAAAATAAATAAAATAGATAGATAGATGTTCCAATTAAATTGTTTTATTATTTCACTTTATACGTAGCGAAGCACGTACAGGGCCGCTAGTCAATGTATATATTTTCTAATATAATATAATCTTTGTCATTATTAAATGATGAGGATATTTATTTTAGATACCGAATCTCGCACTATGAGTAGTTAGCAGAACTATTTACAAATTTTTTGGATTTCTTACATAAAAAAAACATAGAATCCCAACTTTTCAGCCTCCCAAGACCTTTCAATATTTTTTAATTCAATACTTTTTTTATATTCATGACTTATTAAATAATTAACGTTTCACTCATAACTGACCGTTTGCTTGCCGAATTCGCTATTATTCTGTACAAAATGTCCGATGTGGCAAAATATGTCTATGTCCAATAGGCAATCTATAAATATGGGCAAACCGGACCGGGCCATTAGTGAATATATACACTTCAGTGGCAGATCTAGGATTACGGCAAGGGGGGGGTCTTGAAAATATTTTACTCCTTTTGCGGAGAATTCATGAAAAACATGAAAAACTTTTTTTTTATTGCGCAGTAAGATTTTAATTTGGGATTTTTGATTCTCTGGAAGGGGGGGGTTTGAATCCGACCCCCCCCGTAGATCCGCCACTGATACACTTATACAGTATGTAAACACGTAAGGTGCACATAGGGAAATTAGCATTGGGAAAAAATACTTGGATCAGAGTTAGCCATGACTGCATTAATTGTTATTTCTATTGAATTATCGTGGTAATCTTGAGGATTTCTATTTTATTTTGATTTATTTTTATTTTACTTCGCTTTCAATAATAAAAAGCTCTTATAAATCATTATTTTAATTTTTTTGTACAAAAATAAAACAAAAAAACAACTCCATCTGTTTGGAAACATTTCATTAAAAATTTGTCTGACTGGTATGACGTATGCGCGTTGGTAAATCAGTGACCCAATGTCTTTAGGTTCAACACGAATAGGCGGAGATATTTGATCTCGCACCATATTTAAGTATTTTTGGGAATTTAATGTCCCATTAATAAAAAAAGTCCGATTATGTTGTAATCATTTGAATATTTTCTTCGGTAGTATACACATTCATTTTGCAAAAGAATATTATCTGTCAAATTGAAAAATAATATTTCAAGGCTCACTCTGATCCAGTCATTTTTTCCCAATGTTAATTTCCCTATGTGCACCTTACGTGTATACATACTGTATATAAATAGATTTTTATCTTAATACGCGCCCCTTATTCTAATATGTTATGGGAATTGAACGCAAACGGATGTAATAAAAATAACATTTTAACGTGCAAGGTAATGTTTTCAAGTTTCAATTATGGCGATAAAATGAAAATTTACAATTGAGGTAGAGAATGGAGAGCCATTTCTAACTATAGACATGAATTTTTTATGACCAAAACGGACCTTCGCAATCTTGTAAAATTGCTGGAAGTAAATCAGAATCCTTATTCAAAAATCCGTACAGCGTTTCCTCCGCAGACTCAAGAGAGTGAAATCGTAAGTAAGGATCAAGTTATACTGGACTTTTTATTTTATTATAGTTTTACAACTTTATAATGTTGTTTTTTGCCATAAAATATATTTTTTGTAAATATATTTTGTGATGAACGTAATAATTTACAAAAAATCTCAATTAAACAATTTAATTTTTTTTTTAATTGTAACCTAAATTTTGATGATCGTCACTGTAATTATATTTCATTTAATTCATCACGCTTTTAAACGTTACAGTAGAGAAATACAATTATTTTCTACATTTTAGTGTGTTGATATAAGCGTGCTCTTATTTTTATACTAGCGGCTCAGATTTTGTAAATTGCCACCGTTTTTCCGTCAACTTACGTTTTTAAAATTGGTCTCCACGAAAATCGCTTTTATTTTAACCGGATAATATATACCTATGTTCATCCTGAAAGTCCAATCTAAATACTGGTAAAACCATTTTGAAATCGGATGAGTAATTTCTGAGATATTTTTATGTCATCAACTTTAGCATTATCTGATTAATGAAGAGATTACATACGGTATAAACGCTAAAAAATAGTTATTGGCGTAACTAGTAGTCTAAGTCATTCATGGCATGTCAGGCGCGATGCTTTCAGCACGAGTCGTAGGTACGCAGGCACGAGCGAAGCGAGTGCATACTGCGCACCGGAGACGAGTGCTAAAAACATCGCAACTGACAGGTCATGACTTAGCCTACAAGTTGCGCCCATAATTTTATTCAACAAATGCGCGTTATTCATGTTTTTAACACGGTTATACGTTCATATAAGGTATGTATACAAATATCTATTTATTTTTTTATAAAAAAATTGTCAATACTAACAGCACGATTTAATGTTTTGGTTTGAGGTTAGCCGGTTATGAATAAACTCCATGTCGAAAACATTCGGCCTCTCAATTTTAGCCTCAATGGGTAACAACAGGGAGTTGTTGTTACCTACTATTTCGTTACGACTCAGAAAATAGTTACGTTTATTTTCATTACTCCACAATGGCCGAGCTAGTAGGAATCTTCATTGAGTTATGACAAGTAATTGTCACCAGTCGATAAATGGCTATTTAGGGTTCGGTTTTTAGGCATGATAAAACATGAATAGCGCCGCATGAGTTGAATAATATTATTTTATGAAACTCAAAAATCTTTTTTAAACCATCATTTATTCTATGAATTATTAATATTTCCAATATAGTAGTCGCCTACTGTATGTAAGTATTTATGCCAATTAAATCTTGTTTCTGGGATATCACAAAAAAAATGAAGGCAAAGAAAATTCGTTTTATTTGCTTAATTTTCCACGAATTACATCTTCTTACAAACTCAAGAAGCACAAATTTTCTATTATATTATTTCCGCAAATATATGTCACCTCTGAAAGAAATATAAATTCAGCATTTTAATTGGTACATCATCCATCAATTGAACTGGTAAAGCCTTTGAAATAATCATGTGGAGCAGAGAGATTATTTTAGCATCACACAATTTCAAAACCTTATCGATATTATGCCTATAAACGTCACAGATCCTTTTTAATGAATTAATTGTACGCTTAAATTAATTCCAGCTTATACAGGCATCATTTGATTTTCCTTATTTAATACACATTGCAGCGTCAGAGATGATCCAGCAGGCGAGGCTGGTGTCACTATACAAAAGCGTGCGGCGTGGATCACGCATGATACAAACCGTACTATATAGTGTGAGGTGGTGCTGTCGTAGGACGGTTAAGGATGTAGTTCGGTCAGCACAGGGGATGTTGGATTAACGATGTGGCGGGTCAACCGAGTACAACCTCTAGGGAATGTTTCCTGTGTTTGTGTTGGTGCCTCTCGTGCAGTGCCGTTATACCGGCCGACCAGCTCACTCTCTCAACCAGACGTGTCCAACACAACGAACTGTAACAAAACTATTCCTGTTCGTGGTGGAAATTATTTATTTACAATAATAAGAGTTTAACAAAACAATTAAACACACAAACTAAAAGTACTTCGTTAACTTAACATAAACAAAATAACAAATTCTGACTAATAAAATAGAAGTATAAGTAACTAAGTATATAAAGTCTCTAATTATGTACACAAAATATTTACAATACAGGAACACGCCAAAGTTTATTAGCACACTTGTTTATTAACTATATACACACTAGATTATTTATGTTAAACCAGATTTATATAATTGCACTCAATGGTTTATTAAACCGCAGTGCACTAGTATTTACACAGTTTATTTACAGTTATCTCGGTCCCTTTGTACCGACTGAACAATTTATGTCACACATCCATTAATCTATAGTCAAAGGTGCCATCATCCTCCACAACCAACACGTTCTTATAATAAATTAAAATAATATTTTGTCTTATAATAACAATACATTTGTTAAGAGAATGGTGCAAGAATACAGAGTAATTAATATTGTACAGAGAAAACTGTCAGACGTATAATAAAAGGTATTAAAACAGAGAAAATTGTAATGCTGTTAGACAAACCTGAACCATTAAGCCAAGAACAACAAAGAGAAGAAGAGAGGAGAGCAGGAGAAACACTATTACAGTGTGAGCGTTTTCACATACTCACACTGTCGGTATAGAAGAGAACAATCTTATCTGGTTCATATACTTGCTAAGGTGTACAACTTTGACTATCACAGGTTGTTCGAAAAGAAAAAAATAATAATTAAAAATTTCTTAAAGCCATAAGGAACTTGAGATTATCGTCTATTTTAAATTCATCGAACACAATTATTTTGGAATTAACTTAAGAGCATTTAAAAAGTTATACTTTGTAACTGCCGAAACTAAAATGTAATGAAAAATATTTGTGTGACGTTATGTAAAACAAGGATCAACGAGTTTAACAGTCACACGAGTTAAAATATCATTTTATCTTACGTCTTATAAAATAGCGATTTTTGATTTCATTTTCAGTATTTGCAACATTTTTGACACTTCGCCTGTCAAAATGTGGATACACGTTCGGTGGCCGTGTCCGCGTGGGTTTAGGCAGATATCTGTCTTTATTAAGACCCTAGGCTCGCGTTCAGTTGGAGTTATATGTACCACCAACAATTTCAGCGGCAAACCCAGCCTCGTGTGGAGCGACCTTAAGGCGTAATGAACAGCGTCGAGGTATCACAACGTCGTGCATCACGGCGTTTGCACGTTTTTACACCCATCAGAACGCGCCAGTAGATGTTTCACATCAAAAATCTATATACAGTCGAACCTGGATAAGTGATAGTTCAAGGGACAGCTATCTCTTTTTCGCTTATGGAGGTTCTTGACTAACCCGAGTTTCTAGCTTATAGGGGTTCAGGAGTGGCCTTTCTCACTTAGGTATAGAGGTCTTTAAAAATATAGCAAATATGTAGTGATAAACATATATGTATAATTCGACATAGAAAAAAAAAAAAACAAAAATCTTACACTAACACTTAACACAACATTTTGTGTATATTTTTCTAGTTCATACATTTTATCAAATATTATTTTATCAACAACCGTCGAGTATTCAAAAGTGTCGCCAGTGTTTTTTAAGCTTCTGTCTTATTTGGAATGTTCTTTACTTCTGTATCCAAAACCTGTGCTTGGTCGGCTTCATCTCCACTATTATATCCGTTACTTCAGCTATTTATGACCCGTGGAACTAGTAATACGTTCGACTTATAGAGGTATATATAGATAGTAATTTCACTTATAGAGGTCCATGACTGGAAAACGTCTCTCTCTTATGGGCTATGTGCAGGAAGGCGGAGTTATAAATTTTTCGATGCGAGCGTTTTTGGTGAGCACTAGGAGAAACTTCAACATCAAATTTTCCGTATGTCAGTGAGCAATGTTTATTAAAAGTGAAAATAGTTATAATTTTATAAAGTTTTTTAATTACAAAGAAAACGTGGACAAAACTAAGCGTTCTGGAATTGCTTGATGTGTTCCGGGCTGTTGCGCTGATGGCGATTTAAGTAAAATAAAGACCATTGGCGCCCTAATATGACGCTCCGCTTTCAGTGCAAAAAAATTAACATCAGTTTTTCTTATTACATTTTTTTTTGACACATCATGCCAACTAAAGTTTTTGACTTATCACCTTAGAAACATGTCGCGATTTCCATAAAAAGTTAGTCCAATAATTCTCTATTATCCACTAGCGACGCTAGTAGGCTTCGTGGACACAGCCTATAGAGGTTTCTGTTTCTTACTTATAGAGGTTTTAGATGGTTATAAAGACGGTTTCTGGCAATTACTCTCACTTAGATATTTTCCTCGCTCATTCAGGTTTGACTGTATTCGTGGATAAGGGAAATGCAAACGTATTGAATTGTGAGACAAACTGTAGCTGAGCGGCGCCGGTTAGTAGTACTGCAAGTACGGTTCTCTCTTACAAGCCGTAACTGATCCCTCGTGGGACCTCTGGCTCTGTCCCATACCAATACTGGGAGAGGAGCTTATAATACTACAGTGCTACTCCATACAGCACTAAAATCAAGATAGATAGAGAGAGACGGAGGGAGTGAGCTTATACGATGAAATCACATCGATGCCGCAGCGTGTCCCACTGCCCACACCATATCCGGAGTCCTGCTATGGCTGCTACCTGGGCCCACACGTGTAAAAACCTGCACCGTCATAAAAACTATACCGCTTAAAGAAACGATTACCTGCCGAAGAAAAGCCTTTCTCAGCCCTTCTGCGAACATCCTCTAATTTTATGTCGTATTTGGGGAAAATTAAGGAAAAAAGTTTTAAACACAAGTCTGGCACATAGCTGATTAAGATTTTCCGCTCTGGTCATTTGAACCTTAATTTACTATTACTTTTATTTTAATTTGTATTTTTGTTGTTAACTGGCTTCTACAGATTTTAGTGTGGCATCTTTCCCGGGGTTTTTTACATTTTTTTTTGTAGATGTCAAGTTTGAAAATATATACCTAATACTCCTTTTTTATTCACGTTTATTAATCTACTTATGGTTAATCTTGTCTTCGTCCAGACGCAAAATCGTGTACAAAAACAAAATAATATCTTCCTTTTACATATTATAGATAAGTTAACAATTTTTTTTGAATTCCCTCGTTTTTGTCTAGGAATACAATAAAAAATCCGGGTCCGATAGGTTCTGATAAATGTTCCCTCTAATTTTTTCACTGACAGCGCGGTACAAAAGTATATTGGAGCAAAAATGTTATAGCACGTATGTAAAAGTGTGCAAGTGGGAGGGGGGGTCCTATGTCAGTGTTTGAAGTCAATTTTTTTTAGTATAATTTTTTCGACCCTCTAAATTTTACTGTTTTGTGTGAAATATGGATTTTTGCTATTTTTAGATGCAATTCTTCTATAAAATGAAAATATATTTTAAAAAATTGTGGGCAAGTCCATTGTGCGCAGAATACAATAACGGTCGCTTAGCTTAGAAGGAACTTTAGTAATTAGTTCTATCCGTATTCTATACCTACAATAAATTGAGAAATAAATTGAGCTTATTAGGTCTTTAGCTTTTTGGATGGACAGAGATATAGAAAAAAAAATATAAATATGTAGACATAACTAAAACACAAGCCGTTTTTTGTTTACAGTTCCAACTCAGATTTTTTTTTAATTGAACTGTGCACAGATCTTTGTAATTACTATTTTTCTTTTTATTATTACTATATTATAATGTATATTGTTAAACACTCATTTTTAACATACTTGCAACTACGTTATGGCATTTCATTTCCATTTTTATTCCAATTATATATTGGAGTAGATCATCGGAAATTAATAGAGTTTTTTATAATTCAAAAGAGAGTGATTCGATGAACTTTCAATATAAAAGCCGGAGAATATTTTTAAAGATTATAGACTTCTCACTTTGTATTAGACCAGTGCAGTTAGATTTTGAGAAGGACAAAATTAATAACAGAAAACGAATGATGAGGAAGGGAAGAAACTGCCGTCAGAAATACAAAAACCAAAAATTCAAATGCGTTAAAAGCCGTAGGGATCTGGGGGCGCGTTTTAGGGGTCAAACGCGGTTTTTCGTTATTTCCGGCGAAAGTTGACCTCCAATCAAAAAATATTGCATGGCAATGTTGCAGGTATTAAAAGGATCTACAACTTTTATGAATATAATTTTTTCACATAACCTTAAATATTCAGACTAATATCGAAAAAACCGTGTTTTTCGTTTTTAATTTTTTTCTCCTGCAAAAATGATTTTTTTTTTCATGAAATTTTCAGGAGACTTACCTTTCTATGTCCTTAATAAGCTGTAATTTTTTCGAACAAAAAAAATAATTTGCCAATTTAATATTAACAAAAAAAATTGGTTGTCTGTAAAGTCGGTTTACGGACGATAGTTTTACGTGATAACGTATTCCGTAATACATAACCTAAACCTCCCAAAATTTGGTTTCAATCCGCTTATCCTTGGTGTCGGAATGATAAGAAATGTCAAAAGTGACGTTTGCAACTGTGAAAGTATTATGTTCTAATAATAATTAGTTATTCCAATACTTAACTTAGAAGGCGTTGCATTTCACAAAATACTAATGTCAAAAAAATGAATTAAACATTAGAAATGCAGCCGTTTTCATGTTAAGACAAGACATACGTTATTTTCTAACTTCCATGTACGGCAAACAAAGACGACCGACCGCGTCGCGCCATGCATTAGACAACATTGCATTTATACAGCTATTTTTCTATATAAATTTGTATAAAAAAACTGTTTAGGCAAATTCTGTTATACGAAATCTATGTAAAATGTTCTCCTCTTTCGTTTAAGACTGGTTTCAAACCGATCTGATTTAAATTAAGCGAGAAATTAGCAAAAAGCATGCACAGGGTCAGGCGGAACGTTACGCGTTACGCGTTACGAACGTTAGGAACGTTACACTTTTTCGTGCATGCAGCCGGTGTTTTATCAATTTATAAGATTGGTGATTCATCAATTTATAAGACGTTATCACGTCAAAAACCGAAAAATTACCCCTTACTTCAACCTAAAAAAGTAATGTAAAAATTTCAGATTTTCAAAAATCTTAGGATGGGGTTTTCTTCGTTAAAATGTCTACCTTTAGATGGTGTATTACATTTGTTAATGTAACATTGAATTCCCCTTTTATGAATGA